>JAULJL010000003.1:2726250-5452500 GCA_030761205.1 Fremontodendron californicum
AAATGATCATAGCTATCAGGCAAGGAATTTAACAGAGTAAGAGCCTTATCTTCATCAGAGATATTTGCATCTAGATTTTCAAGATCAGCGAGGATTTTGTTAAAACTTACTAGATGCTCCTGCATGGTGATACCTTGCATATACTGGAAGCGGAACAGCTTCTTCTTCAGATAGAGTCTGTTCTCCATGCTTTTTGTCATGTACTTGTCCTCAAGTTGTTTCCAGAGAGTTTTTGCATTATTCTCTCTCATGACAAAGTACTTCTGGTCCTTGGCTAGGCATAACCGGATTGTGCCACAAGCCTGACGGTTGACAAATTTCCAGTCATCTTCCGAAATATCTCTGGGCCTGTCTTCCAGAGCGATATATGAACCCTCTCGGAATAACAGATCCTGAACTTCGCACTGCCACATGCCAAAGTTGGTGGTGCCATCAAATTTCTCCACCTCGAACTTTGCAGTGGTCATCGAGTTCTTTCTGATATAAGAACTTGATCGTGCGCTGCTGGTTGTTTCATGTGTCTCTAATGATTCTGCCATGGTAATAAAACAAAATTACCAACAAAGTGTTTTTCCGGTACCTGTATGGAAAAACGGATGCCGCGGTTGAGTCCGGAATAGTCGAAATAGCCAGGAACGGGTCCAACTGTGTAAATTTTGGACACACGGTGAATATTCTGCGAATATTCAGCTGCAAGTGGCTCGAAATGGACTCGGTTTAGCTCAACCGGCTCGGAAAAGTCTCGGAATAGTGTTCTGAAACGGCTCAAAAAATAGCCCGAAAAAGTTGGTCGGACCTGCGGCGGCGCGTGGGCGGCGTACGGCGGCGCGTGCGGCGGCGCGTGGAGCTGTTTGGGTGGCCGGCGCGTGTGGCGCGTGGGACGCGTGGGCTTCACGCGTCTTCAACCTCTGGAGGCGCGTGTGGCGCGTGCTGCGCGTGGGTGTCACGCGTCTGCAACCTCTGGAGGCGCGTGCGGCGCGTGGGCGCGTGGAGAGCGTGGGCACTTCTTCTGGCGGCGCGTGTGGACGCGTGCGGCCTCCTATGGTGCTCCGGTTGATTCTGCTGCACTCCTCTCGACGACCTCTTCAACCTGGTATTTTCAAAACACAAATTGGAGCACTTTTGAAAAACGGACAGAATCGAACAAACTCGGTTTTACGTAAAAATTGGCTCTGATACCAATTTGTTGTGCGGAAGCGAATTGATATTACTAAAACCGATTTAAACACACTGAAAAAAACACCGATATTTTACGTGGTTCGGCAACTGTGCCTACGTCCACGGGAGGAGGAGCTTGAAGCTTTGTATTAATGGAGTTTAGAGTACAAACATATACAGAATTCAAGGTGCTACACAAGCACTGAACTCACAACTCAACACAATACCGAATTACTCTATAAACACAGAGTATTTGCTTCAACAATTTAGCTCTAACACATACTCAACTCTTCTCTACTCTCATCTCTACATGGCTATTTATAGCCATAATATCAAGGTGTGAACACTAAGCAAGTGGCAGCCACCATAGCCACCTTCCACCACCTATCTTGGTGTGAACACATTGCAAGTGGTAGCCACCATAGCCACCATCCATTTGCAAGTGGTAGCTTCCATTATTGGTGGTGCAAGTGGTAGCTCCATTATTGGTGCTAAGCCACCTATGTGACTTTGAGCCATACCATATTCCAACAGCTGTATTATATTATATAGTATAAATTAGTTTTTTTATTATAAAATTAGATAATTTAGTCATTGTTATTTTAAAATTAAAGCAAAAAGATAAAATCATTAAGTAACCCGTTAAAAAAATTGACTTGATATTTAACCTGTGTTTAATTGATGACGTGGATGTCAAATGCTGACGTGGATGTCAAATGCTGACATGGCACCAATAAAATATATTATTTTAAGATGACGTCGACAAAATAAATAACTAAGTTGTCGAAAATGCCACATCAAATGTTGAAAATATATTATTTATTTTGTCCATGTCATCATAAATTAATATATTTTATTGGTGTCACATCAGCATTTGACATCCACGTCATCAATTAAACACATGTTAAATGTCACGTCAGCTTTTTAAACAGTTCATGTTACACCAGTTAATGATTTTACCTTTTTGCTTTAATTTTAAAAGAATAAAAATTAAATTACCCAATTTTATAATAAAAAAATTAATTTACACTAGATGATATAATATAATTACCTGTCAAATATTTTGACCGTAAACGTTAATACATACATTAATTCTTTATGTCTACCAAAAACACTTTTTAAACTTTCACTAACTTAAATATCCAAACTCAAATTCGGATGCCTTTTAACCCTTTTTTATGCTTGATAAATCCTACTCACCTTACTCTTAAACTCCATGATCTCATCAACTTCAACTCCTAAAATGCCTCAACAAGAATATATATATATATATATATATATATATATATATATATATATATATTGGCGGTACACGCGGTTACTTTCCTTGGTGACATATATAATTACAAAAAACAAAATATTAAAAATTAATTTAAAATGTCAAGAGGAGTTTTAGAGACTTAGAGGACTTTTTATTGGTTATGCCTTATGGGGCTAATTATAAAAATAAAGGAAGAAGAAAATAGGAGTTATTGATTTTTACTTCCAAGTTCCAATCTTCTGCTTCTCGCAATGTAATAAAATAGTATAAAAGTTTTAGTTTGACAGAGAAAATGTTTAAAGTTGTGAGGTTTCAGGTTTAAGTTTTATTGTGTGTGTTTGATTTAAATTTATGTTAAGTTGTTAAATTATATGTTGGTTTATTAATTAATTTGTTTATTTCAATAATTTTTTATATGATGTAATACTTGATTATGATTATGCATTACAAGAGACATGATTTTTTTCAACGAAAAAATTTATTTTTTTTCGAAAATATTTAAGTCGTTGATAGTTTTTCATCGAAAATAAAAAATCCGTCAGAAATAATAACATTTCCAACGAATTTGGTATTTTTTCAAAGAGAAAATATGTAAAAAAAAAAAAAACGAGGTCACATAAAATTTCCTCGTAAATAGTACTTGCGATGAAATTTTTCATCTCAATGAAAATTATTAACGACAAATTTTTTTATCGTTAATAATTATTTATGACAGAAATTAGAATTAGGATGAAATTTCTTCGTAAATAGTTAGTAGTGGTGAAAAATTCTGTCGCTAATAAAATGCTGCCGATGAAAATTTTTGTCGTAATAAGTATTTGCTTCAGAAATTAATTATAATAATTAATTATATTTATTATTTATATATATAATTATAATAATCAATTTTATATGTAATAATTAATTTAATAATAATAATAATGATTCTTTTGTAATTAAAATAAATACAATAATTAAATAAAATTTCATAAATAAAAAAATATAATAGTATTCGAATAATAAATTATTAAAATATTTTACACAAAAGCATATTTCAAACTCTCGGATCGTGATCAAATCTACCTGTACCAGAAGTTTTAACTCCATCACGTGATCGTATAAAATATTCGTTTGCATGTACGTAAAATCTATTAAGCTAAATTCAAATATATCAAATTAACAAAATTACACAACTATTAATACAAATATATTCTCAACCCATAATAAAAAATTTAAATTACACAATAAACACAAAAATCACACAATATACATTTATAAAATAAAATACAATAAATAAACACATAAATCACAAAATTAATTATTTCTATTATACTTGTAATAACTTCATAGAAGATCAATATTTTACATTTAACAAAAGATAAAATGACAAATCTATCTAACTAATAAAGAGTTATGCATTTAATTATGAAGAGTAATTAGAAGGCTTTGTGACTTCATCAATTTACCATTGGATGATGGCTTCTCACTTAAGCAGCGGCTCCTAATTTCCCACTTGAATTATTAATTATGCCATTATGGAGTAAATATTGTAGCTTATGATGTACACAAAGTAATCAAGTGGTAATAGAAGCGAAAGTTGTTATTTATTACTTATTAGTATTACATACTATAGAGAAGGTGCTTTAGGACTAGTTTAGTATTGTTGTTAAAAAAAAAAAAAAAATAGAAAAAGTTTGAATTGAAAAAATATGTTTAAAAAGTGTAGTGAAAATTTGTAATTTAAAAACTTTTAAGTATTTGATATTGTTGTGAAAAAGTATAATGAGAAATTGAAATGTTAAAAAATATATATGTTTAAAATAATAAAAGTATAGAGATGTGAAGATAATAAAATTATTTTATTAAAAAGTCAGCTTTTAAAATCAAAAAATTCTATTTTTTTGGTTATTGGTTTGAGTTGCGATAAAACATAATTTTTTTTCTTAAAAACTGTGCGAATAATAATGTTAAACGAGTCTAGTGCTCTCTTTGATTGCTGGTTTGGGGCAATTGTTACTTGGCAGGAGGAATTTCCTTGTTGAGTTTTAAACTTTGAAGCCTTTGGGCCGGGCTCAGCTTGACTATCCACTATTCAAACACATCATATATCTTCCAAAGCCCAAGCATTTCAATTGTTCAATGAGGCTTTAAGAACTCCAAAATGCAAATCCTACCGACACAATCACACAACCCAATGAATATTCGAAAATTTGCATAATTGCATTGCAATAATTAAAAAGATAAAAAGAAAAAAAGAATGAAATGAAGAAAAAGGCTAGAAAATATCAGATTTGTTTGAAGGGGGTGGGGTAGTGTTAGTTCATGTTTTTTGAATTCGGAAGGAATGTTAAATACACGTTTGTATTTAATATAAATATATTTAATTTTAAAAAAAATTATATATTTAAAAAATTATATTTTATATTTATATTTAAATATATATCGAATATAAACGTCGAACATAAATATTTAAAAAAATAAAAAATTCAAATAATGAAAACCTAATTCATCACGTGTAATTCATGGTAGGTCCAACCAAAAAGGCTCTCCAACCATAAAATAAAATATAACAAATTTAGAGAATAAATGACTTCATAATTTTTAATAAAAAAATACACCTTAAAAATAAAAATAAATATTACAGATGCGGATTCGAATCTAAAAATCGTAACTTTTTTTCTTTGCAATGTAACACAACACAAGACAAGCAAAAGCAATATATATACTGATGCCTTGACAAATTAACACGTGCCTTCTCACTCCCTCACCTCAGGCTCAGGTCATCACTATAACGTGATAAAAAAAAAAACATTTATAAAATTTCATTCACCAAACTCTTTTTCTTTTGACTTTTTTGAGCTTGTTTGAACGTGCCACGTAACTGGAAATTCCTACATTTTTCTTAAACTTTGCTTTAGGGTCTGTTTAGCATTGCTTTTAGCTGCTTAAACATTTGTTTTGGCAGATAAGTAATGCTAAACAAGTTGCTTTTTCTTTTGAAAGCTGTTTTTGACAGCAGATTTTGAGCGAAACGCAACAGCCAAATAATGGTGCTTTTATGGTTTCCAAACCATTAGTTTGAGGAAAAATTATCAAATACCCAAAAAACACAACCTTCATTTCCATATCCAGGAGTAGATCTGGGAAAATTTCATCGCTAGTTCCCTTTACGAGCAGCACGCCTCTCTCACCATTCCCAGCACTCGGATCCGTGCCCAGGTCCTCTTTACTTTTTTTTATTGGATTTTTGTGTTTATCATTTCAAAATGCCCATCACCTGCACTTGCGTTATTTCTTTTTCATTGATTTCTGAATACTTAAGTTTATTTTACTTTTGCCTTCCATTTCATCATGATTTTGTTGCTGGGTATTGGGTCATTTGAGGTGTTTTTTTTTTTTATTTAATTTGAATAGCTGAGAAGAGGTTATTAACTTGTTGGATGTTGCTGTCTCTGCTGTTTGTTTCTCTGTGTTGCGAGTGATTGGAGGAAATAATGCTAGGGTGGCTTCTGTAGGGGATCTTCCTTCTGTTATAGCTTTACAATTTGGGGTAGCTATGTTGGTTTTGGTATTGATTTCATTTCTTCTCTCATCGATTCATTCTCTGCATCTTAGTTTTTTTTCCCAGTATCTTTTCATGTATTGATTCCCATGATAATGTGATTGATTTTGAGGATAATATTTGGATTTACCTAGTTTGTACAGCTTAGCACTGAAGCAGGTCATTATATTGTAGCTTCGATCACCATGATCTTTTGTTGTTAAAGTTTTGGCTTCACCATGAACTTGATTTTGCTGCATGAGCTTTATGAGCTAATCTCTAATATGATATGACCATGGTTTCTTGATGATGGTTTATTTGTGTTGTTGCTGATAATGCAGGCAGTGAATTCCCTTCATATCTTAAGACCAAGAAATATCTATCTAATAGTCTAATAATGATCTAGTGTTTTGTCATGCTTGCTGTAAACTGAAAATTGTTGATGCGGTTTAGCTGACCAACCTGGCAAGGACTTCATGTGCTGATTGTCTTTTGTCGCAGTAGCTCTTTTATTATTAACTAGAAGTTTAGAATGTTTTGCTGCTTGTTTGCTTGACGAATTTGATGCATAATAACCTAACTAATTGTTTATAACTTTGTGACAAATGAATCAGATAGCCTCTTGCCTTTGTAATTTTTCTATTCAATCATTTTACTTATATGCTTATTTCTCAGTTGGGGGACCCTGGAATTGGTTCTTCATTGGCTGTTTTCTAGGCTAATAACATTTCATTGAACAGAAGGGTTATTTTTTTCAATACTAAGGTCAGAAATGAATTATAAACAATCCTGGAAAGTGGGTCCTAAACTATTCAAATTGTCATCTCACTCTATTTTAAAACATTAAGTACATGGAAGCCCTGTGCTTGAATATTAACAGGCATGATAATAGAAAGTTGGAAACTCATCTTTTTCATTTAAGGCAAATGAAAAGATCCTAAAAAAATTGTTAAATGCTTTTTGATTTCATAGAACTTTCCCAAAATTACAGATCATGCATATTTAAAAAGAACTTTTTACCATTTTCAGAGAGATTCTTTTAGAAAAGAAGCATAAAGGGGACTCCACCACAAATGGGTTGAATATCTACATTACATATGTTCCTCTCTCACACACGTTATAAAGGGAATTTTTTACTACATCTCTGCCGATATTTCAAACATGTGGAGTGCTTGCATTACTTTTGATACAAACACATTCGTGTACATTATATGCAATTTTTAAAATTTGAAACCATGATAACATCACAACACTATCCATAGTAGGACTGCATATTCATTATAATAAATTCATTTAACAAAATTACTTGAAATTGACTTATGTGCAGCACAGTCATACTACTAGTGTTATTAATACATAATAGCGTTTTGGGGAAAGCATTTTCATCATTATTAGTTGTAATTTGAGATTTTTTTTCCCAAATCATTCTTTTCCTACGAGTAGGGAAAACTTCTGATTTTTTTTCCTGTGAAATCTGTTTGACATTCAGGTGATATTCATAGTCAATATTCTGATCTTTTAAGGCTTTTTGAGTACGACGGTTTGCCTCCAAATGCCAACTACTTGTTTTTGGGGAATTATGTTGATCGAGGCAAGCACTGGAGACAATATGTCTTCTTCTTGCTTTCTTTGGTTAGAATAGAAAAAGTGATTTTTTGCTAACTAATTTCAATGCTTAATTTCAATGTCTTTTAAATGCTGAGAAAGGGACCAGGTTCTTGTGAATTATTAGACTATTAGACAGATAGTTTATCTCTTAAGCTTTCAGATTATACATGAACATTCAAATGTGAATTCCCTTCATATCTTAAGACCAAGAAATATCCACTGCAGACGGAATAGTATTCAACAAATACATTCCAACCACTGTCAAGCCACATCCTTTGGTTATCTTTCCTCAATTCCACTAGCTAGAGATGACCATTGGGAACAGTAAGTGTAGCAATTGGATAGTTGGTTAGTTGGGTTCTTGGTATTGATTGCTCTCACCCTATGTCTTTTGAAACCTAGAGAGTTAAGAGTTATTGATCAAGGGTTGCTTGATGAACCTAGACAATTTCCTAGTTGCTTTACTAAAGTGACTAACCCAAAAAAAATTCTGTTAATTATAGCATATATCATCTAGTTGTATTTATAGCTATATACGTATGAACAAGAAGAAGAAAAGAGGAATCATGGGTAAGGCATTTCCTAAATTGATGATATATATATATATATATGAAATATTTATGGATTCATATGGCATAATAAATACTTATTTATTTATTGTCTACTATTTTCATCAACTTTGCTTGCACCTAAATTATTTATTGTCACCTCTCTAATATTGATTTTTTTTCTAATATGTTAAAACATATTATATGTGATAGATGAAAAATATTAAGATTGTTGAAGCAACTGAGAAGGCAAAAACAATATGGGATAGGAGGTTGACAATAGTATTCTGTGATCTTTGTATTAAGGAAATACTTAATGGTAATAGACCTGGAACTCATTTCAAAAGAGAAGGATGGCTAAGAATGATTGCCAAATTTGAGCATGAAACTGGTAGAGCTTATTCACAGAAACAACTCAAGAATAGGTGGGACTTATTGAAAAAAGAATGGAAGGCATGGAAGAAGCTTAAAGGGAAAGATACTGGTTCAGGGTGGAATCCTATAAAAGGAACAGTTGATGCCTCGGAAGAATGGTGGGAGAGTAGGCTAAAGGTACATTAATAATTTTTAGAATTAAACTTTTCTTATTTATTTATTTTTAACTTCTTACTATACTATCACTTTATGTGTAGGTTGTGCCCGAAGCTCTGAAATTCAGACTTGCAGGTATTGATCCTGAATTAGAAGGTAAGTTGGACCAAATGTTCATGGGAATAGTTGCTACTGGTGACAAAGCATAGGCACCTTCTTCAGGTATACTTCCTAGCGATTTATCTGAGGATGATAATGAAGCACTTGAAGAACATGCAGAAGGAGTTGCAATGGATGATGTTCACGTGTCAAGTCAAGTAGCATATGACTTATTCGATGAAAACAATCAAACTCCTGAGCCTAAAGAACATATGCAGCAACTACATCAAAAAAGAAAATCCATTGAGTCAGGATCTTCTCATCCTAATACTGGTAAAAAAAAGTTATCAAAGGCAATTGGAGGAGCTGCAAAATTATCTAGTCAAATTGATAAATTATGCAGTGCAACTGACAATATGAGTCAAGCCACTTCTAGTATGACTCCTTTTATGGATCCATATGGCATTCCACAAGCAATCAAAGTGCTTGATAGCTTGTCAGAGGAAGTTCCAAAAGCTAGTCAGCTTTACTTTTTCTCTCTGAAGTTATTAATTAATAAGGAGAAGCGAACTGTGTTTTTGTCAATATCTCCCGAGATTAGAGTTTGGTGGCTTAAGATGGAAATGGAGGAGAGTTCTAAATTTTCTAGTCTCCTTGGGCCTTAGGAGTTGCATTATTGAATTTCTTCCCGTTCTATTTATTTTCAGTTGTTGTGTTTGATCTTTGGTTTGCATTGGACACTTTTAAGTGCCACAGATTTTTTCCTTATCATGTTCATGTTGTATACTTTGGTGGATTTATTTATGTTTGGATGATGTTTATGATTATTAAGAAACATATATTATTCACATTAATGCCTAGTTTATTTTGCATTAACGGTTATATTATTGAAATATTCAAGTATTCTTTAAATTCTTTTTCACAGGTAATGAGTATGATTAATAGTAATCTCAACAATTCCAGTGATGATGAAAGGGAAATGAGGGAGATTTTAAAACGTGTGGAAAGTTTTAATAGGTTATTCAATGCTGCAGCTTGTTCTATACAGTTGTATTATGAGAAATATATACTAAAACAACCGTGCATGGATTCAAAACAGACAGGTGAGGCATGGGTTCGAGAGATCCTTAATGGCCATGAATCACGTTGCATGATTCATTTTAGAATGTCAACAACTGTATTCAAAAGTTTGTTGAGGGTTTTGGAAACACGATACAATTTACAAAGTTCGAGAAATATTTCTTCTCATGAGATGTTGGGTATCTTTTTGTATGTGTTGGGGGTTGGTGCAAAAGTTTCTCGGTGTCGAGAGCGATTTCAAAGGTCTGGAGGGACAATAAGTCGATATTTTGCAATTATGCTTGAAAAAATTTCAAAGATGGCTATTGATATAATTGCACTTGATGATCGTTCGTTTAGCTTAACACCTGAACAAATACGTAATGACTCTAGATACATGCCACATTTTAAGGTAAAATTTAAATACTATAATATTATATTTTACTATATTTGTTTACTTGAATTATGCATACTAATATGATTATTTATGTAGGATTGCATAGGTGCAATTGATGGTACACATATTGCTGCTATTCTTTCACCAAAAGAACAAATTCCCTACATAGCGAGAAAATGCATCCCAACTCAGAATGTCATGGCTGTATGTGATTTTAATATGTGTTTCACATTTGTAGTGGCTGGATGGGAAGGATCGGCACATGACACTAGAATATTTCTTGATGCAATTAGAGATCCAAGATTAAAATTTCCACACCCACCAAATGGTAAATTATTTCATCTATTTATTTTTAAAAAAAATAAAGTATAAGTTGTTTAATCGATTGTTTATTATCTTCTGATATATAGAAAAATATTATCTTGTTGATTCCGGATATCCTCAAATGAAAGGTTTTCTTGGACCATATAGAGGAGAACGGTATCATTTACCTGACTTTCGTAGTGGTAGACCTATATCTGGTAAAGAAGAGGTATTTAATCATTCACATTCATCATTACGTAGTGTGATTGAGCGAACTTTTGGTGTACTTAAAAAAAAAATGGGACATTTTAAGAGATTTGCCAAGTTATTCTTTTGAAAAACAAAGGTTGATTGTTGTTGCTACAATGGCGATACACAATTTTATCCTGAAACATGCAGGACGAGATGATACAGATTTCATGGAGGTTGAAAATATTGATGGGGCGTATGAGAATATTATTGAACCAGAAGATGTGCATGATGGAGAAAGTGATGATGATGGTGAATTAAATAATTCACCAAATTATGATATGGAAGTAGCAAGGGATGCCATAGCTTGCAGTTTAATGAATTCACTTTGAATTGCAAACATTGAATATATATTTTTTGTAATATTTATATGAGGGTATACAATTATTTCTCTTTTTTGAATTTTATGTCAAATATATAGCGTTATATATTTAAATTAGTAAAATGTTATGTTTGTATGTATTTTAATATCTTAAAAGTGTTTTAATATATTCAAATTAAATATCACAAATAATTTATATTAATGACGTAAAAAATATTTCAAATTTATATTTTGATATATCTTAATATTACATTACTTGAATAGCATAGAAATTATTTACTTTCCATCATGTCTAAAATAAACATTTTAACTTTTCACAGCAATGCTAAATACTCAGAATTTTCAAACCACACTTTTTCACAAAACTTTTCAAACATACTTTTTCTAAACCAAGCTTTTTACAACCGTAACAGCAATGCTAAACTAGACCTTAGTCCAAATCCTCAACTAATCATGTCGCGGACACTTATTATTATTAAAATTAGTTCTTGGCAATTTTATTTCATTTTTTAAAGGAATCATTGAAGCCCCCAAAAAAAAAATTCCCTTTCGCTTTACATTTCAGAAACAAAGAAAGTAAAGGCAAATACATAGATTTTTATATGACTTTGTCTTTTCCATTCTCCCATGTAAATGACATCAACAATAATGTAGAAAAAATCTTTACTGTTACTTTGTCTACTCTTTGATTTTCATTAGATATTGGATTTTAGTAGATTAATTTGGATGCCTTTAACATATTTTTTTTAAGTTACATAATATATTATTAGAATTTATCATATTTACAAAAGTGAATGAAAAATGTTATATATTTTAAAATAAATAATAAGTTAAAAATATAAGTGAAGTCATTGTTTTAAAAAATATGAATAATTTTTTTTTAAAATTAAAATATCTAAATATCCTTAATTTTGTTTTATTATTATAATTTAAAATTTATTTTTTATATTTTATATTTTTCTTAATCGAGTTGGTACCACTTAAATCATGACACTAACTCAGTCAGTTACATTATACATAGTATAGATTTATAATAATAACATTATATTAAATATAAAATGTGATAATTTTAATTTTTAATGTATTATATATAATAACTTTAAAATAAATTATTAAAATATTTGTTAACAAAATCCAATTAATTTTAAAAAAATAATACTAATCATCAAAGCTAAAATGGAAATGGAAGTTTAATACAAAGTGGGAAACTCCCATTACAGCATTATTCGACTGATCTCATGGGTCGACTCAGTTGGACCATGACTGTGTCGGTGCTGACCGTTGCTAGCGCAAAAGTCTTGGAATGGTGTCAAAATTAAGCATTCGATTGATTCGGTTAATTCGATTTTAAAATTTTGAAAATTTTGAAAATTGATTATATTTATAAAATCGATCGAATCGATCGAAAACAATTCTAAAACAGAAAAAATCGAAACCGACTTAAGTCGATCGATTCAATCGGTTTAATTATTTAAAAAAAATTATTATATATTATTATATAATATAAATGATATATTATATTATATAAATTTAAATTATTATATAAATATATTTTATTTATATTATATTTAAAATAAAATTAAAATGATCGGTTAATTCGGTTATCAATTTTAAAAATCGACAACCAATCTAACTAACCGACTAAACTGATTTTCATAACTAACTAAATTTAAAACCGAATAAATCGAACCAAATTAATAAAATTTAATTGATTCAATCGATTAAATCGATTCAAATCGATTAATACTCACCTCTAAGTCAAAAAGTAAAAATAGGTGAAATTTATGTAATGTGTACATCCTAGTGTAGACAACCTCAGGTTTGCTTCGTTGACTACATAGATATTTCTCAGTGAGAAGTAGTTTTGTCAGGGCGATGGAGTTGGTAAGGAACATAGAGGGTTTTTTTTTTTTAAATATAAATCAAGATAAAAATGTTTGGTGATTTATTAGAGATTTGAAATTAAATTCGTCTTTTTATCGAGACAAACATACTCAAGTTCATTGTATTAGTAAAAATCCTTAAATTATGTTATTTAAAAAAAAAAAAACCTTATATATATTTTTTTACTTAAATAAACTCTTATCAAATCTTTATTTCAAATAAAATATTGATTTATAGGGACTTATTTGATTACATGTTAAAATTGAAGATTTATTTTAGTACAAATTAAAGGTTAAGAGTTTGTTTTAATATAATAAAAATATAAAAATTTATCTAAATAAAATGATAAAATTTAGGAATTTTTTTTTAATTTTATTGTTTTCACCTATTAATAACAATATGACTTGAATTTAAGACTGGTAGATGTTGAAATAGACAAATTTATCACTTGAAAAAACTTTTCAGTTTTCACCATTGGTGATTGAAATAAATTCTTCTTCAATTGATTCGGGGATATAGATTAATTCGGACAAAATTATCATACAAGACAAGTAGACAACAATATGAATTTTTTTTTTTTTTTTAGTTGTGACACATAATATTCCGGCTAAGACCGTGTTAACATCGCAAAATAGTATGAAAATTTTGCTTTATTTCAGTGAGTTCGGTTTTAATATATTGATTATAAATTTTTTAATTTTATAAACAATGTAAAAGTTTATCTCATATTATATTATTTTTTTTAATATATTTTAAGGATGTATATGGCATTTTTTTTAAATCTAACTGTAAAATTTAAAAATTTTAACGAAAGTAAATGATATAATTTCTCTACGTCAAAAGCATAAAAACTTGACTTTACATCTTGAAGTAATATAAAAACGGAGAAAAACAAAAGCAAGAAGAAACTGAAGGCAACAAAAAATGGTTGGAAAGCTTACAACAGTAACGTGATAAAAATAGGGGAAATGTGGAGCCAGACATATCTATATGCTTTATGCCAAGTGCTGCTAAAATATCGACATCCGGATTATAAATTTAAGGTATTGGGGAAAAAAGTATTCCCTCAATCACATTGAAAGAAGAGTCTTCCAATATGGAATAAAAAATTTAAGAATTTACAATAAACATATTTTGATAATGAATTTGTATTTTTAATAAGGTTGTTGGGTTAAATGAAAGAAAAAAAAAAGGACATTGGAACTAATTACATGTCATTTTCCTAGTCAAAGATTCGAGATTAAGACTGCATTTTCAGCAGAAAAATGATGAAATATACTTAATTCGATTTTCTTATACAACCTGATAATTAAGGTTGGTAAATGCCGCCATTGTAGGACGGCCTTGTTTGGAGGTTGTGTTCATTATTCAATGGTCCATCTCACCAAAAAAAAAAAAAAAATGGTCCATCCTTTCGTATTAAGGCAGCATGGGAATTAATCCAAGGATTCGGAGGATAGTTTTATCAAAGGGTTGGATTATTTGTCAGATTTTGAATAAATTTTTTTAAATTTGGATCTATTTTTTAATTAGTAAAAAATATTTTAATATTAAAATATGAGCTTTTAACACTTAATAGGCCAAGACAAACTTTGGACAAAGATTTTGGACAATCATCTAGATTTGATCCGACTCGTCTAGACTCATAAACAAATTTAATGGAAGATAGTTAGTTTTAATTAATTTTTTATCTAAATTGAGATATAATAATTTTGTTTTTGATACACATGAGATGTGTTATTAAAGTCCTGATATTAATGTTTGATGTTTTGTGATTAGAAAATTGAATTTTATGAAATTGAATTTTATGCATTGAATATTGAATATATACTAGCTTGAATCCTTGATGGTATAAAAAGCTCGAGGTGCAAACTTATAAATTATTATTATAACTAGTATTTATCTATCTATACAATACTATATTTTTAACTACACAAACACCCCACAATTTGACATTTTTTTTTTGGTTTAGGTGGAAAGAAAAAAAAAAGAAAAAGGAAAAGAAAAAGGAAAAGGAAAGGAAAGAGGAAGAAAGGGAAAAAAAATATGATAAAAATTTGTTTGTTTATATTCGTGTTTTTTTTTTTGTTTGTTTAAAATAATATAAATTTTTACATGTAAATATATATATTTTGACACGTTTGTGTATTCATATAGTGTTCATGTTATTTTTCGTGTTGTGTTTTAATTATTTTTTCTATGCTGTGTTCGTGTCGTGTCTCAATTCATTTTATATTTTGTACATTTTTTCATTATGATTCAATTTAGAAAAAAAAATTGTGTGTTCATGTCGCATTTCAATTTATGACATATTTTGCATAATTTGTTATAGTGATTCAATTTAGAGAAATTTTATGTGTTCATGACGTGTTCGTGTTATTTTTTGTGTTTAAAATATTATAAATTGATATAAATTTTTACATGATAATAATTCGTTTTATATAGATTTTGACATATTTGTGTATTCATGTCGTTTTCATGTTCTTTTTCGTGTCGTGTCGTATTTTAATTATTTTCTCATGTTGTGTTTGTGTCGTATCTCAATTCATTCCATATTTTGCATAATTTGTCATAGTGATTCGATTTTAACTTTAAATTCATTTATTTACGATATTAAAATATAAAAAATATTTAAATAAATAATTATTATTTAATATGATTTAACTTATATTTATTTATAATTATTAATTTAATTCAAAATTTGTAAATATTTTAAAAAATCCCCCAGCGAAGCGGAGAAAAAATTCTAGTATATATTAATATGAGACTCACAATTTATAGGTGAGTTTCATAAATATATACAACAAACTATACTATGAAATTATTAAATAGTATTAGTAAAATAAAAGATAAATTGTGGATATAATTAATAAAACATTAAAAAAAACAAATTAATATTTGTTATGTAACATTTTAACTAGTAACTACAAATAATTATAAACACGTGGTATCCATGAGAATGAGATGGAGTAGTTTGGATTTTTTTGTTACAAAATAAATCGTAATTTGATGATAAGAGAAAGGAACACAAGTACTGAGATTTAAATTTTAAATTTGTTGGATATCATATTTTAAAAATGATTGCAATAATCAATTGAGTTAAATTTTGAATTTGTAGTTTTGATTTATTTATTAAGACTTGTCCACTCCCATTAAATTAAAATCAAGTACAAAAAGAAAATGAACAAAATAAATATAAATAAAACTTGAATAGTTGCACTTTAAATTAGTAGGGAATTAAAAAAAAAATTTGGATCTTTTGTTTGTGAGATAAAATGTCTAGCACTAAAACTTTGAAACTGCCTCATTTTAAAGCATCAACTAAAAACCAACAAATATAGAAGTATTATATACTAAACAATACATGGCTTGAAAAACTAGAAAAAAGGTTATATTGTTGATGGCAATGTTCTTAAGTCTTAACCCATTCGTTACTTAAAAAACAAAATAAATAAAATATATATATCTTTAGCAAATTTGAATGCGATGGTGATTTTATATCTGCATGACAATTGACAAAGGAAATTAACTGCAATTAAGCCAATTTTTTTAGTTTTCTTTATACATAATGTGGTGATAAATGGAAATACTTATATATATATATATTTTTTTTCCATTTGTGAAAAATAAATAAAAATAAAAGAAAAACGGTTTGTTTTTTTATATTTTTAATTTGAGTAAAACGACATGAAAGCGGTACGAAGAGGGATTCGCGGGGGTTACTGTCTGGTGGAATGGTAATGACAGATACCAACTTCAGCGGAAATTGACGTTGCAATGTTTGCATGCCATGGGGTTGATATCTCAACTGTTGGATCCTGTGGTTGATACCCCGACTTTTCATCTTTTTTTTTTTTTTTTCCAACTACTTCAAAATTTTTATTTCGTCATTTTCTCCAATTTATTTCACATGTTCAAAGGAAAAAAAAAACTCAACTAATATATGCATAGATGATGGTGTTTTATGTTACAAAAGGTAAGCTAGAGGAAATGATCACTTTGATGACTCAAGAAACATGCAAGGATAAGCAAATAGTTAAGAGTGTCGATGTTGGTAGTTTAAGATACATTTCGATATTTAAATTAATAAATACGTAAAAAAAAAAATGATAGTTGAAAAAAATAAAATAATCAAAATGTGATTTAAAGTTCAATGTTGTTATTTCACTCAAAAATTATGTATAACTGACGATGATTAAGACTTATTTTTTATTTTATTTGTGAGCTCTTCTCGACTGTTAAAACATATTTGAACTTTTAATCCAGTTAATCACTAGATATAACATGTATAAAAAGTAAATATAGATGAAAAATAGATAGATTTAATAAGTAAACTCCTATCATCAAAAGAAAGTGAATTTAAATTTAAATTTAAATTTTATGGATAATTTATAAGATACGATACATCTGATTTTGATTTTTAAAAAATAGATAATTTATTTATTCTTAATGTAAAAAAGGGTTAGTCTTAATAAATTATTAAAATAAAATACTAGTTAAATGAGTGAATGGTAAAAGGAAATGGGGGCAATATTGTAAATTGAAGAAACTGTCGGTCTCTTAACTGGGGTTACATAGACCCGAGATCCAGGTTAAGGTCCTTGTATACGGGACCCTCTCTCTCTGCCAAATCGAGCGTCGGTGACTCGGTCTGAGTTAACCACGAGTTAAACTTGTAGTTTTAAAGATAAACAATTTTAAAAATATTTATATTCTAATTTTCTCGTTATTATTATTTTAATTTTAAATTTTAATAGAGAGAATATATCTGAAAAGAGAGGAAGATTTGGTATATAAGGCATGGAAGCCTATTCTAAAAATGCGTCTTCATTTTGAGCGAGAGAGAGAGAGAGGGAAAATGGCAGATTCTAGTGATTCGGTATCCATTGGTATGGAAACGATCTCTCTTGGTGGCAAGGTAACCTGCATTTCTATCTATCTTCTTGTTTGGTTACCGGGAAAATGTGGGAATGGAAGAGAAAAAGAAATGGAAAAAAAATGCTTTCCCTGTTAAAGCTTAAGGCACCTATCTGTCTTTTCTTTAGCTAAGCCGGATTTTTCTTCCAATGTTTATTCCTTCATTTTTCAGCTATAAAGCAGATATTTAAATTATTCATTCCTTTTTATCACAGACAATTTTATTTACATTTTTGCTGCTATTATTTTTGGATGATCACATAATTTGTTCTTTATAGTCCATTGTTTAATGGCTTCTGATTTTTATTTTTTCATTTGGGAAGCACCCAGATAAATTACATAAATAAACTAAATTCGATGATGTTCTGAAACTTATAAATGTTCTTTTTTTTACTTATTTGCTTCATGTGCTAGAAAAAAAAAATCTTAGACTAGTAATTTCGTTAGTTATATGTCAATTTCTTGTCAAATTAGGAGTTTGGATGATGCAGAATATGCCTAAATGAGCAAAATAGTTAGGTCTCTTAAAATAGTTCTGCTGCACATGCTAACTCTATCTAGTTAGAATATACTTTAGCTTGGGCTATGCTTGAAACATTTCTCCTTTTAAAGTAAAAGAAACCCAAGTTAATTAGGCTTTCATTACC
This sequence comes from Fremontodendron californicum, assembly GCA_030761205.1. Classification (NCBI taxonomy): domain Eukaryota; kingdom Viridiplantae; phylum Streptophyta; class Magnoliopsida; order Malvales; family Malvaceae; genus Fremontodendron; species Fremontodendron californicum. The sequence goes on from JAULJL010000003.1 coordinate 2,744,754, forward strand.
TAGCTAGATCATATGTTGTATTTTTTTTTTTTCAGGCAGGTTATTGTTAAACTTAAAGTCTAGGCATTATTTTGATTTGATGGTACTAATTTGTTTTGATTCCTTTGGTTGCTTTCCAGAAAGTTTGCTGAATGAATAACAATGCATTGTAAAATCTATCTGCAGGAGTACCTTGTGAAGACTCGCCATGGTACGGTTTCTGTTGCTGTGTTTGGAGACCAAGATAAACCGGCTCTTATCACCTACCCTGATTTAGCTCTAAATCGTAAGTAATGCAGAAAACCTTATTGTACTGTCTATTTTCTTCAAGCTTCCCTCCTTATGACAAAATATGTGCTTCAGAGCCTAAAAAATTGATTTTGCTAACAATTTGGCTAAAAAGGGTCACTCTAGTTTGTTTTTATTTTTTTAATCTTTGAATAATGAATTTTCTCCTTAAACATAGATATTGTTTTAAATTGGAGACCTTCATTTGTGTTTTCATCATAATGCATGAGACTTTGAGGCTGTATTGCTTTTAATTTGAGCCAGAGTTTTACATGTTAGTGTAATATGTCTGAAGTTTGTAACATTATTTGTAAGATTTCCACTATGACCAAGATCCTTTCATCCGTGATACTTCCGGTTCCTAACCTTATAATTGTGTGAGACTGTGCAGATATCTCCTGTTTTCAAAGCTTGTTCTTTTGTCCAGAAGCTAGTTCCTTACTACTCCACAACTTTTGCATATATCATATAAGTCCTCCTGGGCATGAGGTCAGTTCTGTGCATGTTTTAATCTTGTATTTTCTATTTTAATCATCTTTTTTTTTTTTTTTTTTGGGTTGAATCCTATAATCACACCTTTCTTATCCGGGACTTTCTTCAAGAAATATTGCAGTTAGGAGCTGCCCCAATCGGTTCTGATGACCTTATGCCTTCCGTTGATGACTTGGCAGATCAGATTGTCGAGGTTCTGAACTTTTTTGGGTAATCATATAATTTCATAGTAACCTTATTTTCTTTCTCTTTCTAAAATGTCAGCTGATTAGAAATTTACTTTACTGTAATCTCTTCTGCTCTAGACATTCTTTAACACATTTTATTTTGTCATGATGCTGGTAACTGTTGTAGGTTGTCTGAAAATGATGTAAATTGATGCACCTACCTACTACCCTTGTATAATTTATTATGCTGCTGTTTTCTTTATCTATCATCATTAATTATTTATATGGAAAAGAATAAAGGCAAGCAAGCTAATATTCCTTATCCTTTAACTCTTTCCTTCTTTTTCGGTTTTAACCGCAGGCTTGGTGCTGTAATGTGTATGGGGGTTACAGCTGGAGCATATATTCTTACCCTATTTGCTGTAATAAGACAACTACCTTGGCAGAGTACACAGTTTTATTTTATTTTTTCATTTTCAAATAAATATCTAATTAAATGTATTTATTTGTCGTAATAGATGAAATACAGGCAACGTGTCCTGGGGTTAATACTTGTTTCACCCGTCTGCAGAGCACCCTCATGGACAGAATGGTTGTTAAATAAGGTTCCTTTTCTGGGCCTTTTATTTTCTCTTAGGGGCTAAATGATTATGTGCTTAGATGGATTGTCATATTATTTCAGGTGATGTCAAATTTACTTTATTTCTATGGCATGTGTGGAGTGGTGAAGGAGTTATTGCTTAAGCGGTATTTCAGTAAGGTATTTTTCTGCTTCAAAATTATGCCATTTATTGCTTTGTGTCTAGAGTTGGACTAGTTTAGTTATGGGTTTCTGAATGACAATGGCAGGAAGTTCGTGGTAGTGTTCAAGAACCAGAATCAGATATAGTTCAGGCATGCAGAAGGGTTAGTTCTTCAGCTCCTTATATTTTGCCTCTTATTTACTATTCGATTGACTTATAATGAAATATAATTAGTTTGTCTCATGGCATTTTTCTGACTCAAATCGTGTTCTTTCCCTGCAGTTTCTAGACGAAAGGCAGAGTATAAATGTATGGCAATTCCTTGAAGCAATGAATGGGTAAGCATGTCTCCATGATAGATAGGTAGACTAGGTTTCTTTTTTAAGGTGTTCTTCAAACAGGTTTCAAATGGTTGGCTTCCTTATCACCTTTACCAGGGGAAAAGAAAAAAAGAAAAAAATTTCAATGCATGCATGCAGTTACTGCTTTTGAATCAGCTTAAAAGTCATATTCAATATCTTTCAGGAGACCTGACCTTAGCGACGGATTAAGGAAACTCCATTGCCGTTCGCTAATATTTGTTGGGGAGAACTCTCCATTCCATTATGAGGCTCTCCACATGACATCGAAATTAGATCGAAGATATAGTGCCTTAGTGGAGGTATGCAAACAGTCGATTTTCTAACCTTGTTATAAAATCTTATATCGAGCTTTCAAAATCTTATGGCACTAAACTAACTACCTGGAAATGCAAGAACCTACAGGTTCAGGCATGTGGATCAATGGTGACAGAGGAGCAGCCCCATGCAATGTTGATACCAATAGAGTACTTTCTTATGGGATACGGCTTATACAGGCCAATTCTAAGTGTTAGCCCGAGAAGCCCTTTGAGTCCATCTTGCATCTCCCCGGAGCTTCTTTCACCGGAAAGCATGGGCTTGAAGTTGAAACCGATTAAAACCCGGATTTCTTATGAAGTTTGAGAGAAGATGAAAGAGAAAGGGCAAGATCACCTTTTTGTAATCTATATATAAGGTGTTTTGTAAGCATTACTAGGGTTGTAGATAGAGAAGAAGTACAGACAGAAGAGAAAAAGGAGATATTGTCAATTCTTTTATTTGTAACCATAAATTTTAGCTGAGGTGAAGTCATCTGTAAATCATCGGAATAATTATTTACAAGAGAAACGCCAATAATGAGTAATAATAACAATGAGTGGATGGTGAATTTACACTATCCATTTTCTATTTCTTGTGTCTGTTTTTGTACAAAACATCTAACTAGAGATCTATGATAATTTATTTAATGACACTAGCCAAGCATTTGAGGTTTTCATGATCCAATGAACCACTCTCTGTCGTTTTCACTTTCCAGGAAAAAGTTAAAAAGGAAAAAAAAAAAACCATTAGAGCAGAAGCTGTCACTGAAATAGTCATCTTTGTCATTACCAACTTTCCAGGAAAATGATTTGATTCCCATCAGATGATTTTTTTTTTTTCTAAAGTGAATCCAAATAGTATTAACCTTTTTATGATTGAAAATAAGAGTAAAAAGTTATCTTCAATGAAGATCTTGTTGACCCATCGTTCCATTCATGAATATTTGCTCTGATAAGCTCTAGATTTCTGCAAATCAGCTCCCATACTGGAAAATTCTTTCTTGGCATCAGAAAATCATCTTCTCCAAGCTTCAAACCCGGGCAAGAATCAGCAGTTCGGTCACCAGATAGATAAACCTTTTCTTCCCGATTGGCATAAACAGAGGCTTCAATCCTTTCCATGATCAGACCCTATTCAACAATGACAACAACAAACCTGTTTATACGCATATTTTCTACAATTTATTGCATACTAAATGTATAAATGTTGGTCATAATATTTTGTACTTAAAGATTTGTAATAATAGAAAATGGGGTTTTTATTAATCACCTTGCACATGTTAGGAAGGGCAGATATTGCAGCCATGAGAAATGATTCAGAATCATGGTAAGGAGAGATTCTAAGCCTGCCTTTTCCATCGACATAACTAGGGTTCGTGTTGATTTCCGAGAAACAATCCAATAGTCCATGATTCTTCAAGATTGTTCAAGATGAAGAAAACATTTAGTCATTTACCATGAGAAATGATCAAAATCATGGTAAGGAGAGATTCTTATGCCAATCGTTTATATGTCAAACAAAATACAAGTTCTGGATTAAGTTAAGCCCGACAAAGTTTGATCTGCCAGCCCACATTAGTTGTACTTTTTCTTTAAGTACCTTTGGGCTTTGACTATGGTTAAGAAGTTTCCATGAAAGCAATGGCCCAGGAAAATATGCATTTCAGGGCTTGAAACTGCATTGATTTGACTTTTGAGCCTTTAGCTAGGCCCAGAGTGAAATGCTCAATTGGGAACGACACTCAGTTTCTAAAGTCCAGATATCATTGTTTTATTACCTCCAATTGTTGGGTTATACTCCATGAAAAACTGAGATTGAATTCTAATTTCTGGTACAACTTTTTACTACGAAGGTTCACAAAGTTATCTGATAAGTGCTTCATCACACTTAATTATATATATATATATATATATATATATATATATATATTTTCCCTATATTTGGGGCTCGGAATTTCTCGTTCAACAGTATTGAAAAAGAGATTGGAATCGTGAAGGGTCACAAACATGAATTATTATGATTGAGAGGGAAAAAAGAGAGAGCAAGATATGCTTATCCCCACTCTTTAATTTTCTTGATTTCCCTTATCAAATGTGATAGCATCACGTAAAAGAAAATTTATGGATTTGATCTAATTTTTGAACAGAGAAATTCATGACAGCCTTATTTCTGCTATGATATATATAAAGAATAGTAAGTGGCTAAGATCAAGATGGGTTTGAGGTACAAATTAATTGAAGAGAAGAAATATATCTTAATGGGGTTTCTTTCTTAGTCACATGTCCTTTGAAGTTGCTCACGTATTTGATCATTGCTAGCTCTTGCCGTTGAACTAAGGGTTGACATTGAAGCTACATGAAAAAGTGTTTGCACCAAATTGTTCACCTACTTTCTGCTCTTTCAACCATGACCCATTATCTCTCTTCTAAAATTTCTTTCTCTCTCACTTCATTTTCAACCAAACCATGCATATCATCCATGAAATATAGTATATACAGACAATTACAGGTCCAAGTTTTCTCACTTCCCACTAACTATTTAGCAATGATAGATTGATAGTTGAAATTTCGTAATCCCAGAAAAGCTCAATGGTCAACCCTCTCTGTCATCAAACCGTCAGACTTATTATATATGTGTGGAGCTGATGAAAATGTAATACTATGTGCACTGAAAATTCAGGTGAAAATTTAAAGTAAAAAATATATATATATATATATATATAATAGACCTGTTCATGGGTTAGATCAGATTGGATCGTGGTCCGGATTTTTTTCACATTATCTAGACCCGGCCCGTCGATCCGTCGACCCGTATTATTGTTTATTTAATATTAAAAATATTAAAAATTTATTTTTATATTAATATTTTTATATTTTTATAATTAAATTTAAATACAAAATTAATTTTTTATTATTTAAACAGTGATTCGGACTAAATTGAGTCTGTCAAATCGAGCGGACAATCTGATCTATATATATGTATATATATATATATATATATATATATATATATAGTTTTGTTTCCTGATCAAAACCATCATCAGAAATGACTCAAATATTGCTTCCATTCAGCCCAAGCTAATTAAAAGGACAGCATTTCATATTCAGGAGAAAATTTCAGTTACTTGTCAAGGATTAATATCTGTGAACTTATAGGGGAGTTTTAAGGTAAGCTATTTAGGGTGAGCTTAAAATAGATTTCATTATATATAAATATGATAAAATTATATATAAACATGATAAATTACATAAAGTTGTCATGTATTTATGTAATTTTTTTTTTTATATATAAACATAACAAATTACATATAAATATGATAAATTATATATAAACATGATAAATATGTCATATATTTATGTATTTTTTTTACATATGTAATTTTTTTTACATATAAATATGACACAAATTACATATAAAAATAACAAATTACATATATAATAAAACTTATCCAAAAAATTATTTTAAAGAACTTTCCTTAAAATTTTCAGAACTTATACAAGCATAGAAGGATGACCCTTGTCAACGGATGTTAAATTATATGTAAATTAATTACATGTATGTATGTTGAAAAGAGACAGCTAAAAAGAGTGGGATTTTTTAATTCTTGTTGTCCTTAATCCTTAATTTATTAGTTAGAAAGTCTATCTATGAAACAAATAGAAGTGGATGGTTTTTTTTAATCATTTATATATGAGACAAAATAATAAACATTTGAGAGATTAAAATAATATCCCATTAATAAAAAGAAAAGAAAAGAAAATCCAACTTCCCCAAAATCCAGACTAACCAGAGTTCCAAAGAGAATCTTAAATTCTTAACCAACTTCAATCTTCTTCTCAATCATGTCCATGAAGAGAACCCATTGCCACAACCCCAAGTTCCTGCAGATTCAACTTCACAACTGTATCCACAAACATTTTTGTATCTTCCCCAGTGTTCCCTTCTGGTATATCCACTATATAAGACTCTAAAACAATGGTGTAAACTTTCCCTTCCTTATGAAACTCATTGACCGAAGTGACTGACCTGTAGTTTCTCAGCCTATGCTCTCCTCCAACAACCTTAAAGCTTAATATATGCTTTTCATCATCCAAAATCTCTAGTCTTTCAGTACTTGTTGAAGCTGGAAGACCTGAAACGACGGTGACTTCTCTAATGCTTCCAACGCTGCCATCACCGGTCATGTTACAGCTCTTGATGAAGTGTTTGTATTTTTGTGGGTTTTCGAAGCTTCGAACGAAAGGCCACACGGCTTGAGCTGGGGCGTCGATGCGCTGCGTTATTAACGATGTGCATGTGTTGGGTGTCTCAAATTTATTATGGTATGTGTCAATGAGAGGCTTCAGCTCTGCATATTCTTCTTGGGTTAGGCCCTGAGGGAGCGTTTGGCTTGAGTCCATGGCCGGCGTCTCCAAGCTGAGCATCGGTTTCAGCACGGTTCACGGTTGCACGGCTTGTTGGTGTGCTTTTGGTTGCAGCTAGACGAGCATACAAGAAATTAAGGAGAAGGGATGAGGCTAATTAATGAAGAAAAGTTTAGGCTTTTGAGTTCAGACCAAATGAGAAGGTCGTGAATGACTTAAATGGGTTTATAGTTGTGTTTTTTAATTGTGTTGTTGTTAGACAGATATACCCTTAGGCGTTTGCATTTGGTTTGTGTTTGTCCTTTCCTTAAAAATGAGTTTACTTCTAAATTAAGAGATTTCATGGTTGGACCATAAAATGGCTATATTACTATTAGGAAAGGATTTTTGTTTAGCTTACTTGGTTCATTGGTTGTATCAGTTGTTTGCGTTTGGGATTCTCTTTTGGGAAGATAGACAAATGGGTAACTCAACAATATAACATCTATGCTAAGGAGATGTGATTAGTTTATATATATATATATATATATATTGAAAGTTGAGAGACATATATATAGGATGCAATCAGTACGTACACATCATGTAAATACGCATTAACATTTCCTTGGTGTGGAATACTATAAAATTAAAATAAAATAGGGTAGAAAACGACAAGCAAAAGAGAAGAACAAGACAAGCAAGTGGAAAAACCAAAGACAAAGTTAGGGAACAACAAAGCAAAGCTTAAGACAATGCCCTAAAAAACACAAAACACAAGGTGATCGAGATTGTTCTTCAAACATCTCTACTGATTTGTCAATGTTAATGGTAAAAGTCTGATACTATTAAGCATGTATTACTAGCTACTATAGTTAATGATAAATCTAGGGAACGGGGGGAGGGCCCTGCCTGGAGCTCTGGAAATACAAAATAAATCAAAATGGATAGATAATAAAATACAAGATAAAAAAAAAAAAAAAGAGAGAAAGAAATTAATAAAGGAGGAGAATAAAGACAAGGAGGAGACTAAATGAAAGGGAGTTGTCTCAATCGTTGAAAAGGCAAGCTGGAGATTCTTGGATTAGGTGACAAACTTTAACAAACTCTCGCGTGATCTATAACTCCACTTTGCAGTTTCCAGGATTCCCCCGCCCCATCTCCACCCCCTACGTACCCTTCACTTACCCCCCCTTTTTTATCTTTTTTTTTAAGCTGGGTTTTCATTTTCTTTGTTGTTGATCAATTTGGGGTTTCCCATTTTTGTTCAGAGATAGATATTGTAATATGTAATGAAGTTATAAAGTGAAACAAGGAGAGGTTAGCATCTAGTTTCAGTGTCAACGCAAACAAAGTTGAGAAAATACAGATATGGGACAGCTAGCTCTTAGTGCATGGCTGTATCCGATAATGTGGCAATGTATATGGCTTTGGAATTGTAGGGGCCATTCAGCTGGGTTTCAGCATGAAGCAAATATGGAAACATACACTTCCAATGAACTTTTCTTTTTAGCTTAGCCTGCTGTTTGTTTGTTTCTTTGTTTGTAAGGAAGTAATAAAACAAGGAAGGGAAAACGCCAAAAGGGCAGGTAAAAAGAATAAAAATAGACAAAGGACACCTAGAGAGAGGGCCCTATTTTAACCCATTAATTTTAGCATTTGTTTGTATAATTCAGTTTTGCTATAAGTTTTTGTCGTTTTAGAACAGAAAAATGAAGCAAAAATAATCATGAATGGAATTCAAGATAAAATATTGTAGGTTTGAAAGAACTCTCCCATACCCTAGTAGTAACCCAGTTGCATCCTGATGTAGGCAAATAGCTTTGTATAAGGATGACAATTTAAAATACGGATTTGAATATTTACGGATATTCGATTTTTTTTTTGCGGATTCGGATATTATAATTACTATCCGCAGCGGATTCGGAATGGATGCGGATATAAAACTTCGGATATCCATTATCCGAATCCGCATTACTTCTGCGGATTCAGATATCCGAATCTGCTTATTTGTAAAACACACAAATTTTATTTATTTTATATTTTTATTTTAAAAAAAATAATAATAATTTATTGAATTCGAATTTTTAGCGGATTCGGATATCCGACGGATAATGTTATTTAATTCGGATTCATATTCGGATAGTAATATGCGGATTAAATACAAATAATTTACGGATTCGAATTAAAATAATACAAAAAATATAGATATCCAACCCCTTATCATCCCTAGTTTTGTATACATAAACACCCAAAGAGGAAGAAGCCCATCAATGCAAATTATGCAATGGTGGTTTCAGTCTGACTAAAGCCCAAACAAAGAGAAAAAAGGCTTCTTGGACTTTATTTCATTTTGTCCTCTAATTTTTTGTGATAATCATTGGAGGTAGACTTGCAAGCTCACTTTGGCAATGACACAGTAGTGGCCTATGACTACCTTTACTCCTTCCACTCAGAGTTTGGGCAACTTTTGTCACCATTCTCTAACAAACCACCACATTATAGCTACTCCAAAACAATACCCAAGTTGATAAATTGGGTTTGGAAGAACCTCAATGGACTGATGAGGTAACTATTGAGAAGATAAAACCATTAAAAAAGGTTTCTCATCACATTCTCTAGACTTTGAGAAAAAGAAAGTCGGCAGAAAATGACCCAGTTCCGACCTTATAAAAGGAAGGGCCCAAAGGCCCAACCCTTTACAATTGTGTAGCCAGACTACACTCGCTCAGCCCATCTTGAAAGAAAAAAAATTCAACCAAGTTCAGGTCCTCCATTTAAAAGCAAGCTATCATCACAAGTCTTTGTTACACATCAATAATCTACCAAGAAGTAGAAAAACTAAACCAAAGAAGGAAAGAAAGAAAGAAAGAAAGAAAGAAAGGGTGAAATACTGGGCAATGAATGTGGATATATTTCACAGTAGAATACCCAAAATTTGCTGTTAATTTTTCACGTGACACTAATTGGTTCAAATTGTAGGCCATATGGGACATGCTTCACTCTGATCTAATGCCGGAGCTACCAGTGAAAGTTCCAAATCAGGTGTTTCGCTTTTGGAAGTGGCCATTGTTAAACAATTTGGCTGGATGTTGAATATTGATTCCTTGTTATACCGTAAAGGTAGAAGGTTATGACTGAAAGGCAATTCAAGATCCCCAAATTTTCCTTCTATAGGATTTGTGGCCTCAAGATTGCTTGGAACAACACTTGTTTTCTTCGAAAAAAACCCACAGTAACTGAAAGGCTCTGGAGGAGGCCTGGAATTAAGCATTTGGGTTGCAAACTTTTCACAGCTCCCCACCTGTCAAAATAAGATCGATTGATCAGATGCTGAAAGTTCAAAGAATAATTAACGTTTTTGTTCTTAAAATATATGAAAGGTTTTCAATGAAAATTTTACGTCGAAGAGGCTGGTACGGCGTCTTCTTTTGTTAAAGCTGTTCTTCCTAATGAAATGCTTTTGGGCATGGCTGGCAACTTGTGTTGGCGTTCTTGTAGTCACAAAGTTCCTGGAGATCCCTCTCCAGTCACCTTTTCCAAGCTTTTCAAGCCCTACCAGAAAGATCCGATGCTCTTCTTCAGTCCATGGCACCCCTAATCATTCCAAAAATTGAAGCAATTAAAAAAATAAGGCTAGCTAGTCTGGTAATAATAAAAAAGATCGTAAATATTGGAAATCAAATCTTAAATTTATTGAATATTATTTTTAAAAATAATTAAATGAATTAATTGGATTGGGAGAAAATAAGATTTCCACAAGAGTTGTATTTACTAAATCCTGAACTAAGTCTGGTATCATTAATTAATTCTACATGTAGAAAAAGGAGTTTTGATTAATTACATTATCCTATTTGCAGAACCTAATTAAGGAAGCCAGGATCTGAGCAGAGAGATAAGACAGGCAAAAGCATTATTAGGTTAAAAGTGACAGAAACTTGGGTCCATATATATTAGTAGCTCACCTTTTTTCTTTTCTTGGGTTGGAGCTACGAGGCAGCCATTATTAGAGAGATAACCATTAGAAAAATTTTCAGGATTTTCATCCATAGTAACATGCCAAGATATGGAAGAAGAAGAAGAAGAAGAAGAAGAGATTGACAAGCAATCCATGCTGAGACTCTTCTTCATGGGAAAAGAATTATTAGATGAACAAGACAAGCAGTCAAGTTGCACCCCAAACAGCTTAACTCCACCGCCAAGAATCCCTCTATTATCGCTGGTGCAAGTCCTCGAATTGTGGCCTTTGTTCCCACAATGTGAGCATTTCCTCCCCATTATTTCTCACTTCAGACAAGTCCTTCAGCTTCAAGAACCAACCAGCTACAACATCCACAAAAAAACAAACATGCTGAAGAGAAAGAGAGAGAGAGAGAGATGGAGATAGAGATAGAGAAATTACTCACCAATGACTTACTTGGTCCATATATATATATATATAAAATAAAATAAATTATACAACATAGTTACTTGGGTTAGATTTTTCTTAATTAATTATGTTTTCTACTTAAGGTTTCTGGAATTAATGAAAGCAGGTCAGGTTGCCCTTCTTTCATCTTCCTGTAATTGGATGGAAAAGGAAAGCTCATCCTATAAATAAAATAAAATAAACCACAACTTGGTAATTGAAGTGAGGAGCTTTGGTACAATTTTATTCTTGTTTGATGCCTACAACAATTGATGTTACATAACTTGTCCGAATACAATGATGGTATGTACGTAGCTATATATTATCAAATTTCGAGAAACGGTTCTTTATTTCCTTTTTAATTTTTAACTAGGATGGCAACTAATCCAAACGTACAGTTATAGAACTGAGGCAATTTGCAATTATTAGAACATTTATTAATTAACTTGAATTTTGAACTTAATCCAATTAGTTATGCAATTATTTTAAAAAATAACATTTAATAATTTTGAGATTTGAATCTCAACATTTACAATTTTTTTTTTTTTTAATTTTTATCTTACAGCTTTTGTTTATAGGAGATAGTAGCCATAAAGAAATTTGAGAGACATTGGTTTGTTGAGTGAGTGCAAAATCGACCAATGTGTTGGAAGTGGGTAGCTAGAAAATACTTAGATATAGAACAAGAAAGAAAGTGTATGTATAGATGAAACCCAAGAGGGGAAAATGTGAGAGAAAAAGAAAAAGTGAAGTTGATCAACCAACACCAATTGTAGTTGGAATTTTGCTAAAAGTAGACCATTGCTTGCTTGCAAGATTAGAATTGGACCAACAAGAAAATGTAAGCAGAGTTCGGGTAAATATATACTATATATTTTTGTGATGAATGCTTTGTTTGCCTACTTTGTTTTGTTTTCTGTAAGAAGATGAATGAGGGAGCTAGCTAGTCTTTCATCATTGGGAAAGACCACCTTATTTAAACAAAGGTTGCTTGCTTGATTTAATTTTCTTAGTTGAGATTTAAGTCCTTATTAAACAGGGTTAATTAGTTGGGCCATCATATTCTGTCATATATATATGGACGAGGATGTTCCCAACTTAGAGAACCTATAACAATAACTGTGGGCAGCACAAAAATCATTATATTGAGAAAGTGGTGAGATTTTTATTAACTATAGTTGAGAGAAAATTTATTTGTCTGAATGAGAGTCAAGGTATATTAAATTTCAAGAGAATTAAATATTAATTGGACAATCAGACTATAAAGCATTTTTTATTGAAACACAGTTAAAAGTTTAATAAAGGATTTTGCTAACGAGTGCCTTAAGGGTACTCTTTTAATCAATACTATAGTGCCAACTTTAAAAATACAAATAATGAATGACATATATGTCCTTAATAATTTATTAAATTAATTATTTTATCTTTAATTATTAATTATTTATTAAATTAATAAAATATTCACTATTTTTTCTTTTAAACATTAAAGTCTTTATTAAAGTAAAATTTACTGAATTGATAAATTTTTTTATTTAAATTAAAAATTCACTATTTTTTGTTTATCTATTTTTTTAATTAGATTTTTTTTATGAGAATAACAATTTCAAATTTGTTGTTAGGAACAATAATAATAATAAGGTTTTGAAATAATATTAGAAAAATATTTATTTGTTAAGAATCAAAATCTTATTTATCTATCTTTAATATAATTTTGATAACCTTTAATACTATTTTAGTAACCTTTGATATAATATTGGTAACCTTTAATATAATTTTCTAACCTTTGATGTAAGTTTGGTAATCCTTGATATAATTTTGATAATAAGCTTTGGTATAATTTTTTATAACCTTTGATAATATTTTAGTATTTGAAAACCTTCAAATATTATTTGCTTGACGAGAATCGAAACATGAAAATATAATCAAAGATAATAATTAAAATTAAATAGGTAGAATGATAGGATACTTGGATCATAAAATTATGTTAAATTACAATAATATATATAATCATATGAGATTAGACATAAATGATTTTGACATAAATATATAATAAGTAACAATAAATACATAACCTTTTATATAATAATATATATATATAATATAACCTTTGATATGATTTTGATAACTTTTGATATGATATTAATAGCCTTTGATATGATTTGATAGCCTTTAATATAATTTTAATAACTTTTAATATAATTTTGATAACCTTTAATATAAATAACTTTTGATGTAATTTTAGTAACTTTTGAAGTAATTTCGATAACTTTTGATATAGTTTGGGTAACGCTTGATATAATTTTGGTAACCTTTAATATAATTTTGGTAAAATTTTGATATAATTTTTGATAACCTTTGATATGATTTTTAACCTTTGATAAAAATTTTGGTTTTGATAACCTTTAATATAATTTTGATAATCTTTGATATAATTTTGAAAGCATATAATATATTTTTGGTGATTTTTTATATAATTTTGATAACCCTAGATATAATTTTGTTAACCTTTGATATGATTTTGATAACCTTTCATTTTCATATAATTTTGGTAACCTTGGATATAATTTTGGTAATCTTTGAAATAATTTTGATAACTTTCAATATTATTTTTATAACTTTTGATATTATTTCGATAGTCGTTGATATGATTTTGATAATTTTTGATGTAATTTTGATAACTTTTAATATAATTTTATTAACCTTTTATATACTTTTGGTAAACTTTGATATAATTTTGACAACCTTTAATATAATTTTGATAACTTTTTATATGATTTTGTTAACTTTTGGTATAATTTTGGTTTTGATAATATTTGATATAATTTTGGTACCTTTTGATATAATTTTGATAATGCTTGATATAATTTTGGTAACTTTTTGATAATCTTTGATATGATTTTGGTAACTTTTTAATAGTTTTTTATATAATTTTAATACCCTTTAATATAATTTTAATAACTTTTGATATTATTTGTAATAGATTTGGTAACCTTTGATATAGTTTGGATAATCTTTGATAAATTTTGATAACTTTTGTAATTGTTTTGATAACATTCGATATGATTTTGATAACCTTCTATGGTTTTGATAGTCTTTAATATGATTGTCATTTTGATAACCTTTGATATAATTTTAATATCTTTTATATAATTTTGATAACCTTCTATATGATTTTGATAGCGTTTAATGTAATTTTGATAGCTTTTAATGTAATTTTGATAACCTTTGATATATTTTTGTTAACTTTTAATATGATTTTATCATTTTGATAATCTTTAATATGATTTTGATAACTTTTGATGTACTTTTGGTAGCTTTTGATACAATTTTGATAACATTTAATATAATTTTGGTAATCTTTAATATAATTTTTATAATATTTACTATGATTTTGATAACTTTTTTAAATAATTTTGGTAACTTTCAATATAATTTTAATATCCTTTTATATGATTTTGTTAACCTAATATGATTTTGTCATTTTGATAACATTTATACAATTTTGATAACATTGGATATACTTTTGGTAACTTTTGAAATAATTTTATTAACATTTTATATAATTTTCTAACCTTCGATATGATTCTATTAACATTTGATATGATTTTGGTAGCCTTTGATGTAATTTTGATAACCTTTGATATAATTTTGTTAACTTTTGATATGATTTTGATAATTTTTAATGTAATTTTGGTGGCATTTGATACAATTTTTATAACAATTGATATAATTTTGATCTTTTATATGATTTTGTTAACTTTTGGTATAATTTTGGTTTTGATAATCTTTGATATAATTTTGATAATTTTTTATATAATTTTAGTAACCTTTTGATAACCATTTATATATAATTTGATAATGTTTGATATGATTTTGGTAACATTTGATTTAATATAATTTTATTATCATTTAGTATAATTTTGATAACCTTTGTAGTAGTACCTTTGATATTCGATAATCTTTAATATAATTTTGGTAACTTTTGATATAATTTTGATAATCTTGGATATAATTTTGGTAACCTTTGAAATAATTTTGATAAGCTTTATACAATTTTGATAATCTTTGATATAATTTTGATAACATTTGTAATAGTTTTGATAACTTTAGATATAATTTTGATAATATTTGATATAATTTTGATAACTTTTGTAATAGTTTTGGTATCTTATATATAATTTTGGTAACTTTTGATATAATTTCAATAATTTTTTTATTTATTTATAATTTTGGTAACTTTTAATATAATTGTGATAACCTTTGATATAGTTTTGGTAACCTTTGATATAATTTTGAAAACTTTTGATAACCTTTGTAATAATTTTGATAACATTTCTAATAGTTTTGGTAACATTTGATATAATTTTGATCACATTTGCAATAATTTTGACAATTGTTGATATAGTTTCTGTAACATTTGATATAATTTTCTGTAACATTTTATATAATTTTGATAACTTTAATATAGTTTTAATAACTTTTGATATAATTTTAACAACATTTAATATAATTTTGATAACTTTTGATATAATTTTAATAACCTTTGATATAATTTTTACAACCTTCAATCTTATAATTTGATAACATTTTATATAATTTTGTTTAACCTTTAATATGATTTTGGTAATTTTCTTATAACCTTTGATATAATTTTGATAACCATTTATATAATTTTGGTAACCCTTAATATAAGTTTGATAACCTTTAATATAAATTTGGTAACCTTTCGTATAATTCTGATAACCTTTGAGATAATTTTGATAATGTTTGATATAATTTTTATAATAATTTTTTAACTTTTAATACAATTTTGATAACATTTGTAATAATTTTGATATCATTTGATATAATTTTATATATAAAAAAAATCTAACATATGATTTAGCACAATATATTAAAATAAATAATATTAATTTATTATATCATTTACGTGCAAAACATGTGTAGCATAAACTAGTTGTATAAAACACAAAATATTATGTGAAACTGTGATGGATCCCTATGTAATTCCGTGTTATAATTGAATAATTACAGGATTATAATTAAAAATATTGCATGTGAAATGCTCACTCCAAAACCTCAAAGGGATTATGATACTTTTCCCAAAAATGAATTTTGGGTGAAATATTCTATATCCATACTAGAATTGTACCCAAAAAAACCGTGAATGGTAAAATTGCACCAACAAAAAAAAGAGAGGCAAATGTGGATTTCAAAATAATCTAATATAGTGGTAAATAATAAGTTGATACAGAGCTAAACTTCTCGATGATTTTGTCCTGAATGTGAGAATGAATCTTGCATTCAACTATATATATATATATATATATATATATAGTACATTTAAATTTTCAAAATGTCGGTTTAAAAAATAAAAGCATGAGAAATATCAAAATAACTAGTAGTATCATTTTTAATTACACCCCCAAAACTATGAGACAGCAAAAACAAACAACTCAAATGGTTGTAAAAAATGAATGATTACAAGGCATTGCTTCATCTGTTAGTTGACTTAGTTCTATTAAGTAATTACGCTACCCACAATTCCCGTTGCTTTTGAATAGGCTCAATGCAATTTGTTAATCAATATAATAGGGTTAGTAAACCAAAAAACGAGAAACAAACTCTGTTTCATGAGATCATTCAGTAACTTAACTTCATTTGCACTGCGGCTAAAAATGGCCGGTCAGGTAATGGACATTTTTCTTCTCAATTAGTTTACTTACATGGTATAATCACGAATCATGGGATACTTGGGCCGGTAAAGTAATGCGACGCTTTCCGCTGTCTGAACGGAGGTTATCTCCTTTAATTCCAGCCTGCAAAACAAATTTTTATTCGAGTTAGCTGTGGAAACTAGACGTGATCCTTCCCACACATGAAACTAGTAATTACCTCAATGGAACTTTCTCTCTCAGGGGAGAACCATCGTAAGAGCACCCCAAGATGTAATATGACAGGAATTAGCTTGAAAAATAGAGGAGTTGTCACCTGGAGATATGAAACCCTATTACTATTTACTTCAAAAATACCATTGTTGCATTTGCATACATTCTTTCTTTTTTTCTTACAATTGAAAGAAAACCATACAATCAAGTCAAGAATCGATCATTACCAGGCTAAGTGCTGTTGTCCCAAGAAGTAGCAGGTACAGTTTCCCCTGAAATGCTCAAGGTTTCAGTTATGGAGAAGATTATAATGCCTACAAACAGTTCTTAGCTATGGATGTTTTGTTTCACCCATCTTGCCAAAGCAACAGTACGATGAAATTGGATAGTAGCACTGACCTCAACGAGATGGATATTAGAAGCACGGCTGAGAAGAACAAAAGCAAATTCTCCTATCTGTGCCAGAGACATTCCAACCTGCACAAGTAAAGGAACTCAAGTTACTTCAAAATTCAAACACTATACATAATCAAGTATACATCAAATAAAACTTACAAGCAGTGAAGTCTTGTTGTTGTAGCCAAAACCCTTGACAACCAAGGCAATTGTTATTGTTTTTATGGTGATAACCAATATAACAGATGCAAGTAAGATATCAACATGGTTCCAGAGAAAATGAACATCGATTAGCATCCCTATGCTGGCAAGGAAGAGAGCAGCGAAAAAATTGCGAATGGGTTCAATCTGCACAAAGAGGCTAACTTCAATTGTTGGAATACTAGAAGGATAAACTGATAATACCATCAAATATAAATGACAGAAGCCCCAAAATAATTGAAGGGGGAAAAAAGTGAACTGTGTTGCACGTTGTAAGTTTGTTCATAGTCCTGCTAGTTATAAATTCATGTCATAGAAATTTTAAGGTTTCCTGATGAAAAAAAAAAAGTCTGTTGCTTTAGTCTAGAAAATTACAGAGCACATGACTACATGTACAAGCACAAATCTTTCTTTCCCCTTCCCACCACAAATGTAAATACTTGTTGAGAGGTGGGATGAAAGAAATCTAGGATACTAAGATGGTTCTGCATGTCTGACAACCACAAACTTTTAGATGGCAGGAAAATTATTACTTTGTTTATCTCATAAATATTGAGATGTGCCAGGCACACAAAATTTATGCACTATCATGATAGAATGGAGTATGTAAAGTTTAATCTTAACTTGTTCAAGTGTATGTTGGGCAAGATCAGTTGTTGATATCATCACTCCAGCAGCAAATGAACCCAATTCTAAGCTCAGCCCCAGCTTGTCACTACACTGAAATTTACACAATCAATTAAAT
This sequence comes from Fremontodendron californicum, assembly GCA_030761205.1. Lineage (NCBI taxonomy): Eukaryota > Viridiplantae > Streptophyta > Magnoliopsida > Malvales > Malvaceae > Fremontodendron > Fremontodendron californicum. Next base: position 2,763,060 of record JAULJL010000003.1, read on the forward strand.
AAAAGTTCCAAAAAACAATTTGCAGACATCTGACTGGCTTAAATTATTGTAACAAACAATTGAGATCAGCAACTGCATGATTTCTTTCCCCCTTTCCATACCTTAAACTAATGCAGCTGTGAATGTATGTACCAGTAGAATTCCAATGGTCTATGGCATAATGCAGGCGATCTAAAACATTATTTATAAGGTTTTTTCAACAAACAATTATCAAATTAAATACATTCTAAAGCAATCCAATTGCACCACTTGTATGAAGGTAAAATTATGTACTTCTACTCTTTGAATCTCAAGCAGAATTAATGTGTCTTGTTAATAATACATCAAAGCATATATATGTGTATATCTATATTTAGATCTGTAAGGACAGTTGAGCATCAGTATTTAAAAATCAGAAGGTTAGGCTTCATCATTAGCTCTGCTTGTCAGAGGTTCACATGTCAACAAAAAGTATGGACAATGGTATAGAAAAAATCCTTTACAGATAAAACAAACACCATTATTTGGAACAAAGAGGGTGTTTCTGTGGATATTGCATGCAAAATAACATGATGCTAAGTGAAAGTAAAAAGAAGACAAACCAAGAAGAACCAAGAAACAAACCCAGGCTACAAGTAAGCAGAATGCCACAGATGCCAGTTGATAAAGTTCATTGGTCTGCACATATAAGATGTAATTAAACAAATCATATCACAACATGAATCTCACTCACGCATAAGCATGTTTTCACAACATAGAGTGGAAAAAAAAAATTCAGCATGCAATTCTATCTGCAGATAGAAATATGTACCTGTGATGAAAGGCTTATCATCAGTTTAAGCAACCAAGGAAGGCAAGTACGAGACAATATTGACAAAACAGCCAAAAAGGTAACCAACGTGACCAACCTGGTTAATAGAATATTTAGTGTCAAGAAGTAACTCAATACTCGGCACCTAAAAATGTCAAAAGAAAAAGCCAGGAATGGAGAAAAAGATAACGACGAAAAACATGAACTTATAGTCTTAATCCTAATCCAAACCCCAGTTTCTACTTCTTATACCATCACAAGCACAAGACATTGAAAGTAGATGAATCAAAACAATAGTATCTTTGACTTCTGATCAAAATTATGTGTGCCTAAGTGGTATATATTTGAATTAAAAGATGATCTATCTTTCTAGTTTTAGGTGAAACTGCTCATGAATACTAACAGAGTGTGAAGAGCCATGCCCTCACTTAAAAGCTAAGCCTAATCCTTAATCACATATTTTCCCTTTTTATGGCATCTAAAAGACATGAATAGAACAATTGATATTTATCCACTAATCCAGAGAAGAAATGAAAGTTGGAATGTGACAATTCTGCAAGTTTTCCTCTTACAATTTAGTCATGGATATTACTCCTTGAAGAATACCGGAAGTTCCAACAAGAACTGGAAGCAATGCAAATAGTAATCCCACAGCACAATCCTGAAAAGTTAAAAACTTCTCAGGAACCAGAGTAATAAAAAAGATTCATATCATTCAGTTGACTGTAAGAAGGCATAAACAAAATCTAAAAAACAAAACAGGAATTCAAAAAAGGACAATGGGGTGAAGGAATCAATACTTGCAGAATAAGAGTGCCAATGGTGACTTGGCCGTGAAGCATATTGGTAGAATTCTTCTCCATCAAAAATTTAAGCACCTAAAATAGAAAAACAACATTAAAAACCAAAAATACTAAACAAAGATAAAGGTCTCTACAAGGAGTGTGAAGGTGTCTAGACTCATGTGTGACGTGTATCCATATGTGTGCAAGTATGAATGTGTGTAGGTGTTGTAGGTTTCTCTGAAAGATTTGCACTAAACTTTACCACAGCTGTTGAAGACATTGAAAGGAATACACCAACAAATACACCCTCTGAAAGTCTACCGCCACATAACTGCAAACAGCATCCAATTAAAACTGCAGGATTCAGAATTAGAATTGTGGTATAACATGGTCTATAATAACAAGAAATATAAGAAAGAAAACATGTTTTCACCGAAGCATGTACCTTAACCATATTCAGCTAAAGCATATCATAAAAACAAAAGCAAACCAAAAATCGGATTTGAAGTCAAGAAGCAGGAAATATTTAAGTTTTGAACAGCATAGCAACAAAAAAACCTCTTTATGATCCAGATATAATGTGAATGATGCTAACTCACTATAGATGCAATTTCTTTCCCTTTTGATTAATTTAAATGTAACTTGTGAAACCTCAGTGACATTAAATATAAGTTGTGCAACCTCAGTGAGCTCAGATTCAGGTGAAGGTGGAGACATCATTTAATAAGGATTAACTAACCAAAACCTACATAAGACTTTGTGTCAAGATTAATAGACATACTGAGGCTGTAATTCCACAGAGGCACATAAATAGAACTATCTGGAGTAGCCCTCCTAGGACAGCAACTGCTCGAACAACTCGAAGCTTCAAAATAAGAAGGATGAAGTTAGAGGCATGATATGAAGATTGTTGTAAGACCAGTATCACACAAAATACAAAAGAAAAGGTTCAGAAGCATAATCCAACCTTCGCAATGGAGAACTCTAGGCCCAATGCAAAAAGAAGAAAAATCACACCAAATTGAGCTACTGTTTCAACCTGCATGATTCACATGAAAAAGAAAATATAAGCTATTAAAATTAAGACAGTAGCATTTACGAATACACCAATAAACATGTTAGAATGAAACAGCCTGCCATGGATTAGGATCACAACCCTAGCAAATAATTTGTACAGAAACATCAGATGTCCCAGTCATCCCCAAGAAATACTAGACAATTCAATTTCAGTTGCTAACAATGGTACAACAGAGTCTAATCACACAATATTACTTACTGGCACTTAAAAACATTGCCTCTATGTTTATTTTTAATTATTACCCTAGTTTGATAGAGGCACCAACTAACAATTGTAATATAATATGGTCATTAAATTTATTTATTTTTAAAGTAAAAAAGACATAGACAAGCTTCACAAGAACAGGTCAATAAGAGCTGCAAATTGTTTAGGCTTCAGATGAACTCTAAAAATATCATAATAACTAACATTAATTGAGATGAAGAAATGCAAAATGAAACAACACTGGTTTTTCATAATAAGGGCTCCATATGCAAGAGTGAACTGTGACATTATGATCAAGAAACCATCATACAGAGCAGTTACAGAGGATTCAATAAATAAGCCATCAATGTTGATAGTAAAATTTTAATGAAATATACAACATACTTGCACCATTTCACTGACAAAGTTAAAACCCCCGGGTCCAATTAGAGATCCTGCCAACAAATATCCAGTAATCACCTGTATAATATGTAACAATAAAATATATAGGAAATTAGTAATCCAAGACACTCTGGTAGGACCTAACATTGAAGTCAAAGATTAGCTAAGCTTATATCAATACAATCAGACCGGTTGTCCAGCACAAGCAAATGCAATGCCACCACAAGTTGCAGACACGATGACAACTACCAAATCTGATATCAGTCTACAGAGCATAAGCAAAAAAGTTTAGATCAGCTTATTAGTTGAATGTAAAAAGCAACTTCGATGAAACTGAAGATAATAAAAATTTTACCTTAAGTCTAGTTGTAACACTGGATATTTTGATTTAAAATTAGATATAATGAAGACATTGTCCTGAAAATAAACCAGCATCTCAGACTTGTAAATATGGAAATATATCTCGACATGAAGTTTTAAGTGAACCAATCTAACCTTTCGATCTATCAACATAGGTGTATCTTCAGCTCTGTTATCATTCTCTAGGTTGAAAACGTCATGGAGTTGAAATGATCTAAAAGGAGGTTGCAAAAGGTGTGAGGGAACTACATGTTTCTAAGTAGTTATAAAGAAGATATGGTATGAAAATCGTTCAATTTTTTTTTTATCATCAAAATAGAAAATTACATTCTTCTTACTTCTGTTAACAGCGAAAGTAATCAGAACTCAAAAGCTACAAATAAACCTACTAATTAATAAGGAGAAGCACATACTTTTCCTCTTTTGTATCATTTTTCTTTGGCTTAACTCTGGCTACGGTTTCCAAAACAGCCTGATCAACATACACATATGAAAGAAAATAAGTTAGCAAGTTCTTCAAGCTGAAAAGTTTTCAAAAGAATAAGTACTACCAACCTGCTGTTCTGCTACACTGTTGTTGAAACCTCCAGCATCATCACTTACTGCCAACAATAAAAAGAAAACGGTGATAAAAAGTCGGAAATAGAATTTCCTTTGGATTTATATTCTTATGAAAGATAAGGAAACAATGGCAGCCAACGACTCCAAAATGAAATTTTGAGCCAGACATTTTTGGAAACCTTTCAAACCTTGATTTTTTTTTTCTTTACCGTTGAATTATCCACCGCAAATCATGAGGAATTTATACTATAATTGAAACTTATAATTTAAAGTAAAAAACATAAAACTAATAGCAAATCTATTTCCAGGAGTCTACGCAAATGCACTCTCATTAAATCTTTAAGATCTTATAAACCATGCATTGATAACAATAATCATAACCTAACAACAGATCGCGCTCAAAAATCTTAGAAAAGAGCAAGAATTAATTGATACAGTATATAAAGAACTAGCAAATTTGAAGTAAACAAGTATAATTAAGTTCAATAGGTTATCAGTAAGGTTTTGATGCATGGATTTTAAAGTCTAAACCCTAATCTAAGCAAAATCTTAGAGAAAAAGAAGAGTACCTTCGTTTTGTTCGTTCTCAGTGAACTCCTTCTCGAGGGCACGATCTATGATAGCAGCAAAGGTACCGTCCTTCGGTTTGGTCATCGAGGAAGCATTTGCAACGGTGGCGTTTGCGGCGTCTTCGTCGAAGCGATCCGACTCAGCGAGTTGTTGTTGTTGTTGTTGTTGTTGAGCGAGTGAAAACGAAGCCAAACAAAAAAGAGCAACGAAGCAGAAAGTAATAAGGTCATAGGAGGAGTCTGATCTTCTCAACATTTGGAACGACGCCCGGCGCAGGTTAAGAGCCTTCTCTTTTGCTGCTAACTAATGCAAATAGAGAAGGAGAAAGAGAGATCTCCTTTGAGAGCAAGTTGGAAAGAGAGACGAAAAGATGAGAGATAAATTGAAAAAGACGGGCAATAAAATTTTTAGAGAGAAAGACAGGCACAATGGTAGATGTAATGAAAATAGAAGAGAAAAAAGAAAGACTGAAAAGAAAAGTGAAAGAGAGAGTGGTAAGTACAAAAGCAGAATTCGGGTCCGGACTCGGGAGTCAACTTGTCGTCATTAATTAAGGCTACAAAGATTATGGGGTAAATAATTAAATATTATATTATATGAATTTATATTTGATGCATATAAATTTATACATTAAATCAGATAATATTAACTTATTAAAAATAAAATTATTTATATTTATTTATAAATTTTTTTAATGAACTGACATCATCCGATTCATTAACAGCGTTCAGATAATATATAAAGTATCCATACATCAAATATAAACTCATATTATATTGTTTCAATAATTTTCTTTTTTTCTTATTTTAGGATTTTGCTCAACGTTAAAACATCAAGATTTTTTTTTTTTTTAAATATAAATTTATGGCTAATTATTGTTAATTAATTAATAAAAAATTAATTTTTTTATCAAATTTTTTAGATTTTACAAGTTTAATGACACATATTTTTTTAAATATATGATAAATTTTTAATTTCGTTTATAAAATTAAAAAAAAATATCATCATTAACGTATAAAAAACGAAGTCATTAATGAAAGGATAAACTAATTAGAAGAGGGTTAGTTACAGAAACAAACTAATCAAGTGAAAATTTTGGATTTGCCAACGCTTGTAGAACAAAGCTTTTGCCGTACATTTGATCTTGATCAAATTATCTATATACAATAATATTAAAGTAGTCCCTTCAATTGTACAAGCAATTGAAGGGCAATTGATTTTATTTGCTTGTTATCTCATAAAATTAAACTATTTTAATTTGATGAAACTTTAAACTAAAAAAAAATCCAAAATGAATAAACCAGTTTCAATCTGACGGCACATTTGATGCAGCCATAAAACCTTGGACCGACCAACATTTTTTAGTACAGCTCTCATCTCATCTCCCTTGTCTGTTGGAGGTAAGACACGGGGTTCAGAAACAGCAAATATGTGAGAAAACACGGACGCTGGCGGATAGCTGCAGGCAAATGGACCGCCCTGTAAAATGAGCTATTCTACATCTTTCTAAACATTACAAGCTTTTTACTTATGATACAAGTTTCTTTATTTATCACTTATTCAGTAACCTAAGGGACAAGGAAGACTAGTAGGGGCAAAGCTAATATCAAGATACTGTCTCGCAAATGATGTAAAATTATAAACATTTCAACCCTTCTATAATCTAACCAATCTTTGGGTCATAGCCATTCATACTCAGACGCAACTGAATGGTTAAATACTCAGCCTTGTTGCTTGCTTATATCGTAAAGATCACTTCCAGTTACAAACTCATACAGAACCCAGAATTCATGCCTTGAAATTCTTCAGAGGAACTGGCCTTTGTCAGCAAAGGGGCCCTTATGTCATTATCTTCTTCCTCGGCGAATGGCCATATCTATCAAGCCTTTCTTTGAGAGGTTTATTATAGAATCTGCTATGACTCTGGCACTGGTTTTCATATAACCACCTGAAACAAGAAAAAGTAAAATGAAAGTTTGTTAGGATGGATTCTTCAAGAAGCTCAAAGAAAATATGCCATGTCTATCCTATATGAATCATCTCAGGTTGTGGATTATGCTCAAACCTAGCTTCATCCACATTCTTGTGGATATAAGGTGGAAAATATATAAACAATTCTTTCTATTTTTGTTCCGCACTAAAACAAGGAATAAGCAGGAGAACTATATCTTGGCAGCTGCAAAAAGGAGCAACATCAATCACTGAGCGAAACAAAAATTATGTCTTGCTTAACCTAAAGAGGGCTGAGGTTCAAGCCTAGTTGGCTTCTGCAACATAAGCGTGGAGGAAAAAGAAATTGTCAATCATAGAAAAAGCAGAATCTTCTGCAAGGCATTTATAGGCCATTTAATGTGGCCATCCAGAAAAGGAATGAGTAATATTAGGGATCAATATTTTTCTTTAATTAGTGATTTCTTCATACCATGTGTCCAGCAAGATGAAATGCTAGAGGAACTGATATCTGGAAACATGAATGATAGAATATGTACTGAAGAAGAATATAATCGACAAGCTTACAAGGCAAGGCAGAGGATCAGAATCAATAGATGGTTTTCTGCTGAATAGAGTCATAAGTTTCCACAAAATCACAGGTGATATAGATTGTAGACAAAGGAAGTCTCAAATCTCTTTCTTGTTGTGCATGCTTATACGCCTATTTGTTGTCTGCACTCTGCATACAAGCAAAATATAAAGGTTGGAAGACAGAACCTGAAGTGACCATGACAAGAGGGATGTTTCTCTCACGAGCAAACCTGAAGACCTTCTCATCTCTTTGGACTACCCCATCTGGACTAATCTGAAAATTGAAGGCGCCCAAATAGCCATAATGAAAACTCACTACTATTAATGATGCGGAGATGCACTATCCGACAAACAGATATATTTTGAAAACAAAAATGTTATGTGTATTTTATTGAATGCCCCAAAAATTAAAGGGGTGGACAAATGAACTGTCTTAAACACCCCTCTTGGTTGTATTCATCTCTAACTTCTAAACAGTTCTTCTTCCTTTTTCTATGTGTCATTCCATCCATTCACTGCATGCACGTACTCCAGATTCTACCAATCAGCCCATAAAGAATCATATCCCCAAAATCTTACAGGATCTTTCTACAATTAAACTAACATTTGAGATTTACAAATTTTCCCTCGAGTTTTATATGATAATCTTACAAGTTACAACCCCCATGGCTACTTATCTACTGCCTTTTGAATCAGAAGTAGTTATTGAACTGAATGCACTATAAATGAAGGCTTTTCTTTCACAGCTTAGTGGAATAGAAAGAACCAGCTTCTAATGGTCTGAAGATGCATCATCATCAATGCAGCTCTCGTTCAGTTTAACTATAAGATGGCAAATGAAGCTTTGTAGAGTTCATAGGGCGAGTACTACAAAATTTTATGAATCAGCATGACCGTGTTCACATAATATGAGATAAAACAGGGATGTGTTCCTTCCACTGGCTTCCTTCTTTCTGTATGATACTTTAGGCTGCTTTCCCAGCCTATCATCAGAAAGACAATTCTCCACAGAAAGTTAAGGTGACTTGGTAAATCAGAGACAATCAAATCATATGAGGATCTCATTTTACTTATCAGAAAAGAGGAAAAAAAACTGGACAAAAAGAATAAGAAAGCACAAAAATTAAGCAAATGGATCCAATGATGAATTTACCTTTAATCCACCCAGTGGATCTCCATCAAGGATATCGGTGCCAGCATTGTAAACAACCAACTCGGGCAAAATTAGCCCTAGCTACCTAACATTCACAACCAATAACTAAAATGTAGTAATAGCATAAGAATAACTTTTTACTACACTATTTATAACATAAATTAGTTAAAAATAAAAATGCAAAGCAAGAGATGAAGTACAAGTTGGCAAAAGTGCTGACGAAATCATGTCTGAATGCACCATAGTTAAAGCATCATGCATTCTGTCAACAATAAATAAAAGAATAGATGCAGAGACACAGTAAAAGCATTAAATGCATTTCAAAAAGTATGACATTAAAAAATAAAATGATATAAAGTTAAAACCAAGAAACTTGTAAACTGTCACATAATGGAACGAATTGTTAGATAGAAGGCATCGGACAATGATGTATAAGTGTCACCAGATCAACTAACAGCTTATACGGACATCAGAATTGAGAAAAGAAAAGATCCAGCAAAAAACAGGACAGAAGCATGTTGAAGATAGCTGAAAGAAATCTATACCTCAAGTGCTTTATCTAATTCCTTCAAGTACTCATCAGTTGTTGTCCCAGTCTGTTCATGAACGGGAATATTAAATCAGCTAAAGACCTAACCAGCAATAAAAAACTTCATTAATAAGATGCCAGAGGCTCACCACTACTTCAACCTTCTGCTTAATATAGCTTCTAGCTGTCATATCCTGAAAAAATGGATTAAGGAAAGAAAATAAAACTAAAAAGTGAGGTGCCTTGTCCTCCTATATTGATATTTCAAGAGGTGAAAGCCAAAAGTCATTGCATTGAGCAAAAAATAACAGTTACAATGACAAAACAAATTATTGTCTAGGAAAAGGCTGTACACAGATTCAACTAGAGAAGATGCAGTACAAATGTAGATAGCAGGCACTTACAAATGGGTATATTTCAGGGTTGTACATATCCATAATATATACACGCCCTGTCAGTTTAAAGTTTAAACACAATCATTGAAATTCCAAAATGACATCAAGTTAAAGCACTATGAGGAAAATAAGTATCCTTGCCATCATCAGCAAAATCCATTTCATGACCATTTCCTTGATGGGCATCTAGATCAATTATCATCACCCTGAAAAAAAATATTGTAAAGTATAAGGAAAATAACCCATTCTTAAAAGATAATTGTCAACTTAGGAGTTGAGATTAGGATGCCACATAAGGTTGTAAGGACTGCACTTATTACTTTTAAGCTTGAAGTTCTATTACCTTGATATATTTAACCGAACAAAAGCAAAATGAATGCAAAGAGAAATGTCTGCATATGCACAAAATCCACCCCCCTTCCACTACAATGATGAAACCGTCCTCCAACATCGATAGCCCATCCTCGCTCCTTCGCGAGCTTAGCTGCCAGAATAGTTCCACCCACCAGTAGTAATATGATCAGAATAATCCTAGTCTCAAAGAAAATTCAAACTCCATTCTAAAAAAGAAAATGGTGTAATTAGCTCCAAGACAGATGATGACTTCGCCTGCCTTCGGAACAGATAAAGAACTTTCATCTGAACAAGCCAATTGGGTAATATTGCTATAAGAGGAACCTACACAGCACACAATTTTGAATCAATCTAGAAGTATAATAACATCATCGGTCAAAATCATCAAACTATAACAGACACAGCCAGTAAAATATTTAATTGGGCATACACAAGCATCTCATGAACCCAAAATCGTAATAAACGAAAACCAAGTAATCATGCTATTTTTTTCTGGATAATCCCATTTTTAAGCATAGTCATACAAACACACGATAATTGCAACGAAATAAATAAACTCCAAGAAAGCAAAAACTAACTGCGTACACAAAATTATTGCATAAGGAAATACTAAAAAGTACCTCAGCTATCGTGGCAACATTCACACTGATCTTCAGGCTATTCAGGTATGCTTCTGTATGCACCTAAGAAAGATTATCGAAAAAATCAAGCATAACTACAGAAAGATACCTCATTAACTAAAATTTTATTCATTAACTATGATTTTCCTTTTTCCTCAAAATGCATGCAGCATCAGTGCTTATAAACAACGAGAGGGGAAAAAATACAATTCCCACGAGAAGATCATCCGTTGAAGCTTCAAATGGCTCAACAATAGAGTTTTTGTCCAGGTAACCTTCCGAAATCAGGAACCGGCATATTTGGGGCCCCATTTTGAAGAATCAAACGGATGCCTACATCAATCTCAAGTAACTAACTTATTTTTAAAACTAGCTGAATAACTGAATAAAAAGAAAATTAAACATAAAGTTTTTTTATCAGAAAATAAACATAAAATTACTTAAAAGCAATGAAAATTCATTTTCAAATTCAAATTATCTTACAGTTTCTCGATTCCAAGGAAACTGATATCGTAATAAGACCAGTTGATAATAGGAAGTTGTTAATTTTTTTTAGTTAAGAGTTCAAAAATTCTAGTTAGAAAACAAATACTGTAACTATATACATGAAAAAAAAATGCAAATGTAAAATTATTAGCAAAATAAATGTTACCTTGGAGGGAATTACATGGAGATAGAGCTTGGTAGAGTTAATTCGTCTACGGCGGAGAGTATCGGCGTCGGTTTTGGAAGCGGGAGAAGAAGACGAATACATTGAAAGGAAGCGAATGCAGCGATACAAAATGAAAGGAGTGGCAAATGTGAGGAACAAATATAACGTTGATTTGCAGAGATTCCGAGTTGACTCGGTTGTCTTTGGTATGACTCGGATCTTCATGTGAGAGTGAGAACAAACCAAAAGCCGTCGCGTTGGTTTCAAGCTTTTTTGAAATTCGATTTGGTGTAAGGTAGAAACTAGAAAGGCGTAGTTGGAAATTGGACTAAAGAAAGCTTTATCTTTTTTTTAATGGTTTGGATAAAGGTGACGTGGAGTACAGGGCCGAATTCGAGAATCCGTCCGAACCTATTCGATATCGAACCCTATCTGATTCAAATTGATTAAAAAAAGTCAAAAGTCTGAATTCAAAAAAAGTTAAACCCGATAAAATCCAAATCCAAAAAATTTGAAGCCGAGAAAATTCAAATCCGAACAAATTCGAAGCCCGAATCCGCTACGATCCGAGCTCGAAATCGATCTGATCCAGAAATCGATAAAAAACCGAATTTATAATTGAAAAAAATTCATTAAACAATAATTTTATGATTTTATTTAAAATAAATATATATATATATGATAACAATTTTAAATAAAAAACAATAATTTGTAAAAGTATATTTATAATTATTATACAGTTATATTAATAATGTATTCTTAACAAAAATAATTAATAATATATCTTTAAATTGGATTTAACTTGAAACACATTAATTATAAATAGCAAATATCTTTTAATATTGTCTTTATTATATTTACAATAATTAAACATAAAAAAATAACAAATAATATTATTAATTTGACATTTGATTATATTATAAATAATCATTTACAATATATTATTATACTTATTTCACATTTAAATATAAATTTTAATATAATAATAATTCAAATATACAAAAATATCATATTATTTCAACATATAATTGAACTTCATCTTCATGTTTACTTATTCCACATTTAAATCTAAATTTTATAAAATTTTATTTAGTTGAATTGATTTATTAATATTTATTTTGATTGAATTGATTTATTAATATTTATTAAAAAATAAATTAATTATTAATATTAAATTAAAATATAATATAATATAATTTATAGGTATATAATATTACTAATAATTTTAATACAATTAATTTAAATATCTTATTTTTTAAACAAACTAAAATTAATATATTATTATTAACTTTATATTAAATAATTGTAAATATTATGATTTGTTGAACTAAGTGACTAAACTTAACCACTGGTTAAAAGTAAAAAATCATTTATATAAATATTTAGTGAGTTTTATTTATAACTTGTTTCATTATAATGATTTTTTTTTTTAAAATGTAGCCCAATGATTTTTTATTATTACTTTTTATAGTGTTATTTTTTATATTTATTTTAGCTCACTTATAAAATAAAATAAAAATCTGATATAATTATTAATTATATCTATATTCATTTTTCAATACTAAATAACATTAAAAAAATACAAGTATATAATCATTATAAAATAATAATAAATATCAAAACATATAAATTATTTTTTATTCATATCGAACTTATATATTTAACTTTTATTTGAACTTAAAAGATATTGTACCAAAAATAATGGACAATATTCAAAAACAAATATTGATACTCAATGTATAACTATAAATAAAATTATTTTATATTTTTATTATTTTTGTCACTATGTAAAAAGTAAAATTAATTATTACATTCAAAATAAAATAAAAAAATATTTATAACTTATAAAATTTCAAAATTATTTGAAACTGTCTAAGCCGGCCCGAACTCAAACCGATCCTAATCCGAAATAATATGAATCCGAAAAAGTCTGTATCTGAAATTATCCAAACCCGAAAAAGTTCGAATCTGAAATTATCCAAATCTAAAAATATATGATCTCGAAATGAATTCGAATCCAAAATAAATCGAATCCGATAAAAGCCTGAACTAGCCCGTTTGCCACCTTTAAGTTGAGGTATTATCATGGAAAACCCATGAAGTTAACAAAATTTTGTTAGAGTTATTAATAAATATATATATATATTAACAAGTGTATTTAAGATATTATTTAAAATTAATTAATATATTATTTATAATAATAATATTATATTAATTGTAAAAGTTGATAACTTTATTCATTATTTTTAATATATTGAATAAAAATATTATCACATATAATAACATAAAAAAATATTTTTAAGACACTTTTTAACAAAATACTTTAAAAAATCAATTAATAAAAAAAATTGAATGACAATTCTCATTCAATTAGCCCTTAATTAAAATTAGAGGTGGCAAAATGAACCTGAACCTGAACCTGAAAACCAGCCCAGAAAAATCCGAACCCAAACCCGTCCAAACCCGATTTGATCAAAAAGTCAAAAACTCGAACCCGAAAAAATCCGAACCCGAAATGGCCATAGCCCGAACCCGAAATTACCCGAACCAGAAAAAATCCGAACCCGAAAATACCCGAACCCGAGCCCAACCCAAACCCGAATTTAATACTAAAAATAAAAATTATCAAATTTTAATTAAATAATTTTTTTATAAGGCAATAACATTTTTTTTATCAATTTTATTCTAATATATTTTTTAATAATTTAATTTAATTAAAATTTAATTTAATTTAATTTAATTTATATTATATATATGATAAAATAATAATTTTATCAAAAATACAATTATATTTTGTGCTTATAACTTTAATGTCCTATATCTTGATGAATCCACTATCTAAAAATTCTAAACTCATGAAAATTTTAGAAATGTAAATTTTTTTGACATAAATTATTACTTGCCATTTATTTATGTTCTTTTAAGAGCACCCTTATAATAGTATAATAGTATTTTATATATATTAAAATTAATTAATAGCAATTCATTCATTTTAACTTATCTCTAGTATAATAGTATTTCTTATATTAGAAAATAGATAAGACTATTTAAAAAAAAAAATGCGTTGCTCTTTGCAACATATATATAGTTTTCTTAGGCATATTATTAAATTAAGTCATCAACACCATATTCACTTGCCCAAGCTCGGATCGATCCGAAATATAGGCCTCAAATTCTGCCAAAACCCGCCCATATTTGTAAATGGATAGTCCAAGTCTGTTTAGACCTCAAAGTTGAATCCAAAGGTTCGTCTCTAAAAATCTCTTATTTTGTAGTGAATATAAATTATAATGTATTTACATGTTGAAATTTGAGTTTATCAAATAAATTATTTTAAATATTAATATGATTAATTTATAATATATCATATTTTTATAATAAATTATTTTAAAAATTAATTTTATATTTTTTTGGTGCTAACAAATATTGATTTTAATAAATAAATATAATTAAAAATATCATATTATAATAAAAGATTATTTTTAAAAATAATAATAAAATATTTTTTAAAAGTAAATATTTAAATTATGTAAAATAATTACATCTAACATAAAATAAAAATGATGTAAAACAAATCCGAACCCGAACCCGAATCCGAACCTGACTGGGCCCGAAACCGATTGAGTCCGAACCCGAATGAGACCGAACCCAAATGAATCCAAACCCGAATAAACCCGACCGAAATCCGTCCAAACTCGTCCAATTGTCACCTCTGATTAAAACCCATGAACAGTTCAATTAAAAAGCTTCCTTTCAATTATAGTAATATATTCAACGGCGATATCGTCTCCACACTGCTATTACGTCATGACTCAATATTGATCTCATAAGTTTCCTATCATGAATCCTTGTCCACGCATTTGGTCCTTTTCACCTTCAATTTTTTTTTCTTGATTTTTTTCACAACGAGATCTACAGTGCTTCAATTTTCCGTTGCTTAAATCTTTGTACATGAATACCTAATGTCTCACCGGCACGAAATCTTAATCTTTCAAAAATACATATTTTTTTTGGTACAATAATTTAAAGAGAATAAATAAATAAATTGTTTAATATTTTAAATCAGAGAATATGTTGCATTTCACAAGATAGTATATTCGAGATCAGTGTCTAAAATATTTAAATTCGGAACTTATTTATATCTAACAAACAAATTAATTGTCAATTAAATTTTTATTTATAATATAGAGAAATTATTTTATTTTTTATCAGTAAATTTTTTAAAATTTACAAATAATATTAATAAAATAAATTAGATATATATAATTTTTTAAATTTTGTTATAAAATTAAAAAAAAAATCAAAAACGAAATCTATATATATTTTTTATTATTGAAACAGGCTAGTCAAATCAAAACTTCAGGCCTTTGGATATGATCGATGTCTCTTCGACACTGCAGAGATGCATGATTGAGACTTGAGAGCCGAACCTACACCAGATGAATGTTTGCCTTGAATATCATATATCGGTATCTAAACGAAACATACATAAAAAAACAACAATCAAACATATATTGCAGCAATATGGATATACATTGAAGTATAGTTGAAAAAAATAGATTAAATTGATCGAATTAGATTCAATTAAAAATTTGTTCGATTTGATATTTTGATGAAATCAAGTTTTCATTGAATCGATAAAAAAATTTAATTTAATTTTATGTTTTTTTTTTAGTTTTTTATTCAAAATTTTAAAATAATAAGATTTAAATTTTTAAACTTTTAATTATATTAAAAATTACATTATTAAATTAAATACATAATAATATTTAATATTTAAAATTTTTAATTAAATTAATTAACTTAATTAATTAAATCGATTGAATTGATTATTCGAAAATCTTATCAGTCTAACGTTGGATCAATTTTTTATTCCTTACGTATGAGGTAGGCTACCTAACAATCCTTGGTCTTTATTTTCATCAAAACCTTATCAGTTATCAAGAGAATATATAATCAAGTTTTTGGTCAAGCATTTTATCATGGTAGTTCTCACGGGTTCAATTCCAAATCAGAATTTTCGACCCAATGACGGCACTAAGTCTCGCACTTAGTCAGCTTAACTCAAACACAACGAAAACAAGAACAAAGATCACACAAAGGCAACAATGATTACGGGAATAACCCAACCGATTTTATTGCTCTTCAATAACTCGGACTACAAGTTTGCTGCAGGGATCACACAAGTCAGAACTCTCAAGTCTGTTGTGTCCTCTGCCTTTCTCAACTAAGTATTTATAGACAAAACTTTGGCCAACACCCCTGACCATTAGGAACACGTTTTTAAGGAAAGCAGTTACAATCCGACTCAAACTCGAACTGGCCACGATCTGTTGAAGTGAGCCTTAAGTTTCGGCCCCACTCCTCAACTTAAGCACCACGCCGCGCACGTGGGCCTTGGGCATGCCTGGCCACGCCCCCAGTCAGTCTCCCACTCGGACATAACTTCCTCAAGCCAACATGTCTCCGCACTTTACGGACCACTTGCCCGCAAGCTTAGCCACCCGATTCCCACTTGGACTCGGACTTAGTCTTTGCCACGATTTTGCACCCAAGCCCGCCTTGGCTGCATCGAACCAATTACCTCATCGCAACTTGGCCCGATCGAACCTGCCTGCGTCGATCCGCAGCAAGTCTCGATGGTTAGGCCTGCTTGTGTCAAGCCACAGCGAGGCCCGATGCTTGCGCATCTTCAGGGTCTGACAAACCCACCCCCACCAGATGATTCCGATGCCCTCATCGGAAGAGTCTCAAGGTAAAGTCTTATCTCATCTTCGAATTGCCAAAGATCATTCTCTCGTTCCCAAGTCGCGTCTTCCACATTCTCGTTTTCCCAATGCACCAAGTAAAAATCCCGACGATTTTTCCGACTTGCGCCCTCTCTTCGATGGTCCAAAATCCGAACCAACTTCTTCTCAAAGTGTTTCCGAACACTTGGAGGAGCCCTCTTGATCAACTGCCGCTCATTCACAGTATCTTCATAGTAAGGCTTTAGGAAACTTACATGGAAAGTTGGGTGAACTTTCATCCGATCCGGCAACTTCAAACGATAAGAAACATTTCCAACTCTTTTGATCACCTCGAATGGTCCATCATACCTTTGCACAAGGCCTTTATGATAGCGTTTGTCCGTGACCTTCTTCCACATTTGAGGCGTTAATTTCAGTAGAACCTTGTCCCCAACCTGAAATTCCAGCGATCTCCGATGCATATCCGCATACTTCTTCATCCGCCTTTGAGCCTTTTCTAAGCTGTCTTTAGCTTGGTCTAACAGTTCCTGCCTTTCCCGAGCAAACCGATAGGCAGCAGGGCACTCCCCTTGCGATTTAGACTTCGCTACTTCCGACGGTGTCAATGGCTGATGTCCCATAACCAACTCAGCCGGACTCAAACCCGTCGCGGACGACTTATGCAGATTATAACAAAACTGAGCCGCATCAAGTAAACTGACCCAATTTTTCTGACTCGCTGTAACATAATGCCTCAAGTATTCTTCCCGCAAAGCGTTGATCCGCTCAGTCTGACCATCTGTTTGCGGATGATTTGCTGTAGAAAACTTCAATTCCGAACCTAACAACTTGAACAAGTAGGTCCAAAACTTGCCCGTAAACCGAGTATCCCGATCGCTAACAATGTCCTTAGGCAACCCGAACCATTTTACCACGTTTTTCATAAACAAGTCCGCCGCTGCAATGGCGGTGCATGCTTGTGGTGCGGCCATGAACACTGCATACTTCGAAAAGCGATCGACCACTACCAAAATCGAACCCATGCCCTCTACTTCGGGCATCCCGGTTATGAAATCCATCGAAACAGACTCGAACTGCCTCTCCGGAATCGGAAGTGGTTGAAGAAGTCTCGCTTGCTTCTTCCTTTCAGTCTTGTCTATTTGACAAGTCAAGCATGTCCGAACATATAACTCAATATCTTCTTCCATCTTGGGCCAGAAGTAAGTTCGCGACAATAAGGCCACCATCCGCTCAACTCCCGGATGTCCGGCCCACCGAGGGTCGTGCGTCTCTCGCAGCAACTCCCTCCTCAATGCCCCACCCGCTGGAACATAGAGTCTGTTGCCCCGTGCATACAACAGGTCATCTTCGAGCCAGTATCTGCGGACCAGCCCATCTCTGACTCTCTGTCTAAGCTGCTCATAACTCAAGTCCGCATTGGCCTGTTGCCTAATCCGATCCACAAAATCTGACTGCACAGTTGTTAAAGCGGCAACAAAGGTTTTTACCTCCTTCCTACTCAAAGCATCGGCAACATTATTCTGACTTCTCGGTCTATGCACCCAAGTAAAGTCGAACTCGACTAGAAATTCTTGCCAACGGGCCTGCTTGGGCGTTAACTTCTTCTGAGTCTTGAAGTAAGTGTTGGCAACGTTATCAGTCACGACCACGAACTTCGTTCCCAGCAAGTAGTGTTTCCAAATTTCCAAACAGTGCACCACTGCAGTCATCTCCTTCTCATGGGCCGAGTACCGCTGCTCAGCTTCTTTCAGCTTCCTGCTTTCATAAGCGATGGGGTGTCCCTCCTGGACCAGCACCCCACCGATGGCTCGGTCAGAAGCATCAGTCTGTACCTCAAAGGGTAGCTCAAAGTCGGGCAGTCTCAGCACTGGTTCCGACGTGACTGCCTGCTTAATTTTCTCGAATGCCCCCTGACAAGTATCCGACCATTCCCAACACTTGTCCTTTTTCAACAAATCGGTAAGAGGCCCAGCCATCTTCGAGTAGTCCCTGATGAACCGTCGATAGTAGTTGGCCAACCCAAGGAAGGATCTCAGCTCCGTGACCTTGGTCGGTACTGACCAATCTAAAATGGCTTGCACTTTCCTCTCATCCATCCGAATCCGACCCTGACTGACTTTATGCCCCAAAAACATGATCTCGGACTGGCAAAACTCGCACTTTTCCTTCTTAACCGACAAGGAATTCTTTCTCAAGGTCGAGAAAACCAATCTTAGATGCTCAACATGTTCCCCCAGAGTCTGGCTGTAAACTACGATATCGTCTAAGTAGACCACAATGAAATCGTCGAGGAACTCGTAAAGAACATCGTTCATCAAGTTGCAAAAAGTAGCAGGAGCGTTAGTTAAACCGAAAGGCATTACAAGAAATTCGTAGGAGCCATACCTAGTCACACAAGCCGTTTTTGACTCGTCGCCCTCGGCAATCCGGACTTGCCAATACCCCGATCGCAAGTCTAGCTTAGTGAAGTAAGCGGCCTTGGACAATCTGTCAAACAAATCAGCAACACTCGGGACCGGGTACTTATTCTTAACCGTGACCTTGTTCAAGGCCCGGTAGTCCACGCACATTCTCATCGAACCATCCTGTTTCCTCTGAAACAAAACCGGGGCTCCGTAAGGTGCCTTGGATGGTTGAATGTAACCAGCATCAAGTAAGTCATCTAGCTGTTTCCGCAACTCAGCTAGCTCGAAAGGGGCCATCCGATAAGGGGCTTGCACTGGTGGTCGAGTTCCTGGCTCTAACTCGATCCGATGGTCGATGGCACGCCTGGGCGGCAGTACCTTCGACAACTCTGCGGGCATCACGTCCTTAAACTCGTTCAGTACCTCTGCGACTGAATCCGGGACTTCCACCACTTGGTCCGGCTTAATCTCGACCAATGCAGCAATAATGGTGGTTTCACCTCTCTTGATCCCCGACTTCACTTGAGAAGCACTCAGCATACTCGGCTTCCCGGTAACCTGCCCCTCAACAGGTATGAAACTCGGACTCCTTTCGTTCGCCATCATGATGCCCCCGAGATGAGGCATAGCCATAGCCTTAGCTTGGACAAAGAATTCGATCCCAAGGATCATATCGAAGTCATCTAAGGGCAACGCCATAAACCGACACTCTTCCTGCCAGCTTCCAACCCGCAAAGTTGAAACAGCCGTCCCCTGAATTCCCTGAGCCTTCGAATTCACTGCCTTTACCTGACTAGTGCTCTTGGTAACTTTCAAACCCAACTCATCAACCATTCTCAAAGACACAAAGTTGTTCGTGGCACCCGTATCTAGCATAGCCCGCACGGCCTTGCCGTTTACCCTGGCCGTAACATACATTAGCCCTTTCATCGGAACCTGTTGTTCCGTGGTTAAAGCGTTGAGCAACTGAATTGGATTCACTCTTGGTGTGCACTCGCTGACATCACCTTCATCAGCCGAATCCTTAGCAACAAGGGCTGACAATCTGTCTCGCTTAGGACAATCCCGGAACCTGTGAGGACCTGAACACAAAAAGCAACCAGACGATTTACCTTTGCTTTGGGACGGATCCGAGCCCCTCTGCTTAGGCGTTTCACCCTCTTTCTGTTTGTCTTTCCTCCAATCCTTCCCGGACTTTCCCTTTTTCCCCTCGTTTCCCTTCTTCTTGTCCGACGATGAAGAAGAAGGATTCAGTTTAAAGTCTACCAAGCTGTCTGCAACTGCGATAGCCTGGGGCAAATCCTTCACGTTTTGCCTCCTCAACTCAGCCTGTGCCCAAGGCTGAAGACCCGAAAAGAAGTTGAACAACTTGTCGTCCTCCGACATGTTCTTCACGTCCAACATCAAAGAGCTAAACTCTTTAACATAATCTCGCACCGAACCATGGTGCTTAAGCCGTTTCAAGGCTTCCCTTGCAACCCACGCGGCATTCAAGGGTAGGAACTGGTCTCGGAGTTCCTTCTTAAGTATCTCGAAAGTCTCAATCCGTGGTCTGCCCGCGCACTCATCATCATTGAGCCGGCCTCTCCACCACAACTTAGCATCCCCGGTGAGGTACATGCTCGTGATGGTGACTTGTTCCTTCTCCGCAACCCGAGCAGCCTGAAAATACTGCTCCATGTCCCACAAGAAATTCTCGAGTGCCTTGGCATTCCGACTACCATCAAATGCCTTTGGCTCAGGGACTCGGAGTTTACTCTTCTCGCCACCATCGCTACTGCCTTGGCCCACAGCAGCTCTCTTCAGCAAGGAGATATCTTGCTCAAGAGCACAGAACCGTTCCTCCGCTCGGTCCGCAACTCTAAGTAGTTGATTAAGAAGATCGCTATACCTTGCAACATCGTCTGACTGGTTGTCCACAACGAGTTGTGTCAACTCTTTCACCCTCTCGGCGTGCAACTCTCCCTGTTCTGCTAGGGAACCGGCGTCATGGGCTGGCGCTCCAACCAAGCCCTCAAGCACGCTCACGCGTTCAGCTAACTCTCTGGCCGCCATAGATCTGATCTTTTTCCGACAACGAAGCTCTGATACCAACTTATCACGGGTTCAATTCCAAACCAGAATTTTCGACCCAATGACGGCACTAAGTCTCGCACTTAGTCAGCCTAACTCAAACACAACGGAAACAAGAACAAAGATCACACAAAGGCAACAATGATTACGGGAATAACCCAACCGATTTTATTGCTCTTCAATAACTCGGACTACAAGTTTGCTGCAGGGATCACACAAGTCAGAACTCTCAAGTCTGTTGTGTCATCTGCCTTTCTCAACTAAGTATTTATAGACAAAACTTTGGCCAACACCCCTGACCATTAGGAACACGTTTTTAAGGAAAGCAGTTACAATCCGACTCAAACTCGAACTGGCCACGATCTGTTGAAGTGAGCCTTAAGTTTCGGCCCCACTCCTCAACTTAAGCACCACGCCGCGCACGTGGGCCTTGGGCATGCCTGGCCACGCCCCCAGTCAGTCTCCCACTCGGACATAACTTCCTCAAGCCAACATGTCTCCGCACTTTACGGACCACTTGCCCGCAAGCTTAGCCACCCGATTCCCACTTGGACTCGGACTTAGTCTTTGCCACGATTTTGCACCCAAGCCCGCCTTGGCTGCATCGAACCAATTACCTCATCGCAACTTGGCCCGATCGAACCTGCCTGCGTCGATCAGCAGCAAGTCTCGATGGTTAGGCCTGCTTGTGTCAAGCCACAGCGAGGCCCGATGCTTGCGCATCTTCAGGGTCTGACAGTAGTACTAAAACAAGGATTAATTATAGTGTCTACTCTAACGTTTTGTCTAATGTTTCGTGCAAGTAACTACGAAGTTGGGATTCAAGTTTGTAATGATAACTATAATTTTATCCGCGCTACGCGGAAGTTATATATATTTTAAAAGTATATATATTAGTAATGTTATTAAATTATTTTAAATTAAAAATATTTAAAAATATATTTAATAAATGAAAATAAAGAAAAGATAAAAAAAATTCACATTATTTTTTTAATATTTTTAAATTTAATTGGATAAATGTAAAGTGATAAATAAAAATCTATAATTTTTATTAAAAAAAAAACCGATAAAATAATAGAAAATATTTTTTATTTTTTTAATACATAAAAAATCAAAATTATGTAAAAAAAATTTACAAAAAATTTATTTATTTTTTATGAAAATAATAAATTATAAAAAATAAAAATTACAGCTATTTTTTTTTTAATTTCTTTTTTCTTCCTATTCTTCTTATTAATCTATACTATTATAAAAAGAATGATTGAGTTGGTGTCACTGAGTCAAGTGACACTAACTCAGTTGATGAAAATACAAAAAAATTATTAAATATAAAAAAAATAAAAAATAAATAAGAACAATTATGTATTTTAATATTACCTATTTATTTTTTTTTAAAAAATACTCATTTAAAAAAAAAAAAAACTATCCACTTAAAAAAAACTACCAATTTTTTTGAAACACAATTTATTATATTTTAAAAAATATATTTTCACTCGTGTGTGAAATTCAAGTTATAAAAATTAAAACAATAAAAACTATAACTATAACTATAACTATTTTTTTCCCTTTCATCCTCATTCTTCTTATTTTTCATGTCGGGGCTATCTGCGTCGTTGTCGTCCAGGTTGAGGCAATCGATTTGCTCTGCTCATTATCCTCCTCCTATTTCTTCCTCCATCGCAGACGGCTTACTCTCTTCCTCACTTTCTTTATTTATCTCCTCCTTTTCTTTCTCTCTCCTTCACGGTTTTCTCATTCGGTCAGCCACCTCAACAATCAATCATCGTCTGATCTCCCCTCAACCACTTCTTTATTCTTATGACTCCTCCTCCCTCTCATCTATTATTAGGGCTGTAAATGAATCGGGTTTGAACGAACAGGTCTATGTTCGTGTTCGTTTATTTATTTTTTAGCTTGTTCGTGTTCGGTTTGTGTTCGTTAAGGATTTTAAAATTGTGTTCAAGCTCTGTTCGTTTAAAATTAAGTGTGTTCGTGTTCGTTTATTTAATGTTCATGAACAAGTTTATTTAAATTAATTGAACTTGTTCGTGAACATTAAATGAATATGTTCATGAACATATAATCAAACATGTTCGCGAATAATTAAAATTATGTTCATTAACAATAAACAAACAAATCTAAACAATTTTAACAAACAAATAAATAAATAAATAAATTTTAAATTATTATTATTAAATATAAAATAATAAAATACAAACGTAATTAAATTAAATTTATTATTAAATTATTAAATTTAAGTTATTAAATAATATTAATTATATTATAAGTAAATAAAATAAAATAAACGAACATAAACGAGCTTTAAACAAACTAATAAACAAGTTTTAAATGAACGATAAACGAGCTTGTTCGTGAACATAGACGAACCGAACACACATCTGCTCGAACTCGGTTCGTTTAATAAACGAACATTAAAATTGTGTTCATAATCGTTTATTTAGCTTAATAAACGAACATAAAAGAACAAAAATCGAAATGTTCACGAACAGTTCATCAAACGCTCTATTCGTTTACAGCCCTATATATTATTCTCTCTTCTCTCTCTATCTCCTTCTGTATCTCT
Source organism: Fremontodendron californicum (assembly GCA_030761205.1). Taxonomy (NCBI): domain Eukaryota; kingdom Viridiplantae; phylum Streptophyta; class Magnoliopsida; order Malvales; family Malvaceae; genus Fremontodendron; species Fremontodendron californicum. Next base: position 2,786,827 of record JAULJL010000003.1, read on the forward strand.
CGAATGTTTTTTTTTTTTCTTTTTATAAATCATTTCATCAAAAAATTATGTTACTCTTATTAAAAGATAAAATAAGACGAAAATATTTTAACTTTTGAAATTTGAACGAACCTATTGATTGTAGTTTTAATAGTAGTAGATGATTATTTTCCATTTTTTTATAATGATAATTTAAAAAAATCTGATTTTTATTTTTTAAAAAATTTCACAAATTAAACGAAAATTGGAATTAGGCCTGAGAAGCCTCAAGAACTAGTTTTCTTTTTGTTGAGAATTTTGAACGAACCTATTTATTTAAGGCTTTTGTTTAACAAGTGTTTGATGTAAAAAACTTGCTCTTTTCTTAAAAAAAAGAAAAATTAATATCATATTTAGCCTTTAAATTATAAAAAATTATGTAATGTAATACTTATATTTTAAAAATATACAAAATGTAATACTTAATGCAAACCACATGTAATTTTTTCTTCATTTTACATAAAGTTTTTATTTATTTATTTATGAACTGCATTTTTTACGACATTTTTTTTTTCTTTCCTTTTTCATCCTCTTCTCTTTCTCCCTTTTTGGCTACCGTTCTTCTTTTCTTTTCTTTTTTCCTTTTTGCATCTTTTCCTTTAATCTTTTTGTCTTTTCTTCTTAATTTTTTTCATCGAGCATCCAGAATCTGTCCAAATTAAATAGACAAGTAAAACGTTTAAAATAACATTGACAACTGAAAAATATCATCTCTATTCTACTTTTGCATAGCTGTCAATCTCTCCTGATGGAAAAATATCTATACAATAAATTTTATAATTTTTGTACCAAAATGGTGCTGACACGTAAATCCATTTTTTTACAAAATTTATGCATCCACGTCGTCTTTTTGTTATTGTGTGGGTCCCACTTTTTTAAATTGTTGGGTAGAAATAGAAAAAAGAAATAAGATTGACGAGCATAGAATTCACAGGAAACTTTTTATATTTTCAAGCTTCCAAATTTATTGAAGCTTCGTTTACCCATTTATCATTCCTCCTACTATTTTCGAGCTTTCTCAATCAAATGTACCCTCCGAAGCCTACCAAATCCCTTTATTTCAATCCGCTCTCTAAACAACAGATTAACGCTGAAACAATACTACACTTGGTTCACAGACAGAAAGATTTAGCAGTTAAAAAAAATACATAGATAGAAAAGAGTCAAGCAAAAAAGCTCTCTGTTTCTGATGTGTGGTTGTCTGAAGCCATGGATTCAACCAACGAAAATAAGTCCTTTGTATTTTTCCTTACTACCCATCTTTCTTGTTAGTGTAATCAAGAAATAACTTCTAAAGTTGCAGTTTTTTCTTTGTTCTGAACTCCTGATTATGAAAGTGTTTTTCTTTTTCCTTTTTTGTTTCGTGGGTTTTGAGGAGTGCTTGATTTAGTGCTTATTTATGTGCATTCGATTGTGATGAACAGGAGTCGAGCTCCCTGACGCTGGGAGAGCGGATCTGTGCAGCGTTCATACCGTTTGTTGCAGTGATCGATTTCTTAATTTTTGCAATGGCTAATTGTTTCAAATACCGGCCTCGTCACGAGAAATGCCGCTATGGGTTAACAGATCTTGCCCGTCTTGCCGATGAATCTCGATGTACTTCTGCCTCTCATTTATATGTTATTTTTATCCCTTAAAAAAGTACTCTTATTGAGATTTATTTACAATGTGTTTAGTTGCTGAATTAAAAAATTGAAGAGGAAAAGAATTACGGTTTTTTATCATACCTTATATGTACTTGAAAAAAACAAGGACATGTTCAAGAAGTTATGAAACATGACAATTGCAGTTTTCTTTACGTTTTCCCCTTGCCTGTTCTAAGCAAACAAACACGGCAGTTTTGTCACTTTGGGGCAAGGTTGAATGGTTTTCTTACTGGTTATGAACTTATGATGCAGTTACAGTGAATGAAGTGGAGGCATTGTACGAACTGTTCAAGAAGTTGAGTAGCTCAATTATTGATGATGGATTGATTCACAAGGTAAATTGAAATTCGGAGGCAAATTGGTATCATAAACTTTGCCATGATTTTTCTTTTCATGGCCTATTTTATATGAATGCATTGCTTCATGTTGATGTCTCAGAATTTGTTTACAAAGAAGGTCATTAAATGATTTCAATAAATGTCAAATTCTTTAAAAAAAAAATTCTTGGCCAAAGTCTTAATGATTATCTAAATTCTTTTTGTGTTGTAGGAAGAGCTTCAGCTAGCATTGTTCCAGACTCCAAAAGGCGAGAATCTTTTTCTTGACAGGGTAAACGTTTTGCAACAATATCAGTTTCTTCTTCTATTATGTACTTTCTTCTATGCTCCCATGGTTGATCATTGGGCTCAATCAAATTATAGTTTAAAAGGGAAGATCAATTTCTTCAGCTAGCACTTGGGGGAATTGTTATAGTTGTAATTTAGTAAATTGAGCCCATTTTATGTTTTGATGTGTACTGCAATTAATTACTGATCTGTTTCCTTTGATTTCATTTCATATTCCTAAACTGAACTAAAAGCAACAGTAGTTGAGCACTTGAGATAAGTTATTCCTCTGCCTTAACGACAAAATACTTTAATTGTCGTTTTTGGAGAAGAATACTGCTGCAGAATCATCATGGTAAAGTTTCAGTAGTTTGGTAATGGTTTCGACTACCTCAAGTCCTGAAATAAAATTCCGAATCCATAATGCACAAGGGTTGTGTCTTCAAAACATGCCACAAACTCTGCTTAAGGATAAGGGAAGGGGTTGCAAATGCTGGATTTGAATTCCAGACATGCTATATGACACCTCTTAAAGGTGGCTGCATGAACTAACTAGATTAAGTCCCGGGTTCAATTTAGCAGTTCTTTTTATTTGTGAATTAAAATGACTATTAGCTGTCTTGGATAACAATAACTGGGGAGTGGTTAAATTTTTAACCATATTTTTTCTGGCTTCTAACTTTTAGAAGAAATTCTTTTTTCTCCTTTTCAAATTGAAACTTTTTTTTTTCTCTGAATGTTGTAAAGAAGTTTTCCTTGAATCTTTATTTTATTTTCTATATCTAATAATATTTTCTATTTGTAGGTTTTTGATCTTTTTGATGAAAAGAAAAATGGTGTCATTGAATTTGAGGAATTTGTCCATGCACTCAACGTGTTTCATCCCTATGCCCCTATAGAAGATAAAATTGATTGTAAGGGCTCAAAAGAAATAATTTGCTTTGGACCAATAAAGTATGATTTATAGCCGTGTCTTATCTATGTTCTTGTTAATGCTAATTTCTTGCAGTTGCATTTAGGTTGTATGATCTGAGACAAACAGGGTTTATTGAGCGGGAAGAAGTGAGTAAACTCTATTTTTCGAGCTAGCAGTTCTCCCTGAGTTTCCTGCAATTGTAGGAATTTAGCTAATTAGCTTTTGGTTGAATGCAGGTTAAGCAAATGGTAGTTGCCATTTTGATGGAATCTGACACGAAATTGTCAGATGACCTTCTTGAGGCTATCATTGAGCAAGTGAGCTTTCTGAAGTTCAATTCTTTGCTTTTACTTGTGTAGCTTTCTAGAACATTTGTTGCTTACAGGATCTTCATGTTTTCTGCAGACATTTGCTGATGCTGATGCCGACAAGGATGATAGAATCAACAAAGACGAATGGAAAGAATTCGTGCTTCGTAATCCTAGCCTCTTAAAGAACATGACGCTTCCTCATTTAAAGTGCGTGACTAGCCTCCTATTTCCTTTCTTTACTGGTTTCTTTTCCAGTATTGCATTCCTAATGTAATTGTTTGCTCGACTCTTTACATATCCATGGTAACTTACTTTGTATTGTTGTTCTATATTATTTCTCATTCTTCAGGGACATTACTACCTTATTTCCCAGTTTTGTTTACAGTACTGAAGTTGAAGACTTGTAACATGGAGTGATTTTAGACCAAAATGCGATATGATGTAAGCGCACAAGACTATTTATTTAGTAGATCCTGCTTTCAAAAAGCTTTGGTCCATGTCTCATTGCCGGAGATGAAGTAAACAGTGTTGATGTCCTTTGAGGGTGAGGTGGTAAATCTGATGGTCTGAGGTCCTGTAGAGGAAGAAAAAGGTTAGAGGGTGTCGGAGATTGGTCTCCGGGACGCATTTTGATGTTTAAGTCAGTATTTGTGGGAGAGAGAAAGTGGGAGAGAAAGCAGAATAACAATAAGAAGACTGTTTAGAGTGTATACTGTTGGTTAGCTCCTATAAGCGACCTGTCTCGTGCCACGTGTTTGCTTCTGATTGGGGTTTGGTGGTGACTCAACGGTATGAGCGATCTCGTCATAATGGTTATAGCAGTTGATGTATCACGTAGTTCGTGAGGTGCTAGGCGAAATGACCTTTGAGGGGCTGAGGGACGTCCACGTGTCCTCTCAGAAGTTAGCCTGAATTGCTGGGTTTGATGGATTGGACCCTGAGCTTGGTGGGCTTGACTGATGGACTTGGCGGACTTAGGAGGCTTAAGAAATAGCATGTCCTCCATTCCATGTAAGGACCAACAGAAAGTGACAGTAAACAAATCATTTTGATTTAAGCTCTCTCTCTAGCTATTAGCGTGGCATGTAAATATATGTATATTTTTTTTACTTAATTTAGCAACTATGTTGTACAGTAGAAAGATTTCAAATTGAGTGCATTTTGTAACGAGCTTGTGAAGGATAGTTCTCTTAGTTTTGCTTACCTTGTGCAAGTAACTTCTCCTTGTTAATGAAATGCTGGAAAGCCTACATTAATTCTGGTGGGTCTATCTTATTACCTTGAAGTTTAAGGGAAGAAATCTTTCTTAAATGTCTGTCTTGCACTGGAAATCTTTTGATTGACCAGATTCACCAGAAGCAGTAATTAGGCAGGTGGCCAAAAAGAGAGGAATTCATGCCCATACAATCCAAATATCATTGGAAGAAATTGAGCAAAGAGTGGATTGGAGAACATGTTATTGCAATGGAGTAAAAAGGGTTGTCCTGTTTGATTAGGGTCCTTTGGTTTGGTGCAGTTGAATCAAACCCTGTTGATGTAGGAAAGGATTAGATGATAAACTTTATAGCCACAAAATCAATGTTGAAAAAAATCGTATCGACTTGTTGGATTGGTTTAATCAAAAGTCAATTTGGTTCGATATATATTATAGAAGTGAAAATTTAAGAAACTTGTGAAAAATTAGTTGAATCGGTAAAAAATTAAAAATCAATTTTTATTTTTAAAAATTATTGTATAGGATGAGATTTGAATCTTTAATTTTTTTAATTTATATTAAAACTCATATCATTTAATCAAATATATATTTTTATTAAATATTTTTTACATTTAATATTTAAAATTTTTAATTAAATCGTTCGATACCGCTTGGATTGATGACTAATTTGACTTTCAATTCAAGTTTTTAAACATTGCTAAAAAATTTTGACAAAAAAAAAAGAAGGAAAAATACCGTTTAAATATTGAAAGAATAGAATCCCCAAAAAACAACTTAATTGTTCTTGTAATGAAAACTCAGCTCTCTTTAAAATAAGTCATCCTTCCGCCCTAATGAGATTGATTCCTCCTCCAATTATCAAAAAAAAAAAAAAAAAAAGATTGATTCCTCCAATGGAATAATATTAGTGATGTCCAGAATATGACTTCATTTTTTATTTTTCAAGTTTTATAAACATTTAAAATAATACACTACTACTACTCCTTAATTTTATTTTTTCTGTTAAATTTAATTTGTTCTCTAACCCGAAGAGGCATCAAGTTCTTGCAATTACCCCCTTCTAATGCGATCCACGTGTAAAAGATTCTCCAAATATACACCTCCAGTCCACACTTCCCAAAGAAAGAGTATTCTCCATCTTTCCTTCTATCTCTTTCTTTTGTTTCAAGCCTGTTCGAGCATTTGAGTAACAGCAATGGCGGACAAGCCAAGCCGAGGATTGGTGTTATACGGGGACGGGTTGGCCCGTTTCATTGAACCATCACATACCCATCTCCACTCTCTCGCATCTAAAGCCAACTGTGGTTTCTTGAGCCTCCCTAATGCTCCTCCTTCAGGTTCCCATTCTCTCTTTTCAATTCCTTGTATTTTTTTTTTCTTTTTCATTTTCAACTCCCATTTTAGACAGTGGGTAATAAGGTATAATCTCTTTAAAATACACCCAAACATAGTAAGATTGATTCTTTTTTTTTTTTTTTTTTATTGCGGGGAAAAAAGTACCACCTTTTCTAATTGGTTTGGTTGTTTTTATTGAAATCGATTGTTGTTTGTGCATTAAGAAACAAATTTAATTGTCTGGAAGGGATTGATGTGATAATGGGTTGCTTAGTTTATCGTTCTTTTATTTGGTACTTAGAGCTTACACAGATTGTTTGGAAGTAGAGACCTTGGTATGACAGAAAAGCTTACACAGATTGTGATAATGGGTTCTATGTTAGTTTAATAGTTTTCAAATTAGCAAGTAAATGTAAAAGTGTAAGTCTTTGCTCCATTACATTGATAATTCGTCTCTATTCACCTTGTCTTCAAGGCTCAATGTTTATAACCTTATAGTTATTGTGCCTAGTTATATTTATTTGTTTTATTTCCACCACTCATGATATTCAGATACCAATTTTTCAACTTGCTCCCCCCTCCTTAGAAATTAAATTCATGCTTCTTTTTGCATTTCTAATTGTTGTTATTCATCCACCATTATTGGGATTCACTTGGATTTAGATTGCAGAAAGCGAGGATGATAGGATAGTAAGAGAGTTTGCTGTACTTATTGATGCGTGTGAGGCATATTTTAACAAGGTGAGATACATATTATTCTAGGTAATTTGAAAGTGAAATTTCATGATAAATTCTTTAATGCTCTTTGGTTTTGTCAGAATGGGCAACTTTCTAGTGAAGCTAAGTCTCAGAAGTCATCCTTGATTCCAACCATGTCAGAGAGGTATTATCATGCACTTGCTTGGTTCTTCTTATTATTAGTGATGAGAATATGCCAGCCAACATGTTTCTTTATCTCACTTCAGGTTTATGGGAATGAGAGCTGCTCTATTCACTAAGAATTCTAGTTTGAAATCTTTTGGAGAAAAACTTGGCTTCAATGTATTGGACTTGACTGGATTATTTGGAAGTAGCAATTCTCCCCCTGCACCGTCAGTTGATAATTTGGCTTCTGAGTTGCTGACCTTACTTGGATTCCAAGAAGGGAAGATAATGGAATCCAACCAGTTTGATTTAGTAATTTTGCAGATTGGGTCTGGGGAGAATTTGAATGTTGAAAAAGGCAAAGCTGCTACAAGAGACATGGAATTCATGAATGCTCTACTTGGTGCTATTATGCTTGTAGCTCAGCCTGGAACTGAAATTGGTTCCCGTCTACACTTGTCCCTTGTGATGGGCTATGGGTATGTGTTAAAGGCTGATGATCCTGGTTTGTCAATTTTGAGCCCAAACTATGAGAAGAATCCTCATCTTTCATCACTTTTCCCTCATCAGAGTTACACCATGAGAGGAGAAAGTCCAAGAAATGATGCTCGGTAAGAAAAACTTTGTCGATTCTTGTTCTGCAAGTTGACATTTTATGTGTATTTAACTAATTTATGATCAACAGGCACCACAGTCCCATGTTAATTGCCCAATATCAGTATGCTGTAACCCGCAAGGATATGGTAGAGACTTTTTCTTTTGAAGATTTCAAAGAGGTATAAATTGATGCTAGCTCTAGTTGTAGTTTGTTAGATTATGTTATGAAGTAATTTTGACTACCTCATGTCTCCAAACCTGCCTCTTTCCAATGCTACTTCATAACCTAATTGAAATGGTGCATTGGAACATGACAAATAACCTCGGTATCATATGTTCTTAATTTGGACGGGTTCTGCATGCATATTCATCCAGATTCCAGAATATGGTATATATTAGTTTTATTGATTTAATACTTGTTTCAGTTTTTTGTGCTTATTATATTAGGTACTTTTTCATTGCAGCGTTCTGGAAATCTCACCATACCAGCTGACAGGTTGCTGCATGAGATAGCGTTTAAGCTTTGGAAGGCGCCCAAATATGGTGCATAAGAGGAACTTTATTTGTCCCCATTTACAGGACTTAAAATTCAACTTTTCAATATAAGCTCAAAATAAGAAAAGTGATAAGCTTATCGTGCATCCTATTCCTATACTCTTGAAATCCTTTTTCTTTGGTGATGATTTTCTTGATCTTTTCTCAAGCTGACTATTGTCCTTGTGTAATTCAGACATGATCTTACACTTTCTCACTATTGCAGTTTTGATCTGAACTTTATTATATGCTCACAATTAAATGTGTTTCTGTTCTTATTGTATCCAGTCTCTGAGCCTCCTGGCTGGAGAGCTGGGTGCAAATGCTGATATGATTGTTGTTCATTTGTGCTTTGCTTGGCGGTTTTGTGAAAACAATTTGCATAAACGAGAAAATGAAGTATAGTATGCTAATAACGAGCTAATTTCTACTACAAAATGCCCCAACTTCAGAGGACGAACAATGCAGCCTGAGAGGATAAATATTTGGGTTAATGTGGCCGTGGGAGTTGTTTCCAACCCCAGCGAGCCCTTAGCACAGGCTGGTTGGCGGTCAGAATCAGTCATTTTGGGGTTTATATTCTACTTGAAGTGCTTTTGCCATCTTGAAAGCGGTTCACTTGAGCGTTTAATTTCAGAAAACATCCAAATTAAGGCACTCATTTGATTTTATATTCAAAGTTCCCATCAAAGTGCATTGGATTTGAAACAAAAACCAAACTGTACCAAGTATGCGTCTTTCAACTGACAAAAATTCAACTTTAATGGGAAAAAAAACCTCTAACTTTCCATTAAGGTTTTGACTCAGTAAGTACCCAACAGAAACCATCCCATAAGGAGCCAACCAGTACTAAGCCCAATGAAAGGTGCCGCCAACCAGGAGACAACTGGGAGTGGAGTCCAAACTAGACAGCAAGGAAACTTCGTTTTCTTTGGATCAATTTCATCTAGAGGCCACAGGTCATGCTGAATTCTAGATGTAGAACTCACATGTTCAACATCATAAGCTGTTTTTAGATCCATTATAGGAAGTCTTCCACTCGGGCATATGGCTCTCTGCAATTCTAGGTGGTGAACCATCACCATTTCAAACAACATCCTCAGACATAATTGACATGTTCTCAAAGCAATTATCCAATCACAAAGACGATAGGCTCATTCTAAAATAACTACATAATAGTTTTACTTTAGAAAAAAAAAAAAAAAATCAAAAGAAACATATGACATCAACAGGTAAATGCCATACAAAGGAAGGCAAGAAATTGTGGTAAGATTGCAAAACTGCCAAATGTCAATACATGATGAATAAGTATAAACATAACTCGCACTACCATTCATAATTGAGTGAAAATCCATCAAACCTTTGCATAAATTTAAAGTCCATCAAGATCCAAAATAATCTAATAGAACAAATGAAGATTCATTACCTTGATATACTGGCACATTTATGAATCCTAACTTCTTCAATTCACCAAATCAAATGCTCTACATTCTTGTCTATTTCAACACTCACACTCGCTCCCAAGAAATAGGAATGGCGCCAAACCTGATTGACCTAGTATCTAGTTATCATCCTTACAGCCTCGACTAACATCCTTTTTGGCCCTTTGTTGTATCTACTTCAACTCAAACCAGATCTTCTCTCCTGTATTTGGCAGCATCATTCTAAAATTTTACCCAAAATAAAGACTCACTATGGCATTGAAATTGCCCCATAGCCGAAAGTTAACATCAGCTCAAGGGTGTCACTGGCGAAATAGCCACATTATGAGTGGAAGAACACCAAACGGATAAAATCTCCTTCATTCATCAATAATGACTAAAAACCACCATTTCACTGAGAAAGAAATTAAAAACTTTCTAAGTCAGGGGTACAATGGAATGCAAAATTTGAATCTTAAAGTTATCTTCTTAAAAAAGAAGTTTCTCCTCATGTTCAAAACCAGCAGAAACAATGCCAACTTTCTTTAAAAAGATCTCCATTTAGCTTTAGTTGTTAAATTTATATTACAAGGCCCCGGGAAAATATTAAAAGCGCAAAAACTCTAAAACATAATTATTTTATCTTTAATAATGATTTATTTATTTTTTTAACTATTTTATCTTATTAAAAACAGTTTGGCATCGTTAGATTGATCAAACAATTAGTAATTGACGGTAGTTGATTTTGATTGATACAAATATATTACACTTTGGACTCCAAATCCTAGGAGGACTTATTTAACTCTCTCTATATTATTTATATCCTAACATAAATCTACTTTGTGCTCATATATATCTTCGTTTTAGTGCTTCATAAGTCAAAAAGTTTCTTTAAAATTCTTGTGCTTTGAATAAAAAATTGTCGGCACAAGTAAGTATGATAGTGATTTACTTTTGGTTTATTATTATCATACCTTATATTTTGATTTTGTCATACATAATGTTTAAAATATTATATATTTCTATAAATTTTAAAACGTTTGTTTATATATTCATGTCATATTAATGTTTTAATTATTTTTTTCGTATTATATTTGTATTGTATAACCATATTGTATCCAAAATTATAAAATCTATTTGAGATACAATCTGACAAGAAAAAATAATTTAGCACTCGTGCACTGTGCAGTAATTGAAACAAATCTGAAAACACGTACTGGTTCATGACATTAGCTAAATCTTACAGTGGTCAGCAAATATTTTTTTTATTTGACTCCTTCAGCAAACTCTGAGAAACTTTCTACTAAGCTTTTCGGTTTGAGTTTTATCTCTTGGCCGGAGGGAATTGGTTTGCCGCGAGAATTAACTTTGTTTACATACTATACAAGTGAAGTGAAAGATGCAATTTTAGTTATAGGAAAAATATAACTAAATAAAAAATAGAGACGTTGTCTAAACTTTGACAAAATCGAGCTCTTTAACGAGATTTCATGAGCAACTTTAGGTTAAAAACTTTAATTAAACTATATGACTTTTTTCTTGAAAATATTTTGCAAGGTTTTTTTGAAAGATACTGTTGACATGTCATAAGAAAAGATGATCTTTTCGGTTTTTCTTGAAAAATTGATAAATGTATATTGTTATATTTTTTTTTATAAAATATAATAATAATAGATGCATAATCAAAACTAATATAAACTAAAGATTTTCACTTTATATACATAAAAATTGTAAAATAGATCATAAATGCTTGCAAACAAATAAATGAAAAATAATTATTATAATTAGTATTGGGTCTGGGATTACTTAATGTTGGAATCAACTTGATTTTTTATGGTGTGGGATTATGTATTGGGTGTTTGGGAAGAAATTTGTACTCAATAGTTCACTTAATTAGTGAGCTCATTATAAGTAAATGCTCATTCATTGTGCTTTGCATAAATATAATTTATGGTGGCTGTTTTGCTTGTCTTCCAAAAATAAAAATAAAAAATTATAATTAGTATTTGGTAACTGTATATATAACAATGCTTACCCTTAAAAATTCAAAGGGAAAAGAGAATCATAATGGTCTCACAGCAGCACCACACCCCAATGTGAAAAGCTCTGCTCTATCTTATGAATCATGCAATCATGAATGAAAAAATTAAGCACTGCTAATGCTAGCTTTTTCAATTTTCAACTTTCAACTTTCAATTTTCTAATTTTCTTTTGTTGATCCTTGGCTTGCAGATCCATCATCTATCATCCATCTACCGGAGACTCAAGAGAGAATTCAAAATATAAGATTGTTACATCTATCATTACATGATTAATTTGAATATATAAATTATTGTTTATTCTATCAACTTTTTCTGTCAATTGTTAAAACTAAATGGGTAAATTTGAAAAACATGCTGTCAATAATAAATTATTGTTAAATGGTATAATGAGTAAAAATTATTTGAAAAAAAATGAACAATTAAAAATTATTAAGAAGGAAATTGTAAAGACAAAATTACTCTTGATAAAAAACCTTCTCCTTCATTTTTCTCTTATTTCTTAATTTATTTTTTAATTAAAAAATAAAGTTTTCTGAAAATATTTTTTTTTAATTTTAAAAAATATTTTTTTTAAATTTTAAATATTTTTTTTACTTTTTTAATTAAATTTTTTAAAAAAATAACATTATTTTTTCTTTAATTAAAATTTTTTTTAAAAAATAATATTTTCTTAATAGAGGAGAAAGAAAAAGTAGATTTTTTCATTAAAAGTAATTTTGTCTTTACAATATCCTTTATAATAATTTTTAATTGTTCATTTCTCTTTTTCAAATAATTGTTATCCATTATACCATTTAACAATAATTTAACTATTAACAGTATGTTTTTCATATTTACCCGAACTAAATTAACTGATTTTTTTACTTTGCTATTTATTAAATTTTAGATTTTTTTTAACAATAATTATGCATATTGTTTTACATTTTATATACTTATTATTAATTCTATTTATTGTTATGATAATGTATAGTTGAAGCTCCGGTTTATTCAATAATAAATCACATCCATAATTTTGAAGAAAAAAAATACAAACAAACCAATGTTCGAATCCCTTTATATTTATCTTATTATTTAATATTCGAAATTTTAGATATATTTGTTACACATCTAAATTGTGTATTATAAATACTTTTAAAAAAATATAAGAATTTGTCGTACAATTTGTAGTACTTCCAATTATATTCAACTCATTGAGACATCAAACAATCAAGCTACACAGAGTTAGAAAAAAAAATTGACTGATTATGTGTACTTTTATCTACTTCATATGAGAAAGAAGGTTAGTATTATATAAAAAATTAAGAAGACTTTAGCAAATATAAAAATTTTACTATGATAAATTTTAGATTAAACTGGGTGCAACAGATTTTGATTAGTAGTAAATTTATTTTGATTGCTAATGGATTTATCAAATTCAATATATATTAACTTATTAATTTTGAAATTAAATACAAATAACAAAAGAACTCATATAAAAACAGCAAACATATAGCTAGAACCATAATCAAACTTGATTACGCAGTCTTCATACCTGAATTGAAGTTCTTCTTTGCAAGAGATACTTCAGTGAATAATTGTTGTTGAACCTCAAACCAACAACTCCTAATCATCTACAAATAAGCCAAAAAATCACATTAAAAGAACAAACATGCAAGATGAATTTGAACACTCAAAACTGAATTTCAAAGAAAAAAAATAATATCAGAACATTAAAAACCAAGCCATGAAAAAAAAATTGAAGATCTCAATGAGAAGACCAATCATTCTTAATATTGCCCTTCATCGACTGAAAATGTGAAAATGTGCTTGGAACACATATGGTGTAATAGCTGCTCCCAAAAGCAAGAAAACTATTTAAAGAACAAATGACTAAGTCAGTGGACAGAAGTATGGGCTAACATTGGGTGCAACATACAGACTATTAAAAGATTGCCTAATCCTAACTCTTATACTCCTAATGTGTTCTATCCTCCTTAACCTATTCAACCTAACCTAACCAAATCAAAAGAATTAATTTGATTAAAAGTTGAAAACTCACTGGTTAAAATAATAGCTTTTACATTGTTTCTACCTATCTCCTCATCAAATTTCTCTTTTGTTCCCACAATTACTGCAAGGAAAAAAATCAAATCACAATTTCATAAGTGAAGAACTAAAAAAGAAATGAAAAGAAAGCAACAAAGAGAAAACTACAACAAAAGTAATAATCATCTAGAACATTCAAAACTATAAGAATCACCATTCACCATGCATCATACTCTATTTGTTTGGTTCTCAACATTAAAAAGGATCTCTAAAGAAGAGTTCTCCCATATTTTTCACTCTTTTTTCAACTCACATCAATCTTTCTTCATGAAAGTTCTCTTACTTATTAAAGCTGAACATTGCACAGACCCCGATTTTCCTTTGACCTTTGTTCACAATTATTAAACAAATAACTTGAAAATTAGATTTTCAACTTGCTGCTTTTGTTTTAGAATTTATAAGAAGTTGATAATCAAATCTAAAAACCAATGCTTTACAAAATTAAAGTAGATTTGAAACTTACAATGGTCAGGATGCAAGGAGCTGTGGGCATTGAATTCTTTAAATTTTGGAAGATGGGAGTTAGTTGAATCCTGCATTTCTTTTCTTTTATTTGGCTCTGGTTACTATGGGGAAAACCCCTGAAATCCAGCAGTAGCCATGAAACATGAGCCGATGGACCAAACTTGTGGTTTTGAACTAAATTAAAAATTCATAGGTGATATATACTAATCAATTTGCTACTAAAAATGATAATCCCATTAAGCAATATACTAATTAATTCATAGCTTTAAAGCAATATCTTGGAAGGAGCTCAAATAACAATAACATGCTTGCAGGTAGAAGAATAGATAATCCCATTAAGAGCAGCCTGAATGTCAATAAAGTAATGAATGTTATCATAATCAATTATGGTGAATATTGATGATGGAAAGAGCCAAAACCGCAAATAACAACCGTAACATCTAACATCGAGCTACAATCTTGATCAATTTTCGTTTTTTAGCAAAATTCGAATACTACACAGAAGTTTTGCATGATGAAAATAATATAGTTAAAAGCCTGCATAAACTGTAATCTACATCCAATCTTTTCAATCAAATAAAGGCTACCAAGCTTTGCAAATTAATCTCCTAAACAATCAAATAGCTGTTGTAAATCACTCTCGATTTCCACATAATTATTGATAGTCTCACCATTTCAGGCAAATATTGAAACTTTTCAATCGCGAATAAGTTCCTCAGTGTGATAATCAGATAAAGATAAGTCCGAATCTTGGATCTCCATCCCGACCAAAAGCTCACTCTTCTTTGAGGGGTACATCATTTAACAAATAGATGAGCTATATGAAATGGTTAAAACCCAATTGTTAGGCAATAACCCAGCAAAAAGAATCAATTCCAAAATCAAGGTACTAAATAACTTTATCAAGTGGACTCAAAGCATGCCACTAATATTTGAAAGAAGTTGAAATAACAGAACGTAATGGGATTGGATTAAAAAAAAAACAACAAAGTTTGTAAGTTATCATTAAAAAAAATTGACCACATGCTTATTTATACCTTTAAAAACCCACAACATTGTATAAATTTATTTTAACTATTGTAAATTGATGAAAATCATTAAAATACAATATAATAGAATTCTCACTTCTAACAAAATAAAGAAATTAAAAATCAAACAAACTAACAAATAAACATATAATTTAAAATATGTAATTTTTTTGCTAGAAGTTAGAGACTATTCAGAAGAATCAAACCCCCATCACTTTCAAGTTTCAACCAAGAAATTCAAGATATGGTGAGAAAAGAAGGAAGCATAAGACCCATAAATTGCAATATTCAACAATTTATTTATTAGTAGACCTAATCCCTATCCACAAAGATGATAGCAACCATAACCTATTTGAAGCAAAAAAAAGAAAAAATTCAATGCAGAAGCTACCACAATGTGAACATGAAAGTAAACTCCAATGTTACTGATCCATATCTCATGTTAAAGGGGAAAGTTAAAAGTAAATTCCTCTGAAACTTTAGTTTTTGCATTTTTTCAATTATTTATAAAGAATTAAAAAAAAAAAAAACAAAACAAAGGAGCTATAATTGAAACAAAAGTAGATCGAAATGCAAATCAGCTGATCACAAAGTTAATGTCTAAACTTGAGCAGAAAAAGATGAATACAATATTTAAAAGTAAACTTACCAAAAAAAAAAGTACAACTTGGAAGCCAAAAATACGCTAAGCAGAGCAAAGGTGAAACAGATCTAAGGAGATAGAGAGTGACATAGAAAGTAGTAGAAAGCGTTTGGGTGTTGTTTAAGGATGCAAAGAGTAAATATAAAAAAGCTAGTGTAAGAACAGCCTTTATTAAACAGCAAAACAATTTAGCGTCAAATAAAATCTCCATGGATGATATCAAGAAAAAGAAAAAAAAAATTAAAGCAAAAAGAAATAAGCATAATGAAATCGACGGCTTACCCTTTTCTTCTCCGTTCACTTGAATGGATCCCGCAAGGAGCACCGCCCCTCCCTACTCTGCAATCATCCTTCTTCTTCTCCTACCCCTTCCCTCTCCTCTCCTCGATGATCAATTTCTTTTCTTTTATTTTTTTTTTTCAAATTTTCGGATAGGCAAGAGAAGGAAATTAAACTAAGATAATTGATACAAAAAAGAGAAGGAAAAATAAAAGAATTCCAGCCTCTCCTTCTTTGATCTCCCTTACCCAATCTATCCAGTCAATTACCCAGACAATTTGACTAAAAAAAATAAAAATCAGTATGGGCTAATGAAAGAGAGGAGTAGGTGAGGAATGTACAGAAAGATGAGAGCAGGTGAGGAAAATAAGGGGAGCAGGAAGGGAGAAGAAAGAAACGGACTTCTGTCGTGTTTTTTCAATATTTTGACAGTTTTCATTTTTTTTAATTAAAACGGTGTGTTTTGAAAATGAAGAGCAGAAAAAAAAATTGACACGTGGATGGCCTCTTTTTGCAGCAAAAATTGTAAAATTTATCTTTTGGATTATATATTATTATTTTGATATAAATTATATGAATATATCATTCACGTAAGCATGCATCCGATATATCAGATCCTTTTCCTTCTGTCAATCCATCAAATTAAGAACAATAAATGCTCCATTTGTTACTGGGGAATCAGCAAAAATAAATCTTCTTACAACCCTTTTTCCCTACCTAAAAGTCAAAAACACTAATCAAAATTTCAATTTCCATCTGAATCATTTCTTCATCCAAACCAAGCAAAACCCAGAAACTGTATCATAACAGATTAAAACAAAACAAGATCTTTAACTCCATGTAATGCATATTCAATCAAGAACAGAAGAAAAACCAAAGAAAAAATGTAATATTTGACCAATGATGAAAGTTGTTTCACTAACCTGCAGCAAAAGTAGGCTGTGGGATGGTGGGGTGTATTGCTTGGAAACAAAAAGCGGGGGTGAAAATGAAACAAAGCAAAGATTTTTAAAGGTTGGTAAAGAAAGGAAATGATAAAGAAGAACAAAGGTTATTGCTTTGGCCTTTGTATTCAGTTTTGGTTTTTGTTGGTGTTGGGTGGTGGTGTTCATTTTTGAAGAAGCAAGAAGTGATTTGATATATTCTGACAAAAAAATCAATTTGGGATTTAATCAGAATTAAAGAAAATTATTTTTCTTGTTTTGGGATCGGAAAGAGGAGGGAAGACTGGAAAAGGGACAAGGTGCATGAACCATTCATGGTTTTTCCAGGTGGGATCCTCACCACCCATCACTTTAATTAGTATTTATTAGTACATTTAATTTAATTAATAATATTTATTTGCTTTTCTTTGTAAACTCATGGGTAGGAAGATTAAGGTTACACTTATTGATCAAGATTTTCTTGCTTCCTTTCATTTTTCAGTTCCAGTTTTTAGCTTTGAGATATTGATAAGAGTTAGTAGTGTTAGGATTTTTGGAAGTTCTGGGTAGTTTAAGGGGAAACTGGTTTAATAATTTTCTCAATCAAGATATTGATAGAGATATTTAGATATATACATTTTTAATTTAGCATACATTTATTGGAAATCAGATTTTACAACTAAATATTAACCAGTGGTTCATAATACTAGTTAAAAACGATATTTATCGAAAAAAATATAATTAATATGTTGTTTTCTTTTAAATTTGATAAATAAAAAATGCACGTAAAAAATCTTTTTTTTAAAAAAAATTAATTAACAGAGTATCTATAAATATTGTTTAAAGAGTTTTCTCTATACCAAGATGGACTGAAAATTTAAAATCTTTATGTTGTAGCAAGACTCCTAACAGTGGTTGCTTCCAATAGCTCAACAATGGAAGGTTGGGGCGGAGGCTGCTGGCCGTTTGGGTTATAGGTGGAGGAGGAGTGTGGTGGCCATGGAGATTTTTTTTAATTATTATTTTAATGGATTTTAAAATCCTAACTTCTAGTTAAAAATGGAAAGGAAATTTTCCATACAATACAAACCCAATATTGGTTATAGAGGAACATATATACCTTATTTGTAAATAATTCCTTTTTCATTTTCATTTTTTTTTTTTTTGGTTTCCACAATAAGCTGTAGAGATCACATGTTTACAATTCCAAGGATTGGGATTTTCTTACCCAAAACAAAGACCTCAACAGGTAAAGAACTTGGAAAACTATTTATTTTCTTTTTTCTTTCTTTCTTCTTTCTTCTTTTTGTTTTTTTTTTTTTTTTGTTTTTTCCCTTTTGTATTTCCTTTTGGGAACTTTCTTACACTTGACAGATTCTGCTACCTATTCCATAATACTAAACACAAATTTTAAGTGGTACTATCCTCCACTGCTCTCTTATGCAGCTGCTGCTTTACTTAAAAGAGGAATCCCACACTATTCAGGATGGGAAGTGCTGATCCCCCACTTCGAATGAGCCAACACACTTTCTTTCCCACTCCTAACTCTAACTTTCCTTTCCACATAAAAGGAAAACATTCCGGCTGCCTGGCTCTTTGACCCAGAAAACAGCTAATCAAGTACTTATTACATCATCAAACACTGCACCTAATCATCCTATAATTTCATTTGTAGGGTTTGGCTTTTCAATATACAGACGCTGAAGTCGCCGCAGACGGGACATGAGCTGTGCAAATGATGGTCGTAGATGTGGCTCCCTGTAAAAAAAAAAAAAAAAAAAAAAAAAAAAAGACCAAATAGGATTAATGCAAAGAATTTCAACATGGCAGACCATTGAGAATAACAAGATCTCATTAGAATTATCATCACTGGTACTTATATGATACACAGTCACGAGCAATGACTAACAAGGTTTATTGAGAGCTTTAATAATCCTGCATTTCCTCCCAATTTCAATCTAAAATTACATCATTTTGACTTGATTCTGATCACAAATTCTTTTACTTAATGCATGGAAAAGATTACCATCTTTTCAGATGCCTATATGAGTCCCCAAGAAATGAGAGACCAATTAAACATTCAAAAGAGATTGAGTTGGTGCAAAAGACCACCCCAAAGGATTTTATAATCATTCTCCTTATATAGATAAATTTGACATAAATAACATCTAGAACTCACGTTTGCCAACATTCACGTATAATCTGTGCAACCATTGGATCAATGTCTTCAGGAATTTCTAGACGCCTATTTTGGAATCCGACAGCTCCAACAACTTGCATTGGATTCAAACCTTTCCAGGGAATACATAAAGTAACCAACTCCCATAATATCACACCAAAACTGTACACATCACATCTGCAACCGAGCCAGTCTATTTGTATAAGAAACAGAATAGAAATGTCAAAGAGTAACACATGCTATATTGTGCTGTTAAAGTGACTTACTTCTCATTGGCCGGTTCATTCCTTAAAACTTCTGGTGCCATCCATTCAGGCTGCAGTCCAACAGCAAACTTTTACTTCATAGAAAGAAGATGATGGATTTGGATAAATAGGAAAGTAAGACTAAACACAAACGAATATCGAGGATTATCTTTTAGTAATACTACCGTTCCAGCAGTAGACTTTGAGGACAGGAAAGTATGATGCTTCGTGCGTGACAACCCAAAATCACAAACCTGAATAGAGAAGCAAATTGGGAAAAATTCAAGACATCCTTTCAGCAGAAAATAAAGCAATCTGTAAAGTTGCTTTAATAAACTATGAGCAAAATCAAGACTTTTGGCCAGAAATTAGTTTTGAGATAAGCACCTTTACAAGCCAGTTCTTATCAACAAGGAGGTTTGGTGTTTTCAAATCTCGATGCACTATAGTTGGATGGCTTGTGTGCAAATAATTCATTCCTTTAGCCTGCAAACAATAAGAAAGATTCACTTAACTAGGAAAAACAACCAGGCAGGGAAGAAGACTAAAACTAAAAGGAAAAGGAACTGGAGAGAGTTTAGTGCAAGACTTGAAGCAAAAGAAACGAAAATAATTTATTCACTAGTGACTCCTACCACATCAAGAGCCATTCGCATTCGTCTCTTCTCATCGAGTTGAGCATTGGGTCGATGCAGTAGCTTATACAAACTTCCCCTGCATAACAATGAGGGAGGAGCAAGAAGTAAGACGGATGGCCAACCTTGTCCTTTTAAATTAATCAATTTCTTGGCAGAAACCAGAACAACAGTAGAGAGGTTCAGTATTTATCTGAATTAAAAAGAAAACACACATCTAGAGAATGATTAATTGTTTTCATACGCAGCAAAGTACCAAATGCAAGCACCTAGTACCTTACATTGTGGTCAATGTATCAAAAAGGGCAAAAGGAAGTTGAGTCCAATACATAATATCTAAAAACATGACATCAGGATAAAACATGCACACAACATTCCAATAAGGACAGAGTTCAAGCACTGACATTACTTTCCGGATTCATCCTTTAAAACCAGAGGGAAACCAACATGAAGTTTAAAATGCCCACTAAATACCCCATAACAAATAAAAAAGAACGTGCAAACAAGGTTAACTTACTAATTATGAAACATTGAAGACTAAAGAGAGAACTATTTGGATTGTATAAAGAAAATTAACCTGGGGAGAAACTCTGTCAATATAGAGAAATGTGGGGAGCGAGTAACAGCTCCCATGAAAAGAACAACATTTGGATGCCTCAACCTTAACATGATTTCAACCTGCACAGGGTCACCAAACACAGATGATCTATATAAATTCATTCAGTTCTACAGGAAAGTTGAGCCCACAAACATTAGAAGAAATGAACATGCGTTATGCTATAAGAAGTTATTTTCTGGGGCTTACTTCACATTTAAATTGAAACAATGCATCACCAGAGAAGTCTTGATCTAAAAACTTCTTCACAGCAACCTCCTGAAGAGCCAACAAAGACAATTAGACAAACACTCCAAATGAAAATACCATTAGAAGACATTAAAGAGAGGAGTAGAACAACCATATTCTGTTATCAATCAATAGAAGAATTATTGAAAAGAAACTAATGCTGATGCTCTTAGTAGACTTACTACAGCAGTTAGAGATTTTTGAGATTTTACTACTTTTGCACCACATATTACCACAATTACTCAATCACAGGTGACCTACTCTCTTTTCCTACTACGGAACTTGGCATAAACAACGTCAATGTCACCGCTCAGTGAAAGGTTAATTACTTTTGGAAATTTTGGAATGTAGCAGTAGCACTATTATTGTGGTCATCATATAGTAGTATGCTACTCCTAAAAGTTCCATGAAATAAAATATAGTAGCAAATGTAACTTACAGTGCCATTCCAATCTGCTCGGTAGACCTCACCATATGATCCTGCAAGACAAGAGTTCATCTATTAAGAAAGTGTGCACTGGTAGGGAACAATCAAGTCATATTCAAGCAAATACAACATTCTATGACTCTGTAGATCTAAATAAACATGAATATAAAAAGAATTCAATCAACTAAGCTAGCTCCTATTCTTAAATCCATTGCACCAAAAAGCAGGTTTAACCTATTTCACAAACATCATTTGTAGCTATCAAGTCTAGCAGGCTTGCACAATCCTGTTCAGATAGAATGTGAACCGTACTGGATTGACCAGTAGAACTGTGCTAAATTGAATGCCAGTTTAGGCAGGAGATATAATCTATTGATAGGTTAAGCTGAGAGTAGGATGCACTCTCAAACAACTCATATATTCTGCTGATTAGATTCAGCTTTTCATACTATATGTCCAGCCAATAAAAACAAAAACACCAGAACCTCCTGGCCAGCATTTGTGTAATTGTGTTACAAGCTGTATCACATTAATAATTGAAATACGCTAACCGGAACTCAAAAGAACAATGGAGAGCAGAGCCACAGACATGTATAAAAATGAACAAGACTAATTGTGTTATTATGAGACCTTACCAATACCAATGCGTTCACCAATTTGAAGATCCTCCCATAGAATTTCCCATTCTGAAACCTCTCTTAGCATAGGATAAATCTTCTCACTGTGACCCTTGCTAGCCAGCTGCAAGTCACTATCTGTGGTTTCGATCAATTCCAATGCAGATTCTTTACTGAAATCAGTATCAGAAGTCCTTTGTATTAGTTTCTCATCTGTGGCCACGACATTTTCTGGCTGTATTTGGCAAAACTCATCAGCAGAGCAGAAGGAAGACTCACGAACTTGTATCCAATCATTAGTTGTATTACCAACAAGAAGAAATCCCTCACTTGAAGCATCAGAGGAAGATGCAACATTAGTTTTTATGACATACGTTTCCAACTCTCTTTGGTGTTTAGCCATTTGCTTTTGTCTAGTATAGGAATTAGCATTTTCTGAAGTCTCCATTCCAGAGGATACAAGACAGTGCTCATTGCTTGACAACTCATTCGAATGGGAGCTAGCAGCAGCATCTACATTTGTCCCTTTCACAACTTGTTCAGGAATACTTTGTTGGCCAAGATCCTGTGAATTAATATCCATGAACAAATCTGGAGGAGGTGATGCACCACTCTCCAACAAAACAGCATGTAATTTCTGAGCAAATTCTGGGTCCTTTGCTGCACTAATAACATACTTAGAAACATTTTTAACCTTTCTTTTTTGCGCTGATGATGGTTTTTCATGAATGCCAGAAAAGCTTTCACTATATTTAGGTGCCGAGGGAAGAAGCTTCTCAAACTCCTGTTCAGATCTCTCAGAGACAGCTCTTCCAGCAAGGTTCCTCTCATCTTCAATTGTCTGACTGCTAACAAATTCCACTGACCTCGTGGCACCAACTTTAGTGCACGTATCTATAGCAGCTGAAACTGCCAAATTTCCAATTTCTTTGTCAAGTAGCAAACATGAACCTTGAGAGGCTTCAGTAAGATCAGCAAAGCCCCTTACATCCAGTGCAGAATTTAGGAGGTGACAGCTTGGTACTTCAGCAGGAATTAGTGTGCCAGGAGCACCCATCAGATCAATAATATATTCACTGCATTATTTCAGATGATTAATTACATCATCAAAACTTGCGCCAATACAAAATCAAACTTTTCTCTTTGACTAGACAGCAAAACTGCATAAAGCAGAAGACAGAATGGAATTGAAAAAACCACAAACTCAAGACTAATGTGCATTTAGCATAAAGGAAAATTTTTTGCATCAACTAAAGAACAGGGGTGAACAAAAAATTTTTAACTGGTATGACACCATGTTGAGGTAATAATTCAAGAAAAAAGACCCTAATATGCACAAATTCTAGAAATGCACTGCATAGTTACTAAAATCAAAGATAGAAGAAATTGTAGATCTGAGCTGGAGGAAACTACCTTCCATTATTGATTCTAACCAAGTTCACAGCTCCATCATCTGTACCAGTGTAATAGCTCCCTTTTACCAGCATGCATGGGAGATTAATTCTATCAGCTAGAACCTAGAACCAGAAGCATGAAACAATTTTCTTATAAAAGGTCCAGACACATTTATCTTTAATGCAAGGTAAAATGACAAAAGTGACAGGATATACCGACTAGCAGAAAAGCAAGTGAAACAATAGTCATCAAATGAAAATGAAAGAGAGGTGGTGATGTAGACATGACAAAGCTAAAAGGAAAACATACTTCTTTCATGAGTTAGTTTAACTTTATGGAAATAAGATGAGTCAAGGATTTTTAAAACCTTAAACAGCAGGGCTCTGTGGCGAGAAAGTCCAACGTCAAGCCGTCCCAGTGGAAGAATGATAGTGTTAAGAGAATTCCGTAACTCATAACTTCTCAAGGTCCACATTCTCAACATCTCTTCAGCATCAGCTACTGGACCACCCATTCTGTTAACAACTATTTCCGCAATTCTCTGAATCAAGCTACTTAAAACCAGGCCCTGGCCAAAAGCTCGGGACCGCACATATATGTTATACACTCTTTTCTCAAGCTCTTGCAGTTCAGGATCAAGCAACCGGTTAACCAAAATTACTTCATAATCAACATTGTCTAAAACTGATACTGCTTGAAGATCAACCAAAGAAGGCATCTTCCCTTGCGCACCCAGAGTTGAGGCAATTCCATACAAGTCATAAAATCCATCCACAATTTTTTCATTATAGTTTACAACATTATAGTTCTGCAAATAACACAACGTATAAATTGTTTTTCCTTTTATCAAAAGAAAAGGAAAAATATATATCAACTAATAGATTCTAGCACTTGTCTCACAGAAGACATGAACATGAAACTTTCAGCCTGTAAGCAGTGATAATCCAAAGGAGGAAAATCGATTAATTTTAATTAATTTAATATAATAAAAAAAATCCATAATAAAAACTAACATCAACTAGTATTCATACCCATAGCAGCATTTACTATACAATATCCTACCGTAATAATTCAACCAAAAATAAATAGAATCATAATAACAGGAAAGGCAACACTATAATTCCCTACTAATAAAACAAGAAATATATAACTTCTCAAAGAAACATACATGTAAAGTTTATCACATAATGAAAAAGGCTTCCCAATTAGCCATGATTAAAAAGGACTTTGGCATTATATAGCAGAGGTTAAGAAAAAGGCAAACCGCCATGCCTATATGATAAAGGAAATTTTCATATAATAGAAACACAATCCATAGCTGGCAAGTGGCAAGCAAAACTTCACGTAGTTAAACGATGAGCAATTATCGGAGAAAATAAATAAAACCAAAAAGGATGTACCAATTGCTATATTTAGCAAAACTTCAATTAATAGAGGTAGCAAGATTAATCGAGCTTGACATGCAAATCAAAAGCATCTGTAAACAGAAATAATAAAAGAAAGCTTTAACAAGTGAGTTTTTATCTGAATCAATCCATGACTAATGAGAATGACATCGAAGCTAAGGATTTCAAAATTACTACTGGAAAGAGGAAGTCTGTAAATGAGATCCGCAGTTGAAAACTCCTCATATTTAAAATAAAAATGAAAATAAATAAATATACTAGTAAATATAATGAGGAAACATGAAATGCAATCAGAATTTATGAATAAAAGAAATCAATTTACAACAAAAATCACAAAATTAAATAAAAGGTATAGATATAACGAACTAATAACCAGATTGAGGAAAAAAAGCCAATTGGCTATTAAAACTGATTCAAACAGGAAATGCAATTTCGATAACCTAAAATGAGAAACCTAATTATATAATAGAAATTTTAAAAATTGAAAATACGAAAGAATATATTACCCAATAACGAAGCGAGAGTAACTCAACGAAAGCGTTGGTGTCGGTGCCGGCGAGGCTAATCCTTTTAGCAGCGTCGATCTGAGCCGTCTCGGGATCCGAGGCACTGATCGCCAAAGCCAACTGCATCTGAAACTCTTCTTCTAATAAATTAAAATCCACCTCATCTCCAGCCGACCGATCTCCCCCGACCGATTCAACGGCCCCGATTCTCCCCATTGTCCCTGAACTAACCGAAGACGATGAAGGAGACGTCGTTCCTGGTCCCGTCACGTTCGTCGAGTTCGAGTTGGAATTCGAGTTCGGACTCGGGCTCGGACTTGGGCTGATCACGGGCCGCGCCTCCGCCAATCGTTGGTGCTCATTTAAACCACCGCCGATGTGGAGTTTTCTTAACAGATGCTTCATTTTCGACATCGAACATCAACAGGGACTTTTTTTCCCTTTATCACTCCTTTTTTCGATTTCTCTTTTTTTTTTTTTTTTTCTAAGAAATAGGCTTTCTTGTACTAGTTCAGTACTTTTTTTTTCTATTGTGTTTTTAAATTTTGTTCTTGTTTTCGCTGTTTCTATTTTGTATTCTATTCTATCTGCAGGCTTAACCTACGCCCACTACTTTCAAAGCATATTCGCTTAACCTGCGCACTCTTCTCCGTCAAGCTACCCCCACTTGAAAAGACTTAAATTAACCGCTCACCCATTCCCTCCAGTACACACTCACAAAGGTAATAATAAACTAAGGTAATGATAAACTACAGAATACTTCTGCTTCTTCTATTATTACTATTTATATATAGTGTTTGCTCTTACACAATTTATATATTTTAATATAACACAATTCAAAAATCCACTTTTGATAATAATTTATGTTCGCTATACATCTATTTTTTATGGACTTATTTTTATCATAACCATTTATCCATGTTGGGTTTTTTTTTGGATGCTTGTTAGGATACAATTACACCATTTCAAAATTAATTAAAAAAAGTAAACCATGAAATATTTTTGAGTAAATTCATACCGTTTGATAAGTTTTTGGTAAAATAGATGGTCGGATTAGTTTTTGTGATTAAAAACCAATGAGAATCAAATTCAAAATCGAATTAAGAATAATCAAAATAGTTAAAAGATCATAACATAATTAAATTTTTTTTTTTTTTTTTTATTTAAGGATGAGAGATTCGAATCTTACTTTTTTGAATAAAAAAGCATTGAGCTAAAGGTTATGTACTTTTTGATAGGTAATATAATATGACAAATTTAATCTCTTATTTAATTTTATAAATCGATGAAGAAATTTTTAAATTTTATAAACAAGTTAATGTATAAATTAAAATGTAAAATTTTGACATATATATAACAAATTGAGTTTACAAAATACAAATTATCAAAAATTAAAGGTGTAGGAGTGAATGTCAACATTGATCAATGCAATTTTTGGTTGAATTTGGTGCTTAATAACTACCAAAAGTGAATTGAATATAAATATATTGAAAAAAAATTGTATGAAACAATTATTTTACATTGGTATATGTCTATTTCATTTAAATAATATCACGTATTCACATTCTTGAAAAAAATAATTATAAATAAAAAGCATCAATAAATTATTGAAATAAATATTTATCATTAATTATTATATGTAATGTATAATAAATAATTAAATTTTTTAAAATATATATAAATATATAACATATTTGAATGAAATAAGAATATACTGATCTGAATTTTTATTTTTTTTTTTGGCTTATGAAAGAATTCGTTCGTGCATCCCATCAACAACTTGCATTTTTTTTTATATATAGAAGAAGGGTTGAAGAATTGTTAACTTTTTTTTGTGATAAAGACCCTTTGACCTATGAGCTGCTGTTAGCTTAGCCAAAACAAATAAAATTTGTTCTAAAAAAAGAAGTATAACAAACAACACTATTTAAAAAACCAAGTTGGAGTTGTGGGGGTTTGAGATTTTGAGAAGAAACTTTGTAGATATTGACTTGAGGAGCAAGTTGGTAACAGTGGCATGTTCCTCGAGGCTTGATAGGGTTGGTCCAAAATTCCCAATCCTTTATTTTTGTTTTAGGTTACATTTAGGGGGAGGCGGTCCAAATAATTATTTAATTAATAAAAATTATTTTATTTAAATTTAATTATAAAAATATAAAATATTATTTTAATAATAAAATGAGCTTTTCAAATTAGATGAATTGATTATGTCAAATATTGAACAAAATTTTTTAATGATCAATCGGTTTGATTTGATCCGATCCGACCATTTACATTTCTAGTCGAGTAGGAGAGCTGAGAGGAGATCATGAGAGACAGACAGGCGACTTAAACTATTCCAACAAAAAACAGAAATTTCATTCATCCTTCATTTTGTAGGTTTTAATTTTTTTTTTTATTTGAAAGATGAGAAATTGGAATTTTATTTAAAAGTAAGATTATGCATTAATTATTGAATAAAATATTTAAATTTTTTTAGGTTTTAATTTTATTACAAAGAAATTTTGATAGGTGAGATATTAAATATTTATATTATTTACTTTAATGTAGTTATTTTTGTTTCTCGATTTTTCACTTTGGAATTTAGATTATTTAACATATCCCTTATAACAATAGAGCATTTATTAAATCAATTGACCAACTTTTAATTAGATGAAGCGATTGGAATTAATTGATTGAGTTTTGGATGAGATATTATAAGGTTTAATATAAATATATTGGCCAATTTTTTTTTTAAAATATACTTAAATATTTTAGGGGTTTTTTTTTTCATCATCAGTAAAAAGTGATATCCCGTAAATATGAATTCGAGATCAACATCTGCAATAATTTTCGTTATCTCAATACTGTAACTTTCATTATAAGAAAAAAAAAATAAAATAAAAAAACCTACTTGAAATAATATGTTCATAATCCTGAAATTATTGCACAAGTTCTGCCTGTACTTGATGCAATTATACCTAAATGCCTAACTTTACGAGTTATCAACAACTTGGTTTAAAATATTGTTATAATCTCCTGACTTAAAGATGTTGATTTTGTTGTCCAAATTTGAAGGGATGAAAATTTATTGAAAGGAAAATGAGAAGAAAAAAAAAAAAAAGGGTTTCAAAGTTTTTGAATATTTTTTCTTTATTTTTTCAGAAAATGTCATCCAAAAATACAATAATTTTTGGCACAATTGACGAACCAAGTAGAGCTAAAAGGAAAATAAGAATGACCCAAGAAAAAAAGAAAAGGAAAAGATAAACATTTAAGATTTATCCACATTATAGTTTATTTTCTTTGGCAGTTTCCTGAAAAGAGAAAACAACAGAAACATTGTAGGACATATATAGAGAATAGACAATTGAACTCAAACACCCAACCTTTGACAAATAAATCCCTCTTTAGAATCCCACCCGAAGTTGATGGTAGCTTTCTTGATTCTTTTTAAAGTAGTACAGTTCTTGGATAATGTATAAGCTTTTGTTTAAATCTGTTATATTAATTATGTTTAAATATATCGTGTTGTATTTATTATAATATTTTTGTGTTTATTAACATTTTATAACTGTGTCATGTTTTCATATCGTGTTCAAAATTATTAAGACCTCATTTAATATTGCTATTGAGTATTGATATAGCTTTTAAAGTAAAAAATTGCGTTTCACCACAAACAAAATGCTAAATGAGTAAAAAAATTTTGATTTTTGCGTTTGAAACCATGGTTTGACAACCCAAACCAAAAAAATAAAGCTTTTGGATAAAATAATTTCATTATCATCACCTCTCTACATTTTTATTATTTTAAACATATTTTTTTTTATATTTTAATTCCTCACAATATTTTTTCTCAATAATACCAAACACTTCAAAATTTTTAAATCATAATTTTTTTATCATACTTTTTAAATATACTTTTTTTAACTCAAACTTTTTTCAACAATAATACTAAACTAGTTATAAGTCTATTTTTATCTAAAATAGAGAAGAATTAGCTAAGCCTATAACACTTGAACACGTACCTAGTAAAAACAAGGTTATTGTAAGCAAATTTAGTTCTTATAGTTGGGGCAAATTTTGCTTTATTGGGGTTTAACTTAACTAGAAATGAATTAAAAACAAAGCATTTATCCTCTTTGTTTGTTTTTATCATTTTTAGCAACAGAATTTGTATTGTCCACTTTGATAAAGAATTTACTTAATCAATACAAACTCATGTTTTTGACTAAGTGACAAAGTCTGCTTTTTTGTACAAAGATGGAGATCTAACTTATTCTTTAACCAAATCTTATGACCATTTTTGTTTATCTGTTTAGGGTTTTATGTTTATCCATTAGGAGTAGATCTTTCAAAGATCGGGTTATCCGTTCAGTCCGACAAGCCCAGTTCGTATTAGATCAAATTTGAATATAGATTTTTTAATTCAACTCTATTCAGTCCAACTCGAATTATTATTTATTAATATTTTTTAAAATTATAAAAATATTAATATAATTTTTTTTTAATATTTCTTAAACAGTGAAACGAGCTTTCGGATCAACCCGAACTTGAATAAAAAATCTCAAAAAAAATTAGGCTACAACCCAGTGCATGAACACCACTAATTAGGAGGTGGTAAATTTTGCATCCAATAGGAGGTAGAAGGTTGGCAGTTGGCTGGCAGGCAAGGGTTTTCTAAGCTAATTTTGTTAACAGTGACAGAAATTGGCTGGCAAGAATTCTAGCAGACTAGACATAAATAGAGCTGGCAATGAACTGGGTTAGAGAAGACAAGAGCCAACTGGAATTTGACTGAGGGAGTCAGAATTTGAAGCCCAGGCCTTGTATAAGGAAATGAGTATTCTTCCTCTGTTGGAATTGGAAAAAAAAAGGGTGACTTCTTGCTAAAATTTCATTTACTCCATTGAAAATGCTTAACAAGTTAATAGGAATATCTTTTATCATCAATATTGCTCATTCACTCTGCCTTTAGATGTTGTAGTTTTTATATTTAAGGTCATTCTTGATACATGACAAGTTTTCAAACTCAAATTATGGAGCTTTTAAACTCTGCTGTTGAAGTAGCTTTTCTGATTTTTAGTAGGCAAGTGCTTGTGTATTGTTGCTTTTAATCAGCTGAGCTGAGAGAATCATTTCTTTGGAATCAAATTGAGGTTCTACTTGAACCCAAGGGCTAGCCAAGTTGACTCATACAGTCACTTTTAAGAGGTGACATCCTACTGATCTAGAGTTCGAATCCCGACATATACAATCTCTTCCCTTATTCCCAGATTACGGTTTCCTTTATACCAAAAAAAATTCGAGGTTCCACTTCCTAGAAAGATGCATAAAATAGAGCAATGACAATTGCAGCATTTGAGTTGCAATTAGCAACAATTTTGTTATTAAAGCAGCTGATTATAAGTATATCAATCAAATGAAAGTCACAACTGTAGCTGAGCATATGCAAATGGTGGATAGTTTATGTACATGAGCCAGAAAGATGTTGGACTTTTTTTTTCTTCTTCTTTTGATGGACAAGAAGATGTTGGTTTCAACTTCCATCTTTGTGAAGAAGTATCAGATCAATGGCAACAGAGATTAGGACTAGGCATTGGCTGCAGCCTCCTCTTCAACCATCTGTGATACTGGGAGAAGGGTGCAGATGACATTGCGATCACCGTATACGTTGTCAACACGTCCTGATGCAGCAATGCAAAGAGTTCAGTTGTTAGCATAACTAAGCAGGCTAAGAATAAACATGCAAATTCATGCTCAAACATAGGGCTTCAATATTATGCTGGCCAAACTCAGGGCAAACCAATTTAATATTGTAACTGTTACTAGAAAAAGATTGAAAAGCAAATCAATTACACAACCAAGTTCATCACTGTCCGCTTAAAAGTTGTAAGAATAACAAATATTAATTTATATTCTGCTGGGATTAACAACAATATAAGTTTTTTTTTTTTTTTTTCTGTCAAAGGGAAAAGTACAATAAAGGCAACCGAGTTGGAAGAAGTAAAGAGGATGTTCACACATACCTGTAGTAGGCCAGAACTTAGCAGTACGAAGCCAGGAAGCAGGGAAGGCAGCATATTCCCGAGAATATGGCTTTGTCCATGCATCTCCCATGAGCAAAGATGGTGGATGAGGAGCACCCTGCATGTGCATATTTTAGACAATCAATCCGAAAGCTCATTAAAATAAAATCTATGCTTGCAGCAGTAGACTTACCAAACTAGAAATAAATTGGTCATTGCTTATTTGCTTATTGTTATCTAAAAAAAAGAAAGAGAAAAAAATATGGTTTAGGGACAAGCCATTTCACCTTCAGAACATTGTTGTGGATATCAGCCTTTCCATTCTCAATTTGAGCAATTTCTTCCCTAATGGAGATAAGAGCATCACAGAACCTATCCAGCTCCGCCTGCAAAAAGATATCGAATATGGACGTGAGAGAGAGAGAGAGAGAGAGAAAGACGAGGAATATCAAATGTTGGTAGACAGAAAGATACTTGGTAAATCATACCTTGCTTTCACTTTCAGTAGGTTCAATCATGAGTGTGCCTGGAACAGGCCATGACATTGTAGGAGCATGGAATCCATAGTCCATAAGACGTTTGGCAACATCTTCAGGCTCAATTCCAGCGGTATTCTGCAGCAATGGCGGCTTGCAATCAGTCAAGGAAACAAAACAGAAGGGTAAAGAGAAGAAAGCTGAAAAAGTTGTATACTATAATTACCTTAAAGCCTCTCAAGTCCACAATGAATTCATGAGCAACTGTTCCATTAACACCACGGAAAAGAACGGGGAAGTGGTTCTGAAAACACAAATCAATTACCAAAAGAGAAAAATGAGAAAGTTGATATTATCCTAGGAGCAATAACTCATAATCTCGAGCTTATAATTATTACAGTTATTTTACTATAATAAATACCCTTTTCTTTTTATAATTAAACAAAAAAGTAATAGAAATATACATGATTCTCAATAACACAGCTGAAGAATTAGAACTTTTGACTTTCAATTTGGAGGTCTCAAGTTCAAACCGTGGTAGGGCAGGGTTTATGATGAGATGGAAGGAGGCTACCTCTTGCTGTATAGCCCAGGGCACAATAGGTCTCATTATATAATATCTATAAATAAAAGTTAAAGCATAAATGAACAAAACCACCATCATAATAAGAAAAGGCCAATTTTAAAGCTGTCACTTGCTAAAATTGTAGAGAGAGGTCATGCTTTTTCATGAAGATCAACATGCATTTCGATTTCTACAGATTATAAGCACAGAGTTTCAAGGAAAAAAGGAAGGTACCTCCAAGCGTTTTGCCATGTAGTTTGCATTCAAAATAGCTATCTTTGAAGCATCAGTGAGTCCATTAGATCCCATCATGGCTATGTAAGTGTATGATATCGGCAAAATAAGCGCAGAGCCCCAAGGTGCAGCAGAAATGGTACCAAGAGGGTGTGATTTGTCAGGGGCTGGGATACCTCCGGTAGGTACCTACAGTACGGTTACAAAGAAATCAGCATTGGATGGAAAATATCTTGGGGCAGAAGAATCCACCACTAAATGCCATTTTATATGTGATGTCTGTGGTAAATGGTAATCAATAAAAGGCATTCCTAACAACATGGGAATGATATGCTCGGAATTTCAGGCGCAGTTATGTCTATGGAGTTATGTATGATAAGACTACTGCTACCCAAAGATAAGATACAGAAATGAAATCCAGTCCAACCAAATTTTAGGATGCAATTCTTTCACAGGGATGCTTAAAGATTCATAAGATGAACATGAAAAAGACAAACAAATTTGTACATATACATGCATAGGTATGTCTCAGAGAGTATATACCACAGGATGTGAAGGCAGAAATGGTGCCAAATGCTTCTTGACACCAATAGGTCCCATGCCAGGTCCACCACCTCCATGTGGAATGCAGAAGGTTTTGTGGAGATTCAGATGGCAAACATCTGCTCCAATAAAACCCGGACTTGTCAAACCCACCTGTAAGAAAAAATAAAAAAAAATAGTTTTCTTCAGATAAAAAGAAGTCAAATAAGTTTTAAAAAAATGTTAAAGTAAAAAAAAAAAAAAAAGACCTGCGCATTCATGTTAGCCCCATCCATGTAAACTTGACCTCCATTCTCATGGATTATTTTACATATCTCATCGATCCCTTCTTCATACACTCCATGTGTTGAAGGATAAGTAACCTGAAATTGAAATAATAAGTTGGATTTGTATGAGCAATTTCCTGGCCTTAAAAAAAATCGTAGCAATGACTGTAATCATTCATACCATAAGAGCAGACAACTTGTCCCTGTTAGCTTCAGCAGCTTTCCTTAATTCTTCAATATTGATGTTACCCTTGGAATCTGTTCCAACAGAAACAATTTTCATTCCACACATAGCAGCACTAGCAGGATTTGTCCCATGTGCAGAAACAGGTATAATACACACATTCCGGTGATGGTCTCCCCTTGACTGCAGTATTCGTCCAGAGTATGAGTCAGCATAATCAATAGAAGCATTGAATGAGTAAAAGGATTTCTTTTTCTTTTAGTGAAGAGGATTATAAGCTGGTTAGTGTCAGTTACCAAATGATATGCACGGATAACCATTAGTCCAGCATACTCGCCAGCAGCACCAGCATTAGGTTGCAAAGAGAAAGAGTCAAACCCAGTGATGGTACATAATAGTTCACCCAAATTATTGAACATTTCCTAATAGAATAGAAAACCATAATTCGTCAATAAACTAAAAAGATCTAAATTTACTCTTGACTACATGAAATAAAATAAAAAAAGCATCAATAAGTGCTAAGTAAAGAGATATTTGCGAATAAGCACCTGATAACCCTGAGCCTGCTCGGGAGGGGCAAAAGGGTGGATGTCAGTGAAACCAGGCCATGTCACGGGCATCATTTCAGCTGTTGCATTTAGTTTCATCGTACAAGATCCCAATGGAATCATACTGTGACACAATGAGAGATCCTTTGACTGTAACCTGTGAATGTATCGAAGCAACTCATGTTCTGTGTGATACCTGAAAAGAAAACAAATAAAAGTGAGAGTGACACATTTGATTTATAAGCTACAAGTAGCTCATCTTGTCATGAAAGTTCCATACGTGTTAAATATTGAGTGGGTAAGATATGGGCTCTGTCTTTCTAGTCCAGAAGGAATTGCATTCTCAACCTCAGGTGCAAGAGATGCAGCAGTGAATGAGACCTGAAAGTTAGATAAAGATTATCCCAAGTCAAAACGCAAAATAATATAAGTGTGAACATTATTATTATGAAAAACGTTATTAGCACTCACTGGTTTGCCACCAGCAAATACTTTGAAAAGCTTGTCCACATCTTCCAAAGTAGTTGTTTCATCAAATGAAACAGTGATCTACAAATCAACCAAACTCCCGGTAATCTCACAATATATAATAATGTTTGACCAAATAAACCCATAGGTGCAATCACACTCACAGTTTTGGCATCTAGAACCCGCAAATTAATCTCACTCTTGTAAGCAGCATCAGCAATTGAATGGGCATCAGCACAAGTAACCTTCACAGTATCAAAGAAGGGAAGGCCCTGGACTTCCACGGTGCCAAGTTTCTTCAGTCCCAAAGCAAATGCCCCAGCAAGACCATGGACACGTTGCGCAATGGTTTTTAGGCCCTCAGGTCCATGATAAACAGCATACATAGCAGCCATGTTTGCTAGTAATGCCTAGATAAAACAATTCAGAAAAAGAGAAATATGTATTATGAACATTATCTGGAGAATTAAGTTTTAACCGTTCAGAAAAAACAACATTAATCACACATTAACAACGAATCTCTTACTTGAGCTGTGCAGATGTTACTGGTAGCTTTGTCCCTGCGAATATGTTGCTCCCTGGTTTGCATTGCCATACGCAAAGCAGGCTTCCCTGAAGAATCAACACTAACACCTATAATTCGCCCTGGCATCAACCTCTTATACTCTTGGGAAGTTGCCAAAAATGCAGCATGAGGGCCACCGTACCCCATCGGCACCCCAAACCTCTGTGCTGAGCCAACAACAATGTCTGCTCCCAGTTCACCTGGGGGCTTCAACACTGTCAATGCCAACAAATCAGTTGCCATGACAACCTTAACACCCTGAGCATGAGCGTTCTTAACAAACTCTCCATAGTCCAAAATCTCACCCTCAGTACCCGGATACTGAACCAAAACCCCACAAACATCACCAGAGCTGTAATCAATATCCTTAAGATCTGCAGTAACCACTTTAAGATCAAAACCATCAGCTCTGGTCTTACAAATATCGATTGTCTGTGGGTGACAATTATTAGCAATGATAAAAGTCTTCTTCTTTCCTTTCAGTATATTGTTACACATGGCCATAGCCTCAGCAGCAGCAGTTCCCTCATCAAGCAATGAAGCATTTGACATAGGCAATCCAGTAAGATCCGTAATCAAAGTTTGGAAATTAAGCAAAGACTCAAGACGCCCTTGAGATATCTCAGCCTGGTAAGGAGTGTATTGAGTATACCAAGCTGGATTCTCCATTATATTCCTCAAAATCACAGGGGGAACATGAGTGTTATAATAACCCATTCCAATGAAAGACTTAAAAATCTTATTCTTTGATTCCAAAATTTTCATGTGTTCAATCATTTGACTCTCAGTTAACCCCCCATCAAACTTAGAAAACTTCATGGAATCAATACGTATAGCCTTAGGCACAGTTGCATCAATAAGGGAATCAAGGCTATCAAATCCACATGACTCAGCCATTTTGGTCTGCTCTTCAGGGGTTGCAGAGTTATGGCGGCGGGGAAAAGTATCACTTGATTTCAATGCCTCAACAGAAATGGATCGAATTTGTGACCCAACACCAAACCCAACATTGTTTGACACATTTCTAGCCCCTAACAAATCTGATCTGTTATAACTCTTAGAACCAAATGGTGACAG
Organism: Fremontodendron californicum; assembly: GCA_030761205.1. NCBI lineage: Eukaryota > Viridiplantae > Streptophyta > Magnoliopsida > Malvales > Malvaceae > Fremontodendron > Fremontodendron californicum. The sequence goes on from JAULJL010000003.1 coordinate 2,822,943, forward strand.
TGAAGACACATACCTTGAAGGTGTGTACAAAACAGGTGATCTAGAGCTCATTTCACCATTGCGCGATTGCTTGGCTTCATTAACCAAACGTTTCAGGATTGCCCTGTTAGCCACCCTCCTTGCCCGCTCCATGAAAGAGTTTTCTTTTTTCTTTTTCCTTGTTTTAAGGTTCTAGTAATGGAAATGCAAGGAAGAAGGAAAAAAAAGAAACTTGGGTTGTTGAGAAAAAAAAGGCTAAAGCTTTATTTTTTGTTTCATGAGTGAGAGGGGAAGAGGGTTGGTGGAATTGTTAGTAAATTTTGTCTATATATCAATAGTTTACAGATATGTTTGTGCTTAAATAATCAATGAATATCAAAAAAACTATAAAAGTTTTTATTTTTATGGGAAAAATAAAGAATTTTGTGGGGGGCTTCAAAGTATGGTGGTGGATGGTGCAGGTGGGTGACTCTACACCTACGGAGAAAAAGACAGATTTTTTTTGAGGATATAATATACCAGACTCCACAAATAAAAAACATCAAAAATCTCCAAAAGAAAATGAATGGAAGTAATTGTAGGAAAACAGATTGAGATTCAATGGATCACAATTCATTACAGCCTCTTTATTCAAACAAAACCCAGAAATAAAATTTCATCTTTTTTTTCCGTTCTCTGGAGCTTGGAGATTCTGTGCTGGCAGAATCTCTTTCACAATCTCATAATCCATCTTATCCCTCAGTCTCCACCCCACATATATGTATAAAAATACAAAAAGGATTACTGTGGGTTAAAGGTTTTTAGCAAATGAATTTCTTTTTCTTTTTTGTATTTTTTGGATTGGACCACTTGGAATGGGCAGCCCAGAACTCCCAGAGAGTCTGATTGAAACTCTGAATCTGAAATTTAACTGAATTATTTTTCTAATTAATTTTTGGGTTGCTGGGTTTAGATAGGAGACCCATAGATTGGGTGGAGGGTAGAGTTGGGAAAAGAAATTATGGGATCACCCGAACTGATAGGAATCATTCAGAGTTTGTTCTTACTTCTTAGTAGATACGGTTTTAGTTGGTGCAATTTGGACCCTATGATTGAAATTGGACGGTTGGGACTTTGTTAATTTTTTTTTTTTTTTTTATCATTGTTGGAAGTTGGATGTTTGGAACATCGAATCTACACATTTTTTAGTCAAAAAAATAAAAATCTACTCATTGGGCAAAGAATTTGGACCTAGGTCTCCTTTATGAGTGACTGAGTGACTATCTACCTTGAAAATAGAAGTGTTTATCAAGTAAATTGGGTCAGGTTAAATTTGAAAATTCATTTTATTATTTAAAAATATTTTTATAATTAAATTATAAATAAAAATAAAAATATTTTATTAAATAAACAAATAATATTATTAAAATATTTTTATTAAATAAATAATAATAATTTTTATTTAAATTTAATTTAAATCAAATCTATCATCCCAATAGATAATTTAACTCCTTGAGTCATGGTATTGTTTTTATTTTTTTTAATTATATACAAATTGTAATATCAGAGTAGTAGCTTTTATTCTAGTTTTGGGAATTAATTATATAAAAACAATGGGGGTTGTTGGGCTTTGCTGGTCAAATATGGCTGGAAAAATCTTAAATATTTTCAGTTTTAATTAATTATTTTCCTTTATTGAACTTTCTTATTAGAAGGTAATTTTGTTTAAAGTGATCAAATTAAGAGAAAAAATGTAGAGGTTGTGAGATTGAACTTTCTTTGGCAACCTTTTTCTCCTTTGATTTGTTAGGAAACTTTAAGCCCTCCCCACCTTATTGGCTTTAATAAAAATATCCTAAGTGTGTCGCAGTTATTTGAAAAGATGGGGAGCTTAGGATCAATGAGTTGAAGAGATCTTACCTAACGCAGACTGACATAAATCTGAATGTAAAAAGGAAAGGGAGTTGCTAATGAATGAAAATTGATTGACATATACACCTAATAATATTACATATAACACGAAAAAAAAAATATAACATAAATAAAAAATAATATAAATATTTTTAAAATATATATAATACGAATTATTAATATATTAAAATTTAAATAAATATAAAATATTTTAAATATAATTATGATACTATAAAATATATGAATATATGAATTATGAAATCTACCTAAACACAACACAAAGATAGAGGTTTACCTAACACCCAAATCTATTTGTGTACTTCCAATAAAGCACATGGATTGTAGTCGGAGAGATTTAAGGTAAGCTCTTTTATGGTGAGTTTAAAATAGATTTTATTATATATAAACATGACAAAATTATATATAAACATGATAATTACATATAAACATGACAAATTACATATAAACATGACATATTATATGTAATTTTTAAATAGTGTAACTTTTTTTTTACATATGTAATTTTTTTTTTTTACATATAAACATGACACAAATTACATATAAACATGACAAATTACATATGTAATTGAGCCTACGAGAAGTTCACCATAAGGAGCTTTCCTTAAAAAATTTCATTGTAGTCTTGGTAATTGGTGTATTTTTATTGAATATATTTGTGTTATTTTTTATGTCATAATCATAATTATTTATATAAATTTAAACAAGTTCGTAAATTCGTACCGTGTTAATATTGTTATTTTTTATATTTTATATCGTGCTTTAATTATTTTTCTTGTATCATATAATCATATTATAATAAAAAATTAAGAAGACCCGGGCAAGTAGATACTTTTATTGGGGTTTTTTTTTTTACAAAGAAATTGAGAAAAAGAATTACAAGTGCTAAATTTCGATCTTACATAAATATATTTTCTAAATAAAGTGAATTGAATCATGTGAATTAAGCCATTAAGTTCTTATTAACTGTTCATGCTAATCAAGTAATCGGTCTCTTGAAAGCAAGTCAGCGTCGTGAAATTTGACTTCAAGTTTTATTTACTTTATCATTTATAGATTTTTACGATAGAATTTTATTAATGAGTATTTTTAAAATATTAATTATTATATATAATAATATTTTTATTCAATGTGTTACAAATAATAAATAAAAGTATCAATTTTTATATTTAATATAATATTTTTATTATAAATAATATATTAATTAATTTAATAAAAAAATCTTCGTTAATAAAACCTTTTATAATAATTTTTTTTTTAAAGATAGTCGATTATCGTCTGAATATTCTATGCTGATTCAGTTTGGAAATTTCGAAGTATTTTCAGGCGTTAAAACGGTAAATCTAAATTCTTGAATTATTAATTACTACCAAATACCAACAGAGTTGAAGACATTAATATAAGATTTTTCGAATTTAACATATCCAATTCCACATCTCTAATTGTGTTTTTTTTTTTTTTTTTTTTTTTCAAATACTATAAAATAATGATAGTATGATTCCTCTCCCAGATTCATTTCATTCTTTAGCGACTATTGTCTATATTTTTTCTTGCTGGCCCGAAGGTTGGCCTTACCGGGCCTTAAGACCTAATATAGTAAAAAGAACAAAATCCAATCCACTATCAAATTCTTGGATGTAAATATATAATAGGTTTTAAGAATATGTTTCCCCTTCTAATTAAATAATCAAATCCTTTTTCTTTTTGCTCGAAATTAAGGGACTTGCAACAAACAAGAGTATAATTGCCAAAAGAAAGAGGAAAAAAATTAGGAAGATTTTTTAGTATTTAATGTTAAATCATAATTTTGAACACTATATGAACACGACATGAGAATATTAAATTTTAAAAACAACACAAACAAGACACGAATACACAAACATGTCAAAATTTATATAATACGATTTATTAAAGTGTCAAAATTTATAATACGTAAAAATAATACGAATATGATATGAATACACAGAGATCTAGTTAGACTCCACGAGAGTAAGATATATAATTTAAAACTTGGATTAAGTGATTAATGCTGACATGCATTTGCTAGCTATATATATAGCTTGGAAATATTTAAACTGGAAAATTTTCAGGATGTTATAGTTTTCAGTATTTCAGATAAGCTGGAAATTTTTATTTTTTATTTGGCTACATATATAGGATCACTCTTTAATTTCTATCCCTTGGGTCACACACAAAAAAAAAAAAAAAAACCCTACTACTACTTCCTTCATAAAAGCAATATAAAACTTATTTGGTAAAAAGAAAATTTTCAACTGTGAACAAGGCCACAAGATAGCTCCATTAGGAGGATTGCAGCATCTTCCACATCCTGAGGAAACACACGCTGCAAAGCTGAATTCTCGCTTAAACTCAAAGCAAACTCCTTGAAGCAAAGCTTCTTTTGGCTCTGTTGATAAGGAGAATTATAATAATCCGAATTAGGCGCCTTGAACTGATGTTTTTTGTATTGCCCAACATGGCTCGTTCGTGGTTTCTTTTCCTTCTTGTTGTGTACCTTAATCTTCATAGATATTGTTGCATCTGTTGCAACAGCTGCACCGTTTGCCGCCGCCGCTGCCGCCGCTTCCATGGCTCGTCTTGCCTTCCTTTGCCGAATCCCACAAGCATTGCAAAGAGACTGCACAAGTTTTCACCTTTCAAACTTAGTAAACTTCATGAACAATAACAAAGTTAATATATAATAATTATATATAGATTACAGGGTAAAGACAACTAGGAAATGTAAACTTACCTTGGGACCTCGAGGGCCACTTCTCCAAAGAGGTGTTGTGGTTGTGTTGCAGTTGGAGCAGACTCTAATGGTGTTACTGGTTTTACTGAAAGTATTGGTTTCATCGTTATTATGGATCGGATATTGAAACTTCTGTGTAAATTTCACCGCTTTATTGTGATCTGTTGATCCAGTACTGCAATTGGAGTTCGTCATATTTTTCATTAACCTCATTTTGGAGGGCATCCATTTTACTGATGATCCATTATTATCACTTGCGCCTTCATAATCACCATCCTCTTTTCTACCAAAGGATAAATTTTGGTCATTGACTGCGCTATAATCCACCATAGATTGAAGTGAAGATGATGAACTTGCTTGTTGATCGAGTGATCCGCCGTCATACTTATTGATCTATTTATGATCAAAGATAAGATGATTAAACATTTACATCCACATAAAATACATATACGTATATCATTTCATTATATTGAAATATTACAAAGAATTAATCAAGAATATTAATTAAAATCTAAGACTCTATAAATGTAGTTTTTGATTGAAGAAGAGGGAAATTAAGGGAGAGATCAAAAGACGTAGCTATTAACGTATGAGAATGAACTAATACTAAAGAAACATAAAAAATTATTGGCTAACATTTGTTATTTATTAAAGTAACTAGCAGGAACATGAATTTATTTAGATATAATTAGAGATTAGATGTACAAAAAAAAACAATAAAAAGTTTGTATTAGGGTTCTTGCCTTGTGATCATGATCAGCAGACAGAGAAGAAGAAGCAGCTTGTTGGGGTACCGGAAGAAAAAACTGGAGATGTTGTTCATTATCTTTTAGCTCCACAAGTGGGTTAAGATAGACTGGTGTCATTGGCAAGAGAAAGATAAAAGAGAGAGAAAAGATATTAAGATCAGAGGAATTCTAGCTGTGTTGACAAGTAAATTAGACCAAGGCCAGAACCATAAATGGGATAAAAAGGCAAAGAGGCATAATTAATAAATTAGTGTTAAAGGGTCTTATAAAGGAGTGAAGAAATAAAAGGGGGCAAGAAGAGGCCTGGAGGCATTCACGTGACTTCATGTCACCCAAACAAAACAAAGATAAAACAAGACAAAGTTAAAAGGAGGTGTGGAATGCAACTACTCAACCCTATGGCCAGTATACATGACAAAACAAAACCCTATTTGCAACCTCTTTGCCTCTCAAAAACATTTCAAAAGAAAGTTTTTTTTTTTCTAATATATATCTGTATATTACTACACAGTATCTTTTATATATCTAGCATTTGCACATGTAAGTATTTGTCTTCAATGTTATTGCTCAAAAACTCATTAATGTCTTTCAAGCTGTTCTACACTAATATGCAGTACCCTCTCCATATATATCCCATCAGGTATAAGTGAAATGAAAAGTTTTAGTTTCTATATTTAAGTATCTGAGTAGCAAACTAACTTAATTTACAAAAAATCTTATTGCAACATCATCCAGACATGCAAAAATAAATTAAAACCCTGTTTTTAGTCAAAGAATCCCTTAAAAGTTAATTGGATAATGTACCCTTTACTAGTACATATGTAACTGAAAATAGAATCATATGTAATTTATAAGTTATTGGGAAACTGAATTAGTCCCTATATAAGGCTAACGAAATTAATTAATTCCCTTTCCATTTGGAAAGACAAAGAAAAAAGGGGGCTATGATATATGCATGTGTCTGGGATCTCGAGCTCTTCAAATTACAGATTACCAGTGAAAGAGAAGAAAATAAGTTTGCTTATATCATTGTGGCAATGAAGAGAGATGAACCATCAGATGAATGTTAAGCCTTTTACTTCTTCTTTTTGTGTGGTTATGGAGTCTTGATAAATAAATAATGCAGCAGTAAACAAATTTCTGCTAAGGCCATCGGGGAGCGGTGAATGATGTCTACAATACAAATATATAAATGCAGTTTTGGAAGATTTAGGAAGGAATATGAGAGGGAGAGGATTTTGCAGTAGATTTGCATGGGAGAATATATCTTCTGCAGTTCTGCTCTCACTAGTCTTGCCAAAAAGCCATCAAATGGTTGAGCAGGCTAGCGACAATTCTGGCTGGTGCTAGCTGCCCCTTTTAGTCCCCACACCTTTTTGCCAAATTGATCAAACCATTTTCTTCATCTTTTCATATTTCTTTTACCACCCTCGGTTAATTAACTTATTTTCACTCCCTTTTTTTCTTCTGATCTGTCAATATTTGATGCTCAAAATTTCAAGGGTGAAAAGAAAATTAATGTGGCCAGAACACTAGTAGCCTTTTACAAGTTTGCTTTGTCTGAGAAATGCGAATAAAACTGGAAGACGTACCATTGGACCAAAAGTCCAAAACAATCCAGAAATAGTATAAAAAATATTTTATGTATTCAGTATTCATGCTCGCTAGCTAGCTAGTTGCTCACGTGAGAAAGCAATCATTACATTACATGAATGTATAGATCCAAGGCAATCTGTTTTCTATACCCTTTTGGTCACACAAATATTTTGCTTTCTTGTCTGATATTGCCCACTGTTCCTATATATACACAAGAAATTCTAATATATTAGTATAAAATTAAATTAATTTTATTTATTGTAATAATTTTTTATACGATTTATATTTTAACAAATCGATTGTTGGATTTAACAATATAATTGTACTGACCGTATACATAAAATTTCGAATCGATCCGATATCTCTATCACATCGATCGAGAATACTGTCTTTTTTTAATATATAAGTTAAAATTTTTTACATCTAACAAATAGTTAGACCTTTTTAATTTACTCAAAACTCGACGTGCATGACCTACGCAAATAGAATATGAAATAAAACACTAGGATTAAATAAATATAAATCGTATAAAAATTATAAAAATGTGTAAAACTAATTTAATTTTATACTAATATAAATGAATTCCTCTTCATATATATACACACGATCTTGACCTAAATTAGCACATAACTAAATGGGTTATTTTAAATTTTATATCAAAAGTTTATTGATTTAATACTATAATTAATTAGGGAAAGGAAGAGATTGTATATATCTTTTCACATTTTGTATAATAAGAGATGAAAAAAAAAAAACAAACACAGAAAAAAAAAAGTTGAGCATAGAATCATCTACTAATAATTAGTAATTTTTCTTGAACAAGTGCCTTATTTTTTTTTCTTGTTTATAGAAAAAAAAATGAAATTTTTGGGTATGAAAATGTCTAGATTTATCCATTTTGACTTCTCTCTTATAATCAAGAAAGGGAAATAATGTTTCTCTCCAATTTTTTTGTGCCCTCCTTGTTTCCCTTTACCAAACACAATACAAAAGATTAAAATAAAATGTTGATAAGATTTTTATTAGTGTCATTGACAAGCATATATATATATATATATATACTAGTAAAATACAAAAATATCTACAAATATTTGAATTTAAGCATTTTAACAACATTAAAAAGGCATTGTCATTCAAAAAATCAAATTAAGTTACTTCTATTTGCCATATTATACACTACATATATTAATTCATAGAATTCCAATAATGTTATCAAATAAGTAGATTTGACAATTCGTAGATATGGGTTGTGTTTTTTTTTTTTTTTTTTTGTCATTTATGTAAACATAAACACAATACAAATTATTAAATAAGTTAAAATTTTAAACACGAATACGATACGTGTATATTAAACATATCATATTTTATATCATGCTTAAAATGATTAAATTTAAACAAAATACCGCGTAATAATAGCATCCAAAATTTGGCAAATAATTTTGAAAGAAAATTCAAAAGATTTTATTCTTTTCAACTTGAAGATACCTTTGATAAACAAGTGAATCGTCAAGGCTCAGCACCACTCGATGGAAAAGGTTTCACACGTACGTCAAGTCATCTCAGTAGTCAATATACTGGATCGTTTATAACGATGTTTTGAGTAAGCAGACAAATTTCGAATGATTTTGAAGATGACTCAGATTAATCTCTGTGTATAAATTTTTAATGATGGAAAGATATGCTACGTAGATTGTTGTGAATCACTCCTATATATGTATGCATGAATGTTTGTCTGGAAAGTAGATAAATTTTAGATATATATACATATATGCAAACAGAATTTGATGATTCATCATGATATTGGCTTTGCTTGATCAAAGGGGGCCTTTCTGCCTACACTTGTTAATGGGTCGGACCGGATCGTGGCTCGATTTTTTTCAAAATTTTTATTCAGATAAGCCCGAATTTATTGTTTATAATATTAAAAAATATATTTTTTAAATATATTTTTATAATTAAAATTAAATAAAATAATATTATTATAATTAAAAAAATACTATTCCGGGCTGGACCGGATCGGATTAAAAATATCCTATGCAGATCCGACCCAATACGAGACGGATTGTCCGACCCATAAGCAGGTCTAGTTCTGCCGTGGCGTTTCGGCTACATGACAATTCCCTCGCTGGCGACAGGTCCCCCCTGGCCTCCATCCTTATTCATCTCTACCGTTTATAGACGATCATTATTAGGACAGAAATTGGATGATCCATCGAGTATATACACGGATATGGCATGACCGGCAGCTCACACATTTGATCTTACTGTAATTTTGCATGTATCCTCTGCCAAACAATTTATGAGTTGAATTCGGAAGGCTAAAATAATAATAAAAAATCTCTATTTTTTTTATTTATTTAGATAAGTTTTTATATTTTTATTATACTTAAATAAATTTTTAACTTTTAATTTACATCCAAATAAATCTTTGACATTTAATTTATACCAAAATAAACTATTAACATAAATTAACCTTTCATTTGAATAAGAGCTTATTTCTATACAAATCAAATTAATTAAGGATAAGGATTTATTTGGGTACAATAAAAGTATAAAAATTTACATAAAAAAGTTAAATAGTTCAGGAATTTTTTTTTTTAATATTTTAATCAATTCGAAATTTAGTTCAGTTGATTTAGGTAGCCACCCTTAAAAAGTGAAATCCAATAATTTTTTGGTTTGAATTCTAACATTTGCAATCCATTTTCCTATTATTATATTATGGTCTCTTTTGTACTAAAAAAAATTTGATGAGTTTGAATATTCTTTTTCCAAAAAAAAAAAAAAAGTTTGGTCTTTAAGTGATAAATTAAGATGATTTTCAGTTCTATAAGGCAAGATTGGCTATGGTTGCCTAAAAAAAGGGGGGAAAAAATCGCCCAAGAAGAACAGGAGTTAAGGGTATTCATAAATACAATATACATATATATATTAGGATGGAAATGGATATAAATTCGTGTATATATATATATATATATATTACTTCTAGTTTATGGAACTCTTTTTATAATATTATACTTGCTTACAAGTGGAACTAAAAAGTGTTTTGCCCCCTGCAGCTGTAGCCTCTGCTTATAATTCACTTGCCAATCTACATCCAAAACTTGATAAGAGAATCAGAAAAATCTTTTCCTAATAGTAATATCTTTAGGGCCATTTTAGCAGTACTCATCAGCTGTGGGCCTCAAATGATAAGAATAACAATCACCACTCTGGTTATACTGTTCTATTTACTGTACTTGGCTCATTGCGGGCAGTAGGACTTTAGCTTCAAAATGAGAATCTGAGCCCATATATTCCTACGCTTTAAAGCCTACTTCCAGGGAACGAGGAAACAATGGGCCTGCAAGTTGTCAAGTATCTTCTTTTTGTGCTGCATAATTATTTCAAATCAGACTGGGAATGGCCCCCTATCTGGACTCAGCTTGGATTCTCAGTTTATTAAAATGTTAGTGACTATAACTTGATGGAATTCATGGAATCAGATTAGTAAAATGACTTGCACATAAATTTTGGTTTAATTTAATTGATTCATACAATTATTTTTAAAAAATAGTCTCTAACATTTTTAATTTTTTTTTTCAAATTTCGATCTCTTTTATTAAAAAAAAAAAAAATAGTATGAACATGAAAAAGACGTCTGACCAAAACAAAAAAAAAAACATGAAAAAGACGAAATAATATTATATTATACATCAATATCATATATAGTACAATAAATTTAGAAATGGTGACATGTGACCATAATGGTCACAAGGGCTAAGTGGAGGTTTATTATTATAGAAGTCTAAACCTAAGAACCACTGAACCAAAGGGTAGTGGAAATTGGATCATGGTCCTGAACCTTGAGGCACCCAAGGGCAGACCATGGTGGACCAAAAAGTCTCCAAATTCGGCAATATTGTAGATGGAGGTTGCATAGCCAACCACTGAAGCTTTCCCCTTTTAATTTTTGTATATAATACGTACGTGCACCAATATCAATGCCAACAAACAAATTGGATGGGTCTAATCTCCTTTGTCATAAAGCCATTAAACCAGGCAGGCAGGTAAACATAATCGACGAAGCTGGCAACCATGTATGAGTAAGAGGAAGATTTCAACCTACTCCGAGACCAAAACTACCAAATATCTTCCTATCTTGTATCTAGCCAGCAAAGCCCATCGTCTACAATAATTGACAAAGGCAGTAATATATCCAATTCCAATGTTTTAAGGTTATTCGATTATTCGTTGCTTGAAATTGAACCATCTAAGGCTTTTGTTATAGCCCCATAGTTTTTCAATTTTCATGGTACAAGAAGGAAAAGGCCAAGGGTTTGACCAGTGCAAATGAACTTTGGTTAACTTTTGATTTCTTCTTCTTCATTCTTTGCAACAAGTGCTCAAAAGTGTTTAAAACCGCTAGAATCATGTAAGATTTTTCTGCCCTGAAATTGATGCAATAAGTGCTCTCTCTCAAGTGTTTGTTTTCTGATAATTTATTTACTGAGCGTTCGTCCAATAACTATCACATCCTTGGTAGAACGCATTATAAAAGCTTTTGCTATATATTCTGAGGGCCGGGATTAATTGTCTTTGATCAAATTGCTATAACTCAGACCCCCTAAAACAAGTCTTTTATAAACTACAGTCTTTTTTAGTTGAACCCTACCCTCTCACCTTTCTAAAACATGAAAGTTAAGGACAGAGGCCTCATCAGATTTAACTCTCATTTACTATTTCCATCGATTCACCCGAAATAGTCCTCAGATTGTACATTATATGAAAGCAACATCAAATTGACCATCCGTGAGCCCTAACACTATTAACCACTAGTAGTAATTCAAAACAAGGCAATTGGGTGCCAAATTAAGAATAAAAGTAAAGAAATTAAACTAGTTTATCATTGATTATTTTTTGGATTCAACATTTATTTGTATTGAGTTGATATAAACTCGAAATCCGAGGTGAGTTGAGCTGCCATTGCTAGAATTCTTGAAAAAAAAAAGTTACTAAGTGTTTTTCTAATGAATTTTGCTAATGAGTGTTCTAATAGTATTTTTTTAAAGTTATTATATATAGTAATTCATCAAATACATTAAAAATGATGAATAAAATTATTAATTTTTGTATTTAATATAATATTATTATTATAAATAATATAAAAAGTACTTTTAAAACACTAGTTAGGAAAATTCTTTTTTAATTACTTTTTTATGGTTGTTTAGCAAAGCATCCCATTCAAAGCCTCGTGACAGATGGAATGGAAGTATGGAACCAATGCACAAAAAAGAAACTTGAAAGAAAGAAAATAAAAGAAGAAACCAAAAAATATCACTGGTTTACTTCCTGGTTCTGGACTCTGGAGTACTCTACTCTGCAAAATAAAGAGGATGCCAAAACTACCATAACAGATAAGAAAAAAAAAAAAAAGGTGAAGTACAAAATAATCTGAAATCCCCCAAATAGACGCAAGGGGCCCTTCACAAGGACAATTATCCACAAAAAAAAGACCCTTCACAAGGACACTATATCCCTACAGGCCTACTGACTACAAGGGCTCATGAATGGGACTCAAAAGATCATCGCAACATCCCCAATCTCAGCCTTCAGTTCAAGTCTACTCCTCGAGTTCCAGTGGACCCCACCCTAGAACTGTTGCCAACCATTGATCATCACCCACCTCCCCTTCATCACAGCCCTCCATTTCCTTTTCTTCTTCTTCTTCTTCTTCTTCTCCTCCTACTACATTATTACTATTATTATCATTAAACCCCATCCCCATCCCCATCCCCGTTACCCATAACTCGTTCTCCGGTAACCCTACCTTTACGTCGGATAAGTACTTCCCGGTGGGTGCCACGAACTCAATGCCAGCCATCACAGTGGACGAAGAGTCAGAACTTGAAGCCCCACAGCTCTCACTCTTAACGTTGCTAACGGCAAAGAACGGCAGAGAAGAAAAAGAAAGCGGCGATGAAGACGACGATGACGGAAAAGTTACCGTTGGTGGTGAAGTGTTATAAGAAGAGCTTGTTATCTCTTTGTAAAGCTCTTGCATTATCTCCTCTAGTTTCTCTTCTTCGACCAAACCCTCATTGGAGAACTCGCTTTCGTCGTCGGATTCCATCAACAAGACGTTCAACTTCCCTGAAATATCGCCGTAAAGTTCAGTCTCCGGCGACTTCCAGTCTTCTTCTCCTACTAGGGTCATCATTTTTTTTTTGTTGAGAGTTGGAGTGAAAAGAAGAAAGAAACGCGTAATATAAAGATATGAAAGTGGGAAAGGGAGAGTGACACGTTGGCAAAGGGTGATGCCACGTAGGATGGTAAGTGTACGAGAGTGACATGGCGAGCAGAGGGTGAAAGAGGTGATGTAAGTAGAGCCCAAAGATTTGTCAAAATAAGGCGGTTAGTGGAAGAAGTAAAAGATTTGTCAAGGGGGATGACAAATTGAGTTAATAAGATTTGTTTGGAAGGTTTAGATTAGATTTTTGTTGTCAATTTTTTTGATTGGGAATTTATTAATTTAATATCATTTTTGTTGAAATTTGTAAGTAAATTTCGTAATTTTAAAATAATAAAAAATGTGATATATTTAATTAATATAAAAATAATATTATAAATGATACAATCTTTTTAATAATATTATATTTATATTTAAAATTTTGATATAATAATTTTTATTACATTTATATTTTATATAATTAATATAAAAATATATAAATGAATTACGAAATCTAAATTGATACTCGAATGAAATAGCTTCATTTCTCCTAAATTTTTCCCAAAAAAAAAAAAAAAAACACAGAAGCTTTTGTTTATGTTTAAAAAGCAGGGAATCCGAAAGGAGTGTTTGGTGTTGGGTAAACGTAAACGACAAGGATTGCCTCGAGGAACACAATTTTTGTATTTCAAGTTTACGAGATTGCCCCTTTCATTAATTAACCGACAAATGTTTCTATCTTAATTGTACTAATAGTAATTTTTTATTTTTTTTTAAGTATTCACATAGTCCGTACTAGTAAAAAGAGTAAATTAATTTTTATATTATAAAAGTGAGTAATTTAATTTTATACAATTGAAATAGGTGTAAATAAATAAAATTGATAACGGTTTTAATAAAAAATCGTTAAAATATTGACGTGAACTCGTAAAATCTAATAGATTTAGATATATTTCAAGTCATATTTTAATTTAAATAATTAATTCTGTTAGATTTTAGTAGTTCACATCAACATTTTAACGTTTTTCATTAACATCGTTATCAATTTTACTTATTTGCATCTATTTCAATTGTACAAGGACTAAATTATTTATTTTTACAGTACAAAAACTAAATTATTTTTTTACTATAGTACAGGGACTATATATGTACTTAATTTTTTTTTTTTTTTTTGTAATGAATACTATGAGTTTCCTATTAATTTTATCTTATTGTTTTTCTTTTTTGCTTGCAACTTACTTTATACTTTTTTTCTTCTTAATCTTAGGCCATTTTAAAGACTAGTTTTTGTCATGCTCTTAGCAAGTGATACATTGTTTTAGTTTATATAGTATTTTTTAATACTTTTTTTGGACTTCCAATAATATGTTTACATTATAATCATTAATGAAAATAGATAAATACATTTAGTTGTGTTTAAACTTATTCATGAGTTGAATTGGATAAGATCAAGCTTGATTAACAAATAATTTTGCTTGTTGAAGGTTCGATTTGGTTCAATAAATTTGAAAAATTCGAATTATTATTCAAAAAATATTAAAAATATATTTTTATAATTAAATTTAAATAAAATATTTTCAACAAGAAAAAAAAAATACTCCCCTTGCTACGTTTTATATAATTGAACTTGTTAGTAGTTGAATTTTTCAAACTCAATATAGAAAAAGTGTTGCTTCCCATGAGAAGTGGCCTTTTTTTCTTTGTTTTTATTATTTCTTTTGGTATATATAATTAAGGTCTTAACAAAATAATAGAATATGAAGCACTTAAATTAAAAACCTCAATATTTTACTATTAAACTATTTTTTTTTTGATGAATTTATCATTAAACTTTTGATAATTTTTCATTTTGAATGAAATATATTATAAGACTCCATTAATCTCAAAACCCTATTATTAACTTCTTGTAGGTTTTAAGCTATATACTATATAACCTTAAGCCTTAAGAAGCCTCATGAAAAAGATTAGTAGTAGAACATGCTTTAAATTCAACGCTTGAGAAAAGGGTTAAATGCATGGATCAATCATCGAGTATGTTAGGTAGGGAAATTTATTGCACTCTTTTACCAGTAATCAGGATTTTGCTTTTTTTTTTTTTTTTTTTTTTTTTTCATTTCAGATTAGAGATGATAATTGATCGAATTTGAAAAGATTCTAATCATTTTACTTTTAGATCATATTGAATTCAACATTCGAAGCATTTCTGATTCGAACCGTTTTCGGTTCATATTTTTTCAGAATTTGAACTATTTCGGATTCGGGTTTAAGTTCATTTTACGACATCTACCTAAGATTGTCAAGTAATCTCACTTGTAAATGTATTTTGCATAAAACCAGAGGTTGGAATTACACCTCGTATTTCTAATGTCTGCCCATTTTCAATTTCATGTACAATATATGAGGTTTCTGCAGTTATCAACCGAACCTTCAATGTCACTTTGAATGGATCTTATTGTATTAGGAAAGATGATTCTCATATATGCAACAACCCACCCCTTCAACCACATTCATTTACTCAATATTTACTGATCCATCTCTTTCTTTTGGGGAATTGGTCTCCCCAGAAATCGATGAGTTCGAAACGGTAGCGACCGGAATTGGAAGCCGAAAAACTCTGATTTTGATAGTAAGCAATTGCATGGTAAAGTAATTACAATACAAATACTGAATACATATATCAATTTGAGCACAATGGGATGATATTTGTACCTCAAAGAAACCCTATAATCAAGTGGAATACAGACACTACTATCTTACATTCAATATCCAATCTCTTCAAAAGGCTAATTAGTCCTGCAGAACCTTTCTTTTTTTAATGCTTCTATAGCACGGCAATCTTATATATTGTCTGATAGGACCTATAATGTACACTTTCATTATGGGGGGATTTTCTCATTTCTGATAACTTCATCGTGGCACGTGGGAAAAGAATAGAATGCTTTAACAAGTTTAGTAAGAAGAAACAGAAATTATCGCAATTTGGAGGTTGCTTTAAGAGACGAACCTACCTTGCGCGATCGACATCCTGGGTAAATTCAAGCCGAAGAGGTATTATTATATGTCATCAGGTGGCAATGTTGGGCTTTTGGAGCACATACCAATCTTGTGAAGCTCCTTAAGTTTGCTAGCTGGATTGCATAAACCTGAAAATCGACATCAATTTATTCACCAGGCAGATCAGACAGACAGATTATATGAAATGAGAAAATGGTCCCCAATATACTGTGCTGGATGGTTAAATTCTTGTCCATTCCCATGATAATTAACAAATTTCACAAAGTTACCTCATATTAAAGGATGGCATAAGCATTAGCCAAAGAGCATGATATGCAAACTGTTGTATAATAGTGGGATCTCTATTTTTCTTTTTTCCCCAATTTTTCTCTAGACTAATAACATGAAATCAGAAGTAGCAAGGTTTCCCACGCCAACATTGAAAGTTGCTACATTACCATCAAAAAGCATTTTCAGGCAGTAACAAATAGAATTCAGCAGAAATCAAATAGCATCCAGTCTCAAAAACCTACTAATAATCAGAGCACAAGGACGTTTTCCAATGGCAAAAGGTAATGACAATATGAAGGAAAATAAACAAAGACAGATGTGATGGCGTGAGAGAGAAATGAAAGTGAAAATGTTCTTGAATATCTAGAGTTGTATATATGAAACTTGGAAGGATATTAGCAGGAACTTAACACAGGTATGGGCAAATGCACAATTTTTGGATCCATCTAATGATGGCTGTGTTAGAGCGTTTATAGTAACAACACAAAAGTGTATCAGGGTTGAGGCCCTGATGCTTTGTTAGGGTAGGCTATGGTTTTACATGAGATCTTCTTCTACCTTCTGGCAGATGAATCATTAATGTACAATCTAAGGCTAAGAAATCAAAAGATTAACAGAAAGAAAGAAAGAACCTTTTACTTTAGGAATACAAGCTTGTGACAAGGATATCCTATGACAGCCAGGTAGATAAATGGGGAGGCACAACGAGACCAAGCAACTTTATGAAGAAAGGATCTTAATGACAGGTTCTTTTGACAAAAACATTCACACTTTATATGGAAGGAACAGGCATATCATAAAAATATCGACAACACCTACTAGTTCAAACATCTCGTAACAAAATATAATATAACAGGGTTTATTAATGTGGTTGTGCTACCTGAGCATCTTGGAATATCCCAGACTGCTATTGAAGTAGGTGTACATCGAGGATCACATATTGCTCTGTTATCTTCATGATGCACATTCATAGCTAGCATCCATGATCCAATAGAGACATCCTCATTGTTGAACATCCTCAAACTGAAAGGTGGAATAACTCATTTTATAATAGAATAACTATAGCGGGGGGGAAGACAAATTGAGAGGTTTAGAGAGCAGTGGAGAGAAATAATGAGGATAACAAACCATACAAATAAAACCAAGAACATGTTTGATTTCCTACTATATTACGGAGCTGATCATTTCTATTTAATATTAAACAGAGTATGACAAAGATATCAGAAGTGAGATAATTATAGCTATATGTTTGCAACATATCATAACTTTTTGATTGAACTGAATGGTGAAAGATGAGAATGCAGGGGACAGTATTAACAGGATGCTTATTAAAAATTGGGGGTTAGAGGAAGAAATGCTTGTTTAGTGCTTGTTAATATTCTAGGTGTTGTTACATCTGCTATAAACTGCTTTGCTGCTAGGTGCAGCTTGTTCACTTTGGAGTAGGCTTGCCTACTTCTTTGAATGAATACAAATCTCATTTATCCAAAAAAAAGGGTGAAAGCTGATTAAAATCTGCAACTGTCATGAGATATTAACTACAATACAACTCGAATAATTGAGAAGTCAGATTTGGTAAGAATGAGCACTGTTTAACAGCTTGGTGATTCTCAACAAGTAGAAAAGTAGGGTGTAGATGAGCTACAAGCACAAGTTAATGCATTATTTTATATTAAAAATTCATCTTCGTGTGAACAACATCTCGCATGTTAAACTCATGATATTAGGTCAAAAAACAAAAATATCCAAGTTCCAAAAGAAACTAATGAGGAGGCCCTGACTTAAATGTGAAAAACTAAATAGCTGCACTGATAATCATTTTAAGCAGAATTTATCACAAATTAACGTATTTTTTTTTTTAACCAAAGAAATGCAATCAGGTGCACTAAAAACTAAATGTGGAACATATTTCTTAAGGTCGATTCAATACGAAGAATGATCAAGAGTAACAAATAGCAAGTGGAATCAAACTCAAAGCAAAGGCAAACCTGTTATTCCTAGCAGCTGCCAATGAAGCCACCACCTCTGCAGAGAGAACATATATAGGACCATAAGCATGCAAGAAATACTCATTTCCAATCAGATGTCCTGATTTCTCATACCTGAAATTTTATATAATAAATCCTCCAAAAAATTTACATATTTCAAGGTAGAATATGAATCATCAAATGCTACATGAAAAAATCATACCATTTCAATTTAGGGTCAGTGATCACGGGTCCCTTCTTCATGCACCCAATGTAAGTCAGAGAATGGCTTCGTTCCTTAGCAAGAAGAGTTGCAAGCCGATCTGATGAAGTAAAAAAATAAATAAATTAACATCACATTCAACACATTAACACTAGAAAACACACTCACTTTGGGATTACCTGGACGCAAATAAATGTCATCATCAGCTTTGACATAATAATCTGCTTCAAAAAGTTTAAAAGCTGCTCTGAAGAATGCCAATCTGAAAATGGAAGGGCAAAAAGAAAAAGAAAAAAGTTAAAGGATTTACATATACATGATACAAGCCATTGCTTACATCAATAAGATGGATCTAAAAATTACTATAACTTTCTTACGTTTTGTAAGGAAGCTTAAGATACTCTTCCTCAACATCTATCAGCATGAAATCTCTGTACTTTTCAATCTCTTTCTCAAGCATTTCCATTTTCTTCACATCTTTCGATTTCCCTATTACAAACCTGAAACCTAGACCGGTAGCTTGCTCCAGCCTGGTAAAAGAAACATCAATTGTAAGCTATCCTAAACCCAGCAGGACGTTAAACTACGTTGACCAACATCTTCAATGTTAAATTTTTATGAAATAAAAGAACCCAAATTCAGAACTCTGAATTATACCTCAAAAGGCCATCTGGGTCGGACGGAAACCAGGTGCTACGAAGGGCAGCCCGGCGTTCACCCGATTCGAACCCGGTTTGGATGCCAACGAAGCCGAGAAGCTTGGGGCGATCAACTAAGCCTTTGTTATTGCCATCGCCGAGCTTTCCAGAAACAGACGACGAGTAAAAGGCTCGGAAAGTGTCCTCGGATTTACCGCATCGGAAGACAGGTAAGGGTTGCCGGAGGCGGATGGCGGAGATGGCAAAGAGTGTGCCGGCGAGACCGATGAAGAGGCAGAGGAGTGAAAAGACGAGAATGGGCAAGGGAATGCGAGTTGAGGAAAGCGTGGAAATGGTCTTTAAAGGCTTGAGAGGTTTGGAAGAGTAGAAGGAAGGGAGTGGAGCGGAGCCTGAGGAGGAGGAGGAGGAGCGGTGAGAGAAGAGTCGCATTTTGGTGAACTATGGGCGGATGGAGGGAGAAGAATTGGTAATTTGGTAATGAAGAAAGATTTAACAGCACTCGGTACTACTGCCTAGTTGAATAGTTTTACTGTATTCCGTAGGAGCGAGATGGGGCTTGAAAAGTACCGCACTACTATAAGTTGGTAGTCGGTCTTTTTGTTTAACAAGAGTTTTTTAAAGTTTTACCATTTTTGTTCCTTTTAGAGCTTCACGGAGAATGTTAAATTTTTTGGTGTTTTGGACAGAGCCCATTACCATTACCGATCTTGAATCAGCCCTGATAATTTATGCACTTCTGCTACTCAAGGCAACAGAAATATATTCACTTTCATTCTTCTAAAACTACTTTTTCATAATCTCGAGTTTAACTCAATTCATATTTGAAACTATAAAGATTACATTTGTTTTCATTGACTAGTATAGCATGAAAAGTTTATCTCTTATACTATAGACTATAGACTTGCCTTTTTTGCACCAACGAAATCAAATCTTAAACAACAAGGATATATAAGCTTTAAAGAAGAGACCTTTATCTCTTTATCCGTCTGTCTCAAGGACAACTCCTCACCGTCACTACTTTGATTCCTCCATTAACACACTTCGTCACCTTTGATTTGTCTTTAATGCATCTTTTGCTCATGCAAATTTAGCAACAAAGATCTTTTTTTTTTTTTTTTTAATGGCTGTAATGCAAGAAGAGTAAGGGAGGGAAAAAGAGATTCTTTACAAGAAGCCCGCAAGCCTTCCCAGCAAATTAATTTTCAAGCAATTGGAAGACAGAGATTAGAGACTTGGGCCAAATCTTTCATCTAAAAAAAAAATTCTTTGAACTACATATCAGCTAATCATTGCAACGAAGAAAACCTTGTTTGGGGAAAAAAAAAAGAACAAAATGAAGGAAAAAAGAGAGTTGTTAGCAAAAGATTGAACCATCAATTCCCTTCACTTTGGCGTGTTACTATCAATAAATCATCCGTATAAGGTTACAAGAAATATATTTTTGTTCTTTTTCTGCAGCCTTCCCCCTTTCCATTGTCGAAGAAATTAACAAAAAAAGAATTTTATGATTTCCACTTGAATTCCAAAAATAAACGCCAAAAAAAAAAAAGAAAAAGAACTAATAAACAGTCTCCTCTGTGCTAAATGTTAGGCCCAGATAGCAAGGGATGCCATCAAACCAGCTCCTAGGAAGAGCATGAAGTAAGATACTAGTTGAAGTCTAAAATTGCAGCTCATCCTCTTACTCAGAAAATCTGCAGCAATTAGATCTACTAAAGCCATATAAACTAGAATTCCAGCTGACAAAGAGTCTAAGATGCCTTCAATAACCAGAGCTGTTGGGCTGTAAGGATTGTAGAATGAAGCAATGGCAGTCCCAATGCCGATTCCAGCTGGGGTTGTTATGGCAAAAAAACATGCCATGATTGTGGCTGATAGAGTTTTGAATTGAGCTTGGGAGATGCAGCCTCCAAGTGCAAATCCTTCAAAGAACTGATGAAACGATAATGCTGCAATTAGAGGCCTTATTGTGCATGGACTCTGGGAAACACCCAGTGATAGGCCAATGATTATCGAGTGTGATACAATTCCAAGCTCCAAAATCTGCAAAAAATAGAAAGAGACTCTTCATTAATCATTACCACAGTTCTTAAAAAACCAACATAAAAAGTGCTGCTGCAACAATTTTCACCACAGCTTTCCTTCCTCCTGCAGTACATATTACAATCATGAAAAATAAGTAAACATCAACAGCTCAATCTTTTTGACCAAAATTTTATCAGCCATTCATTAAAAGAAGTTAAAAAGTTCAGAAAGCAATCAAAACAAATTGGCTCTTCAAAATTTGACTCCTTGGCTGACATGAGAGGCACAGGCATATCTTGGTGTAGTGGAAAAGCATCTCACTAGAATTCTACCATTAGATTTGTTAGACTTAAGTCCAAAGAAGACGACTCCTTGGCAAAAATTAGTTACTGATTTAACATCAACTGTCATTTTTTTTCGAATGACAAGTTGACATTTGACAACCAGCCCCAACCCCCAAAACCTGTTGATAGTTGACCATCCATTCTCAGATTCTTTGGCAAAAAAAAAAGAAAGAACATGGGACTATGGGAGGTCCTACATGACACAACTTCTAGTGGGTTAGGTAAAGTGTCTTACTCATAAGGCGTTAAGGTAAATTTTAAGTTTTAACCCAAACCCAGCCCCAAGCAAGCACGACCGCAATAAATAGCACTAATTAACTTCCAAACAACAAGTTAAATTGAAGAAAGAGAACAAGTTTCAGAATAAGAAATAAATTACCTGGGAAACAACGACGTGCCTCACTCCATTATCATCATCCTCACTTCCAAAGCTATGCTCATGTCCATGTCCATGTCCATGACTATGTCCATGTCCATGTCCATGATCATGTCCACGGCTCCTCAGTAACCCATCACAGCCATCCTGTCCATGTGGATGACTATGCCTATGATGTGCTGCATGCGCATGCATCCCAACAATGTGCATTCCCCCACCCTCCTCTTCCCCAAAAACCTTTCCATTCCCATCCTTCCCTTCCACATCAACTGGTACAATCCCAGACTCTGAATCGGCATCTATCGACCCGACCCGACCCTGCTCTTCCGTACTTCCTCTAGCCAAACCTTGTTTCCTCTCATAATACTGAGTCCCCACAAAATCCACAAGCAAAGTAACCAAAGAAGCAATCATAGCAAAGAACCCCGAAAATGGGAACTTTGACCAAGGGTATTTTGGTAAGCAAGGATCCGTGAGAGCTTCGTTACCACCAGAGAGCATGTGGACGAAGCCAGTAGCAAGAATTACGCCGGCTGCAAAGGCCTTGGCGGCAACAAAGACGCTCCCATCTGTACGGAGGAACTTACGGTGCTTGCCCATGAGTGGAATAGCAACGCCAGCTACACCAGCGAGGAGGATTGAGGCTATGGCTATGAGCTTTAACTTCAACGCCGCTGACTCGTCACGACAAATCTCTAGCTCCGACGATTGGCAGCTTGTGTTGCTCATTGAATCGGTTATTGTCTGCAAAAAGGACTCTGTTTTTTTTTTTTTTTTTCAATTGAAATAATCAGTCAGAATTGAGTGAATCAAAGAAAAAAAAAAAAGATTAAAACTGATCAAACTTTTCGCACAATTGAAGAATTTAGACAAAAGTAACAAGTTTCTAAAAAGATTGAAACTGATTAAATTTCCCCCAATTGAAGAACTTCGGTAAAAGTAGACAACTTCGTAACTCAATTGGGTTGAATTAAATTATGAAATCCCAGAACAACAAAAATCAATGTTTTCGAAATTTATTTAATTTCCAAAGTTTCCCACCAGTCAATAACCCCAGAAAGAGAAAACAAACAAAAGGGTATTGAGAATTACCTCGGAAAATCCTAGTCTTTGATCCGAAACGATCAAGACGGAGCAGCGGCCAGATATCCTAAAAGAAAAAAACCCATTAAACACCCTGAATTAAACAAAAAAACAAAAATCCAGAAACAATAAAAGCAGGGGTTTGAATCCCGAGAAGCTAACCTCAATGAAAGACATGAGAAGCAGGTGATGGGTTCAATATATATAGAGAGAGATAAAAATAGGAACAAAGGAAAGGTTTTCCTTTTTCTTTTTTCCTTTTTCCTTTTGTTAGTTTTTCAATGACAAATCAAAGTGAAGACGACGAAGGAAGAATCTCTAAATTATACGTACACGTATAAAGATTGTGAAAACTCTCTCTCACGATCAAAAGAACAAAAAAGAAAAAAAGAAGAGATCTTAGGATTATGGAAGTGTTGTTGATGGAATACGATGATGATGTTAAAGTGGGTAGTAATATATGGTGCGGCTAAGGCATGAGAAAACAGAGTATGGAAGACAGAGAGGGAATTCAGAAATGAAAAGGGAATAAGGAGAGAGTGTCGACATTGTTTGACGAAAAGTTAAGGTTATATGAAGAGGTGGTGTCTACAGTTGCGACCTTTTGTTAAAAAAATGAGCTCGATTATGTCGACATTGTTTCATTAAATCTTTGTTTGCTTATCTCTCTCTCTTTCTTCCATGTTAGCATCAATTTTTTTTTTTTTTCTTTTCTTTTTTGCGTGTGGAGTTAGTACGAATATTAAACATAAAATAAAGAATATATTTCAAAAAAAGGTAAAGGAATAAGTATTTATTCTCCTTAGTATTTTTCACATTTTTGTGTAAGTTTAAATGCACGATATTTTTTTTTTCTTCTAATGCTAATAAGTTCAAATGAGTAATAATTCAAATACTATGTCATTATTTTGTCTTCATTTTTTTCTAATTAAATACAAATTTAACACCTTTTTTTAATTGATTTTAGTCATAAAAGGAATTGGTTTTTTTTTTTGCAAAATAAAATAAAATAAATCAGATCAAATTTTAACCGACTAAATTTAGAATCAATTTTTTTTTTTTAAATTTATATCAATAACTAACATAAAATTTATTAATTAACTGATTAACCAAATTTAATTTGATTTCAACCAATTAATTCAATTTTAATCGAATTATGCACATTTTATATTCTAAAATCCAAACACCCATCTTGTGGATATTATTTTGAAAAATAAAAGTTTAATGGTAAATTTTTTAAAAATGAGTAGCTTTTTTAAAAAATTATTAAAAATAAAATATCTAATTTCATATTTATTATTAATATTTTATTTAATATGTGGATAATTTTATCACTTTATAATTAATATATATAATATCAAATTACACATGCAAAGGCTACAACGCACACGAAACTTATTTTAGTAAGTACTTGTTTTTCAACAAAAAATTGACCTTTTGCTTGGAAATTAAAAGTTTTAACCTTTGGCCCCCATTTAAACGAATGCTACTGTTACTTTTGGCCTTTGGAAAAGGGAAGGGAAGTAGGCATGTAGTTTTAAAGTTAAACAAGTTCATTATTAATATATTGACAATAACATTTTTTTTAATTTTATAGGTGTGATTAAGAAATTATCATATTTTATTTTTCATTTTTGTAAATATATTCTAAAAAATATATATCATTTTATTAATCTCTCTCTTAAAATTTAAAAATTTTATTGATCATAAATAAAATAATATTCTTTTTGTAAAACCTATTCATGAATCGTGAAATAATTTTAGATATGATTTTGGTCAAATCTCCATCCACAAGTTGAAGTTGGGCTTTAATTAGACAGGCAAAAATATCAGTCACAACAGAAGAAAAAAAATGAAGCCCAATTGAGCTGATGCAGTTGGGGAAAACAGCTCCAAATATGAAAACAGGAGGATCCAAAGGCACAACAATCTGCTTATTTTAGTTTCATCGATTTGTTTTTCTTTGGGCCTATGTTTTTAACTGGACTTCAAAGGCCCATTGCCTGAAATGGGAAGAACATGAAAATTATTTAGTATTAATGGACAATTAATATATATCTTGCTTAAATTTTGGTTTTGAATCTCTCTTTGTAAAGTGCTTTTAACTTAAAATTATTATTATTTTTTTGTATTTGGTTTTTGCTTTTTAAGTAGAAAGAAAATATGCACCAATTCTTGGGTTAAATGGTGTAAAAATAATTGGCAATTTAGCTGGAGAATAACCTGCAAAAAGCCAAAACCGTTAAGTTATTTAACGTGAGTGCAGCGAAACGACTATATTTAATAATTTTGAATACGAAAATATAACATAAATATGATATATTTAATAAATATGATACGGTTAAACATGATTAACAAGATACATTTAATATATATATATATATGTTATATTTATATTTTAATATAATTTAATAATTTATATTGTATTTATATTTATACATTAAAAAAAATACGAAATATAGTGTATATATATATATATACATGAAATGCCAGATGAAAACCCTAAATGCGATCCCTGTCAGCTTCCTTTAATGAGAGGCAGCTACAACCTCACATTTGCTAACACTCCCACCAAAGCCAACCCCTCTCTTCTCCTTTGTCTGCTTCTCACAGATCTATTTTCACTCCCCAGCACATGCCTTTCCAAATCCTCTCACCAAAAATCCCCAAAAAATAAAAAATAAAACCCTTTTATATTATTCATACATTAACCAAAAAATGGAGCTCTTCCGAGAAATATCAAAACTCAAACATACAATAGGAGAAAACCCTTAATTTTTATTGTAACTAATAGAGACTCCACTTAATTTAGGCTCTAACCTTTCCTTGTTGCCCTTCTCTTTCTCTTTTTTATTTTTCTTTCTATCTTTGCAGGAAACGAGAAAGCTAAGCCATGTTGGAAGAACCAATGTCGACTGTACCTTATTCCATCTGGACTTCCATACTCAGCTGGTTCACTCCAACTGTTTTCTTTGTCTTCCTCAACCTTACAATTGGTACCATTTATTTTACTTCCAGCTTGAGTACTTCTAACAAGCCTGGTGTTGGTGTTGAAGGGCAAAGAGAGGAAGGAGAAGAAATCAATCCAAGATTTGTTAGATCTCCATCTGTGTTACAGAGGCTGAAATCTATCAACTTGTATTCTTATAGATCTCAAGAACCTGTTACTGCCACTGCCTATGAGAAAGTCCCAGATTTGGGTGATTTCCATTTCTCTTTTCACCAACAAACCCCTGAACAAGGCCAAAGACAGCAACAGCCTTACCTCGGTAGATCTCCTTCTGTTTTGCAAAGGCTTAAGTCTATTAACCTCTATAGTTACTTCTCCCCAGAGCAGACCACCTTGCACAAAAACCAAGAAATTTACTCCCATTACACTCAAGAGGAAGCCCATGATGAGGAAGAAGATGAACAAGTGCAAGAACATGAAGGAGAAGGAGAAGGAGAAGAAGAAGAAGAAAATCAAGGAGCGGTAGATCAGGACGAAGCAAAAGAGGAGGAAAGTGAGGGAACCCAAAGTCAAGGGCAAACCCTTGATGAAATATACAGTCAGCTGAAGGATAGTCATGTTACCAGGACCACTTCCGACACCAAACCAGCATCTGGGGAGTTACCAACTAAGCTTCCAAGGAAGATGAAGAAATCTGCGAGTGTCAAGTCTGCCTTTCTACATTTTGAGGAAGAGGACATCGTGGAAACTCGACGGCCAGCTACTGTGAGGGAAGGTAAAGCTAAAGCTACGGAGGAGGAGGATGATGAGGTGGATGCCAAAGCTGATGATTTTATCAACAAGTTTAAGCAGCAGCTGAAGTTGCAAAAGATTGATTCCATCCTTAGGTACAAGGATATGGTGAACACAGGGAGTGGAAGGTGATTAGGTGAAGTAAATTTCAAATTTTTCTTGGGGGAAGCTTTAGATTTTCAATCCTTTTTTTGGGGTTTTAATTATTGGTGTGTAATGTAAGTGTAGATCTACTACTGTTATTGTTTACATCTGTTGAACTTTTTGTTCAAAAAATATGGCACTTTCATTTCATTTCTGGTTTCATATGTCATTTTTTTTTCATTTTCCTTTCAATGGCGTTTAGGTTATTTTGGTCATTCGTCGGGCTTATATCCATTAATGCCCATAACACTCTGGTTCATGAATCATGATTGCTGGCTTGCTGCCATTGCCCATTCCTAGCATTAGCTTTTAGCTGTTCTCTGGTCTCTGTTAAGTGCCTACATAAAATGTAGGGGCATCTTAGTGATTTCAGACAAGACTGTGAAGCCTGTCTGTTCAACTCTGGAAGTGGAGAAAAACTGTAAGGAGGACTTGTTTTGGTTGCAGGAGAGAGAGAGAGAGAGCCAGTGTTACTAAAATGCCCACGTTTGTTTGGATTGAAAGAGACAGAAAGCAAGGGGGATTCAAGGAGAGATGGGGGCGATTTGGTAAAAATCAAGGGGTTTTGTTAAAATTTGATTGTCCACATAATGCTGATCCCATCTGTGGCAGGTGCTTGGCTGTGCTGCACGTGGGAGATTTTGTTTGGGGTACTATGCATTAACATCCAATTTAACGTGCATGTAAAGATGTAATGGGGGAGGGAGAGTTACCAATTACCAAATAGTTTCCTAAATAAAGCTTTTATTAGGCCATTAAACACCAATCAGGTTGAATTTTAGGCATTTGGGATTTTTTTTTTTTTAAATCATTTTTTATGTTTGGTGGGAGTGGGACTGATTAAATTATAAGTGACTTGAGCTCTTTTTTCATAGCATTATGATCATGTGTTTTACTTTGAATGAAAGTGGGTCCATAATTTCCATTAGCCATGACTACTGAGTAGTTTAAGTCATCTTAAGAGATGAAATGACATCAAAGCTAACAAAACATACAATTTTATATTCAAACATTAGTTGACCCATATTGTCTTTTCACAGAGTTTTGATTTCAGAGTATCCAACGCCATTCCTTTTTTTTTTCCTTTGGTCATATCCATATGAATTGGTTCAAAGAAAAGATCAAGTAGGTAGATCTTCTGATGTAATAACATGGAGAAAAATTATAAGGTTGCTTGCTCTTTTGGTTAGCCAAGCAAAATGAATAAGGAAAAGATACCATTTTATCAAGTTGATGACAATTTTAATGTGTTTGCTTGTGCATTCAAAAAGGGGCTTATTTTGGAGTAATAGCACTGGAAAATTCACTAGTCAGATTTGGTATGACAGAGGTCTAGCAATCATTATTATATAATAAAATAAGTAAAACTGGGAAAGTGTAAAGTGTAAAGTTGTAGAACATGGCAAATTGGCACTTCAACCTTTTCTTTTTTCCTCTTTTGTTTTGTTTTCTTAATTTATGGACATCTACAGCTGAAAAACAATTTAATGAAAATGGTCTTAAAGATAGGTGTTATTAGCAACTCCATGAGAACAAAAATGGGTTGCTCTAATTGATGTGTAAGCCATGCTTTTTTCACTTCAACGGCCAACTTAGAGAAAGTTGCTAAATTGGTCTGCCTGAAGAATCAGAATTGGGCTTTCATTTATATCTATCAAGAAAGAAAAGGAATTGGGTTTTTTTTGGATCCTATTTCAGGTCCATGTAACCTGAAAACAGTCTCAAAGAAAAAGGCCAACAGCCCATGTAGGGAGAAGAAACAAGGGAACATATGAAACATCGTCAAATCGAGTGAAAACAAATACAAAATCGAACATAAAACAAGAAACCCAAATCGGACATTCGGATTCCCCAGTAGAGAGCAAATAACAAGAAAACCAAACAGAGGAAAGTGAAACAGAGGAAACAGAGAGGGAAAAGTTAACAGCTTTTCTTACAAAGAAAAAAAAAAGAAAAAGAGGAAAGGATGGTTTGGATGGTGAATCAACAGGTAACAAGAGGAAGAACTCGAATATGGGGAGTTACATTGCTTTGTTGGCTTTTCATCATGTTGGTTACTCCTAAGATCCCACTTTCTTATCGGAACCATCTCTACGCTGACATGCGCAATTTCCTCGGTAAGAAGCAAGGATAATGAAGAGAAAGAAAAGAGTGAGGAAAGGAAAAAAAGGAATTTTTTTTTCTTTGGTATGAAAGATGAAAATTAAAGAAAAAAAATTAAGTTAGATAAAATTATTAATTTAATTGGATTTAAACGGAAAAAATATGCAAATTCACTTCTTTTTTTCTTCATCTTTTATGTTTCTTCCTATCAAACAAAGAAAAGATTATTTTTCCCTCCACTTCCTTTCCTTCCTGCTTGTTTCTCTCTCTCTTGTTACATCATTTTCATCACGTGCATAACCCCAGATTTTCTTCTATCTTGGTGTTCTTTGTTTTGCCTATAGGAGTTCCTAACACGTTGAATGTGATTACCAATTTCCCTTTTCTGATTGTGGGTGTTCTGGGGTTTGTTCTTTGCCTGGGAGGAGGAAGCTTTTTCAACATAAGGTTTTTTTTTCTTCTTCTTTTTTTCGATGTATTTAAGTTGAAAAGGTTAAATTTTGTGATCATTTTGGTGAATAACTGATGTTTTTGGGCACTGGGTTGATTGCAGGTTGCGAGGAGAGGTGTGGGGTTGGGTGCTTTTCTATGGAGGGATTGCAAGTGTGGCTTTTGGTTCTGCTTATTATCATCTTAGGCCTGATGACAATAGAGTAATGTTGGACACCTTGCCGGTTAGCCTTGCTAGTTTACTTATTTATTTGTTCTTCCAACTTTCAGTTTTTGATTGTTGTTTCTATGATTTTTTAAGTTTGAATTTTTGGGGAAAGGATTTGGAAGTAACATCATTTTCTCAGGACTAACAGTTACCCATTTTATTAGAAAGTGGAAGCTATGCCTTTCACTAAACTGTTGTGCCTAACACAACTATTTGCCATAGTTGAAATGATGAACTTTGATATTTTGGTTTATTCTTCTGACTTTTTCTTTCATTGCCAATTGCCAAATAGTTAAAATATCACTGCTTTGTTTCTATTTCGGTGTTTTTGTTTTTGTTTTACAGAAAAAGAATCAGAAATTGCAGATGACTTTCCATTCAATTTTGTCAATAACCAAGTGTCATTTGAAATTTTACTACCTTATTGCTGTTGAATGTATAATAATATTAATTTAATTTAATTCACATATTGCAGATGATGATTGCATATTCCTCACTTTTCTCTAGTTTTATACTTGAAAGACTCGGAGAAAGAATTGGATTAAGTTGCCTGTTTTCACTATTAGTTCTTGCTGTTCTAAGCTCAAGTTATGCAAGGTTTGATTCATCCTTGAAATTTTCTATTTATATGTTCGCTTAATCGGTTGAAGCTTGTCATTCAAATTTCAATTGTTTTGGCTGAAAATGACTTGATTGTTGTTTGCAGAACATTTAATGATCTCCGGTTGTGCATGACATTCCAGTTAATTCCATGCATAGCTATTCCGATCATGTCATTTTTGTTCCCACCTAAATATACCCACTCAAGATACTGGCTTTGGACGATAGGTATGTCATGTGTCTTCCTCTTTCTCTCTCACTCTCTCTCGTTCAATTTTATTTATTGAAGAAAAAAAACACATTCAATTTCCTATTTATGGCTTTGTGCCTTTCTGTGAGATGGTCTTTTAGTTTGTTAGCAACTTTGCAAATCAAATGCAAGGGGTAATAATGTAAAGACCAACTTATATGATGACAACATGTACCAAGGCTCACATGGAAATCCCCCTTCAAGCGAATAATCATATGGAAAAAGGATTGGAAGTTTTGGTGGATTTAATATTTGCATATATGTATTAGCATACTAGGAGATGCATAGCATATGCCTCCTTTGCAGGCAAGTGATAGTCACAACTCAAGCTTAATCACTTACATAGAAAGTATTGTGCAATAGAGTTTGCTTGTGACTCTTGTGTGGCATTGTCTGCTTTGGCCTATAGGTTTCACTGTTTTGACGTTCAAAAGGGGTCTCATGTAGGCAATATTGGTCATCATTGTTGCTCCGACTCTTCATTTTTATTGAAGTACCTTTGTCCGAGACATATTCGGACATAGGTATAGGGATATGACCCTCCAAATACATGGAAAAACGTAGAAATAATTGAACACACCTGTGTCAGACATATACCCGTATCCGACACTCACATCCGACCGAGTAACATAGTTCATTACATTAGAAGTCAACTCCAACTCTGCTCAATAGGGGATTCATGATTCTCTTCCTTACACCACCATACCCCCTCTTCAGTTGAGGGAATCTATGTACGACCATGGATTCCCACAAATGGTACTAATGAGTGCACTGGGGTTTGCTCTGTGGCTCATCTGAGGTGTAGTCCAATTTGGGCTCTGGACCTCATGGTTTTTGCCTTCTATAAGGTGCCTCATTTAGGGAGGATTGGCCCTCTCTTTGTAGTCAAAAGACTCCTGTAATTCTACTTGAGGCTGGATTCATGGTAGCAGAGCAAAGCCTGGTGCAAAACAGAAAGATTTGGCCTTCTGGTTAAATTGTATTAATATATACCTTAGCTGTTGTATTACCTATTATTTGCTATTAAAAGTTGTGGTTTTGTGCACATTATAGGGTAGAACAGCAATCCCAGTAGCAGTCCCTTTGCCCTTCTCCTAATAAATAATTATATTTATTAAACAAAATCATGGTTCAAATTTGATGGAACTCTTAAGGATTATGCAGGTGTCCTATTAATTTAGGGTTGGGGAGGATAGAAGGCATTATTGGACTTTAGGTGTATGCACTGCAATGTTCTCTTTCTTGTAATTTTTCCGGACTAGATGTGGAGAAGGTTTTGGTGTTGGATTTTTATTATTTTTTGATTTATCCATTTCTGAGGCAAATGTGATTGAGCTTGAGGTGGAAGCTATGGAGTGGTTCAATAATCCTCTTTGCCCCTTTGTACAGTCTTCTTTAATCTTTATGGCATTTAATTCTCTCTCTCTCTCTCTCTCTCAGTTTTTGAAAAGCATCAGCAATTCATAGTATTTTCTTTCCTCACTCTCAAGAGTGTTGGTTTACTTAAAAATCTGAAAACCATCTGGTACAGGGGTTTGCATCGTGGCCAAAATGGAAGCTCTAGCTGACATGAAAATATACCGTGCAAATAATTATATTATCAGTGGACACTCCTTGGAGCACCTGTGTTCAGCAATTGCCCCTGTTCTGGTTACAATTATGCTCATGCATAGGAGCTGCAGATTTCAGAGGTATTCGAATTTTAAGGTTTGGAATGGAAATTATTAGAGGCGATTTAGTATTTCATACAAATGAGGTCGTCCCATAATCCAAATGTAATGACTGAAATGCATGTTTCTAAAGGCATTTGGAAGTGTTATTATAATATTTCACTGTCTGCAAGGGTGCTCAATGCTATGTTGCTCCGACTTTTTATTTTTCTTGAAGTACGACACCCGTGTCCGACGCATATTCGGACATAGATATGGGGATATGATCCTCCAAATACATGGAAAAACTTAGAAAAAATTGAATATACCCGTATCCAACACTCACACCTGAGTCCGAGTAACATAGGCTCAATGTGTTTTGTTTTGGTTCTCCATACTCCTTGGCTTTGGTTATCCTATCTATTTTTTGTGTTCAAATGATTAGAGTAGATTGTTTGCGTCTTCCCCCTGCTATGCAGTTAGGACACCCTTTTTGTAACTGCTATGTGAGGATCAAGTTATAGATGCCCTCTTAAATATTTGATCTTTGTATGAATTACATTTACTGGCTGATGACTTGCAGAAAAAGCTATTGTTTTTTTCTTACTTGTTAGTGGAAGTCATGACAGATTAGGTGAAATCAAAGAATGTCCCTGACGAAGAATCCAAAGTGGATGAAGGCATTCCTAGGCAACATTTAATGTGCCTGAGAATTTTTTCATGTGAAGAATCATGGAAGGTGACAAGCGATCTGATTACCATTTACCGGTTGCTAGGCACATCTCTGCCAATGAAGAACTCTACGATATATCATCTCCCATGCGTTCCGCATTGCTCTGGATCCGCAAAGAATGAAGGCAAGTAGAATCCATCAACCTTCACACCAGTCTAAATTTGCACATGATGGCTTTCTTGTCTTTTGACTGAGACCTTGTGATGTTGCCATACCATGTCATGTCATTTTCCGGGTGTGAAATCATGGCCATAGTGTAATGCACATTTTGCTAGCATTGTGTATCCTTTTTGCCCTGTTTTCATAGTTTTACTGTACAAGTCTTATAATGTGACATGAATTACACTCACCTAGTGACTGGTGACAAATGGTAACAGCTTTTGGAGCAATTCTAGGAACTTACTAAAGATGCTAGTGACCTTCATGTAGCAATTGTCAATTTGAGATACGAATTGTGAATCAAAATCTTAATTTTCTGAAATGAGAAAATTAATTCAGAGACGGTTAACGATTATTGCATGACAATAGGACTATAGCACCCATGAATTGTTACTTTTTCCTGAAAAGTCATGCTCAAATGGGGTGCTCTAACTATTGATCAAAGTTTTCCCCATTTTCGTCCTTTTTTTCCTGCTTTTTATTGGGAATGAGATTGTTGGATGACTGGTTATTTTAAGCAGATTCACATGAGTAATCACCAGTATGTTCATGAGGCTTTGAAGGTGGAGGATATCTTGAATGTCAACCTCGTGATGTAAATATATATATATATATATATATATATATATATATATATATATATGATCATGACAATGGGAAATCGACATAAAAAATTTTGAGAAGTGTTTTTAGGTGACAAACATGCTTATGCTTTCACATGCAAACTGTTCTTCTTTGGACAAATTTATCATGCGGTCGTGCCCATATATACCTCGGTTACTACGCTCACATGCATAACTCGAGGGCCGTAGCCTTATACAATGTGGGTATAACAAGCTTATAATCTTCAACTTTAAACGCAAGTTGAAGTTCAAAAGATATCTAACATTTATTTAAGACTTGCTCTATTTGCATATCAATTTAGGATGTTTTTAAGCATAGTAAGAAAATGGAAGGCTTGGCTTGCATCATTTTCCCTTATGGATAAAGTTTGTGTGAGGTAAAATTCCATATTACATCTTTACCTATCTAGTTAAAATATTGGAGGTTGGGGGAAGTAAAAGAAACAACGTCATGTGTCAACTATTTGAGTTAAAATTAAGCGATGGAGCTGGAATTAACTTAGAAATGCAATTAAACCTGCATGCCCTGTTACTTTGTAATTTGGTTGGAGAAAGCAGAAAGTGAAGCCAGCAAGCATGAAAGATGAGTTCTATCTTCCTATTGACTTATTCCCCATCTCTTTACCCATAAACAAATAATTTAACTTACGTATGCGATTGGGAATCAGTAAAATCAACCCTGTCGATGAAATGCCCTTTTCCAACTCCAACCCCCCACCATCCCACCGAAAAGAAAAAACTCAAAGTTTACTCCATTCAAGTCAATAAAATATACATTTTGTATTCGTTTTACTTTTTGTTATATCTTATTATAATTATATTTAAAATATTATATTTATATGAATTTTAATATATTAATAATTTATATTTTATAAATTTTGATATATTATATATTTATATTTTTTTTTTTATGTCATATCATATTTTATCATGTTTTAATTCTTTTTATATTATATTTATATTTTATTTAAAATTATTAAATCTAATAAAATATGATCACATGACAATAATGAAGATAATCATGGTTACCTATTTTTAAGTCTGAACTACCAAAAATCAATATATAACATTTCTATTTTTCCAGCCCTTATTTTTTTTTTATTTGTTCTGGTTTTTTAATTATTATTTATGAGCGTCCTTCCTCCTGAAATAAAAACCTTGAGATACTATTGTCCTGTCCCCAAGGAAAGTACAGAATTCATCATTCCAACATCTTTTTTTTCATAATCAAAGCCTTTTTTATATATAAAATTAATTATTAGTAGATTATTAAAGATCCTCCAATCTCGAAACCAGCATTATTAATTAATGAAGTAATTATTGACTTGGATTTTGAGTTAACGCAAAAGGGATGATTTAACTACTAATTAAATTTTTTTTCCGAGATTACTAAGTATGCTTTAAAAAATTATTATTTTTAAATATCTATATTCGATTCATATATTTCATGTATATTCGAATATGAATATATCTACTAGTATCAATGGAAAGATTTATCTACTTCACTATTTAGCCATGACTGCTCTAAAATTCAATGCTGGTTGTTTTAACCCCGATGTATTTCCTTTTCTTTTTTTACTATTACTCAAGTATTACTTCACTACTTTTTACTTGGTTAACAAGTTGTTTACTGTTTATCTTTTTTAATTTATCTGAAAGCCTTTTCTTCCCCAGCTTTGATTCTTGCCTTAACACTTAACAGATGAGATTAAAACCACAAAATCAAGAATTTTTTCTTACAAATTGTCAAAACCCAGATTTGAGTCGTCCAATCCAAGTAATATTTCCTTAATTGTTCCCTCCTTTCATACATAAATACATAATCATTAAAAAAAAAAAAACTACTAAGAAAAATTAAAGAAATTTTGATTAGTTCAATAATAGATAAAAATCATTAAAAACCAAGCTTCTTCTTCTTACCAAAATTTATTTATCAGATCAAACTCCTCTAAACTGTCTGATCTAAAATCTCTAACCACAAAAAAAAGAAGAAGAACATGGACCCATTTTCCCGATAATTTACTCCATCATCACATCAAAGCCGAGTGATCTAAATAAAACATTAAAAATAACGAACACATTTACAAACAAAAAACTTGACAATGAAGTTTGAAAAGCTAAAATTTTACAGTCATATATATATATATATATATATATATATATATAATTCCAAATCTGGTGAAGTGGCACCATCCTCTTTGGGTGGAGGGTAACTCTCTTTTCTCTTCAATTCCTCTCCTAAAGTTCACTCTTTCTCTCTTTACAAATCTCACCCTGCATTCTCCCTTCCTCTTCCAAAAATCCTCCAATACTCTGTTTTTTTCTTTAACAATGTCAGACAAAGTCTTTCCTTCCTCCAAACCCATTGCCACTGCTGCTCCACCTGCCGCCAACGGCGGCACTGGCGGAGCAGCTGCCACTACAACCAACGGTGGAGCCACAAAATCCCACCTTTATAACCCCACTTCTCACCCATCATACCGTCCACAACCCCATAACAGACGTCATCACCACCGTCCACGGCGAAACTATTGTTGCTGCTGCTGTTTCTGGACCATCCTCATAATTCTCATACTTTCCCTTTTAGTAGCCATAACTGGCACCGTTATTTATGTCCTTTACCGCCCTCACCGCCCTTCTTTTACCCTTGCTTCCCTCCGTATCCACCGCTTAAACCTAACAACCACTGCCGACTCCTCCTCCTCCTCCCATCTCTCAACGCTTTTCAACTTAACGCTTTCTTCCAAAAACCCAAACTCCCATCTTTCCTTCTCTTACGACCCTTTTGTCGTTTCATGCGTATCAAGCAACAGTGATGTTTTTATAGGTAACGGAACATTGCCAGCTTTCGTCAGTAACAGCAAAAATGAGACAACTTTCAGGGGAGTTGTGGTAACAGCATCAAGTGATCTAGATGCAGAGACAGTCAACAACTTAAGACCGGATCTGAAGAAGAAAAATGGGATCTTGTTGAAAGTTGAGATGGATACTAGAATGACAGCGAAAATGGGTGGATTGAAGAGCAAGAAAGTTGGGATTAGGGTTACGTGTGATGAGATTAAAGGGGTTGTGCCGAAAGGTAAGTCATCGTCGGTAGCTAATGTTTCTGGGGCCAAGTGTAAGGTTGATCTCCGAATCAAAATCTGGAAATGGACTTTCTGAGAACACACTCTCTCTCAAAAAAATTCCCTTTTTTTTACTTTTATTTTTCAATGCTTTTGATTTTTTTTCTACTTTTTTTGGGGTTTGTAAAAGAAATGGCCAACAAAATGTCATGAAACAAATCAAGATTCAAGAATCAATTGTTAGTAGATTTAGGAAGCAGAGGCTGAACTTCTGAAGAACAAGATGTTGAAATTAGTTTCTTTTTCTTTTTTTTTCTCCTTTTCTCTTTGAAGATTTTTATATAGTTCTGGTGTTGAA
Source organism: Fremontodendron californicum (assembly GCA_030761205.1). Classification (NCBI taxonomy): domain Eukaryota; kingdom Viridiplantae; phylum Streptophyta; class Magnoliopsida; order Malvales; family Malvaceae; genus Fremontodendron; species Fremontodendron californicum. The sequence continues at coordinate 2,860,181 of JAULJL010000003.1, forward strand.
ACTTGAAAGTGATTTTGGATTTTCATTTCATGAATGCAATGTTATATGAAATTTGATTTCCACCGTTACTGTAATTTTATTCTTAGTCATCTTGTTTTTATTGCTGGTTTTAATTTTGCCATGTTTTTCAATCTCCATAATAATATTAATTAAGTAGCCATTGTCATCTAAATAAGCAAATGACAAGCAGAAGGCAGAAAAGAAAAGTGTGAAGCGGCATCCAGGGTAACGGATAACTGATAAGGGATATTACTTTTCCTTTTTTAGTAAAATAATGTGCTTGGCATTGCGTGTCTAGCAGTCCAATCATATAGTATATATTACTTTGGTTAAATTTTATAGCTTTTTTTTATGATTTTAGAATGTAACTGTCTGAAATTGGACATAAAAAATCATAGGGCATCGAAGTTGAGTTTTAAGACTTATTTTTATGTTTAAAAGTCGGTGAACTCAGTCAGTGAGAGTTTAAAGAGTTATCAGATAGGGAGAGAGAATGTGCAGATAGAATTCTAATGTCACTCAAGTCAATTAGTCAAATCGATATAATTTTTAATTTTTGATTTAATTGATTTAATCTGTTGATTTATTTAAATAAAATTTTATTTAAATTTTAAAATAATTTACTATTAAATAAATATTATATATAATAAATAATTAATATAAATATTTATTTGATTTAGTGATATGATCTTTAGTATAATTTTAAGAGATTATAAGTTCAAATGTCACTTACAAAAAATAATTAAAATATAAAAAATGATTTTTTTCGATTTTCTTTTGTTTTTTATCGGTTGAATCGATTTTAAGCCGGTTCAAATAATTTTCGATTCTTTATATAAGACCTGACAGGTCTTCAATTCTCGATTGAATCGATCCGACCGATCAATCTGATTCAATTTTTTATCTATAAATGTCATAAAAAATTTGTATTTAATAACATTTTCTTATATTTGATTTTTTTTTTTTAATTATAAATTTGACAAATATAAGATAAATGCGTGCATCTAAATTCAAACAGTTCCATGTGCATGTAGAAAAAAAGTTTAAAGTAGCATAAGAACAACATGGGATTGTTATCATTGTGTTTGAGTTCCCATGTTTTCAGTTTGAACATTGTGTGTAGTGTGTTTAAACAGTGATTTCTATTATGACAAATCAAGCTGCATTACCTAAAATATAATCTCTTCTTCAAATTGAGTTTACCTAACAAAGGGTAACCTTTATTCTTTCACTTCATGGTCTCATTTCAACTTTTCAAGCCATAGAATTTTGCTAAATGACTTCATGATGATTAGTTTATTGTAATTAGAGGTGTGTATTCGATCGGTTCAATTTTAAAATCTTAAAAATCGATTAAACTGAATTAACCATTAAATCGGTCGAATCGAAATACATCTTAAAATCGAACTAACCGAACCGAACTTAATCGGTACGGTCGGTTTTTTCATTTGTTGGGTTGGGTTAGTTTATTTTGGGTTGGATTAAGTTGGATAATGTTAAATTGTTAATAGGGTTTGAGTATATTTAAATAAAAATATATTATTTATTTATTTTTTATTTATTTATCGATTTGTTCGATCAATTCGATTTAAAAATAAAAAATTACAAACCGACTAAACCAAATTAAAAACCGAATAAAAAATAAAACAAAACGGACAACGGAATCAAATTAAGATTATTTTTTCGATTAACCAAAAATTTGCACACCCTAGCTTTTTTCCATTAGGAATAAAACTAAGACCGAAATGATTAGAGCCAATCAGCCAAATGTTTGAAAACAACAAATTATTTGGGGGATTGCATAAATATACTGTCTTATGAGTTATGAGTTATGAATATCTTTATTTTCAAATAAAAAAAAAGCGACAAGGATGAGAGTTGTCAATCTTATATATCTTGTAATTAGTGTTTTAAAGTGCATCCCATGATGGCGAAAGGGAGTAAATTCGTTTGCACGTGGTTTCTGTGTGTTATTGGTCTGCTTAGACAGGAGCAGTTGGAATTTTGTCAGATGTTTACAAACTTTTTTTTAAAGAGTTTTGATCAGAAGTGCTCAAATCCCACTAAACTCGATTAAAATCCCGTTTATTATTACTATTGATATAATTTTTAAAATTAAAAATTATATTTTATCATAAACACAATATTAAATATGTAAAAAAAATTAATTTTTACAATTAAAATCATGATTTGATAATTTAAAAAAAAAATAAACTTTTATTGTTTAAAAGTTAACTTTTGAATAAAATTATTTTATTTTCTCATACCCCTAATTTTTTTATTATTTAAACGTATATGTTTTTAAAATTTCAATTTCTTACAATAATACTAAATACTTAAAAAAAAAATTAATAAATTTTGTTATCATACTTTTTAAAAGTATTTTTTTAAATCAAACATTTTTTTCAACAATAATACTAAATTAACCCTAAAAAATGCTCAAATCCCACTTATTAGCAAAATACTTGGTAATATATATAGAGGAAATTTTGTCAAGAATAAAAAGGAAAGAGGTTATTGATGGGAGGGGGAAACACAAGATTGTTACACCCTGTTATTAGGCTAAACTCTGGTGTAAGAAGCCGTAGCCCATAGGAAATGACAGAGGGGTCGTGTACTGTCAACCACTAGTAAGATTTTTGACAATCTATTCTAGGCCTTACTTCTGGACCTTCTTGTATTTGATTGGACTGGATTAATCTGTAATCAGATTTCAAAACTGGTTTGGAGGTGGGCCAATTGGTTAGATCAACTTTAATATCTGCCTCGAAAATGTTAGCTTGGGCTGTTCAGCTTCGCCAGCAGACATGGCCTTGCAACTTGTAGAGTTGTAGTATTAGAATTTGTCTGTCCATGATCTGGCAAATCTAGAATTGGCCCATAGCCAGCCAATGTTTAAACACTAAATAGATACTAAATAAATATTAAATATAGCTAATAATTATAAAAAAAACATGAATTTGGCTTAATGATATGGTCTTTAATATAGTATTAAGAGGTTAATGGTTCAAATCTCATTAATTATATATAAAATTTTGAACTTTTTTTTTAAAAAATACATATAAAACCGATTTTTTATCAGTTTAATCGGTTGAATCGGTTTTTTATCGGTTAGATAAAAATTCGGTTTTAATATACTTTTCGGACCGTACGGGCCATCAATTTTCGGTTCAACCGATCCGACTGATCCGATCTAATTTTTTAATCACTGTAGCTAGCACTGAGCCTATTCAAGAAGAAATCAAGCACAGAAACTATTGTACGTACTAATAGATTTTCGGTTGACAAATTTTGCATAGGTATCGACCAAAAAACTTCAGCTCCTTTGGTCCTGCATGGTACTCGTGTATTTCAAAGGCTGTGGGTTAAGATTCTAATTTCCTTTCATTTTCTTATTCTAACTTGAGATTATCGTGTTATTATTCGATATAAAGTATATGTGTGAAAACACTGTTTGAAGATAGAAAAAAAATACATATATTGAGATTTAAATTTAAAATTTATTGGATGTCAATTTTTATCAACTAATAATTGAACTAAATTCGGATTTTGATGTGTGAGTTTTGATGATGCATAGACCACATCCTTCCAAGTAACTTTTTGCATTACTACAACAAGTAAGTAACAAATTGAGGTGTTCATAGGTTAGATCGAGTCGCGACTCGAAAATAATTATTTTTTTTATCCAAGTCTGAGTCGAGCCAGTTCGAGCTCGATCCGAAAACTTATATTACTGTTTATAAATAATATTAAAAAAATATTTTATATCAACATTTATAATTAAATTAAATATATATATTTTTTAATAAATAATAAATCGAATCAAACCGACTTAAATATAAATATTTTTATCCAAATTCGGTCGGATAGACAACCCAACTTTTAAACAGGTGTAATAACTAATACTTGAAAATTTCGACCATTTCAGATTGGATTTCTAGCAACATATACTCCATTTATTTATTTAATGTTTTAAATGAAGAATCACGAAACTTTTGCTTACTAAAGTCTTATCGTTTCCATAATTGATCATTATAATATAGCAAAACTCCTTAGTCAAGAAATCTTTTGACGTTTGATATGATTGGATACACACCTGACCTGAAACAAAACAAAAAAAAACGTCTTCCGTAGTAAAATTTAGGTTACTTAACATTTGATTGGAGCAAATTAAGAAAATGTGATTGGGCTGTTGGAAAAAAATTTATCCGATGTTCTGGTCCTGCTGGTAGGAAAAGCAAAACAAAACAAAACCCAAAATGTGGCAGAGAGTGATGGACAAGGTTGTCGACTTCAGCAATTGCTGGAATCCTCTGGCGTTGTGGACACTAAGGAAGTCTCAATCCCCCACTATTCCCAACGCTAATCCTTCTTTCATACCCCTGACCTAATCTCGTGTTTGGCTTTTATGGCAAGTGAGTGCGCGCGTGTTCTACGCTCCCTTCTCACGTGTCACCTTCCTCTTCTCATCAAATATCAACGGCTACTTATCTCTCTCTCTCTATCTCACTCGCTCAAATTCTTATTCTGTATTGAGTATTCTCTCCTAGTCTTGATTTTTTTTTTCCCCTTCATTTTCTCGGGAAACTTACAGAGAAAACGAAAGGCAAAAAGAGATACAAATGTTGTTCATTATTTACTTCTTGTTCTTCTCTCTGGGTCAATGTAGTGTTGATTTTAACGCATTGTTGTCCTTCAAAGACTCTGTTTTTGACCCTTCAAACTCGCTTTCCTCATGGGTTAACTCATCTAATCCTTGCTCTGGTTCTTGGTATGGTGTCACATGCAACCCTTCTACTCACCGAGTTACAAGACTTGTTCTTGAGAACCTAAACCTTTCTGGGTCAACTCAGCCACTTTGTCAGCTTTCTCATCTAAGACTCCTCAGCCTCAAAAACAACCGCTTTTTCTCTTCCTCCCCTGTTAACTTATCTTCATGGCGTAACATAAGGCATCTTTACCTTTGTGGAAACCTTCTCTCTGGAATATTCCCCACCGGAATATCCACTCTCAGGCGGCTCCACCGGCTCGACCTTTCACACAACAATTTCCACGGCGAAATTCCGATGACCGAGTTGACTCAATTGCCTTACTTGTTGACTCTCCGTCTCGAGTCCAACTCGTTTACTGGGCCCCTCAACTCAATTGCCTCATTTTCTTCCATTTTAGACTTTGACGTTTCGGATAACAACCTCTCCGGCGAGATTCCCGCGTGGATGTCTCGTTTCCCAGTCTCTTCCTTCCAAGGAAACAAGAACCTCTGCGGCCAACCTCTGCCGACCGATTGTTTTAATCGGACGGCTCTCCCTGCGTCCATAAAACAAAAGATTCATCATCCCGAAAGCAAGAGGTTAAGCGATTGGGTGGTCCTGATGATCATTGCCGTCGACGCAGTGGCGGTTACGGCCGCGCTGGTGACCATCACGTGGTGTTGCTACAGGTACAAGTGTTGCTCTGGTGGAACCCACAAGGAAGTTCTGGAAACAAAAAGTGGGTCCAAATTGCAAAGGCGAAGTGAGTCCAGAGAGCGGGAGGTAGAGGCGGAGGAAATGGTGGTGTTCGAAGGGTGCAAGGGTTTTAGAAAAGTGGATGATTTGTTGAAATCTTCGGCTGAGTTGTTAGGGAAAGGAAGTGTGGGGACCACCTATAAGGTGGTGATGGACGGCGGCGATGTGGTGGTGGTGAAAAGGGTACGACAGAGGAGGAGGAGGAGGAGGGATGTTGATGGGTGGTTGAGAATAATCGGTGGCTTGAGGCATGCTAATATTGTCAGCCTCATAGCATATTATAATTCCAAGGATGAGCTGCTTTTGGTTTATGATTTTTTACCAAATGGAAGCTTGCATTCTCTCTTGCATGGTTAGTACTTTGGTCGCATTACAATTGCATTTTCTGTTTTAGTAACTTTTTTAAGGTTTTTATCTGTAATAAATCTCCTTTGTCTTAATTTGTTTTGCAGGAAACAGGGGACCAGGAAGGACGCCATTGAGTTGGAGTACGAGGTTAAAGCTGGCTTCAGGGGCTGCTCAAGGACTAGCTTTTATCCATGGTTACAGCAAAGCCAAGATCTTTCATGGACACCTTACATCATCAAATATCATAGTTGATCGACAGGGAAATGCCTGTATTTCTGATTCTGGTCTTCACCATGTTTTGCATGCCCCATCTTTGTCGAACGACGACTACAAAGCCCCGGAGCTGATTCTCAACAATGGTACTGAAGATGGTAGCCTCCTTAGAAAGTATACACAAAAATGCGATGTTTATAGGTTTGGGGTGATCTTGTTGGAGATATTGTCAGGGAAAATGGTGAGTGGAGAAAATGGGATGAGTTTGGTGAAATGGGTTCAAAGCGTGGGAAAAGAAGAGTGGGCGTGGGAAGTGTTTGATTTTGAGATGTTAGGGGACAAGGAGATGGAAGAGGAGATGGCGGGTTTAATGCAAGTGGCTTTGCTTTGCGTGGCTACATTGCGAAAAGATCGTCCAAAGATGAACATGGTGCATAGGATGATTGAAGATATTAGGACTAAGGGTGCAAGAAATGGTGGGATGATTTGCATTTTGAATGATTTTTCCTCTGATTCTTCTCCTGCTCAATCAGAAAGAACTCTTAGCTTCAAATAGGTTATAAAAGCAGCATGTCATTAATAAGTTTCATGAGACAGAATTGGTAGGAGATAGTCATGATTGAGAAGGGTACTCTTTTTGTGCTTTTTAGGTGAAAGTTGTGATAATATTTGCTTGTGTTATTCTGCATTGTGAGATTAGAAGCATTTTATTGAATGGCATTACTTTAGCCTATGTTATTTGGATGAGTGTTGGACACGGTTATATTTATTTTTTTAAAAAGATTTTTATGTATTTAAAGAGTTTTTGAAAGATTATATTTTTATATCTATATTCGGGTATAAATCGAACACGAATATTTAAAAAAAAATGAAAAATATGAAGCAACATAGTTTTAGACACAAGATGGTAAAAGGTGCTAGTCATTGCCGAGACAGAAGATGTGTCGCACCATGGAAGAACAAGAATCTAAAATCAGATGATTCAAAACATGGAAGAGGGGTCGATCAAATCTTGGCATGCCCCCCTCATCCATCCCGCAAAAAGAGTTTAAAAATAATATAAAAAGCAAGAAATTCCCCAACTTTTTACATAAAGATAATGATTTGTAGCCAATGAAATTTCTGATATAGCTACTAAATTAATACTAGTACAACTTCTTTATGAACTTTGCTAGGAGACACAAGAGGGACATTGCAGGGGCCGTGCTGAAATCCTCAAATATTGTTGAAAACTAGAAAGCTGACTCGAGAAAAAAATGAGAACCAGTTAAAATGGTTGAAAAATAAATACAAAAAAGGAAATGGTCCAGTTTCACATGGTCTTGTCGCCTTCTGGCATGCCGGGAAAACCATTTTTTTTTCCAATCCAGGCGATGCCTATGGGCTGGCTTTGGGGTCCAGTGCAGTGACTCCCATTTGCAATCTGGCAAAGAGAAATATAGCTTTTGCTCTATTCTGACATCGACCTAAACCACTGGCTTAATTCATGGTAAATGTAAATCTTTTACACGGCTACAATTTAGGTTCGTCCTTTATTGAGGGAAGTAATGATATTAATCAAATTGAACAGTGTAATACAACTTTGACTATGCTCTGTAAACTATTTGCCCCATTTGCACAATCTGCTTTCTAACCATATTTACACTATAGAGAGAAAGATACCAAAAATGAAGACTATAAGGACTGCAGTGATCTAATAAACAGTGCTAGTTGCAGATTTTCAAACTCATCTATTATTGTCGGATTTAATCACGTAAGTGCACGTATCGTTAACAAGTAATAAAGTGAAGAGTAAAGTATCGTTCCCACGAGAAATTGTTACCAAATTCGTTAAGTACTAATATTAACACAACTTAATCCTATTCAAACAAACGATTAAAGATTGTTACATAAAAACTAAAAAAATAATAATAATAATTAAATCAATGGAGAAAAGCTTAAGATTACAATTTCTCTCAACACTTCGCTTGAACGTTTCCTACCCTCTTAACTTGATTAATGATCTTGAGTTGTTAACCTAAAGTTCTAATCTATTTATAAGGATCTTCCGATGGTCTTATAAAAATATCTCTCTTAATCAATTAATTAACTATATTTCTATGATAATTGAATTAAAGAGGAACTCATTAAGTTTAGACTCTAAAATTGGTTACACATGACACGTAAGTGTAATCCTACCCTACATGCAGATCAATTCATCCTAATAAATGAATATGAAACATGTGTTATTTGTAGAGGGTTCTTTGGTAGGGAGAAGAAGCGTTGCAAACAAGTGAAACGAAATATTGTCGGGAGATGATGGAGAGGAAGACTCGAGCAAACCCTGAAATGCTGAGTGCAGCGACAGGTGGTGGTAAGTAAGGCAAAGAAAGTAGAGAGATGGCGGAATAAGACTGAGTATGGCTCATGAGAGAATCAGAGTAGAGAGAATTGCAGAAAGAGCCTTAGAGAGAAAGTTTGCTCCAATCCCAACAGTTCTCAAATGAGTTGTGGGAGCTCCTATTTATAAGTGTCAAGAATAGGAGTTACATAACTAAGCATTGAATAAGAATAATGGTAGAAACTGTGAGTTACTAAGGCCTTAATGCTTTGTTTGATGGGAATTTAGATTGTTATTGGTAATAGTGAATAGTGAACTCTTCACTATTTGTTCTAAAAAAAATGAAGAAGCACTCATACTTCAGGAAAAGGTTAAGAGGAGACCTCTTAACTATTTTCATATCTGATCCACCAAGCCAAGCTCTCCTTATTCCGCTGAGTGGACTTCGACAATGGGTTTGAGTCAATGATTGGAAAACTTCTTTTTCTTGATCTTGATTTTCGTAATGAAATTAACCCAAGAACCCTGCCATATTCCGGGGTTATTTTCACCTCTTCTGTTTCGGTGAAGTAGTATCAAAAGGAATGTTTTCTGTAGAATACTTCTCGGTAAAGGTCACTTTCCGTAAGAATGTTGTTCTGTGAATGACTTGTTCCATGAAGGTGTTGTTTCCGAACAGGAGCTATTCCAAACAAGAGCTGTTCTGAACAAAAACTGTTTCGAACAAGAGCTGTTCTGAACAGAAGCTATTCCGAACAAGAGCTGACAAGAGCTGTTCCGAACATGAGCTGTTATGAACAAGAGCTGTTATGAACAAGAGCTGTTCCGAACATGAGTTGTTCCGAACATGAACTGTTCTAAACAAGAGCTGTTCTGAACAGAATATGTTCCGAACATGAGCTGTTCCGAACAAGAGCTATTCTGAGCAAGAGCTGTTCGATGAAGCAACCTTCAGTGAAATGACTTTATTACTTATTCTGAAATACCTTTGCTATTATACGCGGAAGTGCAATTTCCTGTAAAACAACTTTATTTTTCTCTAAGAAGAGTTAATATATTTTAACCGAAATCAAGTATCTACATTATTCAATCCATGTCTAACACTAAACTCCCATTTTCAAGTTGTATCTAAGTTATCACGTCAATCTAATTGGTAGCTAAGCAATTAGAAGCATTAAGAACAAGATTGAATAAACAACATCAAATATCTTTAATCAATAAAGAAAGTAAAATAATTCAAACTACATGTTGAGTTCCATTGCAATCCTAGAAAAATATATTAGTTCATACTAATTAATAAAAATATAAAATAAAGGAGTTTCACCATCATAAATATTACAAGAAAGATAAAGAAGATAAGGGATAAGAGAAAACTAAAGGGTTGTCAGATCTTCAGTCTTTAATCCTCCAAAATCTCTATTGCTCCTTGCAAATCTTTGGTGGCTGCTCTCCTCTTAAGAAAACTAGGTTATTTACCAGCTTCAGATTTTACAGCCAGGGAGAAGTCCTAAGGGTTCCTATTTTTAAAGCTCTTAAAAGCCTGAAGAGGGAAAATTTTGTGGTCAAGTAACTGCTTCCAGCTTAGACTTTCCATATATGAATAGATTCTCTCATTCTTGCTTTAGGACTCTACAAAAATATAAAATATATTAAATTAATAACTATATTAAACATAAAATAAATAAAAAATAAAAATAACTAAAAATAATTAATTAAAAGTTTAAACTACAAGGACTTAGCTATTTTAAAAGCACAAAATATGATAAAATAACACTATTTCATAGAGTTATCACACCCCCAAACTTAAGATTTTGCTAATCCTCGAGCAAAACAAAACAAAACAAACAAACTAAATAAAATAAAACGAAACGAAACAAAGTTAAAATGAAACAAAACACAAAACTAGAGATGAATGCACTTGAATATGATTTCCTTAATTTTTCTCAAAAGTTATCTCAAAATCTTAATTCAAAGTAGAACACAAACATAATCCAGGTTTATGATTCAATTCAATCGTATGTCTCATGCTTGAATGGATTTTCAGTGTGTGTGAATAATCTCTTGACAAATCATTGTATGCAATCCAAATAAGTTTATGCCAATGCAAAATACGAATTATTGTACTAGATTCTCTTATATTTGCTTTTCATCTCTCTCTCCACTAATGTAGACTAACACTTTGTCAAGGATCAAGTAGGTCTTTATTAAGCTTGTAATCTAAGGGTAAAGGTAAGATAAAGATATATTTTGGTTTAAGTCACCCATAGACACTTTATATTTTTATCAAGATTTTTGAGAGGCATAGTTTTTTTCTCAAATTACATACTTTATTATTTGAATACACTTCCTTTTTGTTTCACCAATTTATTCTTTTTTTTTCCTGTTATGTTCTTCGTTTTCAAAGAACCATAACTTTTTTTTTTCACCATTTCACCCAAATTCGACATAGCTCATAATTTTTCCTGTATTTCATACACATGCCTATGTAGTGAGGGTTAATCATGGGTTTTCTTATTTGGCTAGGCTAAAAGATGTGGCAATCAAAGAAAATAGATATATCAATAGGCACAAAGAGGTAGACTAAGGATATTAATATATAAAGGTAGGCTCGAAAGGCTCAAACGATCCAAAGATGGCCTAAATCACTTCTTTAACTTAGTGTTGTCTAGGATTTCGCCTCAAGAGAGAATCAAACAAATTCTAGGTTCTAGACATAATCGCTATTCACATCAACATAAGTAGTTTTTAAATAAGCTATGCAAATCTAAGTAGAGATCAAGTGCTCATTTTTTTTGAAAATCATATCCAAACAATAAGATTAACAAAAAAATTAACATAAAATCAAATCATGCTTATGTTGTTCTCAAAAGTTAAGACAAATCAGTAACTAATCCTCATCATTGGATAAAGACCTCATCATGATAAAGTGCAATATATCTCAAGCAATTATATATATATATATATATATATATATATATATATGACTCATAAACATACATAATAAACTAAAAATAAAACACACACAAAATAAACTAAAAAAAAAAATCACAAAAGACAAAAGAAACATATAAACTAAAGACCAACACCTCTAAACATAAAACAAATATTGTCTTCAATGTGTAGAAATAAAAAGAGTAAGAACAAGAAAACTTCCCTATCGATGCAAGCAAAGCAGAAGAAGCTCTAGTTTTCCTCTTAGACCTCATTATGCTTGTCCAAGTTGGGTGAATGGTCACTAAAAAAGAAAATAAAGTAAAAAAAAATAAATTAATAATAATTTCCTAAAAAATAGAATTCAAAAATAAATATATATATATATATAAAAAGGTTTAAACATTTGTAAAATAATAAATAAATAATAATATATATATATTTGAAATTTTAATTTACCTGCAAAAAATAAATAAAATAATAAAATATTAGAAAAGAACAAAAAATTAAATTAACTAAAATCAAAATCAAAGAGTAAAGAGTAAAAAGCTTAGGTTACCTCCTAAGAAGCGCTTGATTTATAGTCATCGGCTTGACTATCTCATGTCTAACACTAAACTCTCTTTTCCAAGTTGTATTTAGGTTACCACATCAATCTAATTGGTAGTCAAGCAATTTAAAACATTAAGAATAAGATTGAATAAACAACATCCAATGTCTTTAAATCAAGAAAGAAAGTAAAATAATCCAAACTACATGTTGATTTCCATTGCAATCCTTGAAAAATATATTAGTTCATACTAATTAATAAAAATATAAAATAAAGAAGTTTCACCATCATAAATATTACAAGAAAGATAAAGAAGATAAGGGACAAGAGAAAACTAAAGTGTTGTAAGATCTTCAGTTTTCAATCCTTCAAAATCTCTATTGCTCGTTGCAAATCTTTGGTGATTGTTCTCCTCTTAAGAAAATTAGGTTATTTACCAACTTCAGATTTTACAGGTAGGGAGAAGTCCTAAGGGTTCCTATTTATGGAGCTCTTAAAAACCTGAAGAAAGAAAACTTTGTAGCCAAGTAACTGCTTCCAGCTTGGACTTTTCATATATGAGCAGATTCTCTCCTTCTTGCTTTAAGACTCTACAAAAATATAAAGATATTAAATTAATAACTATATTAAACATAAAATAAATAAATAAATAAAACTAAATAAATAATTAATAATTAAAAATAATTAATTAATAGTTTAAACTACAAAGACTTAACTATTTTAAAATAAAAAATAAGATAAAATAATATTATTTCATAGAGTTATCATCTATCCTTTGCCATTTGTGAGAGTAAACAGGGAAGCAGCATCCTGAAGAAAGATCATGACTCAGCTCATGTTGGACTGACCCAACATCTTCCTTCGACACAAGTCTGTCACTGAAAAACTTCCATGTTTTGGATTGTCAATTGAAACAGCAATAAAATGATACACTAGCCCTTTAACTAAAAAAAAACATGATACACCAGGCCATACTTTCACAATCTTGACTGTAAGGCTGTGTCACAGTCCTCGAGCCCGTTCGAGTTCGTTATGAACATAGTAGATCCAGATTCATTATATGAATTACAGGGAGCATCTTGACCCAATTGGAGTATTTTAGAATGTCCTGGAAGACAAATTTTACTTGAAAATTCTAGAAGCAGTAAAACATGGTTACTGCCCAACATTTTTCGCTTATCTATAACTCTAGAGTTAGACTTTTAAATCAATGTGGTCGGTACCATCCCGATACCGACCGGTACATACCGTTTTTGTATCGGCCTGTACCTCTGTACCGATCAATACCGGTACGTACCGGCCCGTCCCAGTTGATACAAGATTTTGATTTTTTTTTTTAAATTATATAAAAAATCACTTATTTGATTTTTTAAACCCATTTCAATATTTTTTGTGTCATCATCATTTTTATTTTTTTCATAATTATATTTTTAAAAAAATATGTTCATTAAATTAGGCTATTGAACATAATTAATCATAATTTATTATGTTTTTTCATGTTTTAATATTTATTTTACTTATTTGATATTTAAAAATTTTAGATATTAAATATTTAAAATTTATATTTGCATAAAAATATATATATATATATATGCATGTAATGGATGTATATTTGCATGTGTATATAATATATATTTTATTAAAAAACTTGAAAATATGCTATATATAAATATATAAAATTTGAAAAATACCGGTAAACCCAAAACGGTATGCTAAAACACATCGATACCAGTACGTATCAGTACCAAAACAAAAATGGTATGCCCACCGGTACGGTACTGACTACCTTTGGTTTAAATTCTTTAAGCCTCTAGATATTTTGTAGATGATGTAATTTTAGCCGTACATTTGTAAAGATCTGAGCCATTGATGTAAGGGGATTCAACTATAAATAAATGCCTCTCTAGCTTTATTTGTATCATCCAACACTTGAGTATCAATACAAAAGAGTATTCTTCTCTTATTTTGTCTGTTTTTATTTTTCTGCTCTTATTTTCTCTATGTATTATTTTTTTGATTGTTTAAGGCCGCACGATTCGCAAAACTAAAATTTCATGTTTCCTTTAGCAGATGGCAAAAAAATATTCTCCTAACAAATTCTCCTCCTAACAAGGCATTAGCAAATGGCAAAAAATTATTCTCCTAACAAATTCTCTCATCCAAGTCAAATATATGCTGACAATTAAATAAGAATATAACCGAAAAAATCAATTACCAATAATATATCCTTATTACATAACTTTCTGCTTATAACTTTAGTTATGAAAATGACTAATCGATTCATTTATACATTTAAATTTTTATGAACACTAAAAATTTCTTTTTTACCAACTTACAATCACATTCAGAATCAGAATCAGAAAAAATAATAAAAAAATGATTTTTCTCTCAACCATAGATATAAGAAGTCTACTAATACATACTAATTTTCTTCTTTACATGAAAAAAAAAACAATTTTGGAGGAATACAAAATCATTATTACTGCATACTAAGTTTGGTTAGTTAAAAAAAAATACTCGTATGAATATTTCTCTTATTATATCTCTCTCTATTTATTTTTAAGGTTTATTTTATTTCGACAAATTACTTAATTCATATAAGTATGAATATTTCTCTTATTATATTTCTCTTTATTTATTTTTAAGGTTTACTTCTTTTCGCCAATTGCTCAATTCATATCAATAATTACTAGTACTATACATGAAAAATACCAACGACAATATATGTTACAATTCTGGCAGTCTGAGAATAAAAAAAAAAGTTGTAATTCTGACAGTCTGAGAATAAAAGAAAGAGATTATACATGTTAAAATTTTTAGTTTGAAAATAAAAAAAGAGATTATAGATGTCAAAATTCAAATCTGAATGCCATCTCGATTTTAAGAGTGACGGTATGAACTAATTATCTAATCTTTAAATTCAATTAATTAATATTTGCTCACAACTTTTTTGTTCATTTTGATTAATAGATTTAAATTAAATATCTGGTAATGACTTTTTTTATTATTTTTTTTTTACATTAAAAGTTTGAAAAGTAAAAATAAATTGGGCTTGTGGACGAAAAAAAAAAAGAAAGAAATTGATATAATATTTATATCCTTGATTTTATCTTTTTCTTGTTTTAAAACATTTATCACGGGAATCGATAAAAGTTAAGATATATACTTTTTTTGTAATAGATATAATATCATTTGTGTTAAATGTAAGATGCTATAAGCTTTAATGGTTATTTTATTAGTTTAAGAAAAAAATCTGAATCATGTTTTTGAATAAAAAATACATATACTATCTTTTGAAATAAATACTTGGGTGCATTAAAAGAAATTATCTTACCTAAAAAGAAAATTTTGCTTTTATCCCAATATGGACCATAACTATTTTTAACTGAGCCCATTGATATTATACTTTTTAATGCTTTTAATCATATTGGACTTACATGGACCAATTGGTCCAATTTTCATGTGAGACCATATATGTTCAAGTATGGAAGTGGATAGCTAAAACACGATAAACTTTAACCTTACTATAATTCTAGTTTGGTTACAGCTGTTTCAAGAATCAAGCCAAGCATTATCTGAGTCTTTTTTTGTTGTTGTTGATATCAGCATTATCTGAGTCTTGACTGTGGGAATTGCTTGAGAATTGAGATCCCTTTTGTTGTTTATTGTACTGGACATTTAGTGGTCCCAAGTCCCAACCCAACACTACCTGTCTCCAATGTAAACCACTGCTCACATATGTGAGATGTCAGTTAAGGGGTGGAGGGTTGGGTTTTGGTCTTCTTTATTAGGATGTAATCGAGTTAAGTTCAAACATTAAAAAATTTGTAATTTGACTCGAAATTTGATTCGAACTAGATCAAGTTTAATTTTTAAAGCTCAAACTCTATTCGAGACAAAAATCGAATTATTTGAGCTCGTTCGATTAGGTTTGTTTATTTAGTAAAAACGAACTTGACTTCAAACTCGATTATTTGAGTTCGAATTGAGTTTTTCAATATTAATTAAAAATAATAAAAATATATATTAAAAAAAAACTCGATTAGGCTCGCGAGCTACTCGAATTCCACTCACTTGATAACTCGAGATACTTGAGCTAGAGTTTGGCTCGACAAGGATCAAACCGAATTCGAATTTTTTCGAATCAAATCCGAATTCGAATTTTTTCGAATCAAATCCGAATAGCTTTCGAGCACAAATATATCGTTTAAACTCCTACTCTCTACCATTACTCCACTCATCTAAACAGTATTTTCATTGGCTGATCCCCAGGGTTCAGAGCCCTCCCTTGTGTCAACTAAACTTTGGCTCATTACTTGTAGAGGAACCAGATTGGCAACTAAGAGGAGAGGTCCTCATTCTAGATTTCTAGGCTGGCAATGCTCGTTTCAAGGTCCAATTGTCCAAAACAAATTGTCTGTTTATTGATGGAAAATGCAAATCATAACTTGTCAGAAGGGGAAATTAGGTTGAATGATAGAACAATTGACAGCCATTAAGAGGAAGTTTTTTGCAGCAATAAGTTGCACTACAAATTTTAAGGCATTTTAGTATTAATCTAATGAGTGGTAAGGATATGAAATCTGCCTGTTGAAACTAAAACCAACAGCATTATGAAGAGAGAAATGCATCAGAGAAGAGACTGGAAAAAAAACACACCTTCAAATTCCAAATTGACTTAAAAACCATCAAATGTTACACTCATACAGAATCTCAAACAACCATAGAGAAAGGACCATAGCCTCATAAAACTATACTATCAAAAGAAATCACTAAATTAAATGCAATATTTTACATCCAAGTCCAACCAATGCCCTGGTTGCACTTTTGAAGAAAACTTTTATCACCCTACAGGAAACAGTAAGCATATTTAAGACCTAATCATAAAAACATAAGCTGATTCATAAACATGCAGCTCAACTATGAATAATTGAAGCCTCCAAGCAATGACAAAGATGCTTATTCTTCCACTGAAACCTAGGAAACCAGCCTCAGGTATCAATCGAAATGAAGTTATAATACCCAATTCATGGCAGGACAAAATAACTCCAGCAACAGAACTTAGAGAGCTTCATATTTTCCATCTCACCCATGAGTGTTAACTGCTTCCCAGACTAAGTTCTTTGGAACTGGGTTGGTGAGATCCCTAGCCTGCAAGGCTGCTGATCGAAGAGTCCCAATTGTCATTGCATTAGCCTTCCAAAATGATACCTTATTGTATTGTAAATTGTGTTTCTTGCATAGCTCCTCAACGAATGGGGAAATTTTCCTGAGATGGCACCGGGGCAACCTTGGAAACAAATGATGCTCAATCTGGAACTGCAATCCACCATGAAACCAATCCATCCAAGATGAGCACACTATATTAAGTGTCCCATCAGTTTGCTTCTCAAACCAATCGTTTCCACCAGGCCCTCCAACATAAACATTCGATGAGAAATGGTTTAAGCAGAACTGAACATGTTGAATCCCAGTTACAGAAAAACTGACAGCCACAAACATCACTCTCTCACCCCAATTAGGTAAGCAAGAAACAAGTAGCGGATACCAAGTCCAAAAAACAAGAAGCCCCAAAATCTCCTGACCCCTTTTTGGTACCTTCCTCTTAGATGACAACAATAGGATAGATTGCGCAAACAGATTAATCCTAGCAAGACACATTACAGGATAAAATGTCCAATGCTGGTAACTAACCAAGAACCTTGTAACAGAATCAAAATGCATCTTCCTTTCATAGAAATAAGATGTAAGCGAATGAAAAAACTTAGAAGATACCGCGAAAAATGGCATGTGTTGAAGATCTGGATCGAAATCCAGACTATTACAAGCAATGTGATGAGCATTGTGGTTCCATTTCCACCAAGCAATACTGATCCCTGCAAGGCAATTCCCAGTAAGGATCTGAGCAAATCTATTGAAATTTCTGCTAGACATAACCTGGTAATGCCCAGAATCATGTCCCATCCACCCACTTTGTATCCACAAGAACCCCATTAACCCAGCAGAACAAAGATGCACCCAAGCGCTGTCACAGCATAAAACACCATAGATACTGACACAAAACATCAGTGCTATGAAGAAAAGAGTAATGCAAACCACATGACCTTTCTTTTTAAAAAGACCTATCTTTGAAAACTCAGCAGCAAGTTTTCTATAGTCTTTGGATACCTCCGAGACGGAGTAATCTTTGAGATAGTACCCAGTAAAGAACTTGTCAAGATATTGCCAAGCTAAACCTGGATGATAGGCTACGAACGCATCAGTGGCATCTTGGCCAGCCAGATTCAGCAACGGAAGTGTCCCTCCAGGGTGGTCGTGACTCCATTCCGTGACATTATAGATCTTGCCCTGTATAGAGATCCACAGATCTCCTGGTTTTTTGTGGTTTTCAAGCTCTGCTTGGGAAATGTACCTCCTTGACTCTGCCATTGATGCAAGAACTAAGCAACCAAAGAAGGGATCTGATTTTTAGTGTTTCTCTCCCTTCCCTGGGTATGAAAGGAAGAGGGTTTTTAGTTGAAAAACTCGAATGACTATGGCATGAGAAAAGAAAAAGAAGTTTTTTTTTGGGTTGTGTTTTCTTTCAATGTATGGATGAATGAAAAATTCTCAGCTTTAGGATTGTGATGGAGAAATTAACGGAGGTGATATCATGATATATAGGAAGAAATGGGAGTGGGGTTTATACAGACAAGCAAAATGAAGAAGCGCCACACAATAGTTTAGATAAATTATCTCACCCACCGCTTACATCTAGAGTTCCTATTCGAATTATTATTTATATAATAAATAAATATTTTTTATTTAAATATAATTATAAAAATATTTTTATTTTTTTAAATAATAAATCGGATTGAGCCGTTTTAGACCCGTCCAAGATCAGATCTAAGTAAAAATATTTAAAAAATTTTGAGTCACAACCTGATGCATGAACAAAGCTACATCCTTTCATTGGTCTAGTTTTTAGGCTTCGAAGTTAACAAGAGAAACACATTTTTATGATATATTTAAAAAATAAAATATATGATAATTTTTTAATTTTATTAATAAAATTAAAAAAATTAATAGATTATATATAAAAAACGAACATATAATTTAAATAATAAAAAATTGATAACACTCGAATATTTGATTCAATAATTAATGCATACTGAAGATTTCATTCCCACTAAAAGATCTTGGGCTCAGGTTGGCAATAATCCAATAACATTTAACTTTATCAAAATAAGGAAAGAAAAAAAAAAGAAAAATGAGGGCAAAACTCAAATTTTACTTTTTAATTCTTTAAAACCAATGGCTCTTGCTTAATCAATGTAATTTTGAATTTTGATATTTACTATACAGTAGCATATGTCAATGGTTTTGGCTTTTGATTTAAGGCAAAGAAAATTTTGGGTTAACATATGAAAACTATTAGTACTATAGAACGAAATGCCTTATATTAGTTTCTTAATATTACTTGTTAGGCATGTGATTTTCCTTTGAAATCAACATTAAAAAGGTATTTGAATTAATGTGTTTTAAACTTGATGAGAAACAAAATTAAGACCTAAAAATATTGGGGTTTATTGTTCAAAAGTTACCCATGATAATCAAAATAATTGTAAGGTTTGTGTTGTTGAGTTTATTTTTTAAAGGAAAAATAAATAAATGGAATGATTGCATTATATAGATATAATGGTGCTAAGTTGGTAATGAAGCCATGCATTAATTGAGAGACTAGAGGGGTAAATTTGGTTTTCATAGCTCTCTCCTAATTCATCTTTTGTAATAAAATTTCATAATTTTCCAAAAACAATTCTCACAATTTACATATAAAAATTTGATTGTAAACGAACTTGAATATGATATATTATATGGAAAGTAAGTAATGAAGTGAGAGGTTTGTCATTTGTGCCTTGATGCAAGTAGAAAAAATGGGGAAATGGAATCCTAAATAACACCATTGGCCAACTTTATAATCTAAAAAATAACAAAATTAATCTCTAAATTTTTATACTTTTATCGCATTTAAATAATTTTTTTTTAATTTTTATTCAAATAAATCATTAATTTTTAATTTATATCTAAATAAATTTTTAATTTTTAATCTATATTTAAATAAACGCATAACATAAATTAATCTTTCATTTAAAATAAAAATTTATTTAGATACAAATCAAAAGATAACAATTTATATGGATACAATAAAAATATAAAAATTTATTTTAAATAAATAATTTAAAAACTTTTTAATATTTAAAAAAAAAAAATGCATGTCTTGAGAGTACCAAGTATTTTAGATTTAGAGTATGGAAATTTCCCATCGATTCCTTTATGTGATAGGAAATTTCCAAATAAATGTGTCGGTTTCTTTCCAGCTAGTTAATAATTGTTACTCTTTCTGTCTACCTCGCTGTCATATACAATTTTTTTTTTTTTTTGTTGGTATCTTTGTTCTTCTTGATTTCCAGGGGAAAAGTGAGAAAAATTAAACTTAACAATACATCGTGGTATATTTGTTCTTACATTAAATTGAAATTTGTGGTTCATTTTAATATTATTAATTTATGATACACATATTTTATAAGTGATGATATAATAAATTAATATTATTTATTTTAAAATATATAATTTACTATTAATTTTTTTTATAAATTTATATATTAGATTTATTTATTATTTTGGTATAAAGTTATATCAAATAATATCAAAATTATTATAAATGTTATCAAAATTATCAAAACTATTACAAACGTTATTAAAATTATTAAAAAAATTTATCAAAAGCTATAAAAATTATCTCAAAAGTTATCAAAAATATATTAAATATACTAAATATTATATCAAAAGTTACCAAATTTACATCAAAGGTTACTAAACTTACATTAAATGTTACCAATATTATATCAAGAGTTACTAAAATTATATAAAAGGTTATTAAAATTATATTGAAAGTTATCAAAATTATATCAAATGTTATTAAAATCACATTAAAAACTATCAAAATCATATAAAAAACTATTAAAATCATATCAAAGATTATTAAAATCATATTTAAAGTTCCTAAAAACATATTAAAGGTTATATTACATTATATAAAAGGTTATATATTAATTATTACTTATTATATATTTATATCAAAATCATTCATATATAATCTTATAAGGTAATATATATTATTGTAATTTAACATAATTTTATGCTTAAAGTGTTCTATCGTCCTATCAACTAATCTTAATTATCATATTTGGTTATAGTTTCACGTTTCGATTCTAATTAAGTAAATTCTTATTTAAGTTCTTTGATGACCTAATAGCTAAATAAATAAGAATTTGATTCTTAACTAATAAATATTTCTCTAGTATTATTTTAAAATTTATCATTATTGTTCTTAACAATAAATTTGAAAGTGTTGTTATAAGAAAAAAATTAATAAAAAATAAGAAAATAGATAAAAAACAAGTCAATTTTTAATTTAAATAAAAAATTTATCAATAGAAACAGTTTACTCTAATAAGAATTTTAATGTTAAAAAAATAAAAAATAGTAAAGATTTTATTAATTTAATAAGAAAATCAATAAATAAAGATAAAATAGTTAATTTAATAAATTATTAACAACATATTTATCGTTAATTATTTGTATTTTTTAGTTGATATTTTTATATATAGTATTGATTTTTTTTGTTTGTTTGTTTCATTAAGAAAAACGTTTTAGTGAGTTCATTAGCATATAAATGTTACAGTTTGAATTGTATTCGGAAAAGGTAAACCTAATGAATGCATAAAATATATTGCCTACACAAAACCGAAAATTAATTGTGACCTTTTTAGTTTTGGCAATTAATTAATTACTTTGTTGGGGTGTACTACTTGGCTAGCTAATTAGAAATTCTGAAAGCTTAGCTGTGATAAAGTTTTTCATTTGTTTATCCAAAAAAAAAACTTATTTTTAGTGAATAAAAAAAAAGTAATTGTGATTAATACTCTCACACGTGACACGTCTTATTATAATTTTAATTTCCCGTAGACAAATCATGAAAAGAATATCCACATTCAAATTCTCCCTCCTTATCCTTTCAAAAAGGAATATATATAGATATTTTTGAATCGTTGATGAAGGGAATAGTTTGGAACATTAGATTAAATGGGAAAAAAAACAAGTATGTTAGGTGCACAAAAATTAAAATATGCCACTGCCACATGCATCTGCCCTATAAATAGATATAATCACACCCCACTTAATAATAATAATAATTATTATTATTATTATAACTGTATCTTGCATGTGTAATACTTCTGTCTTAATAAGAATTTTTAAATTTTCAGCCTAAGATATCTCTAAACAAAATGTGATAAAACAATCGCTAAATTCTGACAGCTTTTTGTTTAATAGATTTTACATGAATTTTGATTGAATTTAAGATAAAAAAAATTTAATTAGGGTTTGATCTGTTCGAATTATTATTAAAAATTAATAAAAATATTTTAATTTTAATTTAAATATAAAAATATTTTTTAATATTTGAATTAATAAAACAAATTTTGGGACCTACGAATTAGTTTCGAACAAATAAATTTATTTACTATTTAAATTTGGTCCGGCTTAACGAATTCATGAACACCTCTAATAAAGATTAATGGCAAATAATTTGTTTGTCTTTAAGATCAAGATGAAAAAAGTTTTCGTGTGCACACCATCACCCTCTGTTTCTTAATGAAAAATTAACATTTAGCACTCCAATTTCCTGGAGAATCCAACTTTTACTTTTACTTTTTGATTTTGTTAACAGGTGTCATGGCACTATTAAAAATTATTATATATAATAATATTTTTATTTAATATATTAAAAATAATAAATATAATTATTAATTATTATATTTAATATAATATTATTATTATAAATAATATATTAATTAATCTTAAAAAATATTTTAAATATATTCGTTAACAAAATCTTTTATTTTTTTTACTATTTCAACTTGATATTATCAATTAGCTCTTGTGCACAGTTATTTGCTTTTTCTATTTTAAATTCATAATAATAAACAGTAAACACTATGGGTTTTGTCTTGCATTTTTGAAGGAACTAAACTAGCTCACATTGCACAATAATATTAGATAAGATTGAATTTTGATTGGAAAAATGGGCTAAACTAGGTTTAATAGTCGGGCCCCAGTTCAATCCAGATTCATTCACTTCCAAGCCCGTCTAGCCCACTTAGATAGGCCTGTTCGGTAACAAGAAAGAGACAAATACCCACACAAAAAAGAAATAGAAAAAAGAGAATCGGATTCTCTTTGCTCATTGCACATTTGCATGATTGCGTCTCGCACTGGAAAAAAAAAAAAAAAAAACGTATTTTTGCTTTTTGAAATCTGTTGGGCTTTGATTATTACATCAATAAATCCAACGCAAAGGGAAGAAGGAAAAAAGAGAAAAGAAAAAGCTTGAAGAAATGGCAGAGAAACCTCAACCAGTGAAAGTACTATATTGTCCAATATGTTCTCTTCCAGCGGAGTACTGTGAATTCGGCCCTGATTTCGAAAAGTGCAAGCCTTGGTTGATCAACAACGCCCCTGAGCTTTACCCACATCTTCTTAAAGGTTTTATTCCTTTTTTATAAAGTATTATGCAGTGTGGATATTTGCATGCTTATTTTTTTAATCTCATATGTTTCTGTTTGTTTGCCGATGAAACTGACAATAAAGAAGACAAAGTTTTGTTTTTTGTGGGTTTTGTTTTTGGGTTTTAAATTTGGCTTCTTTGGAGGTTGTTTTCTGATACGGATTGATGAATGATTAGAAAATTCTCTGCTTTTCGCTAATATTTTTTTTTTCTCAATGTCAATTGTTTTACTGTGATTTGAACACCCTCTCGCTTAGTTTTTTGATCGTAGTTGGAAGGAAAAATTGGAAGGGTAAGAGAAGAAAGGAAATTTTCTGGTTTTTCTGAATGTGAGTTTCTTATAGTAAGTTAATAACTTG
Organism: Fremontodendron californicum; assembly: GCA_030761205.1. Classification (NCBI taxonomy): domain Eukaryota; kingdom Viridiplantae; phylum Streptophyta; class Magnoliopsida; order Malvales; family Malvaceae; genus Fremontodendron; species Fremontodendron californicum. The sequence goes on from JAULJL010000003.1 coordinate 2,884,020, forward strand.
TCTTTGATGATTGTTTTTGGTGTTCAGAGGCTGATGAAAAGGAGGCTGAGAAGGTTTCTCAAAAGCTCCAATCAGTTGGTATTTCCTCTGCTCCTAATGCGGCGGCATCTTCAGCTCCACCAGGTTAACATGGAGAATATTTGATCACAAATAATGCCTTAAAACATTTTAATTCTCACTGATTCAATGCTGGTTTTTATTTTTCAGGGGATACATCTTCATCTAAGCAAGGAGAAGTAAAGCGTCTTCCTGGTGGAAAAATAAAGAAGAAAGTAAGGCTCTTTTTTTTTTTTGGCATTATATTCGCAAAACATTCATAGTGTGTTTTGAAGCTTTTGATCCCCAATCTTTAAATAACTTTTTCTAGATTAGCTTAGGTAATGTGTAGGGACCAGAGTTGAATGTTCCAATATTTCATGGAACTAGTTCTCCTGGTTCCTTTGCTTTTCTTTCTGATGTTTCTTGTCTAATTGAATATTGTTGATATGCATGTCATTCATGTTCTAAATCATGGTAAAATATTTTCGTATTTCTTATTCAAATTCATTGCTTGTGGACCTTTACCTAAGATTGCTTATTATTAGGATGTGTGAGTAACATATCTAGTCTTCCTAATTTTCCCTTCTTTTTTTATTTTGTCGAATAAAAGGAGAAACAAGAAGTTGTTATTGAAAAGGTTGTACGTAACAGGCGCAAATGTATCACCATTGTGAAAGGATTGGATCTATTTGGTGAGCCACTTACTGATATGCCTCTGTTGCATTCTCACATTTTATCTTTTTCATCTCCTTATTAGTTTTTGCCAAAACAAGTTAATTTCTGATGAGGATGTATTTTTTTTTCAGGAATTAAGCTTAGTGATGCTTCCAAAAAGCTGGGGAAGAAGTTTGCCACCGGAGCATCAGTTGTTAAGGTGTATAAAAGTCATCTGCACTTGTAGTTTTCATTCCATTATCGGTTCCTTTTTTTCAAAAACTTTTTGATGATTGATTTCCTGTAGGGGCCAATCGAGAAGGAGCAAATTGATGTTCAAGGGGACATAGCATATGATATTGTGGAATTTATTACAGAGACCTGGCCTGCTGTAATTTCTTAAATCATCTTATTTACATTTCCGTCAATACGAAAATATGGACTCATGATTGTTTATTTTCTTTATTTTTGGTATTAAAAGGGACTATTCTCTGCTTTTACACATGAAAATACGATTCAACATGAAACTCTCCAATTCCTAGTTAGGTATAGCTTGATGATAAAAAATGGTTCTTTATCGCCTTGAAAGTGAGGTTATATTGTTCACTGCTAGTGCTAAAGCTGGATGAAATTTCATTTAGTTGTTTAGTTGTGTTTATATTTGTACACCATGATAAAATTTAATGCATGCCTCCTTGCTGGAAGAGATGGCATTACCATTCTTTGGAATATTCTACTAAATTTTCTTAGGACTTATTACTAATATATTTTTATGTTTGCAATAAGTCATCATGTTCCCAAAATTTGCTCTCTCTCCCTCTCTGAATTGAATCTTGTATCTTTGTTGTTCCCTTTCAGGTTCCTGAAACTGCCATTTTCTTCATTGAGGATGGAAAAAAGGTTCCAGCTGCTTGATGCTAGAGCTTGGAGCAGAACTGGGGGCTGGGCTTTTAAAGCAGATTGATGAGCCAGTTCCACTTTGACTGGACTTAAGTGTTTTTCTTTGATGGGCAAGCACTTAAAAGTTCCTTTTCATGTGAATGATGTTGGAGAAAAAAAAAAAGTAGATAGATGGAGAATATCTTAGAACTTGAATGTAATTGATCTGCCTTGAGCAGAACTTCATAGCAAGTGTTTTATTGGTGTATAAGACAAATATGAGCTTTATGGTAAATGTGAATTGGTTTTCCAATCTTTTGAATGCTTGTTTCAAAGCCCAGTGGAAATAATTTTCCAATCTTTTTCAGTGCTTGTTGTAAAGCTCAGTGATCATATTGGAATAGTTAACAATGCTAGTGGAAACCACTGAAATTCCTCTTAATATCTGACAATATTTGCCCATCTGTTATGTTCCCTTTGCTTCACCTAGAGAGCTAGAAAAAAAAAAAGAAAAGAAAAAGGAAGGACTGGAAATGGTTTACTAAATTGGTACCTATATAAATTTAAGAAGTCCTGAATGTATCCTGTATACATTCGATAGTTTTGAACATAATATTATTATATGATACGAGAAAAATAATTAATATGATATAAAATATGATTTGATGCGAAGAAATAGCATTAATACAATATAAATACAGGACTAACTCGAAAATTTGAGTTTTAATCTCATTTATAAATATAAAAAAAAAAACGAGCTGGAGAAAACTTGGGTTCATGACTTATGAGTCCAGGGGTGATTGGACGGGGCTCCGTTTAATTTGTTTCCGACCCAAATACACACCAACAACAAAAGTCTCAGTTTTGCATAGTAATCATTAGTAGCATAAATCGAATATCCTCTGAGGTAAATTTGAAAAAGATATCATCAATAATACAATAATTATTAAATGATATAATGAATAAAGATTATTTAAAAAAGAAAAAAAAAATAAAAAATTATGAATAAGAAAAATTGTAAAAACAAAATTATTTTTGATAAAAAAATATTTTTTTCTCTTTCTTTCTTATTTTTAATTAAAAAATAATTTTTTTGAAAATAATTCTTTTTTTAATTTTAAAAAATCAAATTTTAAAATTTTTTTATTTACTTTTTTTAATTAAAAAATTTTAAAAAATAAAATAAATATTTCTTTGTTTTTTAATTTTTTTTAAAAAGATATTTAAATATTTTATTTTTTAAATTTATTTTCAATTAAAATTTTAAAAAAATAATATTTTCTTAATGAAGGAAAAAAAAAAATAATTTTTTTTATTAAGAGTAATTTTATTTTTACAATATCTTTTATAATAATTTTTAATTATTTATTTTTCTTTTTTAAATAATTTTTATTTATTAAATCATTTAACAATTATCTGCGACAGTATGTTTTTCATATTTACCCTCTCCTCTACCTTTCTCCCTTGATTCGTCCCGGAATGTAAAGAACCAAACCAAACCCCCCTATTTTGTCCCTTAAACCCGAAACAGAGGCCCTCTTCTCATCTCATCTTCAGTTTATAACAACCTCTTCTTCTTAACTTCATTTCTAAGCTTTACTTCTCTCAAGGTAATCAATCACTGTTCAGTTCAGCAATGCTGTCTACTTTCTTCCCCCTTTTCCGTTGTTATTGGTTCTTTTACATGTTTATTCATTATTGGGTTCTTAGCAATTGTTGGTTATTCTTTGAGAAAACAAACAACTTTGAAACTCTGGGTGTTTAAGATCAATGCCTTTTGGAAGTGGGTTTACTTTTATGATTCAGCTATGCATCTTAAAGACTTGATTTTTTTTTTTGTCTCAAAAGGAAATAGTGTTGGGCCCAGATTTTAGTATAAGCTAGCTTATAACCGTGGTGGTTTTTAGAGCACGTTGCCCTGGATTTTTAAAACTAACTTTGTACCATATTGGTATTTGGCAGCTGCATTTGCATATTGTTTGGGACAATCAAACAGTAAAATGGCACATTGGCTATCAACTTCATGCTCGGTTAGGATCTCCTCTAGCTACAAACCTTGTGGTCAACCTCTGAATCAGGTTCGGACAGCACTTCCTACCTCTTTTACCGTTCACAATTGCAAATCCCCCTTCAAAAGGCTTGTTTCGCAAGGAGACAGTGCAGGAAGAAGTTGTGTGGTTCGTGCAAAACTGCCACCCCTGTAAGCCAAGAAGTTTCAGCTAACCCCGTTCTGGTTCTAATCAGTCTCCAAATGAACCTTCAAAGCCTCAGCGAGTCATGGTTATTGGTGGAGATGGCTACTGTGGTTGGGCTACAGCTCTCCACCTATCCAATAAAGGTTATGAGGTTGCAATTGTCTGACAGCCTTGTCCGTCGTCTCTTTGACCACCATCTTGGTCTTGACTCCTTGACACCCATTTCCTCCATCCATAACCGACTCCGTTGTTGGAAAGCTATAGCTGGAAAGACAATTGAACTTTATATTGGTGATATTTGTGACTTTGAGTTCTTATCTGAAACCTTCAATTCATTCGAACCTGATGCGATTGTCCATTTTGGAGAGCAGCGGTCTGCCCCTTCTTCAATGATTGATCGATCAAGAGCTGTGTTCACTCAGAAGAATAATGTGATTGGAACACTTAATGTTCTTTTTGCAATAAAAGAATTCAGAGAACAGTGCCATCTTGTGAAGCTTGGGACAATGGGAGAATATGGAACTCCAAACATAGATATTGAAGTGGGTTATATAACTATTACTCACAATGGAAGGACTGATACTTTGCCTTATCCAAAGCAGGCAAGCTCTTTTTATCATCTCAGTAAGGTTCATGATTCAAATAACATAGCCTTCACTTGCATGGCTTGGGGGATCAGAGCCACTGATCTAAATCAAGGAGAGTGGTTTATGGGGTAAGGACCAATGAGACTTCAATGCATGAAGAGCTGTTTAACAGGTTAGATTATGATGGAGTATTTGGTACAGCATTGAATCGGTTTTGTGTTCAGGCTGCTGTTGGTAACCCCCTTACAGTTTATGGGAAAGGAGGCCAGGTGAGAGTCCTCTTTCGAACCTACTAACACCCCATTTTTTCTTCATTTTTGTTTCCATAAATAACTTAGGCTATGTGAAGCCTATATAGCCTATAAGAGTGCTGAAGGGAAGGGATGTCTGGCAAATCCCTGTCCCTGAGAGTAGCAGCTGGGCATGGAAGAAGTTAATGAAATTAAGGCATAAGATTCAGCAATTTCCAGCACAGCAGGGAGGAAACAGATGGCCATTTCCAGGAAACAAATATGATGTAAGAGCTGTATGGAATGCACTCAGACCAAGAGCAGAAAAGGTGGCATGGCATAGGTTAGTATGGTCTCCACACCTCATTCCCAGACATGCGATTATATCCTGGATGGCAGCACTGAACAGGCTGCCAACAAAGGAGAAAATTGCATCATGGGGGCTTACAGTGGATGAACTGTGTGTTCTATGCAAAGAGGAGAAAGAAACTCGTGATCATCTCTATCTGGGATGCCCTTACTCTGCATCTATATGGCAGCAATTGCTTCTGAGCTCCAAGGTCAGGAGGAGAGTGAAAGGATGGGAAGAGGAAGTGAAATTGGCTACTAGGAAGCTGAAAGGGAAAGCATTGATCACTATAATTCTAAGAATGGCATGGAATGCATTTGTATATGAAGTGTGGAGAGAAAGAAACAACAGAATCTTCAAGAAGATTGAAGAACCCTCATCAAAGGTGCTGGAAAGAATCAAGGATTCGGTCTCTATAAGATTAAAGGGACTACGTTGTATTGCAGCTGATTCAATCAATGTCGAGCTATGCAATGGCTGGAACTTGAATTCTGATATGTTTGTTAGATAGAATTGGTTGTTATGGTTTATTGTTGTAAATGATTCTTTTGTAGCAGCTATGCTGCTATAAACAGTTTGTAGCAGCTATGCTGCTTCTTGGATAATAAAACTTACAAATTATCCCAAAAAAAATAACTTAGGCTATGTCTTTATTGTGTGATTCTGCGTTTGGGAGGAATGATTAGTCTTTGACACACACCTAGAGCCCATTCATTCAACATGCTATATGTTTTACCACTTAGCGCACACATATGAGACATGGGTTTTTATAATGCAGAGAAATGGAAATTCCTAGGTACAGTAATGTTCAGCTATAATTATAGGATAGCATTTTTCCTGCTTTCATATTTCTGTCATGTTTTATTTATAAAATTCAGACCAGGGGTTACCTTGACATAAGAGACACAGTTCAGTGCTTTGAACTTGCCATTGCAAATCCAGCACAACCTGGTGAATTTCGGGTCTTCAATCAATTCACTGAGCAGTTTTCTGTCAATGAACTTGCTGCCCTTGTAAAAAAGCAGGAGAGAAGCTTGGACTTTGATGTGCAAACTATAACTGCGCCCAACCCAAGAGTTGAGGCAGAGGAACATTATTACAATGCAAAGCATACTAAACTCATTGAGTTGGGATTCGAACCACATTTACTCTCAGACTCTTCTTGACTCATTGCTCAACTTTGCTGTTAAGTTCAAGGGTCGTGTTGACAGAAAACAGATTATGCCCAATGTTTCTTGGAGAAAAATTGGGGTGAAGACCGTGCCAGCTAATTAAGCGGTCAACAGATGTAGATGTGAGTAAGTTCTTGTTTATCTTGTTGTATCATTTTGCCCTTTGTAGATGGAACTTGAAACATTTTGTATAAAATGTAGAATATAGGTTCATGGCTTCTAGAATGTAGTAACAGAGTTTACTATTACCGTTAACTTTTGATTTGTAGTCGAATAAATTTTTATTTTAAATGAAATATTGATTTATGTTAAAGTTTATTTAAATATAAATGAAAGATTATGAATTTATTTAAATATAAATTAAAAATTTATTAACCTTCACTCGAAGAACCGACAAAAAAACCAAACTACTATTGTTGTTATCAGCACTTCAAACGTGAATAACCTCAATTTTCTTCAAAACCAACCAAAATCGTTAATTCCAATAGTATTTCGGGCCGGATTTGAAAAACTTTAACCAAGATCCAAACCCAAACCCTTGTCTATATCAAGTCTCCTCGGGATTTTAAACCCCTTTTAGCCATTAAGATGTCAAAGGCAAAGGGGGCATCTCCTTTTTGTTTTTACAGACAAATAGCATCCGAGACTAGGCAAGCAGACAAAATCCAGGCACTGTTTGCCAAACTTTCTTTGCGTTTGCATTGCACTTTTTATTTTTTGGGATAGGGTTTGTAGCAGTACCTAGGCCTAGTTTGTCGATAGAAAAAAAATGAATTTAAAAGTATAAATAAATAAATTATAAATATTTAATATTATAAAAAAACAATATTATAATGAATTAAAATAACTAAAATACATACATAAAATAATAAAATTGCGATTGAACTGTAAAAACACATTTTAAATGCCTCTTACTTTGCAAACCAAATTATTTAATTAAAAAGTCAATTTTGTTTTTGTTTTTGAGATTGATGCAACTTTTAAGCCAAGAACTCATTCTCACCTCAATCCTATACTAGTAGCTAAAGCCTCATCAGCAGTAGTCATGCGTTTTCTCAGAATATAACCAAAATTTTGTTTTTAAAAAGAAAAGTGAAAGTGAATGCCGAAATGGATTAAAACTTTTGCCTATAGTGTCATGTAGATTAGGGAAGCCATCAGCATAACTGTGGTAAGCATGCATTTCAAAGGAAAAAAAATTATACTAAAAATTGCTTATTATCTTCATGAGAAAAGCCTTTAATTTCAAACTTTTTTATTGGCGACTGAAATTTTACAAAGTTAATTTGGTAAGTTATATTTATAAGGGTTTTGCTAATGAGTGCCCTAAGGTTAGTTAATATGCTATTTATAGTAAAAATATTGTATTAAATACAAAAACTGATAACTTTATTCATCATTTTCAATACATTGAATGAAGATATTGCTATATATAGTAACCTTAAAGAGTGCCCTTAGGGCACTTGTTAGCAAAATCCTATTTATAATAATTCTGGTTTGAACAAAGGGTTAAGTAGTATAATGTCCTGATGGGCTAGCAATTTATTATGATCATGGCAAAGAAAAATAATTGTATGAAACGGTAACTCTACGTCAATATATATCAATTCTATTCAAATTATGCCATGTAATTAAATTTTTTTTAAAAATCAATTATTTATTACACATTACATGTAATAATTAAATGATAATTTATTTAAATAAATGTCTTCAACATGTATAAACCTTTTTTTTATCAGGAAAAAAGTTACGAAATTATTATTCATTCTATCCCTTGAATCTTATATTTTCAGTAGATTTTGGGCACTACTCAGAATTAAGGTTAAAAATGAAAATTAAATAGAAGAAATTTACGCTGAATATGTTTGAAGCAATAAAATAATGCTTCCATTAATTATATATAGATTGAACTGTAATAAAAATGATAAAAGTTGAAAGAAATTAAGGGCTTAAATAAAACTATGAAATGAAGGTAATAACACTGAGGAGAACTATATTTTCAGCATCAGTATGATGCAAACTTAAAACTATTAATTACCACGGGAAATGGTAGGGCTGCAGCAGTGCTAGATCTCCAATTTTTTCTGATCTTTCGATGGAAAAAGATTGGGATATATAGAACTTGAAAAGTTAAAGAACCACAACCTAACCTTGCCATGGTGTTTGACTGTGCTGGTTCTGTTGTTGCCCATATGCTGAAGAAGAGTTTATACGATGATGATTAAGCCCAGCTAAGTTGGGGAAATCTCTATGAGGAAAAGCTTTAAGACCCAAGAAATCTCTTGTCAACCCATCATTCCCTCCTATGTTACTACTAGCAGCACTACTACTTCCTCTACCTTGATGATCACTTCTGCTAATTAATTGGGATTCGGTTGTTTTTGAGAGATGATCAGTAGTTTCTTGAAAATTAATGCTGTTTCCTTTGGTGTTCCATATCCCATTGAAAGACTGTTCAAAAGATGAAGACCCGTCAAACCCACTTGTAGAACCCATCATATCATGGAGTAGAGAATTAGGAGCTGCTCCGGCTCCAGCACCTGCAGTACTATTTGTTGCAGCTACTACCTGTTCCATGAAACCAGAGGTGATAGCAGCTTTATTCCCAAAAGATGCCAACCCATGGGGAAACCCACTTCCAATAAGCTCTTCACGTGCGGACAAACCCAGACCAGAACCAGAACCAGCTGTAGACGCGGCAAAAGATGTGGAACCACTGGTTCCTGACATGTGAGCCTGGTGGTGGTGATAAGGTCTTTGCATGGCTACACCTACAGGTGGTTGTAAGGGTTTGCTCATAGTCACACCCATTTGAGCTGCTTTTTGCAGGAGTGCAGTTGCAGACATGTGTGGAGAAGCTGTGGGGGTCTGGAATGGAGGAAGTGTATTAGAACTAGTGTTTTGGCTAGGGTTTTCGTTCTGTGACATTGGGTGGTCTAAAATCAATGGTGATGATGAAAGGTTTATTGAGGGGGAACCAGGCCCAGCTCCTACTCCTGGTGGGCAAGCTAACCATGGTGGAATGCTGTCTGCTGGTACTCTTGCATTGAAAAGATGATCTTGTTCTCTTTTCGCTGATAGGGCATGAACAGCATGGCTATGGAGTTGGGTTTGCAGATTGGTCATATGTGAAACTGAAGAGCCAGGTTGCTGTGAAGAGAGAGGAACTGGGTTTGCAGCTGTAATTGCTCTTGCACTCTCCTCAGCTAAGGCATCGCAAAACGCTCTGTGAGTGATGAAACTGTCCCTCCTGTAACCACAAAAACAAGCAAATAAAACAAAAAGAGCAACTTATCACATATTCACATGTCAACTTTTTGTAAACAAAAAGACATAGCAGATGTAACCATTAAAAGTTAATAATTTCCTAATCCAAGCAGCACTATGTGGTTGGCCATTAGAAAATTGTTTCTTAAACACTTTAAACCTCTCTCTCCCCCCCTTTCTGTATTGTGTTCCACGAGGTTACTATTCTAGTTTTCTTTTAGTATTTTTTATTGGACATGATGAGGCAACGTTACTAACTATTCTTGAAATGTTAGTAAATTGTGGGAACGTAAGGATAAAATTGAAATATCCATTTTGCTTGGTAAATCATGTGAACCTGCTATCATCCTTTATTCCTCCTATCTATTAAATATCTCTCACACACCTGCAGGCACAAGCTGACGCTATGTGCATGCAGAAGAGTAAAGAGAGATCAAATGAAGATTGAGGGAATTCAGATTAACTTTATGATATATGTGATCTGAACTCGTTAATTAATTAGCATGTGTTGAACTTGATGAAGTCACTTAATTTATAGATGTTGTTCCTCTTTTTTCGTTACCTGGAGAAAAGGGTTCCGCAGTCACATCTATACTCTCTCGTGCCACAAATTTTGGAATGAGCTTTCCAGTCTGATTGAACAGCGTAAGGCTTTGAACACTTTTCACACTTCCACTTCTTCTCACCATGCTTTCTGCAAAAGTGCTTCTTGATTCCCGTAAGGTCTCCAAGAGCCCTAGATGGGTCATGGTGCACACATGTTGTCTCTGGACACACATATACCTTCTTTATGACCTCCTTGTTTGTTCTTTGCTTTAGTTTCCATGGCAGATTATGTCCTCTTCTATGAAGCTGAAGATTCTGATCTCTCTGAAACCCTTTGTTACAGATCTCACATATAAACCTATTTGTTGCCATGAGTGTCTTGGGAGACAAAGCTATGACTTCTGCATCTGGGTCTGATAATTCATATATAAAATCCTCCCAAAAAGGGGAAAAAATGAAAAGAAAATAACAAGGCATGAAATCCAAGTAGTAGCTATAGTAACTGAGAATATTACATTAATTACTTTGCTTTAATTTGATGAGTTGAAAAATAAACCTGGGTTGCCTGGAAGACTTCTCTTCTTCTTTGCTGCAGTTGGTGCTTGATTTGTTGAAGCAAAAGACTGTTGTGGGTACAGTGTGCCAGCCTCAATTCTGGTACCTGAAGAAGCACTTACTTCATCTGATGTTGAAGTCAAATTGGACATACTCTCATCCACCACCAAACCTTTCATCTTCTCCCCCTATTATATATTCAATTACTGGATTTTGTGATATATATATATATATATACAAGATTCACTTGATGACTAGTCTATAGCCCTCTATATATATATATATATATCAACTTTATAATATATATATCTATGACAGGATGTCTGAGATCTGCTTATGAACCCTAATTTAGAAAGGCTAATAAAAGTGGAAAGTAATAAATAATGCAAGAAGAGTAGCTGATTTCAGTTTGTTCCCCCCCTTCCTACCAAATCCCATTTCTTTTTTGCTTTGAATTTCTCAGTATCTTCCTGTTAATTCTTCTACTAGTATGTTTTCTTTTATTTGCTCTTAATTTCAGCAAGTTCTTGAAACTTGAATTGAAGCTATAAACAAAGAGTGATGATGTAAAATGAAAAGAACAAAGACTAGAGAAAAGAGAGACAAGTTTCAAAATGGATTAGCCCCCAAAACCTTAAAATTAACTATTATAGCTACTCTCCAAATTCAAGTTCCAAAAAAAAAAAAAAAATCTTTGCTTACTACAGATGCTAACCCCAAGAAGATCATTGAACAAAACGCCACACCAAAACTTATAAACTGAACCCAAAAAAAAAAAAAATCCTAAATAAATATAAACAAGAAACTGAAAAACGTGAGAGAAAGAGAGATGAGAGAAAGGGAGAGGTAAGAGAAAGAGAGAGAGAGATAGATGAGAAGAGATTCCTGAGAAGCACTTCCACTCATCCAAACCAAAACCAAAAATCCAAAGCCAACAGGCTTGTTTGTAACCTTGCACTTTCTGTCTTTTCTTTTGTTCTCTTCTTAGTGTTACTCTTTGAGAAAAAGAAAGAAAAGAAAGAATTCTTATTTAACTATGAACTTTAAATTTTGCTGTTTTTGAAAACACTGATTTATTCCCCATTTTCACACCACCTTTCCTCTTCATATAAAAAAGTAGACATAAAGTAACCCAAATCAAAAAGATGGTAGTAGGATTTTACATACACTAGAAAAAAAAATTATATGCAAATTTCAGAAATTTAAATTGTGTCACAAATTACTTTTAATCGCATCGCGCAAAATGCTAGAAAGAGAAAGGGAGAAGAGACAGATGATATATATATAAGCAAAGTTGATTACAGGCTTTTAACAAGATGGGTAAAAGAAGTTAGAAAGCAAAACCTCTTTCTCCCTGTGAAACTTACATAAACATGATTGGTTCAGTGATTGAATTCCAAATTCCAGCAGACACAGTTCCCAAAATTATTTTGAACTTACTATACTATTTAAGTACTCTTAATGTTTGGATTAACTTTTAACTTCATTTAAAAAAGCTACTACTAAATTCTTTGGAGAAAATTTATCAGTATATATAAAGAGGTTGGTCCCCAAATATGCTGCCCAACCCATCATCACTTAAATTATTGTTGGTGAGAGAGAGAAAAAAAATAAAAATATACTTGACAGCAACATGGTCATAAGGCAAAATGAGGAGGATAAAGATTAAAGAGCATTCAGAGGCCAAAAGTAAGAATTGTCAAAGTTCTTTAACGATGAATGATTGAACCGTGTGTTGAAGCAATTATTTTCTAACACATTAATTTGAGATTTAATGGTTAGTATACATATAGAAGGTTTGATACTGAACAGCTTTGGTGTAGGCATAAAATTATGATATGAAGCAGTATTTCGACTCATATATATATATATATATATATATGACAAGTCATCTTAAAAGTACTAATTAACTAAGATGCTAAATTCAGAAATATATCATTGCATAACACTGATTTTTTAATCAAAATTTTGTTCTTTAATTTCTTGAATCGTAAACTATATATTCATGTAAGGCTTAAAGTGTGTGAATATGTTGATCAACATTGTTGATTTAAAAAAATTTATATTATGTTAGTTATAAAGTATTGTCTGTTTTAAAGGTTTGGAGTCTTGCTCTCACGGGTTTATTTTTTTAAAAAAGATGCCTCGATCGGAAAATGATTACCCTTATTTTATAAAGTCACGTTCAATCTTTGACTATTAGATATAAAATCATTTCTCCCTCAACACTAATTCCTAGTTAAGATTGTGAACTGTGTTTCTTACAAAACGATGTCATTTTCATGCAATTATTGAATTGTGCTAGTAATGAAGTATCATCTGCTTTGGAAATTCGAAGATCTACTTCACGATTTTATCTTTTCAAAAAAATTGTCTCGATCAAAGAAAAATAACTTTTACTTTATTAATTCATAATCTAATCCTTAGTTATTAAACGTGAAATCGTATTAACAGAGTCAAATTTGGGCGCTTGAGATAAGAATTTAGATGGTTGAGCCAGCAAAAATGAGAAAATGTTTGACCACACTATCAACCCCACTCCACACACCCAATATAGATCTCATAAAACACAAAATAATGTGACATGTTTTGGAGATACATTGTCTATATGTTTTATTCATGTTTCACAGTAGTTTTTTTGTCTTCACACTACCAAATGGGTCGATTAAAAAAAGTTGTGTTTAATTTGTTTTCATTTGTCATTTTCAGCTTTTACATAATTTATCTATTTGTTTATTAATTTCAGTTTGGTTCTACTATATATAGTTTATTTCCACCATTATAGCTTCCAGCTCATTATTCCCTTATTTTAGTTATTTCATTATCCCAATATCAACATCATGCCTCGCTTAACAAGCTCAAGGAATCCTGTAAACACAGTTAACAAAAGGGCTTAACTAAATATTTAATTTATTCCTTGCTGCCATATATTTGTTTAAGAGTCGGATTATTCATCTAAATTCAAAAATTTATCCAATATTTGAAAGAATTTGAACAAAAATATTACCTATTTCACTATAAAAATCTTACCTATTTAACTTTCGATCTGGACCAAACCTATTTAAATGTAGTAATATTTATATATTTATGTTTTACACAAATATATGCAATGTTATTCATGTGATTGCTTCCCCCCTTGGATGTGAAAAGGCTTTGGATGTTGTTATAGTGTTGTTAGGGATAGGGATGGTATTGGCATCCAATATTTTTGCATACAATCAGATGAAGATGTGTCATATCCAACTTTAATTCATCTCAACCGACATTTCATGGATATCAAACAGATGGAAAAGTAATAGAGAAATATGATTTGTTTATCAAATTCAAATTGTAACTTTCTTTCTTTTCATTGACTATATATATAGAGAATCATTTTAACTTTGATTTCCAAAAAGAAGAAAGTAATATGTTATATTTATATTATCAGCAAATGTACTGTGGGAGAAAGAAGAAACCAGAGTCAACACTAGTGCTACTATCTCTATATAGGCACAGTGAATGTAAGATGTAAGGCTGTATTGCTTGCCACTCTGAATAGTTTTAAATCAGATCACGGTTTCGTCACAAATGTGATTGTGATGTAGTAATTATGGATGTCGCAGATGTTATATAAAACTTTACGTGTTGCGTTTGTCGTAAACGTGAATTTAATAATATCATAAGTTATACGATATAAAAATTTCCGTTACATCGCTTAATGATTACATTTTAAAATTATAAACATACATAGAGACAAGAAAATATTTTCTATGGATTTCCAAAAAGGAGAGGATTCTTTATAAATAAATTTCTTCTCCTAAATCACTATAAATTGGATCATATGAGGTCTAGTGCACTACTTTTGATGTAGGCTGTTTCAATAATAGAAGGGAATATTGACAGACATTGACATGAGATATTTTGAAGGGTCACAGTTCTACAGGATATGAAAATATTATATGGGTCTTGGTCTTGAATAGTTACGGATAGGGTTCAATCAAGAACCTTAAAAAAAAATCCCAGGGTTTAATATACATATTATTGGATTCATGGACAGAAATTTGGCTCCACAATCACTCAAAATATATTAATCAGATCATATAGAAACATCATCAATCTTATGGGTAGAAGTGCTCATGGTCGGGCTCATGGTCGGGCCAGGTCGAGACCCGAAATTTTTTTAACATTTTTTTCAGGTCAATCCTTGGACAGATCCGGGCCGGTCTGTGAGCTCGTGAACATAGTTTATCTCATTTAAAAAATAAAAAAATAAAAAATTAATTTTATTATTTTTATAATTAAAATTAAATAAAATAATATTATTTTAATATTTAAAACACTGTTTCAAATCGAACCGGACCGATCCGGATCAAAAATTATCTTTTCAAATCTAATTCAATACGGACTAAACGAGCTACCAATCTGTAAGCAGATCTACTTATGGGTAGCATTTCGGTTTTACTAAAGTTATTAATCTTTTCATTTTTTTTTTTCTTTTGGGGGTTAAAATTTTGAAATGCCAATCAGACAATGTCATTTTACTGATATAGTTCTATAAATACTACCGACAAAAGTTGGCTGGGACCCTACGGGGACTGGCTGGTTTTGCGACTCAAGGGTTACGGCAAGAGCTGTGTGGTTCGTTCAGATCAGTGTGGACCAAGTTATCCACATGGTTAAAGACCCACTTGACTCTAGTCTCATGCCACACTTCTTTGAATCATGTGTTTGTGTACGTGATGTATAGCTATAGCAAAGGAAATAATGAGTTAAGGTTGGAAAAGAAATACGACAACTGAGAATGAAATGATGAAAGAAATGGAACAATCATTCCTGTTTTTCACGTATTGTATATATAAAATTGGAGAAATTTTTGGGGAAATTTTTGGTATTCGAATGATTACTCCCATTTGCATTGTTGTTGGTAATTTTCAGCTTTTTTGGTCACAATTTTTAGCCATCAAGAGACAGTAAAGAGAGGTGGAAATGAAGGGACTTTATGGAGTTGCCATTTTGGTTTAAAATATGTATATATAGTATTCGATTCCAATTTGGAAGAGATTAGAAATTATTATTATTTCTAGAAATTATTATTATTTCTAATCTTAAATGGAAGAATGACAACTCAATAACAAGGAAGGCTACATAATAATGGGTTCATGCCATGCCAATTTGCCATTTACATGCTTTTTTTTTCCCCAGGGAATGGGGTCATATATATTTCTTTTGACATTACTAGGCAGTATTGTAGGGACATTGAAGGCCTAATAGGGCAGCAAAAATAGTCACTCGAGAAACTAGGCTATGCTCTTCAATTTTTGTGAATAATGGATATATATAAATTAGTTTTGTAAAAGTTTGAATAGATCCCCTTCAATTCAGAACTTAATTACAGTTGGTTCATATAGCTAGATATATTTAAAAAGGGATATCTAGCAAATTTGAAATTCGAATTTCAATATTTGCAATATCTTTTCTTATCCCAAATTACGGACTCCTATATACAAAAAAATATATATTCGAATTCGGCCCCTTTACCTTAAATCAAAATAATAATAGTAATTATTACAGTATTTCAGAAGCTTTTGTTGCCTTTCTACCCGTTTGTACCTTATATTTTCGATGAATTATCCTTTTTTTTGGATAATTGATGAATTATCCTCAGTGGAAGGTTTCTTTGGCCGATTTAATCATTAAACCTTTGTATAAATGAATTTGGAAACATATTGTAATGCAGCTTGCTCCCTTTCTGGTCCATCATAAATCTTGATCATGTCAATCCAATCCTTCTAAGTATTTGATTCCACAACTCCAAAGAGATTTTTTTATTATAATAAACTCCTAGTTAGTTCTTATAATTAACTCCAAAGAGATTTTTTGCAATTAGTTGTTTTCTCATAGTTTGTTTTACTTGTTGGGGAAAACAAGTTGCTATCAAATGTGCTAGTTGAATTTAGATATAAATTTGAGTTCTTTTTAATTAGTCATTGAATTATATCTTTTTTACCATAATATTATGTTGTTAGCATGTTTCATAAGAACTCATTTTTGGCTTTGCATTATTATCTTCTTTTGATATAATTTTTGTTATCTTTGATATTTATACTATATATAAAACTTTTGACTGAGTTTGGTGTCACTAAATCAAGTGACACCAATTCAGTTGGGAATTGAAAAAAAAAAAAAAACCAAAAAAAAAGTTATTATAAAAATTTAAAATTAAATATATACATGTCTATTCACTTAAAAAAAAAACTATCCACTTAAAAATATATATATATATATATATATGTACTTTTATTTTTTGCATTTTTTTAAAACACTATTTTTTTTCATTCACCCACATAGTGGGTGTGTCATAATCTAGTAATTTTTGAAAATCTTTGTAAAAAAATTGATAACCTTTGTAATAATTTTAATAACACTTTTAATAGTTTTGGTAACCTTTGATATACTTTTGATAATGTATGTAATAATTTTGAAACTTTTGGTATAGTTTTAATATTTTTTTTATATAATTTTGGTAATCTTTTATATAATTTTGGTAAATTTTTATATGATTTTGGTAACATTTAATATAATTTTGATAATTTTTTATATAATTTTGGTAACATTTTATATAATTTTAATAATTTTTTATATAATTTTGTTTAACCTTTGATATGATTTTGATAAGTTTTTGATAACTTTTTATATTATTTTGATAATCATTGATATAATTTTGATAACCTTTAATATAATTTTCTTAACCTTTGATATAATTTGATAACTTTTGATATAATGTTAATAACATTTGTAATAGTTTTATAACCTTTTATACAATTCTCTTAACATTTATAATAATAATCTAATATAATTTTATACAAAAATAAAAAATCATCTAATATATAAATTTACCAAAAAAAAATTTAATATTAAATTATATATTTTAAAATAAATAATATTAATTTATTATAGTATCTATTTGTTTTACACGTGGCAGGAGCAAACTAAAAGGTGATCGATCCTTTCCGTAAATCTGGGCTTGGCTCTACTTGTCTTTAGCAGCACTATCTGTTTGTACTTTGGTTAATAAATCATATATTGACAAAATTAAGGTACTTCAAGATTTATTTATTTTTTAATTAAATGAGAAATTAGTCACACGCAAAATACAATAGTCAAGCTGCTTCAGCAATCATGATGTAAGGGAAGCTATCAGATAACTCTTCCACTTGACAATTTTTTATTGCAAACCAAGAATTATTAATCATCTCTGTCTTTTAATTATGGAGTAATTCTTGAATTTAACATCAGATTTTTTATCCTCATATACTATATATAAAAAAAGTTTAGGAATCCGTGGTGAAATTAGATATGAATGATTTTGATGAGATTAATTATTATAGCGATGAAATTAAATATTGTAACTATAAGATTAAAATTAATGATTAGATAAGTGTTTAGATGAAAAACAATGATGACGGTGAGAAAAAGTATAGTAAAAAATAAAATGATAATTAAAAAAATTAGATTAAATTTTGTTTATAATTAATAATCATATATATACAAAAATTAAAACATAAAAAAAAATATTTAATTATTTATTATTTTTATGTAAATTTATAATATTTTAAAAATTTATTGACAAAATATTGACACATTATTTTTATATTAAAATTTATCATAATTATAATATTTTTATGTATTTATTTATTTGTTTATTATATAATTATATAAATTTATTTATTATTTAAATAATTAATTAATAAAAATGAGAAAACAAAACAAAAATAAAAAAAAAGTTGCAGTTGCTGCAACTGGAAAGGTGCGTTTGGGTGAAAAATTTAAAATTTTTGAAGAATTTTAAAATATTAACATTTTAAAATGCTTCAATCAAAATACTAACATTTGTAATTATATTGTTTTGATAAATATTTTATTGAAAGAAATTTTGAATATTACAATTTAATGAGGTAAAAAAAATAATTATAATAGAAAAAGAATAATATTAGAGATTAAATAAGAAAAAATATGCAATATGGGTGTCATTAAATTTGTAAAAATGTATAGATATTACTAATAATATGAAAAATAAAAAATAAAATAAGTTTTGGTAGTTAGAATTGAAAAAAAAATAAAAATTGCCTAAAATATATATATATATATAATAAATGTTAATATCTTATTAAAAAATTAAAGAATTTCAAAAATGTCATCTCTGAAGATGAAATTTTGAGGAAAAAAAAAATTAAACCTTTAAAATTCCTGTTTCAAATTTTAAAAATTTTGACAATTCTAATTTTTATTTTTTCAAACAATATAATTTTATTTAAAAATTTAAAAAACCTCTCTACAAATAATTTTTTTTGCTTAAAATCTTTCATCAAAACGCATTCCAAGAGTCCGGTAACTCACAAGTCACAACACACTTGATAGCCAAATACTTTGGCTCGGTGCGATTGTCACGGACCGCCAGAGCGCAGTGCCACGGACTTAGGCAATTCCCCGAATAAGGGCGCGAGTTCGAGTCCGAGGCAAGACAGCGAGAGGACCCAAGGGACGGTTCCCGCAACGGAAGCTTCTGGAAGGCCCTAGGGGCGGCCTTAGCTGGATCACCCTAGGGGCGGCCTTAGCTGGATCACCCTAAGGGCGGCCTTAGCTGGATCACACTAAGGGGCGGCCTTAGCTGGCAGCCTTAGCTGGATCACACTAAGGGAAGCTTCTAGTCCGAATTTTGTTAGCCACACTTGTAAGGGGGAACTTGTCTATAAAAGGGGGCTTCCCCCACCCCTCATTTGTATCCCATTCTTTGTAAACAACTTGGTTGAATAATACAAAACATTCTTCCCCAAACTCTCTAGCTCTCTAGCATTTTAGCATTCTAGCAACTCAGCCAACTTTCGGTTGTTCAAGGCTGAACTTAGGCTTGTCGAGGCAACATATCCGAGCCTAAGGCCGCACGTTTGCTCGGCTAAAGTCTGAGCCCGTGACACGATTGCAAGCTTCGACCAAAACCAAATGGAGCTATAGTCTAGCAAGTTACAACCTGCTCAGGGTCGGACAGATAAAGACATTATCTGAAGATTCCTTACTTGTCATGACATGATTCCTTATAAATGTTTGACACTTGTCTCAAGTGCCAAACTAAAAGGCAGTCTTAGTCTATGATCTCCGGACAAAGCCATTGGTTTATCGCAGCCTTCCTTTGAGAGAACATGGATATATATATATATATATATATATATATATATATATATTTGTACTTTTATTAGTTGGTTTTTCTTGTTTTATGCTAAGCAATGGAATTAATCATCTGATAGACCATATAAGTTTTCAATCCTTCCAGGTTCTACTACCAGAAAAACCAGCATTACAGAACAGCCTATCACTTCTGACCTCCTCAAAACTGGCTAAATGTTAAGACAAGCTAGCTTTATAACTAATCTTGTTCTTACAACATCATATTCTTTCCTAATACCTAGAATCTAGATATTCTACAACGTTTTCTTTTTTACTCATTCCTTTGTTTTTATCTTTGTTTGGTATCAATTCATTCAATCGACTGCTTCAATGATGGGATAAATGGGTGACATTGACTACACAGATCCCAATGGTAAGTAAGCAACTTCATCGTCAAGTTACCTTTTCCTTTTCTCCTTGCACATGGCGGTTTGGACACAGCATATAATGAACCCATCCCTCTAGATTTCCTCATTGTTTGGACAATTCAGCAATCTACCTTTAAATCTAAACTTTCTTCTTTGAGTGGTAAAATTAGAGTTATCTGCTCTAAATTTTTCTCAACAATTGGTATCAGAGCGAGGTTGTGAGTTACTACCATAGTTACTATTCACACGTGTCACTA
This sequence comes from Fremontodendron californicum, assembly GCA_030761205.1. NCBI lineage: Eukaryota > Viridiplantae > Streptophyta > Magnoliopsida > Malvales > Malvaceae > Fremontodendron > Fremontodendron californicum. Next base: position 2,904,319 of record JAULJL010000003.1, read on the forward strand.
TATACTTTTATAGTAATTGTCAACATATACGAGATTTATTCAAGTATATGGTATACGATACTATTCACGTATACGGTACTGTTCACGGTGAAATAGTTATTCAGGTACTATTTTTGGTTTGAGCGTTCTTGAGTCGTGAGGAGTTTGTACTCTACAAGTTTGTGTCTCAAAATCAAGCTTGTTCGGTATTGTTAGAGTCTTGCCGACACGATGGGTGATCTTCAAGTAGTTGGAGGAATCAAGAAGCTCAATCACAAAAATTACAACACGTGGAAGACGTGTATGATGTCTTACCTACAAGGTCAAGACCTTTGGGAAGTCGTTGGTGGTAGTGAAGTTACGAAGCCCGAGCAAGAAGATGCTCAAGGAACCTTGCGCAAATGGAAGATTAAAGTGGGTAAAGCCATGTTTGCCCTTAAGACCACAGTTGAAGAAGAAATGTTGGAACACATACAAAAGCTAGAAACGCCAAAAGAAGCGTGGGATACTTTAGATGCACTCTTTTCGAGAAAGAATGACACAAGACTTCAACTTCTTGAGAATGAATTGTTATCAGTTGCACAACGAGATATACCGATTGCTCAATACTTTCACAAGGTAAAAACGTTATGCCGTGAAATTTCTGATTTAGATCCTACAACTGCTATTGGAGATACCAGGGTAAAAAGAATAATTATCCATGGTTTGAGGCCCGAATATCGCAGCTTCGTTGCCGCTATACAAGGATGGCCAACTCAACCATCACTTGTAGAGTTTGAAAATTTGCTTGTTGGTCAAGAATCTATGGCCAAGCAAATGGGAGGGGTCTCGTTGAAAAGTGAAGAGGAAGCACTCTACACCAACAAAAGCAAAGGCAAATTCAAACAGCACGTCGGTGGTGGATCTAAAAAGTATGGTGACAAGACAAAAAGTTATCAAGGAGAAGGGAGCTCTCGTCCAGGGGGAGCTTCAAAGAATCGTAGCAACAATAAAAGATTTGAAGGTAACTGTTACAACTGTGACAAGAAAGGTCACATGGCAAAAGATTGTTGGTTTAACAAAAGGCCCGCTGAGAGCAATGCTGCTACTTCTAGTACAAAGGAGAAAAGCGAAGATGATTGGGACGCTGAAGCATTTTTTGCTATGGAAGAGGAAGAGTTAGCTCTCACAGTAACAACGGCTGACCGAATTGACTATGAGAATGACTGGATTGTCGATTCAGGTTGCTCAAATCACATGACAGGCGATAAACAGAAGTTGCAGAACCTGTCAGAATACAAGGGAAATCGCATTGTTGTGACAGCTGATAATTCAAGATTACCGATTACTCACATCGGTAAGACGGTAGTAGCACCTCGATATAGTCATAATCAGGTATCACTACAAGATGTTTACCATGTCCAAGGCATGAAGAAAAATTTGCTTTCAGTGGCACAATTAACATCGTCAGGTCACCATATTCTGTTTGGTCCAAGGGATGTGAAGGTATATCGTGATCTCAAAATCTCAGGACAGCCGATGATGGAAGGACGACGTCTGGAGTCAGTCTACGTGATGTCAGCAGAGTCAGCATATGTAGACAAGACAAGAAGGAGCGATACAGCAGATTTATGGCACATGCGGTTAGGTCATGTTAGTTATTCCAAGCTAAGTATGATGATGAAGAAGTCGATGCTTAAGGGACTTCCTCAGCTTGACATAAGAACAGACACAGTTTGTGCAGGATGCCAATATGGTAAAGCACACCAATTGCCATACGAGGAGTCAAAGTTTAAAGCAAAAGAACCATTAGAGTTAGTTCACTCTGATGTATTTGGGCCCGTTAAGCAACCATCAATTAGTGGAATGCGGTACATGGTGACGTTTATTGATGATTTCTCCAGGTATGTGTGGGTTTTCTTTATGAAAGAAAAGTCTGACACTTTCTCAAAGTTTAAAGAGTTCAAAGAGATAGTTGAAGGAGAAGTGGGAAAGAAGATATGTTGCTTGCGCACAGACAATGGAGGAGAATATAGCTCAGGCGAATTCTCTCAATACCTACGAGAATGCAACATACGTCATCAGTATACTTGTGTCAATACACCACAACAGAATGGTGTAGCAGAGAGAAAGAATCGGCATCTTGCAGAAATTTGTCGGAGTATGCTGCATGCAAAGAATGTACCCGGAAGATTTTGGGCCGAAGCTATGAGAACCGCAGCCCATGTGATCAACAAACTTCCTCAACCAAGGTTAGAGTTTGTTTCACCCTTTGAGAAATTGTGGAAAATGAAACCTTCAGTCAGCTACTTTCGAGTATTTGGTTGTGTATGTTATGTATTTGTTCCTGATCATTTACGTAGCAAGTTTGATAAGAAAGCAACTAGGTGTATCTTTGTGGGATACGACAACCAAAGGAAAGGATGGAAATGTTGTGATCCTACGAGTGGAAGATGTTACACTTCACGCAATGTGGTATTCGATGAAGCATCTTCTTGGTGGTCCTCAGAAAAGGAGGTGTTGTCAGATTCAAAAGAATTTGAAGACATGCTACAACAGAAAATGGGAGAGTATATTGTCCAACTTCAATCAACTTCAGACGAAGTAGAAGACCTATGTGATGATGACGATGACGAGCAAGTGTTAGTCCAGAGTCCTTGGCAAACTGGTGTGTATCAACCAGATGTTAGATCGAGTGAAGTGGAAGAACCATCTCCACAATCACAAATCCGAAGGACAACAAGAGCACGGAAGCCAAATCCCAAATATGCTAATGCAGCCATAGTGGAAGAACCAATTGCAACAGAACCTGAGACGTTTGAAGAAGCATCACAGAGTTCTGAGTGGATTATGGCTATGAAAGAAGAGATCACTGCGCTTGAGCAGAATCAGACTTGGGATCTAGTGCCAAAACCAAGAGATGTGAAACCCATATCCTGCAAGTGGGTTTACAAGATAAAACATCGTCCAGATGGGTCGATTGAAAGGTACAAGGCACGATTGGTGGCTCGTGGTTTCTCTCAGAAGTATGAGCTAGACTATGATGAAACGTTTAGTCCGATGGCAAGACTTACAACCGTACGAGTCCTACTTGCCCTTGCAGCCAACAAAGACTGGAACTTGTGGCAGATGGATGTGAAGAATGCATTCCTTCATGGAGAGCTAGATCGGGAAATCTACATGATTCAACCATTGGGATTTCAAAACCAAAATCATCCTGAGCATGTGTGTAAGCTGCGAAAGGCACTTTACGGATTGAAACAAGCACCTAGAGCATGGTATGGTAAGATTGCTGAATTTTTAACTCATAGTGGTTATTCAGTGACACCTGCAGATTCCAGCTTGTTTGTCAAAGCTAATGGAGGAAAGCTAGCTATCGTATTGATATATGTGGATGATTTAATCATAACTGGTGATTATGAGGCAGAAATTCTTCAAACCAAGGAGAATTTATCAGTTCGTTTCCAAATGAAAGAACTTGGACAACTCAAGCACTTTCTTGGTCTAGAGGTTGATCACATACAAGAAGGAATATTTCTCTGTCAACAAAAATATTCTAAAGATTTGCTAAAAAGGTTTGGAATGCTCGAGAGCAAGCCAATTTCAACACCGATGGAACCAAATGGCAAGATGTGTGCACTTGAAGGCAAAGACTTGGAAGATGCAACTATGTATCGACAATTGGTAGGTAGCCTGATCTACTTAACCTTGACTCGACCTGACATTTCTTATACAGTTGGTGTGATGAGTCGGTATATGCAAAATCCGAAGAAGCCTCATTTAGAAGCAGTTCGACGAATACTGAGATATGTGAAAAGTACAATAGATTATGGTCTTTTGTACAAGAAAGGTGAAGACTGTAAGTTAGTTGGTTATTGTGATGCTGACTATGCAGGAGATCATGACACCAGGAGATCAACAACTGGGTACATGTTTAAACTTGGTTCTGGAACAATTTCTTGGTGCAGTAAGAGACAACCAACGGTATCATTGTCAACTACCGAAGCTGAGTATCGAGCAGCAGCAATGGCAGCTCAAGAGTGTACGTGGCTGATACAACTAATGAATGATCTACATCAACCAGTAGATTATGCAGTTCCGTTGTATTGCGACAACCAGTCAGCAATTCGTTTGGCAGAAAATCCAGTCTTTCACGCAAGAACCAAACATATAGAAGTGCATTATCACTTTATCAGAGAAAAGGTTCTACAAGAAGAGATTGAGATGAAGCAGATCAAGACAGATGATCAAATGGCAGATTTATTCACAAAAGGTTTGAGTATCAACAAATTTGAAATGTTTCGTCGTCAACTCAACATGGTGCAAAGAGGAAGAGCTGGTATTGAGGGGGAGTGTTAAATTGTCCAATACCAGCCCAAGAAAAAAAAAAAAAAAAAGCCTAACAATGTGTGGTTGCAATTGTGTGGTTTAATGTGTGGTTGTAGTTGTGTGATTTAAATGTGTGGTTGTTATTAAACAACAATGTGTGGTTGCAATTGTGTGGTTTAATGTGTGGTTGTAGTTGTGTGATTTAAATGTGTGGTTGTTATTAAACAACAATGGGTGGTTGTAATTTATTTAGATTTTATATTTGTGTGGCTTGTGTTTGTCTTGGTATTGTATAAATACCCCCCTCCCTTGCATTTGTAAATCATCAAGTAGTAAGCTTCAATAAGCAATAAAAGTTCTAAGTTTTCTTAAGGAGTTCTTCTCTAAAGAGTGTAGTCTAGAGTGAAGTGTGAGCATTTGTGAGTTTTCCTAAAATCTAAACTTTCTTCTTTGAGTGGTAAAATTAGAGTTATCTGCTCTAAATTTTTCTCAACAGAGGCAACATATCCGAGCCTAAGGCCGCACGTTTGCTCGGCTAAAGTCTGAGCCCGTGACACGATTGCAAGCTTCGACCAAAACCAAATGGAGCTATAGTCTAGCAAGTTACAACCTGCTCAGGGTCGGACAGATAAAGACATTATCTGAAGATTCCTTACTTGTCATGACATGATTCCTTATAAATGTTTGACACTTGTCTCAAGTGCCAAACTAAAAGGCAGTCTTAGTCTATGATCTCCGGACAAAGCCATTGGTTTATCGCAGCCTTCCTTTGAGAGAACATGGATATATATATATATATATATATATATATATATATATTTGTACTTTTATTAGTTGGTTTTTCTTGTTTTATGCTAAGCAATGGAATTAATCATCTGATAGACCATATAAGTTTTCAATCCTTCCAGGTTCTACTACCAGAAAAACCAGCATTACAGAACAGCCTATCACTTCTGACCTCCTCAAAACTGGCTGAATGTTAAGACAAGCTAGCTTTATAACTAATCTTGTTCTTACAACATCATATTCTTTCCTAATACCTAGAATCTAGATATTCTACAACGTTTTCTTTTTTACTCATTCCTTTGTTTTTATCTTTGTTTGGTATCAATTCATTCAATCGACTGCTTCAATGATGGGATAAATGGGTGACATTGACTACACAGATCCCAATGGTAAGTAAGCAACTTCATCGTCAAGTTACCTTTTCCTTTTCTCCTTGCACATGGCGGTTTGGACACAGCATATAATGAACCCATCCCTCTAGATTTCCTCATTGTTTGGACAATTCAGCAATCTACCTTTAATTTGGAAGAAAATTTGTATCCGGAAAAGGTCAATTTTTGCATTTTTGTAGGTTATTTGATGTGAGGCAATTTCAATATTCAACCTAGTCATCATCTCTTAGATAGGACCAGGGTAGATTAATCTGAGCTAGCATTTTAAAACTTAAAACAATGAGGTTATCTAACCAGTGAAATAAGACTAGGAAGATATTATTCCATCTAATGCAGGGCCGATGTACTATGGAGTTTATCACTTGTTCTACCAATACAATCCACATGGTGCATTGTTTGGTGATAATATGGTGTGATCTTATTAACTGGTTCAGTCTTGATCATGCACTTATTCCATCTGAGCCATTTGACATAAACAGTTGCTGGTCTCCTTTCAGGGAATAAACCCGTGATTTAATACACTGGAATAGCTGCTAATAATCTCCAGGTTCAAAACCTGGCAACCCCCAAAAATCTATCGGATCCATTGCTAATAGAATGGGTCAAATAATCCGGAAATCCTCTAATGACTCCACCAGATGGTGTTAAGGGGGATAATTTTAGAGAAGTTTCAATTCTCCTGACTACTATATAGTGGGGACTTATGTTACTGAGCTGGAAAATTTTCTTCCTGACGCCGACTTTACTGGAACCAGTCTGGACTTGATATACGATTACGGTAAATTCTATGCCTCAACATTCTTTGACAGCAAGAAGAACAGGAGGATATTGTGGGGTTGGATAAATGAATCTGATAGTACAAAGGATGATATGGAGAAAGGATGGTCTGGACTTCAGGTTGTTTAAATGGACTTTGGAGGACATCTAATATATTTATTGATGTAACCACTAGCTTAATATGAGTATGGCTTGATGTATTAGAAGCACACTTAATTTATTCAGACTCGGGTGTGAGTGTCGGACAAAGGTATATTCAATTTTTTTTTTAAGATTTCCATATATTTAGAGGGTCTTTGGAGGATCATATCTCCATACCTTTGTCCGGATATGCGTAAGACATGGGTGTCGGACACGAATACTTAAAGAAAAATAAGCGTCGGAGCAACATAGAAGCACACTGATCTTTAATGGTTTCTGGACAATGCTTTGCAGTCAGTTCCTAGGCAAATTTGGCTTGATAGAACAGGAAAGCAATTAGTGCAGTGGCGAGTAGAAGAAATCAACAGTCTACGTGACAATAAAGTCAACATATATGCTAAGCAACTTGAAAGTGGATCAATTTTTGAAGTTTTAGGCATCACGGCTTCACAGGTGAGTACTCTATTGTCCTATATTATCACCATCATATAGCTTACTTTAGTTTCTATTTTCTCATGAACAATTCCCATTTTTATTTCTGTAATTCAGTCATATTTGAAGTGACATCATGACAATTTTCTTACCATGTTGGAAGGCCGACATAGAAATAATGTTTGAATGCCTGAGCTAGAAGAGGCTAAGCTCATGAATAGCAATTTGGTTGGTCCCCAACTAATCTGTGATAGAGAAGATGCATCTGCCACTGGAAGATTTGGACCATTTGTTTATTAGCTTTGGCAACAAAGGACTTGGTAGAACAAACTGCGATTTTCTTTCGGGTTTTTAGAGGCCATAAGGGATACGTAGTACTTATGTGCAGTGACCAGAGGAGGTTGATTACTAACCTAGTAAGACAGACATCCCTAACCCATTCCTTCTTTCCACAACTATCCACAATTGTGCAATAATCGTCTACATTCATTTGATTCAATGTTAAAATATGTGAGTTTACAGGTCTTCTTAGCGAAATGCCATGTTATTCGGATTCGGTGACACACGGGTATATGTCCGACACGAGTATGTTCAATTTTTTCCAAGATTTCCATGTATTTGGAGGGTCCTTAGAGGATCATATTCCTATACCCTTATCCAGATATATGTCCGATACGGATGTCGGATACGGGTACTTCAAGAAAAGTGAAGAGTCGGAGCATTAGGCGAAATGAGTTAGATAAAACCACATATGGAGCCTTTGTAGACATTGATTCTCGCCAGGAAATGATTTCATTAAGAAGCTTGGTGGGTTGATTTATGTTTACCTTCTTTTTTTCTGTGCAGGTCTTTTTGGTGCTTCGATTTGTTTTTACCATTTTTTTTTCTTGGTTCACCTTTTGCAGATAGATCACTCCATAATTGAGAGTTTTGGCGGAAAAGGAAGGACTTGTATCACCACTAGAGTTTATCCAAAGCTTGCTGTCAACAAAGAAGCCCACCTTTATGCATTTAATAATGGAAGTCTCAGTGTAACAATCTCAAGATTGAATGCATGGAGTATGAACAAAGCCAGGATTAACTGCAGGGGAGGTTTGGAGAATACAAGATCATCATGATAGAAAAGAGAAAAAGAGAAATCATATCTGAGGCCTTCTTGATTACTTCTGCATCGTCGATGGAGAAAGCAATTAACAAGCTGGCCCATGTTCATGTCTTGGCAATTACAAATATTACTAATAGAATGGTTCTTGGTGAAACTTTTGTAGTCTATGTTCATTTTCTTTCTGTCTCTTGATTTGCAAGCCCTAAAAAAGACTGATATGATTTGTTAATAATTCATTTTCTAAAAAACTTAGAAATGAAAGAAAACACATTTTTTTTCAACCTAGTAAAAGAGCTAAGTATTGCTTGATTTTTACAATTATGCTTCTATATATGCCTTCTACTGGTGCTGCTAGGATAGAGGTGAGGGTTTTATAATGGCACAAATCTCTCATTTATCTCATTGGGAAATTAATTAACCTTGTTCTCTTCCTAGGGTGACTCTTGAAATTGATTTTGGAATTGCTGAGATGAAAGAAAACGCCATTGAAGCTATCTTGAAGTTGGGGATGATTAGGCCAATTCCCTATGTCAAATTCAGCAAACCAATGGCATAAACAAGAAACTTCAGCGACCAGCCTGAGACACAAAGCTCATCTCGTGGATAATGCTTTGGAAAAACAGATACGTCTCTCCTTGATACAATCAAAATTTCGTTTTCAAGTAAGACTTGTAGATTTCCATCTTGACCTTAATTGGCATGCATAATAAAATATTGATCTATGTTTACTTAGAATTTAAAGTCTTATAATATTGATTGATTATATCTGATACGAAAGTTATATATTTTGAATGCATCTAAACTCTGAAGCTATGTTGCTCCGACTTTTCATTGTTCTTGAAGTACTCGTGTCTAACATCCGTGTCCGACACATATTCGAATATGGGTATGGGGGATATGATCCTCCAAGGACCCTCCAAATACATGCAAATCTTAAAAAAAGAATTGAACATACCCTTGTCCGACACTTACACCCGAATCCGAATAACATAGCTCTGAAGTGTTTTTGTTGGTTTAATATTATTTTAGTGAATTTGAAATGGTGCAATGCATTGTAGGTGCCAAGATGACCTAGTGAAGGAACCATTTACATGTTCTCCAGCTTTGTTATAGTTTTCTTAATTATAAAAAACCAAGCGTATGGTCAAAACAAACAGTTTTGGATAGAGTGTTAAATTAGACTTGTCTCTGTCTACTATAATTCTAAATTGATTTACTATAAAATACTAATACAAGTTGTCAACCAGACATTTAGCTTATTATTGAGTTTATTCAGATGTTTATAAAAAGGCAAGTTGACAATGTAGCATACTTGATAAATAATGAGGAGAAGATTGCTGATCTCACCTTTAAATACTCGTTCCAATTTGTACTTATCCTCATAGAAACTGTGTGCCAACATTGAGTCATTTGCAATGGCTAAATCTGTTATTTGGATTGTTGGGTTATGCTTTGTGCTGGTTGGCAATGTAGTTCAAGGCTCTCAAGGAAATGATAAAAATCCTAAGCCTTCTTCAACAGGGCAGCCTTATAGGACTGCATACCATTTCCAACCTCCCAATAATTGGATGAATGGTATGTTTTCACAAACTTTATTTGTTTCTGCAGTAACACAGTTTGCTGTTTAACAACATTAGATTTGCTATAGTTTCTCTAATGTTGATTTTTTTCCTATTGTTGACATGTAATCTACAAATGGGCACAAAATGCAGATCCCAATGGTAAGCTAAGCTTGTTAGTTTCTCCTTGTTGTACTGTTTATATGATATTCTTGAACCTTTTCACTTTTTCTTCTTTCCCTTTACTTTCTTGATTAGGTTCTATTTTCAATTATCAAAAAGTCTACTGTACAATCAGTACCTGCCAACTAACTACTCTCCTAGAAGCATAATTAACAAAATTGTTATTTGATTCAGTCAATAGGAAAACACATTTTTAGTACAAACTTTTTGAATAAAGTTTCCAGCTGATGAGAGAACAATCCTATCTTTCTCTGACATTTCTGCAGCAGACTTGAAGCATGGGCAGAGAATCAGAGCATCATGAATAAAATTCAAAATTTGAAACTTCATAGTCGTATATATTTTTTTCTTCTGAAAGTTTGTTCTGACACCATTTCACCTATTACAGGACCAATGTACTTCAATGGAGTTTACCATCTGTTCTATCAATACAATCCTTTTGCTGCAGTGTGGGGCAACATGACATGGGGTCATTCAGTATCATACGATCTTGTTAATTGGATTCATCTTGAGCATGCACTTCATCCAGTGGAACCTTATGACTTCAATGGTTGCTGGTCTGGTTCAACCACATTCATTTCCAAAGGAAAACCTGCCATTCTCTACACTGGAGCTGATATTCAAAATCATCAAGTTCAGAATTTGGCTCTGCCTAAGAACCTTTCTGACCCCTTCCTTAGAAAATGGGTAAAATCTCCTCATAATCCTCTAATGATCCCCATTAATGGTATTGATCCACAATATTTTAGAGATCCAACAACTGCTTGGAAAGGTCCTGATGGTTTATGGAGAATCTTAGTTGGAAACCAGATGAATGGCCATGGAAATGCACTTCTATATCGAAGCAAAGATTTTATTAGTTGGAATAGAAGTAAGGATCCTCTTCACTCATCCAAGAAAACAGATATGTGGGAGTGTCCTGATTTCTATCCTGTTGCCATCAATAGCAAAGTTGGAGTTGACACCTCTACATTAGATAAATCAAACAAGCATGTCCTAAAGGCTAGCTTCAATCAACATGATTACTATGTACTAGGAAAGTACACCCCCAAAGGAGACAAATTTTCAGTTAACATTGACTTTACGAATACTAGTTCGGATTTAAGATACGACTATGGGAAGTTTTATGCTTCGAAGACATTTTTCGACAGTGGTAAGGAGAGGCGTATCTTGTGGGGATGGATAAATGAGTCTGACAGTGAATCAGATGACGTCAAGAAAGGTTGGTCTGGGCTTCAGGTAATCTAAACCATTCTATATTCTTTTCTCTTTATTTCTGCTCATAATTTTTTCTTCTAAGCAAACCGAACAATGTTAAGTTATGGACTTTGAATTGAAAGTGAATTTAGTTTGAAGATTCTAATAATACCTTGGTGCTTCATTTCAGTCATTTCCAAGAAGTATTCTGCTCGGTAAAGATGGTAGGCAATTGATTCAGTGGCCAATCCAAGAGATTGAGAAACTGCGTACTAACAAAGTGAGCTTCCTTAATAAGAAGCTTAAGGGTGGATCTTTTCTACAAGTTTCTGGCATTACAGCTTCACAGGTAACTAAGTATTTTAATTCTAATTCACTGTTGCTTGATGCAATCATTTATATTTGAAAGAATAACTTTTACCACATTTCTTCATCTCACTGCATAGGCTGATGTAGAAATTTCATTTCATCTGCCCAACTTAAAAGAGGCTGAAGTAATGAATCCAAGCTGGGTTGATCCTCAACTACTATGTAGCCAGAAGAAAGCATCTGTTAGAGGCAAAGTTGGGCCATTTGGCTTACTGGTTTTAGCTTCCAAAGGCTTGAAAGAGCAAACTGCAATTTTCTTCTACATATTTAGAAATCATGACAAATATGTTGTGCTCATGTGTAGTGATCAGAGCAGGTTACTTGGTTACTGCCCCTAGATTCCTTTTATTTGAGTTTGTTTGAATTCCCCCTGGCATTAAGTTATGGATTTGATTTGATGACATTACAATTTTTAACAGGTCTTCTTTGAGAGAAGGGCTTGACAAAACTACCTACGGAGCTTTCGTTAACATAGACCCTCGTCTCGAACAGATTTCTCTCCGGACTTTGGTATGCTGCTTAGCAATTGACTTACATTGATGATAACTTATCCATTGATTTTAAACAATTCAATGTTTGCTAAAATTTTCCTGCCTTGTCTTGGTATCCATCTCTTTCTTCCCATTTTGTTCTTGACCCTATGCATTTGGCTTCATGTTTACAGATTGATCATTCCATTATTGAGAGCTTTGGTGGGGAAGGGAGAACTTGCATCACTGCTAGAGTTTATCCGAAGTTGGCAATTGATAAGCAAGCATATTTATATGCTTTCAACAATGGCACTATGGATGTCAATATTTCAAGTCTCAATGCCTGGAGTTTGAAGAAAGCTCAACTAGTTTCTGCAACAAAATGAAACAAATGCATCCATGGCACTTTACCAACACTATTCTTCAGTCCTATCTACCATAATTACATTCCCTAACAAGCAAAGTAAATAAAATGACTAGCTTATGGATGGAAGACTTGATGTCAAAACCCTCATTCAAATAAATGTCTTGTTTTTCTGTTTTTCTCCCCTTTATGCGGATCTTTGATTCCTAGCTTGGCATAAAATTGTTATATTCTCTTCTGATAACTACTTAATTACTCAAAACATTGCAAAATTTTCTCTAAGAAGTAAGAATATAGTAAAAATATATTAACTGATAACTTTCATTTCCACATTGTTGAACAATCATCTTTCAGGAATCATGCCTTAAAATGCCATCACGTTTGGGCTATTAATTTAATAATTAAACAGTTTATGACTATGGTGTTCCGACTTTTCATTTTTCTTGAAGTACTTGTGTCCGACACACGTGTCCAACGCATATCTAGACATGGATATGGGAGTATGGTCTTCCAAATACATGGAAATCTGAGAAAAAATTGAACATACCCGTGTACGACACTCACACTCGAGTCCGAGTAATATAGGTCTATGATGTAGCAGTCTGCTTCTATTTAATTTAATTCGAAACATGAGATGCTTAGCACGAATTTGGACCTGTTATTTGTTTTCTGTTTTTCGTTTGTAGAAATAGAATTGCCAGCAAACATTTTTCGGGATACTGAATTCTAGATCATATCATATGTTACTCATGTATTCAATGAGAAATTTAAAGACTTAAGAGATAAATACTCATTTAAAAGTTGAAAATGCTTCAATTTGAACAGATAGATAATATAAAGAATCCCACCAGAAGAGGCAGCACTCTTTGCACCACGTGTTTTCTAGTAAAGTAATTAGTATTTTATATGAACAAGTTGCATTAATAAGAGTATTAAATTCATTAAACTTGTCTCTATTGCTATACAAGTTTTGTAGCAGCCGGCATTCTGTCTATTTTCATTTGTGAAATTTAAGTTGACCCTGCAATATACCAGGAAAAAAGGGGTAAAAAAGAAGAAGAAGATGATTCAAACTGATCTTCAAAAACTTTCATCAGTTTTTATTATCTTTATAGGAAGTGTATAGCTACCATTGAACCATTGATGATTGACCTGAAGCTGAAAGTTAGAATGCAGATATCTGTTGTTTTGGTCATTGGCTTATGCTTTTTGTTGTTTGGAAATGGAGTTCAATCTCATAGAGATGAAACAAAGCTTCAATCTCTTTCAAGGGAGCAGCCTTACAGGACTGCTTACCACTTCCAGCCTCCCAAAAACTGGATGAATGGTTTGTCTTCAAATGACTTGATTTGTTTCCTTACAGTCTAATTACATTGAATTGGCTTTATCCCCAGTGCTATAGAATTGATTTTTTGTTGTTGTTGTGTTGTGTGTTTTGACATGTAATCTTCAAATGGGCACTTATGGCAATGCAGATCCTAATGGTAAGCCATTTTTTTCTCCTTGTTAGGCTGTTTATATGTTTTGATTATTTGGAAGGCTAAAGTACATTTCAGATATTCCTGAAATTCTTCATATGAACAAACAAAGTCCCACCAGTTTAATACTAATACTTCCCAAACATTCTCATTAGCTTCTTAGCAAAAGAGATTACTGTTATTGTTTAGCTACCATAAGAATGTTATTAATTTAGGTTTTTTACAATTCTTCTAAAAATGATCCATGATCCATCTACCACAGGTCCAATGTACTACAAGGGAATTTACCATCTATTCTATCAATATAATCCTTATGCTGCAGTGTGGGGTAACATATCATGGGCTCATTCAATATCATATGATCTCATCAACTGGATTCATCTTGATCATGCACTTTCTCCAGAAGATCCTTTTGATATCAATGGTTGCTGGTCAGGCTCAACCACAATCCTTTCCAGTGAAAAACCTGTCATTTTATACACAGGAAGTGATACCATTAATCGCCAAGTTCAAAATTTGGCTGAACCAAAGAACCTATCTGATCCTTTCCTAAAGGAATGGGTAAAATCATCTCATAATCCTATAATGGCCCCTGTTGATGGTATTGACCCGCAAAATTTCAGGGATCCAACAACTGCTTGGCAAGGTCCTGATGGATTATGGAGAGTCTTAGTTGGAAACCAGATGGATGGCCATGGAAGGGCACTTTTGTATCGAAGTCAAGATTTTGTTACCTGGACTAGGAGTAAAGATCCTATTCATTCGTCCACAAGAACTGGCATGTGGGAATGTCCTGATTTCTATCCAGTTGCCATTAATGGAAATTATGGAGTTGACACCTCTTCATTCGACAAATTCACAAAACATGTTCTCAAGGCAAGCTTCAACAACCATGATTACTACATACTAGGAAATTACACGCCCATGACAGATAACTTTTCAGTTGACACTGATTTCATGGGCAATGGTTCAGATCTACGATATGATTATGGTAATTTTTATGCTTCTAAGACATTTTTCGACAGTACTGAGAAGAGGCGGATCTTGTGGGGCTGGATATTAGAGTCTGAGAATACAACAGATGACATCAAGAAAGGTTGGTCTGGTCTTCAGGTAAAATTACCTTTAATCCTAGTAATCTCGCTATGTTGCTCCGACTCTTCATTTTTCTTGAAGTATTTGTGTTCGATACTCGTGTCCGGCGCATATCCAGACATAGGTATGGAGATATGATCCTCCAAGGATCCTCCAAATACATGAAAATCTTAGAAAAAATTTAACATACTCGTGTCCGACACTCTCACTCAGTCCAAGTAACATAGTTCTGATGTATCCACTGATATGGTTAAATTAACAGATAGTAAACTGATGTTAAATCTGCATTAATCCTGCTGGTAAGCATTGTAATTAACAAGTAAAAGTAATCTTTTACAAAATCATGAATATTGATGTTGCAAGTGGTTTAGTTTGAAAATTCTAAGTTTCTAACAAAACTGAAGTTGTTTTAGTCGATTCCTAGAAGCATTCTGCTCAGTAAAACTGGTAAGCAATTAATTCAGTGGCCAGTGGAAGAGATTGAGAAGCTGCGTGCCGAAAGTGTCAGCTTCGAAAACAAAGAACTTAAGGGTGGATCTGTACTTGAAGTCTCAGGCATTACAGCTTCACAGGTATTGCTTTATTTTCTCAATTCTGCTTAATGCTTAAGAATCATTTACAGGTGAAAGAATAAAGTTTTACTATATTCCATTTCCTTCATATTGCTAAAGGCCGATGTAGAAGTTTCCTTCGATTTATCCAATTTAAAGGAGGCTGAATTAATGGATCCAAGTTGGGTTGATCCTCAACTGCTCTGTAGTCAAAAGACAGCATCATTTAGAGGCAATGTTGGACCATTTGGAATATTGGTTTTAGCTTCCAAAGACTTGACAGAGCAAACCGCAATCTTCTTTCGAATCTTTAGAAGTAATGAAAAGTATGTTGTGCTTATGTGTAGTGATCAGAGCAGGTTAGTTCCTGGCCAAGATTCTTGCCATTTTTGAGTTGCCTAACTTCTTCCTACAGCGAGTTTTTGGCTTATTTACAACTCTTTTAACAGGTCATCTCTAAGGGAAGGACCCAAGAAAGTCACGTATGGAGTTTTCATTGACATAGACCCTCTTTACGAGATGATTTCTCTTAGAAGTCTTGTATGTTATCTGCTTAGCAGTTCATTTGATTCAAGTTTTTTAAAAAATGAAAATTTCAAAGTTTTCAAGAGCATAAGTTTCTCTAGAGCCTGATACATTGGGATTCACGAATTGCAGATAGATCATTCTATTGTCGAGAGCTTTGGTGGGGAAGGAAGAGCTTGCATTACTGCCAGAGTTTATCCCAAACTGGATATTGATAACCAAGCCTACCTATATGCATTCAACAATGGCACTTTTGATGTCAAAATTTCAACCCTCAATGCCTGGAGTATGAAGAAAGCTCAAATAGTTTCTTCCACAAAAAGAAGAAAGCCACATCTCAACTGAAACAAAAAAAAAAAGACAAATGCAACCATATTATTTTAGCTTCTCCAGTCACCCTTTCATCAAATAGTAGCTTATGGGTGAAATGAAACCTTTGAATTATTTCTCTTTTTCCACCTTTTATGCAGAATTTTCCTAGTTATGGGTATCATCAATTGCCTATAACTACTGCAAATGGAGCACCATTAATTTTTTTTACATATATTATTCTCTTCTGATAACAGCCCCAAGAAGGCACCATCGATCCCCTGAATACTTTTTTCAATTTATTTGCAAAGTACTCTCTGACACAAGCAATTACAATTTGCTTACATTCCATTTCACACTGTTGTTAATGCTTGCTTTTTTGCAATTGTACAAAGGAAAGCTTCTTTTCCGAATGCCCCCGTAGGCCGTATCACCTTTTTCATGCCTAAAAATGCCCACAGATTTGGTACATTAAATTGCAAACTCATATCTTTTTGTTCAGTTTCTAACATGACAACATGCATCCACCACGCCTCTTCTATTTTTAGTACTAAAAACTACTTTTTTGGTAACTAAATTTGGTAATGCATCTAAATCTTTAACATTTTCTTTTATATCTTTCAATTCATCTCCCATTGTTTAGTTTCAAATGCAAAAAACATACGACTCACGCCGGATCTTCCTAACAAAATTACTATACTAAACTATTTTTGGTACATAAATTAATTATAAACTTTTAATTGTCCAATTAAATCTTACCTTTTTGATTCAGCTAAAAGCCATTATATAAATATAAAAGTCAAAGACACAATTAAGATCCACAGTTCTTCCAATATTCTAAATAGGAGGATTAAGGTAACACTTGGCAAAAGCTAAACGGCTAGCTGAATCTTACCATAATACTAATGAGGAAAATCTTAATCTCAAGTACCAAAACTGTGTTCCCTCTGATCAAACAACCATATTGAGAAATGAACCGCGTATGACAAATTTCGTTATTTTGCCTTTTGGGGCACTGATAGAAGAGGAAAGAACATTCACAAAGCTAAAAACAAAAGAAGCCCTCCAAAGATAGCTAGCAAGGAGAGAGGCATTTATCTAAAAGACTAAAACTCTATTCTATAGAAAAAACAAAAAAACAGAGCAATTAATATGATCCCATTAATAGGCAAAGCTTCAATCTTTTTAGCCGACAATTATTTTCTCACCATTTATACACAGTAGAAGAAAAAGGGTGTTTTTTTTTTTGTTGAAGCAAAGCAATTTTGGGTCTTTGAAGTTATGAGCAAAGAAGAAGATGATGAATTAGAAAACAGGGGAGGGTTAAAACCAACGTCAGGGCCATACAAATGGCTGGCGAGCTTCCAGCGTGATCTGATGGCTGGAGCGGTGATGGGTGGTGTGGTGCACACGATCGTGGCACCAATTGAGAGGGCAAAATTGTTGCTTCAAACCCAAGAGAGCAATTTGGCTATTGTAGCTGGTGGGAGAAGGAAATTCAAAGGGATGCTTGATTGTATCTTCCGTACGGTTAGAGAAGAAGGCATTATTTCTTTATGGAGAGGCAATGGGAGTAGTGTTCTCAGATATTACCCTTCTGTTGCTCTTAATTTCTCCCTCAAGGTAATAAATTTATCAAATTTATCATCTTTCCCTTTTTTTCTCTTGGTTTTTGGTATGAAGTGAAATGAAATCTGTGATTTTTTTTTTTTTTTTTTTGGATTAGAGTGAATTAATGGGTTGGCACGGTTGTTTTAGTCTTGGGAGATGTTATACGGAGATGGGTTGTTGAAAGTTCGGAGTTTTGGGAGGAGATACTCCATGCATGTGAAATTAATGATAAAATGTTTCTTCGAGCTGATGTGATGTTATTCTTATTACATGGGATGTTGGTATACAAATCGTGTACTTTCTTTGATTTGCTATGTTTGAATGTAATTAATGCGGCCATGATACAAAGAGTGTTTGTATCGAAATTTATATTAAAGGGAAAGAGACCTTATTAAGCTGATTTGTATGTCCTCATTGCTAACTGCAACATTCATGGATAAAGTTGAGAACTTAAGAATCCTATCACATGTGATAATATCCTAAATCTTCAAGCTGAATTTCGTTTAGCCTACTCATTACATAAGGGACGCTGGTTCTTTTTTCTTTTCTTCTTTTCCTTTTCCCATAACACCTTAATGTCTTCATTTGAGTTTTCTTCATAAGTCTCTGGTGAGTTTGTGAAACATTCTAGGCTATAACAGTTGTTTTTTTTGGGTCTGCAAGTCCAACATTTTTGTGGCCCTTTATGGCATCAGCTCCAATATGGCCTGCAAGTAAACTGCAAATCCTTAGGCATGGATAAACTTATTGGTCATTTTACTCCCATGTATCTAATAGTCTAATTCCTATTGCTCAACCTTATCTAACTGCCATAGGTGCTTTCTTGCTAATATTCAGTTTTCCCTGAAGATGAGGCTTTTTGTTTTTGGCATGCAAGGATTTTTGGCTTTAGTCGATCAAAATAGGGTATTTATAATGCAGACTGAGTACAGGCTTCATTTGGAATAGAGGATCAGTTATAGAAGACATGCTATGAAGTGAGCAATTTCATCTTGTTTTAATTATCTTAGAGAATTGGGAAATTGATAGAGAGTCACTCATAGGATCCAGGTAGGGTTTGGATTTAACAGGGAAATGCATCGAGAATCTTATCTGATTATAAATTCCACGGAAATTTAAAGGAAAATGTTACAGGATGGCAGTCAAACTAGCAATGTTGTATTGGTTTCAATGTTGACCTTTAAGTATCAACAAATGCAAGAAAACCAAATGAACGTGGCTGAGATGAGAATGCTATGCTAGATGTCTGTATATATAATGGAAGATCTTATTAGGAATCTAAGTATAAGGGAAGAGACAGGATACTTACCCATTGAGGACAAAATGAGGCCCTCTCATATAAGGTCCCATGTAAGGAGGAGAAATACAAATTTACATAAGATGTGATTTAATGGAGAATATAACTTCTGTGTCGAGAGAAATAGATGAAGTCTAAACCATAATAAGAGACCTCGCTTACTGAGTTTGCAAAAGATGTAGTCCTGAATAGAGCACAACTGCACAACGATGCAATATATCCATATAGCCAACTCTATCTAATGGAGACATAGTTTGTCATGTTAGGATTCTTTGTGTGAGTTCTAATATCACCTAAAGTTTATGCATGATTGAGAATGGTTAAAGCTTCTAGCAACCTTTTGTGAAATAGTGTAAATTGCTGGAATCACAGTTTTGGCTGAAAATGGATGGAATATTATTTAGGTGGCTCTGCAGATTATTACGAAAAAATATGTGGGATATAATATGCCTTTATACCTGGTAGGGCAATAGAGCCAGGGTTGCCCTTCAGGGCCATGGCAGATGAAGAGGGTATTAACCAGCAAGTTTAGTTTAGCACAAGGAACCTTTGTATAGAATATTCAGCTACTCTTAATATGGTGGTGATTTAGTGTTTTGGCTTGTCATATGATATAGGAGTATATAATAAAGCATGTGGCTGAGATCTGAATGTAATCTGAAGAGATAAAGCTTTCTGAACTTCAAAATTATCCTTTTTTCATATGTTCCTATTCCACCTAGAAAGATGTACATGTTAGCAGTAACCTGGAGATATTTCAAAATGAAACTTACATATTTGTGTTTTTGTGTATACTGTTAAAAGAACCAGTCATAGTGCTATTGATTATAAGGTTGTAGGAATAAAATTAAAAGTTGCCATCAAATTAGAACAAAAGCTGAAGTTTTTTTCTACATGTATGTGCACACACGCGCACAGTTTGGTGATTTCTTTTTTTTTTTTTTGCGAGGCACATTAACCAAGTCTGATCTCAAAGGTAATCATGATGTTGGAATAATAGGGACAGAAAAGCTAAAGAGTTATTAAATATATGGCCCTAATTGGTGGGATGACAACTCTTGTTGTAAGAATAACTATAGACTATAGTGTTACTTCTTGGAAGAGCATTAGGAATAGGTGAGATGAATTTTCCCAACATATTGCCAATTAGCCATCAATAAAAAGTTCATTGAATCACTTGATAAATGCCGTTGCTTCAAGTTGATGACAGCCTATTTGAACTCAGATAAAATTTTACTTGATGGTAAGCAAGCTTGAAAGTCCCCTAGGGGATTCCTGAAGTGTTAAAACTTGAGACTTAAATATAAACTACGAGATCTCAGGTTTGAATCTTGGGGATGGAAGGGGTAGGATTTATGAGATGGTAGAGAGAGTTATCTGCCTTTTATGTATAACTCAAGGCCTAATGAAGAAAGAAAAAAAAAAAGCCTTCAAAACCGGTGCCTCAAAAATATATATATATATATATTACTTTTTTCGTGAGGATTTTAGAACTCTGAGTAAACTTAGAACATCTCCGTATGGTTATCTTTTTAATTACCTTGCATCTCTTTATGCAGGATCTGTATAAAAACATACTAAGAAACGGCCATTTTCAAGATGGTCATGTATTCTCTGGAGCATCTGCCAACTTTATAGCTGGAGCCGCAGCTGGTTGCACAACATTGATCTTAATCTACCCACTTGACATTGCTCACACCCGCCTTGCTGCAGACATTGGGAGAAGTGATGTTCGTCAATTCAAAGGTATCTACCATTTCCTGAGCACCATACGCAAAAAAGATGGAATTCGGGGAATTTACAGGGGCCTTCCTGCCTCTCTACAAGGGATGATTGTTCATCGGGGTCTGTATTTTGGAGGATTTGATACAATAAAGGAAATTTTGTCAGAAGAATCCAAAACTGAGTTGGCATTATGGAAACGTTGGGTGGTGGCCCAGGCTGTAACAACATCTGCTGGATTGTTGTCATATCCACTCGATACAGTTCGGAGGCGGATGATGATGCAATCTGGCTCGGAACAACCAATGTACCATAGCACACTGGACTGCTGGAGGATGATTTATAGGACAGAGGGGATGACTTCTTTTTACCGTGGGGCAGTGTCTAATGTTTTTAGGAGCACTGGTGCTGCAGCCATCTTGGTTTTGTATGATGAGGTCAAGAAGTTCATGAATTGGGGTGGATTGTAGTTGGAAGCAATTTTTTGACAGTTTTCATTTTGAACGAAAGGATTAGAGTAGAATGAGATTCATGATTACAACAGGAAAACCTTGTAAAGTGCAATCTGAGATTGATGCTCTTCAATGCCATATTATGTACTAGATGACATTCATTTACCACATTTTGTTGCAAAGCTTTGGCGACCCACACCTTGGTTTTCCTTGACGAATAAAATGAGCAAGTTGCTGCTCAATCTTCGTGCTCGAGGTCATTATCAAATTTGTGTTCTTTTCTTTACAGTTTTGTCTGTAATTCCAATGATTTTTTGGCAGTGATCTCAGTTTCACTGTATTGTATGTTCAATTTCCCTACTTAACTGCAATTCTTTCACCTATTGTCAAAGAATTACTGCCATGTTTTGTTGTGGGAATATGCTTAACCAAGGATTAGTACTTAAAAGTAGTTCAGTTGTGGTTTCTCTCTTTGCTTCCCAAATTGATGTAAGCTTTGACTCTAAGCAACAGTGCTGTATAAAGATGGCATTTAGCTATTGGTCAAAGTACACCATCTGGGGGAGGTCTTAACTGGAGAGGATTGAGAGCCATAAACAATGGGCCTAAACCAAAAAAATTGGGACTGATTAGGTCATGAAAAATTGGACAATAATAGAAATACATGCATACATGATACAAGAAGTAAAGTGGGAACCCCATAAAGCAAAAGCATGACTTCACCCATCAAAGAAAAAGGGCAAAAGAAAACAAAAGGTGATGAACTGATAAAGTACTTAAAAGATGCTTTTTTCCCCCCAACTTTTTAGACCTAAAACACAACCATTAAGGAACTTTTAGTGGGGTACTTGAGTTGCCCATTTCTCATTACTTCCACTTAAAATATATACACACAAAAAAACTACTTTCTTTTTAACTTTTTTTCATCCCACAGATTGCTTATTTAGAGAGAATCAGAAAGAGATTCTTCTTACATTAGGCTGTAAAGATTCAAGATGGGGTCCATTGATGGGGGTTAATCAACACCATCTCATGGCTGCCATGTGTAAAATTTCAGAAATTCATTAAAAAAATTATCTAAAGGTAACACCCACTCCTGAATTTTGGTTCTGATTTCTAGGTTGTTTTTTTGATGGTTGTTCTTTTCATGAACCATGCAGTCTTTTCCAAACCCAAAGGAATATATATATATATATATTATGTAATGTAATGTAATGTATTGTAATGTAATGTAATGTAGATTCCATTTGGCTTGAAGTGGTGGGTGTTTTAGCTTTTACCCCAACTCACCCATTCTTGTTTTCCTTAAATTGGAAAGATCTCCGAAGATCATATTGTTTGTTTTTTTATGACTGTAGCTCTCCATTGAGCTTTTAATTTCCATTTCCCAACTTGAAAGATGGAACAAATGAAATGTACATTTGAGATTCTTCACATACTTATTACATTGTCATTTAGAGCAAAGGTCCCAATAAGGACATCCCCACTTGCTCATTTTTTTTATTACTACTATTAAATAAGAATTCCTCATCTCAACATCCAAATGTATAAATGCAAATAAGATATTTTAAGATATTACTACTTCACAATTCACATAACAATGTTCCTTATTCTTGAAATCATACACTTTCACTAAGTGTCTTGTAAATTTAAAGGCTATGCATCAACCCACATGTGAAAAAAACCCTTAGTATAAATAATTGGAATACTACTCTTGAGATTTGATTGAAAATCCATATATTTCTCTCTTTTAGTTTAAAAAACTCCCTCTTACCAACTTGAAGTTCGGTGAAAAATACATTAACCTTCTTGAAATATCATTTAATAAGATAATTTTAAATGAAAAGGCAAATGTACCTTTTATTTATTTTTTTCATTCTTTCCTTTACCCAAGATTTTTTTTTTTTACTATAAATAATAAAAATTTAATTAATTTTAAAATTATTTTCAATTATTATCAAATTAAATTTTGATTAAATTATATTCTAATTCAAGTATATGTTAAATATTTTAAACTTATGTTTAATTCAATTTTATATTAATTTTGGAATAAATTTATTAAAATATTTTTTTAAAAATAAATAAATTATCATTATTTTTAAAAAAATCTATTTTTTTCTTTCTTAAGAGCCGAAAATTTTTCCTTTAATTAAAATTAGAAAAACATCTACTATTATGAAAACTGAAGGACTCAGTTGTCATTTGTTAAAAAGATTTTTTTTTGGTTTGATAGGGGGATTTAAAAAGATTTTTTTTTTTTTTTTGGTAATGGGGTAAAAAAATAATTTGAGTTATGTTTGGATAGATATTAATAAAGGAAAGGAAAAGAAAATAAAATAAAAGAAATTAAGGGTTTTTAAAAGAAAGAAAATGGTACGTCTTTTTTTATTTGGATAATTAAAATATGTTAGGGAAAGGAAAAAAAAATGTTAGCCAGCATTGTTTGGTTAAAGTGTGAAAAGGAAAGGAAAGGTTAAATTATAATATATATTTTCAATTATGCCTTTTATTTTTAATTAAAATAACAACATAAATATTATAATTTAAATAATAAAAAATAAAATAAACATTATATTAAAAAATATGAATGTAATGTAAAAAAACGAAGAAAAAAATGATAATAACAAAAATTTATTATAATTTTTTATGTTAATTACGTGAAGTATATAAGTTTAAAAATATTACTTGTAATCAGATAAATATAAAAAAGGTAATGGATATTTGATATTTAAACTTTTTTTTTTTTACTTTACTTTCTTTTCCTTTCATTTCTCATCGATTTGGGGATTTTGAAAAATTGAGCATTTTAAGGGAAAGTGAGGGGTGCTCAACTCCCCTCACCTTTTTTTATTAAACCTTTTTTTTATCCAAACAAGAAAAAACAAAAAAAAGTTTCTCATTCTCCCTTGTTTTTCTTTCCTTTCCCCCTATCCCAATCCAAACATAAGCTAAATAATATGACAAAAAGAGTTAATTACAACAATGATCTCCAAAATGTAGGGCATATTTTATATTTCTCACCAAATTTCAAAACATAACAATCAAATCCCAATTTCATAGTTTCGTATCAAGTATCAATGTGGTCCGTCCGTTAGCAATTATATTTTATTTTATATTTCTCACCAAATTATTTTTTATTTTTATTTATATTTCTCACCAAATTATATTTTATTTTATATTTCTCACCAAATTATTTTTTATTTTTATAAAATACTATCTACTGATGTGGTTATTTTTTTCCCTTTATTTTTTTTTTCTTCTTCAATTTTATATTTTCTTTTCTCTTTTTCTTTATAAATGCAAAAAATAAAAAATAATTTATATTATAATTTGAATTAATTTTATAAAAATAAAATATATTTATAAACATATAAAATATTTATTTAAATTAATTTTATAAAAACTATTTTTAATTTTATAATTTTTTTTAATTTTATCTTCTTTATAAATAAACTAAAACATAAATAATAATTTATATTATAATTCAAATTAATTTTATAAATATTAAATAATTTATAAAATATAAAATATTTATTTACATTAATTTTATAAATTTTTTATTACTTCTTTTTTATATTTTTCTCTTTTTTCTCCTATTTATAAAAAATTATTATATTATAATTTAAATTAATTTTATAGAAATTAATAATTTATAAAAGATAAAAAATATTTATTTGCATTTATAATATAAAAATATTTTAAGTTTTTTACTTTTTCTCTTTTTTTTTCTTTTTTTCTTTTTTTCTTTTTTTAATTTTTTTTTATAAAATATTTATATTTTTCTCAAGCAGCTACGGCAGGAGGAAAAAGAAGAAGAAAAGAAAATTAAAAATTAAAAATTAAAATTAAAAAAATAATTGTTGTTTTATTTTTATAATTAAGAAGAATAAAGAAAAAATAGAAAGAAAAAAGTTGTAGTTGTAGTTGTAGTTTTGTAGTTTTAATTTTTGATAATTTATTATTATTACAGAAATAAATATATATATATATATTTAGTAAAAAAATTACACCATTTGATACTTTTATATATTAAAAATTTTATTAATATTTTTTATTATTCTCTTATCGATATTTTTAAAGAAAATATGATTTAAAATAATTATAAAAGTTTATTTTTCACTTTGTACTTATCAAACTAAATTTAAAAGTATTAAAAAATATAAAGTTATAATAAAAAAAATTAAAATTTTAAAATTTTAAAAAATTAAATATTTTATTTAAATTTATTTCTATTAAATTTTTATTTTTTAAAATAATTTATGTATATTTTAAAATATATATAACTCTTGCCGCATGCGTGGGTAAAATTACAACTCGAAAGCATAAGGCAAAGGGCAAAACGAGTAAGAGAAATCAGAAATATAATGATGAGACCAGACCACGCGCTACAGAAATGAAAATGGGTTAAACTTAAGAGTTAGAGACGACCAAAAAAACTTGGTAATGAAATGAGGCTGTCAGGTTGTTGAACTGAAACTAGGGCGCATATATCTTCGAAAACTGTCTGATGACTTGGTGACTATTTGGGGCCTTTGTCGTCTTTTGCCTTCAATTTTAGTTGATCTTCTTTGTCAGCTTCCCCTTTCAGTCCTTCACCCAATATGTTAATTAGTATATTACTAGAAATTACAGCTTCTCACTTCCTTCCTTACTGTTTAAAAATTCACTTATAAGCATTTGGGGAAGAATAGTTTTTGTTTTCTTGGGATCATCAAACCCTTTTTTTAAGTGTCATTAAAACTTCATTTAAGATCTACCTTTAAGGTAAAAAAAGAAAAGAAAAAAGAAACTCTTCGGACTTTATCTTGTTATTAGTGAATTAAATTATACAATCAGACAAGAATAAAGATTATTTGCATGATAGCTGAAACAAATTAAGAAGAATTGTTGAACAATCACAATCCCAGGAAAAGATTGAACCAGAAATTCTGGAATGAAATCTGCTTAGAATCAAACAGAAAAGAGCCGTATAAGAATTTCAAGATATTTTTTTTTATTATTAATAATTGGAAGAAGTTTGTCATATTATGCGACAGTGTGCCTACTTGGATTGGAATTTGAAGCTAGTCATTGTCATAAAAACCTCTTCTAAAAATACCCAGATCACATTATTAACCATTATTTTTCATCTATAACCTACCTAGAACAAATTTCAACGGCTGTGATTGTTCAATAATTAACAATGGATCCCACTTCAATGGGCCCCATTCCACTCATTGCTCATTGTCCTAACTCAGATCAAACCCCTGATCACAGCTCCTGAATTCAAACACCAAATCAAGCTCAAACCCCCCATAACTCTCACTTCACAAATATTCCAAGAAAAAAGATGAAAACTTTCACACATAAAATCTCATTCGCTTGATTTTAATTACTACAATTCCCTAATTACTATCTCCAATATGCTTTCTTTGACCAGCAAAGCTAATAGGGAAAAAGAAAAGAAAAAAGAAGCTAATAGTGGACCGCCCCAGATTAAAAAAAACTAAAAATGGCAGCTTATTGATTTATATTATTTTTAATGCTATTATAATAAACTATATATCATAACCAGAGAGCGCCAACTTCGACGAGCTTTGGGACGAGGTGGCCACTAAGGTGGAGAGCCACGAGGGATTCAAGTCCGCCAACGCAGGTTCCGCCAATGAACACGGTGGGGGCAGGATTCCGATAGGAGAGGCTTATATCGTGAGTAGGCGGTGAAGGGAGGGAAGCGATCTCATGGTCATCGAGTTCGATGACAGTAGGGTGAACCCCGATGGTGGCTAAGAGCTTTTTCATGACGTGACACATGCAACAAGACGGCCGGCTGAAGATGATGACTGGGTGCTCGGATATCAGCCTCCTGATTCGTGTCTCCGCTGACTCCTCCTCGTCAATGGAAAAGCCGGCTGTGGTGGTGGTACTCATGGGGGTGTTGTTTTGGAGGAAGAAGGTTGTTGTAGTGGTGTTAGATTTAGCTGCAAAACGTCACTTGAGCAACTTCTTAGGCTTTGCATCGCCAAAGAAAAACAAGGAAGCTTTTTTTTTCTGATTATGGTGATGTCAACGGGGAAAAACAAGTTAAATATAAAACAGAGAAGGGAGAGAAGGGGGCTTTGGCTTGGGCTATGGCTGCTTACATCAGAAAGTACTGTGTTACATAGGTCCTCTTTAATTTTTGGGATCATGGGATTTTTTGGGTGGGGAGAATTTGGGAAATCCCACGCGCTTCAAAAACCGAAAAAATTTCAATATATATATATATATATATATATATCTATATATATTGAGGTGCATGTGAGGAAGTATATGTGGTATTGAAATTTTTAGTAGCGAAGATTAGAAAGGGAAGTGATGGCGTGGATTGGATGTTTTTGAAGATGACAAGAGTATCGTGATTGTAAAAACAAGTGGATTCTTGTGATAAGATTTTAACAGATTTTTCTTGCCTTAAATTAAGGTGGAACGTCCTTTTGGTGTTCGATTGCATTTGCATGTCATTTTGCTGTTCTTTTAAGAGAAAAAAAAAAGCAAATATGTTATGTCTATGATATGATATGTGTAATTTATTGATAGACTGCTTAATTTATAACTTTTAGTAATTTTAATTATAAATTTGTTTATATTTTATTTTGTCCCAGACACAATTTGAATTATTTTGATAAATTAGTAGTTCAACATAGCTAATTTTTTTTTTCATTTTTATTTGCACTAAATTAGGGGATAAAATATATAAAAAAAAAATAGTAAGAATTAAAAAGCAAATGGGAATAGTTAATGATTGGAGTGTGTGGTTTACACATGCTGAAGCAAAAACGAGTGAGGGCCGAGGGGTCAATGTTTGGTGCGTCACATGCAAAGGTAGTTCGGAAATACTGGATATTTGCCGGAGAAGTGGCGTGGAGCAGTCACATGGGGTGACGGTGATCGTAGTAAATGACCCCCCACACCCCACATTTACGTCGCCTTCACTTCCACGTGGAACCCTTAGATTGAACCATGACGTAATTCATAAGCTATTACCTTCTCTTCTTTTGACTATGGCTTCATTTGCATCACCGGTGTAATTGTCGTTTTACTATTTTGAACTCTTGTAATTGTAAGTGTTATTACTGGTTTTTTGTTGTTTAGTAAGTATTTTATTATTAAAAGAATAGTATCTGCAACCAAAAATAATAATAAATAAAAAAAGCAAACCCAACGCAAAAGCAACGGGGGAAAAGAGCTGACGTGGAGGGAATAATTTTTCCATTGGGGGGAAAGGGTGGGATGAGTGGACCCCATTCCGATGACATAATCATCGGAGCGAAGTTACAGTTTCCTCGTCATTGTGACGTTCCTTGCCTTGACACGTGGTAGCTGTGTTTCACTTTCCTTCAGGCATGGAGATTGCGGTGGAGGAGAGAGAGAGAGAGAGAGACTAAGATGTGGGGCTCACCAGACCTTTTGGGTCTCAAAGGTAGAACCAATGATAGTAGGCCACGTGGATTATCAGCATGTTTGCGACGGTGGGTGATGGGGAATGGGAATGGAGGGTCCCAGTCCCACCATCATGAACTTGGGAGTCCCATTAAAGGACCACCGTTGATGGTCGTAAATAAATATGGTGTCTGCCTGCCATTTGTGATGAGATAAGCAAAGGGAATTGGATCAGCATAAGCATAAGCATAACCCCCTTGCACTTTTCTTTTTTATATATTAAATCTCAAGTTAATAGTTTGCAAACCACAAAAATAACCCTTCAATAATAGTATGATACTCATAATTTTCCCTAAATCTGACAATATTATAATAATATAAAAAAATAATTAAAACATGATATAATATAAATATATATATATGAATACGATATAAATATGTGAATATATCAAAATTTATATAATAAAATTATTAACAAGTTAAAATTTATATAAATATAAAACACCTTAAATATGATTATGACAAAAAAATACACGAATATGATATAGATATTCGAATTACTAAATCTCTTAATTATTACTATCTTTATTATTTTATTTTTTTTGGCTTCTTTACTTGGGATATCCTAAACCTATATCCTTTTTTGAACACTTATTTTTTTATATTTTAAAATTATTTTTCATACTTTTCATACTTTTTTCGTAAATCAATTTTACAAAAAAAACAATTAATATAAAATAAATTAAAATCAAAACTTTTTTGAAATTCCTTAAAAATCAAATAAGGATAAGCAAAAAAAAAAAAGGATGAAATGAGTATTATATTAATTATTAATAAGAGAATAAAATATTTGAATATAAATATCGAACTTTTAAATGAAATATATATATATATATATTTATCATTGACTCAAAGGTTAAAACTTTTTTTTTCTATCACTGCAATCACAGTTGTAATGAGTTTTTTTTTTTTCACATTATAATATAGTCCTCGGCATAGTACACCACAAAATTAAGCAATTTGTAATATAAAAAAACTCCATAAAAGTAATTTTTTCTTATTTTGAATCTTAACATAAATTATTATTTTTTTAAACACTGAGATGGCAAGACGTCATAATATGACATCTTAAAACTTAAAATCACAACAAAAAGTAGACCCACTCAATTTTGACTTTGAATTTTTGGGTAACCGAAAGAAAGAAAGATTACTTTGATTGGAGTTCGAAGATTCAAAAGCAAAAAAAGACGTATAAGCTATAAATATAGAAAATTGTTAATGAGTATTTTGAACGTTTTTTAAAATTAATTAATATATTATTTATAATAATAAAATGATATTAAAAATAATAAATATAATTTTAAATATAATGATCAGACCTGTTTAAGGATCGAATTATTCGTCCAAACTCGAAAATTCATCTGATATTTGAAAAAATTTGGACAAAAATATTAGGTTTGAAAAATAAGTATAGGCAAAAAAATGGATCGGGTCTTGATTCTAACATTCAATACCCGAGCTTGACCCAGCCCATTTTTAATTAAATAATATTTTATTTTTATTTATATATATATTATATAATTTATGTCATATAAAAATTAAATATATATAATATTATAGTATAAATATTAAAAAATATATTAAATTGTCGATGTTTAACAATTTAATAAAAAAATATATAAAAATAATAAAAACTAAATAAAAAATAATTTTTTTTTTAATTTTTTTAAATATAAATGGACTTAAACAAATTTGTATAATTCATTTACAAATATAAACGAATTTAAGTAAAATTTAAAATTTATATTTTAAAATTTAAAATTTAAATTTAATCAAATTTAAATAAATATTTTTAATAATATTAATATCATATATATATATATATATATATATATATATAAACTCGATCCGTCTCCACCAAAACACCTTTAATAATGAGATTTGAGGAGAGAATATGCGAATTGGTAGGTCTGGACCAAAGCCCCCCCTCCTTTTGACTAAAAAGAAATAGCTTTGTGGTTGGAATTAAGTGGTAGTCGTGGTCACCATGCATAAGGGTCAAATCCAAAGATCAACTCAAAAAGAAGAAGAAGAAATTGTCGTCATGCTCAACATCATCAGCCATTGTTGATGGACAGCAAATCTTTAAGGCTATTTGCCTGCAGTCGCATGCCTTAACATGTCTCAACTTGTATTCTTTCTATCCAAACAAAAAATAGAAAAGGAAAAAGTCTGAATTGGATGGCACAAACCCCGGCAATTTACAGCATTGGCAGACATCATGCAGTCAGGCAGGCACACTTATTTCACCTGCTTTATATACTATTTTCTTGTATTATGAATTACCCCGTGCTCGTGCGTGGCCATCACTACTTTTTATCCTTCATTTATAAACCCATATGTATAAATCTTTTAATATATAATAATTTTTAATATCTCTAGTTATAATAAAGATCTGTTTAACTTATCCTTATAAATATTTATTAAAAATTATTTAATTATTAATTTATAATTTCTTGAGATTTTATTAATAAGTGTCCTAAAAGCAGGACATGGCTATAGGAGTCTCTGTACTTTTTAAAATAAAAAAAAATAAAATTATTGATTAACGAAATAAAAATTATTAAAAAAATTGACGTAATATTTAATTTTGTGTTTATTTGATGACGTTGATGTCAAATGCTGACGTGACATCAATAAAATATATTATTTAAACTGACATGAATAAAATAATAAATTAAATTCACAAAAATATTACATCAAATTATTTTATGATATCGACTACACTAATTTGTTGTGCCCTTCTACCGAAAAAAAATGTCGGTACAATGCCTTGATCAATGCATCTATAACATAGGGTCCCATAAATACTATTGTCGGAATCGATTTAATATCATGTGAACATTTAGTTAATACATCAGATGCTTGGTTGGTTGGTAATATATGTAATTGATATCACATTCGATTGAAGAAAAAAAAAGGAAATTTAAATAAATTTTGATTGTCACGAGCTTTTGACATAATAATAATCATGTATAATCACACAATCTCTTTAATGTTTTCAATTTAAACATACATTATCTTTCATTTTATTTAAAATTTATAAGATGAATATGTTGGATATATATATATATATATATATATATATATATATATATCACAAAAACTATGCCAATTAGAAGAATTTCTTGTAGCAAGTGGGAAACCCACGAAATCATTATCCCCATCACATATTTTTAGCCGTGCTTAGTTAAGGAGTATTTCAACAATTTTTTTATTATAATAATACAATTATTCAATCACATTAAAAATTATGTAAAATTCATTAATAGAACTGTGAATTTTATATACTATTTTTATGAATCATAGGTAATTTTGAATTCTAATTGATTAATTATAATATAATTATTATAAATAATATACTTAAACTTAGTTTTCACATGATAACATAGTATAATAGTAAGTATATTTCTAGTAATAGAATTATTAAATTTCACAAAGAGTGTTAGCAGCTAACATATAGACCTGTCCAAGGGTTATGTTACTGGAACGATTTATTTTACAGAAAGATAAATCACTATTGTATATATTTGAGGAGGCCTATGCATATCTAGATAGTATTTTACATAATCGGGTCGATTTGGGTAGAATTTTTTGTTCATATTTGGATCGAGTATAAGTAAGCAAATGTAGTGTTAATATGAGACCCAAGCTCGGCTCAACTAGAGGTGTCCATGGGCCAGGTCCATGTATGGTATCAACATTACATTTGTTTGTCCAAGTCCGGTCCGGCCCGAAATATGGGTCTTAAATTTTGTCTAAACCCGCCCATATTTGTAAATGGATAGTCCAAACCCGTTTAGGCCCGCCCATATTTTTTTTTTTATATTTTTTTAAATATATATTTTTATTATTTAATTTTTAATAAATTTATATTTTTTTATTAAATTCTTAAACATGGACAACTTAACATATTTTTTTAATGTTTACACTATAATATTATATATATTTAATTTTTATATAACATAAATTACATAAAAATATATATATAAATATAAATAATATATTATTTAATTAAAAAATAGGCCGGACTCAGGCCTTGAATGTTCGAGCCAAGGCCTGACCCATATTTTAAATGAACCTAATTTTTTTGTCAAAGTCTATTTTTTGGACCTAATATTTTTGTTCAAGCCCTCTCAAATATGAACGGGCTTTCAGACTTAGATGAATAGCTCTGCCTTTGAACAAGTCTAGGTCCAACCCTATTTATAGTGACACATATCTTTTAAAATATAGTAAAAAATATAAATTAAAAAAAACTGATTGAAAAAATATATAATAAATTTTTAATTCATTTATAAATTAAAAAATTCAACTTAAGTGTATGCAAAATTAACTCTTTCACATAATAATCTAACCTCGTTAATAATTTAATATCCATCAAATCAAACTTGCGTAAAAAACACTCTATTTTCCGACATTCGTGGAGAAAATCAGAAAATATCATAATCAATTAACCAAATTGTAAAGATTTAAAAGAACTTCCATGCACGCGCTTCTTTTTAGGGTGTTTTTGGCTTTTTGCTCTTCTTACACGATTCGTTATTTAAGACAAACACCACGTGAGTGACCACATGTCCATACCTTCGAGAAGGCGGTGATATAGGGGATGTTGTCAGAAAATCCGTATCCGTATCCGTGACCCGGATCCGTATCATAACCATATTGGGTCCAGCCTCCAGGATAGGGTCCACATTGGTGCTCTCATCAGTCATTTTCCCGTCTGCTTACACTAACACAGCCCATTGTTTTTGTTCTCCGGCTCTATCATTTGTCGGCGCCGCTGGTTAATTTTTTTTTTTAAAGATTT
This sequence comes from Fremontodendron californicum, assembly GCA_030761205.1. Taxonomy (NCBI): domain Eukaryota; kingdom Viridiplantae; phylum Streptophyta; class Magnoliopsida; order Malvales; family Malvaceae; genus Fremontodendron; species Fremontodendron californicum. Next base: position 2,937,692 of record JAULJL010000003.1, read on the forward strand.
TATTGACGCGTGTCTTAATAATATTTTTTAAAATTATTAAATATAATAATATTTTTAATTAATACATTAAAAAAAATGAATAAAGTTATTAATTTTTACATTTAATATAATGTTATTATTATAAATAGTATATTAACTAACTTTAAAGAATGCCCTAAGGATATTCTTTAACAAAACTCTTTTTTCAAATAAAATTTCAGTCGTTTATATATGAATTTTATTAATAAATATTCTTAAATTACTATTTAAAGTTAATTAATATAAGATTTTATTAACGAGTGTTCTAAGGGTATTTTTTAAAATTATTAAATATAATAATATCTTTAATCAATGAATTGAAAATAATGAATAAAATTATCAATTTTTGCATTTAATAAAATTTTATTACTATAAATAGTATTTGAATTTTGCTAAAAAATAACAAGTGCTCTAAGGACACTCTTTAAGGTTACTAAATATAGTAATATCTTCAATCAATGCATTAAAAATAATTAATAAAATTATCAATTGTTATATTTAATGTAATATTATTACTATAAATAATATATTAACTAATTTTAATCAGTATTTTAAAAGCATTCGTTAGTAAAATTCATAATATATTAACTAACTTTAAAAAATTATTTAAGTGCATTCATTACAAAATCTATTAATATATTATTTATTATAATATTATTATATTAAATATAATAATTTGATAATTTTATTTATTAATTTTAATATATTAAAGTAAAAATATTATTATAATATAAATAATCTTAAAAGTACTATATTTTTAACATTTTTATATATTTATTTACATATTTGTTAGTTTACCGAAAAAATATGTTCGTTGACTGATTGAAGGTGACACATGGATGACACACCTGATATGACAGTCCTGGGCCAGATAGCGGGACCCGCTGATGTCATTATCTGAAACTCTGGCGTCTCATAAGTGTAATGTAGTAATTTCCCTCTGATTCTTTTGCAAAAGGGGAGGTGGTGATAGCTAGAGTACGATCTAAGTTTGGAGCGGATGTAATGCCATCTAAGAAATGTAACCATACGATTTGATGGCAGTATCTTAGCCGTCGATCTGAAGAAAAATCTATGGTGTCAATATATTTTGAATTTGAGTTTTGCGAAGGAGTGCATATGGAGAATTTTTAAAGTTGAGTTAATATATTATTTATTATAAAAATATTATGTTAAGGGTTTTATTAATGAGTGTTTTTAGAATTTTTAAGGTTAATTAATATATTATTTATAGTAATAATATTTTATTAAATGTAAAAGTTGATAAATTTATTTATTATTTTTAATGTATTGATTAAAAATATTATTATATTTAGTAACTTTAAAAAAATGTCCTTAGAGCACTAGTTAGCAAAATTCTTATATTAAATATAAAAATTGATAACTTTATTAATTATTTTTAATGTATTGAATGAAAATATTATTATATATAGTAATTTTAAAGAATGACCTTAAGATACTCGTTAGTAAAATTATTTAAATTTTGTTAATTATTGTCAATTAGAGTTGTTCATGAGTCGGGTCGGGTCGGGTTTAGATAGGGTGTCAACAATATATTTATTTGTCCAAGCCCTACCCAGCCCGAAATATGGATCTCAAATTCTGTCTAAGCCTGCCCATATTTGTAAATTGGTAGTCCAAACCCGCTTAGACCCACCTATATTATTTTTATAAAAAAATTAAACAAATATTTTTTTATTTAATTTTAGTAATTTTATTTAATTTTTTCATTTTATTAAGTTCTAAAATATTGATAACTTGACATATTTTTAATATTTACACTATAATATTATATATTTATTTTTGATATGGTATAAATTACATAATATATAAAATATAAAAATAATATATTATATAAATAAAAAAACGGGTCGGACCCATTTTATAAATATAATATACTCCGTCTCTCTTTGACTTCAACAATCAAGATCAGAGCCTAAATTTATTTTTTAAATGGGCTTATTTTTTTTTATCAAAACTCATATTTTCAAGCTTAATAATTTTATTCAAATTTTTAAAAATATAAATAGATTTTTAAATTTAAACAAATAATTCGATTTTTAAACAGATTTATTGTCAAGCCATTATTTTGTTTTTTAGTTCCTCTTTTTATCAGATGGCTCATATCCTAATGCTACATCATGGCGGGCCGTTCAAGCAATCAGATCAGGACTGTACACGTGGAAGATTGGGTGTACTTAGGTTGTGGAGTTGGATATCCATGGCATGGCAGGGCAGGCCTGTTTTCTGTTAGGTTTTAACTTTGAATTTTGCTAAAAAGTGTCCTAAGAGCACTTTTTAAAGTTACTATATATGGTAATATTTTCATTCAATGTATTGAAAATGATAAATAAAATTATCAGCTTTTGTATTTAATACAATATTTTTACTATAAATAGCATATTAACTAATTTTAATGAGTGCCCTTAAGGCACTCGTTAGCAAAACCCTTTTAACTTTTAACCATACAAAAATATGAGGACTAAGTAGGGGGCATGGATAATTGATGATAGGTCATTGCCCATTGGAGCAATAATTTAGGGTACCCCATTTCTCCAAGATATCTGAAGTACATACAGTTTTGTCTTGTCTAGAAAATCACCTTGATTGTTCATAGTTAAAAAAAATTTGGAAGTTTTACTTTTTACAGCTAGCATATTTAATATTTCTGGATCAATATAGTTGGAATAAAATTCATACACGATCTATTAATTTTTATTTATAATTTTTAAAAATTATATTTATCATTCATTATTTTTATTCATAACCTTACTTTTGATTAACATTTTATTTTCATTCATAATTTTTTAAACATTTCATATATTAATATTTACGATTTTTTAAATTTTTTTTTTTAAGTTACGAAATATTCAAGTAATTATTAATTGTCAAGTCATCTTACACAATGATTTGACAATACTCATAAAAAAGTCAATATTATGTGGGTCAATTATTTTTTGTGTTTAAAAAAAATAACACATTGTTTTTATTTGAATAAAAATTATTTTTTTATGTAAAAAAAAAAGGAGAAAATATAAAAAATGATGAATTGTTTAATAATTTGAAGAAGTTGAAAAATTATATTCAAAAACTAGTTTTGAAGACATCAAGTTATACAATTTTTAAAAAATAACTTTTTATGTTACATATATTTCATATATAATATATTTTTTGAAATAAAATTTATTTTTTTGTAAAAATAATAAAGAAATTTGAGAAAAAAATACGAATATTTTTTCCAACAATTTGGGATTTGGGGACATTTTTTACTTTTAGGTTGGAAGAATCTTGTTACTATTTTGAATTTTTTATCTAAAAATTTGGGATTGCGGAAAACTTTTTACTTTTAGATTTGTTGTTTTGTTAGGATCGAACGAAGGATGGGGAAGCAATCTGGGTTGTTCTATGATTGTTATTGTTTCTTGTTTTTCAATTTAATTATTATTTTATTATAATTAAGTATAACTGATTTTAAAATTTTAAGTTTGAAAATTTAATTGATTAATTTCATAATGCTTTAAAGTTATTCATGACATGTCACATCATCAAATCATGTGAGATGTATTGTTTAGGAATTGAGAGTTAATGAAATCGTCAGTCACGTGGTGACTGTTATTGGTTCGTTAAAATCAGATTAATTTGATTAAAAAATATAAAATTGAGAATCTAATTGATTTTAATAAAAAATAGAGCCAAAATAACATATTTTATATAATTATAGTTAATTTTAGCATTATGCCTTTCTAATTCAACTTTTTCTATTAAAATATAAAATATGGGGTTTAATTTCTTTTTGTTAAGCAAAAGAGAGACGGAGAAAAATAAGGCATGTCAGGGATCCAAAATCAAGTAGAGTGCAAATAATGGTCAACAACATGAGTCGTCCTTAGATATGCTTATAGATTGTGCTGTAATTCAGAATTTTTTTTATTTAATTTTGGTTTTGAATGAATTTGCGTCAATCCATTGATTTATTTTATTATTTAAATATTAATATAAAAATTTATTTTTATAATTAAATTTAAATATTTTTTTATTATATAAAAAATAATTCAAATCGAATTAAATCGATTTAAAATAAAATAAATTTTATTCAAATTCAATCTAATACGATTTATAAGCCGGTCTAATCGTCATCACCTAAGTGGATTGTCATATAGAAAAAGCCGTGGCAGCAGGTAGGCACCCGTCTCTCTCTCTCTCTCTCTCTCAGCCCCTCCTTTCCCTTCTCATTAGTTTTGGCAACTATTTTGGTGGGCTCCAATTCTCTTCTTCTTCTTTTGATAACTCTCTTTAATTTCTGGTTTAAAATAGCTCAATCATGATGCATAGGAAGAAAGTGCCACTAAATTAATTAATTAATAATTCTAATATAAGTTGATTATCTTTCCACAGGCGGTAGCCTTCAAGGGGAGGTAACTTTTACATAAGCTTATTAACCTTTGCATGAATCTCCACTAAAGAGATAAGTAATAAGAAGAAAATCGAAATTTAATTCAATTAATTTATATAATTATTTTTAAGAATTGATATTAAATAAATTTAAAATTCGAATTTTAAAACTGAAAAAAAAAAATCGACTCCTCCCGCTTTTAAACATTCTCACCACATTGAAATTTCATTTCAGACCAAACCTTCACTAATGTTAAAAAGAGCTAGATGAAATTTCGAGTGCGTATGAATTCCATAGCACCCCAGTGCGATGGAATCTATTCTTTTTGTTATTTTTCAAGAGCAATTGTACCGATAGGTGTATTTGGATACATCTCTGTTGCAATTAAAATTTTATTGGCCCTCCAATTTTTTACAGGAGGGTTGAGGGTCCAATTAGCAACTGGACCCTCCAGTGAAGAATAAAATATCAATTTTGTTATTTTTAATGATTTTTATTATTTTATTTATTTTTTGTTTAAAAATTTTAAATTATTTCATACTTATTTCATTAATTTATTTTTTAAAAAATTAAATAGTTAGCAATTTAATATAATAAATAAATTTATATACTTATATAATTAGTTAATTAATTAAAATTTAAATAAATATATAAAATAATATATGTTAAATTTTAAATATAATAAAAATATATAAAGATAATTTTATATATTTTACTCCCCTCCATTATTTGTCCTTTTTTTTATATAAAATTTTATTCAATTTTTTAGAATATTTAAATTATTTTTTTTAATTTTTAGTTTTTTAATTATTTATTTTTTTAACATAAATATATTTTTAATAATTATTTAACATAAATATAAATTTAATATATATTTTATTATTTAATATAAATATAATTTTAATTATTTTTAATTATTTATTATATATACATATTTTAATCTAATATATTTAATAATTTTATTTTTATATTATAATTTGCTTTACTACCACCTTTTATACGTTTACGTTTGAATCCAAACATATATTTTTATTTTAATCTCACTGTTACAAAATCTAATATTACCGTCATCGCTCATGGACTCCCAACTAGAGCTTCGGTGCGGTGGGAAGTGCCCAACTTGTTTTACTGAATTGGGCCTAAGTTTGTTCGTTTAATCTTCCTCATCCTACGACCCTCATTGTTAACAATATGCTAGCTAGCCTTGGGGTTAGGGGAGGGGGGGAAGAACAGGAAAAAAAAAAAAAAAAAGAGTATAGGCCTTTGCGGATCAAGATGAAGAACAGAATTTGTTGGCCCAAGTTTTCTTGTGTTGATCCAGTGACGAAGAAAATCGTGTAGGCTTCGATGATCCAATATATATATGGAGCAACAAACTTCATCAACCGTACTTTTTATTTTCTTTAGTGGAGCATATATTACATTCTTTTGAAGGCCGAATCATTTTTTCTTGTCATAGTCCTCACAAATCACAGCTAGCTAGCAAGTAGTAACTCTATGTAGACTAAGCTTCTTCTACTAAAATGGGCCTAATCGACCTCGTCCATGGAAACTCAATATGACTTAATGAAGCCCATTTGTTTATTCCTCGACTCCAATTAAATTTAATAATATATGTATTCGTGTTGTATTTATATATTTTATTTGTCATAATCGTATTTAAAATATGGATTATTATCTTATACAATGACGATGAATTTTTTTAACTCCACAAGCGGAGCTTACACGCTTCCGTAACTTTTTATACGATTTATATTTTTTTAATTCGATCGTTATATTTCGTGTTCTATTCGCGTAGATCATGCACGTCGAGTTTCGAGTAAATTGAAAATGCTTAACAATTTGTTCCGATATAAAAAAAACTTTCAGCCGTTAAATATATATTGAAAAAGACAGTATTCTAGATCGATATGATAGAGATATCGGATCGATTCGAAACTTTACGTGCGCGACGAATACGATTATATTATTAAATCCAACGGTCAATAAAAATCCAAACTTTAATTGCACCATTCGAAATCCATTGTCAGTGTACAACATAATAATCCTTTAACATATTATATACTTATATAAATTTTGATACGTTAATAATTCATATTATATAAATTTTGACACATTTATATATTCGTATTATTTATTTTTATTGTATAATCATAATATGTCTAAAATTATTAAATCTAGTATCATGCTTAAATATCTATGCCACCTACGTGGCAAAAGTTGAGGCATGAAAAAGATTTTGAGTGACAAGTGGGCTCCACAATACGACTATCAACGGCTGAAAGATAATCCCTTAGGCTTTTGACTTTTGACTCCCTATTTGTTCATTTGTAAAAGGAGTCTGGAAAATGGAGAAGTTTCCAGAACTTTTGCTCTTGACAAATGGCAGAAACTTCTTACAAACTTTGGAAAAAAAAGCTGACACATAAACTCTCTAGAACCTTCTTTTCCACTGCCCTATATTATCACTTCTCTATCTCATCCACCTGACATCCAGCAAACATTGTAATCTCAGAACACTTCCCCCAACATTCTCCGTTCCTTGTTCCTACAACAACTGAAACTTAGGACAGAACTTCGAAACAACTATAGATTCGACAACATTTTTCCGAACGACATTAGTGAAGAGCAAGAAACAAGAAATGGAAGGACTGGTAATAAAAGAAGAAGAAACGGTGGCGTTTGCATCAAGAACTGCAGGGTTATCTTCATCATCTTCTTCTTCTTCTTTGTCTTCGAATGTTACTCCACAGCCAATGGAAGGGCTTAACGAGGTTGGTCCACCGCCGTTCTTGAACAAGACTTTTGAAATGGTAGAAGATCCTTCGACGGACTCGGTGGTTTCATGGAGTAAAGCTCGTAACAGCTTCGTTGTTTGGGATTCTCATAAGTTCTCGACTACTCTGCTTCCTAGGTACTTCAAGCACAGTAACTTCTCCAGCTTCATTCGCCAGCTCAATACATATGTAAGTAATCCACTTAAAAATGTTGTCTTCGTTTTAGTTTTGTTAACGCATTTTGTAGAATTTTACTTTGGGTTGTCGTTGTTTTGATTTTTTTTTTCCTGTCTAAAATCACTTTCCACTTTAGTTGAAAATAGTCTTAGTAGTATCATTAGCACTCATTTTGGCTTTTTTACTGTTCGTTTCATGAATTAATGCTGCTGTGATGAAGAATTGATCTTTTTTTTTTCTTTCATTCAATGTTGAAACAATCTAGGCTTTCTCATAAGCACTATGTCTGCAAATGAGTTTCTGTAATTTGTGGTGATATTTTTCTTTAAAGTTTGTAAAACTAAGTTTCAATAACAATCTTCTCTCTTTGGTTTTGTTAGATATATTTTATTTTATTTACAGACTAACTTTCTCACTCTTATTGTTCCTAGTTTCCCAATTAAGTTTGACATTCTTTGTTAATTCTATGTAAATTTATAGTTTGGAGGATTACTGTTAATTCATTTCTCTCTCTGTGTCTTGGTGATCAATTTTTAGTCTGATATATTTCAACATATACTAATCACTTTATTGCTGAAATCTTCTAATGCAGGGTTTTAGAAAAATTGATCCAGACCGTTGGGAGTTTGCCAATGAAGGATTTCTGGGAGGGCAAAAGCAGCTATTGAAAACGATCAAGAGGAGAAGAAATATCTCGCAAAGTTCGCAACAGCAAGGCGAAAGAGCTTGTGTTGAGTTAGGACAATTTGGACTAGATGAAGAGCTTGAGAGATTAAAGAGAGATCGTAGTGTGTTACTAGCTGAAATTGTGCGACTAAAGCAGCAACAGCAGCATTCAAGAGACCAAATTGTTGCAATGGAGGATAGGCTACAAAGCACGGAGAGGAAGCAGCAGCAGATAATGACATTCCTAGCCAAGGCTCTTCGCAACCCAAATTTTATCCAGCAATTTGCACACAAAAGACAGATGCAAGGTGTTGAAATTGGGAGAAAACGGAGACTAACAGCTAGCCCGAGCGTAGAGAATTTGGAAGAAGCAATTCCTGTGGTAGTAGTTGATAATGATCAAGTTGTTGATTACACGAATGAGGAGCAAGAAAAATTGGCAACCATAGAGTCTGAGATAGAGTCATTTTTCACTTTTGCCTTGGACAATGAATCAAGCTGTGAAATCAAGGATCCTATAGCAAGTCCTAATCTGGGTGTTAACGAGACAATATGGGAGGAGTTAATCAGTGAAGACCTAATAGCTGGTGAACCAGAGGAGGAAATTGTGGTGGATGATCAGGCTGAAGCTGATGTTGAGGTTGAGGATTTAGCTTTAAACCCAGCAGATTGGGGTGATGATTTGCAGGAACTTGTCGATCAGATGGATTATCTCAGGTCAAAGCCATGACCAAACACATTAATGGAATATAAGATATTGTTGTTTTTAGGCTTCAGTTGGTCTATGTGACACCATTCCTTGTCTTCTTAAACTGGTATGTTCATGAATCTTAGCTTGTTGTTCATGTTGCTTCTGTATTTTGTTTGTGACTGACTAAGAGGAGTATATGATTTCTCATATAGCAGGGAATGGTGAAAGTTATGATTTCTCATATAGCAGGGAATAGTGAAAGTTGCTAAGGGGCTACCAGATGTTACTCTTATTCTGTATCCTTTTATTGATGATAATTTATCTAGTCCTTTTATTTCCTTTTGATTATTTTTAATGCACTTTGGATTTTGATTTATTATATTTGATTGTTTCTTGTTATCTAGTCCTTTTATTTCCTTTTGATTATTTTTAATGCACTTTGGATTTTGATTTATTATATTTGATTGTTTCTTGTGTCATAATTTTGCAGGCAACTTACTGTCAGAGATTTTATGAGTAACCTTTTCAAGACATGAATATTCCACAAAACTTCTAGTTCAAGATTTTCGATCTCTACTGCTTATATATGTTTTGTCTAATGTTCTTTCAATTTCTTTGTTAAATTCTTATTAACTTTTGTTCATGCAAATATGAGTTTTAGTTCATTACTGTAAGGATTGAATTCTTTAAAAGTGGTGTGATGTCAACAGATGGATGTGTCAAGCCAAATAAACTCCAAAGGTCTGAACCTGATTGAACTGTGCATGATTTTAAAACCATTATGAAGTTTGAAAATCTAAATGAAGGTCCCATTTAAGTGGACTAACGAATCCATTGGAAAGCTTCAAAGCTTATGTAATGCTGGGCATCAGAAAGAGCATACAATGCTATTTTGCTGTCAATCGACTGGTTTAATTGGTAGGACTAAATACAAAGGACCATAACATACACAATAATCACAATTTTCTTTTATTCACTATCGAATCCAATATAAAATTAACAGATACAAATAAATCAATGGATTATCTAATTTCACCAAAATAATCATTCAAATACTGACAAAGACCAAATGCCAGAAAGATGCTTTGTTAAATCCCACTCTCCATTACCAACTTTAATAATCTAGACCCCTCCCTCTTTGCAAGAGCTAAACTGCATCTGTCAGAGTAAAAGGAAATGGCTCTAGTTTATGAAACTCTTGAGAGTTTAATTGGCGTAGAAGGGTTCTACCTTAGTGTCTCTATGGTGTCGACAATCTTCACACTGTTAGCCATGGTAGCAGGTGTATTGGGCTATTTGTATGGGCCATATTGGGGGGTGAGAAGGGTGCCTGGTCCACCAACTATCCCACTGGTAGGACACCTGCCATTGATGGCAAAGTACGGTTCTGATGTGTTTTCAGTCCTTGCTAAAGAATATGGTCCTATTTTCAGGTCAGTTTTGCAGCTTTTCTCTTTTCCGCTTCAGGAAATACTTTGATAGGCCCTTCTTGGAGATTTCGATCATATTGCCATGGCAGCATTTGATGCATCAGTTGTAAAGTCAACATCCAACAAGTTTTTTTTTTTTGCCCTTTTGCCCTGGCAATATCGTCCTCCTTGAAAGGCCAAAAAAAAAAAAATCCCCCCAGAAATTTTTTTTTGCCCACATCATCTCTTGTTCAATGGAATTTATCTCTGAAAACATAACAAGATTTTATGAAGAATGGTAAGTTTAAGAGAAGAAAAAGGATAAACAATCACCTGCAACAATCAAAATAGATAGAATCATATTTGCTGCATGGTTTTATTGCTAAGGTTTATTGACAATTCAAGAGAAGATAAACAGAAAATGTTATTCAGTCTTCTCGTTTTTCCCTGGAGAAAGTGAGAGGGAGGAGCGTTATCTTTTTATCTTTCTTACAAGATAGAGCATAGAAAAAATGAGAACATGATGAAGACTATTGCAGAAAACATTGTTGACACGATTCCTTGAATTCCCTTATCCTACTAACTTTCTGATCAAGTATCTGACACTTGGCTGCATCCTACAAATTAATAAAAGATGTTGCATTATCTTATTATTCCAAAAAATCCCACTTTGTTCCAAAAATATAAAAATCACATATCCTGATAATTCGGCATGTGATTTTGGTGGAGCAGGTTTCATATGGGTAGACAACCCTTGATAATTGTAGCAGACCCAGAGCTTTGCAAAGAAGTTGGAATAAAGAAGTTCAAAGACATCACAAACAGAAGCATTCCCTCACCTATTGCAGCCTCCCCAGTCCCCACTTCATCAAAAGGGTCTCTTTTTCACAAGGTACTCATAACAAGCTAGCTAAGCCTAGCTATAAGTGTTGTAACTAAAATCTTGATGACACCTGATATTGCAGGGATGCAAGATGGTCGACTATGAGAAACGCAATATTATCTGTCTACCAACCATCACACTTGGCAAGCCTAGTTCCAACCATGCAAAATCTTATTGAATCTGCTACTGAAAATCTCCATTCATCTAAACAAGACATCAATTTTTCTAACCTCTCACTCAAACTGGCTACTGATGTAATTGGACAAGCTTCGTTTGAGGTTAACTTTGACCTCTCCAAACCACAATCAAGCATTGAATCAATCACGACTCTGGATAACCAAGGCAGTCAAAATAATCAAGTCTTTGACTTCATCAATCAACACATCTACTCCACAACACAACTTAAGATGGACTTATCAGGTTCTCTTTCAATTATAATAGGTCTACTTGTCCCCATATTACAGGAGCCTTGCAGGCAGATTTTGAAAAGCATACCAGGAACTATGGACTGGAAAGTTGACAGGACTAATAAGAAGTTGAGTGGCCGGCTTGATGAGATTGTATCAAACCGAATGAACGAGAAGAACCGAGGTTCAAAGGACTTCTTGTCTCAAATATTGAGTGCAAGGGAATCAGAGAATGTGGCTAAGAATGTTTTTACTCCGGACTACATTAGTGCAGTTACTTATGAGCATCTTCTTGCTGGTTCAGCAACAACAGCCTTTACATTGTCCTCGATTGTATACTTAGTTGCTGACTTGCTGGACATCAAGAGGTGGAGAAAAAATTGCTGGCAGAGATTGATCGGTTTGGGCCGAATGACCAGGTGCCAACTGCTTATGATCTCCAACATAAATTTCCTTATCTTGATCAGGCAAGTCCCTGGGGCTTCACTTTTTGACATTTATGCAATGTTTGACAATGACACTATACCCACGTTTGGATTTGACTTCAGGTGATTAAAGAGGCAATGAGGTTCTACATAGTTTCTCCATTAGTTGCAAGAGAAACATCAAAAGAAGTGGAGATAGGAGAATACCTTCTACCCAAGGTATTAGCATCTCTCATATAGAATTCAATGTAATTTAATTTTGTGCATGGACTAATGCTTGTTTATGATTTTCCATCTTTTTATTATGCTTTGATGAGTAGGGAACGTGGGTCTGGTTAGGACTTGGAGTCTTAGCAAAAGATCCAAAGAACTTCCCGGAACCAGATAAATTTAAGCCATAGAGGTTTGATCCAAACTGTGAAGAAGAGAAACGAAGGCATCCTTATGCTCTTATACCCTTTGGAATCGGGCCTCGGGCATGCGTTGGCCATAAGTTCTCCTTACAGGAAATCAAACTCTCCTTGATACACCTATATCGGAAATATAGGTTTCGACATTCTTCCAACATGGAAAAACCTTTGGAGCTTGAATATGGCATAGTTCTCAACTTCAAACATGGTGTAAAGGTCACTGTCATAAAAAGAACACGAGTTATATTATTTCCTCAGTCATATAAATGCAAAAAAAGAAAAAAAGGTTGATACAAAATACTCAATAAGGTGTTTGCGACAGCTTGCTCTTAATTTGTATACATTTCGATTAAAATGAACAAGATGTTGGATTTTTCAAGAACATACAATTAATCCATCTAATCGTGCAAGCAATTTCCCCTCTCTGGGTTTCATTGAGCTTTTATCCAATCGTGTAGGTGGATATAGTGGTCTGAGACATATTGACTGAGGGATCAGAACCAGCACTAGTTTTTGAATCCCCGTTATAGAAAGCAGCTAATCTCTTGAACTGGAACTCACCCAGTCACCCATGGACTGCCTTTGGATTCTGTGAAAGGCATGATTGCTAGCTCTTTGTTTTGCCTTGGTAGACTCCGTCAAGTTCATATAGTTTGGCCTACTATTGCCACTCTCCTCTGTTCTATCTGAAGCCAAGACTGTATTTCCAGAAACTGGTGTGGTTTTAGTGCATATTGAAGATGAAGCAGAGCTCTCATCAAATAGAAATTCAGAACTTGGACTTGAAAATGATCGAGTAACTTGCCCGATATAGGAAGATCTTGTATTATTTCCCACCAGGGACTCTGAACAACTTTTTGAATGTGGAGTTGCTTCTTAAGAGTCAGCCTGTGATTGTTCCATCAATCTAGTCTCCCATGGCCGGACTGCCATCCAACGTTCTAGCCAACTCCATCTCCAACTATTCTTGTCAAACTCTTGATTTTTGAGTTATGGAACTGAACTATTTGTTTGGTTAGTTGAACCAGGGTTTGATCTCCATTGCTGTAAAGGCAAAGAACTTTATTATCTTTTGCCACGATTTAAACAAAGTTACAAAATTTAGAAGATCTCCAAACCTTCTGAGCAAGAGAATAAGCAAGTGCTCTTCTCTTGCCTCATCTGTAGCTTTGTTTTAACATTCTCCAGTGTACCTTTGCTATCACAATAGCCATCCTGAAAATATTTTTACAGTCATTGGGTTCAACAAGGCTCAAAGAAGAAAACTTTTCTCTTTTTGTAGAAAAAGAAAACAGATTGAGTGAAAACTTGAAACAAAAAAAACCCAAATGGAGAGAGTTGAAATAAAAATCTCCCAAAGAGCCCAAACAAACAAAGTTTTGGGTCACAAAACAATGAAGAAACCTGAAACTAGAAGGGGAGAGGGAGAGGGAGAGGGAGAGATGTGGGGATTATGGTTTGGGCCTTTGGGGGTAAACTGTAAACAGATTTAGTGGGTTTACAAGGTCCAATGATACCGTTCAAAGTAAACAAACGGAGAAAGAAGGGTTGATGTTGCTTTTTGTGGTGAGACTATCTGTCCTTGTCTTTGGAACTTTTTTACGATATTCAGGTTTGGTCCCAATGGGAAATTTTTGTCATGAAAAGCCACGTTCCCCTTGTTTTACTACAAGAAAAGTAAAAAAAAAAAAAAAAAAAAGTCAAGTTACCCGACAAAGGATCCCTCTTAGTGCGTTGAAGATCTGATTTCTTTTATATAATTTTAATAATATTTTATATTATTTTAGTAACTTTTGATAATTTTTAATATAACTAAAAATAGACCCGCGCTACTGCGGATGAAAAATAATTTTTTTTATGTAATTCTTTTGAAAATATATTTTTATTTGATTATAGTAATCAAAATGAGTTTAAATATATGCAAAGAATAAAAGTTCTAGCATAATTCTATATCAAAATTAACAAAACTATAAAGCAATAAGAGAATTCCAAAAGAACTAAGTAAATATGGTTATCAATAAGCTATAAATCATGGTTGCAAGAATCATAAAAAATGAACACCTGAATATTAGTAGATCTGTAAGGAGAAAAAACTATAGGTGCATAAGGGTGGTGACAAAATTATTATCAAACATAGTAAAAAAGTAATATTTCATTAAGATCAGTTCGCCACTGACAAGAATGAGAAATTGTTTGAAACAACATAGTTCATGGATATATATGCATATATCATGTACAATTTTTGATAAAAGCATCAAGAAAACAAAAATATTGATGCAAACATTTACATAAATAATAGCATTATAATTCCTAAGATGTACAATAGTATTCATATCAATATTTTGGAAACATATACGTAAAAATATTCACTCTTTTAATTTCAATATTAAAGATTGTGCTAATTGTATATAAAGATTGAAGAGCAAAATAAGATAGTTAAACACTAATTTTCTCCTTACGTACTGTAGCCAAATTGCTTGCATCTAATACTTTGTCTTCTCCAAGTTTTTCTTTAGTCATTCCGGCTCTTGAACTTTCTTAGCTACGATTTGAACTATTGAGTTCTTATTATCCTACCATGAAAGATCAAAAGGAATGAAGACGACTACTGCGTAATTATTAAAACAAAAGGTACCATCTTGCATCAAATCGATTTACTACAATATCAAGATTCATTTTTTATCTCTTTCTCAATAATTTGTAGTTATACGTTGAAATAGAAAATAGAAAAAAAATAATTCAACTTCATTTTATACATCTTGTAAATTAAAATTGAAAGTTTACTTACTAATGAAAATAAGTACTCAATATTTCCACAACAGTCCAAGTGTTAGGCAACAATTCTACATGGGGAAACTATATTGCAATTAATAACATGTTAGTAGAAATAAAGTCAATTTAATTCATACCTTCTACATGAGGTTTGAGTTCTTTGCTTCTGTATTCAATCCTTTTGAATGATTTGTCTACGTTACTTTGTGTATCAAAGGTGAATCTGTCATATTTTAAAGAATTAAACCACTATATAAATATCAAATAGAGTGAAGAACACTAAACAACTGTTACATGCAATAGAAATCATATGCTCTTATTAGTTCAAAAGAATAAGAACAAAACTCAGGTACCTATCAAATAACTTGTATTTACTACATCCATTTTCATAAAATTTTACTTAACTTTATAAACTCTATAAATTTGCATTGAATTGTCACATGGAACAATGGCAAAAAAGCAAGGGGACTTGATAAGTGAAATAATAGAAGATGTACCAAAAAATAGTAAGGGTAGAAAAGTAATGGCAGATTGCAATACTCGTTGGCAAGAAGACACTAATAATTCTATCGTTAAGGATAAGCATTAAAAAGTTGCATTAGTTGTTTGTGCCTGTGCGAATAAACACGTGGCTGTACGTATTCCTCGTTGCCTAATATTTAATAACAATAAGCCAAAAAGGTCTCACTAAACTATATTTTTAAGCTCAATAATGATACCAGCTCTCAAGAAATCACCAAAGTAGTTAGTACATGTTCAAATTTTAACATTCATACTTCCAATAACAACACATCCTTCTTAAACTAACATTTATTTACTTTGCAATATAAAGTTATAAACCAAAATGCAAAGGTAAAAAGAGTAAAACTAAGTATAATAATCAATCAAAAACTGTAAATTATATATGCAACTAAAGCTTAGCATACCTGACTTAAAATGCACATTTTTTTCATATGGTAATGATGACACCATTTGATCATAAACATGCCAAGTTTGAAGTCATGCACTTCAAGTCTATAAAGCTCTAACCTTAATTTGACATTTTCCTAGCACTTCGACATTAACTAAAGCTTGGCATACCTGACTAATGTTCTTAAAGTTTTCCTAGCATTTCGACATTTAATCTGCTTTTGTATAATAACAGCAGCTCTGTCTCTACAGTAAGACCACATATCCTTTCCTGGTTTTCTCTCATCTGAAAATTGTAGTAAGAGATATAGAAAAACCAGGTTTTGACTATTTCTTATTTTGCACAAATATAATTTAAAAGCAATAAATAACAGAAAACAGAATACATGACTGAAGCTTTGAAGCTCCTTAAAGTAGTGATGCTTGGTGCTCTCTAAAGTAGTTTTGAACTCATAAAATACCATGAATTTGAACTGAAATTCAAAAAGAAAAGAGATTGGAATTTAGGGTTAGCCAAAAGCAAGGATTGCAAGAAATCAGAAATGCTTCTTAAATAAAAAACAGAGAAAATGCTTCTTAAATCACAAAAAATCACATATCTCAACCAAAAAAAAAAATAAAAATGCAAGCTTTCACCATTGTCTTTTCTCTTTTTTAGTCTCTTTATTCCATTCGACTTTCATATAGAAGAAACTGATTGGATCTCGCAAGAAGCAACGCCTCTCCCTCCTTCCCTCTGGCATCATCCTTCGTTCTCCTTTTTCGATTCATCAATCTTTTTTTTTGTTACAATTTTAGAGATAGGGAAAATGAAAAAAAACCAAGATAATTGATGGAGAAAGGAAAGGGAAAATGAAAACTTTACAGTCTCCCCCTCTCTGATTTCCTTTGCCTAATTCATCTAGCCAATTGCTCTGACAATTTGACTCAAAAAAATAAATAAATCAAATACATGGGTTTATCAAAACTGTCTGAAAAAGATAAGAGCAAGTTGGTGATTAAAAGAGATGGGAGCAGGAATTAAAGGGAGAAAAGAAATAATATGAGGAGAATGTGAGAAAGAAGAGAATGAACATACCAGCCATCATCTTTTTGTCTATGTTTTGACAAAAGGAAAAAGAAAAAAAAAGAAAGAGAAAAAGACAATGGTACAGCAAAGTTTTCGAAGGGAAAGAAACGAAGAGAGAGTTGTTTTCATTAGAAAATGAAAATTTAGAAAGATAAATGAAGATGAGAAGAGTTTGATCAGAAAAATAAAATAAAAAAAGAAAATGGAGATTTTTTTTCACCTACCCTTTCCTCAAATCTCGATTTTTTTTAATTGAAAGAAAGTATACTTTTTTTTTTTGATGACCCAGATCTGGGGTAGACCCCACCCTTAGGATGTGGCCCACCTTACCAACTGGGGGGCTGCTCAAGGGAACCACCACCCTGACACCCCGCTTTTTTCAGCACCCAAGTGCCAAGACTCGAACTCGGGACGGCAGACATGCTGCACGCCCCAAGCTAGAGCCGGTACCACTTGAGCTAGCGCTCGGTGGTAAAGAAAGTATACTTACCAGATACTTCATATTTTTTTTTTTATTAAAAATACATTGACATTTTTATTTTTTATTAAAAAAAAAAAAGAGAGCATTGAATGAGTGAACAACTCTCCCTATGCAACTTTTCTTTCAAATTCTCAAATTCCTAAAAACTTTTCTTCTCCCTTATTTTTTTCACCCACCAACTACTTTCCCATCCATTTATTATTCCTCAATTCCAAGACAACTTTCTTCTCTCTCATTACATTTTCACCTGGCACTTTATTTATATAACATTTTCCTTTATTTTCTTATTTTCAAAATGGATCATTAGCCACAATCATGTAAATGAAAAAAAAAAAAACACAATGCACATGCCCTAAGAAAAGAAAAGAAAGCAAACAAAATGGAGCACTCCACTTTGTCTTTCTTTTATTTTTTAAATTATTATTTTTTTTAAAAATTAAAAAAATGATGTAGACATTTTTTTATTGAAGAAAATATCCAAAATTTGTCTTTGACTTATGCCTTTACAATTTTTTTTCTTTGTATTTTTTATTTTAAATGTAAAAAATTTAAAAAAGTTAAATAAATATAAGTGAAAGAAAAAAAAATACATATGGTTTTTAAAAAAAAAAAAGATAAAGTGAAGTACGACACTTCACTTTCTCCTTTTTTTTAATTAAATTTAAAAAAGTAATTTAAAATAAATTAACAATATTTTTTTAACACATGTACACCTTGCAATAGAAAATTGTTCAAAATTTATTAAATGAATTTATTCTTAGTGTAAGAATGTTATATTAATTATGATAATTTTATAATAATATTTAAAATAAATTATATATTTTAATTATCATAGATATACTTATAATAATTTCATAATACTTTTTTATCGTTATACCTATTATTTAAAATAAAAATATTATTTAAAATAAATATATAAGTTCTTAAGTTTTATTATGAGATTTTTTAAAAGCATATAAAATAGGTCATTGATATGTGTATTGTATTATAATGATTTGTACATTGTGTTATAATAATACATTTACAAATATGTAAATAAATTGGGTTAACAATTTCAGTTATACAATAATACTCCTTTAAGTAAAACAGATATTTGAATTTGAAAAATTATCAGATCATGCTCGAATCCAAAAAAATCGTGTTTAATAAATATTTATTTTTTAATTAAAAATTAAAATGTTTATATTTATTTTTAAATATTATTTATTACTTATTTTCTATATTTCAATAAAATTCTGATTACATTTGACTCGATCAATTAATTTGTTTAAAATTGATATGATTTGATTTTAAAATTAAAAAATTAAACTTGAGTGTCAAACCCAAATGATACGAACCCGAAATGAATCGACCCTGAAGTTATCCGAACCCGAAATAATCCAAACACGAAAATGAACAAAAATTTTAAAACTCGAATTGATTCAACCTAAATTGGCTTGACCTGAAACTAACCCAACTCGTCCAATTAACAGGTCTAAAACAGTAGTTAAAGTAAAAAAAATAATTAAAAAATGTTAAAAAGAAGACAAAATATACGAACGTGTTCGATACGAATATAGGAATATGTAAAGTTATACATAAAACGAATTATTAACGGGTAAAAATTTATATATATTTATAATACTGTAAACACAAAAAATAATACAAATACACAATTTTTTTTTTCTTTTTTCTTTCCTTTTTTTTCTCTTTTTTATTTCCACCTGAAAAAAAAAAGAGGGGCGACATGGACAGTCTCTCTACTCTCCAAAATGTTCTAAATTTATATATAGGATATAATACTTTAAATATACAAAAAATAACACGAATACGAACATACAAATTTATATAAAACTAATTATTAACGTGTAAAATTTTATATAAATTTATAATACTTGGAAAATAGAAAAAAATACATGAACACGAACACGCCACGAATACACATTTTTTTTTTTTAAAAATCGAATCACTATGACAAATTATGCAAAATATGTCATGAATTGAGACACAACACGAACACACAAAATTTTCTCTAAATTGAAACATAATAACAAACTACGTAAAATATGAGATGAATTGAGACACGACACGAACACAACATAGGAAACATAATTAAAATACAACACGAAAAATAACATGAACACGAGACGAATACACGAACGTGTAAAAAATATACATAAAACAAATTAGTAACGTGTAAAAAATTTATAAAAATTTATAAAAATTATCTTTCCTTTCTTTCTTCTTTTATCTTTTTTTCCACTCTCCTTTCCTTCCTTACTTTTTCTTCCCTACACAAAAAATAAATAAAAAATGAATAGTACCGAACGACGGATAGCTTCTTTGGATTGAAAAAAAGCTCATATTTATATATAGGATTTTGATAAACATTGATATAATTTTAATATAATTTTGATAATTTTTGATATAAGACAATAATTTTAATAATATTTGTAATAGTTTTGATAATTTTTGATACAATTTTGATATCATTTGATATAATTTTAAATTAAATTAAAATATAAAATATAAATTTATCAAAAAAGTTAATAATAAATTATATATATATTAAAATAAATAATACTAACTTATTACATAATTCACGTTCTCTGCATCACACGCGAGCCTAGTTAGCTAACACCCATTGTGGGCTATCTGATCGTACCAAAAGATTCTAAGGAGCATGCAAAGTTAAGGACAAAAGCCGTTAGGTACACCATGATTGACGAGATCCTGTATAATAAGACATTCAGTCAGTCTTTGCTCCGGTACGAGAAAAAGCCAATTATGTCTTGATGAAAATTCATGAAGAAATTTGTGGTAACCATACGAGAAGAAGACAGAGATAAGAATTTTATTGGCCCACCGAGTGACGTTGCAGAAATGGTTGCACTAACATAAATTAATTATTTCAAAAACAACTTATTCACAGCCTACATAAAAGAATTGATAATAGCAAATTAAACTCCACATGACAAAAGCGGTTATGCGCCTAAAACAAATAAAACAATAAAGAATATTTGGTCAGAGTCTGACCCCTTTCACCTAGTTTTACATTTTTATTACTACTATGTACACTTTTGCTGAAAAATTGTGGGTACAAGAAGTTCTCAACCATGGTCATTTTATCATTTGGTGAAGGCTCAAAAAGTTTTAATCAGCAGCCATAACTGACACCCTTGGGCTAGGGAGTCCCATGTATGCAAGCCTGGGTGAGACTCGAATTTTGGGGCTTGGTCGTGGTGAAGGTATTGGACCAGAGTTTCCAAAGCGACCAGGCGTGGCTCTGGGAGATAGGTTAACTTGTTCAAGAGCCTGGGATTGCAGTTCTGTTGGGTAGTCTCTGACACACCCAATGCGAGGACCAAACCCACTTGTCCACTTGCAAGACAAACGCTTGGCCATGTTGAATGCTGCTGCTGCTGCTTCCACATTTGCTGCACTAGTGCCCATGCTATTTTGTAGACTATCAGTTCTGATGCATGCATCATTTGCGGGCCCATCAACATCCACAGCCTTTGAATCTGTTGATTTTGCTGTTGCCGTTGGATCTTTGATCTCCCCATGCTTGGATTCATCACCACCAACTTTGTATGAGGTGTAGTCATCATCTATTGCACATCTCTGCACAAAGAAATGAGAACGTGAGTACTACTCTGACAAGAGAAATCAAGTCTGGTCGCTAGAATTTTGCTAACAAGTGTCTTAAGTTACTCTTTAATAATATTATATTAAATGTAATAATTGATAACTTTATTCATCGTTTCTAATGCATTGGGCGAAAATATTATTATATATAATAACCTTGAAATGTGCTTTTAGAATACTTGTTAGCAAAATCCGTTGTTAAATACTATGAAGCTTAAATAAAGTCTAATGACTGTTTTAGCTAAACACATGCCAACATGGAGGAAAGAAAAATTTGTTGAACTAGAATGTTTTATTACCTTAACGTTGGTCAAATCCACATTGTGTTCCTCAAGGAAAATAATGAATTCCTTGAAATTGTCTTCAGTTGGGAGGTAATGACCACTGTAAGGCCAAATAGCCTGGAGAGGAGGAGGAGAAGAAGAAGAATTCAGCATCAAACAAAACCAAGGGAAAAAATAATTGCAATATAATATATGTACCTCAATAACACCTTGAGAAGCCACCAATCTTCCAGCAGCTGTTGTAGCCCCTCCAGAAAGGAAACTTGAGTGCTGAAAAACACCTTTCTTCTTCTGCCCAACAAACAAGGATCTTGATGTGCTAAGTACAAAAATCCACTTAGAACCCTCAATGGTGTTAACAAGTATTCCAGATTGCTTGTAAACAAGCTTTCCACTTTCCACAATCACTTCATATGCTTCTCTTTCTTTCTGCAAGCAAGAAAACAGATATGGTTAAGAAATCTACAATTCATTTTAGACAGAATTGGTTCATTTTCACAAGTGATAATAGAAGTAATAAGACTCACTGGTCCTAGATATTTAATGCATTGCCCTTGTAGATCTGTTCTTTGACACTTCTTAAGATTTAGTTCTTTGCCATGGCCAATATCCAACCTTCAATTCCAGGATGGAAAATGAATTTCAGAAATCAGAATATAAGGGTCAAATGGAGTAACCTTTCACTAAGTAATTTTCAAGTAAGATTTATGAAACACATTACCAGTAGAAGAAAGGTTGTGAGCTCTTGCTTGCAGACCAGACATCATAGTAGAAGTGTAAATTGTGTCCATAACGATGGCGTGGGTCAATCTGCAGAAATATAAAACAGAACAGTTACTCATGGAAATTTCCTTGATTTATCCAAAAAAAATAACAATATTGTATTTGAAAGACATCAATCCAGCCAATGTGATTTTGGTACATATGAAGCACCTATGCATCCTATCAAACCATCAAATTTTAATAAAAGTCACCAAATTTTTTTTGTTTTCAAAATGGATTCTGTAGTACAATTTTTGGTTTGCCTGCCATAATCTGATACTATCTTCAATTGTTCAAATCCATTTTTTTTTTCTTTTAAGAACAAAGACTGATGCATATCAAAACTCAAAAGGTATATGAATCTGGTTCAAATGATACCATATCTTTGCAAGAGTTTCCTATGCATATCAAAACTCTAGAGGATATGAATATCTACTTTTTGAATGATGGAAAGCCAATTTTGAAAGAAAATTGATGCTTCCAAGTTTTTAGTTCTTGCATAAAACTTGAATTAGAAA
This sequence comes from Fremontodendron californicum, assembly GCA_030761205.1. Lineage (NCBI taxonomy): Eukaryota > Viridiplantae > Streptophyta > Magnoliopsida > Malvales > Malvaceae > Fremontodendron > Fremontodendron californicum. Next base: position 2,960,370 of record JAULJL010000003.1, read on the forward strand.
ACAAACAAAGTACTTGTAAGCAACCTAGTCTGATGGAATACAAATCAACAGGGATAATTCTCATGCAAGAAGGATAATATGAGCTTACAGCTTCAAGCCAATGTTGGAGGGCTAGTTTTTGTGCCTTCTCATCCTTAGATAAACCCTTCCCAACCTGCAAATTCAAAAGGATTCTCTTGTCAGTCTTCAAGCAAATTTGCAAATTGGTAAACCACATTTTAAGGACTTAAGAAAAAAGCTTACTAAGGTATTTTAAGGACTTGTAAGTTGTAACAGCTTAATAAAGTACCTTGGCAGCCCTTGTTTTAGCCCGTGCCCACTTTGATAGGACAGTTTCTTGTTTCTCAATGTCATAGAATGAAACAGAACACCTACTCAGTGTTGCAGAATCTAAGGTCTTCCACCTACAATGTTGAATGAATAATAAGAACCAAACAAATTGCTCAAAACACCCAAAAGAGCAACAGGAAATTGAAATTATATGGAGACAAAGTGACAAACCAGAGCTCCTCAACCACAACTGCACAATCTGCCAGGTTCCTCCTTGTCCTATAACCTTTGTAGACTTTTTGAAGCTTAGTTGCAGCAGCATCAAGCTCACTTACGGGCCTCGGAGAAAACAATACTACTGGTTCAGGGAGCTTTATGGTGGGTTTTATTGGTATGATAATTCTATTCCCTTTATCATTTGGAACATCTGAATTTGTATTCCCTTGATCAAAAGCTAATTGTTTGAATGAGTCGAATGCTTCAAGCATTGGTTCTTTGGAATCACCACCATTATTCAAACTATCTAACTTGTTAATTGGAGACACTGAATCATCCTTCTTGAAGCTCTTTGCTTTTAGGGTCACCTCTCCATCATCTCTTCCAAGGCTTATGGACCTTACAATAACCTTTTCTATGGTGTCGGCATAACCAAAAACCTGGTGTTTCAGGATTTCCTTCCATGCTGATAAAAGCAAAGAAAGGGAAAGACCCATTGATTTACAAGCCCTTGTGGAGTCCAATCTGTGATATCAGAATTATCAAACATGCTCATCAGATTAAAAGAAAGTAATTCAATAGGAAGGGAACCAGATGGAAAATTTCCAGAGAAAAAGAACATGAAATTGATTTTCAAAGATAAAGAAGAATTGGAGAGGAAAATCAAAACCACAAAAGGGAATCAAGAACCTCACCTACAGATCACAAAAACAACCAGTCCAAAAACAATAAAACTTTTTCACTAACTTCGAAGTTCAAAAGAGAAGACTATTGACTCCAAGTCCAACTGCAAAGTGTGCAACTTGTTAAACTAGGTAAGACTTAAGAGAGCTTATATATAGGCAATTGGGTGGCAGTTTGGACATTCAAAGCTACTGCCACTATGTGGAAAATTAATACCATGGAAAGGACAATGTTAAAACAATTCAAAGTTGGCGAGTCATGCATAAAGTGAGTTACCCCATTTCACTGAAAGAGCTGAGCTGGGAGGAAAAAAGTGAATATGGCGGGGGGTTTAGGGGACCTTCAAAGAAGTTTATGAGAAAGATTTAGGAAGCAGCAGTTAGAGGAAACATGTTTTAAATGGAAGAAAAAAAATAAAGAGCATAATAATAAAATTATAGATCAAGTATGAGGCTATAAGTTAAAGAGGTTACTTATTTTTCTACAACTACCGATTTCTTTTTCATTTTCTGTCTGGTCGTAGAAGTAAAAACTATAGGAAGTGATGGGTGGTGGGGAGTGGGGACTATAATTGTAATATTTGTACTGTTGTCGATGGAACTTCGTTTTCAGCCATGCTGGTAAACAATACACGGCTTCTTGATTGACTGTGATTACCCATTGACCTTTTATGACTTCATGAATCTACACTCTTTTTTTTTGTTCAAATCAATGGTGTTAATTAAGATTATTATGGAGCAACAAACAGCTATGCACCCACTTAATTTTCATTTTAGTATAAGATTTTTTTTTTTCATTTATCCTTAATACAGATTACACAAAAACATTGTAGCATCATATTTTGATTTTTTTTTTTTTTGGGGGGGGTCTGGAAGGGATGGTTTTGAGATGTTCAACTCTTTGAATTTGATAATTAGTTGACTTCCAGGATTTCTTCATTTCATGTACTTACTTGTTAAGAAGAAAAGTCAATGACGTCTTTAGATTTTTTTGGTTCATTGATGTCAAAGATTACAATACAGCAACCACTACTTGTTTTATTTTACTTAAAATAAATCGAATGAGACTTTTTTTTTTTTTTTTTCAATTCTTAGAAGAAGTTTGAGTTTAAATGATGTAATTTATTACTTGAGTATTCATAATTTTATTACCAAGTTTCGCAAATATACAAAACATTAATTGTTTCAGCCTTTAACTTAGTACAATCGAACTATTTAGGAAAAAAAACAACTAAAAAATTTAACCACACATTTTATATAGCAAACAAATTATGTAGATACAATCAGTCAATATATGATCTCTCAATAATTTTTATCTTATTTTCATATTTTCCAATGATGAGAGGATAAAAGGATTGGTCTTATAGATTCATATAATTCGATTGGCTTGAGAAATTCTGCAATAATGGCGGACGTGACATTTCCAATCCAACTTGACCTTTAATCCACTTGTAAAAAGGTCGTTTAAGCTATTACCTAAGTGCCAATGTCTTGCCTACATATATATATATATATATATATTATTTTTCCAATTCCAGAAAATGGTCTCTTTTTCACTCTGGTCTGGTCCATGTAACTAGTGGGCATTTAATCCATGGGGGACTGTGATTGTGATGCAAGAAAGAAAGTCATCCGAAATCAATAAATGAATGCTATTTAAATGTCTTCATGTCACAAACCACACCCCATTACTTTTGTTAAAGGCTATATGCCAACCATCTTATAATCATTGAAAAGCCATATATGATGAATATTTTCTGAAAAAGTGAAAACAAGATAAGGTATTTTATATACATCACCCAATAAAAGTACATAACAAGCACAAGGAAGTGAGGAACTAGTTTTTGGTTGCTAATTTTTTCTTAGTTATAATAATACTACCTAGAAGTTTTTAGGATTTCGATTGTTGCCCCCATTGTAAATCCGTCTCTGTTTATCCAGACGATACTGCCTGTGATTTCTGTCGGGGTGGTATGTGAAGCCAAACCTTCATGATGTCATATGTCGCGAATCCAACTGCCACAGAAGGAACAATCTGACAACCAAATTGTAACACACTTCATTAGAATGAAAGCCATCCCAAGGCCAAGTAAAATTGGCAATTATATAACAAAGCTAAGTTACTCAGACTCACGTTTGAGTGTCGGACACAGGTATGTTCAATTTTTTTTTTAAGATTTCCATGTATTTGGAGGGTTCTTAAAGGATCATATCCCTATAATCATGTCTGGATATACGTCGGACACGGATACTTCAAGAACAATGAAGAGTCGGAGCAACATAGTAACAAAGTTCACACTCAACTCTAAATAACTCCCCATCTGTTATCTTACAAGTACTAAACTTTATTGTTTCTCAACAGGTAGGATAAAAGTGGATAAAACTAACAAATACAAATCTGCAAAAGTGAGCAGCTATGTTGATATTGTTGCTGAGTATATAAAATACCTTAATATAATTAATGCTCAAGCCTGCAAACAATTGTCTCCATCCTTGATTACGGACAATAGTAGTAAGCCCTTCCAATGTGTTTTTGTATTTTGTATCACCTTGAATTGTTGAACACTGAAGACTTTCAACCTGTAGGGTAGGTAACATTCAAAAATTACTTCCCAGATGTGTCCATCACAAGCTAGCTGCTAATTGGAAAGCAGAGAGAAACACTAATGACTCGATACATTCAATCGTGGTTGACATTATCAAGAAAACACTCTAGCAAATATATCAGGTTGAATCAAACTACTTCAAAACCATTTTATTTAACCAGGTTGGTTTATATATATCTAGCACTTACTATAGTACATGTGTACCTCAAAACATTTAAAACATCCCACAAAAGATTCCAGGCTAATAATAACACATGAAAGAGACAATATAATGCCATTCCCAGCAAAATAGAGAATAGCAATTACTTATGTTACTCGGACTCGGGTGAGAGTATCAGATACGGGTATGTGTCCGACACGGGTATATTCAATTTTTTTAAGTTTTTCCATATATTTGGAGGGTCATATCCCCATACCCATGTCCGAATATGTGTTGGACACGGGTGTCAAACACGAGTACTTCAAAAAAAATGAAGAGTCGGAGCAACATAGGCAATTACACCCTCCTAGAAGTGTACAGCTATTGCAAAATACCTGCATCTGTCTCCTTACAACATCTAATGGGTATGTGAAGGTCTGCCCAAGTAACCCAGCCAGTGCTCCACAAGAAAGATGCATCACAATGGACTTTTGGTGCTCTTCAGGAACATGCGTCTTTAGTGCCTCATAAACGTAGAACTTTAAACCAGCATAAGGGAGGATCCCAGTGAGTGTTGGACCTATGTAAGCAAAAAGTTTCATCAAGTCCAAGCACCAACTTGCAAAGAAAGCAAGTAAGTGCAAAATGAAGCAACTGCACTAAAAGAATGTCAAGATTGCATGTTAAACTAATGAATCTCTATTATCATGAAAAACTAAAGATACTTTAAACAGGAAAAACAAGAACGATCGTGCCAGTTATAAGAATAATGCACAGAACTAGGAGCCATTGTCAAATCTGTTCATTCTTAATCTGTAATATGAAGCATTAAAAACAACCGCCTACATACCTACTCCTCGATATAATCCACGTATTCCCCCTTCCCTGTAAACAGTTGTCAGTACATCTGTTATGCCACTATATGCAGGTCGAGGATATAAACTTCTTATACCACACCTGAAATTTGTTCTGGTGTCCACAACCTGTTAAACCATAAAAGTTAATGAGAAAGATAAAGTAGAGTTAAGAACATTCTTTCCATTTTGTAATCCAAGGAGCACTTGATAAGTAGTGATATTTATCCAAGGATTGGTTGTACATGTTCCAAAAGCATCAATTGATTCGATTCTTTACCACTACAGGTCTACACAAAAAGTCTTCTATAAGGAACTAATGCCATGAGTGCTTTAGTAATTCAAATCCGCAACCAGAATCAGCAATTACATGATAGTAATAATAGATTTGATTAAACTAGTGTAAAAAGATAGAATTAATTTATTGTAAATACCAGCAAACCAGATCAACCTCACTTGAAAAATTGAAAAGGATTCAAAAAATATTTATGAGAAACTACGCTATTCCTATGAAAATTTCTTACCTGATAGGCAAGTTTAGTGCGAGCCAAGTCCAAGGGATAAGTGCATAACACTGCTGTTCCTCCAGAAGCAGAACCAGCTAAAAGATCTATAACAGGTCCTGATCCAAAGAAAGAATAGTTATCTAAGATCCAACCTCGATACTGCTCATAAGTCATGAAATGTAAGGCTGCATAAGGAATGATCCGAATAACACTGGCTCCATTTCCTCTGCGGGTAAGAATAGGCATGAATTAGTCTAACTTTTATGGGAGGGCAGAGAGAGAGAGAGAGGAAAATGGTAAAATAATCTGTAAACTTACTTATAAAATCCCAGAACACCTTCATGCTTTAGTACCTTCCTTAAGGAATGATACACCCCAAGAGATTGGAAACCATCAGTTCTTGTCTGTACAATAAGTAAAGAGAGAGATAATAAAAAACTGTGAGTGGTAATGTGCATGAAGCAGAAAATATTGGTGGGGGGAGGAGTGGGAAACAAAGTAAGCAACAAATAAGCAATTTGACAAACATCCAGTAAGCACCAGAGTAACATATAATATAACTAACCCTTAAGCACCATTGTAATCGAAATCCATTTTGCAGGAAAATCACTTGATTGTAACAGGACTACTCTAAAAGTAATAAGTAACAAATGTACAAGACCCAAAACCGAGCTAAACATCTAATTTGAGCTGAGCATTGCAAAATGCTAATATAAGAAACACCATTTTTTGGTTTGTATTTATGAATGATATATATATATATATATATATATATATATATATATATATATATAAAGCAACATAGATATATTAGTAGCTCACCTGCAAGAGTATTTTAATCCGTTCTAAAGGTGCAATGGTAGTTTTAGTAAAAGCTCCAGCAGCGCCACCAGCTATTAGCTCTTTGACATAAACAGGCAAACAATCAATGTGGGAAACCTCATTGCGTGCAGTTGAACCATCAACAAGCCCAGCCATATTTGTTGTGAATGTGGAGCCTTGAGGAGAACCCATCTCAAAATATCCAACTCAAACCAATTATATTACCAAAATCTTCCACAATTCAACGAATCTGTCAAATTATAATTACCCACCCTGAAGCTTGAAGAACTCTTTATCCCATCTATCTCTTGGGATACAAAAAGAAAAAGATTTCTTTTCAAAGGGTATATTCAATGGCCTCAGAACATCCAGATGAGAGCCGGCCAAGTTCACAAGCCGATCCTTTTGTTCAATAACAACAAGATTCATCCAAAGATACAGAGAAAAACAGACCACAACAGATTGCCAAACCCAAAACCTATCCTTTCAGTTATAACACGGCTCCCATGGATCTATATCATAAAAGGCTTCGATATCCTTAATCAAGATTCATCAAAAAGTCTCCTTTAAATCACCAAAAGCCATCACTTTCAAGGCATAAATAACTTAACCCTCAAGTACTCAAAAACCAATCACTTCAAAGAGTTTCCGATGATTCCAAGTTCAAATCATTCATACCCATGTGAGATTAATCCAAGGGGGGGTAGAAAACGTTTCAGAAAATAATATAAAAAAAAAAGGTTAAATCAAAGGAGAACAGGCATGTAAATATTGGGTAAAAACCAGAATCCAAAAATACCTGTTCTCCTTCAGAGAGAGACGGAGGAGCCGAGGAGGTTTCCTTATTGGGTTTTCTTCCCCCCTTTCCTTTCAAAAGCCCGACTCTCGTTTGTTCTTGCTGTTGTTGTTGTTTGCTTCAAAGGCGCTGTTTTTGTTTGCAAATTTGAAGGGGGAAGTCATGTGGTTTGACTATGGTAGTGGAGCTTCAAACGTAAACCACGTTGGATTGTACTACTTATGGTAAGTGGCTTAATTTACGGCTCAACATCCTAGGAATTAGGATAGTAGAATAGATCAACTGATTTGGATGGACGAGAATGTCTTTTTTAACGTTTGATTTGATATTCTTAACTGTTAACTCAAAGCTTTTTCTTTTTTTTCAGTTTTCACCTAGGTGCTAGGTAACATCTTTACTTTAACCATTGTTTTTTCTTTTTTTAATTACTAATAATTAAAACATTTGGATTGAGATTTTTTTTTTTCCTAGATAAATATATTTAGGCTTAATTCCTCTTGCCTCTTTGTGTTTTCTAGTTGAAACTATAGAATATATTTTGGCAAATGTTTAAGGGAAAGAGAAGACTTAAGAAAGTGTGTGTAATAATGTATTTTTCTTAGAATTTTATTCATTTTCATCACTTATTTAGCAAGTTTTTGGTTGAGTGTAAACGAATATCTCGAAGATATAATATAGTTTGTTTTTTATTTGTAAAATTCAAAACAAATTTTATAAAAAGAAAAGAAAATACACGTGCTCTAAAATTTAGCAAACTAACTTATTAAATAAAAATATGCAATATATACAATGACGGATCTTAATATTTGATTTTGAGGGGATCAATTAAAAAATTAAATCTATATATATTTCATTTGAGGTATGTTATAAATATTTAAGGCAAATCAATGTAATATTGTACTATAACAAAAAAAATATATCAAGTTTTTGACTAATCACGAATTTTTTAATATTACTCATGCATATAACAGAAAAATTATATAAACATATATTTTTTTAAAATAAAATAACAATCTTAACAAAAATCTTATTATTTTTGCTTTGTAAAATGTTGACAGTGATAGAAAAAACAAGTAGATTTATAATAAAAATTTAAAAAATAAGATAAAAGTTAGCATAAATACTAACCAGCAAAATGAGAATTTTGGGAGACTTATTAGGATTTTAATTTTTAAACTTGATAACTTAAACAGAAAGCACAAGTTACAAACAAAATTGATTGAATTTAGAGCCGAAGAATAAAAGAATAAAAGCTACAGGGGTGTAACGACAACGGGCAGTAAAAAGAAAATTTTAATTTTACAATACTTTGTTGAAGTCTTATTAAAGCTAACACTTAGAAAGTTAATTTAAGTTCACATGATTGTGACTTAATATTTATAACAAACCAATTAATTTGAAGAGTTTATAAATAATAATTGGATAAAATAAAAAGATAAACAATAATAATGCAATTTAATTTTTTTTTTAAAATTATAATGCAAAAAATTAAGTTATAAACAAAAATAAAAAATTAAATAAATATAAATTTCATTTTGAAGGGGCCAATTTAATATATAAATACATATAAATATATGGATTAATATTTGATGCACTATCAGTGTATAGGGCTATACACTGACAGTGTATCCTACGATGATACCTGTCGGGTTAGTGGTTAAGAGTTAGTGGTTAGGGTTAGAGGTTAGTGGTTAGGGTTAGTGGTTAGTTTTTTAATGAAGTGTCAGTGTAAGATTCACGGTCAATATATAAAGTATATACACTGACAGTGTATAAAAAACGAACCCTAAATATATTTATCAAATGATTTTAAAAATTCTTGGAGGGTCAAGCCCACTTAACACTTTTTCTAAAAAAAAGCCCATTTATTATGAACTAATAATATTCATTTATAATATGCATAACCCACATTTTCTCTTATAATTGTTAGCATCATGGTGATAAATCAGTATTTATTTGTTTATATATATTATAATAAGAGAAATTATCTTATTTATTATCAGTAAAAATTTTAAATTTAAAAAAAAATAAAAAAATAAAACATATGACAGCCTTTAAAGTTTAAAGTCTTCTCTAATAGTAATAGTATGTTTTCACATGAAGATGTTGATTCGACAAAGAATGATAATAATTTCATGTAAAGAAAATCGTCATAGTATGTGTATTTTCAAAATTATGTATTTTCTATTAAACACTTCTACTTTTATTTCAATATCAATCATTCATCAAATTAGTAGTCTATGAAGTTTCCATGGGAGTGCATGTAACTTTAATTTTCCTCATAAAAGCTAGATTATACTAACTCAAGTCTTCCTATGGAGTACTAAACAATAGATCAAAGAGGTTTGCAGAAAAATTTCATTGTCAAGACTCAAGAACTTATTAAAAAGAAATCCGTTATACACATAAAAATGGATTATAGATATTGAGATTCAAATTTTATATCTGTTAAATATTGTTTTTTAAAAATGATTGCATAAATCAATTGAACTAAATTTTTGATTCAAAAGATTCCTTTCATTTCATCATTCGTGAGTTTATGATGGTAAGTATCAGCAATTTCCTAGACAAAGTAATGTATATACTTTGGTCTTAGTTACCTTAACCATCAAGTTTTTGGAACATTATATAATTTAATTCTGTCGCAATCAATTAGTTGTCTTGTTAAAAGTTTCAAGGTAAGAAGCTGTCTTAAAGCAGCCACACATATAGTCATCATAGAAACATCCTTAGATTTAACCCTCTCACCATCCTATATAAGTATAAACCTTAAAATTCAAGAACATGAAAAACCTGTCAATGACAATTGGACAAACATTGTCTTGACTGATCTTTTGACAGAAGTTTGAACTAAACCTATTACCAGCATATTGCTGTTTCTGAGGCTTCTGCCTAAATTATTGGCTTTGAAGAGTTTCTTCTATATATCAAGTATTAATATAATAATATAATTAAAGCCATCCTTATATTCACTTACCATCTTTCAAGAAAAATGAAGAAAAGGTTGGTCGTATGCTTTGTTATTCAAGCAAGCTAGTTGACTAGGAAAGTAAATTCGTACTAATATATAGTTATAGTAGGAAATTGATCAATTGTCTTTAGTTTGCATTTGGTCATAGAAACAACTGGATTTTTTTTTTCCTTCATATAACAAGGATCTACCTACTATCTTCAATTAAAATAGATTATTCATAAATCGAATTAATTCAGTTAATTCATATAGTCACTTTTAAGAGATAACATTCGTTTAAGATTCGAATTCAACATCTGCAACTTCTTATTTATCCTTAAATTACGACTTTTTATATATAAAAAAATAGATTCTTCACTCACATCAAGATTCTTATCCTTTTTTTTGTTACCCATTTTTCTTTGTCTTGATTAGGATCAAAATTTATTATGAAAATTAAAAATAAAAAGGTTTTTTAAATGTTCTTTTTCCTCTATTGTATAATTATTATTATTTTCCACTATATATTAGTTCAAAGGAAGTTTAATAAATAATAAAATTTTATTTTCCAAAAAAAATGATATTTGTATATTAGTTAAATAACATCTTTTTCATGTGAAAGATTAATAAAATCAATATTTTTATATTTTAAAACTTTCTGATGATGTTTATAGTTAAGTGGTGTTATTTTGTTAAGAGAAAACACAAATAATAATAAAAAGGGAATAAAATACCAAAAAAAAAAAAGTATAATGTAAAATCATTAAATCAAAATAAATAAATGTCACAACTCACATGGAACCTTATAAGCCATCTTATCCAATCATAATGGGATCTCTTTTTCGTTTGTTTATTTGTTTTCCTTGCCATATCACATATTTTATGTTTACGAATTTTGATGCCAATATATATATATATATATATATATTTTAAATGAATCTGAAAGATTCAACTTGATATTGTCTTTTAAAGAGAGAGAACTTAATTTGATAATTAAGACATATTTATTACTAAATCATGTTTTAAAAACTTTAAATAAAATTTATATGAAAATAAAGTGATAAATTTTAATATTTTTTGCTTATATTATATTTTAAAAAGAAAAAATAAATAAAAATAAAAATTTGATATAAGTCAAGTACTTTAAAATCTAATTAGTGAAGGGTCGGATTCGATATCTATAGACATTAATTAAGAATTTGTTAATTATTATTTTTAAATTTAATATATTATTTTTATTAAGTTTAAAAATATAATACATTAATTATATATATTTAAAATATTACCTTAATCAATACTTCAAAACACTAAATGCTAATTAACATTTTTTTTATTAGTGAAAGCAACAACTTAGTTATTTACTCTAGGAGTGAGTATTAATTAGTTTGAACCGATGTAATCGATCGAATCAACTAAATTTGGTTAATTCAGTTTTGAAATTAGTCGGTTATGAAAATCGATTTATTTGCTTAGCTCGATCGATTATCGATTTTAAAATTGATAATTGAATAGATCGAATTAATCAACTCTTTTAATTTTATTTTATATATAATATAAATAAAATATATTTATATAATAATTTAAAATTATATATAATATAATATATCATATATATATATTAAATAATAATATATAATATAAAATAAATAAATTATTTTTTAAATAGTTAAAACCGATTAAACTGACCGAATTGACCAACTTAAGTCGGTTTCGATTTTTTCGATTTTAAGATTCTTTGTTGGTCGATTCAGTCAATTTTATAAATTTAATCGGTTTTCAAAATTTTAAAACTGAACTGAACAAATGCTCATCCCTAATTTACTCCATTATTCTCACATTTTTTTTAAAAAATTCTTTCGCTAAGTTTTATGAATAAAATTCTGATTTGGATTTGTCATTTGACTATGAATAAACAAACAATAGTTGGTAAGTAAAATTTTTGCAATTATATATTCTAAAATATTAATTTAACACAAACAAGAAAAAAATATTAATTTAATAAGAACAATAATAAATCTCATAATGAAGGTTGAAGCCGACAGAGAGTCGTTGGATTAGAAAGGGATGGAGCCTGTGGGCTTCCTCATGTTCTCTTCTCCTTTAATATAAAAAGCCCCTCTTTGATTTCCTTTCCTTTTATTTTTATTTTTATTTATTTATTTACCAATTCAAGATCATCCCAGGTTGCTTTGCTTTCAAATTTCACTGTTATTATATCCGGTTGACCCGACGTTCGGATCGATCGATCCCATAATTTAATTTTTAAATTGAATTGATTTATTAATCAAATCATTTGTACAATTAATTTAAAAAAAATTGAATTCATCCGTTGAAATTATGAAAAATTTGAAAATCTATTCGATTTATTATAGACCTGAATCAATTAAAAATGATTTTTTAAAATAATTTTAAAATGCATTAGACATAATTTTTATATATTAATTATTTAATATTTTTATTGAAAATTATTTAAAAATAAAGATAAAAATACATTATAAAACATAAAAAAGTAAAAAAAATAAAAATTATAAATTTAGTTTTTTTAGTTTTTAAATGATAATATATATTTTAAAATTTTATAACATAAATTTTAATCTCTCCTCTTATATAAAATATTTTTACAATTTATAATATTTTAAAATATTATTATTAATTCGAGATTAATTCGAATAATTTAAAGTTGAACCAATTGACCCAAACGGGTCATTATCCAACCGCTTTTGATAAACAATGTTCAACAGAAGTTGTTTTTGGTGTTTCTTATTAGCTTTTATTATATATATATATATATATGATTGATTCTATTCTTTCTTTTCAGAAAGTTTTTATCGTCAGGAGGACAATTTTTATCTCTTCAAAGGGAAAGGCTATTGCTTTTTGTTTTCTTTAGTAAAACTCAATGATTTGAGATTGGAATAAAAACAAAAACTGATATAATAGATAGAGAGATATATTGTTAATGGAAGAAGAGAAAGCCAGAAGCAAGTTCAAAAGGGTGTGTGTTTTCTGTGGAAGCAACTCTGGACATAGAAAAGTTTTCAGCGATGCTGCTCTTGAATTGGGCAATGAACTGGTTTGCTTTTTTTTTTTTTTTTTGCTTTAACACTATCTCTATACACATTAGTTTGAAAAAAAGTTTGTGTTATTGGTTTCAAAAGATGAACTTTTTAATGGTTTAGTATATATCTTGAGGTGGTGGTAGGTGGGTGTTTTGTCTTTTTTCGAAACTGGGGTGGTTGTTTTAGATCATTGGGTGTTAGTTTCTAGTAAGAAAGATGAGATTTTTACTGATTTTTTTTTATTCTATGACGGTGGAGTTCTACATTTGTTGTTTCATGTACTGAATTGGGGTTGCTCTGTTTGCTTGCTGTCATGAGTCATGACACTGTTGACCATCAAGGTAGTTTCTGCTGACAGGGTTTTGCTCTTTTTTGACTATACGTGAGTAATATCCAGGAATTGAAAATTAGGTTTTTGATGCAAGCCAGTTATTTGGAAAAGTGGGGTTTTCTAGTTTTCTTTAGCTTGACTTCTATGTCTAAATTGTTTGCCTTTTTTTTTTTTTTTTTAATAATTTGTGGACTTTCTGTTTTGCTTATGGTTGGTGTCAGTTTATCACAGGTGAAGAGGAAGATAGACTTGGTGTATGGTGGGGGAAGTATTGGGTTGATGGGTTTGATATCCCAGACAGTCTATGATGGAGGTTGTTATGTTCTTGGGTATGTAAGGAACTTGCCTTGCATTGAAGAGCCTATCTTTAATGCTTTTTCTCTGCACAGAATCTGTTACAAGTTGCAAGTAGCTTCCTTCTTGTTCACATTAGGTGTATTACTAAGTAAATAATTGTTCTTTACATCCAGGATAATTCCAAAAGCTCTCATGCCTCTTGAGGTATTTGTACTTTCACCCATATATAAATATTGTTTATTGAATATTGGGCCCAAGTGTCATGTTTAATTAGTCTTTCTTTGAAAATTCTTAATTTGAGGTTTTATGCTTTCCTGCATTCACCATTTAAAGGTTTTATTACAGTTTCATCATTCACATCACTGAATTTGGTACATTACTAATAATTGATATTGCTCATTGGCGCAAGAGTTCTTTTTATTAGGAAAAATTTTGGTAAAAGAATTTGCTGGAATATCTTTAATGTCAAATTTTGCTTTCTTTAATTGTAAGTATTTATCTCTAGGCTGAGATAGATCAACCAATAATGCATAATCCTGGACAATATTGACAGATATCAGGAGAAACAGTTGGAGAAGTGAGAACTGTTTCGGACATGCATGAGCGCAAAGCTGAAATGGCCCGAGAAGCTGATGCCTTTGTTGCTCTTCCTGGTAAAAATACCTTGACCTTTTTCATCAATAGTAGAGAAAAAAAGGAAAATTTTGGTGAAAGAGTCTTGTTTTTTCAATAATATACTAGTTCTAACATTAAAATTTGGTGTTGTAGGTGGATATGGAACAATGGAAGAGTTGCTGGAGATGATAACATGGTCCCAACTTGGAATACATAAGAAAACAGTAAGGCTTCATTCTTCAAGCTTGAAGAATTAAGTTAGCTATGTGAATATTTATTAATATAGCCATGCGCATTACACTTAATGCAGATTGGTTTGCTAAATGTTGATGGTTACTACAATAATTTGCTCGCTTTATTTGACAACGGCGTTGAAGAGGGTTTCATCAAGCCAGGTGCTAGGCATATAATTGTCTCTGCTCCAACAGCCAAAGAACTTTTGGAGAAGATGGAGGTATGAACTTTATCTTAACATTTTTTTTGGATCATGGAATTAATTGGTTAGTATTTTATCCTGAGTGAGAAAATATTCACTTAAACAAAGAAACTAGAGGAGATCATTAAAGAAATGGCTAGCCTGCCAATCACAGCAATTCAAAACTTTCCAAGAAACACATGGTGGAACTTGAATATGTGAATGGTTCCTAGCCTAGCACGGCAGGCGGCAGCCTTCTGTTTGTTGTCAATCATTATCCATTTCCTCTTTGCCTGTCTGTGTGTGCTTTCTCTGTACAATAACATTAGAAGGGAGCTTGCGTTGCCATCGGGTTTTTATAATTAAACTTCTAATGTAGGCTCTTAGGAGATAGAATTTGGGAAAAGAACATTAATTGTAACAATGTGGCCTTGGATTACAATTATCTAAAATTTGTAGTTAATTTTGCAGCAATACGCACCTTCCCATGAACATGTGGCTCCTCATGAAAGCTGGCAGATGGAGCAACTTGGTGATTATCCCAAGCAACTAAATACGCAATGAAGCATTGATGGTAGGTTTCTCCCCCTTTGATTCCTGATGTGATTCATCATCATTGAGTCGTGCACGACAATCTCTTTGGATGGGCCACATGTTTGTCGTTTTACCATGTAGTTTTTATCACCATAAAAAGGGATTTGATCCTATTAAAATCATCTTAGCTGTTTTACAGACATGCACTGATTTATGGCCAACAAAGCTGCTATAGATCTTTAGTCATATTAAGTTGTTACTGCTACATATTGAAGACAAAAGTACTTTGAAATGAAAAAAAAATTATTGCAGAATCTTCTAAGGTGTGGTGAAATGGTCCCACTGTGCCTTAGCTTTGGTGGATAAGGTGCATGGGTTGGGGACATCTTATGAATTTAGCAATAAAGTTATAGAATCCCAAGCAGCTAAATTTGGCTTAACTTTAAAAACTGCCAGGGTATCATGGAGATAGGTCTAGGTATTTAAAGGCAATCCGGCTTTCTAAGGCATTTCTTCAAGGAGAGGGAAACTAAAGTTAAAACTTAAAACCTTTTTACATTTACAGAAGGGAATGGGGCATAGGGTAAAGTTGCTTGTTGACAGGCCAGTATGACCGGTCACCGGTGGACCACAGGGCCTTGGGTATCTTGAGGTCTAATCTCTAAAGAGAGTTATTCCTAGAGGCTAGTGCCCAAGCAATCATTCCGTCTCAGTTTCCACCTTTTATACTTCCTTCAACTTTCTAAATTTAAGGTGATATTTTGCTAAGGTTGATTCCTTCTGTGGGGCTTAAAGTAGGAACATTTGCTTCTGTATAACTTTGACAATCAAGGATAATTCTGCAAGTTTTTTTAATGATATTCCAATGCCAACAATCCTAAGTTGGCGCCATCAAAATTAGAGAAAAAATGCCATAAAAACCCAGAATTTTTTTATTATTATTATAACTTCCATACCGAATTCAGTTTCTGCCCAATTCCTAAACGAACATTGCAAAAGAAATGAGCAAAAACTGAAAGATGTTTAGCCTTGATGAAGCCATGCTTCCACAAGCATATGAACAAGCTAGGATAATCTAAACTGAGCAAAAGAAAACTTTGTCCAAAATATGAGGAACCATGGCTATAATCTGTCACTTTTCAGAAACATTATTTGTAGCTATCTTGGCAAGTTTGGCCTTTCTTGAAGATGACAACTGCCTCTCACATGGACTTCTCAAGGGAAAAGCTACCATGGGTCCTAATGCCTGTGGGCATCTTTATAATTAATTTATTCATTCATATATGATAGTATTATATTACGGATTTGTATTTGATGTACTGTCAGTGTATAGTTATATATACTGACAGTGAAATTTCATTAAAAAAATAAGTCTTAAAATCTAAACTTTAAACTTAAGGATTAATATTTGATACACTGACAGTCTATAACTTTATACACTGTCAGTGAACAAGATGATGTCACCTCATTAGAAATAAAATAATTTATTTTTATTTTTAAATTTTTTTAATGAGGTGACATCATCTTATTTACTGACAGTGTATCAAATACAAACTTTGAACTTAAACTCTAAACTTAACTTTTAACATGTAACATAATGTGATACACTGTCAGTATATAAATTTATATAACATCAAATATAAATCCTTGTAGTGTTACACTACTTCTTTTGGGGGTACAGGCCTACAAGGTTTGCTGTTATTATCATTTCAAAAATAGGAAAATGAACAGGCCAGCCTATTACACTACTTCATCGCAGGGAGTTGCCCATGACTGCCTGGTCTGATTCTCGATAATGGCTTATTGTTTTTCCTTATGGAACATTCACTTTACAAGTGGTGGCTCGTGTTATATATGTCAAGAAAACAAGAGGGGGTGAAGGTGGAGGTGGCTGTTGTTTGCCCCGGGGGTCCCTCTTTCTCTCCTTTGCCTGATCTTTAAATGGTTTGCTGCAACAACCCAAAAGCCATTAACTGTTTACCAGACATACCATGAGTAATTTCAGAGGTAATCCCACCACTATTTCTGCCAAATAAAGGACTACGGGGTCCCCTCCCATTCCTCCTGACTGTTCATTCTGAAAGGACTATGGGGATTGGGGACCCTCCTTTCTTTCATTACACCTTTTTCAACTCGAGAATCAGCTATTGTTTTCCCTCTCCAGACATCGTGCTTTCAATTATTGTCCTCTCAATTCTGACTTCTGAGTTGATTGTTTCATAAATATATTCCTTTCATTAAACAAAGGAAAAAAAAAAGGTAAAGAAAATGATACTTTCACTTCCAAAACTTACTCTTTCTTAATATTCTTTACATCTTTATGGGTAGCAAATTGCTATGAAATGCTTATGTTGTTGTATTAAGTTTTAACAAGGTTACAAGGATAAGTAGTAAACTTCCAACAAATATTTTTGGCTTCCTTTGAGATCATACTTGAAGCCATTATAAAAGGAAAGTAAGCCTTATCTTCATGGTCCTTTTACTTTCTTGACTCGAGGGAGATTCATGGATTCGTAAAGGATTTGCCCTTTCCAGTGCCAAGCGAATAGCATATGAAATGCTTATAAATACAGCAATAGAAAAAAAATAAATGCTTTCCTTCTAATATAATATTTTTCTTTTGGGTGGGTTGGGAGGATATTAGACATAATTTATCCTCTACTCTTGTTTGGTACCCTGTTTGTGTCCATCTAATAATTTTTTAATATGTGTTCAAAGTTATTTTTTATTTATAAATAATTAAATATAAGTGTTTTATTTTTTATTTTGACACATGATAAAAAATCATTAGAGGGACACAAAAAAGAGGCACCAAATGAGACACAGAGAGTCTATTCTATTCGTCTTAGCACATATCCACTTAGTTACATATACTGATTAAGTTAAAGCTTGTACTTGGGGAGGGAAGGAGGGGCCTCGGTTATAAACCATTGATGATAATTTGACCGGTAAATGCTGCTGCCTGCGTTTATCACTCAAGTAAAAAAAAAAACAGGATTTTCACTGTTCTTTGTTATAGTGTAATGGTGGGTCAAATTAAGAATAATCACCATTTGCCTGGTTGTGTATGTACTTTGCACACAGTTTTACAAAGTTCTTTGGCTCTTCCTCTATTCCCGCGTACGTGCACATGTTTGAGAGGGGGGAATAGTTTGATTGCTCACTGTTTCCACTTATCAAATCATAACTGTTCATCAAGTTAACACTGAGCACCACAACACCCTGAATCTGTTTCTGCGCTCTTGGCGGTTCTATAGTTGTTTAGGAGGTTGCTTTCATGATTTTTTGCAAGAAACTAAGGCGGAAATAGATTTGACCTGTATTAAGGTCATTTTAGAATAGTTTTCGTTTACAAATTTCACAGTTTATGATGTCAAACAGCTCACTGAAGGACAGATCTTAAAAATAATTTTTTTAAAATAAATTAAAAATTATTAAAAAGGAATTTATAAAGATCATACACCCTTAATAATATAAAAGGTTCTCCTTTTTCTCTCCTCTTACCCCTTCCCTCCCTTCCCCAATTCTGTATTCCCGTTCTGTCCATTTTTCTTTGCCTTTAATGAAATAAACTTATCCCATTTCTCTTTGCCTTTCTTCTACCTTGCTGATTCTTTCTTCAAAAAATATTTGCATTGTCGTACAAATCAAAGAAAACCCAAACTGTTCAACTGATTTTGACACAGGAAATAGAGTGTTAAAACCTAAGCCTTCTGTCACAACAATTCCTAGATTAAAACTAGTTTTACTTTTAATGTTGAAAAGCTATTCCACACGGATCTATAGTGGGGGGAAAAGTGAGCCAAAAAGAGCATGAAAACACAAGTTTTAGCTGATGAAGGAAATTTTGGAATTTTTTTTTTTTTTGGATAAGTAGATTTTCATTTATCCAAGAAAGCAGCAGTGCTGCTACATGTTACAAAGCTAGCTTAGCCTAGCTAAATAAATCAGAAAACCAATGCCATTAGACAAACATGTCTGCATTTAACCTCCAAGAATTACATAAAAACGTATTAACTGAATCTCTTTTAATCTTCCTAAGATCACTTAACCTGGTCGAGATCATGTCTCTCACTTGCTCAGTGAGGTGCTCCTCCTTTTGCTCAGTTGAGTTGAACAAACGATTGTTTCTTTCCTTCCAAAATAGGTAGATAACTGCGTTCCAAGCTAGCCTCAATATCGTTGTGATTAGAGCTTTACCTCTGAGGTTAACAGAGGCCCATTGAAGCTCTACATTCCAATATGCAACCTGCCTTTTTAACCTACAAAGTACCATCACTCTCTGCCATATCTGTTTCGAGTAGGAGCAAGTGAAGAATAGATGATCCCTGGTTTCCCTCTCTTGTTTGCACAACAAACATTTATCATCCACTGCCATTCCCCAGGAGATAAGTCTATCCTTTGTGGCCAATCTATTTAGGATTGCCATCCAGGAGAGCATAGAATGCCTAGGAATATTAAAATTACACCATACCAACTTATACCAAGCCACTTTCCCAGCTGAAGGTCTGATCTTGTTCCACACTGCTGACACTTGGTACTTTCCCTCAGGGAAAGGCCATTTGCAGCTTCCATCAGCAGTTGTGAGAACTATTCTGGCAGCCACCTCTCTCAAGTGCATGATCTTCCTCCAATTCCAACTGCTCCCACTCTGGATAGAGATGTGCCATGGATCTCTATCCTTCAACACATAAGTCTTGATCCAGGCTATCCATAGGGAGCCTGCTTCAATCAGTACAGCCCAAAAATTCCTTAGAATACATGCCTGATTCCAAGTGACAGTGTCCTTTACACCAAGTCCCCCTTCTGATTTTGGCAGGCAAATAGACTTCCAGCTAACTTTAGCTCCCTTAGCTTGGCCTTCCTTCCCTTTCCATAAGAAGCTTGAGCATAGCTGCATCAACTTCCTTATGCACTGCTTGGGCAGAACAAAATGTCTGCACCAGAAGTTCTGCAGGTGAAACAGAACTGATTGGATAAGCTGAAGCCTTCCAGCATAAGACAAGAACTTTGTTGCCCATCCTCTAACCCTTGCTGTCACCTTCTCCAAAAGTGGCTCACAGTCTGTCATGGTTAATCTTCTAGTGACTAATGGTACCCCCAGGTATCTGACAGGCAGTGTGCCTGTTTTGAACCCTGTGGACTCTCTGATGAGCCTTAATTCTTCTTTGTCAATTCCTGAGGAGAAGAACTCACTTTTGGTGCTATTAAGTTGGAGCCCTGAGTAGGTGTAGAATTGACTTAGCACTAGCTGAATACCCTTCACTGAATCAAGATTGCCCTTGGCAAAGATTAGCAGATCATCAGCAAAACTCAGGTGAGTTAAATGAAGCTTTTTGCACTTTGGATGATAAGAGAAGACCCCATACTGTGCTGCTGAGTCCAGCAACTTGGACAGGACATTGATAGCAATCACAAAGAGGTAGGGGAAAAGGGGATCACCTTGCCTGACTCCTCTTGCCCCCTTAAAGAAGCCCATAAGTCCTCCATTAACAGATATAGAGAAGTAGCTGGTGGATAGGCAACTTTCAATCCAATCTAGGAACTGTTGAGGGACCCGCATTGCCTTCAAGACTGCAGAGATGAATTCCCAGCTGATAGTATCAAATGCCTTCTGCAAATCCACTTTTATGGCACATCTTGGGGACAGAGTATTCCTACCATAGCCTCTGACTAACTCTTGAGCAAGCATGATATTGTCTGTGATACTCCTGCCTGGAATGAAGGCACTCTGATTGGGACAGATCACCAATGGAAGACTGCTCTTGAGTCTGTTAGTCAGAATCTTGCTGATGCATTTGTAAAAAACTTGCAACAGGAAATTGGTCTGAAATCTCTCATTGTGCTTGGATTAGGGCATTTTGGAATGAGAGCTACACTAGTGGAATTGAAGGCTCTGTGCATCACTCCTGTCCTGAAAAAGAACATTGCAGCCTCTGTGACATCCTCACCAACAACTTGCCAAGCTGTTTTGAAGAAGTGTGCTGTGAATCCATCTGGCCCTGGACTCTTGTCACTATGAATTGAAAACATTGCTTCTTTTATCTCTGCAGGAGTTACCCTTTTAACCAGTTCAGCTTGGTGCTCTTCAGTGATGGAAGTCTGAAGAAGTTCAGCAAGCAAATCCTGATTACAGCCCTTGACCATATGGTCTTTGGATCCCAACAAGTTCTGGAAGTAGGAGACAGCTTCTGTAGCAATCTGATCAAAGTTTTCAAGTCTGTTTCCTTGTGCATCCGTCAAAGAATGTATGGTATTTTTGCTCAACTTTGCCCTCACCATCCTATGGAAGAAGCCTGTATTTTGGTCTCCTTCCTTTAGCCATTGAATTCTAGATTTTTGCTTGTAAAAGCTTTCCTCATCTTTGAGAAGATTATTGAAATCCCTGGAAAGGATATCTTTCTTTGCTGCCAGTTCAACATCTGCAGGCTTCCTTAGTAGTTGGAGCTGCACTTCTGCTAATTCCCTTCTTTTGGCTTGTACCTTCTCAGTAATAGCTCCATACTTCTTGAAATTGAAATTCTTTAGCTTCTGCTTCACTCTCTTCAATTTGATATGTAAATTGGACATAGGATCACCTCTGGTAGGTTCCTGCCATGAGCTCTCAACTATATCCATGAACTCTGCATCCCTAGTCCAGTAATTGAAAAACTTGAATGGTTTGGGAGGGGAGTGATTCTCCAAGCTGGTTTTGATTAGTGCAGCACAGTGATCAGAGGTTTCAGGTGCAATAAATTCCACATAGGAGTGTGGGAAAGAGAGGAGCCATTGATCATTGATCATGACCCTATCAAGCTTCTTGGCAAGATGATTCTCTTGATGATTTGACCAGGTAAAGATTGGACCAACAAATTGGTGATCCATCAATGCATTCTGTTCAATGCAAAGTTGGAAATCTTTCATATCTGAGGTACTGTGTTGGGATCCATTAAAGCATGAGCTTTCTGATGGATGAGCTACCACATTATAATCTCCTGCCAAAATCCATGGCGCACCTTGAGTAGTTCCACTGAGGGAATGCAAGTGTGACCAAAGCAATTTCCGTCTACTTCCTTCATTACTTCCATAAATGGCAGTCAAATAAAACCTCAGAGAGTTCAGTTTAATCTGGCATATGATGGACTGTTCTGTTGAGTCCTTCATATCTACATCCAGGTGAACCTTACTAAGGATCCAAATTCTTCCATTTGAAGCTTCAGAGTAGTTATGATGGAGGTTCCATCCCTTAAAATGCATGTCAACAATCTTCTGCACTTTAGGTAACTTTACTCTAGTCTCAATAAGACAGACAATATCAATCTGCAACTTAGAAATTCTACTGACTACCTGTTTCTGCCTTAGAGGACAATTGAGTCCTCTAACATTCCAAACAAGGAAGTTCATTAGTGAAGAGTTGGAGAGTGACTCCCCAAGGCAGAAGCCTTACCTCGAGCCTTTCCTTTGTCAATAGGCCCCTTCCTTCTCTTCAAGTTCTTCATCAGATCTGCCACTCCTGCTGCAGCAGCCCTAGGCTTTCTTGTTTCTTCCGAAAAAACAACCTGATGAGAGTGGCTTACAGTCCTATCCTCCATAAGTGACTCTGTGTTACCATTATCCTCCTTATTTTCAGGAGCAGATTCCAATATTGCAAATCTGTTGTCTGAGCCCATAGCTCCTGTGGTTGAGGTGGATCCTCGTTCTGTCTCAGATGGAACTGGCCTTTCCAATTGCTCTATGATGACCTGAGCAGGTAATTCTATCTGCTTTTTAGAGATCCTTGGAATCGTCTGCTCATCAGGAATCCTCAACTCTGTCTGCTCATTCTGATCCTTCTGCTTAGGAATCCATTTTTTGGTTGGAATTTCCTTTGGCAGGTGAGGACAACTTTTGTTATTGTGACCAAAAGTACCACAGTGAAAACACTTCTGAGGTATCCATGGTGCCTCAACTGTGATAGGGATCACTGAGCCATTTCTGAGCTCCACTGCAATCGAATTGGGCAATTCTTGAGCCACATCTATCTCAACACAAACTTTAGCATATGCTAGCCTTTGCTTGTTTGCAGTTATTTTGTCCATATAGAGAGGGGTGCCAATGGCGCTAGCTATATAGCTCAGACCTCTCATTGTGAATAATTCCAATGGGACATTGCTCAGATGAATCCAGATAGGAAGCTTTTCCATGTTGAATTCTAAGGTGTTCAGGTCTGGTTCCCATTTCCTCAAGATGATTGGACTGTTTTGGATGTGCCAAGGTCCATGTTCAAGCACCCAATCCCTTGTCTCTACATTATGGAACTGAAGAACATAAAGATTCCTTCCTACTGGCTTAATTTGGAGATCTCCATCCTTTCCCCATAGCATATTAGCCAGTTTATTGAACAAACTGAAATTTGGAGGTTTCCCTATAAATTGCGCAATCAGTGAGTTCTTCCATTGAAGAATTCCTTCTTCAAATACTTCATCTGGTGGTTTTACAGTAACTTTCCCATCCATCTTCAGCGGAGGAAAGAATCTCAAAGTTTGATTTTCAGCTGCAGCAAACAATTTCCTCCAATCAGGAGCTGCCACGTCAGCAGAGTTAGATACAACTGACTCTGTTCTTCGTTCTTCTCCAATCTCCCTTGATCGTTCCACCAATTTACCATGATCCATTCCAGCTGCAATGGAGGGATAATCTCCAGTAACAATGTGTTTAAAGCTTCTTTGCTGGGAGTCCTCACCTTCCAATCTTTGATTAGCTGTCTTCTCCAATGGAGTCATCATAAGGTTCATCCCCAATCTATTGTGAGTTGAGAGCTTTTTCCCCAATCTTCCAAATCAAAAATTGTGAATTTGCATTTCTCTCAAGGTCGCAGTATTGCTCACAGTTTAAAGCTCCACCGCCACTGCCACCGTCATCTGTGTCGCAGGTGCGAAAAGGCCGTCGTGGGTCTGCTTTCAACAGGATCTGAAAAAAAAAAAAAAAAAAACAGCGGCTGACCCTGGATCTGGTGATTATGGTGGAGGTGGATACGGTGGAGGAGGAAGGAGATGGAGGGGGTGGATACGGTGGTGGTGGTGGAAATGGAGGGGGTGGATCTGGTTGTGAAGACTTGTTTTGGTTTTCTATGAAGGGGGTGGTGGTGGATCTGGTGGATATGGTCGTGGGTCTGGTGGATCTGGTGCCAAAAAGAATACTTCGTGTGGTTGGGAGATGATTGCTGAATTGCTTTTAGAGTTTTGACTCTAGCAAGCAAAGAAACTGGTGCCAAAAAAGAATACTTCGTGCGGTGGATATGGTCATCTCCAAGCTGTAATATTTTTGGTCTCCAACGTAAGGAAAGTGAAAGCGTGTTTTTGGATCTGGTGATTATGGTGGAGGTGGATACGGTGGAGGAGGAAGGAGATGGAGGGGTTGAATACGGTGGTGGTGGTGGAAATGGAGGGGTGGATCTGATCGTTCTAATTCACAACAGCTGTTGCCTTGTTGAAAACCTGCTCCTGGATACGGTTTTTGCCATCAAAAACCACCTTCCGCAAGTGACTCTAAAAACTCCAGAAATGACGCTCAACTTTATGAACAGTTCTTCTATTTTACTTCTACTTTGGATGAAGAAAATCTCATCAGACAGAGAGAGTCCCACTCCCACCCCTAGCGATCGAGCGAGCGAGCGAGGAAGAGAGAAGCAGCAGGAAATAATCAAACTTAAAAAAGCAGAGCTCTCAACTGGAGATAGTTTATGATGTTTTCCAGTAACGGATCTGCGGGTGCTTAAACTGGAAGAAAGAGTAGATGAATCTTTACAAGTCCTTTTGCTAGATAGAGAAGAACCCTACTTGCATCTTATGATATTATGTTTCCCTTTAGTTTACTAATTTCTTTTGCTTTTTTGCCCAAATTTTGGAATTTGGCAGTTCCTTTCTAAAGCATTTTTTGGTAAACTGTTAAATACTTAAAATGAACCCTCACCCCCCACCCACCTTCTCCAGGTTGCCCTAAAGATAGACCTTTCCCTCCGTTAAACTTGTAGTCTTTGTAGGACTAGGATCCTTGGCTCGATGAGACCCTGCATCGCCTTGAAATTCCGATCCACTCCGCTAGGTATTAAATTCCGCAATGGCCATGGAAGAAGCTGCATCAGTCTTGTTGAACACACGAGCAAAATCATACCCATCATTATAAATAACCTGCAATGTGAAAACTTTCAGGTAAACTACAATTTCATGGAAAAAAATGTTGAATTTGAGCTGCAAGAATATGAAATCTTAGCAGATATCACAAATGATCGCACTTACAAAGAATGGGTACATGTATATGATCAAATAATTTTGAACTAAATACTATTTACATCTATAAATCTAAAACAAAAGCAGAACTTTGTTTTTTTCTTTTTATTTAAAGAGAAAAATGTCGTAGACAGTTGTTAAACTGGATCATATCAACCAGAGAAGCTTTTCCATGGATAAACTCTCCTATGGTATACAATAAGTGGCAAGTCACATGAGAGAAGATGTTCAGAAGCCACACATGGCAATAACTGGTGCTGAAGGCAACCGCTCACGCAATGCAAGCATACCATGTTAGAAAAAATAACGGAGATAAAAGATTTAAATGTTAACTTTAAAACAGCAAAAAAATCAACTGCATTAACAATTTTAAATCCAAATGCGCGTCTTTGATGTTAAATAATTAATAGCCTACTAGGAGAGTCTACTAACACCTTGGGTCCATGGTTTTTAGTTCAATTGTCTAAATTAAAAATAATATCTTATTATATATTAAAAGGGCAATTCTCCATTATGAGATGAGTTACGAACCATGAAGTCATGAAGAGCAAGAATATGAGGTACAGGTGAAAAAGAGTACCCAAACAAAATTTCTGATTCCAAGCCATGTATAATTTCTCCAACAACTTCATACTCCATCTGCATGAGAAAAATTGTTAACAAGTGCACAACAGTGAGAAGGGAAAAGAACCAAAATGTTATATAAGTGACTACCAATTCAGAGTTAAAGGAACATAAATCTTTAAAATTGAGAGAGAGAGAGAGTTTACCAGTTCTTGTTCTCTCTGTTGACGCTTGCAGATGCGAAGCCACCCATTTAGAAGTACCTGTATAACCATATACAGAGTATCAAAGCATTATCACAGAATGGATTACCCACAATAACAATCAAGGGAACAATGAAATATAGCATGAGCATAACTACAAAGATGTTTGTAAAACGGAAGATTATGAATCTGAGACTGAGACATCAAAAAAGTATGGATAGCCCTTTCACCTCCACTATTTAAATTCAATAAAAAGCCTCAGCAGGAATTGATAATTCGTAAAATATTTTGAGTTCTACAAGAAGCTATCAAAGTATATCAAAGGTTATATATCAAAAATTATATTATATATATTATATTTTATAAAAAAAAAAAATTATATATTTATCTCATATTGTAATATATTATTATAATTTAACATAATTTTAAAATTCGAAATGTCTTATCGTACTAACAAATTAATTTTAATTATCATAATTATATTTTCACGTTTCAATTTTAATCAAGTAAATAATGTTTTAAGGTTTTCAAAACCTAAAATTTTATCAAAGATTAACAAAATCATATCAAAGGTTATAAAAGTTATATAAAAATTATCAAAATCATATCAAAGGTTATTACAATTTTATCAAAGGTTACCAAACTTACATCAAAGATTACCAATATTATATCAAACTAGAAACAGACATGCGCGATGCTGTAGAAGAAAATATTTATATTTTATTTTAAGTATTTTAATTAAAAAAATAATTTCACTTTGCATTAACAAAGATAATATCATAGTGAAAATATGCAAACAATAAGATAATGTTAAAAATTAAAAAAGAATATTGCTTACTTGAAATCTTGAATATATAATATATGTTTGTCTATTTCAATTCGAACTTAAAAAAATTTATTACCTGTAACTCAATTCGAACTTTACATAACAATGACAAACTATGTAAAATATGAGATGAATTGAGACACGACACGAACACAACATAGAAAAAATAATTAAAACACAACACGAAAAATAATATGAATACGACACGAATAAACGAACGTGTAAAAATATAAATAAAATGAATTATTAACTTGTAAAAATTTATATAAATTTATAATATTTTATATAGATTATTAATATGTAAAATTAATTATTAACGTGTAAAAATTTATGTAATTTATAATACTTTGAAAACACAAAAAAATAATATGAATAAGACACGAATAAACGAACGTGTAAAAATATAAATAAAATGAATTATTAACTTGTAAAAATTTATATAAATTTATAATATTTTATATAGATTATTAATATGTAAAACTAATTATTAACGTGTAAAAATTTATACTTTGAAAACACAAAAAAATAACATGAATACGAACACGTCACGAACACACAAATTTTTCTCTAAATTGAATTATGCAAAATATGTCATGAATTGAGACACAACACGAATATACAAATTTTTCTAAATTAAATCACAATGACAAACTATAAAAAAAATATGAGATGAATTGAGACACGCCACGAACACATCATAGAAAAAATAATTAAAATACAACACGAAAAATAACATGAATACGACACGAATACACGAACGTGTAAAAATATAATAAAACGAATTATTAACTTGTAAAAATTTATATAAATTTGTAATACTTTATATAAATTATTAACGTGTAAAAATATATATAAATTTATAATATTTTGAAAACAGAAAAAATAATACGAACACGTCACGAACATACAAATTTTTATCTAAATTGAACCACTATGACAAATTATGCAAAATATATCATGAATTGAGACACGACATGAATACACAAATTTTTCTCTAAATTGAATCACAATGACAAACTATGTAAAATATAAGATGAATTGAGACACGACACGAACACAACATAGGAAAATTAATTAAAACACAATACCAAAAATAACATGAACAAAAAAAGATAATTATATAAATTTATAATACTTTGAAAACATAAAAAAAATAACACGAACACAAAATTTTCTTTAAATTGAACCACAATGACAAACTATGTAAAATATGAGATGAATTGAGACATGACATGAACATATAGGAAAAATAATTAAAACAGAACATGAAAAATAACACAAACACGATACGAATACACGAATGTATAGAAATATACATAAAACGAATTATTAACTTATAAAAATTTATAATATTTTAAACACGAAAAAGTTAATACGAAAACATATATATTTTTTTAATCTTTTTTCTCTCTCTCCTTCCTTTTCTTCTCTTTCCTTCCTTTTCTTTTCTTCTCTTTCCTTTACTTCTCTTTCCTCCAATCAAGAAAATTTTCTATATTTATTGTCAAGATGTTATTAAAATAGTATTAAGGTTATAAAAATTATAAAAAAAGTTATTAAAATTATATTACAGACTATCAAAATTATATCAAAAATTATTAAAATTATATTTAAAGTTACTAAAATCATATTAAGATCATTATATATATAATATTATACTATATAAAAAGTTATGTATTTATTGTTATTTATATATTTATGTCAAAATCATTCATATCTAATCTTATATGATAATATATATTATTGTAATTTCACATAATTTTATTATCAAAACGTCTTATCATACTATTAATTTAATCTTAATTATCATATTTGGTTATATTTTCATGTTTCTATTTTCGTCAAGTAAATAATATTTCAAGGTTTTCAATGATCTAATAGTTAAATAAATAAGATTTTGATTCTTAACAAACAAATATTTTTCTAAAATTATTTCAAAATTTTATTATTATTATTGTTTTTAACAATAAATTTGAAAGTGCTGTTCTAATAAAAAAAAATTCTAATACTTTTTTTAAATTTAAATGAAAAATTATCAATCGAGAAAATTTTATTTTAATAAAGGATTTTAATGTTTAAAAGAAAAAAATTAAAAAAAATAGTGAATGTTTATTAATTTAATAAAAAATTAATAATTAAAGATTAAATAATTAATTTAATAAATTATTAAGGATATATATCGTTTAATATTTAAAAATTTGAAATTGATACTTTTATATATAAAAAATATTGATATTGATAAACGATGTAAAGTTTATTGATTGGACATATCCTTCAGATAACTTCTAGAAGTTCCATGTAACGTAACACCAGCGTAATGCATCAAAGCTTTGCATCTCTTAGAGTGACGAAATGCTCCACTGAACTTAAGAATTTATTAGAAGTTTCAAGTTTGCAAGACTTAGACAAGGAACTTAATCATGAAATAGACTTTAACCTCTCACAGAATCCTACAACATATTTCTGGTAATAAAAACAACACTATCAGACAACGACAACGAATGCCATATGGTAACTGTAAAATAGATACTGAAGAAGCCTCTTGCTCCTCTCCACCAGAACCAACTCCTGAATTAATTTACAAAAAAACTACTTTATATATAGGTCAATAGTATTCTATTGGGCTATCATATGCCAACTCAGGGAAAAACGATGCCTGTGTGTGTCTCTTTCCTATCAATGCCTGGTTTAACCCTCAATTTCTTTATCAGAACTTAAATATGAAAATTATTCCATGTTCTATAAATTTAAACTCTGATGATTACTCAGAAAACTGTCTCCTTTTAACACTCTCAAGTAAGCTGGATCCTTGATATTGCTCCAGCTCCACCAAACATGCTAGTGAAACAGTGAAGGCTAAAACCTTAACCTAAGCAAGAGAGAAAAAGAGACAGTGCAAACTAATAGGAACCCGAGATTTAACTCAATTAGTTCATACAAACGCTTATTTATCTCCAAACTATGGCTTCTTTTGTGGAAAAAAAAAAATTACAAACTATTAGGCAATGTCTCTTTAGTTTTTAAAATTCTTAATTGATTGCTGCAATATATTAATAGTTGATTGGAATGTGGCACATTTTCTCAAGTTTTGGTTAGAAAATGACTTGTATCATTCAAACATGGAACAGTTTCGCATGAAAAACAGATTAGACGTCAGAGCAGAACAGAAATGATTCAAGCGCTAGCGCATTCGATAATGCCAATTGCTAATGCTTAACGCACTCATGTCGAATAATTCCAATCTGCATGATTCACGCTAATTGCAGGCTAATGTCTAAATCGTGAACAAGACTATGAGAGACAAGAAAAGGGAGGGTCTTGATTGGTTGACAGCAATTATGCTTCACAACTGTGAAAGTGACTAACACGGCTGCAAAGAGGAATAGACAGCCAAACTAGCACCGACGATTTACAGAGGACAAAATGTTCTTTCTATTGAGATATTACTCTTCAACGTACACTAATCAGTTTCTTTTTTTTTTTTTTTTTCCTTTTTCTACGGCCGCATTTTAGTACTAATCAGGGTTACGTTAAATTGCGTTATGGTCGCATTTTAGTACTATGTGTATGCCACACTGGTTCGAGTAAAAAGTAATAAAGCATTGCAGAAGAGCAACTTTCAGAAAAGACGGTGAAATCAGTAAGGTCAAACCGACTGCTTATTGGACCTATATGGAACAGATGCTGGTTGTGTAGCAACAGCTAGAGATAGCATAAAGTTTGGGTCACAGTTAATTAACTGAAAAAACATTAAAAGTCCCAGAAACAAGAAACTGTGATATGTGACAGAAATACAATGCAATCTTACACTTTTATTCAAGTTGTATCTCAAATCTTGAACCAGAAGAAATCAAATATGTACCAAAGGGTTTCTGAAACAAGAGAGCATTAAATGGCAATAATAAGTTAATACTACCAGAATCCACCACAAGATATAACTCAAAAGTGGTCCTTCACAACCATGGAAGAAATTTATGAAACATGCTGAGATGGATGGTTTATCCCTACGCAGTACTTAAACCCCAATGTGGAGGGAAAAAGAAAAAACTACATAGTTCCTGCAATTGTGATCATAGGAGAAGGAAATTTCATAAGACAACTAGGATATTTTCCTAAATTGCGATGGTATTACAACAGAGAGTCAGAGACAGACAAAAACTCTATGTTACTCGAACTTGGGTGTGAGTGTCGGGTACGACCGTACGAGTATGTGTCCGACACGGGTATATTCATTTTTTCTAAGTTTTTTCATTTATTTGAAGGATCTTTGAAGGATCGTATCCCCATACCCATGTCCGGATATGGGTGCCGGACACGGGTAGTACAAAAAAAATAAGAGTCAGAGCAACATAACAAAAACTCAAAGTTCTTGAGCAACATACCATGGGCGATAAGTTCATGGCCATGTTACTCCCTTGAATGTTATCCTCTAAATAATTGCAGGAAAAGAAACTAATCAGGAAACAAATAGTGCAAGGCAACTGATCAGCATTTCCTAGGTACAAAGACTGCACATCAGTTATACCCAGGAAATGGAGATTAAGTTGTAAACGCTGCACCCTTTAGAGAATCAATACTCCTTTATATGCTTAGAAGCAAAGGTCCAAAAACTGATCCATTAAAAAAATGAAACCAGAAACCATATAGTCTATTGCACATATATGCTGCATATCATAGTACTAGAAAAGAACTAAAAGTTCAAACTGATCAATAAGGCTCGATGGAGATTTATTCTCTAGAACAATCTAGCATCAAATCGGTAAAATAATCAATGATTCAATATGGAATAAGACTATAAGAAAGCCCTGGAAATCGGTGGTCAACACTTTCTGATCATAAGAACACCAAGAATTTGAAAGGATTTAACATGTAAAATATACACCCAGAAAACGTTTTCCAGGTAATAGAGCAGAAGTAACCAAACTTATAATCAAGTTAGTTTACATGTGGTCAACCACATCAAGAATTTTATCAAAAAAACTTCCTTTTAACACAGAAATTGAAACTTTTTTTCACACATACCTTGAATACAAGCAAGATAAACATAAAGAAAAGAGCAACAAGAAACAAGAGCCCAATTGCCCCAGTCACCACCACCCATAGACAACTTGTGTGTACCTATCTTTAAGCCACCTAAAGCTCCTCCTAAAGGACCCTTTGACCTTACCTTCCACACTATACATCTTGTAGCTAGCAACCCTTTTCTTCCTCTGGAATTCAGGGTCAGAAAAGCTCCATGAATTTGAAGAAGATGAACCAGAAGTACTCTTCCCTTTCTTCAACTTTAAGTCCCTGTTGTTTCCCCTGTTATAGTTGTTAGCCATCTGGGACTGTGCAAAGGAAGCACTATAGCACCTGAGATCATAAGAAGCTGAAGGCCTAGGTGGTCCATGGTAGGTGTCCAGCTGCTGCATCATCCCATTACCATATGACCTTGATCTGTTGTAATCTTCCATTGAATTTTTGGCGGACTCAAGAGAGACTCTTGAAGGAGGTGAAGAGGTTTGTTTTTGTAGTCGAGTTCCTTTTGATCTTCTTGACAGGTAACGGAAGAAACAAGAATAATGGAAACTGTGGGGTCCTATTATAGAGGAGAAAAGCTATGGAGGCGATAAAATAATTATACTTGGGATTAATTTAAGTTGGGAGATAAAATAGTGATTGACTTTGGGAGACATGGGAATATTGATTGTAGATGGCGTGCTTAACGGGGAATCATGTTGTCCAATGTTTACGGCAATTATTTATGTTCTCCTTGGTATAATACATTTGCATTGACGAGTCATAACTATGAAGCTGAAACTATTTATAAATTTAACTTTTTGGAAAAAATAAATAAAAACTCTTTTTTTATTTCTCAATGAGCGTTATCATTGTTGTTTGCTCGTTTTAAAATTAAAATAAATAAAATTCCTTTGATGATCAATAATCATATTAAATAAAACACTTTGATTATCAACAAAAAAAAAAAAAAAATCATATAATGTTAGGATGTCAACTTTTAAAGTAACTTAATTAAATTCGTTCAATTTATTTTTATTTTTATTTTATGTCGTTTGATTTACAAACCAAAACCAGCTCACTAATCAATCACGTTGGCTTTGAAAAGAATTTCTCCCTACTCATACCCTTTGAAACAGTCCAAAAACTCAACTAAATACATCTTTTTTTCTTACACGTTGAAAGCTTGACATGGGAAGTCTACGCATAACTCGTATGCATTTTGTCCCAAAATGCTTTCTTAAATCATTTAGGAATTACATTCTGATATTCAATGAACCCAATGGTTAAGCAAAGGGTGACGAGCACTAACTGTAGAGTCAGCCCTTTTTTCTTGGAGGGGCATTAAAGTTGGGAGAAATATGAAGCTAACATCTTTTTCATATGATTTGGAAATCCGTAATTTACCCTAAGGACAGTGGCTTTAATACATTGATAGTGATGAGCTGCATCAGGAACCAGGCTCCGCAAAAGCTATCAACTTATCGTAATTGTAGGGCTACAGCCTTTGCTCCTGCCTGTAGCCAAGCCAAGGGATGTAAGTGGAGAAGCAAAGTGCTAAACCCAAAGCTCAAAAGTCAATAGGCCATAACAGCCCTGGCTTTTACAAAAAGTTCTAAAAGCGTGACCAAGAAATAGTCCAGCCTTAAGCACTCGTTTCGACTCCCCTAAACTTTCCTAATAAACAGTATCTAATTGACTCTAATAGATAGATCACACCATCTTATTTTAGCTGTGAAGCACTTCTGCAAAGAGAATGAGCAGATGCCATACAACATATTCATGTACTAGGATGTTTCATAAAAAATTTGAACCCAACAAATGATTGAGACTAGGGGAGTCGGACAACCCCACCTACTCAGAATTTGTCATTAGGTCTTGCTACAGCAGAGATCAGCACAATTTCCATGTCCGAAAGAATGCTATAAAAACAGGCACAGCCTAGAGTGAATAGAAAATAACTTACCAAAATGTCAACAAAAAGGCAAGTCCAATGTTCTAAAACAATCACGTTCCCACTCTACATAATATCCTCTAAAATACAGAAACTAGAGGAGAAAAAAAAAGAACATAGATAAAACAACATGATTTAGAACAAAAATAGAACAATACTACATACTTTTCTTACATAAACACACACCAAATCAAGATTTCTAAATGGTAATGGAACCCATCTAATGTGCAGGAACAAAAATCCCTCCAAAACTTGTCATTTCCAAGGATTCATTTATGATTTATCTTAGCCAATGCAAAAGAGCATCAAATAAGATCAGCAACATTTGATGGCAGCTCCTCAACTACAACATTATAAAACTTCTGGATGTCTAATAGCA
This sequence comes from Fremontodendron californicum, assembly GCA_030761205.1. Classification (NCBI taxonomy): domain Eukaryota; kingdom Viridiplantae; phylum Streptophyta; class Magnoliopsida; order Malvales; family Malvaceae; genus Fremontodendron; species Fremontodendron californicum. The sequence goes on from JAULJL010000003.1 coordinate 2,994,637, forward strand.
TCCTTTCATCATCATTGGTCACAAAGTTGATGGCAACACCTTTTCTCCCAAATCTTCCACCACGACCAATTCGATGAAGGTAGTTCTCTGGTTGTGTAGGGAGATCATAATTGATCACAAGTGAGACTTGCTGAACATCAATACCTCGAGCCAAGAGATCAGTAGTGATAAGCACACGAGAGGATCCAGATCGGAACTCCCGCATGATGATGTCCCTTGTATTTTGGTCCATATCTCCATGGGTAGCAGACACTGTATGGTCACGACTCCGCATCTTGTCTGTAAGCCAATCTACCTTACGCCTAGTGTTCACAAATATGACACTTTGGGTGATTGCTAAGGTCTCATAGAGATCACAAAGAGTCTCAAGCTTCCATTCTTCCTTCTCAACATTGACAAAAAATTGCTTGATACCCTCAAGGGTAAGCTCATCACGTTTCACCAGAATCCTCACAGGTTTGTTCATGAACTTCCTTGTGATCTCAAGGGCTTCAGGAGGCATTGTAGCAGAGAATACCCCTACTTGAATTTTTGGTGGCAGTAACTGGAAAATATCATAGATCTGGCACATATGAACAACAGAAGTCAACAGAACAACAAATTAAAAAAAACAGAGAATCACAGCAAAAGCTAGAAAAATACCAATCAATAGATTTTCACAATTCCCAAGTCCTAACTACTAGAATGCTAATAGGTAAAATATTTTCTCTTAAGCATAAACATGTAAGAACTTGCTTAAATATTCATTATATCCAATAATTAGCTTTACAACCAGAGCCATCATCTTCTAGGCAAAGCACAAGAAATAATACATACAGCTTATAAGTGAGCAACGGACCTGATCCTTGAAACCTCGTGAGAGCATTTCATCGGCTTCATCCAACACAAACATCTTTATGTGATCAGGGCGGAGAGATTGTCTCCTCAACATGTCAAACACACGGCCAGGTGTACCAACAACCACATGAACTCCACTAGAGAGAATCCGTTGATCTTCACGGACACTGGTCCCACCTACACAAAAATGAACCTTAACACCAAGGTAATCACCTAATGCCCGCATGACCTTCTCAATTTGTTGTGCTAATTCTCGGGTTGGTGCAAGGACCAATGCTTGGCACTGAACTAAGCCGTAGTCAAGCTGCTGTAGAATTCCAGAGCAAAAAGTTGCTGTTTTTCCTGTTCCGGACTGTGCTTGTTGAATTACATCAAGTCCCTTGCAGAATGGTACAATCCCCCTTTGCTGAATTGCAGATGGCTTCTCAAAACCTTCACAGAAAATTTTGACTTAGCAACCAGCTTTCACACTAGCCATGTAAAGGAGTAAATTCTTAAACAATACAATGAAATGAAGCTGTCCTTAGAACTCGAAAGTTCACATTTTCACCATGGCAAATCACAAGATCTTAACTGAACATGCATATAAGCTAAGACCTAAAAACAAGGTAATCGGATTTGAATCACCAGTAAGGCCCAATAAGTTTTAACAGTGCTACCGCACACAGCAAAGCATCAGAGTATCACACTTTACCCCCTTTGAGGTTTTTGACTAACAAAGTAGTAGCAATAGGTCCAACTTACCATAAGCATAAATGCCCCTAAGGAGATTCTCTTGCAATCCCATAGCATCAAAAGTTTCATAAACCTCATCATATGTCGTAAAGAAATCTTGCCCGTCAGCTTCAAGTCTGCTCATATAAATTTACCAAACAAAGCCTTAGATTTCTTTCATTAAAATTGGAATCTTAGCAAACTATAAATAAACCAGCTAAATAATCATAGAAAATATGAAGAAACATAACAAACTTCATGTTACCACCAATGAATCTGAAAGCTTAAATACCTAGAAATAATACAAGGAAATAGGAAACTTACTCATTCATTTTAGCATCATACTGGCGAGCATCAAATTGAGATCCCTCTGGTGCTGCAGCAGCCATGACTGCAAAGAGCAACCCATATTTAAATAACTCATACAGAATTACAAAATTCCACGTCTAATTTAATGTGGCAGTCTTGCCAGCAAGATCCAACCATCAGGCCAAAGACAGTTGCGTTTATTATTAATCAGAAAGATTAACCAAGGCACCACATGAAGTTCACCTAACTTCTATTTGTTCATGGCGCTAAATGCCAACAAGGTCAATAATTGTTTACGATATAAAAGACAATCAGTACTTATCCTTAATCCCTTATACTTAAACCTATATAATATATGTGAGAAATAAAGGTTTGAAGTGTTTTTGGATTAATAAGCTGCAATAATTCAGCAAAGAAGAACAACCTAAGTACCAAAATAAATCTGTCCGATTAAAGTAAAACCCATGTCCAAAACAACAAAAACAAGCTGGTTTCCATTCTTACAAGTTGATTATTCAAGCAATAAATGATACCAAAATAAGGGAGAAAAAAACATTTAATGCTAAGCAAATACTGTAAATAAGCTGAAATAGAGCAAGGGAAAAAAAAAGGGAAAAAATACCTGATTATGAAGGCGATTGAGAGAAGTTACAGAGCTGGCTGGGGGTGATTTTTTTGGGTTAGGGTTTTGGCCCAAACGCCTCGGATCTCTCTGTCTCTGGGTGTAAGGAAAGGGGGAGAGTATCTGGAATGTGGATAGATAGAGACAGATGAGAAAGAGAAGACCTTCGATAAGGAAAGCCCAGGGACTTTATAATTCATCCTCCTACCACGATTTTACCATCCTTTGTTGCTATTCTGCGGCGTCGTTTAATTATTTTTATTTCTAATTACCAAAAAAATATGCTATCCAAATAAAAAAAAATTGCTATATTTTTCCGTAAAGAAAAAAAAAAAAAAAACAAACCCAAATATGGTATTATATACTTGTAAGAAAAATGTACACATAAAAGCATGGGATTTGTTTTTGTTTTATTTGCTTTGGGTGTTAAAGGTATAAGTTCTTAACTAAATACTAGTTGGGTGGCATCTTCCAATTTTAGTTAAGGTTTGGTTTGCAAATCCCAAACTAAACGTCATAATTTTAATATTTTTACTGTTGTAATAGTATTTTTTAAAAATAAAATAATTTTATTATTCATTATTCATATATTTTTATATTTTTTATGTCTATATTTTAAAATCAAATACCAAAATGTGCAAATAAAAGCATTTTATAATAATACATGTAACATAAAAATAAAAAATTTTAAAAATTATTTTGATCTTAAATAAGTTACGAATTACAAACGTTCACTATGTAAGTGAAAATATATTTTTTAAAATAATAATAAATTATGTTTTAAAAAAATATAAAAAAATAGGTAATTTTTGTTAGTGGATAATTTTTGTGAGTAATTTTTTTAAAAATGAGTAGTTTTTTTAAATAAATAGATAAATTTTTTGTAAAAAATTATTATATAAAATATTAAAATACATAATTATTTTTATTATTTTTATTTTTTAATATTTAATGATTTATTTATATTTTTATCAATTAAGTTAATATCACTTGATTCAGTGACACTAATTCAATAATTTTTTTTATATTCAGTTTTTTTTTTAATAATAGTATAGATATTTAAATTATGTAAACTCCGAAATAAAACGCAGGTTTTTGTCGTCGTGCATGACGCTGCCAATTCAACCCAGCTCATCATCTGCTGTCATTTCGAACAAAAATCAATGGTATTTTCGTGCAATATAATTACGTGGCGTAATCTCTACTGTCATTACAAACCAGATCTTTTACAACCGATTTCAGTAAAACAAAATCTCCCAATTTAAGTTTCGATTTTCAAATTTATGTCAAATCAAATGTTAAAAAAACAAAAAAAATAAATTTACAATATCTCGTATATAAACACGTGTGCTTCTCCGATTCTTCACCAACTCCTTGCCCCAAAACCTTCGAACTGCTGTTCGTGTCGTAAAAGAAACGTGCAGATCCGGTTAGAGTTTTCTCCAAAACCTCTAACCTTAAAATTTTCAGTTTCTTGTTTCAATTCAACTTCGGAAAATACGACAATCAAACCAAACAGGTGATCTTCGATTATCTGCTTCTGTTTTTTTATCTCTTTGTTTTGTTTTTTTTTTATTAATTACTCCGATAACTGTTTTTCTTTATCGTACCAATCTGTCTTTTGATGTTTTTTTAGATTTTTTAAATTTTATTACCGGTATGAATAACATATGGCGCTGTTTGGTTGGGTTTTATTTCAATTCTGGTTTGGTGATCGTTGTGATCAGTGTCTATGAGTTCTGTTTATTTAGAATTATTGCTGATTATGCTTATTAATCAGAGATTAGGGAGATTCATCAGGATTATACTTCACTCGATGAAATTGCAAAATATATTAATTTATTATTAGGCCTTAATAATTGTCTCTATTTGATTTAAATTTGATGGTTAAGTGTTTTACTTTAGGTTTACTTGGAGAATTTGGGTAGCTAAAAGTTAAAACTTTATGTTCCAGCTGTTACACTGACTCTGAATTAACTGCTTCGTGGGCTAAGATTTCAGGACTTAAATTATCTGCTCTTCCATTGTTTCTTAAATGCTACACTTGTCTACGAGCATTTCTTAAGCACTAAAATACATCATCATCGTATAAAACGGTCATGCTGGATGATAAGGAAACAGCTTGCAGCTTGTAAATGTTGCGTAAGGTTTTAGTCCCGAATAAAATTGGTATGCTTGCACCTGAACATTTATATGAAATGAAGATTCTCGTTTGTTTCTCAAAATGCTGTTTTAGTTGGGGGAAGTTATTTATATGTTGCTATCTTAGGCATATGGTAGCGCATTGATAGTGTTGGGAGATGTGAAACCTTATGTTGGTTGTATGGCTCTGTTAAAGATATCTTACCATCTCTTATGTGATGCATTTGTGTTATTTGTTTCTGTTGTTTACAGTAATGGCTGGACTTGCACCTGATGGATCACAGTATGATACTCGTCAATATGACAGCAGAATGAATGAATTGTAAGTTTTTACATTCACCCTTAGTTTTATCTGATTATTCTTAGTGATGTGTACTTAATAGTGCCAGATTTCTGACTTCTATTTGCTCGTGATTTTAGGCTTGCTGATGATGGAAACGAGTTCTTTACTACTTATGATGAGGTCTATGAGAGCTTTGATAAAATGGGTTTGAAAGAAAACCTCCTAAGAGGCATCTACGCTTATGGTAATCTTCATTCTCTTCTAATCATTTGGCCTTTCTATTGTTTAACAAAAAATAAAGCTTTTGCTGAGGCCCAAATTTATGTCATAATTCTTCCGAACAGGGTTTGAGAAGCCGTCTGCAATTCAACAAAGGGGAATTGTGCCCTTCTGCAAAGGTCTAGATGTAATTCAGCAAGCACAGTCTGGTACTGGTAAAACGGCAACGTTCTGCTCTGGGATCTTACAACAGCTGGATTATGATTTAGTACAATGTCAAGCTTTGGTTCTTGCTCCCACTAGGGAGCTTGCACAACAGATTGAGAAAGTCATGCGTGCTCTTGGTGATTATTTGGGTGTAAAGGTTCATGCATGTGTTGGTGGAACCAGTGTTCGGGAGGATCAACGGATCCTTGCTGCTGGCATCCATGTTGTTGTTGGTACCCCTGGTCGTGTTTTTGACATGCTTCGCAGGCAGTCCCTTCGTGCAGATTCTATTAGGATGTTTGTGCTGGATGAGGCTGATGAAATGCTCTCTCGGGGTTTTAAAGATCAGGTCAGTTTCTCGCCTTCAATGGTATTAATGGTTTAGCATAATTGTTAACTGCCGCATATTTGTTCACAGGAGTTTCTTCTTGTAATGATGATGATGATGACAATGATAACACTTTACCAATAAACTACTACTATAAGTACCTAGGTGCTTGATTGTCAATTCAACTAGGGAAATAAAAGATGGTAATGGTCTTGATTAAAATGAAGAGGAGGATGAAATCAAAGAGATGATGACACCTTCTGTATTAGAAGGCATGGTGAGTTCTGATGGAGTGGTGGTGATAGTTGAAAATATATTGTTGGCAATGATTATTATACTAATTTGATAATGATGAATCTATAACAATACATTTCTGCATGTAAGTGCCTAGGTATTTGGTAACTGATTTAATAAGTGAAATTAAAGGACAATGGGTCTCCTGTTTAAATTGAGAAACTAATACTATATCCGTGTGACTACTTTATAGCTATAGCATGATGTTGAGTCGCTTCTGGTGATCTTTACTAGGTTGCATATCTTGGAGATGATGTTAGGCTATGTTACTTGGACTCGGGGGTGAGTGTTGGATACGGGTATGTGTCCGACACGGGTATACTCAATTTTTTTATGTTTTTCCCATATATTTGGAGAATCATACCCCCATACCCTTGTCCGAATATGTGTCGGACATGGGTGTCGGACTGGGATACTTCAGGGAAAATGAAGAGTCGGAGTAACATATTATTAGAATAAACAGTAGTAAAGTAGTAAACTTTTCTCTTTTCTCTATGACGATAAAGTTGTAGTATAATGTGTGATTATGCTGTATGCTACTTTGTATGCCTTTCGGAATTTTCATGGCACTTATGTTTGGATTCTTTATATTTGGTACTATTATCTATTTTGCTCTGACTTTTCATTTCTCTTTAAGTACTCGTGTTCGATGCATATTCGGACATGGGTATGAGGATATGACCCTCCAAAGATCCTCCAAATACATGGAAAAACTTGAAAAAAATTGAACATATCCGTGTCGGACATATACCCATATCCGACACTCACACCCGAATCCGAGTAACATAGATTGTTATGCCTTGGAGATTCAGTTTCCCTTATACTGGACAGTCATTTGTTATTTTCTTATGCTTTGCTTCAAACACTTTTACCTAAACTTTCAATCCACCGTCACCATGATCTCTTAAACTATTTTGCTTTTGGAAAACTAAACGCGTCATCGGCTATGTATAAGCTGTCTGTTTGCTTCTTGACAGCCTTCTCACCTGATGTGTTAAATTATGTGTTAATATAACTTTTGTGAATAGATTAACCGTAACGTCTTCTTTTTCAGATCTATGATATCTTCCAGCAATTCCCTGGGAAAATACAGGTTGGTGTGTTTTCTGCAACAATGCCACCTGAGGCTCTTGAGATTACACGGAAGTTTATGAACAAACCAGTCAGAATTCTTGTAAAGCGTGATGAGCTCACCCTGGAAGGTATTAAGCAGTTTTACGTAAATGTTGACAAGGAAGAGTGGAAGCTTGACACACTTTGTGATCTCTACGAAACTCTAGCCATAACTCAGAGTGTGATCTTTGTTAACACCAGACGCAAAGTTGATTGGCTTACCGACCAAATGCGGAGCCGTGATCACACAGTATCTGCCACACATGGAGACATGGACCAGAACACTAGGGATATTATCATGCGTGAGTTTCGTTCAGGATCTTCTCGTGTGCTAATCACCACCGATCTCTTGGCTCGAGGGATTGATGTCCAGCAGGTCTCATTGGTTATTAACTATGATTTGCCAACTCAACCAGAGAACTACCTTCATCGCATTGGTCGAGGCGGAAGATTTGGGAGGAAAGGTGTAGCAATCAACTTTGCAACGCGAGATGATGACCGGATGCTTGCTGACATCCAGAAGTTCTACAATGTAATGATTGAGGAGCTGCCTGCAAATGTTGCGGATTTGATCTGATTGGGCCTCCATTTTCATACACAAGAGCAAAGATGTCTGTTTGTTTTAGTTGGGGAAAGGTTAAAGTGGATTTGGTATTTTTGACTTCATTATAATCATTGTTGTTGTTATTTGTGTTGTCCGGATTTTTCATTTTTTTAAATATTTTTGATCGATATATATTCAAATATAGATATAAAGATATAAAAAAAAAAAATAAAGTATATTCATGTCACAACGTATTTGACACTCATTTTGAAGTCCGGGTAATATAGGTTGTTATCACTCAATTGTTTTCTTGGTCTCCTGGTTTTTGCCTTTTGAGAAAATCTTGTTTAGTTGTTGTGATGTTCCAGGCTTAAATTTTGATAAAAACAGAGACGTATGAGTTTTATTTTCCCAAGTTCTTTCTCATTCCATCTTTTTCCTTCGTTATTTACTCCCTATATCTCAACAAATGGAAAAAGAAGATATCGTCAACAAATGGAAAAGAAAAAAAAAAATTCTAATGATTGGATTATATAATAAAACTAGTTTACGCACGTTAATGATATAATAAATTTATATCAAATTAAATATTTTTAAAATAAATTTATATATTAAATATTTTTTATTTTGGTATAAAATTATATCAAAATTGTTATAAATATTATTAAAATTGTATTAAATGTTATCAAAATTATTATAAATGTTATTAAAATTATTCTAAAACTATATCAAAGGTTATCAAAATTATCTCAAAAATTATTAAAATTATATTAAGGGTTACCAAAATTATATTAAGAGTTACCAAAATTATATCTATGGTTATCAAAATTATACCAAAGTTATCAAAATCGTATCAAAAGTTATTAAATAAAATTATGTCAAAAGTTACTAAAATTATAAAAAAAATGCTACCAAAAATATTATAAAAAAAACAAAATTATATCAAATGTCACCAAAATTATATAAAAAATGTCAAAATTATATCAAAGGTTATCAAAACTATATCAAGGTTATCAAAACTAAATTAAAGGTTACCAAAATCATATAAACAATTACCAAAATCATATCAAAGGTTGTCAAAATTAAATCAAAAGGTTATCAAAACTATACCAAAATTTATCAAAATTAATACAAATGTTATCAAAATTATATCAAAGGTTACCAAAAATATTAGAAATGTTATCAAAATTATTACAAAGGTTATCAAAAATTTTACACAGATTTTCAAAATTATATCAAAGGTTACCAAAATTATATCAAAACTTTCCACAATTATATCAAGCGTTACTTAAAAATTATGTCAAACGTTACTAAAATTATATGAAAGTTATCAAAATTATATCAAAAGTTATCAAGATTATATCTAAAGTTACCAAAACTATTAGAAAGGATATTATATCAAAAGTTACCAAAAGTTTATCTAAAGTTACCAAAACTATTACAAAAGATATCAAAATTATATAAAAAGTTACCAAAATTATATCTAAAGTTACCAAAATTATTACAAATGTTAGCAAAATTATTACGAAGATTACTAAAAGGATACCAAAATTATATCAAAGATTGTCAAAATTATGTCAAAAGTTACCAAAATTGTATAAATGTTATCAAAATTATATCAAAGATTATCAAAATGAAAAAATTATATTAAACATTATCAAAATCATATCAAAGGTTACCAAAATTATATCGAAAGTTAACAAAATTATTTCAAAGATTACCAAAACTATATCCAAGATTACCAAAATAATAACAAAAGTTATTAGAATTATATTAAAGGTTATCAAATATCAAAGATTATAAAAATTATTAAAAAGGTTAACAAAATTATACCAAAAGCTATCAAAATTATATTCAAGGTTGTCAAAATTTATCAAAGGTTATCAAAATTATATCAAAAGTTACCAAATTATATTATAGACTTTCAAAATTATATCAAATGTTACAAAAATTATATCAAAAGTTACCAAAATTATATTATAGGCTTTCAAAATTTTATCAAACATTATAAAAAATATATCAAGAATTATCAAAATTATATCATAGACAATCAAAATTATATCAAAGTTTACTAAAATTATTTTAAAGGTTACCGAAAAGTTTATCCAAAGTTACTAAAATTTTATAAAGATTATCAAAATTATATAAAAAAATTATCAAAATGAAGAATCATATTAAAGAATAAAGACTATCAAAATCATAAAAGATTATCAAAATCATATTGAAGGTTACCAAAATTATATCAAATGTTACCAAACTTATTTTAAAGATTACTAAAACTATATCAAAGATTACCAAAACAATTACAAAGGTTATTAAAATTATATCAAAGATTATCTAAATTATATCTAAAGTTACCAAAATTATTACAAATGTTAGCAAAATTATTACAAAGATTATTAAAAGGATACCAAAATTATATCAAAGATTGCCAAAATTATGTCAAAAGTTACCAAAATTGTATAAATGTTATCAAAATTATATCAAAGATTATCAAAATGAAAAAATGATATTAAATGTTATCAAAATCATATCAAAGGTTACCAAAATTTATTGAAAGTTAGCAAAATTATTTCAAAGGTTACTAAAACTATATCCAAGATTACCAAAATAATAACAGAAGTTATCATAATTATATTAAAGGTTATCAAATATCAAAGATTACAAAAACTATTAAAAAGGTTAACAAAATTATATCAAAAGCTATCAAAATTATATTAAAGGGTATCAAAATTATATTCAAGGTTGTCAAAATTATATCAAAGGTTATCAAAATTTTATCAAAAGTTACCAAAATTATATTATAGGTTTTCAAAATTATATCAAATGTTACAAAAATTATATCAAAAGTTACCAAAATTATATTATAGGCTTTCAAAATTTTATCAAACATTATGAAAAATATATCAAGGATTATCAAAATTACATCATAGACAATCAAAATTATATCAAAGTTTACTAAAATTATTTTAAAGGTTACCAAAAGTTTATCCAAAGTTACCAAAATTTTATAAAGATTATCAAAATTATATAAAAAAAATTATCAAAATGACAGAATCATATTAAAGAATAAAGACTATCAAAATCATAAAAGGTTATCAAAATCATATTGAAGGTTACCAAAATTATATAAAATGTTACCAATCTTATTTTAAAGGTTACTAAAACTATATCAAAAATTATCAAAACAATTACAAAGGTTATTAAAATTATATCAAAGATTATCAAAACTATATCAAAGGTTATCAAAACTATTAAAAACATTATCAAAATTATATCAAAGTTATTAAAATTATATCAAAAGTTATCAAATTCATATAAAAAAATTATCAAAATTATATCAAAGGTTATAAATTTATATCAAAGGTCACCAAAGTTATATCAAAGATCATTTAAAAGGTTATCAAAATTATATCAGAGGTTAACAAAATTGTATTAAAGGTTATCAAAATCATATCAAATGCTATAAAAATAATATCAAAGGTTATCAATATCATATCAAAGGTTATCAAACTTATTTCACAAGTTACCAAACGTATATCCAAGATTACTAAAATTATATGAAAGGTTATGAAAATCATATCAAAGATTTTAAAATAATATAAAAGGTTATCAAAATCATTTCAAAAGTTAACAAAATTATATCCAAGGTTGTCAAAATTATATCAAAGGTTATCAAAATTATATCAAAGCTTATCAAACTTATAGAAAAGGTTATCAAAATTATATCAAAGGTTATCAAAATTTATCAAATGTTACCAATATTATATAAAAGGTTATCAAAATTGTATCAAAGGTACCAAAATTATATCAAAAGTTATCAAGTTTATATTAAAGGTTATCAAAATTACATCAAAGGTTATTAAAATCATAACAAAGGCTATCAAATCATATCAACGACTATTAATATCATATCAAAGGGATTCAAAATCATATAAAATGTTATATTATATATTTATTTACATTATATAATAGGTTATGTATTTATTGTTACTTATTATATATTTATGTCAAAATCATTCATGTCTAATCTCATATATGATAATATATATTATTGTAATTTAACATAATTTTATAATTCATGTGTCCTATCATACTACCAATTTAATCTTAATTATCATATTTGATTATATCTTCATGTTTCGAGTCTTGTCAATAAATAATGTTTTAAGATTTTTCATCGCCTAATAGCTAGATAAATAAGATTTTGATTTTTAGCTAATAAATATTTTTTTAATATTATTTCAAAACCTTATTATTTTTCTTATTAACAATAAATTTGAAAATGTTGTTCTTATAAAAATTTTAATAAAAAAAGAAAATAGATAAACCAAAATTAATCAATTTTTAATTTAAATAAAAAATTAAAAAAGTTTACTTTAATAAGTACTTTAATGTTTAAAATAAAAAAAATATTTAATATTTTATTTATTTAATAATAAAATCAATAATTAAGGATAAAATAGTTAATTTAATAAATTGTTAAAGACATATATATATATAATTCACTATTTGCATTTTAGAAGTTGGTACTTTTATATATATTTATTTTCAAACACACGTTCTACGAGTGTAATTAAGTTTATTTATTTAAAAAATTAATATTAAGAAAATTTTAAAAATTTTAAAAAATAAATTTACTTGTTTGGATGAGGGCATTTAAAAGAAAGATTTCATTTCAATTACGATTTTTAAAAATTCAAAAATAAAGTACTTGTTCGGATAAAAATAAGAGACTTTCAAAATTTAATAAAAATTTCAAAAGAGAATTTGAAGTACTCAAATTCTTTCTTGAAATTCAAACTAAAGAGGTAGTTTTTCAACAACAAAAAAATAATCAAATCTCTCGTCTCTTTAGTGCACAAAGAGCACCATAAAATATAAAATTACAAATAAAATAAAATATTATTTTATTTTATTTTATTTAACTTTAAAATATATTTTTTATATTATTAGTAATATCTATATATTTTTACAAATCTAATGATACTCATATTGCATATTTAAATATATATATATATATATGTTTTTATCTTTAAATATCATATTGCATATTAAAATACGCTCATATCAAATTTTTTTTCTTCAAAATTTTAAAATTTTTCATTCAAACGTACTTCCTCTTGTAAAAAAATTGGATATATATATATATATATATTATCGACTTTATTAATATCTAAAGCAATCAATCGTTTTTATAGGATTGAAAAAGTTGATTCGACTCTAAAGACTCAATTAATGTACTCGAACATGAACTCTACCACATTCGATTTGAATCTAAAATTCAAAATATTTAAATTCTACCTAACTCAAATTAAATGAATGAACACTCAATCTGAGTCCCTTTATTTTCTTTATTTTTCCTCTTCTAATTTTGTTTTACATGCTAAATTGGACTTTTCATCTTATATAGAGGTTTTTTTTTTTTTTTTTTTTCAAATTTATTGATATCCAGCAACCAATTGTTTTTCATATAATTGAAAAAGATGGTTTGATTTTTTTTTTGTCTACTTTATTTTTTGAAAAGCGTTATTATGCAATACTACTATGCATTAGTGTAATTGTCACATATATATACACCGTTCTCTTTTATTTTTCAAAAATTATAATTTTCAATCCTCATTATATTTATGACAGTTATAATAGTTTCTTTAAATGAATTAGATATTGAAATAAAAATAAATGTATTGCATATTTAATAAAAAAATTACAATATAGTAGATTGATAAATCAATGACACTATTCAACTCTTTTAAAGTAACTTGTTTTATGCTTTTCAATCACTATTGATGTTAAATATATTAGTATTGTATTTTGTTTATTATTTTATGATTGGAAAACCTTTTAATAGAGCAATGATGCGCATTAAAATTTATATTTTAACAAATTTTTTTGGTAAATTATATTGCAATATTTAATTATTAAGTTGTTTAACCTGCATTGCTTAATGTAATTTTTATGAAATTTTCTTTGTTGGTTAAAGTAATTTTTATGAACTTATCCTATTAAAGTACACACAAATTTTTTTATAAAAAAAAAAATTTATTAGAAGAATTTTTACAATTCGTAATGGATTTAGATTATTGAGATGTTGTTACTTTAACCTATATTAAAGTTAACTTATTACAAAAAAATATAAAAATAATTATTTCCATCAAAAAGTAACCATATGTGTTGGCGATTTTTTTTTTTTGTTGCAAAAATAGTATTTACAATATGACCAACAAATTTTCACTAAAGTAATAAAAATATCATTATTTACTTTCATCATACTTGATTTCATGCATACATGTACTTATTTTATTCTTTTATTATTTTTTTGAGAGTCAACTGTTTTATATATTTTTATATTCACATTTAAGATATTTCATAATTAATTGTTTTTGTTATATAATTCAAAATCCTATTATTATTATTATTATTATTATTATTATTACCAATAACTTTGTTCTCATATAAATTTTTAGGACTACATTCAAATTAATAAATAAGAACTAAGGATAGAAAGAAGAGATCATTTTTTTGATAAAAAAAAAAAAAGAAGAGATAATTAAATTGCTTCTTGGACTACTAATTCATTTTGTTATCAATAATAGTTTTGATGGTGCAATTAGCTAGAGTCTTGATCGTAAGTAATTAACATTGTAATATTTTACTTAAATTCCATAAAATATAATGTTTGTCGTTAACCTTTATTTTTATTTTTATTTTTTTTGCTGATTTAATCATGAAGAAAGAATATTTTCGACAAATGAATTTGTGATGTAATGCTTAACCTGTCAACTAATGTTATATGATATGCTTCTCTTTATTCTTAGTTTTCATTTATATATTTTTATTTGAATTCAGTTCTCCAAAATTAATAATTTATTTTTATTTAATTTTAAAAAATAAATTTATTTTTATTTGAATCCAAGTCTTTATTTTTAGTGCAAACAATTACCATAAGAAGTGTCAATAGCCTTTTTAGGCTATACGAACATTTTTTTTTTGTTTTTTTATTTTTGGTGATTTTTTTGGTCAGATTTGTGGTGATTATTAACAAATAGCCTCTTTAGGCTCTACGTCTATGTTATTCTTTTTTGATGATTATTATCTATTTGTTATATTCTAATTTCATTCTATTAAATGTTTTAATTTCCATCATAATTGTTGTGTTTCAATAAAAATCTAAAAACAATAAAAATTTATTAATATATACATTAATTTAATATTATTACGTCTCTCACAAAAATTACATTTAACTAAAATTTAAAAATATATCAAATGATAATTTTGTTATTTTGATGATTTTATAAGGGTATCAAAGGTGGTTTGATTGTGATAATTAAAGTAATCTAAAATCGAAAGCACGAAGCAAGAAAAGCTATATAGCATAAAAAATTAAAATTAAAAGTGCTAAAAGATTAATGCAAATTCATGTCATGCTTACAAGGAAAATATAGATGTACAAATCGGTGAGATTCTTATTGATAGGTGAAGGTTTAATGATGTTTTTAGGATGCCTTAAATAAACTTTTAATTTACTTTTAAAACACAAGGATAGTTTTTTAGTATGAAAAGGAAAGAATAAGAGTCATAGATTGTTTCTAGGAGTCTAATAATTAAAAAAGTTAAAATTAAAATTTTATAATGATGTTTTCAGGATGCCTTAAAATAAACTTTTAATTCACTCTTAAAACATAAGGATAGTATTTGAGTATGAAAAGGAAAGAATAAGAGTCATAGATTGTTTCTAGGAGTCTAATAATTAAAAAAGTTAAAATTAAAATTTTAATAAGGAATTATTTTTCTAATAACAAAAAGGAAAAATATTTTTAATTAATTAAATATTTTATAAGGGTATTTTGGTCAATCACTTTTAGCACTTTTGATGTTCACACTTTTATATATAGATAGATAGATAGATGATATATTATTTTATAACTTAATTATTAAAATAAAACTTTTTCTTTCTTTTCTTGCTAACAAACGAATCTAAATGAACTAAACTCGATTGTAAGTCTTCCCTTTCTCCATAAACCAAAAACAAAAGAATGGAGGATCAGAATTCACATCTGTAAATGCCCTTTTCAACTACATTTTTTTTTTTTTTTTGCTAGTGAAAATCTTGAAACAAATTGTAAAGAGTTTGTTTGGGGGATCATGTAAGGGAAGGTGTTACAATGTTATGCCTCCCCTCTAATTAAGTCAATGGCAGGCATGGCATCCATTCATGTTACAAAGTAAGAGAAAGCATGTGGGTGAAGGACATGCATGCATCTGATCCACCCCTCATGAATCATCATCATCACATGCTTAGCATTCAGCTATGTCGACCCACAAACTGGCTCTCATTTCCTTCATCTGTTTTAATGTCATGGGGAGTTCATGGTCCTCCACAATCCATCATTGCCCATATCTCTTTTATTAGTATTGTAATTTTTAAATCATACTCAATTTTTCAGCTAAGGGGAAAAAAGTATAATAAAGATACTCCATATATATTTTACTAATTAATTTGGTGTTAACATACAATATGTTAGTCATTACTAAAATGTTTAGAAATAAAATTAATTCCGAATAAATAAAGATTTTTTTGTTCCAAATTAATTATATAATCAAGATTATCATCTTTCTACATGAGCATCCTTTGGTGGGAATTGAATAAAATTAATCTCATATAAATTAGTGAGATATAATGTGTAGTATTAATTTGTTACATGTGGAAGATTATTATCCAATATGTTTGAAACTCTTTGTCTAGCTCCTTAAGACATGTAGTGACCAAGAAAAAGAAAAGGGCATTATCCCAAGATAATATTAGCTAGCTAGCTATATAGGTGATTCTTGATTGGACACTATTTAAGAAAAAAAAATGGATAAATATGAAAAACATGTCCTCAATAAGTAAATAATTGTTAAATAGTTTAATGAATAAAAATTATTTGAAAAAAAATGAATAATTAAAAATTATTATAAAAGATATTGTAAAGACAAAATTATCTTTCATAAAAAAAATCTTCTCTTCTCTTTTCTCTTATTTTTTAATTAAAAAATAAAATTTTCTGAAAATATATATTTTTTTAATTTTAAAAAATAAATTTTTAAAATTTTTTTATTTACTTTTTTAATTAAAAAATTTTAAAAAATAAAAATAATATTTCTAAAATTAAATTTTCTTAATTTTTAAAATGTTTAAAAAATAAATATTTAAATATTTTATTTTTTAATTTTATTTTTAATTAAAATTTTTAAAAAATAAAATTTCTTTAATGAAAGAAAAAAGAAAAATAAAATTTTTCATTAAGGATAATTTTATCTTTACAATATCTTTTATAACAATTTTTAAATTTTTTTTAAATAACTTTTATCTATTAAATTATTTAATAATTATTTACTTATTGAGGACATATCTTTCATATTTACCCAAAAAAAATCTCATAAATCCCATGCTTTCACATATTACTGATTAATTGCTTTTGAAAGCAACTTTTGCCTCTCTTTGTTGTTGCTTGGACTTCCATATGAAAATGATGGAATCATTTAAGATGGGAACAGATTTTGCCTTTAAACTCATGGCTGGGTCTCAGCCAGCAAGGTCAAGCTTCCCCTATGGTACCACTTGTAACCCACATAGATAAACCCAATCTCCATCTACTAGTCGAAAGTGGCAGAAAAGATAGGATATAATCCTATAACGTGCTCTTTGACCTGCCATTACTGTATATAACAGATGATGATGATGATGATCGTAATTTTTTTGTGGGTGGTTTGTCCTCTTTTGAACAATTTGATTTTTTCTGCTTTCAAAAGCTGCTGCTGGGGAAATGGGAATATCCACATGTATGGCTATGGCAACCGCCTCCCTCATCTTCCACTCTTGAAAGGGAAAGTTTAGACCACTAAGAAATACCCCACTTCCATAATGGGAAAATTTTATAATTCTTTTTGTTCTACACCCACCCTATATCATCATTCTAAGTAGTACAATAAAGTAGTAAATTAGGTTATTCTCTACTAGGGGACTCTCTTGTATAGTCGCGATTTAATTTTTTTTAAAATTCTTTATTTAAATTTGAAAATTTATGTTATTATTTAAAAAATATTAAAAAATTATTAATTTTGTATTAATATTAATATATTTATAATTAAAAAATATTTTTTATTATTAAATAGTAATTTGGGTCGAGAGCCATTTCAAATTAAGAAAACTTATGACTAACCCAACCTAACACAGGTTGGACCTGTTCGTCCGACTTTTGAACATGTCTATTCTTTTAAATCTTAATTAATTATATACGTAAATTGAAAAGTGTGTTGATGTCTTTTTGGTAGATGAGCTGAGTATGCTTTTGAATTTGTTAAGTGGAGGTAGGTGAAGCTCTGCAAAGTTAGAAAACTATCAAAGGACATTAGAGTTATGTTTCTTGGACATATTTCGATACTTAAATCAGTATGTTTAAGAGGAATAATAAGTAAAAGGTGAAAATGGAAGAGCTTTAGTATGTTTCGATTTCTCTTACCCCGGCCTGCCTTTACTCTGATCATTTATATTTGTTATTAATTGTGCTGAGAGTTTCAGGTCAGGTGTAAATCAAGTGTCATTTGAGTCTGAAATTGCTGGTAATTTAGTTGTGAACTCGCCAAATGTCCTGCTGTATGAGTATTGTTGTGGGCTAACAAAGTGGGTATACTCTTCATTTCTGATCATATCATTTGATTATGATCTTTAATTAAAATTAGGTGATTGCATCATTACATCAAACAGGAAGCATGCATGATTTGGGAAAAAAACAAAAGAGACGTAAGTTTGTAGGTACTTTACGCAAGTATCAAATCTAATGGAGATTAACACTACTGAATAGGGGAAAGTAGAAAAGGGGAACACGTCCCCGCGAACCACGCATTTTGGAGGAGTGGTCGGAACAAAATTTGTCAATGATTCTTTACATCATTATTTTATGTTTAATTAATAAAAGCATATATACTTTAAGCTGCTTTAGCGCCGGATTGGATCTTTGCGTTTTCATATGCGTTCATGAGGTTGTGTTCAGCTCTCACTGGCTGATGCTACCTTTCACAAAAACAACTCTCTTCTTTCTCTTTTTCAAAAGGCAATGGGAATTGGGAAAGGGACCAGATCAGCTGCAGTTTTGGGCCCCAACTTCATTGTTTTTAGTAGTAATTAACTTAGGGCTTTGCTAACGGATGTTTTTATAATATTTTTTAATATTAATTAATATATAATTTATAAAAAAAATATTGTATTAAATATAGTATTTGACAATTTTATTTATCATTTTCAATACATTGGATAAAAATATTATTATATATAATAACTTTAAAAAATGTCTTTATATAAAATCCATTAACTTAAATCAATTATATGACACCTTGGTAACTTAATTAACTTCCTTATTGCAAATGGTTTGTTACAAATGAGAAGGGTAAAAGGGAAGAATTCAACCTTGAACTACTGTTCCAATATGATCTTGTCATTAGTTATAATATATAGAAAAAATGGTAATAATAAAAAAGTTTATATTTGATGCACTGATAGTGTATATATTTATACACTGTCAATGAATCAGATGATGTCATCTCATTAAAAAAATTTAAAAATAAATATAAATAACTTTATTTTTAACGAGTTGATATCATCTGGTTCACTGACAGTGTATAGATTTATAAACTGTCAGTGTATCAAATATAAATCCATAATAAAATGCAAGGAAATGTTCTTGTTCTAGTACTAAACCAAAGCTCGAATTAAAAAACAAAAAACTACTTATAAAGAATTCGGAGGAAGATAAATTATTTCATTCATCGCTAGTGAAGTTTTTAGATTTCACAAGCGGGATTAGCAAAGTAACACATCTTTTTAGGATATATTTTTAAAAAAAATGTGACAATCTCTTAACCCTATTTGTGAGTTAAAAAACTATACTATCAATGTATAAAAAATAAAATTTTGAAGAAAAAAGAGCTAAAATAAAATGAAATAAGATAAAATATTCATATATTCTAGATTCCATTTCCCACATTTTATGGGCTAACGTGAGAAATTTTATTGAGCTGAGATTCCTTGTTATTAGAAAAGACTAATGCCATATTAACAAACTATTAGAATATACAAAGTCTATAACTCCCAACATGAGTATAGTTTAGTTATAGCTAGCTAGGTTTAGGTTTCAACATACAAAAATTCATTTATATATATATATATATATATTTATATAAACAAAATAATTAGACCAATGGAGATATTCAAATTCAACTACTTATAAACAAATAAAATAAAAAACTTTGCAACAATATAGTATAAGTCATCTTTGTATGGCTGGCTGCTGGTCTATTCTTTGTGTTCCTTTTTCTTGTTCATCATATTTCTTTGTTCCGTTTCTTTTTTTATTGCGGCTTCTGTTGTGGTTTTGCTTTCTTTTTGGGTGTATAACGTGCAATCTCCTTTGTAGCAGCCTCATTTTTCATTAGATTAATAAATTTCATTTTTCTGTTGAAATTTAAATATAATTATTGAATTATTTTTTATTAGTTTAAATTTTTAAGATAATTGATCATCCAACTTTATATGATATCAAAGTTTTTGAGTTCTAATCCCGACAAATGCTTTTTGTTTTAATATTTTTTCATCTAATGTCTTATTATCATTAGATTGTGTGTCTTTGTTTTAATCTTTTTCAGTTTATACTTTTATTTTATATTTAAGTCCAAGTGCAAATCCATTAATCATTCATCCGACTTACAAGTAATAGGACGTATTGAAATTTAAATATAATAATTGAGTCATTTTCTATCAATTTAAACTTTTAGGATAAATAACCATCCAACTTTACATTTCCAAGGATGAACAAACAAGCAACTTATAACATAGAAAAGATAAGATTCAATTTTGACATTAACATCATGAGATATTTCCCTACGTAGCACGTTACTATAATTCTATAACTTAATATAGTTCCAAAAACATTTTCTTCAAGAAGTCATTTAACATGGAAAGAACAGATTCATTTCATCAGACCAAGTAGAAAAGAGATAGGATTGAGTCATTGAGAGATAAAAGAAAAAGTTTGAGGATTTGAGGGGTTTAGAGGCAATTGGTAAAAGTAATTTGAATAAATGAGTGGTAAGATTTGTATGGGCCTCTCGGGTGATAAAAAAAATAGTCTTTAGACTTCTTTTTCTTCAATTTCGGAATAATAGTATTAAAATATTTGGAGTGATCAAACCCACATTTATTCCAAACCTGTTGCAACCATTCTCTTTTCCATTCTATATAAAGCCCTATACTCCTCCATTGTTTTCCACACCAAAGCAAAGCAAAAATAAGATGTTTCAGTAGCCTAACATTTCTGGCTATTTAATAGCTAGGGATCGATGTATATATATGAGATACATAAGGGTGTCCTTGATTCCAGCTTCAACATGCTTTTTTGGTAAGAAGATCAGCCTAATAATCTGTCAAATAAAAAAAGGGTTTAGGGTAAGGGAGGTGACAGAAGAGAGTGAGCACCCAGGGTACTTTCTTGCATGCTTGTCTTTCATGCTTGAAGCTCTGTGTGCTCACTCTCTATCTGTCATCCACTTCTCTCTCTATCTCTCTTTTGTTCTTTACTTTTAAATATGCACGATCCTGTGTAAAATTAAGATCTCAGCTGCGAGCTAAGAATTTCTGTTTATTTTGCATGAATTTACTGCGCATATACCCAACATGAAGCTCTTGTACTTGGCCTGCACTTTTACAGTATTAGAGCTGAAGCATACTCCATCAAAAACCAAAGCCTAAAAGGTCGATATATTCGTTTTAATCACTATCATGTACAAAGGACAGTTCAATTAAAAGAATATTATTTGCAGTTTGCAATCCAAATTCTCTTTTCATCATTATTAATTAGGTTTGAGTCTCTTAACCCTATGTATATATATATAGGGTCTTATTAACTGCATATAAACTAGATCTAAGTTAGGTTTTAACTAGTGAACAAAAAGGGAGTATGAAGCTTCTCTATTTTGCTTACTTGATTTATTTATACATTGAATTGATCCATTTATATATCTCTCAGCCTTATTAGCTAGTTATGGATCGATGTGTGGTATGTTACTATATGCTTCTGGTTCTACATGTAGTTAACTTGTTTATGTCAAGATGCAGTTGCATGGTGGACTGGATGTCGGATTTTGGCAGTTTTGTCAAGTGTTTACAATTACATTACATGATCTTTCATTTGATGATTTTAAGAATAGGGTGGCTAGACTCTAGAGTGAATTTTCTTTTTGTCTTTCCTACCCTTCTCTTTCTGATCTTACTTATTGGTGATATGCATAATGAATCTCTCCTACTTGTTTAAGAACTTGTTATTATCTTGCATCAGATCTATAGATATACGCGCTCAAGCATACGTACATGGAGGTCTTAATTAGAGTAGTACAACCAGAATCTACAAGCTAATTAATGATCCATAAACATGAGCTCAGTGTTTCAAGGAACACAGCTGCAGGTTCTTAATTTCTTAACTCTAATCTGAAAAACCAACTGTTTGATCAAGCAAAAAGACCTTAAAATCTCCTCAAACAATTAACCATATAAAAATTGACATAGGTCAAACTTCAGCGCAGACACGGAAGTTGGAAGTTCCTCTTCAAGTACCTAAAACCAAGGAGAAAGGAGATCAGTTTCCATTTCTTTATTTTCTTAATTTTTTTTTTTTTTTTTTTGTAAATGTTTCCTTTCCATGTTGAACGGAGCTTGAAATGCTGTAAAGGTGTTTCAATTGTGGAGTTCATTCTTTCTGTGACGTTTACTTGGTGTATTAATTCAATACTATATATATTTCCTTTGCTTTGCTTTGCAGGCTGAGGCTCAGCAACAGAAAAGGAAAACAAAGTACTATATATAATCTTTTCCTTGTAAGTTGTATTTTATTTTAGTTATATTAGTCTCTCTTTGATCTTTGTTGTTCTTTTTGGTGAAGCAAATCTAATCTAATAGAAAGTAAAAGTTTCTTGGCATAAATATAAATTTGGTCCTCCTCGAGTTATGATGCTTAAGTCATTTTGATCCTCATTCTTTTATTTAAATTAATTTGATTATCATTTTATTATTTTTGTCAATATCGTATAAATTTAACGAAAATTGATAAAGTACGAACATGTGACTAAAATTTTTGTCATATTAAAGCTAATTTTACCATAAATTGATAAAAAAATTAATCAAAAATAAATAAATAAATAAATGATTAAAAATTAACCAAAAATTTAACGTTTTAATTAAATTTAGGCTAAATTGACTGAAAATAATAGTACGAGGGTTAAAGTGATCAAAATTAATACCATGGGGGCACATTGATCCAAATACAAGAATAAAAGCCAAAATGATTTAATTTACATAGTTGAAGAGTCAAATTTATATTTATACCAAGTTTCTTCAACTAAGGCAGAGTCTTGAGTAATAATAATTAATGCATGGTTTGTCTCATGACAGGGAAAAGAAAAAAAAAAAATCATTTTGAGCGTTTTGGCTTAACCAACCAATCTCAACATTCAAAATCATCAATCCAGCAAAATATAACAAGGTCTTGAGATTGCTTTTATGTTTGGTTAATCATTTGAAAAAAAAAAACAGTAGTAATTGGGAATGAAGGGATATGGAGAAGAAAGAGGCCTGTCTCCTTGATCTCCTCATGTTTGAATATATATATATATATATATATATATATATATATAATATATATGATAATGATGATGACTGATGAGGGATCACATGTAAATTAATTTAGTTTTACACGTTTTTATAATTTTTTATACGATTTTATATTTGTTTAATCCGACCGTTGTATTTTACGATTTAAGTAGATCGTGCACGTCAAATTTTGAGTAAATTATTAAAAATATTTAATTATTTGTTCGATTAAAAAAAAATTAACCGTTAAATATATATAAAAAAATATTTATAATCAACATAATATAGAGATCGAATCGATTCAAAATTTTATGTGCACAACGAGTACGATTCAATTATTAAATTCAACGATCGATTTATTAAAATATTAATCGTACGTAAAATTATAAAAGTCTATAAAAACTAATTTGATATGAGTGTTATTTATTACTATTATTTTGGTGGTGATTGAAACCAAATTATTTAGACAGACAAAATTCGCAATCACATTATAAAAGCAAATCTCTATACAAAAGACCTTCCCTCTCCATTTGTTGTTATTCCATTCAAACTTAGAGCATAAGTAAATGAAATTGTATAAACTTCTTGACTGAAACAGGAAGAGAAAATGGTTCAATCTTAGGACACAAAGCTGCAAAAATGAATTTAATACTAATATATTATGAATTTTAAAGCAAAATCAAGACAAACTATGATTAAAAGTGAAAGCCTAATTAGATAGCTTTCAATCTATTTGGAAATACATTACATTGAGTGCTGAAGTTGGGATATGCTCGTCGAAACTGTTTCTCTGAAAACCAAGAGCTGATTAAGCTTTGAGACTGATCAGTTGGACTTCCTTTCGCCCACTTGTCTACCAGTCTAAAACCAAATTGAGATGCAGCTGAAAGTAAAGACGGCTCATCGACTCGCCGAAAGATATGACAGAGAATTAGTGCTGGTGACGCTTGGTCTTTCTCAGCAGCACTTCTGTTGGAGGAAATCAACTCTCTTGCAGTTGAAAACAAAGGTAAAATAGCTTCAGGAATTTAAGTAACATCTGTTCCTATAATGACTTCAAAGCCTTCATTGTTCATGGCTTTAATGGCTTCGATATCATCTCTATTTCCACATTCCAGTCTCTTTGTAACAAGTTTAGTTAGAAATGGTGGTCTAAGGTTTGATGTAATATTTTGGGTCAACAGCTCAAGTGCTTTTCTATCGCCGTCAGTGGCAACCACAATGCTTGCTGAGCTAACAGCAACCATTGAACAGATGCCTCCGCAGCCGCAACCCAATTCCCAAACCCTTTTCCCTGCAACAATATTTGGATTTCTTGCAAGGATAGCAGCCATCAAACGAGCTGATTCCCACAACATCAAGCCAGTTGATTTGCAGGTGTGTTGATACTCTTTGGATAGTACTTTGATCTTGAAATCACAGACTCCGAGCTCAATCTTGATAACCTAAGGGAAACATTAGAAAGAGAATAACTTTATGTATTTGAAGAAGTAAACATAACAAGCATGTTGAGATCTGCTAATGACACAAAGTCCGAGCAAAAATTTAATTCGTAATTTTGAAATATGGAACGCAATGAAGGAAAAGATTAGCAACAAGGATACATTTCTTGTTCAAATATCAGAAAAAAAATAAAAATTGAACTATCTTAAAAATATATATATATAACATTCATTCATTCAATGTTCAATAAGTATTCAAATATTTACCTCATTATCATTAGTAGTTGGAACTCCAAACATTTCGACTGCCATACCTTCAGACATGTCAACCACAAAATCTTTAACGGGCTCCGCATCAGCCTTAGGCTGAATGTTCTCTTGACAACATAGATCAACCTTAGTTGGAGCCTCTGAACAAGGGGAATAGTTTACACTATCTGAAAAGCGAAATACAGCTTGGACCCAACGCCTAAAATAACAGGCAACACAATTCCTTTAGGGAAAAGGTAAAGTTCTTCCAAGAAAAGTGAAACAAAAGTAGGAAATCAGAATTAGTATCATTTCAGAAGGAAAAAAATAGTTCTCTTGCTAAACCATTGATCATTTACCGATTCATCACCAATTCACGTGCTCGATTCTCAACTTGTTTGCAACACAAACCAAGTTCTTCAGCATCAAGTCCTTGTTCTTTAAACAAACTTGTCAAGAACTCATTACAAAAATAGAAAGCACGCTGAAAAGAAAATTGATAAGAGTAAAAATCTGCCTCATTTAAAAGCAAAAATACTAAGATTAATGCATAACATGACTGGGACATACAGTGCCATCACCCCTGACATAGAAGTTTTCACTGATTTTTTGATCCTTGCTAGAGAACCTTTCCTGTAAACCAAGTTATATAAGAAAATACACATCAGAAGCAGACAAGCCACCATGCTAAAATACAGTAGAAATCAAAAGGTTAAGGACAGGATCAAGTGAAACAATGTAGGCTCCAGTAAAAGAGGGAAAATATCTCTTATGATAAACTTAATAATGTTTTGCTTCAAACACTTTAATATCAATGTTCTAAATAAGGAAGCTTCTATTGTTCACATCGTGTCATTATACATGAACACACCCCAAAGTATAATAAAGGAAAAAAATCTGCTGATGATACTAATCAGTCATCAAGTGCAGAGATAGTAGTGAATGCAACTATGTCATAATGACCATTTTTATCTCTAAGCAAGGTGAGCATTACCTTTATACCCATATATATGCCTGCATAATGACAAACATTACCTCCTATCGAATTGAACAAAAACTGAAATATATATCCTGATATCATAAATATCAGCTAAGGGCAAAAAATACCTTAATTAAAGCACCAAACACTAAGAACCTATATTCTCAGATTATTACTAGAAGCTATTAACACATTACAGGATCCCAGTAAATTAATCTTACTAAAAAAGTGCTTAAAGATCTGTGCATAGATCAACCTGAGCAAGGTCACCAACAGCATAGTCTCGAAACAGCACATAACCATTTGGCTGGAAAGACAACAAAAATTTTGAAAAAGAAGAAAGGTACCAAGTTTAGTTTTGTCACAGCAAAGTAGATAAGAAATCCTTATATATATTGTTGTGATGCAAATACAGTTATCAATTACCTTGAGAACTTCTTTGATGTTCTGCAAGACTAAAGGCATCTTCTCTGGAGATACTGCAGATAACACAAAAATCTACTTAAAATGTCAGTCCCTTAATCCTTACTATAAATATTGAGATTTTTTCCAGCCCAAAGAAGGCATCCACGTCGTCAATTACTGTTTTGTTTCTGATTTGCTTTTTTTTTTTAATCCAAAAATTAAAGAAAATATTCACAGTCTGCAGACCTTTCAACAGTCTCTTTTATCTATACTTTTTTTTTTAATTTTAAATAAAAAATTAAGAGAGTATTGATAATTAAAAAATAAAAAACAAAGTAGAGTGTGGGACCCACACTCCACTTTTTCTCATTTTCAATCGTTTCTTTTTTTTATACTTTTATTCACTTACACTTTATATTATTTAATTTAATATTCTTTAATATAAAAAATCTATAAAGAGAAAAAGAGTTGGTAGTGTGATGGAAAGAAGATGGGATAGAACTTGGTAGAAGATGGTGACTGAAAAAAATTAAAAAAAAATAAAAGAAAAAGAAAAAAATGAGAAAAAGGTAAGAAGTTTGGATCCGGCAACACCAAATCCAATCTGACTCAAAAGATTTTTTTTAACTTTGACACCCTTTTTTCTTTTGTTTTTTTCTCTTCCAGATTTGTTTTTCATTTTCTTCTTTCTCTCATTTTTCTCTTTTTTTTTTTCATATGTTCCTTCTTTACAATCCTTCCTTTTTTTTTTTTTCCAGATTGAGAGTTAAGATGATCCAATTATATCAGTGCTAGAGCCAGCCTTGGTTTGTCTTTTTTTTTTTAAAAAAAATTGAAATCAAAATAGGGATGAAAGATTTGGCAAAAAGAGAAGAAATCTGAAAAGAAAATGGAGAAAAGGAAGTGAGAAAATTGGGGAAAAGATATGGAAGAAAGAGTTAGCTCATGTCCGTTCATGTAAACGGTGAAGCTGACATTGCATTTTTTTTTAAATTATATATATTTTTTTACTTTACAATGAGAAAGTTTATCAGATTCAAACAGCTTTGAGAGACTTCCCGATGGTAATAACGTTGATATGATCTGAATTTGTTGAACCAGGTTTTTTTTTCTTCCAAAATCTGCTAAATGTTTTTAGAAATATATATTTTTTATTTTTATCAGAAAGTATGATAGAAAAAATAAAATAAAAGATATATTATTTTCTTATTTTGTATTTTGTATTTTGTATTTTATTTTATTTTTTTCCTTTTTGATTTAACTTAGTATTCTAATGTGTTTTTACTTTTTTCTTTCATAAGTGCAGTTGTTTGTTTGGCCTTTGCTTGCGATTGTGATATGTAACACTGCAAATTTAATTCATATATATCCTTCAAAAAACATTAGTGCATATCATATGACTCAACATAATTCGATTGTAATTTACTTTTAATTTGCCACAGTTCTTTATTTTTGTATCTGTTACAATATTAATACAGTTTTTTTTTCCAAAAAAATTATAAATAGAGACAAAATCTCTTATCTTCATGGTAACTAGCCATTATATTGTTTTTTTTATGCATGAATTTTCATCTTTTTATTAGTTGATGTAGTTCTCCATTTACTTTGATGAAATATGGTTGATTAGTGTTACATTTTAAAACAATTAGGTAATTTAAATATGCGAGTAATATGCATGAGTTACAAAAGAATTTTTTAATTATTGGTTCAATTCTATAGTTGTGTTTGTTTTTACTAGCATTTTTTTTATATGACAATTTGAGAAACAATTATACATGGTGACTTGCTTTTTTTTTCTTTTGTTGAACAGGTTAACAAAAAAGAGTGGCTTGCTAACATATTACATGTGTAACTCTAATTAGTTTGTTTCTTTTTATAAGAAAATAAAATTTTAATTGTTACTAATTTGTTTTTAATGTTTGAAGAGATTTTGCAGCTTTTTAGTTATTTATTTTCGTTTTCTTTGTGAAATTTGAATAGACTTGCATAGATGATATGAGGGGGAAACTTGCATTTTCAGAGGGCTCATTTGTAGATATCGGTATGCTTTTTCATCATTTAAGTTTTTATTTTTTTCATATCATGATATATTTCATATTTAAATCTTATTTCTAATGTTGATAATAATTATTATGTATTGTTTTACTCTTAAATGTTCATTAGAACTTATTTAACATTCATTTTAGAATATAAATGTTTACCCATGTTAATATAATAAACTAAACATTATTCATATTTTAAAATTTAAATGCTTATAAGAAGATTATTGGGTGATTCTTTTATTTTTTGTTGCTTTCATATTTTAAAACCTGAATAATGTTTGTGTTTTGTTAGTCATAATTCAATTCTGATGATGAGGGAACAATTGTGAAACTTGCTTATGATTTTTTTTTTTTTTCATATTTTAATACTTATCCTTTCCTTAACTCTTCTTTGAAAAAAGAAACAGAACTTGGATTTTGATTTGATGTAAAATTGGATATGATTTTGGTTCATTATCATTAGTCTAAGATTGGAGATTTTAGGCCTTGACTCATTTTATTCAACTATTCGAAATTACGTTGTTAAGCTACACATACTTGATTGGTTATCTATTGCTGGTATTCTTACAATATATGATTTTATTCATTTTTTATAATTGATATATGATTCAATCTATTTTAGTTCAATCAATTCTAACTTTGATTCATATTTTATTTTCACCATATGATTTAAACTTTAATGAATACCGAGTGATTGCTGAGATGAGAGATTTTGAATGATAAAACTTTCCAACTTAATACTTCTTCCTATGTATGAAGTAAAACTTAATACTTCTTCCAATTTTTAGATTGAAGAATATGAACAAAACAATTTTCAGATATTATATCAATGTCTCGAAAAGCTATTAAAACAAATCTTTATAAATTATTTTGATCTCTTAAAATTCTAATAACTAAATGGTGTAATGAGTATGCTCATATCTCATCTATATGATCATTTTCAAATTATCTATTTCTTACTCTTGAATTTTTAGTTAATACTAATGCCTTATATTCTAATACATAAAGCACAAATTGCAAAAACTCATGGGAAAATCTTAATTTTATTATTCATCATAGATTCTTTTATGAAATAATAATGATCTTATGTATTAAAATTTTAAAGAGATATTACTGCTTGATACTTAGCATGATTGCCTTTTTCACATGTTTTGTACAGTGGATTCAAGGGTATAAACCTTGGAGGTGCATGAGTTGGGTTCTTGCAAGAGTTTTTTTCTTTCTTGGTAGGTTTCTTCACCAAACTTTCAAGAGTTGCTCCTTTATGTTTCTTTCAACTTTGCTGCATTTGAGAACTTGCCGCGTTTTAGAGAACATCTAATAAACTTATGTTAATTAGAAAGTTGTGACAATATGTTGTGTCATGATTTTGTGATGATCATATGATATTGTTGATATTTTTTATATGAATTACATATTTCATCTATTTAAATGAATGACAGAATCTCAAAAGAACTTTTAGCATTTATTTTTTTCATGTTGGTATATTGTTTATGATAAAAAGGTCTTTATTATTTAGCATCTAGAGATATTATCAAGTCTATTCCACATAAATTTAGTAATTTTTCAAGAAGTATTAGTACAATTGTATAAGCTAACATCATGAGCAAAATGTAAAATGATGGAACTATGCTGCCTTGCCTTGCTTGGTTTGGCAAAAAACTTTTTGATTATAGGTTTTTGTGACACTTTCTATGTCCTCAAGGTAAAATTTCAAACCAGACTGGTTTATGCAAATTCAGGCACATGGATAGCTTAAGTTTATGATATAAATGGGCTAAAATATTAGAATAAAACTAGCTTACTTTGTTTGTTGAAAAATTTGATAATTTTAGACTTTTTAAGTATTTCTCATGTCTTTAAAGGGCAAACTCTTGAACATGTACAGTTCTTGCGCATTTAGACACATAAATAACTTGAATTTTTTATATTAAACTTACTGAAATATTAAAAAATGGCTTATTTGCTTGGTTTGTCAAAAACTTGGTATTTTAGGCTTTTTAAGCATGCTTCATGCTTTTAAAGGGCAAGCTTTAACTTGCCCTGTTCTTATTTAAAAACATAGATAACTTAAATTTGTGATTTTAAATTTGACCAAATGGTAAACTATGTTGTCTTGCATGTTTTGTCATAAAGTTTAGTGATTTTAGTCTCTTTGTGCATTTTTCATGCCCATCAAAGGTAAATTTCAAAATGCCAAGTTCTTGCTCATTTAGGCACGTAGATATTTTAGGTTTGTTATATTAAGCTTGCTCAAATGTTGAAAGAAAGTTATGTTGCTTGGGTTATCAATTTTTTTGTTGTTGTGATTTTAGGTTTTTTTAGCATTAGTTAAATTTGTGGTATTAAACTTTCTTAAATGTTAGAACAATGTTGTCTTGCTTTGTTTGTTAAAAACCTTGGTGATTTTAGGCTTTTTGAGCATTTACCATGATTTTACAGACTTTTGAACTTGCCCAGTTTTTATTTATTTAAGTGCATAGATGGCTTAATCTGTGATATTAAATTTACTTCATTGGTAGAACTATGCTACCTTACTTGATTTGTCATTAAATTTGGTGATCTTAGACTTTTTCTAAACTTTTCATATCATTTATCAAAGATTAATAATATAAAATGTAACTAATATATTAGCAACAACCTAATATAAATTCTAATATATTATATAAAATGTTACATTCTTGATTTCTTATGTTAATTTTTTATATGCATTTTCCTTTATCCTATTTTGTGTTAAGAACATTTAGTTCCAAATTTTCAATCCCAGTTTACTATTTTTCTTGATTTTGCATGCATGTTCCTTTTTTATCAGTAAATAATTCTTTGTTTTACTTAGTTTATGAAAGAGAATTCAATTAGGCTGATGTATATTGGATCTGTTGGATTTGGTGGGAGATTTGTGTAGACGTAATAATTTTTTTGGTTGATACATGCTTTTACTATTCAATCAAATAATTAGTTGCACTTCTAAATTTATGGAAAGTATTTTCCTTTATGCATTTGCAGTAGTTCTTTAAATTAAATTATTTATTTACTTTGATGAGAGTTATTGCTATGTAGGTCATATAATTGATTATGGTGTCTTTCAAATATTGTTGTTGTATGTACCAAGATCACCTGTTTGAAAATGGTCATTCCGAAGAGTTATTGCTATGTAGGTCATGCTAGCACTTGGTATTGTTGTTGGGGTGAGGATGCAAAAGAGATTATGATCTTATACTCAATACCTATTTGAAAATGGTTATTGTTCTCATTTGGTTTTAGTTTAATGTGTTAGCTAATGGAGTACTTTATATTTTGTCATAAGCTACCTTTAAAAATATGAGGATTGTTTTTTCATTGAACTTGAGCTGTATGACAGAAATGTGTATGAATGTCTAAAAGACATGAAACTGGTATATAGTTTCAATTTTGTTATTTTACAGCTATGTCTTTACCATTGTTCATTTAAGTTCAATACAAAATTATCCTATCATTTATACATTTTCATTATGTTATTGTCATAGTTGTTATAAAGTGAAATCATTTTTTGGTAAACAACCATGCAAAAGCTTATAAAATGCATACTTATTGCACAAAACTTTGAATTCTTGATGGCTTATATTTTTATATTTTTCATATTGTCAAAAAAATTAATCTATTAATATTTTTAAACATTTTAATTCTATTAACAGAATGAAAAAAATTAGTCCACAGCATAGCGCGGGCCTACTTCTAGTGTATAATAAACATCATTAATGAAACAAAAATATATGAGAACACATAGCAAATAATGATATATCCAAATGATTATTCAAATACCATGGTTACAACTTACAACATCGACAGAAGCAGGAGAAATATGTTTGCTAAGGTCATCAGTGGTCAGGTCACAAACGGAAGCATTGACACGAGTCTCAATGAAGTCTTTATGTGCCTACAATAATAAGAGAAAAATAATTCATTCATGCTGCAACACCTATTTAAACTAGATCTCTAAATAATAGGCATTCAGCCCCCTATCATAAATAATGGAGCAGTTAGAGGACAGGAAACTAAACCTTAACCAAATTAATTGCACGTGGTGAAAAGTCACATGCATGAACAAAAACATCTGGGTATGTAGCAATTAAAGGGAATACAGCATTTCCAGCTCCACAGCCAACCTGCTTTCCAAGATCACTCACATTAACTCTATAAATATAGCAACTCTACAAGAGGAGAATTTAAGAATCTTAGACAAGAAGGACACTACTTAACACACACTATAAGGAAAAGTCAGGTCAAATGCTACCACAGTTTATTATAAAACATGTAAGCAAGAAAATAGTGACCAAAAATATCAATAAAACATTGAACGAGGTTTGCCACATGATTCACCAGTAACAATAAGGGCATCTCAATTAAAATTACCAGACTGTTTAGAGGAATAAAATAAGAACTCATAGAGAAAGCAGAAAAGTTAGGACAATTCTCATTTACTTTATCTCAATTAACAAATTAATGTTCAAATAAGCTGGCATTAACAGAAAAACTATTAAACTCAGGAATGACGTAGGTAGACTATTTGTGCACCAAATAGATACTGAATTCTTGTAAAGCGTGATGAGCTCACCCTTGAAGGTATTAAGCAGTTTTACGTAAATGTTGACAAGGAGGAGTGGAAGCTTGACACACTTTGTGATCTCTACGAAACTCTAGCCATAACTCAGAGTGTGATCTTTGTTAACACCAGACGCAAAGTTGATTGGCTTACCGACCAAATGCGGAGCCGTGATCATACAGTATCTACCACACATGGAGCCATGGACCAGAACACTAGGGATATTATCATGCGTGAGTTCCGTTCGGGATCTACTAGTGTGCTAATCACCACCGATCTCTTGGCTCGAGGGATTGATGTCCAGCAGGTCTCCTTGGTTATTAACTATGATTTGCCAACTCAACCAGAGAACTATCTTCATCGCACTGGTCGAGGTGGAAGATTTGGGAGGAAAGGCGTAGCAATCAACTTTGCAACGCGAGATGATTACCGGATGCTTGCTGACATCCAGAAGTTCTACAATGTAATGATTGAGGAGCTGCCTGCAAATGTTGCGGATTTGATCTGATTGAGCCTCCATTTTCATACACAAGAGCAAACATGTCTGTTTGTTTTAGTTGGGGAAAAGTTAAAGTGGATATGGTATTTTTGACTTCATTATAATCATTGTTGTTGTTATATGTGTTGTCCGAACTTTTTATTTTTTAAAAAACTGATATTCGATATATATTCAGACATAAATATAAATATATAAAAAAAATAAAAATTAAATATATTCATGTCGGATACATATTCGTATCCGACATTCATTCTTAGTCCAGGTAACATAGGTTGTTATTACTCAATTGTCTTTTTTGTTTTTTTGTTCTCCTGATTTTTGCCTTTTGGGAAAATCTTGTTTAGTTGTTGTGATATTCCAGGCTTAAATTTTGATAAAAAGAAGAAGAAAAGAGATGTATGAGTTTTATTTTCCCAAGTTCTTTCTCATTCCATTTTTTCCTTCGTTATTTACTCCCTATATCTCAACAAATGGAAAAATAAGATATCATCAACAAATGAAAAAAAAATCTAATGATTGAATTATATAATAAAATATATTATTTTATACCTCAATTATTAAAATAAAACATTTTTTTTTCTTTTTCTTGCTAACAAACCAAATCTAAATGAACTAACTCGATTGTAATGTAAGCCTTCCCTTTCTCCATAAACCAAAAACAAAAGAAATGGAGGATAACAAATTCACAATTCACATCTGTAAATGCTCTTTTCAACTACATTTTTTTTTTTCTAGTGAAAATCTTGAAACAAATTGTAAAAGAGTTTGTTTGGGGGATCATGTAAGGGAAGGTGTTACAATGTTATGCCTCCCCTCTAATTAAGCCAATGGCAGGCATGGCATCCATTCATGTTACAAAGTAAGAGAAAGCATGTGGGTGAAGGACATGCATGCATCTGATCCACCCCTCATGAATCATCATCATCACATGCTTAGCATTCAGCTATGTCGACCCACAAACTGGCTCTCATTTCCTTCATCTGTTTTAATGTCATGGGGAGTTCATGGTCCTCCACAATCCATCATTGCCCATATCTCTTTTATTAGTATTGTAGTTTTTAAATCATATTCACTTTTTCAGCTAAGGGGAAAAAATATAATTAAGATACTCCATATATATTTTACTAATTAATTTGGTGTTAACATACAATATGTTAGTCATTACTAAAATGTTTAGAAATAAAATTAATTCCGAATAAATAAAGATTTTTTTGTTCCAAATTAATTATATAATCAAGATTATCATCTTTCTACATGAGCATCCTTTGGTGGGAGTTGAATAAAATTAATCTCATATAAATTAGTGAGATATAATATGTGTAGTATTAATTTGTTACATGTGGAAGATTATTATCCAATATGTTTGAAACTCTTTGTCTAACTCCTTAAGACATGTAGTGACCAAGAAAAAGAAAAGGGCATTATCCCAAATGGATAATATTAGCTAGCTAGCTATATAGGTGATTCTTGATTGGACACCATTTAAGAAAGAAAAAAAAAATCTCATAAATCCCTGCTTTCACATATTACTGATTAATTGCTTTTGAAAGCAACTTTTGCCTCTCTTTGTTGTTGTTTGGACTTCCATATGAAAATGATGGAATCATTTAAGATGGGAACAGATTTTTCCTTTAAACTCATGGCTGGGTCTCAGCCAGCAAGGTCAAGCTTCCCCTATGGTACCACTTGTAACCCACATAGATAAACCCAATCTCCATCTACTAGTCGAAAATGGCAGAAAAGATAGGATATAATCCTATAACGTGCTCTTTGACCTGCCATTACTGTATATAACAGAAGAAGAAGATATGCTTATCGTAATTATTGGGTGGGTGGTTTGTCCTCTTTTGAACAGAAAGATTTTTTTTGCTTTTGATGATTTTTTTTGCTTTCAAAAGCTGCTGCTGGGGAAATGGGAATATCCACATGTATGGCTATGGCAGCCGCCTCCCTCGTCTTCCACTCTTGAAAGGGAAAGTTTAGACCACTAACAAGAAATACCCCACTTCCATAATGGGAAAATTTTATAATTCGTTTTGTTCTACCCCACCCTATATCATCATTCTAAGTAGTGCAATAAAGTGGGTTGGGTTGTGCTTTAAATTTTTTAAAGATTTTTTAGTTAAATTCGAAAATTTATTTTATTGTTTAAAAAATTAATTTTATATTAATAATTTTATATTTTATAATTAAAAAAATATTATTTTTATTATTAAATAGTAATTCAAGTTGTGCCGATTCAAATTAGAAAAACTTATGATCAAGCCCAGCTCAACACAGGTCGAGCTTATTCGTCCGACTCTTGAACATGTTTACTCTTAAATCTTAATTAATTATATACGTAAATTGAAAAATATGTTGATGTTTTTTTAGTGGTTGAACTGAGTAAGCTATTTAATTTGTCAGATGGAAAGATAGAAAACTACAAGAGGACATCATAGTTATATGTTTCTGGCACGTGTTCCGATGCTTAGGTAAAAGGTGAAAATGAAAGAGTTTTAGTATGTTTTGATTTCTCTTACCTGAGCCAGCTTTTACTTTGGTCTTTTATATCTGTTTATTGTGCTGAGAGTTTTAGGTCAAGTGTAAATCAAGTGTTATTTGAGTCTGAAATTGCTGGTAATTTAGTTGTGAACTCGCTAATTAATGTCCTGCATGTAAGAATTCAGTTGGAAGAGTATCGTTGTGGGTCTAACAAAGTGGCTCTTCATTTGTGATCATATCATTTGATTATGATCTTAATTAAGATTAGGTGATTGCATCATTACATCAAACAGGAAGCATGCATGATTTGGGGGAAAAAACAAAAGAGACATAAGTTTGTAGGTACTTTACGCAAGTATCAAATCTAATGGAGATTAACACTACTGAATAGGGGAATGTAGAAAAGGGAAAGACGTCCCCGCGAACCACGCATTTTGGAGGAGTGGTCGGAACATCTGTCAATGATTCTTTACATCATTATTATTTATGTTTAATTAATAAAAGCATATATACTTTAAGCTGCTTTAGCGCCGTATTGGATCTTTGCGTTTTCATGCGTTAACTCATTAGGTTGTGTTGAGCTCTCACTG
The DNA here is from genome assembly GCA_030761205.1 of Fremontodendron californicum. Lineage (NCBI taxonomy): Eukaryota > Viridiplantae > Streptophyta > Magnoliopsida > Malvales > Malvaceae > Fremontodendron > Fremontodendron californicum. The sequence continues at coordinate 3,031,200 of JAULJL010000003.1, forward strand.
GCTGATGCGACCTTTCTCTTTTTCCAAAGGCAATGGGAATTGGGAAGGGACCAGATCAGCTGCAGTTTTGGGTCCCAACTTAAATTCATTGTTTCTAGTAGTAATTAACTTAAATCAATTATATGACACCTTGGTAACTTAATTAACTTCCTTATTGCAAATGGTTTGGTACAAATGAGAAGGGTAAAAGGGAAGAATTCAACCTTCAACTAGTACTGTTCCAATATGATCTTATAATATGTAGAAAAAATGGTAATAATAAAATGCAAGGAAATGTTCTTGTTCTACTACTAAACCAAAGCTCAAATTAAAAAAAGCACTAATTATAAAGGATTTGAAGGAAGATAAACGTCAGTAAAAATTTTAAATTCTACAAACGGAATTAGCAAAATGATACATATTTTTTAAGATATATTTTTAAAAAATAAGACATGTGATAATTTTTTAATCTTGTTTGTGAGTTATTTTTTGAAAAAAAAAAAGCTAAAATGGAATGAAATAAGATTTAAAAAAATCCATATATTTTGGATTCCATTTCCCACACTTTATGGGCTAATGTGGGAAAATTTTATTGAGCTGAGATTCCTTGTTATTAGAAAAGACTAAGGCCATATTAACAAACTATTAAAATATACAAGTCTATAACTCCCAACATGAGTATAGTTTAGTTATAGCTAGCTAGGTTTAGGTTTCAACATACAAAAATTCATTTATATATATTTATATATACAAAATTTCATTTATATATATATATATATAATAAAATAATTAGACCAATGGAGATATTCAAATTCAACTACTTATAAACAAATAAAATAAAAACCTTTACAACAATATAGTATGAGTCATATCTTTGTGTTCCTTTTTCTTGTTCATCATATTTCTTTGTTGGCACTTGGCAGCCTATGCGTTTCTTCTTTTCTTTTTTTTTTTTTTTTTATTGCGCGCGGCTGCTGTTGTGGTCTTGCTTTCTTTTTGGGTGTATAACGTGCAATCTCCTTTGTTTTTTCTTATGGTTTGCCTCATTTTTCATTAGATTATTAACAAATTTCTTTTTTTTTTTTTTTCCGTTGAAAATTAAACATAATTGTTGAATTATTTTTTATTAATTTAAATTTTTAAAATAATCGATCATCCAACTTTATATGTATCAAAGTTTTTGAGTTCTAATCTTGACAATCGCTTTTTCGTTTAATATTTCTTCGTCCAGTATCTTATTATTATTAGATTGTGCATTTCTGCTCTAATTTTTTTCAATTTTTTTACATTTTGATTCACATGCAAGCCCATTAATCGTTCATCCGACTTGCAAATGATGGGACATTTTAAATTTTAAATATATAATTGAATCATTTTCATCCAGTATCTTATTATCATTAGATTGTGTGCACTTCTTTTTCTTCAATTTCTAAATAATGGTATTAAAATATTTGGGAGTGAACAAACCAACATTTATTTCAAACACTCTCTTTTCCGTTCTATATAAACCCCTATGCTCCTTCATTGCTTCCCACACCAAAACAAAGCAAAAACAAGATGTTTCAGTAGCCTAAATTGGAACATTTCTGGGTATATAGCTAGGTATCGATGTATATATATACCAAGGGTGTCCTTAATTGTAGCAGCTTCAGCCTAATAATCTCTCTGTTAAAAAATGGAACATTTCTGGGTATATAGCGAGGTATCGATGTATATATATACCAAGGGTGTCCTTAATTGCAGCAGCTTCAGCCTAATAATCTCTCTGTTAAAAAAGGTTTTAGGGTAAGGGTGTTAAAAAAGGTTTTAGGGTAAGGGAGGTGACAGAAGAGAGTGAGCACCTAGGGTATTTTCTTGCATGCTTGGCTTTCATGCTTGAAGCTCTGCGTGCTCACTCTCTATCTGTCATCCACTTCTCTCTCTATCTCTCTTTTTTTCTTTACTTTTAAGTTTGTTCTTTACTTTTAAGTATGCATGAGCCTGTGTAAAAGATCCCAGCTGCGAGCTATGGATTTCTGTTTATTTTGCATGAATTTACTGCGCATATACCGAACATGAAGCTCTTGTACTTGGCCTGCACTTTTACAGTATTAGAGCTGAAGCATACTCCATCAAAAACCAAAGCCTAAAAGGTGGATATAATTGTTTTAATCACTCATACAAAGAACAGTTCAATTAAAAGAATATTATTTGCAGTTTGCAATCGAAATTCTCTTTTCATCATTATTTAGGTTTGAGTCTCTTAAGTCAACCCTATATATATGTATAGGGTCTTATTAACTGCATATAAACTAGATCTAAGTTAGGTTTTAACTAGTGAACAAAAGGGAAGGGGAGAGTATGAAGCTAGATTATATATCTCTGTAAAGTTATCTATATGTTTTCTCTATTTTGCTTACTTTAATTGATTTATTTATTCATTGAATTGATCCAGGTATATATCGGATCTCTCATCCTTATTAGCTAGTTATGGATGTAGGCTGTAACATATAATCCTGACATCAATGTTGGTATTAACTTGTTTATGTCAAGATGCAGTTGCATGGCGGACTGAATGTCGTATTTTGGCAGTTCTGTCAAGTGTTTATTACATTACATGATCTTTCATTTGATGATTTTAAGAATAGGGTGGCTAGAGTGAATTTCTTTTTGTCTTTCCTATCCTCCTCTTTCTGATCTTACTTATTGGTGATATGCGAATGAATCTCTCCTATACTTGTTTAAGAACTTGTTATTCTGTGCATCAGATCTATAGATATATGCGCTCAAGCATACGTAACTAATGATTCAAAAACATGAGCTCAGTGTTTCAAGGAACACAGCTGCAGGTTGTTAATTTGTTAACTCTTATCTGAAAAACCAACTGTTTGATCAAGCAAAAAGACCTTGAAATCTCCTCAAATTAACCATATAAAATTGACATAGGTCAAACTTCAGCGCAGACACGGAAGTTGGAAGTTTTTCTCTTCAAATACCTAAAACCAAGGAGAAAGAAGACCAGTTTCCATTTCTTTCTTTTCTAAATTTTTGTTTTTTTTTTTTTTTTAATGTTTCCTTTTTCCTGCTTGACAGAGCTTGAAATGCTGTAAAGGTGTTTCAATTCTGGAGTTCATTCTTTCTGTGACGTTTACTTGGTATATTAGTTCAATACTATATATATTTCCTTTGCTTTGCATGCTCAGGCTAACACTGATAATTCGTATATCCGTATCGTATTTATATATTTTATCGTGTCATAATCGTGTTTAAGGTATTTTATCTTTATATAAATTTTGATACGTTAATAATTCGTATTAAATAGATTTTGAGACATTTGTGTATTCGTGTCGTGTTCGTATTATTTTTTCGTGTCGTGTCGTGTTTTATTTATTTTTTCGTGTCGTGTCCAGTATTGCCTGATTCAAGCTTAGGCTCAGCAGCAGAAAAGGAAAACAAAGTACTATATATAATCTTTTCATTGTAAGTTGTAGTATATTATTTTAGTTATATTAGTCTCTCTGATCTTTGTTGTTCTTTTTGGTGAAGCAAATCTAATGTAATAGAAAGTAAAAGTTTCATGGCATAAATATAAATTTGGTCATTGAGCTATGATGTTTAAGTCATTTTAGCCTTTATTTTTTTTATTTGAATTAATTTGGCCTTCATTCTATTATTTTGTCAATATCATATAAATTTAACGAAAATTGATAATGTGCAAACATGTGACTAACAATTTTATTATATTTAGGTTAATTTTACCATAAATTGATCAAAAATTAATCAAAAATTGATTAAAAATTGATAAAAATTGAACGTTTTAATTAAATTTAAGTTAAATTGACTGAAAATAATAGCATGAGGGTTAAAGTGATCAAAATTAATAGCATGGGAGCACATTGATCTAAATATAAAAAAAATAAGGGTCAAAATGATTTCATTTGTATAGTTCGAGGATCAAATTTATATTTATACCAAGTTTCTTCAACTAACTAATGGCAGAGTCCTGAGTAATAATAATTAATGCATGGTTTGTCTAATGACAGGGAAAAGAAAGAAAAAATCATTTTGAGCGTTTTGGCTTAACCTACCAATCTCAACATTCAAAATCACCAATCCAGCAAAATATAACAAGGTCTTGAGATTGCTATTCTGTTTGGTTAATCATTTGAAAAAAAAAAAAAAAACTGTAGTAATCGTGAATGAAGGGATATGGAGAAGAAAGAGGCCAGTCCCTGATCTCCTCATGTTTGAATATATATATATATATATATATATATATATATATGTGTGTGTGTGTGTGATGAGGGATTCATGTGTAAATTAATTTAGTCTTACACGTTTTCATAATTTTTTATACGATTTATATTTGTTTAACCCGACTGTTGTATTTCACGATCTATTTATGTAGATCGTGCACGTCAAATTTCGAGTAAATTATTAAAAATATCTAATTATTTGTTCGATATAAAAATATTTCAACCGTTAAATATATATATATATATATAAAATATTTATAATCAACATAATATAAAAATCGAATCGATTCAAAATTTTATATGCACAACAAGTACGATTCTATTATTAAATTTAACAATCGATTTGTTAAAATATTAATCATACACAAAATTATAAAAACTAATTTGATATGCATTTGGATGAGTGTTCTTTATTACTATTATTTTGGTGGTGATTGAAACCAAATTATTTAGGCAGACAAAATTTGCAATCACATTATAAAAGCAAATCTCTATACAAAAGACCTTCCCTCTCCATTTGTTGTTATTCCATTCAAACTTAGAGCATAAGTAAATGAAATTGTATAAACTATTTGACTGAAACAGGAAGAGAAAATGGTACAATCTTAGGACACAACACAAAGCTGCAAAAATGAATTTAATACTAATATATTATGAATTTTAAAGCAAAATCAAGACAAACTATGATTAAAAGTGAAAGCCTAATTAGATAGCTTTCAATCTATTTGGAAGTACATGACATTTAGTGCTGAAGTTGGGATATGCTCGTCGAAACTGTTCTCTGAAAACCAAGAGCTGATTAAGCTTTGAGACTGATCAGTTGGACTTCCTTTCGCCCACTTGTCTACCAATCTAAAACCAAATTGAGATGCAGCTGAAAGTAAGGACGGCTCATCGACTCGCCGAAAGATATGACAGAGAATTAGGGCTGGCGCTTGGTCTTTCTCAGCAGTACTTCTGTTGGAAGCAATCAACTCTCTTGCAGTTGAAAACAAAGGTAAAATAGCTTCAGGAATGTAAGTAACATCTGTTCCTACAATGACTTCAAAGCCTTCATTGTTCATGGCTTTAATGGCTTCGATATCATCTCTATTTCCCCATTCCAGTCTCTTTGTAACAAGTTTAGTTAGAAATGGTGGTCTAAGGTTTGATGTAATATTTTGGGTCAACAGCTCAAGTGCTTTTCTATCGCCGTCAGTGGCAACCACAATGCTTGCTGATCTAACAGCAACCATTGAACAGATGCCTCCGCAGCCGCAACCTAATTCCAAAACCCTTTTCCCTGCAACAATATTTGGATTTCTTGCAAGGATAGCAGCCATCAAACGAGCTGATTCCCACAACATCAAGCCAGTTGATTTGCAGGTGTGTTGATACTCTTTGGATAGTACTTTGATCTTGAAATCACAGACTCCGAGCTCAATCTTGATAACCTAAGGGAAACATTAGAAAGAGAACAACTTTATGTATTTGAAGAAGTAAACATATCATGTTGAGATCTGCTAATGACACAAAGTCCGAGCAAAAATTTAATTCGTAATTTTGAAATATGGAACGCAATGAAGGAAAAGATTAGCAACAAGGATACATTTCTTGTTCAAATATCAGAAAAGGAAAAAAAAAAATTGAACTATCTTAAAAATATATATATATATATATATATATATATATATATATATATATATATATATAGCATTCATTCATTCATTCAATGTTCAATAAGTATTCAAATATTTACCTCATTATCATTAGTAGTTGGAACTCCAAACATTTCGACTGCCATACCTTCAGACATGTCAACCACAAAATCTTTAACGGGCTCCGCATCAGCCTTAGGCTGAATGTTCTCTTGACAACATAGATCAACCTTAGTTGGAGCCTCTGAACAAGGGGAATAGTTTACACTATCTGAAAAGCGAAATACAGCTTGGACCCAACGCCTAAAATAACAGGCAACACAATTCCTTTAGGGAAAAGGTAAAGTTCTTCCAAGAAAAGTGAAACAAAAGTAGGAAATCAGAATTAGTATCATTTCAGAAGGAAAAAAATAGTTCTCTTGCTAAACCATTGATCATTTACCGATTCATCACCAATTCACGTGCTCGATTCTCAACTTGTTTGCAACACAAACCAAGTTCTTCAGCATCAAGTCCTTGTTCTTTAAACAAACTTGTCAAGAACTCATTAGAAAAATAGAAAGCACGCTGAAAAGAAAAGTGATAAGAGTAAAAATCTGCCTCATTTAAAAGCAAAAATACTAAGATTAATGCATAACATGACTGGGACATACAGTGCCATCACCCCTGACATAGAAGTTTTCACTGATTTTTTGATCCTTGCTAGAGAACCTTTCCTGTAAACCAAGTTATATAAGAAAATACACATCAGAAGCAGACAAGCCACCATGCTAAAATACAGTAGAAATCAAAAGGTTAAGGACAGGATCAAGTGAAACAATGTAGGCTCCAGTAAAAGAGGGAAAATATCTCTTATGATAAACTTAATAATGTTTTGCTTCAAACACTTTAATATCAATGTTCTAAATAAGGAAGCTTCTATTGTTCACATCGTGTCATTATACATGAACACACCCCAAAGTATAATAAAGGAAAAAAATCTGCTGATGATACTAATCAGTCATCAAGTGCAGAGATAGTAGTGAATGCAACTATGTCATAATGACCATTTTTATCTCTAAGCAAGGTGAGCATTACCTTTATACCCATATATATGCCTGCATAATGACAAACATTACCTCCTATCGAATTGAACAAAAACTGAAATATATATCCTGGTATCATAAATATCAGCTAAGGGCAAAAAAGACCTTAATTAAAGCACCAAACACTAAGAACCTATATTCACAGATTATTACAAGAAGCTATTAACACATTACAGGATCCCAGTACATTAATCTTACTAAAAAAGTGCTTAAAGATATGTGCATAGATCAACCTGAGCAAGGTCACCAACAGCATAGTCTCGAAACAGCACATAACCATTTGGCTGGAAAGACAACAAAAAATTTGAAAAAGAAGAAAGGTACGAAGTTTAGTTTTGTCACAGCAAGGTAGATAAGAAATCCTTATATATATTGTTGTGATGCAAATACAGTTATCAATTACCTTGAGAACTTTTTTGATGTTCTGCAAGACTAAAGGCATCTTCTCTGGAGATACTGCAGATAACACAAAAATCTACTTAAAATGTCAGTCCCTTAATGTATAATAAACATCATTAATGAAACAAAAATATATGAGCACACATAGAAAATAATGATATATCCAAATGATTATTCAAATACCATGGTTACAACATCGACAGAGGAAGGAGAAATATGTTTGCTAAGGTCATCAGTGGTCAGGTCACAAACGAAAGCACTGACACGAGTCTCAGTGAAGTCTTTATGTGCCTACAATAATAAGAGAAAAATAATTCATTCATGCTGCAACACCTATTTAAACTAGATCTCTAAATAATAGGCATTCAGCCCCCTATTATGAATAATGGAGCAATAAGAGGACAGGAAACTAAACCTTAACCAAATTAACTGCACGTGGTGAAAAGTCACATGCATGAACAAAAACATCTGGGTATGTAGCAATTAAAGGGAATGCAGCATTTCCAGCTCCACAGCCAACCTGCTTACCAAGATCACTCACATTAACTCTATAAATATAGCAACTCTACAAGAGGAGAATTTAAGAATCTTAGACAAGAAGGACTCTACTCAACACACACTATAAGGAAAAGTCAGGTCAAATGCTACCACAGTTTATTATAAACATGTAAGCAAGAAAATATGACCAAAAATATCAATAAAACATTGAACGAGTTTGCCACATGATTCACCAGTAACAATAAGGGCATCTCAATTAAAATTACCAGACTGTTTAGAGAAATAAAATAAGAACTCGTAGAGAAAGAAGAAAAGTTAGCACAATTCTCATTTACTTGAACTCAATTAGCAAATTAATGTTCAAATAAGCTGGCATTAACAGAAAACCTATTGCAGAATTAAACTCAGGAAAAACGTAGGAAGCCTATTTGTGCACCAAATAGATACTGAATGGGCACTATGTGAATGATAATGTTAGGTGATTTACCTCCAAAATAACTTTTCTTCCACTTCCCTGAGTAAAAAGAGAAAAAAAAAAGTTAATATTTATGGAAACAAATAATCTAGAAGAATTATAAAATCTTATAGATAAGAAAATTGTTAGCTTTGACTCACAGAGAAATACTGATCCCATTCCTTGTCCAAGTAGTGCCGATCTTTGAAAAACTAAAGCAATAGGAATTGAACAATGTCAAAATCAGTACACGTAATCATAGTAAAAATTCTTGAAGCAGTGGTTCTATAGAAGTTGCAGCTTTTCTAGAAGTGAGCCAAAAGGAACCTTGGGCACCACCATAGCTAGTACAAAGACTAAACCAAATTTTGTAACTTACGAGTCTCGATGTTTGGTATCTGAGAAGCTATATGTATTATTGCATTGGACATTATCAAAGCAACATGTAACCTATGTTGTTCCGACTCTTCATTTTTCTTGAAGTATCCGTGTCCGACACCCATGTCCGACGCATATCCGGACATGGCTATGAGGATATGATCCTCCAATGACCCTCCAAATACATGGAAATCTTATAAAAAATTAAACATACCCGTATCCGACACTCACACCCGAGTCCGAGTAACATAGCAAGTAACAGCCAGTCCAAAATTTGGGGGTTGGTAGTGGTGGTAGTGCATTAAAGTAAAAACACAGCAATAGTAGCAGTAGCTATAAAAGGGGGGGAAATAACTGAAGAAATTGCAAGGGAACTTACTCTATCTTGATGCCGCCTGTAGAATTGATCCCAATACTTCTTAGCATCTCTTTCATACTTATCTGCAAAACAGAAGATTTAGTTTAAAGGACCATGTATCGACTTGATGCAGGCCAAGAATTGAGAGGCAAAAAAGAACTGCTTTGAGTACCTATCCAAAAGGGGGAAACTCCAGTGGTAGTGGGAGGGTATATTTGTATCCTCTGTGCCGGTTGTTGCTGCTCCACATTATTTTGCGTATTGGAATCCATCATTCGACAAGCCTTATCGACAAAAACAGATTTTTTTATTTTTATTTTTAAAAGGACTTTAAACATCACGAAAAAGATAAGCTATAGCATATTAGATTGAGAATAAATACGAAATCTAATTCGCAAATCTTAGAAGAAGCGAAACAATTAACATTACAATCATGAACTACTAGGATTCAGGCATGATCTCATAATTAAAAAAAAAAAAAAAAAGTCATCTACCTGTGTTTACTTCGCGTGAAGGCAGGCAGGAGCAGGGAAACAGAAGAGGAGAGAGAGAGAGAGAGAGAGAGAGAGAATGCAAAGAGTTAGGGTTTTTGCTGCTGAAGCTGAATGCTTGGCTGGCGCCCTTTTCAGAAGTTAGGCTGACTCCTAAAACGCAACGCTTTCGTACGTTTTTCTTCGTTTCTTTATTTTTGTTTCTTACCTTTAAGCAGAAAAGTTTTTCTTATTAACAAAAACCACATTCTCTTTGGATCTGAAACATTCAGATGAAAGCTAGAAGTTCTTCGATGATTAAAAATAAAAAGTCAATTGAACCAGAAGTGTTCATGAGTGGCAGCAAACCCAAATAAATAAATAAAAAAAGTACTTTGCTCAAATCCTATTTAAACCCGGTTAAAATTTTATTTTACTGTTTAAAATATCTTAAAAAATGTTTTTATAATTAAATTTAAATAAAAATATTTTTTATTAATTAAATAATAATTCAAATTAAATTGAACCGAGTCAAATTATAAAAATCCTATTCCAACCCCGATTTAATCTAAACCGGATTGGTCTTTGTTTGTATATTTTTCATTCTAAATGATGAAGATAATCAAGAACACGATATGCCAAAGCCAAGCTCTAATTTGTGAAATTGTATTGTTAATCTTTCTTTCCTCTATATAGACATACAAACTACAACACATCTATAACATATTGTGAAAACTTTTACCTGCGACGGATAATTACAAACAACTAAGACAAAATTTTAAAAGGGTTAAAAAATAAAAATAAAAAAAGAATGGATAAGTAAATTAAGTGCTGAGCTTCCTAGCTAGGATGCTTCACCAAGCTTTTCATCAGTCTGCAATATGGGACTGTTCTGTTCCTTCTCATCTGCATTCGAGCTCTTCGTTTCATCAACATTGGGTTCAACACCATTTTCCACAACAGGCTGAGGAAGGTCACCGTTTTCTGACCTGGCCTTTTCCTCTCCATTACTAACCGGTTTAGGGGGTTCTTTCAATGAAGAGATTGTCAACAGGCGACCAACTCCATCATATAAATTCTTTGCATCCATGATAACAGCAGCTCCACCAGGGTAACAACGACCAAAGCATTTTGCACAATGTGGGAAAGCAACCTACAAATGAGGGGTTGTTTGTCAGTACATGAAAGCTGTCAAATATGCTTGTATAAATAGAACTTTCAGGTGACAATCTGCCCAAATTTCATTAGAACGCACCTCTATAAATGCTCGGCAAAGAGAGAGGAAAAGCCCAGACTCATTTTCTCTGAGCATCCGCGTTGCATTGTACCTCAATAGAGAGTCAGAAACAGCCAGCAATCCCTTAATTAATTCTTGAGCAAGAATATTCTGCAAACTTACTGGGGCACAAGGACGTAGCTCATTCATTGCAGCAGAAACACCTAAAATCACCAGAGAGATATCTAAGTCATTGTCAACGAAAGTAGCAATTCTCTGAAACCGAAGCTTTCACTCACAAGATTCAAGGAATTGAATGAGAATTATTATGATACAGTAACTAATTTTGCAGACAACCCTGGGACTACATAAAACTTTATTAATTTTGGCTAGCAGCCATTTGAAAAAAACAGATACCTCAGGAAACACCTCAATTCCTTACCGTCCAGTTATATAAAACCAATAACATTGAACCATCAAAACTTTAACTTGAGAAATAAAACTGGTTCTCTTTTTCCTTTACACTCAATACGAGTATTATGGATTTAAATAGCTTTAATTAAAGGTTAGAATGACTAATGCAACCTAACTATCATTCCCTTGAAAGCTCTAGTGTCATTTATTCCTCTGATAGTTTTATCCAAGCCATTTGTTTCCAAATAGTCTCAACAGTCTAAAGGTAGAAATAAGTTGATTAAACATTTGAGAAGCCATCAGTGAGGAAAAAGCACTTTGGGATGCATGGGTCAAACTTACCATTAATAAACACTGCAAGAGGTGGATGTTCCATCAGATAAGATGGTGGAGTTACATCCTCCTGACTTTCTTCACCAATACTAGTTGCTGAAAAGCCAACCGCTGGAAGTGGAACCCAACGATGTGAATCCAAAACTAACTGGAGCCAAGTAAGAGAAGAAGCTTGTAATCAGCAAGCCTAGATTGCTTGGTTCAGGAAAAAGCTGCGAGCCAATATTGTATCACTTGGGCAACTAACCTATTTTGAGGACAATATGAAAAAGAAAATCCTAACTTTTTCCCTCACCAGCATACCTGAAAGTTTTCAACTGCTGTATTCATATTCTTTGAGAATAAATTGAGCACCGCCCTGTAAAGTGGTGAAAGTCAATGTAATTGCTCATATAGCTCAGTGTTGTCAAGGGCGCAAGGCGCACTCTAGGCGCTAGAACCTTTATATTGCCTTAGGCGCAAGGCGCAAAAAAAGCGCTCGCATGAGTGAAGTAAGGCGCAATATGTATATGTGTGTGTTTTTGCATGTGTGTTTGTGTGTGTATATATATAATAAGCTTAAGATATATAATTATGATAATAAACTCTAAAGAGTGATCCAGTTTATCTACAAAACATGCAAAAAAAAATTTTTTTGCCCAATATGCATGATTTCCTTATGATCCCATATATGTTGTTGAATACTCAAATATTGAGAAGTGGAGAGTTTGATACTATCCCCTTTCTTACTAGTAAAGGTACATCTAATGAAAAAAGTTAAAATTAAAGAAATTAAAGAGAATTTCAATCAGGCGAGCTTTTTTTACGCCTATCGCCTTACAAAAAAGCGCGCCTAGGCGCACCAGGCGTGCGCCTGATCAAATGAGCCTCGCCCGAAAAGGTCTGAGGCGCTTTTGTTATCTAACGCTAAGGCGCAAGGCGTAGGCGCGCCTAGGCGCACGCCTTGACAACACTGATATAGCTAAAAAATAGTTAAACTAAAAAGGGACAAAAACAGGATTATGTATTTACTCTTCAAAAAGAGATGGAAGCAAGCCTCGGAAATCCAGCCCAACCCAACCGAGTCCCGTTGCACAATACTGTCAACAACAACAAAGAACAAAACCATCATCAAATTCGGATGCAACACAGTTTCTTGTTTGATCAGCCACCTAGAAGCAATGTTTCTTTTCCACAATTTACTCCATCCCAAATGAAGTGGCGTTTGATACAAAAAGGCATTGTTGCATTACTGCAAATTTGAAACCAGGTTGTCTTTCAGGTTTGCTCAAAAACGAAAATGTTTTGAAAACAGGCTTTATGACTATGCTATTGTCATAAATGATCAAAAGTCAAATGATTGATGATATTTCTCCAATATCATAAATTTTATGAAAAAACAACTATACTTTATATATATAAATTTCGAATAAGAGCTTTTAAGGAAATGAAAAAGAGAAGAATATAGGCAAATGTTATAATATTAAATTTTCTCACCATACACTGATCCAGAATATTTGACAGTGATCCACCCTCTGTTATCTTTGGAAGCATGACTTTAAGAGTTTTAAGGTGTGAAGTAATCTGATGCATAGCCCAACTAAAAAGAAGCCCACCATCATAATTTTCTTCACTTCCAGAAGTATCATCAGCAAATATTGCGCGATATTGGTTAACAACATCGAAAAGATGCATTCTATGACAGCTTATCATCCCTTTTAAATACTCATAAGCATTTCTCTGGTCCAAATCCTCAAGAATTCCAGTGAGCCACGTCTCTCGGCATCTCAAAAACTGAACCATGAAATAATGCCGTTAGAAGGGGACACATGAAAGTAAAACTGAACATGGGGGTGGGGAGAGTGAAGCCCAATGATAAAAGGACGGGGATGGAAATTGACGAAGTAGCTCTGCAAAAGTTACCTGCAATCGCATTCCATACTCACTAAACACTCCTATTCGGCGTAAATATCCAATAATCCGAAGGCATTCTGGTAACTTCAATACACAGACCACATACTTAACTAAACTTCCAAAAAAATATCAAGTTTCACTCATAGCATATGTTGAACATCACTTCCCAAACAAATACCTGAATATTAGAGCGAAGCTTCTGGAGAAGCTGAGAGAGAAGAGACTGGGTTGTCTGCCTGACTTCAGCAGCCAGTGCTTGAATAACAGGTAATCTTTCAAGAAGACAAAAACAAAGCTCATTCAGCTATCTTCCATAGTTGACAAGGGAAGGAAACAATAGGGGTTAACTCACTTGGGGTGCATGGTTGAGAGTTTGCAAACAAATGCTTCTAAATCAAGAGCTTCATCATAATTTCCATTTCGTACACATCTGCAGAAAAAATGAATTTAATCAGGCATTCTAGCATGTATTCTGTAAGACTAAGTGCTCAACATTTACAATTTATTCAAACAAATACGTGTCCATAAGCTGAGGAATCTCAAGCAAGTCAAGTAAAGCACTGTGATTTGCTAGCAGTGTCTGGTTCATCTTCCTCTTCTCCAAAATCTGTTCTGCAGATTCAATAAACTCTGTGCAACCAGATGTCAGGTTTGGGATCTCAGTTATCTGCAAAGCCAAACCCTACTTATAAGCATATCTGCAAAAGAACTTAAGATTTCCAAGGATAAAAAAAAAACAAAAAACAAAACTTAGAAGATCAATGCATCATCAATTCACCATCTTCATAGGATGCCTAAATCATGTTAAAGTTAAGCCAGTCCTTTTTCTCTATTAACTTAAGAGCTTTCCTTTTGTAACTCTGTGGTTGTCATGAGATTGATTCCCTCCTCTTAGAAGTAGAGTAACCTTCCCTAATCTAATAGGTCATCACAATACACAGGTTCTGCCTTCTTTCTCCACTTATTAAATCTTGTACATACAAATATAGAAAGAGAAGCAAACACATCAGATAGCAAAAACTGTTTTCAAGTACTCTTAATTCATCACTCAGGGAGAAACCCAACTGTATGCCCTCCTGCTTTATCCAAAGATGCTTTCACAACTAATCCAACATCACATCTAGCAGAACATAATTGAAGCTAATTTTCAAGATTTTTGCTCTCATATTCATATGCAAAGGCAATCATTGATGTTGAGATTTACTAGATAGCCAGGAATGTAACAAACCGCCTCTACTATTCCATAAAACCGCACATCTTATTTCCTACGTTTAGATCCCAACAACCAAACCTTTCCAATTGAAACTTTCAAGAGTGTTCAAAGCTCTTTGAAAACAATTATAGAACCTCCTTGAATTTCGGTCCCCAAAATGCCAGTAGCAAAAGTTAAAAGAAAATGAAGTTTATAATTATTCAGTTGCATGCATTGTACTCTTTTACAATCTTCTAATTAACGTACATTTCCTACTTAAAAATTAGTTCATAACAAATCCATAGATCACATGAAATCTCAATATCAGACAGCAAATATAAGTATCCATAACCTAAAAAATATATGTAAATTGAATTGAAAAAGAAAAATAATTACCAGACATTCAAGATGCTTATCTATAGAAGACACTTCCTCTTTGATCGCAACCAACGCATCCGCGGTAGCAATGAAAGCGCGGTAATTACCAACCGCCACTTCTTGCATTTGCCTCTGAATCCTCTCCGCATCAACTCGAAGAAGCTCCGGCTCCTTTTCATTCACAAACAACAAACACGATTCAATCTCGAACAACATGTACGAAGAAATGAAGAGAGCAAAAAACAGAAACGAAAGAAAAGTACCTTATGGAGGCGATCGAGAGTGAAGGAGAGGAGCTCGGACACGTAAGGCTGTTGAGAGACGGAGGCGAGAGGGAGGAGACTGGCCATGACGGAGTCCAGTGACGCCGATGGAGAGACGGCGTTGTCTCCATTTTCTAGTTCCATTACCATGTTAAATTAGGTTTTCGTTGGAGATCCGGATTCTGTTTTAATGGAGATTGGACTTTTTTGGGGGGGATCTGAAGGGTTTTTGTAGTGAGGCTCCGAGAGGAGACGCTGCGGGCTAAATCTCTGGCCATGTCAGCATTTCTGGTGGGACCCGATTTGGAGCCGCTCGAATTTCATTAGACGGCTTTAACGGTTGGATTTTTTTTTTTTACGAATTTTTTTATTAGGTCAGCATATATTTATTAACGACTAATTGAGTTTGATGTAATTGAATCAAGTGAAGTTAATTTAGTTAATATAATGACACGAAAATATAAATTAAATTTTAATAAATTTATAAAATAAATATAAAAATAATATTTAATATAAAATTTAAATATTTTTAATTAATTTTATTTTTAAAATATAAACGTATGAAAAGAAAAAATTGTATTACTTTAAGTAATTTTTTTTTGTTTTGCCTAAATCTAGTATATGACAGTTCATTGGTTTCTCATAGTAATTAATTGCAGCATAGGGTTTTTAGTTTCCAAACAAAAAACAGAAGCAGAATGATATATACTTATTTTCTTGCTTGTATTAGGATATCACCACAAGCAGCCATGCAATGGAAGAATATTAAAAAGTCTATGTAGCACTTGAATAACTTTGGGGAGTAGAGTTTGGTTTTGTTGACTATCCCATTATTTGAAGGTCCTTGACCATGACATTAATGATGCTAATAATCAAATTTCAAGCTGTGCAGAAAGCATGGAAAACAAATACAAAATTCACTTTTAACTTAATTCGAGGCGTTCTACACTACAGTCCTCTCAAGCTTCAGTCGATGTGGGGCTATCGTGTAAAACAGTGCAATTCATTAGAAAAACTTTCCTGAAGCCACATTTTTAATTTGGCAAAGATTCACATTGGTTAATCCTTTCAATGGTCCTTGATGATATTATCTTCCTACTGCTTTATCTATCTCTTCCAAGTTATTAAGAATGGTCAAAACTTGTGTGGTCTGCAAGCTCATGAATTCTTGTCTTCAAAATTAAGGGAAAAAATGAAATTTTTTAGATATCATGAGTATATATATTATATGATTTTGGTAACTTTTAATTTAGTTTTGATAACCTTTGATATAATTTTGATCTTTTTATATAATTTTGGTAACATTTGATATAATTTTGTAATTGTTTATAATATTTTTGGTAGCATTTTTTATAATTTTAATAACTTTTGATATAATTTTATTTAATAACTTTTGATATGATTTTGGTAACTTTGGTATAATTTTGATAACCATAGATATAATTTTGATAACTCTTAATATAATTTTGGTAACCTTTGATATAATTTTATAATAATTTTAATAACATTTGTAATAGTTTTGATAACATTTAACACAATTTTGATAATATTTATAACAATTTTGATATCATTTTATATAATTTTATACCAAAATAGAAAACATTTAATATATAAATTTATTTAAAAATATATCTAATTTGATATAAACTTATTATATCATTCACGTGATTTTGCACGTGTAAAATAAATTAGTATATATATTATTACCAAAATCATATCAAAAGTTGTCAAAATTACATCAAAAGGTTATCAAAACTATACCAAAAGTTATCAAAATTAATACAAATGTTATCAAAATTATATCAAATGTTACCAAAAATATTATAAATGTTATCAAAATTATTACAAAGGTTATCAAAAAATTTACATAGGTTTTCAAAATTATATCAAATGTTACCACAATTATATCAAAGGTTTTCACAATATATCAAGGGTTACCCAAAAATTATGTCAAACGTTACCAAAATTATATGAAAGTTATCGAAATTATATCAAAAGTTATCAAAATTATATCTAAAGTTACCAAAACTATTAGAAAAGATATTATATCAAAAGTTACCAAAATTTTATCTAAAGTTACCAAAACTATTACAAAGGATATCAAAATTATATAAAAAGTTATCAAAATTATATCTAAAGTTACCAAAATTATTACTAATGTTAGCAAAATTATTACAAAGATTACTAAAATGATACCAAAATTATATCAAAGATTATCAAAATCATATCAAAGATTGCCAATTATATCAAAAGTTATCAAAATCATATCAAAGGTTGTCAAAATTATGTCAAAAGTTACCAAAATTGTATAAATGTTATCAAAAATTATATCAAAGATTATCAAAATGAAAAAATCATATTAAATGTTATCAAATCATATCAAAGGTTACCAAAATTATATCGAAAGTTAGCAAAATTATTTCAAAGGTTACCAAAACTATATCCAAGATTACCAAAATAAGAACAAAAGTTATCAAAATTATATTAAAGGTTATCAAATATCAAAGATTACAAAAATTATTAAAAAGATTAACAAAATTATATCAAAAGCTATCAAAATTATATTCAAAGGTATCAAAATTATATCAAAAGTTGTCAAAATTATATCGAAGGTTATCAAAATTATATCAAAAGTTATCAAAATTATATTATAGGCTTTCAAAATTATATCAAAGGCTACAAAAATTATATCAAAAGTTACCAAAATTATATTATAGGCTTTCAAAATTTTATCAAATATTATGAAAATTATATCAAGGATTATCAAAATTACATCACAGACAATCAAAATTATATCAAACTTTACTAAAATTATTTCAAAGATTAACAAAAGTTTATCCAAAGTTACCAAAAGTTTAAAAAGATTATCAAAATTATATTAAAAATTTATCAAAATGACAGAATCATATTAAAGAATAAAGACTATCAAAATCATAAAAAGTTATCAAAATCATATTGAAGGTTACCAAAATTATATCACATGTTATCAAACTTATTTTAAAGGTTACTTAAACTATATCAAAGATTACCAAAACAATTACAAAGGTTATTAAAATTATATCAAAGATTATCAAAACTATATCAAAGGTTATCAAAACTATTAAAACATTATCAAAATTATATTAAAGGGTATCAAAATTATATCAAAAGCTATTAAAATTATATCAAAAGTTATCAAATTCATATAAAAAATTATCAAAAGATTATCAAAATTATATCAAAGATTATCGGTTTTATATCAAAGGTCACCATAATTATATCAAAGATCATATAAAAGGTTATCAAAATTATATCAAAGGTTATCAAAATTGTATTAAAGGTTATCAAAATCATATCAAATGCTATAAAAATAATATCAAAGGTTAACAAAATCATATCGAAGGTTATCAAACTTACTTCACAGGTTACCAAACATATATCCAAGGTTACTAAAATTATATGAAAGGTTATGAAAATCATATCAAAGATTTTAAAATAATATAAAAGGTTCTCAAAATTATTTCAAAAGTTAACAAAATTATTATCAAGATTGTCAAAATTATATCAAAGGTTATCAAAATTATATCAAACGTTATGAAAATTATATCAAAAGTTTTCAAAACCAAAAATTTTATCAAAGGTTAACAAAATCATATCAAAGGTTATCAAAAATCATATGAAAGCTTATCAAACTTATAGAAAAGGTTATCAAAATTATATCAAAGGTTACCAAAATTTATCAAAAGTTACCAATATTATATAAAAGGTTATCAAAATTTTAACAAAGGTACCAAAATTATATAAAAAGTTGTCAAGTTTATATCGAAAGTTATCAAAATTATATCAAAAGTTATTAAAATCATATCAAAGGCTATCAAATCATATCAAACACTATTAATATCATATCAAAGGGTATCAAAATCATATCAAATATTATATTATATATTTACATTATATAAAAGGTTATGTATTTATTGTTACTTATTATATATTTATGTCAAAATCATTCATGTCTAATCTCATATGATAATATATATTATTGTAATTTAATATAATTTTATAATCCATGTGTCCTATCATACTACTAATTTAATCTTAATTATCATATTTGATTATGTCTTCATTTTTCGATTCTTGTCAGTAAATAATGTTTTAAGATTTTTCGTCAGCTAATAGCTAGATAAATAAGATTGATTTTTAGCTAATAAATATCTTTTTAATATTATTTCAAAACCTTATTTTTTTTATTAACAATAAATTTGGAAGTGTTGTTCTTATAAAAATTTTAATAAAAAAAGAAAATAAATAAACAAAAATTAATCAACTTTTAATTTAAATAAAAAAGTTTACTTTAATAAGTACTTTAATGTTTAAAATAAAATAAAAAAAAGTTAATATTTTATTAATTTAATAAGAAAATCAATAATCAAGAATAAGAAATTCAAACTAAAGAGGTAGTTTTTCAACTAAAAAAATCCAAATCTCTCGTCTCTTTACTACACAAAGACCACCATAAAATTAAAAATTAAAAATAAAATATTATTTTATTTAACTTTAAAATATATTTTTTTATATTATTAGTAATATCTATATATTTTTACAAATCTAATGATACTCATATTGCATAAATATATATGTTTTTTATCTTTAAATATCATTATTCTTTTTTATTATTATTATTTTTTAATCTTAACAAATTCTAATAGACTAAATTTTCTTTTAATAAATATTTATCCAAACAAAAAATTACAAATACTAACATTTTAAAATACGCTCATATCAACAAAAAAAATCAAAATTTTAAAATTTTTCATTCAAACGTATTTCCTCTTGTGAAAAAGCTTGGAGATATATATATCTATATATATATATTATCAACTTTATTAATATCTAAAGCAACCAATCGTTTTTATAAGATTGAAAAAGTTGATTCGACTCTAAAGACTCATTTAATGTACTCGAACATGAACTCTACCACATTCGATTTGAATCTAAAATTCAAAAGACTTGAATTCTACCTAACTCAAATTAAAAAATCCAAACTTGAATGAACACTCAATTTTAGTCCCTTTAATTTTTTTTTTCTTGTTTACTGGTAGTGATGTATTATTTTTATTGAAATTAATCGAATTAAAATTTTCATCTTATATAAAGTTTTTTTTTTTTCAAATTTATTGATATCTAGCAACCAATTGTTTTCATATAATTGAAAAAGATGGTTTGATTTTTTTTGTCTACTTTATTTTTTGAAAAGCGTTATCATGCAATATTACTATGCATTAGTGTAATTGTTACGGTCAAAGTACTTGGAAGGTCCCTGTACTATATCACCTAGTGCAAATTAGTCATTCTAATATAAAACTGGGTAATTTAGTCCTTATTCTTTTTAAGTTGAAGCAAAAAGATAAAATCACTAAGTAAACCGTTAAAAAAGCTGACTTGATATTTAACCTGTATTTAATTGATGATGTGGATGTCAAATGCTGATATAGCACCAATAAAATATATTATTTGAAGATGACGTGGACAAAATAAATATCTAAGTTTTTGAAAATGCCACATCAAATATTAAAAATATATTATTTATTTTGTCCATGTCATCATAAATAATATATTTTATTAGTATCACGTCAGTTTTTAACATCCACGTCATCAATTAAACACATGTTAAATGCCACGTCAGCTTTTTAAACGATTCACGTTACACCAGTTAGTAATTTTACCTTTTTGCTTCAATTTTAAAAGAATAAAGACTAAATTACTTAGTTTTATAGTAGAGAGACTAATTTACACTAGATGATATAGTACAGGGATCTCTCAAGTACTTTGACCTAATTGTCACATATATATACACCGTTCTCTTTTATTTTTTGAAAAACATAATTTTCAATCCTCATTATATTTATGACAGTTATAATAGTTTATTTAAATGAATTAGATATTGAAATAAAAATAAATGTATTGCATATTCAATAAAAAAATTACAGTATAGTAGATTGATAAATCAATGATACTATTCAACTCTTTTAAAGTAACTTGTTTTCTGCTTTTCAATCACTTAAATACATTAGTATTGTATTTTGTTTATTATTTTATGATTGGAAAACCTTTTAATAGAGCAATGATGCACATTAAAATTTATATTTTAACAAATTTTTTTTGATAAATTATATTGCAATATTTAATTATTAAGTTGTTTAACCCGCATTGCTTAATGTAATTTTTATGAAATTTTCTTTGCTGGCTAAAGTAATTTTTATGAGCTTATCCTAGTAAAAAAGTACACACATAAAATTTTAAAAATATTATATTAGAAGATTTTTTACAATTTGTAATGAATTTAAATTATTGAGATGTTGTTACTTTAACCTATATTAAAGTTAAATTATTACAAAAAATATAAAAATAATTTTTTTCATCAGAAAGTAACCATATATGTGTTGGCGATTTTTTTTTGGCAAAAATAGTATTTACAATATGACCACCAAATTTTCACTAAAGTAAAAATATCACTATTTACTTGTATCATATTTGATTTCACGAATGCATGTACTTATTTTATTCTTTTATTATTTTTTAGAGAGTCAATTGTTTTATATACTTTTGCATTCGCATTTAAGATATTTCATAATTAATTGTTTTTGTTATTATAATTCAAAATCCTATTATTATTATTGTTGTTCTCATATAAATTTCTAGGACCACATTCAAATTAATAAATAAGAACTAAAGATTAGAGGTGTTCATAGACCAAGTAGGGCCGCGACCCAATTTTTTTTTTTTGCTTAGGCTCGGCCCGCCAGGCTATATTTACTGTTCACTATATTTAAAAAAAATACTTTTTTTATTTTTCTATTTATTTTTAAAATTAAATTTAAAAAATATTATTTTTTTATTAAATGAACAGTGATCCGGACCGGGTCGGATCACTAAAATATCTGCCTAGCCCGGCCCGGACGAGCTGCCCGGCCCGTGAGCAGGTCTACTAAGGATAGAAAAAAGAGATAATTTTTTTTGATAAAAAAAAAATTAAATTGCTTCTTGGACTACTAATTCATTTTGTTATCAATAATAGTTTTGGTGATGCAATTAGCTAGAGCCTTGATCATAAGTAATTAACATTGTAATATTTTACTTAAATTTCATAAAATATAATTTTTTTGTTAACCTGGTTTTTTTTCTGATTTAATAATGAAGAAAGAATATTTTCGACAAATGAATTTGTGATGTAATGCTTAACATGTCAGCTAATGTTATATGATATGCTTCTCTTTATTCTTAGTTTTCATTTATATATTTTTATTTGAATTCAGTTCTCCAAAATTAATAGTTTATTTTTATTTAGTTTTAAAAAATAAGTTTATTTTTATTTGAATCCAAGTCTTTATTGTTAGTGCAAACAATTACCATAAGAAGTGTCAATAGCCTCTTTAGGCTATACGATCATGTTTTGTTTTTTTTTTTTTAATATTTTTTGGTCAGATTTGTGGTGATTATTAACAAATAGCCTCTTTAGGCTCTACGTCCATGTTCTTATTTTTTATGTTTTATTTTTTGATGATTATTATCTATTTGTTATATTCTAATTTCATTCTATTAAATGTTTTAATTTCCATTATAATTGTCGTGTTTCAATAAAAATCTAAAAATAATACAAATTTATTAATATATACAATAATTTAATACTATTACGTCTCTCACAAAAATTACATTTAACTAAAATTTAAAAATATATCAAATGATAATTTTGTAAGGGTATCAAAGGCGGTTGATTGTGATAATTAAAGTAATCTAAAATCGAAAGCACAAAGCAAGAAAAGCTACATAGCATAAAAATTTAAAATTAAATAACAAAACAATATAAATTACAAAAGGATTAATGCAACATATTGCTAAACATTGTTCACATGATTTAATTTCTCTTTTTTCAATTTTGGCCAACATGCATGCATCTCAACTAATGTAATCTAATAAACTCTAATCCTAAAAGAATACTACTATTATCTCAAATTAACCATTCTTTGCCTTCATGTCTTTCATTTTCCTTCTTTTCCTCTTTTCTATCTCTGCCCAAATTGGAAGGCAAAAAGTTTTTAAGCTCTTAACTGCTTTGAGTGAATGAGAATCATGGTTGCATGCTTCTTCTTCTTTCTTTTTTTTTTTCATTTTGTTTAAGATGTTTTAATTTTAAAGAAGTTAATTATCATGACACCACCACCTCATTTACATCTTCGAATAATAAGTTATAGAAATTGAAGAGACAAGAAAATTTTGCTTACTTTGATTTAAGTTCACTAATAACTACTAATGACATTTTTTTTTGGGGATAAGTAGTTGTTTCTATTACCCAAAGAAAGCAGTAGAGCTGCTACAAAAATATAACATCTTACACTGTCACCAAGTCAAATTTACTGACTAAACAAAGCAGAATTAAGACCCCAAGCATTAAACAAGTCCAAGTTTACAGAATCAAAAGCAATATTCCTAAGGCCCTGTAGCCGCATACAGACAATACTCTTTACTTGATTCATAAGTTGCTCTTCAGTCTTCACTTTGATACTATAAACTCAATTGTTTCTTTCTCTTCAAATTAGATAAATGTGAGTGTTGAATGCGATCCTGAGTATGATGGTGATTAGAGCCTTGCCTTTAAGTTTACTGATTGCCCACTGTAGTTCCTCATTCCAGTCATACACTACTTTGTTGATCTTGCAAGCTTCAAGAGTTCTCTGCCACAAGGACTTTGAGTATTCACAGCCAAAGAATAGGTGATCTCTAGTTTCCTTCTCTTGATGGCATAATACACATCTTTCATCCACTGCTACCCCCCATGAAGATAGCCTATCTTTTGTTGGAAGTCTGTTTAGCATTGCTAACCAGGTGATAAATGAGTTCCTTGGGATGCGAAATTGGAACCAAACCAGTATGTGCCAATTCACTTTTTCCTTCTTAAGCTTGATCTTATTCCATATAGCTTGGATAGAATAACCCTCCTCTGATGTGGGCCAGATTATTTTCCCTATGTCCTGCTGAATGATTTGCTGAGCAATATGTCTCATTTGCATCATCTTCCTCCAGCTCTAGCTATAACCTGCCTGGATAGAGATCTGCCAGATGTCCCTATCCTTTAGAATGTAGGTCTTAATCCAAGCAATCCATAGTGATCCTGCACTCATTACAATAGACCAAAGATTCTTAAGGATACAAGCTTGATTCCAGGTCAGTAAATCTTTGATCCCTAAACCATCTTTTGATTTTGTATAGCAGATTGTTGACCAGTTGACCCTAGCACCCTTTGCTGATCCCTTTTTTACTTTCCAAATGAAGCTGGAACACAGTTGAGTGATTTTCTTCAGAATGAACTTTGGAAGGATAAAATGCCTACTCTAGTAGTTTTGTATGCTGAAGATCACTGATTGTATCAACTGTAACCTACCTGCATAGGATAGGTGTTTAGCAGCCCAACAATTGCCCCTTGCCATTATTCTTTCCACCAAAGGAACACAATCTTTTTCTGTTAACCTCCTTGTTACCAATGGCACCCCTAAATATCTTATTGGTAAAGAGCCTAGTTTGAATCCAGCGGCTTCTTGGATTTGCTTCACGTCATCCCTACCAATGCCTGTGGAGTAAAGCTCATTTTTTGCACTGTTGAGCTGAAGTTCGGAGAAGGAGTAAAAGAGTTGCAAAACTTGTTGGATACCCTACACAGAATTCAGATTTCCTTTAGCAAAAATCAGTAAGTCATCAACAAAGCATAGGTGAGTTAGGCCTAATTTCTTGCACTTAGGGTGGTACTAGTAGATTCCATGTTTAACTGCTGTATCCAAAAGTTTGGAGAGGACGTTCATGATAAGAACAAAGATATAGAGAGATAGTGGATCCCCTTGTCTCACTCCTCTAGCTCCTTTGAAATGCCCGACCAATCCCCCATTTAAAGAGATGGAGAACATTGGGGTTATGAGACAACATTTAATCCAACCAATGAATTCTGCTGGTATCTGAAAGGCTGCTAGAACAGCCATGATAAACTTCCAACTCAGCGAATCAAATGTTTTTTGTAGGTCCACTTTGATAGCACATCTTGGGGAAAGGGATGATCTCCCATACCCCTTCACCAATTCATGGGCCAACAGAACATTATCAGTTATGCTTCTACCTTTAATAAAAGCACTTTGGCTGCCACTGACTAAGGAAGGAAGACATTTCTGAAGCCTATTTGCAAGGATTTTAGTAATGCATTTGTACAGCACATTACAACAAGAGATAGGCCTAAATTCCTTAATAGTATTAGGGTTTTTGCTCTTTGGGATCAGGGTAATGGATGTAGAATTGAGAGCTATAGGTAAATTCCCAGACCTGAAAAAGAACTGAATGGCACTAGTCACATCATCTCCTACAATAGGCCATGCTGTTTTGAAAAATTAGGCTGTGTACCCATCGGGGCCAGGGGCTTTTCCATTTTTCTGTGCAAACATTGTTTCTTTGATTTCAGTCCTGGTACTTGGTCAACTCCTCTTGGGCTTCAGTTGATAGTGAGATTTGGATAAGCTCTTCTAACAGCTCTTAAGAGCATCCAGTAACTTTTGGATCAGCTATTCCATCAACTGTTGGAAAAAAAAAAACTGCCTAATTTGATATTTGAGCAAGAGAATCCAACCTGTTCCCTTCAGCATCATATAATACCTTAATAGTGTTCTTTCTTTGCTTGGCTGCCACTATTTTATGAAAAAATCTCGTGTTTTGGTCCCCTTCCTTGATCCAACTGATCCTTGATTTTTGCTTGAAGTAGCTCTCTTCTGCAGTAAGAAGTTATGAAGCTCCCATGAGACTTGTTTCTCCTGAGTTAGTTTTCAATAGAGGATGGATCTGATAGTATTGATTCTTGAGCTTTCTCCTCTTTCTTTTTTTTCTGTAACTTTCTCTGAAATTTCTCCATATTTGGTCATATTATAATTCTTCAGCTCCACCTTTAACCTCTTCAATTTTTTGTGTAAGCAGGACATGGGGTTGCCATTAACTAGCTCTCTCCATGAGTTTTCAACAGTCACCAGAAACTCCTGATGTTTGGTCCAAAAATCAAAGAACTTGAAAGGTTTGGGTAGGGATTGATTGGTCAAGTTTAGTTTGATTAAACCTGCACAATGATCTGATATACCTTGGGGTAAAAATTCAACAAAAGATTGTGGATACTGTAGATGCCAAGCGTCATTGACAAGAACTCTATCAAGTTTCCTAGCAATGAGGATTTCTTGATGATTAGACCAGGTAAAAATTGGTCTACATATGCATGATCATACAGTGAAAGCTGAATCATACTCTATTGGAACTCCTTGGTGTCTGATGTGGCAGTCTGAGATCCATCATAGTTTGAACATTCTGTGGGATGGGCAATCACGTTAAAGTCCCCTACTAAGATCCAAGGTTTGTCAAAAATGGAGCCATGAAGAGAGGCTAAATGGGACCATAATCTCCTTCTGTCTACTCCATCATTCAGCCCATAAACTGCTGTAAGATAAAACTGTTTAAGATTGCATGTGACCCTGCATGTAATAGCTTGATCTGAGCAATCAATCAACTCAACATTCACCTGATCCTTCCAAATGATCCAAATTCTGCCATTGTAAGCTGTTGAATAGTTGTGAAACATACTCCAACCACTAAAATGTTTATCAAGTATAGCTTGCATTTTATTATGTTTAACTTTTGTTTCAAGTAAACAAACCATCTGAATCTGTAAGTTTCTTATTCTATCTACTATGTACCTTTGTTTTAGAGGACAATTTAGTCCTCTCACGTTCCAAGTAAGCAAGTTCATGAATTGGATATACTGGTCCTTTGACCCCCTAAGACCATAGAGCTGGCTTTTACTGTCTTAATCTTCCCTATGTCACCTTTCTTTATGTTCTTCAATTCTTCATTAATTATGCCACACCAACTGCGGCAGCCCTTGTCTTCCTTGGGGAGGTACAGATCACCTCCTCCACTTCAGGTTCAATCTCAATTTCTGTTTGTGATTTTCCCTCATTCTCCTCTATGGAGTTTAGTATGGCAAACCTATTGTTGGAGCTTGATCTGGCAGCATTCCCCTATTTTCCACCAACTGGAGTAGGCATTTCAGCAACTAAGTTCTCTACCACTTCAATACTTAGACCCGCTATAACTTCAGAGTCTAGAGACTCCTTACTCTTTCTTTTTTGGAATCCACATCTTCGTTTCACCTTTGACTGGTTTGCAAGGACAAACCTTATCAGAGTGTCCAAAGAAATTACAATACATGCACTTCTTTGGCAGCCAAGGTATATCTACTGAAATGGATACCAAAGATCCATTGTTCAATTCAACATCAATATGCTTAGGGATTTCTGCCTTAGCATCTATCTCTATGCAGATTTTAGCATAAGCCAGCCTCTGTCTGTTGGCAGTTACACTGTCCATGTAGAGAGGGGTACCTAAGGCACTAGCTATATAACTCAGGCCTTTCTGTGTATAAAGCTCCAATGGTATGTTCCCCAAATGGATCCAGATAGGTAGTTTGTTCATGTTGAACTCTAGGGTTTGCTTCCATGGTTCCCATTTTCTTACAATGATTGGCTTATTTTGGATATGCCATGGTCCATGTTCAAGAACCCAATCACAAGTCTGTGAAAATGTAAATTGAATTACAAAGAGATTCGTACCTACTAGCTTAATCTCTACTTCATTCTCCTTTCTCCATAGCAAGTTGGCAAGCCTTTGAAAGAGCACGAAATTTGGTGCTCGACTGGTGAACTATGCTACAAGAGAATTTTGCCATCGCTGGACCCCCTCCTCGAAGACATAACTTGGAGGTTTCACCATTACTTTACCATTGGATTGCTCAGGTGGGAAGAAATTCAAGGTCTGATCTACAGAAGCAGTGAACAATTTCCTCCAATCCACGATCCCTGTTGTTGCCGCATCAACAAAGTCAGCTATGACCGTCTCTGCCCTCTTCTCCTTTTTTTCAACAATTGTAGTTGTATTCTTCTCATTTGAAACTTGAAAGGTTGAAGAACCTCCATAGTTTCCGTGCTTCAAGCTCATCATCATTGCGTTGGCTTCCGTTGGAGTATGCATTTGGGTTGCATTGGAATTCATGAATGAAATGAAGAATCGTGAGTGAAACTAGAAAATGGTAAGATTTGATGGGAAAATGAGTGAAATCGATAGGAAAACGATGGAAAATTGATGCCAAATCAAGAAAACCCCAGCTCCTGTTAGTCCTACTAACGTATCGTGCACCACGCGTTTCACTTTCCCCCGTTTTGTACTGCTAATGACATTTTGGTTTAGTGGTAAGTAGTAAGTTCTGAAAGTTTAAGATTTTAAGTTCAAGTCTTATTAATATGTGGGTTGATCCAATTTTACGTTAGATTTATTCAATTTGATTAATTGATTTGATTATTTGATCAATGATCATATGAATGTAATACTTTGATTATAATTGTAATTTCTCTCAATCTCTTACTTATTTATTTCGTAAAAAAAAAGTTGAATAATAATTTATCTGCATGTAGACAAATAACAAGTCTTCTAAGTTTTCAGCTGTAGTTGCGAGCGATATCCATGAGCCTGGTAAAGCCAAATTTCCTCTATCGCAACTATATATATATATATATATATATACATACTAGGTTTAGCTAGACTTGCACGTGGATTGATATATCATATAATTAATATTTTTAAAGAAATTTAAGATTTAATAAGTAACAAAGTAAAAAAAAAAAAAAAAAAAAATCAGCTGACTTAGCTTTATCAATTAGCATATGATTATGCATAGGAAGAAATTAACAGAATAGGCAATGATTTATGAATTATATAATCAAATTAATCATGCAATGGTAAATACAGTCACCTTATATTTTGAATTTCCTCTATTGAATAGCTAAAAAAATGCTGAACAATAATTCATGATTGTGCTATTTCACACCCTTTCTGATGAAACTATTCATGTAATTCATAATTAACCACTACCTTAAGATCCAATTTTCATAGTGAAATTGACAATTGATAATATTTCTTTCTAATAACACTAAATTTAAACCTTGCCTAATTCTTCAATCAGAACTTTTCCGAGTATGTGTTAATCGAGCAAAAATTGATTTTAGGAAAGCATCAATCAATATAATGCTCCCATAATTAGCTAATTTATAAGTTCGTTAAGTTATATCCTAAGCCTTAACATTATATGATCACTATAGCTAGCATTCTTGATGGAGTTAGTAAGAAATTGAGATCTTCATGGATGCAAGTCAGATAGCAAAATGGGCAAACTATATATTTTAGAGATGTAATTGTATTGATATTACAATTTATAGCAAATAGTCTCTTCCAAAACATGCAACAAAGCATAATAAACTTGTTAGAAATTTTGTACTTAAAATTAGACTAATTCAACTTTTAAATCAACTTATCTTTAGTGAAATTAAATTAGGGAAAACATAAGAGAAACTGTTTTCACCCGATAATACAAACAAACAATTATATATATATATATTAGTTTCTTAAAAGTTTTTGCATCAATTATAGAATTTTTTTGGGATTTTCTGCACATTTTCAACTAATTTATAAATGTTAATTACAAAACGAAGTCTAAGTTTTCAAGATTCGTATGGTTTGAAAATAAGCTTTTCTTTTTATGTATGTGATCAGTATATATGCCTATAAATTATCCATCCAAGTAGTGCAAATTGGTTAAGCAACATGTAAAAAAATATATATATAACGACTCGCTATTTTTTTTTTCACTATATGTACTTGCGAACAAAAGAAAACGCATATATCTCTTTAGTAGGGTTCCATAAAAAACAAAATATAATATGTTGTAACAAATAATATTAGAAAATCAATATAAATTAAATTTTAGATAGATCATAAAAGCAACAGAATGAGTTTACTATGTAAAAAAAAAAAAAAGCAATAGTGCAATATTAAAATGCTAATGCAAACAAAAGTTCACAAAATAAATTAAACATGACTTTCATCTTTATATACGAAGACTTAATTAGCATTTTTGTATTAACTCTACTTTGATTAGGATGCAAATAATAATAATAACTAATAAAATAATTAGGCCTAAAACGGAAGATGCAAATAATAATTAGGCTTAAACTAATTAGGTTTCATTAATGATTTGTTGTAGTTTTAAAAGAAAATATATTTTTTAATAAAAAATTAGTAAACCATTATAAAAAATAAAATAATTAAAAATTTTAATAAATAATTATTACGAATAAAATAATTAAATTTTAGCATGAAGGACAAAATAAATAATTTTAAAAATTAGCAAGGTATAGTAATATTATTTATTTAATTTTTGTATTTGAAAATAAAGAAAATGAATTCAAATTGAAGACCTACGAATAAAAAATGGATCTTTAATGACGATTGTAAACTTAAATTAACAAATAATATAACATCAATTATCTCATGGTTTGAATCCCAGCATTTGCAATCCTTTTTTTAATTTCAGATTACGACCTCTTTTATACCAAAAAAAAAAAAACAGACCGATTGAAGTCATTTCAAGTCTCAACACAAAGAACTTCAAATCGTAAAATAATTTCTTGACCGAGTGATTATCAGCCAACCAAAGAAATATATAGACTGAATTTTCTTTTCAGCTTCTTCGATAATATATATTTGTCAAAAAATGTTGGTCAGAACTATTCAAGGATAAAAATTAGGCCTAAAACGAAAAGATGCAAATAATAATTAGACTTAAAATAATTAGGATTAATTAATAATTTGTAGTAGCATATA
This sequence comes from Fremontodendron californicum, assembly GCA_030761205.1. Taxonomy (NCBI): domain Eukaryota; kingdom Viridiplantae; phylum Streptophyta; class Magnoliopsida; order Malvales; family Malvaceae; genus Fremontodendron; species Fremontodendron californicum. Next base: position 3,062,144 of record JAULJL010000003.1, read on the forward strand.
AGAACATTAGATTTTTATTAAAAGAATTAATAAATCATTATCAAGGATAAGATTATTAAGAAAATCAATAAATCATTTTTAATGATTTGTAGTAGCCTATAAGAAAATTAGACTTTTTATTAAAAAAAAATAAGAAATCATATTATTATTGATGGGTGAGGTTTTAATGATATTTTTTAGGATACTTTAAATAAACTTTTAATTCACTCTTAAAACATAAGGATAGTATTTGAGTATGAAAAGAAAAGAATAAGAGTCATTGATTATTTCTAGGAGTCTAATAATTAAAAAAATTAAAATTAAAATTTTAATAAAGAAGTATTTTCTAATAAGAAAAAGAAAAAATATTTTATAAGGGTATTTTGGTCAATCATTTTTAGCATTTTTTATGTCCACACTATATGTGTTTTAAGCTTCAACACAATGAATATCTTCAATGAATATCTTGCTTTATTGCTCTATCTAGGTGCTTACTGCTTAGGCAGGTATACTACATTACAATACTTCTTTATTAAGATGGTGAAGCTCTTCAAAACCCTTCATCGGATCCTTCTTTGCAAATGATCCCTATACAATGTTGGATGTGAATGGTTAATTTGAGTGTATAAATATGAAATATGTATATTAATACGTAAATCGTCGTAAGTAGATACACGGTGTATAATTTATATACACAATTGATATCATGTTTGAATGAGAAATTAATCTCAAAGGTACCCACTTGAAGATGAAGAAGTTGGTTAAAGTTGTTGGGCTAGGTCGGGTCAGGTTTGAGTTTGGGTCAGTAATTAATTTTTTTATTGCCCAACCAACTTGCTTTTTAGTCCAAAACGAACTGGTTTAGCCTCCTCCAACCAAGAGACATGTTTGATCATTACATGTCTGTTCAGACTAATTTTATCCCAAAGGATGTGTCTGACTGAACCAAACTGTTTTCAACAAATGTGTTTTGTCCAAACAGTCCCCTGCATTCCTATAAATACTTAGAGGCAGTGCCTGTTTTAAATAATCAAAAAGTTTTCTTCATTCTCGATTTTTTGCATACTGTCTTGTGAGAGAGAGCGACATCTTTTTTGGTTCGTTGTGTTGCTTCGAGTGTGCTCTCGTCTGCAACGTTATCAAGGAGGCTTGGGAGACGAATTGCAATAGACTGTAAGCACCGTAAAGACGGGCAATAATCGTCTTAAGGTCGGAGGTCCAACCTTGACTCGATAATCAATTTTTTGGTTCTACCGAAACTGTGAGTATATGTTATTTTTTTAATGTCCGTAATTCGTATATTTGAATATATATATATATTTTGATATGCCGGAATTTTTATATATATTCTGTTTATATATTATATTATATATATATATATATATATGCAGTAATGAAATTGCTAAATCCCTACAAAATTCCCAACATACAAGATCAACAAGTTAAGCACTTTTAGGCTTGCTTTTCGAAATCAGCTTTTTGCAAGCGCTAAAATTACCCTGAAGATATACACATTTTCTGATGTCATATTGCATAATCCAGCATCCTTTCCTCTCCATCTTGTTCACAAACAATGTTGGTTTTTTCTTCAGATGCAAGCAGCTTCTTTTTTTCTCAATCCTTCAATCTCGTCTGAAACTTCATTCAGCACCATTTTTTTCCTAGTTTGGTATTCGTTCAGGTCTCGAATTTGCAGTCTTGCTCGGTGATTCCTAGCCATTCAATAACAATGCTATGTAAGAAAACCAGCTTTCAAGAATAATATGTATTTTGTGCAAAGGATTCATGCTGTTCAAAACAAGCAATTGGGGACTGTTCCAGGATATTTTTCTAAATACTTGAGTAATATTTTACTTGTCAAAAGATGCTTTAGTAACTCTTACTATTTCCTCTCTTTACGTGGCTATTAGTCCTTTTGTGCATCATCTAAAAACGTAAAATTTTTCATGCTATGCATCTAATTAATATCTACTATAGATAAGTCTCAAACCTGACTTGCTGATGATATCCTCGACCTTGAAAGTGGACTGCGCATATTTTCAGTATCGCTGTATCCATGGCTATAACCACTACCGCTGGATCCTTGGCTATAACCACTAGTAATGTATCCTTGGCTATAACCATTACTGTTGTATCCAAGGTTACGTGAGTCAGAGCTCCTTCCAAGGTCTCTTAATCGGTTAAGTTCTGGCACTATAACAGTGCCAAGATCTGGTCTGTCCCTCTTTCTCAGCTCTGCACACTTTACTGCCAATTGAGCAAATGATAAAGCCTCTTCAATTGGCCAATGTGGCACAGCTGGATCAAGTATATCGGCAAAAGTTCCTTTTTCAATGGCCCTTCCAACATGGTGAGCAAGACCCATTGGAGACTTGGCTGTAATAATCTGGAGCAGCATTATTCCGAGTGAATATATGTCTGATTTAGTTGTTAGCATGCCTGTTTGTTGATATTCAGGATCTATGTAACAGAATGTCCCTGCTGCTGAAGTCATGTGATATTGTGTTACACTGTCAGCTACAGAAGGTGGAACTAGTCGTGCTAGGCCAACATCACTAATTTTGCTCACATAATTGCGGTCTAGGAGAATGTTAGCTGGCTTAAGGTCCCGATGCACTAGTGGTTCTGGCTTTGCTTGGTGAAGGAATAGAAGTGCAGTTGCAATTTCAGCAGCTATTTTAAATCGTCTCCTCCATGAAAGTGGAGGAGTATTGCCTCTTTGAAATAGCCTATCCTCTAAGCTGCCATTGCACATGTATTCATATACCAAGCATCCATACTCAGGGCAGGCACCAAGGAGGAGGACCATGTTTGGGTGTCTAATGCAACAAAGAACCTCAACCTGTACAGGGTTGTACTTGTAAGAATATTAGCTTGAATTCAAAGGATATGATGCCTAGAGAATGATAGGTTGACTAAGTAATTTTTTATAACAATCATGCCAAAAACCTCTTTGATCTCTTCCTACTGAAATTAAATGGTTTAAAAAAAGGATAATCCTCGTTTGAAATTCCAACATGACATCTTACCTCTTGCTGGAATTGTTTCTTTCCTTGAGCAGCGTCAGGTCTTAAAACTTTGATGGCAACAGGAGTGTGATCAAGTTTGCCTTTATAAACAGGTCCATAACCTCCTTCTCCAATCTTATTTGATTGTGAGAATTCTTCAGTAGCTTCTTCAATTTCTTCTATGGTATATTTTCTATACCGGACATCATTATGTGCCAAAGCATTCAAAGCCCGATTCTTCTCGTCTGCCTCTTTCTTGGCTTTAAATTCTGCTTGTCTTCTTCTATATGCTTCCATCTCTGCTAGCCTCTGTGCTGCTTCAGCTGCTTCAATGGCAGCTTTGCACTTAGCCTTCTCCATCTCTGCCATGGCAAGAGCTGCTTCTCCAGCTAGCTTGGCTTCCTCAAACTTGCGAGCCTCCTCCATCTTCCATTGATGAAGCTCATTAGCCTGGACTCAGAAAAGTCAACTATGTTCTCAAAATGATGTTCTTGACACCCTTTAGGTATTAGAAAAGACTGGTAGGATAACTTCCTGGGTATTTTTGAATTTAAGTGTGTTTTGGATTATTTACATGTAACATCCAGATAATCCGGTAATTGTACTTTAACTTCAAAAGACATCTTTCATCCCTTAAACTCCATTTTCAAATTCCTGTGTTCTTATCCCAGTAGTTACAAGAAGAATAAACATTTTGTACCTTTTATCTGCAATAACTTTATCATTGGCTAATTCTAACTTTGTTTATCATTTATTCATCAACTTTCATACTCCTGGACAAAGTCAAAGATCAATTTTAGTTTTTAATTGTTATATTAAGACTTGGGATTTCAGTATTTTCTTGGAAGATATTGTAGATTTAATTGATAGAAACTGAAAAGTTGATAATATGATGGTATAAGATTACCTTTCTTTTGGCTGTAAGAGCTTCTTTGCAAGCCGTGCTGTACATATCCATGGTTTGCTTAAGTTCAAGCTTTAACCTTCTCATTTCATCTTCTATGTCTCGCTGCAATTCATGGTCATATCATATTATGAACATTAGCAGTTCTATCATTAAGCCAGCAATGCTTTACTGTAAAAACACAACACAATCCACTCTCTTTGAATTCTTCTTACTGACATTCAATGGCTAATACGAAAGGCCACTTACCGAACTTTGTGGAAGTGGCTCTGAAGGTGTATTTGAGACCACAGAGAAATCTAAATTTTGGCCAGAAATATCCATAGATCCAAGGGCAAGTTTTGTTGGAAAATCTGTGTCACTAGATAAAGAATCTTGTCTGGATGATGACTGTCCTCGGATAGCTAAATCGATGTCTAATGACAGATTTCCTTGAGAGCTTTTGTGTCTGTCGCGGTCTCGTATAGGTAATTTTGAGGGATTATCAAAGGACAGTCTCTCTGATCCTGCATTTCTCACTGCTCCCCTTGTATATTGTCCTCTGTTATAAGTAAAACATACAATGTCAACATGTGTACTAGTACTAAAAACAGACACCATTTGTAATTTTACCAACAAACTTTTTAGATTTTGATTATTTGTCACATTTTCCCAACACTGCTCTTTCAATCAATACCAAGAAATGCAACCAACTTTTCCCACCTTTTTTCATCGTCTTCGATTTGATCCAATGGAATCTGCGGTGGCATTCCTAATGGTGACTTTGGCGGGGTAACAGTATTCGATACAGGTCGTTGTGCAGTTCGCACTGTCAATATCTTACCTTTGGAGATTACATATACAGAACAAAACTCTGGTGCAATTCTAATCAAGCTGTTTGCAATGTCACTTTTGAATTTCCTATAAGACAAATAACTGAACTTTGATTGTTAGAACATGATAGAGAGAAAAACAAGAAGTTGGAAACAGAAAAGGAAGATATATTAATTTATAACCTTGATAATCCATTCCTGGTTGCTGCACCAAGGACTATGTTGTTAATCAAGTTTTTGCTGATGTAATCCAAAAGTGCTTTAGAGATATCAGTATCCTCAAGGATAACCTCCTTCATTTGAATCTGAACTTGACAATGAAATTATATATATTAGTTTGAATTTGGTTATGCCATGACATAACTCTGATAAGAAATATCCATCATCTAACACTGTTTTCTATCTTGTAATTGAACAAATTCTTAACCATTGTTCTCCCAATTTGTTGAATAGACAATATAAAAACTGCTTACCCCTTTGCGTGCGCAGTAGCCGCGAAAAGGAATGAAAAGTTGGTTTATGTCATAATCAGATTCGCTTTCACCCTCTGCATGTTAAATTAGTGACAAAGATATCAAGAAAAAAGAAAAGAAAAGAATGCATGGCCAACAAAAATTGGTTCTTTTTTAATACTTCATTGACACTTTCTTGGGATAAAAGCTATGTTACTCGGATTCGAGTGTGAGTGTCGGACATGGGTGTTCAAATTTTTTCAAGATTTTCATGTATTTGAAGGGTTTTTGAAAGATCAAATCCTCATACCCATGTCCGAATATGTGTCGGACACGAGTACTTCAAGAAAAATGAAAAATCGGAGCAACATAGGATAAAAAGCAAAGAAGATGATAATATGGGAAATGAAAGAGGGTACCTACGGTTTTTATGCCTAACATGGATCAATATGATGAATGGGTTGGTGATGATAAGATGATCAATAGCCCAACGTACAGCATGTGGGCTGTTTTTGTCTTTGTCGATGGCCACTGCAGTGGCGTTGGCTGGTACATTGTCATCAGATGAGAAGTGAGGAGCCATTTCAGAAAGAAAAAAAACTTTATGACTTGTGGCTCACGGCAACGTTGCTAAACTTTGTGATGACAGAATAAGTTGCCACCACCACCACCGCCGTTGCAACCACCAAGCCTATGCCTCCTCCACTTCCTGCTACAACTTCTTAACAAAAAAAAAAATCCTACAATACCAGATATAAAATGGGAATGATAATATTACTGAAAGGAAAAAGAAAAGAAAAACCTAGATTTAGGTCTTTCTCCTGGTATTTAGGTGCAACTACAATATTTCATCATGCAATGAAGTTGAAAATCTATTTCTGCCATGGCTTGTTTTAGGCAATTTGACCAGGCCCATTCCTTCAAAAACTGTAATTTGTAAGAGAGACAAATAAAATTAATTGCGTTTATTAGCAGTTTTTACTATAATTAGAGCATTTGACCATCAGTCAATCAAGATTCATGATATTTGATATTCAAGTCTTCATGAAACAAAAAGACCCCTTTTTTGAAGGGTTGATCTCAGTTCAAAAAATATGTTCAGGAACTAAATTTAGGGTAAGCTTTCTTCTTTTTTAATACCATGTTTAGTCTGTTTGGTAAGAATGAAAAAAGAAAAAGAAAAAAGAGATCGAGAAAAAAAAGATAGAAAAGAAAGTTATATTTTTTCATTGTCTTTGGTATGACAATAAAAATAGAAAAAATAAGGGTGAAATTATAAATAAAATTATTAATTTAAATTGAATGAGTGTTTTTTTTCACATTTTAAATAATTGATTTTTTTTTTTTTTAAAGTAAGGATACAAATCCAGTCATTTTATTTATTTTTTTTTATTTTACTTCTACAAAACGAGAAAATAATAAATTATAGCTTAATAATAAAAAATAATTGTATGAGGTTATATATACAAGGAAAAACTTTAATAGCAATTGAGTAATATTTTGTCTAATGGACGAAATAAATAAATATTAGTTTAGACAATGTTTGAAATTGAAATAAAATATATGAAAACAATCAACATACATATCAAATTACAAAACATCCCAATAGTAAGTTTTAACATTTTAATGAAAAATAATTAAATTTTGAAAAGACAAGGTTTAGATTGATTAATATTTATTGTATTTTATTCTCTATTAATATATATTGCTTGTATTCTTCTATACTATATTTAAATTATGTTTGAATTAGTATTACGAATTAATTAGATATCAATTTAATGTGTGAATTTATAAAATAAAATAAAAAAAATTATGCAATAAAAAATATATATTAATAAAGTTAAAATAATAATTTATTTTCTTTCTATGTGTGGTAAAAAAATTCACATTCTCTTTTTTTAATATTTAAGATAACTATAAAATTATATTTTTTATTATTTATACAATTATACTCTATTTTAAAAATATTTGATTGAATTTCTGTCACAAATTAATTGAACATCAATTTCATTGGAGAATTGACAAAAAAATGAAATTATATATTAATAATATTATAATGGTAATTTTATTTTATTTTAAAGTAGGATGAGAATCCAGATTTAAAAGTTACTTTTATCTATTTTTTTCTATTTTAAAGTCATGTGCATGTAGTTTTTTTTGTCTTATATAAGATAATTATAAAATATTTTCTTTTTTATTCTTCTTATATTTATTTAAATTAACTTGGAACTCCTACGAATTAGATTTATTTATTTTTAATGTACGTGTAGACATATATATTAACATTTTTTAACCATAACATATTTAAGGTATATATAAAATATATATTAGAAATATCAATTTATAAAAAATTAAAGCTTTTAGTAAAAATTTGACGAAATCTAAAATATATAAAAAAACAATTTTATTGAGCAAGAAAATAGTATATGATAAATACTATTATCAAGCAAAAAAAATGTTAAAATAAAAAATAAAACTTTTCATTATTTCAAATTATATTTCATCCACATAATAAATGTGTTAATTTTTTTAATTTTTATATGAATAATGAAATTTTAGTTTCACACCGCATAGTGACTTTGCATGACGCTAGAGTCTAAAGTCTTAACTCCAAAATTAGTTATAAGAACTGAACCGACGTCGCTTTAATCAGTCCCCACTCAAATTCTAAACCAAAGCAAAGCAACAAAAACCCAGAACCAGTATCCACAAAACCCAAAAAAAAAAAAAAAAAAAAAACCAATTCGATAAAAAATTGTACGCCGAATTGAGAATCCTATCAAGAGAAGATGTCGACGATTTACGTTCTAGAACCGCCGACGAAGGGAAAATTGATACTCAACACGACGTACGGCCCTCTGGACATCGAGCTGTGGCCCAAAGAAGCCCCGAAAGCCGTTCGGAACTTCGTGCAGCTCTGCCTAGAAGGCTATTTCGACAACACGATCTTCCACCGCATTATCAAGGGCTTCCTCGTCCAAGCCGGTGATCCCACCGGCTCCGGCACCGGTAACCCCCCTTTTTTTCTTTAATTTTTGTTTATTCTAGCCCTTTTTAATTAGTTAGGGTTAAGGTTAATTAAACGTTAGTTATGAATTTGAATTTTTGTTTTTTAGGTGGAGAAAGTATTTATGGGAGTGTGTTTTCGGACGAGTTTCATTCGCGTTTAAGGTTTAACCATAGAGGTGTTGTTGCTTGTGCCAATGCTGGTTCGCCGCATTCCAATGGGAGTCAGTTCTTTATATCTTTGGATAAATGTGAATGGCTTGATAAAAAAAACACTATTTTTGGAAAGGTAACAGGTGATGGCATTCTTAGTAATTTATTTTATATTGTAATCCATACTTGAGTGTTACTAGAACTGATTTTCGGTTTTGGTAGGTTACTGGAGACTCTATATTTAATCTTCTGAGGATAGGTGAGGTTGACACTGATCAGGATGACCGGCCTTTGGGTCCTCCTCCCAGAATCAAATCCATCGAGGTAGGTTTTCCATTTTATTTTTTGATTCAAGTATATAATTAATCAGACTGCTGTGGCATGTTGTATGTTGCTTATTGTTCCTAGTTTTTATTATATTTGAAGAGAATTACGTCAGCCGGTTTTTTATCCTTTGAGTTCCTGTTTTAGGTACTGTGGAACCCTTTTGAAGATATAGTTCCGAGAGTATCTTCGAGGCCTTTGATCCAACCCTCAGCTGAGGCTGAGAGCAAAGATTCGAAGAAGAAACCTGTAAAGTAAGTCTTCTTCTTCCATAATTGAGCACTCTCTTTTGAGCATGATGGAGACATTCTTATTGCTTAAAGTGCATGTGTTACCCACTTACTTGGAGAATGCAGAAAGCTGAACTTGCTGTCATTTGGGGAAGAAGCTGAAGAAGAAGAGAAGGAATTGGCAGCTGTAAAGATAAAAATTAAGAGTAGTCATGATGTATTGGATGACCCCCGTCTCCTAAAGCAAGAAATTTCTGATAAAGAACAGGTATGATCCCATATCTATCTTGATGTGTATTTTCCTCCCTTTCTTTTCTTTAATACTTTAATAGATTGTGAAACCATGCTCAAGCCAAGTTAATTGATGCATAGCTCTTAAATTTACAAAAATTCATCTTCCAACCATCCCCTGAACTACCGTTTGGCTTAGTAAAACGTTAATCTGGTTGTCTGGTGAAGACACTTTAAAATCGGCTTCCCAACCACTTAATGGTGAACGTAGCAAGTCATGTAATTATGCTGACATGGAGAGTGTGTTTGCCATATAATGAGCAATTAATGAATCTTGCGACCATATTCTTAAGACAACTTATTCAATGCAGGATTTATCTGATGTCAATCATACCAAGGATGTGCAATTGTCTGTGAGGGGAGCTCTAAGATCAAGGAGAGAAGGAGATAAAAAAGATGCAGAAGCTGAGTTGTCTGAATCCCTTGATCATAGCGACGATGATGATGCCAGTTTTGATGCACGAATGCGTCGTCAAATACTAAATAGACGGAAGGAGCTTGGACATCTCCCATCTAAGCAAAAGATGCAAACCGGTAACTGTTCAATATGGAACTCTTTTCCCTTTAGGATTTGAAAAGAAGCTTGAAGTCCCGAAAACTACTAATTACAGTCTTATTCTCATAAAACTAGATTTTGTCAGCTCAATCTTAAAAATCTTTAAATTCCAAAAGAGAAAACAAAAATATAGGAAACTAGGGTCAATTTGCACTATATTTCCAGGTTCAGTATGGTCATTGGAAATCTTGACAAATAAGGTAAGGCTGTTAGATATTACTATATTAGTTTATTTCACACATTTTGTCTCGTGCGTAAATTAGCTAACAAACTTAGGCATGGTACCTTCTGAGTTTAAAAGCAACTTCAGAACAGTTATAGATATCTTGAAGAGACAATCGGAGTAGAAGTTTTTAAAACTGTCACCATCATGGAAAACGTAAAAGAGGCAAGTATTTTGGTTTTGGATGAAACAAGATATAAATGCAAAATAAGGAATCTGGGTTTTTGCATATGATTAATTTAATGTATTGGAGTTGTTATAACATGTTGGAGAAGTATTAATGTCTGGAAAAGGATATTCCTCTTCCTGCAATCATAAGAGCTTTAGGCTTTGTAAGATTTCTTTTTGCTTAGTTCATGGAAGTGATTCACTTATTCACTACAGTTTCATGGCCAAATAGAATTATCTGTAACATCTAGTAAGGAAAGAGTATTATTACTCTAGACCTTGAAATTTCAGGTGTTGTTTGCTACTTTGCTTAGCAACATGATGCACTTGGTTTAAGGTTTAGAATTTACTGATAAGGTTTTGATAAATTTATCAATATTAAACCCTTTGAAATTGGCCTGTTATGAGAAGAACTATTCTTTCTACTTTTTAGTGTAAATCATTCATTCCATCTGGTTTATTTATTACTTAGTGATTGCCTTACAATTGGTCTTGACTTACGGAATCTATGTGCAGGGAGCTCTAAACCAAATGACCTTAAAATTTCTGCACCAAGGTAAAGATATGAATGAAGTTTTTTTTTTAATATTTTTTGCTACTCTTAGGTTCTGTTTGGTTGGGCTTTTGCTTTTTGCTATTTGTCCCTTGTTTTTAGTTCACTTTTTATTTTTTTGCTTTCACTTTCTATTAAAAAAAAAAAAAGAAGCAAAAAGCTAAAGCACAAATCAAACAGAACCTTAATTCATCTCTCAAAAGGTTTCTTGTAGAATATACACGTTTAGCAACTATCACACATATATTTGACATGTCTGTACCTGTCAGAAAGTTTCTAATACACGAAAGTTGCTGAAGTCCGGCAACTGAACGGCTTTGTTTTCATTAAACATCTTCCTATTGTTGTTTGTGTGGTTTTTACTTTTTTCTCTGTTGTATTGGTTTTACTATGGTCATTGATTGGTTCGGTCATGACTTAAATTATATTACCCTCTAGTTTTGTTGTTCTTTTTTGAGCATTATCACCTTCTCTTCCTGCTGCTTCCCCTGCTTATCCAAGATACAGAATCTGCTGCTGCTGCTTTTTCTTGTTTGCATATATGACTCATACTTTTTGGTGCTGCTCACACCAGATCCAATGATGAAAGTACTGATGATGACCAACCAAGGGTAGAAAAGCTGTCTCTGAAGAAAAAGGGTATGGGATCAGAAGCCAGAGCTGAGCGCATGGCTAATGCTGATGCAGATTTACAGTTGTTCAGTGAGGCTGAACGAGGAAGATTATTGCAAAAACAGAAGAAGCGTAGACTTCAAGGACGTGAAGATGAAGTATGTTATGAAATTTCTGGTTCAATGTTGCTTTTCCCTTATTATCTTTTCCTTCTTTCTGTCTGTCTTTGCAATGCAACTTCCACATGTTAGAATTTCCCATTCTAACTTGACGTTTAGCATAGAGCAAGTCATTATGCAATCTGCTCAGTGCTTATGACACCCTTTGCTCTTATTGATATTTAAGGGAAATAAGAATGGTAATGGGCCTAGGTGGAAATTTGTTTCTTCCTTTTAAATTTGAAATCACATTCTCCACACATATTGGAACTAATTCTAGTTTTTTATTTGTCTTTTTGTGAACCCTAGGTTTTAGCAAAACTTGAGAAGTTCAAGCGATCTGTTTTCATAAAACCAGCTGCTTCAAGCAGTGAGCTTGGAGGTGGTGATAACGAGGATTTGTCTGACTGGAAAGCAGTTCGGTTGGAGTTTGTTCCTGATAGCAAGGTTGGTTTTCTGTCATTTGCATATAAACCATTTGATTTCTTGTAAGCATTTCAGCAAAAAACCAACTGCATTTGTTATTTGTACTTTATTTTCTGAACAGCCAAAAGCAAAAAGAAAAGCATAAACGAAAAGCTCTTAACTGTAGAAACGTCAAAAAAATCCCCGTTTATTTTGTCTTAGGCTTAGTTAAGTCCCAATAGCAACAAGGGGAATCGTATGTAGTTAATCAATACTTCTCTTTGAATCATGATGCAGGATGGTATGTCTCGCAAGGATGATCCAAATGACTATGTGGTGGTTGACCCTCTTTTGGAGAAGGGGAAAGAAAAATTCAACCGGATGCAGGCCAAGCAGAAGCGAAGGGAACGTGAATGGGCTGGCAAATCTCTTACTTGAGCTATTCTGGGTTGAATGAAAATGATAAGTTGGTTCACATGCCTGTCTGTTTTTTTTTTTTGCTCTTGACAGTTAGGGTTGTAAATGAACCGAGCTTGAACGAACAAGCCTTTGTTCATGTTCGTTTATTTATTTTTGAGCTTGTTCGTGTTCGGTTCGTGTTCGTTAAGGATTTTCAAATTGTGTTCAAGCTCTGTTCGTTTAAAATTGAGTGTGTTCGTGTTCGTTCATTTAATGTTCACGAACAAGTTCATTTAATGTTCACGAACAAGTTCGTGAACATTAAATGAACATGTTCATGAACATATAATTGAACATGTTCGCGAACAATAAAAAAAATATTCATGAACAATAAATAAACAAACAAATATAAAACAAATCAATTTTATATTATTATTAAATATAAAATAATAAAATACAAACATAATTAAATTAAATTTATTACTAAATTATTAAATTTAAGTTATTAAATAATATTAATTATATTATAAACGAACAATAATCGAACATAAACGAGTTTTAAACAAACTAATAAACGAGCTTGAAACGAACTATAAACGAGCTTGTTCGTGAACATAAACGAACCGAACACATATCTGTTCGAACTCGGTTCGTTTAATAAACGAACATTAAAATTGTGTTCATAATCGTTTATTTAGATTAATAAACGAATATAAACGAATAAAAATCGAACGATTTACGAACGATTCGTCGAATGCTCTGTTCGTTTACAGCCCTATTGAAGAACTTGGGGCTGATTTTCTTCTTACTAAGGAATTAGGTATCGATCGTGATCCCAAACTAGGATGTACCAGGTGTGTCATAAGAAGATTGGTATATTTTAGTTGTAATCAAAACACATTAGGATAGATAAGATTTTATAATGTTGAAATTATAAAAATCAAAAATCAAAATTAAAAATTTGAGAAAGACACGTTAGTATCATTCTTTTCATTAATTTGGTTAACAAGTTGAATCATGAGCCATGAGGGGACCAAACCAGCAAAAGAAAATAAGAAAATTAAGGATCTACGTAATCCAAGTCCCAGCCTCACCTAGGTGAAAGTAGGGGTGAGCGTTCGATCGAGTCGAGTGAAAAAAATTCGGATTAGTCGAGTTGACGAGTCCTATTTTGTCAACCAAACTCAATTTGAAATTTTAGCGAATCGAGTCGAGTTAAAACAAATTCGAGTCGAGTCGAATCGAATAATTTATTCGAGTTAAAATGTTATCTTGTAAATGTTGATTGACTAGATCATGTTACTGTTATCTTGTAAATGCATGTATATCTATAATTTTGAAATTTAGTTCTATGAAATTACAAATATTTTTTTTTGTGTGTTCTATCTTTTCTTATAAATATAACTATCAAAGACTTGTCATACTAAATAAATAGCCTACTATTGACCTTTAAAAAAAGAGAATTCATTATCTTTTGAATTTCATCGTTTGGTTAGCTTGGTAATGTGCATGATATCAACCAAAAGCTTCAATCTTTAACTGAATGAAGCATTGAGTGATAGCCTTCCCTTTTTGAAACTCAAGAAATTCAATGTAAACTTTCAATCTAGACTTGTCAATTTCAAAGGGAAAAAAAAAATGAATGATAAATTATTAAGACAATAAGTATGCAGTCAACAGCTCATGTGGATTTATTTTTCTACTGAATGGTGACAAACAACAAAAATAAATGACCCAACAAAAATGGGCTAAAGAGTAAAAAGGGAAGACGAAATAAGGAAAACGCAAAACTCAAGCTTAGTATCAAACTCAAATGAGTAAAACGACGTCGTATAGAAATATCTTATTCGGATTTTCGAGTTATTCGAGTTGTATGAATCAAATCCTAGCTAAACTATATAACTCAAATTACTTAGTCGAGTTGATCCGAAAATCCGAATAACTCTAATAAACCGAACTATTTAATTCGAAATTTGAAATTTTTTTCGGTTTTTTCGAGTCGAGTCGGATTTTGCTCACCCCTAGGTGAAAGTACTTGAAGGTTTCTATATTATATTATCTAATGCAAATTAATCTTTATAATTTATACTATAAAATTAAATAATTTAATTATTAATTTTTTAAAATTAAAGTAAAAGTAAAATCAGTAACTAAATTAATATGAACCGTTCAAAAAATAATGTGACATTTAAAATTCGTTAAAATGTGACAATTTAAAATCTCTTAAAAAAATGATGTCTCAGCCTGATAGAGAGCTCCTTAAACTAATGAAGTTTTCCTATTTTTCTTATATTAGCCAAAAGAATGAAGCCTCCAATAGTATTGGTCGCTTTGTTTTGTGTCTGCTAATTATAATTAACAATAAGAGCTTATACCATTAGTTAGGTTGCCTGGCGTTTAGTTTCATTCTGGACTTGATTTTATGGTTATTTTAATGCTCCATTGTCATATTCAAGATCATGTCTTGGCTAAAAGAAGAAAATCTAAGGCAAGTGATTGTCTAGATAAACAAATTTCTGGGGTGATGTTTTTATCTTCATGCTGAACAGTGAACACAATACAAAGACGATGAAAATGACTGATTAATTTAATTCTTATACCGCAGAAAGATGACATTGTAAATGGTCTTTTTAGTGATAAATATAAAGAAGTTTGTGAAGAACTTGATTAACGCTTGACACCCAAATGCAACTGAATATTAAAGTATAAACTCAACCTGTTTATATGATTGAAAGGGGATATCAACGGGTCCATATCATATTGCATCCAAGGTCTCAGATGAGATCGCCATGCATTTTGATCAATGTCACAACTCAACCTGCTGATCCATCACGATCAGTTCGAAGACGGAAAGGAAAATGTGCAAATTGGATTCTCAAGGCCGGGGAGTCAGGTTTCCTGTCATCAAACTTATAACCTGCACAAAGCCAACATCTTACCATCTAAAAATAATTGACTCCTAATACTGATTCATAGTGCATATTCAACTTTCTACCAAACAAAGATTATGAGAAATTGATGAGCATGTAGAACTTCATCACATTTCATGCTCATTGTCAAATATCAACTGAATATATGCCACAAATGATATCGAAAACAATGATGCCAACTATGAAAAGGTTAAGCAATTAGACTTTAATAAACGAATTATGAAATGCCTTGCATTTCCTCGGGTCGTTTTTCAACATTCCCTTTTTCTTCTGTTGCACCATTATTCTCCTCTTTAAGTTCTATATGCAACTTTAGTACCTAGATTACCTTGAAGAGCTCCCATGGCAGTCATTGCACATTTTGAGTCATCGAACTCTACAAAGCACAAAACCATGGCTCTATCTCCACTCTGCAATTGACTTAATTAGTGAGACAACTATAGAATACAAAGAACACAATAAAACTGAATTAATGGAAGAATAGGATGGAAATATGTTAACATCGTGGTATATTAAGCCATTTGTCCCTGACAGTCTCAAGCTATGTTACTCGGACTTGGGTATAAGTGTCGGACACGGATATATTCAATTTTTTTTTTTAAGATTTTCATGTATTTGGAGGGTCCTTGAAGGATTATATCCTCATACCTATGTCCAGATATGGGTCGGACACGGGTACTTCAAGAAAAATGAAGAGCCGGAGCAACATAGGTCTCAAGAGGCACTGCATAGAAAGCCTTAAGCACACAACAAATGAATGATAACTCGTCTAAGCCGACTTGGTGTTATTCTAACAGAATAAAGCATGTCAAGAAGCTCTAGCAACAAGAGAAAAGATCAAGTAGTAAACTTACACGTCTTGGTTCCTTGTGAATAACTTTGATCTCTTTGTAGCCAGTAAATGGACGGAAAAGATCTTTGATGTTAAGAAAAGGACTAAAAATGAGCAAAATACAATGAGAATTTGGATATTCAGGCATAATACAGTTTAATTTTGCATAATATTGTGAAGCACATGTCTTTTCTCTGAAACTTTGCTCAAACATTCTTGGGATGTTGTGAGGAATATATCTATACACGAAAGCATGCATGGGAAAAAAGGATACGGCCTACTTCTCTTCTTGTACAGTCTGTTGGAAGACCATCCACAAACAGAATGTTAGATTCTCCAGCAGCTACTGAGAGACCATCCCCGTTTCTCGTGGAGGCATGCTTATCATCGACAACATCAGGAATATCAGGCCTCATGCCTAGTAGACCATCCTGTCTTTGTCCAAATAAGTTTGGATCTTCTAGAGGAGATGGGTAACCCTTTATGGTAGCTCCATCTGATACAGCACCAAGGCTGGGTTCAGGATGAAGTCCAGCACTTGGACTAATGCCTACAGGAGCATCCCATCTTTGGCCAACTAAATTTGGAACTTCTAGTGCAGATAAATAACCCCTAATGGCAGCTCCAGCTGATACAGCACCAAGGCTGGGTTCAGGATGAACTCCAGCACTTGGGCTAATGCCAGGAGCATCCCATCTATGGCCAACTAAATGTGAAACTTCTAGAGCAGATGAGTAACCCCTAATGGCAGCTGCAGCTGATACACCACCAAAACTAGGTTCTGGATGAACTCCTGCACTTGAACTAACACCTACCGGAGCATCCCATCTTTGGCCAACTAAACTTGGATCTCCAAAAGAAGATGGATAAGCCCTTACGCTAGCTCCGGCAGAAACACCACCAAGATTGGGTTCGGGATTAACTCTGGAATTTGAAATATCATCCACACCATATATCCCAGGTTGCAATTGATTTATCTGCATGGAAAAGCCAATGAAAGGACATTCTCAGTTACACGATCCCAAAGTTATTTAAGAAAATAATATAATACTATAAATGCCTTACATCTCTATTTTGAACATCTGTAGACGCAACTTGCATATCAGCACGATGAGATGCCAATGAGGGTGCTTCAGATGAGAAGTAGCCAGGAAAGCTTGGCCTTGGAACACTACCTGTTGCAATGAAAGTCAACAATCAATAAAACGACGTTAACTTGTTAAGATCAATTTGAAGACAGGACAAGGGAAGCACGAAAACCACTAGAACATTCACGATTAAAAGATTCTGAACTGTGAAAGTGTATTTTTCATCATTAAGGTATGCCATGATGAATACCTCAGAGCAGGGCTCCAAACAATCAAGCAAAAAGTCCCCCCTCCACAAACTATAATTGTTGAAAGTATTAAGTACATGATTGATTAAATTCGATAGGTAGCAAAAACAGGGAAATACTATAACAGAATATTGACTAAGGGGAATGCAAAGTACTGGTGCCTAACAGAGATTCATAGCAAATGCAGTTCATTAAAAGATATCACCTTTATGATTTTAACGAGACACCTAACAAGTCAGGAAATATGGAAACCTTGGCATTAGCCATTGCTAATATTAATTATGTTTAAATAATAAAGAAAAAAAAAAACCCAATAGCTATACTATACATTAAAAGAGTGCCCTCCTTAGATATCCAAGAATGCTTTATGTTAATCAACTCCAACATAGTCCAGTTCAAATGATATCATATAATCACATCCATTACAAGAGAAAAAAGAAGCTAAAATTCAAAGCACAACAAAGAGTGAAATAACAATGACCCAAAAAACAAAATTTTAATAAGCAAACAGGTGAAATTCTGGAAAGAAAAAAAAAAGTGAAAATTATGGGTAAATAAAGACAAGAGTGAGCACCTCTTTCTGCTGCTGCAGCAGGGTATCTGTAATAAGGATCCCCCATATGTGTCTGCAACTCTCCCTGTTCTTCTTTAACTTGATGGAACTTGAAACTTGAAACCTGAAATCGAAACCCCTATTGGCGATTTTGGTGATAGGAAAGGGAGGAAAGAGACAAATGAAAGAAAAAAACTTTGGGCTCTGCTCGGTTTAGGCCTAAAAGGTTCTAACTTCTGTTGGGTTAGGCTAAATAGTCCAATAAGGAAACTCCACCATTTTTGTTTTGCTCCTAATTGTTTTGTTATACAGTGACTTTTTTTTTTTTCTCTTATAATTTGTTCTGTCTTTCCTTGTTACAAATTGGGATTCAAGCTCCAATCCACACCTTTTCTTAAGAAAAAAAATGAACAAAAGTTTAATATTCGGATTATTGATAGAAAATGAATGATCAATTTATATCACATAAACCTTAGATTTTAAGATCTACATTTGGATTGATAAGTATCATACCAAAACCAAACCTAGTTAAATCCAGGTTTTTTTCAATTGATTCATGCAGTCATTCTTAAAAAATTGCATCCAATAAATTTAGAACTCGAATCCAAACATATATAATCCATTCCCTATTCTTAAATTATAACCTCTTTTATACAAAAAAAAAAAAAATAATAATAATAAAACCTAATTTTCAAGACATTGCTCAATTGTTAGTTGACATTTAATTGATTTAAAGCCTCAAATAAGATTGCAGTATAGTCTAAGTAATTTTCATTATCAAATTGTTTAATTCAAGAACATGTAAATCACTATTACTCAATCTGATTCAAATTTCCAACTATTCTTTTTATCCTGCAAAAAGTAATGAATAAAAAACCGAATAAAAAATCAAAACTTGTGTGTCCTAAATGGTGTAAAGAAAGATGAAAGATAAACATATAATTTTTTTTTCTTTACTTTCTCATGTCACCCACCCTACAAATGTACATTTCAATGTTTTTATGTACAAATACAAAAGTAAACGTGCGACTATCTCCACTATAGAAAGAAAAAAAAGGAAAGAACTTCATTTTCAGCACATTTTTACGAAAAAGTTTACCAGATCGAAAGAATCCTGTAGCAAACGGGATTGATTCCACTTCCTTGCTGTTAAATACGTCCCTCTTCTCTTTCTCTCTTGCCGATTCCGAACCCAGGAGGAGAGTCGCTCAGCCGACTAAAGCTAAATGATTCTGGATTTAATTTGATTGGGTCATATAATTATTTTTTAAAAATATTTAATTTTTTTCAAAAAAAAATAACATCTTAGATCAATTCCCGACATCTCCAAATTTTTTTATACAGAAATACCCAGCAATGAGATATATCATCACATGACCAAGAACTGTCACTGTCCAATAATAGATGTCCACGTTAGCCTTGGGTACTACTACTAGGCCCAGATGAACTGGTTTTTCTGTTTTCTTTTTCTTTTGTACAGAAGGATCCTTTGGTCTAATTATGGTACAACTCACCACACATGAGAAATACATATTACTTAAAGAGCTATGGCAGAGCATTGCCGGTTCCACAGCTAGATTTTAACTGTGAAAAGTCTTTATTTTTAAGACAACATTGTCTGCATTGAAACAGGTAATCTTTCCTTCTCACATATCCAAAAAAAAATACTTCTGACCTGGAATCTATCTCAAGAGATATACAAATCCTTTGAAAGAGATTCGGAAATTGGATCAATCTATCTCAAGATTTACACATATGGTTTAGTGAATAAAAAAGTTGAGAGTTTAAGGTTTGATTTCAAATCTATATTAAACAGATTCATTGTCTTAACATTAATAGAGAAAGTAATTTTTATATCAACTGATTTGTTAGCATTAACAATTCAAGTCATAAGTTTAATGTAAGATTATTTATTATTTATGATACATATAATAGCATTTTTTTTTTGACCAAATCAAATTTAAGCTAATGTTTTGTTGGATTCTTATCATGTCTTTCATTAAAATATTATTCACTTCAAACTAGGTGAAATCCACAAATACTCACCAAAATAAAATAAGAATTTTTTTTGATACATTAATGCAATTAAGGATCGGATAGCTTGTTTGGCCCGACAGGTACGGTTTGTATTTGATCGAACCTAAGTATAATTTCTTTTTGATTCGGATTGGTCCAGTCTGAATCACTATTTAACTGATAAAAAATATTTTGTATTTAAATTTAATTATATAAATATTAAAATAAAAATAAAAAATGTTTTTTAAATTTTATTATTATTATTTAAACAGTAAATCCGGCAGGCAGGTCGGTTCGAGATCGCCCAAGGCCGGGCCTAAGTAAAGAAAATAAAAAAATTTCAGGCCGTGATCGACCCGACCCATGAGCAGGTCTACATTAATGGTAAATTTTTTAATCACCATCTTTTAAAAAAAAAAAATTGCATTTAATACATTATTTTTATTAAATTCAATAAAAATTAATGTATTAATTATAATTTTTTTATAACTATCAACTTATTCAATATCACTAAACACTAATTAATATTATTTTTTTCATAAAGAATTTATAATCTTCATATTTAAAAAAAATAATAATAATATTAAGAATTTTACTAACAAGTGACATAAAGATACTCTTTATGGTTATTATATATAATATAATATCTTCATCCAATATATTATAAATGATAAATAAAATTATCAACTACTACATTTAATACAATAATATATTATAAATATTATATTAACTAATTTTAAAAAATATTTTAAGGACATTCGTTAGCAAAATTTTAATATTAAAAAGACAAGAACATGTTAAATTGTCCTAATATTTTATTATTTGTTCTTAGAACCGATAGAAGAGAACAATAATGCACAGAGTAAATTTGTGTGTGAGCATTAAGAGAAGAGATCAACCTCAATTTTTTAAGCAGCAAAAGACAGCCAATCACTGACCAGAGAATAAAAAAGAAAGACAAAAACAGACAAAAAAACCCAAATCTTATTCTAGGCGAGTGCACAGCACTCTCCAATTATAACCCAACACCAGGTGGGCCCTCCTTGCAGCTTTCTTGTCCTAAAATGTGTTAAAATATCATTAATGATCGGAAAACGACACCTCTCTACACCAGGCCTCGAAGTGTTACTCACGCGTTTGTTACCGCGATTGAGAGTTCCCCACTCCAACGCTGACAACACTCGTTAAATAAACTTATGGCTTAATAAATAAAAAAATTTATATTTAATGCATTAATAATATTTAAAATTTATAATATCAATAAATTATAATAAAAAAATATTAATTAGTGTTTATTAATATTGATTAATGTGATATTTATAAAAAAAATATAATAAATATATTATTTTTTTTAATTCAGTAAAAATAATATATTAAATATAAAATTTATTTTTAAAATAATAAATAAATAATTTTTAATTGATATTTATAGACATCGATTAAACGGACCTATCACAATAAAATATTTTATTTATGAATAAAACAAAAAAAAAATTATAAATAAATATTAATGAAATATATATTTTTTATTTTAATTTTTAAATAAATATTAATAAGATATGAATGTACTCTACATAAAAATACATAAAAAATAAAATAAAAAACACCAAAACTCCCCTGCTCCCAATCCCATCCTGAACCCGCTTCAAAGAAAGCATCAAAACACAGCCTCGTGGATGGTTTTGATTGCGTTTAAAAATAAAAGGAACGTGAGAGTGGAAGTAGAGGATAAACAGGAAGATCAGTGAAGGAGTTCTGTTTCTCTTCCATCATCTCTTTGTTGGCTGTTGCAGTAAATGAGAAAGTTTTTGTTTTTCTTTCAAGTGTGAGAAAGAGAGAAAATATATAAATATATATATATAGAGAGAGAGAGAGTGAAAGGGAGGTTTTAGAGAGAGAGGAAATGGAGGGCATAAAGGAAGAAGTGAGTGGAGAAGAGGAGGTGTTAGGGTCAAGCTTGACGATGGAGAAGGTGGCGGCGGCTAAACAGTTTATTGAGAATCATTACAGAGCTCAGACGAAGAATATTCAAGAACGCAAAGAAAGGTATTGTTTTTACTTATTCTTAAAAAATATATATATATTTTTGGTATTGTTTATGATCTTTTGTTTGGTTGCTGAGAAATTTAAAAAAGAAAAGATAGGAACTTTGAATGGTAGATTAGTGCATTTTTGTGTGGAATCAATGAACTTTGTAGTCAGCTGAACCTAACTTCAATTACTTCTTTCTTTCTTCTTTTTTTTTTTAAATATAATTTTTGATTTTGAGCTGAGAGCCTGGTGCTTGTTTTGTATGTGGCTTAGTTCCATTTTTCCTGATACTGTTTGGGAGTGGATAAATGTCAAATTAGGTTTCTTTGTTAGGAAGTGGAGCATTTAATAGGAGTAATTGAACTGCTTCCCCAAATCAGGTCAATTTTTCGAAAATTGGATTTCAAAGTATCAACTCAAGAAAGATTTTGTGTATTTTTCCTTGCTTTTCTCACCAATTATAGGGCTTATTAAATCTGATCTGGTGCATGATTAATTATCAATGCAAAGTTTGCCCCAGTTGGAAGTTACTATTAACTGTCTTTTACAGTTTTCTAAGAGTTGGCAGTTTTAACTTTTGATGATCCAAACATTTCTTTGTACTATTGATATTTTCTAGTTCTAGGTCATGGATTTTCTTTTTCTTTTATTACTTTTTCTCTGAAAGTCCAAACACCCCCTCCCCCAAGAAAAAAAAACAACAAGAAAGGGGATCCTATTACTTGTGTCCTTAGGAAAGAATAAAAAAAGAATAATAAAGTTAAAAGCGAAGTTTTATTTTGGAAAATGATGGAAAATTTGGGACTAATATAAATATCTGTGTATTTTATGTTTTCTGATTGGTCTTGCCGTTGTTGTCTATGTGATGAGGTACATATGCATTCCAATATATATTCAATTAAGTCAATGAAGGAAAGCATGTTTTGCTTCATTGATGTTTAGGATGTGCACCTTTTTTTTGAAGTAAGGATCTGCACATTTCATTTGTTGAAAACGGGGTCATTTCAATACTTAGGTTGGTTCATCACAACCATGATATTGTTTTTTGTGCAGCATGTAGATTAAAATATCTGATTTCATAGTCAAATTATTATCTTTAGCATTCATCCACAATAAACCTACGAATTACATGTGGTACATGATATTTTAAACTTTATTTGATAAAGGATTCTTGAATCAATGCTAGAATATGACTTTTGGGTTATTTGGGAATTGAGATTTATTGCAATGAAGTTTCTAATTCCTTGTAACATTGTTTTCTTCAACTTGATGTATCCTTCTCCAAAATGTTGTCAGCATTTGTATGCTTGGAATTGGTAATGCAGATTTCAAGTTAATAACATGATTTCATTTCATTGCAGACGATGGGTCCTAGAGAGAAAGTTAGCTGCTTCAGATGTGCCCAAGGAGGAACAGATCAATCTGATAAAGGATTTAGAGAGGAAAGAGACAGAGTTTATGAGACTTAAAAGGCACAAGATTTGTGTCGATGATTTTGATCTTTTGACCATTATTGGAAGGGGAGCCTTTGGTGAGGTTAGAATGCTAATGCTTGTTATATGTCAAACTATTTGTTGTTTCTAATATAAGCTGCTTAATAGTCCCTTTTATTTGAAAAAATGTGTTGCTTTTTGCTTCTTATTTATATTACCATTCATGCATTGGCTGCCTGGAGTATTTTATTGTTCATATTTTTCTGCAGGTTCAACTGTGTCGGGAGAAGAAATCTGGAAATATTTATGCAATGAAGAAGTTAAAGAAATCTGAAATGCTTATGAGAGGACAGGTAACATGCAAATTACCATTCATTTAATTGATACCTCTAAAGTCAGAGTTGAGGAGATTGGAACTTTTGCCAACCATCTGCCTCAATATTAAACCTCTTGGTTTTAAAACCTATGCAGACACTCTCTACATATTAACATCCCTTGATTTAAAACTAACTCCAACTTTGTTGTATACTACATCAGATTAAGGCATGATTTTGTATCCCTTGTCTATTCTCCCCTGATTTTCAGCTGGTGTCTGCTCCTTGGTTGATAACTAACCTTCTTATAAATATCACATGCTTTAAATTCAACTATTTTGTCATTTTCCATTAAAGTCCTTTCTATACTGCTAATCTAACAAAATGTATTTGACTCCTTAGGTGGAACATGTTAGAGCGGAGAGGAACTTGCTGGCAGAAGTTGCGAGCCACTGCATAGTAAAACTTTATTATTCATTTCAGGATGCTGAATACTTATATTTGATCATGGAATATCTTCCTGGTGGTGATATGATGACTCTGCTGATGAGGGAGGATACCTTAACTGAAAATGTGGCTAAGTTTTACATTGCTCAAAGTGTCTCGGCCATTGAGTCTATTCACAAACATAATTACATTCACAGGTTAATATTTTAGCTTTCCCTACTATGTTGTCTAATTAATTCATTTTGAAGCAAGGTGATGTGGTAATTTCTGTTGATAATTGTACAAGTTATGGTTTACCCCATCTTATTTCTTTACATCACTTTCTTTCCAGAGACATTAAACCTGACAACCTTCTTCTGGACAAAAATGGTCACATGAAGTTATCAGATTTTGGCCTTTGTAAGCCTCTTGATTGTACAAATTTACCAGCAATCCATGAGAATAAGCCCATGGATGATGAAAATATGACAGAACCTATGGATATTGATGGATGTATTCCTGATGCGGACAATAAAAGCAGTTGGAGAAGCCCTCGTGAGCAGCTTCAGCATTGGCAGATGAACAGAAGAAAGTTGGTATGTATGCAATTCACTTCACAGTTGTATTTTTTTAATGCATGTATTCTCAAAGTACAATTCAAATGAATCTGTAAACACCAATATGACAGTGGCTCAAAACTTTTTTCAGCATATTAATTAATTAAAGCACATAACTCCTAGAGATGTTGCTTTAAATTATAATATTAACCTTTTTCAAGTTTTCCTGTGCCAAGTTTCAGTTTTGGCTCTTAATCGAGGCCCCTCTGTCTCTGACTAATGGCACTGCTTTTCTTTCTTTATCAGACCTCTTCTTGCCAAACTTAAAATGAAGCATGAAAATCTAGAAGTTTGTTTATACACATTTTTGTATTCTGCCTTTGAACTATGCCTAAGTTCACTTGTTGCTACATGTAAACAGTTTCTATTACATACTGGACTTTCTGAATGGCAACTAATGGCATATTCATTCCTATAAGCATTTTTTTTTAAGTTTCTTTCCCTTACTAAGGATTTGCAAATAGCCGCACTGTTGATTAGAATTAATGAATCTTAGAACTCTGAGTGACAAAAGTTTTTGGTAAGTTTCTCAGTGAATAGCTGCATAATTAGTAATGCAATCAGATTATGGTTTGAAAGACATGGTTCAGTTGACAAAGCAGTTTTCTAGCAATTTTGGCCTTTTTTTTTTTTTACTTTGAAGGCATTTTCAACTGTGGGAACGCCTGATTACATAGCTCCTGAAGTGTTACTGAAGAAAGGATATGGCATGGAATGTGACTGGTTAGTTATATTTCTTTTCAGTTCTCTTTCTTTCTCATGGTTGCAACTGGTATCTAGTACTTGTTCTCCATTTTGTTACTTTATCTACATGCATGAGGCATATCTGTTCTACTTTTCTACCTCTGCACCGCCTATGATTTTTCCTCGTAACAACTTTTAATGTGGGAGCTAACTAATTGCTGAAAGTTTTGTTTGCTTTCTATTGCATAGACTCGGGTTTCTTTGTGAAGTTCTCATACCATAACATAAATAATGCCGCCTTTTCTATTGACTTCTTGTAGGTGGTCACTAGGAGCAATAATGTATGAAATGCTAATTGGATACCCGCCATTTTATTCTGATGATCCAATTACCACATGCAAGAAGGTAACATGCTTCTGTCTGGCTTTATTTTCTCAGCTCCAGTTGATCTTTGATGCACTATTATTTTTATTATATTTCTTCTTGTCTGCTCTCTCCAAATTCAGGATATTCCACTGATTAACTTATGCTTTCTAGTTTGGGCTAGTTTATAATATCAACTCTTTTGCTTTACAGACGGAGACTGCTATTACTAATGAATTCCAATGCAGGATAAAGCCTAGATGTGTAATGTACCTTTATCATATACAATATTACGTTGATATGCATCTATGTCTAGTTATTCCAATTAGGCCAAATGCTTGATTGTATAGCATAATTAGGTTGTTTGGTGTCTTACTAGCACCATGCTTGATGTTGTGTTCTACGAACATTCTGAGACTAGGCCCCTTTTCCATTAGGTTGTTAGTTGTTGAGTTGTTTCCTGAAAAGTTTTATAGTAATACCAATGCACCATGATTGCTTTTGTTATGCGTGCTGCATTACATCTTTTGCTTCCCCCTCCCCCCTCTTCAGAAGTTTAACAGGAACATTTTCCCCATGGTAAACTTGATGGAGATATCATTCTTTGTACTGACATTTTGGTCATCAATTACTGTCAGATTGTGCATTGGAGGAATCACCTAAGATTTCCTGAAGATTCAAGGTTAAGTCATGAGGCAAAGGATCTGATATGTAGATTGCTATGCGATGTCGAGCACAGACTGGGTACTGGAGGGGCAAATCAAATAAAAGTAAGATTATGATGTATTGAAATGTTATTTCTTTTCTACCAACTATCTCTTCTTCCTTATGGTTGTTGACATTTAATTTTATCAGGCTCATCCTTGGTTCAAGGGCGTTGTGTGGGATAAACTCTATGAGATGGAGGCAGCATTTAAACCTGAAGTGAATGGGGAATTAGATACTCAAAATTTTATGAAGTTTGATGAAGTATAACTTGAAATTCCCCTTTTTATTACTTTTGTTTTGCTTATTCCAAATACTAATCACTTTCTTCACTATGTATTTGTCCTTCTTGGTGAAATTAAAGATATCTTTTTTAATCTGACTATTTTGGAATTATCACCAGTTGGATCCTCCAGCACCAGCAAGAACTGGCTCGGGACCCTCACGGAAGGTTTGTAACAAATGATGCTGTCTGTAAACTCATCTTAAACATTAGTTTGTCCCAGTACTTTCCAGCTGGTGTATACATTTTATTTACACATTTTTTGAGTATGTGGCAAGTTTGTGCTGTATTTTGTGATCTGAGAATGCTATGAATATGCAATCATGAAACTTTATTCCTTTTCCTTTTTTGTTCAAAAATGGTAATTTACGAAACAATTGATGTCTTCTTTCAAAGGTCTCTCTTCTGAAAGTGTTAACACCTTGTGACAAAAACAAATGTATTGATTGGAGAAGTATATGCATTTTTGTCCATGATAATCAACATGCTTTTTTCATGTTATAATTATATCTTGCTATATTCGTCCATGAGTAGTGAGTACCTATTCAAACACAAATACTTGGTGGAATTTATTTATATTTTCCCTACTTTATGCAGATGCTTTTAACACCCAAAGATTTAAGTTTTGTTGGCTATACATACAAGAACTTTGATGCTGTCAAAGGGCTACGCCATTGTTTTGGTATGCAATTTTTCACTTAGTTATCAACATTTTTAACCTTTTTCTCTATTGATGCAGCATTTTTTTTTTGGGGTGCTTATTAGTGATAAATATCTCTATTTGCCTGTGAACATACTTGCGTTTTGTACAGAAACAAAGTTCGGCTGTGGGTTAGTGAAAGTTCAGGTTTAGGTTAGACAAGTGAAGGGTGTTAGATTCAATTTTCTTGTCCTTATCAATGTTGATTATAAGCTTGAATATCTTGTTCATATTCTTCTTATTCATCTCATGAGCAAGTACATAATGTGAAATCGGAGGTTTTAATCGATGCTACACTAGCACTACAGATGGAATGCCATAGTCCACCTTGATTTCTTTGCACCTGCACCTTTTCCTTTGGCAGGATTGGCCTGCTAATAGTTTTTGGTAGTTGGGTTGCTACCCCCATTCTGAATCTGTCTAAAGAATGATAATAGTAAGTCACAGATTTGAGAAATAGATCTTAGTGCTAATAGCCTTTAACAGCTCAAGCTCAAAGAGGTTGTATAATAAGGAGTTAGATTTAGACCCATGAATGACAATGAATGGAGCAAGGATGCAGAACCAATCAATGATAGTTGAACCCAATCATGGGTAACATACTAACATTGAGCTCCTACTAAGGATTATTACGATTTGATGAATCCACTGCCCATATTAACTGTTGCTGGTTCATGAACATTGGTAAAATTCTCAAGAGAATGAGCTTGGTAATGGACCTTTCTCTTTCTTCTGTTTTAACATCACCTTCCTAAACTATTTTAATTGTGCAGATTTCACAAATCCATCAATGGAACAGCCATCCGTTGATTCTATATACGGTAATGGACCTTCTCTTTCTTCTATTCTTTTTTTTTCTTTCCATTTTCAACTTCCTACCATTATTATGGTAATAGATGTAATAATTTGTCTTTCTTCACTCTTAAATGGATTAAGTTTGTTAATAGCTGCAGGTGATTCAGGGGTCGGTTATTCTACTAAGCGGTCAGCCGAGGAAACCGAGGTGCAGATGCTTGCATCTGCAGGTGATCCCATGTTACCATAAAGCAACTAATGGGAAAACCTCTTACATGGATATATATATATATATATATATATATGGATATTTCTGCTTGTTTTAAGTTAGGCAATCCTCCAAGATCTGCAGTTCTTGTGCAGTGGCTGCCATCTGATTTGTGGAATCACTTTGTTAAGTGTACAGAAGTATTTAAGAAAAGTTTTAAAATCCAGTTCTGAGTTAACTGGTAGGAGAATTAAAGACTCTTTTTTTCAGCCTAAAAGGGTTTGTGTATTAGAAGTTAGATCAGAGTTCTGGATGCACTGGTTGCCCAGGTTGGCTGTGGTAAATTTGCCTTCTCTAGTGGCAGTTTCTGGTCAAAATTTTTAATTGATAGCAAAACTCAACTCCTGAGAAACTCTATACCCATTTTGGGAGCAATGATCCCCCTATTGTTGTGTGTAAACTATTATTAGCAAAAACTAGAAACTAGCTGTGAGGAAATAACATTTTTGCTGATAAAATATCTTCTCAGTAAATTGCTTATTGTAGTACTCCTACTTTTTTTTGCTGTATGATTGCGTTTTTGAAGTTTGCCCACTTAAGAAAAATATTGTCATTGAACAGTTTTAAGCAACTCTCCCCTGTTTCTTTCTCTGGCTACTGATGCAATTATTTAAGTGCTCCTCCATCAAAGCATACACCTTCTGAAAATTGGTCTCTATTCCAATTTAGTGTTCAGACTTATAAATTGATGCAGCCATTCCAAGAGAAAAACTCCCCAGGTCTACTAGAAAATATGTTTAACCAACCTGAAGAAAAGTAGCAGTTAGCTCTTTACTCCCATTTAGATTTGTCCAAGAATTGGATTATCTCTGTTCGGCTCGATAGATATGATCGAATTGGATTAGGTTTGAATAAGGTTTTTCAATTCGGGTCGATCCGATTATATTCATCTAATAAAAAAATTTTAATTTAAGTTTAATCATAAAATATATAAATATAAATATTAATGTAAATTTATTATTATTATTTTAATATTTATAAGGTTTACGGATCGAATTTAGATAAGAAAAGAAAAAAATGAGATCCCGGCCATGGACAGTCCAATCTGAGGCAGGTAAAATTGTGGGTGTACACTTTTCATTTGAGGCAGGTAAAATGGTGTTGATTTTGACATACTGTCATACACTCATTCACCAAAACCTAAAGTCAAGATAATATTAAGTGATTAATTCTAGATTGTTGCCTTTGCATCAAATATTAAAGATTAAATAATTATATATTTATCCATCAAATAAAAATTAAAAAAGTATATGTGGAAAGACTTGTATAAGCATATATCGAACATTGCATTATTATACATTAAAAACCCTCTCCCCAAATTATAATCAGCTACTTCATCTCACATTCTGTTTCCATATTCAAAACCCCAGCCACCCCGAAGGAGAAAACAGAAAGAAAAAAAAGTGTTTCATGGGATTTTTTCCAAATTAAAAAGAAAAGTAAAGATTTTATTTTTTTTTATTTTTTATTTTTTCATTGCTTTTGGATGATGAGCTAATTAATGAAGTCATAAACAAGATTAATTACCAAAAATCATAGTGATTTGTATAATAAAAAAAACTATCACAGCAAATAATTGAGATTTGATCAAATCAAACAAGTTTTCAAGAATACAATCAACATAAAAAAAAAAATAATAAACAGATGTTATTCACCAGAAAGCCTGACAAAAATCTACCATGCAAGTAATAAAAAGTAGTAAAAAGTAGTAGTATCCTTTTTTCTTTCATAAAAGCAATTAATATAGAATTTAGACAAAGACCCTTGTAGGATTGGAGGATGAAAAGAAAAATAAAAACCAAACCAAAATTAAAAGCAAAAGCAAAACAATTGGAAGGATAAAGCAGAGAGAGCATGAGAATTTAGATGGGTGGAGATGCTTTAAAATGCTCTTCAAGATTTGACATCTGTCATCTCTTTCCTTTTATTCTCTCTCTTACACACATTAGACACACGCTCTCTCTTTGTCTTTTTCTTTTTACCTATGCTATGCTATGCATTTTCTTTTTCTTTAATTTTACAGTCTAAACACCCAGATATTATTATTGTATTACAAATAAAAGAGAAGAATATAAACAAATCAAAAAAAAGTTTTGGTGAAGAAAAAAAAAATCTTTTTAATCCTTTATGATCACTAGGCAAAGTCCATAGCTTTGTTTCTTATTCATTTGATTTTTTTTTTTTCTTTTTCATGTCTCTTCTATGGATGTTAAAAGCTCCTTGCTTGAAACTACCATAAAGAGAGAGGGAAAAAGAAGACTCTACTACAGTTGACAAAACTAGGTACTAGGTAGTAGTCATTCCTTTTTTGTTAAAGTTTCTACATTTATTTTATTTTATTTTATTTTACTTTCCTTTTCTTGATTATAATTGTAGCCAATTATTTGACAGAGAGAGGGAGGAACTGGGGTGGGCAAAGCAAAAAATTACAAGAGGCTGAGAAGGGTTGCCTCAGATCCAGGGAGCTCTTTAAATAATATCTGAAGAAGAGTACTCTCCTTTTTAGGGTTTTCCTGTGATTCTTGGGACATCACCTTTCTTGAGTTCTTTCTCATGACCCTTCTTTCTTTTTTTTCTCTCCAAGTCTTTCTTTTTGTGTTTGATGATGAAGGGTTGGTTTTATATTTGATCTAATTGTGGTTGTCTTAAAGTTTTTTTTTTTTTTTTATGAGTAATTTTTTTATTTCTTTTTTTGGTTTGTGTGTATATTAAGTTGTTTCTCTGG
The DNA here is from genome assembly GCA_030761205.1 of Fremontodendron californicum. Lineage (NCBI taxonomy): Eukaryota > Viridiplantae > Streptophyta > Magnoliopsida > Malvales > Malvaceae > Fremontodendron > Fremontodendron californicum. The sequence continues at coordinate 3,093,388 of JAULJL010000003.1, forward strand.
TTCTTTATGTCTTAACTGTAGTTGATGGAGGTAGATAAAGAAGAGTCCAGAGAAGAAGTTGTTGAAAAAAGCATAATCAAAGGTCTAAATTAACTATTTTTGGGTAGTAATTTCCACAAATGGAAGTTTTGATCCACTTGTAGTTGACCAGATCTGACTAACCCATTTCACTTTCACTACCTTTTTTACTCTCCCACAAGTTGCAACCCCTGAACCTGCATCCTTTTCTTGGGCACCTTTGAGTTGATTACGGCATGGGAAATGGTCTGTTAAAACCCACCATTCACATTCCATTATCATTCTGTATTTCAGAAGAAGGTGATAGTTTCGTTGAACAATGACAGTTTGTGTGATTTTTGAGGGGTTGGAAGGTAACTTTTTGTACTGCACAGAAAGGGATTTTGATGGAGGAGATGTCTCCGACGGTTGCAGTGCCATTTAGATTAGGTAATTCAGTCTGTAAAAACTCTACCTTTGCTACTCGTATGGACATCACAAGACTCAATCTTATGGCAAATCCTACTGGTATTTTAACTGATTCTGCAACCAAGGCTACTAACCAGTCAGTTACTGGTGAAGATGTGGATTTTAACTTTGCTGATATGGAGACCGAAGTTAGTAGTATAGAGGTAAAGGGAGAAGGTGTTACCTCCTTGGATATGATATCTGATAGTAAAGTTAGTTGGATTGCTAGTAATGATGTTATAGCCCAAGAAAGTGAGGAGGATGATTCTTTCTCTTTGGAAGGTGATCATGTTCTTGATCTTGATAGCTCTTGTTCACTATCAGTGGCAAGTGAGATTAGTAGCCTTTGTGGAGAGGATTTCCTGGGTTTTGATGCTACTTCTGAGGTAGAAACACCGAGCTCCGTGGACAACGAGAAAAGCATTTGCAGTTTAGATGTTATTGCTAAGGCCACCAAGTTTGTGGAGTCAAACGTTGAGACAGAGGTTGTAAGCGATCCCCTTGCTGTGGCAGTAAGCCTTGAGGAAGAGATTGGAGATATGTCTGAACAGAAGCCATCTTCAGGGGTTCTTCAATTGGCTCTCCAAAAGGAACCCAGTATAACAGTTCCAGTTCCAGTTCCACGCAGTGTGTTTGAGTTGGAATATGTACCTCTTTGGGGATTTACCTCTATATGTGGAAGGAGACCTGAGATGGAAGATGATGTTGCTGCTGTGCCTCGGTTTTTAAAGGTTCCAATTCAGATGCTAATTGGTGATCGGGTACTTGATGGCATGAGCAAGGGCTTTGCTCATCAGACTGCTCACTTCTTTGGGGTCTATGATGGCCATGGAGGCTCACAGGTCTCTTTTCCAATTTCCTTTGTATCTTTCATGTTTAGCTTTCTTTCCTTTCCATTAAATCATGCTTGGGATTTCCTGGAAGTAAATGTTCTTTCTTGGTGTTTACTGTTGTACAGGTTGCAAACTACTGTCGTCAGCGTATTCACTCTGCTTTGGCTGAGGAAATAGAGTCTGCTAAGCAATGCTGGAGTAATGAAAACATAACATATAGTTGCCAAGAGCTGTGGAAAAAGGCATTCACAAACTGTTTTGTTAAAGTTGATGCTGAGATCGGAGGACAAGCTAGTCAAGAACCTGTTGCCCCAGAAACAGTTGGTTCTACTGCTGTTGTTGCCCTTATTTGTTCTTCTCATATTATTGTAGCAAACTGTGGAGATTCAAGAGCAGTTCTATGTCGTGGGAAAGAGCCCATGGCTTTGTCTGTGGATCATAAAGTAAGTAGGAGACTGTGAATTGCACCTTTATATCTTCTTGTATTTCTTCATCAACTGTTGGGAACTTATACCCTTTTGTTTTATTATGTTCATATTTCTTAGCCAAATCGAGAAGATGAATATGAAAGGATTGAAGCAGCTGGAGGCAAGGTTATTCAATGGAATGGGCATCGAGTTTTTGGTGTTCTTGCAATGTCAAGGTCCATTGGTATGTCTTCAGAAGAATTATACTCTTTTCTTTTCCCCTTTTATGTTTTATATATATATATATATATATATATATATATATATATATATTTTTAAAACCATAATTTAGAAAAAGAGGGAAGGGTGGAGAACATCATTTCTTAAGACAATTTTTCGTAAATGACATCCTTTGTTTATGTCTTCTGAACTTAGTCATTATCATGTTGTAAGTTTTGCTCACATATATACAAAGCAGAATACAACATATATCTCTTATGAGACAGGATTACATGTTTTGTCCATGTGCCTCACTTGGGACATTAACTGTAGTATCTGTGTATAATGATGCTTCAGAGTTGGTTGGATTTTGGCACGCATCTGCTTAATTAACCATTGAAATGTATTAATGTGGAGTGCCAGGTTAGTAATTCAAAATCTGTTACTGTTTTGCTTGAAATTTTTACTCTAGCTTCTAGCATGAAGTTCCTATGGCTGTGCCTACTGTTAAAGTCTTGACTTATTTAGGTGTGGCGTCTGCAGTATCCATTTTACGCCTTATTGGAATCTGCGGAGAACTTTTTCTTTACTTATATGTGAATAAACTGTTCAAAAGGTGCAACTATTTTATAGCCCTTGAAAGAAGATTGGTGAATGTTAGGGAGAGCAATAGATTATAAATATCCATGCATTTGCTTTTCTTTTCATCGAAGTTTGCATGATAAAACCATGTGTCCTGACTGACATAGAAGTCACATTTTTAGTATTAAACATGTATGGTCATAAACATTGCAGGCAGGGAACCTATAGTGTGGCATTTGTTGTCATTTTTCTTTTCTAACAAGGATGTCTCATGTCTATAATCCTAACAAGAATCCTGTTGTCTTTTAGTAATATTTAAAGAATTCCTGCTGTGTTTTCAGTAACCAATGTGTTGTTCTATCCTTTTGAGTGATACTTTTTAGGTTATAAATTGACATCAATCTTATATGATTTTACTTCTAAATTAACTTCAAATTATGCCATTAGTGCTGCCATTTTTCTCTAAAAGCATGCACCAGTTGGCTATTTCTTTTTTGGTAACTGTGTTGAACTAGCATTCTGAGGATAGTTGCTTGGTGCTTCTTTCATGAAGGCATTCAGGATAATAGAATATAAACCTATGTTACTCGGACTCGGGTGTGAGTGTCGGATACGGGTATGTATCCGACACGGGTATGTTCAATTTTTTCTAAGTTTTTTCATGTATTTGGAGGGTCCTTAGAGGGTCATATCTTCATACCTATGTCCGAATATGTGTCGGACATTGATACTTCAAGAAAAATGAAGAGTCGAAGCAATATTATAAACTCCTCTTGTCAGGTCAGAAAAAAAATCATAATATTGCAGGTGTTTCTGATGTTGATAGCCGCATACTGGGTTGATACATCATAAATAATTTGACTGGACAGAATAATTAAAAAAATGAGAATGACCATTGTTGGTGTTTCAGGTGATAGATATTTGAAGCCATGGATCATTCCAGATCCAGAAGTAATGTTTATTCCAAGAGTGAAAGAAGATGAATGCCTCATTTTAGCCAGTGATGGTCTATGGGATGTTATGACAAATGAAGAAGCATGTGACCTTGCTCGGAGACGAATACTTCAATGGCACAAAAAGAACGGTGCAACACCGCCGACTTCAGAAAGGGGCGAGACAATCGATCCTGCTGCTCAAGCTGCGGCGGAATACCTTTCGAACCGAGCTCTCCAAAAAGGAAGCAAGGACAACATCACAGTACTTGTGTTGGATCTGAAAGCTCAAAGGAAGTTCAAGAATAAGACATGATTCGGTCTTCAACCTTGCCATATGACATAATTTCATATGGTTTGAATATAGTTTTTCCCTTCTAGTACCTCTCCATTGTTTCAAGAGTCTTGGCGTGAACCATCCATGACAAGTTCTGGCTATTGAAAATCTTAGCTGTGCCGTAGGAAATAGGAGATTATGTCGATTCCATGCTTGACATTGTGGGAAATTGTATCATTGTGCCTCCCGAGTTAAAAATCACTCTGAGAGGTATTTGTTTTGTATTTTTTCAACCGCATGGTGCTTATAAAAGCTAACTATATAAACTGGTTTTCGGCCTTTGGGCCGTGTCACGCACGTTACTTTTATATATATATAATATATAATTATGAGATTTTATTTTATTCGCTAATGAATTGATAAATTTGAATAAAAAATATTTTCATTATTATTTAATTATTTGTATTTTTTATTTTTATATTTTTTCACAATTTTTTTGTATTGACGGTTTTTTTTTTTTTTAATCCTGAAAATATATATGTTTCTCATAGCTCAAATGAGCATGAATGCACTGACTCTCTTCTTAGCAAGATTTTAAAAACAAGAAATAAAAAGTCTTTTTTATTTTCAACTTTTTAAAATTTTTTTTTTAAAAAAAAAAAATCATTTTTTTCAAATTCTATAACATTAAAATTTTGAAATACTTTTTTTATGAAAGAGATTCCCTTTTTTTTCTTTCTTCTTTTACCTTCTCGTAATCTTTTAATTTTTTTTTTCATTTTTTTATTTTTTTTATTTTTTATTTTAGAACTTTGTGAAAGAAATATATCTATCTCTTAATATTTCGAAATTTAAAAAATGTTTCTGGTTTTTTTAGTTTTTCAAATATTAATAAAAAAATAAAATTAACGACTTAATTGTGCAATAATAAAGAAACAAATCCAATATCTTTCATACAATTCAAAAATTAAATTAAAAAAACATACGAATCCAGTTTCTATACATGATGATGGAATAAAATTTTCATAAATAAGTGTATATCTTTTTGTTAAATTAAGTCTTTGTGCTTATATTTATTTAAATTAAATTAATTTGTTACAATTGAAACATAAAGGTTGTTGACTTGTTGTTTAATTGGCTCCCGAGTCCCGAGAAAAGAAAAACAAAAAAGCAGAATAATTTATAAAACAATTAGTACTATTACTCTATATACTAGTTTATTTTACACGTGCAAAAGCACGTAAATAATATAATAAATGTATATCAAATTAGATATTTTTTAAATAAATTTATATATTAAATATTTGTTTTTGGTAGAAAATTATATAAAATGATATTAAATGTTATCAAAACTATTACAAATGTTATTAAAATTATATTAAAGGTTATCAAAATTATTTCAAAAATTATTAAAATTATATCAAAGGTTACCAAAATTATATTAAGAGTTACCAAAATTATATCTATAGTTATCAAAATTATACCAAAATTACCAAAATCATATCAAAAGTTATTAAATAAAATTATATCTTTTTTTTTTGGATAATTAAAGTAAACTTATATTAAATATTACTAAAATTATAAAAAATTACAAAATTATTTAAAAATATCAAAATTATATCAAAGGTTATCCAAACTATATCAAGGTTATCAAAACTAAATTAAAGATTTACCAAAATCATATCAAAGGTTGTCAAAATTACATCAAAAAGGTTATCAAAACTATACCAAAAGTTATCAAAATTAATACAAATGTTATCAAAATTATATCAAAGGTTACCAAAACTATTACAAATGTTATCAAAATTATTACAAAGGTTATCAAAAATTTTACACAGGTTTTCAAAATTATATTAAAGGTTACCAAAATTATATCAAAGGTTACCACAATTATATCAAAGGTTTCCACAAGGGTTACCCAAAAATTATGTCAAACGTTACCAAAACTATATGAAAGTTATCGAAATTATATTAAAAATTATCAAACTTATATCTAAAGTTACCAAAACTATTAGAAAGGATATTATATCAAAAGTTATCAAAATTTTATCTAAAGTTACCAAAACAATTATAAAGGATATCAAAATTATATAAAAAATTACCAAAATTATATCTAAAGTTACTAAAATTGTTACAAAGATTACTAAAAGGATATCAAAATTATATCAAAGATTACCAAAATCATATCAAAATTTGCCAATTATATCAAAAGTTATCAAAATTATATCAAATGTTGCCAAAATTATGTCAAAAGTTACCAAAATTATATAAATGTTGTTAAAATTATATCAAAGGTTATCAAAATGAAAAAATAATATTAAATGTTAAACCAAAACTATATCGAAAGTTAGCAGAATTATTTAAAAAGTTACCAAAACTATATCCAAGATTACCAAAATTATAACAAAAGTTATCAGAATTATATTAAAGGTTATCAAATATCAAAGATTACAAAAATTATTAAAAAGGTTAACAAAATTATATCAAAAGCTATCAAAATTATATTCAAGGGTATCAAAATTATATCCAACTTTGTCAAAATTATATTAAAGGTTATCAAAATTATATCAAAAGTTACCAAAATTATATTATAGGCTTTCAAAATTATATCAAAGGTTACAAAAATTATATTAAGGATTATCAAAATTACATCACAGACAATCAAAATTATATCAAAGTTTACTAAAATTATTTCAAAGGTTACCAAAAGTTTATCCAAAGTTACCAAAATTTTATAAAGATTATCAAAATTATATCAAAAATTATCAAAATGACAAAATCATATTAAAGAATAAAGACTATCAAAATCATATTGAAGGTTACCAAAATTATATCAAATGTTACCAAACTTATTTTAAAGGTTACTAAAACTATATCAGAGATTACCAAAACAATTACAAATATTATTAAAATTATATCAAAGATTATCAAAACTATATCAAAGGTTATCAAAACTATAAAAAAACATTATCAAAATTATATCAAAAGTTATCAAAATTATATTAAAGGGTATCAAAAATTATCAAAAGATTATCAAAATCATATCAAAAGTTGTCGAATTTATATCAAAGGTCACCAAAATTATATCAAAAATCATATAAAAGGTTATCAAAATTAAATCAAAGATTATCAAATTAATATCAAATGTTATAAAAATAATATCAAAGGTTATAAAATCATATCGAAGGTTATCAAACTTATTTGACAGGTTACCAAACGTATATCCAAGGTTACTAAAATTATATTATGAAAATCATATCAAAGATTTTAAAATAATATAAAAGGTTATCAAAATCATTTCAAAAGTTAACAAAATTATATCCCAAGTTGTCAAAATTATATCAAAATTATATTATAAGCTTTCAAAATTATATCAAAAATTATCAAAACCAAATTTTTTATCAAAGGTTAACAAAATCATATCAAAGGTTATCAAAAATTATATCAAGGCTTATCAAACTTATAGAAAAGGTTATCAAAATTATATCAAAGGTTACCAAAATTTATCAAAGGTTACCAATATTATATAAAAAGTTATCAAAATTGTATCAAAGGTATCAAAATTATATCAAAAGTTATTAAAATCATATCAAGGGCTATCAAATCATATCAAAGGGTATCAAAATTATATTAAATGTTATATTATATATTTACATTATATAAAAAATTATATATTTTTTGTTACTTATTATATATTTATATCAAAATCATTCATGTATAATCTCATATGATAATATATATTATTGTAATTTAACATAATTTTATAATCCATGTGTCCTATCATACTATCAATTAAATCTTAATTATCATATTTGATTATATCTTCATTTTTCTATTCTTGTCAGTAAATAATGTTTTAAGATTTTTCGTCGCCTAATAGCTAGATAAATAAGATTTTGATTTTTAACTAATAAATATTTTTTTAATATTATTTCAAAACCTTATTATTATTTTTATTAACAATAAATTTGGAAGTGTTGTTCTTATAAAAAAATTTAATAAAAAAAATAGATAAACCAAAATTAATCAATTTTTAATTTAAATAAAAAATTTAAAAAGTTTACTTTAATAAGTACTTTAATGTTTAAAATAAAATAAAAATAGTTAATGTTTTACTAATTTAATAAAAAATCAATAATTAAGGATAATATAGTTAATTTAATAAATTGTTTAAGACAAATATATAGTTTACTATTTGCATTTTAGGAGTTGGCACTTTTATATATATTTATTTTCAGACACACATTCTACCCGTGTAATTAAGTTTATTTATTTAAAAAATTAATATTAAGAAAATTTTAAAATATTTAAAAATAAATTTACTTGTTTGGATGAGGCATTATCTAATTTGATATAATTTTTTTTTTTTATAATTGTTGATAATTATTATATCTTTATTTGTGTTTTCTTAATATACTCATATTGCATATTTAAATATATATATATATATGTTTTTATCTTTAAATATCATTATTCTTCTTTTTATTATTATTTTTTAATCTTATTAAATTCTAATAGACTAATTTTTTTTTTAAGAAATATTAACAAAAATTTACAAATAATAACATTTTAAAATACGCTCATATCAACAACAACAAAAATCAAAATTTTAAAAAGACTCATTCAAACGTACTTTTTCTTATGAAGAAGCTTAGAAATATATATATATATATATATTATCAACTTTATTAATTTCTAAAGCAACCAATCGTTTTTATAAGATTAGAAAGTTGATTCGATTCTAAAAACTCATTTAATGTACTCAAATATGAACTCTACCACATTCGATTTGAATATAAAATTCAAAAGATTTAAATTCTACCTAAACTCAAATTAAAAAATTCAAACTTGAATGAACACTCAATCTAAGTCCCTTTAATTTTTTTTTCTTGTTTACTGGTAGTGATGTATTATTTTTATTGAAATTAATCGAATTAAAATTTTCATATTTTCTTTATTTTTCCTCTTCTAAGTTTGTTTTACATGCTAAATTGGATTTTTCATCTTATATAAAGTTTTTTTTTTTTTCAAATTTATTGATATCTAGCAACCAATTGTTTTTCATATAATTAAAAAAGATGGTTTGATTTTTTTTTGTCTACTTTATATTTTGTAAAGCGTTATTATGCAATATTACTATGCATTAGTGTAATTGTCACATATATATACACTGTTCTCTTTTATTTTTCGAAAAGCATAATTTTCAATCCTCATTATATTTATGACAGTTATAATAGTTTCTTTAATTTAATTAGATATTGAAATAAAAATAAATGTATTGTATTACTTTAGCTATAATAGTTCAAGGCTGAAGAGATCCTATAATAACTATTGATGTTAAATACATTAGTATTGTATTTTGTTTATTATTTTATGATTGAAAAACCTTTTAATAGGGCAATGATGCACATTAAAATTTATATTTTAACAAATTTTTTTGGTAAATTATATTGCAATATTTAATTATTAAGTTGTTTAACCCGCATTGCTTAATGTAATTTTTTTTTTCTTTGTTGGCTAAAGTAATTTTTATGAACTTATTCTATTAAAGTACACACATAAATTTTTTAAAAAAATTCTGTTAGAAGATTTTTTACAATTTGTAATGGATTTAGATTATTGAGATGTTGTTACTTTAACCTAATTAAAGTTAAATTATTACAAAAAATATAAAAATAATTATTTCATCAGAAAATAACCATATATGTGTTGGCGATTTTTTTGGCAAAAATAGTATTTACAATATGACCGGCAAATTTTCACTAAAGTAATAAAAATATCACTATTTACTTTTATCATACTTGATTTCACGCATGCATGTACTTATTTTATTCTTTTATTATTTTTTAGAGAGTCAACTGTTTTATATACTTTTACATTCACATTTAAGATATTTCATAATTAATTGTTTTTGTTATTATAATTCAAAATCCTATTATTATTATTATTATTATTATTATTATTATTCTTATCGATAACTTTGTTCTCATATAAATTTCTAGGACTACATTCAAATTAATAAATAAAAACTAAGGATAGAAAGAAGAGATAATTTTTTTTGATAAAAAAAAAAGAGATAATTAAATTGCTTCTTGGACTACTAATTCATTTTGTTATCAATAATAGTTTTGGTGTCGTTCACCTTTTTTTTTTTTTTTTTTGCTGATTTAATCATGAAATAAGAATATTTTCGACAAATAAATTTGTGATGTAATGCTTAACCTGTCAACTAATGTTATATGATATGCTTCTCTTTATTCTTAGCTTTCATTTATATATTTTTATTTGAATTCAGTTCTCCAAAATTAATAGTTTATTTTTATTTGAATCAAAGTCTTTATTGCTAGTGCAAACAATTACCATAAAAAGTGTCAATAGCATCTTTAAGCTATACGATCATGTTCTTTTTTATTATTATTATTTTTTTGTTATTTTTTTGGCCAGATTTGTGGTGATTATTAACAAATAGCCTCTTTAGGCTCTACGTCCATATTCTTCTTTTTTATGTTTTATTTTTTTGAAGATTATTATCTATTTGTCATATTCTAATTTCATTATATTAAATATTTTAATTTCCATCATAATTGTTGTGTTTCAATAAAAATCTAAAAATAATTTATTAATATATACATTAATTTAATCCTATTACATTTAACTAAAATTGAAAAATATATCAAATTAGAATTTTGTTATTTTGATAATTTTATAAGGGTATCAAAGGCGGTTGATTGTGATAATTAAAGTAATCTAAAATCGAAAGCACGAAGCAAGAAAAGCTACATAGCATAAAAATTTAAAATTAAATAACAAAACAATGTAAATTACTAAAAGATTAATGCAAATTCATGTCATGCTTACAGAGGAAAATATAGATGCACAAATCGGTGAGATTCTTATTGATGGGTGAGATTTTAATTATGTTTTTAGGATGCCTTAAATAAACTTTTAATTCACTCTTAAAACATAAGGATAGTATTTGAGTATGAAAAGGAAAAAATAAGAGTCATAGATTGTTTATAGGAGTCTAATAATTAAAAAAGTTAAAATTAACATTTTAATAAGAAAGTATTTTTCTAATAACAAAAAGAAAAAATATTTTTAATTAATAAAATATTTTATAAGGGTATTTTGGTCAATCATTTTTAGCACTTTCGGTGTTCACACTTTTATATATATATATATATATATATATATTTGGATTATGTCATATTAAAATATATATTCTATTTGGTGATAAGATAAGCATATATTAGCTAACAATTTATATAAGTTTCTCATTAATAAATTAATTAATGAATTTGAATTTAAATCCTGAAATAAGAAAAAAAAATTATAAATATTAAAATTTAAAATCCAAATCTATTAAATGTTATATCTTAAAAATAATAACATAAATCAATTAAATTCTGAATTCAAAAACATAATATGTTTGATTTAGCTTTTTTTTTTTTTTCTTTTTCAGTGCTTGCTATTTGGCAAATGTTTTACTATCAGGAGGTTAAAAGGAAGAAAAAAAAAACAATTCTCAAATAGCAAACACTAAAAAGCAAAGGAAACTAAAAGGATATTTCAAAAACTTATATATATGAATGAATTTCTTCATTCAATTTCTCTTATTTTGGCTCCCTTTTTCTTTCATATATTTTACAACTAGCATTCTAGCAATTTAGCAATATGTGGAAAAAAAACACACACCAGAGAATAACTACTGGTAACTGAGGCGTCGCCCCATGCATTATTGTTAGGATTATTTATTGATTATTGTTCATTCATAGTATAATAAAAGGGAAGGGAAGCCACCCCGACAACCTTCCATTCTAGTTCTAGTGCTAAAATAAGCTTAGTATTTCCTGTAAGCTAACTCCTGCACGACCTCAGCCAGATTTTTTTCTTTCTGAATGCTCTGAACCCAATTGGCATTAATGTGAACCCGCTCAAGGCTCTGCTTCAACGTTCTCGCAATTGAAGCCTTTGCACGGCTTTCAAAGAACTCCTCCACTTCCTTCACTTTCTCAAATGAAGCAAACTGATTTCCAAGGGAGAATAATAAAAAGAAGAAAATTAAAAATATACATATGACATTTATATGATAACAAATCTCTACATTAAAGGGTAAAAATAAGCACTGAAACAGAAAGCATAACAGAGAAAAACAAATTCAGATTATAAATTACAATGAAGTTACAGAGAAAGAGGGCAGCGCACAAACCGGTGAGACAATTGCACTGACAAATCGTGTTATCAGGAATCCTTTACCATAGGTTTTTGCAATGAGATCCCAGTTATCCTGTATTACCAATCATTAGCAGACAGATAGATAAGAAGAAAGGAATTTGGAAAAAGAAATAGCAGGACCTAAAATCAACAATACTCTTGTTCTTCTTTATATTACGAAATGATAATTTCGTAATATATATATAAAAAAAAAAGATGATTTCCACAAGATGTATTGCCAAAAGATTGGATATTCACCAGCATTACAAGTTCCAAAACTGTCAAGACTAAGACACTCTTTTCCGCAAGATGATGTCTCTCTTCCCCCCCCCCATACCCTCCATCCTTGTCTGAAAAAAAAAAAAAAAATCCATGGTTGCTAGTATTTACCTTGAACCAAGTCCAGGCAACTTCACGTCCTTCCTTGCTAACAGCCAGTCCATATACAGCATCTTGGCTGCGAACCTGAACAAAAAGGAAAATGTTGACACAATCAGAATTTGGTTTAGTTAGTTTATTAAGATAAATGCTCGCTTTTCAACCAACAGTTAGAATACCTCAGAAGACAACGCAAAGTTTAGAACTTCAAGAACTATACCCTGATCTGGACAAGATGCCAATGAACCTACAAAAAGAAACAAGTGATACACTTGTCAAATTCCTAGACTCAAATCAAACCATCTGCATCACAATGGCAAGGATTTGTCAGTACCTAAAATGCGAATTTTCTCCTGGCTTAGATCAGTCTCTCTATAAACTCTCAAAAGAGACTCCAAACCTGCTCTGTTAGAGGAGTTGACTTTCTGAATTACAGCTACATATGCTGCCTGAAACCATCACTAATAGTTAATGAATGAGCAATAGAAAAAGGGGGGGGGGGGGGACAATTGTCTCAACTAACCCTTCACAAGCAACAACCTTTCTTATGTCAGGAGGGAGGAGTGGTGTGTTTCTGTCATTCAAGAACGCATGAAATCGCCTACTTGCTTCAGTCAGTGTCTCCTCGTGCCCAAGCATAGCAAGTGCAGTCAAAATTTCTCCTCTCAACATTGCATCCAGATGACTCTCACCTTGTTTAGCATCCCAACCAAGCTTCCTGTAAGAAATTAAAACAGACAGAAGAATGTCAAAAAGAAGCCTATCTCCCTTACCTTTTATGTCGGAGTGCTATCTATTTGTGTCAAAAGATATAATAGGACTAGGCTTATGAAGAACAAAAAGAATCCTTTCTCTTTTGAAGCTTTATATACTTGTGAAAATATGTAATAAGACCAAGTTTCCATTTCCTTATGAAGATTAAAAAGAATCCATTCTCTTAATTTCTTTGGTCAATTTACAAGCTCAAGCACCTAAACTGGTTGGTCACATTGGTTCACTCTTGTTTTAGATTAAGAATTGGATTAAATAAAATGGACAATAGCTTCTCAATTGGTTTCAAAAAATTATCACATGTGTTGCTACTTGCTACGATCCAATCAGATTTAACTTATACTTGAAGTCATCATTAATCCAGCATACCAAGCTGTAATCCATATAGCCATGAACCAGTAACTACATTTAAGATAACTTACTCAGCAGAATATAGGAAAAGGTTAAGAAAAAATTGATTAATGTCATCCATTAGTTCAGGTCTTGCATCTGCTGCAATTCTCCCAACCTTATATGTAATCTGTGAAAAGCAAGAGTCAGAATCAGGACTCAGAGCATAACTGAAGTAAATTTAAACAAGATAAGAGATTAACATTACACTAATCAAGTTGGACAGCACAGTATACTCAAGTTCCTCTCGGTAAGCACCCATCAAGATAAGCAAGGAGGTCAAAGGCAGCTGGCGTGCCATACAAAGTGCAAATGAATCATCAAGAATGCCTGAAAAAAGGAAGATGTAATGTTAACTTATCTCTTTTACCATTCTAGAATACTATGCAGTCTAATGAAAATATTCAAATTACCAAATCTGTCGGTTGCAGTCAAGTATTTGTTTTCTATTGCATCGCTGAGTCTAGCTGAAAGTTCCTCATCATATTTCACCCTATAGAAACCAGTTTGATCCACATTAAGCTTTATCCAAGAATGTGCTATGCCACTTTTGTTGCTGTCAGAAAAGAACTCCTTTACATCATGAGTATCGAACTTTGTTTGCAACAAGAAGCTTTTCTTGTTGTCATATGACCCACAACAAAATGTTATTGGGACAATCCACTGCCCGTCCCCATGGGAACCACTAGAGAAGAATTGTGACTGCCATTCATAAAAGGAAATAGCTGACAATGAATTTAAATTTGAGAGATACGATTCCAAATTTTTAATTGAACAAAATCCCATCTTCCCCCTACCAATCCACCCAACCAAAAAGAATCAAACATGATTAAACCTGCTCAAATTCCAACTTCTGATCTTTGACTTTGACAGAGACAACTGGATACCCCATCTGCTTTGTCCATGTATTCATTAGCTTGTTCACCGGTTCACCAGATCCCTCCTCAAGGGCAGCCCATAAGTCTTCAGTCTTCGCATTTGAGCATGCATGTTTTTTTATATATGAAGCAAGTGACCTCTGATCACAGGAATGTTTCACATGTAAATAAATCAAGTTAACCTTTGAGCTCAAGATATTCAAAGAAGAATGATACTAATTTAAGTTCATAAATGCAATGAAGAAGATTGGTGTAACAACTGATACAGGAATCATGATTCATTAACAAACCAGGCCAACCTGAAAGCATTCAGCACCTAAATAGCTTTGTAGCATCCGGATAACTGATGCACCTTTTCTGTAACTTATAGAATCAAAAATTTCGTCAATTTCAGCCGCACGATTTATTTCCACCTGCAAAGTAAAATATTTTGATTATCAAATATTCTAGAAACAAGCAGGCATACCTCTTATGTAGAGAAAATAATCTTACTCAATATCCATTTACCTCAATTGGGTGGGATTCTGCAAGCCCATCCAACCTAAGACCGTCAGTAGATTCATCAAGAAACTGAGTCCATATTTTCCATTCTGGAAACAAGCTATCAGTTGCCAAGTAGCTCACCTGAAAATGCATAATCATTAGAAACCCAGTTTCTAGCACATGCTGGTAGCAGTAAATAGTTATTGACACGAAAAAGAAAAAGAAAAAAAACCAAAGTGCCTTACCCATGTTGCAAAACCCTCATTCAGCCACAAATGTGTCCACCATTCCATCGTCACAAGATTACCAAACCACTGGTGTGCCAGTTCATGGGCCACCACAGTTGCAACCTTTACAGAAACCAAGTAGTATTGTCAAACATTTTGTCTGATGCAAGATGAAATAATCTGAAAAAGACACCAATATAGTTTACAGATATTACCCTCTGCTTATTGGCAGCTGCAGAATGCTGCTCGTCATAGAGCAAAGCTGTTTCACGGTATGTAACTAAGCCATAGTTCTCCATTGCCCCAGCAGCAAAATCAGGAATAGCAATCATATCCAATTTAGGAAGAGAGTAGGGTACCGCAAAATAGCTGTAGAAGCTAACTGAATTAATTTGGGACTAAATTCCAGAAAATAGATCTTAAGAGTAAGTATACACGTGAAAGAACGGCCAGTTTTCTTCACTAGTTCGAATCATCGGAGACATAAAGTGTGGGAATAACAATCAATATGCAAGCAATTAAATGATGAGAAAATGTACTCTTTGTACAACTCAAGCGTCCCCACAGCAACATTTAGAGCAAATTTCCCTTGATTTGCCTTCCCAACTTGACAGTATACTCGAACTTTAATCCCTGTGCATAGGTACAGGTAAACAAATAAAGGCAATAAATAATAGAGTATGACTGCACTGTCAACACAAGAAATAGATGATAGTCTGATCATACCATCTGACGTGTGATCTTCCACAAAATCGAACAAGCCAACAACAACAGCCACTAAATAAGTAGACATGATTGGTGATTCTTGATAAGAAACAGTTTTCAGAGACCCATTCACTTTCTCCTCAACAACTGGCATGTTTGAGAGGGCCATTAGTTCAGATTGCACATCTAACGTGATCTTAAATGTAGCCTATAACACAAGTTATCTCATAAAAAAAGTGATATCAAGACTAAACTTAACAACTAATAAACTCAAGTTTTTAGAATAGCTAAAACTATAACCTTGCAAGCAGGTTCATCCCAACAGGGAAAGCATCGCCTAGCATCAGCCGGCTCAAACTGTGTCACTGCCATATTCTTCTTCTCACCATTGTGCTCATATGTACTGAATTTCAAAATATCATTAATTAGATAAACATGCTACTCTTTTTTTTCTTTTCCATCAAAACTACCTATATAAGCACGAAATGAGTACCTTCTATAGAATCCTTTCATTCTGTCATTTAAGACTCCTTCAAATCCAATAGCCAAAACTCCCAACCCGAGAGGAAGTGTCTCAGCAAAATCTAATGCCAAAATCTCATCCTCTTCCACTAAGTCTACTTTCGACGCCTCGAATACCTGCTTAACAATCAGTTACATCACATTAAGTTGACCAAATTTTAGTCAAATAAAAAAATAGGAAATCTAACTTCGAATCCTAAAAATAACCTAATTATAGTGGAAATGTAGAAATGAAAAGCTGTGATGCAATTAAATATCTCCGTGGAACTAAAAAAAACTTTGTTGAGATCGAGGAGACCTTGGAGGAGTTACGAGGGGAGAAGGAGACGGAGCCGGGGTTGATGGAGAGTTCGGCGGCATTGAGGACGATAAAGCGAGTGTCAGCGACTATGTCGAGGTCAATTGAGACGGAGCCGGCGAATTTGCAGGCGGAGAGGTCAGGTTTCAGCCGGCGATCGTAGCGTTTCGGAATCGCGAATTTTGGAAGACGAGGTTGCCCCTTGAATTGCTCCATTTTTTCGGGAGATGAGTCCAGGCGAGTTACCGAGAGTGTTGAAATCAAAGTTGAACTGAAAGTGTTGGAGAACTGAGGTGGGTATTTATACAGCTTGCTCTGCAAGAGCGGGACTGTTGCAAAGATAAACGACAGCGTTTAACATCTTTGGTAGCGTGTGGTATATTTTTAATATAGCCATAGTAATTTAATTATCGAGATGATCTTGTTACTAAAAAAAAATAAAAAATTTATGTATATTATAATAATTACACAAATTAATAATTTTAATGTTATTCAAAAAAATAATTTGTAAAATACTAGTAATTTTTTTATTTTATAATTAAGTATAATTAATTATAAAATTAACAAATATATTTATTGATAAATAAATTAATATTTATAATATAAATTATGTAAAAAAACATTTAAATTATAAAATAACATTTATATCTATTAAAATCATAATTAAATAAAATAAAAAGATTTGTTATATATATATATATATATAACAGTTTTAAAAAAAGAAACAGTAAAAGAAATTAGCACTTATTTACTTTTTGAACTTGATAAAATGAATATTAGTTTGAAAATATAAAAATTTATAAAATAAATATAATTATGAGAGAAAGTAAATTTTTAATTCACATATTAAATAGGTAATATTTGATTATAGTTGATTTTACATATCACTTCACCTTTGTGATAAAAGTTTTTGACCCTTTTATATGGGAATTATATCACTCTCCAAGACAGTAATCTGATCACTCTCGATAATCTAAAATCACTGTCACGTAAGATCACTGAATACTTACCAAACATAATGATTTATTCATCATGTGTAAATCACCATAATTTTTAGAGTGATGATCTTGTATCAAACACCAGCTTTGGATACAAAACAATCAATATTAAATATTAATATAGCAAAAAAATAAAAATTATCAATCTCAACCCACTTGTAGGTAAGAATAGTGTTATTTGGTTGGATGGTTTCGAATATTTTCCTCATTAACCATGCTTTATCTATAAAAAAATCCAAGTCCAATTTATTTTGTTCCTCGGTTTAATTATGTTAATTAAATGAAAAAAACAATTAACAGACATAAGATTATTTTATAAATATAAAAAAATGTTTTTTTGCAAGAAACATTAACATTTATTAAATATTTTGAGCAAAGAAAAATAGTTAATATTTGAGGACATTTAAAAGTTTGTATGAATAATGTATTTATAATATATTTTTATTTATTTTTATTATTTAGAAGTGAAAATAATCGTTTAAATAACATACACTTTAGATCGCGCTGCACCTAACAAAACAACATGTGAGTCGTTCAACTTAGTAATCTCAACACCGATATTGTGACTTGAAAAAGTTAAAAAATCTGCATAAAAATTTACTTCCTTATAAATATGATATAGTTGACAAATTTAATTCCGATTCAATATTTATTTGCAATCATATATTAATTAATAAAAAAGATTTTTCTTATAAAACGATTGTAAAATCTTTAAGTTTTTTAATTACTAGAATGTTGAATAAATAAAAAGCTTACCACTTTTTAGTACATGGTTTGATAATAAGAATATGAAAGCAAGAATCTTAGTATTACTTTTTTGTCACTTCATCATCATCTCAATTTTCAAAAATCTATGCTATATTCTTTTAAAATATTTACCACTTTCTAGTTCATAGTTTGATAATAAGAATATGAATGCAAGAATCTTAGTATTATTTTTTGTCAATTCATTATCTATCTCAATTTTTTTTAAAAAATGGTATATTCTTTTAAATTATTTACCGTTGTTTGTGCTCTTTAATTTATTTTATTTTTCTAATAACTACATAATCAAATGAGTGACAATTTGATTAAGACCTTTTAATTAATAAAATCGAAATGTTAAAATCTCAACTCAATATTTGAAGATAAGAGTGACCGAGGAAAATAGATAGCAATAAAATAAATAAAAATTAAGTGATAACATCTATAAATATAATGGATTGATTATAGTCTAAAAATATAAGGATTTGGAAACAAATAAATCTTACTTTGACAAGATGATGCATTATATTTATACTGCAAGTAGTAGTAGTAATATTTTAAAAAGTTATAATTGAAAAACTAAATGACTTGTCAATAACTCAAGTAATAATTCATTTTCTTTTAAAATCATAATAACAAGAAGATCCCTTTTTCTATAGTAAAAAATATATTTTAAAACAATTTTCGTTTTTTTATTTTTTATGGAGTAAAACAAATTTGTTAGGAAGCTCAAAACATAAACCTGTTCACGAGTCGGATAGCTCGTTTAGCCTGGTAGGTTCAGCCCGTATAGGATCGGGATTGGATAAGATATTTTGTAATTCTACTCGGCTCGGTCCGGCCCGACCCGAATTATTATTTATTAAATAATTTTTTTTATTTAATTATAAAAAATATATTAATATTGATATTAATATAAAAATAATATTTTAATATTTTTAAATAGTGAAATGGATTTATACGGGCTGACCCGGGTCAAACCCGAATGGGCTTGAATAAGAAAAAAATAAATTTTCCAGACCACGGCCCATAGAATATAGTTATTAAAATTAATCATTTCAAATTCACAAACAAAATAAATGACTATAAAAAGAGTTGGAGGGTCGGATTAGGATGTAATCAAACTAAATCGAAAACAATGCAAAACTCAAGTTTAAGTTCAACTCAAAATTTGAGATTTGAAATTTTATTTGATCGAGTTTTATTATTTTAAATTTATGCTTAACTCAAAATAAAAATCGAAGTATTTGAATTTGTTTAATTAAGTTTGTCATTTGTGGTTGATTAAGCCCGTTTGATTATCATTTGTATGTAATATTAATATACATAATTAAAAAAATCTCAAATAAGTTTGCGAATTATTCGAGTTAGTGTTAGTGATTAAGATGCTCAAATTATTTGAACAGGTAATGCGAGATGGGAATGAGCAAGAGAGACAAGAAAAGCAACTTCACTTCAACATCGCCTTGTGTTCTTCGATCTGCTTACCACAATTGCTCTAACAGGTCGCTTCTTCTTTCCTCTTATTTTCTATTTCTCTAAAACCCCTCTTAAGCCCTAGCTCTGTCTCTCTCATTTTCAGCTGGTCCTTCGATAAATTTGTACAGGGTCAGTGGGATAAAGAGGAATGTCTTTCCGAGTGCCAAAATTACAGAGCTTGTAAAGTCCATCTTACTTTCTTTTCTTTTTTTTTCTTTTTTTCCCTCTTGAATATGTTACTTTATTCGTTTTGCTTAATTGATTTTCTTTTGTTAGATAGGAACATTTAGATGATAAGCATCTAAGTCCCTTCTTGGAAGCTGAAGGTGCTGTCGGTTCCATTTTTCAAGAGCACAGTGGAAACCCAATTGACAATACTTCTAAATAGTGTCAAAAAGGTGAAGAAGCTAACTAAAGTTATATTTTCATCAGTTTTTTCAACTGTCTATCGTATTTCCTTCCAATTGCATTATTTGGAATTTTTTTAGCATATGTTCCTCAAACATTGTGATTTTCGCCGCTGATATTATAGGATGTTGAGGAATATTGTTTATAGGTGGTTGTTACTTTGTTAAAATCTTAGTGGAGGAACTCAATTATAATGTTATTTAATAATACTAGAATATAGATGTAGTTTAATAGATTCATTAGATAAAACCTGTTTCTGACAAACTAGTGAAAAGCACTCTAAATAGCACCTTGATACAGGCTGTTGATAGTTCTATAAGGAAGTTCATTACTCCGAAATTGCGATCTAAGACGAGGAATTTAATTGGAAGCTCTGGATAGACTATTTAAAGAAAAACATGTGACTGGTAGACCCATCAGATCTCAGACCCGCCAGACATGCTCACAAGACCTAGTCTGTCAAGGTGTCCTATCCATAGAATTATACGCAAGCCCAACAAGCCAGCCCCAAAGTCAAGGCCCGATACAACAAGCTCCATGACTATTGGAAGCTAAGACCTCCGAACACGTGGTCGCCTCCCTTTCTCCCAACAGTTACGTCATCAGTCACCTCGGCGTCTATTTGGGGCAGTGCAGGATATTAAATGTAGCAGTTTCTCTTCGATGGGCATTAAATGCGACTGTCTTCTCGGCGAAGCCCCCGAAACCGCTCACTCCCAATGTCCAACCAGAGACGGACACGTGAAATCAACAAGTCGCCTAAACAGGTATAAATAACCCACTCGAGGACTGCTCAAGGTAATATCTCTCTTTAAGAATACTTTCTCTCTATTTCTCTCTCAAACCTTCTTATCCAAATACTGACTTAAGCATCGGAGCGTGTCCCGGAGCTCAACCTCCGGTGCCCTCTGATCCTTTTTCCTCGCTCGTAGAACCTCAAATCACCAGGAGCACCACCTCGACACAAATAAACCTCAACAGTTTCAATCCTTAACCACCGAAAACTGATAGATCATACATGTGGGTTTGAGTGCATAATTTATTGTGTGTATATCATGGGAAGTTCTACAACTCATACTCTGGTCATTGATCCATTCTGTCCTTGTTTAATCCCACGACTTGATAGCATGACAGACAACATTTAAGTAGTTGTAAAAGCATTGCTTCTTCTCTACTGTCTTATAGGTGGAGCGAGCCTGATCCGATGCTACATTGTATTGTTCTGATTTTGCTGGAGTTCGATTCATTCTACATTTTGTGGACTTCTTTCCGTCATCCAAAATACTGTCATTTGAATAAGACAGAACAGAATAGTCATCATCTCATGTTCAACCTATATGTCACAAGATGTTGATCCTATGTTGTTTCGACTCTTCATTATTTTTTTTGAAATATTCGTGTTCGACGTATATTCGGATATAGGTATAGGATATGAACCTCAATGATCCTCCAAATATATGAAAAAACTTAAAATAAATCAAACACATCTGTATCAGATACTCACATCCGAATCCGAATAACATAGTGTTGATCTAATGATGTCTACTTCTAAAGGCATCAGCATAGTCTGGAAAATTTGTTTCAGAATCTGATTTCTATTTTCCACGAGGCATTCCTTGGATGCCGCAGTTTTTAAGTGGATTATTGATTATAATTTATAAGATGTGACCAAATGCCTTAACTGCTATAAGTTTCTTTTTACTGCAAGAATGAATTTTTCTTCCTTCTGTTATTTTCTTTTATTGACAAGGTAATTGTTGTTGTTTCTGCAGGCAATCAACATATGTCATTTGTTAAAGCTGGTTGCAAGTAACAATCATCCTCGCTTGCAGATATTAATTGAACAACATAAAATTTAATTTTTTTTATAATAAAAGTCGCAAATTGATATAGTAAAAAGAGTTGTAAATATTAAAATTTAAAATTTAAATTTTGTAAATATTATCTCTTAAAATAATTATATAAATTAACTGAATTAAACTTCGAATTCAAACAACATAAATTTTGATACAAAAATATTCTTGAAATTCATGAATCCTTAATATTTCCATTGCTATACATCATTTCCCCTATTAAAACCTAACGAAAGGAGTAAAGATCCTTTAATGCGTGATCAGCTGGGGGATCCAACAAATTGCATGGATATATATAGATTGAAAATTTTAGTTTTTTTTAGATTAAAGCAGAGAAAGAATAACCTGTGGGTGGATGATGATAATCTCAATGGCATACCCAAATAATGAATCAAATTTGTTCATACTTACAATTTGACGGCAAATGAACCCATTGCTTGGATAATAATATGAGGTCGGCGACACAGTATCTTAACTCCATTAGGCTTTTGGCTTGCGTCAATTTCACCAACTAATCAAAGTACGAGGCTGTTCATACAAAGACAAAAACATTAACTTTCCACTTTTGTTCCGTCAAAATTTTCCGGGAAATCAGAGAAAATATATATATATATATATATAAAAAAAAATTAGACGATCCCAAGAAAATCCCAACTAAACCAATAACCTCCTTTATCAATTTTCAGTTTCTTTCAAAGGAGAGTTTATTATTCTTGATTGTTACTCTTGTTTTAGTCAAAAAGCTGAGCTACTGAAATCGATCAAGGTTTTGATTACTGTTTGATCTGACAGGAAAGAGGAGTCAGATTTCAAGTAAGTAACTTTTAATTTACTTTGATTAATTCCTTTCTGGGTTTTTAATGATTTGTCTTGTAGTTCATCTTTTTTCTTCCTTTGTGGTGCATGACTTAATGATTCAAGTAGGTTGTTGAAGATATCTGGAGAAACTGAATTTGTTAAGGATATCTGCTATACTCCGTTAAAGTTTGTAACTGTCTTTGTGGAATGGAGAAAATGATGAACTCCAAAGTAGAGCATGATAAGAATAATGGTGTTGATGATTCTAATAATGGTCAGTTGTTGCGTGACATAGAGGAAATAAGTAAAGCCCTTTACTTGCAGAAACCCTCATCAAATGCTTTGATTTCCACATCCAATGTTAGATCTAAATCTGCTGGAAAAACCCGTATTTCGAAATCAAAATCAAAATCAAAGCAGAACTCAAGAAACCTTTATAATGATGTGATGCAGAAGGATAAGAAATCATCATCATTGTGGAATTGGAAGAAGCCCTTTAAAGCATTAACTCATATTAGGCATCATCGGTTTGATATTTGTTTCTTTCTCCATGTGCATTCTATTGAAGGCTTGCCTGCCTATTTAAATGACTTCAGCTTATGTGTGCATTGGAAGAGGAAGGATGAGGTATTGTCTACTCGTGCAGTGAGGGTTGTGGATGGAATTGCTGAATTTGAGGAGACGTTAATGTTTAAATGTTGTGTGTATGGTAGTAGAAGTGGACCTCATAATTCAGCAAAGTACGAGGTCAAGCTTTTCCTAATCTATGCGTCTGTTGTCGGCGCTCTGGGGCACAATATAGGAGAGCATTGGATTGATCTCACGAGGTTGTTGCCGCTTACTTTGGAGGATTTGGTAGGGGAGAAAGGCTCAGGTAAATGGACAACAAGCTTTAAACTTTCTGGCAAGGGTAAGGGTGCTACTCTAAATGTCAGTTTCAGTTTCTTGGTAACTAGGGATGATTTAGTTGAATCAATTGGCAATATGAATGCATCGAATTTTATAAATCCAACAGAGAAGGGGTCAAGTGCAATGGGACACAGTGAAGGTCTTCATGCAAGCAAGGGGAATGGGATGCTTCAGCATGTTGGGACTGTTCCAAGTAACGTAAACCACATGTCTTATCTGTCACCTATGTCTGTTGATATAAAGTTTGGTACTGAAGTGTTGCCAGATTTGGGACTGGAACTTTCCAAATCAATAAGTTTTTTATATCAGAAACTTAATGAAGGGAACTTACACAGTTCGTCAGGCTTAGATAAATTGTCTGAACTTGTGGAGCCACTCAAACCTGATGCTGAGTCTGCTAAAGGTATAGATGAGTATGAAAACATTGAGTTTTTTGTTATTGAACAGGGTGTAGAAATGTGTCAGAAAGATCCGTCTAAACTTGAACAAAGTGCTATTCAGACTACTGATGTCTCTGCCATTGAAACTATCAATGTGGATGAGATCCTTAAAGATTATGACACTGACGTTGATGAGGAGGCAGAACATGTTTTAAATGTCTACAGCTCCAGTGTTTGCATGGAGGAGGTTGGGGTAGATGACTGCATACAAGAAAAGAGTAATATATGTTCCAAATCAATGACTTTGCCAGAGCTGGAGTCAGCTTTTCATGACCTATTGATTACAGAATCATCAGTATCAGAATCTTCATCTGCTTTGGACGAGTTTATTGAGCATGAAAAGTTTATGGAGGTTAAATCACATTACAAGGCTAGCAAATTGACAGAGAAATCACTAAGTTTGGATGAAATTGCTGACACTGTGGCTAGTGATTTCTTAAAGATGTTGGAAATTGAACATTGTCCATTTACCTTGAATTATGACAGTGCTCTTGAATCTCCTAGAGAGCATCTGTTGAGAGAGTTTGAGAATGAAGCCCTAGCTTCCGGTGACTTCATCATAGATTTTGGTGCTGGGGGAGAGGAGGAGGAAATTGGTTCCACCACTCCTGGTCCTTGCTGTGGGGATAATTATGACGATTTTGCTTTCTCTTCGGTTATTCTGCCCAGCAAGGAGCAGAAGAAGGAAAGTCTGTCACTGAAAGACAGAAGGTCGGTCAAAATGCTTGAATACTTGGAGACTGACGCTTTGATGCTTGAATGGGGCTTAGATGAGAAGGCATTTCAAAGTTCTCCACTTATTCAAACTGATGGATTTGGAAGTCCAATTGTGCTTTCACCAGAACGAGGTGAATTACCTCCATTGGGAGATGGCTTTGGACATTTCATTCCGACAAAGGATGGAGGTGTTCTGCGATCTATGAATCCCTCACTTTTTAGAAATTGTAAAAATGTTGGGCACTTGTCCATGCAAGTATCTAGAGCAGCTATATTTCCTGCAAGATTGGGTACTGATATTATGGAGATATCACAAAACTTGGCTTCACTTGGAATTGAGAACCTGTCCTTGCAGGTAAAAAAATTAATGCCTTTGGAGGATATTACTGGGAAAACATTGCAACAAATTGCACTGGAAGCCGCACCTAGAGCTGTCGTGCTAGAGAGGTATGTAATCATTTCAATTGGATGAAGTTATGCGTTAATCTTGTTTTCAGTTCTCAATTTCTTTCCCTTTTTTTTTTCATTTTCTCTTTTGTCCCTTTTTGTTTCTTGATATGCCTGTTTTTATTAACTCAAAATCATTATGTGACAGGTGGGATGAGTTGCAGCAAGAATCACTATGTGAGCAGGATTCATTTGATCAGAGAAACGAAGTTGAAGGATTTCAATTTTGCTGGACTCACGATAAACTGAGCTCGGGCCTCATAGGTGGTCAGATGGGCCCAGGTTGTGTATCTATGGAAAACCTTGCTCCATCAGCCATGAATAGGATTGACGCCCTTGCATTAGAGGGTTTGAGAATTCAATGTGGCATGTCAGATGAGGATGCACCCTCAAGCGTCAGTCCTTTGTCCTCTAGCAACATGGATTCAAATTTCATTAAGTTTCTCATTTTGGAGGGAGCAGCAAGTTCACAGTCTCTGGATTTCAGAGATGATGTTGATTATGTTAATAGATTAATGAGCCTTTCTATAACATTGGATGAGTGGTTACGGCTGGACGCTGGAATTATAGATGATGGAGACCATATTAGTGACCAGAAGATCAAGATCCTTGAGGCTCATCAAGCCAAGTGCATTGATTTGGTTAGTGGAATATTGATAAAACATGTTGACTTAGGTAAAGCATCTGGTAGAAAGCATGGTCTGTTGGGGAACAACTTTACACTAGCTGTCATGGTGTTGCTTAGAGATCCCCTTCGAAACTATGAACCAGTTGGCACTTCAATGATTGCTTTAATTCAAGTAGAGAGGGCTTCTGTCCCTCTAGAGCAAGGAATCTATAGCACAGTGGCAGAAGGAGATCAGGAAGAGAACCCTCAATCAGAGGATATGGAGGAAAAAGACGGTACTCCATTTTTCAAAATCACTGAGGTCCATCTTGCAGGGTTAAATACTGAGCCTGATAAGCAGCATCTTTGGGGTAGCAAAGCACAGCAACAGTCTGGGACCCGCTGGTTGCTTGCTAGTGGCACAGCTAACTCCTCCAATAAGAAAACATTTTCAAAGTCAAAGGCAATTGTAAGATTCTACCCATCAGTGATGAGAAATATGCAGGCTGGGAATGTGCTGTGGAGTCTAACCTCTAATGTTAATGAAGCAGGAACTAGTTGGAAAGAATTGGCAGATTTGGGTCCACATTCTCGAAACCCTAATGTCATCTTTCCAAATTAAGGTGTCAAATTTTGTTGTAGATTGCAGTTTTTGACTGCTTAATACAAATATGCCTTTATTTGTAGAGTTCACAGAGTTTAGGCATTTTTTATTCCTGTATGTATCAGCCAACTTTTCTGCAACTAAAGTTGTCAAGATTGTACAGCCCAATAAGAATCTATTTTGCAGTTGAATATCCATTTCACATGTAATAAATTCATGTCCATTTGATAAATGAAGCATATAGTTAAAAGTTTTCTGCCTTTTCTGTTCCTCTTTTTCTCTTGAAATGGTTTGTTCATGCTGCAGTCACATGCTCACAGGTCTATAATTTTATTGATGATTTCGGTTGTAATTAGAGATATCATACCAAGTGGTTAAAGAACAGATCCTGGAACCAGAGCCAAAGAAAAGAAAAAGGAGGCGGGCCCTGAGTTTGTGCTGTTAACACTTAACAGGATCAACTTATAATTGAAACTCTTGGTTCTGCCAAAGCCAACAAATTTTGTACATAACAAAGCAAGAACGAAATAAAGTTGGCCAAACCCCATGAGTTCTGATCCTTTAGATTTCTTAAAGATACCTACATGAATAAAATGGACGGAGGACTTTTCGATATTATATTTAGATTTCTTAATCGTAGATACATGAATTGAGTATCATGCAGACGATGTGATCGATGCAGATCGATGTTGGCCTTCTGCAGGAGTTGGCTGTGAGATAGTAATGGTCAAAAGAACTCGAAGCTGAGAAAATTAACCACTGGTTGAAGAAGCGCTTTGGTGATTATGGATCCCCTCATAAGTTGTAATTACATAACTTGGATCCTCTTTATCTCTTTCAACTCTTTTCTTCACGAGGCACCCTTCAACAGAACATCTATAGTAGTTCCTGTCAATCAAATAATAAGAAATTATGAAAACGTCTGAGAGTTTAAGGGATGATCTCCTATGACTTGGTGCTACAGATTCTCAAAAAAAAAACATACGTCAAACAGGTACTTTTTAGTAGTATTATTATTTTATCTAGCAGTATTTCATCGTCTATTTATTTTGTTAATGGACGCTATGCAAAAGATCTTTGAAATTAGTTTGGCTTTGATTCATGACCCTTTGTCCTAGGTCTTAGTGAACAGTAGTGAACAGCTAAGAAACTTGTCTGTCCAAAACTAACTAATTTTATAGAATCTGAGCTTAAAATCATACAAGCATTGGATAAATACCTTGGATTTGGGCTGTCCTTCACCATTTTCTTCCCATATTTCCTCCATCTGTACCCATCATCTAGTATCTCAACCTCAGACTTGGTCTTGAATGCATATCTTTCTTTGAATTCCCTCCTCTCCCCGACAGTTTCACTTTCTCCTGTTAACACAAGTAACAACAAAGAAGGATGATTAATATAGGAATTTAAGAAGTTAAGTAATGATCACTTTTCTTACTGTACTTACCAGGTCCTTGTAGGAGGCTGCTAGCGCCAGCAGAATCATTAACTTCATTGGCTTGATTAACAGGATTTTCAATTGGCCCTGAGATGATAGCTACAGGATAATCCTCCAGCCAACAGTCAAAAGTGAAGTCCTCAGGGAACTCAAAATTGGATTGATCGACGTCATGCTCACTTTCTGGTGAGTCTGGTGGTCTAAAATTGTTGTTAGACATTTAGATACTGAAACTAAAGGACTACTGTCTATACCGTTTCGATAATGGTATAAATATATTATATTCTGCTTAATCAGCAAGGTGGTTTCGCCATGACCTTCCTGTGACATTGCAGGAAGCTTCAAATATTGAGATCTTTGGGTCCCAGCCTCCCAGGTACATTCCATTAAGAAGTTAAAAGGAAGTGGGGCTTCCCCAAAGGATGACTTGAGAGAGGAACAGTTCCTGCATTGTTTGTGTGAATTTAGCTTTTCAGTCTCCTGCTTAGACCAACCCTTAAACAACGTTGTGAGCGAAGAAAAGTCAAAAGTGATTGTGACTCGAACGTCGATGATAAGATTATTCTGGTCTTTACATAAATAGCTTGCTCCTATCCTATCCCCCCACCCAAACAAAACAAACCAAAAAAAGTTGCTAAAATGCCATTAGGACCGGCTGGATTTTGCCGTATCTTTTAAGGGTGTGAACCATAAATACCTGAAGTCGATTGGCTATAATATGTGAACTATAAGATGACCAAAGACTAGATCATTGAAAAGAGAACTAAAATTTGCCTTATTGACAGACTGCATGCTATACAGCAGACAAATCCATTGCTTCTGTGAGCTTTAAAACTCAATTTTCGGTCAATTATCACTAACCAGCTAATTAAGTTACAGTGAACTTCAACTACTGGAGACAAATCCATCTTCATCATTAAGGCAGACTATAGCTATCTCCAGTTCTTCACCTAATAAGAGACTCCTTGACCAGCCCGAACTTTACATGAAACTTCCATAGTCAGTGTAAGCTTTTCTAACTTTCCTGGCTTCTGATCAACTGATTGGCTTCATTAATTTCCTAGTGTTTTATAATTTCAGCTTCCGCTGTCTTAAAAGTTAAAACCAATCTTAAAATGACTTGCTGATCAAATAAGATAATTTTTTTAAACTATAGTCAACTATAAATATATATTTTGCCTAGTGTCAAATCAATCATCCCATCCCATAATAATCCCATTCTTTTTTCAACGATATACCTGGTTCCTGGAAGCCAGACTGCGGAATCTGAATAGACTTTAAAGATGATGAAATGGAGATTAAATTAAACAAAATCATCTATCATCTTTATTATATTAGTTAATATATTTGATAATTTTAGATACAATATAAAAATATGAGACACAACATGTTTAATAAACACAAAATAACATGTTTAAACATGATTAATATGACAGGCTTAATATATTTGTGTTTAAAATTTTAATACATTTAAATTTTTTTATTATATTTATATTTACACAATTAATAAAAAAAAAATACGAAACACATTCACAAATTACCAACTAACTATAGGCCACGAAGAAATGTGACACTATTTATGGAATTGGATTATTCGTACTTTGCTTTCATCATTAATTATTTTCCTTATGTCATAAAGTTGAATTATGCAAATATATATATATATATATATATATATATATTAGCAAAGAATAAAATGGAGACCACATTTTTTCCCTATATATTCTTGACATGGAAGGACAAAGATTTAAGTACTTACATAATCTTTGTACTAAGTGAAAAAAAGTAATTTAGTCTATGTACTATAAAAGCGAGTAATTTAGTCCATGTACAATTGAAATAGGTGCAAATAAGTAAAATTGATAACGATGTTAATGAAAAACCGTTAAAATGCTGATGTGGACTCGTAAAATCTAACAAAATTAATGAATTGGAATAAAATATGACTAGAAATATATCTAAATCTGTTAGATTTTACGAGTCTACGTCAGCATTTTAATGGTTTTTCATTAAAACCGTTATCAATTTTACTTTTTTGCACATATTTCAATTGTACAGAGATTAAATTACTTACTTTTACAATATATGGACTGATTTACTTTTTTCACTGTAGTACAAGGACTATGTGGGTACTTATGGCTTTACATGTTGCAACTAGGTAGAATGGCATTTTCCCTTTCCACTTCAACTTGAATTTTTAGAAAATAATTGAATTTGTAATTTTTTCTTTGTTTCATTATTTTGACAATATTCTTACAAAACAGCATAGTTTTTTTTTTTTTTCTAGTTTCATAGAGCAGTATTAAAGTCGACCAATCTTTATTTCTTTTGGTGCATGACCCTGAAATAGCACAAATTTTAAATAAATTTTCACACACAAATAATATAAATATTAGATATATATCTGAAATAAAATTATTTATTTATATAATAAGAATGAAGTAATATTTTGGGTTAGTATTGGGCTTAAAACATATTTACTAGGCCCAATCCAGAAAAGGGGCCTGCGGACAGAAGAAAACGGTGCGTTTCACTTAAGTTGCCTGGAGCTGGAGAAGGTAGGATTTCAGGTTTCTCTATTCCCTCCCTCCCTCCCAGCCAGGCTCCCACTCTCTTGCAAACAATGGCCCGTTTCAAGGCGAAACAACCGTCGGGGGCCGCCGAGAAATCGAAGAAGCCTCGACTGAGCAACGCCGAGAGGTCGGCTTACTACGCCAGGAGAGAGTCGGCAAAGGTACTACGGTCCGTTATCCAAGGAGACGCTCGTCGACGAGCCGTCGGCTCCATAAAGACCCTCGTTTATAGCCCTTCAATTAAGAACAAAAAAGCTACCTTCGCTCTCGTTTGCCAAACCCTCAAACGTAAGTTAAATTAATTATTCTATTTATTTTTATCAATGCTTCTGTATGAGATAATAAGAGCAAAAGTATTTGAAGCTTTAAAATATTTCAGCTGATTATTTATGGGTTCGATTTGCTTTCAGATCTTCCTATTATTAAGGATGTGTTGGAGGCTGCTAACATATTGAATAGTAGATGGAAGGTAAACATTTATGAGTTTTAAGTAAAAGAAAAGCAATGGTTTTTTTTACTGCCCCTCGCTTGCATTGTGTTGCTGCTATAGTATTAGTTTACTGGAAGTGGTGTGTAAGTGCTACACAGTCAAGTGTTTGATAATGGTGATTATTGTTGTGATGTTGCAGAGGCAAGAGGAATTGGTTTACATAATCACATATGATATTCTTTTTGGAAAGGTAATATTTTCAGTATCTTCATTAGCTTCACATTTCCACATTTTACATTTTCTCTCCCTTTTTGGTCTTATCCGTGATAATGTGTGAACTTTCTCTAAAACATGAGGAAACTCTTGAATTTTACGGATTGCATGGTAGGTGACAAGAAAACAGGAGTTCTAGTCTCTAAAGACATAATACAATTAGCTATAACTAAGCCATCATATGTCTAATGATGATGCCTAGTATTCAGGCTCAAAGAATCTTCTGACCTTTTAAGAAACAACTTTTATTTCGAATGTCTGAATAAGTAATATGGTATTGATTACCTTTGTTTCTTCTGAGTTCCTGAATTTCTAAGACTGTCTCACTGAGTTAATGTGAGGAAGTGAGGTATGCTGAGGAGTTGTAGCATTTTTTTTATTTAATGGTTTGGCAGTTGTTTGCTAAAAGGGTTTATTCTTCCATCTGCTATTTTTTTTCCAATGTTCTGCATCTTTGTTGTTGCATAGATGTGGTAATTTTTGTGGCATGAATTCTAATTTCTAGGAAATTTCATTTATTGGTGATGCGGAGAAATTTCTAGTACAGCGGAAAATTTCTCTTCAGTCTGCTTTAGCTCGGCTTTTAGTGAGGAAAAAGGTGAAGTGCATTGAAGACTTGATAGATCTTTATCAAACTCCTGGTATGTGTTAAGATGTTTTCTTTCATCCAAGTGCGCCATTCTGTTGCTTGTTAAATCGTTCCTTGATGTACGACTTAATTGTCTATTGCAGATGTTTCAAAGCCCCGCTATGTTCGGGTGAACACGCTTAAATTGGGCGTTGGTTCTGCCTTAGTTGAATTAGGGAAACAATACATGGTAGGTTCTGAACCTATGCCAAAGCTAAACCTTAGTGGGGTTGAATTATTTTGAATGTTTTCATTGTTAATATGAAGTAATAGGAGTGAAGCAAGTGGAACATGTCATCAAACAGAGTTAATCTCTGAAGCAACCTTGAATGCCTTACTCATTGCTTCTTGTTTGATTATCATATTTTTGGTGTTTCTACAGTGTATTTAGTAAAATTTCATGTTATCCTTTTAGTAACCTCTTCTTTATCCTTTCTTATCTACTTCAGAGGCCAGTTTTTGATGTGTTTTATTTTGTTACAATCTTTCATTTTTTAATAGGTGCAGAAAGATGACATGGTTCATGACTTGTTAAAACTACCGCCAAAATGCGATCTTCATGATCATCCTTTGGTTGTAAATGGATGTGTGTTTATGCAAGTAAGTGTTTAATAAATTCATGAAAGTGAGTCTCCTGTTGAAAAATTACTGTGACTAGGCACTGTAAGCAGTTTTTTTTCTTTCATGTTTGATTCAAATTTGTAATCATATAGGGGAAAGCGAGTTCTATGGTGGCAGCTGCTCTGGATCCAGAACCAGGATGGGAGGTGAGTTATGCTCATCAATTATTGCTTGTTTACCAAGTGTTTTGCTGGACAAAGTTTCTACTTATCCATTCTTTTTATATTATTCCTTGTATAAGTCCTCCTTCTCTCGCAATTGTTTCCCTATTTAAAGTTATGCACCTGCAATTTATTTTGGCTGTAGGGTAGATGTTCATAAGGTCTCTTCTTGAGTTTTATGTTGGCAGCTATGTGTAGTTTGCTTGATTCCAATTTTCTGTGAAGGTTCTTGATGCATGTGCAGCTCCAGGGAACAAAACTGTCCATCTCGCTGCTCTTATGAGAGGGAAAGGAAAGGTTATAGCCTGTGAACTGAATAAGGAAAGGATAAAACGTTTAGAAGATACTGTTAGACTATCTGGTGCAGACAGTATCCTTTAATAGTGTTTGATCTTTTCATTTATCTACTTAAGTACTGTTGTTGAGTGGCCTGCTGTATATGACTTTTTGAGAGCTGCTCTGTTTGTAGAGCATTGATCCGTTATCCTCATTTTCTGATCTGTCATCTTCATTTCTTTTCATCTACTAGTGTAGCCTGTGATTATTGTTCTAGTTTCTGTATGAAGACGTTTGTGGTGGTATGCTGTTCTTAACTGGGTTGTAGATATTGAAGTTCTGCATGGCGATTTTCTTAGCTTAGACCCGACAAATCCTCTTTACTCCAACGTAAGCATGCTCTACTTTGTTTCTTGGCAGTAGTTAATGTCTTTAGGTTAGACATGCCTTTTTCAAAAGACAGAGATGCTTGCAAATTTAGGTTGTGCTTGGTAGAGTGGAAAAGTGAAAGGATAGAAAGAGGAGTGTGGAAAAGTGGAAAGAAAATGAATTTTGAGTGTGCTTGGTAGGAAAGAAAAGTGAGAGGAAAGAAAATAGGAAAGATTATCATTTTTCACACCTATTAACAAAAACAAATTACTCCAAATTGAAAAGAAAAGAGGAAAGAAAATGAGAGTGGTGTGACTCATCTTAACTTACAATGAGTATAATGCTAAAACAATATACTTTTCATTTTGTTTCCTTTCATTTTTTCAACTCTACAAATTATATTTTCTTTCCACTTTTCTATCTTTCTTACCAAGCACACCAATGGAAAGAAAAAAATATGTTTTCCATCTTTTCACTTTTCTCTTCCTCCAATTTTCTTTCTACCCTACCAAGCAAAGCCTTAGAGTCTGAAAAGTAGAATGCCTGATGATTTCTTAATTGCATCCACTCTTCTGATACCCAGTTGAGCTTTCAATTAAAGCCTAGCAGCTCATACCATAAGTGTTGATAAGTTCTGGACCCTAGTTCAAAACTTCAAATGGTCTTTCTCCTCTAGATTTCTTTTAACTTTACCAAATTTAACTTTGCAGTTCCGTGCTATTCTTTTGGATCCTTCCTGCTCTGGATCTGGTACTGTTGCTGACAGATTGGACCATTTGCTCCCATCTTATGCTGCAGGTAACTTACTGATTCTTATATCCATTGGTGATTGTGTACATCGTTGTAATATATTAATAGTCTGGGTTCTTTTTCTTGCTTTTTAATGTTAATAATCTCTTCATTTTATATTTGAATTTGTTAATTATGGTAAACTATAGAGCTTTTACCTAATTATGTTTTCAAGTAATAAAATTCTGGAAACTAGTAAGTATAACCGATGTAAATTTCTTGGTTGATATTGCAATGTATATTTTTGGTTACACACACTGCCATACCACATAACCTTCCTCTTCTTGTGTCCTTTTTTCTATGCAGTCATTATTGTTCGATTTTTCATTTCAATCATAAACAATGTGAATTATGTGCTGCCCTTTATTCATCAAATTATGCAGGTCAAGCGGCTAATACAAATATTGATGAAACAAAAAGACTGAACAAGCTGGCTTCCTTTCAAAAGAAAGCTCTAGCACATGCCCTATGCTGTTAAGTATTTCTTTTCCTGCCGGTGTTTGTTTATTTATCAATGCTATCCTTTTTCAACTTTTAGAAACAGTTGGAGCAATATTTACTTAAGTTGTAATGTACATCAGATATATGTTACTTGGACTTGGGGTTGAATGTCGGATACAAATATGTGTTCGATATGGGTATATTCAATTTTTTTTTAAATTTTTTTCATATATTTGAAAGATTATACCTCTATAATCATATCTGAATATGTGTCGAACACGGATATCGAACATGGATATTTCAAGAAAAATGAATAGTTTTGCAACTTTGTATAAAATATTGTTGCTGAATTGTTAGTGTGGTGTTCATGGAGATATCTGAGGAGCTTTATGGATTGATTATTGTTTATATATTTTCTACTACAGTTCCACAAGTTGAGAGAATTGTATACAGCACGTGTTCCATCCACCAAATTGAAAATGAAGATGTTGTCAAGTCTGTTTTACCGCTTGCTGCATCCCATGGTTTTCAACTAGCAACTCCTTTTCCCCAGTGGCACCGTCGCGGTCTTCCAGTGCTTGAAGGCTGTAAGTAGATGATTTTATTTGTTCACACATTAGCTGCTTT
Organism: Fremontodendron californicum; assembly: GCA_030761205.1. Lineage (NCBI taxonomy): Eukaryota > Viridiplantae > Streptophyta > Magnoliopsida > Malvales > Malvaceae > Fremontodendron > Fremontodendron californicum. The sequence goes on from JAULJL010000003.1 coordinate 3,128,599, forward strand.
TGAGCATTTGGTATCTCGAGTGATTAATGAGTTAAACTTAAATCCTCGCTGGCATTATTGCCTTGTAGCTGAACATTTGCTCCGAACTGACCCAGTTGAGGACAAAGAAGGCTTTTTCATTGCTCTGTTTATCAGGAAAGATACAACCACGATCCAACCATGGTTGAAGCCTGATCGAGTTCGAGCCACTCCTGATTCTTCTGATCCTCTTCCTCGATACCGTACTAAAAGAAAGAGACGTCTGAACAAGAAAAAGGGAAGTAGTATTACAGTGCCAACTCTGTTTAGCGGAATGTTTAAAATGTTTTTATATTGTAAACCAAGTTTCAGGATTGACCTGAAATAAACACCATAATCAAGAAAAACGTGCTTTGTACCATTTTTGCTTATTTGATATTTTTTCCCAATAATGTTGGTTTATCATTATCTTCAAAGTTTCGATAGGATTTGCTGCTATTCTTTCCCTTTCCCTTTTGAATCCCATAAACTCTGTTTAACCAATTTTATACTATGTAATGTAGGGGCATGAACAATTTATGTGATTAAAATAAGAGAAGGATTTGAACAAGAAAATACTAATTTTTCATGATTCCATCATAAGATTCATAACCCAACATAAACAAAAAAGGAAACTCTGACATCAAACCGAAAACACATCCAGAAGCAACAAGGCAAACACTAGAACAACCCATAAACCCAAATTATTTAAAGCACCATAGGCCACAACCATCAGTCGTCTCTCTCAAGTCTCAAGCAATCTTGACCTCAATGGTCTTAGGTTTCTTAGGCTCAGGCGGTGGCAATTTCTCCACAGTGACAGTCAAAACCCCATCTTGACACACTGCAGAAATAGCTTCAATATTAGCATTCTCAGGCAGCACAAACTTCCTCATAAACTTGCCGACTCGCCTCTCCATTCTCACGTACTTGGCTCCTTCTTTCTCTTCCTCTCGCTTCCTTTCTCCGCTGATCAACAGCACATTGTCGTCCTCCACTTGCACCTTGATGTCCCCTGATTTCAGCCCAGGCATGTCAACGATGAACACATAAGATTTCGGGTACTCTTTGATGTCCGCCGGGGTTGCTGCCATAGCCTTGGCGTCACGCACGTATGTCCTTGATGGTGCGTTGGGGATCTTCTCCGTCTCGTCGGGGAGATCCATCACGTGTTGGAGGGTGTGCAAGAGTGGAGAATCCAAACCCATGATTCTGAAATCCATTTTTCTCTTTTTGGCTGCAGGAACCTTGGCTGAGATGAGAATGTTAGGAATTTTATTTTGGCTTTCGTATTCTAATTTTCACCGCTTCTTGGATAGACAGCGTGGATGGGTTTGCGCATTTATAAGGTTGGCTAGGAAGTTTCTGGAGGAAAATGTCAGGAGTTTTCAAGAAGGTTGTTTTACATTCGAGAAATTTTCCAGAAAGTTTTGGAAGGGTCTTTTTGACTTTTCTTACATGGGTTTTGTTTCTACATAGAAAGGTTCATTTTTTTTCCACAGTTAAGTGCGAATTAAGTATGATATTAAATGAATCTCATTTATTTATCTGATTTTCAGTGGATACCCAAAATAAAAGTGACTTTGATTTTAAAAGTTATAGCTAATTTGTATGCGTAATGATTTACAAATTTATTTATAATTTTTAATAAATTGGAATAAGAATATTATAATATGAATTAAGTGAAAATATTATATATAATGTATAGTATATCTTTAAAGATTATCTTGGATGAAAATATATTTAGAATATATGAAGTATATTTAAAGAGAATTTTTAAAATATTTATTAAAAAAATTTACTTAAAAATATTCGTTAATTTGGAAACAAAATTAAATTTAGTTTATACTATGAAAATAGTTTAGGCATAGTTAGCAAAATTCAACTTACTTTTAGACTATAAAAATAGTTTAGGATACTCAGTAAATACAAAAATTCGTTAGCGAAATTGAATTTAGTTTAGACTGAAAATAGTTTAGGACACTTCTTAGAAAAATTCAATTTAGTTTTAGACATGAAAATGGTAGAAAAATCCAATTGAATTTAGACTATGAAAATAGTTTGGGCTATTATCTATTGCATTTTAAAAAGTAAAAGGTTGGGCTGCTCTTCCGTCCTCGGCCTCATATTTTCTTATGAAAGAAAAGAAAAAGAAAATTATACTTGTACTATTACTAACACATCAAAAATCAAAGTTAGTTGTCAATAGTCGTGTGTTTTATTGATAAAAAGTTAGATAAATATCGAACTCGTATGGTTGATAAAATGCGTGTGTTTTGTTGATAAAATTTTAGATAAATATTAAACTCTTATGGTTGATGGTTGATAAAATGCTAGATAAATATTGAACTCGTATATCTGTCGGTAAAATGCTAAATTTTATAAAATACTTGATAAAATGCTTAGTTCTTCTGATTCTGCCATAAAATGCTAAACTTTTAGTTTTTGAAACTTTTAGTTTTTGATCATGTCGTGTGCGTTCTTTTGATCCGTGATCTGTTGATAAAATATTAAATTTTTTTTTGATCTGTTGATAAAATATTAAAAAAAATTTTGATAATTTTTTTTTATCTGTTGATAAAATATTAAACTTTCTTTTGATTCGTGATCTGTTGATAAAGTTTAAATATTAAACTGTTATATGATCTGTTGATAAAATATAAAAATAAATAAAATCAAAGTTAGTTGGGAAGTTTCTGATTTAAAACTATTTTTGTAAATTGAAGTGATAGTCAAAATAAGGGTACTTTGCTTCTTCATCCACATGATATTGTACCTAATTTCTAGTTAACTTTATTCAACTTAATATACTTTCAGCTAATCCTATAATTGGCTTTGCCTAAATAAAACCCAGCTCCAAGTAGCATTATTTACAGCCAAAACTCAAACAAACCAAGAATTAAGAAATCCAATGGAATTGGCATATAACGCTTTTTTTTTTACCTAAAAAAGCAATAAATACAAAGGAGTTAGATTTCAAGAACCGTTTTTGTACACAAAATGATTAAAATTTAAAACATATTTTTCCATATACTTTCATAAACAGTTAAACACTGTTTACATGGACATTTCAAGAGCAGGATTTAAAGAACAGATCAACAAGTCCACCCCTTCAAAGCTCTTTAGTGTCCCAACCAAAAACATTAAAAGAAACAACAAAGTCACAACCACACCCACACTCTCGTACACCTCACCTAGCAAAGCCTGCAGTCTCAAGCTGCTCTTATTTGAACCTTAACTACGCTGTAGTGTAGGAGCATATATATAGTCTCTGACCTCTTTAACTCACTTGGACTTCAACCGTCTTGGGTTTCTTGGGCTCTGGTGGTGGCTTCTTCTCCACAGTCACAGTCAACACCCCATCATGATACGAAGCTGATATCTTTTCAGTATCAGCATTTTCTGGGAGCTGAAACTTCTTCAGATACTTACCGAGCCTCCTCTCCATCTTTATGTACTTCACGCCCTGGTCCTTCTCTTTCTCCCTCTTCCTCTCTCCACTCACTACCAGCAAGTTTCCATCTTCAACTTGGACCTTCACCTGCTCTTGTTTGAGCCCTGGCATGTCAATCACAAACACGTATGCGTTGGGGCAGTCTTTCACGTCAGCTGGTGTTGCTGCCATTGCTTTTGAGTCCCGGATGTAGGCTCGAGAAGGATGGGGCTGGGACTTTTCGGCCTCGTCAGGGAAGTCCAGGAGCTCATGGAGGGTGTCAATGACGGATGGATCAAATCCCATGAATCTCCAATCCATCTTCTTTCTGTTGGAATTTCCTTTCTTTCTTGCGGGTAGAAAAAAAAAAAAGATGTAAAAAATTGGTATAGTATATGTAGTAGCTTCTTTTGTTAGCTGTGGAGAAAGGAATGCTACCTTGGGTTCGCTTTATAGTGAGTTTGATGCGTGAAAACCTGAAGCGGTTTGGGGTCTTTCAAGGAGGCTTCTTTTTTATGGTGTTTCTAGAACGGAAGAGGACAGATGCTAGAGAAACAATTAGCCATCGGTTTTGGGGTGACAGACAAATGAGTTGCATGCAAGTTGGTTTGTGAAGGAAAAAAAAGGTAAGCTAAATCATCGGAAGGATCGGGCTGTTCGTTTTGGAGAGATGAATTGAGTTGTTAATTTAGCAGAAGGATAAAGCATTCGGTGAATGTTTGTCTTTACGCCTGATACGTGGTTGTCGACTGGGATGTTTAAGATCCACGTGGAGTATGTCTTTGGGGACGTGGCAACTATATATGGGGTTCTCTTTTTGGGTCTTGGGATCAGGCTGATCAACCTAAACTCCAGTTCGATGCTCAAGTATAGGGTCCAGTCATGGGTTAAAAAGTCACGATTTCACCAAACTAAAATCTAGGCCATTTGATTGCAATGCACACATTTGTCATTCTCTGCTTAGTTCCTGCTATAATGATGGCACTGTAGACAAAGGAGGACACAGCTAGCAGCAAAACGAGCAATTGATCATATATACTGAGCAAAAGAGATTAGTAGTTTCTTGAGTTTCAGACTTTATTTTTAATATAGGTTTTTAAAATAAAAAATACTACTATATTTTATTATGCTTTTCTCCAACCTCTCATGAGTCATGACTTGTACCTTCTTCCTGATGTCTTAATCAGAAAATCTCCATAACATGGTTGATTCTACACTTAGCTATTGATATTAGATTGGCAGTATTTTTAACTTTTAGGTCTCCTTCCTACAACGTCAATATCTGTCTGTCTAAACTTCGTAAATCATAACCTTGTTTTTTTGGTTGTTGAGGAAATATAACCTATAATCTTAAGCCTTAATTTGGTTGTTTGTCCAGAAGTTGATGTCCAATGTATGTCATCATACTAAGTTCTAACAACTGCAGCAAAAACAGAATATTAACTGTGATTTCTTCATAAAAGTTATAAAGTGAGAATGTTTTGGAATTTCAAGTTGCCGTAGGGCAAATGGGCAATTCACTTTTACTTTATCAGCTGAGCATGGAATGAATGAAATGCTTTCTTTCCTCTGTTTTTAGACCATCAAACAAATTTCCTTATGTTGAGTTAAAGAAATACAATTGTCAAACTAACCCTTTGATCAATATAATTAATATTCAACATTAATAGATCCTGTATTTCATGAATTAAATTGACTTTGTTACACAAAATGTCGTTTCACTCATAGTTACTTTCGTAGTTGAAAAGAAAAAAAACAAGAGGAAACAAAAGAAAATTAAGAAACAATGGCTCCAACAAGAAACAAAGATAAAAACTTCAATTTTTATTTTATGTATTCATGAACTTCAAAACTCACACAACCAAAGCCAGACTGAAAGAAACACACACTTCTTAATAATTTTTGCATATCAAAAATGACTCAACCAAATAACTCTCATGCAACTTTGACCTCAATGGTCTTAGGCTTTTTGGGTTCAGGTGGAGGCAGTTTCTCCACAGTCACTCTCAAAACCCCGTCCTGACAGACTGCAGAAATCTTATCCATATTCGCATTATCAGGCAATGCGAACTTCCTCATGAACTTGCCAACTCTCCTTTCCATCCTCACAAACTTGACCCCTTCTTTCTCATCTTTCTCTTTCTCACGCTTTCGCTCCCCACTCACCACAAGAACGTTGTTATTTTCCACTTGTACCTTGACCTCGCTGTGATTTATGCCAGGCATGTCGACAATGAATACATAGGATGTTGGGTACTCTATCACGTCAGCTGGCGTGGCTGCCATGGCCTTTGCATCTCGAACGTAGGCTCGGGATGGGTCGTTTCGGGACTTCTCGTGCTCCTCTGGGATGTCGAGCATGTCTTCCAGGATTGTTAAGAGTGGAGAATCGAAGCCAAAGTTCCTTAAATCCATGATTCAAGCTCTAGAAATGTAGAAGAAGAAAACAAAAATCAAGGGAGAAGGGATGTAGAAAGACGTACGCTGTGATATGTAATGCAGTAAGTTTTAAGTTGGTTCGGGAGTGACTTGTGAGGTTCAGAGTTGATTCGTATATATAGGAGATAAGCATGAGAGGCGAGAGTTCTAGAGAATAATAATAAGTGCATGGGAAAAGTTGGTGATGGGGCTCTGTAATGTCCTGTCTGGAATTCTGAAGAAGACAAACGAAAGTTCTGTAATTTTCTTTTTTCTTTTTTAAATCTTTATTTATTTTGAGTCATAATTAATAATTCCAGGGCCCGTTTTGTCAGGCAAGACAATAGGCTATGGATCTTTGCTGTTTTCGCTGCTTCCCTCAAGCCCACAGCTCTGGACCAAATTTGCATGATTATTTCATTTATAACAACTGGGCTTAGAAAATAACCCCATTTTTCTGGGAAAACAGGCTCAATCGGAGGGTGCCTAATATCTGGGAAAACTTCATATTTTTATCCGTACTTCTGGAAATGAACAAGCAAAAGCTAGATGGTTTACGCTTTGATCTTTCGAATTACACATTTTATGATACAAAATCAAAGGACTCTGATAATAATAATAACGTTGACAAAAAATGACAGCAAAAATTACATCAGAGATAATATTAAATGCTGATTGAATCATGTTTCCCCTTGGATTTTCAAGAGCAACTTAAGATTGAAGATGGGTCATCAGCCATCATTCTCTTCATCCTCTACATAAAGTGAATACACTTTCTCCTCCTCCTTGATGTAACCGTACTTTCTAAGCAACCATAAGGTCATCCGAATGACATTACCTATAAAAACGAGTCCCATCATCACCAGCCATATTATTAGTGAAATTCTGGTCACATGAAACAGCATACTTCTCACTTGTCTTGGTGTTATTTTTATCAATGCAACAAAATAGGTAGATGTAAGCGCTGAGATTGCTAGCCACATAATCACCATCTGAATCCACATGAACCTGCGCCGTTTCATAGGTAGTCCACTGATGAGTAGCAAAATTATGCTCAATGAAGCAAGGAAAACGATTGTGTTCAATATCATGAACGCCTCATATTTTCCTGGATCAGTATAAGCCATTACTGACAAGCCTGCTTTGTGTGGATTCTCTGCTGGGTTTCCATCAGAATCAACCGAGTAATCATCTGACCATACACCACCAGGCGGGGATAATGAAGCTTGAAAAGCCACAGTTGCAAGCAACGATGCTACAACCATTAATGCACTTCGTTTTCTTCCCAACCAATCAGTATGCTTATGTTTCTCAACCACTGGGTTGGAATCAGTTTCCTTAACAATTAATGGCTGTGCCTGTATTGGGGGCAGGAATTCTACAATTTCCTGATTCTTTGCAGTGGACTGAGCCTTTGTTGTCATTCTTGAAGCTCCAGCTTTCTGTAGGCATTCTTTAATTTCCATGTCCCTTAAATCCCTTTGACTATCTAATAAAAGCTCCAGGGCGTTGCAGCCATTTGTATTTCGAGCATTCACTTCTATCTTGGTATTAGTAAGTAAATATTTTATCATCTGCAAAATTTTCATAGTACTTACAGTTTAGAGACTAAACTTCCTAGTTATTCATAAAAAAAAAAAAAAAAAAAAAAAAAAAAAAAAAAAAAAAAAATCAAGGACTCAAAGATTCCGGAGAAACTAGCATGCAGTTCAACCTAATTGTAAAGTTAAATGATAATCATGAATGGTAGATTACAAGCTTCGGAACCTTAATTAACTCAATGGTTATAACTTATAAGAACATAAGAAATTACTGCCGTGCAGGCATAAACTGAAACAAGGTGATATTTGAAAATGAGAAGAGGATATAGGAGTTGGCATGAAATATGATCCCTTAAAATTGCCAAGTTCCAAATCTTCTTTTGTTCTTTCGAATTGCAGAAGGAAGTTTAAACCTAAACCTAGAGTTTATCTTTAGAGCAGTCAGGATAAACTCTGAAATAAAAATTTGATTGAACTTCTGAATCAATTAAAACGATAATCAAAACTGCTCAAATTCAATATATCTATATTTCTATGGGCAAAACATACCTCTAACTGTTTCTTCACCACAGCTATATGCAGGACAGAGTTCCCTTCAGAATCTCTCCAATTCACAAACTGATCATCTTTTCCCACAGATTCTACCAAAACTTTCAGTGCTCCTAAACGATTGTTCTTCACAGACAAGTGTAGTCCACTTTCTCCTCCACCGGTCAACACCCGAGTCGCCTCCGGTCTGACTCGGACCAACTCGTTCAACACCTCAACTCTACCCTTGATCGCACCAAGATGCAGGGGAATCCTACCATCACGATCCTTGGCCAAACACATGTCAGGGTTCACCGACAACAATTCTTTCACTATTTCCACGTACCCTTTGGCTGCTGCCACGTGAAGTGGTGAACAACCAAGGGAGTTTAACTCGGTTGCAAGCTCTGGGTTTTGAGTCAATAGTTGTTTAGCAAAAGCTGAGTGACCTAGAAGAGCTGCTACATGTAAAGGTGTATCTGAAAGAGATGAGGTGGATTTGTTAAGGATATCAGGGTCTTCTTGGAGCAGCTCAAGGAGTGAGGTAACAGATCCTTTCATGGCTGCTTTATTGAGCCTTTTCTGTTTTTCTCTCTCTCTTAGTTTCTCTGCTTCTTTCTCTTCATCTAACAAGCTCATTAGTCTCATTATTTCCTATCAAATTGCGATGCAAAAAAAAAAATATATATGCAGAGCAGCTCGTTTGTTTTTCTTGTTCTTGAGTCTTGACACTGGGCTTACACAGGGAAACAGTGCTCCAATGGTGGGGAGGACACGGCACCAGACAAACGACATTTGACTTGTGTGCTTTGAATTGATATTGCCAGGGAAAAGGATTTTACCAAAAAAGTAATTGTTATTTATTTTTTTAATAATCCTTGCTGCAGCCTCCATCTTGGACTTAAAAGATTTGAGTTCAACTCCTCTTTCGATCTAGAACTAGAATAAATACCCGCTTCGCCGGGATATTTTTAATTTTTTTAAATAAATGTTTTAATTAATTAATAATAATAAATTAATTTTAAATTATATTTTATTAAATAATAATTTTTTATTTTTAAATTATAATAATAATAATATAATAATATTTTATTAATTATAAAAATTAAAGTTATGATAATTATTAATTTATAAATTACGTAATATAAATATATTTTTAAATGTTATATATATTTAAAAATATTTAAATTTTATTATATATTGTATATTTTTATTTATAAGAATAAAAAAAATAAAATTGTGATTTGTATTTTATTCTCTTTTAGAATCAATTTAAGACATATGTTAGCAATAAGTTCATTTTTTCTTTTTTTTTTTACTATTTTTCTCGAGTGGATCGGATACAGATCTTGAATCGACCCGCAACTCAACGTGCAAACCTACTCCTTTAAATACATCATTTAAAATTAAAATAATTAATAAAATAAATTTTTAACTTTTTTTTCAAGTCGATCGGGTACGGATCCTAAATCGCCCCGCAAGTCAACGTGCAGATTAACCCCTTTAAATACATCATTTAAAATTAAAATTAAAATAATTAATAAAATAAAAATTTTAAACTTTTTCCAAGAACCGGTCATGTACAAATCTTAAATCAACCCGCGAGTCAACGTGCGGCCTAACACTTTTAAATACATTATTTAAAAACAAATTAATAAAAAAAAATTTGTAAACTTTTTTTTCATGTAGGTCAAGTATGAATCCTAAATCAACCCGCGAGTCAATGTGCTGATTAACCGTTTTAAATACATCATTTTAAAATAAAATAAAAAACTAAAAATAATTAATAAAATAAATTTCTTTTTTAATTTTTTTCTAAACAAGTCTATTATGTATTCTAAATCGATACGCGAGTGAACGTATAGGTCAACCCTTTAAATATACTATTTAAAATTAAAATAAAAGTAATTAATAAAATAAATTTCTTATTCTAATTTTTTTTTTCTCGAGCAGATCGGATACAGATTCTAAATCGATCCGCGAGTCAACGTGCATATAACTCATTTAAATACATCATTTTTAAAATTAAAAAAAAAAACCTTAAAACTTAAAATAATTAATAAAATAAATTTCATTTTTATTTTTTTCCTGCTTGGGTTAGGTATAGATCCTAAATCGACCCGCGAGTCAACATGCAGACCAACCATTTTAAATAAATTATTTAAAAATAAAAAATTAATAACTTTTTTTAACTTTTTTTTTCATGCTAGTCGGGTACGAATCCTAAATCGACCCGCGAGTTAATATGCGAACCAACCCCTTTAAATATATCATTTAAAAATAAAATAAAAAGCTAAAAACTAAAAAAAATAATAAAATACAGTTATTTTTTTCTAAATCAATCTGCAAGTCAACATGCGGACCAACCTTTTTAAATTTCATCATTTAAAAATAAAAAATAAAAATAATTAATAAATTTTTTTTTAAATTTTTTTTTTTCCGAACGGATCAGATACGTATCTTAAATCGATCGTGAGTTATCGTGCAGATCAATCTCTTTAAATACATCATTTAAAAATAAAATTAAAAAAAAAAACTTAAAACTGAAAAAGACAAAATTGTGCCTATGACATTTCAAAAATACCCCTCGAGTCCTAAGGACTAAAAAAAAAAACTTAAAATTATAAAAGGACAAAATTGTCCTTAGGACATTTCAAAAATATCCCTTTAGTCCTAAGGACTCAAAAATAATAATAGTAGATAGATTGTTTTATATATAATTAAGCTTTATTAATTTTTTATTAGGGATGGCAATGGATAGTGCGGATTCGGATATTTATAATTATCCGATCCGTTTTTTGTAGATTTGGATATTACGGATTTGGAATAATTCGGATTCGGATATTATAATTACTATCCGCAGCGGATACGGAACGGATGCAGATATGAAATTTCGGATATTCATTATCCGAATCAGTATTACTTATGCGGATAAAAAATTCGGATATCCGATTCCGTTTACTTTTGCGTATTCGGATTCGGATATCCGAATTCATTACCCGTTTATTTGAATTTAAAATTATTTTTTTATTTTTACTTACTGAATTCGAATATTTAACGGATTTGGATATCCGACATATAATATTATTTCATTCGGATTTGGATAATAATATTTGGATTTAATGCGAATAATAAATGAATTCGGATTTTAAAGCAGTTTTGCGGATTCGAATATTACAAAAAAAAAACAGATATCGAACTCGCTGTCATTCCTATACTTTATCATTAGTTCATTACTATTGAAATTACATATCCCTTGCCTATGAATAGACTTGTTCATAGATTGGGCCGCGTTCTAATTTTTTATTTTTTTTATTTAGACTCAAGTCATGAGTCCGATTTGAAAATTCATATCATTATTTAAAATATTATTTTTATATTAATATTTATAATTAAATTTAAAAAAAAAATAATTTTTTTATTAATGAACATTAATTCAAACCTAATCAATTCAGATTAAAGTGAACAAGTCTATTTCTAAAGTTGTTTCTTATGTTGTGAATTCTTTTGATAAATATAAAAGTCAATTAGACTTGAATCACACCAACACCATGAAAGATAAGTTTAATATTGATTATATAAATTTAATTATTATTTTTATTTTAATGAAATAGATATGTGAAGTCAAAGTTGATAAAAATTTAATTTTTAATAATTAATTCATATTTGACAAAGTTGATTAATCCAGTAGTCTAATGGTTAAATTATTTTTTATAGGGATTGACTTATATTAGAAATAGTCAATTTAATAAATCTTAATAATTTTAAAAAATATATAAAATATCAAATAAATAACAATATCTATTTTTACCAATTAATTTTTTTTTTCACATCCTTATCCTTATCTTTATATGTATTATATTATATATATAAATAGATAATATATAATTTTTCTCAAATCCAAATGCGAAAGGAATGTTTCAACAGCCTGAAATGAGAACAAAATATTAAAAACACTATATGTAACATTAAATTTATATGTTTTCTTTTATAATAAACTTAACTGAGTAATTATTATACTAAAGATATACTTTTATTGAGTAAACTAAACTACTCTTTATTATTCACCATTCATAAATCCAATTGCTTAACGCTTCTTCTTTGTGTCTAAAAAAATAAAATAATTAATTAAAAAAATTATGAAAGGTATATATATTATTTATTAATTCGGTTAATAACTGAATTAGAGACTTAATCCAATTGGTTCATATAACTACTTTTAAAAAATGATATCCAATAAATAAATCTACAATCTCAACTTTTATCTCCAGATTGCACTTCTTTTATGTAAGAAAAAAAAAAAAATCTAGCCAATTACTAAGAAGTAAAACTAAATTATCTTGGATTTGAATAGGGAAACAGCTTATGGGTAATGGAAACAGAACCCAATCTCAAACACCCTCCACAATTGAAGATCATACAATTTAAGAGAAATTTCCAACAGGCCAGTAGAATCTATTATTATGAATCTTTGTCAGTTTGAAGTTTTAGAGAAACTGGTTGTTCATCAGTAACCACAGGAAGGTCAGCAACTTCCATATACAAATAGATGAATTGAAATGAAATGAATTGAAATGAAGCAGAGAATGAAACAAGAAATTCTAATTACTTGTTTTTTTACATTGAATTTCATTATTACAAACTATCTACAGAAATGGTTTTCATTCATAAACTGAAGCATTGACACATGGTAAAGGTTACAGAATCATATATATACATATATACCACTCAAAACACCTCGAAAATCGAATAAAATTAAGCCATTACAATATTCTAATACATTATAGAATTGGATTTTGATGATTAGAAGTCACTATTAATCGTGTGCGGAAATGGTGGCGGCGGTTTTATCTTTTTCCCTAGTACATTTTCAACTTTCTTGAACAAACTTACAGCGAGGCGAATGGTGTGGCCCAGAAGAAGAAGAATCATCACCCCAATCCATACCTTAAGAGCATCTTGAAGCACGCGAGTGACATTTAACTGCTCTGCTTTTGGTGTAAAAACAAGAAGTGAAATTCTGTATGTAAGGGCCATGGATGTGATAGCAATCCACACAATCACTGTCAAAATCCACATGAAAAATCTTCGCTTGAAAGGTAACCCAGTAATCAGCAACAAGATAATGCTCAGTGATGCGATGAAACTTACTGTGTTGGAATAAAGGTACTGAGTATAATAGCTTTGGTGTCTATCTGCTATTATTGAAGTTCCTGCCTCGTGAGATTCTGTGCCAGTGGCTTGGGAAGTTCCCGTCGTGTCATCTTGCCAAAGACCACCAGGAGGGGTTAGTCCAGCTTGAAAAGCCATTGTTGCCATAAGTGATGCCACTACCATCAATGCATCTCGCTTTCTTGTAAGCCAATCTTCCTGCTTCATAGTCCTTTTCACCTTGTGATATTCTCTGGCTGGTGGGCCGGTTGGAATATCCTTAGTTCTCAATCCCCCAATTCTAGGCTCCGAATATGAAATATCTACTGCGGCTCTTATTGCTCCAGCATCTCGAAGGGACTCAGCAATGTCAAAGTCTTTCAAGCCTCTCCTACTTTGTGCAAGAACGTCTAAAGCAGTAAAACCATTTGCATTTAGACCATTTACTTCAACGCTAGTATTGGCAAGCATATATTTTATTGTCTGCACATTTTTATCAGTACTGCATGATTAATAACAGCAGAAATAAAACAAATAGAAGCCTAAACTCCTCTGCATTCTTAATAGCAAATCTATAAACTTGTAATTTAAATATCACTGAACTAAATCAAATTGGGGAAAAAAAGGGCTTAGCTGATATATTATGGTGATCCAATCCCATACCTCAATTTGTTTGTAAGCAACCGCCAGGTGCAAGATAGTCATGCCATAGTCATCTCTAGCATTCACAATTTCATGGTCATTCATTACTTCAATCAATAGCTTCAGAGACTCAAACTGTCCATACTTCACGCACAAATGCAATATGGTCCCTCCCCACGCCACAGTGACCTGAGCTGCGTGTGGTCTGGCACGGACTAGCTCCATTAAAACATCAACCTGGCCCTTCATGGCTGCAAGATGAAGAGGGTTTCTTTCTTCTATATCACGAGCCAGGCACATGTCACGGTTAACAAATAGCAATGCTTTAACTATTTCAACATACCCTTTTGCCGATGCCAAGTGAAGAGCTGATGAACCCATTGAATCTACTTCTTTGGTAAACTCTGGTTTTCTATGTATAATCTCCTTCACAAAATCTGTATGTCCAAGCATTGCTGCTACATGCAAAGGAGTCTCAGTGGTATAATTAACGAGCACTCTATCCAGAAGTAAGCGATCCTGTTGAATTAATTCTAAGAAGGTAGTTACACTCCCTTCTTCTGCTGCTTCATAAAGCTTGCTTTCCAATATTCTTGCCATTTTGTTCTGTCTGATGGGTAATCAGGCAAAAGGTGCAGAGGATTATAGATGAAAGAGTTTTAAGTCAATTTTCTCGAGTTCAAATGTGATAGGTGCCCCATCAAATTTTGTTTGGTAGACATTTCTTTCTTGGTGATGTCTGCAATACCGTTGAATGGGTTTATAAAAATGGTGCTTTAAGTTGACTAAGAAACATCCGACTGGGGGCTTATACAGGGAGGAGATTATCTCTGAAATCTCAATATTATATCAGTAGACAACTCCAACACTCAAAATTGGCTGAATCTTAGCTCATCATAAAACGAGTTTTTATCACAAATATTCTTCCTAAACACATGATTTCATAGGGCAGGTGGGCAAATTTTATTGAATAGTGGAGTAAAATTATTCTCATTGATTGGTGTTTTCATTGATAGGAGACATCGATCTATCAATGATACAAACTGAAACAATCCCGATGAAGAAAAAAATTCCAACACCAGGCGGACTTGATTTAATACCATAAGTAATACTTTACTAATATAATTCCTCGGTTTATTTTACAGCTAAACAGATGGCTACCATAGTCCACAGTTCACTGTATAGAAATACTTTTATAGGCTTAGTCCAAATGGTTAAGAGGCCAGCACTTGCAAAATTCTCCTTCCTAATTTTTCCTAGACCTTGACCTCCGAAAAAAATGCCCAAAATGAAATGGTGAGGTTCTGTTCATGAAATTTTAGGGCTAGTTTAGCATTGCTGTTGGAAAAAATTTGGGTTGAAAAAAGCTCGAGTTAAAAAAAATGTGTTTATAATGTGTGGTAAAAAAGTGTGGTTTAAAAACTTTTAAGTGTTTAGATTGCTGTGAAAAAGTGTTGTAGGAAATTGAAATGTCAAAAAAAGATATGTTTAAAATAATAAAAGTGTAGAGATATGAGGATAATAAAGTCATTTTATCCAAAAGCCAGCTTTTAAAGCCCAAAAGCTATATTTTTTGGCTTTTTGGTTTGGCTTTTCAAACTATGGTTTCAACAGCAGAAGCCAAATTTTTTTTATCTATTTAGCATTGCGTTTGCGGTGAAAAACAGCTTTTGACCTCAAAAGCTGTGCCAGAAGCAATGCTAAATGAGGCCTTAGTTAAGTTGGAAATCAAAGGGTGGCAACAGTGAGTCCACCTACTTGAACCAAGTGAACCTTAAAGCAGGCTAATATCTAGTCTAGAAAACAAAAAGCTCCCCAATTAATAACCGACATGTGTCTACTTTCCTCGATCCACAAAACCCTTGCTAAAATTAGGGATGGCAAAATCCGATCCGACCGATGGATTTCGCACCGATCCGCTCCGAATGAAGAGGTTTTTTTTTGGAGCGGGGTGGAGCGGAGCAGTTTTGGTAAATGCTTGCTCCACTCCGCCCCGCCCCGACTTTTGAAATTACTATTTTATCCTTTAAAATATTTTATATTTTTTCTTATATTTTTAATATATATTAGATATATATACTAAATCATATATATACTAATATTTTATATCTATACTTTTAGTATATATGTATTATATATATTATATTAAAGTTTTTATATACTAAAATTATGTTCATAAATAAATTATAATATAATTTTTTACAATATTAAGTTAAAAATAATTAATATAAATTGAGGTGTAGCGGAGTGGAGCACCGTGGAGCGGTTATGGATGTAACCGACATCCATGGATGTGAATGTTTCCAACATCCATGCAAGAGTGGGGTGGAGGTGGATAAGGCAATATCCGCCCCCGCCCCGCTCCATTGCCATCCCTAGCTAAAATCCATAACCTTGTCTTCTTTCCTCTCGACCGTTAAAGGCTTAAAGCTCTCTTTTTTACTCTTTCCCACTCCCACTCCCACTCCCACTCCCCTTTCCATTTCCTTTTTATTAACGCGATCCATTTCGCTTTCTGTGAAAACCCCCCAAAACCCATTCTTTATTTTCCCTTCTTTTAGATTCTTTGCATTTGAGATCTGTGCTCTCTCTCTCTCTCTATTTTATTATTGCCCAGATGCCCATTGACAAAAGATGAAGCCTTGAAGATGTTGCATGGACTTGGGTTTTTTCTGGTAAGAATCAAAAATAAAATCTGGGGTTTTTGTACAGTGAGTAAATGTTCAACTTATTTCTGCTGATCCACGTTCGATCGCAAATTTGGCTGCGCAAAAGGAAAAAACCAACTAAACCCTTTCTTTTTTTGGTTTTACACCTTATAGTAACTAAAAAGTCATAATTTTCCCCTTCATTTTCTGCATAGAGCCCATAACTTTGTACAGTCTCAATACTAAAAGACTGAAAACTCATCAAAAATTTTCAATTTTCTTTGCCTTTTGATAATCTTCTCCACTCTCATGTTATTTTGTACTTGAGCTCAGTAGGTTTATATAGAGTTTTGAGTAGGATTTAAGGTTGGTTGTGATTAATTTTGGTAAAGGGATAACAAAACAAAAAACAGATTTCAGTTAGTTGAACTAAACAGTTTACAAAGGTGGCGAAAATGAGTTTAAGTGCAGCCGAGGATGATTCAGGATCAGAGATTCATAGATTGGCATATGCTTGATAAATCCAAGTTCTTTTTTCTTGGTGCTGCTTTATTTTCAGGTGTATCAGCCGCTCTTTACCCTTTAGTAGTCTTGGAAACTAGGCAACAAGTTTCATCTACTCAAATTTCTTGCTTTAAAACAGCTTTCTCTATCATGAGATATGAAGGATTGAGAGGATTCTGTAGGGGTTTTAGTACCTCTTTGATGGGGGACAATCCCAGCTCGAGCAGTTTACATGGGAGCCCTTGAGGTTACCAATAGCAGCGTTGGCACTGCAACTGTTAGTTTAGGATTTTCAGATACTACAGCAACTGCTATAGCTAGTGCAACTTCTGGGTTGAGTTCAGCTATGGCTGCACAACTAGTTTGGACCCCAATTGATGTTGTGAGCCAAAGACTTATGGTTCAAGGATACAAAAATAGTAACAGTAGCAAAATGTAATCCCAAATGTGAATTTTTGTAGATATAGGAATGGTCTTGATGCGTTTAGGAAGATTCTGAATGCAGACGGTCCTAAAGGACTTTAGGGGATTTGGGATCTCAATATTGACATATTCACCATCCAATGCTGTTTGGTGGGTATCTTACTCTGTTGCACACAAGCTTATTTGGGGTGGTTTTGGTTGCTCTATGGGTAAAAAAGATGAGAGTGGTGTGATTGGGTATGGTTTTAGGCCAGATTCAAAGGCCTTAGTGGCAGTCCAAGGGTTAAGTGTAGCCACAGCTAGTGGCGTTTCAGCTTTAATCACTATGCCATTTGACACCATCAAGACCAAATTATAGGTTTTGGATTGATAAGAGAATGGAATAAGAAAACCTTTGACTGTTTTGAGATAGTGTGGAATTTGGTTAAAGAATGTGGTTTGGCAGCTTGTTACAAAGGATTGGGACCAAGATGGGCATCAATGTCTATGTTTGCAACAACCATGATCACTACCTATGAGTTCTTGAAGCGGTTATCAACTAAGAGCCAAGAGCGCTTGACATCATGAATAGGGCGGCTGAGGGAAAATCAGACATGTTTCCCTCACTTGAGATGCTTTGAGTTTTTGTTACCTTACCCCATGTTGGCTTTAACCGGTTTGCTTAGTAAGAGGGGTTAGTAATTGTAAATTTTTCTTTTCTTATTTTGGCTTTTTTAATGATGAGCATCACCTGCATTATCCAATAGATAAATTTTGAATGTTTTTCTGCAAGGAGAGCCCATCCACGTGTTCAGTCAGCTTTTGTTTCACTACTGAGAGCCTTCTTCCTCTTCTTCCCTCTTTGCCCTTTCGTTTGCTGAGCCGTTTTTCCTCTCTGCAATCTTTTGTACATGATTTACTCTCAATGGAGATTGAACCCGTGATTTACTCTGTCAATAAAGATTGCTGCCCATGGTTACATCCCTCTCACGCGGGCATCTGCTGTATGTTTGCATTGTGCTTGACTTCCCCATTCTCTCTGTTTCTTCCTGTACTTTCTCCCTTTTTTTATCTTGCTGCCCTTACTCCTTTGTTTTCCTGTCTGAATTGCATTTTTTTCACTGATTTTCTATGTGTACTGCAACTTTTTCCCACTTGCTATCCACTTTTTAGCTCCTTCTCAGCAATCCTCTTTTTTGGGGCTAGACATGGTTCGGTCAACGGTTATTGGTGCTTGGTTGTCAGGGTTGGCCATTTTTCCCATGCTTCTCTCCATTGGCTCGGTTCTTTCTTTTTAAAATTGTTTGCTTGCTTTTGGAAGCAGCCATTACACCGTTTGTGTTCCACATGCGTTTTTTCATTCTTATTTTTTTCTCTGTTCTTCATGCTTTCTTTATATTTTTCTTCGTTTGTTTTTTGCGGTGCCTGGGAACAATTATTTGTTATTAGTTTTGTTGCCTTATTTGTATTCAATCTTTTTTCCCTGCTTAGGTTCTTTGTATTTTGCTTTGTTCAATGGTTTATTGCTGAAGTTGTTGTCATCTATCTCGAGAAATTTTGTCTTTCACCTTTCACCATTTGAATCCCATCTTATTTTTCTTTTCACTTCTTTTGAAAACAAAAGTTTCTTTGGTTTGGTTGCTTTGTTAAAAAAAACTATGCTCATATATTCTCTGGCTATTTCTTTTTTTTTTTCCTTTAAAAGAAGTTTGCTTTGTCTTTTTAAGGGAATGACTATTGTTTTTTAATAATTTCTTTGAAGCTTTCATCAATCTTCAAGTAGCCTTGCTAGTGTTGCTGCTCATCTTATCAAGTTGCTTGGTTGGGTTCGTGTACAGTTGGTTTCTCTGATCTGGTATTGTATTTTTTCTTCTGTTTAGTTTTTGGTTCAAACTTTTTGCTGCGTTTTTTTGGGTTATTCTTCGTATCTATGTGTATGTTGAATTGGACTGCTATGGTGTCTCTTCATTGAGTTCTGTGTTGTCCGAATAGTAGTTTGTTTGTTGATTTGGTTATTCCTTCACTTGCTGATGTTTAGTCATCTTCCTAGTTGAATTTCGGTATGGATTGCTCTTATTTGGTTAGGTTGAATAGGTTAAGGAGGATAGAACGCATTAGGAGTCGAAGAGTTAGGAATAAGCAATCCTTTAATGCTTCGTGTGTTGCATCCAGTGTTAACAATCATTCCGCCTCCGTTGCTAAACCCATTGAATTAGCTATGCTTGCAAATGATGGGCCTGTTGAAAGGATCAAGCCTCATTTCGATGGTAATGTGCAAGCTGGTTTTGTAGTTACTGCTGATGGTGTTTCTGATGAGGGTTCGTTATCTACTGGGTGTCCTGATGCCATGCAAATTGAGTGTAATCTTGGGTCAATTCCGCTTGCTGATCATCGTCATCTAGATGCTGTTGTCCTCAAACCTGGTGAGCAAGCTGTTTGGCCGATGTTTGCATTGTCTGATACTGTGCTTGGATCTTCTTCTACCCCTGGGTCACATCATTAAGCTTCTTCGATTTATACTTCTATTGTCAGTCGTAAGTATTTATAGTTTTATACCATGTTTGTTGATTTCTTACCCCCTTCTGCATTTTCCAATTGCACTTTATTTCTTGGTTGGTTGATTGGCTTGATCTCTATTGATGCACCATTTCATGACTTTTTTTTTGGTTATTTGTTTTAGCATGTTTTTACTTGTTTTTTTTTTTACGCATTGTTAATTAGAATGTTCGCTTTGATTTATGTCTCTGTTCATGAGCTACCCCTTTATTAGATTGCCTTGTTTAGTTTGTTGTTATCTTGGTTTTGTATTGATAGGTAAAATTTTTGAACCTCTTAATTTGGGCGGCCTGGATTATGAATGTCCTTATTTTGAAGCGAAGATGTGGTATGAGGAGAGGCTTTCCAGATCAAGTCGTTCACATGTAGCGGTTTTCAATCTATGCTGTAAAGAGGGTTCGATTGTTTTGCCATCGTATAAAACGACCCCACCCTTTCTGGATTCTTTGTTCACTTCTGTTGGAGGGCGAAATTCAAGCTGTTTCAGAGATAACATCAGGATGTACAATTTTATGTTCCAATTTACATCGATAGGTGGCAAGATTGATCATGATGTTAATAGCAAACCCGGTCCTTATGTTTTTAAGATTGGTGGGCAAGTGCACCACCGTCTCAGGTCTCTGTTGTCGTTTGATGGTCGGACTCCAAAATTTGCTCAATTATATATTTGTGATACTGACCATGAGGTTTCAAACAGGATGAGGTCTTTCAATGCTTCTGAGACAAAGAATCGGCCTGATCCAGCTGTTGTAGAGGGCTTGATGTATATGTTGAATGATGTCAATGAGATTGTCAAGGCTTTTAGGATGACCAGGGATCGTTTTGTTGAGTCAGATTTCCTTACGATCCGTTTGCAATTGATTGGGAGAAGAGAAACAAATGATGGTCAATATAGTTTGCCAATTGTTGGTGAAATTGCTGGTCTTATAGTGGGAGAGATTAATGTTACCACAAGATGAGCGCGATATCATCATTGATCATAAGTCTGATAGATTGAAACGAATCAGTGAGTTGCATCCTTTATTTATGGCTATGCAGTATCCTTTGCTCTTTCCTTTTGGTGAACCTGGATTTTTTTTTGGGAATTCAGTATCGGGATTGTGCAAGGAAAAATGAAAAAAAGAGGAAATGTGTTACAATGATGGAATACTATGCGTATCTGATTCAACAACGTTTTTCAACGAGTCATACTTTACTAAGAGGTGGCAGACTTTTCCAGCAGTTTATTGTTGATGCATTTCTTTGTGTGGAGCGGATGAGATTACAATGGATACGAGATAATCAAAAACAATTGAGGTCTAAAGTTTATCAAGGGGTTAGAGATGCTGTTACTCGAGGTGATATGGATGCACAAGCTATTGGAAAAAAGATTATTCTTCCATCAAGTTTTGTTTCAGGACCTCGATTTCTTTTTCAGAATTATCAGGATGCCATGGCGATTTGCAAGCAATTCGGTCATCCAAATCTTTTCATCACTTTCACATGTAATCCAAAGTGGCCCAAAGTTTGTCAAGCTCTGTCAATTATTCCCGGACAAAGGATTGAAGATAGGCCTAATGTTTTGACCAGGTTGTTTAAACTTTGGCTTGAATGTCTTATAGATGATTTAACAAAGAACAAGCATTTTGGTGAATCGATTGCAGGTATTATTACTAATGAACCAAAAATGCAAGTGTGCTTTTAGTTGTTATGTTTTACTTAAATGATCTGGCTTTTTTTTTTTTGACTTTTTGGGGGGGGGTCAAGGATTATGCTTGATTAACTTTTTCTTTTTCTTTTGTAGTGGTTTACACAATTGAGTTCCAAAAAAGAGGGTTACCACACACACATTTTGTTGTGGTTGTATCCAAAGGGTAAATGCTCGACTCGTGCTGATGTTGATAGGATTATATCTGCAAAGATACCCAACAAGTCTTCAGATCTTATTGCACATGCAGCTGTTGTAAATTTCATGATTCATGGGCCTTGCGGATTTGTTGATCCGCAAGCTCCGTGCATGGCTGTTGGTCACTGCTCGAAGTTTTATCCAAAAAAGTATCAAGAAGAAACTGTGATCGAAGAGTCTGGTTTTGTTGCTTATAGAAAAAGGCCGCCACAAAATTGTGATATGCTTGGGGGAAAAAATAATATTCAATTGGATTCACGGTTTGTTATTCCTCACAATGTTGACCTGATTGTTAAACATCAAGCTCTCATTAATGTTGAGATTTGTAGCAAGATAAAATCTATCAAGTATCTTTTCAAAAGACCAGATCGAGCAAGGCTTGTTATAGAAGAAGTCTGTGATGCTCCTGCAATTGCTGGAGAGCAAAATAAATCCAGCTTGATGAAATCAAGATGTTCTTGGATTGTAGATACATCTCGGCTCATGAAGCATGTTGGCATCTTTTTTGGGTTTGATGTCCACCACCGACAGCCTTCAGTCATCAGGTTATCGGTCCATTTACCGAACCAACATTACATAGCTTTTGCTGAAGATGCTGATTTGTCAAATGTTGTGCGACAACCTTTGTTAGATAAGACCATGTTCACTGAATGGATGGAGACAAATAGGATATGTCCTCATGCTCGCACTCTGACATATGCTGATTTTCCTACTAAATGGGTTTGGTCTGAATGAGACAAAGTATGGAAAGAGAGGGAAAAGGGAAAAGCTATAGGGCGTGTGAATTTTATTCATCTAGCTGCAGGCGAGCTTTATTTCATAAGATTACTTTTGAATATAGTTAAAGGTTCAAGAAGTTTCCAAGAAATTAGAACGATCGATGGGGTTATATATGCTTCATTTCAAGCTGCATGTGAGGCACTTGGATTATTAGGTGATGATAAAGAATGGCATGATGCACTACAACAAGCGTCATTCTGGGCGTCATGCTTTGAACTTAGGCAATTGTTTGTTACACTGATCATGTATTGTGAGGTCGCTGATCCAAAGGCATTATGGGAAAAAATTGGATGTTATTAGGTGAGGATATTGAAAATCGACTGAATAAAATTGTTGGCATGAATCATTTCAGAATTTCAGAATTGAAGTTGAAGAATCATGTGCTTATATGTTTGGAAAAATTGTTTAATAAGAACAACTCATCTTTTGTTCATTACAAGCTGCCCTTGCCATCGATGCTTAAACGTCATTTGATCAGTAACAGATTGTTGAGGGAAGAATTTAGTTATGATCTTAATGAATTGCAACATCAACATGAACAGTATTTTCAGAAGCTTAATGTGGAGCAGAGAATCAATTATGAAGCAGTTCTTGCCTCAATTGCTCATGATGAGGGGAAGATGTATTTTGTCAATGGCCATGGTGGAACGGGGAAGACTTTTCTTTGGAAAACAATAATAGCAGTTGTTTGCTCCACAGGGAAAGTTGTTTTGGTTGTTGCTTTGTCTGGTATTGCATCGCTCATTCGCTTGTGCTACCCGATGGGAGAACTGCCCACTATATATTTAAGATACCATTACAAGTTGATAAGATTTCAACTTGCCATATAACGCGAGGGACTGAACTGGCGAAATTGATTGAAACATCAAGTTTGATTGTTTGGGATGAAGCACCGATGATTCATAGGCACTGTTTCGAAGTGTTTGAAAGGAGCCTTCGTGATATCCTGCAATCTATCTCTGATCCTATGCTTGAGAAACCTTTTGGAGGAAAAATTGTTTAGCTTGGTGGTGATTTTAGGTAAATCTTGCTTGTTGTCCCATCAGGTACAAAAGATCAGATAATCAATGCATCAATTAACATATCACCCTTATGGATTTTTTGTAATGTTTCAGACT
This sequence comes from Fremontodendron californicum, assembly GCA_030761205.1. Lineage (NCBI taxonomy): Eukaryota > Viridiplantae > Streptophyta > Magnoliopsida > Malvales > Malvaceae > Fremontodendron > Fremontodendron californicum. Next base: position 3,152,202 of record JAULJL010000003.1, read on the forward strand.
CAAAACAAACATGAGGCTAAAATCTGATTTTAATGATGAGCAGTCTAGGTTACAGATGGAAGATTTTGCTCGATGGATTCTTGACATAGGTGATGGAAAATTTAAATCTATTTTGAATGATGTTGATGGTTTAGGATCGTGGATAGAAATACCTTCCGACCTGTTACTTCAGCATAACGATTCACCGATTCTTACCCTCATTGAATCTATTTACGTTGATTTGTAGCATAGGTATACAGATTTTTACTATTTAAGTGAGCGTGCTATTATTACGCCTTTTAATGAGAGTGTTGACTTGATTAACAGTCATGTCTTAAGTTTGATTCCAGGCGAGACAAAAATATATCGAAGTTTCGATTTAATTGCAAATGCTGGTGGTGATTTGGGTGAGTGTCGTTTATATCCTCCTGAATTCTTGAACTCATTGAAATTTCTCGAAATACCAAATCATGAGCTGCATTTCAAATTAGGTTGTGTTATTATGTTACTTAGAAATCTAAATCAATCATTAGGGTTAAGTAATGGCACTGGGTTGATAATTACACAATTAGCTTCAAATGTTGTGGAAGCTGTTATCATCACTGGAAATCATATTGGAAAAAGGTCTTTATACCTAAAATATATTTTATTGTTGAGGATCTTAAATGGCCTTTTGTATTCAAAAGGAAACAATTTCCTTTGCGATTATCTTATGCGATACCATTAATAAAAGCCAAGGACAAACACTTGAATCTATTGGTCTATATCTGCAAAAACCTGTTTTCACTCATGGGCAGTTGTATGTTGCTGTATCTAGAGTCACACACTGTTCTGGTCTTAAAATCTTGATTGCCAATGCTGATGGTAAACTGAATTGTCTAACAAAAAAACATTGTTTATTTTGAAATTTTTGAGAATTTGCAAACATGTTGTCTTTATTAACCTTTTTTTCTTAGGTCATGTTTAGCTTTAATTGCATTTTATGTTTTCCTTTTTATCTATTGGATGGCCTTTTTGGGTGTATTCGTCGTTCTTTTTTATATGCAGTTATATGCGTTTGTTTCCTATGCTGCTATTGCCTGCAAAGCTTTCTCACAAATCTATTCTTATTTTTAGCAACTAATTGACGAACTTTCTTTTACTTTGCTTTTTTCACTTAGTTGTGTTGATGCTTGATTGAATACCTTAACTACTTACCTTATATTGGTTGAAACAATGGTTATATTTTTTTTGCCTTATTTTTTTTTAGATCTTATAATACTTGCATGTTATTTAATTAGCTTGATACAAATCAGTTCAAATGCCAGTGTACAACTGTTTATGTTTTATATTAAGTTTATTATTGGCGTTTCAATATTTTCTAATATAATTATGTTTATGCTTTAACCTTTATTTAAATTGATTATTTTATGCTTGCTTTTTTTTTTATTGCTAAATTTATGCTTGCTTTATTAACTCAAATTCTTTAAAAGTTTTGATTTCATGTGCTTTTTGTCCTTAATGTTATCATTTGCATTTTCCTGTGTTTTAGCCTTCAGTTTTTTGTATGAACTTCAACAATGCCACTAATCACAGAAAATAAGAGTGCGTGTTGTCAGGATTTGAGATTCAATCCTTTCTGGTTCTGAAAGAAAATTTATAGTTCTTGATTTCTTGGTTGTTGATCAGAATGTTGATTATTCAGTTTGCACCATTTCTTTACTTTTATCCTGATAGTTTAACTATTTTTTAATACTTGAACTTACTATGCGGCCAATATCAATTTTTTCACAAGGAGATGCAATGCAGGGTTCAATCAAAAAGAGTGATGACCATATTTTTAGACCATTATTAAAAGAAGGGTTTATGTACGATAGTATTGATTTCTTTGTTCGCAAAAAAAAGAAACACTTTTAATGTTGCTTTTGCTGAACCATTAATTTATTTTGCGCGTGGAACTAAAGTTGCTGAGCTGTTTGACGTCTTTGAGCCTTACCTTTTGCATTATTTTTAGTTCCAGCATTTTCTCTCGATTTCTAATTGTGCTGGTGATAACTCAATGCTGACAGGTGCCTTTTTTGAATTTCCTGTTTTGTGTTTACCACTAACTTTACATAAAACCAAACCATAACATTGTATTCAATCGAATATCAGTGTAACATGTATTCTTTCTTGCTTTATAGATGTGTTAGGACTTCTCATGCTATTGGACCTGTTGTTGAAACCTGTACAAGAGATAAAAAAATGAAGTTGTAGATAGGCAAAACTTGCAACTTCAAGATGACAGGTTTATATCTAATTTAGTTATTTTCTTTTCGACCTTTGTTGTTGTTATATATCCATGAATCATTGAATCTTACAGCTACTTTAAAAAAATACAGGGGCAATACCATCGGTGTGACATTGTGGGATGAACATGCCCATTTCCTTAACCAACAAATCCTATTGAAATCAACTCCAAATATACTCATTTTTTTTTGCTAGGATGATCGTTAGAGAATTTCAAAGTTTACCTTTATTCAAAGCCCCTTAACAATTTTGTCATGGTGTTAACGATGTTTCATTGATATCGTTTTTTCGTTTGTTTTGCTACTTTTGTCATGATAGAAAAGCCTAATCTTTCAAATTGCTCAGCGACAAACATTTACAGGAATCTTCCAGTTATTAATACAAAACTCCTTAAAGAGAAGTATAGTCTTATTGTTTTGCAATTTTTTTTAAGTGACTCATAATTACTTATGGAGTTTTTTTATCTGTCTGTAAGTTAAGCTATGCTTTATTTTAAAAGGTATACAAAGATTCATGCAAAACTTATTATGGGTTTCAAGCTGAACCAGCGATGGTGTGGCCATTAGATGATTAAAGTCAAACTCGTCGAGCTATATCAGATGATGTCAATGAGAATAGAGTTAACATCAATCAACTTATGAAGATAGACATGCTCAAATCAAAGGTCAGCCAAATAACAAATTGTTAATTTCATGGTTACATTTTTAAAAATAAAAATTAAAAAAAATCAAAATTAAATTGTGCTTGCTTTGCATACTTCTTGACAAGCCATCTTCTGCACAAGATACTTATTTTACATGTCGAGCACTTATTGTGGAAGTAGATGAAACATATGGATGGTTTTATAATTGATTCTCTATTTATTTATTTATTTATTTATTATCTTGCCTCTTGATCTTGCTAAGTTTTGGTTGGATGGGTCCAAACCCAACTGGTATAAATATGTTTCACAAACCTGATACCCTTTCCGTTTGACAAGCCAAATCGGTATAAAAAAAAAAACCACCCGCACTTTTTTTTTTCTCACTATCTAACACTTGAATTGCCAATCCTTTTCATCTTCCATCTTCAAACCCTTGCCCTTGACATTGCACTGCTGATTAAAGGCATTTAAAGTTTTAGCAAAAGGAAGCAACTCGATCTGCAATGGAAATGGTCCTCCAACACACAAACTCAAGAAGAATAAACAATCCTCCAGATCATGCGCCTCAGTTCTTTAAAGTATTACTTCAATCAAATATCGAAAGCGATTTGCTGGTAAAACAAAAAAATACTTTGCGATTTATGTTTTTCTTTCTCATGATTTTTGCGTTCATATTTATCGATTTTGAGACGCTTGAAACATTCATTGTTAGGGTAACAAACAAAAAAAAAGATCAATCAATTAAAATAGAATCAAACTTCTTCGATATATATCACTGCTGATGAGAAAAATGCTTTAACAATCTCTGTGGTTAAATGAGATAAACTGACACATTCTTGAGCTTTTAAGATTGTCCTTTGCCGTGACAGATATACATGGTTTTTCTTTTAGATGCTCTTGTTTTTTATTTCCATTGATACTTGCATCTTTTGTTTAAGATATGCTTCATTGCAGATTAAATGCTTTTGTATATTCGTTGATAATTTTGACAATTGATATTTCATTTGATGGCTAAATTGTTTTCTGCCAAAATCAACGTATTCTGCCATTGCTATTTGAATATTTATATTAATTTTCTGGTGTTTGTCAAAAAATCAACAGATTCAAGTAAATTCCCAAAAAAATTATCTTCTCCTTCATATTGTTAAAAAAATATAATAATTGTAGTTGGAACAATTCTGGCCTTTGATTTGTCTTAAACAATCGATCTAACGGTTACATTTAGTCTCATATAGACTTATATCTGATTGTAGTATTTATCGTCACGGTTTGTAAAAAAGTTTATGCCAAGCCTTCAAACTCCTCGGACCCTTTATGTCAAAGGGCCGTTGCGAAACCCACAGAAGATGAAACTAATTAAGAGGAATTATAGATTATGCTTCACAGATGGGTGGATAAGTTTTGTACAAACTCATCATCTTCAATTTGGTATTTTGCAACATTCAAGTACAACTACAAGAAAACATTTGATGTTTGTATTTACAATCTATGCACAACCTTATTGACGACAGATGAATTGTTAAATAGAATACGTATATGTTATTTCTCTCAATAGCATTAGGATCAAATGTGATTTCTAACTTTCTTTGATCTGTTTGTGTTATAACCTCAACAAATCAGCAAGATCAAATCAGTCCATCAATGGTGCAACATCAATCACCCTTGAACATAGGTGTTGCAGATCGGGGAGAACAATCTTGGTTATCCATGGCGCAACGTCGACCAACCTTTAAGACAAAAGTTGTCAATCTGAGAACCGAAGCAGTTCCATCGAGGATGCATGATCAAACACCCCCTATTGCAATAGATATCGATACTGAAATCGAAATAATTAATCCTCAGTTGGATTACAAAATAGTCTTTTCAACTGTGAATGCGCTGTTTCTATTGGCAATCAATCATGTATGACTTTTATTTTTCAAATTTGTTGCATTTTTACAATTTTGTTTACTTACTGTATTTGCTGATCCAACATGTTCTTAGGGAGTTTGCCAATCGTCACTTGTCCCACCATCCGACAACACTGCTTTTATCAGTTCCCGACCAGCAAAAAAAAAAAGCCAGTTAAATATTTATGTAACAACCACAACAAATCATTTTCAGGGGGTTGAAAAAAATTTGCTCGAGACAATCGCCTGAAGATTAGAGATCGTTGCATCTTTCAACAAATCGTTGACAGCTTCATGTGCAAATCATTCGACATCACTCTTAACCAAATGTATGATCTCTTTTTGAACACCTTTGTCTATTTTGTTGCTAAATGAATTTAAAGTTAATTTGTCTCATCATTGTTAGAACATCATGAGACTTGATATATTAAAGTTATGGATGTATAAGGAAAACAAAACCCTAAATCTTTTTGCCCATCATGCATGCAAGTATCTGTGAAATGTGTTTATAAAGTTATGGTCTTTCTTACAGATTAGATGCAAACTAGGAACATGATCAATTGTATAGGTTGAATTATTAGAATTGATATTGTTTTAGCATCAGAATCTCATATTGTATAGGAAAGTCGAAACACATACTCAATTCCTGTTTGAAAATACTCATTGCTCTTATTTGATTTTAAAATAAGCATTTAGCCAATGTAATACTTTATAATTTGTTATGAGCTATCTTCAGAACATGGAAACTGTTTTTACCCACACTTGAGTTGCATGACAAAGATATATATAAATCTCTAAACTGCATGGAACTTATTTGTTATTTCAAATATCTTATTCAACATATCTTAATTCATCCTTATTCATTAAATCACATCACAAATTATTATATTATTTATATATGTTTAATAACATTGTTGTCATTACTATTACAAATATAAAAAGTGAATCTTTTCACCTGCAGCATGGCACTAGTTTTTTCCTAGTTAATGTAAAACGTGTATCTAACAGTTTTTCTTTCATTTTCATTAGGGTCACTCTGTAATAATATATCTTTCATGTTCTCAATCTATTATAGTTCATCCTTCACTACCCCAAAGTCTTTGAATAAATTCTTATGCTTATTGTATATGTTTTTTTTTGAATGAATACTTGCGCTTTCCATTGACTGAACAAGTTAAATCTATTAATGTGTCTTCAGTCATATCTTATCATTGAAGGGTGAGTGACTGCTGTCCATATCTTTACTTAAAGCTTCCCATTTTGGGTCATATAATAACTCATGGATCTTCTCAAATCTCAATCCCTACATTACCCATTTATTAAAAACGTACTTTAGACTAAAAAAGTTAACGAAGTAAATCTAAATCAGTCAAAGATTGGGCAGTCAAGTCAACTTGTCTCTGTATGCAAACAATGTTAGATAATGTCTCTTTCATTTTAAATACAAGAGATTAACAGTTATATGTAAAGCTAATTACTCCAAGGCATTCTTAAAAGAGCAGAGCAGAGCATCTTGGAAAGTAACATGAAGATCACATGCCTCGTCACTGAATAATACTGCCATGTATTTGATTAATGGGTAATACTCTCCCCAACATTTTTCTAGTCCATGAAATCTTAATTAAGTTGGAAATCAGATGGAGACAATTAGATTTAACAATTCATATATTCGTATCGTATTTATATATATTTTTATATTATAATCGTATTTAAAATATTTTTTATGAAATATTTTTTGATATATTTTTATATTTATATCGTGTTCATATTTTTTTATATCATATTTTGTATTATATTTTAATTATATATATTTTATCATATAATTAAGTCGGGTTCAACACAGGGACAACAATGACTCAAGCTGCTTGAACCAAGTGAACCTTAAAGCAGGCTAATATCTAGTCTAGAAAACAAAAAGCTCCCCAATTAATAACCGAGTTGTGTCTACTTTCCTCGATCCGCAACTAAAATCCATAACCTTGTTTTTTTTCCTCTTTATCGTTAGACGGCGTTTGGTATGATGAAAAGTGATCATTTTTCATGAAAAGTAATTGGTAAGAATGTGATTCTCATATTTAGTATGTTAAAAACTGTTTACTTTCCTGAAAATGTAACTTTTTTTGGAGAGTTATTTTTCCACAAGCATTGGAATGTGATTCCCATGAGAAGTGGTGGAAAAGTAACTTTTTCATATAGTTGAAAAGTTAAAAAAATATAAAGACAAAATTATTCTCTTTCTATTTGATTTAAAATTATCAATTAAAATATTATTTTAAAATATTTAGTACAAATATTTATTAATAATAAATATTATTAAGATATTTAATTTGCATCCAGCCTTTTAATTTTTCAATTACTTGAGAGTAACTTCAAAATTTTATTATCATAAAAGTAACTCAAATTACCAATTGAAATATTATTTTTAAATATTAAGTACAAATATTTGTTAATAATAAATATCATTAAAATATTTAAATTAATATTTAATTTGCATATAGTCTTTTAATTTTTCAATTACATGAGAGTAATTTCAAAATTTTATTATTAACAAATATTTTTTTTATCATAAAAATAACTCAAATTATCAATTAAAATATTATTTTTAAATATTTAGTACAAATGTTTGTAATAATAAATATCATTAAAATATTTAAATAATATTTAATTTGCTTTCAGCCTTTTAATTTTTCAACTACATGAAAGTAATTTCGAAAATTTATTTTTAAAAATATTTTTTATCTTAAAAGTAACTCAAATTATCAATTAAAATATTATTTTTAAATATTTAATATAAATATTTGTTAATATTAAATATCATTAAAAAATTTTAAAATTAATAAAATTTATATATTTTTTAATAAAAATAATTTCAAAAATTATCATCACAGTATATTAATCAACACTTTTTTATATATACCAAAAATTATAAAATTACATTAACATTTTCAAAAATCACATTATGAAGAACGTAGTTCCATGATACGCGATCCATTTCACTTTCTGTGAAAACCCCCCAAAAACCTTTTTTTTTTTTTTTTATTTTCCCTTCTTTTAGATTCTTTGCGTTTGAGATCTGTGCTCTCTCTTTATTTTATTATTGCCCAGTTGCCTATTGACAAAAGATGAAGCCTTGAAGATGTTGCATAGACTTGGTTTTTTTCTGGTAAGAATCAAAAATAAAATCTGGGGTTTTTGTATAGTGAGTAAATGTTCGACTTATTTCTGCTGATCCACGTTCGATCTCAAATTTGGCTGCGCAAAAGGAAAAAACCAACTAAACCCTTTCTTTTTTTGTTTTACGCCTAATAGTAACTAAAAAGTCATAATTCCTCCTTTCCTTTTATGCATAGACTCCCTAACTTTGTACAGTCCCAATTCTAAAAGACTGAAAACCCATCATAAATTTTCAATTTTCTTTGCCTTTTGATAATCTTCTTGACTCTCTTACTAATTTGTACTTGAGCTGAGTTGGTTTATATAGAGTTTTGAATAGGATTTAAGGTCGGTTGTGATTAATTTTGGTGAAAGGATAACAAACAAAAACAGATTTTAGTTAGTTGAACTAAACTGTTTACAAAAGTGGCGAAAATGAGTTTAAGTGCAGCCGAGGATGATTCAGGGTCAGAGATTCATATACCAGCAGATATAGATTGGCATATGCTTGATAAATCCAAGTTCTTTTTTCTTGGTTCCGCTTTATTTTCAGGTGTATCAGCTGCTCTTTACCCTATAGTAGTCTTGAAAACTAGGCATCAAGTTTCATCTACTCAAATTTCTTGCTTTAAAATGTCTTTCTCTATCATGAGATATGAAGGATTGAGAGGATTCTATAGGGGTTTTGGTACCTCGTTGATGGGGACAATCCCAGCTCGAGCACTTTACATGGGAGCCCTTGAGGTTACCAAGAGCAGTGTTGGCACTGCAACTGTTAGTTTAGGATTTTCAGATACTACAGCAACTGCTATAGCTAGTGCAGCTGCTGGATTGAATTCAGCTATGGCTGCACAACTAGTTTGGACCCCAGTTGATGTTGTGAGCCAAAGACTTATGGTTCAAGGATACAACAATAGTAACAGTAGCAAAAATGTAATTCCAAATGTGAATTCTTGTAAATATAGGAATGGTCTTGATGCGTTTAGGAAGATTCTGTATGCAGATGGTCCTAAAGGACTGTATAGGGGATTTGGGATCTCAATATTGACATATGCACCATCTAATGCGGTTTGGTGGGCATCTTACTCTGTTGCACACAAGCTCATTTGGGGTGGTTTTGGTTGCTCTATGGGTACAAAAGTTGAGGGTGGTGTTATTGGGTCTGGTTTTAGGCCTAATTCAAAGGCCTTGGTGGCAGTCCAAGGGTTAAGTGCAGCCATGGCTAGTGGCGTTTCAGCTTTAATCACTATGCCACTTGACACCATCAAGACCAGATTACAGGTTCTGGATAGAGAAGAGAATGGAATAAGAAAACCTTTGACTGTTTTGCAGACAGTGCGGAATTTGGTTAAAGAAGGTGGATTGGCAGCTTGTTACAGGGGATTGGGACCAAGATGGGCATCAATGTCTATGTCTGCAACAACCATGATCACTACCTATGAGTTCTTGAAGCGGTTATCAACTAAGAGCCAAGAGCGCTTGACATCATGAATAGGGCGGCTGAGGGAAAAACAGACAGGTTTCTCTCACTTGAGATGCTTTGAGTTTTTGTTACCTTTATTCCTTGTTGGCTTTAACTGGTCTGCTTAGTAAGGGGGGGTTACCAATTGTAAATTTTTCTTTTCTTGTTTTGGCTTTTTAATGATGAGCATCACCTGCATATTCATGTAAAACGTATGTATCAGTTTTTCTTTCATTTTCATCTGGGTCACTCTGTAATAATGTATCTTTCATGTTCTCAATCTATTATAGTTCAATCCTTCACTACTCCAAAGTCTTTGAATAAATTCTTATGATTATTGTACATGTTCTTTGAATGAAATACTTGAGCTTTCCATTGACTGAATAAGTTTAAACCTATTAATGTGTCTTCAGTCATCTCTTATCATTGAAGGGTGACTGCTGTCCATATCTTTGCTTAAGCAAGGATGTTTTTGGACCCAAGTGTTTTGGTTGAAAAAACATATAAATGTTATATAAATGTTTTCAATATGATATGATCTCATTGTGGCATTTAAGGGATTGGTTAATGTAAGAAAAAATTTGAAGAGAAAAAGGTAATACTTAAAGCTTCCCATTTTGAGTCATATAACTCATAATCATGGATCTTCTCAAATCTCAATCCCTATGGTACCCATTTCCATCTGCATCGTTAGATGAAAAGGACTAAAGAAGCAGTGGTTGGCGGCAGGCAGCTTTGGCCTTTAGGTAGGGGAGATGAACTTCTTCTTTTTTCTTTCAATTGGGTGTCAGAATCACATAATCAGAGGGATGGAAAACCAGGGGCTGATAAGAAAACCCATTTGCCCCGTTGGATTTACTATGGACCATCCAACATTTGCCATTATTAAGAATGTGTATGGACCAGCAACTGGCAAGCAGAAACAACAGGCATATCAACGTGATTTTCATATTTGGTACGTTAAAAATTGTTCATTTTTTTGAGAATGTAATTTTATTTAGAAAATTACTTCTCCACAAGTATTGGAATGTGATTCTCATGATAAGTTGTGAGAAAGTAAATTTTCCATATAGTTGAAAAGTTAAAAAAATATTAAAGACTAAATTATCCTTTTTTTATTTGATTTAAAATTATCAATTGAAATATTATTTTAAAATATTTCGTACAAATATTTATTAATAATAAATATTATTGAAATATTTAAATAATATTTATTTTGCATTCAGCATTTTAATTTTTCAATTACTTGAAAGTAACTTTTAAAGTTTATTATTAACAAATATTTTTTATCATAAAAGTAACTCAAATTACCAATTGAAATATTATTTTTAAATATTTAGTACAAATGTTTGTTAATAATAAATATCATCGAAATATTTAAATAATATTTAATTTTCATACAACCTTTTAACTTTAAAACTACATAAAAGTAATTTCAAAATTTTATTATTAACAAATATATTTTTATCATAAAAATAACTCAAATTATAAATTAAAATATTATTTTTAAATATTTAGTACAAATGTTTGTTAATAATAAATATCATTAAAATATTTAAATAATATTTAATTTGCATATAATCTTTTAATTTTTTTAACTAAATGAGAGTAATTTTGAAATTTATTATTAACAAATATTTTTTATCATAAAAAAAAAACTCAAATTACCAATTAAAATATTATTTTTAAATATTTAGTATAAATGTTTGTTAATAATAAATTTCATTAAAATATTTAAATAATATTTAATTTACATACAGCTTTTTAATTTTTCAACTACATGAGAGTAATTTTGAAAATTTATTATTAATAAATATTTTTTATCCTAAAAGTAACTCAAATTATCAATTAAAATATTATTTTTAAATATTTAGTACAAATATTTGTTGATAATAAATATCATTGAAAAATTTTAAAATTAATAAAATTTACATTTTTTGATAAGGGTAATTTGAAAAATTACCATCACATTCTCAGGATTTTAATCAGCACTTTTTCATATATATCAAACGCTGAAAAGTTACATTCCCAAAAATCACATTCTCAGAAATCATATTTCATAAAATTTAATTCCTGAAAAGATACCAAACGTCCCCTATCTTCCTTTCTGATTTTTATCTACCAACAGGCACACTTGTCTGAGACCAAAATGAAACAGCTGAGATTGAAGCCAATTGAGGACCACTTCTTCTGAGTTGATGTTGCCAATTGAGGACCAAAATACAAAAGGAATTAGGGGTATTATGAGCAGCATTTAAGTGTCATTTTGGTAAATAAGTCATTTATGTAGTTTTAGTTATTACATTGTGAGCTACAGGTTTTAGAAAAGTCGACGATGGCATGCAAATGAAACCAAATTTCAGCCGTTACATCCTCAAAACACCCACCGTTAGATTCACTTTCCAATTTCCATGCTTATTTTATTTTTGAGAGACAATGGATGTACGATGTCCAATGCTGACAAGCAAAGGCTCACACATGCAAGTCATGTGCCTTTCATGGTGGATAAGGCGTGTCAATCGAGAACAATATATAGTACATAGTAGTATTTTAATTAGATTGGCATCGCCTCTAATCTTAACCCCTATCGCTAAATAGTAAATAAGTCTTTTGGGTTGAACAGAAGAAAAATGGCGAGGAAGGTCAAAACAATTCCCTATCTATTGCTTTGTCATTACCCAAGAGCTGAAGCAATGGTGGGGGAAAAACTTAAGATGAAAATGACAAATTAAATGGCTGGTTTTAATGGTTTATATATATACATATATATATATATATATATATACGATGAGGGATTCACTTACATTAGTGTAAAACTAAATTAGTTTTACACACTTCCGTAATTTTTTATACGATTTATATTTTAACAAATTGACCGTTGGATTTAACAATATAATCGTACTCGTCGTGCACATAAAATTTCGAATCGATCCGATATCTCTATCATATCGATCAAGAATACTATCTTTTTCAATATATATTTAACGGTTGAAAATTTTTTATATCGAACAAATAATTATACATTTTTAATTCACTCAAAACTCGATGTACATAGTTTACGTGAATAAAACGTAAAATATGACGATCGGATTAAACAAATATAAATCTTATAAAAAATTATGAAAGTATGTAAAACTAATTTAATTTTACACTAATGTAAGTGAATCCCTCCTTATACTTTTTCATATATATATATATATTATTACACTTTATTTTTCTTCTTATTTATGGAAAAACAGAATCTTACGAGTCTTTTTTTTCATGTATTTTTACATTCTCCTTGATATGATGATTACATTTAAAAATTAAAATGCGGCCCAGCCCAACCCGTTTTGCACCTGCCTCAAACAAGGAAAATAGAGTAATATATAATAGTTCGATCATATCTTATTTTTCTTCATTCATCTTTTTCTTTTCAAGTATGAGAAAGCATTACCCTTCTCACGCTTATAGAATACAAAAGGAAATGAAGTTGCATATATATATATATATATATATATATATATATATATATATATATATATATATATATATATATATATATATATATATATATATATAAGACAAGGAAGATTCAAACATAAAACAAGTCACCCTTCCAATGGCAGAAAGAAATGATTTTCAACCTGATTATAAATATCCTATTTTATACTCAAATTAAACAGCTAGTTCACAACCTACATATCAAAGTGAAGACAGATTTCCTAGATTAAAGGACATATTGACTAAGAACAAACTTGAGTACATCACCTAATAGAAAGTTAGCAGTCCACAATAACCAGAATTAACATAAGAGCCACCGAACAGCCATCATCAAGGCCGTGCTCTCTTGTTGTTGCTGCAAGATGGGCATTTGTACTGCTTAATATTCTCAGCCCTTGCCGGTGTAATCTTAACGCACTTTCCATGAAACCATTTCTCACAGATATCACAGCAAATCCAGAATTCATCAGCCGCATAATTCTCTCCACAAGCCCCACATAATGTCTCTCCATGCTCCTCATCGTCTTCCTCTTCCATACCATCTTCACCCTCATCTTTTGATGGCACTACCTTTGAATATTTGGGCTGAGATTCGGAACCTCGCTGCATATTTTCAAACACAAAAGGGAAAATAAAATCTAAGTCCCCTTGAAATTTGTTAAGTTATTTCCCTCTGTCTGCTCTCAGCACAAGGAGAATGAACTTTGCAGAAATATTGATGTAACAAGCCAAAATGGCTACAACTTAATTTGGTCGGTTTGTGTCTAAAAGATTTATAGGTCCACCATTAGAGTTTTTACTATGTCATAAACCTGAGTAAGTTTCATTGTTATCATTGCACTTTGACCAAAATCCCATTTGGGTCACTGAACTTTAATTTATATCAATAAGATCACTAAACTTTGTTAATTATACCAAATTTAATCACCCTAACAGATTTCATCCAAAATATTAACAAAAAAATTGATATGATTACCAGGTAAGTGACCACATCAGCTGGATATCCAATTTAATTTTTTTTTTGAAAATTTTGGTTTGATTTTCGGCTCAGTTGTTGTGAGTGATTTTCTGCTCTTTATATATTTTGGGTTGTTTTTCGGTTGATTTTTTGTAATAATTTTTTGAAGAAAAATCAAAATTTTGGATGGAGTTAGGTTGGGTTTTCAAGTGTGGTCAGTTTTGATTGGGGTGTGGTGGCAATAAGTTTAGGACAAGACAAAGAATTATATTTTTCTTTTATTTTTGCTATGTTTTTCCTTCGGTTTTGCTGGAATTGGATTTGTGGTGAATTTTTTCTTTCTATCTTTTGTGTCTCAAAAATGCTGATGTCATATTCACACAAAGATGCTGATGTCATAACTGATGGGGCAGTTTACATGGCAGCCATGTCATTTTCCGTTAATTTTTTGGATGTCATCTGCCAGGGTGACTAGATTTGATATAGTTAACGAAGTTCAGTAACCTTATTGGTACAAATCAAAGTCTAGTGACCTAAATGGGATTTTGGTCAAAGTTCAGTAACCAATGATCAAATTTACTCCATACAACCTTGTCAAATTGTGAGAATAATGTAATATTATGTTTTAGCTCCAACCTCAACCAACCTTAACCCTAAAATTTACACAGATTAACATTTAATGAAACAGCTTAGCAAGAAAAAAATTTCCATACCTTAGAGTTTGATTTAGATTTGTTGCTGCTATGATTTGAAACTGAAGATTTCTCCTTTGTCTGTTTCTTAGTTGCTCCTGTCACAACTTCAAATATTGTTGGAAGATCATTTATCATATTGAAAAGGCGTTTCCTGCATCACATTAACCAGCATGGTATTATTGAGGAAAAAAATGTAGCTCAAAGTATAGCATACTTGTTACAACCACATTCAAATCCAGTACACAGCATCTCAATTTAAGCAAACTCGCTCATGCCATGCCTAGTATATATTATTTACACATACACTGAAACCGCTTCATGCTGAAGCCTATATTTAAGGATCAGACCAATCAAACTTTCGATGACAACTAGAAGGACTTCAGAATTACGTTAATACATGGTTTTAGCATTTTTGCAAAGAAATTAAACTAGTCAATGCAATAAATTTTCAAGGAAAACCTTATAAATAGGTATTTAGATCAAATTATTTAAAGGGGATTCCCATACCAAATAGCAAATTCTAGCCAAATTAAACAAGTTTTGATAATGTATTAAATTTTACCATAAAAAGAGGATCCACTTACAAAAAAAATTGTCAACTGAGCGAAAAAGATAACATGCAAAATTTTCATATAGACACAGAATGAGTAGTATAAAAATACTAATAAAGAACAAAAGACCAAAACTGCAAGAGACTCGAATCAATTATTTCGCGGAACTGACGCTGGTTGGTGTGCATGCCTACCAAGTAACTTATCTTATTTACACCTAGAACGTATATATAAAGCCAAATCAGGAGACGACACTTAGGTGAGGAGAAAAATACCTATCAGCTTTATCAAATCCAAACCTAGCACCAAAATAGAAAGCCACAGAAAGTAACCATGCGTCACTGTGTACAGCAACCAAAGACAACCAGTCCTTTTCTTGCATCCCATCTCTGGCAAAGTTAATACCCAGTGCAGGCTCCGGAAGCTCTGGAGGCACCTCTTCAGCAGGAAAATTCACCTCCCACTGCTCACTGGGAAATCCATAAAGACAAAGATTCTCCTTTTCTATAATCAAAATTTTAGAATTAATTAACCTGTTCCATTTCATGCATCTAGAACCTAACAAGGTAGAACGAGTAAAATCATAAGGCAACCACACTGAGTTTATTGCATTCGCATTCCTCGATTTGCATCAAATTTAAAGAATATGTTTTTTATCCGAATCAAAGCCATCTAACAAACCAATAAGCATCTAATAAAAACAATAACAAACCAATGAGCACAATCTTACACTTGCCGGTCAATCAAAAAATTAACAAATAAAGAAAGGCAACTTTTAAAAATGTATAGTTATTCAAAGAAAGAAATACATTTGTTATAGAACTCATGACTCCTGACTAATAACAACAATAATGTTGAAATTATCAAATCTAGCTCATCTGAACATACAGATCCCTGTCTTAGCTCAAAACTATTCATTTTTATTTTAAAAGGGAAAATTCAATTTAAGCAGAAAATGGTTGCCCAATAATTGAATAATTTTTTCTTCAGAACATAAAGTTAAACAACAATAAAGCTATAGCCGTAAATACCATTGCATGCACTAAAATTCACTTCATTTATACTAAACTCTTTTTTTTTTTTTTAAATCATTTATACTAAACTCTAAACTACTTGATTTACCGGGTTTGAATTTTCTGTTTAATTTATAAACAAAAAGACATTGAAAATAAAAATTCTAACTTCAATTCTCCGGATAAATCATTTCGTCAACCAGACGAAGCTGGGTAAAAATCCAACAATTAATTCTCCATAAAAAAAAATTAAAAAAAAAAAAAACCCAGTACCTGGATCGCACTGCTGGTAAAACTCTTCCACATCTGCAACCACCACCACACCCAAAAAGTGATTAAATAAAAATAAACTTGAAAAGGTTGTTAAGAAGATGATAACCAAGTAAGAGAAAAGAGTAGTAATTTAAAAGAAGAAAGAAAAGAAAGAGTGACAAGTATTACCAGTAGTAAGGGCTTTAATCATGCCAGCTCGACGACCCTTGAAATCTCGAAAGACTTCTTCTACTGTACGTGGGTTGTAGGAAGCACCGCCGTCCATAACCCAGACTGATTCTTTTCTTCTTCCTTTTTCCTTCCACTCTTTTAAAGATAACTCTTTTGTTTGAGAGTGGGAGATCGAGAAGCAGAGGGAAAGAGAGAAAGGAAAAAGAGGGAAAAAGAAAGATTTGCAAAATTGTTTTAGTTTAAGAGTATTTGACTGACCCCTCTCTCTCTGGAGAATAAAAGAAGGAAAGAAGAGTGAGTGAATTCGTAAAGAAAATGTATTGGCCCAAAAAAAAATTGGAAAGAAAATGGGAGTTTTAATTAAGCGGATTTGATAAGAGAGGGAAGAGTCCGTGAGGACCGTGACCCCGGCTTTGGGATTTTTTGGCCCATATATATAGATTAAAAGAAGGGTTAATTTGAAAAACCCTACTCTGTACAGTACCATAATAATTTAATGGTCTAATATGTCAAAATAATTTATAAAAAGGAAATAACAAATTAAAAAATTAATTTATAAAAAAATTGTAAAAACAAAATTATTCCTAATAAAATTAAACCTTCATTTCCCTTCCTTATTCTTTCATTCTTCCCCGACTCTTCCTTATTCTGTCTCCCCTTTCTTTTTTTTTACTAATTTTGTTGAAAATAATTCTCAATAAATTCTCCCTAAAACTTAAAAAAAAAAAAAAAAAACTCTTCTTTTGTTCATCCCGTTCGTCTTCGATTTAGCAAATCAACCTCCCCCACAATTTTTTTTTAATAATCTAGGGTTTGAATTTTGGGTTCAATGATTGAAGCTCTTGGCGATTTTTATTATTAATATTTAAAGAAAAAAGCGGTGAAAATTTCAGTTACAGAGAATAATTGAAAAATGAGAGAGAGAGAGGTTGCAAAGATTAATGCGGTTTCTATTGTTTTGATGCAATTTTGAGAAGGAAGGGGAGTGAGGGTTGCTATCTGCAGATTGTAGGATGAAAGGAAGTTGGTGGTGGAAAAGTTCTGTAAAGAGACGGAAGAATGAGGGAATGAGATAAGAGAGAAGATGAAGGAAGTATCTAGAGGAAAATAAGGGTACTTATGTTTTTATAATTTTTTTAATAAATTTTTTTCATTTTCATTTTTTAAGTTATTCTATATATTAGATCATTGAAACAGGATGTTTTTCAAAATCTCCCCTAAAAGAATCCCTTAAGGGATACTGTAGCAAGGCTGCGGCAGCGACAGCTGTTTTTTTTTTTTTTTTTTTTAGTTTTAAGTAAAATTACAAAATGGGTAGATTACTTAAATAAATAATTATTAATAAAGAAATTTTTTTTTTTTAGCTTTTGTGATTTGATTCGTTTTTCGGATTCAGATAATTTGCGGATATTGATATTGAATTTACTATCCATAATAGATTCGGATATAAACTCTTAGATATTCGTTATTCGAATACACTTTAATTTTGGTTTGGATAGTATCGGATATATGAATCTGTTATCCGTTTCATTCCTTTGAGAGTACTATAGGTTCGGATAGTATCGGATATATGAATCCGTTATCCGCTTCATTCCTTTGAGAGTACTATAGCAAGGCCAGATAGTTATCTTTTATTTTTCAATATTTTAAGGAAATTACAAAATGAGTTGATAAATTAAAAATATTTATAATTATTATAATAAATAATTATTAATAAGGAAATACATTTTTTTAGCTTTTGTGATGCAATCCATTTTTTTGAATTCGGATTATTTGTGGATTCAGATATTGAATTTACTATCTGCAGCGAATTCGAATATGAACCTTAAATATCGGATATCCAACGGATTTTACTTTTTAAATCAGATGCGCATTCAGATAGTAAGCGGATAAGAAACAGATTTGGGTTTTCGGATAAATTAAGAGAATTTAAAATTTTTGGATATTTAAAAAATTACAGATATCCAATCTACTGCAATTTTTATTTGTGACCAAAAGTTTTTGGAAGAATTAAAAAATAACTAATAAAATCAAAAATATTTATTATTTATTATGATCATAATAATAAATAATTATTAGTAAGAAAAGATAATAATTTTTCTTGAAAAATGTGTAATCAAGAAAGCAAAAGTTTTTAAAAAAAATAACAAAATGAACCAATTAAATACAAATATTTATTATCTATTATTATTAGAATAAACTGTTATTAATAAGGAAATAGAAAAATTTATGTGAAAAAAAAAATTTACAGTTATTTTTTATCTTTTGAGAATAAAAAAAAAGAAATATCAATATGAGTAATTGATTTTTTGGACTCCCACAACCAAGGAAAGTAAATTTTGATTGGTAAAAAAATCGAATTAAGTTTTATTTTTTATGAATTTTTCACTTTATTTTATAAAAAAAAATTATAGTTTTTTTTTTAATTAAAATTGATTTAATAATAAAAATTTTATTTGTGAGAGAGATATAATTTGAAATATTTAATTTTTATACTAAAAATATAATTATTTTAATATATAAATATATATTAAAAAATATTTAAATAAATAATTACTATTTATATAATTGAAATCATAAAAAAAATACTAAAGAAGCAGGGTAACATTCTAGTATATATATATATATATAAAAGAAGAAAAATAGAAAAACCAAAAATAAAAAATAAAAACCCAAAATGTCACAACAATCAAGAACGGATGATTTCCTTTCAACCCATACACGTCATAAAAGATGGGCCCAAGTTTATATCTGGTTTATGATATCGGTGGGCCAAAAATTCTGTTTGTCTGGTTAGTATAATGGACCATGGCCCAATGGAGCTTCTGCACACTGATATATATAAATAGAAACTTTAAAATTTTAATTTAATAATTAAGTTACAAAATAACAAACATTTACTAAGTTATAATGAATCTCAAAATTCAAAAATATTATTTCCCTTGCTTCCCCCAACGATGAAGGTCGAATGGTGAACCAATTAGTAGTAGCATGAGCTTCAATGCAGAAGGCATAAGCTATTGCCCTTTTTTTTATTATATATTCTTGATTATTGTTCTGAAGGACAAGGGTGAATTTCAGGTGAATACAATGCCAATCACCAATTGGAATGAATAGAAAATACAAGTTAAAGGGCCGATGTCGGTTCTGCATCTCGTCTCTGGTGGTGGACAAGCAAATTAAGCAAGCGAGCTATGGCTTAAGGTGTTTCTCTCATTGCTGCAACATTTTAGCCATTTTGAAAATTAAGGTAAGGTTGTCACCACCATTCCAACATGGGAAAGTAAATCTCAGTAACGTCAGAAATACAAATGCTGCTGCTCCCACCGGAGGATGAATATCAAATTCAGCTAACAGGGTGCAGAGTAGGTTTATGCTTGTATAGCGAAGGAGGAGGAGGAGATTTGTAGGTGAGCCATTGGGCAAAGCTGCTAGAGGAGGATGTGCAAGTTACTAGAGAAGTTGATGAGAGGAGAAGAGATAAGGAGAAGTGAATCAGGAACAAGAAATTCATTGCTAATGTGAGTAGCCCCTGATTGACTATCCAATGCTAGTTTATATAATTCGAAATTGAGCGTGAGTTTTAGTGATTCTGAAGAGCAAACAAAAGTTGGTGAAAAAGAAAATTATTGTCTCAATTCTCATGCAAACTTTTGCAGACACTTCATATGGTACTGGTGCAATCATTGAATTGGGCACTTCCCTTTCTTTTAAGGTTTCACATCATCATAATTCTGCATAAAAAGGGTTTGTTATTCGAGACAATGCCCTTGTTTTCCTTAGATCTTGTATCTAATGTTTATCTTATTTTTTGGCCACTTCAGAAGCTATTAATTTACATGATCTTTGACTAAATGTGATCACAGCGGCGGTGAGTGATAATATCCACTGGGAGGCCGGAGGGTCGCAGCACCGATTGCTTGCGGGATGTCAGAACGAGTTTGATTAGGCCAGGCCATGATATGGAGTTGAATTATATCCATTCGGTCGATAGCTGAAGTTAGGGTGTCCTTTATTTCATTGTGATCACAACAGTGTATAAACCCAGCAGAGCTAACACTCGAAGGCATTAGACTCTTTCCTTCTAATCGAGAGATAACAAGCAGATGCTTTTTGGCATTTGCTTCTTCAAGTAGTTGCTGCAAACCAGCACGGTCGGCAGCTGAATCCTTTGTTACTGAGTAGACACAGATAAATCCCTATGGAAAAAGGTGAAATATTGGTGAAACTATTTTTCTTCTTACCATAAGCAACAAAGAAAAGATAACTAGAGAATTAATTACCTCGTCTGTCCGTTTTATGTCCATTCCAAATCGAGCTTCTCCTGGTTCTGGTATCATTTCAAGTAAAACTTCATCCACTCCAGGTAGGAACCATAGCCTTATGCCCTGCACTAATTCTATAGTTGTAATATGGTTTTGTTGCTTCCCTCGACTTATTTCCTTTCCAGTAGGGTTCTTTTTCTACTTCAGGAGAAAAAATGTTGCCATATATACAAAACAGAAAGAGATTAAGTTTATTTTTCTCTTGGCTTATTAGAAGAAAAAAAAAAAAAGTCTTGCATAGTTGGATTGACAAAAAGCTTCCTTTTAAATAGAATTATGATATAAGCAAATCACATGGCTCAAGAACTAGTAAGATTGAGAGAGAGAGAGAGAGAGAGAGAGAGAGAGAGAGAGAAAGACCTCTACCGAGGTCACGATCTGTTCTGTTTGGATATTGACAAAGACAAGAGGAGCCCCTGAAGATACTGCTGCAGTAAACCAGGCCATGCACCTGGATATAGTAGCCTCAATGTAATATTCACCTTGAAAGGGCAGGAAAAGAATGGAAGTAACGACAGTAGATCCTTGATCTGGCAGGTAAGTACCCACTTTCCTCTTCCAGTCATACTTCACTTCCTTTCTGTTGAACCCTCTAAAGTCCACATTCACAACCCTCCTGCTCATTTCTGCATGACCAGACAGCAGAAATCCCATCTAATTACTATGTTGATTCAATCATTAGACATATATGTAACATTAATTTAATGAAATGAATATGTTTTGAATTGCATGTTTTGAGTAAGAGCATGGAGAAGGAGAACATATGTTGCTGTCAATCTTCATGTTGTTTCCCATTAATTCCCTTTGCAAAAGCAACAGTAAGTAATAAAATATGGTTCCAAAGTTTAATGTCGGTTTCATTGAAATCTGAAAATAGCAAAAGTTTTTCCCCAAGTTTCGCATATTATGAATTGGAGAAAGGTTGTTATTTCAAACTTTCATGATTGATTCTTTTCTCTGGATTTTCTGTCACTTTAGGCTCAAGTATTCATTCAATTCAAAGTCATATGTTCTATAGAAAGGGAAGGAATTCCTCTTTAATCCTGAAATAATCCTATAGGAAACAGATTCTTGTATTAATCTGCAGCAAATTTCAACAAAATGGTTCTGGAATATAATGAAAAGAGTGAAGGAAATTAAAAGATGCCTACCTTGAAGTGTAGTGCATTGTTCTAAGGTCAAGTCACCTAAAACTGCAACATGTCTGTCATCCCTAGCCGCTCTAATTGTATACTTCCTCTGCAGCATCGAACTCTTGTCTGCCACAACACGAACACGAAGCTTATGTGTTCCATCACCTCTTCTAACCTTCACCCATATTGTCTCCACCTTTTGGCCGATCTTTCCTAGCTGTGAACTTAGTTCAGATCTAGCTTTAGCAGGCAGAAATAACTGATCATCAGCATCATTTTCAGCAAAACCCTCAATAATATCTCCAGGCAATGGCATGCTTTCATCCCACTCTTCTGGTTCATCTTGCTTGACTCGCTTCACGCAAACCAATGTCTGAGCACTACCCATTTCTTTCTTCCTGAAAAAACGACATTGATTTTCCATGGAATCTTGTAAACTTATACTATCAAGGTCTTAGCGTTGTGTAAACCATATATGAACACATCAAAAGATGTAAACTTTTATAGGTCTCTACGCCTCGATCATAGCAAGTGTTCACCTATGACATTTTGTATGGGCAATTCTTTGTTTTAATATTCATTACAGGACAAGCGAGCCGGCTCTCAACTTTGTCTCTTTGTTGTTAATCAAGATTAAATATGCTTGACATATACATATATATATATATATACTAGCTTGTCCCAGCATTGACAAGGAAAAACAAAACAAGGCTGGACGGAAAAGAGGAGTGAAATTCGATCCTATTTCAGGTTGCGGAACTGTCAGCTATGGTTCCCTTATGCTTTATAGTTAACACCAAAAAATAATATATAAAGAACCACAATCACCCAAAAAGTTATTTCAAAAAACACAAGATCAAACAAAAATTTGTTGTAAATTTAAGAGTTCGGTGGGTATAAAAAGAAATTTCATAACATGAGAGAATTGATTTTAAGATATATTGCGGTATGCAACATGAGTTAGGGTCCGTTTAGCATTGCTTTTAGCTGCCTAAACGCTTGTTTTGGCAGATAAGCAATGCTAAACGAGTTGCTTTTTCTTCTGAAAGCTCTTTTTCACAGCCGATTTTGAGCCAAACGCAACAGCCTTCTCTTTGCTGCTTTTATGGTTTCCAAACCATTAATTTGAGGCAAAATTACCAAATACCCAAAAAACTTACCTTCATTTCCATATCCAGGTCTGATTGGCGCAGAGAAAGATCAATTTCCTTTGCTCAGCCTCCTCTGCCACCAAGTCTCTGCCTTCCCCTTCGATTTACTTGAGCCTCCTTTGTCGGTGGCGTTACCTTTACAGCCTCCAGGACAAGCCCACGGCCTTCACGAGCTGCCTCGTTTCCTTTCAATTCTTGGAGGGAAAATTTGATCGTTAGTTCCCTTTACGAGCAGCACGCCTCTCTCACCATTCCAGCACTCGGATCCAAAGCCCAGGTCCTCTTTACTTTTTTTGATTGCCATTTTTGTGTTTATCATTTCAAAATGCCGGAGCTGTGTTTGTTGTTGGTCGAATTGCCTGCCTTCAGTGCTTTTATGATGTCTGCCCTGTTTGGACTGAAGTGATTGTGGTTTTACTGGATTTGGACCTCTTTGTTGTTGAGATCCTTGGATATTCGGGTGATTACCTCTAGCCTGTGCGATTATCATTATACAAAATCTGCTAGTTTGATACTAGTTGGGTTCTCTTACTACTTTTCTCCCGTCATTTTGAAACTTGATGAAACTTATATGGTATATTATTTCCATCATAATCGTATATGGGTCATGATGGAGTTAGTTTTAGAACTTTGACCTAGATTCCTCTGTCTCTCTCTTGAGTTTTCATGGAATGAAAACTGATCTCGAAGTTCATGGTTTTAGCTAGCAACTAATCATTCTGAAGAAAGCTTAACCAATTCTCTTTTGGCATTGTGGGTAAAATATCTGGAATATGAACCCCTGACCTCAAAAATTCTAGATTGGTACTTGGTACAGCACAATTGTACTCTCAGTAAGCTAAGAAATGGATTCATGATCAATTTGTTTGTGTATAATATTGAATTTCAGCATCTTGTTATGCAGTTTTCTGCTTATTATGTTGGTTCTCACTCACAGTTGTATTATCAGTGAATGTTCTTTGAATTCTAAATTGCTGCTAGTTAATCTTAAGATGAATTATCTATATCTGACAAATATGTTTGTAATTTGGTTGTCATAAGCTGCTTGACAGTTTTATCTTAAAACTGTAGTGCATAGGGTAAAACCGCCATCTCCTCTTTTTTTGTCCATTTGTCTTTCATCTCCTCAATAGTTTCCTGCTTTGTTGTCTCTTTCTTGTTTCCTATCAAGTCCTAGTTTTTGTCAACATTTACAGATGAATAGTGACTTTGAGGTGAGCTGGGTGAATGATTGTGGGTGGTCGGGGTTATCTGTGATAGTAGAGTCGTAATGAGAGACAATATTCTGATCTTAGGAAAATTTTGTGTGCCATTACTGAGCAGGTTGCCCAGGTAAGAGCATGAAGAGGTAGGTGTGGAGAGTACAAAGCTATTAGGAGAGTGATTTAAGTTGCATTACATAGTCATACCTATTGCAGCAGATATTATCGGTAATGCACAAACATGGCTTCACTCCTTGGAAGTTTCAAATAGCCATCATTTTCGATCAGTTTTGTTCCTCTATCAGACATTGTTTATCTTCTCCCTCTATTGACTCCTTTAATTAATTCAGCTCTTTCTCCACTGCATTGGTGAACTAATTAGACATGTAACAATTTCAATTATTGTAAGCCCAAGCCAAATCAACAGTTCAACACTCCCACAAATACTAGATGGTAGTGCTGGCTGGCTATAGTTTCCAGTTTCCAATCATCAAATGTTGGACTATCCAATTCCAAAGGGATATATATATATATATATATATATATATGTGGAATTTATCGCAGAAATTCATTGGTTGACTCAACTTTTTCTACAGCTGGTAGCAATCAACTCAAATATTTGAGTCTTGAATTCAAGGTGATCATCTCAATCTAGCTACCAATTCTTAGATTAGATTCTACCTTCAATAACCTTTCCTTTCCTAGTGACAAAAACTATTAGTGTAGTAAATAAATTGTGAATTCTTTACATCATCGATCGACTTATAAAATAAAATGAATTACGTACGGGTAATTAGACTAAAATTTATAGTGAGAAGTTTTGTTTATGCAATGATAGTCTGCTTGTTGGGATTACATAATATTTCATTCATAGTTTTAATTAGTACCCGTTCCTTTGAAGGGACCACCAATAATACACATAAAAAAAACAGTTTCCTGCAAGGACTACAACAAAGTAAACAATACAGTAACATTGCTATTTAAGTTAATTGATTTAGACTTGATCACTTGACCTCCATGAAAATGAAAATTTGCATGCAATGAACTACAGTTTAATTATATTTTATATTCCGGAAGAACATTTGAAGCTTCAATTTAGACTCGTCTATCAATGATAGCATAATATATATTTCAAGTTAGAGAAGAGAGCAGGATAGCGTGGTAGGTAAATGAATCTGATGCTCCCAGTCCCAGCGTTTCCTTTTTCCTTTTTCTCTTCTCTTCTCTTATATTAGGAAAGGCAATGACTGGCGTCAAAACTCAGAGAAGGTACAGTATATATTAGTAGGGTGGCTTTGGTTTGTGGGTTAGAGTGGGAAGGTGTTAGGTTGTTCTTGTTGTTGTTGTTGTACTTCCAAATTCCAATCCAAGTCCAACAGGGGGAGTGAATCTGAAGGTGCTCCTCTTCTGTTGCTTTGGAGATTTCAGTAATTTGATATGTTTTGAATATTGGTTTTTATAGGAAACTGGACAATGGAATGCATATTATAATAACTCTCTTTGGCTCCTTGGCTGGCTTTGCTTGCCCCTTATTTTTATTTTTTTATGCCAATTTAGTGCTATATTTATATTATATTTGAATATAATAAGATTCTATTATTTATGCCAATTTAGTGCTATATTTATATTATATTTGAATATAATAAGATTTAATAAGACCCACAGGCACTGGCAGCACTGGCCACAAGGCCGCCCTAAAAGGGTAAAATGATTATCCAGTTCTATATATATATTGTTATTCTCATGGATTCATATGGCATAATAAATACTTATTTATTTATTGTCTACTATTTTCATCAACTTTGCTTGCACCTAAATTATTTATTGATTTTTTTTCTAATATGTTAAAACATATTACATGTGATAGATGAAAAATATTAAGATTGTTGAAGCAACTGAGAAGGCAAAAGCAATATGGGATAGGAGGTTGACAATAGTATTCTGTGATCTTTGTATTAAGGAAATACTTAATGGTAATAGACCTGGTACTCATTTCAAAAGAGAAAGATGGCTAAGAATAATTGCCAAATTTGAGCATGAAACTGGTAGAGCTTATTCACAGAAACAACTCAAGAATAGGTGGGACTTATTGAAAAAAGAATGGAAGGCATGGAAGAAGCTTAAAGGGAAAGATACTGGTTTAGGGTGGAATCCTATAAAAGGAACAGTTTATGCCTCAGAAGAATGGTGGGTGAGTAGGCTAAAGGTACATTAATAATTTTTAGAATTAAACTTTTCTTATTTATTTATTTTTAACTTCTTACTATACTATCACTTTATGTGTAGGTTGTGCCCGAAGCTCTGAAATTCAGACTTGCAGGTATTGATCCTGAATTAGAAGGTAAGTTGGACCAAATGTTCATGGGAATAGTTGCTACTGGTGACAAAGCATGGGCACCTTCTTCAGGTATACTTCCTAGCGATTTATCTGAGGATGATAATGAAGCACCTGAAGAACATGCAGAAGGAGTTGCAATGGATGATGTTCACGTGTCAAGTCAAGTAGCATATGACTTATTAGATGAAAACAATCAAACTCCTGAGCCTCAAGAACATATGCAGCAACTACATCAAAAAAGAAAATCCATTGAGTCAGGATCTTCTCATCCTAATACTGGTAAAAAAAAGTTATCAAAGGCAATTGGAGGAGCTGCAAAATTATCTAGTCAAATTGATAAATTATGCAGTGCAGCTGATAATATGAGTCAAGCCACTTCTAGTATGACTCCTTTTATGGATCCATATGGCATTCCACAAGCAATCAAAGTGCTTGATAGCTTGTCAGAGGAAGTTCCAAAAGCTAGTCAGCTTTACTTTTTCTCTCTGAAGTTATTAATTAATAAGGAGAAGCGAACTGTGTTTTTGTCAATATCTCCCGAGATTAGAGTTTGGTGGCTTAAGATGGAAATGGAGGAGAGTTCTAAATTTTCTAGTCTCCTTGGGCCTTAGGAGTAGCATTATTGAATTTCTCCCCGTTCTATTTATTTTCAGTTGTTGTGTTTGATCTTTGGTTTGCATTGGACACTTTTAAGTGCCACGGATTTTTTTTCTTATCATGTTGATGTTGTATACTTTGGTGGATTTATTTATGTTTGGATGATGTTTATGATTATTAAGAAACATATATTATTCACATGGTTGACAATAGTTTATTTTGCATTAACGGTTATATTATTGAAATATTCAAGTGTTCTTTAAATTCTTTTTCACAGGTAATGAGTATGATTAATAGTGATCTCAACAATTCCAGTGATGATGAAAGGGAAAGGAGGGAAATTTTAAAACGTGTGGAAAGTTTTAATAGGTTATTCAATGCTGCAGCTTGTTCTATACAGTTTTATTATGAGAAATATATACTAAAACAACCGTGCATGGATTCAAAACAGACAGGTGAGGCATGGGTTAGAGAGATCCTTAATGGCCATGAATCACGTTGCATGATTCATTTTAGAATGTCAACAACTGTATTCAAAAGTTTGTTGAGGGTTTTTGAAACACGATACAATTTACAAAGTTCGAGAAATATTTCTTCTCATGAGATGTTGGGTATCTTTCTGTATGTGTTGGGGGTTGGTGCAAAAGTTTCTCGGTGTCGAGAGCGATTTCAAAGGTCTGGAGGGACAATAAGTCGATATTTTGCAATTATGCTTGAAAAAATTTCAAACATGGCTATTGATATAATTGCACCTGATGATCGTTCGTTAAGCTTAACACCTGAACAAATACGTAATGACTCTAGATACATGCCACATTTTAAGGTAAAATTTAAATACTATAATATTATATTTTACTATATTTGTTTACATCAATTATGCATACTAATATGATTATTTATGTAGGATTGCATAGGTGCAATTGATGGTACACATATTGCTGCTGTTCTTCCACCAAAAGAACAAATTCCCTACATAGGAAGAAAAGGCATCCCAACTCAGAATGTCATGGCTGTATGTGATTTTAATATGTGTTTCACATTTGTAGTGGCTGGATGGGAAGGATCGGCACATGACACTAGAATATTTCTTGATGCAATTAGAGATCCAAGATTAAAATTTCCACACCCACCAAATGGTAAATTATTTCATCTATTTATTTTTTTAAAAAATAAAGTATAAGTTGTTTAATCGATTGTTTATTATCTTATGACATATAGGAAAATATTATCTTGTTGATTCCAGATATCCTCAAATGAAAGGTTTTCTTGGACCATATAGAGGAGAACGGTATCATTTACCTGACTTTCGTAGAGGTAGACCTATATCTGGTAAAGAAGAGGTATTTAATCATTCACATTCATCATTACGTAGTGTGATTGAGCGAACTTTTGGTGTACTGAAAAAAAAATGGGACATTTTAAGAGATATGCCAAGTTATTCTTTTGAAAAACAAAGGTTGATTGTTGTTGCTACAATGGCGATACACAATTTTATCCGAAAACATGCAGGACGAGATGATGCAGATTTCATGGAGGTTGAAAATAATGATGGGGCGTATGAGAATATTATTGAACCAGAAGATGTGCATGATGGAGAAAGTGATGATGATGGTGAATTAAATAATTCACCAAATTATGATATGGAAGTAACAAGGGATGCCATAGCTTGCAGTTTAATGAATTCACTTTGAATTGCAAACATTGAATATATATTTTTTGTAATATTTATATGAGGGTATACAATTATTTCCCTTTTTTGAATTATATGTCAAATATATAGCCTTATATATTTAAATTAGTAAAATGTTATGTTTGTATGTATTTTAATATCTAAAAAGTGTTTTAATATATTCAAATTAAATATCACAAATAATTTATATTAATTACGTAAAAAATATTTCAAATTTATATTTTGATATATCTTAATATTACATTACTTGAATAGCATAGAAATTAACTTATTCTTTACTTTCCAACATCATGTCTAAAATAGACATTTTAACTTTTCACAGCAATTTTTGACAGCAATGCTAAACACTCAGAATTTTCAAACCACACCTTTTCACAGCACTTTTCAAACACACTTTTTCTAAACCAAGCTTTTTACAACCGCAACAGCAATGCTAAACTAGGCCTTAATAGAATATATATAGGATATAATGAAGCCCTTGTTTGAATTCATTTTGTATTAATAAACTCAAACTATTAAACACTTTCTAATGAACAGTAAAATCAATTTTCTTTACATTATTTTTTAAAATGAATAATGTAAAAAAGTCGATTTTATCTATTTGAGAATGATAAGAACAAATTCCAAACTTGTAATGTTTTTAAAAATGTTTAAAAGTCTTTTAGAATAAATTACTTCTCTTGAGAGAGATTAAAAAAACATTAAACTTACTCAGAAAACTTTTTTCAATTGATATTTTTTTTATTTAAACTAAATATTGACTAATTTTCTGTTTATCTATTTTTTTATTAAAAAATATTTTTGAGAACAACACTTTCAAATTTATTGTTAATAACAATAATAATACGGTTTTGAAATAATATTAAGAAAAGTTTCACAGATTTTAGGTTATCAAGTAACTGAAAATTAATATCTCGGAGGCACATGTGTTTTAACAATTTCCCTAGATAGATCTTTGAAGGCTTTAGAATAAAGAAGAAACTTTAATATATAAGAAACATTTACAATATATTTATTCATTTTTAAAATAAATTTTAGTAACAAATGCCTTAAAATTAATACCGATTAAAAATATTATACAAAGTAATATTTTAATTCAATGCATTAAAAATCATCAATTATTACATTTAATATGATATATTATTATTATAAATAAAATATTAATTAATTTTAAAAAATAACGTCTTCATTAATAAAAGCCTTTAAAAATAACGATATTTTCGCTTCATTACTCTAGCAATTTGTGATCATTATCCAATTAGTTTGTGAAATAATAACTAAAGATTCAAGAATGAGAAATAAAATGAAATCGAGTTTTGAGAATTAAAAAGATATATCTTTTTATTATATTTATAAATATTAGAATTTTTTTTTCCCCAAATATCAAAATATAAATATTGTGAATTGAAAGGGAATAAAAAGGGAATTGGGAAGGAACAAGCTCGTTCCACTTCCAATACTGCTGAGAGAGACTATTAAACACGTGGAAGCAGACAATTGGTGGAAGATCTTTCCATTTCCAACATGGAGAAACTAGCTTATCAAAAAAAAAAAAAAACATGGAGAAACTAAAACCTTAATGAGCTGACGTGGGGTCCGAAGAGAGAATAGTAATGTAGTATCCTGAAACGAAAATGCTAACAAGTGCCACTATATTTATAGAAAAAAAATAATAATAATAATAAACATATATATATTTTAAATTTAATAAAAATAATATATTAAATATATATTTTTTAAAATGATAAATAAATAATCTTTAATTAGATTTATACTTAAAAACGAACGTGTCAGAGGCAGTCTCAATCTCAGTCTGAGATGAGATGCCATTGGAGAGACACAGTGAAAATGGTTCACGTGCCTTATGAAATAGCCAAACGTTAGGGTCCCACCAGAACAACGCGTGATGCCATATCAGCCGTTAATTATTCGCTGCCGTGCAAAGATTATGGTATTAGCTGTTTCTGCTCACATTGGACCCCCCCCCCCACATTTTATTTTAAGAAGAAAAAGAAAATCAGTCAGTCCGACAGTCCGTACTTTGTTCTTGCTCTTGCTCTTGAAATAAATGCCTTTAAGGCCTTAACTATTTTTTTTTTAGAAACCCAATTACCAAGCCCTTAACTATGTTAGTGAATAAAAGCTTTTGATTGTGAATTATGATTGGAATCAAAGCAAATACTTGTAGTAGTATCAATTTACTTGTTCCACGAATTGTTAATGTTATTTTTGAAAACATGAATTTAAAATTTAAATTTAGATTTTATTTGTTATATAAATTGTGAGAATGAAATGTATATATTATGTATAAATTAGTTGAGATTCAATATGATTATATATTTTAAAGGTATAAAAATATGAATTTCAAATTCACAAATAACTATAAGTATTTCAATTCACCACTAAATTAGCATCCAACAAATCCATGGATTTAAAAAATGATTATCAATGTTATATAATATTTACATGTGTTTATTACTCATTATATTATTTTTAAAATTCAAATTCATCTTTTGAAATTCAAATTTTCAAACGCAACCTTAATTCATTTGAATGATAAGTAAAGATTTAATTATAAAATGAAGGACGGCGCATTGAGAACTCTTTTAAAAACTTGTAAAAGAAACAAAGAAAAAGAAATCTACGAGAATAGGTTGATTTCAAGTTTTATCATTGATGATTCATTTTGATGTTATCAAGTAAACAGTTGCGTCAACCCTTATTTAGGAATTGAAGTAAATTATTTGTCTCAAGATGTTTATCACAAAAAATAAAATAAAAGAATGAATTTAGATCTCATTTTGGAAAGAAACCAAAGTTTTAAGATGGGTTAAGACCTTTATGTGTTACTTTAAAAAGTAGAGATTTAATGGATCATTTACATTTATGATGGCCATATATATAGATAGTAGGAAGGTTGATCGAAGAGGGGGATGGGACCAAACGTTCAAGCAGTGGGTCTCTCACCAGGAAATCAAAGGCACTATGGGGTTGTCCAAGTTGCCATTCAAAGATAGTACATTATACATATATCAAATTCAAAAGGGAAATTGCCCTGGGGATAGCGTTTTCTCAGTAAGCAGGTGAAAGCCGCACGGGGCATCATGCATATATATATATATATGGGCAATTCAAAACTTCATAACTACGCCAGTCCTTACTTTAGTATTAATATTGAATCTCTTCAACCAGATCTATTAGCAGCAGATCCATGTTGAAAGTACACATCGATCGGTCATTGTCTAATTGCCGGTGGAAGCCACCCTTGCAATGTACCTTATTTTAACTGATAGATACTGCTGAAACCAATTTTAAGAGACCAGATCGCTGACCTTTCTGCATCGCTCCCCCTTTTTTCCTACCCCAAAGGGCACAGAAAGGGTTACGAATGTTGCATCCAATATAGCTTATGTCCTGGAAATGGATGTAATGAGCAAACCAGAAAACAGGAAAACATGTGATCTTGACAGGGATTACCCAGGCAGACCCCCTTGTTCGCGATCACCCTGTTTCAATCTTAAGCCATGCATCCTTTTTCAGCATTCTTAAATCATATATGTTGCTGCTTAACATATATTAATGTTTTTGTCTCAAGGTTTTAGATCGAAAGCAACTACATCATATCATGTCTAGATCGTGCGTTTGCTAACTAGGTTAACTGAACTTTGCATGACCAGCTTGCATGTGATGTCTATAGTCTGCCTTAAAATTTCGTCCGCATGGTTCATCCATCGTTGTTAAGGTTGAGAGAAAGGATTATCTGAAACGGTTATTTCACGTCAATATTTATCATTTTTATTCACATCATGTCATGTAATCAGTTTTTTTTAATTAAAAAAATCAACTATTTATTACAATAATAATTAATGAATTACTGAAATAAATATTTATCATTTAATTATTACATGTAATATGTAATAAATAAATAATTTTTAAAAAAAATAATTATGTGATGTGATTTGAATGAAAAAAAAATATATCGACATGAAATAATCATTTAATACAATTCTTTCTCGTTAGGTTGAATCGATACCATCTCAATATTTATGTAGAGTAACTTTCATTAATTAATTATACAGGGATTAGATAAGGAGTGGGGGAGTTATCTTATTATTCTTGCTGCTTATCCTCTGGACTCTAGTGCTACATTTTACTATCTACTATAGTACTAATTTAATTTCTAAATGCTATACCAAATTTGTTATGAATTCTTCTCCGAACTCTATCAAATCCTTACAATAAATATAAGAAACTTTTGAGGATGGAGAGAATCCACGTGGCATGGCATGAACACTGTTTCCATTTTTTTTTTTTTCAGTTAAGAGAAGAGGGGTGAAAGGAGAAAGAGAAAAAAAAAAAAGGTAAGAAAGAAAGATAAAAAAAATTGTGTTTAAAGTATTATAAATTATATAATTTTTTACACAATAATAATTCATTTTATATATATTTTTATATGTTCAGGTATTCATATCGTGTTCATGTTATTTTTTTGTTATGTTTTAATTATTTTTTCGTTGTGTTTTAATTATTTTTTCTACTTTGTGTTTGTGTCATGTCTCAATTCATCTCATATTTTACATAATTTGTCATAGTGATTCAATTTAGAGAAAAATTATGTGTTTGTGTTCTTTTTTTTTTGTGTTTTCAAAGTATTATAAATTTTTACATGTTAATAATTTATATGAAGTATTATAAATTTAAATAAATTTTTACACGTTAATAATTGGTTTTATGTATATTTTTACATGTTCTTGTATTCATATCGTGTTCATGTTATTTTTCGTATTGTGTTTTAATTATTTTTTCTTTGTTGTGTTCATGTCGTGTCTCAATTCATGACATATTTTGCATAATTTGTCATATTGATTCAATTTACAGAAAAATTTATGTGTTCGTGTTATTTTTTTTTTGTAATTGCATATAATTTTTTATACGTTAATAATTAATTTTACACGTTAATAATTTATATAAAGTATTATAAAATTTTACACGTTAATAATTCGTTTTATGTATATTTTTACACGTTTGTGTATTTGTGTCGTGTTCATGTTATTTTCGTGTTGTGTTTTAATTATTTTTCCTATGTTGCGTGTCTCTATCATCTCTTATTTTACATAATTTATCATTGTGATTCAATTTAAAAAAAAATTTGTTTGTTCGTGACGTGTTCGTCTTCGTGTTATTTTTTGTGTTTTAGAAATATTATAAATTTATATAAAGTATTATAATTATATAAATTTGTACACGTTGGTGTATTTGTGTCGTATTCATGTTATTTTTCACACTGTGTTTTAATTATTTTTTCTATGTCGTGTCTCAATTCATCTCATATTTTATATATTTTGTCATTGTTATATAAAGTTCGAATTGAATTACATGTTAATAAGTCTTTTTAAGTTCGAATTGAAGTGGACAAACATATGTTATGTATTCAAATAAGCAATATTCTTTTCTAATTTTGAACATCATCTCATTGTTTGCATATTTTTATTATGATATTAGCATTATTAATGTAAAACAAAATTATTTTTTAATTAAAAATTCAAAATAAAATAAAAAAATCGTCCGTAACATAGCACGGTCTATTTCTAGTCCAAATTAATATAGGCAGAAATGAAGTCCGTGCCATTTTAACTTATAATCCTAGACATTGGATGCTCCTTCCCGTTCTATTATGTTTGTCTTTTATTGGTCTTTTAAATCAAATAAACTCAATTTTGATCGTTATTTTTAATAAAATCATAAAATTAAAATAATAAAAAAATTATAGTATCAAAATTTTCAAAACATATTTTTAAAAGTTTTAATTTATTATAATATTTTTAATAATAATGATAAAAATTGAGTCTTTTTCAATAAAAAAATGTCTAATAAAAACAACAAAAGAAACACAGTATATTCTTCAACCCCTAAGTTTTTTATTATTATTTTATATTAAAAATAATATGTTAATAAAAATGAAATATCTACAAACCTAAATATGCATATGGCTTATTTTCTAGGCTCTCAATCATTAGGTTAACAAAAATATCATTTCAAGAAATGAGATAATTAGAGGTACATTTAATATATTTAAACAATTCAAACACTAGATTACTCTGTCTCTATCACACTACATTTTTTTTTTCTACATTAAACAGATTTTGACATGATGGAAATGGGTTTTAGCTTTGGAGCCAAAAACATATGGTCCAAAAAGATCAGGAAAAAAAAACACAATTTTGTCTTAATCAAAATAATAACGTGATTTAGATCTCGTTTAATATTATTTTTGGCATAATTTTGAAGTCAAAAATTATTTTTCATCGCAAACGTAATGCTAAACAGATAAAAATAACTTTTACTGTTAAAACTATGATTTGAAAAGCCAAACCAAAAAACTAAAAAAATAGCTTTTGGGCTTTAAAAGCTGACTTTTAGATAAAATGATTTTATTATTCTCATATCTCTAGACTTTTATTATTTTAAACATATCTTTTTTTTTACATTTTAATTTCCTACAACACTTTTTCACAGCAATGCTAAACTTAAAAATTTTTAAATCAAAATTTTTCACCACACTTTTTAAATACATTTTTTTTAACTCAAATTTTTTTCAATTTAAATTTTTTTCGACAATAATACTAAACTAACCCTTATTACATAATCAGACTGAAATGGCTTAAATATCAAATCATGTCAAAAAAAAATAATGCAATTTGCTTTTTGTGAAGTAGGGGCACTTTTATAGATGATTCCAGCATATTTCAAGAACTGGGTCATGCCATGTGGCAGAATCTTTTTTAAACCCTATATTGACTGCACCCTTTTTGAGTAGAGGAAAAAGCAATTTAGCCTAGGAGAGAAGTGGGGTGAAAAAGAAAAAAAAATTAAGAAGAATGAAGACAAAAAGAAAAGAAAAATATTTCTCTACTCTAGCTTTTATGTTTCAATTTTCAAAACTTAATCAGGGTTATTACATTACATTTAGAGCTCCAAAATGAAGGCTCCTGGATGAAAATTTCATGATTAAAGGCCAAAATTACAGGCTCCCTCTATTAATTACCCATGGTTAAAAGCTAGTTTTTTTTTAATTATTAAAGGTGATCTTTCATTCACTTGTTTTATTAATTTTTTAATTGTCATTCCTAACTTTTGATAATCACTTTGAAATTCAAAAGATTCACACTTATTTTATCCGAATTTTTTTATTTTTTTTAAATATTTGTATCTGACAATTATATTTAACATATATTCAAATATGTGTACGAAAATATAATATTTTAAATATATAAAAAATTTAAAAAATTGAATATATTCATATTAAATACGTACCATATCCAACATTTATCATCAAATTCGAATAATATAAATTGACACCCAACCCAAACCAAACGGGATCTATTTATTTCAAGATATATGTCTCTTACATTAAATATTGTAAAGCAGGATTCTCTAACATTAAAGGTTTAATCCGCATATGCTAATTATTTTAAACATTAAACGCTACTTATTACATAAGTGCAATGTTACAAGGAAAATGCTAAAAAGTGCAAGAAAAACAACAATACATATCAAAACTCTTAACCATTATTTTTATCTTTTCACTTTTAAATTCGAATAATTTAATAATATAACTATTTAACTTGAATAACAATTTTACTCTACTATTATAGTATATATTATAAGTATTTGTAGTATTTGGTATCAGTTCCTCATGTATGTCCTCTTTAATGATAGATAATATAAGTTGTCAACAAATACATGTGATTTGCTCTCTAATTACAAATGTATTTAGCAATAATCCAAGTTTTGATTCCATGTGGATTGTCACCTTAAATCATATATTAATGTAACCTTTACAATTGATTTATGTTCAAACTTGAGACTATCTAAATATGTATTGATTCAAATTAAAATTGTCCAAATTCAAAATAATATGAGCTGAAAATAAATCCAAACTTAAAATCATTCAAATTCAAAGATAGATTGCTTTATATCGGTCTAATTGTCACCTTTAAAATTAAGCAGGCCAAATAATATACATATACATATAGACATAGACATAGTAGTATTATATAGGTCCTCCATATATGTTATTCACTTAATTACAAAATAATATGCACAAAAAATTATTCAATGACAACAAAATTCTAGAAGGAAATAAAATTCCAAAAAAAAAAAAAAAATTGGGATTGTTTAATGAGAAATTATCTCATTTTCATTGAAAATTTTAGACTTCAAAATAGAGTTAATAAAGTCACACATTTTTGTTATGGTATATTTAAAAATATAAAAAATTTAATATAAAAACCGAAATAATTTTTTAAACTCGTTTATAAAATTAAAAAAATTTAATATCAATATAATATATAAAAAATAACTCATATTTAATTTAATTTAATTCTATTTTTTGTCTCATACGGTTTTATGGTTCCTTTCAATAATTTATTAATCACTATGCCAACTCGTTGGCATTTTAAAACCTTAGCAAACATTGAACCTTCCTTCCTTCTCTGATTAATTATTAATATTTGGGGGTAGGTTAGAGCCTTAGAGGGTTTAATAATTAATTACCATGTTTTTCACAGCTTCAAGTGGTTTTTTTTTTCTAAGAAAAAATGCATTTCTGTCTCTTGAATTATTTCAAGCTTGCTGGGTTAGTTGCATTACATCTAATTTATAATAATAAAATAATCTTTCTAAATGACTGTGCATAAAATGAACATAATAGAATCAAATACTTGTATCCTACCAATACTAAAATAAAAAACTTAAATTGTCTTTTATTATTATATTCCAGTTCCACACAAACCCTTTAGAATTAAAAAAATTCAACTAAATTCAGTTCATCTGTTCACATCCAAAATTTCTCGTCCTTCAAAGTCTCCAGCTTTTCTTTCCAAAAGAAAGATGAATTATTTTATTTTATTTTAGTAAAAATCCGATTGTTTCCCAGACCAACATTATTACCATCTTTAAAAACCCAGAAAAATTTCCCATCTTAAACCAACATCTGGACCCACCAAGACTGACAAACCCTTCTCTTCTTACATTGATCAAACGCCATACATTCAATTCTGAAAAGTAAAAAAATTTCAAAGTAATTGAAAATGAAAGGTTAATTTAGGAGAAAAAGAAGGGTTAATATGGGGATTGAAAAAGATGCAGAAGAGTGTCACGTAAACAAATGACAATCTGGCATTGGCTCCATTGTTATCAAAATATAAATCCTTATTATATAGTGTCAAGCTTCTGTCCCTTCTTCTTCATCTTCAAAGGCGTGCAAATTTGCTTTCATTACTCTCTTCCTTCCTCCTTTTCTCTTCAGACAAAGCATCAATTTCTCTGTTCATGTTTCGTTTCTTTCATTTCCAACAATAGGAAAGAAAATTTGGACACAGATTCGAACAGTGACTCGGTTTCCTGTTTCAAAAACCTTCTGTTTCTTCTCTCTATTTTGCAGCTTTTGAGCCCTTCTTCACAGACAAAAAAGAACTTCTTGTTTGATACTTTGACAGTCTCTCTCTCTTTGCTTATCAGTTTGTTTGCCCATCATATCTTTTGCAAATACACACATTTTCCAAAACGAGAAAGCCATGTATAGATTGGAGAAAACATTGATGAGAGAAGAAAGAAATAGGCACGAGAGAGATAACCCATCTTTCTCTTCTACTCTACTTGACAAAATCTACCGTTCCATTGATGATGGTGACACCAATCATGAAGACTTGACATTCTACAAGGAGACAATGCAAAAGAAACAAAGCAAAGGCAACAGAAATAGAGGAGGAGGCGAAAAAGAGGAGATTTCGAGTTTCCAACGAGCTTGTTTGATTGAGAAATGGATGGAAAAGAAGGTTAGTGAAAAGGCAAATGCAGACAGGAAACAGGTTTTCTCTGAGTTTGAAAGAAAATCACATCATGAACATGATCATGATGTTCTTTTCTTTAGCTCCACTTCCAGCTCATCTGATTCCAGTTCTGGTGGTTTCTCATCATCTGATACTGAATCTATGTATGGTACAAAAACAAAAGCTTCATGTTTTGTACCACCAAGGCCTAAACCTGTTAGGACCAGCGAGTCGGCTCAATCGGAGAAACCACTCAAAACAGAGAAAACAGGGAGAACAGAGAGAACTCTGTTTTATGAACAGAGGGAGTTGCATATGTTTGATGATTATCATTATAATTCTACCTCTGATCACACACCAAAGCTTGATGAAAGTCTTTTCAAGTCAAAATCAAGAGCCATGAAAATTTATGGCAATTTAAAGAAGGTGAAACAACCTATTTCACCTGGTGGCCGTCTCACGAGTTTCATCAATTCTCTGTTCACAACAGGTAATACAAAGAAACCCAAGAGTTCATCTTCAACTGTAAGCTGTAATGATGAAAGAAAATTGAAGTCAGGGCAGGTCTCATCGTGTTCTTCAGCTTCCTCATTTTCAAGATCATGTCTAAGCAAGAACTCGCCTTCTACGCGAGAAAGGTTGCGTAATGGAGTTAAAAGAACAGTTAGATTTTGCCCCGTGAGCGTAATTGTTGATGAAGACTGTAGACCATGTGGGCAAAAATGCTTATACGAAAAACAAGACTCGAGTTTACTGTCGGTTTCAGTTCCAACTGCGTGGAAAATTGGGAAATCGCCATCAAGAAAGTGCGAAGAAGAGCTAAGGTTTCAGATAATGGAGAAGACAAGGCGAGTGGAAGAAATGGCAAGAGAGTTTTTGAAAGAGTATCATCAAAATCAAAAGAAGAACGATTTTATTTCAAGGGACACTCGCAGAAATTATGTAGAGGGCGAGATGGAAGAAGATGAAGATGATGCAGCTAGCTATTCAAGTTCCGATTTGTTCGAGCTAGATCACCTTGTTCTTATTGGTAATGATAGGTATCGAGAAGAGCTTCCAGTGTATGAAACTACTCATGTTGAAACAAATCGAGCCATTGCTAATGGCTTGATAGTTTAGTTAATTTTCACAAGATACAGAGAACCAAAATTTTCAGCTTTAATTTTTTTTTTTTTTGTTGTTGTTATTTTCATTCTAGTTTTGACAAGGTTTATGCAATCATTATAGCCAATTTTGGTGTAAATATAATCCATTGGACTTGGCTTTCATTTTTGCCTTATTACTATTTTGTGTTTAAGTGAAATCAAATGAGATGCTAATGCTAGCTAGCATGTAAAAATGAAAAACAAAGGGTAAAAAATGAAAAAGGAAAGCATGGAATTTTGGTTTTTCTGAAAAGTAAGAAATGGGGATGCGTTAATTCTTTGATCATGATCTGAACTGAAGAGATACTGACAGTTCCATTTGATTGAACAAGGAAAAAGAAAGAGAAAGAAAAAGAAAGAGGGGGGAAAACGAAAGATTCGAGATCGTAATCACAAGCAAAATGAGAGGGTAGGTGTGATGGTAAAGGCAAAGGCAGATCTTCGCCCCATGGGAATAGAGAAAGTTGGGAGAGGAGCTTTTGCTTTCTTTCCTTTCTCAAGAATTGGATTTTTAATATGGATTGATCCCTCTTACTTGAACATTGCATTAGGGTTGCGGACGCGTTTTTGATTGTATCATGTTTATCGCGATTGCGAACGTAATAAATACTATCGTGATGAATATCGATAATGAAAAGAACTGAAATTACAAAATAACAATTGTAACATATCGCTATCTAAATATCTGCCACCATCATCCCCACCTTCCTTACTACCAAGAGAAAAGGGCACTCTTTTGGCTTACCTATCCCTCCTATCCAAGACTCCTTTTATTTGTGAATTTAACAAAAAAGATAACCCATTTCAATAAATCATTCAAAAGATTCAAAACCCTACCATTGGACTGATCT
Source organism: Fremontodendron californicum (assembly GCA_030761205.1). Taxonomy (NCBI): domain Eukaryota; kingdom Viridiplantae; phylum Streptophyta; class Magnoliopsida; order Malvales; family Malvaceae; genus Fremontodendron; species Fremontodendron californicum. The sequence continues at coordinate 3,193,005 of JAULJL010000003.1, forward strand.
CTTGAATAAACCCGTTTACATTACAACTGGTCTTATACAAGTTTTGCAGTCTTTAGAATGTTAGATTCTTAATACTGATAATCAAAATTTAATCCTTGAAAACTTCAAATACTAAAAGAAATCTTCAATTGGTAGACCAAAACGTTGCTGTTAATGTTCTTTGAGAATTTATTTCTAACAACTAAGACTACAATAATTACTACTATGAAAATAAAAAGAGTATATAGCCCACTCAAGTTTACAACATTTATTTGTTACAAGAAAAAAGTAAAATATGCCAGGAATCAGGATCAGGAACAAGCATTATCTGTTTTTGTTTTTACTTTTTCTCCTAGACAAGGAAGAAGATGGTCCACAGAATTTAATGGAATAGAGCTATACTCTTTTCTGCATTACAATTGACGCTTGGGATTCCTTCAAAGGGACCAACACTGTAAGTCTGCTCATGAATTTTACTGGACTTTCTACAAACAGGTCATGTCCAAAAGATTGGAGAAGGCAGTGAGCAGAGGAGCAATAAAAATCACCTAATAAAATGGTGAAGATTATAATGGAAACTTCTTTGATTAGAATCAAATGAGAATTTTTTTATTTTTTTATTTTGATAAACATGTAAAAAATAATATCAAGTTGTTACTTAAAGAAAATTATAAAAAGGATAGAAAGAATTTATTTATTCATAATAAAGGTAATAATGAAAAAAAAATTATGTATTCTTACATGATGAACTAATAATAATAAATATTTAAAAGAAAATAAAAGATTAAAAAATAATTAAATTTATGATTAGATTTGTTTACGAATTACACTATTTGTCAAGCTTATTAGTATAGTCGATTCAATCTATGATATTATTTTATAAATAAATAAATAACTAAATAAATAAATAAATATTTTAATTTAATTTTAAAATATTAATATAAAAATAATTTTAATTAAATAAAATTTGAATGAAGTATTGAGCCAAATTCGATTTCAAATTTAAATTTTAGAGGTATCGATCGAATGTGATGCGACTCGATTTATAGACATCTTCAAACAGTCAATGATTAAATCAAAGTTTTTTACTTACTTTTTATGTTTGTTAAGACAATATCTAATAAGCGGTCAAAATATTTGTCAGATCCTTATACTTTAGAGTCTGGTGTAAATTAGTCCATGTACCAAAATTGTAAGTAATTTGATCTATTTACTTTTAAAATAGAAGCAAATAAGTAAAATTGTTAACACCCATAATAGTTTCTGTTAAAAAGCTGACTAGATAATTTGACATGTTCAAAAATGCTGATGTGTCATAACAAATCTGACATGGCACTTTAGAACAAAGTATATATTACTACTATATTATATATATATCATGCTTTAGAACAAAGTATATATTACTACTATATTATATATATATCAATAATCATGCTTGACAATGACCATGCACGTTCAATTCTTATAAGATAAATTTGAAAAGCAAAAAAAAAAAAAATACAAATCCTCCTTTTCTTTTTCTCTTGTACTATTGCAGATATATAAACACCAATGTTATAAATAAAGAAATGAAATTAATCTTAACTAATCTAATACACAAAAGATTTATTTAAATACCTATTAATTCAAGCCTCTTATACTAGATACACATCATAAAGTTAAACCTTTCCATCCTAAAAAAATCGATATTTTATATTAAGAGTTCATTTTTTATATATTGACAGTGAGTTTTTTTTTTAATTTATTATTTTGAATTAAGAGATTGACACATTTTTTTTTTTAAATATACTTTAAGAAATATAAATCATTATGCTAATCTTTTATAGAATTTAAAAACTCCACTAATAATTATTATTGCTTTTAAGGGAAAAAAAAAACCTCTCCAAATAACAAAACGACCAATCCCAATTATCAAAACAATAAATAAATTAGAGAGAAACATGGATATGAATTATTATATATTGGTACCAATTTTGGTTCTGGCAACCTCCTAAAACTTAGTAATGAAATGGAATAACAGAGATAATGACTATTTAACCATGACTAATTAAACCAAGTTCATGTTAAACAAACCATGGTCATCTCAAGCATAAGTTTAATATTGTTAGACTAGTAGACCTAATAATTGCCTATAAATTAAACACACCATTTACGTGATAATTAGCATGCAATTAGAGTTAGTAATGTTAAAAATGGGGCCTCACTTTCCCACTCAGCTGATGCGCAATCTCTCCTAGTCAAATTCTAACATGATCATATCATTAGAAACTAATAAACCAGCTTAAACAACATTAATTTGTTTTAAGGCTGCAGTAGTGGATTGTAACTTATTCAAGAATTGTAGGCGGAGAATTGTTTATTGCTAATAGTTTGAAAGGAGTTACGACAAAAGTTTTATGTATTAATTAATTAATATAATAAGATTGAATTAAATCAATATTAATTAACAATCTCTCAGTTGTGAACTCAGGGTTATATATATTTTGATGGGATCATTTCTCTCTTTCTCTCTCAGCTTCATTTGCTAGAGATTCCGTACAGTAGGTGAAGTGGGGAAGACGTTGATGGCAATGATGAGAAAAACAATAGTTGCAGGAGAGAACGAAAATTATTAACTACTTAATTAACTTTAAAGAATGCTATAAGAGTGTTCCTTAGTAAAATCCAAAGATTATAAATTAAAACCAACTAGCCTAAGGTATCTTTTTGGTACATATAGACCCATAGCCAAATTTTGGTTCTTTTGAGCTTCTTAATTCCCCCTCACGGGCGGGCGTGTCCCCAGTTCTTCTAAGGATTCCTTAGGTCATAATCATCATGTTCTTCCCCTCATACAGCCTATCTTGATTTGTTTAAACCATGTGTAATAAATGCAGAACTGGCTCGGGCTTTGGGATGGGAATTAGGTTGAGCCTACAATTTAATTGGATAAGTTCAATTTTTAGCAGGGATTAGTCAAAATCATCAGGCCCCATTATCTCCTAACTACCCTGATCAACCAACAAAATTTGACCAATTCCTCTATTTTTGAAGTTAATTAAAGAAGTATCTTCTTGAAGGAATAATTTGTCACTTAATTAATTATCTTTCAAATGTGGGCAGAGTTCTTCTGCAGAGGGTTTTGGGCCCAAGGAGTGGTGGTAATAAATTGCTAATTGATAGAATCGAGTTATGGAGTTTGGAGCATTAGCTTCAAGTTTCTTCTGTCGTATAAGGCAGGAAAGAGACAGACAAACAAACAACCAATTAGTTTATAGGACAGTGGGGGGGTCGGGTTGGGTTTCCTTCCAGCTGGGTGTATTTCATCTTGGTAAAGCTCTTTGGAATCTGAGAGAATTACTTGAGATTACTTGCTTAATGTTTTTTTTTTTGAAAGAAAAGAAACCAAAAAATATCTGCTATAAAAGTTCATATGCAAAAGTGTATTGGTGAATCCTTGGTTCGATAAGAAAAAGAAAGAATGGAATGACAAGAATATATCTATCCCATAATCTAATTAATTCCAAGGCGACAGATAGGGTTCCGTTTGATAAGACTAAGATCCACCTTGTGTCCAAACAGATCCCTGATGTTATCGATTCCATAGAGTATGATTATAAGTAAAGAGGCTCAACTTGCATATAAGATTACAGATAATTCAAGATTTAATCGATGTGGGATAACCTTACTTTAACAGGCTCCCATAACGTGTAGACGGATACCTAGAAGTCTAGCACGTGACAAACTCATAAGGGGTATAAGACAGAAACAACAGATGAGAACCTAGACTCTGATACCATGTTAAGCATCCAATCTAAAACCAATTAGTTATAGATGGAGATGTCCAACTTGAATATAAGACCACATGTAATCCAAGACTTAACCGATGTGAGATAACCCCATTTTAACAGGCCCCCATCACGTGTAGGCGGATACCGAGAAACCTACCACGTGACAAATTCAGAAGGGGCATAAGGCAGAAACAACATAACAGAATTTGGGTTCTGATACCATTTTAAGCATCCAACCTAAAACCAATTGGTGATAGGTGGAGAGGCCCAACTTGAATATAAAACCACAAGTAATCCAAGACTTAACCGATATGGGATAACCTTACTTTAACACTTAACATTAAAAAAATTCTTGTCTCTTCCTAATTCCAATGTTTTTATCTTCAAATGCAGAGATAATGCTGCCATTGGAAAATAAAAACCATTATGCAATAAGACAGAAACAACTTTGATGAGAGAAATTGACAATTTTTTTTAAATTGAAATTTAGTCCAATTGACTCATATAATCACGTGTAAAAGATAATATTTAATAAATTTAAAATTCGAATTTTAATATTTACAACCTCTTTTTATATCTCAAATTGCGACCTCATTGACAATTGTTTTGGAGCTTGCTAACAAATAAGAAGGCACCAGGACATTTTTCTTTTTAATTGTTCATTAATTTTATACACCATTCTTAAACATAAGTTGAACTAACACCTTTCAACAATTTCCAAAATTTAGCAAAACCGCGTAGAAGTTGGCAATGAAATCAGCCTGGCAGCTTCTCTCTGCAACTTGGCGTGGTCCACTCCACTGTTTTGCTACTTTTGCTTTGGTAGTAATGACAAAGATTTATGATTGGCGATCCCAAGATGAGTTCCCATAAGATCCTTAGCAGCTTTTGCTTTTCTCTTCTACAAAGCAAGAGAAGTGGAGATGCATGAGTTAGTACGTTTCATATTTGATCGACAAAATTAGGATTCAGTCTTACCAAGAAAGGAAAAAATAAAAAGAGAAACAACCATATTTTTAGCTTTTTTTTTTTTTTTTTTCATTTCTTTTGACTATTATAATTTGGTGAATATAATTGTCAGCAATTTCATGTTTGAAACCATTTAATGTAGTTTGTAAACTTATTATTTCAATGAATCTGAAATTTAATTTAGTTGGTTCATGAAATCATTTTTAAAATATGATATCTAGTAAATTTGAGATTCAAATTTCAATATCTGTAACTCCTTCATCTATTTTTAGACTGCGATCTTTTTTATACCAAAAAATTTTTATTATTTCAATAACCCTGTTTATTTCTTAAGTTCCGTTAATTTGAAAGCATAGTTGGAAGGGGTTTCCATAGCCCTAAGCCCCTAGCATGCCATTTTGGCATCCAAAACCCCTTCCCACCTCACTTTACTTCCAAACAACCTTTTAGTCCTCTTTCACACTTTGAGCTGAATTTTCAGCACAACTCTTAGGTCTTAATGCAAATTTTATGAAAAGCTGATCAATATTGCAATTTCAAGTTACTTCAATGAAACAAAACATAATTAAAAATTTGTGATTTAGAGGCAAATGAAAGCCTAATATAGTTTTCAACGATTCATTTAGTCTGTTGATAGAGTACTGCACTTTTAATTTCAATAATCAAATTCAATTTTTGATAATCTCAAGTATTAATAAAAAGCTTAATCTAGTTGATACTAAACATGTTCAAGGGTTGGGTTACCCACTCAAGTCCGAAGGTTCTACAAAAAATTAGAAGAGTTTGGACAAAAATATTAAACCAGTTAAACGAGTTTGGATAAAAAAATAAGAACCATGTAAAAACGAACCAAGATTTGGCTCCAATATTCATGGCCCGAGTCTGATCTGATCTGATCCAACCCGAACTATATAATATTATAGTCTAAACATTAAAAAACATGTTAAGTTATTTATGTTCTAAAACTTAATAAATAAATAAAAAGAAAAATACTAAAAATTAAATAAAAAATTTATTTTTATTTTAAAAAAAAAAGTTATCTGGATGGATCTAAGTAAATCTGGATAGTATCAAGCTTAAGAAAAATTTGAGATTCAAACTATCCAAACGAATCAAAACAAATTTGGATAAATATGTAAAGTGTCGAAATCTATTCCAATTCGACGATACATCCAGAGTTGGTACTCATTTAAGTTATTAAAGCTTTGATTTCAATATGACAGGAGGGAAAGAAAGGATACAATAACATTAATTTTTTCACTCATGCACGCTTCACACTTGCAGTTGCAGAGTGTGGACCATGTATAATTGTGGTCCAATTTTGTATCCAATCCAAAGTAGTCAGAATCGTATCAGTGGATGTATCGTTTTTGTTTTAATATTGGTACGTATCGATATCGGTGTATTTCGACGTACCGTTTCGGATTTACCGGTATATTTAAAATATTTTTTTCATATATCTATATGTATAACATATTTTCAAATTTTTTAATAAAATATATATTATATACACATGCAAATATACATCCATTACATGTATATATATATATATATATATTTATACAAATATAAATTTTAAATATTTAATATCTAAAATTTTTAATAAAATAAATATTAAAATGTTAAAAAAATATAGTAAATTATTATTAATTATGTTCAATAACCTAATTTAATGAACATATATATATATATTTTTTAAAATATAATTATGAAAAAAAATAAAAATGATGATGACATAAAAAATATTGAAAATGGTTTAAAAATTCAAATAAGTAAATTTTTAAATAAAAAATTAAAAAAACAAAATTTTGTACCAACCAGTACGTATCGGTACTGATCGATACAGACCGGTATTGATCGGTACAGACCGGTACGGGCCGATATCAAAACCAAAATGGAACGAGACTCGTACCGTTTCGATTTACTTTAAAAACGGTACGTACCGACCGGTACGACCGGTATCGTACGGTACCGATAATCCTGATCCAATCTCAATGAGTTTTTTAGGTGTCCCCGCCTCACTATTAACTTCATTTTCCTATTCTTTTGGCATTGCCATAAAACGTCGAAATTTTCCTAGGCACTATCACCCCTCATTCGTCACTTCCAATCATAGAAAAAACGAACTCTCCCCTTTTCCGAAACTTACAAGATGGACTCCTTCACTCCCAAGTTACGATTAAGATTGAAGCAAAGTTCATTAGAAAATCCGTCCAAAAACTGTCGTTTAATTAAGCACAAAACAACAAGAACCAGACCAATTTATAAGCACCCATTAACTTTGCTCATGTTTCCCTCCCTTTGCTTGCAATTAGTATTAGTTATTACACCATAATTAACAAGGCAAAAGACAACATATAAAAACATAGAATGAACTCGGCAACAACAGGCAACTCAGAGCAGAAGAAGGCCACCTTATCACCTTATCAACAAACACAGGTAACGAGTTCCCTGGTAAAAATAGAAAAGGCTACGACTAAAACGCCGTCGTCTAGGCAGTTTTGCAGTGGAATATTTAAGGATTGTTTAGGTATGGGGTCGGTTGTCTCTACGAACCCACAGCAGTCGCAGCAACAGCATTTGCAGCGGTCGGTCTCCAAATTAGAGCAGCAGGTATAGTTTGGACCACAATTATTTGTTAGGTGAATATTGGGTGTATGTATATCAAGGTTTATTTTATTTTTCTATCAAACTATATATTATTTTTAGGCTCTGTTTTTACAAATTTGGTCCCTTGTCTATAATTAAGTTATTGTATCTCTGGATTAGACCTGTCCATGGGCCGAGCCGGATCGCGACTCGAATTTTTTTTTTCTTTTGCCCAAGCCCGTCACACTATTCAAAAATATTAAAATATAAAAAAATCATTTTTATATTAATATATATATATTTTATAATTAAATTTAAATAAAATAATATTTTTTATTTAATAAATAGTAATTCGAGCCGGACCGAGCTCATTACGGGCCGGGCCTACCGGGCCGGGCGGGCTACCCGGCCTGTGGACTGGTCTACCTGGATGGTACTTAAAAAATAAAATGATATTTGATGTTTTCTTTTCTTTCTTTTTTTAAAATGATGAAAAGACCATTTTTCATCATGCTAAAATGATTAGACTTCTCCTTCAAAAGGAGGAAAATAATATGTTTATGAATAATTAGCTCTTCAATTTTAAACTTTTTTTTTACCTTAATAGATCTCTAAAATCTTAAAATAAAATTGAAGTTTTTGTTTTTGTTTTTGTTTTTGCTTTTCAATTCTCATTTCTCATAGTATATATAGAAGCCCAAAGTTTTTAAGGTCGACCGTCGCTTTTGTCAAAGTGGACTGAGCTTTGTTTAGTATATACTACAGTATATACAAGGCCGAATCTGAAAATGTGGTCCATTCTTCACCCTTTTGAGGGGCAAATTCTTTACTTTTCTCCAGTCTCGCAAACACTGTTTCATCTATTGATAAAATTCAACATTATTAAAACTATAAACAGATAAAAAGAAATGGTTGGCATAGATTGTTTTAATGATTCCATTTATCTGCTTTATTTCCTTTTTCATGTTAATTTCATACAAGCTTGACAACCCCATTATTATATATAGTAAGTGGGCCATAAAAGACCAGGAAAATTGGGCCTTTGAACTTCGGCTAGAGGTTTCTAATTTATTGAAAATTATGTGTGTTTTCGGCATTGGTGAAGGTGACAGACCTTGAAAAGGAAGTCCAGAAACAGAAAGAAATACAGGCCATGTACAAAAAGAGAATGGAGAGGACACAAGACTATTTAAGGCACTGTCTTCAAATAGCTAAGGAGAATGGATTCTTGAACCTTATAATTAACAACAATTACCCTATTTCTCCAAATTTTGTCAATGTCAATGCCAGTCCTCAAGTGGCTGCCTCAGCCTCAGTTTCTCAGCAATCGGATCTAGCCATACTCATCAGCCAGGCCAAGATGAATGGATGGTACATTGACCCTGTCGAGGTTATATCTCTTTGGTCTTTCATTTCTTTTTAGCAATATTTTTACATTTACACTACAACTTGAAATGTCATTGGTAATTGGTACTATATTTTTTATTGAAGCAGATTGAATTGCAAGAAATAATAGGTCAAGGAAGCACTGCAGACATTTACAGAGGAATTTGGCGAGGCCTTGATGTTGCAGTGAAGTGTATATACCCCGATTTCTTCCAACAAAATGAGAATGGTGTTACATTTTTTGCTCAAGAAGTTGAAACATTATCTAGGCAGCGCCATTGCTTTATACTCCAGCTAATGGGTGCATGCCTCGACCCACCTGCACATGGGTGGGTGGTGACAGAGTTCTTGAGCATGACATTGAAGGATTGGCTACATGGGCCTGGAAATAAGAGGCGAAAAGAGAGGGTGACACCAATTCCTCCATTTGAAGAGAGATTGAGTAGAGCAATGGAGATTGCACAAGCCATGCAATATCTCCACGAGAAAAAACCAAAAGTTATTCATCGTGATTTGAAGCCTAGCAACATTTTCTTGGACGATGCCAAGCATGTCAGGGTGGCAGATTTTGGTCATGCTCGGTTTTTAGGTGATGAAGAGATGGCACTTACTGGCGAAACAGGCAAGGATTTCTTCTTTCCTTTCTTTGCCTGTTTCTTTCTTAATTTCCCCACAATTGAGTGACAGATTAAGCCACTCCAAAGCTTCAATATTAACCTGATTTAAGACATGTCATTAGTAGCTAGTGACTTGCTCTAATTTTGCTTGTCCTCTCAGGAACTTATGTTTACATGGCACCAGAGGTTATCAAGTCTGAACCTTATAATGAAAAGTGCGATGTCTACAGCTTTGGAATCATTCTCAATGAACTCATCACCGGCAATTATCCGTATATTGAGACAAATTATGGACCAGCCAGGGTATTCAATCGATTAATCATTCAAATATGCTAACATTTTCATTCAACACTATTTTAGTATTTTTTAACCCTACTATTTAAATCTGCTCATATCTTTTTGGATAGAAAATGAGGGAAAAGGAAATCTTGAAAATCAAGTTATTCAAGTGACTAATACACAGTAATAAAATATCCATTGGATCTTGTATGTTGTTGGTTAGATTGCCATGGAGGTTGGAGAAGGAAAGCTAAGGCCAGCGCTTCCAGAAGACAATGGAGAATTGGGGGAGCTGATTGACCTCATTTGCTTGTCATGGGATGCAAATGCTTCTGTTAGACCAACCTTTGCAAACATCACATCTACTCTGCGAAAGATCCAAAACAGAATCAAAGAAAACTGTTTACTACACTCTTGCATACAGTATCCAATTTAGATCGATAAACTAGCCATAGTTTACTAGCAATTTGTATACTTGTCAAAGCTGTAGTAAACTAAATATATTTTTGAATAACTTGAATACTACTAGTATATGTCTACAACAACAATAAATGTACTATAGATTAAGTAACATTGATTCCGATTGAAATCTTTGTTGTCTTTGGGGGGTTTTTTTCTTTCCTTTTTGTTCCTCGGCAGTCAATAATAGATTACATCAAATTTTATAGTTATGTTCTATGGGGGCCTTCAGATTAGCAAAACAATGAAATAAAAAGCACATGCTTCCCTTTCTTACATGTTATGACATAAAGATTGAAATTTTTTTGTGGTGTTTAAGAAAGATGGAACAGATCACATCCAACAAACAAATCACTCATAATTGCCAGCTCTAGAGGTATTCATGGGTCGGACCACGGTTCGAAAAATTTTCAATTTTTTTGTCCAGACCTGAGCCGATCCTTGGGCCTGTGAGCACTATTCACTTTATTTAAAAAACTTCAAAAAATTATTTTTTATTAATATTTTTATATCTTTATAATTAAAATTAAATAATATTATTTTAATAATTAAATAGTAATCCGGATCGGGCCGATTCAAATCACAAAATTTTTTTATCCAGATCCGATCTAATATAGGCAGAACGGACTGTCCAAGCCAACTCTATCTCTCTCTCTCTTTTTTCGTTTCCAATTCTTTTAGGTGGCGGTGGTGGGGGAAGGGATGGTTTGGTTTGGCTTTTTATCTCTACAGGCTCCAGCATGTGACTATGAGCTACTTTACATCATGCAAATTAGAACCCATACTTGTTGGCAAGTGCCGACTCGCAAGTGCCAATTCTTAAGTATAAACAGCCTTTTAGTATTAATTACAGGTTTAATGTACCAAGGCAAATTACTGCTATTAAAATGCGGATAAATATACATAAAACCTTCTTTGATTAAAACTCCTCTATAGTATAGAGTCGTACTTGGCTCAGAAATTAGACCATCGCTTGTAAACTGCATTATTAGATGATGTAAATCTGTTTTGTTGTGTTTTGTTTTTGAAAGCTTTGGTTTTGTACCCATTCATGGATGTTATTATAATATCAACTTTTGACCGTCAAAAAGGAAAAAGTAATGCAAAAGAAAGAAAGGCACGTAACAAATTTTCGAGCCATGAGATAAGCGTAGTAACGTCATAAGTAATAGATTTGCATGCAAATTATTGATGATAAAATCTTTCTTCCACTACCTAGTAGGCGAGTACCTACCATATATAATAATTAATGAATTTTATTAACAAATATCTTAAAAATATTAAAAATAATAAATAAAATTATCAATTTTTATATTTAATATAATATTTTTAATATAAATAATATATTAATTAATTTAAAGAATATATTAAAAATATTTATTTACAAAACCCATAATTAATTAATTAATTAATCAAGAGATAAGTCCTCCTTACTGATATTTTTTGCATGTTTTGCCATGGAAATGACCGAAAGTTGAGCTGTTGCAATCAGTACGAGCTCAACTGCCCCACACATTACATAATAAGCTAGAAAAAATAAAGGGTAAATATAAAAAACATGTGCTCCAGAGTAAGTATTTGTTAAATGGTATAATGAATAATAGTTATTTGAAAAAGAGAAATGAATATTAGAAATTATTATAAAAGATATTGTAAAAATAAAATTACTCTTAATGAAAAAACTTATTTTTCTTTTCTTTTTCATTAAGGAAATATTATTTTTTAAAAATTTTAATTGAAAATAAATTTAAAAAATAAAATATTTAAATATATATTTTTTAAAATTTTAAAAAATTTTAAAATATAAATAAAATTAATTTTAGGCATATTATTTTTATTTTTTAAAATTTTTTAATTAAAAAAGTAAATAAAAAATTTAAAAATTTATTTTTTAAAATTAAAAAAATTTTATTTTCAGAATATTTATTTTTTAATTAAAAATTAAATTAAAAAATAAAAGATAAAGAGAGGAGAAAGTTTTTTTATCAAAGATAATTTTGTCATTACAATATCTTTTATAACAATTTCTAATTATTCATTTTTCTTTTTCAAATAACTTTTATTCATTATACCATTTAACAAATACTTATTTTGGAGTGCATGTTTTTCATATAAACCCAAAAATAAAAGTCTTTGCAGGATTATAAAGTTTCTGTTTTTTGAAAAAAGATTGATGTATTGTATGCCAAAGTAGTAGAAATAATTTTGTGAAGGGTCATGTCAATTTCGAAAATTTTCTATGCTGGTTATAACCACAAATTTTCTGTCAGACTGTAAATGAATTAAATTTGAATAAATAAATTTTTGTTCCTATTCATTAATTTATTTTTGAATTTATTCGTGTTCGATTTGTATTTGTTAAAAATTTTTAAATTGTGTTCAAATTTTGTTTGTTTAAAATTAAGTGTGTTCGTGTTCGTTCATTTAATGTTCACGAATAAATTCATTTAAATTAAATGAACTTGTTCCTGAACATTAAATAAATATGTTCGTGAACATGTAATCGAACATGTTCGCAAATAATAAAAAATATGTTCATGAACAATAAACAAACAAACAAATATAAAACAAATCAATTTAAATTATTATTAAATATAAAATAATAAAATACAAACGTAATTAAATTTAATTTATTACTAAATTATTAAATTTAAGTTATTAAATAATATTAATTATATTATAAATAAATAAAATAATAATACAAATAATAATATTATTAATTATATTATAAACGAACAATAAACGAACATAAAAGAGCTTTAAACAAATTAATAAACAAGCTTGAAACGAATCATAAACGAGCTTGTTCGTGAACATAAACTAACCGAACACACATCTGTTCGAACTCGGTTCGTTTAATAAACAAACATTAAAATTATGTTCATAATCATTTATTTAACTTAATAAATAAACATAAATAAACAGAAATCGAACTATTCACGAACGATTTCTCGAACGCTGTTCTATTCATTTAGAGCCCTACTTTTGTGATTGGCGTTTTGTTGCTAAGCTATGGTCACTTATTAGTGCTAATTAATAATTTAATGTGACATAAAACCACTCCCCAATGCATGACGGCTATGATTTATCTCAAATTCTCAATCCATCACCATCATCCTTAAAGTTGATAACTTTAAAAACAAAAATTAATAAGTATATACTTGTTGAAATTATTTCACTTATAAATTTTTTATTACATTATTGTAATTATTTAATTATAATAAAAAATTATGTAAGAATTTATCATTTAGCTACGTGACTTCATATAATGTTTTAATAAATTTATATAATTTTGCATTTTAATTAATTAATTTTAATATAATTATTATTATAGGTGATATATTTCCGTGATGATTGTGGTCATTACTTAAGGATACCTTTTAATTTGTAAGGTGTCTTGTTTGTTTAAAGAGTATGTTTAAGACATTCATTAATAAAAATTTTATTTTCATTTTATAACGTTTTTAAAAAATAGTGGCTGCATTAAATTGATAATAATCAATCTCAAAATAATCCTAAATTATTTTCATATCTATTTTAAGGGAAAAAATAAAGACATACTACAAATAGGTTTTGTTATTGAGTATGTTTAGACATTTTTTTTAAGATTAATTAATATATTATTAGTATTTATAATATTGCAGTAAATGCAAATGGTTTTATTTATTATTTTTAAATTTCAATACATTTGATAAAAATATTTTTAGATCACTCGTTAACAAAATATACTAACATAAAAATGCACTATGTTAAAGAGATATCATCATGTAAGTTAAGATAGGAATTAGGAACGTTTGATTGTCATGTTTAAATCTGGTGGACTTCAATTTAGATCATTTAATTTTAACAAATATTTTTAAGATACTTATAATAAGAAAACATTAATCAAGCCTAATGATTTAAAAAGAAAAAAAATGTAATTAAGGTAAATTTATAATAAAATTATGTTATATTATGTTGTTTATTTATAATAAATAAAAGATAATTCACATTCTCTTGCATTTTTTATAAATAAAATTTTAAAAATGTAAAAGAGAATTTTGCTCTTGTATTAGGAATCAATATTGAATTTTGTTACTTTACTTTAATTTTTTTGAATTTTATCATTATACTTTGAGTTTTGATACTGTACTTTCAATTTCATTGATTATTAGACAAAAAGTAATGGAATCGAAATATTTTGTTAATGCAAATGGAAACTTCGTCATTGTATTTTTAATTTTATCGACTTTTGAATTAAAAATAATAAAATTAAAATATTTTATTAATGAAAATAATAAAACTTTATTATTTTATATCTAAAAATTAACAAAATTAAAAGTAAAGTGAAAATTTTAAGGAAATTGAAGATATAATAATAATATTTAATGAATTAATTGAAATATATATGATAATTTAATATTGAACAAAACTCACCAATGTTATTGAATGCCTCACATCCATAACACTAACTAGAATTCCTCCCGCGCGATGACGCGGGAATTATTTATTTTTTTAAATATATATATATGAATACTTTTATTAAATTATTTTAAATTAAAATTATTTAAAAATAAATAAATAAAAAACAATAAATAAAAGATTTAGCATTTTTTTTATTAATTTTTATTAATTTTTAATATATATATTTAAAATAGATCAAATTTTAAAATTATTTTCAAATAATAATTTTTTTTTTCAAAAAGATATTTAAAAATAAAATTAAAAACAAAAAAATAATTAATAAGTTATATAAACAATTTTGTTTAATTTTAAGACTAAAAAAATGATAAATTAATTTTTTAATTTAAAAAAACAATCAATAAAAAATATTTATAATTTTTTAATACACAAAAATAAAAAAATTATTTAAAAAATTAACAAAATATGTATTTAATTTTTTTATTAAAATAATAAATTATAAAAATAAAACAATAATAGTTAAAAAAATATTTTCTTTTCTTTTTTTTTTTCTTTTTTCTTCTTCTTCTCCTCTTCCTCCTCCTCCTCCAGTCGGCCGACTGCCTGCCACATCACCGACCAATCGAGGCACCCGGCCGCTCCGATTCTCTTTCTCCTTCCTCCATTTTCTCCTATCTCTTCCTTCGTCACCTCCCGACTGCCCTCACCCGCCTCTCTCTTCTCCTCTCTCTCATTCTCTCTCCTCCCTCCCTTCCCTTCCCTTCCCCTCTCCACTCCTCTCCTCTCCCTTCCCTTCCCCTCTTCTCCACCTTCTCCCTATAGTTTCTGCCTGATTTTTTTTTTCTTTCAAACTTTTCAGAAATGACATTTTTACCCTTCTCAGGCAATGAACCAAAATAACCCTTGGAATTAAAAAACACCCCTTTGGTCCTTAGGACTCAGTTGTAATATATAGAGATTTAAAGTAATCCCATCAATTAGATAAGGGGCAATTACTTTATCATAACTCGTCATACATGTGTAAGTTTTTTTTTTTTTATTATTATTATTTTAATAAAAAAAATCGTGTATTTGTATTATATTCGTGTTATTTTTTATGTTATAATCATATTCAAGTATTATATATTTATATAAATTTTGACATGTTAATAATCGTTTTATATAGATTTTGACACGTTCGTATATTCGTGTCGTGTTTATATTATTTTTTTCATACCGTGTAGTATTTTAATTAATTTTTTCATTTTGTATTCGTATCGTATAATTATATTGTAAATATTAATAATTTGTCTAGTAATATTGATTAAAGTTATATTTAAAAAATATATAATCAATAATTTTTTTTAATTTAATAAAATTTATAAAATAATAATTATACAAATTTTAATCAATGTATGTAAACATTGATCCAATAATTATCACCGTCTCAACGTGGAAATTGAATCCAAGGCATTACAAAAATTTAATTGGTGGTAAAATAGGTGAATAAATTTCGTCTGTCATCAAATGATGTCTTTTTTTTTGGTGTTTTTCAATATGTGTTTGACATAAGATAATCAATATCGTATCGATAGACATATTATTTTTATTTTAGTATTAATACGTATTGGTATCGATGTGTTTCGGCGTACCATTTCGGATTTATCGATATTTTTCAAATATTATTTCATATATTTATAATATGTATAACCTATTTTCAAATTTCTTAATAAAATATATATTATATACACATACAAATATACATATATTACATGTATATATATATATATATATGTTTTTATGCAAATATAAATTTTAAATATTTAATATGTAAAATTTTTAAACATCAAATAGGTAAAATAAATATTAAAATATTAAAAAATATAATAAATTATTATTAATTATGTTTAATAGCATAATTTAATGAACATATTTTATTTTTAAATATAATTATGAAAAAAATAAAAATGATCATGACAAAAAAAAATATTGAAACTGATTTAAAAAATCAAATAAGTGAATTTTAAAATTAAAAAATCAAAATCTTGTACGAACCGATACTGATCGGTATTGATTAGTACAGATCGATACAGGTTGATACGATTGGTATGAGTCGGTACGGACTGATATTAAAATCGAAACGAAACTAAAAACTATCTATATTGATTTAGTTAAAAATTGAGAGATACCGATATCATCGGTATCGTTACGATATTCACTATCATAGTTTGACACGCATTCAAAGTGAGCACCAAATGGGCAGAAGAAATATCTTCAAAATAGGAATCCTGTCCCTCACTCACAAATTTCTTAATTCCCAGAAATACCCTTTACCTTTGCATCTGTTGCTTCCCGCCCATTATGAAGCCATGGCGTTTCTCGTCCACAAATTTCTTAATTCCCAGAAATACCCTTTCCCTTTGCCTCTGTTGCTTCCCTCCCATTATTAAGCCATGGCGTTTCTCGTCCATGAATAAAGGTAGTTTAATATTGTTGTTGAAAAAAATTTAAGTTAAAAAAAATGTGTTTAAAAAATATAATGAAAAAGTATAGTTTAAAATTTTTTAAGTGTTTAGTATTGTTCTGAAAAAATATTGTAAGAAATTAAAATGTCAAAAAAATATATTTAAAATAATAAAAATGTAAAAATGTGAGGATAATAAAATCATTTTATCTAAAAATCAATTTTTAAAATCTAAAAACTATATTTTTTGATTTTTTAATTTAATTTTTTAAATTATAATTTTAATAATAAAAACTAAATTATTTTATTTATTTAACATTACGATAAAAAATAATTTTAACCTAAAAAATTATGTCATAAACAATATTAAACGAGGGATAAGACTTCCCACTTCCCAGTCAGGAGTCAGCTAGCTAGCTAGTTAATACTCAATAGTCATCTTCGTCCCATAAAAAAAAAATACTCCTAAATATACATATAACCTCTCCTTCACCAACAACTTCGAGCTTAGCCATGGTCAAAGTTTTTCATTTTCAGTTTTAGTTCTTTTTCTTCATGCCCTTCTTGACTCTCTCCACAAACTATTTCTCCATTTCCCACTTTGGACTCTCCAGCATTCTCCATTTTTCTTTGGGTACTTCTTAGAATGTTTTCTTGGCTTGTAATGTGAGAGTAACAAGTGCAAGTGCTTGCCTATCACTGTCTGAACTAAATATCTCTCAATCTTAGTCTTTTCTTGTTGTTTGTTTCTTGCTTTACCAGCTGATCTTTCCTGCTTTTTGTTTGGTATCTTTGCACTGCTTTAAGTAGTGTGCTTGAGCTTCTTGTTTTTACTCGTTTTTGGGTATTGTGTGGATGCTTACGTTTTCTGGAAACCTGTATCTTTTTTCATCAGGTAAAGGTAAAGGGTATTCGGCTCTTTTGATGCGAGAAAATTGTTTATGATTTTTTTGCAAAAGTTGGATGCTAGTAGTATAATTCTTGAGTTAAAAAGTGAGAGTAATAAGTTGATGATACGATTTAATGAGAGTTTCAAAGCTACTTTAATAGCTGTTAAGATCTCATAAAAGAAAGGGTTGCATTTTTTAAATGTAAAGTTTCCTCTTTTGTTCTTAAATATAAATCTGATCCTATGTTTTCAATGGAACCCAATTTCTTTGTTTAATCATTAATGTTTTTACTTCTTACCAGGGTTTTGATTGAAGCTAAAGACATGGCAGAGAAGAGAAGCAGTACTGCAGGAGGAGAAGTGGTGATTAATGTTTCCGGTGAAGAAAATCCGAAAGGGCCAAAAGGGTCTGCTCCAAAAGAAGCAGAGGCATTGGTCCCTAAGCAAAATGCTCAAGATTCAGCCAACAAAGCATCAACTGAATCCGGTGCTGTTACTGCTGGTTTAGCTAAAGCAGTGCCAGTGAGCTGCCCGTCTCCGGAGACTACAAAATTTGGTCCAACTGTAAATAAGCCACCAAAAGTTCCAAGTGCAGGTAATGAGCCCCCCCTTGCTCGAAGAAGGTCATTTGTAAAACCCAAGTCTAGATTTGGAGAACAATCTTATATTCTTGAATCTGATCAAATGGAAGAGAATAGTTTAGCTAATCAGGAACAAGTTGGTGGTAATTCACCTTATAGACACTCCTTGAATAAGGCCTCCCCTAATAACAAGTTGGAGAGAAGTATGAGGACGGATTCTGCGGTGTCGAAAACATTATCAATGGCCTCTACAGGCCCCACTGGAGAAAATGATGATGAGGAGATAATTAAGAAAGTTAAACTGCATAAAGAGAAGCTTAAGGGAGTGAAACCTAAGGTTGTGATTGAGTGGGTCGTATTTTTGTTCCTCTTGGGTTGCTTAATAGCTAGCTTAACTGTAGATAAACTAGAGAACACCCATTTTTGGGGTTTGAAAATTTGGAAATGGTTTGTAATTGTGATGGTTATATTCTGTGGTATGTTGGTTACTCGTTGGTTTATGCATCTGGTTGTTTTCTTGATTGAGCTTAACTTTCTACTACGGAAGAAAGTGCTATATTTCGTTCATGGTTTGAAGAAGAGTGTTCAAGTGTTTATTTGGCTGAGTTTAGTTCTTGTTACTTGGGTTCTTTTGTTTCTTGACGTTGAGAGATCAGAGACTGCCACAAAAGTTCTCGATTATGTAACCTGGACTCTAGTAAGCATTCTCATTGGAGCATTTTTGTGGTTGTTGAAGACTTTGTTGTTAAAGATATTGGCTTCCAATTTCCATATGAACAAATTCTTTGACAGAATACAAGAATCAGTCTTCCATCACTACATACTTCGGACCCTTTCAGGATCTCCGTTAATGGAGATTGATGGGATTCAAAAATCACCAGCTCATTTCACTGTTAGCAATGCAAAAAAGGGTAAAGGAGCTAAAACGAAAAAGTTGATTGACATGGGAAAAGTCCATAAATTGAAGCGAGAAAAAGTTTCATCGTGGCACATGAAGGTGTTGGTAGATGCTATCACGAATTCAGGGCTTTCCACAATCTCCAACACATTAGAGGAAAGTGCTTATGATGAAGGTGGTGAACAAGCAGATAAAGAGATTACTAATGAGGAGGAGGCACAATATGCTGCTCATCAAATTTTCTCCAACGTTGCCCGACATGATAGTAATCACAATCACAAGTTAGAAAATCAGCTTTTCATGATGCTTCTAGTGATTTTGTTTTTCCTGCCAACCTTTTTTTTTTTGGCCTTACTCTAACTATATGCTCTTTATGATCAGTTACATTGATGGGGATGACCTCTTAAGGTTCATGATTAAGGAGGAGGTGGATCTTGTGTTTCCATTGTTTGAAGGATCAAGCACTGGAAAAATTGAAAGAAAAAGTTTCACAAACTGGGTGGTAAGAGCACTATATGAAACTCCAATAAATCTTGAATACTTTTTATTTTTATATTTTATAGTGGAGTGGGGGTTTCCTTGCAAATAGCAAATATTAAGCACTTAAAGAAATGCAAGTATGCAACAATGAGTATAAGAAAAATTTTGCTCCTATCATTTGCTGGAAGCCCCTATGCCTTATGTTGTTCTCTGGCAGATTTTACTAGGAAGATCCAGGAAGAAAAGAAAGTTACACGTTTTGGCTGTAAATAAGTAATAACTTTAACAAAATTTCGACTACTCTTGGCAACTACATGGAGCAAAGAAATTTTGACTTCTCTAGTGCTTTTTGTGCGTTTGATTTAGAATTGAAAGTCAAAACTACTCCATTTCTGTAATAACACATCTTTGTAATGAAGTGCACATATGACTTCATGGTTGTAGTTTTTTATGAAAAGAATTTGATTCGGACATAATATCCAGGTGTTTAGATAGAGAAAAACTTTTTTTTTTTGTGAAATGCACTCTGTCTGTGCGATCTCATAGTTTTGAGTTTTGATGGAATGAACTCAATCCTGACATTTTCTTTTGCTGTCTTAAAGGTTAAACCTAATAAAGGAAAAGTTAAGGATTCTTGATTAAGATGCCTGTTTTTGTTATTTCATACAGATAAAGGTTTACAAGGATCGGAAAACACTAGCACATGCTTTGAGTGACACCAAAACAGCTGTAAAGCAATTGAATAAACTTGTGTCGGCGATCCTGATTATTGTTACTGTTATCATATGGCTTCTTTTGATTGGAATTGCAACCACAAAAGTGCTTGTGCTCCTTTCATCGCAGCTCGTAGTTGCAGCTTTTATGTTTGGAAACACCTGCAAGAATATATTTGAAGCTATCATATTCGTATTTGTGATGCATCCATTTGATGTTGGTGATCGTTGTGTGGTTGATGGTGTTCAGGTAACTGTTGAAAGGGCATGCTCTTGCTGTGTTTCTCGTACTCTGGTGTGAGTGTCGGACATGCGTATGTGTCCGACACGAGTATGTTCAATTTTTTCTAAGATTTGCATGTATTTAGAGAGTCCTTGGAGGATCATATCCCATACTTATGTCTGGATATGCGTCGGACATAAGTGTCGGACACGGGTATTTCAAGAAGAATGAAGAGTTGGAGCAAAATAGTGCTCCTATATACATTTCTGGAAAAGATTACTAACTATGCTTTTCACTTGGTAACTGGCAGTTGTTGGTCGAGGAGATGAATATTTTAACAACCGTCTTCCTGAAGCTTAATAATGAAAAGGTGTACTACCCGAACTCAGTTTTGGCTACAAAGCCCATCAGCAACTATTACAGAAGCCCAGATATGGGTGATGCTATAGAGTTCTCAATTGATTTCATGACACCAGCGAAGACGATAGGCAGGCTGAAAGAAGAAATAAAGAAGTAAGTTGACTGTAGCTTTATCCTTCCTTTAGTTCATATAAGATTGGATTATGAGAAATTAGAATATCAAGCATTGCTATTGTTTCAAGCAGGTGTCCTTATGCTTTGGCATTTTAATTGGCCCAATAATTACTAGAGGAATAAAATACTTTTGCCCTAGTCTGGCCCTGTAAATTTTAAATATTCCTCTTAGAGCTACATGTTCTCATTGATTGCTTGTTGCATTGGACGGAGTTCTGGACCCTGTAGCAAAGGGTAAGCAGTCTGTTTTAGTTGAAAGGAATTAGGAGAAGAAGCAGAGTTTCTGTAAGCATTTAACTCTGACAAGACAATATCTAATTGGAATTGCCCTGCATCTTAAGTTTCCTTAAAAAGAATGCTTGCAAATTCCTTAATGCAGCCAGACTATGAAAATCCTTATCCACAGTAAATAATAAAGATAGAAGCATGTGTTATAACCCACAAACAATACACTGTCGTTTTACTAGTATTATGTCGTTTTAGTCATTATTGTAATCGTTTTGTTATTTCTTCCTGTTATGTTGTTTGACACCAAATGCTGACTAAGCATTCAGTTACAGAGTCAGTTACAAACAATGAATATAGTGCTGTTGGTGTGAGCAGGAAAAGCACACTGACGTTTTTGCAATATTCTCTACTTCTCTCTTCTCTCTGATATTCTCTTCTTCATTCTTAAATCCCTCATTCACATTTCCTTCTTCTGGTTTAAATTCTGGTAGCATCATTGGTATCAGAGACCTTCGATCTGGCTATGGCAGAGGGCACCACCACCAGAATGCAAAAGGAAGTCGGGCAATTACAAAAAGAAATCGACCGGTTCGATGCTAAGTTGGAAGTCACCAAGGAACAATTGAAATCTGAGTTGCGTTCAGAGATGCAATCCGGCCTGGAAAATTTGGGCACTGAAATGAGAACCTTGTTTGAACAAATGATGCAGAAGATGCAGGGTTCTATCAAAATGCTGGGATCTGAGACTGTTAGAGACATTGATCTTTCTGGATCCAAATCAAGATCCCTCACGGGTGGAGCAGGCGATGACACCACTGTTCTTCCAGGAACTGGGATTCAGGCAGCATTGGAAGGATCTAGGATCCAAACTAAATATTCCAAGGTTGAATGTCCTAAGTTCAATGGTGACCAGTTTCGTGGTTGGCTCCTCAAGATGGATCAGTTCTTTGAAGCTGACCAAACTCAGGAACAGGATAAAGTCCGTACAGTGATGATGCATTTGGAAGGGAGGGCACTACAATGGCACCAGCGATTTATGCAAAACAGAGGTAACCTTCTTGATGTTCCATGGCCTGTATACCTTACTGAGATGAGAGCTCGGTTCTGTGATACTGAATTTAATGATCCAATGTATGATTTGGTGAGTTTTAAACAACTTAACTCAGTAGAAGAATACTATGAAGAATTTGAGAGCTTGTTGAATTTGCTTCCCTTATCTGATGAGCATGCACTTAGCATTTTTTTGAGTAATTTGAAACCTGACATTGCTAAGCCTGTTCACCTATTTCACCCAAAAACCTTGACTCATGCTTATCACTTAGCTAAACAAACCGAATCCCTCATCTTTAATATCCCCAGAAAACCTTACATTCCATTCACCAAAAACCATTATCACCCCTCCCCTCATCCCATTACACAGCCTCCTCCTAAATCATCCTTACCACCATTATTACCTACACCACCTATACCCAAAACACCTTTACTCACTTATCCTCAGACAACAAGACAATCCCAT
This sequence comes from Fremontodendron californicum, assembly GCA_030761205.1. Taxonomy (NCBI): domain Eukaryota; kingdom Viridiplantae; phylum Streptophyta; class Magnoliopsida; order Malvales; family Malvaceae; genus Fremontodendron; species Fremontodendron californicum. Next base: position 3,215,959 of record JAULJL010000003.1, read on the forward strand.
CCTTTATTCCCTTACAAACCTTCCCCTGCTAGGACTGATCCCATAAGTCCTAAATCTACCAAACCACCTATTAGAGAAGAACGAGATGATAGGAGAAGACGAGGCTTATGTATGTGGTGTGGTGCCAAATATTCTGTGGACCACAAGTGCATTCGTTCTCAGCTATACCACATGTTGGTGGAAACAGAGGAAGATACTTTGAGTGCTCCTGAGGACTTTGTTGATTGTTTGGAGTCCATGGATGATCAGATTTCTGAAGAATTGCCTAACCACCAGAAGCCTATTATCTCTTTACATGCAATCATTGGTACTGCCGGTCCTAAAACTATGAGGATTACAGGGCGGATTAAAAACCAACAGATATTAATCTTGGTGGATTCTGGCAGCACGCATAGTTTTCTCGACCAGTCTGTGGCCAAAAATTTAGGGTGTCCTACACATCCTATTTCTGGTATCAAGGTTACTGTTGCAAATGGGGAGCAAATGCAGGTTACTCATATTTGCAAATCAGTTTGTTGGGAGACTCAAGGTCTCCAGCAGGTTACTGATCTACTCATTTTACCACTTCGAGGATGTGAAATGGTACTGGGAATTGATTGGCTCCAAGGTCTGGGACCCATCTTGTGGGACTTTCAGCAACTGACTATGCAATTCAAGGTTGCAGACAAGGCTGTACTTTTACAGGGTTTGGTAGCTGGCAATGTCACACTTGCTTCCAGGAGACAATCTACCAAGTGGGGCAAATCAGCTAGAGGAACTTACACCATCCTCATGACTGCGGTCCAGAATGATCACCTTGGTCCTCTGTCACCTGCACAGCCCGAGGCTTCACCATTTCCTCCTGCTTTACAGGACCTATTACATCAGTATTCTGTACTGTTTGAAGTTCCCTCTGGACTACCTCCTCAGAGGCTACATGATCATTATATCCCATTAAAAGATGAAAGCCTCACCTTTAAGCTTAGTCCCTACCGGTACCCCTCCATTCAGAAAGATGAAATTGAACGCATGATTTCTGAAATGAAACAGACTGGCATCATTCGAGACAGTACAAGCTCCTTTGCTTCCCCAGTGGTCCTTGTCAAAAAGAAGGATGGCTCATGGCGTTTATGTGTTGACTATCGTCAACTCAACAAATTTACAATTAAGGATAAATTTCCCATACCCTTGGTGGAGGAGCTGATTGATGAACTCTCTGGGGCTTGTTGGTTTTCCAAGTTGGACCTTAGATCAGGCTATCACCAGATCAGAATGGCTGAACAGGATATTCATAAAACTGCATTCAGGACTCATCAGGGCCACTATGAGTTCATGGTCATGCCATTTGGGCTGACCAATGCTCCCTCGACCTTTCAAAGCTTGATGAACAGCATCTTCCAGCCAGTTCTTAGGAGGTTTGTCCTTGTTTTCTTTGATGACATTCTGATCTATTCCCCTAATTGGTTAGTCCACCTGTCTCATTTGCAGCAAGTATTTGATATCTTACTTGCCAATCAGTTAGTTCTCAAACTTTCCAAGTGTGATTTTGCTGTGACTCGAATTGAGTATTTAGGGCACATCATTCATGCTCAAGGTGTTGAAATGGATGCTAAGAAGGTGGACTGTATGCTCACTTGGCCTACACCTAAGTCAGTGAAGGAATTGCGCGGTTTTTTGGGGTTGACAGGATATTATAGACGGTTCATCAGAGGCTATGGTTCTATAGCAAGGGTACTCACAGATTTACTAAAGAAGAATGCATTCGAGTGGTCCTCCACAGCTCAAACAGCTTTCCAACAACTCAAACATGCCATGGTTACTGCCCCTGTGTTGGCACTTCCAGATTTCACCAAACTGTTTGTCATTGAGTCAGATGCCTCTAGTGTGGGCATTAGAGCTGTGTTGAGTCAAGAAGGCAGACCTATTGCCTACTTTAGCAAGGCCCTGTCTGTCAGGAATCAAGCTCTGTCTGTCTATGAGAAGGAGATGCTGGCCATTCTTACTGCCGTAAAGAAATGGACAGCTTATTTACTTGGAAGACATTTTCAAATTAAGACTGATCATCATAGCTTAAAGTTCTTGCTGGACAATAAAGCTACCACTCCTGCTCAACAATGGTGGGTGATTAAAATGATGGGTTTTGATTATGAATTGGTGTTTCGAAAAGGTTCCACTAACACTGTAGCTGATGCCTTATCTCGCAAGCCAATGGCTTCCTTGTCTGCAATTTCTGTTTTGTGCAACAACCTTTTGGACAGAATTACCAGCTCCTGGTTAACTGATTCCACTTTGGTTCATCTCATTCATAACCTCAAAGAGGATACCACTTCTCATTCTCATTACTCTTGGCAGCATGACCAACTCAGGAGAAAGGGTAAACTAGTGGTTGGTCAGGATTCACAGTTGAGGGATGACTTATTAGAGTATTTTCACAGTTCCACAGCTGGTGGACACTCTGGCATGGATGCTACAATGAAAAGGATTGCCTCAGTTGTCTATTGGAAAGGGTTGAAAAGAGAAGTTAGGGAATTTGTACGCAAATGTGTGATCTGTCAACGCAATAAGTATGATCCAGCTGCTTCTCCTGGCCTATTACAACCTCTCCCTATTCCTCACACAGTGTGGTCAGACATCTCAATGGACTTCATTGAGGGGCTTCCTACTTCCTGTGGAAAGAATGTTATTATGGTGGTAGTGGACAGACTTAGCAAGTACAGTCATTTCATTGCCTTGGCACATCCCTTCTCTGCCCTCACTGTTGCCCAAGCTTTTCTTGACAACATTTACAAGCTGCATGGCGCTCCTCAGAGCATCGTTTCTGATCGAGACCGTATCTTCCTCAGCTCCTTCTGGAAGGAACTCTTTCGATTGTTGGGTACCAAGCTACATTTGTCATCTGCCTATCATCCTCAGTCTGATGGTCAGACCGAAGTGGTCAACAGGAGTGTTGAGACTTACCTACGCTGTATGAGTGGGGAGAAACCCAAGGATTGGTGTAAGTGGCTCTCACTGGCCGAATGGTGGTACAATACCTCCTATCATACTGCCACCAAAACCACTCCTTATGAGATTGTGTATGGCCAACCAGCTCCTACTCACATACCTTATTTGCCAGGTGATTCTAAGATTGATGCTGTCGATCGCAGTCTACGGGCCAGGGAAGCTGCCCTCCTGTTACTTAAATTTCATCTGTCTCGAGCACAACACAGAATGAAACAGCAAGCTGACAGACACCGCTCTGATCGCCAGTTCACAGTAGGAGACTTGGTGTATGTTAAACTGCAACCATATCGTCAGAAATCTTTAGTGCACCGATCCAGCATGAAGCTCACTGCCAGGTATTTTGGCCCTTATCCGGTTCTTCAAAAAATAGGAGCTGTGGCTTATAAATTGCAATTGCCTGATGAAGCCAAAGTCCACCCTGTCTTCCATGTTTCTCAACTTAAAAAACACATTGGCAATGCTCTACCTCAACTACAACTTCCAGCACTGGACTCCGATGGAATCATTGCCAAGGAACCTATTGCTATTTTGGATCGCAGGATGGTTAAGAAGAACAACAGGGCAATCACCGAGGTGTTGGTTCAATGGACCAATTGTTTTCCTGAAGATGCTACTTGGGAAAGTTTGTATGAACTGCAGCAAAACTATCCACAGTTCGATCCTTGAGGACAAGTATCTTTTTGAGGAGGAGGCAGTTGTTATAACCCACAAACAATACACTGTCGTTTTACTAGTATTATGTCGTTTTAGTCATTATTGTAATCGTTTTGTTATTTCTTCCTGTTATGTTGTTTGACACCAAATGCTGACTAAGCATTCGGTTACAGAGTCAGTTACAAACAATGAATATAGTGCTGTTGGTGTGAGCAGGAAAAGCACACTGACGTTTTTGCAATATTCTCTACTTCTCTCTTCTCTCTGATATTCTCTTCTTCATTCTTAAATCCCTCATTCACATTTCCTTCTTCTGGTTTAAATTCTGGTAGCATCAGCATGTAATTTGATAGCTTTCTAGCCAAACAAGCAATTCTTATTAATTTTTTGTATTGTGTTTTGATCTCGATATTTGTGTAGGACTTTATTATGTTTATGGAACTTACTTTTTTGCATCCCAAGTTCATTTTGGTCTATAAAACTTATATTTTTTGTGCTGTCATGTCCAACCAGGCATTTGGAGGCCAATACCCTGTGGCATCCTAACCACCTTGTGGTGGTGAAGGAGATTCAGAATGTCAATAAGTTAAAGATGGCTCTCTTTTGTAATCATACAATGAACTTCCAGGACTTTAGAGAGAAGAACAGGCGTACAACTGAACTGATCATTGAATTGAAGAGAATTTTTGAGGAGCTGGGTATAAGATACAATCTCCTTCCTCAACATGTGAATCTCAACCAAGTCAATCAAGACAGGCCAGACGCAACATATGCAACCACCTGAGAGTGTTTTATATCATAGGTAAGCATGCCCATTTTATTCCTCTTTAACAAGGTGAAGGTTATGCAACTCTGAACAATCAACATTACCAAATCCCTCTTTTTGGAATGATAATAAAGGAGAGGCCACTATATATAATATTTGGGCCTCAACATTCATTATATCCCCATTATATTCAGCTTATGTTTAGTTGCGTGCTCTTTGTCTGGTTTGCATTTGTTGTATAAATAATCCTAGATTGTCCTGGTATTTATTTCTAATTTTAAATTTTGAGGATTTAATCTGTTGAAACTTGTACACAAGGATCCCCACTTGAGAAGAAAATGGTAACTCACTTGTGTTGTTTGAGAAAGGGGAGAAATATAAATTGCAGGTAGTTGTAATCACATCTAGTTTATTTCGTATTGAAACTTCTTGTCCAGGGTTTACAGAAGATAGCATTCTGGCATACTAGTACCTGATATGAAGCAATTGTTTTATACTCAGTTCTCATGGGATCTTTGTTCCAACTAGGGATGGCAACAGGAAGATAGTGTTATTCGAGCTCGGCCAAGAGTTGCAATGAAGCCTGTAGTTGTAATCTAACATGGATGAGGGGAAAATGTTTACTGCAGAAGACATGTTCCAGCCTCCAGGTGGTAAATATAAGTATATGTTTATTTAGTCCAGTCAGATTTGATATGTAAGCTTTATATTATATCTATGGACTTGAAGAGTTAAGACCAATGTTATGTAGCATTATGGTTTGGATCAAGTTTTATTTTCCTTATTAAGTCTTAAGTAAGATAAATGCTTTTTAACATTTGCCATGTTTCAAGTCTCTGATCTAATATTCATATGCTTGAAGAATTCATCAGTCTTGAACCAATCTTAAGTTTTATCCTTTTGGAAGTCCCCTGATAGTCTCACAAATGTGGAACATATTCTAGGAAATTGTTGTAACTTGGACTGCAGACATGAGATACCCTATAAAATTAGTGAAACGTGAGAGTTTTATTAAGGCCGGGATTTGCTGTAGCAAACCAACGCTCCAGCCTTGAAGATAAATCCATTCCATGTAACCTCAATCTAGTGGGATAACCTTATCCATTAAACCCCAGATGTTGAGTTTGCCACATGGGACAACATTAGAACGACACGTCAACCAGAAATCTCCAGTTTCCTCCTCTCATTTGTAGAAATCTCCCTCCACATCTTTCATCAACTGACTCCAAAGTCCAAAACTTAATACCAATTACATTCTACAAAGAACTTGGAAAGTATTATCAAATGGCCTCAGTTTCAATGGCTATGCCGCTGACTTCTGCAACCCAGAAAAGGGTTCACAAACCAAGCTCCGAATCCTTCATCAAGCCTTTGCCTCTAAGGCCATCGAAGGCTGTTGTTATTATGTCTACAAAGCCAAAGTCCAGAGCCAGGCTTCAAGTGCAGGCCTCCTTCAAAGAAAAGGCAGTGACAGGACTAACTGCAGCCGCACTGACAGCTTCTATGATTATACCTGAGGTAGCAGAAGCAGCTGAGTCTGGTGTCTCCCCATCTCTCAACAACTTTTTGCTTAGCATCGTAGCTGGTGGAGTCGTGCTTTTTGCGATTGTTGGAGCTGTTATTGGAGTCTCAAACTTTGATCCTGTCAAGCGAACCTGAGGAGAATCTGAATTCTGAAAGTACCCGTGTGAATTTTCTTGCCTTTTATCCTCACAATATTGCTATTTTGATTCTGTAGTTAATGTTAGTAATACAAATGTTCTAGCTATAAATATGGGCATCAAAACAATTGAAGTTGGAAATAAACAATCTTTCATTGCAGCGGAGATAATGCATATCTAACTCAAAACAGAAGATAGCTTGCTTGATTCAGAGTAGCAAATATCTAGAAATACATGTGGCAATTGGCATGGATTCACATTCTTGAGCTCAATTATCAATTATCAAACTCATAGCTTAGTGAGGTTTGGTATACTCTAATTTTGCAAGATTGAACATTGTTTATGTCAATGAGAGCCTTCTGGCATGAACTTGTATCTGCTTCATGAAGGGGCCACCTCAAGTCATCATCAATTTGCTAGTGTATATTTTGTATCAAAAAATCAATAACAAGAACTAAAAAACCATTTTTTTATAGCTTTTTAATTGATGTTCATGTAGATCATTGTTCTTAGATATTTTGATTGGTACCATGCTTGATTCACAAAATCAACGGGCTACGCATTGTATCCTGAAAAAAATGATAATCAGGGGACGGGGGAGTAGATTATAAACAGCAAGCCAAGATCAAGTACTCAAGAATAAATGTCTGAATGGAGGAATTTGTTAGATTTATAGATAAAAAGCTTTCATGCATCAGTTCATTGTAATGAAATCTGTAAACAACCCAAAGCCAAAACACATAAATGTCTTAATTAAAACCAAGTTCTTTCAACAATTGATGACTGCTTTCTTTGAAGCAAAGTTTTTGCTGCTATCTTTTAATTGCAACCCTTCCCCTTCTTTTATTTACAACTTCTCCCAGTCTAAGGTCTGAAACCTCAAAGGTGGTTAACCAACCCATGTCCAGGTATAAATCTTGCATCTTCCTCAGTGTAAACATGAGTTTCATTCAAAAGCCTGGAACAAGCAATTTAACCCATCTCAATTAGCTAAAAGTTTTTAAGCAACAAATAAAATAAAATCAAAACAATCCTTTCATTTTATAGTACAACAGTGAACTTACGATAGATAAACAGTCTTATTCATGGTTGCAGAGGAAAGGAACGAAGAGCCATTTAAGTAAAGTAATTCACCATCTACTCTTTCAGCAATCCTCCTGTCAATTTCCTCAGCACCAATGGAGAATGGTTGATCGGAGGCCTATATCAAAGCAAATAAAGTTAAAGAAAAGCTAAAGATGATTGACATTAGCCCATTTAACCTCACGAATTTGAACATTAATTCCCATACCATAACCCATCCCCAGGTATCTGCAAAAGATGGAACATGAGCTGTGTATGCGAGCACATCTGCATAAACAGGCAGAAGAAAACCATGATTTAGTGTTATTATTCAATCTATCTTATAGGAATTTCGAGTTGATTGAGAAACATACACTTGAAAACCTGTCTGATTGTGTTGTATATGGAGGAAAAGACCTCTTTGTGAGTGAAAATCCCAGCTGGGCCAGCCTATAGAACAGAAATTGTCTTAGATTTCATTATAATTTATTTTATTCTGATGTTTAAGAAAAGAAAAAAACCAACCTGAGTAACAAAAATGCCATTTTCATTGAGCTTAGGCTTAAGAATTTTCTCATAAAATGATTTTGTGTAAAGTTGATAGCAAGGCCCTCCCTCAACAGGATCTGCTAAGTCTCCAACTATGATATCATATTTCTCATTCCTCTTCTCCAGTTCAGCCCTTAATAATATACACAATTACTTAGCTTCCAATAACAAAACAATGTAATATTTGGAAAATTCCTTTGAAGCAAATCGCCATCAAATAAGCTCAATATACTTACTTGGCATCATTAATAACAAGATTAAGCTTTTTGTTGCAAAAAGCATCTCGGTTCACAGTCAGGAATCTGCGGCAGAAATTGACCACTTCCTGCAAATTTTTATTGGCATAGAATAGAATTATCAGATGGTGCCATCCAAACTAATTAAGTTAGTGGCAATATGCAGAAAATGAAATCAAGCAAGTTACCTGGTCGATATCACACATGACAACTTCTTCAATAGATTTATGCCTCAGTGCTTCCCTTGCAGCAGACCCTTCCCCTCCTCCCATTATAAACACAGTTTTAGGGCTGCAGAATTGGTAAAAAAAAATATATATATATATATATATATATATATATGCCCTACATTAGTATTTTTCTTTGCCAAGCAATTAATAAAAGAATTTGAGCCTCCAATCCATCTTCTTTAATAAATACTTGTAAGATAGAATAGTTAGTAGTTTTCATTAATTGCTAGTTTTCATTAAAGCTAGCCTAGCCTAGCCTAGCCTTTCCATTTCAGCTTTAAATTATATATGCTTTACTTTACAGATAATTCATAACGGTCAAACGTAAGTAAACAAACAAAAGAAAACTCTTAAAAAAGCAGATAAAATGGCAATGGAGTCGTGGACCCCATACCCACCAAAAAGAGAAAATAGACTTAATTACTTTGAGTGGAATAAAAGAGCTGGGTGAATTAAGCACTCGTGATAGATAAACTCATCAACTTCGGCACTCTGCATCTTTCCATCAATCACCAACACCTATATCCAAGCATTTTTTTTTTAAACAAAAGCAATTCAAACAATTGAAGATTAGAAAATTCAATGTATTGCTTGAATGAGTTTGAAAGGATGATGAAAGAAATGAAACAAAACCATGGCTATACGTACCTTTCCGAAACGTTTAGTGTCCAAAAGTGCTATATCCTGATACTCACTTGCGCCTTTATACAGCACACTGTTGAGATTGAGAAAGATCAAGAGATGAGACTTAAGTTTAGATATATTGAACTATGAATCAAAAAGAAGCCCAAAATTATTTGCTTTTATTATGGTTTAGGGTAATGTACATAAATATCAATGGTTAAGCAATCTGATTGCATGACCAGATGACCTCATAGATCAATCAAACTATGGAAATTAAAAGATATCATAAAAACAGATATAGAATTGTTTTCAAAGAACAAATTAAGTATTTATTTGAGACGATGAAACTATAATTATTAGGCAATGGACAAGATTTTGGCTCAAACCTTTTCAAAGCAAAGGACCATTTGAGATCTTCATCAATGGTCTCTTCATACCAAGAATCAAACTGGTGAATCTCGTCAACAGGTTGGTTGGTTTTTCCATTGCAAATTTTAGAGAAACCATTTGGATAGAAGATCTCAACAGCCTCACCCATTGTCAAAAAGTAAAGGTCAAAGAGAAAAAAAGAAGACAATTTCTTGAGACAAAAGCAAGCAAAGAAAGAACAGAGTGTGAGGATTGTAACGCCAAGGATATGTGCATTTATAGCACTTAGTAAAGATAAATTAACTCCAAAACCAGAGAAAAATAAAATTTAATCTCTTTTAGATGATTAATTATGGTTTTACCCTAACACGGGCAATGATTCTGTCACAGACAGTCCCACGGATTTTCTGTCACAGTAATGTCCTCACGCCAATTATCATGGTACATGGTTCATGAAAATGGTAACCTCATCAATGGTGACAACCCACCAATGGTTGTTTCCTTCTTAGTGATTTTCTAAGCTGGCAGTAATGAAAGAGCTGTGAGATCCTTTTTTTTATATAATTTTTATTTGTTTCCTCCAAGGCCATGTGTTAACATCTAAAGTTAGATTGGGTGAAATTTCCAAGAGATTGACTGTCATTCTAGAATTTTGAAAGAAGCATGCGCATGATATCTATAAGTTGGTGGAGAAGGGGGGAGGAGGGTAACTGTGACAAATATAGCCGAGTAAGAATATCAGGAATATATCCGCGTGGGTTAATGGTGGACCCCCACAATGTACATGTGGGAAGATGCTAGAATGACACGTAGATGAAAGTACATGTGGCAGTGTGATTAGAGGATTTGGGTCCACGATGGAGAGTTAAAGTGAGATATTTATGGATTAAATTTTAAACCCTTTTTTAGCCAACCTTTCTTTCTTTTTCTCATTCATCAGTGCCCACAAAAAGGATTATTATGGGGTTTGTGGGCTTGTGTAGGTGTAATTGAACGGTTTAAGTACTAGTTTTTGTACTATAATGAAAAAAATAATTTAATTCTTGTATTATAAAAGTGAGTAATTTAGTCTTTATACAATTGAAAATGGTGCAAATAATTAAAATTGATAACAATGTTAATGCAAAACCGATAAAATGCTGCTGTGGACTCGTAAAATCTAACAGAATCAATGACTTTGAATAATATATGACTTGAAATACATCTAAATCTGTTAGATTTTACGAGTCCACGTCAGTATTTTAACGGTTTTTCATTAAAACCGTTATCAATTTTACTTATTTACACCTATTTCAATTGTACAGAGATTAAATTACTCATTTTTACTATACAGGGACTAATTTACTCTTTTCACTATAGTACAGAGACTATGTGGGTACTTTAACCTAATTGAACCTAATTGAGTTCAAGCAATAAAAATTTTGAGTTTGATTCGAAATTCATTTAAAATTTGTTTTGCATTTAATTGAGTTTAATTTTTACAATTCGAATCCGATTCAAGATAAAAATTAAACTGTTTGAGCTTATTTGATTAGGTTTGTTTACTTAATAAAAAATGAATTCGATTCTCATATTCGATTTCAAACTCAATTGTGCTCGAACTCAAGTTCGAATTGAATTTTTTTCAATACTAATTAAAAATAATAAAATTCAATTAAAATCATTAATTAATCGAATTCAACTCGCTCGATAGTTCAAACTCGACTAAATAATAACTAAACCAAATTTAAATAATTTCAAACACAAATATCTGATTTACATCTGTAGGCTTGTGGCTAAGTGGGGAGTACTATATCCAACTAACAAGCCTACCAAAGAAGAAGAATGAGGGGCAGCTGGACCCATGCAATAGAAGGGGATTTGTGGGTCCCCAAGCCCAATGAAAGTTTGTTGGTGTTGTGGGAGATGAGAGCATTGTTGAGCGTGGGGTGACTCCACTTTGTTAAAAAAAAAAAGAAAAGAAAAAGAAATTGTGGAAATCCCACTCCAATATTATGTCCTCTCCCCATCATATCCCCCCATGCCTCTATGGAGATATTGCTTGCTCTTTAGTTAGATTTCAAAAATGACTCATTTTGTTTATCTTCTATGCCATAATGCCACAAAGAGAAACTTCATTCAAAGCTTTAGTGTTTTTCTTTAGTGGCTAGCTTTTCATTATCAATTATTACTACTAAAAACACCCATTCATTTCATCTATATGCACCTTAATTATTCTTTTTATAAAATTTTTGATAGGATATGCTCATAGATATTCTTTTCTTGTGATGTAGGGCAAATGTGGCAACTTACAAGTATACAATTTTCATAAATGTAACTAATTAATTTCTTTTTCTTTGATGCTAAGTTTACTTACTTCATAATTCATAGATTAAGATTGTTAATAAGTCTTACAAACAAATTCTAGTGGGCACTAGATTTGTGCCTACATGAATATTTGAAGCTTCCATGCATGCCTTGTTGCAGATGACTTTGGTTTTGACTCAATCTTTATAAAAGAATGTATTACTAATTATAAAATGGAACTTTGTGAAATTCAATACAATATTAACTTTTATGATAAAAAACCCTAAAAAGAACCAATTAATTGGTCATACTTTTTACAATTTCTAAATATCCACAATTAGAATTGATATAAAAATCTATATATAATATAATTAAGGTTAACAAGAAAATCTCGCATTTATACCTCAAAAATAGAATATAATTGTAATTTTGTATTGATAAGTAATAAAAAGAGAACACTTTTAAAGAAGGGTTTTTTTTTTTTGGATAAGCAAAGAAACAAGATGTTGGGCGACATAATGGTGAAAGGAACGGGGGATATTGGAGCATGCACCAAAGGGAAATGCCGAAGTGCTACACTTTTGTTGTAATGAAGAATGGAGAGGGAGACAAGGGTGCAAGCAAGGAACTATTTTTATTTTAAATGAATTATTATGGCATTGTTCATTGCAAGGGCGGCTTACAAGTCACAATCGTTTTGCTACTGTTTGAAAAGCTTAAATCTACCCTCTCTCTCTCTCTCTCTCTCTAATATATATAATTGTTTATGAATATATCCCATCATCAAGTCAATGGGTTTAATAATCCAAGAAGAGCACCTCTCTCTCCTATTCTCAGTCAAAACGTTTGGAAAATGGAATTACATTTTCCTAGTTCCTATAATGGTTTTGTTTATAAAAATAAAAAGGGTCAAAACGTTCTGGCATTATAATTGATATATGGGAAATGTTAGCAAGGGCCTATAGGCATAGAGGTGTTCATGGTCGGATCGGATTGGATCGGACTCATGTATGATATCAATATTATATTTGTTTGTTTAAGTCCGACCCGGCCCGAAATATAAATCTCAAATTTTGTCCAAACCTGTCTATATTTGTAAATGGATAGCTCAAACCCGTTTATGTCCGTCCATATTATTATTTTATTATTTTTTTAAATATTTTTTTATTTTATTATTATTTAATCTTTAGTAATTTTATATATTTTTTCTTTTATTAAGTTCTTAAACATGGGCAACTTAACATATTTTTTAATGTTTACACTATAATATTATGTATATTTAATTTTTATATGATATAAATTACATAATATATATAAATATAAATAATATATTATTTAATTAGAAAACGAGCCGGGCAGGGCTCAGGCCTTGAATGTTGGAGCCAAGGCCCGGTCCATATTTTAAACGGGTCTAATTTTTTTACCGAAACCCATTTTTCGGACCTAATATTTTTGTCCAAGCCCTTCCAAATATGGGCGGACCTTTGGGCTTGGACGGGTAGCCGGGCCCTTCGACAGGTCTATATAGGTGCTGGTTAAGGTGATATATATAAGAAAAGTATAGTTAATGCATTATTTTTTTTTGAATTCAGTAAAAATAATGTATTAAATGCAAAAAAAATTATTAAAATAGTAAATAAATAATCCTTAATCAGTGTCTATAGACACCGGTTAAGCGGACCCTTTTTATATATATATATATATATATATATATGATGATGATGATGATGATGATTTTATGTCCTTTTATTCATTTATTTATTTATTTTCAAGCCAAGTAGATGATTTTGTGTTTTCTCTTTGAACCCATTAGTATTTTATCTTCCCTTTTATATATATATATATATATATATAAATATATATAGTGTGTATTAGCATTTTGTTTTGGTTGGTTTTTTATTATTTATTATTTGGGGGTTGGGGGAATAGAGGTAATGGAGGAGGAGGGATTACATGAGTGGAGATTACGCATGCATGGAGGCGGGCGTGCTTGGTGGTGGTGCTGCTGCTGCCCACTATCATTTTTTTTTTCATTTCATAATTTCATTTCATATGCAAAGCAAAAAATAAAAAAAAAGGGTTTTACCCAAAGTAATTGAAACAGGCAGTCCCAGAGAACACAAAGAAGAGGTAGGGAGGGAGGGAGACAACTCATGTCAACTGCAAAGTCCTTCCCTCCCTTATTTTTTCTGAGGATTTGATTGTTGTCCTAAAAAGTGAAGAGATCTTGAGTGAGTTGCCGTCAATTTGTCTTGTACACGTGCAGTTAGTGCTTGATTTTGATGCTTTTATTTTTCATAATAATGTGCTTTATCATCACATTACAGCTCACTATTACTATTTACTAAATGGGTGAGAGAAGAAGAAGAAGAGTGATCAAACTGGAATTCCCATTTTCTTTTAATATTCTTTATTCATTCCATTTATTTTCTTTTCTAGCTAGGATTTTAGGTATATTCATTGAATTCACTCTAAATCCACTAAGTCATTACTTGATTTGAGAAAGAAAAAAAAAAGAAAAAAAAGAATGGAAGGTGGTTTATTGTTAGTGGATGGAAAAGACAATAACAAAAAAAATTGAACTTAACAAGTTTTGAAAAGAGACGTGGTCAAACCATGTTTTGACAGTAATCACAATTGATTCGATGATGCACTTTGTTATAGTTGATAGTTAAGTAAAGATCTCGCTATTCGTGTTTTGTATTATGTTTAATATTTGATAAATTAATAATTTATATAATATAAAATTTAACATGTTTGTATCGAGTTATTTTAAATTTTTTTATATTGTACTCGTATAATATAATTATACCATATTTAAATTATCAAGTCACTTACCGCAATCTCATCGTGTTTGTTTATGTTGGGACTTGGGAATGAATCGACTTTGCCAAAAAAATCTTTTTTTCATGAAATTTTCATGGTTAACCCCCAAACTATCATAGCTCCTTAATTTTTGATTATCCTGATTGAAACCCAAAACTTGCTTATCCTGATTATCTTAATTGCAGTCCCTAACTTACGTTAAGATTATGTTTTATACAATTAGAAAGAGTCAGTCTCAGTCAAGTAAAACAAGAAGAAACTCAATAACATTAGGCCGCATGAGCTCACAATGGGTGAAAATGTTATAATTTCATCTAACAGTTCCAACTATTATTAGTAAATCAATCATACTAATGGTAAAATTTTATAAATCTTATCTTATAACTAATAAACAGTAGTTAATGAATAAACTCAGAGACTCTGCCATCAAATATATCCCACCGAATAAAAAAAGAACCTCCATACTAAATTGAAATGTAAACGCACGCAAAATTCACCTGGACAAAGGTTAACTCCCCAAAACATTAATTCATACAACTATATAGTAATTGTCCTGATCTAAAGAGTTAAAAACTTAAGTGAAATACTACATTTAGACTTATTTGGGGCAACGCAATATGGCTGGCTCTAAACCACAGGCACCTCGATATTGATTGGGGGAACAGGTGCTTCATACTCTTTCTTTTCTATTTGCTCTTCCTCATCCTTGGGAGGGTGGATCGTGACAAGATCAGGCAATGGGGTCATAGGGCCCTGCTTGCCCTTAGGATCCCAATCAAGCATGATTTTAACTTTGATACCTAGCACACCCTGAAAAACATTTCAAACATAACAAGTAGTCTCTCAGATTTATCAAAGTATTGCGAGGCAGAGTGAAACAAGTATAAAAATATTAAAAAAAAATACACAAACCCAAAATGGATAACTCTCAAGTTACAAGTCTTAACACCAAACCTCATAGTTGGATAACAATAGCAGAAAAAAGCTCTAAAAACGCATTTTAACTGACCTGCCTAAGAAGGACGTGTCTAACAGCAGAATCAATATATTCCTTGACAGGATGACCGGAGGATATCATGTAGCCGTCCTTGAACTTCATAGACTTAGCACGCTGAGCACGGAGCTTTCCACTCACAATGACCTGAGTGCATGTTCACAAAATACAACTGTAATGTGCAAATGCTTGGTGCAATAACTCAGAAATGAGGAAAAAAGCCAGTGGATTTACCTCGCATCCCTTGGCCCCACTCTCCATGATGAATCGGAGAACACCATAGCAAGCCCTATAAAAATGAAAAAGTATAAAGTTTAACACCCGCAATCCAGAACGATAAAAGGAGCATATTTAGCCCTTTGTTTATTTTTTAAGGGATAGAAATGAATGCTAACACATGTTTGAGAATAAGAAACTTCAAATGTCCACATGTATTATAACATTCTTAAGAGTTTAGTCAAGAAAAATACTACAATTAACTTGTTCTAGATCTAGATGAGGGAAAAAAAAAGAATATTAGCTACACCAGGAATACATCAATCTTCATCTAGATCTAGATGAGGAAAAAAAATAGCTACACCAGAACCTTCATCTTGACTATGATGGAACCACGCTCTTGCAGGAGAGCAAGAAGACAGCCATACTCCCCAAAACCTTCATCTCAACATAGTACCCAAGACTTACAGGTCTATATAAACAGGAGTCAATTAATGCTATTTGAAAGAGTACTCTATAAAAATATTAATGAAGGAAATCGAGCATTAAGCTGTAATCAAATTAAACTTATATACAAAGGGATAAACAACAAAATAGATAAAATAGAGAACTACTAGTCATTGTTAAGCTATAGTTCAGTAGGCAAGCACATATTACACACTACATAAAAGGTGTTATATATAACAAAGTAGAGTCAAATATGTAAAACCCTGATGTGGCATAACATATAATTCATTTACCTCCGAACAGCAAGGCCTCCAAGGAGCTTGTAGCGCAGGGACTCAGCCTGAGCAATGGCGCAAAGACCCCTGTTATTAACTTTCTCAGCATAGAGTTCTACACTGTTCTCTGGAAACTTGAAACGTTTCTGAACAACAGAAGTCAGCTCTCTAATCCTTCTACCCTTCTCACCTGACATCAGATCATTAAAACTCAAGTGACAATCATGATTGAATTGTAAATTTAAAAGGTGAGGCAAAGAAAAGGGAATCGAAGCACCTGAAGAAATTGGGAGAATTACCAAGAACATTTTGAGTACGAGTGGCTCTGATGATGATCTCAGTACGCATAGGAGTAACCCTAACTTCAACTCCGGAGTATCCATCCTCAGCAAGCTCCCTTGTCAACACCTCATTCAGCTCTGCGTAAAACACTCCATCCGCGACAAACTGCTCGCCCAATCAAATCGTAAATCTTAACTTTAAGCATCACATGATAGCTCTTGCGCTCAACTGAAGTAAAGTTTCCATCTATTTTTTAGAAATCATATTCACTGGGAGACCTTATTATACTTATAACTGAACATAGAATCAGTTTCAGTTTCTAACTAATCTGATATATATATATAAACATCATATCTAACTAATATCTTCCAAATCAGAGAAACAGTCAAAGTAAGAATTATTTGAATAATTCTAAATAATTCACCGTATACTAAGGAAAATTGAGTCAAAATTATCACTTTTCCTACTTAGCAACGAAACTAAACTTCGAAGTTTCAATAAGTTCTGGAAAAAAAGAAATGTAAAAAAAATGAAAAAAGAGAAAGTGAGGGGGGAACGAACCTTGCGCTTCTTGCTAATCTGAGTAGTCATGTTTTAGGGGGAATCGAAGAGAATCGAGAGAAATGGTAAGTCGAGGTTACGACTTGCTTCTTCGCCGCCTTGGGAGGATTATCTAACAAATATAGATACTTCAGACACTAGGGTTTTAAAGGGAGTGGCTTTCTTTTTAGGGTTAGGTTTGGGCTTTTGATCCTCTTAGGGGGTTAGGTTTGGGCTTTTACTTTTGGACAAACTGAAGACCAATTTCAATCTAAGAAATAAGGGAAACTTTTTAAACATAACTTTTTTTTTTTGTTGCTATTTTTTCCCCTTAATTTTTTTACTTCATCAATTATCATACATTTTAATAAACTATTTATAAAGCTCCTAAATGAATTGGTGTTACGATATACTTACAAATAAAAAATAAAATTAAGATATTTATATCTTTTTTTATTTTAAAATAATCATTCACGTCTTAAAAAATTATCCCTTTTAAAAAACTCTTAAAATTATCCATTTTAATTCATTTAACTTCATATTTTTATGTTATTTTTTTTCTTCAAAAGACCCACTAAATCGAATGTTCAAGTAACCCATAATATATATTTTATATATATAATCTTGTAAGTATTGTATTTTTTTTGCCTTTTGTTTTTATTTATTTATTCTTCTGTTTACATAAAATTTTAAAATATTTATAATTAAAAATAATTAGTACAAAAATCAACAAATATAAAAATTTATCAACTTATATTTTTAAAATAAAAAATTTAAACATATGTTAAGATATGTAAAAATTAAATTATACCAATGATTTTTAGATCTATTCAATAAAATTTAACCCACAATAATACATGGGTAATCAACTCGTATTGATAGATGATAGATTGTATGCAAATTTTTTTTTTTTTTTTCTCTATCTTTCAGTTCAACCTAATTATGAAAACTTCGTTTATCATTAAATGAAATATTTTTTAAGCTTAGTTTAGCATTATTATTGTGGTTGAAAATTTTTCTACATGAAAAAATACGTTTAAGAAGTGCTATGAAAAATTGTAATCTTAGGATTTTGAAACGTTTAATATTGTTATGAAAAAATATTGTGAACAATTAAAATATCTAAAAGTAACATAAAAGAATAAATATCAATTTTTTTTAAAATATTTTTTCAAACTAAAAAATAAATAATTATATTCTCACTTATATTATTATTTAAAGATAGCAAATAGAATACATGAAACTTATGTGAGGGAAATACACTGCTTTATTGGTACATTACAATTTTGCCAGGGAAACTGAACTGAGCATGAGGTCCATGCAGATATTCCCCAATCTTAGTTTAAAGGGGAAATTATCTATTACAATGGTTATTGAAAAAAAAACTCCTGCCCTTGGTTAGATAGATACAACTACAATTGCAGTCCACTTGTGGCGATCAATATACTAATCCTCTATGTTACTCAGACTCGGGTGTGAGTGTAGAACACGAATATGTATCCGACACAGGTATATTTAATATATTCTAGGTTTTTTCATGTATTTGAAAGGTCCTTGGGAGATCATATGCCCATACCCATATCCGAATATGCATCAAACATGAATACTTCAAAAAAAAAAAAAAATGAAGAGTCGGAGTAACATAACTAATCATCATTCCTTTGTATACTTTGCATGAGCAAAATAGGAGGATAAGTGAGTTGCTTTGAATATGTTCACTCTTCCTGGGTGTTCACTTCAGCAGTATTTGTAATCACAAGCTAGAAGTCTGAATGATATAAACAAACTAGACTTGAATGATTTATAGGAGTACGGCAGAGTGGGCATTCAGGCTTCTCGTTGCACCATTCCATGATACAGTTCCTACAGACAGACCATGATATAGGAATTAATGCAGTTTCTGCTTGACATAGAATGCACAAAAAAAGAGACTTTGGGTGCAAGGAAAAACTACCAGCAGAATACATGTCCGCATGGTGTAGCTGTTGGGTATTGGCGATTGCTCAGGCACAAGGTGCATTTGCTGACACCACCTGTTGACTGAATTTGCACATGCAGTAGCTTAATTATATGCAGAGAGGTCTAATACACATTAACCAGATTGATGAGCTTCATTTGTAGATGGCAGCATTTCTCTAACAAGCTCAGAGAAAAAACTATTCCATGCGGCATTGTACTTAATTGTTCAAGCATTTTATGTTATCATTTGGCAAAGTCTAGGCAACCAGGAAATCATAAATAGTACTTTAAATTACCCAAAATAATTTCGATCGTTAGCATCTAATAATTAACAGGTGCAACAAAATCAAAGATAAGCTGTTGTAATATTTAAAGCAACTCTCTTTGGGAAGAGCTTTTTAATTTTGGGGCTTATCGATGATACATTCCTTTTTTGATGAGATCAGTGCTCCATTATTATTTAAAACTTTTGAAAAATTGCACCTGCCATCAATTAATAAACACAAATACCCTATTGTTGCTTTTGCCTAGTACATATGATCTCTTAATCTAGCAATTTCCTACAATGAATATGGCACTGGAAAACTTGATAATTTACAGAGAGAACAAAACACATAAACAGAATATACAGAGAGAAACTTGATAATTTACCTCTGAAGTTGATTCGCCAACCCAACTACCCTGGTCAGCCTCCAAGGTTATCAAGTTGCCTTCATCATTTAAAACAGGCAAACCTCGTCCTACATGCCCAGACAACAACGTGTCAAACAATACATGCTAATCTCCCATGGCACCACTGTTTGAAATGAGGATAAAAAAAAAATGTCTTAAATGTGGATTTCCTAGTGCAAAGAGTAGGTTTTGCTATCAGCTATTTCAAGAGTCCCGACTTCATACTTCAGCTGATTAAACTGATACCTTTGGAACAATTAAGTAGACATTCATTCTTGAAACAATCCAAATGGATTCAACTTATAGGCAAGGAAGCAAGTTGAGCTTATCAGATTATAGGTTAACCATCATGAGTTTGGCAATTGGCACAATGTAAGCTTTTTCATTTTGAAAGCTGCAAGTTTATGAAAGTATAAGGAAACTTGATGCAAATAAACCTGTTGGATTTTGATGGGACCCTAATGAGGTCTGATGAATTGAACTTGCAATTGAAGATAAGTTGCTGCGTCGCAGACCTTCAGCGGCAATGATGCATAGCTGAATTAAAAGGAACACACCCAGGATTTGGTACCTGCAGTTGGTGGTCAAAAAAGTTGGAAAAAAAAAACCCTTGCAAGGAACATTTACTATCAGTATGCTCAAACTTTTCGTTAACTGACGTTGAGCTCCAAACATGTAACAAGAGAAACCACATGAAAGCAAACAAGATATCTAGAAGCAAGTAGAGAACCATATACCTGGGCCTTTGATTCGATGGCCTCCCAATGAACACATAGCGAATGCCAGCTGCACGTTTTGATATATGATAATAGAAACCTGTCAAGGGAAAATTAACAATATTAAGATGACTAAAGTCTCACTTCAAAAATTAATTAATAAATCTAGAAGAGTCAGCTCTAAATACCTTCAAAGTAAAAGAACATGAGGTTAGCACGTAGAACCAATTGCAAGAATTCACGGGCTATAGGCAGCACCTGTATGTAACAGCACCAAAATATATTCATCTAAAGGACTACATCAACAATGAAAAACATACCTAAAAGAATAAAGTAGAGGTTTCCAGAAACATCCCCAGTATAAAAGGGTTAATAGTAGGGAAAAAAACAACAAAGGGTTTATACAAATGAAATGAACTCTTTCAAAAGTAAAAATCATAAATTTCATACTGCTGGCCATATCTGAACTGCATGCAACCACATTCCACTCAGTTTCTCTTTCAACCTTGACATTGCAGAAACTGATGTCCCCGATTCTGAGGGTAATGAAATTTCGATCCCTGTGGATGACTCTACTTGACTCCTCTCAGGAGCATTGCTGCTGTAGAACTCATCAGACTGTAACACGGAAAGGGTTATACCACGGGATGCAATCCTAGAGCTGCAAAAGCAAAAGAGATCTCCTCAACTTCCAAAAATTGTTTCAGATGTCCCTTTATCACCAAAACAATAAGTATGGGAACAGTAAAACGAACACCAAAAGGGAAGAAAAGCTTCAATTTAAACCTAATTCTCTCTGCAATATAAGGAACCGCACTCTGATACACAATGAAGAGAGCACGTCGAGCAGGTGTTGGGGAAAGGCCATGAGGTCCTGCAACCTAACAAAACACCATATCAACTATCAGAGAATAAATGAAATGTAAGACACTAAAAAGATGATGAATTTAGATGGCATATTTTGAGCAAGAAAAACTCTACAAGTAATTCATTTTAAAATATATATATATATATATATATATATATAAAACCTGAGTGATGTCACAGTATTCTTCTCCTAGTGTTTGCTGCCCAGAACCTGTTGTTAAAACATAGTAAAGCATCTGACCCAGAAGTTTTGTCTGCATAACAAATTAAATAAAAATAAAATAAAACTTCAAAAGATTTTAGTGAGTTATTGGGGATTGAAATTTAGAACTAACCTCATTCTGATATGCTACTGCAACTCTTGTACCTATAAAAAAAATTTAAATTCTTTATCCTTTACACGGTTTAATTAATAAGAGGCTGAAGAAAGTAGAGAAAAGTTGAAAAATTAAATACCGAAAAGGTGGCGAAAGGCGTCGCGGCAATCGTCGTAGACGAAGGAAGCGTATTGGTCGTCTTTCTCCGCTGCTCTCATTATCTCTGGCTGAGCTGCCAGAGGGAATCGTCGTGGCTCGGTCGTGGTTGAGGGTTCCGATTGCCCACTTGGCCCTGGGTCGCCTGACCCGGCCAAGTCGTTTCTCTCCAATCCCATCTCTCTGTTTCAGTTTTCTTTCTGGTTTTGTTTCAATCAAATCGAACTTTTTTTCTAGTGGAGGAGTACAGAGGTTCCTAACAGGGACAAGATATTGGAGAAAAACCAGTAAACGACGACGTAGCTAAGCGGTATAAATAAAAAGAGAAAAAAATTGACGCCGTTGCCGGGGATCGAACCCGGGTCACCCGCGTGACAGGCGGGAATACTTACCACTATACTACAACGACTTTGACGACGTATGCATTTCAATTTGATTATTAAGAGTTACTTAGAGAATGCCTTCAGTGTCAGTAATGCTATACTTAGAAGCCCATGTTAAATGGAAATAAAAAACCAATAATGAAAAGCTATTATTGTGAACAGGTCCTTACTGTTTTTTACTCCCAGAATAACAAAAAACTTTGAATTTTATAACAATTAACAAAAGCTTTTAAATTCTTTTTTCCGCATTTTATTGGGGTTTTTCTTTTCAAGTGAACATGAAATATAAAATTCAGTATATTTTAAGTTCTTTTTTCTTCTTACTAAATTCTAACACTCTGGTTAGAAAGTAAAGAGAAAAGAAGAAAAATACTTTAATCTAATGATTTTTGGTTGATAACACGTCACATATTGTTATAAGTTCCTAGCCATTAAATTAGATTTTTTTTTTTCTTCCTTCTCTTTCTTTCCTATCAAACGGACCTTAACACGACCCTCTGGAGTAATTAGAGATTCCTTTTGGGCCACTTAATACCAGTACTTTATAAAAGTTTATTTTCTGGTGACAGACAGAAACCAGAGGACAACGGCCCAGCCAGATTGGTGGGATATTTCATGCTGGGATGGCTAATACTAGGGGTGAGTTCGGTTCGGGTCGGTTATTTCGGATTTTACAAATCGAATCGAGAAATTCGATTTTTCTAAATGGGTAACCGAAACCGAACCGCAATAGCCAAAAGATTGGTTATAACCGAACCGTCGTATCTCGATTCGGTTCGGTTATCGGTTTTCCATATTTTTTTGGGCTTTTTGAGCTTTTGAAAATTTGGGCTTTATTACATTCTATTTTAATAGGTTATTTATGCCTAACATGCTATTTACACAATCAAAGTATCTTAGTTTTTAAAATTTTTAAAAATTATCTTTTTTTTTATCGTATTTTTAATTTTTTTTCTTCACTAATTTAGAAATAAAATATTTATTTTTATATTATAAAAGTAAAAAAATAATTAAAAAATTAATTAAAAAATAAAATTCGGTTCGGTTCTATTAATTGCGGTTTTTGAACTTATGAACCAAAAACCGAACTGAACCGAAAAAATTGAACTAATAACCGAACCAAATTTTAACCGAATTAAAAAAAACCGAACCGAACACTACGATTCGGATCGGTTTTCGGTTTTCTCGATTTTTTTGCTCAGCCCTATCTAATACCGTCCTTCGTCTTGTCTATCGCCCTTGGTCGTTAGCGGATGTATAATAATAATAAAACACATTTTCGTAAAAATCTGAATATTAATTTGACTAAAATAACAAAAAAAAAAAAACCCCTTTAAAATTTATCACTTTATCTCAATAAGTCTCTGTACTTTTATTCCACCCAAATAAATCATTAACTTTTAATTTGTATCCAAATAAATTCTTAATCTTTTAATTTATATACTTAAATAAATCCTTAACATAAATCAACATTTTATTTGAAATAAAAAATTTATTTGGATACAAATAAAAGAATAAATGTTTATTTGAGTATAATAAAAATATAATTAATTATTTAAGAAAAATGAAATAGTTTTAGAGATTTTTTTTAATATTTAGTCAAATAATTTTGACACGAACACGGCTGAAAAGAACTGCTGCCACTCCCACCCACCATCATCCTTTTGCATCAATGACCCTGCCTGCACTTGAAAGATAATCACTACAGAGAACACAGGACAACGCAATATCAAGCAACCATCAACCATGCCAATATATGTGGAAAATTGCAGGCTTTACCTTTTTCTCACACAAATAAGCTCCCTTTCAACACAGTACAGTTACTCATGTGCGTGTTTAATAGCTCTTTATTTTTTAGGAAATATTTTACAAAATTGAGTAATGAAAATTTTTAAGACATCATGGAAGGAAAACATAGGAAACATTGCAAGTGGATTTTTTTATTAAAAAAAAAATTGAAAAAAGTAACCCAGCCCAGCGAGAAAAAAAAAATACTCAAAGCAAAATTCTTTTTCTTTCCTTCCATTTTGAAAAAAAAAAGAAAAAAGAAAAAAAGAGATAACTTTCGAATCTTGATATATAAAATATTAATCCAATTCTCAGAATCAGATTAATAATGAATTAGAAGATATTAAACATATTTGGAAAACAGACTGAGCATTTTAAGGGATTACTTTGCATTCTAACTGATGTCAGTTATGATCATGACACTGATAATTAAAATCACAAAGCAAAAGGGAAAAAAAAAAAAAAACCTTTCGGTGGCTAAAATTATTTTATAGACGTAAATTGATGCCATGCAAATGGAAGTATAGGAAATAACAATACATATGAACTGATATAGGGCGTGTTTTTTGGCCCATTGTTTGAAGCCCAAGACCTAGACTGCTCGCATTTCAAAGTACGACCTTTTAGCAACATCAAAAAGCACCGGGTGACCATGTTACAAAAATGGATCACAAAATAAAGTTGTACTAAAACCATGTATACCCGAAGAAATTTTTTATTTTGAAAAAAGTGTTTTAAAAGAAAAAAAAAAAAAGTAAGGAAAGAAGAATTAGGTAATTTTTAAATGATAGTATTTTTTTTTTAATATAAAAGTATGTAGGTGACTAATGTTATTGCTTTAAGTAATTTCATTAAAAGTTAATGTTTAACTAATTCGTAAAATCAACTTAGTCGTGTACTTTAATATTAACTAAATTATATCTTACTCACTCTGCAGTGAAAAAAAATAAATTAAAAGAAAATTAAAAAATACAAGAAAAAATAAGTGAAAAAAAAAGTTATGTAATTACAAATACTGAATTTTAAAATATAAAAAATTAGTCCAGTGATTTTCACTTTTTAGAAAAATAAAAATAAAAATATAATCCTATTAATATATAATATTGATATTAATAATTTTATTTTTTTATACTCTCTCAACTGAGTTACTGTCAAAAGTTTTATATATAATATAAATATACATATTTCAATATTAGCATTTGACACCCCAAAATATGAGATTTTTATATATAAAAAAAAAAATGAGTGGATTTTGTAATTTTTTAAATAAAATATATTTTTTATTTCACGACCAAACTCAGCCATAAACTTTATTTATTAATATGAATCTAGATTAACTAAATTATATCTTACTCAGTAGTGAAAAAAAAATGAAAGAAAATTAGAAAATGCAGGAAAAAATAAATGAAAAAAAAAAGAAGAAAAAAATTAAGTAATTACAAATACTGAATTTTAAAATATAAAAAATTAGTCAAGTAATTTTCATTTTTAAAAAAAATAAAAATACTAATATAATCCTATTAATATATAATATTGATAGTAATAATATTGATAGTAATAAATATACATATTTCAATATTAGCATTTGACACCAAGGTAATCGGTATCGAACTCGGTACGTACCGGTTTTAAGGTAAAACCAAAAAAATACCAATAGTTTACTGTTTCAATTTTTGTATTGGTTGTACCAACCTGTACCGATTTGTACTAACTAATACCAATCAATACCGATACGAACCAATTCATATAGGTTGGTACAAAATTTTAATTTTTTTTCATTTATTTAATTGTCTTAAATCAATTTATAATGTTTTCTCTATCATCATCATTTTTATTCTTTTTCATAATTATATTTAAAAATAAATATATTTATTAAATTAATCTATTAAACTTAATTAATAATAATTTATTATATATTTTTATATTTATTTGAGGTTTAAAAATTTTGAATATTAAATATTTAAAATTTTATATTTACATATAAATATATATTTTATGTAAGTAATTGAAGTATATTTGCATATGTATATGATATATATTTTATTATGAAACTTGAAAATATGTTATATATATGAAAAAAAAAATATATATTTGAAAAATATCGGTAAACTCAAACGATACGCCGAAACACACCGGTACCGATACCGGTACGTGCCAGTACCAGAACAAAAACGATACATCCACCAGTACGATACTGACTACCTTGTTTGACAATATGAGATTTTTTTTATAAAAAAAAAAAATGAGTGAATTTTGTAATTTTTAAAATAAAATGTATTTTTTATTTCACGACCAAAGTCAGCCATAAACTTTAAAAATAATACGAATCTAGATTATTAAATAGGCTTCCAAACACAATCATAAACTTTATTAATAGTATGGATCTAGATTATTATGTAGGTACCCTTAAACCAGGATGATACAGTAGAATGCTCAGCTAAAATATCAGTTTTTTTTCTTTGGGCAGAAAAATATCCTTAATAGCCAGTTAGCCGCCCACGTCGGGCGTTTGAACCTTTTTTTTTTTTTTTTTTTTTTATGGTACTATAAATTAAGACTTGTGAATTGTTATGCTCCAATTAGCCACTAATAATATGAGAGACTGTTGAAAACAAAAACAAAAAAAACCTTGATCAGCTCCTATGATAGCTGAATTAGTAGTATTTATCAAGTTGCTATATAGAGTGCACAGATGCAACTTGGTGAAGATAAATTAACTGGCCATTAGGGGTCTCATTTTTATATTTTCTTCTCTTCTTTCTTGGAAAAGGAAACATACCTTTACCAGCTTCATCAATTTCTGAATGTCTGGGCAAAGCATAAAGCATCCCAACCTAAAATTTAACTTTACGCAATGCAAAGGCTCCTCTGGTCAAAACTTTTCTATTTCTTGCCTCCACAGCACAAGCTAGAAATAGAAACATGGTTAGTAGAAAGATACTTAAAAAATAATCCATGAAGCTACTGTCCAAAAGCTGACCAATCAACTAGATCTGTGTCAAAGAAAACCAACAGAGAATCAAAATTAGATATGGGAACATCCCCGAGTTCATTCGGTGCAAGGTGCTGAACCCGTACTCTAACCAGATAAAAAGCAATATAATGGAACTAGTAGTAAACCAAGTTAATACATTTACCTCACTGGAAAGGAAACTAGTACCATATTTATCAACTAATTTCTGCTATGCAACTTCATATACACATTTACCTCAAACATCAGACTTGTTGCTTGTTTTAGTAAACCCTTTTCCTTTTATGATGTTGATAGTTCTCTTCATTGTCTTCATCTGACCTGCTGGCCATCTGCCACCTATCATGACTTAATTCATCGCGTGCTGGTTTTGCTTTATGCCCAGAATGCCTGGAACTTTGGCCAGAATCTTTCTCCCTTCTCTTCTTTTTCTGGTCAGTTGAATGGTTCGGTTCCGAACTGGATTCAGAATGATTGTAATGTTTCTGATGCTGTCTCTCAGCATCATGCTTAACTATTTTTCTTTTACTATCTTTCTCTTTATTAGTTGGGGAGTAGATCCAACTAGAATCATTGTCACACCGCTCTCTTCTTCGGTCATTGCGCTTTTTGGAGCTCCTATGACCATGCTTATGCCTCTCCTCAGAGTGCCAGCTGGAGCTACTGGGCATATCATCAACTTCAGACCTCGACCTCTCTGAGTGATGATAGGGCTTCGGATTTTGTCCAGCAACTTGAGAACTGCTCTTATGCCTTTCATCATCAGAATAAACATCATCAACGGTATGTGAATGCCAACGTTTCATAAGTGACTTTTTGTTAAAGCTGTCTTCAGAGTAGCTTGCGCTCCTTTCCCTATCAGGATAATTTTTTTTGTCACATGGTCTTTCTGCCTCATCATATTGACATCTTTTAACATCATCCTCATCATAGAAGTGTTTTCTGAAGCATAGAAAATTCGCATATTAAAGATCAGCATATAAGAACAAATATGAAAAAAGAATTACAATTTAAGCGTTGACAATGATCTGAATGCAACTTTCCATGTCAAATTTTTAAAGAGAAAAAGAGGGGTTTTGTTGCAACTTTCAGATTATCTTCCCAAAATAAGATTAGTTGAAAGTCCAACAAAGAATAAACTTTAAAACAGAAGAACATCCTGAAAAAGCATTTCATTCACCAAAAATAAAAGAAAGTAGTCATACAACGTAAAAATTCTAATTATTCAGACGCAAAGTTGTTGCTTAATATGGAAAAGATTTATACCTCATGACATTCTCACTTGTAAACTGGTGTCTCTTATCATAATCTTGAACATCCAACTCTGAAGGAAATAGGTGGTGGTCTATATTATTTTTCATTGCAGCTGCTATGCCTCCCATCCTTGTAAATCCCCTACAAAATGCCCCAGTATCAAAACCAGACACATAACTGTGATAAATGAAATACATGTTATAGAAGGACTATAAAAAAATAAATGGACTTACCCAAAGGCAGGTGACCCGCCAAACATAGATGGCATGTATGCGGGAACAGGAAAAGGTGCAGCAGGAATCACTGTTGCATTGAAGGGCATCATCCCAGAGAGGCCATATGGGTTTGCAAATGGCCTTATATGTGGAAAGGGTGGTCCATTCCAGTATGGTGATACATAACCAGGCATTGCTCCGGGAAACACAGCATTTCCTACAAACCCAATAAGTTATAAACAAAAAATGAGCCTTGCAAGGTAAATAAGAACAAAAATAATGACAGCAAAATGTCTGGCATTTACCTCTTTGAAGCATAAGATGTGGACTGGAAACAGCTGGGCAATCTCTCCTCAAATGACCAGGAGAACCACACATGTAGCAGGCACGGTCCCCCTAAATTCAATCAGGCAAATCAAAATTCCATATTACTATCATTTGAATTATTGCAATTATGTAATAAACAAATAACTGGCTTGAAAGTTAATCAGGACACTGCAAAAAAGGAGTTCAACTTTATGCAACACGATGCTTAACACCATTTTGCAGAAACTTAAAAACTGAGTATATGGAACAACATTAATGATTAATGATGTATGGCAGGGCACTTGGACCCAGAAGAATAGCACAAAATTAAGACACATCAGACGGGTAACATATGCATAATTGTTATCAAAACAGCCCATCAAAGATATATTCTAGAATGAATTTTATGCATATATATAGCATGCTGCATGCTTAGGCATGTCGAGTAATGATTAAATTCAGTTCAAGAAGATGATAGACAAATATATCACCTTTTTGAGTCTTCCAATCTCCACATAACTCTTCTCTGCATCTGCTAGTAACACCAAGTTAGTCAGAACACAGGAGACATAAACAGATATCATGTCTACATTAGAGTTGGGAAAGTCTCTAAATAATGTTAAATGTTCTACCTGCAGTGTTAACCCACAATGCCCTCTTCTTCTTGACATTGGATTCAGCTGTAGTTACACAAGAAAAAGAGTTAGAATTCCAAGAATGGAGAATATAGATAATAAAATCAGATATAATGAAGTAGTGATATTAAAAGCAATATATTTGGCATCATGTTTTGTATCTTAAGCTGCTAGAAGCTAAAAGACTGTAGTCATAGAATCATTAGATAAATAGCTTGAGTATTTCTACACAATTATACCTTCCTCATTAATGGGCTGGTTTTCGCCCTGGAAATCAGAAAAACCTTCCAGATCCTCAGGTTGTTGCCCCATCTTGTGAACAGGCAATTTAGGGATTTTATCTTTGAGCAAATGATTACCATTGACATGAGAACCTGTGCCACTTATCGATTCTGCAGGAACCTGATTGGACCCCCTCCCTGTTGCAAAGGGAGGAGGCAACTCTGCTCCTCTTTGAAGGACAGAGACAGCACAAGAAACATCTTTCACTTGAATTCCTGATTCTCCATCTGTTTTTGGATTATTAAGCAATTATTCACTGTCCTGGGAACAGTGTAAGAAGAAAAGAGAGAGAAAAAAAGTCGAGAATATATTATTTTCATACCTGGAGCATATCGATGTAAAGCATTTTCTGAACCATTAATAAGAATTTGGGACTTCAGGAAACGCTCAATGGCTTGCCTCAGTGACAAATTTGGTAACAAATCCTCCACCTTGCATTTGGTAGAAAAGCATTTGGGACACCTTGCCTTCTCAACTAGCGCATGACGAATGCCTGCAACCAACCAAACACCATCATCAGGAAAACTGACAGGTGGAAACAGTAAGGAACCTTATCAAACTAAAATTTCATATAAGAAACAAGTATTCTGGAGCTACAGACCATTTTGTACCCAAATTTTCTCCCACTATTAATACAATTTAAGAAGTATCCGCTTACAATGCATAGAAAAAGGAATATGCAAAGATATCCTGAAGTCAACCAACTACACCACACAATACTTACATTTCTCGCAGAAACTGTGCTGGCAGCAGGGTATCATAACAGCCTCCTTAAAGAATGTGTCGCAAAGAGAGCATTCCAGCTCCGACGGAAAATTAGCAGTTTGGATTGCTGGAAAACTGGCAATAACCACTCTTTCAACAACCATAGAACATTTGGAAGTAAAAAAGAAAAAAAAAAAAAAAAAAAAAAAAAAAGACAGATCTTGATACTAAATAATGACAATAAGATAACTGAGGGTGTAAGTAACTAAAGCTCTTACTCAGACAGTTTAGTATTCAGTTCAATGTCAGGTTTTGATTTTGTCTCTGGCGCATTCTGACCTGATATTAAAATAGCAGCATGGTAAGTCAAAATTAAAAAAAAAAAAAAAGAAAAAGAGGCCCTCCATATTAAGAAGGGGTAGCCAAAGGAAAATGAAACATTTTACACCTTGTGGAATGGCCTCACTGATGTCACTCACTTCAAATTTATGACATTCTACCACAGGTTGCTGAGAGAACCTGAAAGCAGAAAAAAAATCTATTTATAAGAGAAAGAATAATAATACTGGTTCTATACTAACAAATCATAAATATACTGATAATTGATCAAAATCTCTTAAAGAAACTAGAAATGCAAGGATTGATACCTTTTTAATTGGATATGAGTCGCTTCATCACCAATACAAAATTTGTTCTCAACATCAAGATCAATGCCAGATAAGTTTCCCTCAGGTACAGGGCATAATTCTGCTCCAAAGTCATCGAAGTTGACAGTTTCGACATTCTGTAAAATATATGTTATGCCACCATTTAAAAAAAGTTCCAAACTAAAATAAGCAGAAAACCTTATTTTAAGGTCCGCATATATTATGTACTAGAAAAGTTTGTAGTTCTTCATCCATCTTGAATTTCACTGACTTACAAAAATTGAAGTAGTAGAATAACTATAGCTTAAAAATAAGCAGTGAACATAGTGTAAAACTTCAGGCCAAACCAAATTGAAAAAAAGATAATGTAAAAAAACTTATTTCTCATCTCATTACTCGTAAATAAAATGAAAACTACCAAAATATCAATTCTAAATCTATTTATTACATATCAACATAAAATTATGCAATAATTATCTCCTAAGGCAAACAATTGCAATCAATAGCAGACATAAAACTCACCTCCAGATGAGAGGTTTTGCTAATATTCACGTCTGTGGTAGCAAATTTTTTGCATGAGCCAAAGCGTGCCCTGCACAGAATTAGCATTGTAGGTAAGGAACCAAGATAGGATGTCACATAGTAAAATTTGAACATAAAATTAAAATCAACTTAAAGGGTACTAACCCTGCAGGAACTCTCTTTATGATCACACTCGAACCACAAGGAATTTGAAAATCTTCATCCACGTACTCTGCATTAAATCCATCAAACAACCAAAGTAGTTGTCAACCAATCAGTCTAAGCCTATGCTGAAACCAGAGTAGTTAAGGTGTGCGCCTTGGTGCCATGTCTTAGCACCGGGCAACAAAAGAGCCTCAGTCATTTTGGGCAAGGCACATTTGATCAGAAGCACGCCTGGTGCGTCTAAGCACACTTTTCTATAAGGTGGTAGGCACAAAAAAGCACGATTGATTAAAGTTCTCTTTAATTTTTATTTTTTTTCATTAATTGTACCTCTAATAGTAAAAAAAAAAAAATGAGACAACATCAAACTTTTTACTTCTCATTATTTGGGTATTCAACATTGTACATGGAACCATAAAAAAAATCATGCATATTGGCCAACAAAAGAAAAGGAAAAAACTTGTATATTTTGTAGGAAAAACTGAACTAATCTTTAGGGTTTATTATCAAATTTATATATCTTAAGCTTATTTTATATACATAGACAGACAGACACAAAAAACATACATATACATATTGCGCCTGAGGCAATATAAGGGTTCTTACGCCCTTGACAAGATTGGCTACGAAAAATATTCAATCCTCCGTTTGAAGTTCCAGTTCCATGTAATTCATTACCTTACTATAACTATAAACTTGATTTATACGTTAATTTTGGATTCCTAGATAACGTGAAGAGAAAGCAACCAAACAGAGAATAAAATTAAAGCAGAGAGAGCGAGAGGTGACCTTGACCGGAGATAGGGTCAGAGAAGAGGAGATCGAAATCTTGGCAAAGATTGAGTTTCTTGTTTTGGACGATACTGGATTTGAGATCACGAACCGAAATCGAAGGCTGGCCTCCAATGTCGACCGAGTCGTAATTGGGCGAGCTTCTGAATTTGAAGCGGACCGACATGGCTGAGTTCGAATCGGCGAGTTCAATTGTAAACTCAGTTTTCTGGAATAGTCTATCTCGAGAAGGAAGAAAGAAAATACAAGGGCGATCTGGTTATGCGTACGAATCGTGACTTTCTTTGTGAGAGAATTTGGGGATTTTGTTCGTTTTATAAGTGGGAATCAAGACGGTTTTGTATAACGGGGCGGGTAGCCGGGTAAGAAGAAAGATTACCGATTGTTAATTTGGGTGTGGAAAGTCACGTGCGATGTGCGTGACATTGGGTTCAATGTTCTTCCCTGTTAGCCAGTTTGCATTTTACGGTGCAAATGTGATTTTTTATTTTATTTATTTATTATAAGATAATTAAGAGAGACAAATAATTACTATTAACTAATACACGTATTCTATTATTTTTACTTGAACTTCATGAAAATCTCACACATTTACATTTATTACTAATTACTAAATTAGTGAATAATTTGTTAGATAAAAAATAGCAAAAAATTGTAATAGAAAGTTTTATAATTTGTTTCAAATTACTTATTTTTATTACTGAATTAATTTTTAAAACGAATAAAAAAAAAACAGTAATATGTAATAAAAATTATAAAATTATTTTACTATTCTTACATGTGGGTTATATTATGCCTGAAATTAGCCGAGATTATCATAAACTTCATGTATTCGATCTTAGACTTTTGGGTTTGCTTGTTATGATTAATTCACTTATAGAATAGGCTATACAGCATCTATAATATCATAAAGCATTTTTGCTTATTAACCTGGAAAGTTTAATGTTCTAGTTTAGATGATGTGTGTTGGGGAATTCAATTATATGATCTACATTTTTAATGCCGTTTTGCTTGGTAAATGATTTTTCTTATAATTTTCATGTTCTAGACCCTCTGTCCATATAGGTAAACTTGGTGACAACGGAACCTAGAGTTTAATTCAGTTTGTGATTTGATTCATGTAATTACTCTTAAGAATTGATATACCATAACCATAAGTAGGGGTGAGCAAAATCCGACTCGACTCGAAAAAACTGAAAAAAATTCAAATTTCGAATTAAATAGTTCGGTTTATTAGAGTTATTCGGATTTTCGGATCAACTCGACTAAGTAATTTGAGTTATATAGTTTAGCTAGGATTTGATTTATACAACTCGAATAACTCAAAAATCCGAATAAGATATTTTTATACGACGTCGTTTTACTCATTTGAGTTTGATACTAAGCTTAAGTTTTGCGTTTTCCTTATTTCTTCTTCCCTTTTTACTCTTTAGCCCATTTTTGTTGGGTCATTTATTTTTGTTGTTTGTCACCATTCAGTAGAAAAATAAATCCACATGAGCTGTTAACTGCATACTTATTGTCTTAATGTTTGATCATTCATTTTTTTCCCTTTGAAATTAACAGGTCTAGATTGAAAATTTACATTGAATTTTTTGGGTTTCAAAAGGGGAAGGCTATCACTCAATGCTTCATTCAGTTAAAGATTGAAGTTTTTGGTTGATATCATGCACATTACCAAGCTAACCAAACGATAAAATTCAAAAGATAATGAATTCTCTTTTCTTAAAAGTCAATAGTAGGTTATTTATTTAGTATGGCAAGTCTTTGATAGTTATATTTATAAGAAAAGATAGAACAAAAAAAAATGGATATACATGCATTTACAAGATAACAGTAACATGATCTAGTCAATCAACATTTACAAGATAACATTTTAACTCGAATAAATTATTCGACTCGACTCGAATTTGTTTTAACTCGACTCGATTCTCTAAAATTTCAAATTGAGTTTGGTTGACAAAATAGGACTCGTCAACTCGATTAATCCGAATTTCTTTCACTCGACTCGACTCGACTCGATCGAACGCTCACCCCTAACCATAAGTTTGAGGTTCGAATTTCAGTATCTATATTTGTTCAAGGATCGGGTTATCCATTCAAATCCGAAAGTCCATCCGATATTTAAGAGGATTTGGATAAAAATATTAGACCTGAAATATGGACTTGGATAAAAAATAAGATCCGTTTAAAAAATGAGTCAGGCCTTGACTCTAACAATTAAGGTCTGACTTCCGCTCAAGCTTGTTTTTTATTTATATAATATATTATTTTTATTATATAATTTATATCCTATAAAAATATATATAATATTATAGTGTAAACATTTAAAAATATGTTAAATTATCAATGTTTTAAAACTTAATAAAAGAAAAAAAATTATTAAAAATTAAATAAAAATAACATATTTGTTTTTTTTTTTTAAATAATATGGACGGACCTAAACGGATGTGAACTATCCATTTACAAATATGGACAGATTTGGGCAGAATTTGCGATTTATATTTCGGGTCGAGTTTGGACAAATATATGTGATGTTGATATCATACTTAGACCCGACCCAACTCGACGCATGAACATTTTTAACCAGTATCTACATTTTTTTTCAAATTATGACTTACTTGATATAAAAAAAAAAAAATCGATGACAATTGAAATATCAGTGGTAACATGATATTGTTGTAGGGGTTTTATATCACAGTCATAGTTTTCTTACATTTGAACGATTGGTTGCATTTATCTTATGAAATAAAATAGAAGACAGCTGCTAGGGGTGTCTATGGTAAAGGAAACTGTCAAGCTAGAAATTGTTCCATCTTTTGTTTCCTTCATGTGATTAGAAACATTGGTATTAATTTTTAAAGTTTTCTTTTAATGATGATATCATGAAGAATCTCTGTCATTGTCGAGAAAATCATAGTCTTTAGGTCTTATTTTCATGGGTGAAGGAAACTTGTAAGTTGTGAATTGTGAAAACTTGTCTCGATCATAGCTTTCTTGTTTCCATGATGTGAATTCATTTTGCTACAAGTAGATATAGTAATTTGTGTAATTTGTGTTTATATATTTTATCTAGTTATAGTTGTTGAGAAGAATAAATCGTGGTAGCTTAATAATAAACATTAACCCATAATAACCACTCGAAGAAAAAGAGAAAAAGATAATACAATATTTTTAACGTGATTTAGCTCTTCTTAGCTTATATCCACGATCCAATAGGGATAATATACTTCACTGAGAAATATTATAACTTGTAACTGTTGCACGGATAAAGCTACAAACCCTCCTTACAAATATTGTAGCTTTTGCACGGATAAAGTTACAAAATTCCTACAAACAAACTTAACTCACCACCCAAAGAATCATAATACAAGTTCTACTTAAATGTATAGACTCCTTATCTTAGAGGTGGTGGGTTATGTTTTCCCTAAGACTAAGATTTTCTATTTACAGGTGAGTAATTTTCTTAGCTCATCAATACTATTCAATGTGAAATTAGGATTCTCTTTGCTTAACCAATTAGTTACTTGATGTAGGATGAACACTCCTACACAATGTGGGACTTGAACTTCTACTCAAACTAAATGTTGGACTTGAACTCAAACTCAACAATAACCGTGTTTAAAATATTTTATATTTATATAAATTTTGATACATTAATAATTCGTATTATATAAATTTTGAAACATTCATGTATATATGTTGTGTTCGTATTATTTTTTTTATGTTGTGTCATATTTTTAATTAATTTTTTCGTATCATATTTATATCATGTCTAATATTATTAGATGTAGTTATAAAGTTAGGTAGCATTGTATAATTTTGGCCTAAGTGCATGCACGAAATTCTAGAACTCCAGCCACCTCGAGCAATGTGTTCTCAACCGTTATATGTCTTTTCAGATCACCATTATTCAGAGTTGCAGGTCAATATAGTTTCCATAGTTGTTCAAATAATGATGCTGAGAGTTTGCACTTTACATCCATCACCATCCTTTGCTTCTAATCTAGGAGTGCTTTGGATAAGGTAGGATTGGAATCGAATTTAGGTATGATATTAATATCATATATATATATATATTTTTTGAAGTTCGGTTCGAAATATGAATTTTAAATTCTGCTCAAATTTTTTTTAAAAGAATTTAAATAAATAATTTTTTTATTATTTCATTTTTAATAATTTTTTTCATCTTTTATTAAGTTCTAAAATATGAATAATTTAATATATTTTTAAATGTTTACACTATAATATTATATATATGATATAAATTATATAATATATAAAATATAAAAATAATATATTATATATTATATAAATGAAAAATAGGCCAAACAGGGTTCGGGTCTTGATTGTTTGAGCCAAGGCCTCGCCCATTTTCTAAATGAACTTCATTTTTTTTTTTTAAATCCATATTTCGAGTATAATATTTTTATTTAAATCTTTCAAAATATGGACGGATAGTCCAACCTTTAAGCAGGTAACATGCTAGGGTGGGAAATTGCATGAGTAGAGCCTATCTTTACCAGGTTTTCATGGTTATACGTTCCACGTTTCTAGAGCATGCATATCGAAAATCTTTGGGCCATGAGGATTTGTAGAACTAATTCTAATATGTCTCTCACATGGCAGGCCAATCAGGCAACAAGTAAATGCTGAAGCTGTTAATTATTTGAAATCATGGGGGGCAAAGCCAAACTGCAAACTAAACAATTTGTTTCCATAACTTTGGGCAAAAACACAAAGTAACAAATTAATGAGCTTTCCATCTCCAGTCCATGCATCCTAGATGTGATAGTCGGCAGCACTAACTTCCTACATTTTTAACATTAAAGCTTCCAGACATTTTCTCAAACATCAAACTCGTTTGTCTTCTCCAAGTATCTTATATAGTATTTATTTTCTTTTGTTGGTGTATCACTGGTAGTTGGGTTTCAAGTTTCAACCATGTACTGACACCTCTGAATTATAACTGAATTAAAATGATATTAACAAGCAAAATTTCTATAACAGATAGAACAACCTATTACTCAATGTTCATATCTTTGCTTAAAATTTTAATGTTCCACTTTTAGCATGCCGTACAAATTCTAATAATCAAGATTGAATTAACACAATAATATTGAAATAATAACATGCAGGTAGGGTCATCGATCGACTCATGGTCGAAGCTTGTCAGGTGCTTGGTCACCTAATTAATAATCTTCGCTTTGAATAATACGAGTCGAATTGCAAATAAATCCTTATTATTAAATAACATTAAACCCGACTTGGTGTAAGTTATAATATAATTTTGAACATAAGCATCAATATTAATTCAAATTGCAATGAGATGCATTTTGGTATATTACTATGGATTCCATCTAATGGTCAATTGCATAAAAAAAAAAAAAAAAAACTTTTACCTAACATCACAATTGCCTTCTTGGTGATCACATTCACATGCCACAACATTATATTTTTGAAGTAAAAATTTGAAAATGAGACAAGGTCATGAAGACTGTACTTGCCCTAGTTTACAGGAAATTTATAAGAGCTTAAAAGCAATTTGAATCTTTTTAAAGCAGAGCCTAATTTAAAAATCAATGAATTAAAACAATAGTAGATGCTTGGAAATTGGGATTGTTTTTGCATAAAACATTTGTCGTATGCTATTGATTTCGGTCCTATCAGTTGAATTTAATAATTTGTGTAATAATATTCGTGTTATTTTTATGTGTCATAATTATATTTAAAGTATTATATATTTAATAAATTTTATCATGTTAATAATTTATGTTATATAAATTTTAATATGTTTATTTATTCGTGTCGTGTCATATTTTAGTTATTTTTTTTCATGTTCTGTACAAAATTACCGGGTGTAATATTAGCAGACAAGTCACGTGATTAAATGGGCTACTTTTGATCGTATGATATATCGCGTCATCCTGTTATTGTCATTTGTCTTGTCAGGGGAGAAAAATCATTGGGGAATTTCAGTCGATGAATGAATGACCAATTTTAAAGACAAACAAGGTTAGCACTAAACAGGCTCGTCGATGAGCTTCAAATTTACAGTGGCTGCTCATGAAAATTGACATGCAAGTTGCAACTAGCAAAGTAGATGTATTTATGAGAGAAAAGATACAGGCCCTGATTGTTTTTTTTTTTTTTTTTTCTTTCTTTTTCTTCTCTTTTTTCTTGGAAATGAATGCTGCAGCAGTCATTTTTTCTATCAAGGCCATTCGTCAGGGTCAATCAAAAATGCGAAAGAGTCTAAATCCATGGTCCAATCCTTAAACATCGCTTCATCAAACGGCAGGGGTTGCACAGGATTCTGGGATAGTTTCTCGTTGATGTCATTATTCTCCTCGGATTCTCCCTTGCTTGTTTGCATCTGATCATCAATATTGATTCCAAAGAAATCGGTTCCGTGGTGACTTTCAACTCTAGTAGTATTATCCATTTCTTGCTGATTTGTCAAGTAAGGTTGATAATCTTGAAGCTCCGATTGGTCCTGAAGAGTTAAGTTGTTAATATCGATATCTCGAGTTGCTGGTGGCAGTAATGGGACCAGGAATTTGCTGCTAAACCTAGTGGCTTTAGTCCGGACCACTTGGGTTTTGGTTTCTGTAGCCTGTAATGAATTCGATGGTTCGGTGACTTGGGACCCTGATTTATGTCTAGATTTGCTTGGTAGAGTTTGTGTGGATGCTTGAGCTTTGGCTCTCTTTCCCAAAGTAGTGTTCCAATAGTTTTTGACTTCATTGTCTGTTCGCCCAGGTAATCTTCCAGCTATTAAAGACCATCTGCGGAGCACCAAAGAAGTAGCTAGGCTGAATACAAACTATACATAAAAGTGAAACAATCATGTTAAAAGGGATTTAAATTACGTTCGCAGACGCGTTTTCGGTCGCGTCTTATTTACCGTGGTTGCGGACATAATGAATATTACCGCGACCAATTGTGATAAATATATATCGACCGTAAATATCGACGACGGAAGGAGCCAAACTGCTAAATAACGGCCGTAACGTCGCGTTAGGACTGCTATTTAAATCCCTAAACATGAATGGGGGAGAGAGTTAGCAACCTGTTGCCAAGAAGATTATGGAGTCTGATTATGAGCTCCTCTTCGTCATGGGAAATGTTGCCTCTTTTGATATCTGGTCTAAGATAATTCAGCCATCTAAGTCTACAACTCTTGCCACATCTCTTCAAACCTGCATTTGGTAATGGTAACCATCAATTGCAACTTAAACTATAATTTTTAGCTGGGGGCTTTTTTTCAAGGGTCAAGGTAAAAAAGAAAACGGAGGAAAAGAATACTACTAAAAGAGGCTATAAGCAAAGTGTGAAGTATTTAAAAACAAATTAAAACAAAATTACCAGCTCTCTGTGGGAGGTTTGTCCATTTGCCTTCCCCATGAGCCTTAATATATGCTGCAAGTATTTTATCTTCCATGGCATTCCAGGCTCCTCTGTTGAGTCCTTCCTTAGAGCAACAAGGACGCCTCCCCATCTCCCCTTTCTCTCTCTTTCTCACTGTCTTCCTCTATTTGTAAAACTATAAACTGAAGCTGATCTGTGGCCCTTTTATAGCCCTCATTAAAGTAAAGAACCTAGACCGCTGAAGTAGGAAATCTGACTGTTTTAAAATATATATATATATATATATATAGCATCCGCTTAGTCGATGCTTATATCAGTTAAGGATTATTTATTTATCATTTCAAGAAAGCTTTTCATATATAATACAATATTTACATTAATTTTACTAATTAAAAAAAATAATGCATTTATTACATTTTTTTTTCTATAAATATCACCTTGGCACTGATTAATATATATATATATATATATTGGTTTGGTTAGGGTTTAAGAAAGTAAATACTAAAGTCTAACAAGAAAATAAGATTCGGTTTTGGCATAGTTTTTGAAATAAAAAATTGTGTTTCACTACAAACGTCATATTAAAAGAATAAAAAATTTTAATTTTTGCGATTAAAATCATAATTTGATAATCCAAACTAAAAAAATCAAAAAAATAAAGCTTTTAGACTTTAAAAATTAACTTTTGGATAAAATGACTTTATTATTCTTATATTTCTACACTTTTATTTTTTTAATTATATTTTTTTTGACATTTTAATTTCTCACAATACTTTTTCATATCAATACCAAACACTTAAAAGTTTTTAAATCACACTGTTTCACCATACATTTTAAACACACTTTTTTCAATCATTTTTTTTTAACTCAATTTTTTTTTTCAAAAGCAACGCTGAACTATTATATTATGTGTCCATTAAAAATAGGTCATGTTCTGTAAAAAGAAAATATTAAAGAGTACTTCCCATATCTTCTGGCTCCGAACACCCATCTTTTAGTTGAAGCAGAAGAATATTTTTTTTTTTGGAAAATTGAAGCAGAAGAATATCATTGGCTTTAAGTATGTTGAATTTTTCAGATTCCTTATTAAGATTCATATTAATGAAATCAACCATTAAGTTGACAAGTATAATAGACACGTATAAAGTATTAAGATTCATATTAATGAAATCAACCAATAAGTTGACAATGTTAGAAGGAAAAGATTCTCTGGATTGAAAACAAGAAGAAACTTGAAATACTTTATCTGATATTGTTTTTGTTAAAAAAAAAAAATAGACACTTATTAAAATTATTTCATTATTATTTTAAATATTTTTTATATTTAATATATTATAATTATCGAATTCAAAAAAATTAATACAGTATTTATATTTTTTACTTTATAAATATCAATTTAATCAATATCAATAAACATAGATCAACATTTTTCACGACGATAATAATAATATAATCTTTATTAAGTAGGTAAGTTTTAGTTTTCATCTTCTTTATCATTGAACACTGTAAATGGTCTCTCTTCATCTCTCTACCCCTCATACTGCAGTGAACTGTCATCCATCTTTGTCCTTCTTTTCTCATTATCCCCAAAATATTCTACTCAAGTTTGGCTGTCGGTAAGTTTTAGTTTTCATCTTCTTCCTCCCAACTAAAATTTCTTTTAAATTTAACAAATTTAAGTTTTAAGATCTGACTAATTTGGTTGTATATTAAAGCTCCAGAACTTTTTCCTTCGCTCGTCAATATAAAGATGAACTTATTTTGTTGTATAGTACTGGACGTGCTGGGAAAAAAAATACTCAGAACTAATGATTAGTTTAACAAAGATGGAAAAAGCCATACCTACTATGAGATGAAGAAGGCAACTCACGCCTTGAAGACCTTAGTCTAGATTCATCCTGCTCCTATTTTCGCTGAAGTTCTCACTTCATTTCACAAGCTAAGAAACAAAAATGGATTTCTGTTGCCTGATTTGCGGTTTCTAGAGAAATAAGGAGAGGTTTTAGAGAGAGGGGAAGTTAAATCAAGAAAAAAATTAATATTGGTTTT
Organism: Fremontodendron californicum; assembly: GCA_030761205.1. Taxonomy (NCBI): domain Eukaryota; kingdom Viridiplantae; phylum Streptophyta; class Magnoliopsida; order Malvales; family Malvaceae; genus Fremontodendron; species Fremontodendron californicum. The sequence continues at coordinate 3,257,730 of JAULJL010000003.1, forward strand.
ATATAATTTTGAAAAAAAATTAATAATATATAAAATTATTTTTAAATATCATTTTTTATTTATTTTTAAATTATTTTAAATAATATTTTTAATTATAATATATAAAAAATAATAATAATTTATTTATTTATATGATTTATTATTATATTTTTATAATTTATATTTTAATATATAATATAATTTAAGACATTAATAAATTAAATATAGTTTTTATTAAATAAAAATATTATTATTTATATTAAAAGTAAAATAATCTTTTTATATTTATTTTTTATCTATTCATTAACATTATTTTAACCATTCAAATAAAATAATAATATTTATTTTTTATTCCATTCAATTAATTAAATTACGTAATATATATTATCTCTATTTTTTTTTTCTCTATTTTATTTTTTTATATTTTTTTATTTTATTTTATTTTATTTTTATTATTTTTCAACTAACCAAACGTGCTATTAATATTTGCGGTTGTGATGTCTTGGGCTGAGACTGCCATGACAGCAAATGATGATACACGTGATCCTGGAAATTCAAAACCTTTTTCCTTTTCAATTCCTATATAAATATCGTACGATCAAGTCTCGTACATTTAGATACATATTATTTATATGGGTATAAATGAACAAAGCATTCGACGAATAATTTATGAATAGTTTGATTTTTGTTTATTTATGTTCGTTTATCAAGTTAAATAAACGATTATGAATATAATTTTAAAGTTCATTTATTAAATGAACCGAACACGAATAAGGTCTTTTCAATTCATTTATGTTCACGAACAAGCTCGTTTATGGATAGTTTAAAATTCGTTTAATAAATTATTTAAAAGTTATTTAAAACTCGTTTATTGTTCGATTAAAATATAATTAATAATAATATTTTTATTTTATTTACTTATAATATAATAAATATTATTTAATAACTTAAATTTAATAATGTAATTTAATTTAATTACGTTTGTATTTTATTATTTTATATTTACTAATAATTTAAAATTAACTTATTTTTTATTTGTTTGTTTGTTAAAATGTTTAGATTTATTTATTTATTGTTCATGAACATATTTTTAATTGTTCGCGAACATGTTCGATTATATGTTCATGAACATGTTCATTTAATGTTCACGAACAAGTTTCTTGCTCGTAAACATTAAATGAACGAACACGAACACACTCAATTTTAAACGAACAAAGTTTGAACACAATTTGAAAATACTTAACGAACACGAACCAAACACAAAAAACTTCAAAAATAAATAAACAAACACGAACAAAAGCATGTTCGTTCAAGCTTGATTCATTTACAGTCCTAACGATTTGTCAGTTTAGTGGAAAGTTTCTAGGTTCAGTTAGGCACATCAATGTTTTAATTATCGATTTATAAATTATAAAAATATTAAATTTTATTATAATTATATAAATCTTTTATAGAATTATATAATATATTATGATAAAATAATATTCTAATTTTAATTATTTTTACATAATTTATTTTATTAAATTATATACATTTATACAAAAAATATAAGAAAAAAATGATAATATCAATTTTATTATGTTTACATAAATATTATATTTAGTTACATAACACTACAACAAAATTGGTTTTCAGTGGCGTTAATATAGCGGCGTTTGACTTAAAAACGCCGCGGAGTACCGTGTTTTTGAATACCCGACGGCGTTTCTAATAGAAACGCCAGAAAGTTGTAAACTAGCGGCGTTTTATTTACTCAAACGCCGCTAAATCTGTACTATATGCGGCGTTTGCATTATATAAACGCCGCTAAACTATAATCATATTTTATCAGTTTCGTAAAATTTTGCCAAATTTTGGGCGCCAAAATTTGGAGGGGAGACGCTGCGTTTAGGCTTTTGTTGTAGCGGCGTTTGTGTCCACAAACGCCACTATCTAATTTAATATAGCGGCGTTTTTAAACATAAACGCCGCTAAATATTTCGATATAGCGGCGTTTGGAGTAAAAAACGCCGCTATATATAAGTATTTAAAATTTATAACCAAACGACATAGTTTTTATAATGGATTTAGCGGCGTTTGTCGATCAAACGCCGCTAAGTCCAAATTAAAATTATCCCTCATCCCATTCCTCAAATCAGATCTCTCTCTCTCTCTCTCTCTCTCCATCGTCCCCTTCCCTAAGCCGACAGCCCCAAATCAAATCCTTTCTCCATCGTTTCTCTTTCTCAAAAGTAAAAACCCTAATTTCTAATTTGGAAAATCGTTCCTCTTTTTTTTTTTTATTACGCAATTTTGTTGTTATTGCCCCTCATTTCTTGATTATCACTTTAATTTCATATGGTTTTAATATAAATTTTGTGCATTTTTCAGCTTTCAAGTTCTTATTGGTATTATAAACGTCAAGAAATTAAACCAAACTCAGAAAGGTTGATAACAGGTGAGCAAATCTTATTCTTTTACACTTTATGCATGTTTTAAGTTCTTCCTATTTTACTTCAATCAATGGTTTTGGGTGGTGATATTAGTTATGAGATTGTCCAAAGCTTGTGGGTTGATAATAATTTTGAATGAGTTTTCTCAGCATCAATTGGAAATTGGGGATTAATTAGCACTCTCTTTTTAAGTTGGAAAATTGGTTTGTGAATCTGTAACTATTTGATAGTTATGAGTGAATTTCTTTAGTTCTGAGTTTGGTTTTTATAAAATGTCAAGCAAGTAATATGGGATCAGTTGACTCCACCTGGCGTATATATATGTTGAAAGCAGAAGCAATTCTGACTTTCAAGGGTGGGAAATTTGCCTCCTCATCATTTTACCAATTCTTAGATGGAATATATAATTAGAAAAACGGCCTGCCAACATCTGTTATAGGCTTATAGCTAAAAAACCTTTGAAAATGATATATATATATATATATATTTATAGATATATAGGGGGGGAAAAGTGCAAAGTGTAGGGCAAGTACTGGCAGTGGCAAGCTAAAGACTAAATAAGAGACTAATATTAGGTAGACAAGTATGATGACACTAATTTACATCCTCTGGTTGTCTTTCCTAAGTCTCTTTGTTTAGGATGACTATGGTGAATAAATCATAACATGGTAAGTTTTCTTTTAAATAAAAGGTTTGAATTAAGTTTTTGAATAAATCAACCAAATGATATTTAAGTAGTAAATGCTTTCATCATCGCACTTAGATATTTAAGTATAACTACAGTCTACGGATGCTTGTTCCAAGGTATTATTACTTGCTATTAATGTAGTTCTAAATTGACAATGAGATGAAGGAGCCAGAAAGATGGAGTGGAGTGTGTATATCTTTATCCAAAGTATTGGACAAGCAAAAAAGAGAAATTGGAAAGAATAGAATAGAATGTTATGGGATTCTCCACACGGATCCTTCTTAGCTAAGCCTAGGATAAACGAAACAATAACTTATCTCCGATCCAATTTTTCATGCCGTATACTCTATAAGAGGTGGGATTGGAAAGAATAGAATAAAATTAAATTTTTTCATTTGGTTTTCAGAAATGAGAAATTCTATGTCTTTAACTTGCTTTTGGTGTAAAGTGAAGCTCATTGTTTTGGGTTTGAAATTTGATGAGAGATTGTTTTGTTTCTTAATATTTTACGTTTTCATTGCATGAAGTTCCAATTTTGTTATTTCTCTTATATGAAGTTGCAGTTGGCAAGCTAGTAAGTTTGCTTTTGGTGTTTTCTTTCTCATTTACTTGTGTTTCTCACTATTTTGGTTTTATTTAGTTTTCTGCTTATCGAAATCTTCATGTTGTTTTGCAAATGTTGAGAAATGATTGAATGTGTTCAGGTAAAGTTTAGTTGCCATCTCTCTTGTAAACACTTACAATCAATCAATCTGTCTATGTTTATATGTAGCTATCTGCATTTCTTGTTTGCAAATATTGTGTAAAAACGTGCAATTTATCTCTCTCTCTCTCCCCCCCATCTTGTTTCAAGTGTTGGAGTGTAAAACATGGTTCTTGAATTTCATTTAGGGACTTTTAGGTTTATACTGCTGGAATATAATAGCATGAAGCAAATTTATAGTATATTGTACTTTCAATGTATTTTGCATCTGTCGAGTGTCGAAGTTACTTTTCCGGCAGACCTTTTTGTTTGAATTGTGTGGAAAGATATAGATTTGTTTTTCAATTTGGAGGAGGGAGTTCAAATGAATTTTGAGCTGCATTGTCCTTCAATTACTCTGACCTGCAGACTACAGTTCTGCCGAAAGTATGTCTTGTTTAGGTGAGGCGGAATATTTTGGTCTGGTTGTCACTGAAAAATCAAAGGGAAAAAAGGATTAAAAAATGCGTCTGGTGAAATGTGCAGCATCCGTTTATATGCATATGTCACGGGGCTATTAGAATAGCTTGATTGCTACCCTATCTCTTGTACTATTTGGTTTTGTGCTTTTTTGTTTCAGTTATTAGTTGGTCTATTTTCTTCAAGCATTAAAAAATTAAAAAGGGTATCCATAGGCAGTTGGTGGTGACTGACCAAAATGGTTAGTAATTCGTTACATGTTGTGTCCAGTCTGCAATTTATTGGGGCAAACTTGTCTGCATCAAACTGTGGGCTCCTTCACTGTTTATTCGTCGATTCAAATTGGATCGGATTTGGGACAAGTCTTTAGTAATCCGGCCCAATTTAGATTACTGCTTAAATAATAAAATATACTTTTTAATTAAATTTAATTATAAAAATATTAATAGTAATATAAAAATAAAAAAATATATATGAGTTTCTGATGGGACTTAACTATGCAGAACGTACGAAATGGATAAGAGTTGGATGCAAAAGTCGAGACTAAGTCAAGAGTACGAAGATGGAGTACATAGTTTTCTCGATTTTGCTTTTCAGAACGCAAGCGAAGATAATAAGATATTATGTCCTTGTTCGAGGTGTGCCAATATTGATTGGCATATGTGTGGAGTTGTTTTCGAACATTTGATTTGTGAAGGATTTCTCCCGGGTTACAGACAATGGTTTTTTCATGGAGAGTCCGCAACTTCTAGGTCATCTTCTAGAGTTTGTCCAAGTAATTCTAACAATCAACATCAGTCTATTAGACAAGATGACATGGAAGGCATGTTGCGAGATGCATTTAACATGCGTAACCATAGTTTGTACACATCTTCACCAGAAGTTCCTGGAGGGAATGATGGGTTCAATGTTGGCATGAATGACTTTGCTGAAACGGGAAGAGGTATGGGTGATCAGGAACCCAATGGAGAAGCGGCAAAGTTTTATAAGTTGCTTGATGATATGAATGAAGAACTTTACGAGGGATCTAAGCATACAAGATTGTCTTTCGGTGTCCGTCTTTTTCACTTAAAATGCTTAAGCGGGTGGACAGGAAATTCTTTGACACTGTTATTAGAATTTTTGAAAGAAATGTTTCCTTTTGCAAAAATGCCTCAGTCTTGTAAGGATTCGAAGAAGATGATAAAAGATCTAGGCCTTGGATATGAGAAAATTCATAGTTGTCCGAATGACTGTATGTTGTATTGGGGTGATAGAACAAATGAACAATTTTGTCATGTCTGCGGTAGATCTCGATGGTTGAATGGAAATACAGAAGAAAATATGAATGAGGACAATGGTGACACACATTTAAAGAAGAAACCTGCAAAGGTTTTGCGGTACTTTCCGTTAATACCAAGACTTCAACGAATTTTCATGTCATCAAAAACATCTGATTCTATGAGGTGGCATCATGATGAAAGGATTGATGATGGCTTATTAAGATATCCTGCAGATTCTTTGGCTTGGAAATCATTCGACAATAAGTTCCCATCTTTTGCTAATGATCCCCGAAATGTGAGGCTTGGACTTGGTTCTGACGGTTTTAATCCGTTCAAAATAATGAGCACTTCTTATAGTACTTGGCCGGTTGTCTTGATTCCTTATAATTTGCCTCCATGGATTTGCATGAAACAATCCTCTTTTATCTTATCCATGATAATTCCTGGAGAGAAAGGTCCCGAAAATGATATTGACATTTATATGCAACCTCTTATTCAAGAGTTGAAGCAGTTATGGGAAGGGGTTGAAACATATGACGCATCAAAAAAGGAAAACTTTAATTTGCGTGCAGCTTTGTTATGGACTATAAACGATTTTCCTGCTTATGCAAATCTATCTGGTTGGAGCACCAAAGGTCGTTATGCTTGTCCTTGCTGTGCTGCACAAACATGTTCAAAATGGTTATATAACGGAAAGAAATTCAGTTATATGGGACATCGTCGGTGGTTAGATGAAAATCATAGATTTAGATTCCAAAAACATGTCTTTGATGGCAGTGAAGAGTTAAGACAAGCACCTGAGACCACGATTGGGTCGGATATCTTGTTGATGTTGAAAGATATCAATTTCACTTATGGAAAGATGAATCAAACAAGTAGCACACAGTCAAGGAAAAGATCAAGGGAGATGTTAGAAGGTGATGTTGAAATTCAGAGTGATGAGGAGGAAGATGAAGAAGATGATCCAAATGAGGCGGATTTGTGGAAAAAAAAAAGTATTCTTTTTGAGTTACCTTATTGGGAGCATAATTTATTGCGTCACAACCTTGATGTGATGCATATAGAGAAGAATGTTTGTGAAAATATCATCGGGACAATTCTTAATGTGGATAGAAAATCAAAAGACAACTTAAAGAGTCGGCTTGACCTAGTTCACATGGGAATTCGTCGTGATCTTCATCCGGAATTACTTCCTAACGGAAAATCACGGTTGCCTCCTTCTTGCTTTGGGATGTCTAAAAAAGAGAAGGACGTCTTCTGTAAGGTGTTGAAAGATATGAAGGTCCCGGATGCGTATGCCGCCAATATATCAAGATGTGTGAATGTGAAGGATCGAAAACTTTCTTCTTTAAAGTCACATGATTACCATATCTTGATGCAAGACTTACTTCCAGTTGCTTTACGTTGTTCTATGTCAAAGCAAGTGACTTCTTCTATAATTGAACTTAGTAATATAATGAAAGCTATTTGTGGCAAAGTTCTCAAGATAGAAGAGCTTGAAAAACTTCAACATCGAGCAGCTCTAACTTTGTGCCACTTAGAGAAGATTTTTCCTCCATCATTCTTCACTATAATGGTGCATTTGGTTATCCATCTTCCTTATGAAGCAAAAGTCGGCGGACCAGTTTTTTATCGATGGATGTACCCATTAGAGAGGTATACTTTGCTAATTAGCTTATTATACTTTTATCTGGTTTACATAGCATTTAATTACACATTATAATTATTATGTATTCTGTTTTAGGTTTTTAGGAAAGTTAAAATCTTATTGTCGGAACAAACGCTATCCAGAAGGTTCTATTGCTGAAGGATATTTAGCGGAGGAGTGTATGACATTTTGTGCAAGATATTTGGATGATGTTGAAACAAGATTTAATAGACCGGGAAGAAATGATGTGGTCACACATAACAACTTAGCCGAAACATACTTATTTGGAAGTGTTGGACAACCAATCGGCAAGGTTGAAGTGGTTGAGCTAGATGATAAATCTTGGGCACAAGCGCATCGATATGTGCTTTTCCATAATGATTCACTGGAATCATTACGCACGTAAGTTCCAGTATAATTTTTAATTTAACAAACAGTTTAATTTGTCTTTTGCTTTCTCACGTAAAAAACGTACTTTTTTGGATAGTGAGTATAGAAGCTACTTGAGAGGAACTTTACGTTCTCGAAGAAGACAACTTCGCGAGCTTGATAAGTTATTTACGGAAAATTTCCACGAATGGTTAGGAGAAGTAGTAAGTAACACAAGTTTTTATCATTTTATTACGATCAATGTATTCTTTAATATATAAATAAAGTGAAGTGTTTGCCTTTGCGTTTCTTGTAATAGGTTTGGAGTGGAAGAGATGTTAGCGAAGAAATTAAGTGTTTTTCACAAGGACCGAATAGAATAGTGAAAAGATACAGTGCTTACATCATTAATGGATTTAGATTTCATACTAAATCCCGTGAACGCTTTAGGAGAACACAAAATTGTGGAGTTGTTGTTTCTTCTTCAACAACAAGCTATGCTAGTGCTAGGGATAGTAATCCTGTGGAGGGGGATATTGATTATTATGGAATTCTAACTGATATTATTGAGTTGGATTATTATGGCAAGTGGAAGGTCGTGTTATTTCGATGTGATTGGGCTGATGTGAATACTAGTAGAGGTGTTAAAAAAGATCAGTTCGGATTTACAATGGTGAATTTCTCTCGATTAATTCACACCGGACAACAACTGATTGACGAACCTTATGTTTTTTCATCTCAAGTCAAACAAGTATTTTATTTCGAAGATCCAAATGATGCGGGTTGGTATGTTGTACTCCGTAACACACCTAGAAACCTGTTTGATATGGGTGATAAATTTCAAGATGATATTGAACAAAGAACTGAATGCTTGCCATTTACGGATCAAAACATGGATGAAAATATCCCCAGTACCAATACAGATGTTCGGTGGGTTCGCGAAGATGTTGATGAAGACATTTATGAAAATTGATGAAAAAACAAAATCTAGTAAGATTATTTTGAAACAAATACTCTGTATATAATATGTTTTTATGCTTTCTAATATTATTATTAATGTTTTTTACATAATAGTATTTCATTCTTATACTAATGTTGTTTACTTAAAATTGATGCAGATAGCATGGCGAGGAAAAGATTAAGGGATATCAATATCATTCAGACTGTTGAGGGTGACACTAGAGTGACGCCTTCAGAGGTGCCGAATGCGTCTACTGCAAATGTTAACCCACCAGAGTTGTCGACTGCCTCCATAGCTGCAGAAACTGCAGTTCATACGAACTTGAATACAGGTATCGTGGTACGGCGTTTGTGTTAAAAGTACGCAAAATCATATTGAAATTGCTAATATATTTGCTTTTGTGTAGTTGATAATGTTGGACAACGCAGAACTCGTGGTCGTACGACATTAAAGGAGTTATGGGCACTACCTCCTGAAGAGCGTATTGTTGTCGCAGCAAATAATGAGCAGCAGCCAATTGGTCCAGAAGCACAATTATTGGCTAGCTTTCTTGGCCTGATTGCTCGAAATGGGATGAAGTGTCCCATTCATTATGAGTCATGGCGTGACGCGCCGAATACTGAGAAAGTCGAGATGTTAAAGTTTATTGAGGTATAAGCATGTTACATTAGTATTGCATTATTTTAATAATTTTGTTGATCATCGAAACTAACGTTGTACAACTTCTCCGTTTCAGTCACGATTTTCTTTGCAGATTCCCACATCATTCGTTATGAAATCATTGGGGAAAAAATGGAAAGACTTTAAGCATGAGTTGAAGAAAAAGTATTTCGATCGAAATACTGATCCTAATGTCTTACTACGAACCATACCGCGTGGTGTGATTATGTGGCAGTATGAGAGACTGGTTAGATTCTGGTATTCAAAAAAAGGAGAGGTATCATTTATAATTTATTTTGGTCATTTACTTATAGTACTTGATATAATACAATTTTATGGAATATGTATAGTTTTATAACGTGCTTTGTCTAATGTACAGGAACGAGAAAAGATAGGGGTAAGCAGTAGACAACAACAGAAATACAGTCACACCAGTGGTTCAAAAAGTTTTGCCAGAAAAGCTAATGAAAAAGTAAGTTTACATTCATAATGTATTAATATATTAGTTCTCAATTATTTTAATACAATTTAGTATTAATTATTTTTGTTTTGTAGGAAATTGAGCGGGGTGAAAAAATTGGACGAGTTGAACTGTTTCAGTTAACTCATACTAAGAAGGATGGATCCTATTTGAACATCGAGACTCAGGAAATTATGGTATATTTTCTTCAAACTTGTTTTCATTTACAAATATGTTTTACAAAAGATTTTATTAATTTTATTGTTTTATAGGAGAAAGCTCGAAATAAAATTGCTGAGTATCAAGTCGGAGCATCAGATGGATCATCAGCGAATATGCAAGATGTGGAGAATCAAATATTCACTGAAGTAGCTGGAAAAGAACGATATGGACGGGTTCGAGGTGTCGGAATGGGTCCAACACCATCTAGCTACTATGGACTTGGTTCTCAACGGTTTACTGCTTCTTCTTCACAAAACTCCAGTGCATATGAAGTTCAGATGCTGAGAGAAAAAATGCAAAATATGAATAAACGTTTTGAGGAGAAGGAAGCAGAGAGACAAGCTGAAAAAGAAGAACAAGATAGACGATATCAGGAGCTGCAGACACAGTTTCAGTCATTAATGAATTTAGTGCAGCAAAAGAATTTAGGAGGCTCATCTACTTCAGATTAAAGAATTTGTAAGTGGATTTGATGTGTTGAATAATACATTGTATGGTTCATATTAAATATATTTTTATATTATATATATTTTTTTATAATTTGTGTTGTTTGTGTATTATTCGACAATGTTGCGCATTTCGGACCTTCAATTGTATTTTTTTAAAAAAAATATTCTGCATTTACAGCGGAAATAAATAGTATTTTTTTTAAAAAATATTCTGCATTTATAGCGGCGTTTGTGAAAAAAACGCCGCTAAATACATAAAATTCTACAAATATAGCGGCGTTTTCTTATCAGAAAACGCCGCTAAAAGCCAGAATATAGCGGCGTTTGTGATCAGAAAACGCCGCTACAAGCCAAAATTTAGCGGCGTTTGGTATTCAAAAACGCCGCTAAAATCGAACACTTCGTGGCATTTGAGAACAGAAAACGCCGCTAAAGTTTCAAGTATTACCATTTCGGACCTTCAATTGTGGCGTTTATAAACGCCGCTAAAGTACCTAAAAACGCCACTAATTTAGCGGCGTTTATGGGGAAAACGCCGCTAAATTTCCCGTCACTGTTTTTACCGGCGTTTGTTGCGGCATTTTGTAAAACGCCTCTAATTTTTTTCGCGGCGTTTATAAACGCCGCTATTCCAAAAAAAAAACGCCGCTGAAAGACCAATTTGCTGTAGTGTAATTTATTAAGATAAGGTAATATAAAATAGTATTACAATTTTTGTTATGTTTATATTTTTTTAAATATATATTTTTATAATTTTTATTATAGGGTTTAAATACTAAATATTGTTAGTATTACTTATTTTTATTATAAATAAAATAAATTTTTTACAGAAGAGAAAGAATGTGATAATAACAACTTTTATTATGTTTACATAATTTATTTGTTAAGTTATATAAATTTTTACAAAAAAAATATAAGAGAAAATGATAATACCAATTTTATTATATTTACATAAATTTTTTACTTAATTACATAATTTATTAATGTAGACACCTAATTTTGTCCGGGCCACTAAACAAGTATGTTTTCTTCCTATATTGATGTTTCCGAGTATAAAAAGACTGTTTTCATCCTGCAGGTGGTACTCCGAGACTTAATTTAAGAGGGCGAGCACAAAAAGTCAAACTTGAAAAAAGTCAACCCCGAAAAAGTCAACCCCAAAAAAGTCAACCCCAGAAAGTCAACTACTGAAAAAGTCAACCCACTTTCAAAATCAAGATTTTAAGTTCAAGGTCTACATTGAAAGATATGGAGTTCGGAAGTTGGGATTTGGAGATTCAGTAGAAAAGAAATCCTAATCCGAGAAATTTGGGGAAAAGTGCTTAAACGATCAAACTGGTCGAAATTGAAGGTTCCAAATGAAAGATAAGCACTGACTACGGGTAATGGAGAAGTCACTTGCAAGAAAAACCGAAAGAAAAGTCAATCCGGAAGAAAACCGAGATTTAGGGTTTTTAGTGGATTTCTGTGAAATCGGGAAGAATCACAGAAATGGCCCGACTTGGTAATACCAAAGCCCCCAATGGATGAGGAATGATTAAAAAGGATGGCCCAAGGCTCAGATTGAAGAAAATCTGAAAATCGGACTTGTTTTGAGCAAAACCGAGTTTCGGAGGTTAAAGGGCAAAATTGGAAAATTTTGGGAAAAATAGCAAATGGACTCCGAAAATTATGGAAAATTTGTCAATCTCATTCTTAAATCATTTGAAGGAGAATGGAGAAAGAAAATCTTGATTCCGAGTTCGTTTGCAAAATGGCCTAATCCCGGGCCTTCTATGCAGTAATTCAAAAAGGAAAATCCCGAAAAAATAGCAAATGGACTCCAAAAATTCTGAAATTTGGCAAATCTCATTTTTAAATTATTTGGAAGAGATTGGCGAAAGAAAATCTTGATTCCGAGTTCGTTTGCAAAATGGCCAAATCCCGGGCCTTCTATGCAGTAATTCAAGCCGATAAATCCCGAAAAAATACCAAATGAGCTCCAAAAATTATGAAAACTTCCAGATCACACTTTTTAATTATTTTGAAGAGATTGGTGAAGAAAAATCTTGATTTGGAGCTCGTTTAAAAAATGGTAAAAAGTAGGGGCATAAAAGGACATTTTGGGAAGAAAAAATCCAAATAAATAGCAAACGGACTCGGAAAATTTTAAAAACTTCCAGAACTCAATATTTTATTATTTTGGAAGTATTAAAAAATAAAAATTGAATTTGGAGTCCGTTTGATATTTATTTGCATCCGGGGGGCAAAATGGTCATTTCACCCAAGCAACCGAAAAGGGCTTCTTTGGGCCTTTCAAAAATCAGAGCTGGGCTGGAAAAGAGAAGTGTTGGCCTGCCCAAGCCCAAAGGAAGGAGGAAGCTTATGATTTTTTCAATCAAGTGGTTAAAAATCAAGAGTTAAGTTAGAGATTTTCTTTGATCAAGCCATGGGTATTTTTTAGCCTAAGTCCCAATCCCACATCCCTTTGTAATGTCAAGCCAAGGAGGTGCTCACCTTATAAATAAGGGGTCTTGGCCTTTGGTTGAAATCACCCACTACCCCTTGTGAGATAGTCTATACACTTGTATTAGGATTATCCGGGTGGTGAGTCATAGTGTTTTTGTTGAGAGGGTTTGTAGCTTAATCCGTTCAAAAGCTACTCTGAGGGTTTGTGGCTTAATCCGTTCAAAAGCTACTCTGAGGGTTTGTAGCTTAATCCGTTCAAAAGCTACTCTGAGGGTTTATAGCTTAATCCGTTCAAAAGCTACTTGTGAGAGGGTTTGTGGCTTAATCCGTTCAAAAGCTACTCTGAGGGTTTATAGCTTAATCCGTTCAAAAGCTACTTGGTGAGTTTTCATTTTAAAATAATGTTTCTTGTTCTTCCTTCATTTCCTTTCTTAAGTATATTTTTCTTACATTTTGTTTTTACAATAAACTCACCGGCCAAATGGCCTACATTATTTATTTTAAGTTGTTGTTTTTGATTCATTTTACCATATTGTTTATGCTATTTTCTTTATTTTTGATGTTTTAAATATTATGTTATTTCATGTTCTTAAGTTATATTTAATTTGGTTGCTTTGTTTGTTGCCATTTATGTCTTTGATATCATGTTTTTGCATTTTTAATTTTCTGTTTTCATGTTGTTTAAATTTGAGCATGTTTTAGAGTTAGCATATTAAGTGTTTGTGAAAATGCTTGTGTGATTCTTTGCATGATTCTTGTTTTATATCTTAGTGAGCATGTTTTAGATTTGGTATATTAGGTGTTTGTGAAAATGCTTGTGTGATTTTTGTGTTATGACTTAGTTTTTCATGCTAGCATATCAAGTGTTTGTGAAAATGCCATGCTTGTTGGAGCTTGGGGCCATTTGGCTACTCCATGTGTTTTGCATTGTGTGTTGTATTTTTGTCATGCTAGTTGTTAGGTTTTTGCATTTGCATGATATTTGGTTGGATTTTTGAATTAAGCATGCCTTGTGTTTGTGAAAATGCCATGCATGTCTTAGGTCTAGGTTACATTAAATGCCATGCAAGTTCATGTTAGGTCTAGGCCATATTATTTATGTCATGCATTTTCCTTACATTTAGGTTTAGATCCATGCATTTCATGCATTATGTTTGCTGCATTGTTTCATGCATTTCATGTTCATGCCACTTGAATAATGACTTGAGCCAATTAATGGTTCAAGGTCATGCTCTCTTGAGCACACTTGTGGAAAATTAAGTTTGTCAAATTGATTATTCTACCTTTGTGATTTTTTTTATTTAGCCAATTTTTATCTAACTTTCAAAAAGTCTTAGCTATTGTTTGCAAGTCATTCTATGAGTTTCAAATATTTTTATTTTGATTTTTAAATGATTTTATCAAAGACAAAAAATGTGTTGGCAAAGCAGTTTTTTTTTCCACCCAAAAACTCGTACATCTCCGATTTTTCTGGGAATTCATCTTTGATCAGAAAATTAAGGCGATTTTTTCCCGTGTATTTTTACATGTCCTGAGTCTCCAATAATTTTTTCAGAATTTTTGGAATTTTTAAAATAGGGTAAAAAATCGTGGATTAAAACTGGACAGTGGAGTCAGAATTTATTTTAAAGAAAAACAAAGCAGTTTTTTTCTCCTCCAAAAACTTGTACATCTCCGATTTTTCTGGGAATTCATCTTTGATCAGAAAATTAAGGCGATTTTTTCCCGTGTATTTTTACATGTCCTGAGTCTCCAATAATTTTTTCAGAATTTTTGGAATTTTTAAAAAAGGGTAAAAAATCGTGGATTAAAACTGGACAGTGGAGTCAGAATTGATTTTAAAGAAAAACAAAGCAGTTTTTTTCTCCTCCAAAAACTCGTACATCTCCGATTTTTCTGGGAATTCATCTTTTATCAGAAAATTAAGGCGATTTTTTCCCGTGTATTTTTACATGTCCTGAGTCTCCAATAATTTTTTCAGAATTTTTGGAATTTTTAAAAATAGGGTAAAAAATCGTGGATTAAAACTGGACAGTGGAGTCAGAATTGATTTTAAAGAAAAACAAAGCAGTTTTTTTCTACTCCAAAAACTCGTACATCTCCGATTTTTCTGGGAATTCATCTTTGATTAGAAAATTAAGGCGATTTTTTCCCGTGTATTTTTACATGTCCTGAGTCTCCAATAATTTTTTCAGAATTTTTGGAATTTTTAAAAATAGGGTAAAAAAATCGTGGATTAAAACTGGACAGTGGAGTCAGAATTGAATTTAAAGAAAAACAAAGCAGTTTTTTCTCCTCCAAAAACTCGTACATCTCTGGTTTTTCTGGGAATTCATCTTTGATCAAAAACTTAAGCCGATTTTTTTTCATGTAGTTTTACATGTCCTGAGTCTCCAGTATTTTTTTTAGAATTTTTGGAATTTTTAAAATAGGATAAAAAATCGTGGATTAAAACTGGACAGTGGAGTCAGAATTGAATTTAAAGAAAAACCAATTTTCTGATTTGGTTAATTTACTTAGAGTGGGCTGATTAGGAGGGTTAGCTACTGACTTAGGGTAATTTCTAAGCCTTTTTAAACTCTAAAAATGGTTTTTAAAGTCCCGGGTTAAGGGTAGTCAAGTCCGGATTTTTAAACTTAGGAAATTAGAGCCATTTAAAAAAAAGGATTTAGCCCAGTTTTTATTTTTAATTCAAGCTTTTCAAAATTATTTTCAAACAATCACAAAGTATTTTGGTTTTAGAATATTTAATTTGACATATTTTCCTAAGGTAGCCGGATATCTTTTTAGATATACGGATTTCCTTAATTAAAGGAAAAAATACATTTCATGCATTGCATTTTTATATTCATGCATTTTATATAATATGTGATTCTTGCCATAATAATTTCTATGTGTCATGACATTTAGGTTGCATTATATTATTTAGATTTTGCTATGTCATTTTATTTATGTCATGCCTATACATATTCATTTCTTTTAAATGTTTTCAAAAAAGATAATGGTTTTCAATAAAAATAAAGATATTCCCGAGTTAAAATAATTAATGAGTTCTCTACCGGGTTTGCTGGAGGGAATATCATCAATTATTATTAATAAAGGAATATCTTTCTTTAAAAAAAAAAGAGAATGATTCAGAAAGTTTTCCAAAACTAATAAAAATTTCTATATTTTGCCACGTTTGTTGGGGAATATAGGAAAATTTTGAATTTATAAATTCCGGATCATTTTCAATAAAAAATGGAATTATTTTTCTTTAAATTGGGAATTAATTTGAAATACTAAATTTAAAACCAACTTTTACCAAGACTTGAGATAACACACGATTAATAAGGTACCGATTTATACGGGCGTTGTGGGGGTGCTAATCCTTCCCCACACGTAACCGACTCCCGAACCCGCTTCTTTGATTTCTCTGGTTTAAAACGCAGACTTGAAATCGGTTTTTAAAATGTTTTAATTAATTTTTAAAATATTTTATAAAATCGGTTTTAATAGGTGGCCGATCACACCTAGCTAAAAAAGATTGGTGGCGACTCCATGTCTTTTTAGGTCATTTCCAAAATCTTCATTTTTAGAGGAATTAAGTCGACTTTTCCTCGGTTTTTTTTAATGTCACGTCTAACGAATAATAAAGTCTTGCGATGAGACTCGTCGTTATTTTTTTTAGGTTGCGACAATTAAGATAAGGTAATATAAAATAGTATTGCAATTTTTATTATGTTTATATTTTTTTCTTACAACTTTTATTATAGAGTGTAAATAATAAATGTTCTGACAATTACTTGTTTTTATTATTAATAACATAAACTTTTTACAGTTATAAAAAAAAATTATAATAATAACTTTTTCATTACATAAATATGTTATATGCTATTGTAACAATTTATGTTAAAGGTAATAAATTTCTGTAACAAGGATAATATAAGTTGTAATTCTTCTTAACAACGAACTTTAAGTAAATTACTACAAACATTATTTTTACACATAATATATTCTATAATTTATAATAAATGTAATTATGATAAAATGTGTTAAGTCAGATTACATAGTTTTATTATCTGATACTGTAATAATTTTTGTAATATGTAATAAATTAAAGTAATATGATAACAAAAGTTGTAATTCTCCTAGAAGCGTAAGAAAGTTACAAAAAATACCCTTTTGTAATTCCTCAACAAATATAATAACATGAAAGAATAATAATTTATGTTTTCATTACATAAATATTTAATATGCCAGTGTAAAATTTTATGTAAATAGGTAATAAATTTTTGTAATGTAGATAATATAAGTTGTAATTTTTCTTAATTAAGAAGTTCAAGTAAATTACAACAACTATTATCTCTTCACATTATATATTGTATAATTTCTAATAAACACTAATATTTATGATAAAAAAATGTTAAATTAAATAACTTTTGTTATCCAATACGGTAATAATTTCAAGTGATTTGAAACAAAAGTTGTAATTCTCCTAAAATCATAACAAACTAATATATGTTGTAACATCAAGGAGTAATGATTGAATTTTCATTATATAAATATGTTATATGCTACTATAATAATTTATGTAGCAGAGATAATAAAAGTTATAATTCTTCTTAACAAAAAACTTCAAGTAAATTACAACAATATATCCCTTTTTATAAGAAAAGCCAAATATGCATTAGACTTGTCCAAGGATCGGGCTTGGACATGAGTTTTTGTAATCTGGGTCTACTCGAATTACTATTTATTTAATAAAAAAATAATTTATTTAAATAATTATAAAAATATATAATTTTTATATCTTTTAATATTTTTTAATAATAATACGGGCTTGAGCAAGCAAACTAAAAAAAATTCAGGTCGCGGTCCAACTCTATCCATGAATAGGCCTAATGTGCATATTTGAATATTATTAATTAAAAAATTACATGATATATTATACATAAAATAATATGTGTTGCAAGTTAGTTACATTTATGTCAAGATTACAACTTTTTTTTTATGAAGTTACTTGATTTTTGCTAATTATTAGACTACATAATAACAAAATTATGTAATAAAAAATATATAGTAATAATAATAATCAATAATACTAACTTTTGATAAATATTTTAATAAAAAATATTTTTTAAAAAAATAAAAAAATTAAAATATATATTTTAAATTAAATAAAACTTATAATTTTTTAAAAACAAAAATGGATATTTTTCTCTCCCTTTGATAAGCTCATAAAATATACATTTTATACCTTTCTATTTTTAGATTTTGTTATTTTTTCGATCTTTATCTTGTTTACTTATATTATGTTTTGGAATTTTAGGTACAATAAGGAGAATGAAGTCAAAAGATGTCAATAATGATGGTAAAGAGCTTACAAAATCATAATCATAAGATGGAAGAAGACGTGGGAGTCAAAAAGATCAAATTCTTAGTGCTACATGATTACGTAGATTTGACCTCTGAAGCTTGTTGCAAGAAAATCATTATGTTAAAGATATTATTTGAAGAAACTTTCTCTTGACTTTTGAAGCTGACTTGAATACCTTTCCAACGATAGTTTACACGCCTAAATCGGACAACGGACGATCATCCAAATCAGCCGACGAAGTGCGAGACAGTGCATGAGTCGCGAAAGCAAAGTCAGCAGGCAAACGCGCCCATAGGCAGAAAGTCAGCGCTGCAGCGCTGAGTTGCTGTCTTCAAAAACCGCAAAATTGGAAAAAAAATCCGAAAAAAGTCCAAACTTGCCTTATTTTGAATCCTAGCTTTCTTGATCAACAAGAAAGGGTTTCCAAAGTCAAAAAGCTCTATAAATACCATTTTTCGAGCCACAAACTATTATGATCTTTTGAAGAGACTCAAAGATCATCAATTTTCTTCTTCTTTTTCTTCTTCTTCTTCTCTATTTTTATTTTTATTTTTTAGTTTTATGTATATATTATTTATGCTTATGTTAGGCTAAACTCTTTTTTGGTTAAGGGTGATTTCAAAGCTCTAGACATGT
Source organism: Fremontodendron californicum (assembly GCA_030761205.1). Classification (NCBI taxonomy): domain Eukaryota; kingdom Viridiplantae; phylum Streptophyta; class Magnoliopsida; order Malvales; family Malvaceae; genus Fremontodendron; species Fremontodendron californicum. The sequence goes on from JAULJL010000003.1 coordinate 3,276,465, forward strand.
TTTGTAATTGATTTTTAAATTTTATCTATCATTAGTTTTCTATCAAAGTTAATTATGTTCTTCCATAAGAATTGTTTATGATGTTGTCTTGATTTGTTTAGGTTGCAAACTAAATAGATCTTGATAATTATCTAATGCTAGTTTAGGAGTCTTTATCCGTGTAATTGTCTTGATTTTCTATTCATAAGTAGCAATTTGTGATTAATGATTATGTTAAAGTTTTCGCTAATTGCGAAGTGGAATATAACCTAAGTTAAACAATTCATGTTCATGCTTTTGTTGCTTAGATCAAGCTATCTTTCTCATCATAAAGCTGCTGTCAAATTAAATTTAAAGATGTTTATCCTAGGTTGTTTGATAGTTAGAGATTAAGTAGTGGCGTTCGTCCTGCTTAACGACGAACTAAGGAATGATTGGGGTAACACAGGATGTTGTTATCTACGGTTGTTAACTTTGATAGATAATTGATGTTGATAGGTCTGAATTTGATTCATAATATTGTCTAGTGGTGGAGAATAAAACCTTAACCATATTTCTCATATTTGATTATTTCTTATTTTCTTATTTTCTACTTTTATTGTTTTCTTTACTTTTAAATTTTTTCAAAAACCCTTTAACTTTTGTTTTCTTTGAATTTAAGTTTTAAACTAATAATTTATAAACTAAAACTTAATCCATGAGGAATCGGCCCTTGCTAACTACTATACTTACAATTGATCTTTTTAGTGCAAGGTTAAATAAAAATACACCTTTTTGGGTGCATCACCCTAACATGATGATGTTACGTCAAGAAGCTTAGGAAAAGCTCACCTTAGGGAGTAGAGGTGTCCATTGGCCGGACAAGGTTCGGGTAGGATCTATGTATGGTATAAACATCATATATACTTGCCCAAGCCCGGCTCGACCCGAAATATAGGCCTCAAATTCTTTTCAGGTCCGCCCATATTTATAACTGGATAGCTCAAACCCGTTTAGATCCGCCCATATTTTTTAAAAATAATTTAAAAAAACATATTAATTTTAGTAATTTTATATAGATATTTTTTATTAAATTTTTAAATATGGACAACTGAACATATTTTTAATATGTATACTATAATATTATATATATTTAATTTTTATATGATATAAATTACATAACATATATATAAATAAAAATAGTATATTATATAATTGAAAAAAGGTTTGAGCCGGGCTCGGGCCTTGAATGTTGGAGTCAAGGCCCGGCTTATTTTTTAAATGAGCTTTAATTTTTGCCCAAACCCATTTTTCGAGTATAATATTTTTGTTCTAAGTCCTTTCAAATATCGAATGGACTTTCGAACTTGTACGGATAACTTAACCCTTAAACAGATCTATTAAAAAGCTTCCCTTAAAATTTTTCCTGTTTAGTGGCTTTTACAAGCAATTTGCATTGGAGAAACCTTAATCTCTTTGTTTTATTACAGGTGAGGTGTTCTTGCTGAATGAGTTTTCTGTTAAAAAGAACGGAAAAAGAAAGAAAGAAATAAAGAAAATATTGACGTATTAATGACAAGCTGATTTTGAAAAAACCTGAAAAATTCCTAGTATATTTTATTTACAGAATTCTACTTTTCTGATATTCAAACATGAGTAGAAAACCCCAAAAATCTCCATCATCTCCGTCCATAATTGAAAAAGTGGTGAGAGAAGTAAATTTGAATGCTGAAATAAAGGTTTTGGTTTTCATCTTCAATTGCTGAAATAAATTCTTTAAATATTTCTTGTAAATCTTTTAATTTTTTAAATTTCATCCCAGATTTCTTTATTTTTTTCTCTGGTTATTAAGTTTGAAACTTAACCATGATAAAACTTGAATCCTGATCCAATCAAATGTTACATGTAGAAAAATGCTGATATTATATAATTGGATGGACCTAGGGAACGATTTATTTTAATAATTTTTTTATTGATTTAGTTAATTTGGTGGTTTTCCAAGTCCTTTTCACAGAAGAAATTGGGAATGCTAAGCCCCTTTCCCTACCTCTTTTTTCTCCACCGTTTATATAATTACACGTGTTTGTAAGGTCTTATTTGGTGGAGTGAAATAGTAAATAAAAATAAAAAACTTTTAAAAGAAGTACAACAAAGAAAAAAAATTCAGATATTTTCTAATTCTTTTTCATTTTTGATTTTTTTTTTAATTTTAAAATTTTAAATTGTTTTTATTAAAAAAGAAATTTTATTTTACTCTTGAAGTTTAATAAAAATATATACTTACCTCTTAGATGAAAAAAAAATATTTTTTAATTTTTTAAAGGTTTGGTAAAAATATGCTAACCACCTTTATGTGTTAATTATTAAGTTAAATTTATATGAAAAATTTTATCTATCTTAAATTTAATTTCAAGATAAATATATTTTTTGTTAATTATTAATTAATTTTATTTTTAACTAAAATACTTTTTTATGTTGTTTTAATCAAAGAAAGGTAAAAAAGTGAAATAGTAAATAAATAAATAAATGAAAAGTGAAAAAAATATATATTTATTTATTTATTTTATTACGGTTCATTTAGAGATAAAATTTACTGTTTTATTTATTTAAAACTTAAAACCAAACAAGTCCTTACATGAGTGTTAAAAGAAGAAGACGTGTATGTAGGGTACAAAAAGAGGCAGGGAGAAAGGGGCAAGGGATTTCCGTTCAGAAATTAATAGTTTATAGAAGTGTTAATCACGTGGAAGGAGGAACTAAATTAAGTAAATGAATTTTGTTAATGAGTGTCCGTAAAATATTTTTTAAGATTAATTATTATACTATTTATAGAAATAATATTATATTAAATGCATGAATTGACAATTTTATTCATCATTTTTAATATATTGAATGAAAATATTACTTTATATAGTAACCTTAAAGAGTGCTATAAAGATACTCATTAGCAAAATCTTAAATAATATTATATAATTAAACTGATGAATTAATGTCATAATGAAAAATGATTATATATATATATATATAGTAATGCTAAAAAGAATAATTAACTAACCATTTAATTGTTGATTAATTATGCAATAAAATCTGTCATGTGTTGTCAAGAGATTTCAAACAAATGCTATGCAACAAATTAAGACCAACTGTGTTTTCATGTGGAGAATATATGGTAACCGGGTGATTGGAATATTTTGGTATTAATAAAATGGAAGTAGAAAAAAAGTATCGAATTAATTAATTAAAATTTTTGTTAACAAGTATCTTTAAGTATTCCTTAAAACACTATTAAAAATTTATCTTTAGTAACAATTTTTTTTTTTAGAATAATTTATATAAATATTATAAAAATATATATATTTTCGGAGCATAAATGGTGTTATGTTATACAATAAGCTAGTTAAATTACATGAAATTTGTTTTACTAATTATCATATTTCTTGTAATGAAAATTAACTAAATTATTATTTATAATAATATTTTTATATTAAATGCAATAATTCATAATTCATTTGATGAATTTCAATGTATTAACAAAAGAGATAATTTAATATGATAACCTTAAAAAGTAATCATAAAGTATAGTTAATTAAATTGTCAAAAATTCTAAAATTTTCATCCACCTAGTTGAAAATTAGAAATAAATCTTATAGGTCATAACTAGACCTGTTCATGGGTCGGGCAGTCTGCCCGACCCAATAGGTTTGGCTCGTATCGCATCGAGTTTGGACAAGATATTTTGAGATCCGGGTCGATCCGATCCAACCTGGATCACTGTTCAAATAATAAAAAAATATGTTTTTATTTAAATTTAATTATAAAAATATTAATATAAAATTAATTTTTTTAATATTATATGAACAATAACCTAGGCCGGACTTGAATAATGTGAAAAAAAATCTAAATCGTGATCCAGCCAATGAACAGGTTTAGTTATGAGCTCAATAACCATAGCCACGAAAATTTCCACAATTCATATTCGGCCACGAGACCATATAATTTGCAGTTACAATATTACATCTTGCTACATCCATCCATCGGTGAGAATTCATCTCCTAAAAAAAAGGTGTGTGGATTATTTTGGCTAAACTATAACGATTTTTTTTTGTACAACTAAAGTTGTAACTTGAAAGTTAAAAAAAAAAAAATTATTGTAGATCTTAAGATTCGAATTTTAAATTTATTGAATATTATTATTTTTAAAAAATAATTATATGAACTAATTGAAATAAATTATGGATTCATTCATACAACAATTTAAGCTGATAAAATAAGTGTAAAATCCATATATCTTAATTATTCTTATCATTTGTTCTGATCATCAGGATTCATGTCATGCATTCCTTGTAAAATTCAGGTATATATGCCAAGGTTGGGTCTTTTTTCTTTAATTTTTTGCACCGCACCTTTCAACTAATTTTCGAGCCTCGAAAATATTGTAACAGTTGAGATCATGGTTAGATATGTCCAAAGGCAGGATTATTCGTTCACGTCTGAAGGTTTGTTCGATATTTGAGAGGGTTTGGACAAAAATATTAGATTATAAAAATGGGTTTGGATAAAAAAAAATGAGACCGGTTTAAAAAATTAGTTGGGTTTTGACTCCAACATTCATGACCCGAGCTTGATTTGTTTTTCAATTATATAATATATAATTTTTTATTTTTATTTTTATTTTTATATATATTAAACAATTTATATCATATAAAAATTAAATATATAATATTATAGTATAAACAATAAAAAAAATATCTTAAATTGTTCATATTTAAGAATTTAATAAAAAATTAAATAAAAAATAACATATATTTATAAAAAAAAAATTAAAAATAATAATAATATCGATGGGTTTAAACGGATTTGAACTATTCATTTTTAAATACGAGTGAGTCTGGACAAAACTTGAGATCCATTTATCGGTCGGACCAAACTTGGACAATTATATATGAATGATGTTGATAACATACATAAATCTAATCCGAATCCGATCCAGGCTGGCCATGAATACCTTTAATCATGACCTTGACCTAACCTGACCTGACCTCCTAATGGTTTTGATGCAGACCCGACGACATGCTCTGGTTTTGATCAGATCAATTTTACCCATAATTTTGTCACATGTCCTTCCTGTCTTCTAGGGTTAAACCTTGCATGCATGGTCCCATAGACAATTTCCGTGGAAGGTCTCACTAATTTCATGTCGGCTTCTCTATATAGCTATAATAGTAATCGGCTTTTCATTTTTTTTTCCTTCAAGGTGATTGCCAAGTAACTCTCCCAGGACAATAATTAATATTGTGTTTGTGTTCAAAATATTGGATAGATTAAAAATTGGAAAACGAGTTTTAATTTGGAAAAACAAGACTTTGTTATATGAATTATTATCCTGTACATTCGCGGTGGATATTTTTAACTTCATAAGCGGAGTTTACGCGTTTCTTTAATTTTTTATACGATTTATATTTTTACAAATTGACCGTCGAATTTAACAATATAATCGTACTTGTCGTGCACGTAAGGTTTCGAATCGATCCGATATCCCTATCATATCTATCGAGAATATTGTTTTTTTTCAATATATGTATATATATAACATTCGAAAGTTTTTTACGTCGGAAAAAATAGTTAAACATTTTTAATTTACTCAAAGCTCGATGTGCATGATCTAAGCGAATAGAACATGAAATACAACGGTCGGATTAAAAATACATAAATCGTATAAAAAATTATGGAAGCATGTAAACCCCATTTGTAGAGTTAAAAAAGTTCACTGTCAGTATACATAATGATAATAATCCTTGTTATATATGGTAGTACAGTTGTTTAAGTTTTTTTTTTTTTTTTTTTAAATGCTATTCATTATTACATCTTATTACCATCCCTTCATGTAAGTCGAAATAGTTAATGAGTTTTGCACATTGATCTATGATTTTTTTTTTAAAAAATTTAGAAGTGGAGAATTTGAACTCTGCTCTATGAGATACTCAAGTCAAATATAAGAGCTGAAAAATGTGTTAAGCTAAAATAAAGATTGAAGAAAAAAAATTTCAACAAGACCCAATAGATAAGATATTAATTTGATAAAAAAAATTAATATAATTCATTACTTGAAATTTTAATTTTGATACATATAAACGTTTTTTAGGTGACTTATTATCCTCCACTTAAAGGAAATGAACCCAATTTTTAATTTGAAGTGCTAATATTGTGAGTAAATTTTTTTGTTAAAATAACAAAAAGAAAAATATGAACTTTACCACTTTAGATATGTAAGCTTTTATATGTTTATTACATTCAAATAAGTACTTAATTTTTAATTTTACATTGAAATATGTTTTTAATCTTTAATGTACCCAAATAAACACTTAGGCTTTGCTTGGTAGGTGAAAAGAAAATTGGAGGCGAAAAGAGTAAAGATAGAAAACATATTTTCTTTCATTGACATGCTTGGTAGGAAATATGAAAAAATGAAAAGAAAAATTACTTTTTTTCATCCATTGCTTGGTAGAGTTAAAAAATGAGAGAAAAAAAATATTATTTGATCATTATACTCTTTGTAAATTAAGATAAAAAGATAAAATTTTAAAAAATATGGATAATCTTGTAAATATTCATATTTAACTCACATTTCTCTTATTTTCTCTCCTCCCATCATTCTAATTTGAAATGATTTGTTTTTATGTATTAGGGTCGAAAATAATCATCTTTCCTATTTTTTTTCTCACTTTTATTTCCTACCAAGCACACTTAATATTCATTTTCTTTTCATTTTTTTACCTTTTTTTTTCTTTTTTCATACTTCCACTTTTTCACTCTACCAAACACATATTAATCTTTAATTTATACATAAATAAGTTTTTTACTTAAATTAATCTTTCATTTTAAATATATAATAGCTTATTTAGACACAAATTAAAAAATAAAATTTATTTGAATACAATAAAAATATAAAAATTTATTTAAAAAATAAATAATTTATTCTATATGTGAGAAGTTGTAAAAGATACATAAAATAACATTTTCCTTAATTAATTCACTTACCAGGTTTAGTTGCAAGAGTAACAAAATTCTAAAAAAGCTAGGGTGCATATGCTAAAATGTTACTTCCAGATAATTCGCTGTTGCCCTAGTTTAAGAATATTTAATTTAAAGATTGATTATATAATATATATATATATATATGTATATAATATAAAAATGAGAGAGAGATCTATTCTAGGATCTCGTGAACATTTTAAACTGATCTCTCGTCCGACCCGACGACAAGCTTTTTACTTCTGAAATATGTAAAGATTGATCTGTGAGAGTAACGTGACATCTTATATAATTTAGGTCTATTTGAAAATTGAATTCGATAAGATTAAAAATGATACTGATCGTGAAATTAATTATTATAATGATAAAATTAAATATTGCAGTAGTGAGATTAAAATCAGTAATACAATATGTATTTAAATTAAGGTAATCAGTACCATATCTGTAGACGTACCGTTTTTGTTCTGATATTAATACGTACCGGTTTCGGTGTGTTTCGACGTACTGTTTCGGATTTACCGTCATTTTTCGAATTTTTTTCATACATCTATATATAGCCTATTTACAAGTTTTTTAATAAAATATATATTATATACACATGTAAATATACATCTATTACATCCATATATATGTTTTTATGCAAATATAAATTTTTAATTTTTAATATCTAAATTTTTTAAATATCAAATAAGTAAAATAAATATTAAAATATTAAAAAAATATAGTAAATTATGATTAATTATGTTCAATAGCTTAATTTAATAAACATATTTTATTTTTAAATATAATTATGAAAAAATAAAAATATTATGACACAAAAAATATTAAAATTGATTTAAAAAATCAAATAAGTGATTTTTTATATATAAAAAAAATTAAAAATTAAAATCTTGTACCAATAGGTACGGGCCGATACATACTGGTATTGACCGGTACAGGCCGGTACAAAAACTAAAACGGTTCGAGACTGGTACCGTTTCGGTGTACGGTACCGACCACATTGATTTAAATGCAAAAACAAAGATGACGGTAAAATGAATTACAATAAGAAAAGATGACAATTAAAAATATGAGATTAAAATATACATATATAAAATAAATAAATATAAATTATTAAAAATATATTTATGTTAAATAATAAAAATAAAAAAATTATATTTATATTAACAAATTAAAAAATCAATGGATGAGAAGGGAAAAATGGGGTTTCCATTCACTGGAATCCAGTTACCTGAAAATTAAAAAATCAATGTGATATAAAATTTAACTGAAAATGCATCTAAATGCAAGGTCCAACTCCCCTCAATTATTTTTTTAATTTATTATTTTTAATATATTTTAATCATCATTCAAAAATTAAACTTTCATAATTAATGAATAAACCTTACACATATCAAAAATAATAATAATAATGGACCGAATTTTAACTCTTAAATACACTGCAGTGAAAGCAAGGGCCCACTGAAATTGAGGTAAAACCACCAATCTAAAGTTTGGATTCCATAAAAAAGATTCATGTAGGTAATAACTCATTCTTTTTCAAAATTTTTTTACCATTAAAACAGTATGTTTTCATTTCATCTTCAACAATGTTCTCCAAGTAGTATAACATCAGTAGATACATCGATTCCCAGTATAGAACTAACGAGACAGTCTAAAATTATCTCTTGAACTAACTGGGCCAACTACAGTTTATAAACAGGAAGGACAGGACGATCATCCTTATCTAAAATATGAACTAAAGAAGATGATGGCGGTCTCATCCAGCCAATATGGCACAACTCATTCTTTTTCACAACTTGGTTTTTGTATTTTTTTAATATCAATTATATAAATATAAATACAATTTAATTATTAAATATATTAAAATTGTAAATATAACGTATTAAATACTTCTAATTTATTATGTTTATACATATAATATTATTTTTATATCGTGTCTAAATTATTTGACAGGTGTATTGCTTGAAAATATACTAACAGTAGAGTCCATTTTAATCTGCATTCCAGTTACATTATTGTGAGACGTGTAAATTGGCCCCTTCTCGAAAAAACATAAATACATGCCTGAGCTGAACTCTCCAAAGGAATTTAGTAACCAAGATGGCCCTTAGTAATTGGCTAAAATTTTGGGAGAGATATATGTGTTTGTTATTATTGTTTCTTTCAAGTTTCAATTTCTATTTGAATTGTGCTTAATTTAGCTTTCCTTTAGTCACTTCTGATACTGTCTGCTCATAGATTTAGTATTTGCAGGAATGAATTTATTAATGTTCTTTAAATTCAAGTGTCAATTTATTTCAAAAAATAAAAATAAAAAGTTAAAAGTAAACTAATTCAATAGTAAATCTAAGCCCAAGCTAAATTGGATTGAATTGTGGACAAAAAAAAAATTTTAAAACATGATTTTGAATAAAATTTTTAAAAACCCAATCGAAACTTTATATGATCCATCTATTCAAAAGTCTTAGAAATTTCGTCCTACAGAAACAAATTGAAACATTAAAAAAAAAAGTTGTTGAAATATCATGATTCTATCTACTAACCCGGCGCCACCATGTGAATCATATCTAAACGTGATAATTTGTGTATTTATATTATATTTGTATATTTTATCGTATCATAATTATATTTAAAATATTTTATATTTATATAAATTTTGATACGTTAATAATTCGTATTATATAGATTTTGAGATATTTTTGCATTCATGTCGTGTTCGTATTTTTTTTTATTTCATGTCATATTTTTTACGTATTGTAATTATTTTTTTTCGTATTATGTTCATAACGTATAATTATGATCGATATTGACTTGTATTTGTACTTGATTCCCGTAAAAAATTTAGAAAAATGTTAAATAGTATTTAATGACACTGATTAAAATGATATTTATATAAAGAAAAATATAATAAATACATTTTTTTTTTAATTCAGTAAAAATTATGTATTAAATGTAGGGTTTTGCTAACGAGTGCCCTTAGGGCACTTGTTAAAGTTAGTTAATATACTATTTATAGTAATAATATTATATTAAATGCAAAAGTTGACAACTTTATTATTATATTTTTTAATATAATAAAGTTGACAACTTTATTATTATAGTAATAATATTGTAATAACGAGTGCCCTTAAGGGCACTTGTTAGCAAAATCCTTAAATGTAAATTTTAAAAAAAAAAATGATAAGTAAATGATTTTTAACTGATGTCTATAAATATGGATTAAATGAATTAAAAAATTTAAAGGACTTAGTACAATAATTGGTGCTTGATTTGATTCCTCCTTTCCATTTAAAGAGAGAGAAAGTGACATAACTTTGAAACTTCCAGACCAGGGTGGGAAGTGGGAACGTTAGTTGAAGAGTACCCAGAAACAACTGGGAAGGGTAGCTGGCATGCTCTAGCTTTATAAAAGGGTAAGCATTTGGTAAGTAATTAGTTATTATATGTGCCAGATCTTTAAAAGCAAATATTGTAATTTTTGAAATTCAAATTTAATTCAATTAATTTTTGTCAATTATTTTTAAAAAATATATTTAAAAAATAATTAATTATTTTTTTATTTGCGAAGGAGACAAAATAATATAACATTAATTATTAACTTTTTTTATTATTATAAAAGTATACTAATAAACGTGTTTTCAACATTTAACTGAAAAAAATAATAAAAAGAAAGATTTTGTTAACAAGTGTCTTAAGGATACTTTTTAAGATTACTACTTATAGTAATATCTTTATTCAATGGATTGAAAATGATGAATAAAATTATTAAATATTATATTTAATACAATTTTTTTTTATAAATAATTTATAAATTAATTTTAAAAAATATCTAAGAGCATTCGTTAAAAAAAAACTTGGAAAGAAGAAGGAGATAAGGTTTAGCTTTCTACTTGGAAAACTGAGTCCGGTCCTTGAAACAATGGAATCGTAATTGTTGTGCGAGAATAAATTGAGCCCGGCATCTTAAGGCAATGTCCCTTGTAGTGTTCCACATGGCTCGCCCAATACTGAGGAAAGGTTTGGTCAACTCTTTATTGTTTTGTCTCCTCAATTATTTTGGTAAAAAAAAAAAGTTTTGTTAATAAATATCTTTAAGATATTTTTTAAAATTAATTAATATATTTTTTATAATAATAATATTATATTAATTATAAAAATTGATAATTTTATTCATCATTTTTTATATATTAAATAAAAATATTATTATATATAATTACTTTAAAAATATTCTTAGATTATTTTTATTTGTTAACAAAATCCAAAAAGAAAAAACAAACACACACTTTCATAACACCAAAAATCTAAAAACCTACCGAAGAAATTGGGGCTACTGACAACAATAATTGATACACAAGACACAACCTTCTCCAAACGTTAGTGAACAGAAAAACCAGCCTACCCACAGGATTTTCGGTTCGATTATTTTTATTATTGTTTTAATATAATTTTAATCATTATTCATAAATATAATTTTTATAATTCATGAGTATATCTTACATATATAAATAAATAATAGATTTTCTGTCGTCTTTTATCAAAATCCGTATTTATTTGATCAAATTAAAAAATAATTTATTATTTTGTATTCGTAATTCAATATAAATATATACTTCATAACATAAGTATATTTTTTTTTATTCTCAATTTAAAAAAAAAAAAATTGGTGAAATACTCAAATGATCGATTTTTCTTTTTTCATCTTACTTAGCTTCAGCCAACAGGATCTTAACCCAATTATTTTTTTATTTCTAACCTTTTTTTTAATTAAGAATTTGCTGAATCCAGGGAAAAGGAAAGTTTTATCCTATTCATATGATTAATTATATGCATTTATCTCTTAAACATTACTTGTTTTATGCGTGACAACAATAAAAGCACAGTGTCACGTGAGAATATTGTGCACATTAATCTACTTTTGATTAATGTATAGCAATCCTCTCTTCTTCTTCTTCTTTTTGGATTTTTATTTTTCTTCCTAAAAAATGAGTTCTCACTTGCTTTTTCTATCAAATAAACTTAAATAGAAAAGGCTACTATAGATGGAAATTTAGATTCTTCGGATAATACTTTAATTAAGGTGAAATCAAATCCTCTAGCACCGGCTAAATTAAAGTTTGACCATCGACTATTTGAGTTTTTTTAAACCTTTAAATAAACAAGAATAGTATAAATTTTGTAATCACTTAATTTTTTAAAAATTTATATTTTAATTATTAAAAATAATATTTAAATCATCGATTTATAAATGATATTGTTTTAAGAGAAATTATCCGATTCACTCCCAATAAAATTTTTAAATTCTACATGCGAGATTAATAAAAAGACACATTTCTTTTAATGTATATTCAAAATATAAAAATATAAACATATAACAATCTTTTAATCTTACTTGTGAAATTAAAAATTTTGACTTTTAATATATTAAAAATGAATTATTATTTTAATTACTCAACCCTTAAAAATAAGAAAACTTTCGTGCATTTCACGTCACTCTATCTTGCCAAATGCTATATATCTAATCTAAGTCATAATATTTGAGATTATAATTACATTGTTTAATAATTAATACTATAGTATTAAATTATTAATAATCAGCCATAAAACACGATGCATGTGTTATATTCTATGCCCTTACATATCTCATGACTTTCGGCGTAAACTTTGAATAGCTGCAATCCTCTCCTTGTAGAATCAATTAATGTTAATTCGGATAAGATATTATTATTTTTGCTTAGTGTTTGGTGAACAAATGTGGTGCATAAAAGCATCCGATACGCTTAACGGCTTTAAGGTAATTAAGATGACAGCAAAGAATCCTTGGAATTTGGGAATTAAGCACGCATATTGAAGACGATCTATTAATATGACCCTTTTAAAAAAAATTGAGTTTCCTGTTATATGACAAATTGACAATAAAATAAAGGGTACGCTTATCTAAAGATAATAGTTAAAGATTATTATTTTTTATTTTAAAAAATTATATTTAATATTTTATTTTTATTAAAATTTATAAAATATAACACATTAATTATATATATTATATATATATATCATTTTAATTAGTGTTTAATGATTATAATTAACATTTTCGTAAAGTAAAAATAGTTTAATCGGCTAAAAACCCTAACCACTTTTTACAAGTGGCTAAACCATAATTAACTAATAAGGATTATGTTCGTTTAATGCACTTTTTTTTTAACAAAATCAAAATGAAATAATATATTAATCATAAATGAATTTTGCTAACAAGTTTTCTAAGGGCACTCTTTAAAATTACTATATATAATAATATCTTTATTTAATTTATTGGAAATGATAAATAAAATTATTAAATATTGTATTTAATATAATATTTTTTTATAAATAGTATATTAACTAATTTTAAAGAGGACACTCGTTAGCAAAACTCATTATCAAAAAAGAAATGTTAATCACTTTTTAATGGCATTGATTATGGTGATATTTAACTATAATCTATAATATATATAAAATCACGAATATAAAAAATCTTTTTAACTGACGAAAATAATCATTGTTGTTCATTATATTTTTAAATTGCTATTATAAATATTTTTTATTATTAATAAAATTTAATTTATCAAACCCACGAAACTACCCGATCTTACCCGATCTTGAGCAGGTTTAAGTATACATCCTTCCCTTTCTTCATAATTGGATGTTGTAGTTGTAGTTGTCTTGTTGTAGTTAAATGGAAAAGCTCTTGACTCTTGCAACTAAAAAAAAAAAAGAAAAAAGTATAGCATTTGTCTTGTTATGAATTATGATTTGATTAGAATTTAGAAGCTCAAGAAACGATGAGTCAATCCAACTGCCTTAAAAGGCACGTAGTTCCTCTCTCAATCCCTTCGCGTGTATAATAAAAGACAAATCAATTTCCTCAATCACTAAACACCCTAAATTATATATAAATAAGTTTTGCTTAAAATTTAGAGAATATTCTTGATTAAAAAAAAGTATAGAAACAAGACCAATTTCATCTCTGATACCTTAATCACTTGAATTTGTACTGACGTTATTAAGATATTTGAGGAATTCTTTTTCCTCACGTTCATATTTAATTTTTTATTAATTTTCAAAATGCTGATTTCATTTTTATAATGTAAGTGGAATTAAATAAATTTTTTTATATTGAATTCATACATTTCTCATGTCCAAACGAATATGTAGATAGTCTATAAGAATCAGCTGCCAGTCTTTGGTAAAAAAAAAAATATTAAGATTACATGCAAGGTTTTGTTTTGAAGATTTTCCAATTTGAGAGAGAGAGAGGAGTGAAGCAAAAGCTGAAATGGGTAGAAAACCTTGCTGCTCAAAAGGAGAACTTATCAGAGGGGCTTGGAGTGCTATTGAGGACCAGATTCTGATAGATTACATCAAAATCAATGGCGAAGGAAAATGGGGAAATATTCCCAAGAAAGCTGGTGAGTAGTAAACTAGTACTGTTAGTTTTCATCAATATATATAGGGTTTTGCTAACGAGTGCCCTTAGGGCACTTGTTAAGGTTAATTAATATACTATTTATAGTAATAATATTGTATTAAATGCAAAAGTTGACAACTTTATTCATCATTTTCGATGCATTGGATGGAGATATTACTATATATAGTAACCTTAACAAGTGCCCCAAGGGCACTTGTTAGCAAAATCCATATATATATATATATATATCTATAAGACTTTGGGCTAAAATTACTGGTTTTGTTTGGCGCAGGCTTGAAGAGATGTGCAAAGAGTTGCAGGCATAGATGGCTAAACTATTTGAGACCTGATATAAAGAGGGGTAACATATCTGAACAAGAAGAAGATCTTATCATTAGACTTCACAAGTTGCTTGGCAACAGGTTTTTCTTCATTTTTTTTTTCATCATTCTTAATTTAATTTTTGTGCTTCTATAATGATTGGTTAAGATTGATCAAGACAGCATTAAAACTCCATTTTTAGCTTTTTATTTTTCTTTTTTCTCTCTTTCATTTGTAGTTTTTTTATTAATTTGTGGTGCTTGCAGATGGTCTTTGATAGCAGGGAGACTTCCAGGACGAACAGACAATGAGATAAAAAATTACTGGAACTCAACCTTAGGAAAGAAGGTTAGAGAATTAAAGCAACCCAAAGACGAAAATTTGAAGAAATCCAAGATACGACCATTGGCTGAAACCCTACAAACCAGTGCAATTAGAAGCAAGGCATCGAAGTGCTCTAAGTTTGTAGTCACCCAGCAGGAGCCATGTAAAGCTGAAAACTTTGATTTCGACCAGCTGGTGCATAATGCTAAACTGAAATCCCCAAAGAGTGATGGAACAGTGTGTACCACATGCGAGGAAACTCATTCAGAAAACTCAGCGATATTAATGGAGTTTGATATAGGGGAGTTTCTGGCGTTTGATATCTCCGATTCAGAGTTTTGGAACTACTGTCAGCTTAATAATACTAACAGAGAAGAAGCCGAAAGCAACTGTGTTGCTAGAGACACGTGGTTTTCTTCATCAGATCAACATCTTCGATTTTCTCAGGAAATGCTTCAAGATTAGGTAAGAAATGATAGTTTGTACTAATTTCTGGGCTCTATTTTGTAGATCGGTTTTTGTTTTCTTGAATTAATTCTAGTTAAGAAATTATAATTATATTGAAGAAAATCGGATGTAACAAAATTAACTTGGCTGTATAAATGTAAGTGCACATTCTAAAATTAAATCGGTATTTTCCATCTTTGCAGCTTAAATGAAAGGTGTTGGCAATGTAATTCTTCTCGCTAGCTGTTTTTTTTAATATAAATGATATTTTCCAAGTTTTAGTTTTATTATGTTGAATTTATTCAATTATATCCTGATTGTTAGTTGGTTAATTTGATTTCATTCAATGACTTATTATATAAAATTAATATTTGAATATGATTATAACTTTGCTTTTACTTGTAAATTCATAAATTTGGATATAAGAAAAAGTAAAAAAGAAAAGATCTGACATTTAACAGATTTAAAGTTCGAATCTTAGTATTTACAACTATTTCTTTATTTTTAAGTTGTAATTTCTTTTGTACCGAAAAAAAAAAGTGAAAAAATAGTTGCTCTGCAGTAAAACCCGGCCCAAAACAAGGCCCATGGAACAAGAAAATAGAAAAGAGGCACAAGACCCGGCAAATCTAGACCCAAAAGTAGCCCAAAACTGAATGGCCTGGCTGGGGGCTGCGCTGAAGGAAAAAAGAGAAAAGGAACAAGAACAAGAACAACTCATCCATAGCTTAATTATTCGGTACATGGTTGAAGGACGCCATCTTTTATGATTTTTATTTAGAGATGATGCTTCATAAGATTGTCATTAGTTAAGGGAAATGAAATTAATATATTTAAACATAATATTTAGTTCATATTTTTGTTAAATTTCACTTTATAATAATTATATGTCGCTTTTGAATATTATTAGTGTAATTTGATTCAACTTTGAGAGTGAGGTACCCTAAAATGGATAGAACTTTCAATATCAAGGTGGGATTATACGTGGGAAGTTGGACTCCTTTTCAAGACCAGATTCTCAGAGATTATATAAAAGGTGAAAATAGTGTCTAGTGGTCTTAATTAAAATGACATTTATAAAAAAATGTAATTAATGTTTATTTTTTTTTTTAAATTTAATAAAAATAATAATTAAATAAAAAATTTGCTAACAATAAAGTATTTTTTAAGATTAGTTAATATATTATCTATAATAATAATATTTTATTAAATACAGTAGTTAACAATTTTATTCATTATTTTTATTTAATAAAAATATTATTATATATAATAACTTTAAAAATATCCTAAAAAACTTATTAACAAAATCTATTAAATAATTTTTAATATATGTTTATAACCACCATTTAACTAAACCCTATCGGTGAAGGGAATTGGGAAGATGGTCAAATTATTAGTTTTCTTTAAACTTTGAACTTGAGTCAGTGAGTTAGCAGTAGCACTTTAATATGACAGCAAAGAATCACAGACAGGGGATGGGAGGGGAGGGGAGGAGTTAATTGCTGCTGGATGCTAAAGCTAATAAGCAAATCACAGACAGGGCAGAAAAACAAGTGGAGTGTTCTGCTGAAGCTGAAAAATCAGATGCAGCCATGTGAATCGGGTCACCCTGCGTGCTTTTACAACTGTTGTCGCGGCGAAGTCAAAAATATTGATGAGAAGTCAAAATATACATATAAAAATAAAAATCGTGTATGGAATAAACTTATCTAAGAATAGGATTATTCGTCGACTCGAATCGGGTCGGGCTTTGGACAAGATTTTTTTTTTGTTGCTATGTGAGCATAACACGACCTAATCCATGAACAACACTAGTATAAAAATATTAAATTTAAATATTATATATGATATTTTCTAACAATATATAAATTTCTTATAATGAAATATTTTTTTATTTTATTTTTTATTTTTAAATATTATAATTCATGTTGCATATGAAAAAAATTAATAAAAAATAAAATCTCAACGTCAAAAGATATTTATTGTTTAATTAAAATATGCATAAAATTATTTCATATTATAAAAGAAAATCATAAGATTACATATATTTAAAAACAAAAACAAAATAAGTTAAATACACAATTCGTAGTAGATATAATAGAATGAAAAATATTAAACAAAATAATTAATGTAAATGTATCTATTTAATTAATTGAAAAGATAAATAGAGAAAATTAAGCTAATAATAATGAATGAGATTTAAACTAAAAATGTTATTTAATTTATTATATCAAATAAATTCTACAAATGGAGGGTGAATTAAAAGATCAAATAAAATTTGGATAGATCAAACATAATTTTATTTTATTCTAAAATTTTAAAATTAAAAAAAAAAAAACAAATTAAAAAGTCAAACAAATTTAAAGGGTCAAACAAAATTTTACCTATATAAAAAAAAAGCTTAATAAATTTAAGGGGGGGGGGGGCGTGGCCCCTGCCTGCCCCCCTTGACTGCTGTTATCTCATCTGTTCATTAAAATCAAATGTACTCAGATTTCAGATTTTCTTAATTTCAACTCTACAGTGGAAGAGGAAGAGGGAAGCCTTATATCATATCTCTGTGTCGTCCCATGCGAGCGGCCAATGCCATGCAGGGCAAGGCAGGCCCCACGCCCACACGTACTCTCCAATTGCATGCACTGTTCCGAGGAGAAATTAAAGATATGCTACACTTTTTGCTCAAACAGATTCATCATCTACATCAAAAACATAAACCCATACCAGCAACTTTTCTTTCTTTCTTTTTTTTCGTTTGAAAAGTTGTATTTTGTAATATTTTTGGCATATCAATGAGTTAAAACAATAAGAACTTCATTTGTAAGTATTGAGTACTGTTTTTACTCAAGACCAGGGATTTAAATAGCCGGCACAACGCGATGCTACGACCGTTAAATAATGGTCGTGGCTCTCTCCGCCGTCGATATTCGCGATCGATATTTAGCACAATTGATCGCGGTAATGTTCGTTATGTCTGCAACCGCGATAAATACAACGCGACCGAAAACGCGTTCGCGACCGTAATTAAAATCCCTGTTCAAGACAGTGTTATTTTCTCTATCTGCAGTGTTATTTTCTCTCTCTGTTTCATTACAAGCCAAAACTCCCAACGAACAAAATGGACAATGAGAGAGCAAAAACAAATTTAAACTTAGCAGCCAAAGCAACGACATTATTATGAAGAGAAGAGGAAGTCATGGGATTGAGGTTCAAATTTTGAAACTAAAAATGAATTGTTTGGACTTTGGACCAAAACTATCCATGGTCCATAGGCAGATAATACAAAAGAAAAAACAAAGAATAAGAAAAAGCAATCTACCACATCAAGAAAAGAGGCCTACATTCATTTAGTTTGATCAACTACTTTTAGATGGATTGAAATTACTAATTCACGTCTTAACATATTTGGTCCTACATATTGCTTATACACAGTCAGTTGTAATGAAGATTTAGTTCAAACTCAAAGTTAATAGCAACAATATTGTGGAACTAAACACCATTGGAGCTGAAATCTTTGAGAATGAAAAAAGAATTACCTTGTAACCGAGGGAGTTTTACCAATCTATTCTTTATGTTCACCTCAATTCTCATTCTCCCCCATCATGGTCATTATCATCATCTTCTCGCTCACCTTCATTCTCCAAGTAGTTTCCAACTTTCCATGGCTTTCATTGTCCTTTCAATTGCCTCCTTGTACTACATTAATTCTAACGAACTGCACCATCAAAATCAAATTTTGGGGAGTTCATTTCAGAAATTTTAAGGTTCCCACTAGCGTTAACTTATGCAGTCCCAAGGTCTCTCTCAGGCATATAGGCTTCTAAAAAGTCTGAATCACATGGCTGTTGCATCTCAATATCACTGTTAATCAAAGGCCTAGGCGAAGTGGGACAAGTAATGGGTATTCTTGAGTAGAGCTGATCCAATTGGTCAAAATAAGTGCAGGTTTTAGATTGCAGAGAGCGCTTCTTACCATTTTCTTTGCTATTCCTGAAATACTTGTTAATGTTCTCCCATTTTTCTTTGCTTCTTTTGGCGCTTCTTTGATAACCAAGGGAAGCCATGAAAGAGCTTACCTCTTCCCAAAGAGGCCCCTTTAATCCAGGTTCTCGAAACTTTGATTCTAAGTTACATCGCACTTGAATCAAGGCCTCAACTTCAGCTCTAGGCCACCTGATATTGTTATCAACTTTCACAGGCGTGCTTTCATTTACAGGTTCGATTGCACTTTCTGGCTGCAGTAACAATGGAGTCCTTGCCGGAAGATTGATGCTTTGACCTGTAATTTTCTGCAAATAAGAAACAATAAGAGCATCTCTACTTGAAGCCAAAGCTTGTTCATGTGCTCTTGCAATGGCTTCTCTATTACGCTTTTCAGCCTCTTGTCGCCTCCATGATTCTTCTTCCGATGACCTTTCTTTATCCATTCTCTCAATGACTTCCAAGAACCTTTTATGAAGACCCTCTTGATGATCCGTCACTTGTTTCACCAAACTCTCAAAAAACACAACCATTGAACACAATTGCTCCTTCATTTTCTTCTTCCTCTTCTTCTTTTGAATCTTCCTTAATGAAGCTTCTTCTCCAATAGAAGTCTCTGATCCATGATCAACCCGAGTTGCAGCATTACCACCCAAACCATTGGCACCTACATTATGCCCTTGAAATTCACTTAAGGGCAAGGAAATACCAACATTTGCAGGTGAATTTTCACCAGTGAGAGCAGACCCAGAACCAGCTTGAGTAGTTTCTCCACCCTTTGCAAGGCCATAAATAACTTCAAGCTCACCAAAAAGTCTATATTTGTTATCCAAATTCTTGCTTCTCTCACTTGTAAATTGACCCGGTTGTTGCAAAACCTTGTTGTACTTATTCCCCTCTCTCTCTGTGGCTGCATCTCCAGTACACTGCCTATCTTCACATCTAGTTAGGGGCTTCCTGGTAAGATTTACACAAAACACATGGGTGACAAAGAAGTCAATTTAAAAAAGAAAAGAAATAAAGAGTACTACTTTAGATATTAATTATAATAAATTACCAAAAGGGTTCTTTGATGGGGGAATCTTCTTGGGGATGCCAACAATGGGGCGTCAAAAGGGAATGTTGTTGTGGCCGGCGATTTTCTGGAACATGCTGCTCATTTCCATGGAGAAAAGTAGAATCATTTTGTTGATGATTCAAAGCTAAAGCAGCCTCTTTTTTCCCACTATTTTCAATTTCATCAAGACCCTTCTTGAAATCGACAGCCGAAAAGGGTACTTGTTGATGGACATGGTGATGATGATGATGATGAACAGGCTCTGCTTGTTGTTGTTGTTGAAATGGTTGAAACTGATGATGATGATGTTGGAAAAGGTGATGGGTAACAGGACCCAAATGTTGCTGGAAAAGGTTTTGATGTTGTTTCTGTTGCTGTTGAGAATGGAATGGGTAATTAGAATGAAAAACAGATTGTTGTGGTTGACTATGATGAGGATTGGAAATGGAGAAAACTGAGGAAGAAGAAGAAGAACCGTCTTCATCCATTAACTGCTGTTGCTGTAGATTATGTGAACCATATTTAACAGGATGCATAGTTTTTTTTTTTTAAGGTTTTTATTTGGTATAAAATGTAAATGGAGGAAGACCCAAATACAGATATATATATATATATATATATATATATAGAGAGAGAGAGAGAGAATTGAAAGAGGCTTAAAAGGGTTTAGACTGGGAGTGAGAGAGGAGGCAGCGTAGAGACGAAACATAGAAGGAAAAAAAAAAAAAAAAAGCTGTTACATGGGAATGGGACAGATACTTCTACAATTCCTCTTTTGCTTTGTAGTTAGGGTTTTGGTTTATCCCAAAAATAAAAATAAAAATTCACTTTTTTGTGGTTTTTTTATTACAATATAGCAAAAAAAAAAAATTACGAAATTACCGTTGGTTTTAGATTATTTTCCAAAATACGGCTATTTTTTTATTTTTTTTCTAGCTGGGAAATCGCTTTTGAAAATTTGTAAAAAACACCAAGGGAAATCGTGGCGATTTCCCTTGTTATTTTTAGCAAATTTTGCTAAAATCATGAAGGGAAATCGCCATGGGGGTGGCGATTTCCCTTCATGTATAATTTTTTTTTTAATTAATAAACAAAAATTAAAATTTAAACAAAAATTTAATTTAATTTGATAAATTTATTTTTAAAAATTATAAATTAAATTAAAATATTTTTTTATAGGTTTGGTTATTTATTTTTTTTAAATATATATTAAAAATGTAATTTAATTTATTATTACAATTTTATAAAAATAAAAATATATTTCTTATTAAAATTTAAAAAGAAGATTATATTTTTTATTAAAATTTTATATCAAAAATTTTATTTTTTATAATTTTGTAATATTATAAAAAAGAAAATTTAATTTATATCAAAAATAATTTAATGATGTAAAATGTAAAAAAAAAAATTTAAAGAAATTTATCGAGTCACTTTTTTAAATAAAGAAGTTATTTTTAAGTTGGTATCGTAAAATAATTTTTTTAATTTGATTAGTTTTTTTGAGTTGGTATTCGATTAACTCGTGACATCAATTTAATCATTGTTTTTAATAATAGTATATATTGTTACAGTTTAAAACTAGATATTTGATAAAATAATTTTAATTTAATTTATGATTAAAATTTTATTTCTTATTAAAATTTAAAAAGAAAATTAAATTAAAATGAAAAAAAAGAAAAGCAACTTATCATGTAATTTGGATTATTATATTAAAATTAAATAACAACATTAAGATATAAATTAAAATAAAATATAACAATTAATTTCCGAACAAATTTAAAATAAATAACATGAAATGCAAAACATATAAATTTATATTAGAAATTTAAAACACATTACAATTATTCTAATTATTGCGTGGTGTAGAGCAACAGTGTCGAGCTCTTCTAGTGCGTGGTGGTTGCACCCGTCGTTCAACGTCGTCAGTGGCACGTATTCGCGGTCCACCACGACCTCTTGCTATAACCGCCACTGGTTCCGGTTGTATGTCATCAGTCGTTTCATCCGTATCAAAAATTTGAAACCCACTGCTGGATGAGCCAACACCTAGTTCACCCATAACGGGAACCTGACTACTAGATGCACCCATAAATGATGTAGCATCAAATGCTGACGAAGGGGTTCCAAACTGATACATGGATGTTAAATATGCTGAACTTGGACTTAGGACGGGGAGTTGGTCATCTAACCTCGTTCTTGGCGGTGATGGTCGGTAACACTCATCAACGTCATATCCGGGGTGACTTACGGAATAACGATGGCTGGATGGTACTCCATGATCCCGTTCAGGTTCAGGATGATCAAATGACATCCTCGGTGCTGTGAACTCCGATGAGGTCGGTTGACGCGTTCGCCCACGTTGTCGGCGAGGTCTAGGAGCATCCATATCCTGTGTCGGAGGGACTGGAGCTGAAGTTTGTCCGGTAAATGGCATACTCTTAACATCCTCGTGCATCGGCGGTGGACAAACGAAAGGCCGACCTTCATTTCTATACCATCTTATGTAATCAGCAGATGGGTTGAAATTATTACCAACAATCGGGTAACCTGTCGGAATTCGTTGAAAACGTATGTTCCACCATTGGATCCAATGTTCATGCTTCGCGGGCCAGAATTCATCATTACGACCACGCATATCGACCTTGTGAAGCTTATCAAGGTTCACCGGGGCTGCAGGAATTGGTTGTTGCATCCCAAATTGTCGCAACACCCGGTCAGTTTGGTGCCACTCTACATATGAAAAGCATATCAATGCTGTGTTTGCTTTCCATATATTGAAATTATTGTAGGCATCTGATGGGAGGCATGCCATAATTTCACTCGAGGAATATGGCATCCACAGAAACTGCGAATAATTATTACAAATTATTAGTTTCATATGGATTAAATAAATAAAAAAAAAACTTCAATGTAACAATCGAAATATTTACCTTATCATATCCTAGTCGATCTAGTCGTAGTCTTATACTTGCAAGATCGGTCGGAGTCTCTGTAAAATCTCTACCCGTACTCCTACTCCACCTATTAAAATGCATATAATATCTTAATGACCTATAAAAATACAAGTTCGTACAAAATTAATAAAATAGTAAAGATTATTACCTGCTTGCAAGGGGGTATACAGCCGAAATATCCACGCGCGGAGTAAGAAATGGTAGCCGATACCAAGCCTATGATTGTAGAAGCACTAGACATCCACCTATGTCATGGATTTTTGGAACTGTAGCTCGGCAAAGTTCTCTATACAAAA
Source organism: Fremontodendron californicum (assembly GCA_030761205.1). NCBI lineage: Eukaryota > Viridiplantae > Streptophyta > Magnoliopsida > Malvales > Malvaceae > Fremontodendron > Fremontodendron californicum. Next base: position 3,300,276 of record JAULJL010000003.1, read on the forward strand.
CCGCCAAACACGCAGAACCCCAACTATAATTTGCTGCTTGCTCTAAATCACGTAGCAATGGAAGATACATTAAATGTACCCGACTGCTCGATTTGTCAGGCATCAGTAATCCTCCAATCAAACGTAAAATATATGCTCTAGCAGCATATTGTATTTGTTGTTCGGTTGCATGTAATGGCAGATTTTGAAACGATTTCAACCAAGTCAGTCTCACCGTTGAGCCAGATACATAGTCTTCTGGAGGTACCTCACCCAATAGATCTTGACACACTTCATTCCAATCTAGCAGGCTTCCGCCTGTAACTGCATCGCCATGGATCGGAAGTCCAAGTTGCAGCGCAACATCTTCGAGACTGACCGTGCATTCACCACATGGAAAATGAAAAGTGTGCGTCTCGGGTCTCCATCGTTCGACCAACGCAGAGATTAAATCGGGTTGTATCACAAGTCGTCGAATTTGACTTGCGTGATAAAATCCGGCTCTTCTTAAGTGGTCGATAATATAAGGATGCGGGTCCTCCAATGTAAATTTTCTCGCACGTAATACGCGACGAGTTTCCTGTTATAATAATAAAAATTAATATATTAAAAAACTATAACAATTAAAAATTAATAAATAAAACTATAAAATAACAAAATAATAATAATATAATATAATATAATATAATATAAACAATAATAATATAATATAATATAAAACAATAATAATATAATATAATATATTATAATATAAACAATAATAATATAATATAAAACAATAATAATATAATATAATATAAACAATAATAATATAATATAAAACAATAATAATATAAAAAACAATAATAATATAATATAATATAAACAATAATAATATAATATAATATAAACAATAATAATATAATATAATATAAAACAATAATAATATAAAAAACTATAATAATATAATATAATATAAAACAATAATAATATAAAAAACAATAATAATATAATATAATATAAACAATAATAATATAATATAATATAACACAATAATAATATAAAAAATAATAATAATATAAAAAACAATAATAATATAAAAAATAATAATAACATAAAAAATAATAATAATATAAAAAACAATAATAATATAACAATTTACTTACCTCGTTAAATATAACCTCCGAGATGTGATTTTCTTGTAACCTCAATAGTGAAGCCATTTCAAAATATTGTTGTAGAAAAAAAAAATTTGTAGAAAGAAATTTTTTTTTGTAGAAAAATGAAAAATTGTTGAAAGAAAATGAAAATTTGAATGAGAGGAATGAAAATTTGAAGGAGAGGAGGGGGTATTTATAGATAAAATGAGTGGGGTGGGGGGTGTGGGGGGAGGGGGGCAACGGTCATATGAAAGTTGCCCCCCTTTCAAAATTTTTTTTTCTAATTTGTTTTTTTTATTTCAAATTTAAAATTAAAAAAAAATTCAAAATATTAAATTATAAAAAAACCTAAAATATATTTTACGAATTTTTAATTTTTTTAAAATTATAAAAAAATATTTTAATTTAATTTATAATTTTTAAAAATAAATTTATCAAATAAAAATAAATTTTTGTTTAAATATAATTTTTGTTTATTAATTAAAAAAAAATATTCATGAAGGGAAATCGCCACCCCCCATGGCGATTTCCCTTCATGATTTTAGCAAATTTTGCTAAATTTACCAAAGGAAATCGCCATGGGGGGTGGCGATTTCCCTTGGTATTTTTTTGCAAATTTGCAAAAAACACCAAGGAAAATCACCACCCCCCATGGCGATTTCTCTTGGTGTTTTTTACAAATTTTCAAAAAAAAAAACGCTGGGAAATCGCCATGGGGGATGGCGATTTCCCAGTTAGAAAAAAAAAAAGCCGTATTTTGGGAAATAATCAAAAACCAACGGTAATTTGGTTTTTTTTTTTTTCTTTTACTATATTATAGTAAAAAAACCCTTTTTTGTTCCTTATTAAAAAGTAAAAAGAAGTATTAGGGGATTATAAATTATTAGATTTATTCACGGACTTAGACCCAACATAAATTGGATTTTGGATAAAATTTAAAGTTAAAGTTTGATTCAATCTTACATGAAATATTATTTTTTATTTAATTTTAATTTAAAATATTAATATATGAATATTTTTCAATATTTTCAAAGTATCTAATATATTAATTAAACGAATTGGACTTGAATCTGAGCTTAATATTTGAAAATATTAACTCGATTTAACTGAAACCATATACATAGATTAATAGATACGTGTGTTCATTATCCCTTCAATCTCTTTTCTTTTCAACCAAACGGAACCAAAGGCTAACAAAAAGGAATAAAGTGATAAATGGAGCGTGCAGCCAAATTAAATGAATATTTTTTTTTTATCTCAAAAAATTTAAGTGAAAAGAGATTATTTCAATTCAGAATCAAAATATATTACAAATTTTATAAAAAGTTAATAGCCACCAAATAAAATTATTGATGAAATTTGATATCTAATATTTATTAAAATATTAATAAATACATTCAACCAATTAAATCAAATTTATGTGAGCAAATTAAATGAAGAGTTGGGCTGAGTACTAGAATATTGAAGGCAAAGGGCAATAGTAGTAGGGTCCCAAAAGGTTCGTAGTATTTTGTATATGGAAGAAGAAACGTGACCACGTGGTTTGAGTGCAGACATGACATGAGACATGGGAGACAGGGTTTGGTAAGTATGCAATTGATGTGCACGTGATTTCATTACAGTACATTGTCCTCATGTCTCCTCCCCATCTTTTTAATTTCTCTGTCTGCTCACTAATACTACTTAGATCTTATAATTCATATATTTATATCATATTTATATATTTTATTATATCATAATTATATTTAAGATATTTTATATATTTTTAATTTTGATATATTAATAATTAGTATTATATAAATTTTAAAATATTCGTATATTCGTATTGTGTTTATATTATTTTTTCGTATCATATTTATATCATATAATCATATTATGTTCAATATTATCAAGTCTACCATTACTCTACTTTGACATTACAGTTGCATGCACCACCCCGTCACTCTCCCAACTCTCAATCCTCCAATTCCTTTCTTCTAAAGGGAAAATCCCTGCCATAGATTGTAATGGAACCATGGAAAGCATCTTCAATTTTTCATGTCGGTGGGATTTGAGAACTATTGCTATTTGCTATATATGATTAATTTTGTTAGATGTTAAGGTTAAAGTAATAATTATCAATAATTGTATAATTTGTTAATAAAATATTGAATTTTTAATTTCAATGTGATTAAGGTTCAATTCAATCTTGGTCAAAGTGCTTAGGAGATATTTGTATTATATCATCTAATGCAAATGAATCATAAAATTGTATAATTTAATTCTTAATCTTTTAAAATTGAAGCAAAAAGATAATCAGTAACTGGACCAATGTGAACCGTTAAAAAAAATGATGTGACATTTAAAATCTATTCAAATACTGATGTGACACTAATAAAATAAATTGCTTTATTTAGTCCATGTTATCTTAAAATTATATATTTTATTAGTGATACGTCAGTATTTTAACAGATTTTAAATGTTACATCATTTTTTAATGATTCACGTTAGTCCGATTACTTATTTTATATTTTTGCTTCAATTTTTAAAAATTGAAATTACTTAATTTTATAATATAAAAATTAATTTATATTAAAAGATATAATACAGAGGCTTTCAAAATACTTTGACCATTAAATCCTACAACTTCAAATACAAAAAAAAAAAAAATAATGTTTCTTTCTTCTAATTTCTGCTGGGCTTGCAAATGCAAATAGTATTAAACTAGAGATGTAAGTAAACTTTCACTTAAACCCGTTAGAGCCCAAATGGCCCAAAGTCTATAACAAATGTTAAAAAGGGAAAGTTCCAATCGACCCAAAAGACAATTGCACCTTGAATCTGCCTTTTGTTTTACTCTTTTTCCTCTCTGATTGCCATTATTAATTCTTTGTTGCCGTCATTTAGTTCCAGATATATGCTGTTTTACCCTCTCTCTCTCTTTTTTTCTTCCACCCTCTTTCCTTCTTTTATCTTTTCCTCATACCAAACCAAACGCAGCGTTAATGATCAGCGTTTGATCTTTACAACGTCTTTTAATGGCAGGCTCTCCTGGACAAATTCCAAGGTCGAAATCTTCGCTGAACAAGACTGACAGTTTCCTTTCTCACTTGACAAGGAAATACGTATTTAAAAGTATTTATGTTTTGATTTTTGGGAGTAGCTACTCTTGAAATAGAACAATCTGAATTGATATTTGGATAATGGAAAATTGACATTTAATTCCACTTGTCAATCCAAGGAAAAACCTTAGTCAACACTTAGGACAGAACTGAAACTGGAGGATTTTCCTTGGATTACCAAAGGCTCTTTGGCTATAGCAGCTTAAGAACAAATGTTAATTATTACAACAACTTGATGCAAAAGAGACAACGTTCAAATATCATGCAAAGTTAAGCCAGCTCTCATTCATTTCAAAAAATTCACTCATCCACTCCAAATTAAGAGGCTCTTCGTTATAAAAATCGAAGAAGGTATCACCAATGAAGCAAGATGTGGAGTCATCGTTTATCTTTGACGTACCTTCTTCACTTCCCTTTGGTACAAAGATCATCTCGCTTTCCTTAGAATTCTCAAGCACCGATTCTTGCATTTTGGATCCTTCGTTTTGATTCTCATTTTGCTTTATTTTCTTGCTCAAATGAGAATTCCAATAGTTCTTGATTTGATTATCAGTTCGACCTGGTAGTCTTCCAGCAATCAAAGACCATCTAAACGATAATGAATGTGATTCAGTCATTGACCAATTAATTCCACAAGTATAAAACATATGTATGACTAACTTACCTGTTTCCAAGCAGTTTATGAAGCCTTAGTATCAAGTCCTCTTCTTGGTCTGATATGTTGCCTCTCTTTATATTGGGCCTAAGATAATTCATCCATCTCAATCTGCAACTCTTTCCACATCTGTTTAGACCTGAAACAAAAATGGAAACCATAAATCCTTTTTAAGATAAAATAGTGTTTGATATATATATATGGTTGAATGAGTTGGAACACTTATATATATTATCAGTGAACCTGCTTTTGCTGCAATTGATTTCCACCTCTTTGGACCATGAACTTCAATGACTTGAGCAAGCTTTTGGTCTTCTTCAGCTGTCCAAGATCCTCTATTATTGACTTCTTTCCTCTTGCATTTAGTGCTTACAGGAGCCATTGGCATCTTCTTTCACTTTCTAATTCCTATATGTTTTCAAGCAAATCTGAATTCTATGGGCAAAGCATCCAGTAATTACCAGAGAATGAGAGAGAGTGGGGGAGCTAGGGAATTGCAAATGCTAAGTTGGCAAGGGATATTTATGGGTTCAGAAGTTGCTACATTAAGTAGATTTTCTAGCTACCTTTCCTTGTGAAGAATATGAAACCCAACTAACCATTTATAAATAAGAGCTGGGATTTGGAGTCTGAAAGTTTGGTATCTGGCTGATGATTGTAGAATAAAAGAGAATCTAGCATGTTTGATGTTCATACACAAGATTAATTCATTAGTACTGATCATATCCAATCCAATGGCTGTTATTCCCCCAATCAAATTAAAGACCCTACTTTATACAATATTATGCCACTAAATATCAAATAAAATATAGTAGTATATAGTAAACAAACACTGGGAAATGAAACTTCTTTTTTGCATGTGATGTTTTATAATTTTATTAGAGAATTGGAACTGAGGTATGATGAGAACAAGGATAAGCAGACTGAGGACAAACAAGAGAGTCAAATTATTAGAGATAAACAACAGTCAAAACCATCATTATTTTACGTGACCTCTCTGTCATTCAGGGAATATCAAAGTACACTCAGAAAACAAAAAAGTGAAACATAAATAATTGTGTTGATTGGCCCATAGATTCTTCTTCATCCCTGAGTTGGAAATATTGCATGACGCATTACTCTTATAAGCACATGATTTTTTTAAAAATAAGTCACCATATGAAAATAGTGAAAAAATTACAAAAATTGAAATTGAAATTTTAAATTTATTGAATGTTATTTATTAAAAATAACTTGTCCACATTTGCTTAGGATACAAACTCCACCCCCCCACTTAAAACCTGTCAAGACTATAACGTTTAGGCCTTGATCTTGGACCCGGATGGTTCTCAATTCCAAAATCCAAATCCTATATTTTTAATTATTGGAATATAATATTTAACTTTAATTTAAGTCTGAAAATAAACAAATTTAAAAAAACAGAGATAAGGGAGCCCCTTAGTGTCCAAGCTGCTCCCACATCCCTGCCATCATTACTTAGTTGTATAGGTGTTTCATGCGTATAGTAAATTAGTGAATGATTAGGGTAACGACCGGTTTCTTCATTAAAAAAATTTGGGGCTTAGTTAGAATAATCATGACAATTATCTACCTTGGAGTTTGGGATCTAATTCTTAATCATTTGTAGAAAACTCGATCCTATAAAATTACAACAGTTTGTTTGTATAAAGTCAATGACCTTTAAACCAACAAGGAACAAAATTGGAAGTAAATAATCATTCAAAGGTTTGGGAAAGTGGTATATTTTATTGACTGCAATTATTATGCTAACTTGGGTAGCTAAATTCAGTTAGCTAAGCTAGGCAGATATGTGGGATATCTAACTCCGTTATAACCAAAACCACCATTCAAAGACAAAGATTAATTGATAATCACTATAGACTCTTTTTTATGTAAGCTTGAAAATCAGGGTTTGATTTTTTTTTTTTTTGAATTTAATAGCACCAATGATCCTCAATTTATAGGATATATTTTATATTGGTCCTTAAACTTCAAAACGTATCAATCAGGTTCCCAATGTTAAAGCTTTGTATAAATGTAGTACTTTCGTTACTCAGACCGTCAAAAATGACATTAAATGACAGATGGCATATGACTTGTAAATTATAAAAATGCCATTTGTTGATGTAATCCTTGTTTTTGTCTTTATTTCTTTATTTTCTTTCTTTTCAAATTTATATTTTCCTTTCCCTTTTTTATATTACAAAAAATAATTTAAATTAATTTTTTGAAAATATAATTAATTTATAAACATATAAAATATTTATTTAAATTAATTTTATAAAAACTATTTTTAATTTTTTTGTTCTTTTCTTTTTCTCATTTTATATTCTTTATAAATAAACTAAAATATAAATAATAATTTATATTATATTAAATTAATTTTATAAATATTAAGTTAATTTTATAAATATTAAATAATTTATTAAAAGTATAAAGTATTTATTTACATTAATTTTATAAAAAATATTTTAAGTTTGTTTTTACTCTTTTCTCTTTTTTCTTTTTTCTTTTCCCTTTTTTCTTGTTAATAAATAAATACAAAGAAGAAAAAAATAATTTATAATATAATTATGATAAATTTTTTAAAAAATAAATAATTTATAAAAAATATAAAAATATTTATTTACTTTAATTTATAAAAATAAATTTTCTTTTCTTTTTTATTTACTGTTATAAATAATTAAATAAAAATTAATTATTTTGTAATAATTAAATAATTTATAAAAAATAATATATTTATTTTAATTAATTAAAAAAATATTTTCCTTTTTTCTTTCTTTGCTTTTATAAATAAATTAATTTTGTAAAAGATTAAATAATTTATCAAATATAAATATTTATTTACATTATTTTTTTGTAAATATTATTTTTTTTTACTTTTTACTTTTTTTTCATTTTATTCTCTCCACTTAACTCTCGTCCATCGAAAAAGAAAAATTTGAATTTCCACCGCAAGTGCGAGCTTGCGAAGAATCAGACTGCTATTCGTAAAACTCAATAGGCATTGCAAGAGGCCGAATTTGATCCCTCGCGCTAGATCGAGGAGGATCTGATTTGGCTTTTTATGACAGATTCGGTCAAGGTAGTTGTCGCCTTAACTTCAGCATTGAAGTTGACATAAAAAATATAAAATTTTAATTAAATGAATGTAAATAAATATTTTATATTTATAAATTATTTTTTTTAAAAATAATTTATTTAGAAAAATAAAAATAAAAAGGACAAAAGAAATAAGAAATAAGAAATAAGAAAAAGGAAAAAAATTATAAAATTAACGTAAATAAATATATTATATTTTTTAAATTATTTTATTTTTGAAAATTTAATTTAATTTAATTTATTTATAAAGCAGAAAAATGGAAAAGGAAAAAAAGTAAAAAAAGTTAAATATTTGTATAATATTAATGCAAATAAATATTTTATATTTTTTTATAAATTATTATTTTTTATAAAATTAGTTTAAATTATAATATAATAATTATTTTTTATTTATAAGGAGGAGAAAAAAGAAAAATATAATAAAAAAGAAATAAATTATATAAATTATATTAATATATTTTATATTAATTAAAAAAAAGGAAAAAATTGAAAAGTAAAACAAGAATAAAGAAATAAAGACAAAAACAAGGATTACATCAGCATATGGTATTTTTGTAATTTACACGTTATATGACATCTATCATTTAACAGCATTTTTGACGGTCTGAGTAACGGAAGGACTACATTGATACAAAACTATAACATTGGAGACCTGATTGATACGTTTTGAAGTTTATGGACCATTATAAAATATTTCTTATAGTTTGGGGATCATTGATGCTATTAACTCTTTTTTTGGAGGATAAAATAATTTTTAAATATAGCTAATAAGCCAATCAATCTAGCTAAAAGTCTAGTTGGTTCATGTCGTGATCCTTAAGAGATGACATTCAATAGATTTTGAATTCGAATCTCAACATTCGTAATTTTTTTTTTATCTCTAAATTACGATTTTCTTTAGGGATATTGTCATGAATAGCCCCTGAAGTTTATCAAATTTGTCAATGTGGTACCTGTACTTTAAAAATGTTCAATGTGGTACCTGTACTATCAAACCGTGTATCAATATAGTATTTTGACTTAACACCGTTAAATATAGATGATGATGTGGCATTGACCAATCAGGTGATGACACGTGGCAGCACCTGATTTTTTAGAAATTAATATCTGATTTTTTGTAAATATATATTTTAAAATTAAATAAAAAATATTTTAAAAATTAATATCTAATTTTTTAAAAAACTTAAAAAATTATATTAAAATAATAATAAATTTTAAAATTATATTTTTTAAATTAAATTCTATTTTTTAAATTCAAAATTTTAAAAAATAACAAAATTAAAATATTTAACTAAAATTATTTTTAAAATATAAAATATTTTAAAATTAAATACTAAATCATTTATAATATCTAAAACTTTTTAAAAATATATATTTTTTAAAAATTTATTTTTTAAAATTACAAAAATTAAACTATGAAATTATTTTAATTCTTTAAAAAAATATTTATTAAAAAATTACAAAAATTAAATATGAAATTAATTTTTTTAATTTTTTAAAAAATATTTATTATTTTTTTAAAGTTAATACACGTGGCATCATTATATAGTGCCACATGTCATCATTATATTTTTAAAATAATATTATTTTTATTTTTAAAATTAAAATAATAATTTTTTAGTTAGTACACGTGGCATCGTTATATGGTGCCACGTGTCAAGTTTTCATTAGATACAAAAGCTACGTCATCAATTTTTAACGGTGTTACTGACAGGTACTATAATAGCATAAGGAATGTAAACTTTAAGTACCAAAATAAACATTTTTAAAGTATATATACTACATTGATAAATTTGATAAACTTTAGGGACCATTCAAGACATTATCCCTTTTCTTTATATATAAAAAATAATGTCATGAATAATCTCTGAAATTTATCAAATTTGTCAATGTGATACCTGTATTTTAAAAATGTTCAATGTGGTATCTGAACTATCAAACCTTATATCAATGTGGTACCTTGATCAAACACCGTTAAATATAGATGATGATGTGGCATTGATCAATCAGGTGATGACACGTGGCAACATATGATTTTTTAGAAATTAGTATTTGATTTTTTTGTAAATTTTTTTTGTAAAATTTATAAAAAAAAATTTAAAAAATTTAAAAAAAATTTAAATTTTAAAATTATATTTTTAAAAATTAATATCTATTTTTTTAAAAAAATTTATATTAAAAGTATAAAATTATATTTTTAAAAATTAAATTTGTTTTTTATTAAAATTATTTTAAAAATTAAAAAATATTTGAAAAATATTTAAAAATAAAAAAATATTTTAAAAAATAAAATATTTTACTAAAATTATTTTTAAAATATAAAATATTTTAAAATTACTTGTGACAAAAATCTGAGATTTTTTAAAAAATATTTTTTAAAATTACAAAAAATCAAAATATAAAATTATTTTATTTTTAAAATTTTTTAACAATATTTATTAAAAATTACATAAATTAAAATATTAAATTAAAATATTTTATTATTTTAATTTTTGTTAAAATATTTATTAAAATTAAAAGGTGGAGAGAGAAAAAAAAGAATTTTTTAAAAAAAAATTAAAATAATATTTTTTATTATTATTACACGTGGCATCACTGTGTGGTGTCACGTATAAAAGAAAAACTATAATTTTAATTTTTAAATTAAAATAATAAATGTTTTAGGTAATACACGTGGCATCATTATATGGTACCAAGTGTCAAGTTTTTATTGGATTCCAAAGTCACGTCATCAATTTTTTATGGTATTACTGGCAGATACCACAATAACAAACAGAGTGAAAACGTTAAGTACCAAAATAAATATTTTTAAAGTACAGATACCACATTGATAAATTTCATGGGCTATTCATGACATTAACCCATTAAAAAAAAGTATAGTTGAAATGAATAGTCACACTTCTAAACTTCTTCCAAAAGAAAATATAAAATATTCATAGTTCATACTCTCTTCCTCCCAAGACCAATTTGAAGAGACAAAAAAGTTCGGTAAAAATTCCCAATGAAAAATAAAATAAAATTACTATACTATATTTTCCTGAATGTCATGAAAAATGTTGGATTCTCTCTATGATGTTAAAGTTTTGTGTTCTTTCAAAATTGCAACCATATATATTTTCAAATTTCATCCCCAAAAATTAGTACTCTTCATAACAAGGAACACCCTCCAAAATCACCCATCACCTCACACTTTGTTTTTTCTTGATAAGACAAACAATTTTGTCTACCCAATTATGATTTTTCTAGTTTTTTTGTCCTTTAGACATCGACAATTGTAGAAGATGTATGTATCTCTTTTGCTGGGTATTAGGAGAAGGAATAGGCCAAAAATGCTGCTACAAGTTGATGCTGTCAATGCCAAAATGCGCCATTCATTGCCAGCTCTGAGTTGAATCAGTATATATCAACATCATCTTACCTTTTCTTTTTTATCATTTATGAATTCTAAGCAATAGGGCGTTCAGGTAATATATGTTCTTCACAATGGAATTCGTATTCTAACCCCATTCACTTCACTTCGCTGTCCACTGATGTTGGATAGCTATATATTCTTCTGCAAAACACAGAGGAATATAGGAAGATAATTACTTCACAAAAATTGACTGGAAATTTTCGTCATTTACCACCATATTTTGTCTTACCCTGAACTTTTATTCAGATACCATACACAAGAAATGAAAAAAAACATAGCTGGCTAGTCGAATTCTATGCACAAATCACGTGAGAGAATATGGGTTTGATTTTGCATGATGATGGGTTGCTAGAGACTGAGATTATTATAATATATATATATTTATATAATATATATTTTTTACAAAGTGAGGCCGAGGTTTAAGTGAATAAGATAAGGGAAATTGGCCTAGAAGTTAACAGCTGGTTCTTGGAGAAATGACACGTGTCTATAACAAACACAAGACAATATGTTATTCGTGCTTATCAAATTCAAGAATTATCATTTTACAGGAAAAAAATGCATACAACTTGAAGGTTATACTATGCTAAATCAGAGATCAGACGGTTCCAATTCATCCAACACTTGAGTTTGATTAGACGTTGATGATCTCAATGGTGGAAAATACCTGAAATTTTGCAGGTTCAACATGTTGGCAATGTTGCAAATTACTCTTTTATGACTTGACTGCAAGGAAGAAGATGATGGGTTATATCAAATCGAAAGAAAAAAAAAAAGCCATTCCATTTCTGGGAATATGCTTTTTTTTTCATAAAGTACAGAGAATAAAGCTGGCCATAAACTGAAGATGAGCCATCATAGATAGCAACTGTTTCAAAGACTGAATAATGATAGTGGAAAGTTCAAATTCTAAATCATTGTGAAGAAATACTATTGTCATTGGCTATGTTATTGGGACCTAGGTCGATATAGTGGAATTTTCTCTTTTTTAAATAAGAAAATATATATATATATATTTACAAGGCATAGGACAAAATCTTGAGCATTTTCCAGATTTCAATCAAAGATTACCCATTTGAATGCTAGCAAAAGTGCACAACTGTTACTCAGCCATCTCAAATGAAGGCCTTCATTTCACAATAAATCAATGATAGACTGTTTGAGAGACCTACTTGAAGGGGAAACAATAATTGGCAGTGGCAATATCTCAAATTAACATACAAGATACTGTCATCTAAAGGGAAATTATTGTATTTTTAACTAGTTCTACTTTTCAATTACTACTCACTACTATCTTTAGCATATGGAACCTGATTAGATGGGTTCTTATCCAAGCATTTCTTTTTTCTGTTGATTTTTCATTGCCAATCCAGCTAAAAAGGATCTAATTTTTCTCCTATGTTTGGAATTTTAAGGACATGGAATAGAATGTTTGCCTAAAGATGAACCAGACCAGACGGCTAATGGAGTTATATTATCTCAGAACATTTTTATCTGTTTGGATTATATCTTTAGATAAAGTGAAACATTTGTTTCTAGTTTAGATATAATTGAATGCATTCTCAGCAATTCACCAAATAGTGGGAATATTTTGTCAGAATAATCTGCCTAACAGACAACTCTGAATATGAACTTGGATATAAGCTAAATATTGACTAAAAAGAAGAGAATCAAATTTCTATTATGTGGCATAGATTGTCTAGTTCCTCCATGACAACAGCTAGCACCAAGGTTTGCTAATATATATTTCTTAAGTTTCAGGTGATTGGCAAAACGAATTTCAGGTAAGATATTACTTCCATTCAAACAATGCAGGCAAATATGGAATCAAATAAAGTTTTGTTGTGACACTATGGGAAGACAAAATCAGACCGACCCTCATCATATCAGTTGAATCATATACCATAAAATTAACAATGAAATCAACTTGAAGGAAAAGGCAAATCTGCTACTCTTTAGTCAAGGATTAATGGATTATCCATGCAATCAGGGAAGAATATATCCCAATTAAGAGCTCAAAATCATCTGAAATCAACTGTATGTAGACCTAATTAAGTAAACTAATTTCAATATTACAAAGTTCATGGTTATCGAGCAGTTGCTGTAGACTTTTCGTTTAGCAGCTACAGCAAGGATGCACATTCTTATCCAGCACAGCACCTTCTTTTTTTTTTTTTTTGTCAAAACCAGTATGAATTTTGGAATGAAATTCCAAGGTCCAATTGACATCCATGCAAAATAAATGACAGAAGAATGAAGATCATTAAGCCTTACCTGTTATAGATGATACCTATGTTGCTCCGGCTCTTCATTTTTCTTGAAGTACTCGTGTCCGATACTCGTGTCTGACGCATATCTGAACATGGATATGTGGATATGATCTTCCAAAAACCCTCCAAATACATGAAAATCTTGGGAAAAAATAAACATACATGTGTCCGACACTCACACCCGAGTCCGAGTAACATAGGATGATACAATAGGATTTGAAACTATTAAACAATATCTCATCTGAGCATCAAGTCCTGTCAGGACAGGATTTTTAAAGCTCCCCTGTTTATTCATACAGTCACTTTTAAGTGATGGCATCCAGCAGATTTAAGTTTCAAATCCCAGTATTTATAACCACTTTCTCTATCTCCAGACTGCGAAAGCTCCCCTGTTTGTAAGTTCTGACCCATAATTATTAGTTATTTGATAATAGATTATAGTAATACAAGAAAGATTGGTATTTCCAACCCCAATTAGTTAGCAAAAGATATATTGTTTGTTTACATTATTACAAGAAAACACTTATCTTTAGGAAGGCAAATTATGTCTTTGCCTTATTGGCTTTTTGTGTTTGTTCTCATCAAGAAAAAAGAAGAAAAAAACAACTGATGTCACAAAATTCTCAGCTCCAATATTCAACTGCAAGATCCATTGCGGCTATTCAACCTTAACAAACAACCCTACAAGATTGATATCTCACGAAATCTATCAGCAAATATAGTCAAAAAAACAACAGATTTAAAATTCTTTAGGCGTGACGACCCAACTTCAATTTGCATCACACAATCATATACTTATATGAGATATTAAAATTTAAAACTTGAGTTCTTTCTTTCTTTTAGATGACCATGAAATCATCTCGTTTTCAAACTGATTCATGTGGCCTAACCTTTGCATCAGAATATCAGATTAAGCACAGGATAATATCTTTGAAAGTTGAAACAAATGAATGTTCCAAAAACATGTACCTAAATAATCTAAAATACCCCCCTTTTTTTTTTTTTTCTTTCAATACTATTACTAATTAATATAAGAGACCGAATTTCTTCAAAATAATCATATAGTACGATCGAACTTGAGCACGCCTTTTCTTCTGAGATAAGAATCAAAATCTTTTCGTTTTCGAATCGACTTGCATGGCATCATGCTTAATCTTTCTTTGCATCAGGATATCAGATTAATACGCAAGAGAGAATATCTTTAAAACTAATTAAAGTTGCAAAACAACTAACAACAAATCTCAGTAACCCATTTGTCAATGTTTAAAGGAGTAATTACCCAATTAAGATTAAAATATATATATATATATATATATATATATATATATATATATATATATATATATAGAGTCACTATGTTTGTTTGAACATAACGGTATATGTATATAATAGGCTATGTTCAGACCCCAAATCCAAAATTGATTTGATCAATATTTTGACGACAGTGAAGAAGGATTGAACAAATCCTCATTAACCCAATTGTTACAAATAAATAAATAAAAAATAGTTTCTTGTTTTAATCTGATGATATGAACAGGTAAGTTGCAGATAAGTCAAATTCTTAATAATGTAATTTATAACCCTTTGTTTGAGCAAATCCACATCAAAATGAAGGAATTTTGGTCCTAGACAAAGCATGATAAGCAAATAAAAAAAAGTGCCGGCTTTGAACAAGTCTCAATCAGAAAGGCAATAAACATGCTTGTTGGAATGCAAGTGACACTGTCAATTGAAAACCAATACGAAATCCATGGCAAAGATTAACCCGAAAAGAAAATCAATTAGGCAAAGGAAGCAGACAAGTTTGGCATCATTGGTGGGCTCTCAAACCAAATCAAGAGTTCAGATTTACCATTGAATTTAGTTATGGGTTTATTTCATGACTGTTACCTGTTTAGGATATAGATGATCAGATTGAATGGAAAAGAAAATGCAAAAGTGCTAAGCTAGCACGTTTGCTTTTCCTATAATGAAACGCAAAAGAGAGTTTCACAAGGAAAGTTTTGTTGTAGTAAAAGGCTACCATTGAAATTATAGAAATGAATTTGGCATACGAAACTAAACCATAGTCATCTTAGAATTTGTAACCTCAAGAGGACTTTACGTTTATGTCACAACTCACAGATGAAGAACAAGAAAAAATAAATCGAATTAATTTGTGTGGAAAGTAAGTTAGGAAAACATGTAAGAACAAGAAAACCATGTACTTTACACTTTTTTAATGTTGTAAGATGTAAAATAGAGATAGGTTACTTTAGTTTAATATAAACCAATCAAATTAAAGAACCAAATTTAATAATTTTCGACTTGAAAAAAGAAAAGAAAAGAGGGTATTTCCCATTCTGTGCAATGGTCCCAGACTCCACCACCCAAAATAAAATAAATGAACTGAATTAATTATTTAGGTATGCCAAAATGACAGCATAGTCCTTTTCGTTTGGACCATTGTGCCCCCCTCCATTCTTTATAAGGGGAAAAAATATTAGTAAAAGCCATTAAAGACAAAGCAAATAAGTAATGGAAGCAAAAATTGTCACCCTTCTCCCTAGTTGCCAAATACTTCAATGCAAAATGATGGTAGCTGAATTGACAAATCAATCACAAAATTTTATTTGGGACTAAAATACCCTTTATCTTAAACTTAGAGGAAATATAAATATGACTAGCTAGTAGTATATATATATATATATATATGGTAAAACAACTCTACTCCAAAAGAATAAAAGAAAAAGAAAGCTTATTTCACTTAATTAATTAATTAAATTAAGAATGTAAGGAAAGTTAATAGTTTAAGCTTAAAACAACAATTAATTAGTTAGATGGGTTTTGTAGTTGCAAAAAGCTTTAAACTTAAAGGAATGAATTTTGGGATATTTGTTTTGTGCTTTTTAAGGAGTGACGATGGGATACATGCCTCGGATTCTCATACCTCTCCCCTTTTTATTTATTTATTTATATCTTATAAGATATATAGTGGCCATACAAATCTTACAAGTTGATGAACTTTGGTTGTTTCTATCATCATAAAAGAGGAAAAAAAACCCATTACGTGTGGGGTGAATTAAATGCTTGAATTGTCTCAGAAATGTGTTTGGATTCAAAGATGAGATGCTTGAATTGTCCTACCAATCATCACAAATATTGGATTAACAGGTGTTTATAAATATTTGTTAAAATTAATTAGTTTATTATTTTAAGAAATAATTTTTTATTTAATGTAAAATTTAAGAAAAAATATATATTAGTTACAAATTTCTTTTCATAATATATCAGTATTGCTTTAACAAGTGTTTATACACATTATTTAACTTTTTTTTTTTTTTAATAAAATCTTAAATGCATTAAGTTGAAATTAGGTGAGTGCAATCTAAAAATCGTCCTGGGAAGAAAATTAGGTTTAGACAAAACCTAAAAATATCCCAAATCATATTATCAAAAAAATATTAAAAAATATATATTAGTTACAATTTTTATTATTTTTTATATATTACCTTAACAAATATTTATACACATTATTTAACTTTTTTTTATAAAATTCTAAATATATTAAATAAAAAATATGTGAGTGCGTCCCTAAAATCATTCGAAAAAAATTTAAACTAAGACAAAACTTAATATATCTCAAGCCATATTATAAAAAAATTATGGATTTATATTTGATGCACTGTCAGTGTATAAGTCTATACACTGACAGTGCATCCTACAATGTCATCTGTTAAAAGTTAAATTATATGGTTAGGATTAGGGTCAGGTTAGTGGTTAAAGGTTAGTAATTAAGATTAGAGGTTAATTTTTTTAATATGATTACTCTCAGTGCATAAATTTATACACTAACATTGCATCAAATTCAGACCCAAAAAATATATATATATAAGGAATAGTCAACAACTCTTCCGTTATGTTTATGAGTCACTTAATAGTTAGTTAATATTGTTGTATAATTTAAGAAATAAATTTAAGATTGATGTTTGTAGCCGGCTTAAAATAAAATATTGAGAAGATAGATTCAAAAAAAGATTTTCTAGCCGGCTTTCAATTAAAAATGAAGAAATTTTTTTTAAGGCCATAATAAATTCATTTGACTTCCATTACATTACTTCAACTCTCTCCCAAACCCTTAAAAAAAAAATAATCTATTGATTGACTAAGTTTTTCTAATGAAAAATATTAATCAGCGTCATTAGACACCGATTAAAATGATATATATATATATAATATATAATTAATCATTATTTTTTATTCAATAAAAATAATTTATTAAATGCAAAAAAAAATTCTAAAATTCTAAAAAATTTATCTTTAATTTATATTTATAAATATCGATTAAGCGGATTCTTTTTTTAATAACTCATTCATCAAATTTGAGAAAGTAATTAACTCCAAAACTAAACTTAGAATTATCTCATGCTTCACGAACCCACTAAAAAAATAATGGCGTTGAATTTCAATAACTAAAAAATTATTTGACTAAATTAAAATTAATCTAAAATTCTTCAATGGGTTTCATGAATCTTGTTGTTCAAGTGTACAATGTACTCTTTTAGTATTAGTTCAAGTGTTGCACTCATTTTAATTAAATCATATTCTAATTATTTTAAATTTTTGTTGCCACAACTATTTAAAATTCATTGACTTATAACTCTAACTGATGCTTAAGTTGACTTCTTAAAGCTTCAGCCATAAAAATTTAATAAAGAATAATATATCAATTATTCGTCCAGATGAAATGTGTGAAATACTTCTTTTTTATAAAATTCAAAAACCTCTACCATCTACCACTATAAAAAATTTCATCTTTAAAAATAACATTTTTTAAAATTAATTTATATAAATATAACAATTTTTTTTAACAGAAATGATGTTATATTGCAATAGGCATAACAAGTTACATTTTGTAACAAAAAATATATTCTAAGTTGTTGTTAATATTTTTTACAACACTAATAATTGCAATATTTTTGCAGCAATTTTTATAATTTTTTGCAACATAAGAAATTTTATGTTGAAATAGATATTATAATTTTGTAACAAAAAATATATTCTAAATTGTTGTTAATATTTTTTACAACACTAATAATTGCAATATTTTTGCAGCAATTTGTATATTTTTTTCAACATAAGAAAATTTATGTTGAAATAGATATTATAATTTTTTTTACAACAAAATGTGCATAAAAATTGTTGTGAATACTTTTCGTAACATGACAATGTGCAACACCTTACATCATTGCATTAATTTTTGTCGCGAATTACCAAATTTTGTGTATTGTAACTAGTAACCACCTATTTTAATATATCCTTTAATTTAGCTACTACATTAAATAATTAACAGGTTGACTACCCCTCTCTGCACAATTTTTATACTATTAATTAATTTGCATCACTATTCTTTTATTTAAAGAATTTATGTCACACTAAATTTTATATTTCAAAAACGTGAAAAATGTAAGCAACATCTAGATTGACCAAAGAGGATGAATACTTTTCATGACATTCTATTTAATTAAGTAACAATTGAAAAAAATAAAAATAAAAACCGAGAAATAAAGATAAATTAAGTCATAGTTGACTTTAAAAAATAATTTCATCTCAATTGCCTTAATTAAAAAGATAATTGAATATTTAGTTTTTATAGTAACAATATTTGAAGTTTTTTTTGGCAAAATAATCAACAAATTAAAATATATAGTGTAGAAGTTAGAACACCTCTCTACCAATTTTAATAGTACTACCAATAGTTTAGTGTGATAGCTTAATGAATCCTCCTACCATCTTATATCCTCTAAGAAAATTTGTGCTTTCTATACATATTCATTACATTTTTT
Source organism: Fremontodendron californicum (assembly GCA_030761205.1). Classification (NCBI taxonomy): domain Eukaryota; kingdom Viridiplantae; phylum Streptophyta; class Magnoliopsida; order Malvales; family Malvaceae; genus Fremontodendron; species Fremontodendron californicum. The sequence continues at coordinate 3,319,759 of JAULJL010000003.1, forward strand.
TTTTACAAAAACATTATCATTTATATTTATGGGTTTATTCAATTATTAATTGTGAATTTTAAATATGTTATATGTAATAATGTCTACAAAATATAAGAGAAAAATATGAACCTCTAGAGATATTAGTAGAAGTATTATCTATTATATATCACAATGTCTATTATTAGATTTGTCCAAAGTCAGACGGATGGATTCGACTCGATTCAGACCGAATTTTGGATAAGATTTTTCAATCATAAACTTGATCGGTTTTATTTATTAGATTTGTACTTAAAATTAAATAAAAAACTCGATTCAAACCGAAAATTAAATAAAAACCCTAAACTTTTTTGGTTTAAGTACTCACATAATTAATGTACTATAGTGAAAAAAGTAATTTAGTCACTATATTATAAAAGTGAGTAATTTAGTCCTTATACAATTGAAATATGTGCAAATAAGTAAAATTGATAACGATGTTAATGAAAAACCGTTAAAATATTGATGTGGACTTGTAAATCTAACAGAATTAATGACTTGGAATAAAATATGACTTGAAATATATCTAAATCTGTTAGATTTTACGAGTTCACGTCAGCATTTTATCAGTTTTTCATTAAAACTGTTATAAATTTTATTTATTTGCACCTATTTCAATTATACAGATATTAAATTACTTACTTTTACAATAAAAAATCTAATTTACTTTTTTCACGATAATACAGAGAATATGTATTTTCCATTAAATTGAAGGAAAGTGGCAGACAGAGTATCTCAAGGCATTGAAACTTAAGTTGACATCACCAATTTTCCTCTTAATTTAATTAATTAAATTAAACCATTTTTTATTTTTAAAACTCCAAAATCCTTCCCAATTTCAAGCACTATTTAAGCCCACTCCCCCTCATCCTAACCTCCAAACTATGCCCAAAACACAGTTTAGATTTATAGTGCTATAACTAAATCAACAACAAAAAGTACCCTCCCTTTTATTTTTCTCTTTTGTTTTTGCATACAGAGAGAGAAGGCGGAATTCCCATTTGCATCAAAGATGATAGCTTGCTTGGGTCGAATCGTACACGACAACGACGCCGAGTCGAAACTGGACGATGATGTTTCCAGCATATTTAAATCCCTCGACCTACAAGGCAGCATCGAAAGCGGTGATGTTTCCGGCTTAGCCAGTAAAGATTTCGGTGGTCTTTATTCGGTTAAGCCCTTGTATTTAATTAAACCGTCTGGAGCGGAGGATATAGCTCGGGTAGTTAAGGCCGCGTCGAGGACTTCCCATCTGACGGTTGCGGCGAGGGGTAACGGCCACTCGATTAACGGTCAGGCAATGGCCGATAGAGGGTACGTGATAGACATGCGTTCCACGGAGGAAAACCATTTCAAATTCTTGACAATCAATGGCTCTCCTTATATCGATGTCTCCGGCGGAGCATTATGGGAAGACGTCTTGACACGGTGCGTTTCGAGGTTCCGCTTGGCTCCGAGGTCGTGGACCGATTACTTGAGCTTAACGGTGGGTGGGACTTTATCTAACGCTGGCGTTAGTGGGCAAGCCTTCCGTTTTGGTCCCCAAACGTCGAACGTGACGGAATTGGAAGTTGTAACTGGAAAAGGAGATATAACGGTTTGCTCCGAAACCCAAAACTCCGAACTCTTTTTTGGAGTCCTCGGTGGGCTTGGTCAGTTCGGTATTATTACCCGAGCAAGGGTTAAGCTACAGCCAGCTCCGGACATGGTGGGTATTATTTTACTATTTTAAAACCAAAAAAAAAAAAGAATTCTTTTTTGTTGTTCATATTGAGAAATTCTACATTTTTAATTGCATAAGTAATTTCGGTAGTTTTAAGGTGGTTTGTTTTATTTATTTATTTCTGTGATTAGGTAAGATGGATAAGGGTGGTTTATTCTGAGTTTGAGGAATTTACTCGGGATGCTGAGTTTCTGGTGACTCAGAAAGAAGGCGAGTCATTTGATTACGTGGAAGGGTTCGTATTCTGCAACAATGATGACCCAGTCAATGGCTGGCCATCCGTGCAATTGGACCCAGACCATGAGTTCAACCCGGCTCACATCCCTCGAACCTCCGGCTCAGTCCTCTACTGCCTTGAACTGGCTTTTCATTACCGCAACAGTGACCACCCTTCAACTGTAGATATGGTAAACCTTTTTCTTTTTTTTCATTTTTTTTTTTCATTTTTGGCTTAATAGTTAATAATCTCCTGCATCATCATGTATTAACGTAACAATAGAACCTTGATTGGTAACCGTCCAAAAGTTGGAGTCTTTCGCCGGAATTGGAAACTGTGGCTGAGTTTGTAAACTAATGACTGAGTTTTGACCTAAGTTGTTGCTAAGTGGGTCCCGTATAAAGCTGTTGACCACGAACAAAAAAGGTGGGGTCCTATCATCAACCATGTCCCCGCCGGACACTGAAAAAAAGGTCAAAGAAAACTCAGAGCTTGCTTACACGTGTAAAACCCTCAGCGAAGGAGGACGGGCTTATTCTCGTCCTCCATCATAACAAGAAGAACCAAAAATTTGCTTACATGTGAAATTTTATTATACCAAAACAATTTTAAAGAAAATAATAATAAATAATGTCTGAATTATTTATTTATTTATTTAATATATTATATAGTTTCATTGTTGAAACTGACCAGACATTATGTAGTATCTTCCATTGGATTTTCTGACACGAAAGAAAGTTGTTGAAAGTGCCCATTCTGTTGGGGTTTAATTACGAGAATGGCACTCTGCTGTTCGTTCTCTCGTATTTTCCTGGTTCTGGTCACTTTCGTGAAACCAGGAATTTATCAGGGTTAAAATAGTAACGTTACGGCAGTAGATGTCGTAGCTCTCTGATCATTGAGATTTTGGCTGACGTTTTGGTCCCCTACAGTACCACAACGGTAAAAAAAAAACCATTATCTTCTGGAATCTGTAATTCACGAATGGCCTTTTTTTTTTTCTCTCTCTCTGGAAATGACGTGATTACCCTTGACTCCCTCTTTATTTTACTCGACCATTTCCTGTGCAGGCCGTAAGCAGACTTCTTGGACGGCTAGGATTCGTGGAACGGTTGAAATCCCAGGTGGACGTCAGCTACATGGAATTCTTATTGCGTGTGAAACAAGCGGAGGAACACGCGAAAGCCAATGGCATTTGGGACAATCCTCACCCTTGGTTGAACCTCTTCTTGTCCAAATCAGACATCGTTGATTTTGATCGGACGGTGTTTAAAAAGATGGTGAAAGATGGAATCGGTGGGCCCATGCTGATCTACCCTCTTTTGCGAAGCAAGTGAGTATTTTCCCCTCACTTATTTTTGTGGACCCCTTCAGTATATGTCAAACTGTATGTCTGTCACGTGAGAGATGACGAGGTTTCATGATTCATCAGAAAGCTTTGAATCTCGACACGTGTCATATATGGGGCCGTGAGGACCCACTTCCAAATTTGTTCCTTGTCATCAACAAACAATGAATCAACCAATCAAACCTCAATCACCTGACCGGCCTTTTCACTCTGATTTGCTGACTCTTTCACCTTAAACAAATTAAATCGGGTGGTTAAGATTTTTATTTTTGTACTATATTTTAAAGAGTCAACCACATGGGACCCACGAGATTATATGGCCCCAGAACATCTAATCACCAACCAATCCAACGTCCCTCAACTCTTATATCTAAACTGACGGCTGTAGTACCATCTTACTCTGAGCTCAACCGTAATGGATCATATCCGTACTCGTGGATTTGTGTTACAGTTTACGTCATGTTAGGTGTTTGGTGCATCGGTTTCGGTGGTGAGTTAACTTATAAGAAACGTAGAAAAGGCAAAGATATGGGGTAGGCCCCACCCAACCAGGATTAAAAAAAAATTCACTGTCCGAATTGTGTTAAAATTCAGACAACAATTGGGGCATTTTGGTCATTGAGGCTAACTGTTTCCAAGGAAAGTGAGAATTCCAAGTGAGGTAAGTTTCAAATCAGGATCAGTCTTTGGCCATTTGAGAAACGACAAACAAATTTATTCGCCAACCAAGCTTAACAATGACACCATAATTTGTCTGGATTCCAGCAGCGATTTCTTTCTCTTGCACGAAATTACCCTTATTATGGGCTTGTCTTTGGCATGCATTTGTTCTTTACCTTAGCTATTTGCTTTCAAACCAGTCAAAAAAAAAAGTAGCTTGGCTTCATCAGTTTACGGCGTAAATTTCAACCAAACAGCCAAATTTTGTTATGGCCGTTTCAAAGTTGCCCAGAAAAAGGAAATATTTCTAGAAATGATACAAAGAAAAAAAAAACTGGGATTCTTTTGTCCAAACTTCCTCAATTATTTATAGGATAAGATCGTGACCTATGACATGCACCCTTGTCTTTGCTTTTCTAAGGTATATATAGTTTTTAACTCAAACCTACATTTTAGTTGATTTTTGGTTGATGTGATAACGTTAGGATATGGATTTGCTTTCTTTTATAGAACGATGAATAAAAAGAGCAGATAGAGAATCATTCATTGGTGCTGCTTAATTATCTGTTTTTGGATAATATATATATATATATATATATGCTATTCTAATACATGAATGGGTTCTTTCAAACGTGTTTTCAGATGGGATAATCGAACGTCTGTGGCTCTACCGGAAGGTGAAATCTTCTACATCGTGGCGTTGCTCCGGTTCGTTCCCAAGGACCCATCGGTTGAAAAATTGGTTGCACAAAACCATGAGATTGTTAATTGGTGCATCAAAGAGGGTTTGGATTTCAAGTTATACCTCCCTCACTACCAGTCAAGAGAGGATTGGAAACGACATTTTGGGAATCAATGGACAAGGTTTGCGAAGAGGAAGGCCAGTTTTGATCCTAAGGCCATCCTTGCACCTGGACAAAAGATTTTTAAAAGGACCCATCAATCATAATTAGTAGGGCATGCAATTGAAATTTTTGTTAATTTTGCATATCAAATTTATCATCTTTAATGTTTCCCCATTAATTGGTGGGTCTCAAGGTCAGCTCCATTTGCAATTGCTTGACAATCAATGTTGGATTAATTATCAGTGAAAAGCAAAAAAAATCTTGATAAAACATACAATTTGATCCCTTTTAATTTACTTTCTCTTCCCTTTTTATTCTTCAAAAGAAGAAAAGCCAATTCAACTAGTAAATTGATTTGACTAACAAGCTCCTAAGATTGAAAAGCATGGCCCCCTGATTACTGTAGAAACTAAGCTGTCATTTTGCTTCTAGACTCTTATATTGGTTCATGTCTCTGTCGTGCCTATAAGCCAACCAATATGGACCGTTCAATTATATGTCATATTTGAGATAATAATCTCAAGTGGGATTGATGTTTCAGTTCCAAAAAAAAAAGGGTCAAATCTTTTTCAAAAACATTATTAGGAGATAAAAGTATAGAACTCAAAAAAGGTGTGTAAACACATAGGCTTGGGAATTAGTTAGGTATCAGATTATCTTTTCAAACAAAAAAAAAGATCAAAACTCTCTCCAATATTAGTATAGCTTTTTCCCATTTCTTTTCCTTAACCATTAGGTTTTCCTTCTTGTTTAACCTCGGGGATTGTTTGAAGAAGGTGCATGCATTGCAAATCAAATCTACTTTGGTTTATCTTTCTCAATTTCTCCCTTCCTTTTTTCACCCTTTTTTTAATCTTTTCTTCTTCTTCTTTTTTTTCCCCAATTCCCCCTTATCAAAAGCAGAGAAAAGTTAAAATTGGAAGGGGTCCCAGAGCAGCTTTAGAGTTCAATTATAAGATCATGATTTCTTGTAAGATGCACCAACCAAAGGTTTCCTCGTTTAATCCCTTGCAGTCGCAGAGCATCCTATACGTAATTCTTTGGAAATCGTGTCATGCACGGACGTATTCTACCCTACTTTCGCTTTGAATAGTGTTAAAGAATATATATATATATATATATATATATGCACATTTTTACTCTATACTTTCAACCTGTTTTCCATGCATTTTTAAAGCTCTAATTGACTAAAAAAGCTACTACTCCTCTATTAAGAATTCAGTTCAAAGGTGACAAAAGTTCTAGTAATTATAATCTTTCTTAGTAATAGCTAGGATTATTAAAGACTGAAGAGATTGATTTAATTAGATTAACAATTAAAATACTCATTCAAAATTATTTTTTACACTATCAAAGAAATTAAAATTCATTTGGACGAGGAACACAAATCCATCCAAATGAAACTTTAGTGGGCCACTTACCTAACATTTTAGGCAGTTCCCCACGACGCAAGGAAACCGAAAAAAAAGTAAAGGGTTTACAACATTGATTGAAGGCTGGGAATTAGCTAGAAAGCAAGCAAATTATATATTAATGGAAATTAAAGGAAAGTAAAAAAAAAAAATCAACAAACTAGCAGGTACGATTTCAATTTACACTATCTTTGACTTTAGGAAATCAAGGAAGATTACATGCATATTGCATTTCAATTAAGTATTTCTAGAAAAACTAATCTTAATTTTGGGAGAAAATATATTCGAAAACATGACAATGTTAATGTGTCTTATCAAAATAGTTTTCGAGATGATTTTTTTCGAATATATAGCATCAATATTGATCCTCTACGGGACACGTGCATGAGATGCTTTATAGCATGTGTAAATTCTTTGCTTTATGAAATAAGAATAATATCCCCACACTAGATTTCCCTCGAAAAGAAAAGATATCTATTTATATACTAAAAGAAAAACTAAAAATACATTTGAGATATAGACTTTTTGGTAGGATGAAAAGAAAATTGAAAAGATGAAAAATTGGAGGAAGAGAAAATTAAAAAAGATAGAAAACATATATATATTTTTTTTATTAATGTGCTTGATAGAAAATATGAAAAAGTAAAAATAAAAAATAAATTTTTTTTACCCATTGTTCGGTAAAATTGAAAAATAAAATAAAATAAAAATTATATTATATTATATTATATTATATTATTTTACCATTATATTTTTGTAAATTAAGATAAAAAGATAAAATTTTAAAAAAATAATAGATAATTTGTAAATATATACACTTAACTCACATCTATCTCGTTTTCTCTCCTGCTATCATTTCAATTTGTAATGATTTATTTTATACATTAGGTGAAAAATAGTCATTTTTTCTATTTTCTTTCCTCTCACTTTTCTTTTTTAACAATCATACTCAAAATTCATTTTCTTTCCAATTCTTCACCCTTCTCTTTCCATCCTTTTAGTTTTTAACTCAACCAAACACATCCTAAGGCTCCTTTTGACACACTAATCAGAAACACTTTCATTGCACTAAAGATACACTCGATCATAAAACGACATCTCAATGCGATTAATTGTCTTTGATTGTTGAGCAAAGGGAGCATAAGTTTTTAGCAAAAGTTGGAGTAGGCTGTTGCCTTATGCATATATAACTACAAAAGGATTTTTCATAGTTAGTGAACTTTACAGTTGTAGCCATGATTCTTTCTTACGTGGACTGATTAAATAGTTATCCAAACTAAAGTTTCATATACAAAAAGTTGATGATAAAGTCTTTGAGCATGGTCCACTTCCTCCCCCTTCTTCTATAGTTCTCTACAACTGTCTTGAGCGAGGACCTTGCCAAAGTTAATTTTGACATAAAAAAAAAAAAAAAGTGTTCAAAGGAAAGTACTTATCAATGTCGTCTTTGGTGTGGCTAAAAAGACGACAGGAATAAGGCGATCCAGCTTAGAGAAAGCTACGTACCCTTATTCATATTAATATAAGCAAGTGATTCGAAACAGCACAGGAAGGCGAAAGGAGCTGGTTGTCGTACTAACTTATCCTTGATTTCGTAGGAAATAATATATTTGATAATATTAGATACGGCACGAAAAAAAATACGGAGATGATATGAAGATACGAAAATATCAAAATTTATATAATTAACCCGTCAAAATTTATATAAATATAAAATATCTTAAATATAATTATAACACGAAAAAATACACGAATACACGAATTGTCAGATTTAGAAAATATTGCATTTTGAAATCCCACTAGAAATTACAAGATAAATCTCTCTGATTTTGATAAACCATAAAAAAGAGTGACATAATAACCTTTTTTTTTTTTTTTGGCTAAGTGAAATGTTTTTTGAAATGTACTATATATAGTACTATTGTTCTTAATTTCTCTAATAAAGCCCTAAAAACATAGTTTAAGAAAAATGTCCCAAACTGTTTGATTTTGGAGGTTTCATTTGTACAAATTACTTCAAATCACTAGAAAAAAGAGGCGAGGGTGGTCCCCATTCCTGTCATTCTAGATTATTTATTTAATTATTTCGGTTTGATTACTTTTGTCCCGTTTTTCGAAAATAATCAAATTATTCAAATTACTTGAAATATATATATATAATATTATATTTTTAATCTTTGTTCAATGTTTTAAGTTTTATATTGTTGAAATTTTTAATTTTTTATAAATGTATTTTTTACTTATGTTTGACATTTGAATATTTGTTTGGATGATTATATTTACTTTTATTATAAAAAATTAAGAATTCAGGACTTTAAGATGTAATTTTAATTTATTGATAGTAGAACAATTAAAATTCGATTAAATTAGTTAATCGATTGAATTAATCAAAGTATTTCAGTTTATTTTTCAAATAATGCAATTTAATTAACAAAATTGAAAAATGATGATTCTGATAGTTCGATTAATGTTACTTCAATCACGATTTTAACCAAATTAACTGAAGGAACACTCTTGTATTTTGTGGACTTACATAAGTTATATTTGGGTAAATTTTCATTTGGATAGCAAGTATTTTAGTGAATATTTAATATGATTCATGAGTAGCTGCTTCCTAGTTACTTGTCCATAGAAAAAAAAAATAGTTTTAGGCCATTTAGGAAGTAGTTAAGCCTATTGTTTTAGGCCCAAATAAATTGGCAATGGGCTCTTGAAGAAAGTGAAGATGGGTTGACAATTGAAGTCCAAGTCTCGTTGTTTCAAATAGGGGGTCAGGCCCATTCCTAGCTGCTTAAAATCTCAGGTCCATCTTCAACATTATACACTAATAAATTTCATCCCCCTCCTTAGACTTGGTAATTTTAATCACGATATGAAAATCCGACACAAACATGACACGTTTAATAAACATGAAAACAATACAAAGAATACTACATGATACATTTAAACACGATTAACACGACACGTTTAATACACTTATCGTATTCGTGTTTAAAATTTTAACACATTTAATAATTTATGTTGTATCTATACTATTATAAAATGAATGGTTGAGTTGGTGTTACTGAGTCAAGTAACACCAACTCAATCACTCATTTTACTAAAAAACCAAATATTAAATAAATTAAGTAATAATATTATAAGAGTGTTTATGTCTTTTAATTTTTAATATAATAATTTTTAAATTATCCACTTTTTAAAAAAAAATACTACTCCCTTAAAAAACTATCACTAATTTAAAAACTATATTCTCTGTAAAAATATATATCATTTTCTTTAAAAAATACAATTTTTTTAAGAAACTACTTATATATATATATATAATTTTACATAAAAATTTTGCACTCACATAATGAATGTGACATAATTTAGTTTATATTTACACAACTAACATAAAAAAAAAAATTACGAGACATAATATGGATTCACATAAACACCTCCTTCCTTTTCTTTTAGAGGAATATGAGTTGGGAAACAAAATATGCTTAAGCCGTGATGTCAATTATGCAAAGTTGCCAACAAGTTCTTGGCCGAGTGGCCAAGAAGCTTGGAGGCATGAAGTCTTGGGTTCAAACCCAAGCAACCCCTCTCCTTACCCAATTATCAAAAAAAAAAAATTATGCAAAGTTTGACTCCAGAATTTTTTCTATTCACCCCAAAAAAAAATGAGAGGCAACTTTTTTTTTTAATGTGTGTTCTTTCCTAGATGGAAACATAATAGTACTTTATTTTATATTTGACATGTATTAAAAAGTATGAAAAATATTTTACATATCATCCATATAAATATTAAGTATGCATATATAAAGCAACAAAAAATAAGTAGAAAGAAGAAGTTTGAATTAGTCCCCCAAATTAATCACATTAGTGAGTTTAATGTGTACTTTTCAAATAAATTTTGTTAACGAATATCTTTAAAAATTATTTATAATAATATTTTATTTTAAATTAAGTAATTAACAATTATTTTAATAAATTACAATGCATTCAAAATAATAACTTTCCTAATTAGCGGTGAACAAAAATGTCGAAGAACCGACTAAATCGAAAAAATCGACACTATTCGATTGTTTCGGTTTAGTCGGTTCGTCAGTTAAATTATTCGGTTAAAACATGTTTAATCAGTCGGTTCACGGTTTAATATTTATAAACCGAATCGACCGATTAAACTGATAATAAATAAATAATATTAAAATCCAAATCCAACTTAAAATACCCAAACCCAACTCAAATTCAAAATACCTAAACCCAAATGGCCCGTCCTGAAAACCTAAGCCCATCCCAACAACCTAACCCAACTCCCCAGTCCCCTTTCAGTCGACAACCCAAAGCTTCTTCCCTCCTTCAGTCGACTTCTTCTTCCCTCCTTCAGTTGATTTCACATGGTGCCTTAATAGGATTTTGGTTCTGACGTGGGGTGAGCATGATTATTTGGTATTGTTTGATGAATCAGCTAATCGAAATAACCGATCGAATCGATTAAGTTCGATTTTTTCATTCGGTTTAGATCATATAAATCAATCGATTCAATTGATTTTATAAGTTCAATCAGTTTAATCGATTTTCGTTATATTTAAACCAAATAGAATAGTTGGATATTTAACAAAACCCTTTTCACATATTTGGAATGGGGATAGTAAGTGGTCGGCCATTTAGGATGACCAAGGATCAAACATTGTCAACCGTCGGATCTTTTCCATATCTTTTCTTGATCATTGATTGGAATTATTGGGACCCAATGTTTCCTAGTCAGGATGCCATTGTTATTATATATAATAATCATGCTTAATTTTAAAGTTGTTTTAACACGTTAATTAGAAACATTTAAAAACTGTAAAAAAAAAAAAAAGGTCGTGTAATTCTTTTTCTACTATTTATACCATAAATAAAGAAGGGTTAATATGAAAAACATGTACTCCATAAAGAATTATTGTGAAATGGTATAATGAATAAAAGTTATTTTGAAAAGAGAAATGAATAATTAAAAATTGTTATAAAATATATTATAAAGACAAAATTATCCTTGATATCCTTCTCCTCCTTTTTTCTTTTATTTTTTAATTTAATTTTTAATTAAAAAATAAATATTCTGAAAATAAAAACTTTTTAATTTAAAAAAATAAATTTTTAAATTTTTTATTTATTTTTTTTAATTAAAAAATTTTAAAAAATAAAATTAATATGCCTAAAATTAATTTTTCTTTATTTTTTTAAATTTTTTTAAAATTTAAAAAATATATATTTAAATATTTTATTTTTAAAATTTATTTTCAATTAAAATTTAAAAAAAATAATATTTCCTTAATGAAAGAAAAAAAAAGTAAGTTTTTTCATTAAGGGTAATTTTGTCTTTACAATATCCTTTATAATAATTTCTAATTATTCATTTCTCTTTTTCAAATAACTTTTATTCATTATACCATTTCACAATAATTCTTGATGGAGTGCATGTTTTTCATATTTTTCCAATAAAGAATGGCAAAGTTGACGTGGGATTTGGGAACAAAGTTTACAGACCAAAAAAAAATCAATGATTTAAAGCAATGTTCCAATAGGATATTTAGCTGTTATAACCTAAAATTTGCTTTATAAGGTTTCGGATATATTTTGGAAAGAACCTGGATAATTAGATGGAATTTATGAAGATAATCATCTTTTATTATATATTTAGTTCAAAATTATTTCGTCAAAAAAGAGATATTTAGCTGTTAACGCAAACAGTTAATGAGATTATTTGCGTATGTACGAGTCGGGGGAAAAAAAAATCAAGCCCAGTTATTTATTTATTTTTAAATATTACACATTTTTAAGCTTGAATCAGGTACTAGCTTGCCTGTAGCATAGGTCAGTTGAGTGGTGTCTATTTTAGGACCATTTGTTCAGTTAACTTAGGCCTCGTTTAGCATTGCTTCTGGCACAGCTTTTGAGGTCAAAAGCTGCTTTTCACCGCAAACGCAATGCTAAACAGATAAAAAAAATTAGCTTCTGCTGTTAAAACCATGGTTTGAAAAGCCAAACCAAAAAGTCAAAAAATATAGCTTTTGGGCTTTAAAAGCTGGCTTTTGGATAAAATGACTTTATTATCCTCACATCTCTACACTTTTATTATTTTAAACATATCTTTTTTTGACATTTCAATTTTCAACAACACTTTTTCACAGCAATGCTAAACACTTAAAAAATTTTAAACCACACTTTTTCACCACACTTTATAAACATACTTTTTTCAACTCGAGCTTTTCTCAACTCAACCTTTTTCCAACAGCAATGCTAAACTAGCCCTTACAAGTTACAACTAAGTAGAAAGATTGATGGGACCCACTTGACTAAGCCAGGTCCGTATGATTCACAGAATCTAAATCTGGAACATTGGCACTTCGCCACGCGTATGATTAAAATCTTCAACTGTTCATATCAAGTTTACATTAACTCTGCTACAAAAATCACCAGAGTGTTATTTTTATTTTATATTATTTTTGCAAGTGATGATGACAAATTGACAATGCTTATAACATAAAACGACACCACCTGAGTTAGGGCTTTAGATATGAGTCAGTCTTAGTCACATTCAAAGTCCCACTTTGATAGTTGGGCAAAACACAAAACTAGGTTTTGCTCTTCTTAGATTTGAATCTAAACTCCCCCTACTTTCGTATTTCATCTTCCTGCATGCTTTTCAATTTTTTTTTTAAAGAAAAGAGATAATAGATTTGTTCACGGATCGAGTAATTTATTTGATTTTGTAGATTCTACTCGGCTCAATTTGTATTGGATCGGGTTTAGATAAAAATTTTGATGATCCGATCGATCCGGCTCGAATCATTATTTATGTATTAAAAAATTAATTTTTATTTAAATTTAATTATAAAAATAAAATAAATTTTTAATGTATTAGTATTATTTTGAATAATGATATGAGTCAACGGATCAAACTTGAATAAGATGAAAAAAAATTGGGTCGCGGCTTGGCACCAACCTATGAACAGTTCTAAGAGATGATAATTTGCAGATAAAAAATAATTATAGATATAAATTCAAATTACAAATTTATTGAATGTAATCTCTAAAATGATTATATAAATCTAATCTTAATACTAAAACGATACTTCATCACGATTAGAATTTGCTTAAACAAATAAATAAATTTTAAATAGATTGAGGTTTATATATTACTATAATTAGGACCATCATCTCGTCTAGGATTGGTAAAACTTAAAAATTCTATTAATAAAATTAGAGAATATTAACTATATTTAAAAAATAAAATAAAATATGGATTGAACATTGAACATAAAATAGCTATCTATGTTTAATTTGAATAATAATATTAAGCAAAAATGGGAATTGACCCAAAAGTTGTGTTGCACGTGTAATTTATCTTTCAAATCAAACCATAAATATAACTTTAGAAAAGTGCTTTTTAGTCGATAACCAGTCTTGTCTTTGTCTTCATCAAAAACACGAGTTTACTGCTTTTTCTTTATTTTATTTTTTTAGCAATTTCTACAATGATATTTCAATTGTTTTTTTAGCCATAGTAAACAAATTTTCATTTTTCTAACATAAAATCCAAGAACGGTGTCGTACCAGCTCTCGTAACGGCAATACGACCGGAAATTTTCCCTCTTTCGTTTTTGTATATAAAACCAGAAAAGAGGGAAAAAAAGAAAGAAGCGAAATAAAGAAAAGAAAAAGTAAAGATTTTTTATTTTTTGGGTTTTTCAATAAAAGCACGAATTCTCAGATTATTTCACACATTAGCGCCGGTCCTTCTTTTTTTTTTTTCCCATGTTTTCTCAACAAAAAAAAAATAAAAATGAAGTGAGTTTCTTTAACAACTATCAGCTCGTAAGATCCGATCATGTCCCTTCCTCTCTCTCTCTAAAATTTACAATTCTGTCTTTTTATTTGTATGTATCGATCAATTCTTCTTTGGATTTTCTAAAAGATTGAAGTTTCAAAATCGTTTTTTTGAAAATTTTCTAGGGTTACTGAGAGGCCGGAGCTTTTTTTCTTCATTAAAATTAGGTTTTTTTTTTCGTTTTGGAGGAATGGAATGTGCAGGATCGTGAGCTAGGGTTTTCTTTTTTTGGGGGGGAAGGGTTGGGGTTTTGACCTCCGGGTGCATGAGGATTTGGTGCTGCCTCTGCTTTATCGACGACGAAGAAAACGATAATCAACGGGAAGGAACCATGAAGGAAGGTTTTTTGGCAAATGCCGACGACATTGAGGGAAATATTTTAAATGATGACGATGACCACGAGGAAGAAGAAGAAGCCCCCGCCAGTGTCACCGTCGCCCCAGATCGATTTGCCTTCACCCTAAACAGAACCCTTAGCAGTCAACGACAGGGAGACGAGACGTTGCTGTTGTTTGAAGAAATGGTCACCGCCATGAGATGCGGTGGGAAATGGGTTGATGCTACGTGGCGCCCCTCGATTGGCTGCTCGCTCCCTTCCGAGGGTGAGACTAGCGCCTCCGTTTCAACTGCCGTTGAAGATTGTGACCACCACGATTCGCACCATAAGCGAGCCAAAGTCTACTCCGCTTTTCAGTGAGTCAACTGGACAACTATAGACAAAATTAATTAAGAAATTTAAAATTTTGTCATACTTATTCTGCAAAGTTTTCACTGCAGTGTGAGCACGTCTTGCTCCTCAGCAGAGAGAGATGATAATATTAACCAAGGCTCGTCGATTTCATCTAACAAGGGGATATTTTATCACAATTTCATGTTGAATAATGGGAGTGATAGGCATCCTTTTGATGGTAATGGTGGGAAAGAAGAGGAAGATGAGGGTGGTTTGAGAGCCGAAGATTTTGAAATTCGAATGGATCTAACTGATGACTTATTGCATATGGTAGGTAGTTTGAACTATTACGCTTTTATTTTAATTTTTATAATTTTTTTATATTGTTTCATTTTGTTGAACCTTTTGTTTGTTTTTCCTTTTTTCAGGTGTTCTCGTTCTTGGACCATCGTAATCTTTGTCATGCTGCTATGGTTTGTAGGCAGTGGCGATCAGCTAGTGCTCATGAGGATTTTTGGAGGTGTTTGAATTTCGAAAACCGGAATATATCACTTGAACAATGTGAGTCTCAGATTTGCTTAGTATCTTTGCATAGCTCTCATTTGGTTTAAACAGTGTATTCCAAATAAATAAAATTTAGAAATTAGCTAGAGAAATGGGGATGATAGTATAAATTGCTTAGGATAGACACTTGTTTTTAAAATAAGAGAATTATATATAAATTGCCCTTTTATCTTTTATATATTGAGAATTGCCATGTTTGGTGCTGGCTCCTGGTTAAGAGAATACTCATGTCATATGCTACAGATCATCATAAATAGGTTGTTTTGCTATTGATTTGTTTGTTCATTATATATTTTGTGTGAGACAGTAGTCCATTGTTAGTACTGAAATTGGATGCTAAACTGCAATAACATTGCATTTTTATTTCGCAGTTGAGCACATGTGTCAACGATATCCAAATGCCACTGAAGTGAATCTTAGTGGCACTCCTATTATCCACCTGCTCGTTATGAAAGCCGTCTCTTCATTACGGTAATATTTTGTCATCATATTTTATATTCTTCTAATCAAATAAATTTTGTACTGCCTGCTGTTAATTTGTATAAATTTTCTGATTGGTAGAAATCTTGAGGCTTTAACATTGGCAAAAGGCCAACTAGGGGATGCTTTTTTCCAAGCGTTGGCCGTGTGTAGTATGTTAAGGAGTTTGGACGTGAATGATGCTATTCTTGGCAATGGTGTTCAAGAGATACCTATTAACCATGACCGATTGTGCGATCTGAAAGTAACAAAATGCCGTGTGATGCGTATATCCATCAGGTGAAACAAAAGCTTGATTTGAATGTTAGCTATATGTTGATGTCAATCTGGTCATTCTTTATGCTAAAATCTGATCTTTTGCAGGTGCCCACTACTAAAACGTTTGTCTTTGAAACGTAGTAATATGGCACAGGCAGCCCTTAATTGTCCTCTTTTACATCTGCTTGATATAAGCGCATGCCACAAACTTACAGATGCAGCAATTCGTTCAGCAGTGACTTCTTGCCCCCAGTTAGAGTCGTTAGACATGTCAAATTGTTCTTGTGTTAGTGATGAAACATTGCGTGAAATAGCTCTCACTTGTGCTAATCTCCATGTTCTGAATTCTTCATATTGTCCTAACATATCACTTGAGGTCAGTTTTGTGAATGGTTGATTTAGTTCTAATTAGTGATGTTTTTTGGTTAAGGTGTAATTTGATGCGTTTTCTTTTCTTTGAAGTCTATAAGACTGCCAATGTTAACAGTTCTTAAGCTTGACAACTGCGAGGGTATAACTTCAGCCTCAATGGCTGCAATATCTCATAGTTATATGTTGGAGGTTTGAATCTTTTTTCTCATATATATTGTTGTTACCTGGATGTCTTTGCTGTCTCTATTAAAAATTTATAGCTGCCTATACTGATTCTGTTATTTGTTGCAGGAGTTGCAGCTTGATAATTGCCACATGTTGACATCAGTGTCATTTGATCTTCCTCGTTTGCAGAAAATTCGACTGGTTCATTGTCGAAAGTATACTGTTATTCCATTCCATTTCATTCCCCTTTCTTTTTCTTACCAATCCCAAAAATATTGCCTCATTGCTTTTTAGCAGGACTTTTCACTTTTTTTTTCATGCCTCCTGTCTTTCTTTTTTGATTTTATAATAATTTATAATTTCTTCCATGCAGATTTGCTGACTTGAATGTACAATGTTTCATGTTATCATCCATAACGGTGTCCAATTGTGTCGCACTCCATCGCATTAACATCAGTTCAAATTCACTTTTAGTATGTTTTCCAACTCACAATTTGGTCTCTGTTTATACTGTGTTGATTGTTGATAAGAGTTTGAATTTGTAGTGTTGATTTCATGAATTGCAGAAATTAGCTTTGCAGAAGCAGGAAAATTTGACAATGTTGGCACTGCAGTGTCAATGTTTGCAAGAAGTAGACCTCACAGATTGTGCATCTTTGACAAATTCTATTTGCAATGTCTTTAGTGACGCTGGTGGTTGTCCTATGCTAAAATCATTGGTTCTGGATAGCTGTGAGGTTTGTGAATAGGTTCTTTCTGTATACTGAGCCATTTCTCAGTTCTCATGCATGTCTATGGATAAGGACCTCACCAGGGCACATTCAAAGATTGGGCGATAAAAAAGACATAAGATGATAGAGATGCATTCAAAGACTGGGTGATAAAAGAGGCATAAGATTATAGAGATCTATAAGATTAGTTTCATCTCAGCTCCTTCGGTCACTTCAAATGGCACCGTAGATTATCTGTCTGAATTCTGGTCTGCATCTAGCATTACTTACCAATATTCTTTAATTGTTTTTGGTGCTATTAAATAAATATAGCGCCTTGGTTCCTGCATTGTTGTGAGTCATTTTTTTTGTGCTTTCTGACAAATTTTCTTGTTTTTATTTTGACCAGAGCTTGACAGCATTGAAGTTCTCCAGTACATCTTTAGTCAGTCTTTCTCTGGTTGGTTGTCGTGCTATTACTTCTCTGGATCTTGCCTGTCCTTGTCTTGAGAAAATTTGCTTAGATGGTTGTGATCATCTGGAAAGAGCATCATTTTGTGTAAGTTTACAGTAACTCTAGACTTTCTCTGAGATTAATTTGCTTATGTATTATTGACTATTCGATGCATGCAATTTCTTGCTCTTATAAAAAATGTAAAACCTGAAGTATTTCCCTCCTTTTAGGCTGCTCTTCGGTCACTTAATCTCGGAATATGCCCCAAATTGAACACCCTCAGAATTGATGCTCCATATATGGTGTCACTTGAGTTGAAAGGATGTGGTGTTTTATATGAAGCATGCATAGACTGTCCTCTATTGACATCTCTGGATGCTTCCTTTTGCAGGTTTATTGCAATTGCTACCTTCTTTTTATGATCCTTTACACTGGTCCATGGCTGACACTTCTATTCAATTTTACATGCAGCCAACTTAAGGATGATTGCTTATCTGCAACCACTGCTACTTGCTCTCTGATCGAGTCATTAATATTGATGTCATGCCCATCTATTGGTTGTGACGGTCTTTACTCTTTGCGCTGGCTGCGGAATTTAACAACACTTGATTTGTCATATACCTTTTTGACAAATTTGCAGCCAGTTTTTGAGTCTTGTTTGCAGCTGAAGGTAACTTGGAAATCCTTGATATATAAGCATGATGAGCCATACATGGCATATAGGTGTTGTTTCATGTTCAGTTGATTGTACTGCATGTAATTGATGTATGTGTGAATGTTGCATTGGTTTGTACTCTTAATGATTCTGTGTTTTGATCTAAAATGCTAATACCATTTTAGTCACCTGTGTGGAGAATTTTCTCTGATGACATCCATTATGTTGCTTCTTCTTCTACCATTAAAGCAGGTTTAAGAAAATTTTCACATTCTGGTATTGTTTGGTTTAAGCTTTCAATGTTTCCAATGCTCCACTTTTTCCTTATTTTCTGCTATGTTCTTTTGCCCACTTTTTCTTCTTTTAGGTGTTAAAATTACAAGCGTGCAAGTATCTGGCTGACTCATCATTAGAGCCTCTTTACAAGGAGGGTGCTTTACTAGAACTCCGGGATTTGGACTTGTCATATGGTACTCTGTGCCAGTCTGCCATAGAGGAGCTTCTTGCTTATTGCACACACCTTACCCATCTGAGCTTGAATGGATGTATAAATATGCATGACCTGAATTGGGGTTCTAGTGGTGGTCGATTTGAGTTGCTTAGTGTACATAATGAATCTAGCATGTTTTGTTTTGAGAACATCAATGAGCCAGTCAAGCAAGGGAACTGTTTACTGCAGAACCTGAACTGCGTAGGTTGTCATAATATTAGGAAAGTGCTCATCCCGCCAGCAGCAAGTTGTTTCCATATGTCATCCCTAAATCTTTCTTTGTCAGCTAATTTAAAGGAAGTTGATCTTGCTTGTTTCAGTTTGTCGTTTCTTAATTTAAGGTATTGATACACTCCTTTTTATGGTTATGGTTTCTTTTTATTTTATCTGGTACTCTTCTGAATTTTTCTGCCTATATCTGAATTCAGCAATTGTTGCTCTTTGGAAGTTTTGAAGCTTGGGTGTCCTAGACTGACTAGTCTCTTTCTTCAGGTATGTATCCTCATTTCTCATTCTTTGAAACCACAGATGTTTAATGTTTTAGGTCCTTTTTTTTGCCCCTTTGTTCTGGTGATTGTCTATTAGGAGTTTATTCTTGAAGATGCTGATTTTTACTACCTAGGCTTTTCTGACAATTTCTTTTGTTAAAGGCTGACATGCATAGGTAGTTCCATTGATTCACTTAGTGGGTCGTGAAGCAATTATATTCCGTGTATTTTGGTATGTATTCTAGGAGCAGCTAATGAGTCATACAAGGTCTCCACTCTCTGATCTGATGGTTTTGTAGTAGTTAAAGATAGGTTCTGCACTGAGTTATCTCAGCAACCTTTGTTTTACCAGATGAAATATAGTAGTCTGTACGAAACCTGCCTTTCTTACTTTGATGTATACATCAAAGTTATTTATTTTGTTGATTCTGACTGTGTCACTTCTTCTATAGAGTATTTGCTTTCTGGCCCCAAATCCTCTTTCAATTTCCTGTTTCCTTCATGCCAAGTCATTTTGATTTCATTTTGTCACACTCAAAACATATATGTAATGTGTGTATCGCCATCCTTGTAGTTAATGTACGGCCATGAGTTTCTTACGTGATGCTGTTTTCTGTTTTGTTTTGCCTATTGGTCTTTTTCAAGTCTTGCAACATTGAGGAAGAAGCAATTGAAACTGCCATATCACAGTGTAGCATGCTGGAGACTTTGGATGTTCGCTTTTGTCCAAAGGTGAGAGCATTATTTTGTTTTCCCTCCTTTTTTTCGCTCTCATCTATATGCTGCATATAAAGTGCTTAGCTTCTATTTATACTTGATAGGTTTAAAGTTTTCTTCTTTGCAATTTCATATGATGTTCAAAGCTATGTTATTCGGACTCGGGTGTGTTGGATGCGGGTATGTATCCGACATGGGTATTTTCAATTTTTTTCAAGATTTTCATGTATTTGGAGGGTCTTTGGAATATCATATTCTCATATCTATGTCCGGATATGTATCGAACACGGATACTTAAAAAAAATGAAGAGTCGGAGCAACATAAGTTCAAAGCTTGGTTTATCATCTCTTCGACTTGAATCTCCAGATTTTTCTCGAGAAAAAAAAAAAACTAATGGAGTTCATTAACGTTTCTTATCTGATGGCTGATAGATTTGCTCAATGAGCATGGGGAGGTTACGCGTAGTTTGTCCGAGTTTGAAGCGTATTTTTAGTAGCTTGTCAGCTGCATGATGTGAATGTGATCAAGAATTTTATTTCCCTTCGGAAGTAGATATCTCACTTCAAATTATTGGCAGCAAAAACAGCTTGGTATTTTGTCATGATCGGCTCTCTTTGTATAAATATATAGGAACTTGACCTACCTGCTGCGTCCTCCTTGTGTAACAGTAATAAAATTAAATTTATCTTGTTTTTGGAGACAGATGGAATTACAACAGGGGGAAGTTGGGAGCTGCTGCCCCTATTGAAATCCTAAAATTAAATTCGACTAGTATTATTATTTGTAACTATAACAAGTTTTTAAGAAAGTTTTAGTTCTGCCCCCATAGAAATTCAATTAACATCATAGAAGTGATTCCAATTGCTTCATTTCTGGGTCCAATTCTTGAGGCTTGACATCTTCTTCTGGAGCTCTATAAGCATCAGCAATTTCCTTTCCTTGATTTAACACATCGGATGGAACAGTTTGAAGGAGGCTGCAATTGAAAGCTTATGAGAAAAAATGAAGTTTACTTGTCTTAATTATGTATGTAGATGTTCCAAATTCCAAGCATGACAAAAGGTTACTTCATTAATTAAATTTTTTAAAAAAAGTTATTTATTTATTATTAGAATCATTAATGAATTATTGAAATAAATATTTATCATTTAATTATTACATGTAATGTGTAATAAATAGTAAATTTTTTCAAAAAAATTCAATTACATAATTTGATTTAAATGAAAAAATATATTGACGAAAAAAAATTCTTTCATACAATCTTTGATCTGATATATAAAACAATAAAGCAATACCTGTCCAGTGCATTTAGGGCAGTACCAATCTTTGTCTTCATTGATTTTACTGAGGCTTCTGGCTCTTTTCTTGATGCACGTAGAAGCAAGGAATCTAGTTCCTCCAATGCTCTAAACAAGAAGAAGAGTTGGTATCAGCACTTTAAATATGTTTCTCAAATGTCAGCACTTTCTTATAAGAAAAAAGGTTAAAATACGTTAATAAACAACGCAGCAGTTTTTAACTGAAACCCAAGTTATTTACTTTGTAGAACCTCCTGCAATAGCATATTGGAACAACCAGAATCCCAAGGCATACAGACTAATGGATCTACTTTAAACAATATGGCTTTTGCCCACAGTTTTTGACTCTTATAAATTGAACATAATTGTTTAAAACTTTCATCCAGAGGAGCTTAATTAGGGTACCTGAGACATTGATCAACATCATTGGTAGCATTTTCACCATTGCCAGCATCAGAAGCATACTGTGCGACCTGAAGTTCCGAATAAAATTTCCAAACCTTAGGAACTCATGTACACTAAAACTGCCATAAAGCAAAGTGGAATAAGAACTATGTTACTCGGACTCGAGTGTGAGTGTCGGATACGGATATGTGTTCGACACGGATATGTTCAGTTTTTCTATGCATTTGAAGGGTCCTTGGAGGGTCATATCCTCATACCAATGTCCGAATATACGTCAGACACGAGTGTCAAACACAAATAAACAACATAGTACTAGTGTGACAACAGGCATAACCTATATCATACAAGAGATGATTCTTTTTCCTACTTGATCTTTCTCTCTGACATGATAGACATCATTTGATAAGAACTAGTGAAGAGCAGGTAGAGCCATTAGGTTAATAAACAAAATTTTCACTTCAAGTTTATAGTTTCAGAAAATGTAAATGCTTCTCTTTCTAGAAACTTGAATAGTTCTTTGGTTCTTCAAATTGGAATTAATTCGTCGGTGTGCAACCAACAATTAACATAACACATAAATGAGAAGATCGTGCAACTATCTAGAAAGCCTCAACTTACAGCTCGAATATTTATACGTAGAGATGCAGCCGGACCAGAACGTAGTAAGGATCTGCAGGCGGCATATTCTGGTTTATCAACTTCCAGAAATTTCTCTGTAGTGGTTAGATGATATATTATAAGTTTCATAACATTCTTCATACAATGAACCATAACATACTTTTTAAGTAAATGCATAAATTTTCAAATGAAAGGGTTTATAAAACATGAAACTCAAGCAAAAAACAGAGATATGAATATTGGACTAAAACGAAACAAAATGGTTTCTTCATCATTCATAGCTCCAATTATAATGTACTAAGAATTTAACTACGAAACTAGCATTGGCAGGGACTTTTTTTAATTAATATGAAATCAAGAACTAAGAATTCAATCCCAAAATAATACTAATAATAATGAGATAAAACAGAAAGAGTTACCCAAATCCTTAATCTGTAACTCAGTCAATATAACAGCAGGCACATAAACCTCAAGTGGATCCAGCTTTTTCCTGTTAAAATTAAATACCATTAGTAATTAGTTCTGACCTATCAAAAAAAAGTATGCTACTGCAAAGCTATACTATCCGATATGGATATATTCTCGTATTTATATCCGAATATTTATCCGAAAAAAAATTAAGAGTCTGAGTAAACGTAGCTACAAAGTTGATATTCATTCACCAAGGAGATTATCAATTACCTTTTCACGTAGTTATCCAATTTATCCAATAGGTTACCCGCAATGGCATCTGCAGCACGAAAAATACTAGGCTATGACTTAGCTTTGAATCGACTCTCAAAATTGGCAGTACCATAATTGATTGAAAACAATAAAAAAAAAAAAAAAAACTTGAAAATGAAAGAATGATAAGAATTGTATGATTAAGGTAAAATCAAGCATACAGTTGGGTACAAGGAGCAAGTGAGAGAAAAGCAGAGAGGTTGAAACCAGTCCGCGGCGGCTCCCCCGCCATTCTGGTGGTGACACCGCGCACCTCACCACCGAGAGTCGCTTGGGTTTAGCAGTGAAGTTGGAAGAGAAAGAGCGAGGAGAGGTGGAGGAAAGGAATGGGTAGGCACTAACGTGAGCGTGGGTGTGAATTGTGGCCATTCCGACACAACAACATCAGTGGATTTGTGCAGAGAAAAACTGAAACGTTCTTATCCGTTTGTTTTATGTCTTTTCCACGACGTTGTCTGGAAATCACAAATTTAACCTTGCAAATTTTTAAATAAATATCAGCTACCAGCCTGCCACATTCTTTTAAACCTTTGGTTCGTAAATATGAATACAATTAAATAAATAATATTTAAAATAAAATTAATTAAAATATAAATAATTTATATAATATTCTATGAATAAATATAAAAATAAATAAATTATATTTTATATTTAAAATATTATTATGAAACATGTACTTATATATAATTTTTAAATTTATTTTATTTTGCAAATCTAAAATTTTAAATAAAAAATAAATCAAACATATGAACACATATTAATATGGATACAAATCAAACATACAAACACATACTAATATGGGATACTGTTAGACCCTGAGATGCGCAAGCATCGGGCCTTGCTGTGGATCGACACAAGCAAGCCAGCCATCGGGCCTTGTTGCGGGTCGACGCAGGCAGGCTACGATCGGGTCAAGTTGCGACGAGGTGATTGGTCCGTTGCACAACCAAGATGCGGGCTTGGGTGCAAAACGTGGGAAAGACTAAGAGTCCAGATCCGAGTAGGAGTCTGGGTTGCAGGCACACGGGCACGTGGTCCGTGATGTGCGCAAGAGACGAGTTGGCTTGAGGAAGTTGAGTTCGAGTGGGAAACTGACTAGGGGCGAGATGTTCGGACCAGAACCTGCCCAAGGCCCACGTAAGCGGCGTGGTGCGCAAGTTTAGGAGTGATGGCCGAAACTTGAGGCACACTTCAGATCGTGGTCAGACTTCGAGTTGATCTAGGACTCTAACTGTTGCCTAAAAACGTGTCTTACTGGTCAGGGATGTTGGCCAAGTCTTTTATCTATAAATACTTTGTTAAGTAAAGCAGAGGACACAACAGATGCGATAGAAATCTGAGTGTGTGATCCCTGCAGCAGACTTTGTATTCCGAGTTTATTGACGAGCAATAAAACGGTTGGGAGATTCCCGTAAACTTGTTGCCTTTGTTTGATTGTTGATTGCTTTCCGTTGTGTTTGAGAGTTGGCTGACTAAATGCGCAACTTAGTGCCATCATAGGGTCGAAATTTTGGGGAGAAAATTAACCCTGTGATAAGTTGGTATCAGAGCTTCGTTGTCGGAAGAATCAAGATCAATGGCGGCCAGAGAGCTGAACGAGCGCGTGAGCGTGCTCGAGGGACTGGTTGGAGCGCCAGCCCATGATGCAGGATCATTGGCAGAACAACGCGAGTTGCATGCGGAATGAATGAAAGAGTTGTCGCAACTTGTTCTGGACAATCAGTCAGATGTTGTTGCTCGGTATAACGACATTCTCAGTCAGTTGCTTAGAGTTGCAGAACGGGCGGAGGAACGATTTTGTGCTCTTGAGCAAGATATTTCCTTGCTAAAGAGAGCTGTTGTGGGCCAAGGCTGTAGCGATGGTGGTGAGAAAACGAAACTCCGAGTCCCGGAGCCAAAGGCCTTTGATGGTAGTCGGAATGTTAAGGCACTTGAAAACTTCTTGTGGGACATGGAGTAGTACTTTCAGGCTGTTTGAGTTGCGGAGAGGGAACAGGTCACCATCACAAGCATGTACCTCGCCGGCGATGCTAAGTTGTGGTGTAGAAGCAGGATCAATGATGATGCTTGCGTGGGTAGACCACGGATTGAGACATTCGAAGTACTGAAAAAGGAATTGAGGGACCAATTTCTGCCCTTGAATGCCGCGTGGGTTGCAAGGGAAGCCTTGAAAAGGCTTAAGCACACTGGGTCTGTGCGAGATTATGTCAAAGAATTCAGTTCTTTGATGTTGGACGTGAAGAATATGTCGGAGGACGACAAGTTGTTCAATTTCTTCTTGAGCCTTCAGCCTTGGGCATAGGCTAAATTGAGAAGGCAAAACGTGAAGGATTTGCCTCAGGCCATCGCAGTCGCAGATAGTTTGGTAGACTTTAAACTTAATCCTTCTTCTTCAACGACTGAAAAGAAGAAGGGAAACGAGGGAAATAAGGGAAAGTCCGGGAAAGATTGGAGGAAAGATAAACAAAAAGAGGGGGAGTTGCCTAAGCAGAAGGGTTCGGATCCGCCCCAAAGCAAAGGTAAATCTGGTTGTTTTTTGTGTTCGGGTCCTCATAGATTTCGAGATTGCCCCAAAAGAGACCGATTGTCGGCCCTTGTTTCAATGAGTTGGGAGATGATGGTGGTGCTAGTGGGAACACACCGAAAGTAAACCCGATTCAGTTACTCAATGCATTGATCACGGAACAACAGGTTCCAATGAAGGGACTGATGTATGTGACAACCAGGATGAATGGCAAGGCTGTGCGGGCTATGCTGGACACGGGTGCCACAAACAACTTTGTTTCGTTGAGGACGGTTGATCAGTTGGGTTTGAAAGTCACCAAAAGTTCAAGTCAGGTTAAGGCAGTGAACTCGAAGGCTCAAGGTATCCAAGGGACGGCTATTTCTACTTTGCGGGTGGGAAGTTGGCAAGCGGAGTGCCGCTTCATGGCTTTGCCCTTAGATGATTTTGACATGATTCTCGGAATTGAGTTCTTTGTCCAAGCCAAGGCTTTGACTATGCCTCATCTGGGGGGATAATGATTGCAAGTGAGAAGAGTCGAAGTTTTGTACCTGTTGAGAGGCAGGTTACAGGGAAGTCACTGATGCAGAGTGCTTCTCAGTTTAAGTCGGGTGTCAAAAGAGGAGAAACCACCATGATTGCTGCATTGGTCGAGATAAAACCAGACCAAGTGGTGGAAGTTCCAGATTCAGTCGCTGAGGTACTGGATGAGTTCAGGGACGTGATGCCCTCAAAGTTGCCAAAGGTACTGCCGCCTAGGCGTGCCATTGACCATAGGCCTGAGTTGGAGCCAAGAACTCGACCCCCAGCACGAGCCCCCTATCGGATGGCCCCTGCGGAACTAGCTGAGTTGAGAAAATAGCTAGATGAATTGCTCGATGCTGGTTACATCCAACCATCAAAGGCCCCTTACGGAGCCCCGATTTTGTTTCAGAGAAAGCAAGATGGTTCGTTGCGGATGTGTGTTGACTATCGGGCCTTGAACAAGGTCACGGTGAAGAACAAGTACCCAGTCCCAAATGTTGCTAACTTGTTTGATAGACTATCCAAAGCAGCTTACTTCACTAAGCTGGACTTGCGATCGGGGTATTGGCAAGTGCGGATTGCTGAGGGAGACGAGTCAAAACCAGCTTGCGTGACTAGGTATGGCTCGTATGAATTTCTTGTTATGCCTTTCGGGTTAACTAACGCGTCTGCTACTTTTTGCAACTTGATGAATGATGTGCTTTATGAGTTCCTCAAAGATTTCGTCGTTGTCTACTTGGACGATATTGTGGTGTACAGCCGGACTCTTGGGGAACACATCAAGCATTTACGGTTGGTTTTCTCAACATTGAGAAAGAACTCCTTGTCAGTGAAAAAGGAGAAATGTGAGTTTTGCCAACAAGAGATCATGTTTTTGGGGCACAAAGTGAGTCAGGACCGGATTCTGATGGATGAGAGGAAGGTAAAGGCCATTCTGGATTGGTCAGCACCAATCAAGGTCACTGAGTTGAGATCTTTCCTTGGTTTGGCCAATTACTATCGACGGTTCATTAGAGACTACTCGAAGATGGCTGGGCCTCTCACAGATCTGTTAAAGAAAGACAAGCATTGGGAATGGTCGGATTTTTGTCAAGAGGCATTTGAGAAGATAAAGCATGCAGTGACATCGGAACCAGTGCTCAGATTGCCTGATTTCGAGCTACCCTTTGAGGTGCACACTGATGCTTCAGACCGAGCCATTGGTGGGGTGCTGGTCCAGGAAGGACACCCCATTGCTTTTGAGAGTAGAAAACTGAAAGAAGTCGAGCAGCGGTACTCAGATCACGAGAAAGAAATGACGACAGTGGTGCATTGCTTGGAAATCTGGAAACACTACTTGCTGGGAACTAAGTTTGTGGTAGTGACCGACAATGCGGCCAACACTTACTTTAAAACTCAGAAAAAGTTAACACCCAAACAAGCACGTTGGCAAAAATTTCTGGCTGAGTTCGATTTTAGTTGGGTTCATCGGCCAGGGAGTCAGAACCATGTTGCTGATGCTTTGAGTAAGAAAGAGGTGAAAACCTTTGTTGTCGCCTTAACAATTGTGCAGTCGGATTTCCTAGAACGGATAAGGCAACAGGCCGATGCGGACAAGAATTATGGGCAGCTTAGACAGAGAGTCAGAGATGGGCTGGTCCGCAAGTACTGGCTAGATGAAGACCTGTTGTATGCACGGGGCAACAGACTCTATGTCCCTACGGGAGGGGCATTGAGGAGGGAGTTGTTGCGGGAAATGCATGACCCTCAGTGGGCTGGTCATCCGGGAGTTGAAAGGATGATAGCTTTATTGTCGCGAACTTACTTTTGGCCTAAGATGGAGGAAGACATCGAGTTGTATGTTCGGACATGTTTGACTTGTCAAGTGGACAAGACCAGAAGAAGAAGCAAGCTGGTATTCTTCAACCACTTCCTATTCCGGAGAGACGGTGAGAGTCTGTTTCTATGGATTTTATCACCGAGATGCCTGAAGTCAGTGGCTTGGGTTCAATATTGGTGGTGGTAGATCGCTTTTCTAAGTATGCAGTCTTTATGGCAGCACCACAGTCGTGCACCGCCAATGCAGCGGCGGAACTCTTTCTGAAAAATGTAGTGAAGATTTTCAGGTTGCCTAAGGATGTGATCAGTGATCGAGATGCTCGGTTTACGGGTAAGTTCTGGACTTGTTTGTTTAAGTTGTTGGGTTCAGAATTGAAATTTTGCACAACAAACCATCCGCAAACTGATGGCCAGACGGAGCGGATCAATGCTTTGCTGGAGGAATATTTGAGGCACTATGTGACGCCGAGCCAAAAGAACTGGGTTAGTTTACTTGATGCAGCTCAGTTTTGCTACAATTTGCATAAGTCATCTGCGACGGGTTTGAGTCCAGCGGAGTTGGTTATGGTACAACAACCGTTGACACCGTCAGAAGTAGCCAAGTCTATGTCTCAAGGGGAATGCCCGGCAACCTATCGCTTTGCTAGAGAAAGGCAAGAGTTGATGGACCAGGCAAGAGAGATCTTAGAGAAAGCTCAAAGGCGGATGAGAAAGTATACGGATCAGCATAGGCGGCCACTAGAGTTTCAAGTCGGGGACAAAGTTCTGTTGAAACTGACGCCTCAAATGTGGAAGAAGGTGACTGACAGACGCTACCATAAGGGCCTTGTGCAAAGGTATGATGGTCCTTTCGAGGTGATCAAGCGGATTGGTAATGTTGCTTATCGATTGAAGTTGCCTGAACGGATGAAAGTTCACCCAACGTTCCATGTAAGCTTCCTGAAGCCTTATCATGAATATGCTGTTAATGAAAGACAGTTGATCAGACGGGCATCTCCAAGTGTTTGGAAACACTTTGAGAAAAAAATGGTGAAAATTTTAGACCATCGAAGGGAATGCGCTAGTAGAAAGAATCGACGAGATTACTACTTAGTGCATTAGGAAGGTGAGAACATGAGAGATGCGACTTGGGAAAGGGAGGTGGACCTTTGGCAGTTTGAGGATGAGATCGGGCATTACTTGGAAACTCTTCCGATGAGGGCATCAGAATCATCTGGTGGGGGTGGGTTTGTTAGACCCTGAGATGCGCAAGCATCGGGCCTTGCTGTGGATCGACACAAGTAAGCCAGCCATCGGGCCTTGCTGCGGGTCAACGCAGGCAGGCTACGATCGGGCCAAGTTGCGACGAGGTGATTGGTCCGTTGCACAACCAAGATGCTGGCTTGGGTGCAAAACGTGGGAAAGACTAAGAGTCCAAATCCGAGTAGGAGTCTGGGTTGCAGGCACGCGGGCATGTGGTCCATGATGTGCGTAAGAGACGGGTTGGCTTGAGGAAGTTGAGTTCGAGTGGGAAACTGACTAGGGGCGAGATGTTCTGACCAGAACCTGCCCAAGGCCCACGTAAGCGGCGTGGTGCTCAAGTTTATGAGTGATGGCCGAAACTTGAGGCACACTTCAGATCGTGGTCAGACTTCGAGTTGAACTAGGACTCTAACTGTTGCCTAAAAACGTGTCTTACTGGTCAGGGATGTTGGCCAAGTCTTTTATCTATAAATACTTTGTTAAGTAAAGCAGAGGACACATCAGATGCGATAGAAATCTGAGTGTGTGATCCCTGCAGCAGACTTTGTATTCCGAGTTTATTGACGAGCAATAAAACGGTTGGGAGATTCCCGTAAACTTGTTGCCTTTGTTTGATTGTTGATTGCTTTCCGTTGTGTTTGAGAGTTGGTTGACTAAGTGCGCAACCTAGTGCCATCATAGAGTCGAAATTTTGGGGAGAAAATTAACCCTGTGATAGATACTAATACGCGAGTCCATGTAAACTTTGGTCATTTCTCAAGGAAAAATAAATTCAAAATATATTTAATATTTTGTTTTTTCATTTTTGGTTGCAAGAAAGATTCGGCTTGGACCGGATAACTCGAATGGTGACATGACAGTAATTAAAGAAGTTAAAGTACTTAAATAGTTTTTCTACTATAGTTAAAAATGTATTTTAATTATTATATTATAAAAATAAGTACTTTAATTATTATATGTTTGAAATTGATGTAAAAAATTAAAATTGGTAACAATGTAAATTGATAACAGTATTAATGAAAACTGTTAAATGCTGACATGAATATGTGAAATTGATAGAAAATATAATTTTTAAAAAAAATGATGTGTCAATTTTTTTTTTTACTTAAGTGAAATTAAAAAAAAAAACATAATTTTTTAAACCCAAATCCCTCTCGTAAAAATATGTCATCATTTTTTTTTCGAAATCATCTATTCTGTCAGTTTTTAAATTTCACCTGAGCAAAAAAGTTTGACACATCATCAATTTTTTGTCAAGTCATCTATTTTGTTAGTTTCATATGTCCAAGTCAGCATTTAAACAATTTTTCATTAACACTATTATCAATTTTACTTCTATACACTAATTTCAAACATATAAAAATTAAATTACACACTTTTATACTCCAAAAATTAAAATATATTTTTCACTATAATACCATAACCAACTAAATATTTTAACCCAATTAAGACCAAAAGAGTAACCATAATAGTTGTAAAGCAACCGAGACGAAGTGGACATTTTACTGACTATTCCCTCTGTTTCATCTCTTCCTTCCATCTCTCTTTCTTTCTTCAGTCTCAAATCTCCTGAGTTACTCTTCAAAGCAACAGAACAAAAACACAACAATGCAATGGCTTTATGGCTTCTTTTCTCTCCTTTTCTTTTCCTCTCTGTTTCTGCCAATACTCAAAGTAAGTCTCCCTCCCTTCTTATTTCTCTTATCCAGCTTTAGTTATTGCTCCAAAGGAGTTTTTTTAATAAAAAAAAAACTTATTTTGTATGGTGAAATGAAATGACTTTGTACAATGTATTTATGTTTTTTATTTAGAAATGAACTATTGGTTCTAGTTAGTGATTGATCTGCTTCATAACTATAAAAATGTATCTTTCTTTTTTTCTATTTTAATTTCTGGGTTTCTTTCTTTTATATTTTCCAAATGCTTCGTTTTTTTGGTAAGTTGGCCAGATATAGAATTATCTGAATCTCAGGCATTGCAGTTCTAAACTTTAATGATTGCCCATTTTGATTTGACTTGATTTTTGTTTAAAGCAGGTGGTTTTTCTTTGCGTGTTTTTTGGCTGGATCTCGTGTTTAAAGCTGTGTTTTTTAGTTGGTTGGTTGACTTATTTTGTTGTCATTTCTGTTTTTAGTGCTTTATTTAGCTGAGATAAAGGAGGACAAAGGAAAGAAAATTCACTTTTGAATCTTAGATTTCCATGTATTATGATAAGTCTTTTTAAAAAATTTAAATACCCTTGCATCATTTCTCAATAGTCAATATGGATCTTCTTAAGATAGAATTCGGAATAAATTATTTCACACTTACTTAACAGTAGTGAGAGATTAACTCAATTTATAGAGCAATACATATGTTTGAGATATACATTTGAGAAATGCAGATAAGGATAAAACTCATGAAAGCTTATCTAATCTAACTAGATACAGCAACATTATCAATTGTATAGATGAGTTTTAGCTGCTGATTTGGATTAGAAGTTATATCCTTATCAAGGACTGTGGCGGCTAGAATATGATCTAAGCTTGTAGGTATTGCAAATTCTATTGTTTCACATCAGAGAAATACTGATTATTGTGGGTTTTGAGTTTAAACGAGTCTGATGTAGAATTGTCCACCAGATGGTAAAATTGTCCAATAATATTCCACTTATGATTTGGCATCTTTAAGCGTCTAAATCTGAATTTATAGTAAAGAAAGAACTCATTTTTTTGGTGTCATTTGAGAATACAAAGTTTTAGCCATGATATGGCTAAAACCCAGATGAAAATATTTGATCATGAGATGCATCATGCTTATGTATTTGATAAGGAATATAGTCAATATACATCTCTTGTAGAAGAGAGAGAGGAAAATTGCCCAAGTGAGCACAAGATGTGCTGAAACTAAGAAATGTACCAAGAAGAGAAAAGCTATATATGCTGTTTTCCAATCTTTGCATTTGATTCCCTCCCTTCCCAATACCCTAAAAGAGGGTCATCATCATAATGCCAAATTTTAGCCGAACCAGTGAGGAGTATAAAACTTTAAGACATCTTCAGCGCATAGTCCAAGGGGTGCCCCATCCCTCTAATATCACTTTTTTTTTTATATGTAAGAAGAGAGCAAGTGGTATTCTGATTGGTCAGATTACAACTCTTTTTATTTTTAGTTTATTTGGCATTTGTTCCTTCATGCTGGTATTAGTCACCTAAGAGAATTTCTTATCTGCTTCAGGTACTTGCTTCTGTCATGCTTATTGGTATAATAATATTTTTTGTCTTATGGAAAAAAAACTAATTATCATCAGCAACCATAACCCGTAGTGTATAACTAGCTAAGTATACGAAATGGATTACTCAAAAGAATGCAAAGCATGCATTTCTTCAATCTGTTACATGCTCCAGTTTATGATCTATTGTATGATTATTCTTTAGCACTAACAATTGAATACAAATTGCAGCCAAAATAACGGATAACCCTGCGGATGAGTTGGTGGCTGTGCTTAACGCCAATAGAACGGCACACAAATCGTCATCTCTCACTGACAACCCAGGCCTGGCCTGCATTACTTTGCAATATATAAAAGCATACCAAGGTGATTGTGATGCTGTACGAGGGCCTGAAGCCAAGAAGCCTGCTGATTCTGAATTTGCTGAAACTTTTGCCCCCAACTGTGGAGTTGATGCCTCAACCCTCTCTCCAATCACTGGTCGATTCCTTGGATGCCAATCCAAATATGTCCACCCTCCTGAAGCATTCTCAATGTTGATGAAAAACGAAAAGAGTTTGGAAATTCTCTACAATAAGAACCAGACAGAAGTTGGGGCTGCTGTGACTGGCACAGATGGTGGGGCTCCCTATTTCTGGTGTGTGCTGTTCAGCAATGGTAAGCATAACAGTAGCTTTGTTCTAGAAGGAGGTGTGGCTAAAATTACAAGACCTGGATGCTTTAGTGGTGCCAACGATGAATGCGGCAGTGCTGATGATTCATCTCGATCTGGTCATCTGTGGCTGTATGCTGTTACAGCTTTCATTGTTGTGGTATATGCCTTCGGGTTATGATCATATCCCGTAGTATATGAACCAATTTTTGTTTTTTGTGTGAAAAAGTTTAGTTGAGGGAAGGTTAACTCAGTTCAGGTCAGAGCATGTCACATGCATTAAAGATGGCTAACAGTGGTACTTACAGATCACCACCCACCAAGAAGACTGCTGATGAGACTCGAATCCTGATACTCGCCTAGATGTTAATAAGTAGTCAACCAACTGAACCAATCCATATTGGTTGGTTAATGAACCATTTTCCATTTGATTGTTCATTTTGAGGCCTCTTTCAGTCCATTGCCTTAGATGAAACCACCAGTCATTTTTGCTAGCATGCTAATATTTAAGTATTTAGTATGCAATTTTACTAAGTTAGTAAAAAATTAAAATGATTGTATACTATTACTTTGATTTTCAGTACTTAATCTTATAATAGATTAGATGTTCTATATTAAAGTAAACTTAATGAGTTTGTATCAACAACTTTAAGGAAAATTGTGATTAATGGCAACAAAAAAGAAAAAAGTTAACCTAAAAAGGACAAACATGTCAAGTTCAATTTAGTGGTCAATCCTTCTTTAATGAAAAGTCAATGATTAGGATCCACATCTTTGCTTTATTTTTTTAATATTGTCCCAAAAAAAAATGGACACATTGTTGAACTACATTCACCCCTTGAGACTAGATTGTGTCAGAGAATTGAAAATGCACTGAGTTTGTAAAAGTCTTATGGTATCAATTCAGCTTGGGATCATAATCAATTGTGGTCGGTGCAATGCCCTGTTTTTCTCTAAACAAACCCAACAGCAAGATTTTAAATCTAAAAAGGATTATGGCAATACACTACAGGAAAAACACCAGTTTAACAGTTGAATACATATTCTTGATTCTTACAAGGAGATAGTGTAATATCCAAAACTAGGAAACAGAGGATCTTCATCTCCAGGACAATGGCAGAAGCAAAAGTTTCATTACTTGTGTTTATGAATAAAGCACTTTCTGTTTCCAGAAGTTCAACTTCAACCAAGCTTCTCAGTTCAGACCAAAAGCCTTAACTTCAAAACAAATGCCAGAACCAGAAGAATCAGTAGGACTCCAGCAGAAGAATCAGCAACTCAATGAATCCAGTTAGGATCAAACCTTGTAAAGCTTCTGTCAGAATAAAGTGACAAAGCAATGCCCAAGATTAATATCAATAGAAGCAGAGGCAAAAGCTGATGGGGCTGTTCATCAGGTTCTAGCTCACTCACCGTTCCCCTGTCGATATAAAGAGGTGAAACCATACCTAAGACAATCAAGCCTATTGCCACCAGTCCCTCATGTGAAAATATCTGCTTGGCCTAATCCGATGATGATCAGACCTCATAAAGCTCCGGTCCAAGTGAGAAAGCAAAGGCCAAATCAATAGCATGAGCAGCAGACACAACCATGAAGCCAAGTCCATGGATTGCTCTTCAAGATCCGCTTCACTAACCGGCTTCTGGTTAACAAAAAGAGGTGAAACCATGGCTAGAATGGTCAAGACAGTCGCCACCCATTTCTCAAACGAAGAAGACCTGCTTGACCTGCATTTAGCTATGGACTCCATTCATAGAAACAAATTTCAGAAGGAACAATCTTTTTTTCTTATTGAGCATTTCTTACTTCATATTATCTCCCTATCTTCATTTTTCTTGACACGATTTGAAATCTTCTTATGGATCATCCATTTGGAATATAGTTTCTGGTCAAGGAACATTCTAATCCAACGGCCATGGAAAAGGGTTCAACTGTTCAAGTAAAGAGCAATCTCTTTAAACCCATATGCCTTTGGGAATCCTTCCAGAAGTTCTAATAATACGTGAAAATTTTGCAATAGGCAGCTATATTAAATTGTTTGGAATCAGATTCTAGGAGCAGAATTTATCTGCAAAATTCCTCTTTTTTGATTCCAGTTATTCCTAACGTTGATTAAACAATACAAAAGTGATGCCATTTGAGATCAACCATATAAATAAGCCAGTAAAGCAAAACATATAGCAAACAGTAAAACTTTTATAGCAAAAGAATTTCCAGTGATCAACAGGTACAAAGTAAAGAGTAAAAAGGTTAAAAGAAGCTCCATTTAACTCAAAAAGATTAATATTAAAATTCAAAAAAATAAAAAATAATAACTTTAATTGGTGCCATGGAGCTCTTGGACTGGCTCCCAATGACTCGTCTCACCCACTTTTTCTGTGATGAGGTTAAAGCAGTGAACAACGAAGGAGATGAAGCTCTTCTCGGAGGCTGTCCAACCACCGGAAGCACCGGCGGAATTGCGGCGGCGGTGCTAGTAAATGCGTTTAGAATCAGAAATGCAAGTATTGGAGATAAATCCAATGTTCCTCCAAGCGTTGGAATTATCCCCCGGAATATGTTCAGGTACGGATCACATATAGTACTGAACCAAAAGCAAAAAGATAAATGAAATTTATATATATTTTTTTAAAAAAATTAAGAATTAAAGTATTTCAAAATTTTAAAATTTGATGAAATTGGAAGTACCTGAGGGGACTAACAATGGCTGGAGGAGAGTTAGGGAACCAAGTAAAAACCAGCCTTATAATTAACAGCGTGTTGTAAATGTTTAGGAAATTAAGGATTCCATTGGCAACGACGACCCCTGCAAACTGAATCACCAGGTAAAACAGCTGAATAATTATGAACCTTCCAGTAGTTGTTTCTGCAAGTAATTACCTGCGGTAAAAATTAGAATTAGTCACAAAAACTTGAATGGGAACGAAAGAATCTTATAGATAATAAAATCAGTTACCTCATTGCAGAAGCTTTGGAATTCAGAGAATAAGGAGAAAATATTTTTGAAAACCGGATTTCATTTAAAGAAATTCAAGAACTTATCGGCGGTTGAAACGATTGATTCGTGAAGGTCAGGAATGATATTTTGAGGAACAACGGGAACGAGATTGCGCTTTGAATGGCCTAAAAAATGGAGGTGCGAATGGCGTTTGAATAAATGCTGATTATTAAAGATTCTCTCTTTGGCAGTCTCGGTAACGGACATTTTTTTTAGGAAGAGTAGGTACGTAAAACGCAGCGTTTTGGAATTAGAAGTAAATTGAAGATCTTAATTGGATCCGGACTTGCCAGGCTGGCGCTCATGCTGTTTTCGGAGTTTTTTCCTGTACAAAATTAAATTAAAATTTTTATTTCCAAATGAGGTACTTCTAATCTTATTTCCTTACATGAAGTATTCTAAGCCACTTCAACCATCTCAATGCTTAGTTGGCCAAAACTACCACATGACAACTAAACTTTTTTCTAACTTCTTTCTTTCTTTAATTATTTATATTTATATTTTCTTTTTTTTTCTTCTATCTTTCCTTTTCTCCATTCTATTTCACTATGGCCACCGTCAAAGGGATCAGTCATGTTGGATTTCATCTTTTTTATTTTTAGTCTGAACAATCATCCATTGTGTGGCCTTTGTCTCTTTTATTTCCAGTGATCTATAGAGATTTGTTATATGAGTTTTCATTGCGATTTGCATTTGAGGTTAATGAGATTTTAGTTTTTAGGGTTGAGGCAGTGGCATCATCCCTTCATCCTTTTTTTTTTTTCCGGCCATAATTAACAACCATGACAGCCACGGTGTTGATGGGGTAGAACCATGCTTAGGCTGTCTCTAAGATCATATATTTGCGATTGGAATCTTGATTTCTCCAAAAGTTGCAATTAGAACAAGTGGGTAAAAAGAAAATGTAGGCTTTTTGCGTTTGCGTTTGAATTTGGATTTTGGATATATATAATTTTATATTTGTAAAATATGTTGATTTCTGAAGAAAGAATTCCATATTTTCATTTTTTTTTTGGGATTTTTTAATTATTTTGTATAAAAAATGACAGTGTTAATGAAAAACAAAGAAGGATAAAAAAAACCTTTAAAAAATCCATTTGTCACATGTTAGTTTTGGCCATCTTAGCATTGACATATGGATTATGATGTGGTGGATAATGTGGTTTGAAATATCTCATTTAGAGAAATTAGATTTATTAATACTTTCATTTGGGAATAAAGATTTCAATCTACCTTGGCATGGGAAAAAACTCGCTGTTTTCGACCACAAAGGTAGGCGAAGTTCAATTTAATAATAGCAACAAAAAACGTGCGGATATAGTCGCAAGCTTACGTGGCGGAAGATAATTGAATAATGTTTTAAATATTCAGCTACCTCCTCTGCGTTCATTAAGGATCGTCGTCTCAAAATCTCTTTTCTCTGCATTCTTTTGTTGTCTTTTTCCTTATGCGAACACACAATGGCAATGGCGGCGGATCTGTTAAGACTCTCTCTGTCGACTAAGCCAAAGCTCTCCTTCGGTAATGGCGCGAAACTTAAAGTTGACCGCTTTGACTTGCTACAACGACGCTATCGCAGTCGTTTCTATTACCGGCCTCGGTCAACTCCTGGTTTCGTCTTGTTCAATTCACTGGAAACCAGATCACAGTCGCAAGAATCGTCTATCCAACCGCTGGAACAAAAGCTTAAAGACTCGTCGGTTCTCCTCGATGTCAATGGGATGATGTGCGGCGGATGCGTATCCCGAGTCAAATCAGTTATCTCCTCCGACGAGCGAGTCGAATCAGTCGTGGTCAACTTATTGACCGAGACAGCGGCGATCAAGTTTAAGCAAGAGATTATAGAGAGCGAAACCGTGGAGAGTGTTGCGGAGAGTATAGCTCAGCGCGTGAGCGATTGTGGGTTCATGGCTAAGAGGAGGGTTTCGGGGCTTGGAATCGGAGAGAATGTGAGGAAATGGAAGGAAACGTTGAAGAAGAAAGAGGAATTGTTGGTGAAGAGTAGGAATCGAGTGGCTTTTGCTTGGACTTTGGTGGCCCTTTGTTGTGGAGCTCATGCTTCACATATTTTGCACTCGCTAGGGATTCATATCGGCCATGGTAATTTAATTCAATTTAGGAGAATTTCTTATTTAAATTAAAAATGTGATCATGACGCCTTTGATTTAATTATTTTGATGCAGGATCGTTTTTGGAGGTCCTTCATAATTCTTATATTAAAGGTGGATTGGCTTTAACGGCTTTGTTGGGGCCAGGAAGAGGTTTGTTGTTTTTTCCCCTTATTTTCACATACATTAACATTTAGGTGGTATTTAAGAAGTTTCTTTACATTAAATACAATAATTTCATATTTAAGGAAGATATTCCTTGGTCTTAAGGCAGTTGCTAGCAAAACTCTTTCTAAATTGTCTTAGTGCTGTAGTGAGTAAAGGTTGACTTCAATCAAAGTGCTTAAAAATGTTTTGCAGACTTGGTAGTTGATGGATTAATGGCATTCAAGAAAGGATCACCCAATATGAATTCTCTCGTGGGATTTGGATCAATTGCAGCATTTATCATTAGTGCAGTGAGATTTTTCTTTCTTTCTTTCCTTGTGGTTTGAAAGCTGAGATTCAGTTTTCTTAATATAGCATCATGGAAGCAATTTGCTAAATTCTGTTGGTTCTTATATTTGCCTTTTTCCTTGTAGGTCTCACTTCTTAACCCTGGGCTTGAATGGGATGCTTCATTCTTTGATGAACCGGTGATTTGCCTTACTTTTACTCCTTTCCAATATTTATTTTTGATATCATGGTTGTGCTATAGCTACCAAATGCATCATGATAAGTTTCCTTTTTTTCACATCTACCGATTTGCTATTCCTATTTATGTTGAAGCAACTTAGATGGAAGTATGATAGTTTTGGTTTGGTTGATAATAGGTTCTCATGAAGCGCTCTTGTATTTTGGTATGCAGGTCATGCTTCTTGGTTTTGTGCTCCTGGGACGTTCTCTGGAAGAAAAAGCAAGGATTAGGGCATCTAGCGACATGAATGAACTTTTAGTGAGTCTTAGATTTGACACTTTCTTGTGGTGTTATTACACTTGTTTTCATGTTTGGTGGCCGATGACTCCTGGCTTACGGGCTCTATGGATCCTTAAACTGAGATTTTAGTTATATAACATGATTCTATTATATTCACTCTTAATTTTGATCTTCTTGCCATTTGTTTGATTTCACATGTGAGTTCATTGTTTTTGCAGTCATTGATATCCACTCAGTCAAGACTTGTGATTACTTCATCAGACACTGATACCTCTGCTGATACTGTACTTTGCTCTGATGCTATTTGCATTGAGGTCCCATCAGATGATATACGAGTTGGAGACTCGGTGTTAGTTTTTCCTGGAGAAACAATTCCTGTAGATGTAAGTCATGAATATGTTATAACATCAGGATTCAGTGCATCATACTCTGATTCATAAATTTGGTCCATATACAGACAACCCCTATGTATGTTCAGTTAAAGCCAACAACATATTGATAATGATATGAAACTAAGATGAGTCTTTTGTAATCACTGTATGATTAATTAATTTAATTTACTACATACAAATGGACTTCTGCTGAAATTAAAATTCCCTACACAGGGGAAAGTTCTTGCAGGAAGAAGTGTGGTTGATGAATCCATGCTGACCGGAGAATCACTTCCAGTATTCAAGGAAAAAGGTCTCATGGTCTCTGCTGGAACAATAAATTGGGTAAGATTTTGAGGAATATAATTTAGAAATGCTATGACTTATGCCACTGGCTTTTATTTTAGGGTGAGAAATGACCGTTGCTTATTTCAGAGGTATAGGAATAACCTTTTATGTGAAAATGCATATTAGCTGGATTGCTTGGGATAATTAGACCCGAGTGAGGAGGGTTAGACAAAGATTAAATGTTGGGATTACATTGGAGTCTTTCTAAATTATTTTTAAGAATTTTAGATTGAACCCAGTTACCCATTCATTCATCATTTATATTTATGGATGTTCTATTTCAGGATGGTCCTGTAAGGATCGAAGCAACTTCCACAGGCTCCAACTCAACTATTTCTAAGATTGTACGCATGGTTAGTGCCCTAGTGAACCTTTTTTTTGGATTAATCATACAGTCATGTTCTCACATCTGATGCTTGATACGAGTATGTATCTGCTGCACAGGGTATAATTGTCTCATTTTTATCTAATTACTAATAACTAATAACAAACCATTGCTTCCTTTTAGCCTGAGTAAGAAATGTGCAACAATTTTTCAGGTTGAGGATGCTCAAGGACAAGAAGCACCTGTACAAAGGCTTGCAGATGCGATAGCTGGGCCATTTGTATACAGCATAATGACTCTGTCAGCAGCAACCTTTGCTTTTTGGTATGGGGTTTGTTTCTTCAGATGTATTAACTTCGGATAGAGTGATTATAATTGAGATTTTAAAATAGGTGGAAAAAAGGGGATTCTAATTTATTTATTCAAGATATGTATGTAACTCATAGATACTTTCACAAACTAAAATGGGCAATTGTTACTCAATTTTCAATTCAAATAGTTGAAATCTTGTCTATGAAGAGATAATGACAATTTTATCTGCAATTCATTTCTTGTTCTCTCCCCATCATCCCCCCCCCCCCCCCCCCAAAGATCCCAGCATACTTCTACTTTTGTATATGCTTGTGACAACTGAGCCATTAATTTAAGTAAAGGCTGCACAAGTTTTTTTTCTTCCAAACTTTCTTCCATTCTAGAAGTATAATTCCTGCATTTACATAACGTATTTCTTTAACTTCCTTTTCTTCATGCTATTTTTTAACTCAAACCAGACCATGCTGGTCCCTGTGGGCTTTTGTTTTAGTTGCTTATAGATATGTTTTAATTTTCTCCTAGCATCCTGCTGATTGTTTACTATAGCTAATTCTCGTGAATTTCTCCTCGTTGCTTCAATATCCAGGTATTATGCTGGGTCACACATATTTCCAGATGTTTTGCTCAATGATATTGCTGGCCCTGACGGAGATCCCTTGCTTTTGAGTTTGAAACTTGCTGTGGATGTCTTAGTGAGTAATCTTATGTTTACCTGTGTTTCTTAACCAGCTTATTGCCTAAATATTAGTTGCCTGATTGTTTACATTTTTTTTATGCATTTGGTTGCCTAGAAAGTTATCCGTCATGAGAGTAATCTAAATATGGAAAAAGAAACCTTTTTTTATATTCCTCAAAAGATAGAAACAAGTTAAAAAGTTTTTCCATTCTGCCTTTTCCTGTTAAAAGCTGCAAATCACATTTGGGGGAGCTTTTCTTGTAGGAATGGCGACAGCCAAAATGCATACAAGATACAATATGATTGAATATTCAAATTAAACAAAAACAAAAATTTTATAAGAATTTTTAGGTATGCTTTATTTAATTTGGTAGCACTTGCAGATGATTGCTTACATAGATGTCATAATTTTCTTAGAGAATTGTCACTTAATGTGATGTGTTTTATTTGAACTTTCTCTGGATAATCGAGCAAAACAAAATTTACTTGCACTATCATTTTGTAATCCTGGTCTTCACTTTCTAGGTAGTTTCCTGCCCTTGTGCACTGGGTCTCGCCACACCAACAGCAATTCTTGTTGGCACCTCTCTTGGTAATTATCTAGCATGTAAATCTTGATTTTGATGCATTTTCTGTTTAGGACTAATTTAGTGAATTTTTAATATACTTTTATGCACCAGTTAGAATATAGTATGTGCATTTGGAAGAATTCATGCTTTAGTTCACCTTATGTATAGGTGAATATATGGAGAGCTTATATTGACTATAGGTGAGTAAATATATGGAGAGCTTTGGCTAGCTCATACTTCAATTCATACATTGAGGTCATAGGAAAGAATTCAATTTGAAAACTATGATTTTAGAAATGCTCAAATCTGCACTTTTGGAAATTTTGTTTATTTTGGAACATTTGCCCATTATGACTTTGAGACCACTGTAATGTTCACTGGTATGAGGTGCACGTTGGATACTTTTGAATTTGAAGAATAGCATACTGGGTATTTAACTTTATTATTGGTTCTTTACGTTTTACAAACAACAATTAACTTTCTGTTGTACTGAATTATATGTTGCTGCAATCAAAATCATCAGGAGCAAGACAAGGATTGCTTATAAGAGGAGGGGATGTTCTGGAACGCCTGGCTAATGTAGACCATGTTGCTTTTGACAAAGTACATCTACACTCGAAAATAATGCTCTCTCTCTTTCTCTATATATATATATATGCTACTTTAGAATTTCACTCTAACGTTACCCTCCTTTTCAATGTGCAGACGGGGACTCTCACTGAAGGAAAACCCACTGTCTCATCGGTGGCTTCCTTTGCTTATGATGAATCAGAAATTCTTCAAATTGCTGCAGCAGTAGAGAGAACAGCAACACATCCAATTGCTAAGGCTATTGTAAAGAAGGCAGAATTGTTGAATTTGGCATTCCCAGAAACAAGAGGACAACTAGTTGAACCAGGTTTTGGAACCTTAGCTGAAGTAAATGGACGTTTGGTTGCTGTTGGTAATTTAGAATGGGTTAATGAACGTTTCCAGATAAAAGCAAGTCCATCTGATTTGATGAATTTAGAACATGCCGTAATGCATCAGTCATCATCACCATCAAACTATTCAAAAACAGCTGTCTATGTTGGACGTGAAGGAGAAGGTGTTATTGGTGCCATAGGAATATCTGACAGTTTGCGCTATGATGCTGAGTCTACCGTGAGCAGGTAATAATTTCATATTCTTTTATTATGTGGTTGAGTTCTTCAATTGCCTGGCTTATCATGCACATTATGTACAAGTCTTAATTAGTAGCCAATGCCCAACTGATGTTCTCCATCGATGATTGGAGATGAAGCTCTATTCTTTATGTTTCCAACTAGAATAGCAACTTAAATGTTTCATTTCCTTCTCCATTTATTCTATAAAAAATGCTGATACAAATGTTCCACTTGCTATTCTTACTTTCTGACATTTTCCATTTTGTGGTTGTTTTGTTGCCTTGTTTATGTAAGGCTTCAGGAAAGGGGTATCAAAACAATCCTTATTTCAGGAGACAGGGAAGAGGCAGTTGCAAATATTGCAAAGACGGTTGGAATAGAACGTGAATTTGTTAATGCATCCTTGACACCTCAGCAGAAATCAAGAGTTATATCTACTCTTCAGACTGCTGGACATCACATTGCAATGGTAACTATCTCTCCCAGAACAATCAGTCCTCTAGAATTTAATTTTGATTAATAATAAAAGTATACTTAAATTTCACCTGGTTCTTCAGTCAATAATTTGACTTCTTTAGTAAATTCAGGCAGTATTGCCTTCTCCACTGACTTAGATGAAGAAGTGCAGCTATTTGCACCAAGTTCCTGTGGATGCAACTGAAATAACCATATTAGTTTTCTATTTTTTTCTTCAACGATTAGGTGTCAGACAACCAGACTTACAGTGAACTCGGGAGAAAGATTTAGGATGACCCTAACAAAAGCAAACACCTCCAAGTCTCTCAGGAGAAAGATTTAAGATAACCTTAACAAAAGCAAAGGCTATGAAAGTCTAATCTGTGGCTTCATTAAAAAATATATTCAGCTAATATTTCTTTTCTCTCAAAAGGTAGGGGATGGCATTAACGATGCACCATCTTTGGCCCTTGCGGATGTGGGGATTGCTATACAGACTGAAGCACAAGAAACTGCAGCCTCTGATGCAGCATCTATTATACTTCTTGGAAACAGACTCTCCCAAGTATGCTCTTGTTCTACGTTACTCGGACTCGGGTGTGAGTGTCGGACACGGGTATTTGTCCGACACGGGTATGTTTGATTTATTCTAAGTTTTCCATGTATTTGGAGATTCCTTGGAGGATCATATCCCCATACCCATGTCTGGATATGTGTCGGACAGGGATGTTGAACACGGGTACTTCGAGAAAAATGAAGATTCTGAGCAACATAGCTCTTGTTAATATCGTAATTCTAGTGTTCATGCAACATGTTACATGAACTTATTGATACTATAAACTTTTTAGCTAGTCAATTGTGCTTTTGTAAGACATGTTTATAAAAGAGTTATGTTTTGTCCGCTCAAAAGAATACCAGTCAGATTCTATCATTCTCATTAAGACTCCCCTGCCAGGTAGTAGATGCACTGGATCTTGCACAGGCAACAATGGAAAAAGTGTACCAAAATTTATCATGGGCAGTAGCATATAATGTTGTTGCCATCCCCATTGCTGCTGGTGTTTTACTTCCCCAATACGATTTT
Organism: Fremontodendron californicum; assembly: GCA_030761205.1. Taxonomy (NCBI): domain Eukaryota; kingdom Viridiplantae; phylum Streptophyta; class Magnoliopsida; order Malvales; family Malvaceae; genus Fremontodendron; species Fremontodendron californicum. Next base: position 3,364,171 of record JAULJL010000003.1, read on the forward strand.
GCTATGACACCCTCACTTTCTGGTAAGTAAACTGGAACAGAGAAGTAAAACTTAGCTTTTATATGGTCCCCAGAATATATATTCTCATCTTATCTATAGACTATGACTGAGCTGCTTCAATTTTTGGTATTGGGTTGATAGGTGGGTTAATGGCCTTAAGCTCAATATTTGTTGTAACCAATTCCTTGCTTTTACGGCTCCATGGGTCTGAGAAGAGCGGGAAGAATAATCTTGCGAAAATTTCACAAATGCCTGCTGGTCCGAGTTAACAAAGTACTTCATTCCAATGAATAAATATCCTGAGATGGTATATCTTTAACCCAAATATGATCGAAATTAAACAATTTCTCTCTTTTTAACTTTTTTTTTTTTATTTGGTTTAACTTTTGTTGTTCATTATGTTTGTAATAAAGCATGTTGAAATTGTTTTGTAAACAAACAAAGCTACCAAACCTCAAAGGTTACTTGGTAGGCACAACGTGTAATCCATCTAGAATCAAAATCTAATAATTCTGGCCCTTGTCATTTGTAATTGATAAATGTAATTTCTACATCCAATTAAGTGAAAGATCACAGATGCATTTTTCCTCTATTTTTCTTTTTGTCTTGATATCTGCATATGCTTATTTTTGTGCTACTTATATATATATATATATATATATATATATATATATATTTTCAGGCAGGCACGCCGCACAATTTACTGGAGTCATGCTCTCTGGTGCAATGCGTTTTGGAGGAGCACTCTATGGTAGAGTGCGCTTCCTACAGCAGCGCTTTTTGGCAGCGTAACTTGTAGGTAGGTTATGCAGCGTGCAATAAGGTAAATTCTGAACAGTTAGTCGAAGTGTGTCACTGCATAAAGAGCAGTGGAGTTACCTATTGGGTGATATGATTTTTGAGTTTACTTTATTTTTGAATGTACGAGTATGATTTAGAGGTTTAGATATGAAGATTGTTAAGAAATCTTTTTCTTAACCTTGGAATGGAAGTAGTGCTTTCCTTTTTCTTTTGAATAGATGGTGATTTTTAACTGTGCCAATTAATTATTATTGCATGTGACCTAAAATATTATTCAAGATAGGGTGTAAATTCTACATAACTTCTACTTCTCCCACTACTCATATTTCATGTCAACTGACATCTTGATAACTTCTTACTTTCATTTGTAACTTCGTTTTGTAGAATTAAAAATTGGGAATTTGAATTTTGACACAACTTTCTCTTTGAAATTATTTCAGTCACCATATTTTTCATCTTTTTCAAACTTTTTTTCTTTCACCACCACGTGTCATCCTACTTGTTTGTCAGGGTCTATTCCAATCTCTACTATCTCTCACGATATTTTGTTTTATTGGTTGCAACGTTTTCTTGCTACGCCCGGCTTGCATGGATATGGTTTTTTATGATCTGATTTGATCCGGATCACTGTTTAAGTATTAAAATATTATTTTTTTATTTAAATTTAATTATAAAAAATATATAAATATTAATAAAAAATAATTTTTTAATATTTTAATATATTTGAATAGTGAAACGGATTTATAGGGGCCGACCCGATCCTGGTCCGAATGGGCTTGGGCATGGAATTAAAAAAAAATCTGGGTCGTGGCTCGGCCCGGCCTATGGGCACGTTTAGTTTTCTCTATCTGCTTAAAGAATTTTTTTTACATTTTGACGATTTAATTGGAGATGAGTGATTGCATTGAGTGAAAATTAAAATGCTCCAGTTCCATCTTAACATTTAAGAGAAAATTATGTAAATGTTAGAAGATAACAACAAACGGATGACGGAGATCATCTCCCAACTTAGTCCCTGGAGCAACTCACAAGTAGTGTAACTTGCAATTAGGTTATGCAGTGTGAAGTAATAGTAATTTTGAACAGCTAGTCAAGGTGTGTCATTGCATCAAGAGCGATGAAACTAAACTCGGAATGGATGTTAGTGAAACTAACTCTGGAATGGATGGCAAAATCCTTTGGTTTACTCGACTTAGAAGCTCAAATACGAAGGTTGTTAAGAAGTTTTTTAATTTTTTTTTTCCCTGAAATGTGCAAGTGCTACTCTTTCTGTTTTAAATATGTGGTGGCATTTCTGAATGTTTTGTTATGTAACTGATTATTAATGTCGATTACCAAGTACATTTCTCAAGAAAGGTTGTTACTTCCATGTAACTTTCAACTCTCCCATTACTCATGTTTCATACCACTTTAATGTAATTGTTGTCCTAATAATTTCTTCACTCACTTTTTTAACTTCTTTTTGTGAGAATATAAAAAGGGTTTCAAAAATTTTATTTTTGATCTTTTGAATTTTGAGACTCAATAATATCTTAGTAACTTTTTTTTTTGTTGAAATTATTTCAATTATCGTACTTTTTCATATTTTTCACTCTGTCTTCTTTCACCAACAACTGTTATCATATTTGTTTTTCAGGATCTGCTAAGATCTTCATATTTGCAATTTCTTATAATATTTTGTTTCACTAGTTTACAACTTTTTTTCATCTACTCAAAGAAGCCCCTACAACCTCTTTTTTTTTTTTTTTTTTTTTCCATATTGTTTATATTGTATTATCAGCTATGGTAAGGCCTAACATAGCATGTAGTGTACCTCCACTGATTCTTGCAAAGACATCTATTGATGTAACCACATGCAAAGTGATTGTCCATTGATCATTCAATTGCTTGGTTAGGAATTGCAAAGCAGATACTTCAATCCAGAGACTGATGAGCATATGAACGTTGCCAATTGCAAGTAGGTATGGATCACATTAAAGTTCACGACAGAAAAACTCAATTATTTTCTGGTAAGTTTTCCTCTCCCATTTCTTCCATTAGCACTGTGCCACGCCATTGCTGCGTCCCCACTCAGTACCCAGTTTAAATCACTGAAAAATCTTCTCTCGTTTCGTCCCCATCAAGCCCTCCCCCTAATCGTAGCTGATATTTAAAGCATTAATGGCAAAATCCCCCATTGCATTACCACATCAGTACATCAATCTTTGTTGCAGAAATCAGCTGAACCTGAGAAAGCCAGAAAGTGAGAAAAGAAGGAATCACGTTTAGTCAATACAAAGTCTATAACACGGCCCACATTTCAAGGGGATTGTTTGTCTTTCCGTAAGGACTGAATTGAATTATTAAATTTAGGAAGAAGGGTCAAAGATTTTTCTCTGGGTTGAAGAAATAAAAAAAAATAAAATAAAACAAGACGGGTTGCAGAAAGTCGTGAAGAATGAAATAATAAAATAATATTGGAAAAATAGATTCTTTTCTTTTTCAAGCAGTGCCATTTGTATGAAAATGAAAATGAAACATACATTTATGTTTCTAGCAACAAACAAATGGAGTACTAGTAGACAGAAACAGTAGCTTTTCATAGATACTTCACTGTCCCAACCCAACGCTGAATTGCGAATATAAATATATAATACTTTATTTGTTTTATTATATCCATAAGGGAAAAGTATATTTATCCCCTATGGTTTGGTAGAAAATATATTTTCGTAAATTTTAAAAAAAAATTATTTATTTTTTTAAAGTTTGACAAAAAATATACTAATCCTTTAAGATATTATTTTTAAATTAATTTTAAATAAAAAGATAAATATATCTTTTTTAATTACTAATCATTTATTTCAATTTTTTGATTTATTTTTATTCAAAAATTTTTAACTACAAAGTTATCTTTAATTTCTATCAAGTTAAATTCTAATTAAATTATATTTTAATTCAAGTATACATGTTAAATTTTTTTTAAACTTATGCCAATGTAGATTAGTTCAGTTGGTTGAGTACTCATTAACATATTGACAAGTACCAAGGTTCGAGTCTCACCAGCAATTTCACTTGGTGGGTGATTTATAAGTACCATTGTTAGTCGTTTCTGAGATATGTGACATACTCTAACCTTGGATTGGTTAGCCTCCCTTACCTAAATTTTTTTTACCACAAAAATATTTTAAACGTATCGTTGATTCAATTATATATATTAATTTTGATATTAAAATATTATGTTATTTTTATTTAAAAACGAATCAATTGTCATTGTTTTAAAAAGTTTAATGATAAAAAAATTGATTAAAATAAAAAATGATCGTATTTTAATATTTAAAGTAAAATTTGAATAAATATTAATTTGATTAACAAAATGCTAACATAGTTACTTTTTTCAAGAGATAAAATGTGTTTTTCAAAGTAATAAGAGTAAGTTTATTTTCAATAAAATCTCATGAAAGATAATTATATATATTTTTATTCTCCTTTCTTCCCTTTTTTTTCATTTTTTTGATCAATTTTATTTTCACAACTTTTTTTTTAAATATATTTTAATAATTTCATTTCAAAGTTAATATATAATTGAATTAAAAATAAGTTTTAAATATTTAACATGCACTTGAATTAGAATATAACTTAATTAGAATTTAATTTAATAGTAATTAAAGATAATTTTAAGACTAAATAAATTCTCATTATTTTGTTGTTGAAAAAATTTTTGAGTAAAAAAATAAATAAAAGAAAATAAAAATAAAGATTAATAATTAACAAATAGCATATTTGTCTTTTCATTTAAAATTAATATAGAAATAATATCTTAAGGGATTAATGTATTTTGTGTCAAATCTTAAAGGAGTAAATGAGTTTTTTTAAACTAAAAAGAGCTAAGTGAATTTTTTATGAAATCTTAAGGGGAAAGTGTTTTTTACCCTATCCATAAAACTGATTCAGGATATTTCTCTCTTTGAAAATTGGAAGGGAAGAGTTTATATGTTATCTGAATTTAATTAAATACGAGTATGTGCTAATATAAATATATTTATTTTTAAATTTTTTATATATTTAAAAAATTATAACTTATATTTACGTTTGGATATAAGTATCAAATATAAATATCTTGAAAAAAAAAAATGAATAACATACATTGAGGTCAGTTTGGGTGTAAATTCATGAAAGAAAATGGCCACGGCCCATGGTTAATAATGGCCCTACCCAAAAAAAATAAATAAAACCTTAAATAAACACACATTAAATGGGCACGTGATTGGGAATTAATTTAGTTGAAAGGACTTTCATGCAAAAACGCTTTACATGTGATTGGTGGGTCTACCAATATTTACTCTACAGTCTACTGTACCATTTTTATTTTTTTATTTTGTCCAAATAAATATCCACTTTGGCATAAAAAAAATATTTTATAAATCATATCACTAATTAATTTTTTTTTAAAAATTAATTTTTTATTACACATTATATATAATAATTAAATAATAAATATTTATTTTAATAATTTATTAATGATCCTGATAATAAATATATTTTTTAAAATTTAATTATGTGATATAATTTAAATGTAAAAAATATATACATACAAAGCACGTTCCCTGCTCCCAATTTGGTTACAGCCGGTGGACCTTACTCTTTCCAATTCAGGTGGGGATTGATTTGAAGGTACAAATACTCAAAATAACAAATTTAAATTATTACACTTAATACAATATTTTCATATTACTTATTCTAAGATGTTAAATTTTCTTGGTAATAATTTTTATTTGTCCATAAATGATTGTTTTTAGTATATTGTTTTTGTGTTACATAAGTTTGTGTGTAATTGATTAATCAAATTCCCTTTTACATTGAAACTTTCAAGTTAAAAGCCTTTAAAATCCCATTGTTAACTTGTTATTCGAGATCAATCATTTGGATGTTTGCCATTTAAATTTTAATTACTAGTAACTTAAAAGTTTAACAATTAATATGGACCAACGAGACAATGAGAAAACTCTGAAATCTTGAGATTTTAGATTCAAGTTTTATTTTGTGTACTTTTAGTTTAATTTATTGATTGATTTGTTTGTTTTTGATAATAATTATAACTTTTTTTATACTTATAATTTTAAAAAATAATAATAATGAATATGGAAAATTTCCCAATATCTATAAAGTAGCAAATTACATAATTTATAAAAAGAAGCTGTCTCCACAACATTGTGAGGCCCTTTTAAACATTTAAATCAGCAATTTGATCAAAATGATACTGCGGCTTCTAAATCAAGTAAGGTATGAAGTGATAAAAGTTACTTATTAGATGGAACAACTTAAAGGAAAAAAATGATAAAAATGTATGAATTTGTTAAGGCATTTGCCATTTGGTCCAGAAAGATGAAGTTGTCCACAATCCTCAATTGGCATCACCAATTTTAGATAATTCTGTATAATAATAACTTGTTTGTGTTTTAATGAAATTTAGTAAGGTTGTAATAATTTAGCTTATACATGTTAAATATTACTTTAAATGTTTCTTAGTGAACCTTTTTTCCTTTTTTATGGTATGAGAAATGTTAATTAGTATCACTAGATACTGATTGAAATGATATATATATATAAAGTGTAATTAATAATTTTTTTTTCAATTTAATAAAAAAAAATTAAATATATATATATTTTTTATTAAATTGATAATAAAATAATTCATAATTGATACTTATAGATACCAATTAAACGGACTCTTATGATATATATATATATATATCAAATGCTCCTCCATTTTTTTAATTCCCCCTAATTATATATATATAATTGATACTTATAGATACCAATTAAACGAACTTTGTGGATGGCAAAGGAGACACTATTCCGTCACTCTGGTACCTAACAGTGGTATCAGAGCCATTGGTTCGTGGTCCTTATTCCGCTGCAGTGAAAGTGTTGGTTCTTAGTATGCTCTGTGGTTGCAGTATTGTCTGATCTTCCACATCAGAAAAGAATTATTCTTGTTGCTGGAAATAAAGTGTGGTAGTGTGAAAGTGTCTAGGGAAGTTCTGGCTAGGAAAGACTTGGTATTTAAGTGTGTCTATCAGTGACCCACCTCTCTTTCCTGGGAACCTACCTGGTGCACTATTCACGGGCTACGGTCACTGTTCCAGTATACGGTCACTATTCACGTATACGGTTACTATTCATACGTGTGGTTGTATACTTTTGCAGTAATTGTTAAGGTATACTGGATTTGTTCTAGTGTACGACATACGTACAATCCTGTTCACGTATACGGTACTATTCACAGTGAAATAGTGTAACTCGCTTCAGTTCGTGTACAACCATGGCAGCAAAATTCGAGATAGAGAAGTTCAGTGGGAGAAATTTCTCCTTGTGGAATATTGAAAGTAGTGAAAGGAAACCTTGTGGTGATGAAAGCAGAGAAGATCACAAGCAATCTATACATGCTTTTGGGAGAGACGTTGCAAGAGGCAGATGCATCAGTTGCAGCAGCCAGCCAAGAAGAAACGACGATGATGTGGCATCGCAGATTAGGCCATATGTCAGAGCGAGGCTTGAAAGTCCTTGCAGAACGCAATCTCCTGCCCGGGCTCAAGATAGTCAATTTACCTTTCTGTGAGCACTGTGTGATAAGCAAGCAGCATAGATTGAAGTTTGCTAAAGTAACTACAAGAAGCAAACACATACTGGACTTAATCCATTCTGATGTGAGGGAGTCACCAGAAATATCCCTGGGTGGAGCAAAGTATTTTGTATCATTCATTGATGACTATTCCAGGAGATTATGGGTGTACCCAATCAAGAAGAAGTCAGATGTGTTTCCAGTATTCAAGGAGTTCAAAGCACAAGTAGAGCTTGAAACTGGGAAAAGAATCAAGTGCTTGAGGACAGACAATGGAGGAGAATATGTAGACGGTAACTTTCTAGCATTCTGTAAGAAAGAGGGTATTATGAGACAATTCACGGTTGCACATACGCCTCAACAGAATGGTGTAGCAGAGCGGATGAACAGAACTCTCCTAGATAGAACAAGAGCCATGCTGAGAACAGCGGGATTGGCCAAATCTTTCTGGGCAGAAGCAGTCAAAACCACCTGTTATGTGATAAATCGATCACCATCAACAGCGATTGGTTTGAAGACGTCTATGGAGATGTGGAAAGGAAAGCCAGCTGATTATTCTTCTCTACATGTGTTTGGATGTCCTGTGTACGTGATGTACAACTCCCAAGAAAGAACAAAGCTGGATCCAAAATCCAGAAAATGTATATTCTTGGGTTATGCTGACGGTGTTAAGGGGTATCGCCTGTGGGATCCCACTGCCCGCAAGGTTGTTGTCAGCAGAGATGTAGTTTTTGCAGAAAATGAACTGCAAAGTGAGCAAACAAATGACAACACTTCAAAAGAGACTGCTACAGTGCAGATGGATAGAAATTCTCAAGAAGATGATTCTTCTGAAGCAGAACCAGAGCATGAGGTACCAGAACCAGTTGAGTCCGAGGCTGTAGAAGTTCGACGGTCAACTCGTGAGAGACGGCCTCCAAATTGGCACACGGAGTATGTTACGGAGAGCAATGTTGCATACTGTCTTTTAACAGAGGATGGAGAGCCATCAACTTTTCATGAAGCTACTAGTAGCCCAGATGCTTCTCTGTGGATGACAGCAATGCAGGAAGAAATTGAAGCTCTTCACAAGAACGAGACATGGGAACTGGTGGAATTACCACGTGGCAGAAAAGCCATTGGTAACAAATGGGTCTACAAGATCAAGCGGGATAGCAATGATCAAGTAGAACGATATCGTGCTAGATTGGTTGTAAAAGGATATGCTCAGAAAGAAGGTATTGACTTCAACGAGATATTTTCTCCAGTTGTCAGACTTACTACTATCAGAGTAGTGTTGGCTATGTGTGCTGCATTTGATTTACATCTTGAACAACTAGATGTAAAGACGGCTTTTCTACATGGAGAGCTTGAAGAAGAAATTTATATGCTCCAACCAGAAGGTTTTGATGAAACAGGCAAAAAGAACTTGGTTTGCAGGTTGACCAAATCTCTGTACGGTCTAAAGCAGGCGCCCAGATGTTGGTACAAGAGATTTGATTCTTTCATAATTAGCCTTGAATACAACAGACTGAGTTCAGACCATTGTACGTACTACAAGAGGTTTGATGATAATGATTTCATTATTTTGCTGTTGTATGTGGATGACATGTTGGTGGTAGGCCCCAACAAAGATCGAATCCAAGATTTGAAGGCACAGTTGGCTAGGGAGTTCGATATGAAGGACTTGGGACCCGCAAACAAGATTTTAGGGATGCAAATTCACCGAGACAGAAAAGACAGGAAAATTTGGCTTTCTCAAAAGAATTATCTGAGGAAGGTCTTGCGACGCTTCAACATGCAAGACTGTAAGCCAATATCTACCCCACTTCCTGTCAATTGTAAATTATCCTCAGGTATGAGTCCTAGCAATGAAGCAGAGAGGATGGAAATGTCTCGAGTACCGTATGCATCAGCGGTGGGAAGCCTTATGTATGCTATGATATGTACAAGACCAGACATTGCACATGCAGTGGGAGCGGTCAGTCGATTTATGGCAGATCCTGGTAGAGAGCATTGGAATGTTGTTAAGAGGATCCTTAGATACATTAAAGGAACCTCAGATGTTGCATTATGTTTTGGAGGATCAGAACTTGTTGTCAGGGGTTATGTTGATTCAGATTTTGCAGGTGATCTTAATAAAAGGAAATCCACTACTGGCTATGTGTTCACACTTGCAGGAGGAGCGGTAAGCTGGTTATCTAAGTTACAGACTGTTGTAGCTTTGTCTACTACAGAAGCTGAGTACATGGCAGCTACCCAAGCATGCAAGGAAGCAATATGGATACAAAGGTTAATGGAAGAACTCGGGCACAAGCAGCAGAAGATTATTGTGTATTGTGACAGTCAGAGTGCCTTGCACATTGCAAGGAATCCAGCCTTTCATTCCAGGACAAAGCATATAGGTATACAGTATCACTTTGTTCGAGAAGTAGTAGAAGAAGGAAGTGTGGATATGCAAAAGATTCACACCAAAGACAACCTAGCAGATGTTATGACAAAGCCAATCAACACTGACAAGTTTATTTGGTGTCGATCCTCCTATGGTCTATCAGAAACGTAAGCAACATGGAATGGCAAGACAGAAAGAGTGGTGTGAAGATATGATTGGTTTAATCAAATCTTCAAGTGGGAGATTGTTAGAATTGTGGCTCCAATCCACAAAGTTCCTTAGCCACCTTTGTTGAAATTTATGGCAGCCATTTGATGGCAAATTTGCCAAGTTTTCTTAGCCACCTTTGTTGACGTTTTTTTGGCAGCCTTTGTATGGTGGCTGGTGGCATGGTGGCTATGGTGTATTCACACCATAAGCCTTGCCTATAAATAGGCATGAGGTTGAGAGCTTGGTATGAGAGGAGCAGAGGAGAAATGAGCTAGAGCTCCAAAGGTGAGCTCCATGAGCTCCCTCCCGGTTGAGGCATAGTGAGAGCTCCAGAGGGAGCCCCTCCCGGTAGAGGTGATGAGAGAGTTTAGAGGCAGTAGCTGCTTGTTAGATGCTTGTGTATTGAGGTGTTGAGTGTGTGCTAGAAAGAGCACTTGTAATATGTAGCCGGTTTGTATCCGGTTTGTACTCCATCTCCGATTAAATACAAAGCTTTGCTCCTCCTCCCGTGGACGTAGGTATATTGGCCGAACCACGTAAAATATCTGTGTTTCTTTTGTGTGTTCAGTTCCTATTTTCTCATCTCTTATTTTAGTTGTGAGACACTATTCCGTCACTCTGGTACCTAACATCTTAAACATGAGATTTAATTACCACGTAGTAAAAAGTTTTTTTTATGATAAAAAAAAGTTCTTTCTTTTATTTTTACATGTGGTAAAAATAGTCCATAGTAAAAAAGAAAATAAAAAAAGAGTGACATGAGATGCGATAAGTGACAGGGGAGAGACAGACTTGTTAGTGTTCGATTCTCTTCGCTATTTTTCAGTTTATTTTTATTTAATATAATTTCAATTATTGTTTATAAATATAATTGATAAATAAAATTTACATTTATGTCATTTAAATTTGAATAAATTTTGGATATATATTTGATACAAATATTTTTAATTTTTTTAATATCAAATATAAATACTTAAAAAACAAAAAATTGAAATAATATAATTTTACAGTTAAATAATAACAATAAATAATATAAATAATAAACAGTGATTTTATCAAGTGATGTGTTGGCGGAAAAAGAACATACTCTAATCCTAATCCATGAAAGGAAACATTTATTAACCTTTTAAATAAGAATACTTAAATTAATTAAAAAAAAAAAGCAATGATGAAGACCCAGATTGAAAAACACAGGAAGACAGCGTTAACAGCGTCAAACGTGTCAGTGAGGAGACGAGACAAATGAGCTTCCCGAGGTTAAAAAATAGAATATAAAAATAAAAATTATTTATTTATCTTTAATTTTTTTTTTACACTTAATACATTATTTTTATTTAATTTAAAAAAATATGTATTAATTACATTTTTTATATTTATATTTATATTAATATTATTAAATATTGATTAATATTTTTAAAAATAAATATTTATCACCTTAATCAATTTTATTAGATGTTGATTAATATTTTTCGAAAGTAAAAACCAATTTGAGAAAAGATTGATTGGGTAAACTTTCTTTTTTTTTTTTTTATTATTTCTTTGACCGGATATTAGCTCTGTGTAGATTGGCCTGGCCCCTTAAATTTCTTTTTCTTATTTTTTTTTACCTTAGAGTATAATTCAACCTTTTTTATTTTTATTTTTTATCTAAGATTCTGAATTCTGATTGATTTTACAGGAATAGGAATCAGATCAGTAAATAGTAATTTATAATACCAAGACAACATAAACAGAGTTATAGATACTGTGAAATCGTTTACCTAAACTGGAAAAAAACAGATATACTCCTTAAATCTCTCTCTCTATATATTAGCATAAAATTACTATTCTGAATATCAATTTTCATAAATAAATAAATAAATAAATTTATTTATTTAATTTAGTTTAATTTAAGAGTTCAATTTTTGATATATTCACGTCCACAAATGGATTAAAAAACATCACAATTCATATATTTTTTTAATTAATCTTTTTATATTTTTTGTTATACCTAAAAGATATATATAACCCTATTAGTATTATTTATGAAATCTAATAATTTTGTTGTTCTTTAAATAGTAATAAAATGATTGATACTCATTAATGTAAATTTTATAAAGTAATTTATAGTATTATTATTTTTCTCATTCATGAATAATTTGTTTGCTTACTATATATTGACTAATTTATGTTTATCAAAAGAAATCATAGATTATTGGTAATAACATTATTTTATGAAGTATTTTTTAGATAAATTATATAATGAGTTCTGAATTGTAATGCTTAGATTTGATTGTTAAGAAATTAAGACTACATATGAAGAAATTTAAGAACAATAAGATTCAATAATAAATTTTAGTTTTAGACTTTTATTTTTATAAGAACAACAATTGTTCAGTCAAATTTGAATTGTTAACATTTATGTTTTTTGTCAATTAATTATTATGCTTTTAATAAGCTGATGCTTTTGGTTTTGGTATACATAACTTTTTACTTTTTTATTGCTTAGAATCAAATTACGTTTTTATTTTCTCTATTTTATTTAAAAAAATAAAATGCATAATCAATGATGAAAAAATTGGATCAGATCGGTCAGTCATATCGGTCAAATTAAAAATCAACAATTTTTTTGATCTAGTATAATATATAAAATCAAAAATCCATTAAATTGATATAAAAAATGGTTTAACAAAAAAAATTCGGTTTATATATATATTTTAAAAAATTTGTTCGTAATTGATAAAATTTAAAATTTTAATTTATTAATTTTATATTAAAAATGATACATTAAGTTAAGTACATATTTTTATTAATCAATTGCTATCTTTAATATTAATATTATTTTAAAAAAATTTAAACTGTTTAATTTAATTGATTCAATCTAATGAACTGAAAATAAAAATTTTGACCGATTTAAGATCTGATTTTTTTTAACCTTGCGCGTAATCGTCAAAACGGTGAGCTAAACTAATAATACGGAGATGATTCCTTGGTCGGGGAGCAGCTAATAACGGAAAGAAACTTGCAACTACCAAACAAGAAACCTTAATTTTTTTATTTATTTTTAACTTCCAACAAAATGATCAAAGAACAAAAAACACAGTAAAAAAAATATAAATTACAACCTTATAAACTATAATATTCAGAACATGACAAAATAAAATTAAAAAAAAAGTGCTCTTTCTTTGTCAACCCAAAAAGGATTATTTTCATACACAAAGAAAGCGATTGTTGATTTGTTTCATAATTATAAAAAAAAAAATTCGATAAATTAATAATTTTAATTAATTAATAAAATTTATTAATTTTAATTTGGATCATTGTATTAAAATAATAATTTCGTTAAATGCATAAAATGATAATTTTTTAGGTCTACAAATATATAAATTAATAATTTATAAAAAAAAATACATAAAAGTTCATATAATATTATAAGTAATTTTTTGTAACAACTTTTATCTTCTCATTTAATTTTTTTTTTAAATATGCATCTAAATTTACTTATTTTTTTACTTAAATCAAACTAAACATAATTCTTAATTTTTTGTAATATACACATTATATTCATACATTTTTTTTTTCATTTTATAACAAATAATTATTTAAAATGATTATTAATTGAAATATTTCTTTTGAAGAAACAGTTAGCAAATCACATCATTTTAACCATCATGCATATTCATGATCCTTCAATAATTTTGTAGGTAATTTCAATAATTTTGTAGGTAATGATAATTAAATAATTTTTTAAAATAATATATTTTTAATCCAGATAATATAATTTTAAAGATTTTTACTGTATAATGTTTAATTAATTATTCCATTATTAATTACCCCTTAAATATAAATTTTTTTAAAAAAATTAAAAGAAAAGAGAGAGAGTTGGATGTTTGCAGTAGGCAGGGAAGATGGCAGAGCTATGGCAGAGAGGTTTTTTTTAACTTTATCTATGAAATAATTCTTCTTTCTTACACTCCCTCTTTCTCTTTCTCTTTCTCTGTTTTTTAACAGTTGTAAATATTTTTTTCCTCTTTGGCACTTCTCTCTAACTCTCTGGGGACTGTATATAGGGAGGAGTGAGGGGTCTATTTTGCAGAACGATGTGATGTTACGAGCAGAACAGAGCTCTCCTTCTTCTTCTTCTCCTCCTTATCGTTACCCTGTAAAAGAAAAGTCATCAAAAAACTAAATGTGGTGAAAGAAAAACATACTTCAATAATAATAGGGACAACAACAACAACAATAACAGCAAAGTATCATAAAAAGTTAAGCTCATTTTTATTCTCCATCATCATTTCCATGTCGGTGAGACACCAGTAGAGCAGTAGAGAGAAAAGGAGAGGTTTTTGCCTTGGGTTTTTCGAAGAAGAATCGTTTTCTCTCTCATGGGCTGAGATTATGGTATGGGTGGTTTTGTTTGAAAAATAAGGTTTTTTCTTGCGAAGGTTAAATGATGGCATTGGCATTTCGTTTGGAGTTTGTCTTCTTGGTTTCTCTCTTCTGTTTGGGTTTTGCTTTTGTGGATTCAGAAGATGGTAAGTGTTCCGTTCTGTCATAAATAAAAAAGGGTCTCATCTCTTTATTACTCTATGGCTTTATGCTTTTTTCTGGGTTTTGTTTGGGTACTCTGAAAATGTAAGAAAACAAGGGCAAGTAAAGTCAGAAGCTTTTTTTTTAAAAAGATTACCATTTTAATTATTTTTTAGAAAAAATGGCTGCTGGTATATTATTTTCTACTGATTTCAAAACCAAGCTTCTTGCTCTTAGTGTTTCGTTTATTGTTACAGTTATGGTTCATGCTTGAAGCAACAATCTTTCGATTTTAACTTTTTTTTTTTTTTTTTCTTTCAAAAGGGTTGTGAAGATAGATTGATTCTTCATGTGTTGTCTGTCTTTATATTTACACTGAAACTAATATTTCGTGCTTTTGTCTATGATATGTAATGTAATGAAGGAGCAACACTGTTAGAGATAAAGAAGTCGTTTAGGGATGTGGACAATGTTCTATATGACTGGACGGATACACCATCTTCAGATTATTGTGTTTGGAGAGGGGTCACTTGCGACAATGTCACCTTCAATGTCGTTGCACTGTAAGTTTTGATACTATAATTCTTTCACTTTGGTTTGTTTTTTTATGACTTTGTTTGTCTTGGTCATTGTCATTCTTGATGGTAAAATTTTTCTTGGTTTGCCAAAGTTTGGTTTTTCTTTTCTCCTCTTTCGACTGATGTTTGTTTGTTCTGTTTCTGGCACTGTAGCAATCTATCGGACTTAAATCTTGATGGGGAAATCTCACCAGCAATTGGAGATCTCAAGGACCTCCTTACTGTGTACTGTTCTTTTTTCTCTACCTTCTCTTTGAAATCCAATCTATGTTTTATATTTTATTCTTCCCCTGTTTCCGTCTTTTTTGTTAGAAATATTTCTAGTAGAAAGTTTAGTAGTTTACATAGAAATAGTAAGTTTGGTTGAAAGAATAAGTATATTCTCCTGAACTGTTCTCATCTTTTGTTTGAAAAGAATTGTTGAAGCAAATGGAGCCAAAACTTATTTGCTGTTGTGCATGAAATTGGGATGAATTTGAATTGAGATTGATAGATGTTATGTCTTGTTTTGTCAGTGACCTCAAAGGAAATCGTCTGTCTGGACAAATCCCAGATGAGATTGGTGACTGCTCATCTTTGAAAAGCCTGTAAGTGGTTTTGTAGAAAAGAGTTCAAGAATCTGATATTGTGGATGTTTTATATAAAGTTTAGATAAGCAGCTTGTAAATTAGATTGAACTTGTTATCTGGTGTTATCAGGGATTTGTCTCTTAATGAGTTATATGGAGACATACCTTTTTCAATCTCGAAACTGAAACAACTGGAATTTCTGTAAGTTACTTTTGAAGCATTTCTCACAATACTGTCACTTGAATTCTTGGTTGCTCAGTTGTGCTAATTTGAATTTCTTTTTTTAAATGACCGTTCAGAATTTTGAAAAACAATCAGTTAATTGGACCAATACCTTCAACTTTGTCACAGATTCCAAACTTGAAAGTTTTGTAAGTTATTTCTTCTAATTTCTTAACATTGCTGTATAATTCACCGATGAGAGGATGAAAATTTCATGCCCTGACTTGTGACATATCGGTTCCAGGGACCTGGCACAAAATAAACTCAGTGGGGAAATACCGAGGCTCATCTATTGGAATGAAGTGTTACAGTACCTGTGAGTGCAAAATAGTCACTGCACCCTTTCTTTCTACTGTATAACAGTTCAATTTGAATATTTTTCCCATCTAATGATATCATCTCATGAATCCTTTAGCCTGGATGTTTTTAACTCTTTTCTTTTCTTACCCATTGTAGTGGCTTGCGAGGAAACAATCTAGTTGGTACACTCTCTCCAGACATGTGCCAGCTAACTGGTTTATGGTACTTGTAAGTTTCTTTACTATCCCATGTTATTCACGAACCTCATTATGTTTTTGTATCTTCTGGCAAGTAAGGCTCTTTTCCAGTCTAACTTAAGTTCTATATTGTTTGCAGTGATGTGAGGAACAACAGTTTGACTGGCAGCATCCCTCAAAATATAGGCAATTGCACTGCCTTCCAGGTCTTGTATGTACTCCTCATCTAGCTCGATGAGGTCAAATGCTTTCAAAGTGCCAATATTGGTTAATTAAAAACATCTTTTTTCTTGCGATTGGTAGGGACTTGTCCTACAACCAGCTAACTGGGGAAATTCCATTCAATATTGGGTTCTTGCAAGTAGCTACATTGTATGTGCCTGAAATTTCCCCCCTTTTCCTCCATAATGACTATGTGGCTACCAACTGTTTAGTTTATTAAGTGTTCTCATGTTGGTTTTCCTGGTTAGATCTTTGCAAGGTAATCATCTTTCAGGGAAGATTCCATCTGTTATTGGTCTGATGCAGGCTCTCGCTGTATTGTAAGTGCCCTTTTGTTCATAACTGCATTGAAGTCCTTTAAGTATCATTTGAGTTCTCTCTTTTCCTTGTGTTATCAATCTTATGTCCAGTCACTTCCTCGTGTGTACCATCCAGGGATTTAAGCTGCAACAGGTTAAGTGGACCTATCCCTCCTATTTTGGGGAATCTGACCTACACAGAAAAATTGTAAGTAGGTGCTTGCTGTTCATGTATTTTTAATATCATTTGTTGGTATAATTCTGATTGCAACTTCCAAGTTTTAGAATATGAAATTCAAAGTATGATGAGACAGCTGCTAGTATATTTCTTGAGTGATATTTTGATGGGAATATACCATATGCTGTAGATATTTGCATGGTAACCAACTGACTGGATCAATTCCCCCTGAGCTGGGAAATATGACAAAGCTGCACTACTTGTAAGATTACATTGTCTTTGTTTATCTTACGTATTTCCAATGCTAATTGGCCTCTGCCAAATTGTTGCGCTATGTGATATCTGGATTGGCCATGTAACATATCAGTTATGGCCGATGCCAATGAACGTGAAGAAAATATTATCAGCATCTCAAACATTATGTTGCCTTTTGCAGGGAACTGAATGATAATAATCTTACAGGGCATATTCCACCAGAGCTTGGGAAGCTAACCGAATTGTTTGATCTGTATGTTAGTCTGCCTGGTTGGTCAATATATGTCGGTTCCTAGTATATCATAAGCACTGATACAATTTTTTGCAGGAATGTTGCTAACAACAACCTTGAAGGACCTATTCCTGATAATCTTAGCTCGTGTACAAATCTCAACAGCCTGTAAGCACTGATCTCATTTCTGTAACTTCTGTTCTAAATTTGAATAGCCTTGAGGTAGTTAACTATTGATTGATTTGATGACAGTAATGTGCATGGAAACAAGTTGAATGGGACCATTCCACCTGCTTTTGAAAGGCTAGAGAGTATGACCTATCTGTAAGCTACACCCTTGTTATATTAACACTCCATTTGGGAGCAAGGTGGGAGGCACCCCCACCATGCTCCCAAATGGAGCCTAAATGCTTGGCTCAAATGTTCACCATCATGCATAATTTATCCTCTTAATGTTCCCTCTTTATTTTTTCATGATGAATCTCATCACTCTAATCATGTCTTTGTACCTCCTCAGGAATCTCTCCTCTAACAATATTAAGGGTTCTATACCAATTGAGCTCTCCCGAATTGGTAATTTAGATACTCTGTAAGTATTAAGTGCCCTAAGGTGTTCATCTTTGCTCCTTTTATTGGTTCTTAATTGTTGTTTGTTTTCTCAGGGACATTTCTAACAACAAAATTAATGGCTCTATTCCTTCATCCCTTGGTGATTTGGAACACCTTCTGAAGCTGTGAGTGCTTCTGGAAAATGGTATCTGGTTTAAGTGCTTAGCAAAGACTTCTGCCTTATTATTGCTTTTATTTATTTTCTGTAGGAATTTAAGCAGAAATCATTTGGAAGGAGTCATTCCAGCAGAATTTGCTAATCTTAGAAGTGTTATGGAGATGTAAGTAATCTTAATTTTACTTCCATCAGTCCATGAATAGGCTAAACTTTTTCCTTGCTGACTTCTCGTCTTATGCTTCTACTTTGTAGAGACCTTTCTAATAATCGTCTATCAGGCGTTATTCCTCAGGAACTCATGCAACTTCAGAACATGTTCTCATTGTAAGTAACTGTGTCAACTCCAATTCTGAATATTTAGGTGTTGGAAAGAACATGCCAGTATATATGAAACTTCCATTGGTGACATTTTTAATTAATGAGAACATGCCAGAATAAATGGTGGCATTTTTATGGCCTTAGAAAAACTTTAGAATGCTCTAGTTTACCTTCATAGAAGCAGAACTATTTGGTTCCTAGGTTCAAGTTAGTTACATCCTTTTAGAGCTTTGTTTTGGATGTTTCTGGTGCTCAATTGAAGTCTTTGCAACAATGGATCCATCCTTTGTTTGTCTTAGATGGATTATTTGAGATGGTCTTGAATAGAATATTTGCTCTTTTCTATTTTACTGATTCTAGCAGGATTAAGGTTCTCAGACTTCTTGATGATATACATCTTCATTCTTATAATCCTCTTGTTCAAAATAATGCAGGAGACTGGAAAACAATAATTTATCAGGAGATGTGATGTCACTAATCAACTGCATCAGTCTTACTATCTTGTGGGTTGACGGTTCACTCGATTTTGTGCTTTATTTTTAAAATAGCTTTACATGGACACTAATCAACTTCAGTCTTACAATGGACAGTAACAGTGGCATCGTATAACCCTATAAATTTCCCTGAAACCTTGCAGAAATGTGTCCTATAACAACCTTGCTGGTGATATTCCCACAAGCAATAACTTTTCAAGATTCTCACCAGACAGGTAAGATATTTCTCATTTAATTTTTGAACAAATATATTTGTGAGCAGAAAAGCTCAACCCACCAAAGCTGACTTGAAAGTAACAACTGTTTGCAGTTTTATTGGAAATCCTGGGCTTTGTGGCTATTGGCTTTCTTCTCCATGCCATGGGTCTCATCCCACAGAGAGAGGTAATTATGACCTTAGAGAGTAACAAGTATTTTTATCTTATATGTTGATATCATGAGTGGCCAAAAGCTGCCAAAAGAATTTCTAAATTTAAAGCAGATAGTTAACCTGAAGTTGAAACTGAGAAGCCTATATGACTTGAAAATCGAGATTAACACCATGAGCGACGACTACCTCATCAGTCATTTTGAAGATTCTCAGCACTATTATTCTTGAGTGCAAGAACTTTTTTCATCTATTTTTAAATAATAGAGCTCCAATATTTTCTTGGTATGTTAAGTTCTTTAAGTTATCTTTGGATGATTATTCATTTTGTTCTGCTCACTCTTGTCTATGCAGTTGCAATCTCTAAAGCAGCAATCCTAGGCATTGCACTTGGTGCCCTTGTGATTCTTCTAATGATCTTGATTGCAGCATGTCGCCCACACAATCCTACACCTTTTCCAGATGGATCACTGGATAAGCCAGGTGCCTTCTCTTTTTATGTATAAACCTATGCAAGTCCTTTTGCCTTGAAGTATAGAACATCGGTGTACAAAGAATTATTATCTGAGTTTCAAGGTACCATTTTGGAAATATCATTTAAGAATGGAAGGTGGTAGGCTAGACTAGATTAGAATAATTTGGAGAAGTGGAAAAGGAGATTAGATTGGATAAGAAAATTAATTGTGAAAGGTTAATTGTTTTTTTAGTTATTTTTAAAGATGCCTTCTTATTGGAATTTATGCCCCCTGTTATTGACTTGTGAACTCGTTAACAACAGTTACTTACTCAACACCGAAATTAGTGATCCTTCACATGAATATGGCACTTCATGTATACGAGGACATAATGAGGATGACTGAGAATTTGAGTGAGAAGTATATAATTGGCAATGGTGCATCAAGCACAGTCTACAAATGTGTTCTTAAGAATTGCAAGCCAGTTGCTGTCAAGAGACTTTACTCTCACTATCCACAGTACTTGAAGGAATTTGAGACGGAACTTGAGACAGTAGGGAGTATTAAGCACAGAAATCTGGTCAGTCTTCAAGGATATTCTCTCTCCCCTTCTGGGAACCTTCTTTTCTATGATTATATGGAAAATGGCAGTCTTTGGGATCTCCTCCATGGTAAGTTTGTGTTCTAAAGTTGAAGCAGTACCTTGCATGTTACATTGCTAATATTCTGGTGTTAGAATCTATGTTACTTGGACTCGGGAGTGAGTGTCGGATACGAGTATGTGTTTGACACGGGTATGCTCAATTTATTCCAAGTTTTTTTTTATATATTTGGAGGATCGTACCTCCATACCCATGTCCGAATATGTGTCGAACACGGGTGTCGGGCACGGGTACTTCAAGGAAAATGAAGAGTCTGGAGTAATATAGGTTAGAATATGTTGGTATTTTTCCAGCTTCTCTATGCTCATTCTTCTCATGGTACATATTCTTTCTTATCATCCATGGTAAAATAAGCACCTTTTCCCTTTTTGAATTACATATTTGAAGTAATCCTTTTACTGCAGTTTCTACGAAGAAGAAAAAGCTTGATTGGGATACTCGTTTAAAGATAGCACTTGGAGCAGCACAAGGGTTAGCATATTTACATCATGACTGTAGTCCCCGAATCATCCACAGGGACGTCAAGTCATCGAACATTTTGTTGGACATGGATTTTGAGGCTCATATTACTGATTTTGGCATTGCGAAAAGCTTATGCGTATCAAAGTCTCACACTTCCACGTACATAATGGGCACCATTGGTTATATAGACCCTGAATATGCTCGAACTTCCCGCCTGACTGAGAAATCTGATGTTTACAGCTATGGAATTGTTTTACTTGAGTTACTAACTGGAAGGAAAGCTGTAGACAATGAATCCAATCTCCATCATCTGGTTAGTTTTATATCCATCATCATAAGTTTATATATAATGCTAACGCTGATAGCAAATCTTACAAGCCTTTTTGTTTTCATTGTGATAGGATACTTTATTTTGGGTTTATTACATATAGTCTAAAATGTCGATTGGTATTTACATGCGTTATCAGATTTTGTCCAAGACTGCCAATAACGCTGTCATGGAAACCGTTGATCCAGAGATCAATGATACTTGCAAGGATCTTGGAGCAGTTAAGAAAGTTTTTCAGCTTGCCCTTCTATGCACCAAGAGACACCCATCGGATCGACCAACGATGCACGAAGTGACACGTGTTCTAGGAAGCCTAATGCCATTGGACACCCCACCAAAACAGCCAACCTCAATACAACCAATGCCTCTTCCATCTACCAAGATGACTTGCTACAAGGATGAGTATGCAAATCTCAAGACTCCACACTTGGTCAATTGCCCATCTATGAGTACCTCAGATGCCCAACTCTTCCTAAAATTTGGAGAGGTCATATCTCATGAAGCCATCAATGTAATATCAATATTCCAGGAATGAAGAGCATTAGATGATTGCAAGATCAAATTTATGGGAAACTGTGTATAAAGACTTTGGTATCAATTATTGTAGCTTAGAGAAAAAAGGAAAAAAGGATGGGACTTGATTTAGTAGCAATAGATTTTGAAAAAGGATGCTAGTAGTTGTACCACAAATTAATGCTTGTATATTGTACTATATGAAATTATGGTAGTAATTTTGTCTTTGTCTAAAGTGGGACCTCTGCCACTTGCAACAAAGCTTCTGGTCTGGTGGGGTTTACAGCTTCAGGCTCAGGGGAGAGAGTTGGGTGCTTGCAGGCTGCAGCTCTGCATAAAACTCATTATATGCGTGACCAGCAATAATGCACTGAGAAGCCTTAGCTGGGTCTGCCTCACCTTCCCTGGACCTTATCAGTACATCGTCTGTTTGAATGCTGAAATATGACCATTGATTTGCTCAGATGTCACCATCTTTAAAATCTTCTTCTTGGGGTTTGTGCCTCATCCCACAAGTGGACACTGAATGATCAATAAGCCTACCTGGGTTTTCCCGCATTTTACTGATTCTGGTGATCGACAGACGCACCAAATGAACAACTCTGGTTAATTATAACATGGGAGAATTACAATATTTTACAAACTGGCTGGGATCATAATTGTTTTCCCTTTTTTTTTTTTTTTTTTTTTATAACTGTGAGAGAAGGATCATATAGTTGATTAATGGGTAATCAACTGATCATTGAGTTGTTTCCTTTATATTCTCACAGTTATGGATCGTAATCTTAACCTTTTTCATTTGGTCAAGCCTAAGGAAGAGTATTTAAACTCCGAATATTGAACTCTCCAAAGTGTTATTGGATAAGAATCAGTAGACCAAATTCATGATCTTATTTGGAATTAAAACTCCCTTATGTTAAAAGAGTGGTAAGCTTTGAGTATGGTGATTTTTGTACCTTTTTTTTATCTTTGATTTATTCATTTTTACAGACTTTACAATTATATTGACTAAATTTCGTATGCATGTGTTATCAGAATCATAAGAATGATCAAGGTTAAAAATTTAAATCTCATTAATTATAAATAAAAATTTAAAAATATATATATAATCGGTTTTTTATCAGTTCAATCCGGTTTTTATCGATTTTGTATAGATTTGACTTAAATTCGATTTTATTATATCCGTCGGACCAAACAAATCACCGATTCAATCGATCTAAACGATCGGTCCGATTCGATTTTTTATTTATTGGGAATGACTTGAAAAAATTGCCTGATTTTGCTTTCACTTGAAATTGTAAACTGTGGGGTCGAAGTGGCAAGTGGCAATCATTATCACTATCCTTCATCCTCTATAAAGTTAAAAAAGTACTATGGATGCTTATCTTAAGAAAGCAGTTTCCAGTTTTAGATTTGCCTAATTCTGCAAGATTAGACGAGGCAAATGGCAACATTTTCCAGTCATTTCTCATCTTTGATTTTTCAAAATTTGCCTACGAGGTCTTTAGAAGATCATAGGCTCTAATCTTGGTTTGTTCTAGAAGCCATGTAACGATCACAAACAGAAGAGAAATTTCACCAAGTAGTTCTCAAATGCCACAATAGATGTCAAAATGATCACTGCAGCAACAATTTTTAATAGGTCAGTTATATAAGGCTAGCTTCTCTACCATGCAGATGCAATAGATATATGCAAAAAAGTATAACAGAAACACTTTATATTTGCTTCTCTGAGAAGGTTGCCATATGCATTTGGTTGAAACACCCTTCTTTTATAAGAGTAGGAAGCTTTGAATATAAGCATTTTTGTATTTCTTTTTTTTATCATTGATTTTATTCGTTTCTACAGATTTTACAAATATGTTCACTGAATTTCAGGTGCATATGTGACACATATTCTTCATTTTTTTTTTTAAGTATTCATGTCTGATATATATTCTAGCATGAGTAATAGTATATGGAGAAATTTTTAAAAATTTGAATATATCACATCGAAAACATACTCATATTTAACATTCACCCAAGTTCGGGTAATATTAATATAACATATGTGTCATCAGAATGACTTGAAAAAAAGTGACAATCATTGTTACCATCCTTCATCCTCTATAAAAATTAATAATTGTGCCAAGGATGTTTAGCTTAAGAAAACAATTTCCAGTTTTAAAACTTGGAAAAGTTCCGCAAGATTGATATCTAGCTAGAGCTGGATGTTCGTTTTTCTTTTGGAGTCTGAACAATCTTTAAAAACTAAGCAAAACGAGCCTATTAAAGAAGAAACAGAAAATAAAAGCCCCTGTAAGAACTTCAAGTTATCTCCTCTAGTTTTCTTTTTTGAACATATCCAGGACCAGGGTCATCTCATGTTGGCTAAGGAAAAAAAAAAAAAAAAACCATATTCTTGGCATCCCATTAGTCATAAGAGTAATTTGAAAACATTAAATTTTAAAAAATCTAGGTTTTGAAGGAAATCATAGTTTAAGTTTCCAGGTCCTCAGTCCCCTGCACAGTAAAAAACCATATGTCAGCTATTTCATATATAGTAGAATATGTAGGTATATTTTGGCCGGAAAGTTTTTATGCTTAATGAAAACCGAACCTCTAAACCTTCTTGTCTGTTTTGCTGCTCCTTTGCTAATTGACTCTGTAAAAAAACAAGTTATGGAAGTTTCATCAGTTCATGCATGCCTTCATTCATACAACCATATTGAAGATCAAAATCTGAAGATCCAAAAGTCTTTAAATTGGGGATCAAATTTTAAGAATTTCAATAATTTCTAAATTTGAGATCAAATTCCAATAATATTTAAAGTTTGGACAAAATTGCAAAATTTTCAAGACTTCTTAAATTTAGATCAAATTTTAAGAACTAAAAAAAAACCTTAAATTTTTTGGGTCTAAATTCATTCAATTCAATAACAAGTCATCAATACCCTTTAAACGAAATTTTGTTGAAAAAATAATCAAAATATTTTGTTTTGTTTAAAGATTTTCAAAAATTGTACTTCACATTTTGTGTACACTTTATTACCATTAACAAAAGTAAAATTAATTTGTTTGCAAATAGTGTTGTATTATTAAAAAGAAAGAAGGTACCTTCTTGTTTCTGAGTCTGTTAAGAGATGCAATGAGATGGTCCTCCATGATTTTTATTTGTGATAAGTCCTCAACGTTATTTGGGTTTTTCCAATCCCTATCAAAGCAAGCAATGTCATATATTTTATTACAAACAAAATCTTAATTACTATTTTGCAAACCTTAGTATTTTGCTCTTCTCAGCAAATTTTTCCTTCAGCTCTTTCAATTGATCTTCATGTAACTATAATAAGGCAAAATAAAATTCTGGATATATATAAAATAATAAAAAATTAAAAATTAAAAGAAAACAGGTTCTAAAAAATAAATTAATTTCATGGCTTTTCTCAACTTGGTGAACCATATACCTTCAGGGCATTACTTCTGTCTTGGGGGAAGTTTCTTAGATCAACCTCGGACTCGGAATTTGCATAAATTTTCTTCAACATCTTCATAAACAAACAAAAAGAAAGTTATTACTACAATATATATATATATAATTTGCATGATGATCGTTGGGGAGGAAAGAGAAATTAAAAAAATAAAATAAAAAAATAAAGCTCCTCAAATTAGGGTCGTGACCTACCTTCATTGTATAGGCCCTTCTGGTGATAAAGAAAACACAATCGACGATCCATCAGTCACTCGGCAAAGCGAATAAATTGAGAAAGAAATTTTAACTGTTGAAATTTAACAAATATCATTATTAACATTATTTACCTTTCTTCACGCTCTTCAAAAGGCAAATTTGACAGTCTCTCAACAATACTACTTAAGCCCCTGTAGTGACCACATTTTTTTTTACAAAGAAGATAAAAAATAAAAAATAAAAAGGAAAAGAAAAGAAAAGCATGGCAAATCGAGCTTTAATAAGGAAGATGAATCTCGGATTTTAATTGTATATATAAAAAAAAAAAGTAATAGTAATAATCAAATCAAAAGAAAAGAAAAGAAAAGAAAAGAAAAGGGAATGAAGTTACTTACTTGTTGTCGTCCTGACCAACAAAAAGTGTTGGCTTTTCAGTGGGAGAGAAGAGTAAAAGGGCTACATCAACATCACACAATATAGCAAGTTCTTTTGCCTTCTTAACAAGGCCTGCTTTGCGCTTTGAATATTTTGCCTGCCTTGCTTTCATACTTTCTAATCTTTGGATTTTTAGCTTTCTTCTTCCCATCTCTCTCTTTTCCCAGTCCCCACCTATCTGTTTTTTCTATCTACTTTTCTAATTTAGTACTTAGCCAAAAATGGTTGAATTCACAAAGGTATATATATATATATATATATGTAAATAAAGGTTGTAACCATTTATGATGCAATTATTAGGAGAATCTAGGTGATTTTAACCAATTAAATGTCACATGATTTTTACATTAATTAAAAGGGTATTGTTAAATTTAAGAAATAAGATTTTGTCAAAACTAAACAAATCATCAATTTCTCTCTTCTTGTCTTCAGTTCTTTGCTGTAGTTTAATCCCCAAAGAGAGGTGAGAAAGATTGAAGATAACATGGCAATTCGGCAACAAAAAAAAGAGCCTAAACCCTCTGTCCCTCTTATTTTAGGGTGACATGCAGCCATGTAAGTCATTTTCTCATTGATTGCTCCTTAACAAATTTTAGCATGGATGATGGGTTGCCATTGCCGACACTGTAATGGAATGAAACCTTGTTTTTTTTATTAAAAAAATTAAATTATATTCATCGTGAAATAGATTTTTGTATGCGGATTTAGATTTGGTTGCGGTTGGGTAAGAACAAGAATTTTTTTAATCTAAATCAGTTGGACATGATTCGAATTATTATTAATTTAATAAAAAATATTTAGTTATAAAATATATAAAATAAGTTTTTAATATTTTAAAATGGTGAAACGGATTTTTGAATCTTGTCCGACCCAGTTGAATTTATACAAACAAAAAAAATAATAATTTGACTTAATTCATTAACACTACACGAATTCAATGATTTAGATTTGGTTACAATTGGATAAGAACAAGAATTTTTTGTAATTTAGACCAATTCGACCTAATTCGAATTATTATTAATTTAATAATTTTATTTATTTATTTCTATTTAGTTATAAAATATATAAAATAAATTTTTAATATTTTAAAATGATGAAACGGATTTTCAAGTCTTGTCCGACCCAAACGAATTTATATATATAAAAAAAAAAATTGATCTGACCTAATTCATAAATATTACATGAATTCGATGATTTCTTATGTTGAGTGAACACCGAACAACCATTAGTTTATTATGAAATTACGGATTCTTTGATAGAATGAAGATTCTTTTGTTCAGTAATATTATTGACGTTCATTTTTCTAAATTAGTTTGATAATTACTAGTAAGTGAAATTACTCCTTTTGTAAATAAAAAAAAATGCTATCTTATTTGTATAATTTACTTGTAAACATATAAAAAATAAGACCTATATGATGATTAATCACGTGTTGTTTTATCAAAAGATTTGAAACATTATGAGACTTTTATTTTATTGTTAACCAAATTATTTTGGTTCGAGGATAATTGAATAATAGTAATTCAATTGGAAAGATTGTTATCAGTTTGAGACAATTTTAAGTTTGAAAAAACAAATTTCAAGTGTTATAAAGTAAAAGAATCAACTGGAAGGCTAGAAATGGGTTGAATTTTTTATTACTTATTATTTTATAACTACGAATCCTCTTTCATTCACCGGTTCAGTTCGTTTGTTTTGATGTTTTATCAATACAACGTAAGGACTAAAAAAAAGATATTTATTAGATTGCCAAAAGCAAGTTGCCACTGCTATTAACGTTTCTTTTTAATGTCCTGTCTTTTTTTCTTCATTTTTTCCTTTTCTTTCCTCCAATGTAAGTGCCCTTTTTTATCCATCCTGAAAGAATCTATGCAAATAGTTAGAATTGAATAGGGATTGTGTTCGATATTTCATTCATGAAATTTTTAGATATTGTTTGGGGAACTCTGAATGTGCTCACATACTCAAATTATTGAGGAAATACTGGGTAGATTGCTTGTTGCTATGAGGATTACAGAAAGGAGTATAATTGTTTAATTTGAGGTGAAGAACAATAGCGGTATTTTGATTATGGCACGGTAATAAACTTAATAATTTCTTCAATTTGACACATGTCATTTTTGCAAGAAGAAGCCATGCGAAAGAAGTTGAAAGTTTATATTTGAGACAAGAAGAAGAAAAGAGAAAGCAGATTTATTCTTATTGCTGTCTCTCAGGAAAATGGTAATCGGACAGGCTCATTAAGCTTTTAGTATAAACTATATATATGTATTATTTTTTTTCCAATTGCTCCCCTGTTGCTGCTGTTGCTTTTTAATTGCATCTCATTTGTATTTTGGCTGGGGGATCTGATAGTTTTATCACATTGAAGCAATTTAAACTTAATATTTGCTAATGAGTATTATGAAGTTCACCAACTTACATGTGTGCAACTTGCAATGGAGAGCAAAGAACTACCTAAAATGTGTTGGAAGCTTGGTAATTTTGTTGTTATTCCTTTGTATGAAAATTTTAGCACTTGCTGAAATATAACAGGTGAAAATTCAGTTTAGCTTTGTATTTGTTGGAGGGAGAAGGGGGGCTGGGTTTTACATATTATAAATCTGCTTCTGTTGCATGAAATACCTGAAGAGGATTCTGAATCTTGAGGTGTGAATCCCATTATCGAGAATCTGATATGTCAGAACTTGCTTATGCATGTACACCAAGAGATTACAAGGATATGATATTTGTTGTAGATTATCAACCTTCCACATGTAATTCTTGCTGTAGTTTTTATAGCTGTACTTGTTTAATTCTCAAAACTAAAACTCTGGTTGTTTGAGAGAATGCTATTTCAAACTTGATAATTAAAGAGTGATTGTATGAGCCTTACATTGTCTACCATCTCA
This sequence comes from Fremontodendron californicum, assembly GCA_030761205.1. NCBI lineage: Eukaryota > Viridiplantae > Streptophyta > Magnoliopsida > Malvales > Malvaceae > Fremontodendron > Fremontodendron californicum. The sequence continues at coordinate 3,393,031 of JAULJL010000003.1, forward strand.
TCTTGGTAGTGATCACGGTAATTTCACTCTTGATTAATGTTCTCAGACTATCTGAATGAAATCAGAAGAAGAAAAAGTCTCTGGATGAAAGCAGACTATCTGAATCCCCTATCTCCATTCACCCTTTTGGAAGTTAATCATGATTTCCTTCTATCATGAAACTTGTGCAGGCACTGACTAATAGGAAAATCTATCCAATAAATACCATGTACTGGGATGACAATTATGGCCCTCAGAGTGTTTCAAATGAGGCAAATTACAGAGTCCGTGCCCATGTTAAATTTGTGTACAATAATGTTCCTTGGGTTTCTGACATTATTTGTCAGCAGGTTGTTGCTGAATGAGGGGGATGTTGAACAAGGACAACCAGTATCTGGCCTCAAACTCTTTCTTGCTGGATGATGATCTGAGTTAATGTGCTTTCTCTGTCAAATTTGTGTATAATCGAACTTGCCAGACTAGAGATGTGAGCTTGCCTTTTGAAAGTGTTATTATACGTGGATCCATGTTTTTTTTTGTGTGTGTATGTATATATCACTTTGATTTGTTATTGAATTTAAACCATTTTCTGATTGCAGCATCCCATTCTCAACTGAAGATATAGATATTGAAATACCAGCAATAGATCCTTCCAACGTTGAACTCCCTGCATTCTTGTCGGAATATTTATGTACACAATTTCTAACCCAGAATCAAAAGTAAGTCTACTACTGTATGATTTGGAAGGCAGCTATTTGAACTCACAGTGTAGCTCATGCGAAGGTTAATACATATGGTTTAAAATGGTATCCGAATACTCTTTGAGGACACAGGTTGATGCTCAAAGATAAGATTTGAGCAGCAAAGATTCTAAAATTTGTCAAATTCAGTCTATCAACTGCTCTCAGATTGCGTCCACATTGGGTAGTCGTAGGACTAGGTGTTACTACATTGTTTAGGGATAGGCAGTAATCTGCTTTATTGAGAAGGATGCTTCTTGTTTTTTCTTGTGAAGCTTGTCCTCTCCTCTCCTGGTCCATATTTGCTTTAACTGTAGAAATGCTTTCGTGTTGTATTCTTTCTTATGCTGTATAAAGAATTTTTAGAATGTACATAGAATGAGAACCACCCTTTACCTTCCTTCTTGTTAGTTAATGAAATCTCTTTTTTTTCATTCAAATTTAGGGGTAAAATTGATTGATTCAGATAGTTTTAGCTATGGTTGGTTGTCAAAATTTAGTTTCGTTAAGCATCGGAACAAATGTGAATTAAAAAAATTGGGATTTGGGAATCAACTTCAGACGGTTTTTTCATTTTTACTTTTACAGCAGGTAAAGAAAACTACAAATTGGCAAAAACATTTGAGGAGAAGAACAAGGAGGCATAAAACATGCACATGCTAGTCTAATCCCCTTGAGTATATAGTATATATTAAACTCTGTTAAATATAACAAATTATTCTCAAGTCCATTTCTTAGAGTTAGTTTTATCATGAACTAAGAGCAATGTGGATTTGTACTTCCTACAACAGTAGTATATTCCCGTACATCAGCCAACGAGAAGGACCGCCAATTAGAGAAATTCCGGCTACTTGAAGGCGGCGACGATTGGGTATTATTATTGAAAGATGTTCTGGTTTGAGGGTGCAATGGAGGAAGCCGAGGGCTTGAAGTTGAAGCAGAGTCCTCACTTGTGCTAGAGATACTTTCAGAGCTACTCATGGCAACCGCAAGAGCCAATGTGCTTCTGCTTGAGCTGATCGGTTTAATGGGTCTTTTATTATTCCTGTTCTTGTCCCATACGTGGTTGATTGCCAATAGATTTCTCCTTCTCCTGGTATAGCCGTTTTCAGGTTTTGCTATGTCTTTCATCGATGAAGCTGAAGAAGCATTGGCTAAACTTGTGAAAGACTTTGATTTGCCATTGTAGAAATTTGAGATGCCTCTCCTGTTAAAACCCATTTCTTGACATATTAATAATTGATGAAAAAAAACTACTTTTTGAAATCTTAAACACAAAGATTCTAAATTATTCCTATCCAATTTATTTTTATTTTTTTCTAATTAAATTGAAACAGATCCAAATCGTTCTTAATTATAAAGCTAAATGTAGATCCGAACCTCATAGGCAAATCCTGTTGGAGCGAATCCATCATGTCTAAACCACCTTTATAGGAGCTTTGAACCTCATTTTCCTCGCACTCTCCACCGTCCGACGATCTTCCACACACGTCATCACTATTTCTCCCGATCGAAGACGACGTCGTGGGAGACAATGAACTCCTCCAATCGTCTTCCTCCTCCTCTTTCCTCTCTTTCACCGGCGTGGACTCAAATCTGGAAGTATCACACGCGCACTTCATCACGCGCCCAAACCCTTTTAGTCTTTCCATTGTAATCGACATAATTCCTTCTTCTGCAGTGCCTTTGGCCACCCAAAACAGTAAAAACAACAGAAAGATTCAGAAGTCTTTCTTCTTTAAAACACAAACAAAACAAGCAAAGAGAGCTAAAAAAAAGAAAAAAGAAACAGAAAATGGTAACAAGTGAAGATATGAAGGTTTTATATGCGTTTGGTGATTTGTATGTTTGTTTGTTAATTGTAAATATAAAATACAAATAAAAATATGATTGATTATTGAAATGTATTGAATAAAGTAACTGGGGACTCTTATCCTCATCCACTCATTGTCACCATATTACTGTTTTCTTTTTTCCTTTTTTTTTATATAAAATACTTTTGCTCCGTAAGATAATCTCATTTATTTATTTATTGTTTAACGATTGATTGTAATCACTAAAATAAAAAGAATTATTTTACTAATATAAAGTAAATTTACTTATTTAAGCATAGTATATATATATATATAAGTATATAACTGTATTATCTCATTCATTATTTACTTTTAGATTGATAATTTTTGTATATATATATATATAAGTATATAACTGTATTATCTCATTCTTTATTTACTTTTAGATTGATAATTTTTGTATACTAGTTATGGTTTGTATTTTTTATGTTAATTGTGTGAATATAAACACAATATATATTTTTAAATATATTAACATTTTAAATACGAATACAATATGTATATTAAATATATCGTATAATTATATTTAAATATATTATATATGTTTATTATAATATATTTATATCTAAAATAATTACATCTAGTTAATTTAACAAACTAACCAAAAATAATAAAATCTAAATTTGTCATCTTAGTTCGTATTAGAGGTGGTCATGGGCCGGGTCGGGTCGGGCCGTGACCCGGTTTTTTTTCCTCTGCCCAGGCTCGGCCCTGGGTAGCCCAAACCCGCCCGTTTAGGCCCGAATCACTGTTCATTGGAATAAAAAAATAATTGTTTTTTTTATTTTTTTTATAATTAAAATTAATTATAATAAAAATCACTGTTTCGGACCGAGCCGGCCCGAAACATAAATTATTCTGCCTAGGCCCGGGCCGTATTGGGCCGGGCCGTATTGGGCCGGGCCTACCGGGCTACCCGGCCCGTGTGCAGGTCTAGTTCGTATGTATAAAACTTTGTAGGATTACAAAAACATTTAATTTTAATTTTATTAGTACTTCATATAAGATTTTGTAAATATGTTTTAACAGTATATTAATAATATTTTTATCAAATATATTAAAAATAATAAAAAATTAGTAATTATTATATTTAATGTAATATTATTAATATATTGTTTTTTAAATAAAAAATAAAAAGACATTCGCTAACCAAACTAAAAAAAAATACTATTATTATGCTTTAATTGGATAAGCCACTTACTTGAGAACAGCTTTAAATTGAGAGTGGCACGGTATTAATTACTAATTAGTACGAAGAGGCCCCGCCCCACAAAAAAAAAAAAAAATAGCTGTTTGATTGTTGGTGATCTGACCTGCCACGTGTATGAAACGAGCTGTTGGATGACGACACGTTGAAGTGACCTTTGGTCGGAGATGGATATCTATGACCTGCCACGTCCAACGTGTATCATGATCTTTGGGTTTGGTGAACCTTATCCACATTTGCGGGACCCACACGCTTAACACTCAATCTCTGACCTTTTTTACTTTCTTGGTTGGGGGGGACAGAGAAGGAAAGAAAATAATAAATGAAAGGGGTTGGATAAGAATATAAAAGAGAAATATGATAGTTTTGAATAAATAATAAGTACAATATGTTTAATATAGATAATGTATTTATGTTTGAGATTTTAATATATTTAATAATTTATGATGTATTTATATGATATTATGTTAAATTTGATATATAATAATATTTTGAAGTGTTGTGAAAATTTAAAAAATTGTTGCTTTAAGATTAAGACAATATTTATTCATATGCTGTATATATGGTCACAAACTTATGTTTTTAGTAGCATTTTTACATATGTATAATAACACTATCAAAATATAATTATTTTTATTTTATAACAACTTTTCATGACCTTTTGAATTCATTTTTCATTTGCTGTAAAAGATTTTAATAATAGCAATTATAAGTGCTATCAAAAATATTTTTATATAATATTTATAACAGCACATGTCAAATGTTTTTAAAAATTTTAAAAATACTGTAATCATTGATCATTATAATATATTATGCAAAATGCTGTCAAAGTATTGACTTTGCTATTTTTAACAATATTTGAGAAATGCAATAAAAAATACTATCTAAAACTAATTTTGACGTAGTATAATTAATATAAAAAATACGAACTATGATTTTTATTTTATTTTTTTAATGAAATAAAAATAATATTTTACTCAAATCTTAGCTTTGGCTCCATTTGGATTTCTTATATAAAATATAAAAAGTTGTATCTTTTTTATTGCAAATTAAATATTTTATTTGTAAAAATAAGCAAAATAAAAAATTTAAACATATTACAAAGCTACAAAAATGATATGTAAACAATACTATAACTTTAATTAGGCATAAAATAACAAAATCATGGCAACGTATTTTTTCTCTGAACAAAAAAAAAAATTAGACAAATTTGTAAACAATACTATAACTTTAATCTATAGACAAATTTGTTGGATAAATTTTTTTTTTTTTAAAAAAATATGCCACTTAACAAAATCATAATAATTTTATTAAAATACGAAATCCCTTATAACCCCTTCTTAGGTGACAAAAAGATTTATGTATAGTGACCATTGATAAAAGCTTCACAATCCCCAAATCTACAATTTAAAGCTAAGCTTATCTTCTTCAATTTTATATTATGACAGCCAAAAAGAAAAGTGTAAGTAACAATACACCAAAAAGCTTATCCACAATGGGATCTCTCACTTTCTCTGTTTACAAAATTTTCTCTCTTTCTCTCTCTTATTTTTTATTTTTTTAAATTCCAATGTAAAAAAAAAAATCGTCAAAATTAATTTTAAACAATATTTTTTTTAATATTTTTTAAATATTATTAAAAATAACAAATACAATATTTTGATAACAATTTACATATTGCTGTTATATATTATAATGATCAATAATTACAACATTTTTAAAATTTTTAAAAGCATTTGACATTTGCTGTTATAAATCTTATCATATAAAAATATTTTTGGTAGCACTTATAATTACTATAATTGAGAATCTTTTTTAGCAAATGAAAAAATGCATGCAAAATATCTAAAAAGCTGTTATAAACTAAAAATAGCATTATTTTGATAAGTGTTATTATACATATATAAAAATGTTATTAAAGATATAAGACTGTACTCACATATACAGCACATGAATAAATATTGTCTTATCTTATGACAATAATTTTTTTAATTTTCATAACATTTCAAAATACTGTTATATGTTAAATTTGATATAATGTATGTAGATAATTAATATCTTAATTATTCACCTTTTTATTTAAAAAAAAATCATATTAAGAGTTTAAAATTCTAGGGGTGGGCTATTTTAATAGTCTTTTCTTATTTAGTGTTGTGTAATTAAGAAAGTAAATGTGGAGTACGAATTGTCCATGTGTGAACATGATATGAGTAAGAAATTAATAATGTTGTGGCAGGAAAATTGAGTTTCATATAATATAATAATAATAATAATAATGTTTTTTCTTTTTAATGAAATAATGTCTTTTTTAAGTAAGCCAGCTTTTGCTTTTAATTTTAGAACAACTTTGTAATTTATGTCATCTAATCAATTAATTGAAGAAATTTGTTAATAAATATTTTTAGGATACGTGTTAAAGTCAATTAAATTATTATTTATAATCATATTTTATATTAAATATAATGATTAATAATTAATTTAATTTTTTTAATATATTGTAGATAGTAATTTATTTAATATAATAATTTTAAAAAATATTTTCAGACACGTGTTAGCAAAAATTATTAATTAATTATGTTGAATATGTGTAGCTGTCAGCTATTAGGATGTAGGAGATGATGTTTCTATTCTTAGTTGAACAATGTTGGCAATAAGATGAGACAGAATTGGATAAGTAACTTATTCTTTTGTGATTTTTTTAATGTAAGAAAGGAACAATATTTGAGCTTGAAATCTTTAATTCATTGGATAGTCAAACAAGAAGGGAAGAAATGTCAAAAAGTATTTGATAGTTGATAAATATATATTGGTATTTGATGGAAATTAATAAGTATATTTGTGCTTATTCAAAATACCTCAACTTAAATAAAATTTTATGTATTTAATGCATATTTATTGATTGCAATAGGATAATTAATGGTTATAATAGGGAAGGGATACCTATTTAAAGAATCTAGATCATATATATATATATATATATATGATTTATTATGTAATTAAATTGGGTTTAACTGTTTAATCTTTCTTTTTCTTTTTTCTGTTTGATGCATGTTTTAATTTAATAATCTATTGTACTTAATAGTTAAAACCAAAAAAAAGAAAGAACAAAAAGAATTGCGTGACAATGCACCTCAATATATGTTCATTTCATGTACTAAATACACTAGTAATAGTATACTAAATTTAGGATTTAATCCCGTTGATTCATACAATCATTTTAAAAAAATAATATTCGATCTAAAATTTGAATTTTCGCATCTACACTCTTTTCTTTTATTTTCATATTGCGATCTACTTTGTAAAAATAATATATAGACTAGTATACTTCCTGACAAGTGTTTTCCACCATCTGCACGCTAGCTTAGAATTTGCCACTGAGTTGGGTAAAAAAAAACTATGACTTAACAGGCACTGGGACTGGGTGAGTAAGCTTTGCCAAGGCAGCAACTGCTAGAGAGTTAACATAAGTGCATGGCTCAGTGTAGACGGATGTCCAACGTAGATCACTGAATTGATCTTGCTTGTCAGGTCCACCAAGAATAGCTCCGGTTAACTCATTAGGATTTGGTACATTTTTATTGTACCAACGAACGAAGCTCATGGGGCAGCTCACATCCGATTTAGCATCCGATAATGGGACTGAGGCACCCCGGTGGTGCGCTTGTTTTGGTGGATTGTTCCCAAACCCAACCATGTATGATCTTCCTAGTGGGTTTTGCCCTAATATGTAGTCCATCTGCAAAATTTTCCATTTAATCCAAAACAAATATGAGTACTACATAACTGTTTTTTTTTCTTCTGATAAAAGTCACAGCTAGTGTTTTGATCTTTACAGCTATCAAAGTATTAATTTAAAGTAGCTTGATTTCTATTTATTTACCTGCTGCTTAGCAAAAGCCAAGAGGTGGGAAGAGTCAAACTGTTTGTCTCCACATTGGACCTTTTGGTTGAATTCTCGAAGCAAATCGCCATAGATACTGAACAGGAAAGAAGCTCCGGTAACATATTGAAGGTTGGCTCCATCTCTCAAATGAATCAGACCACCTGATCAAATCAATCAGTACTTAAAATCTATGTTACTCGGATTTGGATGCCAGTGTCGGACATGGATATGTGTCCGACACGGTATGTTCAATTTTTTTTTTTTTTTAAGATTTTCATGCATTTGGAGGGCTCTTGGAGGATCATATCCCCGTATCCATGTCCGGACACGTCCGGACACGGGTACTTAAAAAACAACGAAGAGTTGAAGCAACATAGCTTAAAATATGAGCATCATTTTCATTACCATCAAAAACAAAGCAGAGACATATAGAGATTAGAGAGGCAGAAGAGACCTGGAGTCATGGGGATTTTATGGTAAGGACTTTGAGGAAGCACTGAGCAAATATAACTGTCAGCTTGGTCCTTGTAGGATTTCAAAGCCTGGACACCTTGAAAGAAAGGCTGCATTTTGAAGAGAAAGAATAATGGTGAGATCAGGTTCATTGCAAAAAAGGAATGAAAGAGTGGAAATAATAATGTTTAGTTTTAACAGACCTTAGAAAGGAGGACTTGGATTCCAGCATATTTGAGATCCCAGTTAAACTCATCGACAACTGCACTAACTGCTTCTTCTGTGATGTACTCCATATACATGGGATTATGGGTGGCAGTGTATAGCCATGCTGCCGCCCAAAGCAGCTCATCCTGTATTTTCCACACCCATGAAATTAACTTGGTGAATGAATGGTTACATTATGGAGGCAAACAATACGTGATCAATGGATTCCAGATTCTTTTTTTTTTTAATTCTATCATCAAAGAAATTCACCCTCATTCTTTTGTTCCTGATTGCAAATTATCATATCAGTGTTTGAGATCAAAATAGAATTAAATTTTAGAAAGAAATCAGATCAGGCCACACCAAGTCTAAGAATATTGTTGAGATAGTTTTGGGTCATCAGCAACCCAGTTTGTGTTGGAGTTGGGCAATCGAAAGATTGATTATTGTTGGGTCAGAACCTGTGTTTTATTGAAGACAAATTTATGGGCCCAGCCTTGAAGTTTTGGAGGGAATTGAGAGAGAGAGAGAGATTACATTATAGCCAGAGTAAGAGCAATAGAAGGGGCATTCTCCATCGTAAGTTCCCTTGTGTTCTTTAGCAAATTGAAAAAGCTGCCAAGAAAAATAACTTTGATGTCCAAAACTTACAATTAAAGGGCAAAAAATGCAATCATTTAGAGGAAAAGAAAAAGAAAAAGGCATATATAAAACATAAATGCACTGAAATATATATATATAGATACCAGTTTGGCTTTGTTAAGGAGACGACGTGCATAGGGACGATCAATGTGTCTAAAAACAATAGAAGAAGCAGCCATTGCAGCTGAAGTTTCAGCTGCAATCTCTGTTCCAGGGGTGTTCTCATTGATTTGCAGGACAGTTCTTGGAGTCTTCATATTCTCTGGTCTTACCCAACATTCATGATCTTTTACAGGGTCACCAACCTTTTGAAGAAAAAAAAACCCAACATAGAAACGTAACAAAGCATCAAATACTGTTGAAAAATAAATAGGAAATAGATTTGAGAGAGAAAATTGGGATATTCTTAATTTACTTTACCTGAACGTACAATCTGTTTCGTCTAGAAGCCGCTTTTAGAAAATAATCAGTGCCCCAACGAATAGCAGAACGAACATTCCCCAACTCGCCAGCAGATTGTAGCTCGGAATTGTAAGCAATAGCAGACCATGCGAGGGTGGTGATTGTGAAGGCCATTGGCAACCCATATTTCACATTGTCTCCTGCATCGTAATATCCTCCGACAAGGTCCACCTGAATTAATTCAATACAAAATTAAACAACTAATTAACATGCATTGTCTATGTTTATTTATTTTGATGAAGATAGAAAGAAAAGGGGGTACATTTGCTTCTTTTCCATCATCAAGAGCAGAATCTCCTCTCCAGGCTAGTCTATTATTAGGAGGGAGTTTCCCTGATCTTTGTGCTTCCAAGAAAACAAGGGACTTGGTGAGAGCTTCTTTGTAGTTCAAATTATGACCATTAACAGCGACTAAATACCCTTGAAAAAGAGCCAACCATGCCACAAGAGCGGCTGCAGATGTTCTTGCAAAAGTTCCCATGAAAACAACCATTCAAAATAATTCAATATCTGTACCAATTCTAAGGGGAAAATAAAGGAAAAAGAAGGCTTTGAGAGGCCTTGATAGGAGCTCCAAGGGATTGGAGTTTCAAGTTAATAAAAAGCAGGGGCCCTTTGTTTTCTGTTGAGGGAGAGAAGGAAGCATTTATGGTTTAGGGAGTGGAAATTTTGTTTTTAGTTTTGGGTTTTGATTATGGCGGAAAGGGATTAGTTATAGTGAGCCAAAATGTGTTTGTATGTTAATTTTATGAGCGGAGGGGAGAAGGTTTACCCGTATTTAGGCACAATAAACATGATTTTTATACTTAACAATATGTAGCATTTAGAAATTAGAATGTAATCTGTTTGGTAGAGTAGGAGGGGTTCCCCCTGGCTCATAGCTCCACCTCTCATTTTTACCTGCAAAAAATGCACCTATAACAATAGAATACATTCTTCTAAATATGTTTATAATTGGATTTGAATTGTTTCTTTTCTAAAGTAGATTGCAGTCTAGGGAAAGAGATTGCAGATGTTAAGATTCGAATCTCAAATTTATTGGATGTCAATTATTAAAAATGACTGCATGAATTAATTGAGCTAAATCCCGAATTTATTGAATTTACATTGTTACGTTACTTTGTTAAACAAAAACCGATTCTGTCTTTAGTGCTTATGATTCCAAAAGCTCATATGAATTAACATGTTATGTTATAGCTATAAAAAATGAATGAATGAAATTCGTAACTATTAGCTTGGTATGGTTCAAGTATATATTATTATTAACAAGTAAAAACATAATAATAATAATAACAACATGATAGAGTAATGTCATGGTTTTACAACCCGAGTTAGCATTTTAATTTATTTTATTTTATTTATTTATCAATTAGTCTCCCTGATTGTTAAATTAACAATTGAAATTTGAGAAATTAATGGAAGGGAGGTCACTCTACTCAAATATATACAAGGGGTGATAGAGTCAGTACACATTGGCTGCGCAATTGAATCCATGGCGATGAAAATCCAAATCCTTGATGACTTCAATAAAGATTGCAAGTGAAATTAGATGAAATACCTTCATAATATATCTTAGCTTTAAGGCCACTTTTTTCTTCTGTTCCTAAACGTGTAATAAGTTGAATAGCTGACATCTTTTCTGACACTTGTTCTGTTTAGCATTTTTTTTCATTTCAATCTGTTTATCTCCTTGTATATTTGCTTCAACAAATTGTATAAACTACAACATTCATCCTGCAATCATGAGATAAAGAATATGGTAATGATTAAAACTATCCTAACAAACCATTGCAAGGTTTGCAGTGAATTTTCTGTTTAGCATTTATTTTTTCATTTCAATCTGTTTATCTCCTTATATATTTGCTTAAACAAATTGTATAAACTACAACATTCATCCTGCAATCATTGTGATTGGATTTGGTTCTGCTCAGGTATATAAGCAATGGTTATCTCAAGAAAAATGACAATTTGACTCTCTTTGTGTAATGAAAAAGAATGATATAGGGACATCTATTTAACTGATGATTATCCCCAAATCTACAAAGAATATGGTAATAATTAAAACTATCCTAACAAACCATTGCAAGGTTTGCAGTGAATTTTGTGATTGTCCTATTGTGTTCATCAGCCACCCCCTCTAAAGGTTAAGTTCCTCATGCCAGTAGCCATTTGCTCATTTAAAAATTGAGACAATGGTGATGGAAAACAAGCTACCTCAGCATCTCCTTATAATGCTTGCAACATTTCGGCCAATGTCTTCTTTTGTTTGCTCTGACACTGGGAGATCTCCAAGGTACATGTCAAAGAAAGCCCCTGGCATACAGCCAATATTAGAATCTCCAACTTTTGCTGTTAAAATTGTAGTCTACAGTATAAAGCTAATCAACACACCTCATAGTGTTGAGAAATGCTAAGACAAAGGGATTTTACTTACTGCACAAATCCTTGCTATGGACCACTCCAATCTGGTTACCTCCAACTGCACAAATATTTCTTTCACTATAAGATGAATGTAATACTTCACACAATATTTTACAAATACAAAATACTGATTTTGTATTAATCAGAACATTTGTTTAACTCATTTTCAATGGAACAAACAGCCCGAGATAATTGTCTCCTTAAAGTGGTTACTGTTGGAGAAGGGATAAACAAAACAAAACAAGAAAGAAAGAAAGAAAGAAAGAAACTTACTTTTGGTAATTAGTTGTCCATCAGCTGTCCGCTGAAAGTCAATTATTGTTCCCTGCAATATCCAATAGAGTTAGGTTGACTTGCTGCCTACCTTAGATCAAATAGAAAAAGATAGATGAAAGCTGATGGGGAATTACCGCAGGCAATGCAATATCTTGAGTGAAGTAGGAAGCAAATGTACTCAGACAATGATAATCAGTGTTGGGATTTGTCTAGTAGAAGTCAAGAATTTGTTAGAAGTCCAGCAGATCTAGAAGAGCAAATAAAAGAAGAAAAGAAGAGAGGGGGGGATTAAAACCCACCAACTTTGGATCACTTACCTTTATTAAACGAGCACGAAGAGATTTTTCAAATGCACTGCAACATATACAATTAAAGCCACTAAGTGAAAAAATCAAGATGCAGCCCATCCAATTTCATTCAAGCCACTCTCATCAAAACTGAAAATTAATGAAGGACATTTGCATGTCTTACCACAAGAGCCCTAGCACCTAATCAATGTATGGGCCTCATATAAAGCAGTTTCCAAGGAGTAGCATGCAATTAGGACTATCAAGTTGACAAAATTTTCAAGGGAGCAACAAATGGGAAAAAAAACTTACTCTCTTACTGTATTGACTTTCATCCCATTGCAGTTAACCACTAGCCTAACAGTCATACCAATATCCTCCCTGCACACTCGTATAGAAAAAGATCCATAAGAAAATAGAAAAGAAAAGAAAAGAAATCAAAGTCTGCAAAGACAAAAAGGGAACAAGAAAACAAGACTGAGCCTAAACGCTGTCCACACTCATGACTTTGAACAAAAAGCTTATGAATGTTCAGAGTCCTTAAAAAGCCCTGATTGGCATTTGACAGTAAGTAAAATTTCTAAATAAACTGTGTCTTCAGCATGAAAATTCTCAAGTACCTAAGAAGATCCTGATAAAAATCATTGTGTTTGTTCAGTTCACCCACTGGAATAGAAGCATACTTTGCACCCAATTTCTGGCAAACAGAGTATGGATGAATATCTATAAGGGGAAAAGGAAAATCAAGCATGAGTTGAAGCATTAGGAAAATCGCAGCACTAATAACACAAAGTAGGAGGAATGAAGCTAAATCCACAAGCACTTACAAAAACCAAATGCATACAGCTTCAGAGACTTAATTTTGATTATCTTCATGGTCCTTGATCCAGTACCAACAAGCACCTGAAAGCATAGAGATATTGTTTAAGTTATTGCAAAAAGAACCCAGAACTGCTAACAAGTAAAAAATGGCCAGATTATGTTAAAGTGATGCACGTTCCCATTGTGACTATTCAAGTTTGACCTAATAATGTTTTGTAATGCAAATCCCATGGCTAACGTATGGAAAGCTTTAAAATGAGTTAGTTTAAAATTTCAACAAAGGTGCCTATAATGTGTCTAAGCAACTGTGGGAAGTAAATGGCTAACAGCATGAAAAAGAAATTAAATGACAGAGCATATAAAACTACATTGTGAATATACTAAAATATAAATAATAAGCTGCTAAACTGATGCAGGCGAACAGATAAAAGGCATATCACAGATGATTGATACAGAGTGGGTTAGTGATGGTCAGTGGTCACACTAGCAACAGCAATGTCCACAATGTTTTACCTCAGAAGCTAAACTGGAATTATTCTGTCTATCTAATATGTTATCCAATATCGTTGGGAACTCAATGCCGGTTCTAGGTTCAACAGCATGTCGTGTCCAGTTTAGATCTAGAAAAGATAGACTACCACATCCTCGATGCCCAACTTCACAAGGCCTTTGATCCATGCATTCTTGCATTTGAACTTCTATGTTATCCAGTGGAACAGCTAGTACCTTTGAAGATCTGGTCACATTAAATCAAATGGCTTAATCAATGAGAAACCATGTGACTAGACAAACACAATGCAGAAATATAAAAGACAATGTAATTTGTGAGATAAAAAAACCTTACAAGTTGTCAAATGGTGGTATCAGAGCAGCAGCTAATGAGAGCAAAGGAAAGTGTTGGTGTGCTTCTGCTTCTCCAAAGAAGTGTCTCATTGCATAACTCCAAAGTTTACCAAAAACAAGTGGGGTGGCAGATGGGTCTCTAGATTCAGAAGCAAAGTGAAATCCAGCAAGATTATTCTTACAAGAAGCAATGTGCTTAACCTGAGCTGGAGACTTACAACTTCCAGATTTCAAACCAGGTTGATTACCAGCTGATATATCCCTACTCAAATTTGAAGTCGACATACTAGAGAACCAAAACAGTAAAGCACCCGCAAACTTCGACATGCAACTAAAAGCTTCTCGAAATGCGGGACTACCAGGTCCATACAAGTGTTTAGAATGGTACAAAGAGCTGTCAACCAATGAACTAAACTGCGAAAACAAATGAGCTCCCAAACCATTAGATTCAAAGGGCTCCATTGGAAAAATATATGGAGACCCTCCTCCATCTAAATCCATTAAAAACAACCAATTATTCCGCATATTTCGGGCTTCAGCTAAATGCCCAATTCAAAAATCTTAACCTTTTTCTGAACTGGGCAAATTGGGTGTTCAAGTTTACCACCCAATTCGAAAAAATGCACCTACAAAGAAAAAATGAGAAATCCAATTAGAATTCAATTATGATCCATTTAAGAACAGCAAAGAAAATATTCAGTAAAATAAAAATACCCTTTGATGAAAAGAATTATAATGATATCGAAAATGATCAAAACCTTAAGTTTAAATAATTGGAAGCCAAAGAAAGCAACAATATATTCGGGAATAAAAATTATTAAATTAATCCATGCAATTAACCACAATTATCATTCAATGCAATGAAAGCTATTTTTTTCTTCCTTTTTATAATAAATAGAATAAGTAATCTTTGTTCCTAGAAAATTAAAAAAAAAAAAAAAAAAAGCCGTAAAGAAATAAAAACGAAGCTAATCACCAGAAGCAAAGTTAACTCTACATTCATCAAATGCAACCAAAATAAAAAGGGAAAAAAAAGAGTTCAAAATAAATTCCTTACGGGAAAAGATCAATTAAAGTTTTGAGAAAGAAAGTGAAAAAAAAAAAAAAAAAAGTCCAAAAACGGTTAAATTTAACGAACTTTTTTTTTATCATTTGGACAACAAATTTTACAAGAAAAAAAGTGGAAAATGCAAAGAAAATGAAACGTGAAAAACGTACCTGAAATTACGAGGAAAAAACCTGCATGTGGAGATCAAGAGATTCAAATTACCAAAACGGAAGTTAGGGTTTTTTTTCAATTTTCTTTTTCTTTTTTTTTTTCTTTATTTCTTTTGCGTGTCAAAGAGATTTCATTTGAGGGGAGAGAGAAAGGAATATTTGCTCTGAGACTCTGTTAAGGGAAAGAGATTTTGGAAGGAGAAAAGTGGAAAACCAAAAGTTTTTATTATTTCTTTGTTTTGAACTTTTCTGTGACGCTGACGCTGTGGCCCCAGTGAATCGTAACAAAAATTCCAACTCTGTTAAGTAGTGACGGTTCTAATTTTTGTAGGTTTTAGTAATTTTTAATTTGATTTCCAAGTAAAACTCATTTATAATACAGCAACTAACCTTTCTCAATTAGTTATTTAAATTATTAGTTTTTTTTATTTACTTGGTAGTACATTTTTTATTTCTGATGAATGTTTTTTATGTTACTAGAAGAGAGTTTGTGGGAAAAGATTGTCTGAGTATTAAAAGAGCCGACAGAAGATAGTAAATGATCAAAGTGTTGTCAGAATTGGATTTCCGAAAATGTTTCAATATTTAAATCAACAAATATATAAAGAGAAATGAGAAAATGAGAGAATAAAATGATTGGATATCAAAATATGATATAGTGTTCAATGTTCTTATCTCATTCTTTTTATACATAAAATTTTACGTAATTGACAATGATTATAACTGTCCTTCTCTAATCTGTGAGTTTTTTCCACTTGACGACCAGATTAGACTTTCAATTCAATTAATTATTGGGCATAACAAGTTCAAATTATGAGTTTTTTTTTTTTTTTCTAGAAAACCAAGTAATATAACTATAAATTTCACATAATTAAATTTTGGGAAATAAATAATATAATAATAGAGGCAATTTGTAAAAAAGAAAAAAGAAAAGAAAAGGAGACAATTTAGTGGATTGTCACTAATGGCTGTCAGAAAATTGATGGTCAAGTTAGTTGGCGACGGAAAAGGTGTTTCCTGGTCCCATTATTTTTGTAGTGGACGGTTGTATCCTTGTATTAGTTTGTATTGTATTTCCAGCTCCAGCAGCAGCCACCATTTTCTCTGATGATTCTGCTGAGATTCCAAATGTTAATTTGTTTGCTTCAAACCTAAGTAAATTTATTGCCACAAAATGGACTTTTCCTTGTTTTTCTTTTGTAACAAAAATGTTCTTACAAAAAGGAAATTTGTATTGTAGTAACTACAATTTCTTCTTCAACTTGTTGGTAAATTAGGAATCATGATTACATTCGAAAACACAAGTTAGATAATATTTCTTTTACTCATTTTCTCTATTTAACTATCAATTTGAAGTGTTAATTTCATGAAATTTTTAGATTTCAACAATTGAAGTTAATAATATAACATATATTTATTAAGATTTATTAAAAAATTAATAATAAAAAAATCAAACATGTAATAATCTAGGTTGTTGTTTTTTTATGACATGTTTTGGCTTGGTGGATATCGAAAATTATTATTAGAAATAGAAAATTAGGAGAGTAATTTTTTTTTGTGGCCGTACACGTCTGCATCTCACGTGCTGTGATGTAGAAATGTGGGTATTCGACAATTCGGTGCCTTTAGAATTTATTTTAATTTTAATTAATACCAAATACCAATACCCATTTGGAAAGAAATTGGAAGTATATTACTTGATTGTATGTGACTGTCTTTCCTGACCAAATTCACCACCTAACATTTTTGGGTGTTTTTGCCATTATTTGCACCTTGTTGTGTAATGAAGACATGTGTCATCGTCCACCATTATGACCGACAAACCCAATGTAATTTACATTTATTTTTATTTTTTTCTATTTTTATGCATAGGGATAAAAAAAACTTGGGTGAGAAACAAGAGGAAATGATTTGGATTACAACATGGAATTGAATGCAAAATTGTAAGTACATCATATCATTGGAATTTGACTTCGGTAAATTTGAATTCAAACCTTTTTGATATAAAAAAATTACAGTTTTAAAAATATAAAATAAATTATAAATATTAAAATTCAAAATTCAAAATTTAAATTTATTGAATTTTATTTCCACACAACATGTTAAACACAAAGGGTTGCACCCACATTTTGAAGTTTTAGAATTCAATCAAACTTGTTTATATAAAATCATGGCATCAATTTTGTTTTTTCGTTTTCTCCAATTAGGAGAACTATTACTACAAAAACGAATCTATTTGAGAATTTAAAGTAAATTTAAAAAATAAAAAAAAAAGCTAATTGTATAAGACACTTAATAAAATAAAGAAGAAGAAAAAATGAGAAGCAAAGCCTTGGTCGGCACCATAGACATGATGGTGTGAAATGTGAATAAAGTTGTTGAAGGGAAGGAACCCATTTTTGGCATTTTTTTTTTTTTTGGATAAGTATATTTTCATATATCCAAGAAAGCAGCAGTGCTGCTACATGTTACAAAGCTAGCTTAGCCTAGCTTAACAAATCAGAAAAACCAATGCCATTAGACAAACATGTTTGCATTTAATCTCCAAGAATTACATAAAAACGTATTAACTGAATCTCTTTTAATCTTCTTAAGATCACTTAACCTGGCCGAGATCATGTCTCTCACTTGCTCAGTGAGATGCTCCTCCTTTTGCTCAGTTGAGTTGAACAAACGATTATTTCTTTCCTTCCAAACTAGGTAGATAACTGCGTTTCAAGCTAGCCTCAATATCGTTGTGATTAGAGCTTTACCTCTGAGGTTGACAGAGGTCCATTGAAGCTCTACAGTCCAACATGCAACCTGCCTTTTTAACCTACAAAGTACCATCACTCTCTGCCATATCTGTTTCGAGTAGGAGCAAGTGAAGAATAGATGATCTCTGGTTTCCCTCTCTTGTTTGCACAGCAAACATTTATCATCCACGGCCATTCCCCAGGAGATAAGCCTATCCTTTGTGGCCAATCTATTTAGGATTGCCATCCAAGAGAGAATAGAATGCCTAGGAATATTAAAATTGCACCATACCAACTTATTCCAAGCCACTTTCCCAGCTGAAGGTCTGATCTTGTTCCACACTGGTGACACCCCATTTTTGGCATTTGCATGAATGAGACGCAGAAAATGTTTGACACGAAATAAAGTTGGATCATTGAAGGAAAAGCAAATTCGAAGAAAGTTACGGAGGGGTCCTCCCCAAAATTGACATTTGGGCCAACGGGGTTGGCCGGTTTTTGTTTCTTTCTTCTTTTAACTTTTTACCCACGAAATTCCGGGTGACTATTCCACTGAATAAACGTGTTAGATTAATAATAATAAAAAATTGTTAACTAACATCTTAAAAACATTTTTTTAAAGTTATTATATATATATATAACAATATTTTCATTTAATATATTAAAAATAATAAATAAAATTATTAATTTTATATTTAATACAAGAATTTTGTTAACTAATGTCTTAAGGATACTTTTTAAAATTACTAAATATAATAATATCTTCAATCAATGTATTAAAAATAATGAATACAATACAATACTTTTACTATAAATAATACTAGATTTTGACACACTCACTGAGTGAAGAAAATATATATTTTTTTAAAAAAAGAAGTTACTGTAAATAGTTTTGAAAAAAAAAATTAAAAAAGATGAAAAAATTATAAAAGTAAAAATGTGATAATAATTTTTTTATGAGTGGATAATTTTTTTTAAAAAAAACCTGTTTTTTTTTTAAAAAAATAAAAAAACATAAATATCCTTCTAATTATTTTTTATATTTTTTAATTTTTATGTAATTTCACTAACTGAATTAGTATCACTTGATTCAGTGACATCAATTGACCCATTCACTTTATAATAGTATAGATATTAATTTCTTTTAAAGAATCCCTTAGAAAAATTCAATAATACAGGCAAAGCAAGAGATTTGAGCAGGTTTTGGTTGGATTGGATGCTTATAGCCAAATTCCAACAAAGGTGGGGGACAAGAATAGTTATAAACATTAGTATAATATAAAGAATGAGTTGTATTACTAGGATAGATTATCATGTACATTGTTCCTTGATATGTCTGATCCGATATCCACCCGGAAAGGAAAACAAATTCTCTGGGGAATGTTTTCCTCTGAACAAATCAGAGTCTCTAAAATCATGGAGATTTTTTAAAAAATGAAAAAAAAAAAATCACCTTTTAACCTTGTAATAGTTGATCAACAAAATGGAAAAACCAAAACTTTAGCCTGTGATGAAGATATGATATGATAGATATGCCAGCAGTCACCAAATGGGTGTTTCCTCCAACCAACCTTAAACATCCAAAAATCTGATCACATTCTTCATATTATGAACAGTCTTTGCAAACAGGTTGCAGCAATCACAACAACCCAGCCTCGAAGAGATTTCTCTGTCTCAAAGTCTCGTCCACGAGCTTGAAAGTTTTTTTCACAAGCTTCTGGTCAAGGGCAGTGGTTCTGTAGATCTTAAAAACCCGATCCACTCGATCAGGGGATGTGCTTTGAAAATACAACTCCTCGAATTTCTTCTTCACAAACCTGAACAGAAAGAGAATATTAAATGGTCAAAGGATGAAAAATTCCTTCTTCGCAAGGAGGGGAAGATAAATTTGCTTACTCATATGCATGCTCAATCTCTTGTTTTCCCGTTGAAACTGGTTGGTAATCTTCGAACCACTCGCATACATTTAGTGGAACCTACAGAATGTAGAACGTCAAAAGACCATACTGATGCTAAATTTTCATTTTCAATGTCCGATAAGCGTATACGTTCTACTGGCCTTACTTTTAGAACCTTCGTTTCAAATATGTCAAATTTGTTCAGAAACAGCATGAAGGACGTTTTCTGCACAAAATAAACAAGTTCTTACATTAAGAGAAACTGAGCTATCATCAACCTTCTACACATACAAAGAGCAAATATAGCGTAAAGAATACCTCGAAGCATGGTTGCTTTAAGACCCAATCAAAGAGTTCTTTTGTCTCCATCATCCGGTTCTTCTGTTCGTCCTCAAAGAGAGTTTGATCATACCTAAAACAGCAATCGTTACCGGGTTAAAATTTCTGCATTTTCACACCATGCTCTGATATATAAACAGAGTCATATTATTAGGCTATGTTACTCGGACTCGGGTGTGCGTGTCGGACACGGATATGTGTCTGACACGGGTATGTTCAATTTCTTCCAAGATTTTTATGTATTTGGAGGGTTCTTGGAGGATCATATTCCCATACCCATGTCCGGATATGTGTCGGACAAAGATACTTCAAGAAAAATAAAGAGTGAGAGCAACATAGTTGTTAGGCATACAAACAAATGGGAATCTACAGATGGAAAAAGCAAAAAGGATCTTACTCGCTAATAGCAGCACAAAAGATCACAGCTGTAACTCCATCAAAAAGATGGATCCATTTCCTTCTCTCATTTCTCTGGCCTCCCACATCAAAGAGTCTGTATACTTCACCACTTTTCTTATTCTCGCCCACAGGGCTGCAGAGCTCATAACAACATGAGTTACTAATCAATATACCAAACAAAGTAAATGCAGACAGGAAAGTATCCTGCATCTATGATCTAACCTATGTTACTCGGACTCGGGAGTGAGTGTCGGATACAGGTATGTGTCCGACACGGGACTGCTCAATTTTTTCTAAGTTTTTCCATATATTTGGAAGATCACACCCCCATACCCTTGTCCGAATATGTGTCGGACATGGGTGTCGGACACGGGTACTTCAAGGAGAATGAAGAGTCGGGGTAACATAGATCTAACCATTGATTTAAGTCACCTTACCAAAATAATTATGTGCGAAGATCATGTTAAACATAAACACCTAATTGAATTTATCTAAACAAGTATATAAATCTGAAATAAGTAAATCAGATGTCTAGAAGGCAAAAGCACGGGTTCATTTATTAGGCTAACCTAGTTCTTACATTAATGCACTTGCACAGGCAAAGAAGAGATCAGGAAGAAATATAATTCACCTGAACTGGATTTCTACAACACCAGTTGTACGAACTCTTGTATATAGAACATCCTCCTGCAATATGAAAACATATTACGAAGCAAATGGACAGAATTAGAAATTCTGAAATATATACCTTATAAACTTTTGAGAAATAACTTTAGATGAGAAGCTATATTGCAATGTGACCGACAGCTTGCATGTTAAATAAGCCAATATGGATCCAGACAGGCACATAAAATTTTCGCTTTCACTATTTGTTGTATCATGCACGCTCATCATATTGACAGGTATGAATTCATACATATGATAATTTTTCTGATGAGCAGGATGTATGACTACAACTTCCATTAGAAGGAAATATCACAAATTCTAGATACCTTTGTTGGAATATAATTTGCATCACATAATCGTTGCAAATTTTCCATGAAATAATTAGCACAATCTGGAACTTGAAGTTCATTACCACGAGCATAGGTTTCCTACAAGAACATGGAGTGAATAAGTACTAAAAATTGCACCATCAAAATAAACCTGCTCGTTTCAACAGATTCAGTAAATTCCAAACCCCAATAAAAATAAAACACTAAAAATACAAAACTAAGCAATGGAGCCATGCATAATCAGCTTATATCGTCTATAGATAAAGCAGTAGTTACCTGAATTGCAGAATCTTTCCAGAGAGTTTCTATCTCCTGTGCAAGTTCTCTATTTAGATGTGGATAATCCATCTGGCTTCCAATTTCTGATAGTTTCTCTCCAATAACCTGATAGACAATAGAAAGTTAAAGTAATATTTTGAACACAGATAAAAAAATTATTCAAAAAAAAAAAAAAAGAAAGAAAGAAAAGATAAGATAAGAAACCAATCAGAATGCAATTTAACAAACTTGACAAATACAGTGTAGCAGAAAAATGAAGACTTCACAGTTCAAACCTTATTTTCACTGGATAAAACATAATTGGAAGAACCAGCATCATTTTGAGCAAATTCCTTTGATCCATCATATAGTATCTGTTGAATCATGTAAAGCACAATTTTCAAACATAGATAAAAGCTCATCTCATAATTAGAAATAAAATTTCTCATCATAGATCATTGACACCAGGCACCATTATATATTTATACCATACAAAAGGGAAACAACCAACACACCCTTTTCAGGTTTTGCGTACTTTTATTGTCTGATAGATGTTGGCATGGATAACTGAGATATAGCTCTTTAGCTCTGACTCGTCAAAGCCAGTTTGGAACAGAAGTTTTATCTGCAGACAAGTCATGTAAAATAAAAAGAAGATAGACATATCAGCATTGTCAACAAATATGAAATACTTCAATAAAGGGCCAATCAATCTGTCGTACCTGCTTAAAAATTGTTGACTTCCCGGATTCACCAGCACCTTAAAAACAAAAGAATATTTGAATCATTTATGGAGCAACCGAAAATAGAGAAGGGGGAGGGGGTTAGAGAGTTACAAGCATTGAAAGAACAGGAAAAAAGAAAGAAAAACGAAAGCATTGCAGCAAATCAGCAGGAACAGTTTCGGGTGCTCAATTGCTTATCTCAATTGTTAAGAATTAATTGATCAAACATTTCTAAGCTAGGAGTAGGAAGTATATTAAGCACCTATGCCCATCTGAGTAACCCACTGCAATTATATATAAGTGTAACTACTTGCCAAAGTCTTGGTTGAAAAACAAATGAAAATAGTGCAATGCAGTCCATCAATACAAACAATTAAACGAAGAATTTGATAACACTGATATGCATATCCAAGTCCCCAAGGACACCAACTAAGCATGAACATTTTCCATACACAAACAAATAAAAGCACTCGACATTAAATATAATCATTTCATTGGCATAAAATTTGGATCGTGCTGGACAGAAACCATGAATGATTCCATTTTGATGTCTTCAACCATTCAAGTATAAGAATGAGAATTTAACACGATCAAATTATGAAAGTACATTACTCGTTATTTGCAAACAAATAAGGCAACAAGGAACACAATCTAAGTTGTACACACCAAGTAGTAGAAGCTTCTGGATATGCTTTTCAGCATTTGTTTCTTGTTCGATTCTCCTTTCAATTTCTGCAGCCTGTAATGCACAAACTATAAATTAAACAAAACCTACATATTATGTAAATAAAGCCATATCCAGAGAGTACGCCCAGTTGTACTCCATAAAAGGGTGCAGACTATGTATGTAAACTGTGGTCCACCTGTGCGTTCTCCTCGGCATCTGCTTCAGTGTAGTGACGGTTCTTGCTGCAGAGTAAACCCATATTCTCTATAACAGTAGACAGCATAGAAGATGCATGAATCAAAGCTCCAAAAGGCTTTTTATGTGCCCTTGCCTCCTAAAGTATTTGCTATAACGTATTTAAGCCAACCTAAGCAGAAAGCCAAAAATGATTACAGACGTATCCATATAAAAATAAAAAGATCCTTAAATCAAAAATCAAGAAATTACTTGAATCAACTTCCAGAAACTTTCTAGCAACGCAAAACCACTAATCAATCATAAGAAAATTCTAGTCCCAGAAACATGGATTAAATGGCCTGAAATTCAGTTATGAACAAACTCATTTGATCAGCAGCCAAAACATTCAAAAAGAGCAGAAACGTAGATTATAGCATATCATATTTGATTAAGTTCCCACTCAGATGTAACTAAGACTGCAAATCAGTGATCAAATTCCATGTCACTTCACGTGAATCTACAAACTTAATCGGAACATGACAACAAAGACACAAGTCCACGAGGTAGAGAACAATTAATACACCATACATGAATGTCCATTTCTGTATTCACCATTTACCTATACAATTAATATACCCTCCTTTAGATGTTTACGAAGTTTTTGACTTTACTATCCTCCTTCACCGCATAATTCTTATGCCTCCCCAACTTCTCCATGAAAGATTAAAATCAAATTATACAAACTAAAGTGTTCAATTTTATCAAACAAACTGAAACTACAAACCTTAGCTATTCACCATTTCAGTTTACCAGAAAACATTCACTTCAAAGAAACATTAAAAAATCAGTAGAATCAAGTCACACATTTAAAAAAAAAAAAAAAACCCAAAATGCTAAAACAATCAAAACACCAAATGTGCATAGCTAAAATCCTTCTGATCTAATCACCACAAACCAACAAAGAGATCTCCAAATTCAAGCCAAAGAAACAGAAAAAGATTGAAACTTCAACAAAATGCAAACAAAAAAAAACAAAAAAAGAAAGAAAGAAACTTACCCAATAACAAGAAGAAGGGTCAGGTGAGATTAATGGAGTAAAAGGGTTGCCTTTAGATTTGGACAATTGTGGCGGAGCAGGGCAGGCAAACAGAGAGAGAGTTAAAAAGAAAAAGCTTTTGCTTTGTTTTTTCTGCTAAGCATGGATATGTTATTTAATTAGTAGTAATAAAAAATGTTAAAACTTTGCTTAAGATTGAATGTGAAAACTGTGAATATTATAAATAAATAAAAAAGAGATTTTAGAGAGTCATGAGGCAAGAAAGAAGAGAGATGGTGAAGCAAGGAAGAAAGAAACAAAAGAGCGCCGAAAGCTGCAAAAGCTTTTGGTTTCTTTGGCTGCCTTCTCTTTCTCTCCATCTTCTGTCAAAATTAGAAAGATGTGTATCAACCTTCATATAATAGAAAAATTAAATAAAAAAACCTTCCATTTATAAAAATTAAATAGTATGATGATAACAAACGTCCAGTGTCAAAATTTCATGAGAGAAAGTGTAGAATGGGGGTGTCTTGGGAAAATACATATACGGGCTTAGACTGCTTCTGCTTCTGCTGATATTGCCTTTGCTTTTCCCTTTGATTCTCTCTCTTCAGAAAGTTTCGAATATCTTCTTCCCACATTTTGACCAAAGAAATTAACTTTTATTGCTTACTATTTTAAAGAGAAAATTAAAGAAATAGTTTTTTTTTTCTTGGATGAAAAACAATGAATTGTGTGGGTAATTTCTTTTTTTGGGGGCCAATTTTTTTTGTATTTCTTACTTTTATTTTTCTTGCTTTGAGTTAGTAAATATCAAATATCATTATTCATTCCCACTCTCAAAATTGAACTTTTAACTTTCTCCTTGCATTATTAAAAGAAGAGGAGTTCAAATCTCCCCTACATCAACATTCAACACAATTTAGTCTAAAGAAAACATAACTTCTTTTATAAAAATTAAAAAATATTCAGCACAAATATTTAATAATCTACAGAAAGTCTAGTCTTTCAGATTGGAGTATTTATGAGTCCATCAAATTTGAATAGTAAAAAATATTTTTTTCAAATTAGATTTAGACTTAATTGGTCGAGTTAGAAATAATATAAATTAAAATATTAAAAAAATTATATTAATATATTTTATAATTAAATTTAAATAAAAAATTATTAATTAAATAATAATTTAAATATATCCAAATAAAAATATCATATCTTAAATTTAACTTAATTCAAACTGAACATATTAAATTAGATGAATAATATGACTCGTGAACAAATTTAAAAATTTAAATTGTATTATTTATAAAAATAGTTATTATGTAATTGAAAAGAGCAAAATGTAACATTCTAGATAATTAAAGATGAAGAAAGAAGTCATAAAAAAAAATGAAGAAAGAAGATTCAAATTTTAAATTCACATATTTAAAGCTGTTTATTCAAAAATAAATAAAATAAAAAGAAATATAGATAGATAGAATAAGATCAGGTTTAGTCTTTTAAGAAAATTTTATTTTCTTTGCTTGATGATTGGGATAAACCCTTTTTGAGAACGCAGAAGTCAGTCAGGAATTGTACCTAGACTCTGCATGTAATGGACTACATGAACCATTGGGTAAAGCCCAATGGATCATAAGAGGTTTAAAGAACTTTTGTTTACTTTACTAACAATTTTCTACGTGCTCAAAAAAATTATAAAACTCATATCAATAGAATTAACTAGTAAACTATGGCATATGATATAGTTAATACATCTGCACACGGATTGAGTCTGAAGAGGCATTTTTTGATTTTGGTAGATTCGGTCCGATTTAAAATAGTATTTTAGATATTAAAATAATATTATTTAATTTAATTTTAATTATAAAAATATTAATAATTTTTTATTATTATTTAAATGAGATGAACAGTGCTTATAGGCCCGCCCAGGTCGGGCTTGGACAAGGATGTTGAAAAAATTTTGGGTCCCGACCCGGCCCATAAGCACCTCTAGTTAATATCTGATATTAAAAACTTTTATCGAATTTGATATTACGAGTTAAGTGATATCAATTCAATTAATAAATTAACATGAAAACTAATTTAATATTAATATCTTTTGATTTTTTACAAATACACTTTTTAAAATAAAACACTTCCTAATTTTTATTTTTGTTTAATTAGGTAACTTTTTATTCCTCTTAAAAATATAACTTCATTTCATTATAGGTATAAAAACACATTAAAAATTCTTTTAAAAAAAACACATTAAAAGTACACACTTTAAAAAAAAAAAATCATTTTTTTATTTCATTTTAAAACATATATTTTCTTCAAAAACACCATATATATATATATGTATGTTTTTTTCCCACAAAAATTGTGGGTGTTCCAAATCTAATGTGTGTAAAAGGTCATGTGAGTGACACAAACAACATAAATACTAAATTTAAGTTATGTTTAGGTGTAAATACTGGTAAAAGCATAGAAAAGATATGAGAGACTTACTTACTTACAATATTGATAGTTGTGTTATCAAACTAATTGGATTGGAAAGAAAATAACAGTAGTAAATGGTTAGGTTACTACTTACTATTACTAACATCAATTTAAAAAATTCCAGCATCCTCAGCTTATAACCGACCTTAAGGCTTAAGTCTTAAACATGTCTAAGAAAATATCAAAGATAATTAGTAAAAATCAAAACCAGGAATTCAGGAATAGAGGGAGGCTTTCCTTGAATTATATAATCCAACAACATTACATAGAAATTTACAATTTTATAGGGAATTTAAACTAATGATAGCATATAATCAGGACCCACATAGGAAGTTTTTGACAATGTTGTTGAACTGTGCTGAGTTCTCAATCTGGGGTACATGAGATGTGTTCTGTATTACTTCCAGCCTTGTGTTCTTCCCAAGAAGCCTGAAATCCAAGTTAAACAAAACTAATTCATTATTTAAGCTAACAGTTTTGTAAAAATAAGTACATTAATTATGACCATGAAAAAAACTGGGGAGTGAATCCAAGTAAAGGGGTGTAGTATACGTACTCCTTGAGTTCACGAGCCATTTTCAATGGGAAAATCTGGTCTTCATCTCCCCAAACTAACAGGACATCCTAATTGACATGGAAAATGAAAAGTTAAGCAGCAAAATATCAAAGAATCAATGAAAGTTAAATAATTAACTATAATATAGATATGTATGAATTTTTACTCTACATCTTAAGACTTCAACAAATTAACAGTATTTTATTAAAAAGTTAACTCAAGTACTTTTGCCCATTAAACACT
Organism: Fremontodendron californicum; assembly: GCA_030761205.1. NCBI lineage: Eukaryota > Viridiplantae > Streptophyta > Magnoliopsida > Malvales > Malvaceae > Fremontodendron > Fremontodendron californicum. The sequence continues at coordinate 3,420,827 of JAULJL010000003.1, forward strand.
TGATATATACTAAAACAAGGTTAGGTGTTGCTGTAGGTAAAACTGATATGAAAAGGGAAATTTTGAAGATATAATTTGAGAATGGTTTGTGAAAATGGTGGTGAAATATATATATGTTACCTGCTGAAGTGGAGAAAGCTTAAGTGAATCATCACCCCCAGCAAGGGTAACTCCCCTTAGAAGTTCCATTTTCTCCTTTCTGTTCTCTGAGTATAATTGCTGCATTTGCATGAAATTAACTACACTTGGAATTGAAAATGCTACAGCTGATCTAGCAACATGACAGCTTTTGCTTTCTTAGCCAGACACAGACATTATTACACTTAACAAACCTGATAAAATAGAATTAAAAAAAAAGGAATTTGCCTGCTACTACAAAGTCCTTGGGAGTTAAGATTTGAACTAGAAATGGAAGTGGAATCCTGCTAAGTCTAGGCAGAGCTAATGAAGAAACAAATTAACAAAGAAGAAGAATTCGAGGTTTAATCTAGTTAATTTATGTAGTCATTTTTAACAAGTGACATCTAACAATTTTGAGATTCGAATTGCAGCATTTGCAACCCCTTCCCTAAGTGCGACCTCCTTTATACAAAACTAAAATAAAAAGGAAGAAATCATGCATTTGATTTTGGAAAATTTTCCTGGAAAGTGCAAATAAAGAAAGGGAACTATAATATTTATTACCTTACCTTGATATTAAAACTAAAATGGTCCACATTCTTTATGTGCATATATGAAAAGATTGCGTTATAGGTAGGAACTGATCTCTGTGATTCAGCTTTTTTATTTTTTTAATCCAAAAATCAAGATTCAAATCTAGTAAAGCTTTTTCTGACCCCAGTTATAATCTTTTTTGTCTCGTTCTCCAAAAAAATATTTATAATATACCACATTTTTTCTCATTGAACCAAAAACTGTTCACGAATCGTTATCTTCAAGGACAAAATAATTGGATTATCTGCCAGCTTCCAAGCAATTCTTGTTGTCAATTAATTTCTCATGACTCGAAACCTCCGTTTTGATTGATTAATCATCTTAGAACAAGCAGAAGAGGAAGAATATGCTAGTATAACCAAAAGGGAAAGTCCAAATCTATTACGATATAATGATTAAATGATAAGCAGAAGATGCTATTTCTCAGCCATTTTTATGTTAAATAATTCATTTTTAACTTATTACTACTAATATTTCATACGAGGGGTAAAAAAAAGATGAAGGAAACCTTACGTTGAGAACGTCATTCCAGAAAAAACCAGGAATCATGTTGAAACTCTTGGATACAGCCAAACGAGTTAAAGTCCTTAGCTGAGTAGCCGTCTCCGGAAGCATAATCTCCTCAATATTCTCAAAATTAGCTCTCTTCACCAACGCCATGTTATCTGCTTTTCTCATGTTAACTCCAGAGCTCGCAATCACCACTTTCTCTACCTTATCCGGACACAGTTTCGCCATGTGGTAAGCCACAAACCCTCCATAGCTCGTCCCCATAACGTGGTACTTCTTCACTTGGAGCTTCTCCATCAACTTCCCGGTCGAAACAGCCTGGAAAACCTCGGACCTTTCCTTCGACTTTGTCGTGGAATTGCCGAAAAAAATCAGGTCGGGAACGTAGACATGGAAGTAAGGGGTAAAGAACTGGGCCTGTCGACGCCATTGCCAGATAGCGCTGGGACCGAACCCGTGAAGCAAAAGCAACGCGGGTTTTTGTTCTTGGGCTGTTTGATCAGGCTTTGGAGCCCATAAGTGGATGGTGGTTTCGTTGTCAATGTCAATGGATTGTGAAGTGAGGCCAGAGGTGGCGAAGCATCGGCGGAGATAGATGCCGTATAAGGAGACAAAGCTGAGAAAGGAGGGTGCCATGGCGGTTGACTGGTAGAGAGAAGGGTTTTAGGTTTTCATCAACTTTCAAGCTAAGCCATGAAAGGAAAAGGAATCAGGGAGGTGAGTTGGTATTGACTCTTTTGAAAGGCCTATTTATGAAAGGTACTAACAATATTTTTCCTTGAACAATGCCACACACATTAATATATTTTTCAACTTTTATTTATTTTTAAATTTAATCTTCATGTTTTTATCAATTTAATTTTAAATTAGTGTGTGAAACGAAAGTTTAGTCCAGTTGATTTATATAATTATCTTTAAGAGATTATTTTCAATAAATATAAAATTCGAATCTCAATATATATAATTTGTTTTTTAAAATTACGATTTCTTTTATAAATTTATTTTTTTTATTCAGAATTTGTGATGGGTTGTGTTTCTTTATTTGAATACTAAATTCATTTAGAGAGGGCAATTCAAACAAAAAGGAGCTTTGCTAGTTGAAAAATATAACATACAAAATCATTATCATTTTTTTTTGTAGTTTATCAACTAATCTTAGCTTCCATTTGGAGGAGGGTCAGGGTAGTGGGAAAATGTTGGGAAGACATTTCGTGTTGATTTAGTAAATTAAGAGTATAGAAATAAATAGAGAGGACGCATGGGTTGGCTTGGTTGGTTTTCCTTTATGTGGGAGCGATGGTGACCAGCTCACCAAACTCTCTTGTCACGATTGAATTATAATAATAATTCTGAAAAAGCAAAGCTTTGTGATTTGAGAGGCTCAGATGGAGATGTTTCAGTTCCAGTACTGTATCTTTACATGACCCTTCGTTTTACACCAAATAATATTGTTAATTTAATAAATCTAATTAAAAAATTTATGAAATATGATAAGGTATATTGAAAATTACATTATAATTAATTTTTTCTTTTATCTACATACACAATTGATAATATAAAAACTCCTCTTGTAACAAATATATATAGAGAGAGATAATAAATAGGTCTTGTTGATTGCCTAGCTAGGACCAGAACATAACTTGTATAACCACCATCCGTATTGGGTTTTAATTGTGGAAAATGTCCCCATAACTAAAACAGAGCAGGATCAATACTTTTCAAGACCAGAACATAACTTCGGCAGAAGACATTTTGGGATCTGGTCTAGATTGTCAGATTAATTAACACCAGCATTCATGTGATTTGCAGGTCTTGCTCCTATCCAAAGTTATGGCCAGTGTATGAACCATCACTTCGGCAGAAGTTCATCATATAAATCCTTTTTTTGTTTTTAGGTTTCATTTAGATATGGACGATAATATTGACTTGAAATTAAAAATAACGATGAAACTGAAAGTGAAGGTGAGATTAATTATTGGTGCGATAAGATTAAAATAAACAGTGAAATATGTGTTTGGATGCTAAAGTATAGTGGTTATAAAATAAATTATAATGAGAAAAAAAATGATCATTAAAGATATTAAATTAAAATATATATATATAATGAAACTTTTAAATTATTTGATATTTATAAAATTAATAAATAATTAAAAATTATCAAATTATATTTTTGTGAAATAATAATTTTATTAATAGATAAATAAAAATTAATAATAATATATCAAATAATATTTTATGTAATTATTTATTTTCAATTAGTTTTTATTATTATATAATATATTTATTTATAATAAAAAATTTATTATATATTTATTATATAATAAAAAAAAAATTCACTGAAACTTGAAATTCCAATTTAGAAAAAAAAAAAAAATCAGCACAATCTCATCATGCATCTCATTGAGGTCTGTTTGAAACCAAACGGACTCTTAATACAAATAAAGGTAGTATCCATTTCTTTTTGTTTTTGCTACAAAGAGCGTGACTAAATCTACAACTAGTAATTAACTATCGTTAAGGATTTTATTTAGAAAACGAGGAACACCCAAATTTGAACAAGAAGTGACCTTATCATGAATATGGCAAACTTGACACTCAAAAACGAGCTTTTTAGTTATATATTGACCCTGTATCAAAAGTTAAGTTTAGAATTTAAGATTTAAGATTTAAGATTTTAAAATTTATTTTTTAATAAAATATTATCTTAAGACTATTATCAGTATATAAAATTATAAACCCTTAAAAGATTGCATCATTTTCAACTGATCACGCTATCAAAGACCAAATAACTTTGCAACTCAGCCGTGCAATATCGATCAAAACAACCAACTTGACATACAAAGACCCTTAAGGATTCAACTGATTACACAGCACACCGCCCGGCATCAATAAATTAACCCAGGTTTCTTTTGCTGCTTTCCCACGTCTAGATTAGCTTTGATTGTAGTTCCCAAATTCAATCAGTGGAAACCAGCCTACCTAACCCAGACCTCGTGCTTCACCATAACTGGATCCTTCTTCAACCAATTAAAATTCAACCTTCATTAATTAACTTCTTTTATCTATCAAATCTCATTTGACAATATTTTCTCATCATAATTATCAAAAGACACATTTTCAAATCTTTTATTTAAACATATTTAAACTTTCAGTCTTCTCTTCTTCTCCTAATTTGATTGTCTTCACCATAGGATCTCGATGTCTCCAATTATAGGCAACAAAACTCAACAAACCAAACAACACAAATTTGATTCAATGGTCAAACGTAAAGCTTTTATACTTAGCTAACACATAAGAGATTACTATTAGGTAAGCACTCACAGTAAACACAAGTTCAATGCTCGAATAAAAACATAACACATAAACAAACATAAATAAAGACAAAGAAACTTGGTTTAATTCCAACAATAAGTCGACCTAATTATCATTTTTTTTATTAAGTTGATCGAGCAGTCAGGTTCCATGAAGGAGAGGGGTCAAGTTAGAAAATATTATCCACAAAAACAAGTGAGATATTGAATTAGGGGAAGTTAGAGTTTTCATGTAGCAATAGTTTTTTTTGGTGGGCAGGACAGGTTGTAATGGTAGACAAATAAAGGAACAAATAAGCTGCTGCTGCATGTAACCCATTCTCCAAATCTTGCCATTCACTGAACTTAACCTGTGAGGAAGAAGAATCTCAACAACCTTAGCTAACTAATGGTAATAAATAATGTCCTTCACTCTTTGGAAAAATAAGGAAATCTGTTATGGGGTTCATGTCTAATGATAGCATTTGGAGAGTCTCAAGAATTTAATTAAGCAGGAGCTGCCAATAGACTTGCTCATGGGTCAGGTAGCTCGTTCGATCCGTATTGGACCGGATTTGGATAAGCATTTTTGTGATCCGGATTGATCCGGTCCGATCCGAATCATTGTTCACATAATAAAATATTATTATTTTTATTTAAATTTAATTATAAAAATAATATTATTTGTAATCTAGGCCGGCCCCAGCAAATCTTGTGACTCGACCTATGAGCAGGCCTAACGGCCAGATACATGAATATATAATTTATATATAGTCAAAATTCGATATCTTTGTGTTCATCTAATCATTTGATGAATCCATGATCAGAAGTCTCTTTTCCGACTGTTGCTGGAGAGGGATAGAAAGAAAGGAAGAACATTGTTTATTTTTATCACTGCTCAAGGACAACCAGCTCTCATTATTGTCAAATTAACCAATTTAATTAGATCAAATTCGTCCGAGAATGCCTTTTCATCATCTTGAATTATATGGCTGCATACATCTTTGTTGATCAGCTAGCTACTAGGTGATAAGGCAATTTTGCAGTTTAATGATCTACTTGGTGTCATGGTGTGATATGACAACGATTTTCTTTGAGTTTGTTCTTCGGTTTTATTTACCTTTTCGTTTTATTTTTCTCTTACAAAAATATCTATTTAGTTAATGGTGAAGGACAGGGTTAGGCTATGAAATCGAGTTGCGTCGAGCATAAATTATGAGAAACTTGAACTTGATCTCAACTTTAAATTTGTGATTTGAAATTCGATTCAAATTAAATCGAGTTTTATTTTTATAGTTTGAACTATTCGAGCTTGCTCGCTCGATTAGACTCGTTTATCTAATAAAAATGAGTTGAATTCCTATGCTCCATTTTAAAGTCATTATTTGTACTTAAACTCGAGCTCGAATTGATATTTTTTTTCATATATAATATTTTAAAAATAATAAAATCGATTAGATTTATATATTTTAAAAATAATAAAATCGATTAGATTTACGAGCCATTCAAATCGAACATTTAGATATTCGAATTCAACAATCATGATCAAACTGAATTCGAATTTATTTAATCAAATTCGAATAATTTATAAGTACAGATGTTTCATTTCCGTCTAAATAGGCCGTGAACTAATATGGTCCCTTTATTAAACTAAATTGTGATGCTAAACGATAAAGTTAACCGCAAAACGTGACATGCCATGCCTGTGGTCTGCAACTGTCAATGAACAACATCAAACTTTCCATCAGTTTTCCTTACAGTTACCAAACTCAGGAAAGTTAACTTATATAAAGCTACTAGCTGTTATCTTAAATCTGCCATCAACTCAACAACCCTAGCTAACTACCTAACTCTCACTTCATATTCCTTGGGAGGGGGGATAATGAAAACTAGCTAGATTTGCCAGATACATGTATAATTGTATAGTCAAAATCCGACCCATCTTTTGTTCATCTAATCCTTAATGAAACCAATCAAAAGTTTCTTCCGAATGTTGCGGAGAGAACAGAAAAGGAAAGGGGAACACAGATCCCTGCTCAAAGAGATCGAAAATTCAATTTTGAAGGAGTTTAAAAATTCGATCTCGTCGTCTTTGTATTTGTATCATATTCGTATTATTATTTTTTATTATAATTGTGTTTAAGGTGTTATATATTTATATAAATTTTGATACATTATATAAATTTTGATATGTTTGTGTATTTGTATCGATGTTGTATTTTAATTATTTTTTCGTATTATATTCGTATTCAAAATTACCAAATTTATTAAAAAACTTTTATCAATATATAAAATATTTTTTATAAAAAAAAAGGAATAACTAAAAATTACCTAAAATTCAATCTCTTTGTTGGCAATCACACCAAATTTAAGTAGAAAAAGAAATGAAAGAACAGTCAATATTTAGAAAAGAGATGCCAAAAATATGATTTTCAGTTGCTTAAATCAAGTAGTTTACATTTTCCTTGTCAAGCATATAGTGTTCTAGAATCCTAGATACCTACTACAAACCCTGATTTTCCATTCATAGAAAACGATTGGATCAAAAGAAATACTATCTGGGCCAGATTTGACCAAGGAGGCTCCTGCTGCTTCACTTCAATGATAAAGAATTTTTTGGCATTGTTCGGACCTTAGCCATCGATGAATGAAATCATATAAAGCCAAAACAAAAGTTGAAAAGATGTAATTATCAGCATTTTTGTCTCATTTCAATTAAAATCATATGTTAAAAAGCCGCCTCCATCATGGCTCTCTGGCAGTGGCAAGCAGCCATGGTGTTTTCCAGAGTCCAGAGTTTTTATTTTTATTTTTTTTATAACATTAATGTCAACATAATTGACACTCTTTACAGTAAAAAAGTTTGGCATGTTTATGAACTTGGCATGGAAATTTTAATGCTTTTTTTTTTACGATTAATTTTTGGTTAAATAAACCCATATGTGTTATAGTAGTACAAGTGGCTGGGTAATTTTGTACTACTACCAAAATGAAAAGCAAATTAAGTACAATTATTAATTGTGATGTGGAATATTATATATAGTAATAGACTAATAGTATTTGCTAATTGTCTTTGACAAATTTTCTACCCAAGACAAGTTGTAAGGTGGTTGCGGGTAGATCGATTTGTTCATCCTTTCCTTTTGACATTTTTGAGCAAAAATGCAAATTATATAGGGAAATGAGTTGCATCATTTTGTTGCCTTTTAACATTTACCTACTAATAGATCATACATAAATACACATTATATATATATATATATAAATCAGATTATAACACACCCAATATATAAGCTAAAAATACAAACCAAATGTGACCCATAACTGTAACGTCAAAAGAAAAAGTTGAAAGGATTAAGGTTTCACTAAATAGTTTAGTCAAAGACCTCTACCCACTGCCGTTTTATGATTGAACTCAAATGGAGCCTAAAACTTCAAAATATCTTATCTAACATAACTGAAAAAATTGCCTGAAAACTAGTGATGAGGTAAAAAAATACTTGATGAAGTTTGATGTGATGAATTATGTTGATATTTTTGGGGCTGTTTTATTGTTTTGTTAATTTGGCTAACTGTTTTTTTTTTTATCAAGTTAATCTCCTTATTCTAATCAAACAGGCCAATTACATATAATTTATGGCGGGGATTTAGAGGCAATTAACATTTTGGCTATTGCTGGATACAATAAAGACTTTCATTAATTAAAGACCTAATTAATCAGGCTTGGGTACAACTACAAATGAAAAAAAAAAAAGGCAGGAAATTAACAAGTTATCATGCCAAACTTGTTCTTTTCATTTAATTATTTTATTTTATCAACATGAAGTCATGTTTTGAAATTATTTGATGCTTGTTACCGAACCCATTTATTTTTTATTTGTAAGTTAATTAATTTAGTTAGCCGAATGAAAGGGTCAAAGTGTTCTAGAATCAATTTTAGCAATTGTACATAGGTTTGGTAATATGTGTATTCTTGTTATTTTTTCGTGTCATAATTGTGTTTAAGATATTACATATTTATATAAAATTTGTTATGTTAATAATTTATATTATATAGATTTTGACATATTCGTTTATTCATATTATGTCGTATTTTATATTATGTTTTAATTATTTTTTATATCATATTCATAGCATATCTAAAATTATCAGATTTAATTATACGTACTATTTGATATAACATATTCTTGAAATTCGATGCTTTGTCCGGTTGGTGACTTGGTGACCCTAATCCAAAAACCTTAGGCGCCCATGAAAGCCTCAACTATAAATAATTATTTCAGGTGATTATGACATATATTACTCTTAATTTCCATGTGGATTCTTAAGCCCCAATAGAATTTTACTAATTAGCATGCACTTGGGGTTTGTCTAATTACTTGCAGACAAAATTTACTTTTTCACTTTTGATTTTTAAAGTTTCTAATTTCTAATTTTTAATTGTCAATTTCATCTTCTGACACCCAAAGAAAAGTGAAAAATGTGCTTGAATAATGGCAGTCGCAGATGCTTAAAACAAAATGAAGAAGGCAATTGTTAAATGAAGGAGATTCATGCATATTTCTAGATTGTGGAAAACATTTCTGATTAAGGGTTTAATAACAAAATTTTATTTTTCCCATTTTTTAATTGAAGTTGAAAGTCAAGAGGTATTCTGGTATGGAGACACAATTGTATATATGAAGAATATAATTATCTTAAAATCTAAAAAAGAATATAATTATCTTTTTTGCATATAAATTATAACCGTCAAATTAATGAGAAAAAGAAATAATTGAAGACTTTCTGTGCATATATATATATATATATATATATATATGATGTGAGGAGTAGGTAAGTGAATGAACTAGTATAAAAATCTCAAAAGCCTTCACAAAAGTCCTGAGACCCTGGAAATATATCCATTTTCTCTCATTTTCTTTACTGTTTCTTGGATACTTATCTTTGCATATCACTTTGTGTTTGGTCTGCAAAAAACAAATAATTACAAATTTGATCAGGAAGGTTTAATACAAACATGACAGTGAAGAAGGTTATTACATGGAAATCTCTCATGTTAAGTAGCTGTTACAAGAGCAAGAACTCCTCGTCTGATTCTGGGGAAAAGATTTTGAAGCCATGTCAATTCCAGAGACTATCGCTGTCGGATGTAAGCGATCCCAGCTCACCACTCTCTGTTGATGATCTCTCAACCTCTCTCCTTGGCTCAAATCTTCATGTCTTTACCTTTGCGGAGCTAAGATTAATAACTCATAATTTTGCACGGTGTAATCTGCTTGGTGAAGGAGGGTTCGGACCAGTTTACAAGGGTTTTGTTGATGACAAGCTTAGGCCTGGATTGAAGGCTCAGCCGGTGGCTGTCAAAGCACTGGACTTGGATGGCTTGCAAGGTCATAGAGAGTGGCTGGTTAGTTTAACTGATCAACTCTTGCGTCCAATTCAAAGTTTCTACAATATATATATTAACGTTACTCTTCGTTTTCCCTAAAATACCCGTATCTGATAGGAGTATCCGACACATATTTGAATATGGGTATAAGAGTATAATACTTCAAATATATAAAAAAAAATTTAAAAAATTAAGTATACTCATATCGTACACTCGCTCTCGAGTCCGGATAATATAATATATATATATATATATATATGATACTAGCATAAATGCTGATCTCCATCTGACTGTATTTAAATGCCAAAAAAATTTATTGCAGGCCGAAATAATCTTTCTTGGGCAACTGAGGCATCCTCATCTGGTTAAGTTGATTGGATATTGTTATGAAGAAGAGAACAGACTCCTAGTGTACGAATACATGCCAAGAGGAAGCTTAGAAAATCAACTCTTTAGAAGTATGTTGCTTTATTTCAGAAAGTATTTACTTTTTCACTGCATTTTATATAGAAATCCTGGATCTAGTAGCTGAACTAGGTAATACGTCAGGGAGTCAGAGGTAAAATGATTAAAGGCTTGCTTAATAACGAAAATTTTTAGACTTCTGAGATCATATAGGACAAAACCAGCCTCAGAAAGTAGTGATTCTGATGTGAAATGACAGAGAAACCTTAACTATCATTTATTACTTGAAAATATCTTTTTAAACCATTCATTCCCAAAAGTCAAAATTAAGGTAACAAGTTGTTCTAGTTGTTCCTGTTGCTAATTTTTAATTGTGCTTTTGGTAAATTTACAGGGTATTCTGCTGCCTTACCGTGGTCAACCAGGATGAAAATTTCATTAGGAGCAGCAAAGGGCCTGGCCTTCCTACATGAAGCAGATAAACCAGTGATTTGCCGGGACTTCAAATCTTCAAACATCTTATTAGATTCTGTAAGCCCTATTGCTAATCTCTATGTTTCAATATTATTCTATACGAAATAAACGAAGTCTAATGGTGTGAGATGATTTGCACATCTAATGTCATCTCTATAATCCATATAGCCTCAAGTGTTTGATGAAATTCAGAGAGAAAATAGTTCTCAAAAGGCTGACTGGCTGTCTTCGATTCTCATTTCAGGATTACAATTGTAAACTATCAGATTTTGGGTTAGCAAAGGATGGTCCAGAAGGAGAAGAGACACATGTAACTACCCGAGTAATGGGCACACAAGGATATGCTGCTCCAGAGTATATCATGACTGGTAAGCTGAATTAATGTTAATGTAATTCACCCTCAGCAAAAAGCAATGAAATCAGTATCTTTGTTTTAACTTAAAGTCTTAAACAAATGCAACTTCTTCATTGGTCTCAAAGCATATGATTAACCTAACCCAATTTTATATGTTAATTTCAGGTCACTTGACAACAATGAGTGATGTGTACAGCTTTGGAGTAGTTCTCTTGGAGCTATTAACAGGAAAACGATCAGTGGACAACACCCGACCCAGTCGAGAACAGAGCCTTGTAGAATGGGCAAGGCCACTACTAAGGGACCCTAAAAAGCTTGACCGGCTAATAGACCCTAGACTTGAAGGACAAATTTCCAACAAGGGGGCTCAAAAGGTAGCTTCATTGGCTTACAAATGCTTGAGCCACCACCCAAAACCAAGGCCTACAATGGGCGATGTGGTCAAGATCCTGGAATCTGTACAGGGTTTTGAGGATGAATTTGTTGGACCATTTGTTTATGTGGTGCCAAATGAAACCGATGATAGCAAGAAATTGTATGCGAAGAAAGAAATTAAAACAAGTGAGGAAGAGAAAGATTGCAGTGTAGAAAATGGACACAATCTACTTCCTCGTGGTTGGAGAAATCGGATCAAATTGCCTCTTTCTTTGGTAGCTAATGCCGAATCTCCATGCAACATGAGTATATGAGAATTTCAGATGGAGAAAGAGGAACACTACACGCTACATAGTTGGTTGAATTTATCTGTTTTAAATTGTAAATATTGTCAGGGCAGTTCAAGGAACAGCTAGAGGAAAAAAACAGAAGTAAATGTTTGAGTGGAAACAGCTCGAAGTATTAAAAAACCAGATCATTACGGTATAAAAACATAGTTACTACTAGAATTCAAAAATGTTTGTTGAAAAGTTGAAAATAATAATATTTGAAGGGCACTCGAAGAACTGATGTGCTCATGAGTTGTTCTGTTCAGCTTAGTTGGTAAATAGTGTTTCAAGTCATTGACGAACAAAAGATCTTTGACTCAATTTCGCCCTCATCCAACCACGATATTATTCAAGAGTTTTGAATGATATATATATATATATATTATTGATAGAAATTGCTGTGACTTTATTCAAATGGGTAATTTTTTTCAAGCTAAATAATTTGAACTGCATACATTTCCAACCAGTTTTATTTAGAAAAAAAGACTAGACATATTAATACCTAACACGCAAACTTCATTTTAATTTGTTCCTAGCTTGAGAATAGACAAAAACCTACCACAGATTTTAATATAACAGATAAATTTCAACTTTTGTTATCCCGATTTTTTATTTTTTTTAAAATATTCGTGTTTAACATATAATTAAATATAAAAATATAATCATCTGAATATATAAAAAAATTTAAAAAATTAAATATACATATATATATATATATTCATTCTAATCAAGATTTCATAAATTTCAACAGTGTCACAGTAAAGAAAATTGCAGAGGCTTGATTACAATCAATGCAAGAAAAAGAATATTGGAATTTTCAACAACCACTTACCGACCGGTCATCTAAACTAATTATAAACTTCACATTCTTCCTAGCCTTCATTTTATATTGGTTACCAAATTTTATTATGGAAGTTGGAAATTTCGTCTGACTTATGGGAACTATCATTTGACTTCTAGCTAGTAAGGTAGTTTGTCGTAATCTTAGCAAACCACATCATTATCAATGATAATTAGTATATTAATTAACAACCAAATGAGTGCTTTACAAATGGCAGCAATAGATCTGGATGGGAGGTATGAACCGAAGGGATAAACTCTTGGATGACATGATGATGTCTAACCTTCTGGAAACAGATGTTATCTCATCTGTACTTTTAGCTTTCTAAGTAAATGTATCAATAGAAATTAGAAACCTGTTTTATTGTGATTTTTCATTTTTTAAAAAAAATACCGTATTCAACACCTATTCGATATATATTTAGATATAAATATAAGAATATAATTTTCTAAATATATGAAAAAAATTAAAAAAAAAATTGAATTTATCCATATCGGACACATAGTAGTATCCGATACTCACTCGAATTCAGATAACATAGATACCCAATATTCTTTGATTATATTTATCAGAAAAGAGTTGGGAATGTTTGTCAGTAGAGGTGATCATGGGTCGGGCCGGGCTCAGACTATATGCTAAGAGCTTTTATGTCTGTCCAGGTCCGACCTGGCCCGAAATATGGGCTATTTTTTTGTCCAAGCCCGGCCCATATTATTACTACAATATCCAGGCCCGGCCCGGCCTGCCAAGTTTTTTTTATTGAGTTGTATTTCTTTTATATGTTAAAATTCAAGGATAATAAAGTAATTTCATATTATAAATTATTTAATTATTAAATATAAAATATATTTATTTTTTTTATAATATTATTCGGGCCGAGTCCGGGCCTAAAATTTTCTACCCAAGGCTCGACCCGTTTAGAAAACGGGCCTAGTCCAAACCCATTTTTCGGGTCTAGTATTTTTGTCCAAACCCTCTCAAATATCGGATAGACTTCGAGTTTGGACGGATAGTCAGGCCATGAGCAGGTCTATTTGCCAGAAAGTAGAATTTTGCTGGAAAATACATGGACCTTTGTCCCTTGGCTTGTAAATACAAGATTATTGGTCCATACAAAGAGCATCAGAATAGCATGCAGCACTGAGAATTCTAAAATCTCAAATTCCAATCCTTGCACTTCCAAATCCAAAAGAAACGAGCAATTTCCCTTCTTTTTGTTCCCTCCTCTTCTCTTCCCTTATCTAGTTTGTTAACCAACCATGATGTACAGTACAACTTATGAACCTGGAAAGGGTCCAATCAAGCCTATTGAGAAGGATGTGTAGCAATTTAGAAATGTAACAATATCAAGAATAGTTATTGAAGAAGTGGGCTAAGAAAGTTCCAAGTATGATGCGGCATGCTTGCAATTATGGCGTCTGGGTTAAAGATGGTCCTCCTCTCTGAAATAGCTGACTATGAAATAGTAGTAACTTTTTGGCCATCTTTACATCTCACATCGTTGCATCGTCTGAGTGTCTGTATGGGATTAAGACAACTTTAAACTGTTTAAAATGTTTTTTTTTTGGATAAGTAAGTGTTTTATTTATCCAGAAAGCAGTTAAACTGCTACATCCAACATCATGTGCAACATGTACTTAAAGCTATACATACTTAAACAATACTTGAACAAAACTTATTATTTCCTTGGTGGGATGCGCCGGTCTATGCAGTAGTGCAATACATAGACGACACTCAAAAACCCCAATAGCAAGCTATTGTGATGGGCTTTCTCCTGTTTAAATTTTTGTGAAACCAATCTCCTGCTCAGGAAATTTGTAATTTGATAAATTGATTGAAGGCCATGAAGGAAGATTCCAGTCCAATCCCTATGTAAATCTAAAACATGACTCATTATAAGTTAAATTTTGCCTAAGCAAAATCCAAACTTCTCTAAATCTGTTTGCCTTATTTAAAACCCATTATTCAACTTCATTTTTCAAACGAGATCATCTTCTTAAACCTCACTCTTAACTTCTCCATTTGACAGAGTTAAAAAAACAACTTTTGGATCGAACAAACGAGGTAGGTGATGATCCATTTTTCCTTGGAGAATCCAATGTTCTTCGAAGCAGATGTTTCCTTGCAGAGATCAAAATCCTCAGCAGGATTACCTGGAGGACTCGAAGACTTGAAATGCTTACAGATGACAGAACTTCATGTGTCTATCCAATGCTTCGATAGTTGTAATATCATCCTCCAACCTAATTGTCTCGTCTTTAACCGCTTCCGAACAAAGCCCGCAAAGCCAACGCCATTCAAAATTTTCACGTACGCAAGCAATGTAAGCTGGCGTGCACTACTCAGTTAACCCGCAACAATTACACTGTGCAAACTCGACTTCGCTTTGGTTGTTTTTGTGGTTAACAGAGTCCATTTTCTTTGCCTCTTTGAAAACCGCTGCAGCCATTTGACTGCACCTGCAAAAGCTGCAATGCCAATGAAACTCAGCTCAAAAATAATAAAAAAAACAGAACATTTTTCTCACAGAAACATCTAAAAATTTGAAGAAAAAATAACAAACACAAGAAAAAAGTTTTGATTTTGTTTGAAACCCATGAGAAATTTGTTTATCTCTCTTTCTCCCACTCCCTTTCTTGGAATTTCTCTTGATCAGCAACAAGCATGAGAAGAAGAACTATAAAGTTCATATACATCTCAGAGCCCAAATTGGCTCTCTCTCGCTCTCTGTCTTTCTTTCTCCCCACCATAACTTTCACTCCTCATCAAATCAGATCATGAATAAATTACACGTGGACCAACGTTATTGGTTAATCTTTTGTATTACAATGATTTCTTGAGGAGGGGATTGTAGTGCTGAAATGCGGGCTCTGTTAGTACAAGACCTGCCAGCTGTCAGAACAAACGTGCTTTTTAGGAAAAATGATTATATGGACCCTTCCTATCACTTAAGGGTCCAAATATTAATTTCTCGAGATTTCTCTTCTTTCCCGTATCTTAATAATTTGATCCGATTTTTTGAGACCGTATAATATGATTATCAACTTTGCTAATAATTAATTTCTTCAAATTTTAAGGCTGTTTTCCTTTTAATCTAAAAAAAAAAAAAAGTTGAGAAAGCAATGTAGGACATGAGTTATAGATAAAAACAGGGTGGCAAATTATAGTGCGTTTATAAGTTTTTATATATATTTTTTATACGAATATATTTTTGATACATATATATATTTTTTAATTTTTTATATATTTAAAAAATTATTTTTCATGTTTATATTTAAATATGTATAAAATATATATTTTAAAAAAAATAAAATTATATGAATAACGTAAGTTATAAGTTATAACAGCCTAAAAAAAGGGACAAATTCAATTTTTTTTTTCTATTACATTTCGTAAAAATAAAGAGGCTTATATCTTACGAGTACAATCTAGAATCATAAAAATAAAAAAAAAAAAAATAAGAAAAAAAAAGTAGCAAAGAAGTGTGAATGTTTAGTACTTTAATGTTTACCCTTTCATCAATTCCCAAATTTCAAATCTAAAATGATTAATTTACTACAACAACATTAAATTATTAATTAAATAACTGTAAACTGTTAGAATTAGGGGAGTGTGAAATATGAAAGAAAGATATAGAGATGAAAAAATATATATAAAAAAAATAAGAGAGAGAAAGAGAAAAGAGGTCAAATCGAGTGGTGAAGGTGAAGGGAGGGGTTGGATGTCTTGTATTATATTTTTGTGGTGCTGCTGGTAGTAGTAGTGCAGTATTAGCTAAAGCCATTTTCAAATATATATATATATATATAGAAAGAAAAGATGCAGGGAAACCAACTGCTCCGTGAAACCAAAAAAAAGCTGAGATAATATACTGCAGCTGCTGCTGCCAAAGAAAAACAAAACCCAAAGCTCAAATCCCAATAAAATTATTGAAAAAAGTATCGGAAACACTATCTTTGTTTATTGCTTCTCTTCTCTTCTGTTTTATCTTTTTATTTTTCTTCTCATATGATCTCTTTAGCTATGGATCCTTTCGATTTGTTTCGCAAAGGTATAAATTTCTTCTTACATCTCTTGATTTTTCGTTTTTATGTATTCGTTCTATTATTTATTTCAAAATTTTTTTTCTTCAAATTTTTCTGATGTTGGGTTGACTTGGATAATGCAAGATTATAGCTTTGATTTATGTTGCCTTTTCGTTTTAATTATTTGTTTAGCTAGAACGCTTGATTTTGTTTTTGTTTTTTTGGGGGAAATTTCAGTTTTTTTTCTTTTGTTTTTATAATTAGGGTTTTTAATTAAATGAGTAATTATTAATTGAGGATTTTGTGCTTTCTTTTACTCTTAAGGTTAAAGTTGAATTTTAGGGTTTTGAATAGTATCTTGGCATAATTTTGGTCTATTTAATGCATTTGATTTAATGAAACTCTCGTTATTAAACTAATAATATTGAATTAAGCTTATTTTGATGTTGTTTATAAGAAATGATTAGCTGTAGTTGCCATTTAGTTGTTAATTAAGCATATTACTATGTTTGTTTCATTTAAAGCAATGGATTTTGCATGCATAAGAGTCAAATTTGGTTATTAATATTTTTATTATCTTCATCATTGCCGTCGTCTTGATTTGTCATCATCGTTATTTTTCATGGACACTATTATTGTGAAAGTTTATTTAAAGAATGATGTTGAGGTTGGTGGTTTTTTGGGTATTAATCTCATTCTAGATTTGGCTATTGAATTATTTTCTGGTAAGGATTGGTTTTATGCATGTGTGTCCGTCTTTAATTTAAGATTGTTTTGTAAGTTTGACTTATTAATAATGTGATACGATGGATGGTTTTGCAGGTTTTGGTTAGAGTTTAGTGAAACTCAAGGGTGTATCCTCTGCATCAGTTTCCTTTATCTATGTAGAATCTATTTTTTCATTTAAGTAAAGAATGAGCTTATCCAAGAAAGGGACCCAAATTAGTGACACAAAACTTAATACCCCTAGCAAGGTAACAACTTTGAATCCTAATGCAGCAGAGTTCGTTCCCTTTTCTCTTAGGTCACCATCTTCATCAGGAAGCACTAGTGCAGCTGATGCAACAGCAAGGTTTGCTACTTCTGGGACCATAGGAAAAGCAGTGCTTGACCGGTCAGAGTCTTCCGTTTCAAATAACTCTGATGAAGAGGCTCATCAATTCTGGCGTCGTCAGCTCCCTGATGACATTACCCCAGACTTTAAGGTTATCAATGAGGATGAATCTCAAGGAATTGAGTCTGGGAGCCTCTCTTTAGCAGGTTTGTCCTTGCATGATGGTAGCGAAGTTTCAAAGTTTCCTACTTCTGCTGGTGGTGGATACGTATTTAGTGATCAGCAGGAACTACCGCATCATTATGGTAATGGTAATAACTTCGCTGAAAAATTGAGATATCCTGCTTCATCCTATGGAAAGGATCCTACTTCAGCTATTTTTTTGCACTCACCAGCCAAACCCTGGGACAAGCAACTTGTTAGCAGTGATCAGCTAGTTGGCAATGGGAGGGAGGGACAACCATATAATGGAAATTCTAGACATGGATTTGTCAATGATATGTTGGGTGAGCAAACAATTATGGATGATACTGAAATGAATCTTGTGGATTATTTGGCTTTTCAATTCCCTGGATTTGCTGCCGAAAGCCTTGCTGAAGTTTATTTCGTCAATGGTTGTGACTTAAATCTGACTATCCAGATGCTGACTCAGCTTGAGGTGAGTGGTGCTCAACTGTTGTTAGGTGTTCAATTTTTCAAGTGCTTGCATTTATCCTTTGTTTGAAGATGTAGTGATGCATCAGTTATTTACATCTCCAAGCTCTATATTTTTTATTTTCTGATTATCAATTGCTAGAAAGTTGCAGAATTATTAAAGAATGGTTTATGGTCAAAATCAGGATGAGAAAGATTTTTCTTAACTTCAGCTTTTGATTTCCTTAATTTATACACTGGAGTTGCTTTTTTTTTTTTTTTTCCTTCTTATTTTGCATTTCTGGGATGTTGAGAATCTGCTGTGGGTGCCATGGATGCTAACTATGGTTTGACAGGGAAAAGCTAGCTCCTCATAAAATTTAGAGTTGACTCAATTCAACCATAGTCTTGTAGCCTCTAGTTAATAATATTCTGTTGCCTGGCACAGAGGAGTAGTTTTTTTTTCTGGGATTTTCTCCATTTTTTGAAGTTATATATCTTCTTAGATTTTTGTTATGTGCTTTGTAACGCAAGATATCCAGCATCCTCAAAATTTTTCTGAGTTCCGTTGTCTGTTTTGTTCATCTTAATTGTCTTAAATCTTCTATCATTCCATAGGTCATTTTCATTTTATTGCAGCTTCAGGTTGGTGGTTTCAACCAGAACCTGAATTCAAAGACCTTGTCAGCTCCCAATCTGAGTAAGCTAGACTTTCCTGCACTTACTGTGTCAGATGGTCAGAGTGGTCCTCCAAAATATGCAGGAGATGATCTTCAACATAGTGCCAATTCTTATCGATCTTCTCACAAGGACAATATGCTTATGTTCAAATCTAGTTCTTCCCTTCCATCTAGAGGTGGCATAGATTTTGCATCAGCTGTCAGGAAAATGACATCTCAAGATTCTGGAATATGGAAGTATGGTAGAAATGGTTCTGCCGATTCGACTGTTGGGTCAAGTAAAAGTTCTCATGGGTCGGCTAATGCCTACAGTGCTGCACCTGGAAGAGGGGTTTATGCTAATAGGTTGCAGAATCATGGTTCAGCTCGTTCAGATCCTGTTTGGCTTGAAACTGGAGATACAGTGGGTAATATTCTGCACTTAATAAAATTCATGCATTTGTACAGCATTTAATAGTAGCGATCTCTGCCTTTGTGCGTATCTATTTGCTTTAACATTATTGAGTTGGCAGCAAATTTGTACTCTGAACTGCGGGAGGAAGCTCAAGACCGTGCACGTTTACGTAATGCATGTTTTGAACAGGTATCTCCTTGGAAATTTGTTGCGCACAATTAAACCGATATATTTATAGGTTTGACGTTTTTGTTAGCAAGTGATGATATTAGTTGTTTAACAATGTTTCAGCCTAATTGCTCAACCACTTCTTTTTAAAATATATATATATATATTTTTTCATTTATTTGCTCCCTTTTTGCAGTATCCACCCTGGTCTCCCTGGGTAATGAATTCCCTTTTTTAGTCCTTTCCTGTATAACTGTTCAATATTTGCATCTGCTTCTACTACTATTTCTACCTTTTTTTCTTGTAACATTACTGTTGTCTGCTAAGTTATATTAGGCATCAATAAGCTTAGCCAGATATGCTTTCGTATAGCAATAATTAATAGAATATGAACTCCATTAATAGTCCCCTCAACCTCTCTTATGGTAAGCTTCATTGAGTTTCATGTTGACCAAGGCAGCCATTGGACTTTCTCAAGTTGGCAAGTAAACAAATCTAGTGACATTTCTAATGTACATAGCAATCAAGTATCGGTCACAAGTATCTGTTTAATGTCCTGAATGAGCATGTGTTTGATGAATAATCCTTGCTTTCCAAAGTTGATGCTATTATTCAAGTACAGAGTGCATCAACGACAGGTAGAAGGCAAATGTCTAAAGTGTAACAGTTGTGGCAAATGTTGCATGTGAAGTCTGCTGTAATATTCATCACTAATATCTCTGTCTTTCTCTTTCCCCCCACTGAACATAGCCCGCTCAACTTATCCATATTGTTTAAGTGGTACCACTTTTTATATATTTAAAATAGGCACGTCAAGCATTTGTCATTGACAATAAGGCTCTAGCAAAGGAACTTAGTGTGAAAGGACAACTGCACAATATGCATATGAAGGCAGCTCATGGAAAAGCTCAAGAATCTATCTATCGCCAGAGGTTTGTCATTTCTTTCCTGTTGCACTTTGGTCTCTGACTCTCTTGACATGGTGGTTAACAGGCTTTAACCCATTCTTCTCTTTGCTATTTTTGTTATTGCTTTTGAGTTTTGACATCTTTTTATCAATGTGGGGGGGGGGGGGGGGGGGTAAGATATTTTTCTGGTGGAGAATAAAACACTGCTTGCTGACATCTATGGGGGGTAGTATTCATCTTTGCTGCTTTAAGTGTAATGGGTTCCTATCCCTCACTTTCTTCCACCCCACCTTTTCTCCTTTCTCCTTTCTCCTTTCTCCTTTCTCCATCCGTCCATCTTTCATACTCAGCTCTGATGAACTAATATACCTGAGTTTGTCAGTTGCGAATTCTGGTGATTGTGTGTTCTTATTTCAGTAATCTAAATTCTTGTTATATTATTTTGGTAGGCTCAATACTGGTTTTTTCTGTTAAACTGTTTATGAACTATAAAAAATATAGGAACCCAGTTCCTCCAGAGAATGTCAGAGGGCCGGAGCGGATGATAAACCTGCATGGATTGCATGTTAGTGAAGCCATTCATATGCTGAAGCATGAACTATCTGTGCTCAGGAGCGCAGCACGGGCAGCAGATCAGCGTCTGCAGGTTTACATATGTGTTGGAACTGGCCACCATACGAGGGGTTCTCGTACTTCAGCAAAACTTCCAGTTGCTGTACAGCGCTATCTTCTTGAAGAAGAGTGCCTTGATTATGTAGAACCACAGCCAGGGCTACTTCGAGTTGTGATATATTGAAGCCATGGAATTGACAGCATTGAGGAATAGGAGTTTTTGACACAACAGAACAAACCCATCAAGTCATAGTCGCCATACTCATTCTTGTATCCGTATATCGGAGGAAATGGAAATGGAAGAGAAAGTAGTTGAAGTCTGAAAAAAAAGAAGCTTGGGGAGAGATAGAGAGATGATGAAAAAAAGCAGCAGAAGTGTATCATTAATGTTTAGCCAGATGACAGCAGCAATTGCATTTTGTTAGCATCGGGGGGGCGGAGGCTGCATCAGCCAGCAACCTTTTTTCTCCGTTTTGTTAATTTTGTATCTTAATTTTTACTTTGTTAAATTCCTTTTTTTTGGGGGGTGAATTCTCAGATGTAATTAATAGAATTGAATTACATGATAGTACGATTCATGAAGAGTAGCTCTTGTGCCAAAATTTGCATAATGCTGTCCGAAGTCAGAACCGGACTATTGCAGGATTCATACTGAATCAAATTTTTGAAGTTTTGATCTCAACTTTAACTTAATCACTCTTAAAAGATAACATTTAATAAATCCGAAATTTAAATTTTAACATTTGTAATTTTTATTTTTAGTTTGCGATTTTTTTTATATCAAAAAACTTTTGAAGCTTCTTTTTTATACTTCTCGGAGCTCTCAAGGAATGCAGAGTTAAGAGTCTTACTAGGTTGTGATCAGCCATTGTGAGCCCATTTGACATCGCAATTTGCAATCTCTGAATTTGACATTGCAACTAAGAATCTCCACCGCTACTGTGCTACCATTATCACAAAAAGTGTATGTGGCTTTCAATCTTGTACTTACCTCCAAGGCCTTTGTATAAATTATTGTTTTATTTAAGAGATGATATGAGCCCAAAAAAAAAAAAAAAATCAACTCACAAAGTATATTTTACAATCATAATCAAACAATTTTAAACAAATATAATTTTAGAATAATTACATTCAATATAAGAAATTAAATAAATTAACAAATATAAAATTAATTGTCCTTTTGAAAAATATGATGTTATGTTATTCGAATTCGAGTATAAGTATTGGATATAAATATATATATATATGATATAAATATAATTTATTTTTTTAATTTTTATATATATTTAAAAAATTATATTTTTTATATTAAACATAAATATTTTTATTAAAAAATAAAGAGTACGACTGTACGACTCAGGTTGAGCGGTGAGGTGGCAAAATCAGAATATGCGACAGAACACAACACAAGTATGAAGTATAGAGTACGTTAACTGCTGTATTTTGCAAGAACTTGTGATCCAGTTTCTAGACTTTCTTCTAACGTTGAAAACCTAAAAATTGGGAGGTACTGTACTTCTAACACTTTTTTTTTGCCGTCTTATTTAACAAACGGCGAACATTATATACACTAACACACGTCCAATAAATATTGAGCCGTCTTTGCACGGCTTTTTTATTGGAATATAGCCAAAAAAAAAAAAAAATTTATTAAATTACCGTTACTTTTTGATTATTTCCCAAAGTACGCTTTTTTTTTTTTCAGCTGGGAAATCGCCATCCCCATGGCGATTTCCCAGCGTGTTTTTTTGCAAATTTGCAAAAAAATACCAAGGGAAATCGCCACCCCCCATGGCGATTTCCCTTGGTAATTTTAGCAAAATTTGCTAAAACCATGAAGGGAAATCGCCATGGGGGGTGGCGATTTCCCTTCATGTATATTTTTTTTTTAATTAATAAAAAAAAATTATATTAATACAATATTTTATTTTAATTTGATAAATTTATTTTTAAAAATTATAAATTAAATTAAAATATTTTTTTTATAATTTAAAAAAATTTAAAATTTCGTAAAATATATTTTAGATTTTTTTATAATTTAATATTTTGAATTTTTTTTTTTAAATTTTAAATTTCAAATGAAAAATAAAAAATAAAAAAAATAATAAAAAAATTCAAAGGGGCAACGGTCATATGACCGTTGCCCCCATCCCCCTCCCCCCACACCCCCACCTTCTATAAATACCCCCCTCCTCTTCTTCAAATTTTCATTCCTCTCATTCAAATTTTCATTTTCTTTCAAAAATTTTTCATTTTTCTACCAAAAAAAATTTCTTTCTACAAATTTTTTTTTTCTACAACAATATTTTGAAATGGCTTCACTATTGAGGTTACAAGAAAATCACATCTCGGAGGTTATATTTAACGAGGTAAGTAAATTGTTATATTATTATTGTTTTTTATATTATTATTATTTTTTATATTATTATTGTTTTTTATATTATTATATTATTATTGTTTTTTATATTATTATTGTTTTTTATATTATTATTGTGTTATATTATATTATATTATTATTGTGTTATATTATATTATTATTGTTTTTTATATTATTATTGTTTTATATTATATTATTATTGTTTTTTATATTATTATTGTTTTATATTATATTATTATAGTTTTTTATATTATTATTGTTTTATATTATATTATATTATTATTGTTTTATATATTATTATTGTTTTATATTATATTATATTATTATTGTTTTATATTATATTATTATTGTTTTTTATATTATTATTGTTTTATATTATATTATATTATTATTGTTTTATATTATTTTATTATTGTTTTTTATATTATTATTGTTTTATATTATATTATTATAGTTTTTTATATTATTATTGTTTTATATTATATTATATTATTATTCTTTATATTATATTATATTATTATTGTTTTTTATATTATATTATTTTTTTTATATATTATATTATTATTGTTTTTTTATACGAAATTATTGTTTTATATTATATTATTATTGTTTTATATTATATTATATTATTATTGTTTATATTATATTATATTATATTATATTATATTATTATTGTTTTATATTATATTATATTATTATTGTTTATATTATATTATATTATATTATTATTTTGTTATTTTATAGTTTTATTTATTACTTTTTAATTGTTATAGTTTTATAATATATTAATTTTTATTATTATAACAGGAAACTCGTCGCGTATTACGTTCGAGGAAATTTACATTGGAGGACCCGCATCCTTATATTATCGACCACTTAAGAAGAGCCGGATTTTATCACGCAAGTCAAATTCGACGACTTGTGATACAACCCGATTTAATCTCTGCGTTGGTCGAACGATGGAGACCCGAGACGCACACTTTTCATTTTCCATGTGGTGAATGCACGGTCAGTCTCGAAGATGTTGCGCTGCAACTTGGACTTCCGATCCATGACGATGCAGTTACAGGCGGAAGCCTGCTAGATTGGAATGAACTGTGTGAAGATCTATTGGGTGAGGTACCTCCAGAAGACGTCGTATTTGGCTCAACGGTGAGACTGACTTGGTTGAAAACGTTTCAAAATCTGCCATTACATGCAACCGAACAACAAATACAATATGCTGCTAGAGCATATATTTTACGTTTGATTGGAGGATTACTGATGCCTGACAAATCGAGCAGTCGGGTACATTTAATGTATCTTCCATTGCTACGTGATTTAGAGGAAGCAGCAAATTATAGTTGGGGTTCTGCGTGTTTGGCAGTTTTGTATAGAGAACTTTGCCGAGCTACAGTTCCAAAAAACCATGACATAGGTGGATGTCTAGTGCTTCTACAATCATGGGCTTGGTATCGGCTACCATTTCTTGCTCCGCGCGTGGATATTTCGGCTGTATACCCCCTTGCAAGCAGGTAATAATCTTTACTATTTTATTAATTTTGTACGAAATTGTATTTTTATAGGTCATTAAGATATTATATGCATTTTAATAGGTGGAGTAGGAGTACGGGTAGAGATTTTACAGAGACTCCGAGCGATCTTGCAAGTATAAGACTACGACTAGATCGACTAGGATATGATAAGGTAAATATTTCGATTGTTACATTGAAGTTTTTTTTATTTATTTAATCCTTATGAAACTAATAATTTGTAATAATTATTCGCAGTTTCTGTGGATGCCATATTCCTCGAGTGAAATTATGGCATGCCTCCCATCGGATGCCTACAATAATTTCAATATATGGAAAGCAAACACAGCATTGATATGCTTTTCATATGTAGAGTGGCACCAAACTGACCGGGTGTTGCGACAATTTGGGATGCAACAACCAATTCCTGCAGCCCCGATGAACCTTGATAAGCTTCACAAGGTCGACATGCGTGGTCGTAATGATGAATTCTGGCCTGCGAAGCATGAACGTTGGATCCAATGGTGGAACATACGTTTTGAACGAATTCCGACAGGTTACCCGATTGTTGGTAATAATTTCAACTCGTCTGCTGATTACATAAGATGGTATAAAAATGAAGGTCGGCCTTTCGTTTGTCCACCGTCGATGCACGAGGATGTTAGGAGTATGCCATTTACCGGACAAACTTCAGCTCCAGTCCCTCCTACACAGGATATGGATGCTCATAGACCTCGCCGACAACGTGGGCGAAGGCGTCAACCGACCTCATCGGAGTTCACAGCACCGAGGATGTCATTTGATCATCCTGAACCTGAACGGGATCATGGAGTACCATCCAGCCATCGTTATTCCGTAAGTCACCCCGGATATGACGTTGATGAGTGTTACCGACCATCACCGCCAAGAACGAGGTTAGATGACCAGCTCCCCGTCCTAAGTCCAAGTTCAGCATATTTAACATCCATGTATCAGTTTGGAACCCCTTCGTCAGCATTTGATGCTACATCATTTATGGGTGCATCTAGTAGTCAGGTTCCCGTTATGGGTGAACTAGGTGTTGGCTCATCCAGCAGTGGGTTTCAAATTTTTGATACGGATGAAACGACTGATGACATACAACCGGAACCAGTGGCGGTTATAGCAAGAGGTCGTGGTGGACCGCGAATACGTGCCACTGACGAGGTTGAACGACGGGTGCAACCACCACGCACTAGAAGAACTCGACACTGTTGCTCTACACCACGCAATAATTAGAATAATTGTAATGTGTTTTAAATTTCTAATATAAATTTATATGTTTTGCATTTCATGTAATTTGTTCGGAAATTCATTGTTATATTTTATTTTAATTTATATCTTAATGTTATTATTTAATTTTAATATAATAATCCAAATTACATGATAAGTTGCTTTTCTTTTTTTCATTTTAATTTAATTTTCTTTTTAAATTATAATAAGAAAAAAAAATTTAATCAGAAATTAAATTAAATTTTTTTTATCAAATATCCAGTTTTAATCCAAATTATATAATCTTCTTTTTAAATTTTAATAAGAAATATATTTTTATTTTTTATAAAATTGTAATAATAAATTAAATTACATTTTTAATATATATTTTAAAAAAATAAATAACCAAACCTATAAAAAAAATATTTTAATTTAATTTATAATTTTTAAAAATAAATTTATCAAATTAAAATAAAATATTGTTTTAATATAATTTTTGTTTATTAATTAAAAAAAAAAAATATACATGAAGGGAAATCGCCACCCCCCATGGCGATTTCCCTTCATGGTTTTAGCAAAATTGGCTAAAATTACCAAGGGAAATCGCCATGGGGGTGGCGATTTCCCTTGGTATTTTTTTGCAAATTTGCAAAAAAACACGCTGGGAAATCGCCATGGGGGATGGCGATTTCCCAGCTGAAAAAAAAAGGCGGACTTTGAAAAATAATAAAAAAATAACGGTAATTTAATAATTTTTTTTTTTGGCTATATTCCAATAAAAAAGCCGTCTTTGCACTTCCCCTAACTCGCATGAACCAAACTGCTCCGGTTCTTTTGATAATTTGAAGCTGTTTGTTTGCACTGGTACTGCTGTTTTCGATGAGTTTATACAAAAATAATAAAAAAAGCTTTTACCAAAAATTATTTTAAACAATATATTATATTTTATCATAAGTGACATAGTTCAATTACTTCAAATTCAATACAATTATTCATTAACTAATCAGTGTCCAGCGTGAAGTGTTAGGAAGCAGTGACGGGGCTCTTGAATCTTTATCATGCTGCCAATTCCAATTCCAAGGGCTTAGTTTTTTTTTTTTTTTTTTTCCCATAAAAAACCAAAATAAGTTTAACTAGAAATCCCAATAAATTTTATACAATCAATCCCCCATTCACATCTCATTTTCCCGAGTTCTCTCACCTCATTTTCCCTCACCAAACTACTATTCCTGTATTTTGTGTTTTTTTTTTTTCGTTCTAGTCGATCAATCCCATTCAATAAAACTGTCTTTTTCTCTAATCTACATGCATTCTCCAAAGGAGCAGGGTAACCCTCTAAAAAGAAGCTTCAGTGAGATAAACTCAGACCCACCTGATATGATGGTTTTAGACAACAATGATCCTGCTAAGGAAGACCCTTCTTCATCTTCAAATCCTAAGGACTTAAACCCTAGAGGGTTTGCCCCTTTTCTTTCTCTTTTTTTCTTTTCTGAGTTTGGATATTTTTAGTGTGAGTTTTAATTTTTATTTATTTAATTTTTGTGCTGTAGGTATCAATTACAGGTGTATGAGGTTGCAAAGAGAAGAAACATAATAGCAGTGTTGGATACAGGTGGAGGGAAGACAATGATAGCTGTGATGCTCATCAAAGATTTTGGTCAAGCTATCAATTCTACTGACAATAAAAAGTTGATTATTTTTTTGGCCCCCACTGTTCATCTAGTTAATCAGGTATGCTTTTTAGTCCTGGAGAATTTGAAATTTCTCCTGCTAATGTGAAAATTTGAACATTGAAATTGTATTTTTTTTTGTTGTGTTTGCAGCAATTTGAATATATAAAAATTCATACAAGTTTGGAAGTTGAACAGTATTATGGAGCTAAGGGGGTTGATGAATGGAACTTGGATTGTTGGGAGAAAGAAATAAAGGAGCATGATGTAAGTTTGCTTATTACCTAGCTCGAAGAAGGCTATTTTTTATGCTAATTCACTGAACCATATATCTGTTAGGTTGCCTGAAAATTCCATTTGGGTCTAGTATTCTCACTTTGAGAATCCTCTGTCTTAATTGTTCATACTAATGTCTTTTTAATGCACTTCTAGTAACAGTTGCCATTTGGTGTTTACTGATCTTATAAGGGCACATTGCAAACATTATTTCTCGATAATGTTTAAAGGCATGATGCAGTGTAATTGGGTACTCATGAATGGGACAGTCTTTTTTTGTTGGGTCATTCTCCATATATAAATCTTTTTCTTCTGTCCACTTTAACATCAAGTTATGATTGATGTGCATATCTATATCCTTGATCTTGTAGGTTCTGGTTATGACACCCCAAATTCTATTGGATGCCTTGAGGAAGGCATTCTTGAGTCTAGAGATGGTGTCCTTAATGATAATAGATGAGTGCCACTGTGCTACTGGCAACCATCCATATGCAAAAATAATGAAGGTCAGTCACAAATTTTTTTGCAAGACTTTAGTGACGATTTAATTTATTTTATCTTTCCATCTTTTTTTTTTTTTGATTAAAAATTAAAATATTGTTGCGTTCTTTATTTTGGTTTAGGAATTTTATCACAAATCCAATAACAAGCCAAAGATTTTTGGAATGACATCATCACCTGTAGTTAGCAAAGGTAAGGTATTGTTATTTATTTATTTATTTTTTTCATCTGATATTGAAGTGTTTCCTATTCATAAGGTTTATCCTTTTGTTTGAATTCCCTTTTTGGTTGAACTTTGTTCCTATTTCAGAAGATTGTTTTCAAGATCTAAAAGTATGGTTCATCAATTATTTGAACCATTGAGGATCAATTGTTAAAGAAAATGAACTTGAAACTTGGAGCCTTGTCCTTCTCGCTTTATTTGTTGTAGAAATATTACACCTGATTTGTTTTCCTTACAAGCACATTTTTTTATGATATTTTGTATTTGGATGGCATTATATATATATATATATATATATATATATATATTAACTAGTTTGGGGTCCTATGATTTTACATGTTTTTTGTAATTCAACTTTGTGCAGGCGTCTCATCCAGTAATGATTGTGAGGGTCAAATGTCAGAACTTGAAAGTGTTTTGGATTGCTTGGTATTTATTTATTTTTTTAGTTTTTGTGGTTAACTATGACTATTTGCTAGAAAAATCCTATGTTGATATGAACAATATGCTGCTGCAGATATATACTATTGAAGACAGGACAGAGATGGAAGCATATGTTCCTTCTGCAAAAGAAAGTTATAGATTTTTTGATCCAACACAATTTTCTAGTTTGGATTTGAAAGCAATGGTAGAAGATTCTTGGTTAAAGGTATCCATGCACTTACATAAGTGGAAATGTGTTGTTTACACTTTACACGTGGGGATATTGAAGGCCTTTTAATTTTTTTGGACAGACGGATGCGTCATTGTCGAAGTTGCAAGGCTCGCTGCAACCTTTTGATAAAGACGTGGATGATAAGTTTACGACACTACGAAGGCGATTATCAAATGACCATGCTAAGATTCTGCATTGCCTTGACAATCTTGGTCTCATATGTGCTTATGAGGTATGATTATGCTGTCAGTAAATTTCAACTAGAGATAATAGGAGAATGATATGGAAGAGGAAAAGTGTGTTCCCTCTTGTTTCTCCATGCCATATAAAAGTCAAGATATTCTTATAACATACGCATCTTTTGATTACTATTTATTTACTTAGATGTATTTTTTGTTTGGTTCAACTCAGATAGATACATTAATCTAAAAAGCAATTAACCAAGTCATGTTTGACAACAACCCTGTACTTGTCTTTCTCAAATATCCACCTAAATGTCTTAATCTTCCTTGTAAATATTACAATTTACACAATCACCATAGTTTAACGATAGATAAGGTTTATTTGGGCTTTACATTATTTCTTTCTGCTATGTCTTCCTATTTGCTCCTGAGATGATGTGCTTTATGTCACTTCTTTCATAGGCTGTTAAAGTTTGTCTAGAGAACATCCTTGACACCGAAGAGGAGTTTGAAGCATATAGAGAAAGTGTGTTGCAGTGTAAAAATTTCCTTGAGGAAGTGCGACGTATAATTGGGGAGTCCCTTCCCCTCGGTATGATGTGATGTACCTTTTATTATAGTTCTTTTATCTTGCTTACACCATATTTTGAGATGTTTAAGTTCACTTGTCTCTAGATACATTTGCCTGTCACTAATATTGTTCTCTTCTCATCTCTTCAGGTGATAAAAATTTTCTGATTTCTGGGTTTGACTATTTAAAGGCAGTAGATCTTGGCTATATATCTCCAAAACTGCATGAACTACTTCAACTGTTTCAATCATTTGGGTAATAGGAAACTTCAGTGGTTAGTTTTTGGAATTAAATAACGGTGTTGGCTTACTCTTATTTTCGTGGTTGCAGAGAAACTAGACAAGTATTGTGCCTGATTTTTGTTGAAAGAATTATTACCGCTAAAGTAATTGAAAGATTTGCGAAGAAAGTAAGCTATTTATCGCATTTCATGGTTTCATATTTGACTGGAAGTAAGACATCAGTTGATTCCCTGGCACCAAAAATGCAAAAGGAAACCTTGGAGTCATTTCGATCCGGAAAGGTATCTGATCTTTTTTATAATAGCTTATAAGCACTGATATTTAGATATTTTGTGGTCAATGATTAAAAGCTTCACATAGGTGAATCTATTATTTACTACTGATGTGGTTGAGGAAGGAATTCATGTACCAAACTGCTCCTGTGTGATACGTTTTGACCTGCCAAAGACAGTCCAGAGTTATTTACAATCTCGAGGAAGAGCTAGGAAGAGCAATTCCCAATTCATCATGATGCTTGAGAGGTAAAATTGTGTTCTTGTTAAGCAGGCACATGTTGCTTGCCTGTAATGCTTTTGACTCTCTGAAAATTTATCGTCATGGGTGTCTCTATTTTATGATATAATGGCATAGAATCTAACTGATGTGTTCACAGGGGAAATGTGAAACAAAGAAATCAACTATTTGATATAATCAGGAGTGAGCATTCAATGACAAATACAGCTATTAATAGAGATCCTGACCTATGCCTTCTGAAAGATCATACATTTGAAGAAACAAGTGTTTATATTGTGGATGCTACTGTAGCTTCAGTTACTGCAGATTCTGCTGTTAGTCTCATTCATAGATATTGTGAAAAGCTCCCTGGTGATAAGTACGTTGTTTCTCGTTATTTTATTGTTGTTTCACTTTCACTTTTTACTATATTTGGTTAGTTTGTTGAAGACATTAATTTCACATATTGTCCTCTTTTTAATGTAGGTATTACACGCCAAAGCCAAGTTTCGAGTTAACATTTTCTGGAGGATTATATGAGTGTAAATTAACATTACCTGTTAATGCAGCCTTTCAAACAATAGTTGGTCCTCTATCTAGGAGTTCTCATTTAGCAAAGCAGCTTGTATGCTTAGAAGCATGTAAGCAGCTTCATCAAATGGGTGCATTGGATGATCATCTTATTCCATCCATTGAAGAGCCTTTAGAAAATCATTGTGTTTCTAAAGGAAAAAATTCAGATTCAGGTGCAGGTATACACAAATAAACTTTGAAAGTATAAAACTCGTGTTTAATGATTGATTTCTATGTTGCTCCGACTTTTCATTTTTCTTGAAGTACCCATGTTCGACACCCGTGCCCGACGCATATCCGGACATGGGAATATGGGCATATGATCCTCCAAAGACCTTCCAAATACATAGAAATCTTTGAAAAAATTGAACATACCCGTGTCCGACACTCACACCCGAGTCCGAGTAACATAGATTGATTTTGCAACTTTGGTTGTGAGTGCGTAAGAAAATTTCATACGTCCCCCGTTATGGCTTTTGATTAGTATTGTGGGCGTGAGTTCAAAATTGAACCATATTGCTCATTAAATGAATAAATAAGTACTTTCTTTCTTGAGCTCCTTGTCGTCATCTGCATAAAACATGTGTCTCGCTACTTGAATCAGCACTATTCTGGATCTTGGTAGCAATAATGAAAAATGAAAATACTAACAATAGACTGCTTTTTATTTGCCGGTTGTTTACTTCTCAAGTTATGGCAAGGAACAATCACTAAGATTCGGTTTTGCTATATGTATTTAGCAATGCTATGTTACTTGCATGACTGCCTGTTAGAGTTTGGCCTGTGTTTACTTGCTTAATTTCTGGATGTGAAATTGTGTGTTTGGGATGTCTTAGTTATGCTTCTGCTTGTCTTTCTATCTAGTATCCTTGTTTGCATTTTCTAGTCTTGTAGAAAATAAATTGGCTTCATATTCCTGTTTTTCCCTTTTTGTGGTACAAAGGAACTACAAAACGAAAGGAGCTTCATGGTACAACTTGCGTTCATGCATTATCTGGAAGCAAGGGAGAAAAACCTGATGTTGCTGTTTTCTTTGCCTATAAATTTGACTTCTCATGCAATATCGTTAGTGTGGTTTATTCTGGATTTGTTCTTCTAATTGAATCGAAGCTTGATGATGATGTGGGGAATATTGAATTGGATCTTTACTTGATTAGAAAGATGGTTAAGACTCATGTTTCTTCCTGTGGGCAAGTGCATTTGGATGCAGAACAGGTATAAACCTAATGTTGTAAAATTGTTTTTTTTTTCTTCTCGATAAAGTACTTATTTCAATCTCATTGTTGTTCTCTTTGTTTTGTTTTTATTTTCTTCACTCTAGATGATGAAAGCAAAGCGCTTCCAGGAATTTTTCTTTAATGGCTTGTTTGGGAGGTTATTTGTTGGATCTAAATCATCTGGAACACCAAGAGAATTTCTACTTCAGAATAAAACAAGCTCTTTGTGGAGTCCATCCCACATGTATTTGCTTTTACCCCTTGAGGATAGTTCAACTAATGAATTGAGAATAAACTGGCCAGGGATAACAGCTTGTACATTTGCTGCAGAATTTTTAAATAAAAATTCTTTGTTAGGCACTGAGCAATCTGATGGTGATGGAGGCAATCCATCATTGAACCATACTGGTTCATCTGTTGTGACAGAATGCAAGGAAACCAATATAATCCATTTTGCTAACAGTTCAGTTGATGTTAACAATCTTAGTAATATGGTAGTAATGGCTATTCACACCGGAAGAATCTACTCCATCATTGAAGTAGTGAGTGATACATCTGCTGACAGTTCTTTTGATAAAACTGTTGATACTGTCTCATCGGAGTTTGCTACTTTCTCTGAATACTTCCACAAAAAGTATGTGATAGGTGATTCCAGCTAATGTTTTTTCTGTATATCTGCATCACATTATGATTCCAGTGACAACATTAGCTTTGATCAGGTACGGGATCGAGCTGAAACATCCAGGACAGCCTTTGTTGCTGTTAAAGCAGAGTCATAACCCGCACAACTTGCTTGTTAATTTTAATGATGAAGGTTTGTTAATTT
Source organism: Fremontodendron californicum (assembly GCA_030761205.1). Lineage (NCBI taxonomy): Eukaryota > Viridiplantae > Streptophyta > Magnoliopsida > Malvales > Malvaceae > Fremontodendron > Fremontodendron californicum. Next base: position 3,454,529 of record JAULJL010000003.1, read on the forward strand.
TTTTAGCTACATTAGAATAAGAGATTATGTAGATGAAATGCTCATCATGAGGTTTTGCAATCATCTTATCCAGTTCATTATTCTACCTCCAATCCAACAAAAATGGAAGTTCTTGTTTCGATTACCACTTTATATTCTCTGAGTTTTTAAGCCTGTGTAAAACAAAGAGTCGGCCGAAAGCAGTATAAACATTTTCTTTATGTAAATATCTTTTCATCAGTTAATCCTGCATTGTGTAGAGCTCTCAAATTTTCAGGTAGGTTTCGCAGTTTCATGATCTAGTGATGCCAGATTTTTAATGGGGTAAAGGAGGTTTGGATATAGAGAGAAAGTAGTTGCAAGGGAAAATAGGTGGTATGGAATATATTTCTCATCTTGTATATTGTTAGAGTGTCTGTGGGCAGTAAGAGAAGCGGTCCAGGAAAAAAGGAAGTATTTGAGTCGAAAACTGCTAATTGCCCCTCATTATAAGCAAAGAAATGGGGGAAAAAAAGCTTTCTTATATTTGGCATGACATTGAAGTTTTAACTTAAAAGTTTAGTCATTCGTGGAGTGGTTTTCTATTTCTTATACTTCAGTTTTGCTGACAGTCTGGTTTCCTTTATGCCGTGATTGCATGCTCCTTGAAACAACGATTTTAACCAAACAAAAATTAATCCAGTGGTTGATTTTCAATTTCAAGCTACTCGAATAGGGTCCTTAAATCTGAAATAGCACTAACTATGTACCTTATGTTCATATATTTTTCCCATTACCGAGCAGGTGTTTCAGCTAAGGCAACACAAGCTGGCTTGGTTAATGAAAAGCCACGGTATCATGTCCACATGCCCCCTGAGCTTTTACTTGTCCTTGATGTCCCAGTAGGCGTTCTAAAAGCATTTTACTTACTACCGTCATTGATGCACCGGCTGGAGTCCTTAATGTTGGCCAGCCAACTTAGAGAAGAGATCAACTTTCATTCTAGCAACTTCGATATACCGTGCTCAATGGTTTGCTCTATCATTGTCCTCTTAACTCTGGCTGTTTCTGAAATGAGTCATTCCTTTAATAATAATTTGATATCTTTTTTAAACTAATAGATCCTGGAAGCACTAACAACACTTCGATGCTGTGAAAATTTTTCCATGGAAAGGCTGGAATTGCTTGGGGATTCTGTTCTAAAATATGCTGTTAGCTGCCACCTCTTTCTTAGATATCCCAACAAACATGAGGGACAATTATCTGACAGGCGTTCTTCGGCAGTTTGTAATTCAACCCTGCATAAGTTGGGAACTGACCGCAAAATACAGGTGCTATCTCCTTTCATTCCCTTGAATTACAGGCTCGGTTTAATGCATAGGCTGAGATCCATTTTTTATGGATGTATTTTCCTTTGGGGCAACCATTAATGCTTGTTAATAGGATATCACCATTCTTACTGTTCATTGTGCATCAATATCTCTATATGTTATCTCCTGTATAATCTGCTGCCCTCTAATTGTATAATTTTCAAAGAAATGGTTTACGGTTATGAATGCTATGTTTTCTAATGAAATATTATTGTTCTAGCATTACAGAGTTTATGACACTTATGACTTCATTATTTAATGTTTGTGCCATATTGAAAGGACTTCTAATCATATGTTATGATCATAATTGAGTCGAAAACTGCTAATTGCCCCTCATAATGCAAGACTTTTCTTTTGTCCTTTTCAATTCTTGCATTATTGAATATTGGAGTCTATAATTTAGGCACTGAAATATCTGTCAACTCTATCCGTTTATTAATCTGGTGAAAGCTGCCCCTTCTGCTCAACTTTATATTGTTTATACCTGTTTTGGCAAATTTACGAGTATTACAAACTGTTAATTGATTACATTGCTTTTATTTCTTATATAACAGGGATACATTAGGGACGGTGCTTTTGATCCCCGTCGTTGGGTAGCTCCAGGACAACGATCTCTTCGCCCTGTTCCTTGCAAGTGCGGGGTGGACTCTCTAGAAGTTCCTTTAGATAAAAAATTTCAGACTGAAGACCCGAAAGTCAAGGTTGGTAAATCCTGTGATAGAGGCCACCGATGGATGTGTTCAAAAACCATATCAGATTGTGTTGAAGCTCTCATAGGTGCATACTACATAAGTGGTGGACTCATTGCTGCCCTTCATATGATGAAGTGGCTTGGGATTGATGCCGAACTTGATCCCTCATTGGTAGCTGAAGCCATTAATCGGGCATCCCTACGATCTTATGTCCCCAATAATGAAATCCACATTATAGAGTCAAAAATTGGCTACAATTTTTCTGTTAAGTTTTTCTTACAGGAGGCCTTGACACATGAATCCGTGCATGAGTTCTACTGTTACCAGGTAGTTACAGAAGTTCTCTACATGTATTCAAGTTCATGTTTTATTTTCTTCTTTTCTCTCATAAATTTAAATGGATTTGGAGTCCAAGAAGGAAAATTTGTTAGTAGTCTTGTAAAGCTTGTGAATAGAATATAGATGTTATCCTTTGTTCTTTTTTTCTCGAAGAAGTGGAGAAAAAAGCAACAAAAAGATATAGGAAAATAGTGGTAAAATTAATGTCGAATAATATAAATACGTGTGCATTGTTCATATTATTTTATATAGCTTTACAGGCTTTGGTCTCATGTGAGCTCACCTTTTTATATATTGAAAATTTTCTACAGAGGCTTGAATTTCTTGGTGATTCCGTGTTGGACTTGCTGATCACCCAATATCTCTACCACAATCACACTGATATAGATCCGGGAGAGTTGACTGACCTGCGCTCAGCTTCGGTTAATAATGAAAGTTTTGCTCAAGTTGCTGTCCGTCATGACCTTCATAAGCATCTTCAACTTTGTTCGACTTTACTATTAGACCAAATAAGTGAATATGTACAGTCTTTCCCTGAATCTCATAGCACCACCAGATCAGATCTAGGCATAAAAGGTCCCAAGGTATGTTAAAGTATTTGTTTATTATTATTTACCTTTTTTTAATTGAAGTATTAGAGATATATTATATGGTTTTGTTATATTCCATTACTGTTTTTGATACACCTTCCAAAGTATTCCATGTGGCTGCTAGAATCACTCTCTATATAAATAAGCTTATGGCTCGTTCAATTGAGGCGATTATCGACACAGGGATTTTGATGGTATATACTTTATAATCTCTGCTTTCTTTGCTACAGGCTCTTGGAGACCTGGTTGAAAGTATTGTCGGGGCAATTCTTATTGATACCAATCTGAATCTTGATGAAGTCTGGAGAATTGTTGAACCACTGTTGTCTCCAATTGTGACCCCTGATAAGCTTGAGTTGCCTCCACTTCGAGAACTGATTGAACTATGTGACTCTCTCGGATATTTTATTAAGGAAAAATGTACAAATAAGGGGGAAGTGGTGCATGCCGAGCTTCGATTACAGCTAGATCATGTTTTGTTGGTTGGAGAGGGGTTCGATCGAAGCAGAAAAGGAGCAAAAGGAAAAGCAGCTTCATATCTGTTGAAGGAACTTGAGGTACACGCTCATTTAAAGCTTGCCGGGACATGGGAAAGGAGTGAGTCTGGTCATTGAGAGATCAGCCATTAATTTCATAATCATTCTTCACTCCCCACCTTCCTTTGCCCGATCAAAAGTTTCCTTCGCTTCATAAATATTTAATCTTTATTTTATATATATTCTACATTTATGCTTACAATTTGTGATCATATGCATGTCTAGTCTGTTTTTTTTTCTTGGTGGATTTGTCGAAAATACTCCTTTTAGCAATCTTACAGCACAATTTTTTTATAAATGACAACAGTTGAAGCTTTTAAACGGAGATTCTTATGAGTAAAATTTTCATGGATTTAGTCATTTAGAAATATAATCATGAATACATCAAGGCATGTTGAGAACTGATTGTTGGCATTCACATTGGCAATGGCACTGTTACTCAATGTTTTGCAATTGCAACAGAATAGAGGAATCTCCCGGAAGAGAAGGAAACGCGGCTGTGCGGATTCAAGTCAAACCACTGATGATGAATCGTTAGAGCCAACAACCAATAAGAGGCAGAGGAGAGCCAAAATTCAATTGCTTGAAGAGTCAACTACAGTTCCTTCCCCAACTTACGATTCTTCGAAGAGAGCATGCAGTACTACCCCTGACACCCCAGGTATGCAACACTCGGTCGTCTTTTTATTCTTTTTCTCTAATCGGTTAACAAGTTTAGATTATTTATAGTATGAGAGATATTACATGATTGTATGGAAATTGTTGGAGTATATTAACCTCAGTTTATCAAGCCAACTGAATGAGCTCACCGATACGGTACACGGAACCAACGCCCGTCTTGGTACTAAAAAGGGAAAAAAATCCTTTCAAAAAATGTAAAATATTATTCCCATTCTGTTAAACTAGTTATTTGCTTTATTCTTTTAGCAAACGACTATACGCATCTAATTCCCTTGTCTTTCAATATTAATTAGTATTGTCTAGAAAATCAAGCTGATATATTAGTGTAGGGTGCATGTTTCAATAAATTAGATTGGCTTTAAATATGAAATTGGTGTCATTGGATTACTATGTTTGTTTGCAAGATATGAGATGATTCTACATTTTCAATGTGCTTTCATTGAGCAAAGAAGGATTTTCCATCATATCTGATTGGTTTCATCATGTTAAGAATTAGGTTCATATTATGATTTTTTGCTTTTCTCCTTGTGGAAGATTGCTTTATGCAAATTACCATCCCAAATTAGAACAGAATAATTAAACCTGTACTTGGCTTTTCTCTCTCTGTTTCAAGTTATTGTAACAATAAACACGAAGAAAGGAGGACCTAGGACCACTCTTTTTGAGCTTTGCAAGAAACTGTTATGGCCTATGCCTACATTTAAAGCAAATGAACACAAATCAAGGTATCTCTCTTTCACCTCTTTCTTTGTTCTAAACTTTGAAATCATTCTTAATTTCTTATGAATATTCATATATCATTCAACCTTCTGTTAAGGTTTCATTTTTTGATCTGCTACTACTTTTCAGTGTTTCTAGTCTCATTATTATATTCTTTTGCAGTACTCCTATGGAAATTGGTGAAGGTAACGAGAGAAAAAAAGGGTTTATCAGCTTTGTTTCAAAAATCACCTTGAATGTTCCAAGATTCGGCATTATTGAATGCACTGGAGATGCAAAAGCTGACAAAAAAAGTTCTTGGGACTCTGCAGCACTCATTATGCTTTATGAGCTTGAACAGCAGGGGAAGCTCATTATCGGGTAATCCTAGCAAGTCTACCAGCTTTCTAATTCAAGGTGTAGTATTATCCAGCATCGGCAGTCGATCATCTCATTCATTTGATCTACGATATCCCAACAGCCCAGTTATCAACCTTTACTCTTGTAAGCTGCGATTGTCATAACAAAATATCAACTACATGTATATATAGTCCATTTAGTGATGAAGGCTAATCATTCTGGTTTTTTTATCTATTTGTCAATGTTATGGTACAATTGTAGATTCCCAAAGGTAATTTCCTGGAGTTATCTGTTTGGTTAATTTACAGTACAATCGACACACTGCCAAAATTCATTCCCCATATAAAATATGAGCTATGATTAAGAGTGTAATCATGCCGAGCCAAATTCAAGTTGTAAGAAGTTCGAGCTCAATTTAAAATTTGAAGCTTGAAACTCGATTCGAACTCGATTGAGTTTCATTTTTAAAGCTCAAATTCTATTTGAGATAAAAATCGAACAATTAGAATTCGTTCGATTAAACTTGTTTACTTAGTAAAAATTGAGTTTGATTCTCATACTCTCTTCAAACTCAATTATTTGAGCTCGAGTTCGAATTGAAATTTTTCAATACTAATTAAAAATTAAAAAAACTTGATTAAGCTCGCGAGCTATTCGAATCAAGTATTAAAATACTCAAATTTGGTTCGCTCGAGTTGCTTAAACTCGACTTGACAATGACCGAGTCGAATTTGAGTTTTTTTTTTTAACCAAATCCAAGTAGCTTACGAGTATTAGTCTCGTTTACACCCAAACAAAAGTTTGATGAATTTACTCCTTCACTGAGTGTTGTATAATTAAAGAAGGGTAATGCCATAATACGATGTATTTCTACTTCTTTTTTTTTCCTTTTCATTATTCTCCTTAAAATGTCTGCGACAGAAGATTCAGTCCATCTTCAGTAGTCAGCAGGACTGAAGGCATCCAAGGCAAGACATTTTAGGCTCTAATCAAGAGCTCATATACATTACTGTTATTATCCCCACTAACACGCTTCAACATTTCAAAGCTTCTACGACTTCCTAAGAAATCAATTCGTTTGAAAGTCACATATCCAGATACTGCTGTCTCTTTGCTAGAGTACACTGCTCGAAGCCGGTCAGCATGCCTCGAGTCGGTGTGAATAGCAGCTTCTATTTCATGAGCTGACATGTTCTCCTACGAAGGAGCAGCAACATGAAAAAAAGGGAAGAAAAAAAAAGTTCGGGTAAAGATTGATTGCCTCCATGAAAAATGCAATATTTGAACATGTTGCATGAACAAATATATTATGAACCTGATTTATAATTATAGTTGCATATATAACCCGGTTAAGCACACAAGTCATACCTGATAAAAGGCATAGATATAATCCAAAACCTGCAAACATGTAAAGCCATTATCGCTGAAATATGTCCGTGAAGAAGGCCCCATCTCAGAAAATCGATCAACCGGAAATAGTATTGTAAGAAAGTGGTTTTTGAATATCAACTCGTTTTTCTCACTGCAAACAACTTACAGATAACAGATGGGAGTGAGAAGATGCACTAATTAAATTAAAACATGAAAAAGAACAATGGGACAAATCTCTATAATGGCAGAGAGAATGATCAATCACCTTTCCGTAAGTGACCGGATTAAGTTAGTAAATGAGGCCCCAGAATCCTTCTCATCTCCATTTGCATCAAAGAATACAGATTGATGCTCACTAACATCTTCACCACTGAAAGAGTCTGTGTAGATAGAAGCAGTTGATGTTGGCTCAGAAACTGACCAACAAATTGAATCCAGAAGACTGCTTGGGCTTATTGGACGAATTGGGGTTTGACAAGTCTGAAAGAAAACAGATGTTCAAAGAAATGCATAATTCACAACAATAAATTGAAATCATTTCAATACCCACATTCCAGAAAGAAAGCATAAGTAGGTTTACATGCTTGTGTTGCACAAACTCAAGGGTAGTAATCAGCTGCAATCTTTTGCAACTTACATTGCATGCATGCTGTAGGATAAGGACCCTCCATAGACTACATGCTATAATATGAAATATGGGAAACCACTGATTGTCAAACATGGACAAGTCAATCATACTCAGTTTTGAGCAAGCCCGTAAGTACCTTTTAGCCTGCCTCCAGCTACTCAGAAGTCAATCAATCTGATAGCTAATATCATTTTGGCAGTGTGCTTCTTATATGCATTTTGATGAGCAAGAAACCATGGTGTAGTTAACCCTCCAACCATTCCATGCCTCCCACCCAAATGCCCAAGGTTCATCCAGCTAAAGTTTCTTCCATGCAATAGAATTTACAGTTAAGATGATTTACTGTAGTCTCTCGGGCTTATATATACTATAGTTCAAATTTTAACCTTAACCAAGGAAAAAATTGATGCCTAACCACCCAAGTCATGAATGAGGTATGGCTTAAAATGTCCGGGGCGCTTTTGTGTGAGAATAACAAGCATGAAAGGATACGCCCACGTTACTATGAAACCCTAGGAAATACCAAACATGACTAACCACTTGCCTGCATACGATGACTGCGACGATTTCTAACCCCAGTTTTAGCTAAATGTACAATCTGCTGCCTCTCTTCATGACTTGCAACCACCCAAGTCATGAATGAGGTATGGCTTAAAATGTCCGGGGCGCTTTTGTGTGAGAATAACAAGCATGAAAGGATACGCCCACGTTACTATGAAACCCTAGGAAATACCAAACATGACTAACCACTTGCCTGCATACGATGACTGCGACGATTTCTAACCCCAGTTTTAGCTAAATGTACAATCTGCTGCCTCTCTTCATGACTTGCATTCCTTCTAAAGCTTTGAGTATCTTGAGCTAAATTAGCCTCATTATTTTCCTATTAAAACAAAGGTGAAAACTTAACATTAGCATTACACTCAGAGAAGGTAAAAATAAATAAATAAATCAACAGACAAACATTATGCGAGCATCGTTTAATGAATTACACAATCAAAACTGACGAATGTAAAGGGTTGAAACCAAAGCTGAACCTAATTAGCAGAAATTGATGACTTGACCCCAAAATGGAGACTCTAAAAGGCCAATACTCAATAGCTTAACAAAAAAAAAAAAATTCTGTTTCTGAATCAGTGCAAACATGAGCTTATCTATTAAAGAGTTCATCTTTAAATCATCCATCAGTGCTCAATTATAGTCTACTTCATCCACACATCTTCAAATTTTTTTCTAATGTTTAGATCTGTTCGCTTTTTTCATATACAATTATTCATTCTTGGCCCTATTCCCATCACCCTGACAACTAAATATGTCCAGCATCACAGGAAAGCAATAACATGACTCTTTTGCTATCATAGAACTCAAATGAGTTCAAGTGCCATTATCATAAGAATAAGATAGTACTATCTAGAATTCTAACAGCAATGTATTCAAAAGTACCCCTCCTGCAATGCCATTCTGAGAATTTTCAAGCACTGTCCCAATCTGCCTAGCCAAATCAGCAGACATGTGAACAAGCCTCTGCAGATTCCTATCCTTAGCCGTTTTCAGGACCCACAATGGCTGAGACATGTTAAATATCAAATCAGTTGCAGCATAACAAACATTGATTATTCTTATGAGTTCTATACATATTGCTCGTGATGACATCATATGAAACTGGGAGAACAAAAACAATGTCAGAATCAAAACCATTATGATGATGATGCACAAAATACCCTGTTTCCATAATACAATGCAGAAGCACTCACCGTAACAATGTTGTTAGAGTGGCCAATATATCGATGGATAGAATTCCCTTCACACACTACATGACTTGCACTGCAACCAACAAACCATCGATCTACCATCGTGGTCCCTTCTTTAGACGCTGCCTCAAGAACCTATCAACATATTAAATGTCTCAAAAATTGCTAAAAGCAACATACAAGTCGAGCAAACTAAAATAGTGAGTTATTTACCAGTCTTGCACTGATATACTGTGACACACCAAATCTATGGCCTCAGTTTATGAATTACACCATGCAGAAGATGCAACATATTCTAAACTAGCATTTCAAAGAGGAACATTAATTTTAAGCAGCATATTGAATGTTACCTTATTCCGTAGTTCATATGAAATATCAGAATCGATGTACATGGTATGACCAGATAGCATTAAGTCCATACTTTTATTAGGGACTCCTCCAGAAAATCGTACATGTGGCTTTTCTATCATGTCAGTTTTCTTGGCTTCATGAAAACCGGCAGGAAGACATGAACTTTCGGAAGCAGAAGACCCAACAAGCCGATTCAACTCATTTACACGTGTGCTATGTTCCCCAACACCCTTCACAGTGTAGAGTGATTCACTTAACCTTACTGCAGTAAATGGAGAAAAAATGGTTTTTATATACTAACAGAAATCAAATTAGCTCTCAAATTTCCTTTACTTTTCAAAAATACTCAAATTCTGCTACCCCTAACAAGGCAAGGTTTCAATTCCTTAAATTACTAACAAAGATGAACACTCCCTAGTCCCTACAACCATGTAAAGTACCCCCACATAGAAGTCATTTATCCACAACTAAGATGTACATAAGCAAGATGCAAAAACTGCACCTCAGAAGTTTCACCCTCTGATACCTAAAAAACTGGAGAGACTATAAGCTGGTTGTTTCTGAATTATACAATTCTTTCATAGAATTTGAAATAAATAAGGCACTTGGAGATTCCAATTAAGAGTTCAAAAATCAGCCACATAACAATAGCATAGTTTCATAAAGATACAGACCATGTTAGTAAAACATATCAACTGCAAGCAGCATTCTGGCTCAGTAACTGGTAACATAAGGCATTCTTATTGCTGACTCTTACCCAAATTCTGAAATCTATTTCTTAAACAGAATATTAGGAGGATAATGTAGTTAGAATTTTCATATTGGACAAACTTGTAACAGTTCAGAAAGAGCATATCCTTAATACAGCAATAAAACATAGCACAACAGTGAAGTACGAAAGGAGAAGTAGCCTAATCTTACCACTCCTCTTGACACTATCCACAAACCATCCAAGTGTAACAACGAAAAGACCAATTCTTGATCCATGTTTTAAAGCATGCTCAAACTTACGTCCGCTAACGCTGTAACTAATATTAAGGTTGACAGAACTATTGCACCAGTAGAAACAATACATAGATAGGAAACCTTATTATCCTCATCATACACACAATATCCATCTGGCAATTACAATAGTGTCAGAAAATTTTAATTATATTGGTCCTACTCTTTTCTCTTTATTTCAAAATCAGCTAAGTTTCAAATTATGCCAAAATCTAAAGTAATTTAAAATAATAAAAAATGATAATGAGAAAGGATATCTGGACCACCAAATGGGTACATTGAGGATGTAAAGTAGGACTATATTGACCACCTAATCTCTCCGTTGCTTCCATAACTTGTTTCCTTGCTTCTGCACACAAACATGAATTTCATAATGAAAAAAAAAAAAAAAATCAAAGTTTTAACATATACAATAGCAAAATAAGATGAGCTCAATCAAAATTCAAGTACCCAGAATCAAAATCATACGAGTTTTAATTAAACTCAGACAGCAGTAAACTGTAACAGTACCCAAAATGATCAAACAAAAGAAGAAGCCCAAAAAGAGTACTAAAAAGAAACAAAAGGTGGGGGGAGAAAAGGATTTCATTGAGATACAAAATTACCAACCTTTAGATAAGCCAGTAACGCAAATAACCAGACCAGAAAATGGACCGGTGGATCGAACCTTTAACGTTTCAGAGCCAAGAGAGGTAGAAGCAGGGGACATTGGTTCAAATGATTGGAAACTTCTAAACGATGGCAGTGAAGATGAGAACCCAGCAAACAACCTTGAACAACCTTTGCTGTTTATCACTTCCACCCTGTTAAGACCACCCATGTTTTTCTTTTATTGACCTCGAATTTTCAGACAAAGATTCAAACATTATTCAAAAAAAAAATATGAGCAAATGAATTTAGATGAACCCAAAGAAAGAAAACTTTAAATAAGTGAGTCAAAAGAATGTAAAGAGAAAAATAAGGAATCTTGAATGATAAAAAAGAGGAATCAAATAAGGAAAGGAAAAAAGGTAAGAGAGTGGAGGGAAATGGGAATCAGAGATTGAAGACAAAACGAGGATTTTTATTATTTTGCAGTATGTTAACTTATATATAAAAGGCTATAGAAAAAGAAAAGATGAATTCTTTTTGAAGGAAGTGCTTTGTTTTGGGCTATGCCATAGCCATAGTCTCATAGAGTAGAGAGAGAAACTTTGGGTGTTTTGGTTTTTTTTTTTTTTTTTGCTTTATTCATTGAGTGTTCTTTTGAATACTAACCATTTCAAAGTTTGCAGAGCAAAAAAGCCAGCCCAGCCAACTATCCACAGCACGGGACAGTTTTCTAATTTTTTGGGGGGCCAACTTTTTTCTCTTTTTACTGTAAATTTCTCGTGCTTTCAAAAGTTCGATCCTTTTCTTTTTTCTCCAAAACGGGCTTGTGATTTCATTCAATTTACGAATGTAACATTACCTTAAGTGCATCCAGCCAGGGCTCCACCAGGGTTGAGGCCCCCCTACCTTAAGTGCAAATGGCGGCAATGATTTGAGTTTTTAGCCGGTTACGATTTGAGAAAGGTGATTTGAATCCTACTCTATTATGTGATAGTAGAGAGAAGAAATCATAAATGAAATGTTCAGGATCAATCACAAAACGATATTTTAATGCGGTGAAATACTTTTCATTAAGAATCCAAATGAAACAATAAGAATTTTGACAATATTTTAGTATTTATTTTTTGTGGTGAATTGTGATGGTGAGTTTGTAAATGTTATGAAATTTAAGCAGACCTGTTTATTTCATAGGTATTTTGCCTGGTTTTTCCTTACCACTACTCTTTTTTTCTCACAACTTGAAATCCAAAAGATGCCCTTTGTGGCCTTACTAGTTTTGTTTTTAATGTACCATTTTCCTCTTTTTTTTCACCTCACTGGTCACTGCTATAATTCCCATGATTTTTGAATGATTTTGATGTGACCCCTTTTTCTCTTACTAGACAAAAAAAAAAAAATTGGCACAGAGAGGTTATATTAGTCTGGAAATAAAAAAAGTGATGGTAAATATTTGGATTCGAATATTTAGATTTATTGGATATAATTTTTTTTAAAATGATTATATGAATTAATTGGATTAAATTTTAAAAATTTTATAGACATTTTTAATACATAACAATGGTATACTTACACTCATTTTTGATAAATAAAGTATATGATTGAAACACATTAAAGTACTGGATAGTTTCTTGCTTCTTTTGAATTGAAAGTTAACTGTTTTGGTTTGATTCATTGTTAATAGGAACTTAATCATGTAACAGAAGATAAAATATTTTTAATTAAGAATACATTTTAAATAATAAAAGGGTATTTTTCCAATTTAAATACAAGTGACCAACAAGCAGCTATATATATTTTTTCTCTCTAAGTTATACGTGAGACGCAAGACCTTTGAATATATATACATATATATATATATATATATTTCTCTCTAAGGTATGATAAAGAATTACAGAAGCTATCCCAAGAAGTGATCCAACAAGCAGCTAACCATGTAGTATTGTCTTTGCTTCCTTTTTATTTTGTATGTACTCAATTAGGGGGTGATCGGCCTCAACTACTAGAGACACCTAAACTTAAGCAGTAAGCTAATTTTGTAGTTTTAGATCAGTCAACGCCTAAACAGATCATGAAACTTTTCTTTAAGCCTCTTAATCAAGAAAGATCATCAAGTTACTAAAGGATAAAAAAAAAAAAAGACAAGATGAAGTCAATGGAGCTGTCATTTTCCATGAAACAAAAGAAACCCTCCCCAGTTGGGGTTTTAGTCTTCTTCTTTTTTTCTTCTTTTCTTTGAACTTTAATACTAGTAGATTAGATTAATAGGATGAACTTGGGCTGGCTAGGTTAATGAGGTTTATAAAGGTGAACCATGCCTGCAAATACGGCTGTAAAACAGTAAAAGGTTGGATCAAAGGCCGAGAGATCTTAGGTTAAGAATATTATGCATTATGTTTAAGTACTCTCTCTCTCTCTCTCTCGCTCTCTCTCTCCCTCCCTCTCTCTCTCTCTATATATATATATATATTAAAGATTCACTTAACCGGTATTTATAGACACTAGTTAAAGATAACTTTTTTACCATTTTAAGAAAGTATTTTGCATTTAATATATTATTTTTATTGAATTCAAGAAAAAATAAGACATTGATTACACTTTTATTTTATGTTGTTATCTCTTCATTAAACTTGCAACTAAAATAAAGAAAATCGAGAGAATGACATAATGTTATATAAGAATTTAGACCAGACAATCCAATCCAGTGAAAACTTGAGCAACAACACCATCACCATATTGCTCACTGCATAATCCACCTTTGAGAATCAAATCCTTGAAATAAATTTCAATATTATCATTTCATGCCGTTGAACCCATTGAATCCAAAACCAGGCCCAGTATTTTGGTGTTTACAAACACAAATAAATGGGCTAAAACCCGTTAAAATGAAGCCCAAATCCATATTGATTCTGCAAAATATTCCTGAAACCAACATTACATTTGAAAAAGGAACTTTACTCTCTTGAAAGTAGAAATACATTGCTAGAGTTTACAAAGTTGTAAGAAGAAACAGATTTTGATGAAAAACAAAGATGATCAGGTCTTTTATTCATTAAACCAAAAACAGAGGGAGGGGTACATAACATTAACCCAAAAGAAACTTATGTATACAATCCAAAGAGGAAAAGTATCAAAAGTTCCTGAGAGATACATACAAGTGAACCCAAATACTGGGTGAGAACAAAACAGAAACATATATGAAGGGGTCCGACTGAAACGGCTACAAGTAACATTGTTACAAGTCCACGCTTAAAATCCTCGAAAAGAGCTCGAAATAATTGATAATACTCCCCCTTCATGTTAAGGAAAATTTGGGTTCCAATGCTAGTAGTATGCTATCAGTCATTCTTCTTGGAGGCCAATAATTTCCTGGCAATATCAGATTTTAATTTGCAGCCCATTGAGAAAGCTTCATGAATGAAAGCATCAATTTCTTGCTCCTTTTTCTCATGCACGTAGAAAGCTATAAAGGCAAGTGGAAGTCCTGCAATAATACACCCCAAAATTAAACAATCAAATATTCGTTTTTGGTTGCAGTGAGAAAATGATAAAGAAAAAGCTTATCCAAGGAAATAAGTTGATGACACTGCTTTATCAAGAACTGCAGTGAGAAAATCATTACATGTTTCAGGCTAATTTATGTAGGACAGGCAACATTTGCTGTCTGGACTACTAAATGTTTCTCCCATGTTCTCCCATGTTCTCTTTGCAGGTGCCTAAGCATCTGTTCCAGTGTGTGTGTGTCTATGAGAGAGAGAGAGAGAGAGAGAGAGAACCTATGACAAACATAGTCCGAAGTGATATGGCTCCAAGGAAGCTAAGAAGCAGTAAAGAGAAAACAACCTGTTTCATTGCCAGAGAAAACGTAAGTTATGTCAAATGATTAAAGCCGCCATAATTTTTCACATTAAACTGTCCAGTCCACTGTCCACTATGAACAAGATTGATATATACACAAGTAAGAACACAATAGAATCATAACAGGCCTATGGCACAGTGGCGGAGAAATGGAAGAGAAAAGAAAGGTTGGGAGTTTAGGCATAGGAGCTCATGTTTAACAGATTGAACATATCATGTATCTACTTCGTGATCTCCAAGGCAAAGAATTGAGGACCCAGTCTCAGTCCAGTAATCAATCATTCACCATTTATCTAAAAGAATATGAACTTGCAACAGAAGTGATGAGTCTAGAGGTTGCATTATCTTGCACAGCTTTTCACGAGGTGTAATCAATTTATGGTATTTAAATTCAGAAAGAGGAGAGGTTCCTGGTAGTAGACATCTAACATATTTGAAAGCATACAAATAAGAAGCAAACTAGGAGAATGATAATACCTTGAGGAACAGTATCCAATCCTTCCCCTTGCAAAGAGATTTTAAAACATTAACAACACCATTCCAGGATGAAGCCATCAACATAACAACGTCCCGTGATTTCTCTTCTGATAAGTGGAAATTTGATGCTGGAATTTTCTCTACTGTATATCCCAATCTGCACGATCAGAAAATTACATTTATATTCAGCAGCTATTGTGCTCAGCATTAGGAAATTTTGCTTGTTTAGCCTGCCGCCAATAAATAAGATCCAGAATACATAAAACCAAGCAATGTGGAAAACTCGAAAGCATCCATTGTTTTAGTTCGTCAAGACCAAAATTATGATAATCTTTCCTTTTTAAGTAACACTATTCAGATGCTTTTGCAAGAGAACCACGTTACAAAATTTTGGCAATTCGAATAATTGATAAGATTTTCCTTTTTTTAGAATTTGTGACTATCAGAAAAGAACAGGTTGACATATTGACAGCAAAGAGTGGCTAGGTATACATACATTCTATTTGGTAAACTGCCATGGATGAACAAGAAAATTAGTGACGACAAGAGAAGCTTCGAAACTGCGGTAATAATGGTAGATCCCGAAGCAATGAAGTTGTAGTAAATTGCAACCAATACTAACAGCACTGTCAGTGTCTGCCTTTTATTCTTCCAAAGTAGTGTGTCAGCAACTGCAAAACCACAGATGGTTAAGTGATGTACAACATGCACATGCACTGAATAAATATATCAATGCCATTATAAGTTTATAACATAGATTATCATCATTATCAGTATAACAGTCCAACTACTATATCAGTTGAATAACATATCTAAAGCTTGATTACAAGATTTGCACAAGATTCCTTTCTACACTAGCCCAACCACCTTTTAACCTTCAACTCACTAAATCCATCTATTTCATATCATAAATTCAACCGCCAGACAAGATTATGGGATAGGTTCTCTTTGGGTGGAACAATTTGTGTGAGAACACAAACACAAAACAAACAACTTGGTAGTAACAGAAAGAGAATAAAAGACAAGCAATAACCAATAAGCCAAAAGGCTTGTCTTCTTGGTTTCTAAGTCCAGGAAATAGAAAGAATGACTCTTTAATGAATGACATTTCCATAAACAGGAATCTCAATCTCATTAAGTCATTATATCAACCAAACCACCTTAAAGTCACAGAGCAGAAAAAAAATTAGTAAGATTACATCCTAATTCCTAAATCCTAACCCTTAAACAAATTGAATCTCGACCCTCCAAAATACTAGAAAGAAAAGAGCTGAAAAAGACATGGAGACCTGCAACAATACAATTATCAGAAATGTGAACAATGCTGCAGCACGGTGTTGCAGAGAACGAGTATGCCATGACTGATAATGTTCTTTTTCTTAACCCAAAAAAATAGATTTTGCTGCTGCATCACTAGTTAAAGCCTCTCTGATAAATTGTAATAAGAATTATAGGACAAGCCTAATCAAGTTGTCTGAACTTTCGCTAGTGGCAATCAAACTTATGACTTGTAAATTCCAAACTTATGACTTGTGAGGATGTGTCCATAGTATATTACATAAGCACATTCAGACATCATAAAAGAAGCAGGGAGAAATAAAATTACCCCTTCCCCGTCCAAGATAAACTGAAGCTCTAGATGGCCCTTCTCTCTTGGGTTGATTTTCAGCTCTCAAGTGTGAGTACGACTCAATTGTCTTCTGCAGACCATCCTGCAACATTATTAAATCACATTGTCATAAATAAACCATCAATGTAATAACTTAGACTGTATTGAATATTGTCCATACAAAGGATAGGCATTTAGATGGTTTCTATGTACAAACAAGAAAAAGCACTCATAAGTCTATGCTGTCCAATAAAATATGCTGAACTTAGAGTAGAAGAATGAGTCTGGTCAAATAAATGGACCGCTGCCATCATGATGGAACAACCAATCATGGGGAAAGCTACTTAACTGAGAAGTTTAGAAGAAATGATAAACCTAGCTGGAAAAATTAAACGTAGTTTCATTTTATATTGTCTGATATACACTGATCTACCAGTTCTAAGTCTTCAAAATAATTAAACCTAATGGAAAAAAAATGCTGCAATTAAGTACAAAAGCAGTTGAAACATGATAGAACCTCAAGTGAGACAATTGGTGAATAGCCAAGCCGATCCTTTGCTTTCGAACAATCAAAAGATCTGCTGCAAGATAGAAGTCTAACTCTTGAAGGTGTCAATTGTGGAACCTTCATGCCATATGGGCCTAATAGCCGATATGTCCACTCCACCATATGTGCAATTGGCATTATAACAATGGCAGGAATCTTTATTTTTGGCCTGAAAAGTACAGCAGTTGAGAAAGGAGGAAGACCCTAGGTATGCGCAGTTTCATAACCATCTTTATTTCCTAAATTTCCACCAAAGGGAAATGGAATTGGAAATGAATATAGTATACGGAAACAGATTAAGAATACACATAATTTGCAAAAAGTGCCTTAGTCCTCACTCCTCAGCCTCAAAATAAAAATAAAACAAAATCAACAAAAATAACATAGTAAAACAACAGTATACATACTAATAAGCAGTCTTTTGGCTTATCCGGAATTTTTTAGGATTTGAGGGGTAGGAGGAGAAAGAAAGACACACAAAAGTTAACAATCTGAGGTACTGTCGGCACCTTGATTTCAGAAGAACATATAATATTAATTGGGGGGGGGGGGAAGAAAATTGCTAATCTGAACAGTCAACCTGGATCTCGAAGAAAATCACTTAAGACTTGCTTTTACAAAGAGACAACATGAACATGATGTCACCAGAAACTTAATAAAAAAACAGTTGAAGCTAATATATATAACCAAAACGGAAGAAGAAAGAATACAAAGTACCTCTGATAGCCAAGACCTTCGAGTATTCGAGAAACAAACTCCCAAAACTTGATTGGCTCCATATTGGTTACAAAATATGCCTACCAAATCATCATATAACCACTATCAAGCAAGGAATTGAGTTTAGGAACAGAATATTAAAACCAATATCCTGATCTCTTAGCTTGGTCAACCAAATATATAGCAAGGCAATAGGATAAAAAGCATCATCTTGAAGGATTATCTGCAAAGGACTAAATACTTATGTTGTAATAGGATCTTCTAGAAAATTTTAGCATCTAGAAAGAGCATACCTTAGAAATAGAACTTCTATGCTTTGACAAATCTCTCTTTATTGGACAGCCTACTAAAATGATATTAAAGCTATAGGTAAAAACATCATATATCCCGCATACAAATCAGCACACTAAACCCTCATCTCCATTTGAGAGCAATTACAGATTGAAAAGAGCTGAAAGCCATTAAAAGAGTACCTGCCCTGCAGCTTTTTCTGCAACTTCTCCTCCGGATGCTAGAGCTCGTTCAGCACAAATATGAGCATGAGCCACATTTTCAACGTAAGTGAAATCATATACATTGTTACCATCACCAATTATGAACTGATCAATTAAAACGTAAATAAATAAGACAAATTATCAAACAGACATACACTCTAATGAAAAATTAATGAATATAAGTTACATAACCACCTTGGATTTCCCTGCCCTTGCTGCCGAAACCAAAGATGGAACCAACAACCTATCACCGGGGCCAAAAATACTACTGGGACGTATGCAACAAGTTAGAAGCCCGTTAACCCCATTTGACTTGATGACCAATGCCTCTCCCTCGGCCTTTGTAGCTGAGTATGAATCATTATGCTGGAAAAAGAAAAAAATAATCAATTGCAAGCAATAAAAAACATATACCAAATCCTACTTAAAAAAAAGACAAATAGATTGAAATTAGTACATTAGGTGGATAAGGCAAGGATTCATTCCCATTAAAGATTCCGTGAACCCCGTCGAAAACAACACTCGGAGAGCTTGTATAAATAAGCCTTTTCACTTTAAGTTCAATGCAAGCCTCAATAACATTTTTAGTCCCTGCAAATTGCAGTCAAAATATAAATAACAAAAAAAAACAAAAAACAAAAAAGAAGTTCAAATAAATCCTGAAACACTATATATTATACCTTGAACATTAACCGAATGATGAAGCTGGTAGTTATTAATCGAGGAATTAGGAGCCGCCATGTGGAAAACAACCTCAACTCCTTCCAAAGCTACAGAAAAAATTGAAAAACAATTAAAAATGAATATTACTAATAAATCGACTGGAAATAAATGCGATTTTTGAAGTAATGGAGACCTTTGAGTACATGAGCTTTGTGGCGAAGATCAGTCGAAACGTAGTGAGCACGACCGGACCGTAAAGCTTCGCCGAGGAGTCCGTTCTCCTCGTACGATTCGAGGTCAATGCTAGAAGGCAAGTCGGCGATTCGAACAGCAAACATATCGTATTTGATTAGCAATTCGACCAAATGACGAGCGGCGAAGCCTCTGCCGCCCGTTACCACGCACCATCTCTCCTCGCCCGACATTTTCCCCAAGCGCCAGCAGCAACAGGAAAGGAATGAGACGAGCTAAGAAAAAAGGAAAGGGAGAGTCGAAAATTGGAGGGATCGCGATCTGGAATTGAGAAGATTGAGCTGTGGGCGAGGCAGCGGGGCCTGGCCAACTCTTTTGTCTTTTTAGTTTTATGAGATTATTCAATTTTTTTTGTTGAATCTTGGAGTTTTCATTCTTGACAGACAGGAGGGATTCGTACGATTTTATTCTACTTTTGTGATGGAATGGAATTGCAAAAAACAAAATTGGTTTGGGTCGATTCCAGTTTCGGTCTAACCAAGGTACTTAGGTTGGACCGACCGCCACGTTAGGCAGGTTAATTTAACCGAAAAGTAAGAAGTTTGAGAAAAAAATATAGACAAATAATTTGAATGTGAGCTTTTTTTATTTATACTAATTATAATACACAATATCATCATGAATTTAAAGTTCAAGAAAAATGGACATATATCTGAGGATTTTTATTGGGAAAAAAAGTTAGTATTTTTATTTTTGAAAGCATTAGTGGTCAATTTTAAAATTTTAACTATATCAGAATATATCTTGTTTGGATTTTTTTGTTTGTTCTGGTTTATAAATAACTTAAAAATAAATACTTGTTTTCTTATTTTAACTATCAAACATTTTCTATCATAAATATATATTTCCTATTTTGGTTATTGTAATTTTAAATTCTATTATTGGATACTTATCCAAAACCATATTTATTTTTTCATTTTAAAGTTCTATATACAAAAAAAAAAATTACAATCAAACAAAACAAAATTTTAATATGTGACATAATTGCTAGTAGTATTATATTTGAATAAAACAAAAGAAATATAGTTTGAGAAAATTAAATATAAATTAGACCAAATCTATATATAATATGACTAAAAAAATTTAATAATTCCTTCTTATACCATTAATTGACCAAACTCAATCTTAATTTGGCATTTAATAAATATAGTCTACATATTCTTTAGATTAAAGTCTAAATCCTAATCATATGTAAATTGCAATTATACTTAATTTGCTTGTACTCATACTCTTTAATCTTTTAGGTATGCCTACTACTAATCTACACTGTTAGTGTTAGTTAAAAATCCCAACTTTTTTATTTTTTTTAAACTGTAAATCCCAACAATTTATTGATCATTAAAGTTGATAGGTAAAACTTTCTAAAAGTTCAAATGTGGTTATAAAAATTTGGCTACTAATTCTACAAAATAATAAGGAAATAAACCTATATATGAATTGGGTCGAGTATAAGTATGTCATTAACAACATATATATTTGTCAAAATTTAACTTAAATATTCGGATCTCAAATATTATATAGATTTGATCTTAACTTGAAAATGAAGTTCAGACCCTCCCAGAAAAACTTAATCTATATAACCAATTGATTTAAAAATAGTATAATATTTATTCATATTTTGAAAAATATATTTATCTCTAAAAAATGAAAATTCATATAAAAATAATGATGAAAAATACTATAATTTAGCAAATAAGCTACAATGTAAGTATGCAAGACAAAAAAAAAAAAAGGTAAAATATAAATCAAACTAACATATTGCACTACTTTGCCCGAGACTTTTTTTAATTTTTTTATGTTATTTATAAATAGATAATATTAAATTAAATAATATGGTAAACAATAATAATAGTTTTTATTCGAAAAAATTAATTATTTTAAACTTGAAAATCTATTTGATAAATTGTTTCTATACGTTGGACTCAACTATTTTCTAAAAAATATAACTTCTAAAGCGAAAATTTGTCAAATAATATTTTTAGATAAAAGTTAACATTTTTTTCAAATAAAAATGTGATTTGAAATAAAATATGAAATGTAGTTATATTTTATACAATATTAATAATGATGTATTTCTATTTAAGTATAACTCAAAAATAAAAATTTGGAATGTCATTGCTAATAGTTTATTTTCTGAGTTTAACTAACAAGTGTTCTTAAACAGATTATTTAAGATTAATTAATATATATTTATAATAAAAATTTTATATTAAGTATATTATTTGAAAATTTTATTTATAATTTTCAATATATTAAATAAAATATTATTTATTAGCACATTTGTTAATAAGATTCATATATATATATTTTTTTTTTATTTAATACTATAAAAGTGTAGATAAGTTTAGACAACTTATTTAGGTCATGGGCCTTTGTTAGGGCTTGGTGGAGCCAGCACTGCCCCAGCCCATTATGATTTGCCATAAATTTTTTGTTAGGTTTTTTCTTTTTAAGGAAAGGCGGTGGGCTATTTTCCCTCCAATTTGTCCCGTGAAAATTATTCAAATGCTAACCCTCCCGAAACCCAAAATCCAGCCTTTTCCATCTCCGGTCACGCTCCTCTGATTCATCTCCGACTCATCTCCCAAACATTAAGCAATGATCTCAAGATCCTCTGCATCCCAGTTTATCTACGCCGCCGCTGACGACGACGATTTTCAAATTCCCCCAACTCAAACCCTTTCATCTTCCCTAAAACCCACCTCACACAAAAAACCCCTCAAACCCTCCAGCACTCCTTACCCTCCTTTCAAGAAACCCAAACGCCCCGTTAACCCTGGAAAAGAAAACGCCGCCGTTTCCACCATTCCAACAACCCGATCCGACGATCCCCCCGATCTCGACGATACATGCGGCTTGGATTTAATACCTTCTAGCATCGATTGTAGTTTTAATTTGACTTCTGCTCAAAATAGGGAATCTGATTTTGTAAAATGTGATGAGAAGAAAAAGGAGTTATTGGAATTGACTAAGGGTTATTTGTGTAATTCCATAGAGTCGAGATTAGTAAGGCCGATATCAGAATTAAGCGAGGGATTCAGAGAAGATTTTGAGGAAGATAACGAGCTTGAAGAGTTACTTAAGCTATGCCATGAAGTGGAAGAAGAAGAAGATAATGGAAAAGAAAAGGAAAGAAATGGTGTAGACGACGGTTCATTTGAGTGTCCGCTTTGTGGGGTTGATATTTCGGATTTGAATGAAGAGCAGCGGCTAGTTCATACCAATGATTGTCTCGACAAAGTGGAGAATCCGGCTCGAAATGTAAGTTCAATAATCATCTTCCTATGTTACTTGAAAAAATATAGTAATGTTTATTTGCATTCCCTTGTGGTAAAGTGGGTTTTTGTTGTACATGATTAGTTACTGTAACAATGATTTTGCAGGTTGTGGTTCCTCCTAGTGTTGACAGGGAACTTCAATGCCTTCCTGAGGTTGTCGATGATCCCCCTTTGTCCCCTCGACAAGTTGTTGATGTCTCCCCTGTTGTTAATTGGCTAAGTGGTCTTGATTTAGCACGATATGCTGATGCTTTTGTCCGAGAAGAGGTTGATTGGGACACTCTAAAGTGGTTGACTGAAGAGGTATGCTGCTTAGACTGTCACTTGGATACTCGTATTAGGTATATATATATATACTTCCATATTGCGCGGGGAATTTTTCATTATTCTCCTTTTATTTCGCGTTTCCAAGATTGACATCTGCATAAGCACATATTAGAAAAATGAAGAACAGGGATATCACTCTAAAATAGGAAATAGTTTAGGAATGTGGATTTCACCAGAATTGTTGTGGATAAGAAATTATCCTTGTGGTAATTTAACATAGAGACTGTTTTTAAAAAATTATTTGTGATAAGCATGAGGAGTTGCTAAATATGAAATTTTTGATTGGAAATTGCATAATGTCCTATAATCATGAAAGCTAGTATATTTTTCTGAATAGTATGAAGTCATCTTTGTTGTTGGTCCCAGATTGTCGTGCTGTTGTTTTATATACATTTCTTTTTCCTTTTATTTCATATCAGTTTCACATACCAAAACATGTTTCACTTGACAAAAAACCCTTTCTCCTCCTTGTTTTTCTTCTTCTGCAGGATTTGCTCAGCATAGGTGTTACTGCACTTGGCCCTAGGAAGAAGATTGTGCATGCTCTTAGTGAACTCAGAAAAGGGGGCTCCTATGCAGCTGAGACACATGTGGGTTATCCCAGTCATGAAAATGGATTAGCCAAAAGCAACAGAGGAAAGATGCAAACTGAGCTTTCTAATGTTACAGATGATGAAACTAGTAAACCAGCTGCAAACAAGTTAATTACAGATTATTTTCCTGGCTTGGTATCTGATAGGAAGAAAGTTTGCACCCCACCAAGAGGACAGCATAAATCAGGCAAAGGTCATTCAGGTTCTGGTCGTAGACCTCTGCAGAAAAATCATGTTAAAAATAGAAAACTAAAAGATATTCCCTCATGGTGTTGTATTCCAGGGACACCATTTCGAGTGGTAATGGTCCCCATCTGTTAATAACCATAATTTTTCAGCTAATGCTTATTGATAACAAATAATTCTACTGCCAGCATGAGCTTTTATTTCTCTATATTACACTATTTTGCAGACACCCTATAACTTACATGGTTTCTTTTGTATTGGTACAATCTACTAGTTAAGTACAGATATATTTCCTTTTATGGAGCTATTTGATACCTAACTGTTAACCATGCTTTAGAAGATAAATTTAATACTTTCCCCCATCTTATTTTGATGCTTTGCTTCTTTTGGTGGTTCTTAAGTTTATTCTACTTTACATTCAGGATGCTTTCAAATACCTTAGAGGAGATTGTTCCCACTGGTTTCTCACGCACTTCCATATGGACCGTAAGTTCAATAATAATTTTCTCATTCAAGTATATTCTCAAGTACATAGCAGGAAACTATTTGAATGGTACTATAGGGGTGACTGTGGTTTCAACATATCCCTTCTTTATTTGCCAATCACTACTGAAATATGATGTATAGCAGACTTAAATGGGCTTTCAATGTTTTCCCTTTTGTTTTATGTAGTATGATGCACATAATTCTTCTGCTGGTTTTTATCTTTTTTGGCTTTTCAGACTTTTATATCTACTTAGCCAGTTTCGTATTTTCATAGAAATTCCCATTAGAGACCTGCTAATATGCAAACTAAAATTGAATTTCTAATAGTTGCAGACTTGCAGCAATAAGAACTTCATTCTTACATTCTGTGTTTATTTTTATGCATCTTCCTTTACATTATCATTTCTCAAATAACGACTTTAGTGGGCAACTCTCTAAGTGGCACCCAATTAAACTGTTAGGGTGGAATGATCTGCTATAGTATATATTTTTTTTCATTGAATCAATTTCATTACTGATGTGAAAGTGAACTGAAGAGAATCTTTTCCTTCATGCTTTACCTTTCGATTTCTTATATTGACTTTAATGTGCAGCATATCCATGTTCATTGTGTTCTATTGTTATATTGGATAGTGCAGCAACTCCATTAGCCTGAACTGGGTATATTGCAATACTATTTTATTCTTTGCTCCATGAATAATAATCTGCTAAAAGTTTGGAGTCTTTGGACCCAGAGTGGATCATATGTGGGAACAGTAGTTTAGAGAAACTGCACCTATGGTCCTAAATAACAGCTTATGATATTACATTCAGTAATGCTTATACATGCTTTGCCCTCTTCCATCAGTGAAGCCAAGTAGGTCCGCAACCATTTGATGCCCTCTTGCAGAGGCACTCTTCAATTGCATGCTTAGCCTGAGTGTCTGTAAGCATTTAGAAGTTGAGTTTTTCGGTTCATAATCCTCTACTTTGGTTTTCCTTAGCAGATTATCAAGGTTTAACAAGGTCTTTTCGTCATGGTAAAATTTACTGCTCCTCAATCACAGCACGGCTTGTAAATTTGAAGCTTGGAATCCCATGGGAAATGTTGCAAGTTTTACCCCTCAATCAAAAGATCAATATTTCTGGTATTTACATAACATGCTTGGATGCAAATCATTGCCCAGGATCCATCATGATACTCTTTGAGCCACCAAATGGTAAGGTGTGGTCTTCACTGAATTATTGAGATGTTTTATCATCATTTTGCATGTGATCTGTCTTCCTTTTTCCTCTGAAACTAACTTTGCTTTGTTTATGTATCTAGGCTGTTCTACACACAGGAGATTTTCGCTTTAGTGAGGAAATGGCAGGCATGTCTCTTTGGCATGCCTGTCCTATAAATACTCTCATCCTTGATACAACTTACTGTAATCCTCAGGTTTGTCTTTGTATCAATAATTCCATTGCCCTTGACAATAAATTGGTTGCAATTTACTTAAATGATCAGTATTTTTAAATGGCTGCATTAACCTTGATGATTGTTTCATGATTTTTCTTTTGATATTTGTGTCTGTGGCGTAGATCAAATAATGTACTTATTAACTTATAGCAATCTCCTCATTAAATGCTTTATGCCAACTTAAACCAAAGTTGTGTTTTTATATCTAGGGTTGACATGTTTGTAAGTACAATCTTTGAATACAAGATTTTATATTTAAAATAGTTTTCTTGAACTTTCCACGGAATAGATTTCTCATTATGTAATTTAAAAGTATAACTTTGTATAATTGTTTAGTTTTTTCATCTATAACTAAATAAAATTTATTCTCATGTCATGATGTCAATCAGTATGACTTCCCAAAGCAGGAGGCTGTAATACAGTTTGTCATTGAGGCAATCCAAGCAGAGGCTTTCAACCCTAAGACACTTTTTCTAATTGGCAGCTATACAATTGGTAGAGTTTCCACTTCCTTTTCTTTCACTTGCACAAATACATACTTCCCCTTTGGTGGATATATATTGAAGAGAAACAAAAAGCTGCCATGATTCTTGTTATGTTCATTAATCATTATAGTCAAAAGTTGTAACTTTCTTAAGCCTTCTCTTCCAAAGAGATTTCCAGTCTATATTTTGGTTTTAAAGTATTAAATAAAGGCCTGCACTTATAACAGTCTCAGCTTTTATAAAACAGGAAAGGAAAGGCTATTCTTGGAGGTAGCACGTGTCCTTCGTAGAAAGGTTTACATCACTGCAGCAAAGCTCCGTATCTTGGAATGCTTGGGGTTCTCTGAGGAAGATATGCAGTGGTTTACATTTAATGAACAGGAAAGCCAGATCCATGTTGTCCCTATGTGGACACTTGCAAGTTTCAAACGACTGAAACATATATCTAATCAATATGCGGTGAGGAACATGCAGTATTTCACCTTATTCTTTTTCTTTCATGAGATAAATAGACGTAAATGAGAAAGGAGTTTGCTATACCTTGAGAAATACTTCACTGAAAGTAGTGTAAACCCATTTTCTTAAAAGCTGGAAATGTTGAGATTATCTGCTGTGAAATTAATATGTCAAGTTATATAGTACTTTTAACTCAAAAGTAGGAAAGGTGAAGAAGATGGATCAGATCCTAGGATGCATGAAAAGGATTAGCTTAATGAAGTATTTTTAACATGAATGCTTGATGGTTTGACACACTTTGCACCTACTTAGTTTCTCATTGTCAGTGTCACATTTATTAGGAAAAGGAATTATAAGACTCACATTATATATATATATATATATTTATTATATATGTATGTATTTTTGAAAGAAACATTATATATTTTTAATGTATTTCATAAATAGTTTGTAGCGGGAATTTGTGATTTCCTCTTTACAGGGAGAATTTCATTTGTTAAATTCTAAATAATCTTACTAGTACAAAGAGAATATCAAGTTGTGCTGCAACAACTATATAACATGAGATACATTGTAACTTTTGTTTGAAGTCATTTTACATAGCAATGTTTTGATTTTGTAGTATGGTTTTTCTTTATAGTGGTAGTGAGCATATGCAACTATTTATAGATTGTGTGCGTGTCTTCTTGTCAGCGTCGATTCAGTCTGGTAGTTGCTTTCTCTCCCACGGGTTGGACATTTGGTAAGGGGAAGAAGAAGAGTCCAGGGAGAAGGTGGCAGCAGGGTACCATCATAAGGTATTTGTCCCATCCATTATCTGTTCTTGAAAAGAAGTCTATTTCAACTTCCAAGCCTTGACCTGCTTGCTTTCTCTACTGGGAAATAGTATTCCATTAATAATATTGTTTCTTAAATGGAATACCTATATTTTACCATTTCATTTTGGAATAAAAGAACCTACAATGTGGCGTGTGCTTTAGGTTTGCCATGTTTGATTTCAGCCTTAATGTTAACATAATTTTTCATGAGATATACATGGTGCCATTTATCAGAAACGTAAGATGCCACTTAACATGCAGAAGTGAACCTATGCAGGATTAAAATTTTGACTAGAGAAATATTATTTGATGCTATTTTCCAGGTATGAAGTGCCATATAGTGAGCATTGCAGCTTTACAGAGCTTAGAGAATTTGTGAAACTTATATCTCCCGAAAACATAATACCAAGTGTAAATAATGATGGACCAGATTCTGCTAAAGCCATGATATCCCACCTGCTGCCTTGATTTGTTCTCCACTTGGTCTCCCAACTCTCAAGTAGTAGCACTATGTCTTTTTGTACTAATTGGTTGCAAGGTAAAACTAATATATATTTTGAATAGATTAAATTATAAACTGTTAAACATGTCTTAAAGTTTTAACTGTATAGTTCATAAATTCAATAAGAACCATAAGTTTGCTTGTTTTCGTATTATGAAATATGAGTGCTGTTTTTTCTTTGAAGAAAAGCCATGTATGTATTTGTATTTGTATTGTATGCTATATATGTATTATATTCTGTTGCTCCATTTGCTGGCACAATTCAGATAAACTATCCTCACCACTTCAACCTGTTGCTCCAAGCAGTATTTGCTTCTTTAAGTGCTACCTATTGCTTGTTACCAATAATTTTACACAGCCCTCCTCAGACTGCTCTTTGATCGCCTTGACCTAACCATTAGTAAATACCTTGGCAAAATACCCAGCAAAGTATCAACAAAGGCTACTCCAATGACAAACAGCAAATTTAATCTACATGTTAATATGATTAAAAGACGACCAGGTGCAATGTTTACATTTGCTGGACGACATTACTACAGTTTCTAAAACTTTGACTGTGGGCAGGCAGGAAGGGCATAGATAGCCTTGAAGCATTTGCACTCTGCCAAAACCAAGCACCTCCTCCAGGCATTCCAACCCGTTGCTGCAAAATTGGATGGAACTTGACTAGACCACCTTCTTCCCCCCCAATCCGCCCAGCCCCTGCTGCTCCTGGAATATTATATTATTCTGGGGTGATTCCAGCCCGCGTGCCGCTGCAATTTGTCGATCCCGTTGCACCAATATTTGGTGGAGCTTGAAAATGTGAAGCATTTTCACCATGCTGTCCCGCTGCTCCTATTCCAAATCTTGAACCACCATAAGGTGGAAGCTTGATTCTGTGGAGTTTCAGTTCCTCTGCGCCTACCTGCTCCTGCAGTGGAATTGGGCGGAGCCTGATTATACGAAGCACCATAAGATGGAGCTTTTTTTTTTTGGATAAGTAAAATTTTTTATTCATCCAAATCAGCACTAAACTGCTACAAAAAATACAACTGCATAAAGTAGTCAATTGTCATCTACCTACTCAGGGTGTCAAAACTAAGCCCCCACGACTCACATAGCATTTTATTAACAGGATCACTAGCTACATTATTCAAATCCATCAGTATGTCTCGAACTACACTGGTAATGAAGTGAAATAGTTCTTGCTCATGCTTTCCTTGTCCTCCATGTAATCTTCTGTTCCTTTCTTACCAAATGAAGTAAATGTAAGCATTCCATGCTAGCCTCAAAATGACAGAGATCAAAGCCTTACCCTTTAGTCTCGTAACAGCCCAAGCAACTTCTTCTTGCCATGTACCCACTGCCTTTGAGATGCCACAAGCCAGCAAAACCCTCTCCCATAAGTGTTTTGAGTAACCACATTGGAAGAAAATATGGTCCCTGGTTTCCTCTTCTGCCTTGTAAAATAGGCATTCAAGGATAATCTGTCCACCCCAGTGTTTCATTCTGTTTCTTATAGGCAGCCTATCCTGGATTGCCAACCATGCAATAATAGAATGTCTGGGGATGAGGAATTGACACCAAACCAATCTAGGCCAGTCAACTTTGTCTTGCTTGTGCCTCAACTCCTTCCAAACCAAGACAACTTTGTAGATTGAATCTTGTTCTCTCCATATCCACCTATCTCCTTGCTGTTGCATGAACATGAGGGTAGTGTCTCTCATTTTCAACAGTTTCTTCCAACTCCAACTATATCTCTGAACGGAGGTAATCTGCATTACATTCCTCCCTTTAAGAACATAAGCTTCAATCATGCAACCCACAACGAACCAACTTTGGTGAGGATCAACCAAAGATTCCTTAATATGCAAGCGGTGTTCCAGCTGACCAGATCTTTCAAACCAAGCCCCCCTTCATCCTTCGGATGGCAAACTGTCTGCCAACTAACTTTGGTTCCTTTTGCATTTCCTTTTCTTCCCTTCCAAACGAAAGCACTACAGATCTGAGTAACTTTCTTTACAACCTTCTTGGGCAATATCAAATTCCTGCACCAAAAGTTTTGGATGCTAAAGATGACAGCCTGGATAAGTTGGAGTCTACCAGCATAGGATAAGTGCTTCACTGCCCACCCCTTAATTCTTTGGGTGACTCTCTCAACTAAAGGATCACAATCCTTTTCACTCAGCCTTTTTGTGATCAAAGGTACTCCTAGGTACCTAACAGGGAGGGAGCCAAGCTTGAACCCAATTTTAGTGACCATCTCCTACTTCGCTACTTGGCTAATTCCAAAGCAAAATAATTCACTCTTCGAGGGGTTTAATTGCAAGCTAGATATGTGATAGAACACATCCATAATGTTAGTAATGGCCTCAACAGAATCTAGTTGCCCTTTAGCAAATATCAGTAAGTCATCTGCAAAGCATAGATGTGTGAGATTGAGTTGCTTGCACTTAGGGTGATAAGAAAAGACCCCGTGAGCTGCAGCTGTATTCAAGAGACTAGACAACACATTCATTGCAATGACAAATAGGTATGGAGAGATTGGATCTCCCTGCCTAACTCCTTTGGCACCTGCAAAATAGCCAACAAGTCCCCCATTAACAGCAACAGAGAACATAGGGGTGGTGACACATCCATTCAACCAGTCAATGAAAATGTTAGGGAATCCCATGACTGATAGTACTTGAGTAATGAATTTCCAATCCAAGGAGTCAAATGCCTTCCTTAGATCAATCTAGGGGACATGTTGGACTTGTGGTAGCCATAAACAAGCTCCTGGGCCAATAATACAGTATCAACAAGGTTCCTCCCCTCTACAAAAGCACTCTGGTTGCTAGATATGATAGCTGGCAAACACTTTTTCAGTCTGTTAGTCAAGATTTTAGTGATGCATTTATAGATGGTTGTGCAACAAGAAATAGGCCTGAAATCAGACATGCTGCTGGGATTAGGGACTTTAGGGACCAGAGTGATGATGGTTGAATTGAAAGCTGGCAGCATATTCCCAGTTCTGAAATAGTATTGCACAGCTTCCACCACATCTTGCCCTACTATGCTCCAGGAACTTTTGAAAAAATGAGCAGTATATCCGTCAGTCCAAGTGCCTTATTGCCATTTAGCCCAAACATGGTTGATTGAATCTCCTGCTAAGTGACAGGTGCAGCCAGCATGTCTTGTAACTCAGTGGATAAAACGGTTTGCAGCAACTCCCTCAAGAGGCTATCTGGGCAATCAATAACAGTGTGATCAATAGTACCCAAAAGCTGTTGGTAATACTGCACAGCTTCAGTGGATATTTGTGAAAACTCCTCCAGCCTGTTACCCCATAAGATGGAGCTTCACTATTTTGGTACGGAGACAAAAAAACTTGCGACATTTCAAATTTTCTTCCTTAATTATGCACTGATAATATGTGATGAATTTTACAGTTCAATGATAATTTTGAAAAATTCATGGTAACTAGTCGAAGAATCAAGATTAATTAGAGTACTTTTTTCTATTTGATAAAAGTTAAAAAAGAAAACAGAAGAAATATAGATGCTGAAGATGAAGAAATAGTGACGATTATATGGCAACGTGAGGAATAATTGCATTGCCTGCTTTGACTTTGAAAATATTTGGTTGGCTACAAACTATTACTACTACTAGTCTACTGCTATCCTATATATATATATATATATATATATATATATAAGTTTATTTTACACATATAAAAGCACATTAATGATATAATAAGTATATATCAAATTAGATATTTTTAAAATAAATTTATATATTAAATGTTTTTTTATTTTGGTATAAAATTATATTAAATGTTATCAAAACTATTACAAATGTTATTAAAATTATATTAAAGGTTACCAAAATTATCTCCAATATTATTAAAATTATATCAAAGGTTACCAAAATTATTTTAAGAGTTACCAAAATTATATCTATAGTTATCAAAATTATACCAAAGTTACCAAAATCATATAAAAAGTTATTAAATAAAATTATATCAAAAGTTACTAAAATTATAAAAAATGTCAAAATTATATCAAAAGTTATCAAAACTAAATTAAAGGTAACCAAAATCATATAAAAAATTATCAAAATCATATCAAAGGTTGTCAAAATTACATCAAAAGGTTATTAAAACTATACCAAAAGTTATCAAAATTAATACAAATGTTATCAAAATTATATCAAAGGTTACCAAAAATATTGGAAATGTTATTAAAATTATTACAAAGGTTATCAAAAAATTTACACAGGTTTTCAAAATTATATTAAATGGTACTAAAATTATATCAAAGGTTACCAAAATTATATAAAAGGTTTTCACAATTATATCAAGGGTTACCCAAAAATTATGTCAAACGTTACCAAAATTATATGAAAGTTATCGAAATTATATCAAAAGTTATCAAAATTGTATCTAAAGTTATCAAAACTATTAGAAAGGATATTATATCAAAAGTTATCAAAATTTTATCTAAAGTTACCAAAACTATTATAAAGATATCAAAATTATATAAAAAGTTACCAAAAGTATATCTAAAGTTACCAAAATTATTACAAAGATTACTAAAAGGATACCAAAATTATATCAAAGATTACCAAAATCATATCAAAGATTGCCAATTATATCAAAGGTTATCAAAATTATATCAAATGTTGCCAAAATTATGTCAAAAGTTCAAAATTGTATAAATGTTATTAAATTATATCAAAGATTATCAAAATGAAAAAATCAAATTAAATGTTAAACCAAAACTATATCGAAAGTTAGCAAAATTATTTCAAAGGCTACCAAAACTATGTCCAAGATTACCATAATAATGAAAAAAGTTATCATAATTATATTAAAGGTTATCAAATATCAAAAATTACAAAAATTATTAAAAAGATTAACAAAATTATAACAAAAGCTATCAAAATTATATTAAAAATGTTATCAAAATTATATCCAAGGTTGTCAAAATTATATCAAAGATTATCAAAATTATATTATAGGTTTTCAAAATTATATCAAAAGTTACCAAAATTATATTATAGGCTTTCAAAATTTATCAAACATTATGAAAATTATTTCAAGGATTATCAAAATTACATCACAGATAATCAAAATTATATCAAAGTTTACTAAAATTATTTCAAAGGTTACCAAAAGTTTATTCCAAAGTTACCAAAATTTTATAAAGATTATCAAAATTATATAAAAAATTATCAAAATGGCAAAATCATATTAAATAATAAAGACTATCAAAATCATAAAAGGTTATCAAAATCATATTGAAGGTTACCAAAATTATATCAAATGTTACCAAACTTATTTAAAGGTTACTAAAACTATATCAAAGATTACCAAAACAATTACAAATACTATTAAAATTATATCAAAGATTATCAAAATTATATCAAAGGTTACCAAAACTATAAAAAACATTATCAAAATTATATCAAAAGTTATCAAATTCATATAAAAAATTATCAAAAGATTATCAAAATTATATCAAAAGTTATCGAATTTATATCAAAGGTCACCAAAATTATATCAAAAATCATATAAAAGGTTATCAAAATTATATCAAAGGTTATCAAAATTTTATTAAAGGTTATCAAAATCATATCAAATGCTATAAAAAATAATATCAAAGGTTATCAAAATCATATCGAAGGTTATCAAACTTATTTCATAAGTTACCAAACGTATATCCAAGGTTACTAAAATTATATGAAAAGTTATGAAAATCATATCAAAGATTTTAAAATAATATAAAAGGTTATCAAAATCATTTCAAAAGTTAACAAAATTATATCTCAGGTTGTCAAAATTTTATCAAAGGTTATCAAAATTATATTATAAGCTTTCAAAATTATATCAAAAGTTATCAAAACCAATTTTTTTTTATCAAATGTTAACAAAATCATATCAAAGGTTATCAAAAATTATATCAAGGCTTATCAAACTTATAGAAAAGGTTATTAAATTATATCAAAGGTTACCAAAATTTATCAAAGGTTACCAATATTATATAAAAGGTTATCAAAATTGTATCAAAGGTATCAAAATTATATCAAGAGTTATCAAGTTTATACTAAAAATTATTAAAATTATATCAGAGGTTATTAAAATCATATCAAAGGCTATCAAATCATATCAACGACTATTAATATCATATCAAAGGGTATCAAAATCATATCAAATGTTATATTATATATTTACATTATATAAAAGGTTATGTATTTATTGTTACTTATTATATATTTATGTCGAAATCATTCATGTCTAATCTCATATGGTAATATATATATATATATATATGTTATTGTAATTTAACATAATTTTATAATCCATGTGTCCTATCATATTACCAATTTAATCTTAATTATAATATTTAATTATATCTTCATGTTTCGATTCTTGTCAGTAAATAATGTTTTAAGATTTTTCGTTGCCTAATAGCTAGATAAATAAGATTTTGATTTTTAACTAATAAATATTTTTTT
Source organism: Fremontodendron californicum (assembly GCA_030761205.1). NCBI lineage: Eukaryota > Viridiplantae > Streptophyta > Magnoliopsida > Malvales > Malvaceae > Fremontodendron > Fremontodendron californicum. Next base: position 3,489,114 of record JAULJL010000003.1, read on the forward strand.
ATTATTATTTCAGAATCTTATTATTATTTTTATTAACAATAAATTTGGGAGTGTTGTTCTTATAAAAATTTTAATAAAAAAAGAAAATAGATAAACCAAAATTAATCAATTTTTAATTTAATTAAAAAAATTAGAAAAGTTTACTTTAATAAGTACTTTAATATTTAAAAAAAATAGTTCATATTTTATTAATTTAATAAGAAAATCAATAATTAAGGATAAAATAGTTAATTTAATAAATTGTTAAAGACAAATATATAGTTCACTATTTGCATTTTAGGAGTTGGCACTTTTATATATATTTATTTTCAGACACACATTCTACGTGTGTAATTAAGTTTATTTATTTAAAAAAACTAATATTAAATTTTTTTAAAAATATTTAAAAAAAATTAATTATTTGGATGAGGCATTATCTAATTTGATATAATTTTTTTTTTATAACTGTTAATAATTATTATATCTTTATTTGTGTTTTCTTAATGATACTCATATTGCATATTTAAATATATATATGTTTTTATCTTTAAATATCATTATTCTTCTTTTTATTATTATTTTTTAATCTTATCAAATTCTAATAGACTAAATTTTCTTTTAAGAAATATTTATTCAAACAAAAAATTATAAATACTAACATTTTAAAATACGTTCATATCAAATTGTTTCCAAAATTTTAAAATATTTCATTCAAACGTACTTCCTCTTGTGAAAATGCTTGGATATATATATATATATATATATATATATATATATATTATCAACTTTATTAATATCTAAAGCAACCAATCTTTTTTATAGGATTAGAAAAGTTGATTCGACTCTAAAGACTCATTTAATGTACTCGAACATGAACTCTACCACATTCGATTTGAATTTAAAATTCAAAAGATTTAAATTCTAACTAACTCAAATTAAAAAGTCCAAACTTGAATGAACACTCAATCTAAGTTCCTTTAATTTTTTTTTCTTCATGTTTACTGGTAGTGATGTATTATTTTTTTTTGAAATTAATCGAATTAAAATTTTCATATTTTCTTTATTTTTCCTCCTCTAATTTTGTTTTACATGCTAAATTGGATTTTTCATCTTATATAAATTTTTTTTTTCTTTCAAATTTATTGATATCTAGCAACCAATTGTTTTTCATATAATTAAAAAAGATGATTTGATTTTTTTTATCTATTTTATTTTTTGTAAAGCATCATTATGCAATACTACTTGCATTGATGTAATTGTCACATATATATACACCGTTCTCTTTTATTTTTCGAAAAATATATTTTTCAATCCTCATTATATTTATGACATTTGTAATTGTTTATTTAAATGAATTAGATATTGAAATAAAAATAAATGTATTGTATTACTTTAGTTATAATAGTTCAAGGCAGAAAAGATCATACAATCACTATTGATGTTAAATACATTAGTATTGTATTTTGTTTATTATTTTATGATTGAAAAACCTTTTAATAGGGTAATGATGCACATTAAAATTTATATTTTAACAAATTTTTTTGATAAATTATATTGCAATATTTAATTATTAAGTTGTTTAACCCGCATTGCTTAATGTAATTTTTATGAAATTTTCTTTGTTGGCTAAAGTAATTTTATGAACTTATCCTATTAAAGTACACATATAAAATTAAAAAAAAAAAATTTGTTAGAAGATTTTTTACAATTTGTAATGGATTTAGATTATTGAGATGTTGTTACTTTAACCTATATTAAAGTTAAATTATTACAAAAAAATATAAAAATAATTATTTTTATCAGAAAGTAACCATATATATGTTGACGATTTTTTGTGTGGCAAAAATAGTATTTACAATATGACCAATTTTCTCTCAAGTAATAAAAATATCACTATTTATATTTATCATACTTGATTTCACGCATGCATGTGCTTATTTTATTCTTTTATTTTTTAGAGAGTCAACTGTTTTATATACTTTTGCATTCACATTTAAGATATTTCATAATTAATTGTTTTTATTATTATAATTCAAAATCCTATTATTATTATTATTACCAATAACTTTGTTCTCATATAAATTTCTAGGACCACATTCAAATTAATAAATAAAAACTAAGGATAGAAAGAAGAGATAATTAAATTGCTTCTTGGACTACTAATTCATTTTGTTATCAATAATAGTTTTGGTGGTGCAATTAGCTAGAACCTTGATTGTAAGTAATTAATATTGTAATATTTTACTTAAATTTCATAAAATATAATGTTTATCGTTAACCTTTTTTTTTTTTGGCTGATTTAATCATGGAGAAAGAATATTTTTGACAAATGAATTTGTGATGTAATGCTTAACCTGTCAACTAATGTTATATGATATGTTTATCTTTATTCTTAGTTTTCATTTACATATTTTTATTTGAATTCAGTTCTCCAAAATTAATAGTTTATTTTTATTTAATTTTAAAAAATAAGTTTATTTTTATTTAAATCCAAATCTTTATTGTTAGTGCAAACAATTACCATAAAAAATGTCAATAGCCTCTTTAGGCTATACTATACTATCATTTTTTTTTCTGGTATTTTTTTTGCCAGATTTGTAGTGATTATTAACAAATAGCCTCTTTAGGCTCTACGTCCATGTTTTTTTTTTTATTTTTTATTTATGATTATTATCTATTTGTTATATTCTAATTTCATTTTATTAAATGTTTTAATTTCCATCATAATTGTTGTGTTTCAATAAAAATCTAAAAATAATGAAAATTTATTAATATATACATTAATTTAATGCTATTACGTCTCTTACAAAAATTACATTTAACTAAAATTTAAAAATATATCAAATTATAATTTTGTTATTTTGATAATTTTATAAGAGTATCAAAGGCGGTTGATTGTGATAATTAAAGTAATCTAAAATCGAAAGCACGAAGCAAGAAAAGCTACATAGCATAAAAATTTAAAATTAAATAACAAAACAATGTAAATTACTAAAAGATTAATGCAAATTCATGTCATGCTTACAGAGGAAAATATAGATGCACAAATCGGTGAGATTCTTATTGATGGGTAAGGTTTTAATGATGTTTTTAGGATGCCTTGAATAAACTTTTAATTCACTTTTAAAATATAAGGATAGTATTTGAGTACGAAAAGAAAAGAATAAGAGTCATAGATTGTTTCTAAGAGTTTAATAATTAAAAAAGTTAAAATTAAAATTTTAATAAAAGTATTTTTCTAATAACAAAAAGGAAAAATATTTGTAATTAATTAAATATTTTGTAAGGGTATTTTGGTCAATCACTTTTAGCACTTTTGATGTTCACACTTTTATATATACTAGACATTATGTCACATGCGTTGCATGTGATGTAACGTGTTAATTATTTTATATTTATAAAACAATTTATGTTTAATAATAAAAAGACCACGAAAACATATATCACATTATATACCATAATTATTCGATTTTTTTTTTAAAAGATGCAATCAATCTTAACATATTTTTTTGGAAGTTATTTGACATGTTTTTTGGATGATAAAATATTTATTTATCTAATAAAAAAGAATAAAGATAATTAATAAAGAAGATATTTTTTATGAATTGATTAAATCTTGTGAAAAGGAAAATTTTTTCAAAGTGTTATAAGATCACAGTATTTTCACCTCTATAGCTTAATACATTTAATTTCATAAATTTATTTTAATATCGTAAGCCCATTAATAAATATAACAACTAATACGTTACGACTAAATACCAACTTTTATAATAAAATCACTACACTTATAATATTAATCAATCAACCAACAAAAAATGATGTAAAACAAACCAAACTCTTAATTCAAAATAAAAACAATCAAAAATAATAAAGTAAAAAAATATACTTACTAAAATAAATATAATTTTGACGAAACTCTTTACTTTAAACAAATTGTAAATTTTTCTGAATGATAACACCATCGTTTTAAAAAATTTAACGTAATTTTAAAGTATAAAGTTTTAATCTAAAACCTAACACCACTTTTGTAGGATAAAAAGTAAAAATTATATTAAGTCGTATTAAGTTTTGGCAACTTCAATTTTTCAAGAAATTAATGAAGTCTTTGATAGAAATAGATTAAAACTATAGTAAGATTATAAGCCGATCATGAAAGATAAAAATGATCCATCATTCATTAACAGTGCAAATGTTTAATAATTTTTTATGGAAAAGGTGCAAGTACATTGAAATGTGTTAAATTAAAAATCACTACATCTATTTATATAAAAATAAATTTTATCATAATAAAAAATATTAATTAAAAAAAAATACTATGAGAATATAAGTTTAAAAATTATTATAAAATTTATATAAAAAAAAAATCACAAAACCATTTTGAGTAATTTGACCAAGACTATGATTTAAGTCCGTGAAAAACTATTACCCTGCCAACCAAATGAAAAAAATAAAACAACCATAATCATTTATCCATTCTAAAAAAATCAGAGTCCCAAACTTTTTCCACAACTTATGAGATAAATAGATTAAAATCAAAAGTTGTCATAATATTTATAATGACATGGGATTTAGTTACTTAGTAAACCCTAACTTTACAATTACTGTTTGATAAAATTTAATTACTTAAGTATTCTACTCATAATTAATTGTTAAAAGCATTATCTAAAATATTCTAGTAATTTTTTTTTCTAAAAACAATTATCATGATATTGGAAATTTCAATAATAAATTTTATTAATATTTATAATATCAAATCATAAATAAAAATAAATAAATCTTATTACTATTTATAATATAATATAAAAAACTTATTTATTTATAAAAATTTTATATATTGAAATAAAGTTACATATTATATAAATAATTAAAATTTGCATTAACATTTAAAATTAGATGAATATAACTTTTTCTTTTTACTTTTTCATGTTATTGAAAAATTATAATTTTGAAAATAAAATAATTCAATGTAAATTTTAACCATTTTCATTTATTATCAAATAAATTCATTTTATCAAAGTCTTTTAATAAAATTATAATTCTTATTTATAAATGTGATAAATCTTATTAATAGTGAAAATTATTTAAAATGGAAAAATTAATAATATAATAAATAATAATGGATATTTTGATCAATTCAAAAAATTTGCACATTCGTGTATGTATATATATATATATATATATGTTATGCCTACGTGGTTTGACCTCTGAGGCCCTGACCTGCACTTCAACGGCAGATTGTGTTTGCCGTTAAGTCGCGTTTAATTAGATTTAGACGGCGCGTGAGGTCAGATTAGGTTAGGTCACCCTTCTTCACTTTACATCTTCAAGAATCTTCATATTTTATATATATTTTTTGTTTTTATATTTCATAGTCCGTATTAAGAATTTGTATTTTTTTTTATTTTTTAATATATTTTAAAAGGATATATGTATGTATTCAGTTAATCTCGTTTACAAAATCTAACAATTCTATTCACAATAAATAAAATAATTTTTTTAATATATTTTAAAAATATGTATCACTTTATTAATAAATTTATGAAATTATTTTTTTTATTAATAATGGATGAAATAATTTTGTTTTATTTCATATAAAAATATATATTTTTAAAATTTTAATTGTTGCCCGTTATAGATATATATATTTATATATATAAAATCGAGTTTGAAAATAAAAAAAATATAAAATTTATTAAAATTTAAAATGTATATTTATTGAACGTTATCTTTTAAATGTGATCACATTAATTCTCTTAATTAAACTTCGTGTTCAAATATATATTGCTATTCAAAGTTTCAATTGTGGCATGTTATAGTTCTAGGATAATTGTTGAATTTTTTATATTTCTTTTTTAAATTTTCGATTAATAAATTCGGGTTTTGAGCACGTGTTGTAATTGGAGGTCTGGTCCGTCTTGTTGCTTAATAAAGATCCTTTGTGCTCAATATTATAATGCTAAATATCAGTGGGCACTCAAAAAGCTGATGCTGATTTTTTTTTTAAGGAAATTTTTTTTGAATAAAAATATTAGACATACGTATTAATTTACTGCAACACTTAAAATGTAAATAGAATTATTTTTTTTGAGACAAAGAATTTTATTTTCTTTTAAGAGTTTGAAAATGAGAAACTAATAGTATATATATATATAATTATTAGAAGATTTTATCACTAATTTATTCATTAGTACATTCCTTGACAAATAATTGAAGAATACCTTTTTGTCCAACTTTTATAGGTTGATAAAGTGTTAAAGTTATAAGCACAAAAAAAAATTGAAGATTAATTATAATTAAAAAAAAAAAACTATGTCAATGTCTTGTAAGTTATAGGAGACCAATTCAGAATAATTTAAAATATCATATGAAATAACTTTGCTCAAGATAAGCACATATAAAGATGTATACCAAAGAAAAAAATTCAAGAATGTTATATATTAATTGACCTATGTATCCAATCCAATGATGATTTATCGCATAATATATATTTGTAGAAACATTTTCTAATCAGAGTGATTTTAGCTCAGAGTTTCAGACTATACAAAAAATCATAAACCAAAAAAAAAAAAAATTGTTCGTATAATCATTTGGATACATTTGATCATTCATACATGCATATCATATTTCATATTTAAATATATCATATTATATTTATTACATTATTATATTTATTTATTATATGTATTATAATTGTGTCTAAAATTATTAATTATACATCTATACTTCGGCTAGCTTTTTTTGATAAAAAAATTACAAATATTAAAATTTAAATTTATTAAATATTATTTTTTTAAAATAATTATATGAAATCAATTCCATTAAACTTCATTTTTTTTTAATTTAATTAGCAAAACCGAAGAAGTGGGCTACAGGAAACTGTCTTGCACACGCACTGCCATGTGAGGAAAAGAAAAAGGAAAGGGTGTTGTCCAAATGTCATGTCCCAGCCTGAAAATTCATTAATGCATGCTAAATATTAGACCTGTTCACGGGCCGGGCAGCCGGCCCGGTCCGTATTAGACCGGGCTTGGGCAGGATATTTTATGTTTCGGATCGGCCTGGTTCGGCTCGGAACAGTAATTTTTATTATAATAATATTATTTTATTTAATTTTAATTATAAAAAAATTAAAAAAAAATATTTTTTTATTTCAATGAACAGTGTTTCGAGCCTAAACGGGCGGGCCTGGGCGACCCAGGACCTGACCTGGGTCAGAGAAAATTAAAAAAAAAACGGGCCACGGCCCGGCCTGGCACATGAGGAGCTCTACTAAATATGAAATCTCGGTTCAATAATTTTATCTGATCAAACATTAATTTTCTGGCTGAGACCCTTTAATTAATTAATTTTTTTAATTTCAAAATCAAGAAAAAAGCAGAATAAAAAAAAAACCCTTGGACCTGACCTAAATTAAGGTATTATTTTCTTGTATCTAGAATATATTCCCGAATTTATTTATTTTAAAAAAAAAAAAAAGAGCCTCCTTCATGTTATTTAATTTTAAACTTAAATTTCAATTGTTGAGGTTATATCCCACCAAGAAAAGCTTAATGGTTTCCTACTCTTCGATATACACTCTTGCTTGGTATTTAGGAGTATACAATACAGGAAACAGCTGGACTATACAGGAAGACAGCACAAAAGAACCTGGATTCTTCCCCCCCCCCCCCTGTTGAAATTTCAATATTCAACTCTTACTTGTAGCTGGGGAAACACCAGTGACCCTGGCAGCTAAAATTCGCCAAACTCCTCATTATCCGACTATTTGAATATTTCCGACAAAAGAATGACCAAAATAAAGAGAAAAGAATAACTTTTAAGTACTCTAATTGGGATATATACTGGCTTAGAAGTTCCAAAGAAACGATGACTGTGAAAAAGCGTCGCCACCGTTTTGATCATCGTCCACGTTATCATCAATAGGCGGCGGAGCTAATATTGGTGGAGGATAGAGTTGATCACCAGGCGAGTGATCCAGCCCCGAATAAAAGCCATAATTGGAATCCAACATGCTCAAAAACGACCAGTCCATCATTTCATGATGACTCTCCACTTGCGTTGCCGCTGACACCGACACCAATGAAGACGACGTGTACTGTTCTGTCCCCACATTGTTGTTAATTGAATTGTTATTATAATTAATATGGTTATCATTCCCTCGAGTCGTAGCATTAACTTCCACCTCGTTAGCAAACCTAGCCGCTACCACTTGAATTTCTTGCGGGCTAAGCGACCTCCCTCCAACGATTTCTGGTGGATTTTCAGGGAAATTGAACTTAGCATCACGGCCACGTAAACAATAAAGAGCCGCATCAAACGCCCTTGCTGCTTTCTTCGCCGAGTCGTAAGACCCTAACCAAATACGCTCACGGCTGTTGGGAAGTCGAATTTCGGATACCCATTTGCCCCATTTCCTCTTCCTTACACCCTTGTACTTTGAACTACTACTACTTGTGTCCGAGACATGCTCCGTAGCCTTAGGTAATGTTGAAGATTGTGTGCAGGTTGGCTTCACCATCAATTGAAAAAAAAAAATTGTATTAATTTGTCGCAAAAGGTCCCTTAGATTGTTACTAAAAAGGTTGTTTCAATCTTCAGGCTGAGCTTCGGATAATGAATAAGACGGCTCTTTGCTCGTATATATATACTGGTGGGAGGTGAAGACTGAAGACAAGTTTGAGTAGCGTCTTTGTCGAAGATCCAAGCGTGTTGAAGAGGAATAAAGGGAGCGGATACGTGGCAATTTTTGGAGGTCCAAACCCAGGTAGAAACGCGGTAGGGACCGTAGGCGAAAACCACGTGCATGAAATTTTGTTTTTTTTTTTTCTTTCTTTATTTAATTTTATACTAGTATAAAATTAAATAAAATATAAGAGAGACTAAAGCAGTGCTACTTAGCCACCAGGAGGTTTCTTTCCTCCTTATGTGATGGATTTTAGGATGCTATTTGCAGTCTATCTAAAGGCGCGTAGGAATGGAAAGAAACACACTCTCTTCTTTACTTTTATTACTAAGAATAGGAAAGGCTGCCCAATGCAAAGGCCAAAAGTCGAAGGTTTGGACTTGCTTGAAAATTTGAACTAATTATACTTTTGTACGTACTAATGTAAGTAGATTTGATAATTGATGTATTTATATTGTATTTATTTTTTATATTATAATTATATTTGAAGTTTTATATATATTAATAATTTATATTATATAAATTTTAATATATTTATTTATTTGTATTGAATTCATATTATTTTTTTATTATGTCATTTTTAATTTTTATTATATTATATTTATGTCGGATTTAAAATTAAATATCCTGTCTAAATGTTAGTGATGAAATCAAAATTTAATTTTTTTTTTTCATTTTGGTCAGCTAATACGATGATTCTCTGAAAATTCTTGAGTTAATTCAAAGTCCAATCTTTATCAATCACGTAATCTATACACGAATCATCACAGTGTCAAGAGCATGCAATATTTGGTTTTATGGATGCCTCTTGGCAGACGATTTGAGCCAGCCAGTTGACTAATCTAAAAAGGGAATGTAGTTTTTTTTTTTTCTTTTTTTTTTTTCTTTCAAACTGAAGGAATCTAAGTCTCTCAACTAAGAAAAAAAAAGAAAAGAACTTTCAAAATTCGATAGTAGATGAAGTTGAGTGATCGGTGGAGAGAATGTTGTTACGCGTTTGTCAAGTCAGACTGGTAATCTTTGGGCAAGTTTGCCTATATATATGCATGGTTTAGTACAACTTTTAACAACTGTTGTTTCCTCGGTTAAAACATGTTAGAAAATAAAAGTCATCATTATTGAATGCTTGCCATAGCTTAGCTGCATGCGCGGAGGCCAACTACTTCACAACTCAGATTTGAGCTAAAACGAGTTAACATGGAAATCAACTTCTTTAAATATATTATTTAAATTTTAAAAAATTTTAAATTTTTTTATACGATTAAAATATAAATTTTAAATTAATTTGCGAATTAAAATATAAATCAATCATTTTAAATACATGATTTAAAAATAAAATAAAATAAAAACTAAAAAAATAATCAATTTAATAAAAAATTACTTTTTAATTTTTTCTCGAACTGTTCGGTTATAAATCTTAAATCGTCTCGCGAGTCAACATTCCGACCAATCTCATTGAATATATTATTTAAAAATTAAAAAAAAATCTAAAAATATTAAAAAAATAATAAAAAACCCATTAAATTTTTATATGTTATATATATTAGGACCAAATTACCCCTAATTTATTTAGAAAAAATCACTTAAGTCCCTAAGCGTTAAAAAATCATAATAGTAGATGCATGCCATATTACTGTAAGGCAGTAAGGGAAATTTTAAGCAGTCAAAAACATAACCGTCAAAAGTAATAAAAATACTAAGAAATCTTCGAAATTTATATCATTTACATAGCGGTGGGCTTTTCCGACAGATGGATCCCTCAATCTTGCTGCTGTCTTAAAGGTTATACGGATTGACATCTAATTAGTTCTTTATCTTTATTGTTTGCTGGGAGCTGTGACTATGAACTTTCTTTCATGTATTTGGTGGATGGAGTTTGAAGAAAATAAATAGGTAAACTAAGCAGTTACGGTAGAGTTGTACACGATACGAAAACATGAATGTCTTAAAATTTATATAATACGAATTATTAACGTATCAAAATTTATATAAATATAAAATATCTTAAGCATAATTATGACACGATAAAATACACAAATACGATACGAATATATGAATTGTCAGATCTAATTAATTAACGATCATAGTTTATTCGCTTATGTTGAAAATAATTTTCTCATGTGTTTGTTTGTGTGCGTGAGTGCAAATTTTGGTTTAGTCGTTGAAGTTTTTATTTTCTTATTGCTTCGTTTTTGAAAATTTGAAAATATTGCTAATTTGCTATACATTTTTTTTTTCAAGTATTAATTTGCAAGAATAAAACTTAGCGTAATACAAAATTAAATAAACATGTGATTAGATTATGATACACGGGTGGAGGAGAAAAAAAGTTAGTAAAAAAAATCATGTTTAAAAAAAATTGATTAGTAGGTTGATGAAAAAAAATGAATAAAAAAATCATGATTAAAAAATAATTAATAATTAGATTCTTAAATATAAATATTTAATTATTTTTAATTTTATATAATTATTAATATTTTTTTAATCTTGTAAGTAATTTTATTAATCGGGTTGGTGTACTTGATTCGTGATATCAACTTAATTAAAATTTTTAAATATAATATAAATTAAATAATTTTATTAATTGAGTTGGTATCACACTAATTCAATCAAAAACTTTAAATGTAACTAGATTTTGACTCACTCACTATGTGAGTGAAGAAAATATATATATTTTTTAAAAAGGAAGTTACTTAATGGGTTGATAATTTTGAAAAAAAAATAAAAGATATGAGAAAGTTATAAAAGTAAAAATGTGATAGTAATTTTTTAAGAATGGGTAATTTCTTTAAAATACATGTTTTTTTTTATTTTATAAAAAAAAAATATAAATATCTATCTATCTAATTATTTTATTATATTTTGGCTTTTACATAATTTACCAACTGAATTGATACATATTTTAATTTTTACGTAATTTTATCAACTAAATTAATATGATTTAACTCAGTAATATCAACTTAACCATTCTATTTATAATAGCCTTTATAAATGTATAGATAGATATAAATAATGAACTAATTTTGTTTTTTGAATTTTATAGATTTATTAATTTAAACTACAAAACGTCAAAAAAAAAAGGGACAAAAAGTATAAATAAAAATTTATTTTCACCAAAAAAACCCTCTTTAACAAAATCTTTCACGCCATTTCAATGGACGAAGTAATGACAGCCGCTGATGCCTCCGCAAGGTTTTGATCGCCGTCATGGCCGCCGTCCATTATCCCTTCCAACGTCCCTCTCCTCTCTGCTTTCCTTGCCTTCGCCGATCTCGCTCAATCCCTCAAGCTCTACTTGGTATTTTCCCTTTTTCCTTTTTTTAATTTTTTTATTTATTCGCTTAGAAACCGAGGTGAAAGAAAGAAAAAAAAAACAGAACAACCCATGTCTTAGAAAGCTGTTTCAATTTGAAAATATCGTTTTCTTTTGTCGTACTCATCCCTCTTCCCCACTCTTTTTTTTTTTTTTTTTTTTTTCAATCATCACCGAATTCCCCTACTGACTTTTTATTTTCTTTCCGAAACTTTCGATAGTTAATCCGTACTTCCAGGAAGGTGAAAAAGCAATAAAGTTTAAGCAATGGCCATCCAGTTTGTTATAAACCACGTTTTGTTGAATAAATCCGTAAAAATCCAGCGGCTACATTCAAACCACCACCAAATGTTTGGTTTTTTGTCCGTGAGAAGAAACTGGTACCAACAACCCTTGTTTGGGTGGTTTCAAATCAAACCAATGACTTCCAGTAGACGAGTCCAAGACCGTAGCGAGAACAAAAGAATTCACCATCTCGAAATCGTAAAAGAGAAATGGAAAATATTATCAAAGGTATTGTTTTTGATGGAAGTTTTAAAGAAAGAAACCGAGATGGTTATCCCCGTAAGGTCATTGGACCAATACAGGAAGCAAATTAATTTACCAAAACCCCATAAAATAACTGATTTCATTACGAAATGTCCCAAGTTGTTTGAATTATATAAGGATCAAAGGGGAACCTTATGGTGTGGAATGACTAAAGAAGCTGATGATTTGTTGGAAGAAGAGGAAAGGTTGATTGAGGAACAATCAACCAAAGCTGTTGAGTTTGTTACTAGGATTCTAATGATGTCGGTTGATAAACGGATTCAGTTAGATAAGATTGCTCAATTTAGGAGAGATTTTGGTTTGCCAATTGAGTTTAGGACCAAGTGGGTGAATCAGTATCCGCAACATTTTAGGGTGGTAAAATCTAAAGATGGGGTTGAGTTTTTGGAGCTTGTAAATTGGAATCCTGCTTGGTCTATTACAGAGTTGGAGAAGAAAGCATTGGGTTTGAATGATGGGATTGGACGTGAACCGGGTTTACTTTCTTTGCCTTTTCCTTTGAAGTTCCCTCCTAATTACAAGAAGGTGTATAGACACGGAGGGAAGATTGAGCATTTTCAGAAAAGGTCTTATTTGTCTCCCTATGCGGATGCTAGGGAGCTGAAAGCGGGGTCATTGGAATTTGATAAGAGGGCGGTTGCTGTTATGCATGAGTTACTTAGCTTTACTATTGAGAAGAGATTGGTGACTGACCATCTCACTCATTTCCGACGGGAGCTTGTGATGCCACAGAAGTTGATGAGGCTTCTTTTGAAGCATTTTGGCATCTTTTATGTTTCTGAAAGGGGGAAGAGATTTAGTGTCTTCTTGACTGAAGCTTATGAAGGTTCAGAGCTGATTGAGAAATGCCCATTGGTGCTTTGGAAGGAAAAGGTCCTGAGCCTTGTTGGTTATAGAGGAAAGAAGAAAGAGATTCCTACTTTCAGTGACTTATCAGACATGGGGGAAATTGAAGGTGATACTGAGATTGAAAACATATGTGCGGAATTTGAGGAAGAGGAAACCATGGATGGTTTAGAGGCTGTTTCACTAACTAACGATGATGAGTTGGAGATTGCTCATGTTTGCAGTACATACAAAGACACTGATAAAACTTGAGGTTATTTTCTTTTGCACATTTAGTTTGTGTCACGTCAGTTAAGTTTGAAAGTTCAAAGATGTCATTACTTTAATGAAATTTTTTAAGCAAAGCATATTGCCTCCTTGGTAACTGTTTATACATGTTTTACTCTCTGTTTTTTAAATATTATCTTACTTGTTAATATAACTTGCATGTCGAAAATGAGTTAACAACTTAACATGCATTTGATGTAATAGATGTGAAGATATTCACAGTTTAAGTAGGCCCTTTAAGCACTGCTCTGAGCTCATGACTTTTGAGCTTCCTATATCTGAAACTGATTGGTGGTTCTTGGTATGAATTTGCTGTTTGTTTCCCAAAAAGTTTTGATTGCTTTTCACATTGAGATACATGGATTCGAGTTGGGGTCTTAATTATATATATAGGTTCCTTGGAAATTTGTATCCAACATGGAAGGAAAGCAATCAATATCATATACCTTTTTGCTTGCTTCTGATATTTTGATATTCAGATTCAGTTTGCAGATTTTGAAATTTGAAAACAGTCTCTCCATTATTTTGGGCTTTAATGGCAACCATTTGAAAATTATAACCAATGTTTAATATGATGTGTTAGTGCTATAGGCAATGAATTTCATTTTTGGATTGTGACCTTTTCTCTTTTTGCATGAAAATATGTTCTCTGATTGAAGCTCACTTTATGAATAGAGCTTCTTCATTGTACTTCTCTTAATTGGCCCTATCAGATACAAGCTTTTCTTTTAGAATGAACACTATAACAGTCAAAGCTTTATGCATGAACTTCTATTCTGGAATAACTGCTGATTGGTGCATAGTTTCCTATCATTGTTTGTTTAACTCTATATTTTTCCAAATTATTTTTCATCTCATTTTTTTTCTGTTTAAGCAATTCATTGTTTCGCATATTTCCCTCTATTCAGATTGCATGTTCAGCAACCAGATGGGTCATATATAACTGCTTCATTTTGGATGTTGGCAATTCTAATTTGCAAGATATCATAATAGCATGAGTTCCCAATACGAAAGTTTTCCTTCAATCGGGCCTCCTGTCTGGGTTTTATAGTGAGCAATTTATTTTTCTTTACCTTCTCTTTTTACTTGCAAGTTTACATAAAGTTTAAATATTTGTTACAGGTCAATCTTATTAATACCTTATGGCAATAACTCATGATTGTGAATAAACCCTTATGTGCCATTAAACTGCGATCCAGTTTTCCTTTTTTCAGATGGAACAAGAAAACTCATTCAACAATGGAAATATTTAGGAAATATTTACAGTGAAGTGACAACTGAAAAATTCTCAGACATGAAGGTGATGGCACAACAGCAAGAAAATCAGCCAATAAATGGACCATGTTCTATTTTCATGCTGGTAACTCACACACAATTTCTTAGGCCAAACTAGAATATTTTATACAGTTTATAGATGCCTAAAGCAAATCATGTGGTTTTAGATTTTAATGTTTCTATTGTGATGAATTAACTCTATCTAGCATAGAAATTAAATTTGAAAGCTACTGTTATCTAATTGCTGCCTTTTGCCAAATGACAACCTATCATTATCTTCGCAAGCAGGAAAGAAACTGAAATTTTATCCAACTACATAATAGAGTTTTTATGATTGTGACATTTAAGATCTTGAAAAAGATTGCACCGATTTGTTTTTAATAACTATGTATTTACTATTTAGTCTAAAGTAACTAACCTAGCTAAGTCATGTTGAGCAAAGCCCCAGTCTCACTTTCACCCAACTTCTTTAAATGTACATTAAGTTCTTAACTAGACTTTTAATGGTTTCACATTGTCAACTGGCAGGGCCAAGAGTGAGAGAGACTTTCTATATACAAATAATAGATGATGATGGATATGGATACCCAAGTTTTTTTTTTTCCTCAATTAAGTTCTGCATAAAGATATAGTACTGTATAATTACTTATAATTATTAATATTTTGACAAACCTAACTAACATTATATGGTTTCCTTGATTCAATTGAACTTGATCATAATTTACAACAAAATTTGCGTGCATGAAAGGATGCTCCGGATTATACATTTAATTAGCAAGAGATTTCAAAATAAATAAAGACTTTAGATTATAATAAAAGATAGGTAAGATTATTTTTTCTTTTTTTGGTAATTAATTTCATTACAGATTAAACCATACTAGCAAATAGCAAGCATTAATATATTGCATTCTCTGACTTATTTCTCTATCTTCTTCATCACTTCCCATCCTTGTCATTTGCCAATAATTAAGTCCAATGACCTCTCCTCAATGCATTATTATTGCATTAACAACTTGGCTACAAGAGGAAGTTAGAGTTTAATGTCCTTTTTTTTTTCCCACTTGTATTCTTTTGCTGTTGATATTATTTGTATATTATTATTAACCTCTATTCTGAATCTTTTTATTATATTTCGTTCAGCCTCATGACTTACAATGGTAAAAACTTGACAGTGAATTTATCTTTAACTTGGGACTGCTTACTTTCTTGTATCAACTTGGCTTAGAGTCTTGTTTTATTTATTAGTTCCAAACATAAGTGTTACATGGAAATCATCCTATATATTTGCATTCAAAATGCATAGAAGACAATTAATGATATATAGGAGACACAGTTAGAAGAGGAGCATTGAGCAAGCTGTATATGTAGTGTTTCAATTTCGAATCCCTTATTATATGTTTGCTCTAGTTTTTGATGTTGAAACGATTTTTTTTTCCATGGACAATGGGTTTCGATGTATTGGGGTTAACCGTATTCATGGAAGTTTTTAATTTTCATGCTTATATATTTTTGCTTAATTTATCTGTCATTGAAAACCACATCAATTAATATATATAATTTGCTATATACTAATGAAATTACTTAACACAATCTAATTAAACTTCTTGAAATTATAGTTGTCAGCTTTGATACTGGATTGTTTTTTATTACCAAAAGAATTCTAGAACCAGTTGGCTAAGCTTTTGCTGCTTTTTTTTTGCAAGGTGCATGGTCACTACTAGGTAGAATGATGAAATGGAAACCCAGCCTAATGCCAGAATGGCCGGATTTCCTGTCCAAAACCACACATGTTCAAGCAATAGATCAAGAAAGTTTCGATTGGGCAGCTCGTAGCCTTGCAGTTGCACCTTAACTTTTGCTTTACTAGTAGTCATATTTATTCCAAGTAAAGATGGTAGTTAAACTGTATGCAATAAGGCTAAACACCTTATGCCAGCTAGTAGCTTGAAAAGAAGCAAGTAGGACTACTTGAGGCCTCAAATCAATCCCCTCAAATCAACTACTTCCAGTCCATTTTTATTATGGATTTGATTTTCTTTCCATAATTTGACCGCTAAATTAAAGAAATGGAAGGGAAAGGATGAGGCTGTCGAAGTTGAAGAAGATATCCATAAATAATATCCCAAGAAATGAAACGTTCCAAAGAGTGAAGTCATCAGCACAACTTTCATCATAATTTAGTGTATAATTTACCAGCTGATGATAAAACGGAAGAAAACCCGTTTGAGGTTTAAATTGGACCAGCTTTCATTGAATTAAAGAATTTAAGGCAGTTGAAAACCTTTCAACTACACACCACCCTAAAGTTGGTGTGGACATTAACTATACTCCACCCACCAGCTTACATCTCACATTAATACATTTTGTATATATAACCATCGATGGATCTTCACCATCATTGTTATCCTAGCAATTAATCCAGGCTTTAACATGGCTAGAAGTGAGCAAGATCTCTTGTCAACGGAGATTGTAAACCGTGGGATCAAGTCCTCCGGGCCTAATGCCGGTTCCTTAACCTTCTCGTCAGGGTTCGAAGGCGGCTGCCGGATTTTCTTCAGTCAGTGAACCTGAAATATGTGAAGTTAGGGTACCATTATCTGATCAATTATGGCATATACTTGGCTACCATACCAGTTTTGGTGCTTGTTTTTAGTGCGGAGGTGGGAAGCCTTAGTAGGGAAGAGCTGTGGAAAAAGCTATGGGAAGATGCTCGCTATGATCTTGCCACAGTGCTATACTTTTTCGCTGTCTTTGTTTTCACAGTTTCTGTCTACTTTATGTCAGGGCCTCGGTCCATTTATCTGATTGATTTTGCATGTTACCGTCCTAACGATGACTTAAAGGTGAAGATTTTCTGATGTATGAATGGCTCAACTAGACAACTATACTCGTATTTCTTGCTATACAAGAAACAATTAAACCATAGAGATTTTGTCACGGAACAAATTAATTTAACATTATATCTTATTACGTTTCAGGTGAGCAAGGAGCAGTTTATTGAAATGGCAAGAACATGGGGCAAATTTGACGAGGCTAGTCTTGAATTCCAGAAAAGGATTGTGAAATCATCAGGGATTGGGGACGAAACTTACGTTCCCAAGGCACTAATGTCTAATGAGAACTGTGCAACTGTAGAGGGTATTTTTGATCGGGTGAGAAAACGTTGCAAACCAGTAAAACGAGATGTCGTAGGGAGATGGCGGAGAGGAAGATTGGAGCAGACCCTGGAGAACAAGTGCGGTGGCAGGTGGTGGTGATGAAGGCTGTAAGTGGCTGAGGATGGTGGAAAGTATGGTTGTTGTAGAAATTGCAGAGAAAATGTTGCAGAGAATTCTTAACGTCAGAAAGTTTTTCAAATGGCCAAAAGATCCAAAATGAAGTATTTGGACTTCTATTTATAACCTCTCCAAAGAGGTTACAAGGAGAAGTTACTAAGAGAGTGGAAAGTTATTTTATATAAACATGATCTCGATCATGGGTAGTGGAGAGGTTATATATGATAATGGAGAAGTGCTAGTTATGAGAGGTTACATCAGGAGAAGTGTTTCAGTCACATGTAGTGAAGGAAGGCTACTGACAGCACGCTTGAGAATGCACTGTCCGTTCAGCGGGATAGGAAAGCACTTGTGTTCCAGGGAAAGGTTAAGAAGCGAACTTCTTAACAATCTCCATATCTGAGCCTCCAAGCCATGCTCTCCAAGACATCCCAAGAGTGGAGCAAACTCAAGAATCCTGCCAACCTTCCCGGGTTAGCTCCACAGTCTTCATGTAGTTGTGTATTACTGCAGGAAGTCCTGCTGCCAAGAAGCGACGTGTCAAGCGACGTGCCAGGAAGCAACGTGCCAAGTGACGTGCCAAGAGACGTGCCAAGCGACGTGTCAAGCGACGTGCCAAGTGACATGCCAAGCGACGTGCCAATAGACGTGCCAAGCGACGGGCCAAGCGACGTGCCAAGCGACGTGCCAAGTGACATGCCAAGCGACGTGCCAAGTGACGTGCCAAGCGACGTGCCAAGTGACATGCCAAGCGACGTGCCAAGTGACGTGCCAAGCGACGTGCCAAGCAACGTGCCAAGCGACGTGCCAAGAGCGCTTCTGACAGGAAGACTATTACTAAGGCCCGCTGCATATAAGATTTGTTCCTGCATAAAATGTTATTGACCAAAAACGAGTGTCTACATTTTGCCCCCTGCATGAGAACTTTTTATTGTAAAAAATTCTTATGCACTGTAAATAACATCAAGTATGAAAATATATAATTTCGAAATTTGATATGATTATCTCACATTTTTTTTTTAAAGTTGAAATTATGATTTTTGTTTTGTTTACAGACGCTTTTGCGTATACGGGCGGGGCGCATGGCAGTCCGCCTGCATGAAGGGCACCCGCCGATATGTGATGTATACTGATTGTACTATTTTGAATGTCTACGTAGGGAGGCCTTCTTAGCACCGTTAACCTCTCAAATTGTTAAAAAGAAATATCTCAATTTCTAAACATGACAAAACGTTAGGCTGGATTCTATATATAAATATATTAGCAAAATATTTGTTTTTGTTATCAATGTTAAGTACATTCTATATATAAATATATATACTATTTAATGAAAGCATGATTGATTATTAAAGAAGTAAAGAGCCTAAAAGAATGAAAAACAATCAATGAATGATGACGTAAAAGCATGTAAAATAATGGTTACAGGCTTGTTGAAATAGCAAATAAAGCAATTGTGTTGTACGTCAGTCTGAAATTCTGTAAATTTTAAAAAATTCATGTTTAAGCTAGATGATTTTTAGAGTATTTGTTTAGAAGTGAAAGGGATGTTAAAAATAATAATACTAATAATAATAAAATAAAATAAAAAGATTAAAGGAATGGATGAACAAAAAGTATAGGCAAACTGCCTGCATGCATCCCGGTCATGCCCCCTCTTTTTTTTTTTTTTGAATAAAGAAATAAATAATAATAATAATAAATAATAAAAAAAAAAATCTAAAGAGATAAATAAAGATAAATATCTTTTTAGAGTTCAAATAGCACAAGGACACTACATGTTGTCTATAAATACGAAAGTCACTTGAAAAATTATTTTCAATAATCTCAAAAGCTCTTCCCAAGCAAAAAGATTTCAATTCTTCTTCTCAATTTTTTCTTTGAGAAAAGATAAGTTCTCATCCATGTATCTCTAATTTTTTTTTATTAAGACATGAGATGAAAATTTTCATATGAGAATTGATTTTGATTTTGTTTCTTTTAAATCAAGAATAAACTAGAGTTTTGTAGTTTAAAAAAAAAAAAAAATTGCCCCAAAATATCGTCCTCAATTTTTTTTTTTAATAGCAATAACAGATCAAGAAAAACGCTATATATGCATTTACACACAAGTTGAGGTCCTGCAAGTATATATATATTTAAAGCAATTTCCTATTTTTTAAACACACAAATTGGAAAGGGGTTATATGCAGGCGGGGGTATGTATGCATGCTGGGGGGTTTGTTGGGGTTGTTATATGTAGGCGGGGCCTACAGGTAGGGGGGATTTTGTCTAATGCAAGTATAACAATGTTTGGGGGGGGTTTTGTCTAATGCAGGAGGGACCTGCAGGTGGGAGCTTTTTTTTTTTTTAAACAATAAATATATATATTTTAAATCAAACATGCTTTATTAAAAGCAATAAATAATAATAATAATAATTTTTTTTAAAAAAAAAAAGCTTTATTAAAAAGAAAATTTTAATTAATAAATAAATAAAATATATGAAATTTTAATTTTGCCTTTTGTTTAATTTTTGTATGCTACTTGAATAAGAATACTTACTTGACCTTTTGTTGTTGTTTTGCAGGATTTTCACACTCACCATGGTGAAAACTATGAACATACACCGGCCAAGTTATGGTCAGCCCTCCAGAGATGCTATTCCACCTCTAAAGAAAAGGAAACAGACTGCTGGTAGAATTCTCACTCAAAAGATTACTCTTAGAACGAACAAAGATGGTTTAGTCCCTGTTGTGCCCAGGCATTGGGAGGATTCAATCATCAAGGCGGGCGGGGCTGATCGTTTTTGGGAATATGTAAATGAGAATGAGTATGGTCAACATCCACCTGCGCCAGCTGGATACACCTTCAAATATATCAATCCTGAGTCACGTGAGAGAGAATATATCCCAGGCAATTCTGTCTTGAAGTTCAGATTTGAGCAAGGACAATTTCCACTTTCCATTACCAAACTTGCCAATACCTGTCCAGTTCAAAGATGGGATGAATGGATAAATAAAATCTTGGCGAAACCTGCTAATGTGAGCATCCTTTCGAAGGCAGGAGTACTTCATGCTGTCCGAATTAGTTCCAAGCTCCTCCAAATAAAGAAGGAGAAAAAATTAGAGGTGTGGCGTGCTATTCTTGCTAGATGGAGCACTTTCTCTCATACCATGATTACAGCTTAGGGTGAGTTCATATTTACTCTAAAAGATGTGCATATCTTACTCGAGCTTCCCTGTTATGGCGGTTATGAAATTTCTTCTATTAGGCTTGCTGAAGAAGAGAGAGACATTTACAGGTTCTTTTGTAATTTGCTCCAGAGTCAAACTAACAGTTCTAAGGTTGCACGATTTTCCAACTGGGTAGGTATTTTCTTCCAGAAATATAATTATAAAGGGGATAAAACTGCAGATCCTACTTATCCAGATCATAAGTGGGAACTGATAGCACTACTGATTCTGTGGTTGGCACGACACGTGTTTCCAGGCTGTCCAGACGACGGGATTTCTCCAGGTGTAATTTCTCTGGCCATCAAGATTTCTAAGGGATTTGACTTTCCTCTTGCTCCATACTACCTGGGATCCTTGTATAAACGACTGGACTTGTACCAATCTAAAACTAAAGATTCAGCTTGTCGGTACAAAATCATGACTTTTGTGGATGCCTCTTTTATTCAGATGTGTCTATGGGAGAGATTCGGCTCTTGCGCTCCTGAGCCTAATGTATACAACTCATCTGAGACTTCTAATTCAACGACCGTTCTCAGGAATGACTACAGAGCTTGGGCATGGCTTGCTCGAACATCAAAGAAGAGTGTTCTTGAAGTGATGGACGTGGCAGATGAATTCGAACCTAGGCCATATGTTAACTCGCTCAATGGGTATGGAAGTCCTACTCTTTATTATAACTTGTCTGATTCCGTGAGTGTACAAAGAATGCATTTTTATTTGTGGGTTCAATGTCGTGCGCTATCTTGCATGATTGAACATTCTAGCTCAGGAGTTACTAGGGACTCATATTCAGCAGCAGTATATTCGACCTCTAGGGTAGCACGTCAATTCGGGTATGATCAAGGAGTTCCACCTGGCCCTTCTATGTCCCGTGAAACATTTGCTACTAGTGCTAAATGGTTTCTCAAAGATTCAGTCAGGGGTCTTCTAGCTAAGAGTGTAACTGCCCCAGCACTTGATAGAGTTGGCATGTGTTCATCTGGCTGGCGGGCCTATTGGGGTGTATGCCTTGATGATTGGAAGGTTTTTGTGAGGCCCTTAGCTAATCTTAGAGCTGAACTTAAGCCCCCAAATATTACTACTAGCGACATATCCTTGCGTATGCCTGACAAACCAAGACGAAAAACTTCTGCAGTTTTAGATATTGATGATGGAGAAGAAGATGATGTTCTGATCCTTCATCGACGAAAAAAGAGTCGTGCTTCATTTCATGCATCTCAAGAAGTAAGTTTCCTTTTTTTTTTATATATATACTCACTCTTTACTCTTTACCCTTCACTTATCACTTTTCTACTTGTGTTTCTTGTAGGGTGTATCAACTTTTGAAGCTAGTGATCCTCGAGTAGAAGAGGTAGATGAGCAGGTTGATACTGATAGTGATGATGATGACGATGACGATGATAACGATGATGATGATGCATCAAATCGTTCTGAGCCAGAAACTGATGCTGCTTCTTCCAGGTCAAGGAATTGTGCTTCTGAAATTGATGCTCTCTTTTCTCCACAAGACATAGAGACTGTTCAAAGTCAAGAGAGGGAACATACTAAGGATACCACTCAGACTGAAATTGGTGATGCTACTGCTCAAAGTCAGGAGAGGGAACATACTAGGGATACCACTCAGCCTGAACTTGGTGTTGCTACTGCTCAAAGTCAGGAGAGAGAACATACCAGGGATACCACTCAGCCTGAACTTGGTGATGCTACTGTTCAAAGTCAGGAGAGGGAACATACCAGGGATACCGCTCAGCCTGAATTTGGTGAGGCTATGGTTTCTACTACCGCTCTAGGTGTTCCTCTGTTCCTTCCTCCCCAGTACTAGGAGTTAGAGATTCTAAACTAGCTACAATTTCTGGAACAGTCACCTTTGCAACAGGATCTGCTTTTGGGATAATCACTTCCTTCGGAACAGTTGCCTTTAGACCGAGTATCCTTGGGTCAACTCCATCTCAGACTATTGGAGTCAATACTTCTCTTGGTACTTCAAAAGTGGATTTCCATGGTTTCTCCGTTGACTCATAATATCAACAGTATTTGGAAGACATTTATAAAATAGAGGGTGAATTCTGGACTACTTGCACCTTTCAGATTGAAGGATTTATTTCATTTTTTCTGGGACAATTTGGTAAGGCTTTAGTAATTGCTGATGCTCGATGGTCGGATATCCTCCAGCAAAGTTGCAAGAGATGTTTGCACTCATGGATGCGGTTATCAAATCTGGGTTCAGACTGGGATGTCTTACTTCTTGTATGGCTAAGGCCAAAGCTATTCTTAACATAGAGGTAGACAAAGCTCAGGTAGAGGCGAGTCTGAACGAAGTTAGACAGAAGCTTGATTCTCTTAAGCAAGAAACAGAGACATATCAGCGCAAGAACCTGGAGTTGCAGAACCAGCTAGATAATATTCATCATCTTCATAGCTCTAATTCTTCTCCATGGGACAACATAAGGGAGTAGACTTGTTTTCATTTTGATTTTTTTTTTTGAACTGAGTTGTCTTTGAACTTTTATATCATAATAAAACATACATATATTATGCTAAATTTTTTCATAGCAATTGTGTACTTATGTGAATGTCATACGTTTTTCACACACACTTTTTACTTTTGATAGAGTCGTGCGGCCAAGGGGAACTATTCACTTTCATTAGGGAGATTGAATCTCAACCTTAAATAAAGTAAACTATTCAACCCTTTAAAATAAGCGTTAGAGCTGCGGCCAAGGGGAACTATCTACTTTCATTAGGGAGATTGTATCTCAACCTTAAATGAAGTAAATCATTCAACCCAATAAGCGACTTGTGGCCAAGGTATGAGCGATTATAGCTGCGGCCAAAGTATAATTATCACATTCCAGCCAAAATTTAAGCATGAAGCTGCGGCTGGTTTATAATCAATGTCATAGTCAAAGTAAGCGTTAAAGCTGCGCTATGACAGGAGCAATAGAGTACAGCCAGATTTTAAGCGATAAAGCTGCGACTGGAATTCATCATTTTTCATACATGTCATAGTTCTTTACAAATGGACATAGTAGTCAACTGACGATGAAAGATAAGTATGGACATGCAATTAACTTCTATTTACAAAAAGTAATATGAAGAATTAAAGATAGAGTCCAGATTTCATACATGGAATTTCTTGATATATTGAAAGTTAATAGGCGTAGTAACCACATTATTCTTTGGGTTGATCAACTTGCAGTAACCACTATCATTCACTTCATGGTCAATGTAAGGTCTTTCCCATTTTCATTGTTCGCAGGTTAGACTTGGGAGATAGTGGCATTAGAGGAAGGTGTAAACTGAGAGATGGTTTCCATCATCTTTCTATTGTTTTCTTCTAGCCTTTGTATTTTTTTTCTCGTTAGCCTTCATCATCTTCATCAGATCCTGGATGTAAGATGGAACTGGTGCACTTTGGTTTCCAGTAGAGTCTTCCATTTTTTTCGACGAAAGTGTTTCACTCAATGCAATCGCTCCTCCCCAGTGGAGTCGCCAAAATGTAGAGGGTATTTTTGATCGGGTGAGAAAACGTTGCAAACCAGTAAAACGAGATGTCGTAGGGAGATGGCGGAGAGGAAGATTGGAGCAGACCCTGGAGAACAAGTGCGGTGGCAGGTGGTGGTGATGAAGGCTGTAAGTGGCTGAGAATGGTGGAAAGTATGGTTGTTGTAGAAATTGCAGAGAATTCTTAACGTCAGAAAGTTTGTCAAATGGCCAAAAGATCCAAAATGAAGTATTTGGACTTCTATTTATAACCTCTCCAAAGAGGTTACAAGGAGAAGTTACTAAGAGAGTGAGAAGTTATTTTATATAAACATGATCTCGATCATGGGTAGTGGAGAGGTTATATATGATAATGGAGAAGTGCTAGTTATGAGAGGTTACATCAGGAGAAGTGTTTTAGTCACATGTAGTGAAGGAAGGCTACTGACAGCACGCTTGAGAATGCACTGTCCGTTCAGCGGGATAGGGAAGCACTTGTGTTCCAGGGAAAGGTTAAGAAGCGAACTTCTTAACAATCTCCATATCTGAGCCTCCAAGCCATGCTCTCCAAGACATCCCAAGAGTGGAGCAAACTCAAGAATCCTGCCAACCTTCCCGGGTTAGCTCCACAGCCTTCATGTAGTTGTGTATTACTGCAGGAAGTCCTGCTGCCAAGAAGCGACGTGCCAAGCGACGTGCCAAGTGACGTGCCAAGAGACGTGCCAAGCGACGTGTCAAGCGACGTGCCAAGTGACATGCCAAGCGACGTGCCAATAGACGTGCCAAGAGACGTGCCAAGCGACGGGCCAAGCGACGTGCCAAGTGACATGCCAAGCGACGTGCCAAGTGACGTGCCAAGTGACGTGCCAAGCGACGTGTCAAGCGACGTGCCAAGAGACGTGCCAAGTGACGTGTCAAGCGACGTGCCAAGCGACGTGCCAAGTGACGTGCCAAGAGCGCTTCTGACAGGAAGACTATTACTAAGGCCCGCTGCATATAAGATTTGTTCCTGCATAAAATGTTATTGACCAAAAACGAGTGTCTACAGCAACCATGAAAGGAGGTCGCTTGGACGCCTCAACTGTAATGTTTGGGGCACTCGATGAGCTGTTTGAAAGACCAAGATTCGACCCAAGGACGTTGGGGTCGTTGTTGTGAACTGCAGCATCTTCAATCCAACTCCATCTCTGTCTGCAATGATCATCAACCACTATAAAATGAGGCAACATTTTGAGCTACAATCTTGGTGGGATGGGCTGCAGTGCTGGGATCATAGCGGTGGATTTGGCCCGAGATATGTTGCAAGCAAACCCGAACAACTATGCTGTTGTAGTGAGCACTGAGATGGTGGGCTACAATTGGTACCCAGGCCGGGACCGGTCCATGCTTGTTCCAAATTGCTTTTTCAGGATGGGTTGCTCCGCAGTCCTTTTGTCAAACCGGCGTCGTGACTACCGGCGTGCCAAGTACCGTCTTGAACACCTTGTCCGGACACATAAAGGTGCTGATGACCGCAGCTTCAGGTTTGTTTTGTTCCTTGTGTTTTTCTTCGATCATTCTCTTGATTGTTTTTCCTGTTTGTGGACATCAGTTTATGTGGGCTAAGATTAATGCTACAATTATAGCTTGGTAGATAGATGGATAGATTAATGCTACAAAAAAAGACCAACTTTTTTCCCCCTTTTTTCCCTAAAACTACCCAACTAATTTTCCAGCCATGAAAATGACATCCTGGACTTTGTGGAGGTGGTCCATGGATCGCCATTCGTCTGTGTTTGAGCTCTTGAGGCCATGTGGCTGAGGCTCAAGATATTCAATAGCCTAGAATGGATCCATATAGGCACTGTTTAATTAATGACATGATGCCCATGGGACCAACAACGACACCCTGCTATCGATGCCAATTGCGTAAGGAAATTCGTATGCATTAGGAAAACTTTTTAGTGAAATGCCAATTTGGAAATAGAACCAAAATAATACTAGTACAACTAGCATTCAAGCTGCAGAGATGCAAATGTGAAAAATCAGAGAACAACCAATTAAAATAAAAAACCATAGTTGGAACTCCAATAATGGCTTTAATATCTCAACCCAAGTTTACTCTTAAACTCCTTTTTATTTATTTATTATGTATTGTAAACTCTTAATCACCACGAAATAAGTTTCTTTGAAATCGAATCACTGATTTATATATGTAAAAGAAAATTTTAATTTGAATTAAGGATCTCTATCCAAACTTTCAATTAAATTACTTGAGTGTGTGGCTTTTGGCATTGTGGTTTACTAATACTAGTAGATTATATTAATGTTTTCTTTGTGTAAATTATGGATCAGGTCTGTCTACCAGGAGGAAGATGAACAGGGTTTTAAGGGGCTTAAGGTCAGCAAAGATCTAATGGAAATTGGTGGAGATGCCCTCAAAACCAACATCACCACATTGGGGCCTCTGGTGCTACCCTTCTCCGAGCAACTTTTCTTCTTTGCTACATTAGTTTGGAGGCACTTTTTTGGTGGGGATAATTCCAAAGCGTCATTATCACCCTCCTCAAAGCCGTACATCCCAGACTACAAACTTGCATTCGAACACTTTTGCGTGCATGCTGCGAGCAAGATTGTGCTAGATGAGCTGCAAAAGAACCTTGAGCTCACTGAGAAGAACATGGAAGCCTCCAGGATGACCTTGCACCGCTTTGGGAACACTTCTAGCAGCAGTATATGGTACGAATTAGCATATTTGGAAGCTAAAGAAAGGGTTAAAAGAGGAGACAGGATTTGGCAGATTGCCTTCGGTTCTGGGTTCAAGTGCAACAGTGTTGTTTGGCGTTCCATGCGCCGTGTAAGGAAGCCAGCTTCCAGGAATAATCCCTGGCTCGACTGCATTGACAGATACCCTGTGGCACCTTAACTTGCGTTATGGCTTGGCTGATAATAATGGGATTTTTCTCTTGTTTATTTTTTTTAGTAACTCTTATTACATGGAATAGGGAAGTCATTGGAAGCTTGGCATATGGCAATTGGCCAGGTTCTCAAACGTTTCTCGATAAATTTGATTGTATGAAAAAATTTGTTGAATTATAGTTACTGGCTAAAAGCCTAAGACAGCTGATACATACTGTTTTCCAATCTTCACTTTTGTTCAACCTGGCAAGTAAGGTCTTCCATGATTTTTTTGGGTTTGTATTTAAAAATGCAAAATCTTTGAAGCCGGCACCCAAGGGAGTTTTAGGGTAAGCTCTTTTATGGTGAGTTTAAAATAGGTTTCATTATATATAAATATGATAAAATTACATATAAATATGATAAATTATATAAAATTATCATGTTTATATGTAATTATTTTTTACATATAAACATGACAAATTATATATATACATGATAAAATACATATAAATATGATAAATTATATATAACATGACAATTTACATATAAACATGATAAATTACATATAAACATAATATATTTGTCATGTTTATATGTAATTTTTTAAATAGTACAATTTATTTTTTACATATGTAATTTCATTTTTACATATAAATATGACAAAAATTACATATAAATATATTAAATTACATATGTAATAAAAGTTACGGGAAGCTCTATCATAAAAAACTTTTCTTAGAATTTTTCCGGCACCCTTGCATGGACTTATTGGCTTTATTGCTCAAGCCCTTGTATTAAATGAGATGAGATGGGTCTGTCTCTGAAATAAGACTGTAACCAACTTCATTTGTGTACATTACTTTCTGCACATGTACATGTCCTATAATTCTGCCAAATTGGGAGCATTCAAGTTTGAACTACATCTGACTAACTTTCAAGTTTCAGTTCTCTTGAATTTATTGCTATTAACATGTGATTCATCTTCATATATAGTATCTGGGATTGAATACTGCAATTTCTTTTCTAGGAAGCAACACTTGGGTGATGAGATGATATACTAGTATTTATGGATAACTTAGATATTGGCCAGAGCAATGATGATTTGAGGGCTAAAATGAAAGAACTTGGAAATTTATTTTTTCAGAAGATAGTTCTCAGGATATGGCTATGATTTTTGTTCTGTCTAGACCCTAGATTCTAGAAGTGCATCCACAAGTAAATCTAGAAGAACTAAAGCACCCGTTCGATCTAGACAGAAAAATGTTAGAAAATTAGTAAATTACCGCTTAATCTTGTACCCTGATTCTTTTCCAAAGAAAGCTGGTTTTGGGATAGAAATCCAGTCAGACTGAAATTCCAGAGCACAATGACCAGCTCTGCTTTTCTAGTATGATTTTTTTTTTTTTTTTTTTTTTGCATTTGCAAAATCAACCAAACCCTGTGAAAACAAAACAGGCGATTTTTGAAGTCAATCTTGTTAACAACAACACAAAAGGGAGGCTGCATCCTCCATCCTGAGAAGGTAGACGCCTTAAGAGATAAAAGGGCTAATAGTAAGCCATGGACTCATCTACCCCTCAAGAATCAAAAGATCAATTCAAAATTCCCTCAAAACCTTAATTCTCATTGTGCTTTTAACAAAGGTAGAGGGTTTAATTCAATTAATTGAGTAATAGAAAGATGTTTGTAGCATATTTAACAGGATTTTTGACATAGTAATTAAAGATGCCAATTGTCCTGGAAAAATATGAGGGGGTTGCCTAGCCTGCTAAGTTTCAGCAAATTCCTATCCTACTCGGTGGATTTTGACAATGGCATAAAATTGCTAGACATGAAATTCTTGACCGATGATGTGCTGTATATCTTGTTTCTCAGATGCAATATGATGAAATTATGCCTGCAATGAGTCCTCAACCAATTTTTAAGTTATACAATTAGTGATCTTATAGATGTTTGAGCGATTCTCTAAAAAAAAAAACTCATCAAATAAGATTCAATATCAAGCACCCAAAAAAAAAAACAAACAAAAAGAAAAGAAAATATTCATGAATGAAACAATGTCATTGCTTGAATGAAACAATCAAGGTTTGATTTTATATCTATATATGTATATACTATATTAATTTTCCATATGCTAAAAATCTGTTCAACCTAGACAAAATTAAGTTGGATGTGTTACAACAAAAAAAAAGAGTTTTTTTTTTTTTATGACAAAAAAAGTGTTTTTCTTTAGCGGAAGGAAATTTACGATTTACCCAAATGTATATACTAATTAAACTTGAAACACTGAAAAAGCCCTTCTATTTTTTAAACTTTAGAAAAAAATTGATCCTTTTATTGTATTCAATTGGATTCTTAAAATATTATTTTTGTCTAATTAACTTTTTAAAGTACTATTTTTATCTAATTAGACCCTTAAAAGTATTATTTTTGTTTAAGTAATAAATCCCTATTTATATTATCTAATAAGAATTTTAGTAGTTTCATGCAAAATGAAAATTAATTAAATAAAAATAATACTTTAAGAACTTAATTAGATGTAAAGTAAAAAGATATAAGTTTTTTGAGACATTTAAAAAAATATAAGGGGTTTTTTAATAGTTTAGCCTCAAACTTAATTCTCAAGTCATTTTATAAGATTACTATCAAACTTCAAAGCCAACAAAATGCATTAATTAACCATATTTATATATATAGTTGTGGTGATTATTCAGGCCACATACTGAATTTTCTTTCTACTCGGATCCTTAAAACCGAACGCAAATCCTTTGTCCCTTGTGTCTGGCTTCTCTTGTGCCCCATTGTTTACGTTACTACACGTGTTTCTAGTCTAACATCTAGATAAGGCTTTATTTGATTTTAAGATATAATTGATTGAAACAGTAAACAAAAATAAGTTTTTTTAATCGAAGCACAACGATGAAAAAAAAGTACATATGTTTTCTAATTCTTTTTCAGTTTTGGTTTTATTTTTATTTTTAATTTTAACTTGTTTTATTAAAAAAAGAAGATTTCTTTTACCCTTAAAGTTTAATAAAAAAAAAATATACATATCTTTTAGATCCAAAAAAAATACTTTCTTAATTTTTTAAGATTTGGTAAAAATATGTTAACTTTATATGAAAAGATTTATCTATCTTAAGTTAAATTTAATTTTAAGACAAATATATTTTATTAATTATTTATTTTTAAATAAAATTTTAAAATTATATTTAATTATTATATTATATTTTAATTTAAATACAAGTTAAATATATTTTTAATCCAATTATGTTCTAAACCCTAATATTAATTATTAATTTTTAAATAAAAAATTTTAAAATTATATTTGATTATTATCAAATTAAATTAAATTAAATTATATTTTAATTTAATTTAAATACAAATTAAATATATTTTTAATCCAATTATGTTCTAAACCCTAATAATATTCAATTATAAATAAGTTTAAAACCCATTATTACACTTCAGTATATGAGGAGGGATCCACTTACACTAGTGTAAAACTAAATGAGTTTTACATACTTTCGTAACTTTTTATGCGATTTATATTTTAATGATCCGACCGTTAGATTTAACAATATAATTGTATTCATCGTGTACGTAAAGTTTCGAATCGATCCGATATCTTTATCATATCGTTCAAGATTATTGTTTTTTTAATATATATTTAACAGTTGAAAGTTTTTTACATCGAATAAATGGTTAGACATTTTTAATTTACTCAAAACTCGACGTGCATGATCTACGTGAATAGAACATAAAACACGACGATCGGATTAAATAAATATAAATCATATAAAAAGTTACGAAAGTGTGTAAAACTAATCTAATTTTATACTAGTGTAAGTAGATTCCTCCTGTCAGTATATATATATATATATATATATTTTTTAATTTAATAATTAATATCTCAGCATATTTTTATCATATTTTAAGAGATAAAAAGATGTTTCTCAAACTAAGAGAACAAGTATTATTTTTATTAAAAATATTTTTCTTGTTGTTTTAATCATAGAAAGTAAAAAATTGAAATTAAAAATAAAAAAATCAAAAGTGAAAAGGAATGAAAAACATTTAGATTTATTTATTTATTTTGTTGTGTTTCGTTTAGAGGCTTTTTCTTTTTTATTTATTGTTTTGCTTACTCAAAGTTTAAAATCAAATAAGGCCTTACATAAATATTAAGATAAAAACACGTGTAACTATATTAAATGCTGGGGCACAAAGAGAGGTAGGCACAAAGGGCAGAGAATTTGCGTTCCTTAAAACCAGCTTTGAAAAATCAAAATGAAACTTAGATAGTTAGATCTACCCCCCACCATATACATACACAGCTAGCTCTCACATTATAAAAATACTTTATTGCTATACCTAAATTTAGCAATTGAGCCTTCTTTGTTTTTTATTTTATTTTTATTTTATTAATAATAATGCAAACAATATTGAGGACGTGAGAAAAACAATTTATGGCAGAACTTTTTTTTTTTTATTTTAATAAATGGAAACATTGAATAATTCATGGGCAAATTATTATGGATTTAGAAGAGGCCTTTTATCATTTTTTTTTTGGAAGAAATTCATTATTAACTTTTATAAGATGCCTGTAAACCGTCTAACCAATATTATCATCCACAACAAATATCACAAATTAAAATTATAACAATAATTTGATCAAAGGAAAATTTTAAAATATTTGTTAAGCATATTTTTATCGAAGCTAATGTTATAACAGATGAGTTTGCTAATTAAAACAACGGTTGGTAGGATTTATGATTTTGTAGCTCTTTTATAATCTGTTTTCGAGGCCTTTGATCTTATGACTGTTTCCTCCTTTTATTAAAGTTGCCATAAAAAAAAGTTATCAGTTTTTTATACTAAAAAAAATATGAATTGAAATGATTGGTAGCAATAGCATATAAATATATATATATATATATATATATTAAAGTGTGAACATCAAAAGTGCTAAAAGTGATTGACCAAAATACCCTTACAAAATATTTAATTAATTAAAAATATTTTTTCTTTTTGTTATTAGAAAAATACTTCCTTATTAAAATTTTAATTTTAACTTTTTTAATTATTAAACTCCTAGAAACAATTTATGATTCTTATTCTTTCATTTTCATACTCAAATACTATCCTTATGTTTTAAGAGTGAATTAAATGTTTATTTAAAGTCATCCTAAAAACATCATTAAAACCTCACTCATCAATAAGAATCTTACCGATTTGTACATCTATATTTTCCTCTGTAAGCATGACATGAATTTGCATTAATCGTTTAGCACTTTTAATTTAAAATTTTTATGCTATGTAGCTTTTCTTGCTTCGTGCTTTTGATTTTAGATTACTTTAATTATCACAATCAACTGCATTTGATATCCTTATAAAATTATCAAAATAACAAAATTATCATTTGATATATTTTCAAATTTTAGTTAAATGTAATTTTTGTGAGAGACGTAATAGTATTAAATTAATATATATATTAATAAATTTTCATTATTTTTAGATTTTTATTGAAACGCAACAATTATGATGCAAATTAAAACATTTAATAGAACGAAATTAAAATATAACAAATAGATAATAATCATCAAAAAATAAAACATAAAAAAGAAGAACATAGACGTAAAGCCTAAAGAGGTTATTTGTTAATAATCACCACAAATTTGACCAAAAAATCGCCCAAAAAAAAAAGAACATGATCGTATAGCCAAAGGAGGCTATTGACACTTATTATGGTAATTGTTTGCACTAACAATAAACTTATTTTTTAAATAAAAATAAACTATTACTTTTGGAGAACTTAATTCAAAGAAAAATATATAAATGAAAACTAAGAATAAAGAGAAGCATATCATATAACATTAGATGACAGGTTAAGCATTACATCACAAATTCATTTGTCGAAAATATTCTTTCTTCATGATTAAATCAGCACAAAAAAAAAAAAAGTTAACGACAAACATTATATTTTATGGAATTTAAGCAAAATATTAGAATATTAATTACTTGCGATCAAGGCTCTAGCTAAATGCACCACCAAAACTATTATTGATCACCAAATGAATTAGTAGTTCAAGAAGCAATTTAATTATCTCTTCTTATTTTTTTTTTAACAAAAAAATGATCTCTTATTTCTATCCTTAGCTCTTATTTATTAATTTGAATATAGTCCTAGAAATTTATATGAGAACAAAGTTATTGGTAATAATAATAATAATAGAATTTTGAATTATAATAACAAAAACAATTAATTATGAAAAATCTTAAATGTGAATGCAAAAGTATATAAAATAGTTGACTCTCTAAAAAATAATAAAAGAATAAAATAAGTACATGCATGCTTAAAATCAAGTATGATGAAAGTAAATAGTGATATTTTTATTACTTTAGTGAAAATTTGCTGGTCATATTGTAAATACTATTTTTGCAAAAAAAAGCATATATGGTTAGTTGGTTACTTTCTGATCAAAATAATTATTTTTATACTTTTTATAATAATTTAACTTTAATATAGGTTAAAGTAACAACATCTCAATAATCTAAATCCATTACAAATTGTAAAAAATCTTCTGACAGAATTAAAAAAAAAAAATTATGTGTGTACTTTAATAGGATAAGTTCATAAAAATTACTTTAGCCAACAAAAATAATTTCATAAAAATTACATTAAGCAATGCGGGTTAAACAACTTAATAATTAAATATTACAATATAATTTATCAAAAAAATTTGTTAAAATATAAACTTTAATGTGCATCATTGCTCTATTAAAAGGTTTTCCAATCATAAAATAATAAAAGGGTTAATATATAAATTAGCACCTGTATTTTATGTCATTTGTCCGTTTGGTACCTGAAGAAATTTTTTTGTTATTTTTGTATTTGAAATTTTATTCCGTCAATCACATTAGCCATAACACCGTTAGTTAATAGCTGACTACGCAAAAAATAACCAATCAGAGGCTGACATGTGACAAAACTGCCATATCATAGTGCCACGTCATCATATAAGAAAAAAATTCAAAAAAATCCAAAAAAAAATTAAAAAAATCAAAATAAAAAACTGTTTTTTTTAAATCAAAATTTTATTTTATTTTTAAATTTAGAAATTAAAAAATTATAAAAATTATAAAAAAATATAAAAAATCAAAAGATAAATATAAAAAATTCAAAAAAGAATTCAAAAAAAAATTCAAGAAAATCAAAAAATCAAAATCAAAATTAAAAAGTTGAAAATCATATATTTTTTTTTAAAAAATTCAAAAAAATTTATAAAAATCAAAATAAAAAACTGATTTTTTATTTTAAAAATCAAAAATTTATTTATTTTTGAAAAATTTAGAAATTAAAAAATTATAAAAATAAAAGATAAATCTAAAAAATTCAAAATTAAAAAGAAAAATAAAAAAAAATTAAAATATAGAAATTTCAAATTAAAAAAGTATATATATGAAAATTCAAAATAAAAAAAATAGAAATTTAAAATTTAAAAATAGAAACTTTTTTTTTATTAAAAATATTCAGATTTTTTTTCTTATTTTTTTTATTTACATATTTATGAATATATATATATATATAAAGTTTTTAATTTTATAATTTATAATTTATTTTGATTTTTGGTTTTTGATTTTGATTTTGATTTTGATTTTGATTTTTATAATATATATGAAAATTCGAAATTAAAAAGAATAGAATTTAATATTTTAAAAATAGATTTTTTTTTTCATTTTTATTAAAAATATTCAAATTTTTTTCTTATTTTTTAATTTTTACAGATTTTTAAATATATATATATAAAGTTTTCAATTTTTATAATTTATTTTGAATTTTGGTTTTTTATTTTGATTTTATAATTCTTAAAAAAAAGAAGCGATTTTCAAATTTTATTTTTGATTATTTTTGAATTTTTTTTCTGATATGATGACGTGACTCTAATGATGTGGCAGTTTTGCACCCGTGTCAGGCTCTGATTGGGTTTGTTTTTTTTTTTTTTACCATTAACTAACGGTGTTAGGGCAAAGAGCCAATGTGATTGACGGAATGAAAGTTCGAGTACCAGAGTGACAAAAAAAAAAATTCAGGTACCAAACAGACAAAAGGCCTAAAGTACAGGGGCTAATTTATATATTAACCCAATAATAAACAAAATACAATACTAATGTATTGAACATCAATAGTGATTGAAAAGCAGAAAACAAGTTACTTTAAAAAAGTTGAATAGTGTCATTAATTTATCAATCTACTATACTGTAATTTTTTTTATTAAATATGCAATACATTTATTTTTATTTCAATATCTAATTCATTTAGAGAAACTATTATAACTGTCATAAATATAATCATGATTGGAAATTATAATTTTTGAAAAATAAAAGAGAACGGTGTATATATATATATATGTGACAATTACACTAATGCATAGTAGTATTGCATAATAACTCTTTTCAAAAAATAAAGTAGACAAAAAAAAAAATCAAACCATCTTTTTCAATTATATGAAAAACAATTGGTTGCTAGAAAACAAAATTAGAAGAGGAAAAATAAAGAAAATAAAGGGACTCAGATTGAGTGTTCATTCAAGTTTGGATTTTTTAATTTGAGTTAGGTAGAATTTAAATCTTTTAAATTTTAGATTCAAACCGAATGTGGTAAAGTTCATGTTCGAGTACCTTAAATGATTCTTTAGAGTCGAATCAACTTTTTCAATCCTATAAAAACGATTGGTTGCTTTAGATATTAATAAAGTTGATAATATATATATATATATATATAAATATCCAAGCTTTTTCACAAAATGAAGTACGTTTAAATGAAAATTTTTGAAAATTTGAATTTTTTTTTGATATGAGCGTATTTTTATATTATAGTATTTGTAATTTTTTTGGGATAAATATTTCTTAAAAGAAAATTTAGTCTATTAGAATTTGATAAGATTAAAAAATAATAATAAAAAGAAGAATAATGATATTTAAAGATAAAAACACATAAATATATATATATTTAAATATGCAATATGAGTATCATTAGATTTGTAAAAATATATAGATATTACTAATAATATAAAAAATATATTTTAAAGTTAAATAAAATAATATTTTATTTTTAATTTTATATTTTATATTTTATGTTGCTATTTGTGCAGTAAAGAGACAAGAGATTTGAATTTTTTTGTTTGTTTGAAAAACTACCTCTTTATTTTGAATTTCAAGAAAGAATTTGAGCACCTCAAGTTCTCTCTTGAAATTCTTATTAATTTTTGAAAGTCTCTTATTTTTATCGAAACAAGTACTTTATTTTTGGATTTTTGAAAATCTTAATTCAAATAAAATCCTTCTTTTAAATGCCCTCATCCAAACAAGTAAATTTATTTTTAAAATTTTTAAAATTTTCTTAATATTAATTTTTTAAATAAATAAACTTAATTACACTCGTAGAACGTGTGTCTGAAAATAAATATATATAAAAATGCCAACTCCTAAAATGCAAATAGTGAATTATATATATGTCTTTAACAATTTATTAAATTAACTATTTTATCCTTAGTTATTGATTTTCTTATTAAATAAATAAAATATTAACTATTTTTTTTATTTTAAACATTAAAGTACTTATTAAAGTAAACTTTTATAATTTTTTTTATTTAAATTAAAAATTGATTAATTTTGGTTTATCTATTTTCTTTTTTTTTTATTAAAATTTTTATAAGAATAACACTTCCAAATTTATTGTTAATAAAAAAATAATAAGGTTTTGAAATAATATTAAAAAAAATATTTATTAGCTAAAATTCAAAATCTTATTTATCTAGCTATTAGGGGACAAAAAATCTTAAAACATTATTTACTGACAAGAATCGAAACATGAAGATATAATCAAATATAATAATTAATATTAAATTGGTAGTATGATAGGACACATGGATTATAAAATTATGTTAAATTACAATAATATATATTATCATATAAGATTAGACATGAATGATTTTGACATCAATATATAGTAAGTAACAATAAATATATAACCTTTTATATAATATAAATATATAATACAACATTTGATATGATTTTGATACCATTTGATATGATATTAATAGTCGTTGATATGATTTGATAGCCTTTAATAACTTTTAATATAAACTTGATAACTTTTGATATAATTTTGGTACTTTTGATACAATTTTGATTACCTTTTATATAATATTGGTAACCTTTGATAAATTTTGATAACCTTTGATATAATTTTGATAACCTTTTCTATAAGTTTGATAAGTTTTGATATAATTTTTAATAAATTTTTTTATATGATTTTGTTAACATTTGATAAAAATTTTGGTTTTGGTAACTTTTGATATAATTTTGAAAGCTTATAATATAATTTTGATAACTTTTGATATAATTTTGACAACCTTGGATATAATTTTGTTAACTTTTGAAATGATTTTGATAACCTTTTATATTATTTTAAAATCTTTGATATGATTTTCATAACCTTTCATATAATTTTAGTAACTTTGGATATACGTTTGGTAACCTGTGAAATAAGTTTGATAACCTTTGATATTATTTTTATAGCATTTGATATGATTTTGATAACCTTTAATACAGTTTTGATAACCTTTGATAACTTTTTATATGATCTTGGATTTAATTTTGGTGACCTTTGATATAAATTCGATAACCTTTGATATAATTTTGATAATCTTTTGATAAATTTTTATATGAATTTGATAACTTTTGATATAATTTTAATAACTTTTGATATAATTTTGATAATGTTTTTAATAGTTTTGATAACATTTTATATAGTTTTGATAATCTTTGATATAATTTTAATAACCTTTGTAATTGTTTTGGTAATCTTTTAAAATAAGTTTGGTAACATTTGATATAATTTTGGTAACATTCAATATGATTTTGATAGTCTTTATTCTTTAATATGATTCTGTCAATTTGATAATTTTTTTTATATAATTTTGATAATATTTATAAAATTTTGGTAACTTTGGATAAATTTTTGGTAACCTTTAAAATAATTTTACTAAATTTTGATATAATTTTGATTGTCTATGATGTATTTTGATCATCCTTGATATATTTTTCATAATGATTGATAAAATTTTGAAATCTTATAATATAATTTTGGTAACTTTTGATATAATTTTTGTAACCTTTGATATAATTTTGAAAGCCTATAATATAATTTTGGTAACTTTTGATATAATTTTGATAACCTTTGATATAATTTTGATACCTTTTAATATAATTTTGATAGCTTTTGATATAATTTTATTAACCTTTTTAGTAATTTTTGTAATCTTTGATATTGATAACCTTTAATATAATTCCGATAACTTTTGTTATTATTTTGGTAATCTTGGATATAGTTTTGGTAACCTTTGAAACAATTTTGCTAACTTTCGATATAATTTTGGTAACCTTTGATATGATTTTGATAACATTTAATATGATTTTTTCATTTTGATAATCTTTGCTATAATTTTGATAACATTTATACAATTTTGGTAACTTTTGACATAATTTTGGCAATCTTTGATATAATTTTGGTATCTTTTTAGTAATCTTTGTAATAATTTTGGTAACTTTAGATATAATTTTGATAACTTTTTATATAATTTTGATATCCTTTGTAATAGTTTTGGTAACTTTTGATATAATATCCTTTCTAATAGTTTTGGTAACTTTAGATATATTGTTGATAACTTTTGATATAATTTCGATAACTTTCATATAATTTTGGTAACGTTTGACATAATTTTTGGGTAACCCTTGATATAATTGAGGAAACTTTTGATATAATTTTGGTAACCTTTGATATAATTTTGAAAACCTGTGTAAAATTTTTGATAACCTTTGTAATTATTTTGATAAATTTCTAATATTTTTAGTAACCTTTGACATAATTTTGATAACATCTGTATTAATTTTGATAACTTTGGTATAGTTTTGATAACCTTTTGATGTAATTTTGACAACCTTTGATATGATTTTGGAGACTGTTTATAAGATTTTGGTAACCTTTAATTTAGTTTTGATAATTTGATATAGTTTTGATAACTTTTGATATAATTTTGACTTTTTTTTTTAAATATAATTTTGGTAACATTTGATATAATTTTGTAAATTTTTATAATATTTTTGATAGCATTTTTTATAATTTTAGTAACTTTTGATATAATTTTATTTAATAACTTTTGATATGATTTTGGTAACTTTGGTATAATTTTGATAACCATAGATATAATTTTAGTAACTCTTAATATAATTTTAATAACCTTTAATATAATTTTAATAATTTTTGAGATAATTTTGGTAACCTTTGATATAATTTTATAATAATTTTAATAACATTTTTAATAGTTTTGATAACATTTAATACAATTTTGATAATATTTATAACAATTTTGATATCATTTTAAATAATTTTATACCAAAATAAAAAACATTTAGTATATAAATTTATTTAAAAATATCTAATTTGATATAAATTTATTATATCATTCACGTGCTTTTGCACGTGTGAAATAAACTAGTATATATATATATATCTGACAATATTGGACATGATATAATTACACGACACCAAAAAAAAACTAAAAACACGATACAACATGAAAAAATAACACGAGAACGACACGAATACACGAATGTCTCGAAATTTATATAATACGAATTATTAACATATCAAAGTTTATATAAATATAAAATACCTTAAACACGATTATGATACGACAAAATACACGAATACGACACGGGTACACAAATTATCATATATATATATATATATGTGTGTGTGTATATTTAACTCAACTTGATATATATACATGTAATTAGACCTGCTCATGGGCCGGGCCGCGGCCCGGTTTTTTTTATATTCTTTGCCCAGGCCCGGTAGGCCCGAATATACTATTCATCGGATTTAATTTTATATATATATATATATTTATAATTAAAATTAAATAAAATAATATTATTATAATAAAAAAACACTGTTCCGGGCCGGGCCGACCCGGAACAAAAATATCCTGTCAGGCCAGGCTCAATACGAGCCGGGTCTGTCGGGCTGTCCGACCCATGAGCAGATCTACATATAATACATATGTAAAAACTCAAATGTTTTATCCTCATTTTTTCTTTTATATATATATATATATATATATATATATATATTTCCCTTTTCCCCTCTAGTGGAATGGAAGAAATTAAAGCTTTTAGTAATGGAAAAATCCAGGCAAGGACCCAAAAGTACATGTCCTTGTCGCAAAAAAATTGCCAAAAATATAAAAAAAGAAAAGAGATGATCATAATATTCAAATGGACCATGCATGCATGCATGCAGACAATAGCAGTATTAAAGATGGTAATAAATTCTATTGACATTTGGCTCATGAACAAACATTATATTATATTATAGTAGTAATTTTCTTAAACCACGTTTGGATACGTGTACAAATACAACACGAATTTAAAGACAAAATTGTATCTTTTCGTGGAATTTCCACCTCTCAACAACCACATTTAGTCCCCTTTTTGGGTAGAATTAATTTCCATCTCCAAGACCATTCCTCAGTCGAGAAAATTTTCTTTTTTAGCAATCAAATACTAATTTTATTTTAATGGGTTTTGTACTACTTTTGTCGTTTTTTCAACTAGTAAGAAAGTAATTGACTTTGTAAGATGGGTTGATTTAGACTCCAATAAACGTTTTTTTTATCTTTTTATTTTTGCAAAAATGGTGGAAATAAAAGGAAAAAAAGAGTAAAATTTAAATAAAAAAAATTAAAAACAAAAAAGTAAAAGCGTAACCAAAGGAAACCTTGGAATTTAGAATTTGGCTGTAACTTCTTTGGCGAAGTAAGTCTTTGCCCTTTGGGGAAGATGGGTCAATCGCAGTTCCAGCTAGGCGTAGCTAGCTAGCTGTAACTCCGCGTATGATGTAAAGCTCACTCCAAAATCATGCTTGACCTAATTAATGATCACCTTGGTTTCCAAGTATTACTAGTTGTAGAGCTTTACTTTTTAAAGGGTCGAAATTCACTAATTTATTAGAATTTTAAGACAGTTTTAAATATATAAAAAAATAATTGAGATTTGATTTGATTTGATTAAAACTCTATTTACCTATAAGAAAACCAATCATAAAATATAGAAACAAATATTTTGATATGATATGATTTGATTTCTTGTTTTTGGTTTTTATAGCCGGAGATGATGAGAAAGAATTATATAAAATGATTATTCTACGTCAGCATATATCTCTTTCATTCAAATCATGTTACATAATCAATTTTTTTTTAAAAGTTGACTATTAATTACAAAAATCATTAATAAATTATTGAAATAAATATTTTTTATTTAATTATTACATGTAATGTGTAATAAATAGTTGACTTTTTAAAAAAACTGATTACGTAGCATGATTTGAATAAAAGAGATATATGCTAACGTGGAGTAATCGTTTCATACAATCTTTTCTCGAAAATGAAAGGTTTGAATTTTGAGGTATGTGGTTTTTATAAAAGGAAAGTGCCCATCTTCCAAATTTAAAATAGTTAGTCTTAGTTAAGAATATAAAAAATTAGTCAGCTATACAGAATGTGACGTGATGCACTTGGAGAAGCTAGCTAGCACCACATCGAGGGTGCTGCTGCTAGGAAAGTGCATTTTGTTAAATTTCTACTGTCTGGTTGAATAGGTTAAATGAAAACATTAAGAATTTTACATTAATTTTGTTGAATTTCTACTGTCTGGTGGAATAGGTTAAACGAAAACATTAAGAGTTTTACAAGGGTGATGGTTTGTTGGGAGTGAGATAGGTGATGATTGTAGATTGTTGGATCTTAAGGGAGTTGAGCTATGTTTTGCTTTGATAGGGTCCAATTTGTAATGTGTTTCTTTAAATCTTATCTGATGTGATTTCCTCTCCTGTAACTTTTTGATTATTTGAATAAAATATTTCTTTCGACTGAGAAAAAAAAAAGGTGCATTTTTCACAAGCACATTCTTCAATTCTCACTTTATGTATTAATACATAAGAAGAAGAGAAGGAAAGAATGAATAACATCATTTTCTTGATGAATGTAAAAGCCAGAAAAATTCCACAAAATTCAAAGGAAAAAGTGTTGAGACAGTAGTGTGACTTATAGCTACCAAATTCTGTCACCAATAAAGCGAGTAGAGTGATAATTTCCACATAAACAAGGTTCCACCATAAATTTCTTCTTCACATTTCCCTTCCCTTGGAGCAGAATTTGTTAGAAAATAATACAGAAAAAGATTAGAATTTTGACTTTGAGTTGTGAAAATTTTAATTTTTAAAGTTTTATAATGCTTTCAAGAGTCAACGTACAATAAATTAAGTCATAAATATTCTAAGCAAAATATTGAAAATAACATAATAGAAAAATCTCTTTTAAATAACGTAAAATTATATATGTTAGTAAATAGCTTTTCACATAATTAATTGTGTTTTTACATAACACAATTATTCTAATGCAACTAATAATCACCAATAGTTATAATTTTCAAATTAAAAATAAAAGATTAAATTACATTAAAAACTCAAGAGCCCAAGTGCCCATCTTTAAAATTAAATAATTACTAGTTCAATAGGTGAGTCCAAATAGCTCACCTTATTAAATTCATAGCACTTAGCTCAATTTATTCATACTAAATAAATAAAAAAGAGTATCTTAATATATACTCTTTATGCTTGACTTTCTTAAGTAACGTGGGATTAGCTTCCACATAATTTGGTGAGGAATTAAAGGTATCCTGGCCAAGGCCATTACAATTTACAACTATATATATGCCTTTGATCTGTTTTGGATGCTACGAACATTAACCTTTAATTCAAACACCAAATCTATGATCAGTTGGAAGTTTCAAGTTTAATCAGTAATAATATTTATACCTTGACTATATATATTATATGGCTTTTTTCATTGTACTATTACTATTATTATATTATTTTCTTTTCTATGAGCCTTCACCGAGTATTGTTATTTAAAATCCTCAATCTTCTATATATTAAGTCAAGCAAAAAATATATATAATTCTTGTAAATTTAAGGGCACTAGTTAAAATTAATTAAAATAATATTAATATATTAAATTAAATAATTGATAATTTTATTTATTATTTTTAATATATTAAATAAAAATATTATTATATATATAATAACTTTAAAAACATCTTAAAACACTCAATAGCAATATATATATATATATATATATATATATATATAAGGGACTTGGTTTTACTACTACAAAGTCAACTCCAAGTAAATTGTTGCATATTTATTTCATAAGTAAACCGGCTAATTAATAAAGCATATATATAGCCAAGTAAACCTGCTTACGGTCATATAGTTTCTTTGACTTGATAGGTTTTTCTCGTATTAGATTAGATTTGAGTAAGATTTTTCATGATCCAATTCGATCTGAATCATTATTCAACAATTAAAATATTATTTTTTATTTAAATTTAATTATAAAAAATATATATTTTAATAATTTAAAAATAATAAAATAAGTTAACGGGTCGACCTACACCTAACCCAACCTATAAGCACTTCTATAACCAGGGCATTGCAATCTCATTTCTGACACATGCAATGCAGTACAAGAGAAAGAAACTTGATTGTGCTTATTAATTAATTAATAAAGTAGACCTTTGTCTCTAAGATCAAAATTTAATGCATTGACCTCAACCGATCGAGAAACACACAAGGTTTGAAGGTCA
This sequence comes from Fremontodendron californicum, assembly GCA_030761205.1. Lineage (NCBI taxonomy): Eukaryota > Viridiplantae > Streptophyta > Magnoliopsida > Malvales > Malvaceae > Fremontodendron > Fremontodendron californicum. The sequence continues at coordinate 3,533,648 of JAULJL010000003.1, forward strand.
TGCTCAAATTCTTCTTATATATATATATATATACATACCCATGGGAACGCAAGAATTCAAACCTCTCTTTTGCTAACTAATCCATTCAAATTAATACCAAGTTCATCATTCATGACTCACAAATAGAAGAGAAAAACTATAATTAAGGAAAATTAATCTAATACTTTGATAAAAAATATTGGTACATATATTAATTAATTGTTAAGTATCCAACTTAAAATTAATTGATTGAATTTAATAAATCTCATCACATGTAAGTTAAAGACAAAAGAACTTATCACTTCACAAACTTAAAATGGATGACGGGCAAGAAGAACAGAACAAAATTAAGTCATGTAACTATGTTAAACATTTAATTTAAACTTAAATATAATATTACAGGCAATTCAAAACTTAACAATTATTAGATAATACCAACTTAACATTCATTTACCAAATTAAAAAACCAATAAAAAATTAATTATATGATATAAGGATATATACCAAGTCTCGAAACTATAATAATGTAACAGTGACATAATTTGTTGCCGTTGACAAAAGGAAATTAAGGGGCGGGAAACATGGGACTACTGTTCAACCTAACAATTTTGGCTTAATTAAATTATAGACTTACAACTTACAAGGAAATCCGATTACTCGTTCCTCTACCTCTATAAATAGTCAGCTAGATTCTCAGTTTCGACACACCAATACAATCGCTAAGAGCTGTAGTATCATATATTCATTTATACCGATATGGCTTGTGATTGTGAGCAAATTAGCTACCTTAAATCATCTCTAGTTGGGATTATTGGGGCTGGTATTAGTGGTATTGCTGCTGCTAAACAGCTTTCCCATCATAATCCTATTGCTTTTGAGGCCACTGATTCAATAGGTGGTGTTTGGAAACATTGTTCATTTGCTTCCACAAAACTCCAAACTCCTCGATGTGATTTTGAGTTCTCGGATTACCCTTGGCCCGAAAGGGATAATTCGAGTTTTCCTTCTTACCTTGAGATCCTGGATTACTTGCATGGTTATGCTACACACTTTGATGTGTTGAAGCACATCAAGTTCAATTCCAGGGTGGTGGAGATTCGGTACATTGGTGAGGGAGAAAAAATCAATTTGGATGTGGCGCCTGGACCCGGAGAGTTTGGACCTCTTTTGAGAGGCCATCCTGTCTGGGAGGTCGCTGTGGAAACACATCCATCAAAAACTGTTGAGGTTGTTCTTTATACATATCATATATCACTAATTTGCTCCACTCTTAAACATACAATTTTTCATCTCATTCTTCATTTTTTTTTTCTTGACTTTGCATGCTAGCTTTAGTTTCAATTCGAAATCCTGCATGATTTGATAGGGACATGAGGCTGCTGTCTATTATTTAATTATTATTTATTTATTAAATTTATATTTGATACATTGAAAGTATACCGTCATATAAATCACAAAATAACATATCATTTATAAGTAAAATTGAAAGTAATCAAGTTTTTAAAAATAAATATTAATAAATTTATTTAATTTTATTTATTATTATTTGTGATTCATTAACAATGTATAAAATCAATACAATATCATTACATCAAATATAAATCATTTATTTATTATACGAACTTCCTGACCAAGTGCATGAGGCCATGTCCTTCAATTAATTGAGTTAATTAAACACAAAAGTGATCTTGTGGTTTTACCTATACTAAGTCCATTAATTTATTTATTTTTTCTGACATTTGCTTTTTTAGTCACAGTCTGAACGGTTTAAAAATTCTAAGCTAGACCAAGAGGAAGTTGACCAGAGAATATTTATACCTATCTATATATCGATAAATAATAATATTGTTTTCATGACATTTTTTATTATAAAACATTACATGGTATAGTTAATGCTTGACACTAATTTAATATTATTAATTTCCTGTTGATTAATTCTGAAATTGTTGGAATAATTACTGCAGAGGTATGGTTTCGAATTACTGGTGGTATGCATAGGCAAATACGGGGATATACCGAGAATGCCAGTTTTCCCTCCCAATAAAGGCCAAGAAATTTATGGTGGCAAGGTTATGCACACCATCGACTATTCTAAACTAGATAAAGAAGCCGCCCAAGAGTTGTTGAAAGGAAAGAAAGTTGCTGTTGTTGGCTATAAGAAATCAGCCATTGATTTGGCTACTGAGTGTGCTGAGGCAAACCAAGGTATATATAAAATTAACTAGCTACATGACAAATACTATATATATATATACATATATATATATATATATATATGCATGCTTCCTTAGAAAGGTAAGTGGTCAACAAAGACTAAAAATAATCATAAAATGTCAACTGAGGATTTGATTATTATTTCTGACATGCATGCTTTCCTAGCAAGCAAGGTAACAACGACAAACTAGCTACACAACTCCTGTTTTTCCAATTAGCCACTTAATTAAGCTTAACTTCATATATCTATCTTTTAAAGAAAATGATGTTTAGTAAAATTAAACCTCTGATTTAAAATCCTGAATTATATAAAAAAAAAAATCACAAAAATTAACACATTTTTTGTTTCCATTGCTTCAACAAAAGCCTGCGATTTTCAGGTACCATGCGTATATGATTGCTTAATATATATAGTCATAAAATGCATGCTAGACATTGAGGAATATTGGTTTCTAGAATGCAACTGGATTTTGACTAATAACTCGCTCTGTTACCTTGTATCTTGACGTTTTTGCTTCTCCTGTTTTGTTAACAAAAAAAAAAGGACCAGATGGACAACCCTGTACAATGGTGATAAGGACTTTACATTGGACGGTTCCAGCTTACTGGATTTGGGGTTTGCCCTTTTTCTTGTTTTATTCAACAAGGTCTTCTCAATTTCTCCATGAAAGGCCAAACCAGGGGCTGCTCAGGAATTTGCTTTGCCCTCTTTTGTCTCCTGTGGTAATAATTTAACTTCCATTTCTTTTATACCCACTTCAACAATCATCATCCTTAATTTATTTTTTTCCTTGTTTCCTGATTTCATTAAGTCTTAATCATTGCTACAGTTATTTTTTGGGGTTGTACTTTTATTCTTACTGGAATGTAATTTTTTACCATCTATAGCTGTTAATTAATTGCTTTCTTCTTTTCCTGAAGAGAAAAGTAGTTTCCAAGTTCATAGAGTCATATTTGGCATGGAAGCTTCCACTAGTGAAGTATGGACTGAAACCAGATCACCCATTTGAGGAGGATTATGCCTCCTGCCAGATGGCTATCCTACCTGAAAATTTCTTTTCAGAGGCAGACAAGGGAAAGATTTTGTTCAAAAGAGCATCGAAATGGTGGTTCTGGAATGGGGGACTTGAATTTGAAGACAATACCAAGTTAGAGGCCGATGTTGTGCTTCTTGCCAGTGGTTATGATGGGAAAAAGAAGATCCAGGATCTGCTGCCTGAACCTTTCTCTAGTCTGATTGTCGACTCCTCTGGGATCATGCCCTTATACAGGTATATATCCCTTTTGAACTTAAAAAAAATGTTTAGAAAAGATCGACCGGTTCTTCAAACATTTTGGCAAAATTAAATAATAATTGGTCATTGGGTACTAATTTTACAGGGGCACAATCCATCCGTTGATCCCAAATATGGCATTCGTGGGGTACATTGAGAGTGTTTCAAACCTGCATACAGCAGAGCTAAGATGCAAATGGCTGTCAAGACTGGCTGATGGTCTTTTCAAACTTCCCAGCATTGAGAAAATGCTTGACCAAACAACCAAAGAAATGGAAATCACGAAGAAAACGACTCGTTTCTACAAGAGACATTGTATTTCCACTTTCAGTATTAACCACAGTGACGAAATTTGTGAAGAGATGGGATGGAAATCTTGGAGGAAGAATAATTGGGTCTTGGAAGCTTTTGCTCCTTACAACAGTCAAGATTATGGAGAAGACAAATAAACTTGACAGATATTGATTAGTATATTCCTTATTAGGCTACAGCTAAAGAATAAAACAATATATCTATCTATGATCATGTGCTCTTAGTGACTACATATAATATAATTTCTCATCTACCTTCATGTGTGATGTACTGATTATTAATTAAACTTGGAATAAAGGATTTAATATTTATGCTACATTTGTTGTTTGATAGATTTTCCTTTTTGGTACATGAGAAAATTATTCATGTATATGTCTAAGTGTTGCACATGTTTGAAGGTTTAATATTAATTCAAACTTGGTTATGAGAAAATTCACTTTAAAATAGTAAGACTATATATATATGACGAAGCATTTACTTATATTATTATAAAAATAATTTAATTTTACATATTTTGTATTTTGTATATGATTTATATTTATTTAATTCGATCGTTGCATTTCATGTAGATCGTGCACATCAAATTTTGAGTAAATTAAAAATGTTTAAGTATTTAATTTGATATAAAAAAATTCATCCGTTAAATATATATAAAAAAGACAATATTCTCGATCATTTCGAAATGTTACGTGAATGACAAGTGCAATTATATTACTAAATCCAGCAATTAATTTGATAAAATATCAATTATACACGAAATTATAAAAACGTGTAAAACTAATTAATTTTACACTAATACACTAATAAAAACGTGTAAAACTAATCCATATTCTCAAGATTCAAACTTTAAAAATCTCAAAATTTAACTATGCAAGATCCTTAAAACCTTTTCAACTATTCAGTAATAACATTTTCTTGGCCAAATAATTAATTTGGAGGTTTGGCAGGTGGGGCATCTTGACTGATTTGGTTTCATAAAATAGAAATTTAACTAAAGATGGTGAATCAGCTATGAGTTTGGCTATTTGTGACTGAATACACTGAACCTGCAAAGTAATAAAATAATACTTAGAAAAAGAAAAAGAAAAAACATATTGTAGTATAAGTAGTTTTATTGAGCAAAAGACTCATAATAATTGGGTTCTGATGATGCTGATGTTTTCTTCTTAGGTAAGGTAGTACCTCAAAACGTGCATGCCAGCGCCTCAGAAATTTTCTTCAAAATTCAAACCCATGATTGAAACACCAGTTTGAAGAACATAAAGATACTTTCACATTGGAGTCATGGTCTTTTTCTTAGGGTTCATACATAAACATATATCTAATTAAGCAATATTTTTTGTCCCAATTGCACTTGTGATGCAGTCAAAGTCACTGCCCCTCCAATTAATAAATGGAGGAGAAAAGGCTTCACTTGCTAGATTTGGACTAAAATGTTTTCATTATTTTAATTTTTTTCCTATAACATCTTAAAATATATTTTTTTGTATTTATATTTGTTTATTTATTAAATAGTATTTATTATTTTATTTTATTTTTAAATATTAAATATTTTATTTTAAGATGTATAAATATATATTTTTATTTTAATAATTTTTAATTATTTATTAACATATCAAAATATGTTAAAAAATTTAATATAATATCTCTAACGGTACTTATTTTTTCTTTTTATTATACTTCACCTCACAATCACCACTGATTTTGCATTCAAACGCATATCTTACTACTGATTTTTAGTCTCATAACCACAGTACTAATATCGCTGCGACGTTATTTTCAATTTCACTGTCCATACAAATGAACCCTTAATTTTAGTGGAATGGACTTCGTCTGCCCCCACTCCCTGCCCCCTTCACCAATTCTTGCCACATAACTTAAAAAAATTTATAAAACGTTTTAAGTCTTTTTAGTTGTTGTTAATCCACCAATTATTTTGCTAAAATACTAAAATAAAATATAACATAACATCAAAATTTACCGTAAGATTATTTTTCTCATCCTTAAGCATAATTTTTTTTTTTAAATGTTCATTTTCTTTTTGGAAAACAATTCAATTTTTTTATTGTCAATAATTACTGAATTTTAATTAAAAAAAAATAAATGATTTTTTTTTAAATTTTAATATATTAAAGAAAAAGAAATTAAGTTCTACTTAATTTTTTATAAAATATTTAACATATTTTTTTTTCGTTTTGCTGTTCAAAATTTAATAATTTTTAATTAATTGTTAGTATTAAAAGTTAAAACAATGTTTAAAAATATTACGTGACACAAATGGATGAAGGGGGCAGGAAACGGGGCATGGATAGGAGGCAGACGAAGTCTCTTCATTTTAGTGGGGAGGAGACGGGGAATCATAAGAATAAACTTTAATTTAATGAGTTAGGTAAATTAAATTCATCATTAATGTTACAAGAAAAACAATTCTTATATATATTCTAATTTATGTATTGTTTATAACAGAGTGTTATATATATATATATAAGATTTTTTTATTAATTTAAAAAAATTTATCTAAATAACTATATCGTACTATAATCTTTAATTATAATTATTAATATTAACAACTACATTACATCATACATCATTGTCGATAATAAGACATGCAATTGAATTTGTGTGGTGAATATATATAGCATGCATGCAAATGCATGAACTGATATGGGATTTTGGCAATAGTAGCTTAATACTATGTATCCTGGCTTTGACGCTTGCCCTCATGCATGGCTGCTTTTCGACAATTGGACCGCCTCTAAAGCTTTAGCTGCCTGCCTGCCTGCAATCCCAATCCCAATCCCATCCTTATTTTCTCGCTCCTTGGACTTTCTTCCTTTTCCATTAATTCTACACGAGAGGCGTACTACTAGGAAAAAAAATCTAAATCCTCTATCCTTATTTTTCTGTTTTTATTTGTGCTTTCAATTTCGTAAGGAGTCATATGTTATTTTTTTTTATTCTCTTCATATTTGTTCGTTTTTAATGTTTGATTTGATTTTTTATCTAATAAAAAAATCAATTTCGCTTAAAAAAAACACGGATATAAAGACGATGCAAATAAAAGAATGGTATCGAAAAATTCACCTATTCGATTACCGGTAAAATACCATTCGATCGTATTTGTATTTTGTAGTCCCGTTAAAAAATTGAAAACAAACGAGAAAGAAAACAACGAAAAATAAATTCGTAACTCGTTACGAGAATGAGAACACGAATAAAGACAAAGAAATGGTATTAGGTAATGGAATATGCTTTTGTTTGTCGCAATGTCCGATATAAATAGTAAATACTTCATATATCGAAAATACTCAACCGTGATAGAAAATAGAAATAGATTGAAATTGTTTATCCCACATAGCGACGAAATTCATCATGTCGTAAATATTTTCAAAATCCGTCGTAGATAACGTAAATCTTAGTTAACGTTTGACCGTCGCTCATCGCATGATTTTCTGTCGCAAATTTACTACATTGTTTGTGCCGTGGGGAGGCAAGTTTTTTTTTTCTTAAATAAATTTCATAAAAACCAATATAAATCATAAAAAGAAATAAAAATATTACATAAAATATCTAAAATGAAGGAAAATTAATTATTTAAAAAAGTAGAGAAATTATCCACTGCTTTGCCTCAAATGTTTGACAAAATTATATCTATCGATCATAAAATAATTATCTATAATGTTATTCTTATGATAAGTTTAAACATGCAGAAAAATACTTATGCATGGTCCATTCACTTGATAATTTTTTTTTTTTTTTTTTTACGGATGTTTCCAAAGTATCCATAGTTTATTGATAAATCATATATATTTTTATTTCGAAAGTCAAATACTAATAATTCTTTTTGTAAACATCAAATACTAATAATTTGATCTTCTTCAAACTGAACGATATATTTCTAAACTAGTTTTTGTTGTGCGGAAGCGAATTGATATTACTAAAACCGATTTAAACACACTGAAAAAACACCGATATTTTACGTGGTTCGGCAACTGTGCCTACGTCCACGGGAGGAGGAGCTTGAAGCTTTGTATTAATGGAGTTTAGAGTACAAACATATACCGAATTCAAGGTGCTACACAAGCACTGAACTCACAACTCAACACAATACCGAATTACTCTATAAACACAGAGTATTTGCTTCAACAATTTAGCTCTAACACATACTCAACTCTTCTCTTCTCTACTCATCTCTACATGGCTATTTATAGCCATAATATCAAGGTGTGAACATGCATCAAGTGGCAGCCACCATAGCCTACCATAGCCACCATCCACCACCTATCTTGGTGTGAACACATGCAAGTGGTAGCCACCATAGCCACCATCCATTTGCAAGTGGTAACTTCCATTATTGGTGGTGCAAGTGGTGCAAGTGGTAGCTCCATTATTGGTGCTAAGCCACCTATGGTGAATGAGCCATATTCAAGCTATATTCAAGCCATATTCTAAGCCATATTCTAACAATCTCCACCTTGGCGAGAATCCACAGAGAGAATTCACAGATCAGAGCTTCCTCTTTTCTCCTTCAAATGTACACACCATTACTCACATATCAGGGCACCTACTGCATTGGCATGATTCATCAATGCACTGAGCCTGAGTCAATTTTTCTGTCTACTTCCCAGGAATTTTCTTAGCTTCTCCAAGATCATCTCGAACTCTGAGCTCAGTTGAGCCTTCAGCCTGTCGATCTCCACCTTGCCTTTTTTCAGCAGATAGACAAATGATCCATCTTGAAGTTTCCGGAAATAAACACAGTGATCAAATTGACCGTGTGTGTACTTTTCATCCTGTCTTGAAACAGTCCAACCGTTTGTTCAGCTGTCACGGGATTGTTTCAGACCATACATTGATCAGTTCAACTTGCTTTTGTAATCTCTGCGACCGGGGACTCCAGAACCATCTGGTTGAGTCATACAATTTTCCTCCTCTACGGAACCATGGAGGAATGCAGTTTTTACATCAAGTTGAACTATCTCTAGGTTATACAAGTGCTACTAAAGCCAATAAGATCCGAATAGATGCATGCTTAACAACAGGTGAAAATACCTCATTGTAGTCTATTCCCTTCTTTTTGAGCCTAACCTTTGGCTACCAATCTGGCTTTGTATCTGATGCTGTCTTTGCCGGTAGCACTCTCCTTTTTGGCAAAGACCCATTTGCACCCAATTGATATCTTGAGTGTTGGAAGTGGAACTAACTTCCAAGTCTGATCGCCTCCTTCCACTGGGCATGCACAGGGCTGTTTACAGCTTCTTTGTAATTGATCAGAACATCATCATCAATTACTGGAAGGGCGTATGTCACCACGTCTGTGTATCGAGCAGGTTTCCGAATATGTCTATTCGGTCTACTGGTGACAACTGATTCAAGTTGCTGAAAGATTTCCGGTGATGACTCCTCCACTTCAATTAAGGTGTCATCAGATTCTGATTCAAACTCCACCTGCTTTAGAGAATCTTGGTTCACATTCTCTGGAGTTGACAGTTTCAGCATTACAAATTCGTCAAAGGCAACATCTCGGCTTACGATGACTCTCTTTGACTCAAGGTTCCACAATCGGACTGCTTTTACTCCTTCACTAAAGCCCATGAAGACAGCTTTCTTGGCTCTAGGATCCAGTTTTGCATCCGTAACTACGAAGCCGATCATATTCAATGGCAGAATATCCGGACTACACCTCTATGGGAGTCTTCCCATCAATTGCGGTGGAGGTTAGTCAGTTGATAATGTGGGAGGCGAACACTAAAGCCTCCGCCCAAAATGCTTTGCTCAAGCTCGACTGGGATAACATGCAGCGAACTTTATCAACCAAAGTTCGGTTCGTCCTTTCTGCAACTCCATTCTGCTGGGGAGTGCCAGGAACTGTGAAGTGTCGGATTATCCCATCATTCTGTGAGAGGCTGCTGCTCTGCCTATCACGGTTTCTCTGTCAAGGAGATACAGATTTCCCTTCATATAACCCTTCATTGCTAAGAATGCTCCACGTACAACTCTCAGGACTCCATTCTGAATGGTCACCTTGTAACCATTTGAGTCTAAGACCCCCAGTGATATGAGGTTCTTCTTGAGATCAGGGACATACCTTACGTCTGTAAGTTGTCTGATTGTACCGTCATGCATTTTCAGTCGGATCGTTCCGATGCCTCTAGTGTGACAAGTATTGTCATTGCCCATATGGACAATCCCTCCATCAAACTCCTTGAAGTTTGAGAACCACTTCCGGTTCGGACACATATGGTAGGAACATCCGGAATCCAGAATCCATTGATCTGAAGAGTATGTTGTTGTGGAAATCGTAAATGCAGAGTCTTCCTCTCCCTCAGATTCTTGAGCTACACTCACAATCGACCTCTCCATGTTGGGACAGTTATTCCTCCAATGCCCTTTCTCATGGCAAAAGGCACACTCGTCCCTCGAGAGTCGTGTTCTCGATGATCCCCTCCTTGAGCGGGATTTACCTCGCTTGTTTTCTCCGGCTCCTCGGTTGTCCGTCCTGCCTCTGTACACAGTTAAAGCTTCTGGTGTAGTATTCTGGTGATCATGCTGATCCTTTTTCCGATACTCATTATTCACCAGAGCATTACAAACATTAACATATTCTATATCATTTTTACCATACAACAGTGTAGTGGTTAAATGATCATAGCTATCAGGCAAGGAATTTAACAGAGTAAGAGCCTTATCTTCATCAGAGATATTTGCATCTAGATTTTCAAGATCAGCGAGGATTTTGTTAAAACTTACTAGATGCTCCTGCATGGTGATACCTTGCACATACTGGAAGCGGAACAGCTTCTTCTTCAGATAGAGTCTGTTCTCCATGCTTTTTGTCATGTACTTGTCCTCAAGTTGTTTCCAGAGAGTTTTTGCATTATTCTCTCTCATGACAAAGTACTTCTGGTCCTTGGCTAGGCATAACCGGATTGTGCCACAAGCCTGACGGTTGACAAATTTCCAGTCATCTTCCGAAATATCTCTGGGCCTGTCTTCCAGAGCGATATATGAACCCTCTCGGAATAACAGATCCTGAACTTCGCACTGCCACATGCCAAAGTTGGTGGTGCCATCAAATTTCTCCACCTCGAACTTTGCAGTGGTCATCGAGTTCTTTCTGATATAAGAACTTGATCGTGCGCTGCTGGTTGTTTCATGTGTCTCTAATGATTCTGCCATGGTAATAAAACAAAATTACCAACAAAGTGTTTTTCCGGTACCTGTATGGAAAAACGGATGCCGCGGTTGAGTCCGGAATAGTCGAAATAGCCAGGAACGGGTCCAACTGTGTAAATTTTGGACACACGGTGAATATTCTGCAAATATTCTGCTACAACTGGCTCGAAATGGACTCGATTTAGCTCAACCGGCTCGGAAAAGTCTCGGAATAGTGTTCTGAAACGGCTCAAAAAATAGCCCGAAAAAGTTGGTCGGACCTGCGGCGGCGCGTGGGCGGCGTACGGCGGCGCGTGGAGCGCGTGGAGCTGTTTTCTCACCGGCGCGTGCGGCGCGTGTGGCGCGTGGGCTTCACGCGTCTTCAACCTCTGGAGGCGCGTGCGGCGCGTGCGGCGCGTGGGCTTCACGCGTCTTCAACCTCTGGTGGCGCGTGCGGCGCGTGGGCGCGTGAGGCTCACTCTCAGCCCCTTCTGGCGGCGCGTGCGGGCGCGTGCGGCGGTTTCTGGCGCTCTGGTTGATTCAGCTGCACTCCTCTCGACGACCTCTTCAACCTGGTATTTTCAAAACACAATTTGGAGCACTTTTGAAATACGGACAGAATCAAACAAACTCGGTTTTACGTAAAAATTGGCTCTGATACCAATTTGTTGTGCGGAAGCGAATTGATATTACTAAAACCGATTTAAACACACTGAAAAAACACCGATATTTTACGTGGTTCGGCAACTGTGCCTACGTCCACGGGAGGAGGAGCTTGAAGCTTTGTATTAATGGAGTTTAGAGTACAAACATATACCGAATTCAAGGTGCTACACAAGCACTGAACTCACAACTCAACACAATACCGAATTACTCTATAAACACAGAGTATTTGCTTCAACAATTTAGCTCTAACACATACTCAACTCTTCTCTTCTCTACTCATCTCTACATGGCTATTTATAGCCATAATATCAAGGTGTGAACATGCATCAAGTGGCAGCCACCATAGCCTACCATAGCCACCATCCACCACCTATCTTGGTGTGAACACATGCAAGTGGTAGCCACCATAGCCACCATCCATTTGCAAGTGGTAACTTCCATTATTGGTGGTGCAAGTGGTGCAAGTGGTAGCTCCATTATTGGTGCTAAGCCACCTATGGTGAATGAGCCATATTCAAGCTATATTCAAGCCATATTCTAAGCCATATTCTAACAGTTTTTTTCTTTTCTTTTAAACCATCTTATTTATGCAATTTTCATTATAAAGTGGCGAAACAAATTAATCAATGGGATCATATATAACCTTTAATATTTTTTGTAATTAATTTGTCCTATATCATTTTATAATTTAATTTTAATCAAAATTTAAATTTTAATAAATAATGTAATTGCGAGGCACAATCTATCTGAAATTTCGATAAAAAAAAAAGTCCATTGCACATTCCGTTGCAGGAACTTCTGTCGCAATGTTCGTCTCACATTCGTCGCAGCTTGTGACGAAACTGTTTGTCGCCAGGTTTCCACAACAATAAAAAAGACCACAAAAAATGTTGCGACAGATTTTTATTACCGAAGTTCATCCTAAGTCCTAACGTAAGTCCGTCGCAATTGATAAAAAAATTCAAATTTTTTGACATGATCATATCCGTCGCAATTCAGTCACAATATCAATCACTGAAATTATATATCTTTGACTTAATTGTTCGTCACAAATTTTATCTGTAACCTTTTTTCTAGTAGTTTTCCCTTTTTATTAATGAAAAAAAAAAGATTTATTCAATTAAAAGATTAATTGTAATAAAACAGATAATAATTATTTATATTTGATTTATTATCTTTACTTAAACCCACGTATATTAGATTCATCAAAATAAAAGTAATATATAAATAAGAAACAAATAAAATTTCCAGGAATGAAGACATGGAAAAGCATGCAGCTGTAAAACTAGAAGACGAAAAGGTGCGAAAATACAAATAAAATTGTTGATATTGGAAAAATACTGCATTGATAGAGGAAAAAGCAAACTCCTCTGTTGATACGTCTTTACAATAAATTTAAGTTTTTTTTTTCCTGAATGGAGAGTCTATCCATGTCACCTGGTCACTGTTCCTTTCTTTTTCCTTTTTATTTTTTTCCTCCAAAACACACCGTTTTGATTTTGCGTGAGTGAAAAAAAAAAAAAAGTAAGAGCCGAAAGCAATTCATTTTCACCTACTCTTCATCTTTCTCTTTTTTTTTTCCTTTCAATCTTTCACCTGGTTCCGTCCCCGTCACCCACTTAATTTTTTTTCTTTCAATCCTTCGCCTGCTTCTATCCCTTTCAATCACCCATTTTCTTTTTTCCTTTCAATCCTTCTCATCCGATTCTCTTTTGTTTATTTTCTTTTCTTTTCTTTTCTTTGCTTTGTTTCTTTGTTTTCTTTTCTTTGTTTCTTTCCTTCTCATCTTCTTGGGCTTTCTCCTCTTTCTCTTTTGAAAATTTGAAACAAAAAAAGGTTGATGGATCAAGGGGAGAGGATATGAAGGGGTAAGAGAAGGATAATGCCAGAGGGAGGGAAGCAATGCTTTTCGCATGGTCCAGTCGAAGCCATTTCTGGCCCAGTGAAGGGCATATTTTTATTTTCCATATAAAATAAAAATGAAAAGTTTTTAGATTGAATTTCAGATTAAGATTAGATTTATAGTTTATTTTTCAATTATTATTCTTATTATTGTATACATATTTATGTAGTCTTTTCAATCCTAATTTTCCATTTCGTTTTTAGAATAATAAAAAAAATTTCAAAGAAATATTGGGTTACTCATGGACAATGAAATCAACATCATAAGCGAATCGGAGGCTCAATTCCTTCTTGCGAACAAACTAAGGAAATCGTGGAACTATAGCTGTGCAGAGATTTCCTTTCTTCTCAACACTGATCCTCTCAAGTCTATGGTGTACTAAACAGTACATTTCTTCTCTTTATTGTCTTTTACATGTAGTGAGCCTTGAACAATAAAAAAAATAGTTCTATGAAGGAAAGCAAAGTTAAAATTTTGTTGTTGATGTATGATGGATTTTGTTATAGAATGATGGTTCATTGAAGTTTCTCACAAAATTGATACCAAGAAAAAATATTTCTTTTCTTTTCCTTTCATTTAGAACAGCTAGCATATATTTTGTTCTTGGTATAAGTTATTTAATGTATGAATTTTAGCACCTTTGAACAGTAGACAATGTTGCTCATTAGAAACGCGAATAACTTAAACTTACTATAATTAAACTTGCTTAATTGTTAGATATGTGTTACTTGGTTTATCAAAAACCTTAGTGGTTTTAAGTTTTACCAGCATTTTTCATGCCTTTAAAGTGGAAACTTATGAACCTGCTACACTTCTTACTTATTTGAAAACATTGATAGCTCAAATTTCTAATTCTAATCTTACTCAAATGTTAGAACAATGTTGTTTTGCTTGCTTTGTCCAAACACTTGCTGATTTTAGGCTTTTTTCATACCTTTAAGTACAAACTTTTGAACCTACCCACTTCTTACTCATTTGGGTACATGGATACCTCAAATTTTAGAACAAGGCTTTCTTGCTTACTAATTTTACGTTCTGTAAGCATTTTCCATGCATTTAAAGTGCAAACTTTTAGCCTATATCTTGCTTATGTAGGTACATGGATAACTTAAATTTATAATGTTAAAATTCTCAAATAGCAAAACAATGTTGTCTTGGTTGGTTTGTAAAAAGAACTTAGTAATTTTGGCCGTTTGTCCATTTTTCATGCCTTTCAAGAGCGAACTTTTAAATCTCATTTAACCACATGGATAGCTCACCTTTTTGATATTAAAGTTTGTCAAATGGTAATTTCATGTTGATGTTTTGTTGCTCTTGAATGGCTTGATTTTATCATTCTACTTAATTTCTAGTTGTGAGCATAATATTATGTAATATTATTTTTGACTCTATGATATGTAAAAAGATTTTTATTGGTGTTGCATATTGTGGGCTTCCTTTTCTTTTTGGATTTATGCTTACATATTTCTATTTGTTAGGGTTGATGTGTTTCCCTCACCCTGTTCTAGACCTGATGATGGACTTTTGATTGACTTTGTTCTTTAATTACTAATCTAAATCATGATTGTCAATGTCATCTCAATGTTATGTGTGTCCATTATGTATTCTATTTTATGAATTAAAACTGATTTTACATTAAATCTTTATGGGAGCTTTAGTTTTTTTTTTTAATTGGTTTACACATAAAATCAAACAAGTGTAATTTGTTGAGATTCGACCTCATGCTCAAACAATAATCGAATTAAAGAAGAACATGAACGCAACGGAATAATAAACAAAGAGACAGTCGAATCTAACAGGATCATGCTTGTAAAATTTTAATGCGATCTTGTAATTATAAAGCATACATCTGATCAAGAATCATACCTTAACTCAAAGATCTAGTAATCTTGAGTTTACAAACAGCCCACTCAATCTTGAACACCAAGCTGTCAATCCGAGACTTCAAGCCATACAAGTGTCTGGCCTCTAACGGTAATCCACACAAGATGATCAAGAAAACCTTCATAAGGTAGGAATGGAGTCTTGCCGAAAATGATGCTAGTAGTTTAGGTTTCAAGAAACCTCTACCTATCTAAACATACCATGGCCGAATGCTTCATAAGCATCAAGAAGAAGAAAAAGCTTTTCTTGTTTCTCCGGGTTTGATGCGCCAACCTCTAGGATTATCTTGATCTTCTTTTTTCTTCACTCTATGCCTTTGCTCTCTTGAAAGAAAGTGTTTTTCTCTCTAGCAATCCATGAAGAGGCAAGGAGGAAGTCAAGAAATCAAGAAGACACCAAAGCCTCTAAGCATATCACATATGCGGCAAGTGGGGCCATAGAAAGGTCGGCCAAGCTATCATGTTTCTTTTATAGGGGGCGACAATCACTCCAGGGTTTGGACTATGGACAATAGCTCTTATGTATTTGCCCTTAAGTCCTTCCACTTAATTAAACTATTTAATTAAGTCCCTATTGATTAAATTCTCATATTAATCAATTAGGCTATTTCCATTTTAATCTCTTAATTCACCTTTCTGTGTGTGACCCATTAGGCTTCCAATATGTTGGCAATGAATATAAATAAATCTAATTAATTTATACTCATAGATCATGAGCAGACTCTAGCAAGCCATCATGACCACCCAAATACTAGAGAGTCAAGTTAGTCTCGACATAACCTTTCATGTTCAGTCTATCAGTGTAATTTAGTCCTTTCACCAAATATCCCGAAAAAACCATGAGCATGGTGCAGTGTCTACTCATGTTCAATCCATATTAGTTCTTGCAACTTTTGATTAACTTTGTGAATTTAGAGAAACTATTTCTCCTAAATTCATCATACTCTGGCCAGAGATTACATCAAGTTAACTTAAGCCAAGAACAGATGAGATATGTCTCCGATGTCACTTGAAGTGGTGAATCCTCTTTGGATCACTCATCCATCTTCGTATGGTTCATGTCATACCCAAAACCACCCTACCATAAGCATCACTCTGTGTTAAGGACCTGTTCGTGATGGAATCAAGGTATGACACTCCCCATACAAGATAACCTGGTATCACAAGTCAGAGGACTATTTACACGACTGACACGTGAGAACGTTTCCATAGACACTTGAGTGACAATACCAAATGGAGTTCTCACAACGGGTTATGTTCAGTGAACTTGTTCAAGAGACAAGCACCTACATGTTATCCTAAAGTATCTCATATACTTCAACACGTGAGATCAGTTGCTTACTAAGTAAGTAGGCTTAACATGTACCAGTTTTTGAGCATTGCCAATTCCCCGTCTTGGCAATACGATGACCAGGAACCGTTTCAGGAACATAGCTTTGATGCATAAGGATCTCACAATTTTATATAATTCATTTGCAATGCCATTATGTTCCATGGGCTTCATCTGATTAGTACTTAATAACTCCTTATCATTGTACTAACATGAAGGAAAACCTTGTATCACTAAGATATAGTTATGGGTTTGCATTATTGGTAGTTTATGCCTGACCAAACCGATTGGCTCTAGGGCATATACCAACAATCTCCCACTTGCACTAAGCCAATCGCTAACGCATCCAATGCCGAACTCTTTCGTTTAGCAATTGTGTCTCTACTAGGACATAGCTTCAGTACTTTATTGTAAGAATATGCTTCGGTCATATACTTTTGATAATCTCTATTATCATAGTCACAATACTTATTCGGATCACAATGAAACCCGATTCCTTATGGCTCATGTTGTTACTTTAACAACTAGGAATGTTTTAATTACCCCAGTGAGCTATGGATTCAAATACACCTTTTGCAGCCTTAAACAAAAGGTTTGTATTCTAACTTGGAATATAAATAATTCAGTCATCTATAATTTGGAACGCTTCCAAATGACTGAATTTGTTTATATCATAGCATTAAGTCACTTGTTGGATTAACTCTATGTTAAACTCTTTTAACATTTAATCCAATCATCTGTTGCTGAATCTGTAAGATCTTAGCATTACTAGTCGATTTACCTTTCAATCTTCAATGTATCTAATATACCTTGTTTGATGAGTAATCTGTATTACTCCCACTAACCCTTAGGTATGCACAAAAGATATCTCATCCTTTTGATAAATTCAACTTTTGAATGTCACTATCAAAACTGAATATCTCAATCCATTGTCTAACAATGTTCTATTAAGTAGATTCATCTCTTATAAGTTATGCATCACTATGCATCCTACTTAATCATTATGTTTAGTAGACTCATCTCGTATGAGTAATGCATCATAATGCATCCTACTAAATCTTTGTGCCTTTATGCATCCTATGCATAAACTTCGGATTTCTACTTATGACTTTTAACTTTTAAATGTCATAATGCTCCCACTGTTTCCTACTTGTGTAGAAACATTCAAAGTAAACTCATTTACTTTTCTATGGGATGTGAATTCAAAACTCTTTTGAATGCACATTTGTAATTATAAAACCAAACATCTCATATCCCATATGAATGTTTGTTTTACAAATACAATTCGAAATCCTTTCTAGGTTAGTGTTTCGACAATCTTGGCTATTTGGAGCATCATGGACCTTTCTATGTCATCACATAGTAATGTCCATCCAATTCATCTGATATGAATTCTATTAGATAATCAATCAATTTAGTTTCAAGCCATTCTTTATTTAGGACAAATTCCATATAACCTTTCGGTTCATTCTAGGATGAATGGCCAAGCATCTAATGCTAGCATAACCGAAATATCAATGATAATTTTTCTAAAACATTCATCATGAATAGGTTGGCAAGCTTGATCAAGTATCAGCTAAAGTTGCCATCTCCTTGGTCTTATTTTTTTCACTTGTCCTTACTATTAGTTCCATCTATATGTCATACAATCTTTGAACCAATTTTATAGGTATCATATATCTAAAAGTAGTGAAAACAAACTCATAATAATCATGAAGTAAAACTTCTCAAGTTTCATTTCCTTTTAAGTATCAAATATACTTCTTGCATTTAAGCCTCTAATGCCCCTTTATCAATATCAATATCAATTTCTTTCTTCATCTCATCATCCTAACTTTGAAGAACGTTTCTCCGGTTACTTTCCCCTGGTGGAAGTAACAAAGTGGATGATCTTCAAGTCTAGTTAGCACATTTAGCAACATTTTTCTGTTCATGTTGTAATACAACACGACTTGCAAATTACTCTTAGACAATGAAGAAATAACTAAGTCTATACTTAGATTATGATCCATAAATCAACCAAGTTTCTCAAACTTGTTGATGCATCCATTAGCACATGATGCCTCATAGGCTATCTTTCTAATCATCTTTCATTGGAACAATTCCTGGAGATGTTTGAACTTCTCATTGCTAAATACCTCATGGATCATTAAGGACATAGACATTCATTTCATTAATTAGTGAAATCGACTTTGGATCAAGTATGCAATCAAGTGACTAGTTAACCTGTCATGACAATTTATATCCCATATAAACCAATGCATATAATAGTCATTATGCAAATTGCAATCATTAAAACCTAGTTTTAAAGTCTGAATGATTGTTCTCACTATTTTATCAACATAGTAGTCCTCCTCTACTATTCAAGAAATTTAACATTTAAACTTCTTAGTGAGCAAGGACCCCTTTCATCCCACCATGATCTTGAGTGACTCAACAAGCCATGTTGAAACTAATTGAGTAGGTAACTTTTCTTACCAATTGCATCTCTATGCAACTCCTTGATCAGTTAGGTGACAACTCTTTGCCTAAATGCATCATATGTATTTCGCCTAACCTTTGCCTCTAAATATCATGTGATCAAGTTTGACGCATCCGGATAACATGACACTTAGTTGAGTAAGACCCACCTTCTTTAACTCAAACATATTCGTACAGTAGTTTGACCTTGAGTGACTCAACAAGCCTCCTACTGGAAGAACTCTGGTTATCTTGTTAAGATGGTGGAAGACAACTAATCATGCGTAACATGGACTCAATATAATTTAATTAGTGATTTCTTTATTTCATTAAATAGGTTTCATTACTTTTCTTTATTGATTGATATGAATAGCATTTATTCAAATATATATCACATATATAAATTCAAAAATAAATCTATTTCATGCAATCTACTAGGATGATTATGGACTTTACTACTCTAGTTTCCTTGAGCCATTAGGAAACTAGTTGGTCAAATTCCTAGGGATACCATACATAGTCTTCATAAGTCTTGATGGTGATCTCCTTGGTCCTTCTTCTTGGCGCCTTATCTCCTTACATCTGGAATTGCATAAATTCTAATCTTAGCCTAAATCTACAAGCCTATATAACATTTACATATCTTTGATAGAAACCTCGAGTTACATTCGAGGGGAGTTAGGTGAGAAGAGAATTTACAACTCCGAAAATAAAAAGAGAAGGCAGGATTCGCAGACCCTATTTATAAAAATACCAAAAAGAAAATTTAACCATCCATGACTTAAGTCTAAGGTCTAAGTCCATAACCATCCTTATGCTTTCATAATCACAGAATAAAGTATAAAATTAAATGCATACATATTTAATATCACTTAGTAATCTTGTGTGTTATTTAAGGAAAGTAATATTTAAACCCATTTAAATATACTTGGCTCAAATTATCTAACAATTTTAATTTTAATTCAATTTACTTGAGTTCTAATCCAATTAGGATTCATTGAATTAAAATCTTCCATCTAATTAAACAATTTAGTTAGATATCCTAACACCTTAGGAAGTTCAAATTTGATTAGGAAACTTTCTCTACAAGGAAAGTTTCATATCTTCTCCTAACTTTTAGAAGTCCTTGTCCAACTAGGAAACAATTTCCACAAGGATGGCTTAGGTGCATTCCTAACTCTTAGGAATCCAATATTGACTAGGAAAAATTTTCCACAAGTCCAAAATTCTAAAGAATAAGAATTTCCAAAAATAGAAAGCAATGTCATAACACACAACTTTTGTGTGTCTGCCTCCCACCTTTAGTAAGTCACGCTGCCATAACCTGCAGCTCTTGTTGGGGCAACGTTTGCCTCAAAGCAGCTGCCTCTTTTGGTGGCTAAGTGGTGAACAATTCATATACAATTCATTCTTTGATTTTCAGCCAATTATACCTACAATTCAAGAATCAAATTCAAGAACTCAAAGCTGCCTAGAAAATTCCAGAAACCATGCAAACTGTTTGCACAACTTTGAGAGGCAATTTCGGTAATAAAAAAAATCAAAAAATTCATCAAAAATTATAGCATCAAGATAGACATGTTTCGGACTTCTCCTCAAATTTTTAGAATTTTTGGACACCTCTAACCATGTCAAAACCGCAACTTACAGCAGGTGTGAAGAAAAATCCTGCACTTGCTTTCTTCGAAATTCAAGCACCAAAACCAATTCAATTCAAATCAAATCCAAACTTGTTTCTTTTAACTTCTTTGTGTCATGCAATCATATGGTAAGGTTAAACATTGATAAAATCAATTTTAAACATGTTTTAAACAATTTAAAACACCAAGATCAGATTGCAAACAGAAGCTGTCAGAATTGAAACAAAACAAGAAAACGTTTTTCTTGAAAGAACTTTGCTAGATCAACACACAATTCAATCCAATTTAATATTACCAAGAATTAAACATGTAAATCACAAGAAAACTTCCAAGATAGGCTTTGATAACACTGTTGGGATTCGATCTCATGCTCAAACAATAATCGAATTAAAGAAGAACATGAACGCAGCGAAATAATAAACAAAGAGACAGTCGAATCTAACAGGATCATGCTTGTAAAATTTTAATGCGATCTTGTAATTATAAAGCATATATCTGATCAAGAATCATACCTTAACTCAAAGACCTAGTAATCTTGAGTTTACAAACAGCCCACTCAATCTTGAACACCAAGCTGTCAATCCGAGACTTCAAGCCACACAAGTGTCTGACCTCTAACGTTAATCCACACAAGATGATCAAGAAAACCTTCATAAGGTAGGAATGGAGTCTTGCCGAAAATGATGCTAGTAGTTTAGGTTTCAAGAAACCTCTCCCCATTTAAACATACCATGGCTGAATGCTTCATAAGCATCAAGAAGAAAAAAATGTTTTTCTTGCTTCTTCGGGTTTGATGCGCCAACCTCTAGGATTATCTTGATCTTCTTTCTTCTTCACTGTATGTCTTTGCTTTCTTGAAAGAAAACGTTTTTCTCTCTAGCAATCCATGAAGAGGCAAGGAGGAGGTCAAGAAATCAAGAAGACACCAAAGCCTCTAAGCATATCACATATGCAGCTAGGGGGCCATAGAAAGGTCGGCCAAGCTATCATGTTTCTTTTATAGTGGTGGCAATCACTCCAAGGTTTGGACTATGGACAATAGCTCTTATGTATTTGCCCTTAAGTCCTTCCACTTAATTAAACTATTTAATTAAGTCCCTATTGATTAAATTCTCAAATTAATCAATTAGGCTATTTCCATTTTAATCTCTTAATTCACCTTTATGTGTGTGACCCATTAAGCTTACAATATGTTGGAAATGAATATAAATTAATCTAATTAATTTATACTTATAGATCATGAGCGGGCTCTAGCAAGCCATCATGACCACCCAAATACTGGAGAGTCAAGTTAGTCTCGACATAACCTCTCGTGTTCAGTCTATCAGTGTAATTCGATCCTTCCACCAAATATCCCTGAAAGACTATGAGCATGGTGCAGTGTCTATTCATGTTCAATCCATATTAGTTCTTGCAACTTTTGGTTAACTTTGTGAATTTAGAGAAACTATTTCTCCTAAATTCATCATACTCTAGCCAGAGATTCCATCAAGTTAACTTAAGCCAAGAACAGAACAGATATGTCTCCGATGTCACTTGGAGTGGTGAATCCACTCTGGATCACTCATCCATCTTCGTATGGTTCATGTCATACCCAAAACCACCCTACCATAAGCATCACTCTGTGTTAGGGACCTGTTCGTGATGGAATCAAAGTATGACACTCCCCATACAAGATGACCTGGTATCACAAGTCAGAGGACTACTTACACGACTGACACGTGAGAACGTTTCCATAGACACTTGAGTGACAATACCAAATGGAGTTCTCACAACGGGTCATGTTCAGTGAACTTGTTCAACAGACAAGCATCTATATGTTATCCTAAAGTATCTCATATACTTCAACACGTGAGATTAGTTGCTTACTAAGTAAGTAGGCTTAACATGTACCAGTCTTTGAGCATTACCAATGCCCCGTCTTGACAATACAATGACCAGGAACCATTTTAGGAACATAGCTTTGATGCATAAGGATCTCACAATTATATATAATTCTTTTGCAAGGCCATTATGTTCCATGGGTTTCATCCGATTAGTACTTAATAACTCCTTATCATTGTACTAACATGAAGGAAAACCTTGTATCACTAAGATATAGTAATGAGTTTGCATTATTGGTAGTTTATGCCAGTCCAAACCTATTGGCTCTAGGGCATATACCAACATAATTAACTATTTATCACTCCCTCACTCTGTTTTGTTCTTAAGAATTCACAGTGAAAGATCAACATCTCTATGCCAATATCTATTCAAAGTCCTAAGGTGATTTCTTATTACCTACTCGAATTTTATTTTCTATACTACTATTACTTAACATGTAGAATTCTAAATTAGCTTTTACTCTTCTAGCATTTATTATGATACATATATAGAAATTTTCATCATTCATTGATTCTATTATTAGTGATAAAATATAAAATTTGATAACACAAATGTTTTAAGTGGATGTTTAGTTTCTCTTCAAAAGAATATAAGATTTCACTCCATAATCAATTGGCTAGCAAGTATGGATGCATATATAGAATATTGCCTTGATTAAAATTAAAGAAACATCTCAAGTACATGCAAATACAATTTTATTTCTTATTTTGTTTTTTGGTTTGATTTGCCTATGATCTTGAGGCCTCTCATCATCCATTGCCACTCCAAAGCTGTTACCTCTCATCATCTAGTGGATCTTTCTTCATTTGTTAAAGTGAAGATTGGCCTATCAGGTTTGGCTTATGACTAATCCCGAGTTAATTATTCCTATTGTTACTTTTGTGCGTTCTCACCAAAAATTCAGTCTGATTATTTGGTCTAATTCTGTGTTTAGGTTGAGGTACCAATTAATTGATGTCCAGCTCTTGGTTCTGTCCTTGCAAATGAGCAGGTTGTGGATGGTGTAAGTGAGCGTGGAGGTCATCCTGTTATCATAATGGTTTTTAGTTTAATCATTTCTGTGATGGGTAGTCCATTTTTGCAAGTTTAATACTTCTCTTATTCTCATTTTTATAATTTTACAATGTCATTGTGTATTACCTAGCAGCCAATGTGACAATAGATGTTAAAGATTAATGTTTATGTTGATCGTCATCTTGAAATTAACTGTTCTTTTTATTGAAAAATTTTCCAGGCTCATTACATTACCAGGTTTAGTTAGTATCCTTTTCATTTTTGTTCCCCATTCAATTTTTTAGCTATGCCTTCCTTTTCTTTTCTCCTTCAAATGGAGGAATATGTGATGTGACTGATCTTGCAAATGTTCATATTGGTGAAACAAAGAATAAATCATCACATTTGCTTGCTATGTGTTTGCCTACTAACTGTAAGTTATATCTTTTTTTTTTTTAAATGAGCTTGGATTTGTTTTACATAAATGATTTCAGCTCCCAAGTTACATCTTTTATTTGTTTTCTGCTACCTGAAAAATATAGAGATCGAATAAAAATATAATGTTCATATAGCAGTTTTTTTTTATAGTTTATCTAGGTACTCAAATTTGTTAACATCTTCATGTTATGGGTTTAAGTTTGTTCAAAAGTTTTTTTATAGAACTTGGTTCTGTTTGTATAATGATCGAGTATGGGTAGGATTTTAGCAATTGAGGGATTTCCTTTTCAGGAAATAGCTGGTTTTTTAGTATTTAATGACACGGATAGTATATGCAGCAGTAGGTTAAGAGAATATGGAGGTAGAGATGTAGAAGGTAAGAAGCAAGGAACTCTGTCCACAGTTGAACTTAGCATCCTCTGTTTGCTAAGATTTTGGCTATTCGAATTGTGAGAAGATGCTGCCTTATGAAAAATTGAAAACACATACATTTCGCTACCACTATACAAAGCCATTATGTTTGCAGAAACCAAACTTATGATACATAAAGAGATAGATTAACATGTGGCTCCTTCAAATTTATGATATATGATGAGCATAGTCATAATAACATTTTTTTGTAATTAATGCCTAACTACCAATGATAGGTTTACATTGTTGGAGTGCCAGCAGATGAAGCTAAAAGGAAAACAAAGATAATTGGAGATGATTGGTCTCATTCTAGACTTTGCTTTACTTAGGACCGAAGTACGTGACTATGACATGTTGGAGAAACTCCCAAATGTAAGGTTTCTAATGAAGTTTGACTTTGTATAAATAGTGTAGAATCATCAAATTAGGATCAAGGCTATTAAAGTTTATCTGTGTTTTTCTTTTGTTGTTTCACTATGGTAATCTCTGCTCTTCCTCTAACAGTGCTGATTTTTACTTCTAATTTTCACTATTTCTTTTGTGAATTAAACATAGATGCTGTCAATTAATCATCTTGCTATGTTTATTCCTGATTTGAACTAGAACACAAGAATTTATCTTAGTATTTTTGCTGATGTAAGAATCATGATAGCAATCTGTTTTCTGTTTATTTTTTGTCCTAAACCATGATTATAATCTTTGTTCTTATTTTTGCTTAGTTAATCGATTTGATGCAAGATGGTACCTTTTTTTTTAATAATTACACAGTGTCCATCTTCATTCCCTTTGATCTTTCATAGGAGGATAATAAGAACTCAATAGTTCAAATGATAGCTAAGAAGGTTCAAGAGCTGGAATGACTAAAGAATAACTTGGAGAAGACAAAATATTAGGTGCAAGCAATTTGGCTACAGTAAATGAGAAGAAAATTAGTGTTTAGCTATATTATTTTGCTCTTCAATCTTTACATAATCTTTAATATTAAAATTAAAAGAGTGAAGATTTTGACGTATATGTTTCTAAAATATTTATATGAATACTATAGTAAATCTTAGGAATTATAATTTGCATCAATATTTTTGTTTTTTTTTTATGCTTTTATCAAAAATTGATTGTGCATGATATATATATATATATTCATGAGTTATGTTGTTTCAAACAATTTCTCATTCTTACCAGTAGCGAACTGATGTTAATGAAATATTACTTCTTTGCTATGTTTGATAACAACTTTGTCACCACCCTTATGCACCTATATTTTTTCCCTCTGTACAGATCTGCTAATATTCATATCTGTTCCTTTTTGATGATTCTGCTAACCATGATTTATGATTTATAGCCTATTGGTAACCATATTTACTTAATTCTTTTGGAATTCTCTTCTTGCTTTACAATTTTGTTAATTTTGGTATAGAATTATGCTGAAACTTTTATTCTTTGCATATACTTAAACTCATTTTGATTAATATAATCAAGTAGAAATATATTTTCAAAAAAAAATCCATCCACAGCATAGCGCAGGTCTATTTTTAGTATATATTATTTTCCTGAATGGCCTGCCAACTTCCACATATTTGCAAGCCTTATTGTTAGATTTAAGGATTTCTAAAATATCATGAGTAAAATATAGAAGAAGAAAAAAAAAGTAAGGGAAAGAACTTAATCAAAATGAAAACAAAAAGGAGAAAATGCCAAAGATTTGATTAATTAAAAACATAATCAGTCCTTGTCAAGCCAGCCAATCCCCTTCCATTCCTTCAATTTCTCCAATGTCCATGCTGAGAATCACAACAATACAAGACAAAAACACAAAAGGAAAGAAAGAAAGTTAGTGAACTCATAAAATCTCAACAAATTTATATGGCAATAGAATTAACAAACATTTTTTTGTACGCATTATTAGATTACATGACCAGAATTGCGAAACTCTTCTGGACTGATCAAATTCACCCAACTTCTATAAGAAAAGCCCATATCCCAAACTTGAATGGACCTTCTCTTGGGCTCTTTCAGCATAGAGTTTGGGTAAGCATACAGGTGGCATCTATTGGATCCAACCTTATAAGTTTAACAGAAAAAATGAGGCAAATTTGACTCTTTTCTTGGTCAGAAATTCAAATTGTAACCTGCCTATGAAAATGAGGTAAATTACTGAATCTAACAAATTTTCACCGCTCAATTGAATCCAATTTGAGAGAATTTCAAGTAACTCTAGTCCTTCTATTCAATCCAATTGAACTCTGACGTATTTACCAAAATATTTTGATTTTATATAATAGTTAAATTACGGATCAAAATTATACTAAATTTCCAATGTTGGAATGGGCATGGTGAAACATTCCTAATTGATACACTTTCTGAAACTTTTTTATTTTTTTAAATTTTGGATACTTACCAAGGTAAGGCAGGATCCTGGAAGTAGCCATCAGGGCAAAGATCATTGAAATGCTGCTGCAAGCCGCTGTCATTTGCATTCAACCAGGCAGGAAATTCCATGACTTGATCAAATGGTTGGTACCCATCATCCTCAGCTTTCACTTCAGGCCCAAGTTCCATATTCTTCAAGAACTTGAACCACCATGCTGATGTTACCAAATTCATAGTGTCATTCCACTCCATCTGGTGCTGCTCTCCTAATGATCTGATCTCTTCCATTTCCTCATCATCCATAGCTTGATGCAGGCCTCCCCCACCGTAGGATTCAGTTAAATCAGCCATAGTTCCAGGCCCCACTTCATGTGATATTGCAACTGAAGGAATTTCTTCAGTTACAACGGAAAGAGTTGGGGAAGATGATGATGATGGAGATGAGGATGAGTAGATTGATGGGTTGTTGCTGTTATGGTAAAGGTTGGTGTCTATGTTGTTGAAATCATGAAAGTTAAGGTTTAGGCCTAAGGTTTGGTTTGGTAGAGTGAAGTTCAAAGTGTCTGCGGCGGATGGAAGAGGAATTGGAGAAGCAGGCCAAGTATATGGATTTGGAGGAGGAGGAGGAGGGTAATGTTGAGAGAAAGATGAATAGGAAAAATTGTCTAAATTATAAGTAGAAAAGTTGTTTGTGCTTGATGGGTATATTCTAGGATTTCTCCTAGACTTTGTCTTTGATTCTTGCTCAAAAGGTGGTGGGGCTGAAAGATGAGAAGGCTGTGATAATTGCTGTTGTTGTTGCTGCTGCTCATTGGCCTGTTTCATGGCAGCTCTGTGGAACTTGAGTGCGGTGACAATTTCTCTCCTAGCGTCAGCCATGTTAAGCAGCCTTTCTTGGTAAGGCCTGACCGTGTGAAGTCTCCTCCTAACCTGTTTCTTATGTTGTTGAGGTGGTTGGGATTTCTGGGTTTGGGGTGTTTCACTAAAACCTTCACCAAATTTCGTCAAATTTTGGTCATTAAAACCGACAGCATCGACAGAGTCAGGGTCTTTGGGGTTCATGGGGTCTTTGGTTCTGGAAGAGGTCAGTTGTTTAACAAGGCTACGGATATCAGCACCAGAGAGATGAGGCTCTTCTTTGAGTTTACTATTTTTATCAATTCCCATTCTTTCTTTTGTTTCTTGCTTGGAAGATCGACCCTTCATATCTAACTTTTCTTTTTTTTTGGTACGAGACTCTCCAGGTTTTTTTTTCCGACCTAGGACTGTAGAGAGAGAAAGTTGGTTGGAAGAATCATGGTTTTTCTCTCAAATATTCTGAAAGACAAAGTACAAAATGCAGAGTGAGGAGCAGGAGACTGATCCGGAGTAGACCGGAGTCCCTCAAAGGGGTGTTGTGTTATAAATACTAGCTGGGGAGGGACTGTCTTAGGGTTTATAAATTTTTTTGGATTTTTCCTTGTTTTGGCAATCAACATTTGTTACCCTTTATTACATGCATCAAATGGGCAGTTACAGTTAGGACTCTCTTTACTAAACTGCCCTGCTCTTTCAACTACATTTACGAGAAGCTAGCTTGCCTCCCTTGGGTTGGGTGAAACCTCCAAGTAAACAACAACCAAACATTGAATACCCTCCGGTGACTAATCTGCCAATTGCCATACAATGACCTTGCACACAGTCTACTTGATAGCATACTTGCAACAAAAAAAAAAAATGAAGATTACTTCAAAGGGTACTGGGTAACGTAATTTGCAATTTTATCCAATTAAACAGTTGAACAGTGGCTTAAATTATTGAATTTTTTCAGACAAAATTCAGTGGCTTGTATTGAGACAAATATAGGAGACAACTTCACTTGCATGATCAATCTCACTTAATAATACACTGGTTTCTTATGCTTGTGTTGCCTGCATTTATTAAAAATGTCAAAAGAAATAGAAACTTTTTTTGATGATGAAAACTTAAATATATTACATTGGAGGATTTTGTTGTTGGTCCTCATTATGTCAAAGGGGACAGCTAGCTTCTGAATTTTAGGCAGGATTTAGGAAGATGAAAAAGAGAGAGGAATTCTTAGGTGAATGGAGAAGCAAAGGTCTCTTCTCTTTGGTAATTTGGATTGATGTTTAATTAGCTTGTAATTTCTTGATTTTTACTGGTGATAACTCACAATCTAAGGGCATTTTAGGGCAAAAGAAAGAATAGATGGGTGTATTCTGGTATCTTGTCTGCAAGTAGGATGGGACCAGGCTATAAGAAACGCCAGCAAAAGTCTAAAACAAGAGACTGACAGAAGAATCTCCATTGCTGCATGTTGTTGTAACCTTCCCTTAATTTTATATTTGGAAAAGAAGAGAAAAATTCAAATATTTCTGTTTAAAACAAATATTGTTGTTGGACATGATTCGAGTCTGTTGATGAAACAGAGAACTTGGACCTTTTGTAAAGGCAGTAATTCTACAGCAAGTTAAAGACAGGAATGCGCCATACCATGCATCCTGATCAATCTTTTTTTACTTCAACTTAATTTCTTACTCCAATTAGAGGTGGCAGAGCCAGAGACATGGCTTCTGCGGCTTTTATCAGAGCTTTCAGGAACCAATAACAGTGAAAATAAAGCCTAGAGAAGAGATATTATTACTGCTGTCAATAATAGTAATATAAACAAATCAGCTGCTACTACATATACATTTATGTGTAGAATTAACACTTCATTTTATATTCAAATTTGGAACTGACACTGTTTGTTCATCTATGTAAATTGTTGTCAATATAGGGAGCAAATGTACCATTATATTTGTCTGGTATATAAAATTAGAGAGAATAATGAAGTTCTGCAAAATGACTGTGTAAATCGTATAATTTCTTATCTATAATTTGAATTATATGTTTGCACTATATCTGATCAGGCTATCAGAAAAAATCATTCTAAAGTCAAGTGCTTACCTCATTATCATGGCCTCAGGATGGAAGCATTTCAGACCATCTGATCTGCTTACCTTTCAAAACACAACTTTTTAGTTAGTAATTTTATTTTATTTTTGCACATAAATAATTAATGCATGCTAATGATTGTTGGAAAGTCACAGCTGTTGCAAAAGATAGCTAGCTACTTGTAAAGTAAATTAACATTTTGGCCAAGTTAGTTTCACATGTTAATACTATAGTACTTACAAAAACTTTTTGGTCAGATCATAAGACACTAAAATTTTTGTGAGCACAACATACTTATCCTAAACTATTTAGATACTCCAAATTAACATTTTTAAGTTCGTTTTACATTATATAACATGACTGCTTTAGAATTATATTAAGAATTTTTAGTTATCCGAACTTTTTATTTTTTTTTAAAGTAATTGTATCTGACAGTACTTGTGTCCAACACATTCGTATACATGAGTATGAGGTATATATGATCTTCCAAATATATGAATAAATTTTTTAAATAAAAATTTAAATATACTCATATTTGACATTCACTCCCGAATTAAAGTAACATAGCATGCACATACATACAAGTGAGGATTAAACCAAATTCAAGACCGAAAAGAATTTGTGATCTAATTAAACCATTAAACAAAGAATTAATGATCTACATCTTTTATCTTTGCATAAGCTAACTGACTATTGATACATTAGGAGCTCAGAACTGTTAGAACTTATATAAGAAAGTCCCACATCGGTGGGAGCAACGAAGGAGTTCCTCCTTGAAGGCTATATAAAGAGCCTTAAGGAGAAGTATTAAAACCATCCCAAGAATTATCTCTTCCTCTCTTGTATACTTTCTTATATTCTTTGTGAGGTTGTTCTCTCCTAGTATTTAGAGAGAGGTGTTGTAATATTTTCTCATAGTGAAATTCTTCTAGTCTTGCCCCGTGGTTTTTCCCTTTATTCATTGAGGGTTTTCCACGTTAAATTTTGTGTGTTCAGTTCCTATTTTCTCATCTCTTATTTTAGTTGTGAGACACTATTCCGTCACTCTGGTACCTAACAGTGGTATCAGAGCCATTGGTTCGTGGTCCTTATTCCGCTGCAGTGAAAGTGTTGGTTCTTAGTATGCTCTGTGGTTGCAGTATTGTCTGATCTTCCACATCAGAAAAGAATTATTCTTGTTGCTGGAAATAAAGTGTGGTAGTGTGAAAGTGTCTAGGGAAGTTCTGGCTAGGAAAGACTTGGTATTTAAGTGTGTCTATCAGTGACCCACCTCTCTTTCCTGGGAACCTACCTGGTGCACTATTCACGGGCTACGGTCACTGTTCCAGTATACGGGCTATTCAATTGTACTGTACTATTCACAGATACGGTTATTATTCATACGTGTGGTTGTATACTTTTGCAGTAATTGTTAACGTATACTGGATTTGTTCTAGTGTACGACATACGTACAATACTGTTCACGTATACGGTACTATTCACGGTGAAATAGTGTAACTCACTTCAGTTCGTGTACAACCATGGCAGCAAAATTCGAGATAGAGAAGTTCAGTGGGAGAAATTTCTCCTTGTGGAAATTGAAGATAAGAGCAATTTTGAGGAAGGATAATTGTCTAGAAGCAATTGAAAGTAGACCCACAGAAATGACTGATGAAAAGTGGAAAGAGAAGGATGACAATGCTGTTGCCAATCTGCACCTAGCAATGGCGGATTCAGTTTTGTCAAGTGTTGCAGAGAAGAAGACTGCAAAGGAGATTTGGGATGTTCTAAACAAATTGTACGAGGTGAAGTCACTTCACACCAGAATATTCTTGAAGAGGAAACTCTACACTCTTCGAATGAGTGAATCCACGTCGGTAACGGATCACATCAACACTCTGAATACGCTATTTGCTCAACTCACAGCATCAGATTTCAAAATAGCGGAAAATGAACGTGCGGAACTTCTACTTCAGAGTTTACCAGATTCGTATGATCAACTCATCATCAACATCACAAATAACAATGTTAGTGACTCTCTTCACTTTGATGATGCTGCCGGTGCTATTCTTGAAGAAGAATCCAGGCGCAAGAATAAGGAGGAAAGGTCAGAAAATTCAAAGCAAGCAGAGGCTTTAACGGTGATGAGAGGCAGATCAACAGAACGTGGCTCCAGTGGGAGTCAGAATCATGGTAGATCAAAATCTCGAAGAAGGAAGAATCTTAAATGCTACAATTGTGGCATGAGAGGGCACTCGAAGAAGGAGTGTTGGCATAATAAGAAGGGTGGAGAAAAGAATTCTGAAACATCAACCTCCCAAGGTTGTGTTGCAAGTACCTCAGATGATGGAGAAATCTTGTATAGTGAAGCAGCGACTAGTTCTAAAGGCGGAAAGAAACTCAATGATGTCTGGATAATGGATTCAGGTGCGACATGGCACATGACTCCACACCGAGATTGGTTTTGCACTTATGAACCTATTTCGGAAGGATCTGTGTTCATGGGAAATGATCACGCCTTAGATATTGCTGGAGTCGGTACCGTCAGATTAAAAATGCATGATGGTACTGTTCGCAAAATTCAAGGGGTACGACATGTGAAGGGCTTAAAGAAGAACTTATTGTCAATTGGACAATTGGATGACCTCGGGTGCAAGATCCACACTGAATGTGGAATATTGAAAGTAGTGAAAGGAAACCTTGTGGTGATGAAAGCAGAGAAGATCACAAGCAATCTATACATGCTTTTGGGAGAGACGTTGCAAGAGGCAGATGCATCAGTTGCAGCAGCCAGCCAAGAAGAAACGACGATGATGTGGCATCGCAGATTAGGCCATATGTCAGAGCGAGGCTTGAAAGTCCTTGCAGAACGCAATCTCCTGCCCGGGCTCAAGATGGTCAATTTACCTTTCTGTGAGCACTGTGTGATAAGCAAGCAGCATAGATTGAAGTTTGCTAAAGTAACTACAAGAAGCAAACACATACTGGACTTAATCCATTCTGATGTGTGGGAGTCACCAGAAATATCCCTGGGTGGAGCAAAGTATTTTGTATCATTCATTGATGACTATTCCAGGAGATTATGGGTGTACCCAATCAAGAAGAAGTCAGATGTGTTTCCAGTATTCAAGGAGTTCAAAGCACAAGTAGAGCTTGAAACTGGGAAAAGAATCAAGTGCTTGAGGACAGACAATGGAGGAGAATATGTAGACGGTAACTTTCTAGCATTCTGTAAGAAAGAGGGTATTATGAGACAATTCACGGTTGCACATACGCCTCAACAGAATGGTGTAGCAGAGCGGATGAACAGAACTCTCCTAGATAGAACAAGAGCCATGCTGAGAACAGCGGGATTGGCCAAATCTTTCTGGGCAGAAGCAGTCAAAACCACCTGTTATGTGATAAATCGATCACCATCAACGGCGATTGGTTTGAAGACGCCTATGGAGATGTGGAAAGGAAAGCCAGCTGATTATTCTTCTCTACATGTGTTTGGATGTCCTGTGTACGTGATGTACAACTCCCAAGAAAGAACAAAGCTGGATCCAAAATCCAGAAAATGTATATTCTTGGGTTATGCTGACGGTGTTAAGGGGTATCGCCTGTGGGATCCCACTGCCCGCAAGGTTGTTGTCAGCAGAGATGTAGTTTATGCAGAAAATGAACTGCAAAGTGAGCAAACAAATGACAACACTTCAAAAGAGACTGCTACAGTGCAGATGGATAGAAATTCTCAAGAAGATGATTCTTCTGAAGCAGAACCAGAGCATGAGGTACCAGAACCAGTTGAGTCCGAGGCTGTAGAAGTTCGACGGTCAACTCGTGAGAGAAGGCCTCCAAATTGGCACACGGAGTATGTTACGGAGAGCAATGTTGCATACTGTCTTTTAACAGAGGATGGAGAGCCATCAACTTTTCATGAAGCTACTAGTAGCCCAGATGCTTCTCTGTGGATGACAGCAATGCAGGAAGAAATTGAAGCTCTTCACAAGAACGAGACATGGGAACTGGTGGAATTACCACGTGGCAGAAAAGCCATTGGTAACAAATGGGTCTACAAGATCAAGCGGGATAGCAATGATCAAGTAGAACGATATCGTGCTAGATTGGTTGTAAAAGGATATGCTCAGAAAGAAGGTATTGACTTCAACGAGATATTTTCTCCAGTTGTCAGACTTACTACTATCAGAGTAGTGTTGGCTATGTGTGCTGCATTTGATTTACATCTTGAACAACTAGATGTAAAGACGGCTTTTCTACATGGAGAGCTTGAAGAAGAAATTTATATGCTCCAACCAGAAGGTTTTGTTGAAACAGGCAAAGAGAACTTGGTTTGCAGGTTGACCAAATCTCTGTACGGTCTAAAGCAGGCGCCCAGATGTTGGTACAAGAGATTTGATTCTTTCATAATTAGCCTTGAATACAACAGACTGAGTTCAGACCATTGTACGTACTACAAGAGGTTTGATGATAATGATTTCATTATTTTGCTGTTGTATGTGGATGACATGTTGGTGGTAGGCCACAACAAAGATCGAATCCAAGATTTGAAGGCACAGTTGGCTAGGGAGTTCGATATGAAGGACTTGGGACCCGCAAACAAGATTTTAGGGATGCAAATTCACCGAGACAGAAAAGACAGGAAAATTTGGCTTTCTCAAAAGAATTATCTGAGGAAGGTCTTGCGACGCTTCAACATGCAAGACTGTAAGCCAATATCTACCCCACTTCCTGTCAATTGTAAATTATCCTCAGGTATGAGTCCTAGCAATGAAGCAGAGAGGATGGAAATGTCTCGAGTACCGTATGCATCAGCGGTGGGAAGCCTTATGTATGCTATGATATGTACAAGACCAGACATTGCACAAGCAGTGGGAGCGGTCAGTCGATTTATGGCAGATCCTGGTAGAGAGCATTGGAATGTTGTTAAGAGGATCCTTAGATACATTAAAGGAACCTCAGATGTTGCATTATGTTTTGGAGGATCAGAACTTGTTGTCAGGGGTTATGTTGATTCAGATTTTGCAGGTGATCTTAATAAAAGGAAATCCACTACTGGCTATGTGTTCACACTTGCAGGAGGAGCGGTAAGCTGGTTATCTAAGTTACAGACTGTTGTAGCTTTGTCTACTACAGAAGCTGAGTACATGGCAGCTACCCAAGCATGCAAGGAAGCAATATGGATACAAAGGTTAATGGAAGAACTCGGGCACAAGCAGCAGAAGATTATTGTGTATTGTGACAGTCAGAGTGCCTTGCACATTGCAAGGAATCCAGCCTTTCATTCCAGGACAAAGCATATAGGTATACAGTATCACTTTGTTCGAGAAGTAGTAGAAGAAGGAAGTGTGGATATGCAAAAGATTCACACCAAAGACAACCTAGCAGATGTTATGACAAAGCCAATCAACACTGACAAGTTTATTTGGTGTCGATCCTCCTATGGTCTATCAGAAACGTAAGCAACATGGAATGGCAAGACAGAAAGAGTGGTGTGAAGATATGATTGGTTTAATCAAATCTTCAAGTGGGAGAATTGTTAGAACTTATATAAGAAAGTCCCACATCGGTGGGAGCAACGAAGGAGTTCCTCCTTGAAGGCTATATAAAGAGCCTTAAGGAGAAGTATTAAAACCATCCCAAGAATTATCTCTTCCTCTCTTGTATACTTTCTTATATTCTTTGTGAGGTTGTTCTCTCCTAGTATTTAGAGAGAGGTGTTGTAATATTTTCTCATAGTGAAATTCTTCTAGTCTTGCCCCGTGGTTTTTCCCTTTATTAATTGAGGGTTTTCCACGTTAAATTTTGTGTGTTCAGTTCCTATTTTCTCATCTCTTATTTTAGTTGTGAGACACTATTCCGTCACTCTGGTACCTAACAAGAACTGATCTTGACTTACTTGAATGTTCAATCTCCCCAGAATGTTGAGCAATTAGGAAACCTGATCATGTACAGAAAACATACAATACATATAATTTCTTCTGTTAAATGAGATTATCAGTTAATATGAGAGCTACTTAAGACTAGTGTTTCATTGTAAAGAAAATGGTTTTTTGTTTCCTTTATGCTGAATGAAAAAATGATCTTTTAACATCTTGAACAAAATTAACACTACTCAACAATGTCTTAACCCAAAAGTAAACTTGGCAGAACTACAAGGGCAAAAAGAGAAAGAAAAAGAAAAGATAATTATGCGCTGACAAGAATTAATATATAAATCAATACAAATTAACCATAGACTATGTTATTCAAACTCTTATTTTTTTTAAAAAATATTTGTAATCAACACATAAATATATGAAAATTTTTTAAAAATTTAAAAATATTCATATTTGACATTCATCTAAATTCATGTATCATAGACCACAGCCAATACTTACAAGTTACACCTGAACAGACAGAAATAATAGCCGGATAAAAATAAAATTTTAGAATAGAAACAGAATAAAAAAAAAGAAGGAATAATGAATATGAAGAGATATAGTAATATTTAATAAGATGCATAAGAAATAGGGAGAGAAGTGCAGAGGCCTGTTGGTGTGAAGTGGATATATATATATATATATATATATTGCTAATAGTTTAAGACTGTGAAGAAGGGTTCTGTTTTTTATCTGATGAGAAAAACCAGCCTTCCACCAATCCTTTCACGCGCAGATATTTGCAACTCAGATGAAAAAGGATTGCTACCAACGAATGACATTTACACAGCACAACCCACCATCCCCATATACTTCCATTTCTCTCTCTCTCTCTCTCTCTCTTTCTCTGCCTGCCTTTGGATTCCATTCACACCAGTGCCCCTGTGAATATCCTCTAAAACAATACAGCTCTCCTACCTATAGCATCCCCGCACATTTTAGGGGATAAAAACAGGGCTTTTCTCTCTTGAGTAGAATTATTTATTCCCACTGTTTTTGTTTTTTGGCTGGGTGGGTCGATAGCTTTGACGATGCAGCAACCAGGTCTGCTACTATTTGCTCTCTCTTTTTATCTGTCTGTCTCTCTCTTTGATCGATCGTGAGTTTCTCCTACTACAGTAATTATTTGGGCCCCTTTAATTAACTTCCTTAAATAAATGTATGCTAATTAATTTACTGTTTCTCATACATTGCCATCTGTCTCACAATTTCAGCTAGCCCTAACAATTGTCTCTGGATTCCCTTGCATGAAAAGTCGAGCATTTGAACGAACAATAATTACAGCCAGGGAACTAATTAATTTTTCATAGGATTGAATGTAGAACATGTTAATTTTTTACTTTCAAGTCAAAAATCAATCACCTCTTTTTCATTAAATTAAATTCACGAGTACTTGGTTATGGTTTGTTTTCAAAGTGACATGAAACTTGTATTTTGATATAAGGGTTTAGATTTATATTATGAATTTTGTTAAAAAATTGTCTTAAGAGATAACTTTGAAATTAATGGCATGGAGAAAATGGTGAGCAGCAGACTGTAATGTAGAATGTGAACAGTAGATAAAACTTTTACAACTACTATTACTACTTTCAATGCTTGATATTATTTATTATATATATATATATATATATAAAAGATAAACTTATGCTCCATTTGAATTTGATCGCACTTCCGGCGTAGTGGAATCCAAAGTTATTTTGAAGGAAAAATCCCTCAAATTGATCACAGTCCCATCGGAGGTGCATTTGGATGCACCTCAGTGGGTAAATCAAACGTACCAACCACTCCAGTTTAATTGGAGAGACAGGGGTCGAGTAAAAAATTGAATCCTCAGTGGAGAGGGTAATTTTCCTTTTTAATTAATTAAAAATCAAATTATTTATTTTTTAATTAATTTATGTTAAGCTTTTAAATTATTTATTTTTAAAATTTTTAATTTATTTTTATATAAATATAATTTTAATATATATTTTATTATTTAATATAAATATAAATTTAATTATTTATTATATATATATACACATTTTAATTTAATACCCTTAATAATCATTTTCCTTTTTCATTATAATTCACCTTACTGTTACCATTGCCTTTGAATTCAAACACATATCCCATTATCGATTTTAATCTTATCGTTACAATAATTAATTTCATCACAATTACTATTTTTAATCTTATCGAAATCAATTTCATCGTCCGTCCAAATGGACCTCCATAAGGTTGCTGGTTTGGCATTTTAGGTGATTGCATGAGCATCGAGAGGTTTTTCTTTTCTTTTTCTCTTATCCTGAATCTGAAGGTGAAATTTATTAAAGAGTTAATAGCACTAATGGTCTCCAAACTATAGAGCATATTTTATATTGGTTCATAAACTTCAAAACGTATCAAATTGGTCCTTACTTACAAGTATCATAACAAATTGATCACTTCCGTTAGCTTTTCCGTTACATTTACTGTAACAATCAGCTTAGTGACACGTGTCACCAGCTGATTACACCACATTTCTCTTCATTTTTTTCCTTTTTCTTTATTTCTTTATTATTTTTTCTTTGATATTTTTTAATAAATAAATGTAAATAAATATTTTTATAAAATAAATGTAAATAAATATTTATATTTTATAAATTATTTAATTATTAAAAAATTAATTTAAATTATTATTTATCTTTTGTATTTATTTATAAAGAATAATAAAGAAAAAGGGAAAATGAAAACATTAATAAATACAAAAGATAATAATAATTTAAATTAATTTCTTAATAATTAAATAATTTATAAAATATTAATATTTATTTACATAAATTTTATAAAAACATATTTTTTCTTTTTCTTCTTTCTTTCTTTTCTTTTTATAAATAAATTAATTTCGTAAAAATTAAATAATTTATAATAATAAAATTTAAAATATTTATTTACATTCATTTATTAAAAATATATTTTTTACTTTTTTATTTTCCTTTTCTTTCTTTCTTTTTTTTATTTTCCTTTTTTTCCTCTTTTCTTATAAAATTAGTGTAAATAAAATATTTTATATTTTAAAAATTAATTTAAATTATAGTATGAATTATTATTTATATTTTTTACAAACAAGAGAAAAGGAGAAAAGATAAGAAAGGAAAAATAAAAAACTTATAAATATAAAATAAATATTTTATATTTATAAATTATTTAATTTTTAGAAAGTTAATTTAATTTAATTTAATTTAAAATATAATATAATATACTTATATATATTTTATATTTGTTTATAAAGAAGAGAAAAAAGAAGAAAGGGAAGAAAAAGATAAAAAAAAAATATTTTTATAAAATTAATGTAAATAAATAGTTTTATATTTTTTTAATTATTTGATTATTACAATATTAATTTAATTTATAATGTAAATTATTATTTAGTTTTTAATATTTATTTATAAAGAAGAGAAAAGCAACAAAAAAAAAAGAAGAAACAAAAAAATTAAAAATAGTTTTTATAAAATTAAAGTAAATAAATATTTCATAATTTTTAAATTAATTATATTTTTAAAAAAATTATTTTAATTTATAATATAAATTATTCTTTCTTTGTATTTATTTATCAAAAGAAATCAAAGAAAAAATAAATAAATAAAAAAAAGAAAGAAAGAAAAGAAAAGAAAAAAATGAAGAGGCAAGTTGGAGTAATCAGCTGGTGACACATGTCACTAGCTGATTGCTACAATAAAGGTAACGGAAAAGTTAACAGAAGAAACTAATTTATTATGATACTTATAATCAATGATCAATTTAATACGTTTTGAAATTTAAAAATTAATATAAAATATGCTCTATATAGTTTGAGAACTATTGGTGTCTAAGAATATGGGGTGGGACCGGTTGCAAGGACTGACGGACATGATGTGACGGGTCATAATCGAACGGCTATTTTTCACTGAGAGTTGTAGGGGAGGGGGAGCATTGCTGACAAAAGGATGCCACGTGGTCAGAGCTTTGAGGCTCCAATCAGAGGCAGGTTGCCACGGAGAATTCACGGAGAGGGACAACAACTTGAGTGGCAGTTGGCCACCGTCGAAAAAGCCTGCACCTCC
This sequence comes from Fremontodendron californicum, assembly GCA_030761205.1. Classification (NCBI taxonomy): domain Eukaryota; kingdom Viridiplantae; phylum Streptophyta; class Magnoliopsida; order Malvales; family Malvaceae; genus Fremontodendron; species Fremontodendron californicum. The sequence goes on from JAULJL010000003.1 coordinate 3,573,458, forward strand.
CCCCTCATTCAATTGCCCGTTGCATTATCCTGTTCACGGTTCACTACTATATTAAATAATGATATTATGCATTTTATCTTCATTTACTTCGTCACTATTTAGATGAATGATGAAATTGATTTTGATCAAAATAAAATGATAATAATAGCGAGATTAGTTAATATAATAGTAAAATTAGATATTATAATGATAAGATTAAAATTAATGATAGAATATGTTTTAAGATAAAAAAAAATGAGATAACGGTTAAAACTTAAATAATCAATAAAGATATTAAAATAAAATTTTAAATTAGTTAAAATTTATGAAATTAATAAATTATTAAAAATTATTAAAATTATTTTTAATAAAAATTGACAATTAATAAAAAAATAATAATATATCAAATGATTTTTTTGATAATAATATATTTACATAAATTAAAATTTAATAAAAGTAATATTCAATTATTTATTTATATGATAATTTCTATATTAAAATTATAATTGTGTCTTAAAAGATAATAATATATTTACTCATATAAAAATATATAACGTTTATTTTAATATAAAAGTATATTAATAAATTATTTTTTGTATGTTTTAATGTTATTTAACATTTAAAATGTTGAAAATTTTATTTAACCAAAATATTGACACATTATAAAATAATAGTTAGGATTTTAAATATTAAAAATTATAAAAATACTTTAAAATATTTCATATTTAAAGAAATAAAACTTATAACAATTATAAATATTATTTAACAAAATAACATTAATCATATGAAATATAAAAATCCCAAAAAAAAAAAAAAAAAGCTAGTTATAGCACATTAATTTGATCAATCTAAATGAACGTAATATTGGTGGTAAAGAAATTAAGTTTTTAAGTAACGTCACTTGTTATATAAAACAATGGGAAAACCAAAAACTCCAATAAAACAACAAATTATGAATGCAAACCTCACCAAAAAAGAAAACCCAGCGTAGTTGACGTACCCACTATAATTCCAAAACCGTTTTGTTTGAAAAAAGTAGTCTCTTTCTTTTAGTTAATTAAGTTCTTTCCACAAATTGAATTTTATGGCATTAGGAATGGCTTAATTAAATCGAATTCCAATTTGAATTTGACTTAGACTTTCAGGTTAGCATATATATGCAGCCACAGCTCTCCCCCTCCCCCAACACATGCTGATATTTCAGTGTTATTTAATAACCCACTTGATGTTATGGTAAAACGATCAATCCTCCAAAGTGTATGGTCACTTTCCGCCATAACTGGAGGTGGGACCATTTCAATTTTCAATCTGCCACCAACAACACACTACACAACTGATCTCCTTGTAGAACCGGCCCCAAGATGAGAGAGTAGCATCAAATTTTTGGACCCCTTTTATATATATATATATATATATATATATATATATATATATATATATATATATCTCTTTGGTTTTGGTTTTGAATGACAAGTTGCAGCCAATAAAAACCCAGTATTACCAATCCAATTCTATGCCAAGGCACTGTCTCTCTGATTTAAAGGGCAAACACAATTTTTTTTTTTTCACTCTTATTCTCATTATTTGAGGTGTAATATATTGGAAGTGTTAAAGTAGTGTTATTACACTTCGATTAAATATTGAATTATATGTGGTTTTATATTTAAGTTGAACTTCTCTGCTTATTGTGAATTGATTTTAGGTTGAATACTTAAAATGTTATCATAACCTAAGTTTTGTTATGTTATTTTTGCATGTTACTCTTCCTGTTATCCTTTTCGAGTAAGTCACTTGTAGGCTCTTTTATTTTTGTTTACACGTGATTGAAGGCATATATTAAAGTGATGTTATCTCATATCGATTAAATCTTGAATTATCTAATTTTAGATTGGATGTTTAATAGGAATGATATGTAAATTTTATTATTCCACTTGAATGCAAGCACATGATAGGAGCTGTTGGTGACATGCATGCAGAAAAGAAAAGAAAATATCAGACAGCCGCATGCATGCATTCAAAGAAGCAATATGGGCTATCCATGAGAAAATGCTTCAACAGCTAGCACTACTGTGGAATTTTCTGGCAATCCTTTTCATCACTTGATCTTTTGTGAAGACTAGCTACTGTGACTTAAACTTTGCTGCTACATATTTTTACCATAGAGATCAACATGCCACGGATCAGCATTTATATGGTGGTTTGCTTGGTGTGGCAAATTTGGACCCAAATCTTAATTAAGGGCATTTGGGATAAGGTACTAGAGATAGACTTATCATTGTGCGTAAATAACCGAGTATATATAAACAGAAAAACCATAGCAAAACTGTAAAAAGTGCTTTCAATCTGCTTAACCTGAAATCATTATGAAAGATAAATGATTGCAGTGCCCATAGAGGTAGGGATTAGTGAATTTTGCAAATAAAATGGCTTCTCCCAAGAGCTAGCTAGCACTTAATTTTGGCTTGAAAACCATCATCAATCTCTCCATATTCTTTTTTTTTTTTTTCTACATAAATCACATCTACCCAAATGGCCAAATGATCATTCAGTAGTAGGTCAAATGTCATCGTACATCGACTTGAGGCACCTAATTCTTGCAACAGCTACTGCAGAAGAAAATCCAGTTTCAAACAGATCACTATTGCCTATTAATTAATGCCTATGAGAATATTGTGCTTCAAATTCAATAATATTAGGCTAGGTAGGGGCGTAGGGCAGGGCTGTTGAGGCTTCTATATACTTTTCCTGAGAGGTTTTGTTTTTCCTGCAAAAATAAATGACGTTAAGCCCAAACTACTTTGGAGCTGGCGCATACCATAAGCGGACATTGAACATCCATGGAAGTGACCGCCCGATTCTAAAGACACACTAAAACCAAATCAAACATTGGAACCATCAGCAGCTCTTCATGTAACTTCCCGACCGGCTTCTGACTTGTCTGAACAATTTCTCTATTTATATGTACAACTTTGAGTTTCTTCATCAATTCACTTCGTTTCAATATTGGTAAAACGATATATCTCTCATTAATTTGAGGCTACATTTTCTATTCTAAATTAGTCAATCAAGATTCAGATGGCTGCTTTTGCTTCAATCTCTGCATGCCCATTGGCCACCCTTGCTACAATTCCCAGAGCCAGGGGATCTATTTCTCAGCACAAAAGCTTCACTACCATTGTAAGCGATTACCCCTTTTAAATTGGTGCAATGTGAATAATTAAGACGAATTGAACCGAATTTTTTTTGCAGGGAGGTCCTGTACGTAATGGATTAAAGCTTATTCCAAAGATTCAATTCTCAAAGGAGACAAACAAGTTTTCTACTCGATCTAGTTGCTTTAAGGCTGCAGTTTCATGCTCTCTTGTAAGAAACTTTTAACTCCTGTCATTTTTTTCTTCCTACAAATAAAAGCATTATATATCTATTCATATTTATATATTTGGCACATGAAATATGTCATTAAGCTCATCATCTTGATACATATTGGCTTTGGCTAGGCTCAACCTGAGACATTGAAAACCGTCCAAAACACCATTGCTAAGCAATTGTCAATTGATGTAAGCACTGTGGCTCCTGAAACCAAGTTTGCTGATCTGGGTGCTGATTCCCTTGACACGGTACATCTCTTAAAGACAAATGCACATTTGTATTTTATTACAACCTTTTTTCAGTTTCTTGCATCATGTGCATATCCTGTTTTTTTTTTTTTTTTCTCTTCACAAAGAGGATTCTTCAAATTACTAATAACGTTTTTACTCTTAGATGTTACATAATTAATATTGTATCAGAAAACTAAACCTGACTGAGACAAATGTTTTATCAATTCATTTCAGGTGGAGATAATGATGGCCTTGGAGGAACAATTTGGAGTTTCAGTTGGAGAAGGTGGAGCTGAAAACATTGCAACCGTCCAAGACGCTGCAGACTTGATTGAGAAAGTGAAAGCTGCTGCATAGGCCATTTAGAGCACATCATTTGCGCTACAGAAATTACGAAAACTTCCTTCTTTTTTTAGTTGTTTCATAAATGCCACCAAAGAGAAATTACAGTGATCTATTTTTTTCTACAAGGTGTGGCATTTTTTTTTTCCTTTTCCTTAACCAAGAGGGCAATTTTTGTAACAGGGTGGTCTTAAATTGTAGCCTGTCACTTGTCTCTTTGTTCTTTCCGTCACATGCAAGCAAGAAAAACAAAAATAAAGCCAATAAAAACATGAATCAACTTGAGCTTTGTTTTTAGAGATGCAACTTACATATACACACATCCAAAAAGCCTGTAAATCTTAAATATACACACACTGATCAAAGTTAGCATGGAAAACAGGGCTAGGCTTATTTGATAAAAGAGCATCAGTCATTTAGCAGTATGTAGAACCGGTCTTGAAGAACCACACCATAAATAGATACCAATCAACAAGAAATGTTCAACTTAAACATATTTTTCAACTAACGAATAAACCAAGTTTGTTTAAAGGATTATAGCCATTTTGAAACACATCCTCCCAAAAGTTAAGAAAAATAGCTGTTAAGAGGGTGATAATCCAAGCAAAAAGGAAAATAGGTCATCATGTATGCACTTACAAATAACATACATAAGCTATATAACTGTTAATTGAACGTGCAAACACTACTTAAGAACAATTAGTCTTCCATTGATTCATGGATTAGGAAGAGACCTAGAACCGATTCGGATAATGAAATTCATAGTATGTACACTCATGCTAGAAAAGTATATCAGATGAAAGAAGCTCTCAGGAGCCCATTTTATATATTTATTTGATCCATGTCTAGTCTAAATTTTAATTCCTATTTTTCTTTTGTTGGTACATATGAAAGCTCATTGAGCTTGGCTATACAAAGGGAGCTGTCTAATTTTAATTCCTTGTAACTCTATAATCTCATTATATTGTCAACCAACTGTGTGCCTGCAAAGAATCAACTGTCGATTGAACTCTGGCAGTTAGTTTTCAAAACGTCTGAATCAATTAGTAATTGTTCTAGAGAGCACTTTAGTTTCATTCAGTGAGAGAGTCTTAAGTCCCTAGGCAATCGAATCTGCTGGAGTGTACACATAGCCCACTTGCCATTTTGGTTCCGGATCAGGCAAAGTAAATTGAATAACCAACACATAAGTTCAAGATGCCTATCGCTATGAACATGGAAACTCAAAATTCAGAACGTACCCATCCTCTCACATAGCCAAATGTATAAAGAGAGGGACAGAGGGATGAACTAAGGGAGGCAGAAAGAGATGAACTTTGCATGTAATACCTGCACACATGGTGTTATATGGTTACCACTTAATTGGACCTTTTCTAGATTCCCACCAATAGACTCCACACGAGGCTTCAATGTCTCTTCAAGGAGATCAGTTTCATCAATTGTGTCAAAGTTGAACTTCACCTACGAAAAGGAGTAGATTCACAAGAATAAACACAAGGAACCTACATTATCTAATTAATTAAATAGGGAGCACAAAGTACAAACCAGTAGTGTGTGTTGGACGTTGTATTTGTTCTTGCAACATTCACGGTTCTCAAAAGGTGTTGGCTTGAACTCTGATATCCCTTGTGTGACCTAAGAGAAACAGGTTTACAATGTCAAGGTAAAAAACTAGAGTCCACCAGTTTAGGGGAGTCTCAATAACATCAAAGAAACATCAGGTAGGAAAAATGGTCTATTCAAACCAGCAAACCACAATTATTCTCACTTTGTACATACATTTATATTTGCTCAAATAAGATTTTAGTTACAAACTCCAAATTGGAGTCTCATCCACTAGAATAGTCTGAACTCAATAAGCTGATACTGCATGATAGAGAGAAGAAAGAACCAATTAAGATGCAATGGACTTCGCCACTTCATGTATTATCTCAGACAATTTTATAAGAGACAGATACATACCTGACCAAAAACCGAGGGCAACTGATCAACATATTTGGTGAATGAGACTAGGGTTTCCTGGTTCTGTCAGGTATCATTGCTCCAGCTGTGTCAATAAACATCTTCCACACATCATCTGCAGTGTTTGCGATGAAAAAGTAAATCCAAAAAACTCATATTATTTATGTATACAAAAGGATAAGGTGTATGTTAAGAATGACGCACATCATAAACTCATGATGCATTATGAATTTGTCATGGTTATACTACAGGGGAAGGCATCATTCTATAATTCCGGAAAAGACTAAGTTACAGTATAGCACCAAATTAATAAGATATTAGCAAAGATCGCTGAGTAAAAGTTAGGATATAATTTACCTGAAGCACTCCTAGCCATTGAATACACTGGAGATGCTTCTACCATTGGCATCATCTGCCTAACTAGAGGACCCAACTGCAAAGTATTATCACCACTTTTACTCTCACATGGTTCATTAGACTAACATGCCAGGGCAACAAATAACGAGATTCATACAGTGACTGCGAACTTATAAACAACATCATAAATCTCTGGATGATAAAGTATCACTATCAACTAATAAGCAAAAATATGAGAGGCTTAATGGAACATTACAAACAATTTTAGTTGATCCCAAGAAAACCAGCCGCATTAACAACACATTATTGCTAATACTTTACCAAAAACAAAATAACTTTTTTTCTAATAACTTTTACATGATAATAATTAATAACTGCCATCATCTTTTATGCACTCAATTTATTAAAGAAACCAACTAGATTCATATAGTATTAATCCTAATAAAGGAATCAACCAGTGAAGACAACAAACTAATAAATTTGTACAAGTCTACCATATGTTCAAGATTTACCTTCAGTTTAAGCTTAGATCCTTCTTTTATTCGCACGAAATAGTTATATCCATAAGAAGCAATGCAAACAGACCTGACAAGAACAATGTTTGACATAGTGAATACCAATGCAATTCTATTAACAAATTAAGCATGGAGACTAAACATATACCCTAAGGTAAGTGTAATCAAAATTTGGGGCTTTTATCCCCCATAAAATAAAGATAATTACCGGCTCAAAGTATAGCACCGCCTCTGTTGCTGGCCTGTTGTATGAGATTATGGCATTAGCCTTCCACATGAGATAACATTCTTTGTCACACTCCAGGAATTGCTGAACTTATAATAAATTACACTACCTAAACCTTCATAATTCTGCATTTTGACTACACAAACTAATTCTATAATCAACTCCTTTAAAACTGCAATCAACGAAGCAAACTTCAAAAGCTGGAAAAAGATAAAGAAGAACCAAACCTTTGGTATCTTCTCGGAGAAATAACTTCCTGTGAGTACTTGAAGAAGAGCACCATTGCTGCAGTAATCACAAAAATCAAATATTCTTATTTCTTAAGCATAAAAAATTAGGTATTGTTAAATAAACATTAAAAGTAAACAACCACCTAGGAATACTTACCTGTGACCAACTGAGAAAATTGGAAGGTTAACAAGATCAGCAGGAGTAAGATTAGCATCTAAGAATCCAAAAGCAATAATGTTGTCCAAGCAAGCATTGAACCTCTCATACACTTGTTTAGTAGCTTGTTCATGATCAAATGTCACATTGTAAAGCACTGATATAATTAAAAACCCTTCCTTGGCCAAAAGCTCAATCAAGTAACTAAAAAAAACCCAAAATCAGAAAAGGACCTTCGTTTGATTCAAAAATGGCAATGAGAAAAATGGCTACCTGTAAGTAACTTCAGGGACAGCTCCAAGGAAAGCACCGCCTAAGAAGTTGATGATTGCACGTGGTTTCTTGTTTCTGGATGGAGGTATGATCAAACAAGAATCCAGCCTCTTGTATATCCTATTATAGATGTTATTATTAGAATTAGAGGTAATGTTGTTAATGAAGCCGAAGCTGCTTCCGTGGCAAATAAAGCCATTGGAAAACGGCCGTGGAACCACAGAGTGAAAGTCGAGAAAATTGGTTCTTGGAGGATACTAGTAAGAGTGGAAAGTTGATTTTGTGAGATTCTTGGGACAAAGAGTTTAGTTGTGCGCTCGAGATTAAAGAGGTAGCCAACTCCATTGTGTGCTTTGTAAAAGGCTTGTGTGGAGAACATCTGAAGAATCAGTTTGCGGATAAATGGACGCAAACCCACTAAAATTTGGTTAATGGCCGTAGAAAATGTGGGAAACTGAAAATATATGCTGATAATTAAGCCACGATTCAGCATTCAGGTTTAGAGACGTAGGCTGAAAATGGCCCATTGGAGCGAATATCGGCTTTGGTTAATTTGAGCTTGGATTGTGAAGTTTGGTGCCTTTGGGAATCCAAATCTTATAACATCCAAACTTGGCCCACTTTTAACAAGCAATTGCAGCATTCCTATTCCTATTTCCTAGTATTAGACTTTTTTTAAATTTGTTTTTGATACAATTTTTTTAAAATTTTACAAGAGAAATTAAAAAATTATCTTTTAATTTTTTTTTAAACATACTCTAAAAGATATGTATCATTTTATTAACTTGCCAAGTTCTAAAAACTCCACAGGAGTTGGTATAACAATGTAGATTAAATAATGGAAAACATTATACTTTTTGAATAACTCAGAACTTGATGTGTTAATTAGTTCTTCAGTATTAAATTGAAAACAAGTGCTTTGAATTTGGACTTTTTGACAAAGTTACTGACAAAGGTTTGTAAATAATCAGAAAAAGTAATCAACTTGAATGGAAGCCAGTGAAGATTATTATTTTCTTGCATCTCAATATGCCCAAGAAACCTTACCGCAGGGGAGAGACTCCCACGTGATTCAGCAAACCATTATTCAATTACAGCCTGCTCAAGCCAAGGTGTGCTTCTAACTAAGCATAAAAGTGAAACTTTGAAGGCCTGTAGACTGTAAACAAAATGAGACCATACCGAACTCAACCAGAAGAGAGGAAATTGAAAAAGATTAAGAGCTGCCAGAAAACCCACTCCATTTAGTGGTTGTAGCTATACCTTTTTGTGACTAAAACTACCATAACTCGGTTTTCAGATGTTTCAAAACTATAGTAAGATGTTGCATATCCAAACTTCTTGACAAATACCTGAAAAGCATCATGAACAAAAAGGACTTTTTCTCAAGTCTTCTGGACAAGTTTCCACAGGATGGGTGTAATTCTTTGAGCCAAGAGAGTTGCCACCTATGTTACTTGGACTCGGGTGTGAGTGTCGGATACGGGTATGTGTCCGACACGAGTATGTTCAATTTTTTCTAAGTTTTTTCATATATCTGAAGGGTCCTTGGAAGGTCATATCCCCATACCCATGTCCGAATATGCGTCAGACACGGGTACTTCAAAAAAAATGAAGAATCGAAGCAACATAGGTCGTCACTAACCCCATAAATCATATATGGATTCGTACTTTAGTGAAGAAATAAAAATGTTACAGTCATTTGCTATTCCTCTTACTTAGATGAGATTATCCTATCCTATCAGAATATTACCTACAACAGTTCCTCTATTTGCTTCAGAAAGCAACATGCAGCATTATGTATCAGATTCAAAAGGTTCCAGTTCATCCAGACTACCCGCTAGAAAGTGCAACCATGTATAATCTACTAACTTGTTTGGAAATTCTTAAAAGCATCGAAAGGGCTAGAAACAATGTATAACAACTTATCATTTATCATATTCATAGGAACAATATTACCACATCTCGAGTCCATAACATCTCAAACCCATCAGACACATAATATGTCCTTAGCAAGCAGCTTAATACTGAAACCCAAAAATAAGCAACTGGCAATCCGTGGTAGAAGTTAGCTAAAAAGTAACCAAATAATGTGTAAAAACAATAATCATTATCTTTATTGCACCACTTAGTCACATGTATAAATACAATAATGAAACATCATTGAAATTAAGTATAAATCCAATAAGACCAGTCATCTACACATACATGTATTCACCACCACGAACAGCATTTGCAGCACCTTTTCTCTCTTCTTCAGCCTCCTTCTCCCGCTCCTTCCAGCTCTCATAATCATGGTCATCTGTTTGCAGCTCATATCTACAAATTGGGCACGAATTGTGCTCATCCTGCCACAAAAACCATTGAATATAAGATAAAGATAATCCACAATCTCATTTAATCCTCCATTGTTGAAACTATAAGTGTAATATACCACTAATCAAATAAAGTCAAGGCGTATTAATTACCAGCCATGGCTTTAAACAAGGAGGATGGAATGTGTGCTTGCAAGGCAATTCTTGCATGTTATCACCTACAACAAGGTTCTCCTTGCATATTGCACATTCAGCATCAGACCCAAGCTTAGCCAGGATTTCTTCTGTGAGAGTAATTACTGGAAGCTTTGCAACAACTTCTTTACTAGCTGGTGGGACTCTTGGGACACCACCCTCATTCTCCAATATCTTGAGAACAAAGATTAATTCATTCACATGAGTTGCAAAATCCAATTAACTTCTATGAACCAATATAAATTCATCAAGCAGATAACAAAAATACCTCTGGTATAACAGTATCAAGGTGATTAATGAGCTGTTCAAGCACATCATCAGCATTTTCTACTGTGTTAACATTCATGGCCGAACCCTGAGAAGATTGAGCCGTTGCAGCAGAAGCAAAAGCATTCATGAGATTTGATTGGACCAACCATTGAGGTTGTGGTGGTTCAGGATCCACGGTAAGATGTCCTTCAAAAAGATAACCTTTGGGGAAAACAAAAAACAAAACAGAAACCTTTTAAACATTTTCAGCGTCTCTAAAAATACTTCAGAAAACAGAAGAAAAAAAAAAACAAAGGGTTTTTGGAAACAAACCTCTGTTTGGGGAAGATTCAGATAATGAGAGTGGGTTTTCGATTTCATTTAAGTGTTCCTTAGCCTGAGAAATGCAATTCCTCAAATGACACTTTTCAGAAGGATCAGAGACAAGGGGTTCTAAGAGTTCGAAAAGGCGTAAACCGGCAAGCCAGAAGCCAGGGGCGGTGTACCTGGTTTTCAAAATGGTTGCAACTCGGCAAACAACAGAATAAAACTGACAAGAAAAACGATAACATGTAAAAATTCAATTTCCCCTTAGTTTGGTTAAATTGAAAGAGAAAAAGTTGAATAAAGAGAAATAAATAAATAAATAAATAAATAAAGAGCTCACCGATTTGCGAAGAGAGGGAGAAGCAGAAGGGTAATGGAGTTTAAGAAGCGAATTGATAGAGGAAACTGCCTCCTCGAATCTCTGTTTCTTTCCAAGCTGTTTCTGTAATTCCTCTAATTGTTGCTTCAAGCTTGCATCTGAACAAGAAGAAGACCCCATTCTTTCTACTCTGTAATAATATTCTTAAAAACTGGCTTCGAATTCCGATTCTTGAATTTCGTTTCTTTTTTTTTTTTTTAATCTGTTTGCGGTTTTCAGAATTCTGATTCGAATTTTGTTTTTAATTTTTATAAGCAGATTTCTTGGCGAAGGGGACAACGATGGCGTCGAGCGAGCCCTTTAAGGCTTTAACCAATCGGTCCGGTGTCCGGTCCAATCTTCACCTAGCTGGGCGGATCTTCCTCTTTTACGCGCTTTCTTCCTGCCCTACGTTAGGGCTCAATTTGGTACTTGTTATTACTATTAGTAATTAATTTTTTATTTTTAAAACATCATTAATAAAAATTAAATGACTAAATTGTTAATACGATTTCAAATGTAATTGCTCTTTATACAAAATAGGGAAATATTAACCAAATAACCGGTTTATTAGATATTGATTAAAATGATATATATATATATATATATAAATTAATGACTTATTTTTTTTAAAATTCAGTAAAAATAATGTATTAAATATTAAAAAAAAATCTAAATTGATAATTAAATAATTCTTAATTGGTGTTTATAAACACTGATTAAGCGAACACTACAAAATAAAATCATTTGATTTTCATGAAAGTTAAAATATATATATATATATTTTTTTTTTTTAATAATACATCTCCTTGTATAGTTGAATTCAAGATTCCTTTTAGAATCAAAAGTAAAAGTAAAAAAAAATCACAAGCAAAAAAAAATATTTGTATTTGATGCACAATCCGTATATAAATCTATATACTGTTAGCAAAGCCGAATCACATGATGTCACTTTATTAATAAATAAATATAAAATTTAAAGTCTTTAAAAATAAATACAAATTACTTTATTTATTAATAAGTGACATCATGTGATTAACTGATAATATATAAATATATATACTAACTCAAATATAAATCTAAAAAAAACTAAATATATCATAATTTAATAATACAATATCTCTATATAAATTTATACAGTGAATCACACCATGAATTTATTTTAAAACAAAACCTACACATCATTGAATGTAGAACCAATGAACTATAGGCATAGGCATTGAAAAAGGAAAAGAGACCATGTATGAGGTAGAGATAAAGAGTATTTTATGCTGAATTATTAACTGTAGGAGTACTAAACCACTCACAGGCTGAACAAAAAATGGAGTATTAGTAGTAGTAATTCAATCTACCATATCAATTATCAAGCAAGAAATATACAGATATATATATATATATATATATATATATAAAATACTGGGGAGATATAGATGGTAGTAGTAATCATACAGAAAATCTGAACCTTGAAGAGACAATGCGAGAAACATCATGATCGTCTTCACAAACAAACGCTGGAACTGCAGAGACATGCCCATGCTTTTATAGCATGCTTCCTTCCTGGTCCACAATCCCCCTTCCCGCATTTCGCCCCATATGAAGTAGAGGAAAAAAAAAAGTTGAAAATGTAGCAGAATTTGAGATGTTTTAATGTTTATATGCTGCTAACATGAGTTTCAATTAGTGTTGGGACACTAAAGAAGTAAAAGATTAATCAAACAATGAGACAACTTTTCTCGGATGCATGCATGCAGCTTCCAAAACGTGATCTAAACATTGGCTTTTTTATGAAACAGTGTTGGCTGAATGCAAGTAGAGACAAAGATATTCATCTAATCTTCATGCTATTACAGCATAAAAGGTTCATCTGCATCTCATGTATTTTTCACATGATCTTGAGGAAAAACCAGTGAATCTCTCTTAATTATCAGAAACTTGGGAAAGGAGATTTAGATACAGTGATCATCTTTCTGTCATCAGTTTTGTATGTTTGAGTTTTAAAAGTTCTAACTGCAAAATAAAACTAATTATAACTGTTGAGTGACTGAGACATTAACATTCAAAGTAAAAGGGCATAAGTTTTGTATATGGCAATTGGCAACCAATAGTGTAATAGCATAATTTTCTCATTAATAAATCCAGCAAATGGGCTAATTTGCTTAAACAATTCAAATGAGAGAACAATCAATACTAAAAGAATACAAGAAAGAACAAAATAAATGAAGCAAAGAAAACTGAGAAAAAATAGAAGGAATCACAGACGGCATTCTCAAATCCTTCAAAACATAGCTCTTCAACACCATGTCTTCAAACAGAAGCCTCAATCCTTGGCTCAAAAGAAAAGGCAGACATGAAATCCAAGGCTTCACCATTCATAGAACATTTGGGTAGTTCAACCCATTCATTAGTCACAAAATCAAAGAGAACATAACTGCAAAGCTCAGCAGAGCTTAAGCAAATAAATATCTGATCACCAGCCCCAACACAGTTTATGTCTACCTTGTTTCCATAAAACTCGTGTGACATCGCAGGAGGCATGGCTGCAATCTGATTCCATGTCTTGGTTTTCTCATCAAACCTCCACACCCTAAGGCTAGCACTTTCAAAAAATTCTGATAACACAACAACCACCATCTCTCCTTTACACTCCACCACATCAATGGAGTACTCAGAAAAGACAGGCAACAGTCTGGGATATTCAGAGAAATACCTGTGGGTCAGATTGCAAGCCACAACTGTTCCTGAGGAGCTCAGGAAATAAACAATCTCCTCATCATCTTTAAGAGTAATAACTGATGAATACTGCTTGAATGGGCTTCTCTGCATGTTAGTTGCCACTACGTTTCCAGCTTTACTAAGGAAGTACACGGCATCATCATCATTTGAGTCAAATTCCGTACAATCATCAGCTTTTCTCCTCAATACAATCTCTTCTTCCCAGCAATCAGCACTTGAGTGGTAAACTTTGAATGAAAACTTTGGAAGATCACCAGAGACTAAGACAAGCTTGTACGAGCCATGGTAGTTGGAATATGCATTCATTGCAATAGCATAAAGAGATCCATCTTGAGAGTCTGGATCCACAGGAGGGAGCTCCCGACTAGATCCTGTCACGGGATTGCATACAAGGTAATCGCCAGACATATTGCGGAAACAGACAATCCCACCAGATGCTGCAACTGGAATGGAGTCATAGTTACAATTATGCAAGAGGAGAGGGGGATGATTGAGTTTTTTCCAACTTCTTTCAGCAGAGTCGAAGACAACTGATTGATTAAGATTGGGATCCACCATGAAAAACCAAGGATCCCGTGAAGGAATCCTGGAGCAAGCTAGCTTAAAACTTTCAGAAGCTGCAACTGATTTCCATCTCTTGCACACTGAACTGAGGCGAAAGAACGTTGAGGTTGGTAACCATGAAAGGACCCTTTCTAGGAGGTCTTCAGCGAGCTCATCCAAGGAGAAGTTCAACAGATCATTGCCTTCTTGAGGCAACTTTCTCTTTCTAGATGGCCTTGAAATGCAGCCATTAGCCTTCTCCATGGGCAAATTATTTTAGAAAATTAACTGCAATGACAAAAAGAGGACAGTAACACTATTAAGAAGAGGCCATTATCAATTATACCAATAAACAATGGAATCAAAAGGCAATTTTTCTCAAGTATATCCCCATCATAGAGAACATAAGAAACAAGGCAAATAAGGCTTGAATATCATCACATCAACTAAAGATTAGGGAAAACTTGACAACATAGCCATCAAAGGTCCACACATGACTAGAAAGCACTAAGAGGCTCTCCTTTTTGCTGACCTCTTCTCTCATATTAAGACCGAAAATTTAGTTTCTTAGAAAAAGTAGAGTAAAGATGAGCAGAAAATATTACTATTAAAGAAGTGACAACATCATACCACTTGGGTAAGGGTTAGAACAAAAAAAGACCATAAAAATCATTGCCCAATAGAAATTTCCTTCTTTTTCCAGGGGTCCAAG
Source organism: Fremontodendron californicum (assembly GCA_030761205.1). NCBI lineage: Eukaryota > Viridiplantae > Streptophyta > Magnoliopsida > Malvales > Malvaceae > Fremontodendron > Fremontodendron californicum. The sequence goes on from JAULJL010000003.1 coordinate 3,588,530, forward strand.
AAGAGGACAAGTTAGCTCCACTCAGTTTCACTTCACCGAATGCGAGTAATTTTGGGAAGCCATAAATTGAAGAGGGAAAACTCAAAAAACTACAAAAAGGATTAAAAAAAAAAATTGTTAAATACCATCAATTTGCACCAGACTCTTGTTTTCTTTTTACAAAAAGGAAAACGTACCTGGTGGTAGGAAGCGTTGAGAGAGTAAGAGACTGCGGGTGCAAGAGCGTTAAGTGAAGCTAAATGGGGCTCTGGGGGTTTTAAAGAGGGACAAGTTGAAACAGTCGAAAACAAAACAAAACAAAACAAAACAAAAGAGACAGCCACAGCAAAGAGAGCAAAGTGAAATGGGTTTTAGAGAATAGGAAGGGAGGTAGGAAACTTCCTGGGCTTGCTCTTTTTGTAAGCGTTGACAGTATAGGCACAAGAGTAAGCGGAGCAAAGCAAAGCAAAGCAAAGATTTATAAACAAAACAAAACAAAAGTGAAAGTGAAGCCTCTCACACACACACACACACGGGTGTAAAGAGAGAAACGAAAAACAAAATATAATATACTAAGTTGACTCTAAGTCTCTAACTCTACTACTCTACAAGTATACAAGACAGTATTAGTATATAGGGTAATAGAGAAAGAGAGAGAGAGACTGAGATAGCGGTGCATTGGGTTCTGGGTTAGGCCGTCCTTTAAACTAAACAAAGCTCAAGGATTTTGATAATTTAATCATAAAAGAAAGAAAGTGAAAACACACGTAACCCTGATTTGTGAGTAAAAGAAAAACAGAAGGGAAAAAAAAAAAAAGGAATGGCATTTCCATGTCAAAGGGGTGAGGCCGTGAGGGGTGTTGAGGCCTGACTGAGGGGCTCGGGCGGGTTGCTGACTTTGTAAAGCTAAAGCAACGAAAGAAAGAAAGAAAGAGAGAGAGAGAGAGAGAGAGAGAGAGAGAGAGAGAGTTTTTCTCTATGGGTATAGATTTAGTTTGCTTTATGTTGTCTGCCTTCCTCGTTGAGGAATCTTTTTCTTTTCTTTTTTTTTTTTGGGGGGGGGGGGCTTTGGTCAGTTTAGTGTTTAATTTGGATTAAAAGTCAAAATGCCCCACCAGATGCAAGAACCGATTCCTATAAAAGCAAAACAATAAACCATTAAACTAAAGACAAAAAAGCCGTTAATTACGATCTCTTTTTCTGCTCTGTGTTTTCAAACAGAGACTCGGATCTCGATGCCACCTTACATGGGCGGGCCCGCAGTTCTCAAAACCCAGCCTGGTTTTATCCATTGAGCCCATTCTTCTGGATACCAAGGAAAGCCCGGAAAAGAAAAATTCTTATGTAGTAAGATAATTCCTTCGCATTTGGTAGACATGGTTATAGATGTCACCTTACATGGGCCTGAAGGGTTGACCCAAAACTGGTTAAAATCCGCTAAACCCATTTTTGGAAAGAAAGTCAAAGAAGCAAAGCCGCCAAGGCAACATTAGAAAAAAAGAATGGCAGATTTGTTGGTATTTGGTAGGTGTTTCACAGTCGTCTCTTCTTCGACTTCAGCCAAAGCTTGGATCATTTCAAAGGCTACAGCTCTTTTAACAGTAACGTTTACCCGAGATTTGCGGTGGTTGGCAACCGTCAGCTTCATTTGAAAAGGAAGGGATCGAAATCGAAGTAGACACAGGAAACGGCGGAGGAGACAAGCTTGCGACAAAAGCAGGCGGTGACGGTGAGAATAATAACGGCGGACGGCGAGAGTAAGAAAAAGATGGCTTTTTCTATGTCCCAGAAGTTGACTCTTGGATATGCTGCTCTTGTCGGAGGTAAAATTCTTGTCTCTTTTCCTTTGACTTATGGTTTCAGTTTTAATTCGTTGCTTGTGTCTTGGTGCTGCCATAGATTCGAGTTGCTAGAAGTTTGATCGGATTTTGGGTTTAATTAGGCAGAACTTCAGACTTGGTTATAAAAATAAAATTGATGATAATTTGCTTCAAGTAAAGGAGATGAATATTGTTGTATGGACTTTAGAATTGCTAATTTGCAAACATTTCTTTCTACTGATTTTTTTTTTTTTTTTTAATAAATAGTGGGTGGTGTTATGGGCTACATGAAGAGTGGCAGCCAGAAGTCGCTTCTGGCAGGAGGATTGTCAGCCGCGCTGCTCTCTTATGTTTATACTGAGCTTCCCACAAAACCAGTTTTTGCCTCATCCCTTGGGCTTGGTAAGTCACTCTTTTTTCATTGTTTCACTTCGGTTTTATATGTTAATGTTGCTAAAAATGATTAATTTACATCTTAAGTGATGAGGTTAGAAGAGATAGGGCCTGCCAATTAGTGTTGAACTTGGCATTAACTTCTGAATTCCAAAGGATTAGCTGATTTGCCCTTTTGTTATCATCTTGATTCAAAATTTCTTCATAAGATTGACTTTTGCTTTCCTGGAAAGGAAAGGGATGTCTGTGAGAGAGAGAGAGAGAGAGAGAGAGAGAGAGGGAAGGGTGTTCAATGTTGTTGGGGAAGAAAGAAAGGGAGATACCTCTAATCTCTATCTCTATGCTATGATTGGAAATATGAATTTAAGAAAATAGATTTGAATTTCATTTGTTATATAAATTGTGAGAATGAAATGCACACTTTGTATAAATTAGTTATTCAGATGAATTTCAAATTCATAAATATTTATAAGTATTTCAAATTCACCACTAAATAGTCATCCAAAAATCTATGAATTTAAAAAATTATCATAAATGTTATATTTACATGTGTTTTATTACACAATTTACACTATATTTGAAATCCAAATTCTCAAAAACAACCCAAAGTTCTTCCCCGTAGTGAGTTATTATGGGGTAAAATACCAAAAAAAAACCTGAAAATATACCTAAAGGATACTTATCCCTGTTGTTTCAAAATGCATTGTTTGTCCCCTTGACCACCCATTACTTACTAATAATTATGGTAGTACTTAACAGAAAGTACCAACTACCACCTTGAGATAGCATGTACTCTTGTTTGTTAGCATAAAACTGTTGCTAATTTCACAACCTAAACTTAAGAGGAATAAGGAGTTGAATCTTTAATTTTTCTTTTGAATGTTAAATTTAGCTTGCCTCTTGTCTTTTAATTTTTGTTTTAGCCTATGTTACTCAGACTGGGTATGTGTCCGACACGGGTATGTTCAATTTTTTTTTTTTTAAGATTTTCATATAATTGGAAGGTTCTTAGAGGATCATATCTCCATACTCATGTCTGACTATGCGTCGGACACAGGTGTCGGACACAAGTACTTCAAGAACATACCTAATTGCTTTTATGACATTATTTTGAAGGTGTGTCTGCTGCACTTTTGGGAGTGATGGGTTCCCGTTTCAAGAGGTCAGGAAAAGTGTTCCCAGCAGGTGTTGTATCACTTGTATCACTTGTGATGACAGGGGGCTACCTACATGGAATCATTCGGAGTCTGCACTAGTCTCTGAGGCAGTAGCAATAGCAACAAAGTTGAATTATGAGCCTGCATGTCTACTGGACACGGTGTTTTGGTATAAATGATATAAAAACAATGCTTTATTCTAATGGCTGAATTGTATGCTATCTACATTGGGATGCAATTTAGCTTGGGACAAGGATATCATAAGGTAATAATTGAATTTGTCTCGCTCTTGTCTCTTTAAATAAGATTTTACAGACTTTGCATAAATGAGTCCATGTATCAGGTGATTTTTTACTGTAAATAATTTTGGACATAATTCGATTACACAATATGAATACGACACAAGAAAAATAACTAAACACGATACAAAAAATTACACAAATACGATACAAATACATGAACGTTTCAAAATTTATATAGCACCTTAAACATAACACAAATACACATATTACTAAATCTAAACACATGTTAAGTATTTTGAAGCTACTAAACTTCATAATCTATATATATAGATGAATATTACAACCGAGTATCATTTATAACTCCATAACCATTGGATCAAAGATGGAAAGAAGGTGAAGATAAATTCCAAGTACTATCCATCTTTTTTTTTTTTTTGTTCAATTAACTGTTACCCATGATAGCATTAATATAACACCTATCCTATAAATGCTGGCCTAGTTTTAAACCTTTTTTTGTTCTAAGGAGATCTCTAGATGCATAGGATGCTAATTGCAAAAAAATGCAATGCCAAAAAGTTCCATCAACATCACACACAAATTATCAGTCTTCAAATACCCATAGAACAGTGAGAGCCAACAACCAAAATAATTGATACAAACATAGCAAATCCTGTATAGCTCAGTTTGTCAATTGTCAAGGCAGATTCATTAGACAGCACAACTGCCTCTGGAGGCAACAAGAAAACAAGTTAGCAGATTCTACATTAGGCAGCACTCTCATGGGAAATCATAGCAAGATCTACCATGAGACCTGTTCTGAATTGTATACTTGCCATCCGCATCAACTCCAAAGGCAGATCAAATGTCATAATCCCAGTGCACTTTGCATTTTACAAGAATAACACAGCTAGATTTAGTTTTTATCAAATATATAAGGAACCATAAATGCTTAGCTTAGGCAACATGGGCTGGAGCATTTGGTTGGAAATCTTCTTGAGGAACAAGTGATTTTCCAAAGCAGCCCGATTCCGGTGAAGTTGTGGCACTGAGGTTAGCTTTGGTTTCATCAGCTTTTGGTGTTGATGGATTAGGATATGGGTTCCTGTTCACCATCCTGCAAAAAGAAACAGACATATAGCAACACTTACTACCTAGATTATATTCCCAATGCTTGGAGCAAAATCTCAAGACAGTTAATATAATACTGTTACCCACTTTATTAATAGTTGATAGTTTTTATCCAAGGTAAATCACAACAATAAGTAACAAGACTCATATATCATCAAATCAAGTTTACTGTATTCAAAAAAGGCATATCATGAAAGCTTAGGGACATTAACCTAAACAGTAAAATGGTTTATTCTGCTAGAGTGTAGAAGAGAGAAAGAAACAAGGGATTATGGAAGGGGTACCTGTCCCGCCGCTTCTCAAAAAATCGCTGAAGGGAGTGTCTCCTTGTAATTGGTAGTTCTGATCCAATTGATATTTACAAAAAACATGATGCTACATTAGCTAACATGCACTGCAAATGAAAAACATAGAATATTTGCATTTGAACTTCATCCATCTTCCAGAGAAGTTAGTTGAGAGTTACCAGCTTGCAGCTTGCAAAGAGAAGTCCTGTGGTGAGGATAAATCTGTGCCTGTGGTGAAGCCAAAGCAGTTGCAGCACTTTGAAGTGAAGGAGATCTTGTAGGAACAGGTAAAGTGGTGGCACAATCAGTTGCAGCATTCTTCACGTCAAAGGAGTTAGCAGCAGCGGCGGCAGCAGTAGCAGCAATAAGCATAATCTCTCGCATCTGACAGACATGAATCAATGGTGAATTTTGGAATAAAACCTCATTCCACTAGAACTTAGTAACATCTTCAATGTTAAGTAAAGGCCAACCTTTTCCACAGGAATTGCATCAAATACACAAACACTTCCGCCATAGAAGATGGTGAGTTGGGATGGAGCAAGGCTTGTGGTATTTAGTCCAGATGCTGGCATTGCTAGGGAACTAATACACCAATAAAAGCAAAGTTTCACAACATTATGAAAGCTTGCACAAATAAGACTAACGGGCTCTTTTCCTTCATTCATGAATGAGAAATATCTAATAGGCAAGATTTACTTTTAGCGTACAGTATAAATGCAATGGGAAACTCATTCATATTTTTTGCTTCAAAGAATAAAATGAAACCAGACAAAAACAATTCTCATTTCACACAAACCTAGTGCAAGGAGGAGGTACGGGTCGGAGGAGAACAAACCATGAAATTTGGAATGTGAAAGTCTCAAGAATGTCATTCGTGCTCATACTTATGGTGCCTTATTTCCATCCTGCTCTTCTATGTTGTGCCACTTTCCTACTTACTATTTTCTACTAGTAATGAAATAGTTTAAATGCCAAAGGAACACAACATATTGAACAAGTACATGCGCTTCATAACATTTATTTATTTTTCTTATCAAATCTATGACTTTTAGATAAGCAAATACCGTTGGAAAATAATGTACCACGCATGATTATTTAGTAGGTCAAGAGATAAATGTTTAATTATTTAGATAATATTATCTCAGTAAATTATATTCAAATTAAATTGTTCTAGTAATAGTAGAGCTAAAGATAACTACTCTATATTAGTAACTAATTAAAATAAAGATTCCTTAATGGTAAAAATTAACTTTAATTAGTTATCAGATATGGATCCTAGTCTAGTATATATATTGTCTATGAACCATCTCAAGATAATTACACAAAATAGTAAATAGACTTGAAGACAAATATCAAAGTAAGAGAGTTTCTTTATGTGATAGGAGTAAGATCGTTTCCTTGAACAACCATGAGTAAGGTCGTTTTCTTGAACAACCATGATCGGACGTACGCTAATAGATGTTTAATTTTAACAAAAAACGCACTCTGGTGTCGATTGTACAGTTAGTGACATTGTACTGTGATCTTCATAACAACGAACATAGATTGCTCTTTTAGCCGATCTCAATATCGGTAATTTTTTATGGATAGTCATTTCAAGTATTGCTCCTGTTGGACTTCTTATGTCCGGATAAGGATTAAATAATAAATATTCCTTTTCAGGTGGTCTGCGAGCTGCTGCTCAATCGATTAGTTATGAAATACCATTAACTCTATGCGTTTTATCAGTATCTCTACGGCGATTCTTGAAATATAAACTTTTATTTTCCCTAGTGAGTCTTACGATACATGAACAATTCAACAACTTCGAGTGTTCTGAGGAAAAGCCACAAATATGAGAGTTTCATCATCAATAGAAAAACATATCTAGAACTAGAAGCCCTCAAAAGAAGTAACCAATGAGATGCAAAACTCAAGAAATTCCTAACACCCTAACCTAAAATATAAGATCTAAACAACTAAGCATCTTTTTTTTCTTCTTTTAAATACTATAATTAGTAAGGACCACCGGAACGGCTTTCCCTACCATGAAAAGAAATTAGCTCTAATTTCTCTTCCATGTTATTGCAATTCAAAGCTTGCACTAACTCTATCCAATTCCAACCATTTAACATCAATAAAAACTAATACCATAGCCCAGCAGGAAAAAATGGAAAATCATGGTCAATTTGTCCTCTATAAATGAGATTAGGGTAATTAATTAAGCATTAAATTTCACTATGATTATTGTAAATTAACTAACTAATGTGAAAACTTTCCATTTTTTAAACAGAAATTCGAGAATGATTAAACAGCTGTCTAACAAGACCCAAATCCGGAAAAAATAAATTCTTCTTTTTTTCCATGAAAAGTATATAAGTAAGCTTACCAGTTCTGGAAGATTTTCTTTCCAAGAAAAGCAGGGGCTTCAACGGATCCCAGCTTTGCAACATCGTTATCACCGACAATATCGCCATTAGTCTCTTTAAGGACAACGATTGGCTTGACTTCGTCGAGTGACTCAGCTTCTCCTTCCATGGAAACCATATTTTTCCCCTTTTCCTTTTCCTTTTCCTTTTCCTTGCTAAATTTTTCTCTGTCTTGCAGTAGGCAAACCAAAACGTGATTTTATTGATGAATTATTATTATTTTAATAAAAAGTATGTGAAAGTGAAAAGTAGTAAGTAAACCAATCCAAGGGTCATTGGCTGGTTTCTTGCTCTGTTACGTGTCAACCATACCACTTTAGAAAACGTGTTCTAATAAAATTTAATACTATATTATCAATGTCAATAGGATTCCTATAAAAATATTAAGATGACAACTACTATACATATTAAAGTACAGTTTTCAATAATAATTACTAGAGTTGAACCCGTACTTTATCAGCGATGTTGAATGGAAAATAAAAATTATAAATTCTTAAAGAATTAAAAAATTAACTTAAAAAAAATCCCAAAAAAAAAAAAAAGAAAAGGAAAAAGCTCAGAGAACGGAGAAGAAGAACAGAGAAAAGAAAGAAAATGAGTAGTAGAAAACTCTAGAAATGAAATGAATGAGATCAAACGGAATTAGATAAGAAAAACGTGGCGAATCGAGCCTTTAACATCACAGAACTAAATTGAAACAGTTTCTCCTTAGAATATGGAATTAACGAAACTGAAGAAAGAAATGGCGTTTTTCTTATTTTTCTGTCAAACGGCTCTCTTTTTTTCCCTCGTTTAAACCATTAATTCAAATTCAAAATTACATAAATTAAATTCATACGGCCCAACCAAGTGCCCAACTAAAATAAACCAATCAGCAAATCCAACAAATATATTAAAGCCCATAAATCCAAAAAAAAAAAAAATCCATTACCAAAACCTAAACTCATCACCAATTTATAGATTTTTCAAAATACAAAAACCAATCATTAAATGACAATTGTCAAAAATTAGAAAGTAATCAAAGGAAATCAAAATCCATAAAACAGTCATCAAATGTCAATGTCAAAAAATTATAGAGTAATTAAAGGATACGTGTCACCTATATTTTTATATTTAAAATTTCTTTGACTATTACTAAAAGCATAGACTTCTTTAAAAAAAACAAGATAATTGAAAAACTTTTTTAATATTTACTATCTATTTTGATCATATCTATTTTGTGGTATAAAAAAAAAAAATTAACCAAGCCAAAATAATTACAGCGAAGTGATTGGTCTGTAATAGGATTTTTTCTCTTAACTATAATTTTCAACCCGTTTTCACTTTTCAGTTTCAAGTTTCAACCCCAATAGGCTGACATGGCGGGTAAGTGGATCACATTCGGGTACGATTCGCGTAAAGAATGGATCCGATCACTGAATCGTACCGATAAAAATATAAAATTAAAAAAGACAACCAAAAAGAGGGGAAAACAAAAAAGCACAAAAAAAAAACTCAGAATCTTTATCTGTTTTTTGCCGGCGGAGGGAAAAAAAAAAGAGATCGGAAATGCCATTGGAGCCCCCGCCTTTCCAAGAAGCACCGCGCTGCGACGTCTGCAAATGCAGTTTCAATACTTTTCGGCGCCGGGTACTTTCTTTTTCTCAGTTTTTTTTAATTTAAAATTTTCATTTTTTATACGAATAAATTACCGGTCATATTCATTTAATCCGATGAAAATATATCGTCCTGCAAAGCAGATTTTAGCTATTAGGGTTTATTATCGTGATAAATCGGTAATTATTTAAATTATCTTGGAGTGCGCTCTCTTTGCTTTGATCTTTAGCTGTTTGACTGATCGATTCACGCTAAAGATGACTTTTTTCAATGCGTTAAATTGCTGATTCAGAGTTCTTTAGAATCTAATTAAGTTTTTATGATTTAATTTTTGATGCGTTAAATTGGTAATTGGAAGTATTGATAATTCAGTTTGCTTGTATATGGCTAGGCCTACTGCAATCTAATTGAAGATTGAATCGGGTGCATGCCTGATGTTATGAGTATGAGTTCAGATGCGACTGCGAGTTAATGTTTGTCCAAAACTTGAGGCTGTCAATTGAGGAATTTTAATAACATAATTCAATAGTCGAGGCCTATTATATGTATGCTATCAGTGGGATACTTGCCTTGGTTCCCGATTGTCAAAATTGTTATGCAAGACTACAATGTGTTCCTAACAATGATCCAAAGTGGTGTGATCATAATTCCTAAGTGCTACTGAACTATATAAATCTTTTACTGTATCAACTATAATCAAAGTAATGTTGGTCTACTATTCTTCATGGAATATGTGTTGCAAAAGCTCGTGATGATATTTCTTGGTTTGAAGGAAATATAAACGTAAATATATACACTTTTGCATGCAATTTCTCTTCAAAGTAGGTGTGAATCACTGAATCTATCTATGTTAGAAAGATTGGCAAATGGAAAATTCATGAAATCAAATGGTTTGTCTCTTCTCCTTTTTGCAGCATCATTGCCGATGTTGTGGGAGGACATTATGCCATGAACATTCATTGAATCAAATGGTTTGAGCTTCCATCCCTCTATTTATATATTTGGTTTTACTCTGCATTTCTCAAGTTGTTAAAGTTTGGTAAATCAGCTTTAACTAAGCAATCTTTTGTATTCTCCTTCCTCTGTGCAAATTCAGGCTTTACCACAATTTGGCATATACTCCTCTGTTAGAGTTTGTGCAGATTGTTTCAATAATTCTTCAGGGTAAACCTCTCTTGATTGAAAACGTATATACATATTTAAGTATTATCAATTGGTTGTCTTACATGCATAATTTGATCAAGAAACTAAATATCCCTTTTATTGGATTAGAATATCAAAATTGAGTTTATCAATATATGTTCTAGGTAGAATTTAAAATTCTTATATCTTAGGTTTTTATGGTGGTGATGCTTCACTTCGCTTTTCTTCTTATTTGCTTGAGTACTATTTTAAGAGGCCGTTTCTTAATGATTTTTTTTTCTTTACATTTTCCCTCCTGTATCTATTTGGGTGCAGATCTGGGAAAGCTGATCCTCAGCCTTCTTTAGGTGGAGTTGATTGTGTTACAGACAAAGTCTCTAGATTAAACATTAGTGCAGATATGGGTTCAAAAACTGAAGCAACTGCAGAGCATCAGCCTGTTGCAAGCATTCCAGATTGCAAGTGTGGGATGCCTTTGTGTATTTGTGAAACTCCAGCACCAACCACAGATGCCCTTCTACTTCAGGTATGAATTCTTCAGTAGTTTTAGCTGGGCTTCATATGCTGATCCAGGCTTCTTACGGACCCTTATTTGTTCCTGAGGCAGGTGAAAAACCCTTCATCCTCTGTGGATTTGTCAAATCCAAAATCAAAAAAGACTGACACTGTTCCAAAGAGTAGAGGCTCAATTCAAAACAGCAAATCTAGGTATGAATTATGCTAATCTTTGAATTTTTTGCATTCAATCTTTGTTCTTCTCTTGTTCTAAACATGATGTTCGATTTCAAATGTTTTGATATATTATTTCTTTGTGTGCAATTGGAGCTTGCAAAACCTCAACTCTTTCTGGCCCATTCTAGTTTTCTACTATCTACTGTACTCTGGCCTGAGTTAATTGAAACCTGAAGAAGCTGGATGCTAGTAAAACCATGGCCTTCTGGTTTGAGGCATAAAACACTGAAATCAATTTACCGTCTCTCTTCATCTTGCTTTCCTGTTTGCGCTCGATCTTCTGATAGAAGTTTCTAGAATCGGTTTAATATGCTGGAGGATAATTGTGAGAAAGACTCGTGCTATTTCCACTTTTCCAGCCATCTTGATTTCTTTTCGCATGGCTTTCTGGTTTGAGGCATAAAACACTGAAATCAATTTACCGTCTCTCTTCATCTTGCTTTCCTGTTTGCGCTCGATCTTCTGATAGAAGTTTCTAGAATCGGTTTAATATGCTGGAGGATAATTGTGAGAAAGACTCGTGCTATTTCCACTTTTCCAGCCATCTTGATTTCTTTTCGCATGGCCTTCTTTATCTCCTCCTTTCTGATGACCCATTGTCACCCTCCTTTGCGTAACACTCTTTAGATATCATTTCTCAATAAGGACATGATTTCTTTTTTGTTTACATCTGGGGCTTCTTTTGGTGGCAAATTTTGCTTTCTGTTTTATGGGACTCTTTTACATGGGTACTATGTAAACTTTTGCAGTTTGGTTTCCAATCCTGGTCTGATGACCAATGGTGTTGCTGCAGATACATCTCCGATGGATTATGATGTCAACGAAGAGGTAGAACTCTTTGTGAAGTATTTGAATAGTTATGAGACATTCCAGGGGATTTTACTTCAATTATGTACTTATGCATTTACTGCACTCAGGGTCTAAGAGAAGCTATAAAGAATGGTGATACTGCTGCTGTCAAAAGGATTCTACGTGAGGTATATATTATGATTTTATCCAAAAAATTCAATTTTGAATGAATTTTAAGTATGATTATATGTGCAGGGTGTGGATGCAAATTATCATGACAAGCAAGGATTATCATTGCTGCATCTGGTACTGCTTTCTCTCTCTCTCGGATGAGTGCAGTCCTGTGCATTTGACTGCAATAATATATTTGTGTTCCTGAATGCTGGCGATTGAATAATATTAATTTCCATCTCTTTCCAAATTTTTATGACACTAATGACAGGATTAACTTGGTGTAGGCAGCAGTGTTTAATCGAACTGATATAGTTTTTGCCCTCATGGACTGCGGAGCAAGCATGGACTACAAGAATGCACAGGGTAATTAATTGTATGCTGAGTTTTGTTGACATTCCTGGTTTTAAAGTATGTCTATCTACAAAGTGAAGCTACTCATGGTAGAGTCTTAAGGTTACTAAAGGTTGAAATTGTCATTAGAAATTCCTTTGATTCCGGATAAAACCAATTTTAAAGAAGTATGTATGTTGCTCTGACTTTTTATTTTTCTTGAACTACCCGTGTCCGATGCATATCCCGACATGGGTATGGGAATATAACCTTTCAAGGATCCTCCAAATATATGAAAAAAACTTTAAAAAGATTAAACATATCCATATCCGACACTCACACCCGAGTCCGAGTAACAGAGTATGATACATTGATACTCATGGTATAGCTTTGTTGAATGATGCTGTTTCATAGAAGTCCATAATTGAGAACTCTCCATCCTTTTCATTGCTGATTTAGTTGGTATCATGTCTGGCTCTGATTTTAATGAATCTGTTTGTCTCGTCACTCGTGATTATGCTTTTAACTCTTTCAAACCACATAAATTCCAGGAGAAACACCATTGGATTGCGCACCAGCCACTTTGCAATACAAGATGCAGATAAAGATGAAAGAGAGCGAGCAGCATGAAATCAACTAGACAAAGAGAATTTGAAGGAAGATACATAGTTTATTCTGTTAGCCGGCATGCTCCAGCTCGAGCTGTCAGCTTCAACAAGAAATTATTGATATAATAGAAATTATAATTATAATGCTGCAAGTGTTCGTATTATCTGTTAGACCAACCGTCAAACAGGCTGCACGACACAGATGCTCGATCCAAATTCTGTTTTTTTTTATTCCCCCCTTGTTTTGGATTATAAGAATGCTGTTGTGAGGCAATAAAAGTTCCTATTAAAATACTAAACTCCTTAGTTCTGTTACTTTTAAAAATATCTATCTACTAGGAATATGACCCCGCGTTGCGGGCTTGATTTTATAATATTCGTATATAGATTTTTTATTTATTTGTAATATTTTTATTTATTATATGTGTAAATAGTAAATATTATATAGATTATTATGAGATAGTTGATTTATATTTGATCATTTTAACCTAATTTATTTATTCAAAAAATAATTTTATAACATTACTACAAAGTAAACACTATAACATTATATAAATACTTAAAAGTTAATGCGGATTAAGTTTTTTTTATATTTTTAAGCATAGATTTTTAATTTAATTATTTACTATTTTTAGGTCTATATATATTTACATTATAGTAATTAATTGCTTATAAAAATAACAATTAAATTCAGTTTAAATATAATTAATATTTTGTATAATATAAACTTTTGAGAAAATAATTAACACACAATAATAAATGATAATTAAACTATAAAAAAAATTTCTAATTAAAACACATTTTAAATCTATTTAAGTAGATGAATAAAGTGGTAAATAATTAATTAAATTAATTATATTGTAACGTTTAAATAGGTTAGTTAAGACAATTAATATATAATAATGTTTAAGATATAATTTATTATTAAATCATATGTGCAATAATATTACTATGAAGAGGATGATTTCAAAGTGAAAGTTATCATTCCATATATGTTACATATCTATTACCTCATTTACTTGAAAAATTCAATTTATATATCCATTAAAAAATCATTATATCAACATAAATTGTTTAATAGTACTATTAATATAGTTTTTTCTTTTATTTTCTTCAATTAGAAATCGTACTTACATAATAAAATCCAAATTAAAAATTTTAAAGTAATAATTCTAACTGTTGAAATATTTCTTCTTAAAGAGATTATACCCAAGTAAAATGAAAAAAAAAAAAAAAAAACTATATATGAAATTATGAATGTGGTGTTTGATCAATAGATATTAAAGAAAGACGTTGAATTAAATATTATTTTTTTTTAATTTTTAATTTACTCTTTAACCCTTTAACTCTTATTTATTTAACTTACATTACATACTTAAATTCTCTCGAACCCGTAATTTTTAAAAATTAGGAATACTACCGCGCAATGCGTGGATTGACTATAAAGTAATTGCAAATTTATTTTACAATTCAAATTGAATTGAATTTAGTATTTAAGTATTATATTTATAATTTTTATTTGATTATTTTAATGACATATATTTGATAAAATTTGATTATTAGCTAGCGTCAAAGTTATTTCAGAAGATATGATGTATTGCTGCTCCAAATTTATATTATAATTTAAATATAAAATATATTAAAAATATAACATAAAAAATAGTAATATTATACTAATATATATAATATTCTAAATAGAATATACTAATAGAATAAATTTAATATATAATATAATGAATAGAAATAAAAATAAATTATATACAATATAGATAAAATAATAATGAAACAAAATAACGATGATGTAAATCAAGTTCCAAAATTATATAACATACTATGTTTTATTAAAATTATTAGTAATTTTGAGAGAAAAAAAAGACAATTACAGAATTGCAACCCCATTTTGAATAGAATTCATCATCTTAATCCCTTTTTCCAAAATTTTCAATATACTATTTCAATCCTCAAACTCATATTCTCTAACTTTAACTTATTAATCTCTTTCATCAATTTTGATATAATCTTTTTTATTCTGACAAATATTTGCGACAATATTGAATTGTTTTATAATACTTAATTTTTGTTAAAAATTGGTATCATAAACAATACAATAACCTTCAATAATCTAGCAATCAATTGCAACTTTTGCAGCAAATTGCAAAACATGTTCAACAGAGATGGATGGTTGTCTGCAGTCTGCATCAATTCTTGGTAAAACCTTATTCTTTATGAAATCCGCCAATTGAATTATAAACAATCTATCGACAATCATCTTAAAAAAATTAATTAAATTTGTATCTAGAATCCCGTTGTAGTAAAATAATAAATTATTTGTATACATCCTAAACTAATTTAATTGATTTTTTTTTTCATTCTATGATTTATATAATCTCTAATTTTTTCCGAGTTAGTTCATACAGTATCCTTAAGAAGTGGCATCCAACAAATATGAAATTCGAATCTCAATATCTGCAACCCTTCCCCTAAGCCCAGGCTATGACCTTTTTTGTATAAAAAAAAACCCACTAATTTTTAGCTTTTGAGAGCAATAAATTTTTCATAAAAATCTCATTAATTTAACACATAAGTTGATTTGATCAAAGTCAAACACATATTTTCTTATATATAAAAGATTGTTTTAATACTTATCTAACTTTTAGGAATAAAGAAGTAAAAAAATAAAAACAAATAGATATACTAAATTAATTACCCAAAAACAAAGAAAGTAAACATTAAATTAAAAGTTAGTCAATCACCAAATGGCAAATGCTGATTCAATTAATTAAAATTTATTCAATGTTTATTTTATTTGATTTTTTATGATGTACTATTTGATATATATTAAAAGGTTTATTAGATTTTATTTGTAATTTGTAAGTTTGATATGCAAAATAAAATAAACATAATTATCCCAAAAAAGGAACTAAGCATTAAATTAAAAATTAGATGACATAATAAAGAATAAATAGTCACCACATAATAAATCAATCTTTAAATTGAGATAAATGCAACATTATTACTATAAATAGAATATTAACTAACCTTAAAAAGTGTCTTAAGGGCACTCGCTAGCAAAACCTATATATATATATATATATATAAAGAAGCTTGAAAGAAATTTATCAAAATCCAAAATCATCGATTTCATAAGTTAAAGATTCTTGGGATTGTCATCGAGGAGAGGAAAAGAGTGGAAATTAAATCTAAATGGTAATTATGTGTTGAAGAAAGGAAGTAATTTAGGAGGAGTGGTATAAGGTATGTGATTTTATGAATTCTTTTTTTAATCTTAGCCTAAGATTTGGTTCAAATAAGTGAAAAAATTATGGTTTAAGTTGGAATCTAATAAAATTAAGGTGTTCATGACATTTCAAATATTTGATTATTCCTTAAATCTATTCAATTTGAAATATCAAATGGCTAAAACATAGGAATTAAATTCACATATTTAATACTAAGTAACGCTAATTAAGGTAAATTAATAAAAAATAATTACATTATTTAATTAAATGTCAAATATAAAATATTTAATTATTCTCTAAATCAATTCAATTAAATGTCAATTTAATTATTTAATTTCAAATATCTAAGTTATTATTTTATATAACAGAAATTTTTTACCTTGATTCTTTTAATTATTTTCTTCTATGATTTATGTAATCACATTGAATGTTTTAATTTAATTATCAATTGAATATTTTATATCATAATTATTGTACAACTAATTATAACCCCAAAAATTCATGTAGAAAGATACGAAAGTTAATTCTATTTAATCAAGTAACCAAACCTATTTATTTTTTTAAGTTTTTTGTTTAATTACCTATGTTTATGTGGCAACGTAAAAACCCTTGCTAACCTCTCCCATTTTCTTTTCAATTAGACAACTTTTTAAAAAATAATAAAATTATTGGAATATAGATTTTTTTCCATGTGTAAGCCAAGCCGGAGTAAAAAATAATAATAATAATATATTTTAATTCATAAATTTCTCCTCTCCAAAATTATGTGGATTTAAAGATTTGATTATTCTTAATAAAGAAAGTAGAAACTTGTACAATAAGAATACGATGCGTATATCACAAAGCTACTACTATTATATTTTAATCATTTTAATAAAAATTTATTATATTTATAAATGGTTAATATTGAGCCCAATCAGTTTACCAAGAGCAGGCCCAGTCCGCCAAGCACAAGGTCCAGCTGAACAACCTAACCAAACAAGCCCAACGAGCATCAGGAACAGAAACCAAGGACACGTGGCCATCCTCCATTTTCTCAAAGGTCACATCTCTAGTCACCTCGGCGCCCACCTAGGGAAGTGCAAGGCATTTAATACTACAGTCTGCAGACGACGGCCATTTAATGCAGCCGTCTCCTCGACAAGGCCCCCCGAGGCCGCTTACATCAAACAACCTACCAGAGTCAGACACGTGGAACTAGTTGGCGAGCACCAGCCCGCCCAGCTTCCCCTATATAAAGCCCTCTTCAAGGCTACTCACAGTTAAGCTTTTTCTCTCTCTCTTAAGACCATTCTCTCTCTCTCTCTCATATCCTTTTTCTTCCTCCTCCAAACACTGACTTAATCATCGGAGCGTGTCCCGGAGCTCACCCTCTGGTGCCCTCTGACATGTCTCTTCTCCTTTTCAGGACCTTGAATCACCAAGGACCTCAAGAATACCATCACGATACAAAAAGACATCAACATTTGACGCCGTCTGTGGGAAATAACAAGCCATGTCTTTGTCACTACCGATCCTAACAACCTACTCACCAGGGGATCAGGGGACCATCCCCCCTCACCAACTCCTCCATACCTCCGATCATAGGTAGCTTTCATTCTCCTCTCCCCCAAAATTTTCCCAACCCCCCAGGACTTGGCACTAGCTACCAACCATCCTTTATGCCCAACTTCTGGTCCCAACAACCTTTTTACCACCAGCCTTACTACCAGAACTTACTCACTGCCCCCTCTCCAGTGTTCTCAACCCTCACAACTCCATTGCGAGACGTACCTCCAGCCGCCCAACAAACCACTCACGCAGCCCTCTCCATCCCCTTGGAAGCTCAGTTTAACGCCGCGGGACAAACCAATATTTCCTTTGTCCCCAGAGCAGACCCCCCACCAACTAGCCGTCAAAACCCGCCAGCCATGCTACCGCCGCATACCACCATTGGACCCCCACCAGTAACCATTCCTACCGTCCGAACACCTGATACCACCTTCCAATCCCCCGTGCTACCCTACGTCGACCCAATGTACCAAATGCTCATGAGCCAGATACAAACCCTCAAAGTTCAACTGGTTGAACAACAACGTGTTGCCCACGAGGCCCATCAGAAAACAAGGCCAAACCAACGTAGCAACAACGACAACCACGCAGAAAATAGCGCCACCTCATCCTATCAAGGCAGCCGCCAGCAGGGCCCACCGATAAACCAAAGGGCAACGCTCTGAGGAGAAACCCCAGGATCTGGAAAACCTACCCGATAATAAAGAGGTTGTTGTCTCCGCAATGGAGGCACAGATGGTGGCTCTAAGAAAAGAATTCCACAGTATGATGAAAGACAAGAATGAGGAAACAGAATGGATGACGGATGATAACAGCCCCCTAACCCTGAAAATCCTGCAAGAATTGGTGCCCAAAACCACCAAGCTCCCCAAAGAAACCTATGATGGCACTAGGGACCTTACAGATCACCTCATTCAGTATAAAAATTATATGGACTTGCTCGGGTCTATCGACGCCCAGATTGCAGATTGTTTCCCATGACACTTAGGGTGCACGCCAGAACATGGTACCACTCACTGCCAACAGGGTCCATTGACAGGTTCCAGAAGCTCGGCAGAACTTTCATCGCCCATTTCCTAGCCAACAAAGCGACTTTCAAAACACCTGCCAACCTCTTTGCAGTGAAGCAAAAGGAAAGCGAGACCCTAAGAGAAAACATCCGCAGGTTCAACTCCGCCACTATGGAAATTAAGGACCTGCACGATGACTGGGTCATCCAAGCGTTCATCTGTGGGGTCCGCCACGAACATCTACGATACTCCCTAACGGACGAAAAGCCTGAAAAACTCTACAATCTGTATGAGAAAGCCCAGATGTATGCCGAAACAGAAGAGATAAAACTGGCCGAGGGGCCCGAAGAAAGAACGAACTACCAACGAGACCTGGGACGTCCACTAAAAAATAAGCAGGGACATCAAGACAACAGAAGACAGTTGGGTCTCGACTCACATCGGCATAGATCCAGGTCACCAGAAAGATCAATAAGACAGAGTAACGCAGAAAGAGACACCCATGGCCGAGGGTGGAGAGGGGAAAGAGCTCCGTACTCTAAGTTCGACGAATACACCCTCTCAATGCCTCAAAGGCGTACATCTTGAATGTTGTGGCCCACGAGGGCATCTTGGGAGCGCCTTACCCAATGAAAGATAACCCTTTGCGCCTTAACTGCAAGGAAAGGTGCAACTATCACAACGACGTGGGACACAGCACGGAAGATTGCAAGTTTCTGAAAGACGCAATCGAGACCGCCATCAGAAAAGGGCAGATTAAACAGTTTGTGAGGAAGTCAGAGGCCCAACAAGGCCATTCGTCGGCGAACACTCAAAGAAATTCAAGAAGGACATGATTGAAGAAACCGATACATGGGGTGATAAATATGATAGTGGGGGGCACAGAAGAATGGACAGTCAGTAACTCCAAAAGAAAAGCCCACTTAAGAAACATAATGGCAATCGATGCAACTCCCAAGCGAGTAAGACAAAACGAAGACTGGATAGTAGACTTCACCGCTAAAAGACAATGGTAACGACCCAATTTAGTGGCTGCCACAATTGGAAATTTCAGAATAAAAGGGTCCTTTTCGATAGTGACAGTGCAGTGGAAGTAATTCAGTGGGAGACCTTCAAAAAAGATGGGCATCCTTGAAAAATATTTGAAATTAGCAAGCTCGATTTTTGGCTTTGCTAACCAGCGAATCACAGTCAAAGGGTCGATCACTTTGCTAGTAACAATGGGAGACGACGACCACACCTTCACTGTAATCTCGGAATTCCTAGTGGTTGACCAGCCCTTGGCCTACAATGTTATCCTGGGAAAACCTGTGATGAGAAAGACAAGAATGGTGGCCGCCGTCTACTATTTGACAGTGAAATTTCCAACACCAATGGGAATCGGTTATATGAAGACAGATCAGCAAACAGCTCGGCAATACCACGTGTTGTTTATACAGATCGCAAATAAACACAAAAATGTTGAACACAACGACGAAATGGCAGAGGCAGGGGGCAACTAATAAAGGGTCAGGTCAATTTGATCGACAAAACCATGCTCACTCTGGAAAGCCTGGACAACAGAGCAAAAACAAGTCAGTATAAGGCGGAGCCTGCAGAGCAAACAAAGACGATCCCCTTGGATCCAGAAAACCCGTCTAAAACAACCAAGGTCGGGTCCTCCTTGGAAAGTCAGGAAGGACGACCACTGACCGCCATGCTGCAAGAAAATGCCGACATCTTTGCATGGTTGACGGCTGACATTCCTGGAATAGACCCAGTATTATCACCCATTCCCTCAACGTGAACCCTACGACAAGACCAGTTAGACAAAAGAAGCGCCAATTCGCCCCCGAAAAAATCAAGGCACTTAGAGAAGAAGTTGAGAAATTGCTCGCCGTTGACTTTATCAAGGAAGTGGTCTACCTCGACTGGCTTGTCAACGTAGTAATGGTGAAAAAGGCCAGTGGTAAATGACGAATGTGTGTTGGCTTCACTGATCTGAACAAGGCCTGCCCTAAATATAGCTTCCCCCTACCAGCCATAGATCAATTAGTCGACTCCTCGGCAGGCCACAAATACCTAAGTTTTATGGATGCTTTCTCCGGCTACAACCAGATCAAAATGAATCCTGCAGACCAAGACAAGACGTCCTTTGTAAAGGACGAGGGTCTATTCTGCTACCAAGTCATGCCCTTCGGGCTAAAGAACACAGGAGTCACCTACCAAAGGTTGGTAAACAGACTCTTTAAAGACCAAATCGGGCGAAGTATGAAAGTATACGTGGATGACATGCTGGTCAAGAGCCTTACATTAGAACAACACGTCCGAGATCTGGAAGAAGCTTTTAGTATCATTAGGAAGTACAACATGAGATTGAACCCTGAAAAATGCGCATTCGCAATAGGAGCAGGGAAGTTCCTCGGCTTCATGGTCTCCGACAAAGGGATAGAAGCGAATCCAGAAAAAATCCAGGCAATCTTAGGCATGTGTCCCCAAGAAACACCAAAATATGCAAAGATTTACTGGCAGGGTGGTTGCCCTCAACAGGTTCGTCTCCAAGCTTGCCGACAAATGCTTACTTTTTTTAAAAGTGCTCAGAGGAGCCTCCAGATATCAATGGACCGAAGATTGCCAAAAGGCTTTTGAGAAATTAAAAAAGTATTTGTGCTCACCGCCCCTGCTCACTAGCCCGCTCCTAGGAGACCAGTTGTATATCTACCTTATAGCTTCAGATGAATCCGTAGCAGCCGTACTCCTTAAAGAGGAAGAAGGCCGCCAAACACCAGTCTATTATGTCAGTCAAGCCTTGCAGAATGAATAAATTAATTACACTCGGCTAGAAAAAACCACCTACGCCCTGCTAGTGGCCGCCAGACGTCTAAGGCAGTATTTTTTTCTGCTTTTAATTTCTTGTCTTCTTCACTTTCCATTCCTGCATGCAGAAAACAATAGATTGAAAAGAGTAGTAATATTAACCAAAACAAAATAAAGGTAAAAAGCATTAACTTAATTGTCATAAAGGAAATTTTAAACTTTCAAAGAAGAAGAATATAAAATCATCTCAAAGATTAATACATAAGAATAAAAAAAGAAAAAATACACTCCCTGAAGCATTATATCGAACTTCTACCTAAAATTGGGCCAAATGAATTACAGAAACCTTGAGGAAATTTTCAATTTTAGAATATCTAAATGGAAAAGAAGAGAGTGAATGCAAATTTATAATGGTAGTTTGGAGTTTTAGGGTTTGAAAATAATAGATTGGAAAATTAAGAAGAAGAACATTAAGGGAAAAATAGAATTGGAAGGAGTTAAAGGGGATTTATTGTGAAATAAGGAAAAACGTTATTGGAGAGAAAAAGGAAACGAACGAAAAAAAATAAACAGGTATGCGAGAGAGATCAGAGATTTATTGTGAAAGAGAATATTAAAAGAGAAAGAGAATTGAAACTTGGAACTTTGAAAGGAGTTAAAAGGTGGTATTTATTGTAAAATAAGGAAAAACTTTATGGAGAGAAAAAATGAAACGTACGGTAAAAACTAAATAGGTATGTGAGAGGGTAAAAATAAATATACATATATGAAAATAAAAAGTGTAAAAAACTCTCATTTAATTATAACAAAATATTTATTTTCAGTTACAAATGTACAAATTTAATAGTAAATTAAAAAATTCATTGTGCCCCTATTTACTTTAGATAAAAGCTGAAAAGTAAAATATCCATTTTGATCCTATTTACTTAAAATAAAAGGTCTAATTTATCCCTATTTACTTAAGTTAGGAGCTAGAAATATAGTATAATAATTACATTAAAATTAATTTTAAGAATGGATGAGAAGCAAGAATTTGGGATTTTGAAATCATGCTTAGTTGACAATTAAACATGAGTATTAAGAGGGTTGTGGGGATAGTTTGGATTATTTTTTTTAAGAAGGAAAGAAAGAAAAAGAAAAAGAAAAAAGATGGAGAAAAAATTGTGTTCGTGTTTTTTGTATGTTCGTGTTATTTTTTGTATGTTCAAAATATTATAAATTTATATAATTTTTTACACATTAATAATTCGTTTTATGTAGATTTTGACACGTTCGCGTATTAGTATTGTATTCGTGTTATTTTTTCGTGTGTTCAAAATATTATAAATTTTTATATGTTAATAGTTTATTTTATGTAAATTTTGACACGTTCGGATATTCGTTCGTCTTTATATTATTTTTTGTGTTCTTGTTATTTTTTTTTGTGTTCAAAGTATTATAAATTTATATAAATTTTTATATGTTAATAATTTATTTTATGTAGATTTTACACGTTCATGTATTTGTGTTGTGTTCATATTATTTTCGTGTCGTGTCGTATTTTAATTATTTTTCCATGTGTTTGTGTCATGTTTCAATTCATCCAAATATTTTACATAGTTTGTCATAGTGATTTAATTTAGAACGTATATCAATTTATCTCATATTTTACATAATTTGTAATAATGATTCAATTTAGAGAAAAATTATACGTCCGTAACATGTTCGTGTTATTTTATCATGTGTTTAAAGTATTATAAATTAATATAAACTTTTATACGTTAATAATTTATTTTATGTAGATTTGGACACATTCGTGTATTTTTGTCGTGTTCATGTTATTTTTTGTGTCATATTTTAATTATTTTTCATGTTGTGTTCGTGTTGTATAATCATATTGTGTCTGAAATTGCCAAATCTAATTGATACTATTCAAATAACTCCCAAATTTATGTCGCGCGTCGTCATGTTTGTGTTGATTTTTCTATTATAATCGTATTCAAGATATTATATATTTATATAAATTTTGACACGTTAATAATTCGTTTTATTTATATTTTGACACGATCGTGTATTTGTGTCGTGTTCATATTTTTTTTGTGTCATGTCGTGTTTTAATTATTTTTCTCATGTTATGTTTATATCGTATAATTATGTTATGTTTGAAATTATTGGATATAATTGATTATATTCAAATAACTCTCAATTTTATATCAGATATCGTATAAGGATAGAAGTTATTATTTTTCTAAATTATCTTCATCCTTTTTTTTTATTTTTCAAATTTATTATAAAATATCAATTCAAATCCGATAACATGTCCGTAATGAAATGCGGACATTTATCTAGTATAATTAATATATTATTTTTAAAATTTATTTAAAGTAATATATTAAATATAAAAAAATATAGAATAATTATTTTATTAATCATGTATACCGTTTAGATAATGATTAAAACGAACCTTAGTAATGACCAAAAAAAAAGGAAAAAGTGAAGAAAGAAAAGAGCAGGGCAAACGAGGAATGGAACAAAATCGGGTCCAAATTTGAATCAAAAGATTCATTAATCATCTGTTCCTTCATTTATCAGTCCTGGACGGACGTCAAATCCCATCAAAACCCGAGCAATGGCATCGTAAACTAAAGCCCAGTAGACATAAAAACAACACACTCGTTTACGTTTTCCTGCAGGTAATCAAATTCAACACATTTTTTTTTTTTAAGAACAAATCAAAAAGCGCGGTAATTGTCCTTCTCCTTCTTTTTTCTCTTATCTATAATCGCAGATCCTAACTCTTATCTTCGCCGATCTCGCTCCATTTTTCTGATCAACGGCTAATTTTCTCCGTTTCGGCCATGAATTTTGCGTTTTAGGTGAGAGAGAAGGAAACTCCGGAACTAACGTAATCGAAGCATCGGATAAGAGCGCGATGGCGGCAGGTGGATTCGTGAGCCGAGCATTTGAGTCGATGCTCAAGGAATGTGCCGGCAAAAAGTATCCCGATCTTCAAAAGGCTATTCAAACTTATTTAGGTCAGATCTATACTTCCCATTTTTAAATCTTATTTTTATCGATCTTCATTTTCTATTGTTTCTTTGAAACTGAAGTTGAATTATTCTTGCAATTTTTATTGGTCATCGTTTATCTGGTAATTGTGCTTCTAATTATAATTTCTTTGTTTGTAATCTTTTTTTTTTTTAGTTTTATTTTTAGTCTAATTTTGATTTTCAGCGAATTAACCGGCATTGCGACTTGCTTGTTTAAGAAGTTTTAATTTTGGATTGTGCTCTATTGATTTTTCTACTGCATTAGCCGTTGTTTAGTTATTTGAGTTTCGCCTTCCATATTTACGCGTATTCAACTATACTATTACTTGGAATGCAGTTAGAATGGTACTTAGGGATATAAAGTAGGGTTTAGAGTAGTTGCAGAGTTTATAAGTTATAACCTCTTTCTACATTAGATTAAGAAGCTTCAGTTTCTATGGAGTACTTGATGCCTTTCTTATTTAAGTAATTACTTTTACATTTTTATGAGAGAATGAGTGGGATTTCTGTTTCATGTCTGATGGATTTTAGAAGGGCTTGAAATCCGTATGTATTTCAAAATTGTTTTTACACAAAGGGAAAAATGAAAAGAATAATGACTAGAGAAATTGATAATGATCCTGGTTCTTTTTCTTGTTAGAATGGGTTTTTCTAGGAGTTGGTTTTTTCTTCCTCCCCCCATGTCATTAAGAAGAAAAGGAGGGGTGGGTGGGAGAGTAATGGCGTGGGGCCTTCAGTTCCTACTTTGTACTGTTCTCTTTGCATTTTGCAGATGACATCTTCACTGATTTTGTTTAATATGTGAACTTATCTGTTCCTTTAATTTCATGTTAAAATTGTTGCTGGTTGGTCATAGTTTTATTTCATTTCTTCAGATAGTCCAAAACAAACGAATCAGCATTCTTCATCCAATGAGCCAAATCAAACAGCAACTTCGGCTGGAGATGGAAGGTTTTTATCTGTTTACAATCTTATAATCTTCTATTCTTACTTTGTTCCCACTTGATTTATTCCTAGTTTCTTACCAAGATATAAATCCAATGAAATAGCTTTATATATATGAGGAGGGTTCCACTTACATTAGTGTAAAACTAGATTAATTTTACACACTTCCGTAATTTTTTATACGATTTATATTTTAACAAACCGACTGTTGGATTTAACAATATAATTGTACTCGTCGTGCACGTAAAGTTTCGAATCGATCCGATATCTCTATCATGTTGATCGAGAATACTGTCCTTTTCAATATATATTTAACGGTTGAAATTTGTTTACATCGAACAAATAGTTAGACATTTTTAATTTACTCGAAATTCGACGTGCATGATCTACGTAATAAAACATGAAATACGACGGTCAGATTAAACAAATATAAATCGTATAAAAAGTTATGTAAGTGTGTAAAACTAATCTAGTTTTACACTAGTGTAAGTGGATCGCTCCTCTCTCTCTCTCTCTCTATATATATATATTTATATTGGTCTGTTTACAATTATTTGGGCTCCATATAGTTCAGAGCTGAAGTTTTTGCCCGTCACTATAGCCTTTGTCAGATTCAGCCAACTAAAACCTTAAAGGCCCTTGTTAAAAATGATATGGAATTGATATTATTTGCGGTAATGTGATAATGACTTATAGTCTTATACTGTAACAATTATAGATGACCTGTAATTTTTGTTTTTCGTCTTACTTGTAGTTCCCTTGAAACTGAAACCGGAGCAGAAAAAGTTGGAACAGAACCTGAAGGATCAAGCACAGTTTCACAAAGTTCTGGGGATACAGAGCATGTTAGTAAGCCAAGTGGAACCATCACAATTGCCTTAGCAAATGCAGGATACACCTTGGAAGGGGCTGAGGTGGAGCTTGTTCTAAATCCTCTTCGACTTGCATTTGAGACAGAGAACTTAAAAATCCTTGAACCAGCTTTGGATTCTCTTCATGTATGTAGTTCCTTTCTTTCTTGATCTATTATTTTTGAATGTTTTTTTTCTACTTAATAGTCTTCTCTATGGTTCTTATATAACATCAAGGCAAGTCCAATTCCATCTAAAAGCCTGCTATTCATATTCCAAAAGGATCTCTCTATTTTTGTTCAATTTGGTTTTGGAAATTCTAATGCCTTCATTTTCTGCATAGGGATTACTGACATGATCTGTTTTAATTCCTTAAGCACAGAAACTAATTGCGTATGATCATCTGGAGGGAGATCCTGGTTTAGATGGTGGTAAAAATGTTCCTCTGTTTACAGACATTCTGAATATGGTTTGCAGTTGTGTTGATAATTCTTCTCCTGACAGGTATGTGCCCTTGTGTCTGTTAACCTTGTTTTTAGCATATGCACTTGTTACGCATTTTAATTCTGGAAAATAATTTGCAGTACAATCCTGAAAGTGCTGAAGGTACTTCTTACTGCTGTAGCATCCACAAAGTTCAGAGGTACATTGTCCAGGGTCTAGTGTTATTCACTTATTCTTATCTGTTTTATTGTCTAGTATATGAACCGAGTCTTCTTGCAATTTGCTAACTCAAAATGCAGTTCATGGGGAACCTTTGAATGGAGTTATCAGAGTCTGCTATAATATTGCTCTTCACAGGTACTGTTTGTATTTGTTGAAGATAGTAATACTCCAACTTAAAATAGTTCTCATGATTTATGGCTTGGATGTGTAGTAAGAGCCTTATAAACCAAGCGACATCGAAGGCAATGTTGACACAGATGATTAGCATCATATTTAGGAGAATGGAGTCTGATCCGGTATGGAATTTATAGTTCTAACCTTTTAACTATTCTTTTGCTCCATGTTATATCAGGACGAAAGTTGATAATATCTTTTACATAAAATTCAGGTCTCTACTTCATCTGGTTCTTCTGATCATACTAAAGCTGCTTCTTCGGAGAATTCTACCTCAAAAGCTGAAGAAGCTTCCTCAGGTGACCAAAATGACAATGAAATGACTCTAGGGGATGCACTTAACCAGGTCAAGGATACCACACTTGCATCTGTTGAGGAACTTCAAAACCTTGCTGGTGGTGCTGATATTAAGGTGCATCCTTTTATTTGCTATTATTTGTTTTGATTCATTTGACTTGTGATCCTCTGGTTTTGTAGCATTTGCTAGGTGTTTGCTTTAGTGAAGTTTTCTTTCGGGTTCTTATGGTTCTTCAGATGGTACTTATGTGTTGTATAGGGTTTAGAGGCTGCTCTTGACAAAGTTGTGCATGTTGAGGATGGTAAAAAGATCACAAGGTATGAACTAAAGTATTTTACCGAGATTGCTAGTTTCTGTTTTCTTACTTTGGCTTGTATATTGTTGCAATTGTTTATTGATGCTTGTTATCATGACTCTTGAAACTTATCTTAGAGGAATTGACCTTGAGAGCATGAGTATTGGTAAACGTGATGCATTACTAGTGTTCCGCACCCTTTGCAAGGTTGGTCTACTTCTTATTTCGTCACCAATTATTCTTGGCATTTTGAAATCTTGCTAGCATTCCCTTCATGAAATGTTTTTTCTTGCAGATGGGTATGAAGGAAGATACTGATGAGGTTACAACCAAGACACGGATTCTGTCTCTTGAGCTTCTGCAGGTTAATATTATGAATTTATATTATGCTTTGTTAGAATGTTTAGTTTGTAGTCTTTGCATAATAGAATACTGCGCTTTCCCAACTATGTGAGGTCATATTTATAAATGCTTCATTTTTTTTTCTGTTAAGAGGATATATTTGCTATTTTCATTTTTATTATTGGTGGGGAAAGTATTCATGTAATCCTCATTGTATTTGAGTTTGGATAGATTGGGAACTCTGAAATTGTAGAATAGCCTCTCATTGGTAGCTCCAAAAGAATCTTATCAGTATAAACATTGTTTTAAAATGCTAAAATTTGTTTATTTTAGTGGTAATAAAGAAAAGATAGCTAATGCCGATCACCATATTTTCTGGCCTATGGTTTGGCAGGGTTTGTTGGAAGGGGTTAGCCATTCATTTACAAAGAACTTCCATTTCATTGATTCAGTGAAAGCATATCTCTCATATGCTTTGCTGCGGGCTTCGGTTTCACAGTCCCCTGTCATATTTCAGGTTATCTTGCTTCTACATAATCTCTTTTCTTTATCCTGTTTTAGAAGAATTTGCTATAAGAATGTCTCTGACTATGCATTTCTTTGTGGCAGTATGCTACTGGGATATTTGCTGTACTTTTGTTGCGATTCCGAGAGAGTCTTAAAGTATGATTATTATCTTGACAGATTTTTAAAGCCAGTTCTTTTAAATAAGGCCTTATGCCTGAGTACTTTTATCTTATTTCTTTTCAGGGCGAAATTGGTGTCTTTTTTCCCTTGATTGTTTTGCGGTCATTGGATGGTTCAGACTTCCCCATTAACCAAAAAATGAGTGTTCTCCGGTACAATGCCCTTTCTAATTAATTGGATGTTGCAATTACTGGGGCGCATTGGTTTTAGTTATATTGTGTGGCTTTCACTGTTCAGCATATTGTCATCACCATGTTAGTTTGCTATTTGCTTTATATGATCTAAGTTTTTTAATTTTAATCTTTCTAGGATGCTTGAGAAAGTTTGCAAAGATCCCCAGATGCTTGTTGATGTTTACGTGAATTATGACTGTGATCTTGAGGCACCCAACTTGTTTGAACGCATGGTATGAACTCAGTTACTATTCACATGTCATTTATTTATATATTTCTATGTTATTTTAGGCTTTTTAAATATAAGTATACCATTTGCCTTGTGGCCCTCTAGGTCACGACTCTGTCTAAAATAGCTCAAGGGGCACAAAATGCAGACCCAAACCCTGTTGCTGTCAACCAGACAACATCAATTAAGAGTTCCTCACTCCAGGTAGGTTAATCTATCGGCCAGCTCTACTAAATCAGCTTGCCAATTATTAGTTCTGTTTTTGGTTTATATTTCTATGCTTCCATGCCCACTGTAGTTGTTTGATAAAGCGTTACTTCTTAAACTCTTCAGTGCCTTGTCAATGTACTAAAGTCACTGGTTGATTGGGAGAAATCTCGAAGACAACCAGAAAGGAAGAGGGGAGGCAGCCAGTTTCCTGAAGAAAATTCGGTTAGAGAATCTGTTGAGATAAAAAGCAGGGAAGATGTTACCAGTAACTTTGAGAAGGCAAAAGCTCATAAATCTACCATGGAAGCTGCCATCTCTGAGGTAATTGATCGGTTTTATACTCACAGTTTAGCATTTCAGTCCGCAAGTTTTCTGCAATGCAAATATGATACTGTGAAGTATTGTTAATCAATCCTCAATTTCTCAGATTGTGATTAGGTTCTAAAACATAGTTTTAATTATATTGCAGTTTAACAGGCAATCAGTGAAGGGTATTGGGTATCTGATATCAAATAAATTGGTGGAACATAATCCTGCCTCAGTTGCCCAATTTCTAAGAAATACTCCCAGTCTGGACAAGGTAGAGCCCTATCTCATACAACTTTTGCTCAATTCCTAGAGAAGTGGTCTAATTCTTAGCATTGTTGCAGGCAATGATTGGTGATTATTTGGGTCAACATGAGGAGTTTCCCCTTGCTGTCATGCATGCTTATGTAGATTCGATAACATTTTCGGGAATGAAGTTTGATACTGCAATACGTAAATTTCTTAAAGGATTCCGTCTTCCTGGGGAGGCTCAAAAGATAGATCGCATCATGGAAAAGTTTGCAGAAAGGTATGGGGGTACTGAGTGCGTAAAACTGTCTTTTGTGCCTAAAACGTAAACATAAGCACGACTTAATTTAATTATGGAAACAGATTTAAACATACTTTAGTTTAGTGGGGTTTTTTTTAGCCATTATAGTTAGGTTTTATGCCAAAAAATCAGCTGATAAGGTTTTTTTTTTTTGGTTAGAAAAGGGAATCATCATTGGATGAATAAATTCAATTGTCTTGAGAACACTCTTCTCGTATAACTTAAGCATCCTTCAAACTTTCATTTGTTGTTTGTTTTATTAGCTTAGATTGGAAGTTGTACAACCCCCATCCTGAAACCCCAAAATCTCTGCTACATCATGCCAAACCTTTTCTTTAAATGCTTTTGAGATTCTTTCCATAACGAGGCTGTTTAGCCAATGTAAATAAGAGTCGAATGCCTTTGTCATATAATCATATTACTCATATATGAACCATTTACTATGTTTTATGGTGAGTGCTTTGAATATAATTCTTGTCGTCCACTTGTTATGTAGACTACATGTTTCTTTGCATCACTATGTGGTGATTTGTCTTCGCATTTTGTGTTTGGCAGGTATTGTGCTGATAATCCAGGTCTTTTCAAGAATGCAGACACTGCATATGTTCTTGCATATGCAGTTATAATGCTGAATACTGATGCCCATAACCCCATGGTCTGGCCTAAAATGTCAAAGTCAGATTTTATACGTATGAATGCCACAAATGATCCTGAAGAGTGTGCCCCTACCGAACTTCTAGAAGAGATCTACGATTCTATTGTTAAAGAAGAGATAAAAATGAAAGATGATGCAGCTGGCATTGGGAAAGGTAGCAGGCAAAAGCCAGAGGGTGAAGAGAGAGGCCGCCTTGTTAGTATCCTTAATCTGGCTCTCCCTAAAACAAAGTCAGCAACTGATGCTAAGTCCGAAAGCGAAGCAATAATTAAGCAGACACAGGCTATTATCCGGAACCAAGGAGCAAAAATAGGAGTTTTTTGTACTGCACAAGAGACTGAACTTGTAAGGCCCATGGTTGAAGCTGTAGGATGGCCATTGCTGGCTACCTTCTCTGTTACAATGGAGGAAGGTGAAAATAAGCCGAGGGTTGTTCTTTGTATGGAAGGATTTAGAGCTGGGATACATATCACATATGTCCTTGGAATGGATACGATGCGCTATGCCTTTTTAACATCTCTGGTCAGGTAAAGCTAGCTTGTTCTACTTGAAAAAGTTCCTCTTGCTGCTGTTATTTGCCGAGTTCCTTTACCCCACCTCCCTTTGTAACCATTGCTTTTTTTTTTCGTTGTCATTGTAATTATTCTGTTCTTCTTACCTTGTCTTACGTTGGGCAGCCCTTGCATCAATCATTATTATATTTGTTTAATTGGGTAGTCCATGTGTCAATCGTTATAATGCTCTTAATCCCTAGGGAAATAGCTTAGCTATAATGCTTAGCCTGTGAATTTTGGATGTTAGGTTTACTTTCTTGCATGCCCCAAAGGAAATGCGTAGTAAAAATGTGGAAGCATTGCGGACTCTATTGGGTTTATGCAACTTAGAACCAGACTCTCTTCAAGACACGTGGAATGCTGTTCTCGAGTGTGTTTCTCGGCTTGAATTTATTACATCAACTCCTGGTATTGCTGCAACTGTCATGCATGGATCAAATCAGATATCCAAGGATGCTGTTGTGCAGTCACTGAAAGAATTGGCTGGGAAACCTGCTGAACAGGTTTTTGTGAATAGTGAAAAATTGCCTAGTGATTCTGTTGTGGAGTTCTTCAATGCTCTCTGTGGTGTATCAGCAGAAGAACTAAAACAATCTCCAGCTCGTGTTTTCAGCTTGCAAAAGCTTGTTGAGATCAGTTATTACAATATTGCTCGTATACGTATGGTATTTCCTTTAAACTGACTGACCTCCAAAACACCCTCTTGTTCATGTTTATAACTACTTATCAAGATTTTATGGCTAGTCATATTCTGAACTTTATTATGTAGATTAGGATCTGCATTACTTCAATGTGCACATGGAATATTGAGGAGAAACATGTAGGAATACTAGAGAGAGGACTCTTTAAAATGCTCTGACCATCTTTGACATTCAGTTAATTTTTCTTGGTAATGCTTTTCATTCCTTCCTTGATATTTCTGGATTTTAGGAGAAAATGTCATAAATTACATGATATATTTGTGCCATGCTCTCTTGATAGATTGTGGAGAATATTCTGAATTTTTTTAAAATAATGTCAGTGAATCAACATTGCATCCAATATATAAATTTTGCTGTTTTTGCAGCAAGGAGAAGGTGGCCACGTCGCCACCTTGGGTTTTTTTTTGTGGGCCCCACTTTGTGGACCCCACTTTGTTTTAGTTGGTTTTTTTTTTTGGACCCCATTTTATGGACCCCACTTTGTTTTAGTGTAGAGAAAAAAAAATGGTAGAAAAAAAAAGCGAAAAAAATTTGTGTATTCGTGTTATTTTTTTGTGTTTAAAATATTATATATTTATATAAATACCCCACTTTGTTTTAGTGTAGAGAAAAAAAATGGAAGGAAAAAAAAAGTGAAATTTTTTTTGTGTATTCGTGTTATTTTTTGTGTTTAAATATTTATATAAATTTTTACACGTTGATAATTTGTTTTATATATATTTTAAACGTTAGTGCATTCGTATCGTGTTTATGTTATTTTTTGTGTTGTGTTATTTTTCTTATTTTGTGTTTGTGAAGTGTTCGTGTTCGTTTTTTTTCAAAGTATTATAAATTTTTATACGTTAATAATTCGTTTTATGTATATTTTTAGACGTTCGTATATTCGTGTCGTGTTCATGTTATTTTTTGTGTTCTGTTTTAATTATTTTTCATTTTTGTGTTTGTGTTCATGTTATTTTCGGTGTTGTTTTTACTTTTCTTTTCCTATGTTATGTTCGTGTCGTATTTCAATTCATTTAATATTTTACATAGTTTTTCATTGTGATTCAATTTAGAGAAAAAATTGTGTGTTCGTGTCGTATCTCAATTCATGACATATTTTGCATGATTTGTCGTAGTGATTCGATTTAGAGAAAAATTTGTGTGTTCTTGACGTGTTCGTATTTTTTTCCCCTTCAAAGTATTATAAGATTTTACACGTTAATAATATATATAAAGTACTATAAATTTTTACACGTTAATAATTTATTTTACGTATATTTTTACATGTTCGTGTATTCTTATTGAATTTTTCGTGTTGTGTTTTAATTATTTTTTCTATGTTGTGTTCGTGTCGTGTCTCAATTCATTTTATATTTTACATAGTTTATCATTGTGATTCAATTTAGGATCAAATTTGTTTCCCTTAGATTTATCTATTAAGCTGACTTTATAAATTTTTATAACTTTAAATTGTTATGACAGTTCTCTTTTGCTATTTTAAAAAATATTAATTTTTTTGTTTAATTATTAATTTTTGTTTTTAAAAATGTTGTGATCGTATATTTAACATTTGATTTCCGCGGCATCGCGCGGGGGTCTAATCTAGTTTTATATTAATTTGGCTTTCTTTTTACGTCACATGAGCATTTTTATAAATTAATTAGTTTCATATGTGTAATTTGACCACACATGAGCTGTTATTTTGACTTAGTGGGATCTAAATGTAGTTTATAAATTGATTTATAGATTGAAAATCTTTTGTTTTTTCTTGCCAAAGTACATGTTGCTTTACATTTTAAAAGTTTTAATGACATGTCTACCAGGTCTGGGCTAGAATATGGACTGTCCTCGCAAATCATTTTATTTCTGCTGGCAGCCATGGTGATGAGAAAATTGCTATGTATGCGATAGATTCTTTGAGGCAGCTTGGTATGAAGTATTTGGAGCGTGCGGAACTCACCAATTTTACTTTCCAAAATGATATTCTTAAACCTTTTGTTGTTCTCATGCGGAATAGTCGAAGTGCAACCATAAGGAGCCTTATTGTTGACTGCATTGTTCAAGTATGTGTGCTTGCTCGGATTTTCTGAACATCTAGCTCTCCCGCTTGCTGATGTTTTTCCCTCCTCTTTTATCTACATATGTTTTGCAGTTAATACATTTTTAATTTTAAACCTTTAACTGTCAGTTTTTTCTTTTCCATTGAGCACTTGTGTGACACTTTGACTGATAATGATGTTATTGCAGATGATAAAGTCAAAGGTTGGAAGCATAAAGTCTGGGTGGCGAAGTGTTTTTATGATTTTCACTGCTGCTGCAGATGATGATTTGGAATCAATTGTTGAAAGTGCATTTGAGAACGTGGAACAGGGTAAGAAACTGCCATTTTTCTTCTTCCAGACTGATGCTTCTCTTCCTTTTTTTCCAATTAATCTAACTGCAGGTTCTTTGCAGTTATACTGGAACACTTTGACCAAGTTGTTGGAGATTGTTTTATGGACTGCGTTAACTGTCTTATTAGGTTTGCCAACAATAAAACTTCCCACCGCATAAGTTTGAAGGCTGTTGCCCTTCTCCGTATATGTGAAGATCGTCTAGCAGAGGTTTGTTTTCCATCCTTCAGCTTGATTTGTTAATTGAGCATGTTGTTCTCTCTCTCTGAAAACAAAATATAGCTTTAATTGTT
Source organism: Fremontodendron californicum (assembly GCA_030761205.1). NCBI lineage: Eukaryota > Viridiplantae > Streptophyta > Magnoliopsida > Malvales > Malvaceae > Fremontodendron > Fremontodendron californicum. The sequence continues at coordinate 3,623,248 of JAULJL010000003.1, forward strand.
TTGTTTGCCCTCTGCAAGTACTTTTCTTTACTAACTCATTAGACAACATCTTGAATTGATAGTCTGCATTTATATCCATATTATCACTAAATCAAGTTTATTTTACGAGGTTGGCAATTGGGCAAGAGTCAAGACAGGTCAGCTTCTGGCTGTTTTGGCTTTGGGTTTTTGAACTTTTTAGGCTCCATTTTGTTGGTGCTTTTGCTTTTTGGTATTTGGTGTTTGTCCCTTGTTTTCAGTTCATTTTTTTCTTTCTTTTCATCACTTTCTATTGAAAAAAGCAAATAGCAAAAGCCTCAACCAAACGGAGCCTTAGTTAATTCACGTTGGGTTGGTTGACCTGTTTTTTCTGGTTTGGTCAACTTTGCCACATTTATCTACGTAAGCAGATACTGTGTTTGGGTTGTTACATATCCTAAAATACAATTGTATCTTATATTATAGTGGAGTTAAAATCCTGCATATTATGGTTTTCATGTGGTCAAAAGAATTTCATTAGATTTAACCATGTTCTTTGAAGATTCTCATCCTAAATTTTAAATTATCTCTGGTGAATGGGCCGCTGAGGCACTTAGTCTATCCCAGTTGATGCAAATAGATCCTATTGTAAAATCTAGGCATTGAATAATAAGTAACAGCAATTAATAGCAGTTTCCTGGCTTAATATGCCAAAAGAACATATTGTTATGCTTCAGAAAGTAGCTCTTGACTGTAATAAAGCTTGAATACTATACAGAAATGATAATATTTTCTCAAAACAGTAGAAAATACTAGCTTAAGACCCAAAATATCAGTTGCTCCTGACAGTTGTAGGAGAATTCCTGAATCTGGAGCCTAAAAGCAAAGAGAACAGCCAGCCACCACCAACCACCAACAGTGGAGCAGCATCTGAAGGAATGAAGGTGCTGCAGATTCAACTCTTCAATTCCCAAGCGGACATTGCTTCAAAGCCTTTCTTGGAGTGGATCTGAACTTGTTGCTTCAAAACTCAGGAAGGATAGTAACTTTTAGCACACAAATTCCCCAATACAACAAATGGTCCAAAATAAGTCATAAAAGACGAAAACTCAATCTGGTATCTCAATGAAAAAAGCATCTTTGATCTTATTTGTCAAAAGGTTCCTCTACCACTTAGTTGCTAAAGGGACAATGCTTAAAAGCGAGATTTACTCCAGAAACTTGTCTACTTATTTACACCAATTTTTTGCATCACTAAAATGCTTTTGTTGATATGGAAGGACATTGACCTAAGCCTAGTGTTCTTCAACATACTTGTAAATCCAGAAAACATTGTAGAGGGGCTTTTAATTGAAATGTTCACAATATGGTCTAAAAATGGCCATGGTCACCACTCCTTCTACCAAGAAGACTTCGTTTATTGTCTTTCTTATGATAAGTATGCCCATATTTGCTTAATACTGTGAAGGTTTATATGAACTCTGTTTCTCTTCGCAGGGATAAAAGAAGAAGTTTATATTAATTGTTTGCTCTCGTTGATTATTTCAAACAATTTTTGCAAATTTGCTTAACTTCTGCTGCATTCTTTTCTTTGTAAAGGACATCTTTGCTTAAGTACTTCGACATGTTTTTCAATTACAGGGACGTATACCTGGTGGGGCTCTGAAACCAATTGATGTCGATGCTGACACTGCATTTGATGTAACTGAGCATTATTGGTTCCCGATGCTGGCTGGTTTGTCTGATCTGACGTCAGATTCAAGACCAGAGATTAGCAGTTGTGCGCTTGAAGTTTTGTTTGATTTGCTGAATGAAAGAGGTAGGAAGTTTTCAACACCATTTTGGGAGAGCATTTTCCATCGCGTCTTGTTTCCCATATTTGATCATGTGAGACATGCTGGAAAGGAGAGCTTAATTTCCTCTGGAGATGAGTGGCTTCGTGAAAGCAGTATTCACTCACTTCAGTTGCTGTGCAACCTTTTCAACACTTTTTACAAGGTAGACGAGTTTAATAGTCCTTTTAACTGTATTTTTCACATGATTTAGAATGGAGGGGTTGGGCTTTAGATTGTTACAGGAAACCAAATATCATCTAAATTCTAAATGATCCATATAATCTTGTGTTTGGACCAAGTTTCCTGACAACAATTGGTAGCTTGAACTTTCTTGTCTTTTTTTTTTTTTTCTTTCTACAGGAGGTGTGTTTTATGCTGCCACCACTCTTGAGTTTGCTGTTGGACTGTGCTAAAAAGACAGATCAGACGGTGGTTTCAATTTCTCTTGGTGCGTTGGTGCATCTCATAGAGGTTGGAGGACACCAGTTCAGTGAGAGCGACTGGGATATGTTGTTGAAGAGCATAAGGTCTGTATGTCTTCAGATTTGAGAATACTTCATAAATTTTTGACAATTTGAATTTGTATTTATAAGTCATATGTATTTTGTTTACTTTATTCTTATCACCAGAGATGCATCATACACAACACAACCGCTTGAGCTACTCAATGCATTGGGACTAGAGAATCCAACAAATCCTTCAATTTTAATAAGAGATTTAAAGGTTCATACAGGTGGTGAAATCTATCAGTTTGATTCTACTGATAATGGGAAGATTTCACCGCTTGTATCCCCGAGTGCTGTTATTGATAGCAGTACAAGGAATACTAAGGCATCTGTTTCACAAGATCACAATCAAGAATCTGGGTTACAATCTATTCCATATGGATCTGAAGGTTAGCTGTTTAGAATTTTTCCCCTTGCTATTGCTTAAACTTTAGACAACTGGGAAGCTGTATCTTCATCACTTAATATCATTCATATATCAGAACCAGTTTGCAGAATAATCTGCCCTAACTTTTTACAAAGTTTAATTCTCCTCTGACACTATTCTGATGTCCGGTTTTCCTTCCTACTATGAGTGAAGGGCTGAACCTTATGCTACTGTTGAAACAGCCCAATCCAGATATTTGAAATGTATCCATTAGCAAACCTTACGAATGTATGTAGGTGTTCCTTCACCATCAGGTAGAGCTCAGAAGTCTGCTGAAGCTGGGAGTCTCCAGCGAAGTCAAACAATAGGTCAAAGAATCATGGGGAATATGATGGATAACCTATTTCTCAGAAGTCTTACCTCAAAATCAAAGAGTCATACATCAGAGATTCCAGTTCCATCTTCACCACCCAAGGTAAGCAAGTCATCTTTGGTTGTGCTGTTTGGTGGTTAGCAATTCCTATCTCCGGGTGTTGGATGTTCCCATATCTCTGGTGGATTAATCACAAGAAATGTTCTATTTATAGGTTTCTTGGTTCTTGATAGTCTCAGTCTCCACTCTCCTTCGCTATCATATATTATTTTATCGGGGTGGTATACATAAGCCTTTAAAATGCTTTCGTAATTATTTATTGCACTCGTTCTAAAAAAAAAAGCAAAATTATTTATTGCACTCAGTGTGTTTTATGTTTATGCAAATATTTGCTTTCAAGAAGATAGCTTTGTCATTTCAAACCTGCCAATGTTTTTATTTAAGGATCAAATGAAAAAGTGGCAGACAGGATATGCCACATCTTCATTTATGGATGTAATGTATTGTTAATGCCTATGTTACCGGATTCTTCACTGTCTCTAAAGTACCCGTATCCGACACCTGTGTTCGACACATATTCAGACATGAGTTTGAGGGTATGATCCTTCAAATATATAGAAAAATTTAGAAAAAAATGAGCATACCCGTGTCAAACACATACCCGTATCCAATACTTACCCCGAGTCTGGGTAACATAGATTGACGCTATATGCATTCTCCTTTATTCTTTTTTTGCTTACCCCTTTCTTATTTGATCTGACGCTTCTCTAGCTTCCTGAGGCTGTTGAGCCTGAAGCCAAAGATGAGGAGGAAAGTCCACTGATGGCAACTGTTAGGGGCAAGTGTATCACTCAATTATTACTTCTTGGTGCTATTGATAGCATTCAGGTTAAGATCTTTGGACTTTGTGTCATGTGGTATATTTCTGTAATTCTTTTACCAATTAAAATGTGTCTGAATTGGCAGAAAAAATACTGGGATAATTTGAAAGCAGCTCAGAAGATTGCCATAATGGACATTTTGTTATCCTTATTAGAGTTTGCTGCTTCATATAATTCATATGCTAACCTCAGAACACGTATGCACCATATTCCTGCAGAAAGGTAAGAAAAGTCTATTTTTCCTATTTTCTGTTTTTGTCATCATCTTGTCTGTTCTGTTTACTCTTAAGGTGAAGGAAGCTTGCATCTAATAACTTCATATCTCGGCAGGCCCCCTCTAAATCTTCTTCGCCAGGAGTTAGCAGGAACTTGCATTTATCTGGATGTCTTGCAAAAAACAACTTCAGGATTTAATGACAATAATGGTCAACATCTAGAACCAAATGGTTCTCATGACACTGATATTTCTTCAGACAACAATGGTTCAAGATTGGCTGAACATTCTTATGCAGAAACGAAATTGGAAGGAATAGCAGAAGAGAAGCTGGTGTCTTTCTGTGAACAGGTACTCAGAGATGCATCTGACTTCCAGTCTACAATAGGGGAAACTAGTAATGTGGATATTCATCGAGTTCTGGAGTTGCGGTCTCCAGTCATTGTTAAGGTATATAGTTCTTTTACACGCACTCTCTCTGAAAAAATAGTAAAAGTAAAACATGATATGGTTTAGACTATTTTTGTCAATGTAAGAACGTCTAGTGGCTTATTAGTTAAATATTATGTGCCAACTATGCCTTGTCTATGAAACAATATAGCCTTTGCTAAAATTTTATTAGTGCAAGATCATGAATGGCATGATCGTGCATATGATTGCACAAATTGATGTTTACCAAAAAAAACTGTGCAGTTCAGTTCCGTTCTTTTCTTTTTCCTTTCCCTACTTGTGTTATCAGGCATGCTCTTTTTCTTCTTGCTATCTCTGCTGGAGACCTACGTTGCGTGGATGCTGGTACGGTACCGGTACCCGGTACAGATACGGTACGGGTACGAGATACGGTAATTTTTTAAAAACTAGGGTACGGGTACGTTAATATAATATATATATAAGAAATTGAAATTTCACATAATAAAATATGAGAACATAATATAAAATAAATCAACAGACTTATAAACCCACATTTACTAGTTATTAGTTATTACTTATCACCCAAAATATTTTTAAAAAGACAAAAACATGTTCTGTGCAAAACCCAAGCACAACAGAATCAAAATAGAGGGAGAAAACATACATTTGGGGACTGGGGCTGTCGGGAAGTGAGGGCAGATTGAGGGAAGAAGCAATCGCCGAAGATGCAATCACTGGAGAGAAGAGCCACCGCTGGTCCGCTGCTGCCGTCGAGAAGGAAAAGAGGGAAGCACCGCAGAGAGTCGACAATGAAAAGAGGGAAAGGAAATTTGCCTTAGGGCATGAAGATGCTGCCGATAATGAAAAAAGGGGAAGGGAAATGGGGAAGGGAAATATGTCTTACGGCATGATAATGCTATTGATAATGAAAAGAGGGGAATGAAAATATGCTTTAGGGCATTAAAATGCTGAGTTTTAGTGTAAAATATGGCCAAGCCGTATCTGAGCCGTACCCATTCTTACTTTTTTATTCAAAAAAAATGGTACGTACCCGCCGTACCCGATGCATACTCGTACCAGGTACGGGTACTCTTGCAATTTGAGCGTACCCATGCTTCAGAGCTGGAGACCTGTTGAACTATTAGTGCTTTGAAGTGAATATCTCCTCATTGTCATTCTTTCAGTGGTGACACTATATCATAAAACTGTTTTTATTGATCATTAAATAGTTGCTTTAAGATCACCTCATTCTAGGAGTTGAGATGAATGGTTAACTTGGTTATTTGCTCTTGTGACTTCTATTAGTTGCAGTGGTAATAGAGAATCTCTGTTCGTTTTGCTCTTGCAGGTGCTTAAAGGCATGTGCTTCATGAACAATAAGATTTTCAGGAAACACCTCAAGGAGTTCTATCCTTTTCTTACAAAACTTGTTTGCTGTGACCAGGTATATCTCCGTTTCTCTTTGCCTGTACTTTAGATCTCCTAATAGATTTCTAGTTGCAAGTTGGTATGCAGTACAGAAATGTATTCAGTTTTGAGGCATTTTCTGTCTCGTTAAGATTGCTTTGTTGCCATCACCGCTGCTCCTTTAGAATTGGCACGATTTTTGTATTGCTCAATCACCACTATTCTGCATACAGTTTCGTCTCCACATATTCACCCCTCTTGAAATTAAGCACCCGACAGAAAACCAATTGGCAATAAATGAAAAACCCCAATTTGAATACTAGGCTTTAATTAACTCTAGACTTGAGTGATAATTTATACGTCGCATAATATTCTCTCATTTGTAGCTCAATACTAACAATAAAGAACAACATAACAAAATAATAAACGGGTTACAAACTTGGACTTTCATACCTTGTGATTGTTTTTTTATAAAATATACTTTTCAGCTCATTTTACTTTTATTTACTTCTTAGATGTGGCTCTTAAAATGTAGTGATAAAACATCTATACTGCTAATAATTCATCCCGAAAAGGAGCACCATCATGCTCTGGGCATTTATATCTGTGGCACTATAGTTTGCTAGAAATTTTGTTTTGACCTGGTGTAATTGATTAAGTTTATATCTCTGCAATGAGTCTTTAAATTTGTATTTTTAGAGCAATGTTAAATGTTGCAAGTGATTCTTTGTTCATAAAAAGAACCTCAGGATGTAGTGTCCCATTTGGTGAGAGCGTAGCCTCATCTATATCATGCCTTTTTTCGCTTATTTTTGTCATGTTTAATAAGAATCCGTTTGGTTGGTTTTCTGTTTTTTACTTTTTTCAATAAAAAATAATGAAAAAAAAAGAGACAAATAAACAAAAAAGTAAAAAAAAAAAAACAAAAATACCAACTAAACGGAACCTAAGTGATCTGGAATAAATTTGCTGATAACCAATTGTAACTTTATTTCTTCAGATGGATGTTCGTGGAGCACTTGATGATATTTTTAGGATACAGTTGAAAGCTCTGCTACCATGAGAGTTGTAAAGACTATTTTGTTGAGCTGCTTTTCCAGGAATCATTATTCAGCGTTGCTGCACATTGCATAGGACCATAGCCATCAGCCATGTATGAATGTTATCTGAGTGAAAGATGAATAAAATAGATGGTTCAAAATTGACAATGTATTTTCTTATAATCTTTCTTTTTTTATCTGGGTAGCATAGAATTAATATGTAGGGAGTTGTTTAAGAAATGATTCTTTATATCAGAGTTGCAAATAGAAAACCGTCTGTGTATCAAAATTTTGTGTTTTAAGGAGAAATAAATTTTAATTTTCAAACGTTATCTGTTTCAGTCCATGCTTTACATCCTTATTCCATATTCCTTGCCTGTACTGGATGCCACCGATCTTCTGTTCCACATTTTCTGCTGCATTCTTATGAACAAAAAATCAAAGTTCGGCTCCTTGAGTTGGCGTATTGGTAGAAGATGTCCCTGAAATCATCAATAAATTGGCAACTTATCTGTGAGTTGAAAAACAATTTTCTTAAATACTAATAGTTCAGAGAAAACATGTAAATTAAACAAATGGATCCAATTTGAAAAGCCCAAATCTGGGTTCGTTGGTCATGCAACTGATCAGCCCAAGCCCAAAACCTAGCTCCTTTTCAAGCCTCAGGCCTCAGCCGAATGCAAGAGTAGCTTAAGGTCCCAAACAAGAGTCTGGGCCAGGTATCTTCTATTGGAAATTTGGTCAAAGGATAAAGTGAATATGAAGCTATTTATTGTCAGGAATTTTATAGGAAATCTTCCCGAAACCAATAATATCAAAGTTTATTTGTTAACAAAAGGCTGAAATGTATGTAACAAAGTGAAGGATATGAAAGAGACTTTCCATGAATGCTGAAACTTTTTTAGACCCGACAAAGATCCTAGTTTGAAAGTATGCAATGCATACATTCCTTCTAATGATATCCAACATTTTCACTTTATACCTTTCTTGATTTAAAAATAATGTTTTCGATTGATGATTCAAAATTGGGGTTTTCCTTGGAATCCAATTCCTTGTTGAATCTTTATGTAATTCCTTCCCCTTCTTTTCCCTCTGGTAAAAGCACATTTTCTCCACCTTAAATGGCTTTCAACTTCAGACATGAAAACAGACCTCAACAAAAACAAAACAAAACAAAAAACAACAACTGAGACTCGGATATTGATTCTCGTTAATTTCCAAAAATGGGTCAATTCCGTTTGTTGTGGTTCATCTTTCTTTGCCTGTTAGGATATGAAGGCTTGGCTAAGGGTGTCTTAGGCCTGGCTTGCAACTGGGGTTTGCAATCAACACACCCACTGCCACCTAACATAGTGGTGAGGCTCCTGAAAGACAATGGATTCAACAAAGTGAAGCTGTTTGAAGCTGATCCTGGAGCACTTCAGGCTCTTGGGAAATCTGGAATCCAGGTTATGGTTGGAATACCAAATGACATGTTGTACTCGCTTGCAAGCACTGTGAGAAATGCCGAGGCATGGGTGCAACAAAATGTTTCCAACTACATATCCAAATATGGAACTGATATAAGGTACCTCATCACTCTCTTCTTTCCCAAAGGTTTTTGCTCAACTTTGCTGTCCAAAACGCTCCTCCATACTAAAGAAATTAACTTTGAGTTCCAACGTGTTTTGAGTATCTTAAGGTGTATTTAGATTTTGGGGAATGTTAGAACAAATTTTTTAAAAATTAAAGGTATAAGATTCAACTATTTTTCATATGTTACATTCAGTTGTTTATTAAAGAACTCTCCCCTGGCCCCTGCTAGCTACTAGCTAGTCCCCTGTTTTATTTCAACTTGGGAAAGGGAATCAGAATCACTTTGCTTGCGAGTTTTAAGCAATTTAGCATAAAACAAAACCTACTTTGCAAGTTCGGGCTTTAGTAAAATATTTATTTGGAAAGGAAGAGTACGCACTTGGCACAACCAAAATGGGAAAAAAAAAATATAATTTGCTTTCATTTAAAAAAAAAAAAAAAACTTTCAACATCATATTACATATATATATAGTTAGAACTTAGAAGCTGAATTTTGTATATGTTATGATATTTCCCAGGCATGTAGCCGTAGGCAATGAACCTTTCCTACATTCCTACAAAGATATGTTCGTCCAGACAACATTTCCAGCCCTTCAAAATATTCAAGCAGCTCTTATCAAAGCTGGCCTAGGCAAACAGGTGAAGGTAACCATTCCACTAAACGCCGATGTCTACGACACTGACAACGGCCTACCTTCTGGCGGCAATTTTCGACCTGAAATCTTTGACCTAATGATTAACATTATCAAATTCCTTCAAGACAATGGTGGCCCTCTCTCCATCAACATCTACCCCTTTCTTAGTCTCCAAGCTGATCCAGATTTCCCTAAAGAATATGCCTTCTTCAATAACACTGCTAGCCCCCTTGTGGATGGTTCCATCGTTTACACCAATGTTTACGATGCCAACTTTGACACCCTCATTTCAGCTCTCGAAAAGAATGGCTTTGGACAAATGCCTGTCATCGTTGGAGAAGTTGGTTGGCCAACTGATTGTGACCCCAATGCAAACGTAGACAATGCCCGCAGATTCAACCAAGCCCTTCTCAACCGTGTAATTCAAGGCCAAGGCAGCCCAAGACGCCGATCCCCGTCTGATGTTTACATATTTTCAATCCTTGATGAAGACCACAAGGGCATTGAGCCTGGAAACTTTGAGAGGCATTGGGGTATCTTCAAATACGATGGAAGCATCAAATATCCATTGGATATGGGCAACGGAAGAGCTATCGTCCCAGCCAAAGGTGTCAAATATTTGGCCAAGCAATGGTGTGTCATATCTCCTTCCGCAAGCCTTTCAGACCCCAATTTGGCAGAAAGCATTAGCTACGCTTGCCAACACGCTGATTGCACCAGTCTTGGCTATGGATCCTCTTGTGGTAATCTGGATGCCAAGAGCAACGCTTCTTATGCGTTTAATATGTATTATCAGACCATGAATCAAACTAAAGATTCATGTTCTTTTAATAACTTAGCTGTCATTACAGCCGTTGATCCGTCTCAACCACCTTGTCAATTCGAGATCATGATCGACACCAGAAAATATAAACTGGCTCCTCCGGCCTCCTCTAATAAATCTTCGGCTGCAAGAATAGAAGGTCTACTTACAGCTCTGATTCTGGTATTGGCTTTAGTTATTTGTGGTTTTCATTGATTCAGTTCGCCATTGCCTTTGCTGCAGTCAACCTGCTGCAGGCAATGATCAGTATCATTTCTTTCTTTTTCTGAGGTTAAAATTTTCCTTGATCATTTTAATTCATTTCACATTGTAAATTACCATTTATTATATAAATTTATTGTTTAATTTAATTAATTTTAATCTAGTCGTCTCAAAATAATTTGGACTGCTCCAATAGTTCATCCGTTTCTTAATTCTTCAAAAATTGACTAATTAAGCTCTACCCTTTGAAAATTACCTAAGAAAATAAATGAAATAGTCCAAGCAACTTTCAAGAGTGTTTGTTGTTTAGCTTGAGTTTCATAAGATTTTAGATTCAAGTTTCATTATATCTGGATTTGGTTTAATTTTATGTTGAATTTGTTTAATTATATGCTAATTCTTTTTGTTGATTTGTTAGTTTAAATTCATTTAATAATTTTTTATATAAACTTAATATTTAATTATGATTCTAATTTTATAAAAAAAAAAAGTTTCATTTTCTCTAAATTGTGTTGGGTGTTAACAAGGTTAAAAAAATCGGACCGAAAGTTGAACCGAGTAGACCTTTGATTCCCGATCCAACCGGTTGGATTGGTCGATTTGATGATTTTATTTTTTATTTTTTATATTTAAACATTAAGTTTAATGTTAAATAAATATTAAATATAGTTAATAATTAACAAAAATATACATTTGACTTAATTATATGATTTTTAATATAAAACTAAGAGATTAAGGTTCAAATCTCATTAATTACTACAAATAAGTTTGAAAAATAAAATAAAATATATATTAACGGTTCAATCCGATTTTTAATCGATTGAATCACTTTTATCTCGATTTAATCAATACTAAATTTAAATATACTATTCAAATAAATTATTAATTTTTGATTTAATCGATCGATTCGATACGGTTTTTTAATAATGGGTGTTAATTTATGGTCTCTTGACTCCTTAAGGAAAGCTCAACCAAAACCAACTTGACTATTGGAGGGGACTGCTATGCCACCAGCACCATAACTCTATCGGGCTTTCTTTATATGAAACTGTTTTTTATTTTTTAATTTAGACCCATCAAAAGGATAAGTTGACATAAATAGGCAATCAATCATGGTAAGAGAGGAAGAGCCCAAAGTTGGCCTTCAAAGAAATGCAGAAAAGCAAAGCGCCAATGTCCAACATGTGAACCATATTCAAGTTCAAGCAGCAGCAGAACCGGTTGAACCATATTAAAGATTACTAGATTAGACCTTGCGCGATATCACAAAAATTAAATGTTAAATATACGATAATAATATTTTTAAAAATGAAAATAGATTTTGCTAACAAGGGCTCTAAAATCACTCTCTAAGGTTACTAAATATAGTAATATTTTCAATTAATACATTGAAAATGACGAATAAAGTTATCAACTTTTACATTTAATACAATATTATTACTATAAATAATATATTAAATAACCTTAAAGAGTACCCTAAGGACACTTGCTAGCAAAATCCAAAGAAAATTAACAATTAAATAAAAAATAAATTAATATTTTATAAAATAACAAAAGAGAACTGTCATAACAATTTAAAGTTATAAACAATTTATAAAGTCAGTTTAACAGATAAATCTAAGTGAAACAAATTTTTTCCTAAATTGAATCACAATGACAAATTATGTAAAATATAAAATGAATTAAGACACGTTATGAACACAACATAGAAAAAATAATTAAAACACAACACAAAAAATTCGATAAGAATAAACATGTTAAAATATACATAAAATGAATTATTAGCGTGTAAAAATTTATATAAATTTATAGTACTTTATATAAAGTATTAACGTGTAAGAAGTTATATAAATTTATAATACTTTGAAAGAAAAAAAACACAAACACTTCAGGAACACACAAAATTTTCTCTAAATCGAATCACTATGACAAATCATGCAAAATATGTCATGCATTGAGATACAATACGAACACACAAAATTTTATCTAAATTGAATCATAATGAAAAAACTATGTAAAATATTAGATAAATTGAAACACGACACGAACATAAAAAAAAAAGTAAAACACAACACGTAAAATAACATAAACACAAACACAAAAATGAAAACATAATTAAAACACAACACGAAAAATAACATGAACATGAACACGACACGAATATACGAACGTCTAAAAATATACATAAAACGAATTATTAACGTGTAAAAATTTATATAAATTTATAATACTTTGAAAAAAAATGAACACGAATACGTCACGAACACAAAATAGAAAAAATAACACAAACACGATACGGATACACGAACGTTTAAAAATATACATAAAATGAATTATTAACTTATAAAAATTTATAATATTTTAAACACACAAAAAAAACGAATACACAATTTTTTTTCATTTTTTTCCTCCTTCATTCCTTCCATCTTTCTTTTTTTTTTTTTTTTTTTTTTTTTTTTTTTTCTTCCCTCACCAACTTAAAAAAAAAAAAAAAAGGGCCATCAAAAAAAAAAGGTTTGACATGTGCATAGACTCAAATTTATGTAAAAATTATAAGATTTGTTGTATGGATAATATTATACCATAGACATTAGTAATTGGCATTGGGTTGTTCTCAATTGAAGAAGACTACTTTACTCGACTTTATTATTATATAATAATCAAACAACAATCATCACATTGGAGTCGTTGAGCGGCGTGCCTAGCTAAGCTACCTAGTTATTGCCCACTGCCTAACAGGTTTTCGGAATCTCGGCTTCACCGCACAGTATCACAATTTTTTTTTTCCCCCCTTTTGAAGTATATATAGTTTATCAGCTACAATTATCTTGCCAGCCTTCATAATTGTTGATAATTAAAAAACACAAAAATTTTTATTTGCTAATGAGTGTCATTTTTTAATTTATTAAAATAGTTATTAATTATTATAATTAATATAAAATATAATTATAAATAATAACTTAATTAATCTCATATATATATATATATAACACAAAGTAGATGATTATATGATTAAATTTACTAACGTAAACGCTTATATGAACATCTATTTTTACTAACACATATGATAAGCCTAAATATAATTATATGCTATCTAATATCTATCACCTATCATCCATCAAATTTCAAAAAAAGAAAAAAAAAATTAAAAATATTCTAACATTATCAACTCTTCATTATTTTTAATAAAAAGTATTAACTATATTTTGGATTATATCTTTTTAAATGATTTTTTTACAATAAATTTTAAATTTAAATTTTCATGTGTTAATTGTAGATTACCAACATTTGTTTAAATCAATTTAATTTTAAAATAATTAAATAGATAAAACTAACATAAAATAAAAAAACAAGTTAAAATTATGAATATAATTTAAAAAAATCTCTTCATGCATTTCCAATCTCCATTATTTCAGCCCCAAAATCTTTCGATTCTTCCCACTCAACCTAATTCTAAACCTTTAATCAACTACTTCTAATTACTAAATAATCTTCATTCTCAGATAATTCAGATTCCCACTACCCAACACTTAATTCATCTCGACGGATCTAGATTCGATAGGAGCAGTTTTTGTTGAAAATTGAAAATCAGGTTGAGGTAAGTTAAAAAATAAAAAAATTGGAATCGAGTTTAGAATGCTTCGATCCATCCCAAATCAGGTATATATATAAATATAATATATTTTTAGTTTTATATTATTAAATATATATATATAAATTTATTATTAATTAGAGTGATTAATCTAATAATATAATATAATATATTTCATATTTTAAAAAAATTCAGAAAAATATATAAAATAATATATATAAATATAAAGTTTAAATCGGATTGAATACGGATCAAAATCAAATATTAATAAAAATAATTCAAAATTCAATCGAATCAGATTTAAAATATATATAAAATGGGATTGAATTCGAGTTAATAAAAAAATCGCACGATCCGATCGGTTGTCATCCTTACTTGAGTCACCTTATCCTTCTCTCTTTCTTTGCCATGTTCTTTTTGGACGACCTTTCTGCTTCAAAAAAAGGCATCACAAATTTGTTCTAATCTATTATTATCAACATCATTTATGAATCCCTCAGATTCTCCTCCTAATTTCTAGATACCCTTCAAAATTTCTTTAATTTTAAACCATTTAAAATAAAAATATCCTTTAATTATATTCCTTTATAAGGCGGTTCGCCGCGCAACTGTCTAGTACTTTTCTCCGTCTCTCCCTCTTCCATTTTCCCAAATCAAAGGCTACTTTTTCAGGGTTTCTTTTTTTCTCCTATTTTTTTTTTATTAATTAATCGATTTATCTAAGCAAATTTTTTTTTTTTTTTATCCTGCAAAATCATCATTATTTATTTCCATTTTTTGGGGGGGAAAGTTGGAATGTGAAGAGCTTCGTTATGTTAAAGAAGCAAAGCAGCAGTGTTCGTTTCTTTTTCAATCAAATCTCTAACTGTAACCGTAACGGGAAAGATCTTTTCATGGCGTTTTTAGCCCGTAACGATCCGTTTTCCAGACAGCTCCATACGTTGCCGAACGACCGACGCCGTTGCTTCCAATTCCTCGGCAAACTCGACTCGCTCGAAAATTACAATGTCGGCGGCGGCGGTTTTAAGTTTAACAAACCGGCCGCTGGATTAAATTTGACTCTCAAAAGTTGTTTCCAGGATTCGCGTAGAACCTGGGATCAGAAAGCACGCGCCTTTGCTCCCCAATTGGCGCGTGATTTAGAAATTATTAGCCATAATGAACCCCAGAAAATGGCGAAGACGGTTACTGATACTCGTGGCGCGTGTGAAAGAGGGACTTTTGACTTTCCCGACAACCCTTTGCCTGAAAAAATTGCGGTTGCTGTCGATGTCGACGAAGGTACTAGGAAACTTTTTTCCTGCCACTACTTCTCCATTTTTTTTTTGAGAATATTTATGTATTTTTCTAATGCAATTATTATTTTTCCTTGTTTTCTGGTATAAGCAGTACTAGGAAACTTTGTGTCGGCTTTGAACAGATTTATAGCGGATCGTTATTCGTCGAATCATTCAGTTTCAGAGTACCATGTTTATGAGTTTTTCAAGGTAAGACTTTTTTGATGATTTATTTATTTTTTGTTGCGAATAGTAGTGGAATGAAGTCAAATAATTGGCATTTGGTACTATAAGTCAATTAGAGTTGAATTTTAATGAAGTGGAAAAGAGGATGAGCACTAATTTTGTGAGAGAGCGAAGACCCAAAGAAGGAAGAAAGAAAAACTGGCTCTTCCTGAGGACAGGAAGGCTGGCAAGGTAACGGGAAGAAAGAAAGAAAAAAAAAGAAAGCAAAAAGGCTCATTTTTGTGCCATGAAGATCTTTAATATGATTGGTGTAGGCGCTGGCTAAGGTTTTAATGGGTTTTTAGCAGAGTCCAGTCTTTTGTATTATCATTTTGCGTGTGAATAGTTTCTATGTGAATGCTGAAGGCCATTTGCACTACAAGTTATGTCAGTAATGGTCTCATTCTGTTCAATAATGCGAGATGGATTTGCCTCCATGTTCAAGTTAAATGTTTACTCTGAGGTTGGGGTCTTCCTCTTTAGTAGTTTTACTTTTGTTGTCCCTATAATTTGCTGCTTTCGGTAATCAGCTATTGTTTGGAAGTTGGTTACGTTTCTTTAATATGTGTTCTAATGCCTCTTTTATTTTTGTTACAGATATGGAACTGTTCTCGCGATGAAGGTATCACTAGACACACTGATTGATTCCTTTGTGGATAATTTTTTAAATTCATGTGACAAAAAGCATTCAGTAATATGCTACTACTGCTGTATTTAAAATTCATCAAATTCTTTGTATAAATTGTGCTGAATTTGGCTTTTGTTTTGGATGAAAGGTAAAGGTTCATTTGCTTTTAATGGCTGCATAAAAAGTTGTCAATCTAGGTGTAGTCTCTTGTGGGTTTGTGCTTTGATATTCCAACTTTAAATAAATAGACTAAGTGGATCAATAATAGGAAGTGATTTGAGGAATTTCTTTTTTTCATTGGAAAAATGGAAAAGTATCAGATTAAGTTTA
Organism: Fremontodendron californicum; assembly: GCA_030761205.1. Lineage (NCBI taxonomy): Eukaryota > Viridiplantae > Streptophyta > Magnoliopsida > Malvales > Malvaceae > Fremontodendron > Fremontodendron californicum. Next base: position 3,639,526 of record JAULJL010000003.1, read on the forward strand.
ATATGTTTAATAAATTGTAAATTTTTGCAAACTTGCTGATGTTTCTACATTTTACATATGCTCTTATTGTTTAATAAAGCGCTGACTGTTTTGATATCCTTTCTGAGAAACTTTCAACCATTTAGAGTTTCTTTTGTTGTGTTTGCTTTGGCTAAGGATTACTTTAGAACATACCCTGTTTTCTTCTTTTGACAGCTGATATCCGTGTCCATGAGTTCTTCAAGACACCATATTTCAAGAAAGGTATCCACCCCATCCCAGGTGCTCAGAGGGCGCTTCACAAGTTATCAAGATTCTGTAACCTGTCAGTCGTAACGTATGTATGCATACTATTCTTCCTTAATAATGCCTTTACTTCTGAGCTGTGCACTTAAGCAGGTCTTTCGTAAATGTATGAGTAGGTCTCGGCAGAATGTGATTAAGGACCATACAATTGAGTGGTTAGGGAAGCACTATCCTGGACTATTTCAGGAGATTCACTTTGGCAACCATTTTGCTCTTGATGGCGAGTCTAGACCTAAGTCAGAAATATGCCGGTATGCGCATAAGCCCTTAACATTGCTTCTGGATGCTTTTAATAGTCAGCTTTCTTTTCATCCATTAATCTCTTTTAATAATCTCAAGTGCAATTATTTCTTTATTTTTATGATGCAAGAAGTATACCAGTGTCTTTTTTGCGATAGTTGTCTTGATGAGCTTATTAATTCCTTGGAGAAACTTATTGCTGACAAATTTTTTCTTGCAGGTTGTTAGGAGCCAAGATTCTAATTGATGATAACCCAAGATATGCTGTTGAGTGTGCTCAAGTTGGAATCAGAGTTCTGCTTTTTGATTATGAGAACTCGTATCCTTGGTGTAAGACAGAATCAATCGATGAACATCCTTTGGTGACTAAAGTACATAACTGGGAAGAAGCGGAGCAACAAATAGCGTCTTGGATTCTTAGTTCTACTATCCTTTAAGATGGACTCTATGGGCACTCCCACTTCCTAGTTTTGTGAATTGTTTCTCATACCCTGAACATTTGATAGTGCCGAAAAATTTGGGCTTATTATTGTTCTGGGCGAATCAGCCATTATGAGAGCAGCCAAATTGGGGACATGGTGTATTGATTGACATTGAGGACAAAACTGGAAGGAATGTGAGTGAAAAAAAAAATGATTTTCTTATATTTCATCTTGACTTGCATGATGCAGAAAAAGCAGGTGCTAAATGCCTTAGAACATGGATGTAATTAGAAGTTAATGAGTTTGAAGGTTACACCATGATTGCACTGAAGAAACAGCGGTTTCCTTTTAGAGATGCTTTGTCCAGTTTGAGTTAGGGAAACAATAGGGAGATCCGAATTAGGTAAAGTTGCAGAGGATTGAGTTGCTCAAGTGGCTCCGATATCCAACTTTATGTATGGTCTTTTCCAATTGTAGTGTCTAGGTTTGAGCCTTGTTTGTACTCGATTCTGATGATTATAATTCTCATAAAAGTGCGTGTATTTTTTCAGTATATCAAATATGAAAATCAGATTTTCATCAATTAACTTTTCAGGAAAAGTTAACACTTTTCATCATACTAAATATCCTTTAACCGTTTATCTAAATTATTGCTATCGATTATTTCTAAATTAAACATGTTTAAGCATTCGGCATTTGATAGTTGTGTAGAACTATATCTTATAAATAAATTAAACATGTTTAAGCATTCGGCATTTGATAGTAGTGTAGAACTATATCTTATAAATTTCACAGTTTACACGGATATGTATTATTTTATTAATCTCGTATGTAAAATTTACAAATTCTAATGACGATGGATGAAATATATTTTTTTTAATATGCTTATCAAAAAAGGAAAAATCTTAATACAATTACGATTTTGGAGTATAACATGCTCATCACATATGTGTGAATAGGAGACGAGACGGATAAACAAGAAATTGTAATATAGATATATAGCATTTATCATAGGTCAAAGTATTTAGGAAGTTCTTGTACTATATCATTTTATGCAAATTAGTCTCTTTATTATAAAAGGTAAAATCATTAATTAGTATACAGAAACTGTTAAAAAAATTGACGTGATATTTAACCTTGTGTTTATTTGATGACGTAGATGTCAAATGCTGACGTGACATCAATAAAATATATTATTTTAAGCTGACGTGGACAAAATAACAAACTAAGTTGGTAAAAATGCCACATCAAATTATTTTTTGCCAATTTAGATTGTTATTTTGTTCACATTAGTTTAAAATAAAATATTTTATTGGTACCACATTATCAAATAAATACAAGATTAAATGTCTCGTCAATTTTTATAATAGTTTTTATTACATTAGTTAGTGATTTTATCTTTTTGTTTCAATTTTAAAAGTACAAAGACTAAATTACTCAATTTTCTAATAAAAGAATAATTTACATTAGATGATATAATATAAAAACTTCTTAAATATTTTGACCACAAATCTTATGCCCGTTTTCTTACTATAAGAAATTCCTAAGTATCTTATGCCCGCTTTCTTACTATACGAAATTCCTAACTATACGAAACTCCTTAACTTACTTGCCAAAGCTTGTTTGCCCATCGCTTCCTTCTCACCTGGGCTTGCTTAAGGCATTAGCTTTGAGTTTCGGCCGAGCGAGAGCGATCAAAAGACTAGCAGAGGGAAAGCAACAGAAAAAAGAAGAGGAACGGGGCAGGAACCTTACAATCCCTCTTAGCCTAGGCTTGAAGCGCTCCTGTCCTATGCATACTATGATTCTTCGGTCTATCAATAACTGCATGCATTGTGCGATGCATATGAAGAAGTAGACCATTATCTCGACAATAATGAGTCCAGTTGGTATTTACAGTTAATTCACCAGTTAAATAATCATGCATTTCGATAGGAACTTTCAATTCTCCAAAAATACAGCTTTTTTTTTATCAATTTTTCACATGTATCCGCAATAGCGTTCAAGTAATGCTTATATTCTTTTTTTATTATTATTTGTTGTTTATGCATATTATTGCTATTATATACTGATTTTACATAGCACTCGAAATAAACAAAACAAATATAGTAATTTGAGATGATAAAGGATTTTTTACTTATTAGATAAAAATGAAAAATGATATACACATTATACACATATCAGTGGTTTGTAATAATTATAAAGCACTTTGGTTGTGAGAGATTGGTAATCATCTTCTCCTACTTTGAAATGTCTGGTTTAAAACCAGCATTTGTCCACACTCCCCAAGAATATATATATATATATAATCACGGATATCTAGAGAAATGGTGGTCACTCAGTTTTCTCCATCAGTTTGATACCATAGGCTTGAAGAATATCCAAAGCTGCCACAACCAATAGTGATGGTTAATATCTCAATTCTCAATTAATGGACCAAAGCGAGAAACCTATGCATGGTATGGTGAAAATTACCTGGTACATAAACTTCAGGATCAATAGGCCTCAACACACCTCGTGTTTTGATCTTGTTTACAAGTAAAAGCTGAAAACCATGAAAATTACAAAAAAATAAATTCAAAGCGTTTTCAATCATGAGGGATTAATTAGGTGTAGAAGAAGAGATAAATGTCAAAGTACCAGAGCTCCAATTGCTATTGGAACACCGACAGTAAGGGCCATAGCAGATATCATTTTCCCATTCTTAGCCTTCCCAAATTCCAGTAAAGTCGCTGTATGATGCTCTGTCTGTTGGCTATCAGGGAAATCTACCTCCACTTCATGATGCAACAAAACCATATCCTGAGGATATTAAATCACACAGCTTGTGAAAAATTAATGTAACTTTTCTGATAAAAAAAGGTTTCTGTCATTTATGAGTAATTTATATAACCTGTTCTGTGCTAGAATATGCTAGCCTTTCTTCCATGCGGTGACAGGTTACAGCAAACGCACTTTGGCAGGAAACAGGAATTTCTGTCTGTTCGTGTAGTCCCAAAAACCTGAAACATATGAGATCGACCATTTGCAAATTTTTGATTGCTATGTCATATATTACCTTCGGATTTGAGACGTCAAATCAAAAGAAATGTAAACTGGGCTTACAGAATAGTTTTGGCAGCCTTTACTGCAGCTCCTCGCTCCTTGCAATGTCCAAGTTCTAAAATCCTTTCAGTTATCTTCTTCTCCCCGACTAGAGCTTCATCCATATCTACAGTATCAATTTTCAGAAGATTACACAGGAAAGTTCTAAATGTGGGTCGACTTTCATGTTCAAGAAGTGGATGAGCTTCAGCATCGAATAGACCAATTCTCGTAAGTGTGGCCATTATCTCACTAAAACCTGTACAAAATATAAAGATATTAAGATATAATAAGTTCCAAAAACATATGTTCATCATTGCACTTTGTCCAAATAGTCAAGTTTCTAGCATTATAGCTTAAACAGAATAAGAGTTGCAAAATTCAAGAAGGGCATGCCATTGCCATGCCTTCATAGCGGAGAGTTCCACGGTATATGGTTGATGCTTCATGTCCTATTCCATACAGATCCCCATAAGTTAATGAGTTACGATTAGGAAAACACTCCAATGCAAAAGCTGGAAGCTCAGGTATCCGAAATCTCACAGCTGAATCGTAGAGGTCATCCCCTGAAAACATGATTGATTTAAGTGAAACAATGAAGTTAAATTCAATAGTGAAAACCTGTAAGAAAACAGACTTTCGATATCATTTGAGAAAAAGATAAACAAAAAGAAAAGGTTGTAGCCATTACATAATAAAGGGAAGAGCTATATACAAGTACTAGAGTATAAAAGGAAGCTTTATAGGTATAAACATGTAAAACAAGTTGATTTAGATACATAAGACAGCTATCACAAATAAATGATCATTTTAAATCTGGTTGCTTACAGCTTACCATTTACATGTATAGTTTCATCCTGAGATTTGTATGTGGCAGGATTTCGCCCGACTCGAATAGCTCCTGCTGGATTCCAACTGAAAAATTGACATTAATACAGTCAGGAACTGCCACAGGCCTAACATTTGTGAGTTATAACTATAGAAACTCTAGTGATGTCCATTCATTTATATGAGTAATATCAATGTGGAAACAATTATTGGGCCTTCTGAAACCAAAAACGTAACAATGTGTGCTTTGGTTAAAATCATAGCCATAACAGCACGAGAATAGAGATAGAACCTGACCATGTAGTTTAAAATAGACTAACAGCATATTTTAACACAGTTCAAGCATTAGAAGATAATTTAATATGAAGATGAGAATTGGTTCTGAAAATTCATAGATGGTTTTGGCTCTAGATGCACCTGAATTTATATGCTAATGGATTATTTGCAGCTGCTGGAGATGGGAGCCCTCCACAATAGGAAGTGAAAGACTTTATTTTGCCCTTTCTGACATGTGCTTGGTTTATCATCTTCATTGCCATCATATGATCTGAAAAGCATGCAGCATATTTAATCCATCAGATTATCGATTAGAATTTTTCAAAGCAATGCTATTCTATATTTAGATTTTGGGATACAAAAGAAAATATGCATGGGTACATGAAGAACCAAAAAGGAGAAAGAACGTTTTAATATTATTAACTAAAAAGACCGCAATCTTCATATAATACAGCACTATGTTAACTTCTATACTATCGTCAACTAAATCAAAGTACAACATTGAGCAGAAAATCAAATATGATCTCGAGATGTAGTTTTCTTTAAATGTCTAATGCTTTATCATTGAAGGCAATTACATGAGTAGTCTTACAGAAATACATGCATTATAAAAGCAAAACTAACATTCCAAGTAACATACTTGCATGGATAGATTGAAGATAATTACCTATTCCAGGGTCCAAGCCCATTTCACCAAGAATTGTAATACCAGCACTCTTGGCCTTTTCATCCATTATTGACATGGAATTGTCAACATAACTTGCTGTGACAAGATGTTTTTTAAGCTGTATAAACAGATGTCATGATATATATTTTTAGCTACGAGGACCAAAGAAGAAACCACATTTAGTGATGAATTGATCATCATGCATTAATTAAACCATCAGACTTCCAAGTATTCACTGCAACAGTTTCTCAATAACAACTCAAACATTTGGTTATTACTCAATCTTTTGAATCATTTTGAAATGGGTAAAAAGTTTCCTCTTAATTACTTGCAAGATATATGTTGTATCTTCTTCTTTCTTTCTTTCTCATTCTGACATGTTGGAAGTTTAGCATCAGTTTTCATGGTTCCTCTCCTTAAATTACAATCCTTCTCTCTCTGATAATTTCATTCTCTCCTCCACACCCCAGTTTTTACTCTCAGTGCTTAATCCTTTATTTATTCTTCTTCTTCTGTTTTGTCCATACAAGGAAATCCTGATCATATTTCTTCACAGTTAGGAGAATCTTCACTTCTTCTTTTTTTATTCTTCTTCTTCTTCTTCTTCTTCTTCTTCTTCTGTCTTTGAGTTTAGTTGGTTCTCATAGATTTTATAATTAAGAATGTGGTTTTCCTATGTTATCATAATTTAAGTAGATGTTTTCAAATACAAGCTGGTTTTTGTTTTTAAAGAGAAAAACAAAGAAAGAAAAGAAAAGATGCGGTATAATTTGGGATAAAAATTCTTTATATTTTGGTGAGAAAATAATACAAAATATATATAGTATTGCACCAGTGTTAGTATACTGCATTACGTTTGAGAAAGTATAGATACCTCAATGCACACATTTGCTACGACAACATGGCAACTAGCAGGCAACAGACTCACAACGACCTCCACCTGTTCATGGCACAGAAAAAAAATATGGTAATGTAAGACCTTGATCAAGCCCCTGAAGCAATAATAAGGACCTTGCAATTTTGGACAAGACACGATTATATGACACGGTAAAAATAATTAAAACACTACACGAAAAATAACACGAACATGACACGAATACATGGATTGCCAGCAAAAGGCTTACCTATCAAAGTAAAAACAAGACGCTACTGAATCAATCATTTCAAAATTCCATGTAAACTAGAATCATGCATTCAGGTAGAAAAAGTTGCAGGTTATGCCAATAGGATTGAAATCTTTTGAGGTCATATTGGAAAAGCAACTTCAGATTTACCATCATAATTTAATGTAAGATATAATCATATATCGTTTGTTACAAATTGGTTTTTGAAGCATTAGATGTGCAGTGATTATTAGTTACTACTACATCTCACCTTGATATACCAGCTCAAAAATGTACTTTTGAAAGACATTACCTGTGAAATATACTCACAAAGAGCTCCATGATCTGTGACATCAAGCTCAACTGCCGTTGTATTTGGAATACCTTGAATTATCTGGCATCAGATCCGTCATTATCAGAACAGAACTTCGATTCAAAAGATTAATCACATGTGAATGAAGCAAAAGTTGAAAAGAGCAAAATTGGAATTTCTAAACCTATGTTGCTCCGATTCTTTATTTTTCATGAAGTACCCATATCCGACACTCGTGTCCGACACTTATTCGGACATGGGTATGGAAATATGATCCTCCTAGAAACCTTCCAAATACATGCAAAAACTTTAAAAAAAATTAAAAAATATCCGTGTCGAACATATACCCATTTCCGGCACTCATACCCGAATCCGAGTAACATAGTTCTAAAGTGTACCTCTTCTGCATCCTTAAGGTAGAGAGATGCAACAATAACATGAATATCGATCTGCTCTTCAGAATCAGTTTCGAGGCATGTTTTATACCATTGGCGGGATGAACTGCATCCAATTGATGCTAACAGCTCGCAAGCTGGTTGACAGACCCGGCCTGCACCAAGAATAAGAACTGATGTCCTCCTTTTTGTGTCAAACTCCTCCTTGACCCCAATCTCCTGGAGCTTACCAACCTTGAGGGAAATCTTATTCATTTCTTGACTTAGGATTCCATGATTTTCACTTGGATTAGCAATAGAAGTTAAAGAATCAATAATCTGATCCAGAACTTCCCTATCATCTGCACCAACCTATCAAAAGAACAAGAAGACGGCTTCTTGTAAAAAATTTAACCAAGGAATTCTAACTTGTTGATACCACATGAAAAAAATACCCCCATAACAAAATTTAGAAACAAATAGCTTAAAAGAGTTAAAACTAGTTACTTTTCTTGATAAAATTCCTCTGATTTAAGCAGAAAATAACGTATTTCCCCATGATCTGTCTAGGAATTATGTATTTGAAATAATCACGCAACTCAGGAGTGGTTTGAAGAATAAAGTAAGTTAAAACTAAGAAGCTACCCCACTAGGACTAGGTGGATAGGAACTTGTGGCTGATGCTATAACTTAATCATAGCCACATCTTACGTCAACAAAGCCATAAATAACCTCTCTTAAATAGACAAGCATTCTACTTACCTCAAGTTCTGAGTACGACGTCGCATCTGTACTCTGGCCCACTTGGCACTTTACCAAGTGAAAGGAACCACCAGCAGCTTCAATTATATCCAAAGCCTCATTTATCAGGAACTGATCAAATAAGTGGCCACTCAGAGATACCTGTAAATTAAAATTACAATCAAAAGTCTTGAACAAGGGATACGGTCAAATATTGAGGTTTAGAACATAATAATGAAATGGCTTTCTTTTAAAATCTCTATCTGGTACAGGAGAACAGCACCAATACATGTAGCAGGATTTAGATACCTACCAATACAGTGTATTTCTTGTTAAAGTGTCCATTAGCAAGATTATCTGATATATCTCTGCAAATCAAGAAAAGATTCACTTGACAAATATCTATGGATCAAGTTTCTTTTCAATTTTCAAAGACTGATACAAGTTCTTCGATCGGTAGCATATAATCGAGTCTAGAGAAGGCAAAGGAACATTATAGATAGAATTAAATGCTTACTCTGTGTCCGAATTTCTCATACGAGGGATATATTCATATAAGGAAGTAAGTGCTCCCCCATGGGCTATGCAAGCTCTCTTCAGGTGTGCAGGTAACTTAGTAACATCTGCTGTAGAAGCTAAACTACCAGCAAACTTGGACAAAATGTCTCCAAAGTGTTGAGAAGCCTTGCCACAATTAAAAATGGCATGTTAAATATCATGATTAACATAAATTAGATTTTCATTAACCCAAAAACTTGTTCATTCTATGGTACAAAGAAAAACCAGAACGTTTATAAAACAATTTCATAGAAACGATGGGGGAAATATTGCACCTCTTTTGCAAACTCAGTTGGAAGAATATCAACAGCTGAACATATTATTCCATTACCCTCCATGTCATGATGGTAGGAATCGGTCAAGGGATCATATCTGAAAAGCAAGATTGATCATATTATCCACAGAACAGAATATTTCTAGAAAAAGTAGAGATGCAACCAAGAAACCACCTATAAGATATGGTATGATGTGAAGCGCAAACCATAATATGTACATAGAATCCAACAGCAATCAGAAATATGATAAAATTGTGTTGGTATAGAATATAGATAATTTGTACGTCATTCAATAATATGTTAAAATTATATGAGAAATGGAAAAAAACAAGACAACAAACTTTTCAAAGTGAATTCTGTCTGTTCTGCGTAGATGTTGCAACTTTCAGACATTTCTAAAAATCTCTGACACCCATGGTAAAGTTTCAGCTTTAGAAGTAATAACATCAATGAATGTGAAGTAGACAACTGGTCAACAACTATATCAAAGAAAGAATCCTTAATCCTCCACGTTCAATCTATGTTGCTCCGACTCTTCGTTTTTCTTGAAGTATTCATGTTCGACACCCGTATACGATGCATATCCAGACATGGATATAGGGAATATGACCCTTAAATACATTGAAAAACTAAAAAAAAAAATAAAAATAAACATATCCGTGTCGAACACATACTTGTATCCGACACTCATACCTAAATCCGACTAACATAGCTTCAATGTAATGCTTTCATGCTAAGGGGGTAGGATGAAGACAGATAGATTCATGCCCAGGCTTCCAATTTCATATTAATGAAACTTTACTGCCCAAGGTTTTTATCATGATAATGGGATTCTTTTTAATGTTTAAGTTTTGTGTATGAATACTTTATAGACAAGCTGGACATTTTTATAGATAAACTACTTTCATAAAACGAGGCACTATGCATTTGAAATGAGATCAAACTAGCATTAGAATACCTGAAGAAAGGTAAGTCTATCGATGTGGTTTCATTAACAAACTCTATTGAGCCCCCTATATCACAAGTTATATCAGAGATCCCAACAAGTGGACATCCTTTCCTCATTAGATCTTGAAGCTGCTGGGTACTCAACAATCTAGGAAATCTTTTCTCCCAATACATGCAATTGACTGTCACAAAGCAAATTTCAGTGATTTATTCATTGAAACTAATTCCAAAGAGAAGTGCAACAAGAATAATATGCATTGAAACTAAAATCTTCTTGCGAATAGAACAAGAATGTTGTTTTTTTGCTAAGAGGAAGGGTTTAAAGCCAAACTCAGGTCTCACTAGTATCAAGTTTTCAAAGTTCCAAGTTCAACCACAGCATGTTGGGACTGGGAAAACTACAAATGTCAGTCCCTTCTCATTTAAGCTTTTATTATTAACTAGCATGTTTACAGTTTAAAAAGTGCAAATCTTTAAATATATTAAGTAAAGAAAAACAGTGTTAGCTTTGAAATATGTTGTCAGCAGAAAGCATCACCTACCAATTGCTGATGCATATGGGGCTATTTTTTCATGGAAAATAGGGTTGTAATGTTCTGGATGTGCATAATAATCTGCCTGAAATTTGGAAAGAAAAGGAAAAAATAATACCCAAGGTTAGCATTATCGTTCAAACAGTTTGAACCTCAAAATATCAAACAGATCGGTCTCTCACTCAGAACCAAAACTAAGTGAATCTGAAACCTCCAAGAGATAAACTACCTGAAACAATCTAACAAACAAACCAACTGCTACTGCATCAACTTTATATACTATTTACCATAATGGATGTACATCCATTAGATAGATTAGTGAATAAATAGAAAACCTTGATGCATGATTGCTTATCAAAAGAAGAATGCATGCATAAGAAATCACTTTGAAAGATTTAAACCAAAAACAGAGAGGAGGGATTACTTTATCAAATATTTTTGAAGGATCTTTGTGTTCAACCATGTCCCGACTAGTCACAACACAACCATAAACTTGAAAGACTCTCTTTGATGTTCGTGTAGATGAATTAAAATTCCTTCCCTGAGAATGATTGAAAACTTTGATGAGAGCGGTATCAAAGGTGAGAAAAAAAATTCAAATATACAAAGATAAGAATAGCCTTGATTAGATATATGCCACTATAAGAATAAAAAGGAGTGCTCAAATGGAAACTGACCTTCCCAAAGAGTTCTGGAAGTCTGCTTGGTTCAACAAAAGTATGAGGAAGAAGCTTAAATATCTCTTGAGCACCAAGAGAAACTGCAAAGGAAAGGCGGAAGGGAGAGAGAAAATTTCATGAGATTTATCCTAAAAAAGAACACTAACAAAAAGGTAAAAGAAAAATGGTATTACGAATTTAAACCGATAGATTGAACAAGTGAAGAAACAAGTTTATACAAGAAGTATCTAATAAGATCAAATGAATGCAAACTCTGAAGCACCACAACAGACATGTATTCTTGATGATCACAAAATTGAATGTTGTGGTGACAAAAAGGAACATACTGAGAAGGTCCAATACCATTTCCAGAACCGGTGAATACAAAGACTAGAGGACATATTCCTGATGGCAGACCCTGAGATGCTATCTCTTCACCCACAGTGATCACTGCAGCCTTTGCAGCAGCCAAGGAAGGATACATATAAGATGCACCCAGAGAGAGGAAAGGTGTTGAATATCCAAGACATAGATACCCTGAAATTTGTTAAACAAAAGTGTAAGATTACAATCAAAGAATGTTGTCGATTCACCATAAGAAAGATCAACAATCCTCTTCCTTTCATCAAGACACCAAACCTCAACCAGTATGGCTAATTTCTTTACCCTTGGGTGACTAGGCTAGAGAAGATGATCTGTACTACACTGATTAAGATAATATTAACATGCACAAAATGAAAGAATTGCAATATGTGTATAGTGCACCTACTTCAAGCCCAGTCTAAGAAAAATGATGCAGATTATACAATCTCCATCAGTTTAAAGCAACATTAGAAAAGGATTAAGGGGTTTCATAGAGCATACGCTGTCCCAATCCATGTAAGAAATCAATTATTCCTGCTCTGCCAGCATATTTGCCAAATGCAAGTAACCTTTTACCATGGTCCTCGACAATAAGCTCATAGTCATACAATGATACCCTCTCCGCCAGGATCTAGATGCCATAGACAAAGTCAGCAGAGGAAATTCAACATTCATCACAACTATTGCCAGCTTTCCGTAAAGATAAAAATGGAAGTTACCTTATCTAACAAAGGCATGTTCTCCTTCTGAGCTTTGTGAGTATGTGAGAAGAAGGCATAAGCTCTATCAGGAAGAATCATGTCTAGCTGCAGCAAAGCCAAACAGTTATTTTGGAGTTCCCAAGCCTGTGGCTATATGAAAATTGTGAAGTAAACAATAGGGAACCTTAGCACCTTTGGCTGCTTGATACCCAAAATAAGACCACATTCTGACAAGTCATCTGATATCTCACAGCCAACATCCTCATAGAGTGAATCATGATGGATGCGCTTCGTAGATGGCTGCACAATTATACGGGCTATTCCTGTTTTTTCCCTCCCACTGTGTAGAAGTCGAGCACAATGTGATGGGGTGAGAGGAACCCTTCTTTCCCATTTATTCACAGACTCGGAAAGAATCCCAACAACTCCATTCCCAAGCATCTTGAACCTTCACCAGAAAAGAAAAAAAAAAAAAACCCATAATTAGCACTATTACTTAAGTGATAACTTACCGGCTTCTTTAGAATGAGATTGAACACAAATTAAAAAGTCATTTCCTTCTTTCTTAGTATTTGTTAATGAATCCAACCCATTGTTGAATAGCCTTTTTGCTTCAAAGTATGCTTCTTATACAATTAAGGATCCCATAATAAAGTACTAATCAAAGTTTGAAACTGATTAATCATGCACAAAATAAAAAAAATTGCTTCAAAACAATTATACCTCTATGGACCATTCAAGGGAAAATTTAAATACTAACAATTTTCTCACGCTAATATTCGGATCGTTTCTCGTTCAAGAAAACAATTCTAAGTGTGACTTTGAGGTTAAAAAACTGAACTTGAGAAAAGATTCAAACACGAAAGAGAAATTTCATGACGGGTCGCGACTTCACGTAATTGGAATTCACTAAGGCAGGCTAACAGGGATATAGATTAAAAAATAACAGAGAATGAAGAAAAATAAAACTTACTTGTAACTGAAGAATTAAACGATGAGATGAACCCAAATCGAAGTCGTGATCAAACAATTCTGAAAAGAAAAGATCTATCAGTCAAGAGAAGAGACTAAAAACCCTGTAAACATATAAATACATGCTTATCATTAGAATATAAAAGATCCAAAACTCCTTGAATAGAACAAACAATTCGTAACAATGAAGCAAATAACGTTGAAACAGAGGAACCACTTTACGTTCAAAAAAGAAAAACTGTAGTTGTAAAATAACATGGGGCACCTGCCACCTTAGCACAATGGAATCCTGGAAGAACTGCCCTGTGAAAACAGAGTAAAGTCCTGATACAGATTAACAATGCAGAACATGGATCCAAAGAAGTACAGATAAAAAAGTTAACTTTGGGGTTTTTTTCTTTTATTTTTGGTGGTTGTATTCTATTTTTAGAGGGTTTTTTTGTTGTTGTTGTTATTAATCAATGATATGTGAATGCATGTATCTCGAATGTGACTCGTGAATTATCACTTTCTTTTTGTTTCCTTTTTGATGTTGAAATTGATGATAAGGATATGACGCAAAGAACAGAGGATATGGGTCCCACATTCGATTTCTTACATATCTAAAACTTCCAATCATGTGGGGCCACGTATATTCTACTTTGAAAAGCTTAGTTCGATAATCATGTTATGTTAGGTGACCGCATTTTTGCCACCTGGGACAAGTTACCTTGTTCCCAGCCGATCACGTCTCCGAATTCGAAGCCTGAAGACAAATGAGAAGAAAAAAAGAAAAAAGTCACGTTTTTTTTTTCTTTCCAAAAAAGAAATTGAAAGGAAAATGGTTTACCTTTTTTTTTTTTTCCTTTTCCTTTTGGATTTTAAAAAAATACAAATTGATATTAAAAAAAAAATTTAATATTGATATTGTATCAATTTAAAAAAAAAAATTGTATGTATTAATCGATATCATTAATAACAATACGATATCAATAATCAATAAATTTATAATGTTAATAGTTGAGGAGTTTTTTTGTTTTGTTTTATATATGGATTTTTTTTTTATTTTTTTTTATCAAAATGTGATATTCATTTTTTTAATTATTATCATGTCTCAATGGTGTGAAACATGATAATGGCTGATCATGCAAAACTTTTCAGATGTTTGATTCAATTTGAAGGGATGGGCCAAGAAATGGCAAATGGTCTGTCTGTTTTCTCCTCTACTGATTTTTTTTTTTTATAAAAATATATATATAATAATGTTCAATTTTTATGGTATGGATGACTTTCTTGATTCATAATAAATTGGTTTAATTCTGAATTTAGTCTTCATAGCACTTTAATTTTCCAAACTCTCTCTACTTTTTTTTTCTTCTTGCTTTTAGAAAAGCTCACATGAAACTGAGATGTAAGTAATTTTGATACTTATAAATGTTGATATGGAATTTCAAAGAGAAATTCAGATAAACTCAATCCTTGCATCCTCTTTAATCTTTATTTTAGGGTCAAATCCTAGTTAATTGGATTTAGAATAAAAAGGTCAAACTATACCAAAAAGTTTGGCAAATTTAAAGCCAACTCGAAATCAGGAACAATGAAATTTGTGCAGTCACATGGGTTTGTTGAATTTTAACCCTTCAAACTTTCAAGATCAAGCCAGTCGTCAACAACATAGGAATTAAATCAATTATTAAATTTTGAATTCGTCTTTTTATATATTTATAGTAAATTTTTTTAATTTTATAAACAAAATTAAAAAATTATCATATATTTTATTTTTTAAAATTATTTTTAAATATATATTATTTTATTAATCTCATTTATAAAATTTAAAAATTCAAAACTTATCTTTTTTTTTTTTTAGAAAGCTACTATCCTCCTTCTGCTGTATGTGTGTTGAACTAAATTCTAAAAAATAGAAGGACAAAAAAAAAAAAACAGAGCCTAGAGGTTTCAATAGACCACATGTTATTGGTTGAATTGAGTTTTATGATTATCCAAAAAGAAAAAAGAAAAGTTATGCCTGAAATATTTATCTACAAATCAGTGGTTTATTTATTCATATATATTATTTATTACATATAATATGATAATTTTATATATTATCTACTACGTACAGATATATACAATGAGATAATAATAATATATTATACTTACATTATTGTTTATATTATATATTTTAAAATATCTTTAATGAATATTATATTATATAAAACTTTTGGGTGGGCTTGGAGTTATATATCATGCTTACCTCGGCCAGAGTTTCAATTTTATTAGAGTGGGGCCAGGCATGGACACCCGTAACGTAACTAATCCATTTCACGCTTTTGTCCCAAGTTTTTTGTTTTTTGTTTTTGTTCAGAAAAAAGTTTAGGCGTAATTGTTTCAAACACCAAAGCTTAAAGACTAGACATTGATGTAAAAGTGTAAACCTACTATATTATGATACTATGTTTAGACTTAGAGTTAGACCCCCAAAAAACATTTATGTATTTGCAATTACCAAATGATAGCATGGATTTTAATTTCAGCTGCAGGCAGCTATATATATATATATATATATATATATATATATATATAAATATCCTTCCATAAAAAAAAGTCTTGGAGTGAAACCCTTTTTCAACCAGTGACTGTTAAAAAAGTTTTATGGATGGATCAAAATAGTTCAACCAAGCATTAATCATTAAGAGGCTTTGAAATCTGGATCAGAAGATGAGGATATAGGAGAGGAGAGGAGGAAACTTGGCTGTTATATGATGGATTGATGGTGAACTCCAAATTAATAATGTTCAGGTTTTGATGGTTCTTCTTCTCTACACCAATATTGCACAACAATAAAATATTTTCTTTTAATGGAGAATTTAAGACAATGGAACTTTGGAATGGTTTTTTTTTTTTTATTCATTCAAATAAGTAGGCTAGCCTGCTACAATATAACAAACGCTAAAATAGTAGCAAACTATTGGAACCACAATTCCCAGCATATTTTCCTTTAAGTTCCAATAAAGCTTGCACAATTAATCTATTTACACTGTTACCAGCAATCAAAGCCTTCCTTTATAGTCTCTTTTCCCCCAATTAAGCTTACTAGTCCAAATTCCAATCTGCCTGACGAGTGCCTGTTGATGTTATCAGAAATACTATCTCAACAACTGATTCTTTGCCTAAAAATATATATATATATATATCATGATCCAAACTAAAATGGCATGTCTCGGAATATGATTGAAACCATAAAACCTTATTATGGCATTGCACCTTCCCTACTCCCTAGCTTATGTCTCGTCACATCCCCAAGTTCTAACCGCATTATACTTATGAGTGAGTTGATACATATTGAAGGGATGAAAGGAGTGGTACAACATATATAGTACTAACTATTGATTAAATAGGTGGCTTAACTTAACCATGAAGCTATATAATGGAGACTACTCTTAAATTAATTTGTTTAAATATGGCCAGCACAAGTTATTAACTATTTTGCTTTCCTTTCCTAAAACAGACAAACTCTAGGCATTGACATATACATCCCCCAATTAAAATTTTGGTTAAAGAGTTTGATTTTCTCTCTTAAACAGAATTAATTCTAAACCTAACTCTTAAAAACATGTCAAGTTATCCACACTTTCCTGATGAATCATCTGCTTTGAAGTTGAACCCAAAAAAAAAAACCAATGATCAAGCTTTTTATCCCTTCTTCCTATATAACTGTTGTTTTCATTAGTTTGATCTAGTTCCTTTTAAAAAAATTATCTTTATTACTTTACTTATTATTAGTATATTTTAAATTTTATATAGTTGCAAACCCTTTTTCATTAAAATTTTTCAAGGTAGTTTTTTTTTTTTTTATTTAAATAATCAAAGCAATAAATTCAAAAATAAAATTAATTGAAAGTTGAAATTTTTTGTTAAATTGTTTTTTAATTAAGATACATATTGAATGATTGTGACAAATGATTTGGTAACACTACTTGAATAATTGTCCTTTATCATCCATAATCAAAATTATAATAATGGAAGTTGGGACCAATTAAATTCGTCGGATCGGACCTGTTAGCACTCGACTGCGACACGCTAGCAGCACAAGAACTGGCAATTCGTATATTCGTATCGTGTTTGTATATTTTGTCATGTCATAATCGTATTTAATATAATTTATATTTATATAAATTTTGAAAAGTTAATAATTCGTATTAAATAAATTTTGAGATATTCGTGTATTCTTGTGTCTTGTTCGTGTTATTTTTTCGTATCATATTTTTAATTATTTTTTTCGTATCGTGTAATCGTGTCGTATCTAGTATTACCACGTACAATTGCACAAGGCAGTGCAGTGGTCACGTTAACTGTCCCATAATAATGTCTTACCAAGCCGGGCCTAAATATTGCAATAGTTTAAGCCCACGACGACCCCAGTCCAGAATTGAGCTTTGAAGATTAAAAAAATTTAGTACATCAAAAATTTCAGCTATACATAATAACCTATTTTTCTCATATTCTACAATACATTATAGTAATGTGAAATATACAAAATTTGGAGATGAATAAATAGTTTATCTTTTAAAAAATATATATATGAGTAGGTATTTTTCATATTTCATCTGGGTTTCATTTTTTTTTCTGAACGATCTTAAAAACATATTTTTTTGCATCGGTTTTATGCATTCAAAAGGTTTATTTTTGAAGTGTCCTTTACTAGCATTGAACGTGTATTAAAAGAAAAAAGAGCTATTTTCCTTATAAATTGAGCTAACTCCTTTGAGGTTTTTATTGTATTAATCTCCATATATCCATTCCAATATGGACTAAAAATATGAGATTGAGAGAGTATATGGAAAGGTGAATGGATGGCAAGCTTTTTGAATTTTGATTCATAGAAAACAAATAATATAACGTAGTTTGATGTATTTAATTACTGTGAAGTATGAGATAACTTGTTTAACCATGCAAATAATTAAGCCTTGAGAACCGCATCAATACATTAATTGTGACAAATGATTTTAGTGTCTGGAAAAATGCTATAAGCAATCGGCAATATCATTTACCATCAATAATCAAAATTATCCAGACGCTTGTCTTTAATGTCTAAGGTTTTGTTTAGCATTGTTTTTGAAACAGCTTTTGAGGTCAAAAATTATTTTTCACCGCAAACGCATGCTAAAAAAATAAGAAAAATTAGCTTTTGCTGTTAAAATCATGGTTTGAAAAGCCAAATCAAAAAACCAAAAAATATAGCTTTTGAGCTTTAAAAGCTGATTTTTTTGGATAAAATGATTTTATTATCTCACATTTCTACATTTTATTATTTTAAACATATTTTTTTTGACATTTCAACTTCTCACAACACTTTTTCACAACAATGCTAAACACTTGAAGGTTTTTAAACCACAGTTTTTTACCGTACTTTTTAAACACACTTTTTTCAACCAAAACTTTTTTCAACTCAAGCTTTTTCCAACAACAATACTAAACTAGCCCTAAATCCATTACAGTTGCAGGCTTGCAGTCATGGTTAGAGACCAATTTCGGATTAGGCCTGTCAACCGTTTAAGGACTAGTTTAGCATTGTTGTTGCAAAAAGCTTAGGTTGAAAAAAAAAATGTTTAAAAAGTATGGTGAAAAACTTTTAAGCGTTTAGCATTATTGTAAAAAAATATTGTGGGAATTGAAATGTCAAAAAAAGATATGTTTGAAATAATAAAAGTGTAGAGATGTAAGGATAATAAAATCATTTTATCCAAAAACCAGCTTTTAAAGCTCAAAAACTATATTTTTGGCTTTTTAGTTTGGCTTTTCAAATCATGATTTCAACAGCAAAAGTCATTTTTTTTTATCTGTTTAGTATTATGTTTACGGTGAAAAATAATTTTTGATCTAAAAAACTGTGTCAGAAACAACACTAAACAAAACCTACGAGTGCAACCGAGAGATGCTAAGAACACAAGGAACCAGCCATGTGCCCCTGATTGATTAGTTGCAGCAGTTCCACAACCGGACTTGACATGAATTTCATGATTTCCAAAATCTCTTGAAATGTTTTTCATGAGGATTGAATCCTGCATATTGACAAACAAAAATGAACTTTTCTGTCAACTAAACTATAGTCATTGTAGATTGCAATATTGAATTAACGACTAACCAGCTCGGGCATAAGGCTCAACTAAGGCCCAAAGTTGTGCTACTTAATGTTAAACTCGTAGCTGAACCTTGTTTATTGCCATTAATTTGTTGCCTTTAACCTTTTTTGCATTTCTGGAAAGCAATATTGAATTCTGAATGGTATAAAATAGGAGATAACTGATTTAAGGCTTTGGAACAGTCTTGCTGCTTTACAAAAAAAAAAAAAAAAAGGCTCTAATTGTTAAAGATTCTGTAGTATAAGGTCACTTTTAGTTAAACTAAAGTCATGAATTGTGTTTGGTAATGCATGTAATAACCAATTTTCGTCCGGGTCGGATTCGAATCCGACCCGGACCAAGTGCGAACCGGGCCTGCTATTCAGCAGGCCCAATTTGCTGTCCAGGCCCAATCTGCTGTCTAGGCCCAATTTCGGGCCCATACGCCTGACCCAATAAACCAAACCCAACCACTGGCCCAATTTCGGGCCCATTTCATCCTAGCCCAACCTAACCCCTCTGCTGAAACCCTAGCCGCCTCCCCCTTTTCCCTGCCACCAGCCTCCCCACACTCTAGCCTCTGCCACCCTGACAAACTTTCCCACACGCCACCCACCTGCCACACGCCACCCACCTACCACAGCCACCCACACACGGCAGCCCCCCCCACACGCAACCAACCCCTCCATAAAAACCCCCAGACAGGAAAAAAAAAGGAGGGGAGGAGACCCCGGATTCGGATCCCCCCAGACTCGAACCCCCCAAAAAGACCAAAGGAGGCCGAAGCCTCAGGCAAGGAGGAGGGGAGGGAGGTCCCCAGATTTGAAGAAAAACCAGGTGATTTTACGAAGATCAAGTCCGACATTTTAATTTTTCGGATTCTCGATATTTTTGGTATGATTTCAATTTCTTTATTTATTACTATTTTTGTTTATTTATTTTTGCTCACTATTCGACGTATTTTTATTATTCGGTTTCGATTTTAAAAAAATTATTAAAAGCATTTTAAATTTAAAAAAAAAAGGATTTTAATAAATGCGAATAACCGACGACGGAATTCGAAGGACGTCACGGTAGTGATTCCTAAGATATCTTGAGGTGCGAGAATTTCGTTAAATATCACCACGAGTGGTGGGAGTATTTAGCGATATGCTCGATACTAAAATGCATAAAAAATGAAATAATAAAATTAAAAATAAATAAATAGAGAATGTTTATTGCGCTCGATATTTTGCCATGCTCGTGTTTTTAATATTACGATTCGCATGTTTAATTTTATAGTTATATGTTAAGCCGTATGCATCCGATATTTAAATATTTGCATCATACGCATTTGAATAAAAATGGATGTAAATTGCCGACGACGGAATTCGAAAGATATCACGGTTGTGATTCTTGAGATGTCTTGAGGTGAGAAGATCTCGTTAAATATCACCGAGAGTGTCGGGAATATTTAATGAGTATTTTCGATAATAAATTTGTGTTCACTTTCGTTTTCAAAAAATAATAATAATCCAAAAAAAAAATTTCAAAAAATAATAAACATGTTTTTTTAAAATAAAATAAAAATGAAAATAAAAGAGAATTAGTTTTAAACACCAGTTAAATCCATTAAACCGAGATTTAAGATAACACGTGACCAAGTGGTACCGTTTATTAAACGGGCGTTGCGGGGGTGCTAATCCTTCCCCGCACGTAACCGACTCCCGAACCCAATTATGTTTTTCTCTCTGGTTCAAAGCGCGGACTTCGAAATTGGTTTTACAAAATGTTTTAATTAATTTTAAAATACTTTTCTAAAACCGGTTTTAATAGGTGGCCAATCACACCTTGCAAAAAAAGATTGGTGGCGACTCCATTTTTTTGTGTTTTCATGAAATCCGTCGTAGCGGTCCGAAAAAATGGTTATGACGGCTTGGCGACTCCGCTGGGGACCCTTTGAGAGTCGAGCCACAAATTGATCATGTGTTATTTTAAAATCTCGAATTAATGGATTTAATCGTTATTTAATTTTAATTCTCTTTACTTTCTTTCTTTCTTTATTTTTATTTTGCTTGCAATTACACTTTGATATTCGTTAAATCCTGATTCATATTTTTTTTTATGTCGTTTATTTTTTTTTAAAATCGTGGAATGTTTAGAATAAAGAGTCGTAGACAAATAGTCGAAGGTTTGCTTGTTCCTTCTCACACACGAGCACATACATTTCATACATAAGCTCTATACCCGAGCTTTATCCCTTTAGGTGAAAGTAAAGTACCTACGCTCTCGTGAGGCAATAACCTCCGCATGGGCTAGCGAAACACTTTCGGAGTAATAAATTACCTACGCTTTCGTGAGGCAATAACCTCCGCATAAGCCTGGAAAATATACTCCAACAAATTGAACCCGTTTTAAATCGGGATGCCTTACTAGCCTTCACGGGCGACAGTAAGGAGCAATTTGGAGCCTTTTAGAACCTAACTCAACCTCATGTAGTGAACTTGAGTCGAGCCATATCGAATTTCCGATCGGATATCCTCGAAATTTGGAAGGAACATGGTGATCTTTCGCTATTTGTTTACACTCCGAACAAGAACTGTAAATCGGGTAATGATGAACGCACATCGTGCTACCCGCAATAAGTTTCATTTTTCGCTCCGACGGCACCGTGATTCTTGAATAAGTTGATACTGTCAGAGCAAATGTTCATTAACTTTTTGAGTTTGTAAATATGAAAATTTTTCTTTTCGTACATCTCGTACATTTCATGCATTGATGCACTTGTAAATAAAGCATTTACATTTATAATTGTATTTTTGATTTCACGGTGATAATAATCTCATTTGATAAACCGCATAGACACTTGTTGTTGATTAAATAAGAATTGCAAACCGGTAGTGTTGAATAAATACTCGGACATTTGTGCCATAATAAGACCCACTACCACAAAAGTTTTCGATAGAAATTGATTTGTGAAAATAATATTTTGATTATTTTTTTTTTTTTTACGAAAAAAAAAGAAAACATTTTTCAAAAACAAAAAAACAAAAAAATTTGGCGGATTGAATTTGGAGATCAAAGTTTGTGCAATAAAATTGTTGAAATGATCAAGTTCAGTCCAAATCATGAATAGTTTTCTGTATATATTCGTGCGTTAATTTGTTTACTCTTTAGACAAATCAAAATTAGCATCATTTTGCACTCATGACATGCATGGTCATTCATTGTAGAATACATTAGTGACATCCATGATCATTCTCTGTATATACCAGTACATCATTTTATTTATTCTGCACATGCATCATATCGACATCGTGATTGCATTCATTACAATAAGGTCTTGCATTCGTGACATACATGGTCACTCATTGTACATACTCATGCATTAATTTGTTTATTTCTTTACATGCATCATATGGGCATCGTGTTACATTCACGGCATTCATAGCTCATGCATCATGAAGCACACTTGAGAGGAATAAAAAAGAAGTCAGTTTAGCTTTGCAAGGATTTCTCTTCAAAATCAGAGGTATAAGAATCACTGCATACCTCTATGACACAGGCCGGAACCATGGAGGACAAACAAAATAGACTGGATAGAGTGGAAAGAGCACAGAGAGAATTACAAGAACAGTTAGCCAGATCTCAGCAAGAAATACGAGAACAGATAGCAAAATCTCGAGAGGAGTCACGCGAGCAAATAGACAAGATGATTGAAATGATGACTAGACTGACCCGAGGAAAATGGGTTGCTGAAGAATCGATCATAAGGGGAGAACCTCGACCTCGAGTAAATGACAACGAAGATCCGATTTACCTAGCGAGTCAACAAGGCCAAGGACAATTTCAAGTGAACTCGGAATTTCACCACTCAGACTCAGTTGTCATTCCAAACCAAGATGGTTCACCAGAACAAGAAAAGCTGAAAAAACGTGTGGCAAAGCAAGTGGAAGACAAAGAGGTGCAACAGAAGTATGATCTGTTTGAAAGGAGACTCAAAGCCATAGAAGGAATAGATGTTTTCGGGAATACGGATCCAAATGAGCTCAGCTTGGTCCCGGATTTGTTGATTCCGCCAAAATTCAAGGTCCCTCAATTTGAAAAGTATGACGGATCGAAATGTCCATCAATCCACATCATGATGTTTTGTCGGAGAATGGCTGGCTACACCACCAATGACAAGCTGTTAATCCACTGCTTCCAAGACAGTCTAACAGGGCCAGCTGCAAGATGGTATAATCAGTTAGATCGGGACCATATCCGTTCTTGGAAAGATTTGGCAAAATCTTTCAAGACTCAATATAAGCACATGATCGACATGGCACCAGATAGGTTGACCTTACAAAATATGGAGAAAGAGGCCACTGAGAGCTTCAAAGAATATGCTCAGAGGTGGATGGACATGGCCACCCAAGTACGACCGGCTCTGACTCAAAAGGAAATTACTGTCCTTTTTGTGAGTACACTGCACGCTCTGTACTATGATAGACTCGTTGGGAATGCCACAAAGAATTTTGCAGATATGGTGGCCTCAGGAGAGATGATTGAGAATGCTATCAAGAACGGAAAACTCGAAGGAAATGAGACATCCAATGCCGAGGGTAACGAGACACCTGAAAGGAAGGAGGAGCATGTCCAGGCTATGGGAGAATTCACTCCGTATCCCCGGGTCTCTCCATATCAATCGTGTTACTCTACCAATGTCCTTGCAACTATGCCAGCCCTTGCAACTAGGCATGCTTCCCAGAAACGACCGAGGGGCAACCAAGAGAAATTTTCAGTCCCAATCTCTGACCTGTTGCAATTACTAATAAGGAACCGATATCTCACCCCTGTGCCTTTGAAAACAGCTCCAAATCCATCAGCACGGAGTTATGACCCGAACAGCAAGTGTGAGTATCACATGGGGGCAATTGGACATTCAACTGAAAGATGCAGACAACTGAAGGAAAAGATTGAAGGTCTTGTCCATGATGGCATTTTGACTCCAGAGCTAGTCGAACAGTGGAAATCCGCATTGCCATAAATCGGTTCCTTCGCCACGGGTTTGGAAGATAAGAATGGTTACCTTTAAAAGCATGTCGGCAAGTATTGAGGAATATGCATGTAGTTCTATGCCTCATCATGAAAGCACTTGTCTTATGCTGGCATCCACATGAAATAAATAAATTTTGAATTTCCAAAGGCTTGTGTTTATTGGGTTTTAATTTGGATTTGCAAAAATAAACATTAAAGAAATTCTTGATTTTGAAGAACGCGTTCTTAAAAGAAAAAAAATCTTTCCTCACATTAAGAAATGATGGGAGTCTCGAGATTATTGATGATCATTGTTAGAAATGACCCAACACCCTTTCCCCTATCTTTCGGACTTGTCTATGCTTGAATCCTTTGAGTTTGAAACAATCAATGCTTCCAGGAATATATTGTTGAATTTCAGAAACCATAGTCACTGCAATAAGAAAAATGCAGATCCTAGTTTAGGTTATGAGCAATGGAACAAACTTTTTGAAAAAAAAAATCCGAGCTTTTTGGTGTCTCAAACAAGTGAAACCTCCTTCAAGAATCTAGATCATGGTAAATTGATGTGTGTCAAGGTTATGCCAAAACCATTCACATCCCTTTCCGTAACCACTAAACAAGAGTTGCCCAGACGGCACTTCATGATTAACGTCTCGGGTAACAATGATTAAACCTGATTTTCTCTTGTTCCTAGAAAAAAGCTGTTTTCGAGCCATATTCTTTCTTGTCCCTTCGGAGAGCAAAAAGACTCGAGGTGTTCCTCGTTATGATACGAAGTCTCATTTGTATGACCAATCAAATGGTGCATCATTTGTAGATACGAAAGACGCGTGGTGGATAAAGATGGAGTAATTTTCGGAGCATGCATAAAAAAAATGAAAAAATGAAAAAAAAAAGAAAAGAAAAAAAGAAAAAAGAAAAATGAGTGTGACATCATGCATTTATGAAATTCAAGACGGTTTCAAGAAAGAAAAAAAAAACCTTTTCATTATTTTCCTCTAAGGAATGACTCTTCGATTTACGTGCTTGTGTTCGAGATGAAAAATGGCCATCTTTCATCATCCTCTCACAAAATAGAAAATATCCTTTTGCTACCCCTTTTGAGCCTAGTGAATACTTTTGTTCTTTCAACCCCGATCAAGGATCACCCTCCACACTAGGGGGGCAAATTCGAGGAAGGATCTTTTCAAAAGTCACGGATAGTGAAGTCTTGGTTCAAAAACGAAAAAGAATGTCGTGAATCAAAGAGAAATCTGAGCTTCCAAATGACTACGGGCTCACCTTGTCAAAATAGAGATGCAAAAAAAAAAGGAGATAAAAAGAAAGATGAAAGCAAAAATAGAAAAGGAAGAAAAGAACGGATGAAAATCATCGAATAAAGAGAAAAGCTCAGAAAAGACAAGTGTTTCAAAGAGAATCCTCCTCATGAAATGATCCTTGATTTGATCACCTTAAACACATGTTTGGGCCTATCTATCTTTCTTTCAGTACCTCGAACCTCGGCCTACATTACGTACCTGGAAAAGACCATTTCGATCGAGCATGGTCATTTAAATTGATGAGTCTATTCTTAGAGAAATGCATGAGACTTCGGTCTCCTTTCTGGTTAAAAATCTTTTTTGGATAAGTCTTGATTTCTTGAATGCATGGTGAAACATTTAATAAAAAAAAATGAAAAAAAATGAAAAAAATGGAAAGAAGGAGACTCTAGGGTGAAAACCCGACATGGGCAGTCTAGAGTAAAATGGGAGAATTTCGGTGCTGCTTATGGTATTGTCGAGGCCATAACAAAAGAAGAGGTCATTTTCAAGAAGTTAAGAAACATCTGGGAATTCCAAAATATCCCAAAACTGTCAACTATCGTTCGGAGGGTTGACTTTAAAAACTGAGACCGTTTTCCTTTCCAGAATTAATTTTCCAGTTTCAACATCCCAGCTGATCTTGACGTTTGTCAAAACGCCATAATTTGGAAACTAAAAGAAGGTTGAATTTGTTTGAGTCCAAAAAATCATGTTCTATAAAATATGTTCCATTTGTGAGTCTAGAAAGGATATGCATTTTTTTCCTGTTGCGAAGTCTCCTTGGATCAACCAAAATCTTGTGGTACCAAGCCTTCCGACTCAATTTGAAAAACCCGAATTGACACTGAGAAAAACTTCTAACAATGATCATCAATTTTCAAGAGATGTGGATATCACAATATCAGACGATGACATTTTTAGCTCAAAAGTTTTCAGTAAATAAGCAAACATTTTTCAAAAAAAGAAGCAAGCAAAAGCAGATAAATGAAAATATTTTTGGAAGAAACCATTTTCGATGTTGGCATAAGACGAAGGTTCTTTTGGCCCAGAGGCATGGAACTATTGAGGTAGAAGAAATGAACACTCGGATTCCAGTTGATGTTGAAAAACTATCGGGGCAAAGGGATAGTTCCAAAGTGAAGAAAAATGTTGATCTCTTACGAGGCATGAGCGTTTCAGGATACACTCTGTTTCGAAGAGGAAAAACAATTTGGAAAAGCTAAACCAAGATCAGAAAAAAAAATTGGGGGCATTCGCATCATTCATGAACATTCGCATATTTATTAAGTTTTGCATCTACATCGTGTCGTAAAATGTGTACAGTATCCGAAGGTATTTGCACATGCATCATCAGGGGCATACGCATTGACATCGCATGACATTCACATTTCATACATGGCATTGATTATTTGAAATTTTGACATTTGAATTCGAACATTCAGTGAGATTTTCTTCCAAGATATGATCTTCAGGTATGATTACCAAGACCTCCGGGCAGCTCTTTTAAAACCTCCGGGTTTCCTCTTTTAAGTCCTCCGGGCACAGGAAAAGCAATTTAATTTTCAAAGTTGTGGAGCCTCTGATTAGAGGAGCAATTTATTTTCAAAGTTGTGGAGCCTCTGATTAGAGGAGCAATTTATTTTTCAAAGTGATAGAAAAGAAAAAAAGAACTCCGGGCACCTCTTTCAAAAAAACCTCCGGGTTATCTCTTTTAAGTCCTCCGGGCACAGGAAAAGAATTTATTTTCAAAGTTGTGGAGCCTCTGATGAGAGGAGCAATTTATTTTCAAAGTTGTAGAGCCTCTGATTAGAGGAGCAATTTATTTTTCAAAGTGATAGAAAAGAAAAAAAGAACTCCGGGCACCTCTTTCAAAAAAACCTCCGGGTTATCTCTTTTAAGTCCTCCGGGCACAGGAAAAGAATTTATTTTCAAAGTTGTGGAGCCTCTGATGAGAGGAGCAATTTATTTTCAAAGTTGTAGAGCCTCTGATTAGAGGAGCAATTTATTTTTCGAAGTGATAGAAAATTAGAAAAAAGACCTCCGGGCACCTGTTCTAAGACCTCCAGGCATTTCTCTTTTAAGTCCTCCGGGCACAACAAAAAAGGAAAATTAGAAAGAAAGAAGACCTCCGGGCTTCTATTTTAAGACCTCCGAGCAATTGTTTCAAGACCTCCGGGCACTATTCTCGAAAAACATGGATAAGACCTTCGGGCACCATTTTCAAAGAAAAGACATTTTTAAAGACCTCCGGGCACCTGTTTCAAGACCTCCGGGCACTATTCTCGAAAATCATGGATAAGACCTCCGGGCACCATTTTCAAAGAAAAGACGTTTTTCAGACCTCCGGGCATTATTCAAAAAAAATCATGGATAAGACCTCCAGGCGCTATTTTCAAAATGACATTTTTCAAAACCTTCGGGTACCATTTTCAATTCTTGCGAAGTCAAACTCAAAGGTCGAGCCTCGGTATGATTAGTCGAGTGGCGATATCCGAAGAATCTGACAAGGAATTTCAAAACTGAACGAGAAAGAGATGTGATATCAAGAATTAGTCTTCACTTTTGTAAGACTAAGGTAGTAAGTGAGGTGATGATCTAAGTTGTGTTCAAGCTCATTGTCAAAAAAAAAAAAAATTCAAAGTTCATTTTTAAATTTTCAAAGTTGTGGAGCCTCTGATGAGAGGAGCAATTTATTTTCAAAGTTGTGGAGCCTCTGATGAGAGGAGCAGTGGAGCCTCTGATTAGAGGAGCAATTTATTTTCAAAGTTGTGGAGCCTCTGATGAGAGGAGCAATTTATTTTCAAAGTGGTGGAGCCTCTGATGAGAGAAGCAATTTATTTTTTCAAAGTCGTGGAGCCTCTGATGAGAGGAGCAATTTATTTTTAAAGTGACGGAGCCTCTGATGAGAAGAGCAATTTAAATTTCAAAGTCGTAGAGCCTCTGATTAGAGGAGCAATTTATTTTCCAAGTGATGGAGCCTCTGATTAGAGGAGCAATTTATTTTCAAAGTCGTGGAGCCTCTGATTAGAGGAGCAATTTATTTTCAAAGTTGTGGAGCCTCTGATGAGAGGAGCAATTTATTTTCAAAGTGGTGGAGCCTCTGATGAGAGGAGCAATTTATTTTTCCAAAGTCGTGGAGCCTCTGATGAGAGGAGCAATTTATTTTTAAAGTGACGGAGCCTCTGATGAGAGGAGCAATTTAAATTTCAAAGTCGTAGAGCCTCTGATTAGAGGAGCAATTTATTTTCCAAATGATAGAGCCTCACTAAAAATGGATCTCAATAACCGGACAAAATTGGTTATACTGTCTTTGCCCTATTCCTGATTCTCAGCAATGTGCAAAGAGGGGCAGCTGTAATAACCAATTTTCGTCCGGGTCGGATTCGAATCCGACCCGGACCAAGTGCGAACCGGGCCTGCTATTCAGCAGGCCCAATTTGCTGTCCAGGCCCAATCTGCTGTCTAGGCCCAATTTCGGGCCCATACGCCTGACCCAATAAACCAAACCCAACCACTGGCCCAATTTCGGGCCCATTTCATCCTAGCCCAACCTAACCCCTCTGCTGAAACCCTAGCCGCCTCCCCCTTTTCCCTGCCACCAGCCTCCCCACACTCAAGCCTCTGCCACCCTGACAAACTTTCCCACACGCCACCCACCTGCCACACGCCACCCACCTACCACAGCCACCCACACACGGTAGCCCCCCCCACACGCAACCAACCCCTCCATAAAAACCCCCAGACAGGAAAAAAAAAAGGAGGGGAGGAGACCCCGGATTCGGATCCCCCCAGACTCGAACCCCCCAAAAAGACCAAAGGAGGCCGAAGCCTCAGGCAAGGAGGAGGGGAGGGAGGTCCCCAGATTTGAAGAAAAACCAGGTGATTTTACGAAGATCAAGTCCGACATTTTAATTTTTCGGATTCTCGATATTTTTGGTATGATTTCAATTTCTTTATTTATTACTATTTTTGTTTATTTATTTTTGCTCACTATTCGACGTATTTTTATTATTCGGTTTCGATTTTAAAAAAATTATTAAAAGCATTTTAACTTTTAAAAAAAAAAGGATTTTAATAAATGCGAATAACCGACGACGGAATTCGAAGGACGTCACGGTAGTGATTCCTAAGATATCTTGAGGTGCGAGAATTTCGTTAAATATCACCACGAGTGGTGGGAGTATTTAGCGATATGCTCGATACAAAAATGCATAAAAAATGAAATAATAAAATTAAAAATAAATAAATAGAGAATGTTTATTGCGTTCGATATTTTGCCATGCTCGTGTTTTTAATATTACGATTCGCATGTTTAATTTTATAGTTATATGTTAAGCCGTATGCATCCGATATTTAAATATTTGCATCATACGCATTTGAATAAAAATGGATGTAAATTGCCGACGACGGAATTCGAAAGATATCACGGTTGTGATTCTTGAGATGTCTTGAGGTGAGAAGATCTCGTTAAATACCACCGAGAGTGTCGGGAATATTTAATGAGTATTTTCGATAATAAATTTGTGTTCACTTTCGTTTTCAAAAAATAATAATAATCCAAAAAAAAAATTCAAAAAATAATAAACATGTTTTTTTAAAATAAAATAAAAATGAAAATAAAAGAGAATTAGTTTTAAACACCAGTTAAATCCATTAAACCGAGATTTAAGATAACACGTGACCAAGTGGTACCGTTTATTAAACGGGCGTTGCGGGGGTGCTAATCCTTCCCCGCACGTAACCGACTCCCGAACCCAATTATGTTTTTCTCTCTGGTTCAAAGCGCGGACTTCGAAATTGGTTTTACAAAATGTTTTAATTAATTTTAAAATACTTTTCTAAAACCGGTTTTAATAGGTGGCCAATCACACATTGCAAAAAAAGATTGGTGGCGACTCCATTTTTTTGTGTTTTCATGAAATCCGTCGTAGCGGTCCGAAAAAATGGTTATGACAATGCAAATTCTGCTATAAAATACAGAGCATTTTTGCATTCATTTTGAGAACAAGGAAACTTGTAAAACTTCGCACAGCTCATTAAATTTTCTACTCCGATCTTCCGGATTGAAGTATATTTTGTATTGTACTCATTCTTTTCTTTCGACAATAAGCTTTAAATGGATGGGCCATGGATAATCTTTTCTTGTTTTTTGGATAATATGGGCCCATATATAATCTTGAATTCCAAGGAATGACTCCATACTTAAATTCTGATCATTCCAGTCTGCCTTATGACTATCAATGTCTACGTGGATCTGATAATATTGGACACGACACGATTATACGATACGAATATGATACGAAAAAAATAACTAAAACACAAAATAAAACACGACACGACAGGAAAAAAAAGGGCATGACACGAATGCATGAACATGTCAAAATCTATTTAATACAAATTATTAACACGTTAAAATTTATATAAAAATAAAAATTTTAAATACAATTATAACATATAAAAAATATATAAATACGATACAGATACACGAATTGTCATGTCTATGTCTATGTCCCCAGAGGACTTAATTAGCACTGCAGGTGCAGGGTCCATACTCCATTTCCATCAGGTCGTCGTCGTCCCACAAGACCCGATGAACCTTTCTTTCTCTCGTGGGTTACTACTTCCTATTTGCTTGGGCCCTAATGGCCATGGGTATATATGCAAAATGTAATATTTGTTGCCTCTTGATTGATTCTTAATTTTGAAAGCCTCTGCTCACCCAACAAAACAAAACAAAACCAAATCAAATAAATATACAAGGAAACAAAAAATGAGAACATTTTAATCATTCAAAAATGAATTCTAATGCTATGTTTGAAAACATGAATTTGAAAATTTGGATTTGGATTTCATTTGCTATATAAATTGTGAGAATGAAATACATACATTATGTATAAATTAGTTAAGATTCAATATGATCATATATTTGAAAGGTATAAAAACATGAATTTCAAATTCACAAATAGCTATAGGTATTTCAAATTCATCACTAAATAGGCATTCAACAAATCCATGGATTTGAAAAATAATCATCAATGTTACATTTACATATATTTTATTACACTATTTTTGAAATCCAAATCCATCTTTTGAAATCCAAATTTTCAAACGCAACCTAAAGAAAATGTTCCTAATTGTCATCTTCTAAAAAGGAATAATAACATTACATATTGTATTTTACATGGACTTCTGAATTTTACTTGTCTCTATGACATATATTAATTTAATTATTGAAATTATTATTCTCATTTTAGTTATTTATGACTTGATAATTCATATATACGTATTGTATTTCATGTTTTTTTTGTCGATCGTGTAAATGTAAAAACAACACAAATTATTAAATGTATCAAAATTCTTAACAGAAATACTAATTGTATATTAAATCTATTGTATTAACCGTGTTAATCGTATTTAAATGTATTGTATATTGACATTGTGTCAAAATTGTTAGGTGTAATTATCTATAATCATCATCTTTGTACATTTTGAAATAGAGAAAACTTTTAGAATAAACCTCACACCCAATTTTGACATCAACATTCAGCATTTAAATTAAATATAGCTCACCATCACTAAATTACCAATGTATTCTTGGGTGTTGGAACAATTTATCACCCCCAAAAAAAAAAAAGATCAGATCAGATCAGAACAAAAGATGTTGTTTCCTGTTTAATTTCATCCATTTTTTAAAATTCGAAAGACAAAGAGGTTGTTGTTCACTTTTAAGGGGAATCACATGCATGTTGGAACAATAATTAATTGTTCAAATTGAAATATATTAATCAAAGTCATTATCATATGGTTGTAAAATTGGGTCTTAATTTGGACCTAATGTTTGTAGATTAATCAGCAAGCCATTGTTGGATGTTGGATACTTTAAATTCACTCATTTTCCCTTATTGCCTTATATATATAGCCTTGCAATAACTGGCCATTCCTTTCAAATTTAATATAGGTCAGATTAAGAGTTAGCAATAATAGGAGAGTAGAGGAGAGGATCTAGTGGAATGAGGAGTACTGAAGCAGTTGTATTTAAAAGTCTTAACATAAACGTTTTTTAAAAACACTTATCAAAAATATATAAATTTTGCAATAATTTTTTAAAAATCATACTTTTAAAATTTTAAAATACCCTTTAATTTTTATTATATATTTTTTAAATTTTTTTAAGAAATAAATGAATATTTTTCGTTTTCAAATAATGGCATGCAATTTTATGAACAATAAGAGTGATGGCTGCCAATATGGGTTGATTCAATTGGTTGAGTACTGATTATTTTATTAGCGTCTTAGCAAGCATTAAGATTTGAGTCTCACCAGTAATCCCACTTGATGAATAATCTGTAAATATCATTGTGAATTTGACTCTGAAGTGAAATAATACCTCATTTAAACTTTTATATATATAAAAAATAAGAGTGTGTTTGGATGAGGGATTTCAAAGAGTGATTTCATTTCAATCAAGGTTTTTAAAAGTCTAAAAATGAATTTACTTGTTTGGGTAAAAAAAAAATTTCAAAATTTATAAGAAATTTCAAGAGGAAATTTGAGCACTCCAAATCCCCTTATGAAATTTCACCTAAAGAGGTGTTTTTTAAAATTCCTCAAAATTCTCTCACTTTATTTCAAGATGATCCACTATAAAATATAAAACTAAAAAAATAAATTATCATTTTATTTAATTATAATATATATATATATTTATATTTATATTATTAATAATACCTATATATTTTTACGAATCTAATGATACCCATATTGTAGATTTTTTTTATACATATATGTATTTTTATTTTTAATATCATTATTCCTATTTTATAATTCTTTTTTTATTTCATTAAATTCCAACTGCCTAAATTTTTTTCTAAAAAAATTTATCCAAACAAAATAATTATAAATATTAACATTTTTAAATAATATACTTTTAAATACTTTTATTTTAAATTTCTTCGTAATTTTAAAATTTCTCGTTAGAGTGACGGCTGCCTAACCTTGTTTGGTTATTCCATATCGTAATTAAGTAGTAGAGCATTGCCACGTTGAAAAGGCATCCAAATTCAATAGTTAGAGTTTCTGATTATTGTGGGTTTTGTTGTGCACTGTCATGCAAATGAGAGAGAGAGAGAGCAATATTGTTTACGTAAAAGACTCGTAATCTGATTCGATTCAATTCAGTCAAACAGAAAGCTAAAGATTTGATGAGCCAAAGTGAATTAATTTGACACTTTCCCAAGTCGGTGTGTTTGGTAACTAGACAAGGGGGTCCCTACAATTGTATGGTCAAATATGCTTTTGCTGCTATATCTATACTTCTTGAAACACCAAGATGAATAATTCAAATGAGAAAAGATTGCATATCAAAAACTAAAATTCTTCTATGAAAGTTTCAAAAGATTAGATTGATGGATCCGTCCATGCACATGAAAAAGATGGAAAGTTGTCGTAGATGCTCAATTAAAAAATAATGGTCCCTAATCAAGATTATCTTTTTGACAATAAAGGAAAAGCAAATTATAATTATAATTACCATGAAATAGTATGTGTGAGTGATAAACCGACAACTAATGAAATAAATATATGAATTCTATTAATGAGTATTTTTAAAATATTTTTTAAAATTAATTAATATATTATTTATAATAATAATTAATATTGTATTAGATGCAATCGTTTATAATTTTATTTATTATTTTTAATATATTAAATAAAAATATTATTATATATAATAATTTTAAAAAATATCTAAAACACTATGGCAAAATTTTAAATAAATAATAAGAAGAAAGAATATGATACGCAGTCAACATTTATTTTATAAAAAAGTTTAATCTGAAAAAAAAATTACAGATATTAAAATTTAAATTTAAAATTTATTAAATATTATATTTTAAAATAATTGTATAAACTAACTTAATTAAACACGTCTTTCACCAACAATTTGTTGGATTATTCGCAAGAGAGAGAGACCAAGTCAGCATGTGGTTTTATATATATCATCTTCAAAAGAAAAAAAGAAAAGAAAGAAAGAGTAGTAGCGCCAATGAAGCAAGCTGTAAAACGCGTTTTCGCGTCCCCCACTTTAAAGCAAGCAAAAGATATACCCACTCTTTAATTAGAGAGTAAAGCAAGCCTTTACTGCTTCTGAAAAAGAAGCCATGATGCTACAACAATTCATGTCTCCTATATATTATTATATTCTTAGAAATTTGTGTTATTTTAGTTTTTCACAGATATATAATATATAGATTTTTGTTAACAAATATCTTAATGTTATTTTTTAAAATTAGATATAATAATTTTTTTTATTTAATACATTAAAAATAATAAATATAATTGTTAATTTTTATAATTAATAAAATATTATTATTATAAATAATATATTAATTAATTTTGACAAACAAAACCCATAATATATTACTGCAAAAGGATTCCTTTTATTGTGGCAAATGGCAATTAATGGGTGGTCAAATATTTCACTGCAAAAATCAGTACTATTAATTTACGTACATAAAACTAATAAGGTAATTATAATTTTAGTCTTAAAATATACACATTTTTTTATATTAATTTTAAAATTTTTACTTATAAATATTTAATCTTAAAAGTTATTAATGTGTTAAAAGAGAGTCTTTTGTCACTCTTCGAACAAAAATGCTAACTGAAAGTTTATATAAAAAATTTATGTGGCATATATTGAATCGCATGTGAAGCTTACGTAGCGTTTCATTAATTTGTAAAAATATTATAAAAATTATTTGTCAAAAAAAAAAATTAGTTTCAAATAAAAGATAAAAAAACTCTACTTCATTTCATTAAAGACTGTTGGTTTAGTGAGAAAGAGAGAGAAACTGTTAGTTTAATAAGAGAAGAAAAAAGTAAAAAAATGAAGTAGTAATTTTTTAATCTTTATAAAGATTTTTTTTTAAAATAATTTTTTTAATATTTTATAAATTATTGAAATGACATCTACATGTATTCATTATATGCTAGCTAAGTTTTTTATTAGTGTTTCCATTTGAATAATAATTGAAAGACTAATTTTTAACATATTAATAATTTTTAGGATTCAATGTTTACATCTAAAAATTTTAAGACTGAAATAAAAAAAAATTATGTTTTATGACTAAAATTACAATTATCTCCAAAACTAATTGCCTCTGTGTTAACGGGCATTTTAAATTATAGTTTAACGATAATTTAAATACTATTTAAATTTACATTTATTGCACTGTTTTTCAATAAATTTAAGAATAAATAATATATTTTTTAAAATATAATATTAATCAATGTCATTAGACATTAATTAATATTTTCTAAACTAATTTTATCTTTGTATTTTAGATTTTTCCTTCATATTATGACAATAGCTATAGCGAACGGAGATAATTGCTATTAATTATTTTAATTTGGTTTGTACCAAATTAACAAAACGTGCGGTCCAGATTGGACATGATATTACGTTATAGCCTTCTATAGTATGATAGTGTGTTAAAGTGATCACCGACTACTCTTCTCCAGAATTCTAGATTTTTTTTCAAAATACTCATCTCTAGATTTTTCTTTTCTTAGAGTTATTTTGCCTTATCTCTCTTTCTCTAGATTTTTCTTTCTCTAGAATTGTCTACATTACTCTTTAGATTTCTCTCCAGATTCAGTTTTTTAGTCTTCCCTCTCTAGAATACTCCAACCGACAATGATAAGTCGGTTTAGTAAGGTTATAAATAGAATTTGTGTGTGCTGTGTATGAGTGGTTGTGGTGAGGAAGAAAACAAAGAGTGAATAGTAAAGTGAGAAAGAGTTTGTGTGAGGTTGTCTCCATTGTTAGTTGGTGTTCACACCACTTGTATTTGGTCTTTTCTCATATTAATAAAAGAGTTGTTTTTCGGAAGTTACTGTAGCATCCCGAGATAAAGTTACTGTAGCAAATCGGTACTGTAGCACAAAACTACAATTGGTACCGAGAGTCAGAAATCAACAAAGTGGTATCAGAGCTAGACAGTCAGGGACCGGAGTACGTATATCGGAGAAAGACAGTCTGGGACTGTGAAGATTATTGGTCTGGGACCAAGACGATCGAGGATCGTAGTTCGTGGAGACGTGGAAATTCTGCCGGTACACGGTCAGGGACTGTGAAATTAAGTGAACGAGAATCAAATTTGAGGTAAGTGCAGGGCACTCTCAAGACACTATGGCAGATATTTCTAATTTCGCTAGCAACATCGAGAAGCTCAATGAAAACAATTACAATACGTGGAGCATCCGGATGCAATATTACATGCTCGGGCAAGATTTATGGGATATTGTTAACGGTGAAGCTTCAACACCACCAACTGATGCCGGAGAACTAAGAAAATGGAAGATCAAAGCCGGTAAGGCCATGTACGTGTTATCAGTCACCATTGAGGATGGTTTATTACAACGCATCAAGGATGCAAAGACACCGAAGGAAGCCTGGGACACACTCACAATGCTGTTCGCGAGAAAAAATGATGCTAGGCTCCAACAATTGGAGAATGAACTCCTGTCAATCTCGCAGCAAAATATGTCGGTAAGCGAATATTTCTCTAAAGTTAAAACTCTTTGTGATGAAATTTCAAAATTAGATCCAGAAAATGCCATTACCGAAACGAGGATGAGAAGAATTATCATCCATGGCTTGCGACCTGAATACAACGGGATTGTTACTGCAACCCGTGGTTGGAGCAAAGAACCAACTTTAACTGAGTTGGAAAATATCCTAGCCAATCAAGAGACTTTAGATAAACAAATGTCTAAAGTCTCGATAAAAGATGACGAGAAAGTACTCTTTAGTAATAAAAGAGGCTTTAATAAAAGAAGCAAAGTTGCTACAAAGCCAGGCGTGGAAGAAAATAAATTTCGAAGGCAAGAAACATGGTCAAAGCAAGGGGGAAGGAGCTTTCGGCAAGAGGGAGCCCAGCATGTTCGAGAAAGAGACAAAAATGAAAATAGGTATCGTCGTCAAAACAATCAGTGTTACAACTGTGGAAAATCTGGTCACTTTGCTCGAGACTGTCAGTTTAAGCAAGTCCAAGGCAACGCGGCAACCTCGTCACGAGAAGAGAATAATAGCGAAGAAGAGTGGGATTTTCAAGCATCTATTGCTATTGAAGAATGCGAAGAACTTGCAGCTGCTTGCATCATCGAGTCAGAAGAAGAATGTTCACTCGCATCGGTGAGTAAATTAATCGACTATAATAATGATTGGATAGTTGATTCTGGATGCTCAAATCACATGACTGGAGATAAGGAGAAGTTGACTAATACCTCAACATACAAAGGAGAACGAGTTGTGGTAACTGCAAATAATTCAAGGTTACCTATTACTCACATCGGCCAAACAACTATTGTGCCGCGATTTAGCCCACACCAAATCGAGCTGCAAAACGTATTCCATGTGCCAGGTATGAAGAAAAATCTGCTATCGGTTTCACAACTCACTGCCTCAGGAAATTATGTCGTGTTTGGTCCAAATGATGTGAAAGTATATCCAAACTTAAAGCCAACAAGTACACCAATAATGGAAGGGAAGCGTCTGGAGTCAGTTTACGTTATGTCCGCTCAGACTGCATATGTGGACAAGACAAGAAAGAATGAAACAGCTGACTTGTGGCATGCGAGGCTTGGGCACGTGAGTTACCTCAAGTTAAAGGTAATGATGAAAAAGTCTATGCTCAAAGGTCTTCCTCAATTAGACATTCAAGATGACACAGTATGTGCCGGGTGCCAATATGGGAAAGCTCACCAGTTGCCATACGAGAAGTCAAAGTTTAGAGCTAAGGAGCCTCTCCAGCTAATTCACTCAGACGTGTTTGGGAAGATAAAGCAACCTTCTGTCAGTGGCTGCCAATACATGATAACTTTCATTGATGATTTTTCAAGGTACGTCTGGATTGATTTTATGAAAGAAAAATCAGAGGCACTTACTAAACTTATAGAGTTCAAAGAAAAGATGGAAAAAGAAGTAGGCCGAATGATACAATGCCTACGCACAGATAACGGGGGAGAATACACATCTAAGGAGTTTTCAGAATTCTTACAGGAATGCAAGATACGCCGACAATTGACATGTCCGAACACTCCACAACAAAATGGAGTTGCCGAGAGAAAGAATCGGCATTTGGCTGAGATATGTCGAAGCATGTTACATGCGAAGAATGTGCCACCTCGTTTTTGGGCAGAATGCATGAAGACTGCAGCTCACGTGACTAATAGGCTTCCACAAGCAAGGCTTGGTTTTATCTCACCCTTTGAGAAACTATGGAACATCAAACCCACGGTGAGTCACTTTCGAGTATTTGGTTGCGTATGTTATGTATTTGTACCAGATCATCTACGCAGCAAATTCGACAAAAAGGCAATTCGTTGCATATTTGTGGGATATGACGACCAAAGAAAAGGGTGGAGATGTTGTGATCCAACAAGTGGCAGATGCTATGTATCCAGAAATGTTGTGTTCGATGAAGCTTCGTCATGGTGGTCACCACAAGCAGTTCTGTTGCCAGACTCAAAAGAAATTGAAGAAAAACTTCAAGAAAATATGGAAGAACAAATTGAGCTTGAAAAGACTCAACTAAGTAACGAGTATTCAGAAAAGGCCATTGATGAGGAAAAGTCATTTCGAGAAAATGAGTCCGATGAAAGAGATTTTCAGCCACTTCTGCGCAGGTCATCACGACAACGCAAACCAAATCTTAAGTATGCTAATGTTGCTCTAATTGAAGAAATAGAGCCAACAACTTATGAAGAGGCATCTGAGAAATTGGAATGGAGAAAAGCCATGGAAGAAGAAGTTCAAGCCCTGAAACAAAACGAGACATGGGAGTTGGTGCCAAAACCGAAGAAGATTGAACCCATCTCATGTAAATGGGTTTATAAAATAAAAACTCGACCCGATGGATCGATAGAAAGGTATAAGGCTCGATTGGTGGCTCGCGGATTCTCTCAAAAGTATGGGGTGGACTATGATGAGACCTTTAGTCCGGTTGCAAAGATTACAACAGTACGAGTATTACTTGCCCTTGCAGCAAGCAAATCTTGGAAGTTATGGCAAATGGATGTGAAAAATGCCTTATTGCACGGAGAGCTAGATCGAGAGATTTATATGGAGCAGCCCGAAGGATTCACAAGTAAAGTTCATCCGGATTATGTGTGTAAGTTGAAAAAGGCACTCTACGGATTAAAACAAGCACCGAGAGCATGGTACGGTAAAATTGCCGAATTCCTAATACAAAGTGGTTACTCAGTTGCATCAGCAAATTCGAACTTGTTCGTAAAAGAAAAAGGAGGTAAGTCGGCAATAGTCTTGGTTTACGTGGATGATCTAATCATCACCGGAGACAACGAAGAAGAAATCAAACAAACTAGAAGCAATCTCTCAGTACGTTTTCAAATGAAAGAGCTTGGAGAGCTGAATCACTTTCTTGGGCTAGAAGTAATCCGTACCAAAGAAGGAATATTCTTATGTCAACACAAGTATGCAAAAGATCTTATACACAAATTCAGGATGACTGAGTGCAAGTCGATATCTACGCCTATGGAAGCCAATGCAAGACTCTGTAGTGAAGAAGGCAAAGAATTGGAAGACTCAACAAGTTATAGGCAACTAGTGGGTAGTCTAATCTACCTTACATTAACAAGACCCGACATTGCATTCGCTGTTGGAGTAGCTAGTCGATTCATGGAGAAACCGAGGAAACCTCACTTAGATGCGGTTCGACGAATCTTGAGGTACGTAAAAGGAACTATTAATTTTGGACTTCTATACAAAAAGGGAGTTTCGTGCCAATTGATAGGATATTGTGATGCCGATTATGGTGGAGATCATGATACAAGACGATCAACAACTGGCTACATGTTTAGTCTTGGATCCGGCATAATCTCTTGGTGTAGCAAAAGACAACCTACAGTATCATTGTCAACCACAGAAGCAGAATATAGAGCAGCAGCTATGGCAGCACAAGAAAGCACGTGGTTGATACAGCTGTTAAAGGACCTGCACCAACCGATTGACTCTCCAGTACAACTCTATTGCGATAATCAGTCAGCAATAAGCTTAGCTGAAAATCCAGTCTTTCATGCCAGAACCAAGCACGTAGAAATACATTATCACTTTGTACGTGAAAAAGTACTTCAACGAGATGTTGAACTGAAATACATCAAGACTGAAGAACAAGTAGCTGACTTGTTTACCAAGGGACTTAGCGGTGCAAAATTCGATGAGTTCAGAAGACAACTTGGCATGACTATCAAAGCGAGCATCAAGAAAGAGTAGTCGTTGAGGGGGAGTGTTAAAGTGATCACCGACTACTCTTCTCCAGAATTCTAGATTTTTCTTCAAAATACTCATCTCTAGATTTTTCTTTTCTTAGAGTTATTTTGCCTTATCTCTCTTTCTCTAGATTTTTCTTTCTCTAGAATTGTCTACATTACTCTTTAGATTTCTCTCCAGATTCAGTTTTTTAGTCTTCCCTCTCTAGAATACTCCAACCGACAATGATAAGTCGGTTTAGTAAGGTTATAAATAGAATTTGTGTGTGCTGTGTATGAGTGGTTGTGGTGAGGAAGAAAACAAAGAGTGAATAGTAAAGTGAGAAAGAGTTTGTGTGAGGTTGTCTCCATTGTTAGTTGGTGTTCACACCACTTGTATTTGGTCTTTTCTCATATTAATAAAAGAGTTGTTTTCGGAAGTTACTGTAGCATCCCGAGATAAAGTTACTGTAGCAAATCGGTACTGTAGCACAAAACTACAATTGGTACCGAGAGTCAGAAATCAACAGTAAATTAAGGAAAAAGAATAGAGCAAGTTTTGAAGAAAACAGAAAGAAAAAAAAAATTACAGAGAAGTTGTTGGTGTTAGAGTAAATTGATCATTTTGGAGGTGACGTAAAATACGATATGAATATGATAAATTTAATAATTAAAAAAATAATATAATAAATATGATATTATATATTTAAACATAATTAACATATTTAATATACGTGTTGTATGTATATTTAAAATTTTACATTTAATATAAAAATATAAAATGTTTTATGAATACACGAATTATGATATTTATAATAGAGACATCGGACATGTTAGTGGTTTTTATGTATACATAAAAGGCTTGAAACAGTATAGTTGAAAGCAATTAATGAGGTGTTTAATATTTAGTTTTGGAAAGTAGAAGCTGTGAAGAAGATTGGAAGTTATTTTTTTTTTCTTAAATATTAAAAAATTCTTGAATTGTATCACTTTATTTAGATAAGTCTCTTTATTTTTATTACATCCAAATAAGCTTTCAATCTTTAATTTGCACCCAATTAAGTCTTTAACCTTTAACATATACTCAAATAAGCTTTTAATCTTTAATTTATACCTAAATAAACCTTTAATATAAATTAGACCTACTCATGAGCAAGGCTGCGGCTCGGATTTTTTTTCTATCTTACCCAGGTCCTGCTTGGATCACTATTAAAAAAATAATAAAAAATAAAAAAATTATTTTTATAATTTAATTTAAATAAAAAATAATTTTTTAATGCGTGAATAATGATCTGAGTCGGGTCGGTCAGACCCGGATCACCAAAAATCATATCCAGTCCCAATCCAATATAGGTGGAGCCTATCGGGTCGGGTGGGCTGCCTGGTCCATGAGCAGATCTAACATAAATTAACATTTCATTTGAAATAAGGATTTATTTATGTGCAAATAAAAAAATAAAAATTTATTTAAGTATAATAAAAGTATAAAAAATTATGTAAATAAAATAATTAAAGTCAGGATTTTTTTAATATTCAAGTTTTTTTTTTTTTTTTTCTCTTTGGAATTGCAGTAGTTAGGTATAGGTCAATATCAGATCTCTACAATTGTACGTTTGTCTATTAATTATTTTGAACTATGATGGAATCCCTTGTTTAATTGAAATTCCCCCCCCCGCCCCCCGTTTTTTATGGTTAAGCTAAGAGAAATTACTTAAAAAGGTAGAAAAAAAGCACGTGATTTTTACCTTTTTATTTTGTCATGAAATAACATGAAAAACAATGTCATTCAATGGTTTTTCTTACAACCTTTAACACAACAATCTAAAATTTAGTGAAATCGAATCCAGAGTTTAATCTATTTAATTTATGTAATCATTTATAAAATATGACATTTAATAAATTTAAAATTTTAATTTAAATATTTATAATTTCTTTTATTTTCAAAATACAACCTTCATTATAATATATATATATATATATATATTGAAATCTAGTAGTGAAAATTTAGTAATTTTAGAGTAACAGTAGTTTACCATAATTAATCCTTAAAACATATGCATGGCCTCCCTTACTCCCCCTCATACTTCATACACATATGAACGTGTGTCATGATTAAGTTATATGCTCGTTTGTTAGTTGGTTTATTTGTTTCATTATTTAATAACTTTTCTTATGAATGAAGTATTTTATTATGATTATAATTTTTCTTATACTTTTAATTTTATTAAAAATAGTTAGAATTAAGTTTTTTTTTTTTTTTTTAATTTGGAAAGTTCTTATTATTGGAAAAATATAGGAAAAAAATGAAGATAAGAGTATTTAGACTAAAAAAAGATTTAATACAAATTTCACCAACAAAAAGAAATGAATTTGATAGAAATGTCAATTTGAGATTAAAAAAAATGTCCTTTATGGAAAAGATTATATACACATAATAATCACTCAAATTTCATATACTTAAGGACTAAATTGAAAAATATTAAAATTTAAAAGAAAAATATTAATGCATGTGTCAGTAACTCAGTATGTAGCATTGTCTTTATTTATTTTCTTTTGTTTTTTTACAAAAGATGCCACGGCCTAAAGGTGGATTTGGATGAATTTTTTTGAAATGCTAGAGCATTATAAAATGCATCAATTCAAAATAATATCTTTTGTAATTTCATTGTTTGGATAAATATATTTTTAAAAAAAATTTGAATATTAGAATTTGATTAGATAAAAAAATTTATAATAGAGAAATAATAATATTAGAGATAAAAAGGGAAAATATTGAAAGAATACAATATGGTGTCTTTAGATTTGTACAAATTTACGGATATTATTAACAAACAAAAAAAAAGTGTTCTAATAAGCTTTTATAGTTAGAGTTGAAAAAAATAAAAGTAGTGTAAAAAAAAGAAAACACAATAAATGTTGACTTCTTACTATAAAATCAAAAAATTTCACCTCTTTGAAAAGAGAGTTTAAACCCTTCAAAACCCTTCATTCAAATTTTAAGTATTTTGATAATTTTATTTTTATTTTGTCAAACAAAATAATTTCATTTTAGAATTTTTATACATACCTTAAAGAAAATCAAGAAAAATGAATTTGTAAGTATTAAAAATGAGCCAATCTTACAAGTATTCATCTCTTAAAAAATATAAGTAAACCATTTAAACTAAATCCTAAATTCTCCAATGTTTCTCATTTTATAAATTGATGCAGGGCTTAGTTTCTTATTAATGAGTTGTAACTATAGCCATATCGGTAGTTAATTTCATTTTTTATATTTAATCACAAAAAAAAAAATTATTGAGAGAAGAAAATCAAAATTTGGATTTCATTTGCAAATCATGGTTAAAAGTGGGGGAAAAAGGTAAGAGACATTTATAGCATAAAAAGTAGAGGTAAAACCTTGAAAAATTTTCATAAAAAAAAATAAAAAAAATCCTTGAGCAATGGGCAGGCACACAAGACAAGATGAATTGATGATGCCCCTCGTAACCTCGTTTGGATTTTTAAGCAATAATGTCGTAGATATCAATTAAAAATTATTTATTTATTTATTTTATATT
The DNA here is from genome assembly GCA_030761205.1 of Fremontodendron californicum. Taxonomy (NCBI): domain Eukaryota; kingdom Viridiplantae; phylum Streptophyta; class Magnoliopsida; order Malvales; family Malvaceae; genus Fremontodendron; species Fremontodendron californicum. The sequence continues at coordinate 3,684,101 of JAULJL010000003.1, forward strand.
TATTATATTATTTTTATTGAACTAAAAAAAATACATTCATTATTTTTTTTTTATAAAAGTTTTGATAACGAGTATTTTTAGAATATTTTTTAAAATTAATTAATATATTATTTATAATAAAAATATTGTATTAAATATAAAAGTTGAGAACTTTATTATTATTTCTAATATATTGAATGAATATATTATTATACATAATAACATTAAATAATATCTTTAAAATATTCATTAATAAATTTTTTTATAAATATCACTTTAATCAATATCATTAAACATTAATTAACATTCCCCTAATAAATAAATAAAAAATCCTCACTTATTTCACCGCCGACACAAAGATAAACAGACCGCAAGCAACACTGTCAGTGAAACAACGATTCATGTCACCCAAAGTCATCAGTCATCAGTCATCTTCACGACTCCACCTCCCTCTTTAATTCCTTCACCTACCCATTTAACTCTCAAAACTCCCCACTCCCCCTCCATAAATATTCATTAGACCTCTCTCTCTCTCTTCTCTTCACTACACATGCTAATCTTCTGTCTTTATTTCTAAGTACAAATCTTCATTCTTTTAGCAAATGTCACCTTCTTCATTTCCCAAAAACATGCCAAATTTCTCCATACGCTCATTCTATTTGTTGCTCTTCTTGGTTGCTCTTTGTTTGTGCACCAGTTCGAATGCCAGTAGCAATGATTTTCAGGAAGCTGAGTGTTTAAATGTTCCAGCTGCCGAGTTTGTAGGCTCTCTAAGGACCAGCATTGATGCTATAAGAAAAGTGACCTCCATCGTTTCTCAGTTTGGCAACTTTTTTGGTGATTTTCGACTTTCTAATGCCATTTCTGATTGCCTTGATCTGTTGGATTTTTCTGCTGATGAGTTAAGCTGGTCTCTGTCTGCTTCCCAGAATCCAAATGGTACTTTACTATATGTCTTAGCTAGCTCCCTATGTATCTTCCCTTTGCTTGTATTGTACCTTACTCTCACTTTTTTCCTTGAAAAAGTGTAAAACGTATGGAAGCATATCATTCCCAATCACTTTTTCCCCCTTTGGTGTTTTAATCAGAATTCAGAAAGCATGTAATTGCATGCAACTTTTATGGTGGCTAGTTAACTGTAATATCAAGTACTATATTATCTAACTACATCTGCTTTTGTTTAATTGTCAAATAGTCTCTTAGATATAATTTACTTATTTTGCAGGTAAACATAACAGCACTGGTGATCTAACTTCTGATTTAAGGACATGGCTGAGTGCTGCAATAGCTAATCAGGAGACATGCATTGATGGGTTTGAGGGTACAAGTAGCATGTTCAAAACAGTAGTAGCAGGGAGTCTTTACCAAGTCACTTCACTGGTCAGTAATCTTCTCACCATGGTGCACCCAGGTCCCAGTTCCAGGTCCAATGGAGGTGGCGAGAAAGGTGGTGGAGGTGGCGCTGGTGGGGGCCATCCTGGCCAGAAACTTGAAAATAAGAACCGATTTCCGTCATGGTTCAAAAGGGAAGACAGAAAATTGTTACAAGCAAACGGGGTATCAGCTGATGTTGTGGTTGCAGCAGATGGGACTGGAAACTTTACTAGCATAACGGATGCTGTGACCGCAGCACCCGACAACAGCATGAACAGATATGTTATTTACGTTAAGAAGGGTTTATATAAAGAGAATGTGGAAATTAAAAAGAAGAAATGGAACCTTATGATGGTTGGTGATGGAATGGATGTGACAGTAATATCCGGAAACCGAAGCTTCATTGATGGTTGGACCACGTTTCGATCAGCAACATTTGGTGAGTAGTAAATGGACTTCTTTTTGTTGGTTAATTTGTTAAGTTTTTAAGACCCACAGCGTAATCTTTTTTCTTTGAAAAAAAGGGAGGAAGCCTGAGCATACCTGGCCGCCCATTAGAACATAAATGCATAATTATAAAATCCCTACTGAAAATTCAATGCAAGGGTTGATCCTATACCCCAATGACTCAATTAGTCAACTTCTTTAGGGGCATCGGTTGGGGTCATTATTTACTATATATAGCTAGATAGCGTAGGTTCATTTCATTTAAGGATTTTATAGTAATAACATTTTCAATATATAGTTAACGAGTGATCTTAAGATATTTTTTAAGGTTAATTAATATAGTAATAACATTATATTAAATGTAAAAGTTGATAAATTTATTTATCATTTTCAATACATTGATCGAAAATATTACTATATTTAGTAATCTTAAAGAGTGCTTTTAAAACACTCGTTAACAAAATCCTTCGTTTAATATTAGTTATTAATTAGTTTGTACATATATTAATTGTCCTGGTTAAGAAAGTTGTATCACATTTTTTGAGTGCTAGAGTTGGCATAGTTAAATATGACATTCCAAGAACCTGTGATTTCTAGAGGACACAAGAAGCTTTTGGGGAATGCAAGTAATAAGTTGGTAGATTAAGTCTATGTTACTTGAATTCGATGATGAATGTCGGATACGGTTATATATTTGATACGAATATTGTTAATTATTTAAAAAAAAATTATATATTTGGAAGATCATACTTCTATATTTATCTTTAAGTATGTGTCAAGGACCGGTACCGAACATAAATATTTTAAGAAAAATGAAGAATCCAAGTAATATAGGATTGAATTACATGAGTAGTTTGATTTTTGATAATGAACATAGGAAAGATCTAAAACTTCCTCAAAAAAAAAAAGAAAAAAAATGAAATAAGAGAAAAGAAAGATCTAAATATGCAATGTGAAATATATAGATTTAGGGAACGAATCAGTTTGGGATCATTAATATTCTTCTCAATCTTAAGATTCTTAGTAAGAATATTGACAGAGTTTTATGGTGCATAGCTATTTTCCATATTGTCCTAACTTCTTTTTTTTCATTATTGTTGTTATTCTCATATGCATCAAAAATATTTTTGTCCTAAAATCTGCAGCTGTAAGTGGAAGAGGATTCATAGCCAGAGACATAACATTTGAGAACACAGCAGGGCCCCAAAAACACCAAGCAGTAGCATTGCGATCCGACTCTGACCTCTCAGTTTTCTTCCGATGTGCCATTAGGGGCTACCAAGATTCACTCTATACTCACACAATGCGTCAATTTTACCGAGAATGTAAGATCACTGGCACCGTGGATTTCATATTTGGCGATGCCGCTGCAGTATTCCAGAACTGCCAAATCCTAGCCAAGCAAGGCCTACAAAACCAGAAAAACACAATCACCGCACAAGGTCGCAAAGACCCGAATCAGCCAACGGGTTTCTCTATTCAATTCTGCAACATCTCAGCTGATACAGATTTGTTACCTTTTGTTAACTCAACTCTTACATACCTTGGAAGACCCTGGAAGCTGTATTCAAGAACCATTATCATGCAATCCTACATTAGTAATGCTATAAGGCCACAAGGGTGGCTTGAATGGAACCAAGATTTTGCTTTGGACACATTGTACTATGCCGAGTACATGAATTTTGGGCCAGGGGCTGGTCTTGGTAGCAGAGTTAAATGGCCTGGCTACCATGTGTTGAATAACTCTGCTCAAGCTGTTAATTTTACAGTGCCTCAATTCATTAAAGGAAACTTGTGGTTACCGTCAACTGGCGTTAAATACACAGCATGATTTGGGGGTATAATTAAGCAATCAACGTAACTTCATTTTGTTATGTATTAATATATCATCTTTTTTCATATAATATCGGTGCTAAGTTTTGTGTAGAATTTTTTTTTTTTTTAGATTTTGCAAAAGAGTGTTTTAAAAATATTCATTATGGTACTATATATAATAATATTTTTATCTGATGTATTGAAAATGATAAATAAAATTATGAGTTATTATATTTAATATAATATTATTATTTAAATAATATATTAATTAATTTTAAAAAATATGATATTATAGGAAAAATATATAAAATTTGAGAAATGCTAACTAATGACTAGCGTTGTTCCTCTGGACAATTCATTATTTTATAAACAATTTAATTTCTCCACGATTGGAATAATCTAGGACTTGAAATGATGAAATAAATAATGTGTCTGGTCTTTATAATGAAAATTGAAACATGAGATTTGAGACTTGTTGGCTTTGTTGTGGAAAAGAGTATGAAATTTTACTCGTATATAACATGTATGAACTTATGATATTAAAATGCTTTCAAAAATATTCTTTTCTGTTAATCTGAAAAATCAAAATTTTATTTTTTTATTCTTCAAAATTATTTTTGGTTTTACTTAAAATTAAAAAAAAAATGGATAGTGAAAATATAAATCAACGAAGTTTAGACAATTAATTTAACTAAGAAAGCTTACAAGTCAATCAGGTTGTATAAAGAAAACAAATTACCTCTACGAAGGGTAGAAAATGTTGACAAAGAATCTAAGCATGTGAAAATACAATTGACTTTATTCCATGAGTAGCCACAAGACAAGCGTCAACTTGCTACCTTTATTATGTTTATAATTATTTAAAGCAAAAAACAGCAGCCAGAATTTAATGTTCTTTATGGAATTCGTTTGCCAACAACTCTTGCACTAGCTATGATTATATTACCCAAATTGAGATTTCCAGTTAATCTGAATCTTGGAAAAGGGGATTTTGAGTTTGAATCTTGTAAACTTAACAAAACTTTAGGCAGGAGAAAAAGGGATTATGAATTCTTGAACGTGGCTTGTTGCAGTAAAAAAAAAACAGCAGAACTGAATCATTGACATGCAGCTGAAGAAAAATGGCTACCCATACAAATGCCCCAATAATCTCCAACATGACCATCTTCTCCGCTTGTTTTCTAATTTATTAACCAATCAAATTCAAAAGAAATTTTTTAAAAAAACTCGTGAAGAAAATAATTGACAATTCCCATGGCTTGATGCAGCTCCTTTGCCCCTCAATCCAAATTGGCAAATATGAAATACCCATGACTTTGTCTCTTTCTCTCAAATTTCCTGTGAAAAAAATAAACAAAGAAGAATGGAGGCAGAACACCAGACAAGTAGCTAACAATCTTAGTTTCGCGTATTCCTTTTTTTATACATAATTTAGAATTTTCACAGCCTTAATCTTTTCAAAAACAAAAAACCACCGAAATTAAGATTGTATTCTTATTACAGAGCCACATACAATATTAATCCAAACAAAAAATCATGCAACTTATGTTCCCAATGACATTTATTTAAGAGTAATCAGCAATTAGCCTTGTGTCTCAGTCTCAACAATTTGACTTGTCTGTTCTCCTGGGCCTATAAAAATAAAGAAAATCTTCTCAGCTTCTGCATCAGCTTTCAATGGCTTCCTCTATTTCTAAATTGTTTATCCTCCTCTTGACCGTCTTCTTCTCTTCAACTTTTGCTCTCAACTCTTCTTCAACAACTTCTCTAAACTCCAATCTCTCTTCCATACGAAGTTTTTGCCAAAATACTCCATACCCAGATGCTTGTTTTGATTCATTGAAGCTTTCCATTTCAATAAATATCAGTCCCAACATACTTAACTACCTGCTTCAAACCCTACAGAATGCGTTATCTGAAGCTGGAAAGCTAACCAACCTATTCTCTAACGGTGGAAGAGCAAATATTGTTGAAAAACAGAGAGGAACAATGCAAGATTGCGAGGACCTCCACCAAATCACACTATCTTCCTTGAAAAAATCAGTATCAAGAATCCAATCAGGTGATTCAAAGAAGCTAGCTGATGCAAGATCTTATCTCAGTGCAGCTCTTACAAACAAGAATACATGTTTAGAAGGACTAGATTCTGCTTCTGGTCCATTGAAACCTAGTCTGGTGAAATCTTTGATTAGTACTTACAAGCATGTCAGTAACTCTCTTTCAATGCTTCCGAAATCATGTCCTAATAAAAAAGGCCATCGAAATCGACGCCTCCTTGGATTTCCAAGCTGGTTGTCAAGAAAAGCTCGCCGGATTTTGCAAAGCACTGATGATGAATACGATCCGAGTGAAGTGCTGACTGTAGCTGCTGATGGAACAGGAAATTTCAGTACCGTCACTGATGCTATAAACTTTGCTCCAAATAATAGTTATGACAGAATAATGATCTATGTTAGGGAAGGGATTTATGAAGAGAATTTGGAGATTCCAAGCTACAAAACCAATATTGTTCTGATTGGAGATGGAAGTGATGTCACTTTCATTACTGGTAACAGAAGTGTGGTTGATGGCTGGACCACTTTCAGATCTGCAACTGTTGGTAATGTTCAAAACTCCTAGCTCTTGGTGAAATTATGATACATTCAAAACAAAAACAAAAAAAGCTTTGGTTTTGTTTTATGGAATCCATCATCAAGCTTAAAATATTTGAAATTATGATTCATCATTGTATTTAACTCTTTGTTTTTGTAACTTTATGTTTGCAGCCGTATCTGCTGAAGGCTTTTTGGCTCGGGATATAACCATCGAAAACAGTGCAGGGCCAGAGAAGCACCAAGCGGTTGCGTTAAGAGTAAACGCAGACTTCACTGCACTATATAGGTGCACAATCAATGGCTACCAGGATACATTATATGCCCACTCCTTTCGACAATTTTACCGTGAATGTGACATATCAGGGACCGTAGATTATATATTTGGGAATGCTGCTGTGGTCTTCCAGGCATGTAACATAATCTCTAGAATGCCAATGCCTGGTCAGTTTACAGTAATTACAGCTCAATCTCGAGACACCCCAGATGAGAACACTGGGATTTCGATACAGAATTGTTCGATTCTGGCCACAGATGAACTGTATGGGAATTCAAGCAGCGTTAAAAGCTACCTCGGAAGGCCATGGAGGCTGTACTCCACAACAGTTTATCTTGAATCCTACATTGATGATTTTATCGATCCTACTGGGTGGACTAAGTGGTCTAACGATCAAGGCTTAGACACCCTTTATTATGGAGAGTACAATAATTATGGGCCAGGTTCAGGAACGGATAGTCGAGTTACTTGGCCTGGCTATCAGATAATGGATTATGATGACGCCTATAATTTTACTGTTTCAGAGTTTATTACTGGTGAAGCCTGGCTGGATTCTACTTCATTCGCATATGATGATGGGGTTTGACCAAAAATATAACTTCCCTCTTGGTCTGTCTAGTCTAATTCTAATATTGTAATGAAACTCTAGCCGAGTGGCCTACAAGAAGGTCTTGAAAGATATTGAAGGTAGATAAGAGAACTTTTACTTTACAGGTCAAATCCACATGGATCTCGAGTCTTGTCATATATAGTCATATGTTTCCAGTTTTCAAGGTTTAATTTTGTACTGTATAATTGTAGAAAAGTGCAAACTGCCAAGCAGAATTGTCCATGGCGATTTGGTTGAACTGTACATTATTTTGGCTTTGCTTAAACTTTCTTCTTGGAGTGCTACTGCTGTCGCTTTTTTATCTTTTCAAAATTTTTGTAAAATTATCAAAAACGATTTACTCGAAAAATATTATTATAAAAATCTGTCGGAGAGAGGTTTTATTTGACTAAAAAGGTGATAATAATTTAATTTCAAAGAAGGAAAAATAATGGTGGGCAGTTGGTGATTTCCGGACCCAAGGCCTCGAGATATTTTCCTCTGTTCTAAGTTTTGTTTTGGTCTAACAAGTGGTTTTCGACATATCAAGTTTTAAGTCTACGGGGCTGTCTTTCTACACCCAAATGGACGCAACGCAACATGTTCTTTGTTCACCTGTCGGCTTCGTGCACGCGGTTGCCACTTGCTTCGAAAGTAGCCACCCGGCAACGGCACCCATCTTATTTCTACCCCAGGATAGCAGTCACTCTCCGTGCTTGATAGGCCCCCATCACCTTTTATTGGACTCGAGAGCCCAACAAGGCCAAGGCCGGTATTACAGTTACAGGGTCAATAATGCCCATTATGCTACAGTTCTGACTGCCACATGAATGCATGCGATTTCCTTCGTTAAAAGTTTCAAACCAGTCGGGTGAAACTTTTAAATTAGTTCATGTATTCCAATTGTGTGTAATTTAATTTTTTCGGGCCAGCTTTATGGAGAGTATGTGGCCCGTCTATTGATCTGTCTTTATATACCTGATTCCTATGAGGATCGGGAATTTAACAGTCAAGCAATATACCGCTACTACCATTCTTGTCTTTCTCATTAAAGGTCGTCACTACCATTCTTGTCATGCCGAAGGAAGGTCGCCGCTACCATTCTTGTCATGCTGAAGGTTGGTCGACCACCAAGAAATCTGTTATAGTCGTGAGGGTGTGATCGTCATCCCCTATGGTAATCGGCAAAGTTACGGGGCTTTTAACATTGATCTCTGAATGGAAAAATCGAATATAGAGCTGGCGGGCTTCAGATCTTCGATCAAAGTACCTAAGAAATCCCTGTACTATACCATCTAGTGCAAATTAGTCACTTTACTATAAAATTAAGTAACTTAGTCCTTGTACTTTTAAAATTGAAGCAAAAAGGTAAAATCACTGACTAGTGTAACAGAAACGGTTAAAAAAGCTGACGTGGCATTTAACCTTGTGTTTATTTGATGACGTGGATGTCAAATGCTGACGTGGCACCAATAAAATATATTGTTTTAAGCTAACGTGGATAAAATAACAAATTAAGTTGGCAAAAATACCATATCAAATTATTTTTTGCCAACTTAGTTTGTTATTTTGTCCACGTTAGCTTAAAATAATATATTTTATTGGTGCCACATCATCAAATAAACACAAGGTTAAATGTCATGTCAGTTTTTTTAACAGTTTTTGTTACACTAGTTAGTGATTTTATCTTTTTGCTTCAATTTTAAAAGTACAAGGACTAAATTACTCAGTTTTATAGTAGAGGAACTAATTTACATTAGATGGTATAGTACAGAGACTTCCCAGGTGCTTTGACCCAGATCTTTTTTTGGAAGACTCATTTTTCGAAAGGCTTCCAGCTGGATGACCTCGACTACACTGCCACTGTCGATGAGGACACGTTTGACCTTGAAATTTTCGATTGTGGTTGTTACAACAATCGGATCATTCCCACTATCCTCCATGTCGATGTCTTGGTCGGTGAAGTCTACCATCTAATCTTCACTTTATTTTTCCTTTTTGAGGGTGACGTCGACTGTCATTATACTCCTAAGGTGTGCATTTCTCTTAGAGTTACTACTCGCTCAGTCTCTGTTCCTCTATTATCGTGTCGATCACCCCTTGGAGGGGTTTCTTCCTTTCTACCCTGTTGTAACCTAGCTATTACTATTCCAACATGTCAATAAAAGTTTCAATAGCCAAAAAAAAAAAAAAACACGAAATGAAAGCCTCTAAATGGCCATATATCAGCTTCAATCTGTGTTCAGAAATTTTTTTCAACATATAATGCTCCAAGCTAGCTAATGAAATTAAACTTTGCTATTACATGGCTTGAAATGCAACATCTTAAACATTACCTGCTATTGAGAATACATATCAAACCTTATCACTGAAATTCAACTGTTGGGTGAGTGGGAAGTCCCAACAAACGTTAGCAAGCAGAGAGCAATAAAGGCATATGAACAACTTAGAAATTTAAGAAACCTAAATTAGTGATACAGCAAATGAAATCTGTTACAGTATTTTTTTTTTCATTTCCTTTTTTTCTCTATTTAAATGAAATCCGTTTAGTCAAAATTACCACAACTTTAAGTTCTTTTAAGCAACAACTAGTCACTCACAAATATTAAAATGCAAAAAAAAAAAAAAAAAAAACCAAGCATATAAGAAAACAGATGAAACTAAAAAATATTTACTATTCCTTTATTTTAATCGAAGTTTTAGTAGCCACAAAAAATAACCGTAGAAGAAAGCCTTTAAATTGCCATAAATCAAATGTTTGTGTCTGCCAATAACGTTCCAAGCTGAACAACAAAATTAAAAGGCTTGAAATGCAATAATCTTAGACATTACCTGCTATTGATAATACATATCAAATCTTGTCACTGAACCCCAATTGTTTGGTGAAAAGGGAAGTCCTAACAACCGTTGCAAACAGAGAGCAACAAAGGCCTTTGAGTTCCATGTTTCAGCAACAATTTGAAAATTTAATAAACCTAAGTTAGTGATGCAACAAATGAAATCTTTTGTAGTATTTTTTTTCTCTCTTTAAATAAAATCTATTTCGACACAAAGTTGAGACGATTTTCAATTCTTTTAAGCAATAGCTATTCACTTGTAACATTAAATGCACAAAAAAAATTAAACATTTAAGAAAATAGATATAACTAAAAAATAATTACTATTCTTTCATGTCAATCAAAGTTCTAGTAGCCACAAAAAATAACCCGAAAAGCAAATTTCTAAATGGTCGTATATCAGCTCCAATCTATGTCTAAGAATTTATTTTAGCCCATAATTATCTAAGCTGAACAATAAAATTAAACTTTAATATTATAAGGCTTGAAATGCAACAATCTTAAACATTACCTGTTATTGAGAATACATATCAAACCCTATCACTAAAGCCAACTGTTAGGTGAGAAGGAAGTCTTGAAACCGTTAGCAAGTAGAGAGCAACTAAGGCTAAGCACGAATATCTCACGAATTATTTTTATATATTTAAATATGTGTATAATCTTAATAAGGATACTTTTTTCTCCTGTATGAAATCCTAATACACCTCAACTCTTTATTTCTTTTTGCTTAATAAGGATTTTTTTTCTCCAAGTGGTCATAAAAGATCAAGTTGCACATATGTACCTATGGCCTAAAGACTTGGTCATAAAAGATCAAGTTGCACATATATACCTATGGCCTAAAGACTTAAACGTTCAAATATTGATCTACACAATAAGTGGCTATTCCATCTTTCTGCTGACTTCAAGTTACAGATGAGACTTTATCTTTTACCTGCTAAAATTACCTCAGCCAATGAAGCTTAAAAATAAAGATCCTGACGTGAAACTAAAATTAACAGAAGAAAAATCCATTGCTAAGAAAACTATCGTGAAAACAACAACTTGAACTCCGAATGAAATGAGAAACTATAGCATCTGCTAACGATTTGATACTAATTTCCATCCACCTTCTAGTTATTTTTCAAAATAAATAGCTTTGTAACTAGGTTTGACTAATAATAACTAGAATTTGGGGCATATTACAAATACTTATTGCTATGTGTGAAAACATATACGTTTTTTTCTTTCTTTCTTGTTTTAGCTTAAAACTATTTAAAAAGAACTTTGAAAAGATATACAGAAAAAAATATAATACTACAAGTAACAAATTTAAGATTCTCTTATTGGAAAGATAAACTAGAAAACAGAGAGTGTTGTTTATAGTACAAAAAATGGTTGTTTTTAATATGTTTTTAAATTTTTTTTATCAAAATCAAAGTCTAAAATTTAATATGTATAATTGTTGAAGAAATTATTTTTGAAATTTAAAAATAACAATTGGAACTAAAATAGACAATTGTCCTATTAACTATCCATTCAACTACTTTGATCACTGATTTTCAGGTCAATTTTTGGAGGGAAATATTTAGCGAATCGATTGCTCTTCTTTGAACAGTCGATTGTCTATTTTGAAATTTTAAAAAATTAACTCATTAAACACGTTTATTTCAAAAGTGATAATTTTTCATCTAAAATATGTTTATTCATAAAAGATTATTTAAACACCGGTTAAGACTTACAAATACTTCTATTAACACTTATTTCAACATCATCTTTACATACAATTACTTGAAAATTCAATAGTTCTCTCTTACTTTAAAAAAAAAAAAATTGAGTTTGAATCATATGTGTTAAAAAAATCTTAAAGTATAATCTTGTTCTTCTTCAATTAAACAATGTATCTTAGAAATAATGTTTTTAAGCAGCATAAACTATTATCTTAAAATAAATTTTCAGTTTGAGTTTCTTCATTTCTTATTCTCCTTTAATTGTATTAGTCTCAAATCTCACATACAACAACAAAGTGCATGTGAGAATAAATTATGATCCACTTGGAATTTACCTTATAACCTAAACTTTTTTTGAATTTTTGGTTTTCTATTATTGAGGCCTTTCAAGAATTAGTATGGATATATAATTCACCTTTCAAAGCAAAACTAACTCATAGACACTATAAAAGAAAATTAGCTTCAACTTACTTATGAGAATACTTCTATGGAGTAAATAGAGGCGGTAGCTGAACTGTTAAAAATTTAATGGATAAAAGAGATTAAAATGTGGATTTTGAAGAGTGAAAAAATATTTTGTTTACTGTTTTATAATGCCTTAAGGATACAATAAAGTTATAAATGTTAATAACTTGTCTTTTGGCATAAGATTGTGTCTTTACATACAATTATTGTAATGCAATTGATCACTAATCAAAATAATTAATAGCCCACTAGGTGAGTTTATTAACACCTTGAGCCTATAGCACTTAGCTCAATTATCTAATATAAAAAGAATATTTTATTATATACTCTTTATTTTTAACTTTTCTAAACAATATGAGATTAAATTTCACCAACATTATAAACTACTAACATGAACTGCACCATTGCAAAATGCATTAAATAGAGGCAGTGGCTGAACAACTCATACATGTCATATGCTATAGGAATATATATTCTACTCATTGTTGATTTAATTATATGCTAGGAATGAAACTCTATGTCACCGATGAGAAGGAACTTATTATGGAACCATCATTTAAGTGGGCAAGGAATCCTAACATCAATATCGCAGTTAAAGGTTTTGGATTAAAAGCCACTGTTCATGTATTTGCTAGTGTAATGGTGGATTAAGAGAAAGAATTATCCATGACAAAACATGAGAGAAATGTGTATGCATTCTCTCTCTCTTTCTCTCTCTGTCATGAACATATATCTGTGCACACGTGTGAACAAAATGGTTTATCAAGAGCTTGAGAGATAATACTTGTACTGGTTCCTGTTTGGAGCATTTATTTTTTTGAATCTTTCAAGTTGTTGATTTGCAACTAGTGTTTGCTGTTCTTCGAATCACTCTGAAGCCTTTGCTCATTGTGTTGCAAATATATGTCTCCCTAAATGCGAGGTATGTTGTACTTAACAACCCATATACGGTTATTTATTCAGTAATCATGTTTGTGCTTCATTATAGGCTCTTATGAACAATGTTATGGATTTTATGCTGATAATTTAGAGACAATTAGTCTTTAAGCATCATTCTATTAGGGGAGTTTTTCTAATTTATTTATCATCTCCATTTATTATGAATTGATGTTATTAACTTTATATGCTATCTTTATTTTCTGAATGTCCAAAGTTTCATCATGATTCAGTTCAGCATAATAGGTTTAGGAAAAACATCATCCAAGCAGTTCTTAGTTGTAGTATCTATTGAGGGATCTTACTTTCTTGCCTCTTTATTTCCCTTCTCTTTTTCTTCTAATCTTTTCATTTTTCTTTTATAGTCACATGTTTACTTTTGGCTAAAGTTACTTGGGGTCGATGTTATGGTTATTCCTGGATTATACAGATTTGTCCAGATAATACTTCTATTTCTTGTTTCTTCATGTAATAGATCAAGTTTTGTGATGGAGAACACTTTTATGTACATCAAATTTTATGCTCTCCTTCACTTTCCAAAGGGAAAGAAGTTGAAACTGCATTCCTATATATAGCAAATCTTTATGCCAGCCAATGCCATCACCCCGCTTATTTTTCAGGAATCCTGTATGCAATCCTAATACACCCAATTCTTTATTTCTTTTTGCTTAATAAGGATAGTTTTTTTCTCCAGGAGGTCATAAAAGATCAAGTTGCACATATGTGCCTATGGCCTAAAAACTTAAACGTTCAAATATGGATCCTACACAGTAAGTGTGCTATTCCAGCTTTCTGCTGGCTTCAAGTTACAGATGAGACTTTATCTCTTACTTGCTAAAATTGCCTCAAGATGGCAGGACCATGAAGAAAGCTATATGAATTTTCTATGTGAAGGTTCTGAGGCTAATGAAGCTTAAAAATAAAGATCTCCTGGGCAGATCAGATCCTTACGTGAAATTAAAATTAACAGAGGAAAAACCCCTTGCTAAGAAAATTATAGTGAAAACAACAACTTGAACCCCGAATGAAATGAGGAACTATAGCCTCTGTTAACGATTTGACACTAACTTCCATCCACTTTCTAGTTATTTTTCAGAATAAATTGATAGCTAGGTTTGACTGATATTATAACTAGAATTTGGGGCACATTACAAATACCTATTGCTATGTGTGAAAACATATTTTACCTTTTTTTTTTCTTCTTGTTTTAGCTTAAAACTATTTAAAAAGAACTTTGAAGAGATAAACAGAAAAAAAAATATACATAATAATACAAGTAAAAGATTTAAGATTCTCTTATTAGAGAGATAAACTAGAAAAGAGAGTGTTGTTTATATTACAAAAAATGGTTGTTTTCAATATGTTCTTAATTTTTTTTTTATCAAAATCAAAGTTTAAAATTTAATATGTATAATTGTTGAAGAAATTATTTTTGAAATTTAAAAATAACAATTGGAGCGGAAATAGACAATTGTTCTATCAACTATCCGTTCAACTACTTTGATCACTGATTTTCAGGTCAATTTTTGGAGAGAGAATCGACTGCTCTTTTTTGAACAGTCGATTGTCTGTTTTGAAAATTTTAAAAATTAATTCATTAAACACGTTTCATTTCAAAAGTGATAAGTTTTTATCTAAAACATGTTTATTCATGAAAGATTGTTTTAAACACCAGTTAAGACTTACAAATACTTCTATTAACACTTATTTCAACATCATCTTTACATACAATTATTTGAAGATTCAATAGTTCTCTCTTACTTTAATAAAATTTTGAGTTTGGTTCATATGTGTTCAAAAACTATGTATAATCTTGTTCTTCTTCAATTATTTGAAGATTCAAAGTATAATCTTGTTCTTCTTCAATTAAACATTGTATCTTGGAAATAATGTTTTTAAGCACCATAAACTATTATCTTAAAACAAATTTTCTATTTGAGTTTCTTCATTTCTTATTCTCCTTTAATTGAGTTAGTATCAAATCTCACATACAACAACAAAGTGCATGGGAGAATAAATTATGATCCACTTGGAATTTACCTTATACCCTAGAAAAATTCGAATTTTTGGTTTTCTATTATTAAGGCCTTTCAAAAATTAGTATGGATATATAATTCACCTTCCAAAGCAAAACTAACTCATAGACACTATAAAAAAAAATTAGCTTCAGAAGACTTCCATGGGATAAATAGAGGCGGTGGCTGAACTGTTAGAAAATTTAATGAATAAAAGAGATTAAAATATGGATTTTGAGGCGTGAAAAAATATTTTTCTTAAGATTTTATAATGCCTGCAAGATACAATAAAATTATAAATGTTAGTAACTTATCTTTTGACATAAGATTATGTCTTTACAACAATTATTGTAATGCAACTGATCACTAATCAAAACAATTAATAGCCCACTAGGTGAGTTTAGTAACACCTTGAGCCCATAGCACTTAACTCAATTATCTAATATAAAAAGGATATTTTATTATATATTCTTTATTTTTAATTTTTCTAAACAATATGAGATTAGATTTCACCAAACATTATAAACTACTAACATGAACTGCACCATTACAAAAGGCATTACAAAAGGCATTAAATAGAGGTTGTGGCTTAACAACTCATACATGTTAAATATGTGAATTTCAACCTTGTTGATTGGTACTGCAATTCTGCCGATTATAAATATTGTAGCAGAATCCTGCTTATTTGAATAAATAAAAACTGTACTTATCCCCACAAAAAAAAAAAAATTAACCTTGTTAAAAACAGGATGTTATTTATAATTGATTTGTAGAAATCTCAAAATCAGAAAATTGCACTACAATCAGTTTCCTAGTGATATCCAAACTTCCCCTTTGGTATCTGCAAAATGGCTTTCCCCTTCTTTATACATTCATCCTCCAAACGTCTTCATGTAGTTATTGGATTTTTCTATGTGGAACTTGATTTTTTTTTGTTTATGTGGGCAACCTGAATCGATAATCCGACCCGATAAAAATTATTACGATTTTTTGGTATTTTTTAATTTTTTTGTTTTTCACCCGATTTTAAGGGATAATTTAGGGTTTTGTTAAAAAAATATTATAACAGTTGTTGTATGTGTTATTCTCTTCTAGAAAATAATAAAAATCTAACGTGACATAAATACAATTGATCGCACCACATAAATTTTTTGTCTTGATTTCTTTTTCGCTGAGAAATAATTGACTGGAATTCATCTAACAATTTTCTGGTTTAGTCCCTAAGAAATTATTTTATATGCTTAGCTGCTATAGAGGTTTATGAATCTCTGGTGCTGTTAGCAAGTGCCGACCAGACTAAATCACTAAACTCCCATTGTAACGAAGGCTGAAGAAGTTAGTTATAGGTTAACCAGAACCACAAATAATAAAAAAAAGCAGTGTTTTCCCATGTTTAGCAATGCAAGTCAGCTAATTAATTAACCTTCCATATATAAATGGACCAAATTTAGCACCAATATTTACATACGGTTATAAGCAATTTAAGTTGTTCAAATGGTGGAATACTGAAAGCTAAATGGACAAGAACTCGCGGGGAATGCGGTTCGGAGAGAAAAATCTCTACCATTCATTTTTGTAAATATAACTAACTTTTAAATAGAAATGCCTGAAAACTCTCCTGTCCAGAATCCCTTTGTAACTTGCATGACATTAAGATTGAACCCTGGAACCCAAAGAACAATCAGGAAGAGGAAGAAGCTATAGGAATATATATTCTCATTAGTTTTCTTGATTTTGCTCTCTGCCTTAGCTTTGAATCTAAGGCAGAGAGAAGACCTCTGCCTCGAGCCAAAAAAAAAACAAGATTTAACAATGGTTTTCCAAGATTTTGGCATAATACAAGAACGCCGAAGGCTAGAGAGAGAACGGAAACTGAAAAAGAGGATTGCCATTGGCGTGATTGCAACCTTTGTCGTCGTTGGTCTAGTTTTGGGTGCAATCTTTGCTGTTGATTCTACTAAGAAACAAGCGAATTCTGACAACAATAAAACACACCAAGCAACATCTACTAACCAAGCTACATCTACTACTAACCAGGTGTCACGGTCAGAAAAGCTCATAAAAACTGTTTGCAATGGTACCTCTTACAAGGAATCATGCGAGAGCACCCTTAAGAAGGCAGTGAAAGAGCTACCTTCTACGGCTCAACCCAAAGATTTTCTCAAGTCTTCGGTCTCAGCAATAGCTGATGAGCTTGATAAGGCGTTTAGCAAAGCCAGCTCATTTGAATTCAACTCCCCAGAGGAGAAAAAAGCATTTAATGTTTGTAAAGAAGTGGTGGCCAATGCCAAGGAAGAACTAGAGACATCTATTGATAAATTAGGAGACAAAGATATAGGGAATCTATTATCCGATGGTGATTTGAACAATTGGTTAAGTGCTGTAATGTCTTACCAAGAAACGTGCATTGATAGCTTCCCTGATGGAAAATTAAAGACAGATTTCAAGAGTACCTTCAACTCTAGCCAGGAGCTCACTAGCAATTCCCTTGCCATGGCTAGGCAATTGTCTTCATACATTTCTTCATTGATGGAGATTCCAGCAGTAGCCAGTCGCCACCTTCGAGAATCCAGCTTGGGCAAGGATGGACTTCCTAAGTGGTTGAACCATAACGAACGAAGGGTGTTGAAGGGTGCAGATAATGAGAAACCAACACCAAATGTAACTGTGGCAAAAGATGGTAGCGGACAATTCAAAACAATTTCTGAAGCACTTGCTGCCATGCCACAAAAATATGATGGAAGGTATGTTCTTCTCCCTCTTTACAATATTTAAAAGTGTTGTATGAATTAATTAATGATCCAACATTGATCATTGCCATTAATTTTCATAAAATGATTTTCTAACATGCTTCAGCGGTATTCTTTTCTGCTATGTTGCTCCGACTCTTCATTTTATTTTTTTTTATGAATACTCGTGTCCGACACCCGTGTCCAACACATATCCGGACATGGGTATGGGGATATGATCTCTCAAGGACCCTCCAAATACATAGAAAAACTTATAATAAATTAAACATACCCATGTCGGACATTCACATCCGAGTAACATAGCTTTTCTGGGTGAACATATTAATTTATTGAGACAAGCTATTTCTCCACTTTGAAAAATGCAGATATGTGATATTTGTTAAGGCCGGAATATATGAGGAGACTGTATTCGTTACAAAGAAAATGGTAAACCTTACCATTTATGGTGATGGATCACAAAAGACCATTGTCACTGGGAACAAAAATTTTATTGATGGAGTTCCCACTTACATGACAGCAACTTTTGGTATGTTGATGATGACTATTTGAAATTTCAAATAAAAATGACATATTTGATATATATGTAGCTGAAATGTAATTTGACATTTTGGTTCTGTTTCAGTGGCTTCAGGTGATGGGTTTTTGGCAAAAGCCATGGGATTCAGAAACACTGCTGGGCCCGAGAAGCATCAAGCAGTGGCTGTGAGAGTCGATGCTGATAGGGCAATTTTCCTAAATTGTCGGTTTGAAGGATACCAAGATACTTTATACGCACAAACTCATCGCCAGTACTATAGAAGCTGTGTGGTCGCTGGCACCATAGATTTCATCTTTGGTGACGCAACTGCTGTGTTCCAGAACTGCTTGATTTACGTTAGGAAGCCCATGGACAACCAAAAGAACATTGTTACTGCCCAAGGGAGGAAAGACAAGTTTGAAACAACAGGAATTGTCCTACAAAACTGTAAAATTTTACCAGATGATTCATTTACTTCTGTTAAGAGCAAATTCAAGAGTTACCTAGGCAGGCCCTGGAAGGAGTATTCCAGGACTATCGTAATGGAATCACAGATCGAGGATTTTATTGACCCTGCTGGATGGTTAGAATGGGAAGGAAACTTTGCACTTGAAACCCTTTATTATGCAGAGTACAACAACGACGGACCGGGCGCTAAAACTGATGCCAGGGTCAAGTGGCCAGGCCGCAAGGTTATTAACAAGGACGAAGCCATGAAATTTACTGTAGAAACTTTCTTACAAGGCACTTGGATCAACGCAACAGGCGCTCCTGTTCGTATGGGACTGGGCAGTTAAGGATTCATTTCTCGTCATTTAGTTTATCTCAAGAAATGGGACTAGTAAACAGAGATTTAATGCCAGGAAGAGATGTTTTTTCCTCTCATCTCTAGCATTGTTTCTTTGAGTTGGAAAAAAATTTGTGCGTATATGACATTTTATTGATTTTTCCTTTTATAAACTTGAACTAAAGAAAAACTAATTGCATGCTATGATATTGTATATCAGAATGCTTAGTACCAAAAACGAAATCCAAAAAAGAGAATGTTGTTTCCCTTTTTTTTCTTTTTATATTTTAATGAGATTGTTTATCTTTTCGAATTGATCCTAGTAAACAATAATCCCTGTTTCATATATTTGTCCACATTTACTAAAATAGATTAACTGCAACAAAGCTTGCTTGCTTCCTGATTGACAGCATTGGCAGCAAGGTAAAGCAAGCTGGTTCAAGATAATGCTTGTGTTTGTGGTAGTTCAAGAAACAATAATAATGACAGTAAACCGCTGTGGTGGAATATTGACCGTTGGGTGCAATTAATCAGGTGATGCCTGGACAGCCCTTTTCAAGAAGAGATTGTTTTAAGTTTTGAAAGTTTCCTAGTCGTTGGACAAATGGAAGATGGTTGAAAACAAGTGAAACATCCAATTTCATCTACAAACCATCGACTTAACAGCGTTTGTTTTTCTACAAGTTCTATCTGACTACGCTTTACAGTTAAAACGATATAAAGAAGAAATTTCATATACCAATAAAAAAACTTCAGAGTTGAAATTGACTTACCTGGTTGTAGCCAAATGTTGATTTGTCAACAGGGGAGTCAGGGACCAAGTAATTTGAACGTAAATTCTTAAACCATACGAAATTTTACATCAACTGTAATCCCGTTCGTGAGTATGGATGGATTGCTAGAATTGACTGAGATTAGTCGATTTCTTTCGGATTTGGAGGAGGCTTTAGACTGGAGGCTGGAGCTGCTTAGGTTTGCAGACCAAAAAAAGCAAGGTAACTTTAGGCTGCTTATCGGCTTTACGACCCAATGTAGATTCATGCTATTGGGCTTGTCTTGGGTTAGAATAGGGAGATGATTAGGGATGACAGAGGTTCGAGTTTGGATTTTAATCGGATATCTGATTTATTGAAACCCGTTTAAAACAGTTTTAAATAGTTATAAATAGATATGATATGATATGGATAGTAAAAATAATATGTTTCCATATATATTTCGGGTTTGACAGTTTGGATACTCATAATTAAAACCGTTTATAGATATTCAGTTTTGATACGGATATCTATTTAAAACTGGTTTAAAATCCGTTAACTTAAAATATGAAAATTTTTAATTTTTTGCAAATGAAAATATTTGAATCTTTGTCAAAACATTCACTCTTTTCATACTTTAACCAATTAGTTTGAATATGAAAACATTATTTATTAATTTTATTTTGTAGTATTGATGAGTTTACTATTTTTTTTTTTAATTTTAATCAGATCAGATTTGGAATAAACGAATAGAAGGTCCACCAAGACCAAGAGGTTAAGTAAACACTGATCCAGGTAAAAAAAAAAAAAACCTGAGCATTGAAACCTTCAGTTCCATCTCCTGCTTAATCCTTTTGTCTTCCAACACTTTGCAATATATAACGACTTCGGAATCGAAACTAACCTCAGAAATCAAATTCCGACGCCCTTCTAACCCTCTTTGTGCTTGCAGATTCAACTTAACCTCTTCTGTCTGACTTCTTCCAAAACCTCATCCACTTCATCTTCAAAAAAAACTCCAACAAGCGGAGAAGGCTAATGATTCATGATTAAATCGTAGACAGACCAGATAGACATAAAGTAGGATGATGAAGCGAAAATATTAATTTAAATGGAAAATATGATCAACAATCGTTGCCAAGATAGTAAGAATTAAATTTTATGCTCTTGGGACAGGAAGAAAAAAAAAAAAAAGATACCGACTTAACAAATGAATGTTCTGAAAAATAAACCATTTTACATAACTTTTTACTTATCTATCAATATAACCTTATGAACAGACTGAACCAAGGTATGACCAAAAGGTATGACCAAAAATTACTGAAGAATTTGAGTTGAGCAAAAATACTTGAATGAGCTTCGCTAGCTCCCTACAGGAGATTGTCGAGCTGTGCTTCCAGTTCTTGTATGCTCACCATGTTGATGGTGCTTTTTTCCTCTGGAGAATACTCTGCTTTTAAAAGGGATTGAACTTGGATATGGGCTTCCACAATATTTGTCCTGCATAAATATAACAATCACCTTATTTCGTTGTAAGATAAGCCGGTAAAGAATCTGAATTATTCAAAATTTGCATCAAGATTGTCTACTATGTGCTGACAGATTAGAAAACTTAACATTAAAGAACAAGGAAATCTATGATTAGGTCATTCATAGTCCTAGATAGATGACTATAAAGTTTACAGTTTTGAATTTGGGATGGTATCTTACTTAATTGGTTTGAAAAGAATTGTTCTTGTCGATGGGTTCTGTAAATAAATTTTCATCTTTGCTATCACCACCGGAAGTTCTTGCTGTATAGCCGAATTTACCTGTTAAAGAAATGAAAAATCATCAGTTTGGTGAATCTAAACTTTGAAATTATTAACAGATTTGTCACTAAGAGTTGCAATTTTATTTCAAATAAGATAATCATGGAAATTATACATCTTGATGCGCTCTAAATATAGACATTTTCATATACATGCAACAGTTGTATGAATCTATCTGTCTTCAATCTTCTCTGGATTCTTGGACCAGTCTTTCACACCAGGAGTTGCTTCATGCTTGTTACAATTGGTATTCATGTAGTTGGGAGTTATTTCTATCATGGCTTTCTAATACATATACATTACATATATACATAATGTTTCTTTGTATGTATGCATGCATGTATGTTCTAATGAAAAACAATAGCATTCCATTATGTAGTTGGGAAACCCAGCAAGGTTGACATAAATCTTCAAAATCCAATGCAAACTGTAACCTCCAAAATAGGCTGGCAAAACGTGAATTAAAAATTTAACACACCTTCTGAACAAGTTCAGCCACCTTTTCTGGTGTAGCAAAAGCTTGTTCCTTGAGTGGCTTGGCCATAACTGAGTCTATTTTTTTATTCTGAGTACCAGAAGATAATGCAACTTTTACGGCTGTTACCTATAGGAACAAAAATAAACCCTTAAGACAATTAGTCATACGTCAAAGCCGAAAAAATTCCATTACCATCAAAGTTGCTTTGATTCAGAAAAGAAGATGAAAACAAGGTGTTCAGTTAAATATCACATAGCAAGTTGAAGTAAATAGTCATATCCAAGCTGGAATTTCTGACATTTCGACCAGCATTAGTTACTTTTTAAACTGCTCCAATCAAAGGGATGTGGTCTTATTCCACTAGCAAGCAATATCTACTCTTTTCAGATTCTAATATCTTAAGTTGTGAAAAGACCAATTAAGGAGAGAAAGATGGACCTTGGTAACAAATGAAAGCATAGGATCCACAACTTGCTTAGTGACTGCCATAATAAACTCCTCACAAGTTGCTTTTAAACTTTTCTCCAGATCCTGCAAGTAAATGAACACAAAACATGTATTATACTATTGATGGCAAAGCAGAACCCCAGCATCAAGCCTTGAGATTATCAGAGAGCAAAATCAGAGCGAGGAAGCAATAGTTACTGAATGCGGAATAGCATTAATTCAGGGTGAATTATAACTAAAACAATGCCCAAGGCAACAAGGATTTTCACAAAAAGGGGGGAAAAGAAGAAAAGGGGGGAGGGGGCAGTGGAGGTAGCGGAGGTAGTGTAGTAATTGCAGGACAAACATAAGTAATTTGCTAATAATCATTAGCTTCAGGGACAAAAGATTTAAAACTTCATTTATTCATTTTAGTAACTTTTTACAAACTACGCCATTTCTTGTCTCCTAAGCCCTGAGCATTGATGTGTTGGTTGAAGATTATTTTCAACAACAAATGCACCCAAAATAGCGCATGCCACTTCGACTCATTGATGACTGTAAATAAATTTATCAAAAGGTAAAATGCTAACCTTCTTGGCATCTACTTGGCTTTCCAAAACACGGGGAGATAAGGTCCTTGCTAATGATGTTGATCTGGACCAGTCAAATAATGAGGCCTGACCTCTAAGTATCCGTCTCAGGTGCTCCTGTCAAAGACATTTTAAAACAAATATGACCTTAATTCCATGTAAAAGAAAGATAAAATATGAATGAACTGTTAGAGATGGAAAAAACTGGAGGTTGAACAATCTAAACATCAAAGAAATCTTAAGAAAAGGAGAATTATAGTTCTTTTTCATCTTCCTACTATCTTGCTGAAACTCAAAAAGAGCTTCCGCTTAATGATGCTAAAGAGCTTGCAAAGATCGTAAACACCAAACAGTACATTTCAGTTAAAAAGAAATTTAGCCTCAGAGAAACTTACCAGCAAATGAGAGAAATCAAGTTCTTTGTGTGTAACGGAGAATTCTATGTCAAATGGTGCTATCTGTAAGACTAAAACTCATTAAAAGTCACATCCTATTAATTATCGATTAAAATGACCAGAAAAGAAAGCAAAAGAGAGGAATAATAAAGATAACCTGTTCCCTTAATATCAGAAGATGCTTTATAAGGAAGAGCTGCCCATCCATTGGTGTTGATCTCTTTGTAATTAGTTTGCTTGCTTTCTATGTACAATTGAAAGATTAAAGAGGGAAAAATGCAAATGGTTAGAAATCGAACCAAGCCCACGGCATGTTTGAGAACACGCTAAAGAGAGAATAAGCCTGTCAACTTCTTCATAGAATGGATAACATGATTTTGTTAAAAATCTAAATCCATACTTATCCACATATAGAAATTGTATCATTCTATAGCATGAACATGACTTAGAAAAGCAAAGAACTTAAGGCCTTGAACAGTAACTGTTGTTCAGCTAACTTACTTGGATAGAGACAGAACAAACTTCCACAGCTTCCTGGGAAAAACAGCACAAATATAACAGAATAAGCAAAGAAGGGCGATACTTTTAGAAATTCAGGAGATAAGAAACTGAACAAGGGTGATTATCGAAAGACTCAAAGCACCTGCGCCAAGCCAGTGAAGACTGCTGGTTCCAAACAACGATACAATTTTGAAAGAATAGATATGGTTTTCTCTAATGGTGGATACCAAGTTTTGAATACATCTGGGTTTGCATCAGGCTGCAGACCAAAAAAAAAAAAAAAATAACACAGATAGAAATGTTAATTATCATGTAATTATACTCCCAAAAGGGGAAAACAGAAAGTGAAATTCAAGCAGACACGAGTAATGTGCTACTAATCTGGCCAACATCAATATCCAGATACGTAAAAGCTGCAGTTATTGACACTGCATACTTCATTAAGTGCTTACGTTAACAAGTCTGCAAGTAGGTTTTGCATATGCATGTTTGCTAACCAACTGGGGCAACCCGCACTTGACACATGCACGTCTAATACAACAAGATGATAAATCCATTCCTGTTCAGCATGAGACACCGGCATATACTAATTTTTCCCCTTTATGTTGCAATAATTACTATATAGAAAAAGTACTCATGCTAGACATGTCACAAGTATATCTTGCGCATGCTTCATCTCATTCAAGGAATTGAAACAATGGAGCGGCAACTCCATGTACTATGGTTAGGGTGTTGGCTAATGTAACAACCAAGTCTAAACAGACACAAACATATAATGCAACACTTAAGTCCGGGCAGAAAAGGTAGAGAATAAATCAACACAAATTGTAGGAATCAATTTAGGTTCTATAATAATGGTTACAAAAAAAAAAATATATATATATATATATATATATAAAAGGGTCTGAATTAGAAACAATAACTTTGACTTGCAGGAAAAATTAGCTTACCAATTTGAAATTGTCCAACAACTATGAAGATTTACAACACATAATCAATTATCAATAAGCTGGGATAAGGGAAGAAAGTGTTACAGAACTTACAGAATCAGTTTCTGTCTTCACATCTGCAGAAGGCTGCAGTTTTGCAGGGTAATCCAAGTCTTCATCAAATGGGATATAATTTGCAATCTGTGTAAGAAAGAAGACAATGATTCAAGTAAAATCAACATAAATGGGACAGCAATAGCTTCACTGGCGGGCATTAACCCAGCCATGCACACTCCTAGTAAAAAGCACAATATAATTGCTCCAACATCGTAAACATGGAATGCAACTGTTAACAAATATATCTTTCAATCTCAATCGATGGGCAACCAAAACATTTCTTCTTTCAACAACACGGGAGGAAGTCACTGGCAATCACTTGATTTCCAGTAAATTAACACGAATCCATCAGATAGGCAACCAAGACTTCATTTCCCATCAACTACCACAAACATCAAGGAGTCAAAAGACTCCTACGCCTCAATAAGGTAAAGGTTTGATAGCTTCCCGTCGAGTCATGAGATGTACACAAACTTACATATAGATGCATGTACACATAAGCAATAAACAGACCTCATCACGGATATGTGTTCGAGCACGAAAAGTCAAGCGTTCGTGAACGTCTGCCAAAATTCTTTCTAATGTAGGGCGTAACCCAGTCAATGACTCACTCCTTCGGCTGAGCTGTTCTCCCAAGACTTCAACTTTGAGGATATCAACCAGCTCGCAAAGAAAATCAACATTTGTTTCATGTATGAGTTTTGGCCGCAATGTGTCATACAAGTATGTAGACCTGCAATGAAATCCAACTTAGTAACACATGCAAGAGATATAATCTTAAGTCAAACTCTGAATTATTATTTTGATTAATTTCCATAAAGCATCATTAAGCCACCTAGTAAGGAAACAAAATGAAAATCGGAACAGAGAAAAGAAAGCTCTACAATATTGGCAACAAGAGTACTTACAAAGGATCTATTAATGATGCCAAACTTGAAACATCCTCTGAAGAAGATGGGAAAAAATGATCAAAGAGTTGATGCTCAAGTTGACAGACCTGCAGTCATGGCAACATATAGGCCCCAGTTAAGAAAGACAGTCTATGTTTCTTCAATTTGCAAACACCAGTCTATGTAGAAACTTAAAGAGTCGGACTAAATTTTATTGTCTCAAATGCCACCAAACAAGATCAACAATGCAAAGAGTGCATGACTCAAATAGAAAGCAAGTTTTGCTTCACTCATCAGAAGTTCCAAGAATCATAATCATATTCAGCTACTAAACATAAGGACAGTAAGTTGACCATACCTGCATTAGGTAAGAACATCCTGATCTAGTCAACGATGGCAAACCCTCTTTCTTGGCAAATTCAGAAATCCGCAGATGCACTATGCCTTTTATCTAAAAAAGCATATATTAACGGATACATTAAGAACCAATTTGAATACTAAATTAAATGGTGTATGTGTGTGGGTGTAATACATCATCCACTCACCAAAGAAAGCCTCTGTTCACAGTACAATTTATGGCATTCTGCAAGAATATGAACATATTCTTTCCTTGATGCTCTGCTTTCAATTTCCTCTAATACCGGCTTAAGCTGCAAATGCTTAAAACTGTTAGTTACCTCTTCTGAAGGGGAATCTAGTTGTAGTGTAGAGTAGAGTAACATTTCATATACAAGAGATCTTACTCTACTTGCTACTATAATGGGTAAACAGTCACATTTCTATACATGTGACAGCTTTCAAACCAAAAAAGGAAGTCATTACCTCACTAGCAGCTGCCTTGAAGCGGACATAAATTACAGATGCCTCAACACCCTCAGAAAGAGATGCTTTGTTGCCACCACTGCTCCGAATTGCTGCCTGAACCTAATGAGGGAAAGAACAAGCATTTTGTGAGGCATTCAATCCATCATAAAAGCATACCTATGTACATAACTTTGATCTACAGGCGGATATTTTACCTGAGAAGAAGCGCTTTTGAGAACAGAAAGTACATGAGAGCGGATCATACCCAGGGCCCGAGACTGTAAAAACAGGTTTCCGTATTTTTTAGTCAAAACGTCTATTTATATGTATGCATTTCATTCACTTAACAAAGTAGTCCATAGATTGTCACCATAACTTCCTTACCTGGAGTTGACGAAATTTTAGCAAATAAACACTAGATTCTGCATATTGTGGATTACCTTCAACATACCTACAAGGACAAAATTTCAATATGATAAGAAATTTTGATTACATGTGCTCATCAGAAGGACAATTATTACACAAGTTAACTGGTTTGCACAGTTGGACTAAGTTCAAATGTAAACTTACGATATGCACTCGTCAAGCCGTTTAAGAAGTGGGAGAAAGTTTGCATTTCCAACATTCATGTTTGGAGAATAAAAGTTAGAAGTAATCTGTACACAAGAGGCAAAATTAGACAAACCATGAATTTCAGAACTATTGCACTAACAGCAATTCATCAAGACCCTTTCCATATATTAACATAAACCCTAAAGGATAATAGACTATAAACAAAGACAAGTAAGCAATATATAAACTATAAAGTAAACTGATCTCTAGTTAAGATAGCATTCAAACCTTACATTCTCCAACTCGTCAAAATACTTGAGCTTACTGCGAAGTGCTTCAGCAAACTCAGCCAGCCTTTGCTTCTCCATTACCTGCAATGAGAACAAGCTAGTGAGGCAATCAATCAACTAATTTAAACCAAAATTTTCCATCTCAAAAAGAAGTGGATTACAGCTATTAAACATAAAGCCCGAAGTCAATAAGCTAGTAACAAGAAGATGAAACTAAATTCCAAGCCATACAAACAAAAATCATACCAATCGATCACATGCATCATGAAGAGTTTTAGTTTTTGTTGCTACTGCTTGGTGTTGCAGTTGTAGTTCATTAAATAGGTCTAAGGTCTCATCCACCTGCACGGAAGTACACTTGCTAGCTTAAAATCATGAGGAAAAGATAGATATAACACAATAAATAACTAGCAAAGCAAATGAGAATACACAGGGATATAAAACACAACATGAACATACTTGTCGAAGTATATCATCACAAGTCCGTATGCGATCTGTTAGAGTACTAACATAGTGCTGATACTTCTCCTCTGTCTAAAGTAAGAGAACCAATGAGATGCAATAAACAAATATCCAACAAAATTACTCCATGAACATATATGTTGCAACAAGAAATTGCTACTAACCTCTGACCTCATGGCCGATTCAAGATCTGTGAACCATTTATAAAACTGTACAGAAAAGATGGAAACAAGGAAAAAGAAGCAAACACATTAGATCCAAATTTCATCAATTTCATAAAACCCCAGTAGAATTAGATCATTAGAAGAACAAAATAATGCAACCATCCACATAAGTTTAGATCTTCAATTCACACAAGCAATAGAATAAATTTTGATTTACCTGATTTGTATTAACCAAAATTGCTTCAATAGCTTCAGAATCTCCCAAATTATTATCCTTTGTAGAAACAGATAAGCCAGTATCTTCCCCCGAGGTTCGCTCTTGAGCCTACAACAGCATAATCCAAACATCTTTCACCAAAACATTCAGAATGCAATTAAAAAAAAAAAAGTAACGAACTAGCAACAGAATTCCTTACCAAATTCGCCGGAAACGGCCGTTCCGCAACGGTGTGAGATAGCATCAGTATTGCTCCTTGCTGCTGCTCCGTCAAAGGCGCATTCTACACACAAATCCAAAAAAAAAAAAATCAAATTAAATTAAAAAAAAAAATTTCTAAAATAGCGCTTTCAGTTCCAGTCCACAGATCCGATCTTCAAACTAAAAAGTTTTCAACTCTTCCGATTATTATTAAAAATATGATCACATTTTGGTTACAATTACGGTTCCAGCGAAGAGATCGGATCTTTTGATGACCAGATTTAAAGATGAAATGAGAGTAAAATCAAAATCAAGACAAATGAGTTAATCGAATCAAATAGTTTTTAAGTTCATTGAGATAAAATTATAGCAGATCTAAACTAGAAGAGGTTCAAATCGTGAAGTTGAAGGCAAACATTTTTGAGTTCGAAGAGTAAGTTAGGAAGAAATAAAAGGAGAAAGAAACCTGTTCCCAAGTAGAAGCAAAGTTGTAGCCTTTGGAGATGGCTCCAGATTTGGCGAGGTTCGGAGGTGTTGCTGCTGGATTTGTTGCCATTCTTTTCTTTTCTTGTTTTTTTAGGGGGTCTGGTTCTGATGGACCAGACGGATCTTTTAGCTATTTGCTCGTTAAACGACGCCAGTAATTGAATCTAACGCCATTTTAAAGCCGGTGTGGTGTGAATCGTGTGATGTGGTGAAGCCGTGGAGCTGATGACTTTTTTATCCTTTGCACCCAAAAAAATAAAAATTACTACTCGTATAATTTATTATTCAAGCATAAAAGATTAAAATATTAAAAAAACTTCTGAATTATTTTATTATTTAAATAAATTTTTACTATATTCAAATAAATTTTTATCTTTTAATTTATATCTAAATAGATTTTTATTTTAAATAAAAATTTTATTTATTTATATTTAATTAAATATTAAAATTTATTTGAATTTAAATTAAAATTTTATTTGGATGTAATAAAAATATAAAAATTTATGTAAGTTAAAATTCAGAAGCTTTTTTATTATTTTAACCAACATAAAAAAAAAATGTAAGATTTCAAATTAAATTTATAAATTTTGTTAATATTAACAACTTGAATTGTGAAAGTTAAAAAATATTTTTTTTGATAATCAGTTAAATTTTTACACATATTATACGAAGGACAATTTTGGAACAAAGGGTTTTTTTTTTTTTTTGTGAATAACAATTTTGTAATAACAATATTATACGAAGGACAATTTTGTAATAACAATATTTTTTTTGATAATCAGTTAAATTTTTGCACATATTATACGAAGGACAATTTTGGAACAAAGGGTTTTTTTTTTTGTTTTGTGAATAACAATTTTGTAATAGGTAACATGTTGTGTTCTGAGTCTGACTCTCCATTACAAGAAATTTAGTACTTGCAAAGGTTATATACAACGAAATGGACAGCAAGATTTTGTAATGGGTTTTTCCAAATTTTGGCAAGCTTCATTGCAGAGTTATGGGATTGCTCAATAAAAGGAGCTTGCTCAACTTGTTTGGTACACAATGAGCTAAAACGGGTCAGTCCTTGACATCAGCAACACCTCCTGGAGAAATCTGAAATCGAGCTTCAGCCTCAGCCAAGCAAGGTGAACTTATTACTTTACAAATGCGCTCTTCCCCTCTTCCCTTCCGGAGAGCCAGTCTATTGTCGTTGAGAGCTTATAGTTAATAGCTTTCAAAGAAGAATAGTTAGGTAAGGGGGAAAATTAGGCCTTCTATAACAAACCTTGTTGTGGAAGCATGAGCCATGATGTTACCGCCGATAGGCTTAATTTGAGGTCCAGCGAAGATTGCTGAACCATCCACTTGGGCAACTACTTGGTTTGTAATTACAACAGCCACACCAAACTACAATCACAGAAAATGCAAGGAAAAAACATGATAAATACAAGTGATAGAAGGGCCCAACTCCGTATCTGGTACAACTCTAACCTATGTTGCTTTGACTTTTCATTTTCTTGAAGTAACCTTGTCCGACATCCGTATCCGACGCATATCTGGACATGGGTATGGAGATATGGTCCTCCAAAAACCCTTCAAATACATAGAAATCTTGAAAAAAATTGAACATACCCGTATCCGGCACTCACACCCGAATTTGAGTAACATACACTCTAAGCATCTCATACTAAAAAGTTTCTAAACATTATGGTAGTAATCATAGCCCGAAAGCAATTCATTACTTATGCTAGTACAAATAAAGATGTAAAAGCCTAACCTCATCTGCCAACTTCTGAAGGCTCCTGAGGAATTTTGCAAGATGCATTTGTCGGGCAGAGAGTTCACCCCTCCCGATAAAATCAGTTCTGTAGAGGGCAGTAGCACTATCTACTATCATAAGCGCAAACCTGCAGAGAAATCCATCAAATGATCAAATCTGGCATGCAGCTTGTTTACCCCAACTATACTAGAGATAATTCTTCTTGATAGGGATAAATGTGCAAATTCTCAAGCAAAGGAAATGTTTTGACAATACCTTGTCTCCACCATCATTGAAGCTGCTTCAAGTAAAAGCCTAGACTGATGGTCAGTGTTATATGCTCTAGCATAGGCCACATTCTCCAAGACATCAGCACCATTCAGTCCAAACCTGCAGCATTCAATCAACAGTGTTACCTATCAATACTGCACATAGCATAGCAGCATGGTCATATTATGGTAGCCATGTATCACCTCTCTGCTATCTGTAAGAGTCTTTGTGGTCTGAATGTCCCTTCAGCATCTATGTACATTGCTTTTCCCTCACCACCTCCTTGATCTAATGGAAGCTGAAATATCGAAGAAAATTAGAAGCATGCCTTACAACATGACTTACTGGGTAATAGAAGAATTATTGCAAATTTGCAATAATATAAACTGTTAGGGGCTCTGGTAT
Organism: Fremontodendron californicum; assembly: GCA_030761205.1. Lineage (NCBI taxonomy): Eukaryota > Viridiplantae > Streptophyta > Magnoliopsida > Malvales > Malvaceae > Fremontodendron > Fremontodendron californicum. The sequence continues at coordinate 3,715,676 of JAULJL010000003.1, forward strand.
TCAAATTTCAATGAGCTGATGTTAGGCAGCAAAACCCACAGTATGTACAATATACATGAGTTACAAGAAAAGTCAGTGTATGAAGCATCTTGTTTGGATATCGGTATTCAGTGTACTCATCCAAATAAATCCAAATTCGTATTTCATTTGGTCACAGTCATTACAATCATGTATGAAAATGAAAAAGAAAAGCTCTTACCTGGCATGTGACACACAATGTGTGACAGAGCTGAGTCTTTCCCGAACGGAACTCACCATATAACTCGGTAATGGATCCTGTCTCAATTCCACCTGTCATAGAGAAAACCAAGTGAGCGTGTAATGATACAGAAAATTAATTAACTAGCAGAAACATTAATTTACAGTTCTTAACCAGCTGAACAAGTAGTCAATTTCAAGGAGTGTTAAGAATCAAAGTCAAACAAAAACTTCGCATAAATCAGAGCATATGTACCTTCCAAAATTTTATCAAGTTCACTTGACCCAGATGTTAGTTGAATTATCTCCAGCCTCTGAGCATGGAGCTGGCTAGCACTGGTGAAACCCAAGGGGACCAGTTTGGAAGCTGCCAAGAACCAAGGAAGACTTAAAACATTTTAATTTCAAATCCCTTTACAAATTATGGTAAATGTCATCAACAAAAATTGATGGAACAGAATAGTGGAAACAGCATACCTGCTTCCATGATCTTGTCAACTTTAGCTTCACTGATTCCTTTGATCTGAAGAAGATCTTTCCTTGGGGTGTAAGCAACAGATTCAACCGTGCAAAGACCTGCATCCTTAAGCTTCTTTACGTCCAGGGATGCAATGCCCGATGCCTTCAATTGAAGATAAAAAATAAGAACAATATCCAAAACCGTTGCTTAAGCCCAACATGTAAGAGAATTTCATCAGAAACATGAAAAAACAAAAGCCAAACATGAGCTGGTACTTTTATTTTCAAGACTTATGATAAGTCCATATAAACCTCACAAGGAAATCTTATTTTTTTCACTGTAGGAATGTAACAAACCACCAGCTAGAAACACCAACGTTCTCGTTAGTCACGATCACGTTGGCCTCTTTTCTCTTTTTGTTTTTAGGTTCAGACCACCACTTCGAGTGCTGGTCCCACCAAGGTGGGCTGACTCTGATACCAATTGATATGGACTTTGGAGAACCTCACCCCCAAAAAGCTAGTTGAAGTGGGAAAACCTAAGTCCATATATCTTTTTTTTTTTCAATATAGGATCGTAACAACTTACAAGTTTAGAAAAGGCAGTTAAGAAAGTAATTCTGGAGGTTAAAAGCATGTCAGGCAAAAGAAAACTAATTTGAACTTGCATTTCACTAAATAAAATCTTCATCTACTATGGTTCAAACTTGTCAAGAAACCCTACCTACTAGGCGATCGAGAGAATATAACCCATTTGGATACTTTTCTAATCTCTTCTAATTAGGTAAAAAGGGGGAAAATCGACATCGGAAAGAACCCATGGTGAAAAAACAAAAGCAGTGAAAGTGTGAAAACCCATTTTCGATTTTCAGAATCTTGAAAAATAATTTAAAATGATTTCTTCTGAAAATTTGGATCAATCAAGAAAAGGAGCATATTTTCGGCAACTCGGGAAAAAACCCGGATAGAAAAGCGTCTTAATTTCTAATAGAATCGAACAAAAACAAAATCTTGAAAGATGATTTTTCACCTGAAGTTGCTCCACAGGGAACGGGCCATGCTGCACCTCCTCAAGCTCCTCTTGTTGTTGTTGAGCCATATTCTGGTTTCTCTGCTGCTCCATTAGTCGCCGACTAGACCACCCAAGGATCTGTTTAGAGACCAAAGCCTGGAGAGAGAGAGAGAGAGAGAGGGTTTAACAGGGGAAGGAAATAGAAGGAAGAGAAAGGATAATGAATGATGGCGGAGGGAAAGGAAAAATTTTGAAAGGAGTTAAAAGGGAGCGCCAAAAGATCATGGAGTGGAGGCTTGTCTGGCAAATTTAGAGCTTGTCGGGTTGCCTTACATTAAATGGGCCTTTTACATGGTTGCAAGTTTCCAGTTTCGACTTGGGAGAAACCCAAACGAAGTAGAGATTTACCAGCAAAAGTTAGGGAAATTTTACTTTTTGCAAATGGAATATAGATGGCAATTAGTAAATCTTCCCTCAGTTTGCTAATTTGCTAGTGTTCGTGTATCTTAGTAAAACTTACAACATCAAGTTGAGATTGCAGTTTACTTACTATTTCTCTACAAGAGAGCTATTCGTTAGAAAAAATAATTGTCCTAATTGTAGTATTCACTACCATCACTGTTTTTGTTTTTTTTGTTGGCATGCAATTGACAGTAAGTATAATAGAATATTGCCAGTTGAGTATTAGTTCACACGACATGCATATTGAACAGGTTTTTAAAAATTGTAAATTTGAAAAAAATTAAGCCCATAATATACTCTTCAAGTCAGTTAAGGGTTCATTTGGATGGGAGATGAGATTGATTTCGGTGAGATTAAAAATAACGGTGACGGTGAGATTAATTACTGTAGCGGTGAGATTAAAATCAGTGGTGAGATATGTGTTTGAATTCAAACGTAACGGTGGCGGTGAGGTGAATTATAATGAGAAAGAAAAATAATCATTTAAGACATTAAAATATATTTATATATAATAAATAATTAAAAATTATTAAAATTATATTAAATAATAAAAATATATTTATATTAAATATTATTAAAAATTATATTTATTTTACAAATATAATTTTATAATAATTTAAAATAATTAATTTTTAAATTTTTAAAAAATTAAAAATAAAACAGTGAATAGATAAAATGGATATTTATCCCTCCACTGGAGGTCCAGTGAGCACATGGACCCCTGCCCCTCCAATTAAACTGGAGAGGCCGGTGAAATTTTAACCGCCACTGAAAGTGCATTTCGAGTGCGTTCAGTGGGGAAGATTCCCCTCCCCACAAATTGTCCAGAATTCCATTGCGCCTATACGGAAATAAGGATTGAAGAGTTAAAAAGTAAATTAAAATTTTATAATAAAATATGCTTTTGTAATCAAGTTAGCTGGTCAAAAGTTGTGAGACAGCCAACCATTTTCTGATGTGTATACTAAGAAAAGTAAAATATATATATATATATATATATATATATATATATATATATACATCCTCCCTTTTGTGCCCAAAAAAAGAAGAAGAAGAATATGACCAATGGTCAATGGATCCTCCCTTTTGTGCCCAAAAAAAGAAGAAGAAGAATATGACCAATGGTCAATGGATGTGGTAGCAATTTGGGTTATTGGCTAAAGCAATGTTTGTAAATTAAAGTCCATAATTATGAGGCTAAAGACCCAAAAGAAGAAGTCTATAATTGATTTGGATATGCTTCCCGGAGTAAAATTAAAAGCCCACCACGCAGCAACAACCCAGATGTTTAAAGCAGGCCCTTCTTTGTTTTGTGGGTACGATGATCAGCTTTAGCTGAATGGCATGAAGAGGTTAGGTTTATCAGTGGTGCGTTTGCCACCGCTAACTTGAATGAAACTAGTAGGGTAAAAGAAGACAAACAGAAATTACACAGTTACACAGTAATGTGATGAATTTGGATAACGGTACGATTACACGATACAAGAAAAATAATTAAAATACGATAAGACACACAAAAATAACATGAATACGATACAAATACACAAACGTGTCAAAATCTATATAATACGAATAATTAACCTATCAAAATTTAGACAAATATATAGTATCTTAAACACAATTATGATACGTGAAAAATATAAGAATACACGAATTAATATATCTAAATTTGGGAATAGGAAGATACACAAAACACACTGCCAATGATGAAATTTTTTATGGCTGTAGAAAGAGCTTTTTCCTGCTTATAACTAAAAAAATAACAGATGCATATATTGATGATAATACAATGTGGCAGCCATTTAAAAATTACAATTGGATGGAAGAAAGAAAAAAATAAGCAAAAAAAATTCAAAAGGAAAGGGAGAAATAGAGAGAGAGAATGGGTATTGAACTTACATATTGACATGATCAAGAAAAAGCTATATCATTCGGAATTTTCATTTTTCCTTAAGTATCCGTATCCGATACCTGTGTTCGACACATATTTAGATATGAGTACGAAGATATGATCCTCCAAATATATGGAAAAAAACTTAAAAGAAATTGACCATACCCATGTCGGACACATACCCATATCCGACACTCATCCGAATCTGGGTAACATAAGGCAAAAGGATTCACATTATCATTCAACACACAGAAATACCACCTTGTGTATTTTCTTCACAAAGGTCTGTCTGTCTGTCTGTCTGCGACCCACTAGGAACAATTGTTGGAGGAGACTACTGATCTGGCACCATAAGAAAATAAGCAGTCATAGCTTGTCTGAATCGTTTCTTGTACTGGTGGGGCGAGATCACTGTTGGAGACACGTTTTTAGGCCCGCCAAGTATGCCTGAGGTCTTCACCCAAGTTTCAAGGTGCTTGTCCCATGTGTATTGCCTCATGAAATCAATTATTCCAAGAACAAGCTCATGTTTTTCCTCATCCACACCCACCAGTAATGAGTAGTCCATTACATCAATTAACTGTGCCAAAACGCATATATAATTATTAGAAAAATATAAAGCGAGAGCAATAGGCTTTCAACACTACTTAATCAGAAAAACATTAAGTAGAAACTGTGACCATTGGATCAATTCAATTAGCTCATATGCATAGCATAGCATGGCAGAAATATGAGAGCCCATCACTATTTAATTGTATATAGTAAATATAATGCTAGTGGGAAGAACCCAGTCCTACATTACCCACTATTGTTTCTCTCAGGTCAGTATGATAATTACCAAAATATATGCTGCACAACCATAACTTAGATTTCCTTCCCAGGGGCTTATAAAAAGAATTAAAAATTTGAAAATAAAAGGAAAATCTTCAAATCTTTCAAAATAGTATGTGCAGCCCCGTGACATCAAAATGAGAAGTTAAATTGCAACTTACAGCAAGAAAGGAAGTGTCATTCCAGACAGCCCTCTCCAACAACCGTTTTGCCTTGCTTCCAACAAAAATTGGAGACGTCGGCATTGCTTCAAGCAAATTCTGATCCAGAAGAACTTTGTTGCTGCCACTTGTATCAGGGTTATACCTTGATCGAGAAGATCCTTTAAGGTCATAAAGCCTTGTAACATTACGCCTAAAGAGAAGATTTTCCATCACCAAAACGTCCATTTTTGACTCCTTCCCTCCTTTAAGGTGCTTCGATGAAACCTTCAAGACAATGACACCAGAAGAAAAACAAAAAATTATGGTAAATTTAGCACAAAATAAGAAAAGCCTAATTTGGATTTGGAACTTGGATTCAGTAAAAACTACAACATAATGAAGCACAGAAAAATTGAAAATCTTCTCAGCGAGATGCACTTAGGCAGCTCATTTCTCAGGCTTCATAACATCAGAATATCAAGTGTTAAAACAGCATATTTGGACACAAATCCAAACCAAAGCTGAAGTTCATATTTAAATCAGTAAGGAGATGCACACGCCCAAACACATATCCCTAAGACATCACATTGTGAAATGTGCTTTTAGCAGAATGAAAATAGGAAGAATTGCCAGATGATTTAACAAAAGAGTGTTTCGAAAATGAATGGAAAGCATAGTTGACAAGACAGGAAAAGCAATAGATAACCAATGCTTTGGACTACTAAAACGAAATTTTTGCCTGGAATTATTAGCCAAAACTTCACTCGTGAAATTCAACTATTATTCATACAGGTTAGCAATTTAAGCTATATAACTACATGGGTAATACTAATAAACAATACCTGATATATGCCCAAAATCTTTGCCAGGCAAGTTGGGCTTCTTGTATTGATTGAATCAGACAAATACTTGAAATAAGCTGGTCCAAACTTGATGAATGATTCTAGTTCTGTCTTTGTAACTTGTTTGATGATAAATCGATCATCTAAAGTTTTTGCAAAGAAGACATTGCTCTTGCCACCTTGGGCACCCCACTTCTTACAATGACTGAGAGACCGTATAAAATCCAGCTCAGAAGGGCAGCAAGTCCTCCTCAAGCTCTCAAACCGCTTTGCACAATAACAAGTTACGGAATACTTCACCTTCCCAAGTGGGCCATCATCTGTAAAAGAAACTCTGACATGCAAACCCTTTGTGTACAAGAGAGGGTCAGAAACCAGGGAGGTATATGACCCAGACAAAGACAAGATACTATCATCACCAGATCCAAAACTTCTGTAAGTATCAGATGACGAGTCATTAAAAGAATTAAGTGAGAGCAGATTCACTGAATCAAAGAGTGAAAATGAAACTGCAGAATCTGACGCATCTTTTGGTCTCTCCAACTCAGACATCTGTGAAAGATAATCTGATGAGACAAGTGCATATGATATAATACTAGTGGGCTCATCATCATAAACAGGCACTACTGTGTCATTAACACCAATAGGAAGCAGCAGCCTGGCACCACTTTGCCTTTCCATCTCCCTAAATGATGAGACATAGACTGGATTATACTCGCTAATACCGAGTTTTTGAGCATTGAATGAAGAATTCTTGTTAAATAAGCTGTAGAAATTTGTAAATGGCATGCTTGCCCGGCTCATAGACTTCTCCATACTTTCAAGTCCCTTAGTAGGAAAAGCAGACTGAGGACAATGAGCCACTTCCACTTCACCATGATCACTAGCACGATTTCCCAGATCCGAATTTACTGCAGTTGACACATCTGCCACAACTGAATCACGAACAGAGTAACCATTCTCTTTAGGAACTACACTAGCTGGGTGACTTTCGCCAGTCCATGCGGCCTCAAGGGTGTCTGATAAATTTGCCATAATTGAAAATTCCCCTTCTGACAGGGCCCGTTGTACAACTTTTCCAGATTCCAGAGAATCAGATTTCTCACTGGTATTTGCACTAGAAGAAAGAGAAGGGTCAGCCTCCTTCCTGTTATGAAAGTCCCGGTCCATACCCTTTTCTTTGTGATCTCCACCTGGCTTGCTAATTTCATCAGTATTGCCTCCTTGATTTATGTCTATATCAGGCTTGGTCTCAACTAGGGCAGAGTCACAACTACTAAAGGCTTTACTTGGCTTGGGACTGACATTCATCTCAACAAGCTTCTCCACAGAACTTACAGGCTTCAATCCAAGCTTTGGGATGGAACTGCTCATAATTTCCTGGATATTATTGTTAAATGAACTATATGCATGTATCAACCGTTGGTCCCAAACATAAGAAAGAAAGAGTATTTGCCTCCGCAACTTATTGATCTCAAGAATGTCAATAACAGGTTGGCCAACTTTCACCTCCTTACAAAGCACTTCCTGCAAAGATTCCTAAGGAAATAGTAAACAGATTAGAAACCAGACAGTAAGTCAGGCTGATTTTATGCATAAAAGAAAAACAAATTTAACAATCAGACAGCAAGTTTTGCTAAGTGATAGGGGGAGGGTGCAGATGATGAATTTCAAACCAACTACCTGAAATTCTTGTCTATCCTTTTGCAGCATTGCTTCCAGTTCTTCAATACAGATTCTTCTTTCAGGTGCCTTTATGCCACCATCTTGGGACCCTAAACCTAATAATTTCTCTGAAATCTTTTGAAGAGCACTGTACACTTCATTAAATAGGAATTCTGCCCTGTTACTCACCTGCAAAAGAGTATTAGTGATCTTGTAGGTGTTATTGGATTCAAGAATAGCTTTATGAACTGGAACAAGGATTTATTATATTCAAACCTCATTTGCTTCACTTTGTATCCACTCCTGATTATCATAATTAAATTCCAGTTTTGAAGGTGGAAGATAAACAGAATGAACATCAATGGAAGCATATCGAAAACAAGCAACCATTCTCCCGAAACTGCAGATTGGTAAAACAGTATAATCAGAGATACCACGGGCAACTGATATGCTTCATTTAATCATTTCTATAATTTTTTTTTTTACAATCCATACCACTAATTAACCCTACCCTTTCCAACCCCTCCAAGGCCAATAAACCTCGTTATCCAGAAGGGAATAGCTGGATTGGGGAGTTGATCCTAGGGCTTCAAGGCAATTAGGCACTTTATCTTGGGGCAACAACCACTTGGCAAGTTCAGGTGGTCCCTAAACATGGAAACCTCATACATATGTACACATATATATGCCTTATTCTCAACTACATAAGGATCTTGTTTTCCTGATCACTCTTTTAGGCCAGTAAACTATACTGTGTAAGAATAGCAACAAGGAGACTCAAGAACTAATAAAGGCATATGATGTAGCCAGGCTACCTGGATGAATCCACCGAGTATGAGTAATGAATTTCAGAAGCCAACTTAAACCAACTATCTAGGTCCCAAACTCCCAAACAGAGCATAATTGCAATTCAAAAGTCGATGGATTTTATTTTATTTTATTTTATTGGAAATAAGTCCAATGAAATTTCATTTTTGCAAAAATAACATACATCACTAATGTGCATGTGTATGTGCATCGACGAGCACATGTGGAGTTGGGTAACTCGTGTTGTGCAAGGCCTAGAGATTTTTACACTCAGTAAGTAAACATCAACCACAAGATGATCAAATAAATCAGCAATCTTCCTCTTTGGTTAAAAATGTAGCTCATGCTTTTGACATGGGCTTTAGAAATACAGTGTTATTTCAAATATTAACAAAGCGAGCTAAGTGAGTCTCATATTTCTGCATGCAGTATATATATATATATATATATATATATATATATATATATATATATATATATATATATACACATATACACATACAGGTGTGTGTGTGTAATATGAACTGTACCACTTTACTGGTGCAAGTATTTGTATTCAAGACCCAGGCAACTCACAAGTCAGTACTATACACCAGATACAATCTATGGAGGGATGACTATTGATTATCATATTTTACAGAAAAACCACCAAAATGACACATATGAATAACATTCGATCAATGGTTCACAGGGAAAGCAAAATGGTTGCTTATAGACTAGACAGAAATCACATAAACAGAATAAAAAGACCAATCTTCCAGAAGTGCCATCTCTGCAAGTGATCACTCCATTCAAAACGGTAATCTTTATTCTTTAATATAATACTTCATATTTCTTAAGTAAAAACCTACCCATAGAATCGAAGACAATCCCTGTGAAGGGAATGACCGCAGCTAGCAACTCTGCTAGCAGCTGCATGGTTCGAAAAGCTCAGCTCCAAAAATTTCCCAAAGGATAAACCCCAAGCAGCATCAGACATTACAACTCTTCGAGTGGCTGGGGGGAATCCCTTGGTCCGAGGGCATAGCAAGCACCTATGCCACATCCAAATCTTGCCATCCCGCTCTCCTGGTAAGGGAAGCTCTGATAGTTTCTTAACAGATATCATCAGGCTACCTTGACTACGAGTATAACAATGAACATGTGCCTCGGATGGCATCTCACATGAATGACAACAGAAGTTCTGATAAGAAGAATCTTAAGTTGTAGTAATTTGAAGCAAAGAGGAGGATAAGTTTTCTACATGAAATAACAATTACCTCATCAAACAGATGATCTCGTAAAAATCGCCCCAAAGGCTTATCAAAGCTCCCATAGTATTTGATTCGAAAGAGATGGGCCCGCTCACACACAGATCCCTTCCACACACAACGTGTTGATAATGACACCAAAATGCTCTGGTGGTCTGAAGGTGATGGAGGAAACTCTTCCTTCGAGGACCCCACCTCTGCATTGCTGTTACTAGTCTCTCGTTTTGAGGATGCCAACTCTATGCCACCTAGATCATTTGCAGCCAACATATTGCCATCAGCATGATTACTGCCACCACTTTGCTCTGGTGCTTCTGATAATCTTCGACAAAGAGAAAAGAACTGGTCACCCATTACAGCTTCTACACCGCTAGCTGGTGCCTGAACAGATTCTTTAGGATCCATTCCATCGACCTTGCTAAATGCATGACTTAGGGATGGAACATTGTTATAAGAAGATATATCCTCCCTCAAAGCAGACAGTGAATTCAAGGAAGCAATAGCTTCAACAGAGTCTGAGGCAGATTCCTTGGATGTAGTCTGAGTGTGAGGGCCTTTTGACAAGCAAGATGAACTGGCCCCTGTATATTTGCAAGGGGGCTCAATGTTGGCAGATGATGGTCTATCTGAGATAACAACTTTGTTGGATTTCTGTAATTCGTTTATAGGTCGAGAAGCCATGGGCTTCCCGGAGGATGGGATGGTAAAACCAGGTATGATGGAAATAGACCTGTCAATACTTGATGGTTTATCGGGTAAGGCAACAATTATAGGAGACTTTAGAGGGAGCTCTGGAAGTGTAGCACCTTCATCAGCTAGAAATGATGTCTCAAGAGCCAAGTGATAAGCTGCAAAAACTCCATATTGGACCACATATTTCACCTTTTTCAATTCATCTCCATTGGCACCCTTGAGTAAAATCTGAAACAAAGTAAGCATTGAACCCATCTTAGCACCATAATTTTTATCTTGGAAAAAAATGTTACAAAGGTTAACAAGTGTATTTTATGGGTATATAAGTAGCATGACATAACCCGCCAGAGCTTTATGCAGTCACACTCTATGCATCTTACCATCCTAACAGTTGGCAATCAACCTGATTGCAAACAGTCACAATAGTTTCTGCTACATTATATTTCAAATTTAATCCAGAAATTATGCATGACAAAGAGCACCTAGTGGGCTATTGCTGCCACGTGATGCTCTAATTGGTGTAGTTTAGAGGAGGTGAATATTAAAAGGCATGTTGAGGTGGGAGATTTATGGAGAAATGGCAGATGGGTTCTTCCGCCTGCAAGTTATAGGACCATCCAAAAGATGCCAGATGGCCAGAGTTAATCTGTCACCTGATAATAAAGGGAATTTCTCTATCAGCAGAACCTGAGGATGGTTAAGATCGGTAACAATGTTGTTTCTTGGTACAAGATTCTTAGAGGAAAAGCATGTTACCCCCCAAAAATTGTTGCTTACTTTGAATTGTGGAGTGCAAACTAAAGAGATCATAGAGAATAAAAAGAATCATAGTGGAGAACAGATGTAAGTTATGGTCAGATGAAGCTCACAACATCGGCCCTTCCTCTGATTGCGGTTACTCCAGGTAGATTTAGCTAAGTACTCTACAAAAAAGCCACACCAGTTGGCAAATCTAAAGCTAGCAGATGGTTGGATCTTAGAGCAATATGATTGTAAAGCCCCATAGACAGTATGAATTACTTTGGCTACAGCTGTGTATGCATTATGGGTGGAAAGGAACAACAGTGTTCAACGAAGTGCAAACCGATTGCTCCGTGATTTTAATGAATATTGAAAAAAATTACAGATGTTCACATGCGCTTTAGAGACAGAGTAAATACTAGACTCAGTTCAAAAATGGAAATGAATGTTTAGTACACTTCCATGATTGCTCATTAATTTCATAGAGCCTGGTCCTTTTACCCCTTTTTTTAAGTTTAGCAGAAGGTTGTTTTAGACTCTCTTTTTTTTAGTTTCTTTTCAGGTGTTAATGTTGTTGAGCATGTGGTGTCTTTAAAAAGTTAAGACTGTCGATATCATGTTCTCATCTTTGTGAAACAAATGCATCTTCAAAAAAACATAAATAAAATAAAATATAACCCAAGTAAAACAAATAAATAATAACCCTACTTTTCATGCAAAAGTTTTGATAACTAAGGCATGGATATGCGTGTGTATACTGAAAGGACTTACAGTACAACCCAGAGGCTTTGGGCAACCCTCAAAAAACATTAGAGTCTTCGTCAATTTCTTCCCACCTTGCCCAGCACTTCCATGCTCCTCAAGAAATTTCTCCACATGGAACACATCACAATAACCCAGCTTCTGTGATGTTAGATGATCAATGGATGGAACCATTTGAGCACCAGTGCAGCGGGCTATACGCTCTAAGAGTGGCCTCTTAATATTGAGAACAAGTGATATGTCTTTGGCAAGAAGGTACTCTTGAGCATACCGGGACACAGATTTCTCCACCAAAAGAACATTAGGATGATGTGCATCAATTTTAGCAACTGCCATCTTCAGATGGTCCATTTCCTGAAAAGGAGGGTAAGCTCGTAAAAACAAACATTAGCCTTAACTGTCATGTTCTAGAAGGTGGGACTCAAAGGAATATTTCCTGGTTTGACCCTTATTAGGAACCTAGGGTTAATAAACAAACAACAATAGAAGGAAACAGTTAAAAATACAAACCTGCTGCAACAACGTATCAAAACTTGAAAAGTGGTTAGAAATACGCTGATATTCCAAAGCTCCTCCAAGGATTAGAAAACGAGGTTTATCTATTTTTGATGTCATTCGTCGATGAGCCACATTTTTCTTACAAACAACTCCTTTAACCACAGCACTAGAAAAAAATTTATTAAAAACAAGAATCAGAATCCCATCAGCATAATTAAATGGTAGATAGAAAGAAGAACAACAGAACCTGCAAAGCCTTCTTTTGGCAACACATTTACATTAATTATTAATTGCACTTTCTTTTCTATTAAGACCAATATATAAAACTACCATCCAAAAGAAGTTAACAATCTCTCCAGATTATTCTCTCTCAGATGCCTTAGATGAACATTAAGAATCACTGCAAAAGCATTCTGAATATTCAGCACAAATATGAGGGAAATTCACAAATGATAGCCGATCAGATATGTGAAGGGATGTGATTGCAGAAAGAACTTTAGGCATATATTCATGCACAATAAATTCAAAGAATTACAATCAGTATCCATCAACAGAAAGAGGAAAAGAATATGAACCATTTGATATATTGGGAATCATCAACCTCTGACATGGAAATTATATAGATACTGGAAGTATATCAAACAATATAACGACTAAATACTTTCAAGACCTAATGATCGGACGCTCATGCCATGAAACAGTGGCAGACCGTCTTATAAGCCAGATGGGGGCCTTGGCCCCCTCAAGAATTTTAAAATCCTTTGTATATATATATATATTTATATGTATTTATATATTAAATTGGCCCCCTCAAAATAAAATTTATGTTTATTTAGTTTTTTATTTTTGTTTATAACTTAATTTTATGCATTATAATTTTAAAAAAAGTTAAATTCACCTTATTGTTTATCTTTTTATTTTACCCATCAATTATTATTCATAAACTCTTCAAATTAATTGGTTTGTTATAAATATTAAGTCAAAATCATGTTAACTTAAATTAACTTTCTAAATGTTAGCTTTAATAAGACTTCAACAAAATATTGTAAAATCAAAATTTTCTTTTTACTGCCAGTTGCTGTTTACTTCCTTGTAGCTTTTCTTCTTTTATTCTTCGGCTCCAAATTCAATCAACTTTGTTTGTAACTTGTGCTTGCCGTTTGAGTTATCAAGTTTAAAAATTAAGATCCTAATAAGACTCCCAAAGATCGCCTTTTGTTTGTTAGTAGTTATGCTAACTTTTATCTTCAGTTTTTTTTTTTTTTTTTAATAAATCCATTTGTTTTTTCTTTCACTGTCAACATTCTTATAAAGCAAAAATAATAAGATTCTTGTTAGGATTGTTATTTTATTTTTTAAAATATATGTTTATATAATCTTGTTGTTATATGCATGGGTAATATTACAATTTTTGTAATTTGTCAAAAACTTGATATATTTTTTTGTTAATTTTTGTTATAGTATAATATTATATTGATTTGCCTTAATTATTTATGGCATACCTCAAATGAAATATATATATATAAATTTAGTCTTTTATTTGGCCCCCTCAAAATCAAATATCAAAATCCGCCACTACCGTGAAACACGGTTAACTGTCTTGAAATCAATAATAGAATTGATTACTAACAACAAAAAGTCATTTGTATGATTGGTCTGTTAGCTGCCACATGCTAAGAATTATGAACTCTTCTAAAGGTGCTCAATAAAAAGTAAAAACAGGTGAAGTTGCATTCTTTACGCAGAACAATTAACAAATTTTCAAAATGAGTTCAGTGATATTACCTTTCATCGCGACGACCAGAAGCTATGCATTTAACTTTCACATATCCTCCAGGATCCATTCCACCTCCCTTGCTTGTATCTGGCTTCAGAAGTGTTGCAGCTTCCCATGACAAAGATGTGATTATATCCAACCAACTTTCTGCGCCATCCTCGTCATCCACAGGAAGGTTTTCAACCTGCAAAAGCTGAGCTACCAAAGCTCTAAAATGCCCTTCCACCACATTTTTCATGGCCTGCATGTGCTCCTCACCGGACTTATCCCTACTACGGCACTCCCCGTTGCCAAAGCTATTTGAAGAGCGTAAATATCCCCACTCCCCTGTAGCACCCTCATCATCGTCATCATCATCAAATAGAGCAGCTTCTCTCTCGTCCTCTTCATCCTCAGGTTCTGGAGGGAGCCACAGTAGCCAATTGTTCTCAAAATCCACAGGCTCGGCATCTGTACCATCCACATCATAAGCAGGAGCTTCACCCTCATCAGCATTCTCTCGCTCATTTACTTCTTCAAATTTCTTGATTCCATCCACACTTTGTGTATCGAAATTCTCAGCTAATGGTGAACCACTCAAAGATTTTGCATCAAGGTTCTCTCCATCAGGATGCACTTTATCTGATCCATAAACACAGTCAATTTCATCAATACTGATTGTACCATAATACTCTTCAGCATGAGCATAATGCCTTGATTCTGAATCCGAACGATATGCACCATAATCATCATCTTCATCATCACTCCTGGACCCAACAGTTAAGAAAGTAATAAGTTTTGATCAGTATCTCAAAATCATAAAATAGAAGTACAAGAACTCGAGATTATGCATTCAGTCAAGGCAGGCTGTGTAATTTGAACATGAATTCACAAGGTAACATAAAAACATTGAGCGAAGAAGTAATGGCTCGTCTAGACACAATCTAAATCATGAAGGATGCATTTCTGAAACCCTTAACCCCCCCCCCCTTTCTCAACAAGCATTGAAAAAAAAAAACATATGCAAAGGCATGTGAAATTCCAGAGTTAGGTAGGTAAAAACACTTTCGGCTCACTCAAAAATACGTTAGCAAGGGGGAAGCTACCTGTTACCACAAAAGCCAAAATGGTTTGAAGAAGAATCTACTGCAGCTAAACTTGGATTTGTGCTCATCCCAGATGTCTCATTGTTTTGTTCAACAGGTGCATTCATCTGGGCAGATTCACGAGGGCTATAATTCACACGGTGGTATGGTCCAGTTGAATAAGGAGTAGAACCAACAGTGCTGCTACTACTATTACAGGTGTAGCTGGACTTAGTACTGGCCAAGCTTGTTACAGATGGTGATGGACTGAGACCAGGACTAGGTGCTTTGGTCCCATTATCAACAGCTGCTATCCCCTGCTCCCATTGCTTGAAGCAATAATTGCATACCCTAATCCTTTCCCAATCTTCCCGACCAGCCCTTGGGTCATCAGATGGGACAGGAACCGAGTTCACGGTACACTTGGCACAAAAAACTCGGCCACAAAGTCGACAATGATGCCTACGGTTAATTACTGTAAATTGGGAGTCACACTCGTAGCATACCCTACAACTCTGATCGGGCATCCAAAAGTCCCTAGACACATTCCGCGACTCACTCCTCCTAGGGATCCACGATTTAACTATGTCAACCAGGTCAGATAGTTTGTTGTCAGAGGTGCCCATCGACAACTATCCCACCTGATCCCATTCATCATGATTCATTCATTTGCCACTCTCACAACCACAACCACAAAAAATTCACTACACCCAATACCCTGGCCATATTTAAACCACAACAAATTAAAAAATAAATAAGTTACAACAAAAACCACTACTCTAAAACTTATGAATCTAAACCGAAAAGAAATTCTATTAACCGAAAGTGGAGGGAAAACTTAGATTGGAATTGACTTTACTGATAAAAATAAATTTAACATGTTTGAGCAACTAATTTACAATTACATGAAAAGCACAGCATAACATTAACTATACATTGTCAAAAGAAAATAATAACAAAATTAAAATTACCTGAAATACTAGCACCTCAAATTCCAATATCCAAAAGCCCTAAATCCCAATCTCTTCTTCTTCTTTTTCCTCTTCTTCAGTTACACTGGTAACTTCTCTTCACTGCTCGATCAAATAAACCACGAAATCAAAAATTAATAAACTGATACTGATAAACCCTACAAAAATTATGCTAATCAGCTAATTCTCATTGAGACCGGTTTATAAAAAAAGAAGAGAAGAAAAAACGATTTAATCAGATTAAAAGTCCAATTGGATCTTCTAGCGACGGAAAATCTCATCAAGAAAACAGAATTGCTTGTTTAATTGATTAAAAATCAATTAACACGTTAAATTTTTCTCCTTGCATGATAATAAAAATTACATTGAAACTGCCGAACAGAGAAGATCGAAATCAAAATTCAAAAGCCGCTAACCACCAAACTTAATTTCGTGGGAAATTTGACGGCAGTGATGAAATGAAATATACACGATTTAATTTTTCATAAAGAAAAAGGAATAAACTACAAATAATAAGAACTTTTTAAACTTTTATTAAAAAAAAAAAAAAGAAAAGAATTCTACCTTCTTATTTTCTTCGATTAAATTTTGGTTTCCCGTTTCGCTTTTTTTTTTTTTTTTCCCTGTGAAGTATGTGCTTTTTTTGTGTCGTTCTCGTTTGTTTGTTTGTTACCTTTTTCTTTCTTTCTTTTATTTATTAATTTTTTTTTTTTATCAGAGTGTTTTTCTTTGTGCAAATAATAACGGTCCTTTTGTTTTTAGTTGAAAGTTGAAACGCATCCCGTTTGTGTGTGATACTGTGATGATAATCTTTTACTCCTTTTTTCTTTTATTATAATTTTTTTTTCAACCAACAAAATACGGAGGGGTGGGTGCTTTCCAATATGATTTAACTTTTTATTTTTTTATATAAAAATTTCAACAACTTTCAAAGATAATATATTATATATATTTATATAATCTATAATATATAAAAAAAAATTTAAAAAAAAGTTAACTCACAAAAATAATCATTACTATTTATTATATTTTTTTAATTATTATTATAAATATTTTTTATTGTTAATAATATTTATCTAATTTATAAATACTTTTGGATTAATTTGATAATAGATAAAAAATTATATAAAATTATTTTATCTTAAAAGTTTTAGTATTTCTTTGATCTTAAAAAATAAATCAATTTATTTGATATAAATACAAACTCATTAAAATTTATATTAAATTTTTTATCTTCGCAATTAGACATGTCCAAAGGTCGGGCTACCCGCCCAAACCCGAAGGCCAGCCCATATTTGGGAGGGCTTAGACAACAAATTTAGACTCGAAAAATGGGCTTGGACAAAAAAAAATTAGGCCCGTTTAAAATATAGGACGGGCCTTGGCTCCAACATTCAAGACCCGAGCCCGGCCTGGCCTGACCCATTTTTTAATTAAATAATATATTATTTATATTTATACATATATTAGGTAATTTATGTCATATAAAAATTAAATATATATTATAGTGTAAACATTAAAAAAAATATTAAGTTTTTCATGTTTAATAACTTAATAAAAAATATATATATAAAATTACTAAAGATTAAATAATAAAAATATATATATTAAAAAAATAGAAAAAAAAATAATATGAGCGGGCCTAAACGGGCTTGAACTATCCATTTACAAATATGGACAGGTTTGGACAAAATTTGAGGCCCATATTTCAGGTCGCGTCGGGCTTGGGCAAGCAAATGTAGTGTTGATACCATACATGGGTCCGGCCCGAAACTGGCCTGACCCGGCCCATGGACACCTATATCCGCAATTAATTATGCATTAATATTGAAAATAATAAATTTTATAATAAATTTATATAATTTGCACATAAAACAAATTTTATATCTTAATGCAAATTAATTATGCACTTTATTAATTTTATTTATTTAAAAATATATAATTATATATTCAAAAATAAAACATCAACGAATATTCATATACGAACAAATAAGATAACAAATATTAGTAAATTTAAGTTCGTGAATCTTGAATTTATAGTATTTTTATTTCTCAATCTTAGAATATTTAAATTTTATTAAAAAAGATATCTGAATACACATTTTATTTTATATCTTAAAAATCTACACTATACCTGTTTAAGGATCGGGTTATTCGCCTAGCCCAAAAGATTCGATCCAAATTGGATCGAGCCTAGATATGATATTTTTTAATTCGAATTGACCCAACTTGAATTACTGTTTGCTTTTGTTTAATATAAAAATTATTTTTTTAAATAATAATATAAATTTTCAAACTCAACTCAAACGATTCGAATAAAAAAATCAAAATATTTTAAAATTAACTTGACCCGGCCATGAATAGATTAATCCACAATTCCACACCCTAACTCCTTACAAAATATACACTTATCTTCTATTAATCTTATTTTTCTTTGTGCTGGCGGGTTGCGGCTCGATTTATGAAACAAATAAATTTAAAATATTTTTAAATAAAATGAAAATGTATTTTACATATAATTTCAACAGATTTTTTTTCCAAATATGATAATTTCTTATGTTACCGTGTTAGTGTATAATTAAAAAGTATTACTAGTTATATATTTAAAAGTTTTGTAAGCTAGTGTTTTGGACATTTTCTTCAATAAAATAATGAGGGATTTTCATGGCTTATCTGCTTCAAATGTCCTTATTATAGTGTTTATTTATTATTATATTTTCATGCTCTTACTTTTTGTAGCAAAATCTTACTAACCATTCTTTATTATTTATATTTATACTTTTTTAAGGAAAATCCCACTAACCATTAAACTCTTGACGTTTGTATTATGCCTTTGCATAAATAAAATGATAAATAAATTTATTTATCATTATATAGTGGTATTAATTTTTTAAATTATTGTTTACATTTTTTTAGTTTTAACAATTTCCCAGTTTTCATAAATCGTTAAAAGAATATTATGTATATATATTCTAATATATTGAAGTTCAAATTATTCATCCGACTGAAATAAGGTTGAGTTTGACATGATATTTTATGTTCGAGTCTAGCTCTATCCAGAATTACTCTTTATTTAATAAAATAATATTTTTATTTAAATTTAATTAAAAAAATATATAAAAAAATTAAAAATTTTAAACAATAAAAAAGATTTTTTGAGTTTGAAGGGCTAACCGAACATTGAATAAGCAATTTTTTTTTTAATTAATCGAACCTTATCCGCTTGGCTCGATCCATGAACAAATATATGTACACTATGATATTATGTGTCTCATTTTACTTTTTACAACTTTTTTTTAAGAGCAACAAAAAAATTTGTTGTTGACATTTATATTAGTATATATATATATATAATTTGATTAAAATCATTCTTTTTTTTTATTATTATTAAGTTAGTTTTGTTTGGTTGAGAGGGATCACTTTTTAAGTAACCTCCTACGTCCTATCTATTTGCATGAAATATAGATAATGTTAGGTTATTATTGCAACCACAAAATTTTAAAGTTCCTCTTTCATGAGTTTTAGTTACATGACTAAGCTATAGTTTGGTTAACAACTTCAACTCAAAATCTTCATTTTCAAACCTCATACACAGAAATGGCAAAAGTATGTGTGAATTTGATAGAATTATCAATATTGGTGAACAAATAATGTATACGTTTATCATTGAGTTCAATAATCAATGTGAGAATTGGTAACTTAAAAAAAATATGGTTTTTACTTTTTTTTTTATATTCGGATTTAGTTAATGAATATCTATATGTATCAGTTAAAATTATTTTTTTATATTTATATTTAATACATTAATTTTACTGATTTTATTAAATTCAATAAAATATAATTTTTTAATTATAATATTTTTTTATAAATATCACCTTAATCAGTATCTAATGATACTGGTTAACATTTTTTATTATTTTGAATATCAATTATTTCATATATATAAATTTAAAATTTAATTCAATTAATTCGTATAATTATTGATCAACATATTTAAAATTAAAATTGCAGCATTTACAACTCTTTCAATTCATAAATTATCTTATACTAAAAAACCAAGGCTTATCCACAATTATGATCGGTAAAATCGCGTATGAAACATTGGCTTATCGATTCCTTTCATACTAGAGGGGGAAAAAAAAGTTTTTGCCCATCTCATAATAGAGAATTAAAAGGAAAATAAATATAGTAATTATTTAGAGAGGAAAAAGGAAGATAAAAAAACAAGCCTAATTTGTGTGGCACAAAATAAAAGAATTTAACTTTCTCCTATGCACGAGCAGTCAACGATCGCCGTATAAACTTGGGCGTTGGAACTTGGAACGTTAGAGAAGGTTCCGGTCAGCGCTTTCGGCAATTGGGTCTGTAAGAATATCTTTGGGGAATGTGAGCCCAAACAAACGCTCAAAGAAACCCAAAAATCCTCACCCTGCCTGCCAAATGGCAACCATAAAGTTCAATTTTAAAAAAGAAAAACTTCTTTTACTAAAAGTTTCAAGGTGGATATCCCTTCTTCAAAATTTTTATTTAACATTGCTGTGTTTTTACATCAAATTGATGTAGTTCCATATCAAAATAAGTTATTATTAATGTCATAATAATCCTAAATGAATCATTCTTAAACAATAATTTATGCCTTACTTTTTTAAGTGAATTCCTCGAGTACAAATCTATTTTTATGCTGCTCATTGTTATTAGAGAAGTTTTTTTTTTTTATTTTAAAGATACATTTTTAGATTTGATAATTCGTGTATTTGTATCATATTTATATATTTTTTATATCATAATTATGTTTAAGATATTTTATATTTATATAATTTTTGACGTATTAATAATTTGTGTTATATAAATTTTACATGTTGCTGTTGTATTTTAATTATTTTTTTATGTCATATTTGTATTATATAATCGTGTTATATCCAAAATTTCAAGTCTAACATTTTGTGATCAATGGTTGTTGCTTTAAAGGTAATTTAGCGAGATCCCATACTTGGTTTTTTATCATGAATCTTATTGCATCTTTTATGGCATCGTACCAGAATTTATTACTTACTATAAAAACTATGCTTAGTTGACAACTAAGCATGGGTATTAAGGAAGTTGGGAGGATTAATTTGGGTATTTTTAAATTTTTTCTTTGATTAAGAAGGGAATAAAGAAAAGAAAAGAAAGGAAAAAAAAAAAGAAAAAAAAAAAGAGAAAAAATTGTGTATTCATGTCATTTTTATATTCGTGTTTTTTTTTGTGTTCGAAATATTATAAATTTATACAATTTTTACATGTTAATAATTCGTTTTATGTAGATTTTGACACGTATGGATATTCGTTCGTGTTCATATTATTTTTTGTGTCATACTTATGTTATTTTTTCGTATGTTGAAAGTATTATAAATTTATATAATTTTTTACATATTAATAAATTATTTTATGTGAATTTTGACACGTTTGTGTATTTGTATTGTGTTCATGTTATTTTTGTGTTGTGTCATATTTTAATTATTTTTTCCATGTGTCCGTATCATGTTTCAATTAATTTAAATATTTTGAATTAAAAAAAAAAAAACTGTGTGTTCATGTCATATTTCAATTCATCCCATATTTTGCATAATTTGTTATAATGATTTAATTTAGAGACAATTTTGTATGTTCGTAACAGGTTCGTGTTATTTTATCATGTGTTTAAAGTATTATAAATTTATATAAATTTTTACACATTAAAAATTCGGTTTATGTAGATTTTGACACGTTCATATTATTTTTCGTGTTGTATTTTAATTATTTTTTTTTCATATTGTGTTCGTGTCGTACAATCATGCTGTGTTCAAAATTGTCAAGTCTAATTGACACTATTCAAATAACTCCAAAATTTATGTCGCGCATCGTCATGTTGTTTTTTCCTATTATAATCGTATTCAATGTATAATATATTGATATAAATTTTGACACGTTAATAATTCGTTTTATATAGATTTTAACATGTTCGTGTATTTGTGTCGTGTTCATGTTATTTTTGTGTCATGTCGTGTTTTAATTATTTTTTTCATATTATATTCGTATCGTATAATTATGTTGTGTTTGAAATTGTCGGAAATAATTAACCATATTCGAATAACTCTCAATTTTATACCAGATGTCTTATAAGAATAGGAATTATTATTTTTCTAAATTATTATATTTACTACTCTTGCTTTTTTATTTTTCAAATTTATTACAAAATATTAATTCAAATCCGATAACATTTCGCAGTGAAGCGCAACATTATCTAATATATAGAATTAACTTCACTTATAATTTGTGAAAACGTATTAGATAATTTTTACCACTAGTGTTTAATTTTTTTTTTTAAAAAGAAAATGAGAAGAGTAACTGTGTTTTTTTTAGTAAGATCATATATTAATCTTTTTAAATTAAATGATTGGATGTAGTTTTAAACGATATTTAAATCCAAGTATGATTGTATAGTTCTTTTAATTATTTTTTGCTAAAATATAACAAATGACAATTGATTGAATCTTGCAAATTTCTCCATGATTTAGCAAATATAGAAGTGAGGTCCACAAAATTTGCTAAATACCATTGTATTAAAGTAAAGTGTTACTGGATTACTTAAATTAGATGCTGGCAAAGTAGATTTAAATTCGATAATTCATTTGAGTCGATTTGAAATTGAATTTGATGCAATTAGGATTGATTTAAAAAAGTTAAAAATTCGAATTTTAAAAAATTAAACTCAAAAAATCCAATAAATAAATAAATAAATTAAATCCGAAAAAAAAATCCGAAACCAACATGACTTAAAATCCGTCATGATCCAAATCTGCTTTTATCTGAACCCATGATCGATCCAATCTGAAACTCATAAAAATTTTAATTTATAACCTAAAAAACTCAAAATATAATTATATGATTTTATTTAAAATTAAAATAAATCAATAAAAGATCATTTTTTCTTAAATAAAAATTTTAAATTTATAATTATTATACAATTATATAAAGTATTATCAATAAAAATAATTAATATTGAATCTTTAAATTGTATTATGAAAATAAAATTAATTTGAAACACATTAAGTATGAATATAAAATATTCTTTGATACTATTCTTTTATTTACAACATTTAACCATGAAAAATAACAAGTAATATTGTTAATTTCATATTTGATTTTAGGATCCGCTTAACCGGTGTCTATAGGCATCTGTTAAAGATTATTTAATTATCAATTTAAGATTTTTTTTTTACATTTAATACATTATTTTTATTGAATTAAAAAAAATAAATCAATAATTATACTTTTTTTATATATATATATATCACCTTAATCAGTATCTGATGACATTGATTAACATTTTCCTTGATTTTATTATAAAATAAAATAGCCATTTGTAATATATTAATGTACTTATTCCATATTAAAATTTTAATTTTAATATAAAAATAATATTATAATTTTTAACATATAATTGGATTTGATGTTTTGTGTAAAACATTAATAACATTATTAATTGTTTGAATCAAACAATTTCTTTTGGTTTCTTTTTTTTTTCAAATGGCAATTTTTTTGTTAATTTGTTTTTTCAAAATTTTTCATTTCAATTTTAATATATGTAGAAGGAAATTTAATTTACTTTAATGATTTATTAATATTTATTACAAAAATAAAAATAATTATTAATAGTAAATTAAAGTAGAATTTAGTTGTATATTATACTAACTATTAGCCTACCAAGTTAAGAAAAAACTTAAGGGTAAATATGAAAAATATGCCATCAAATGGTTTAATGAATAAAAGTTATTTGAAAAAAAAAATTGAACAATTAAAAATTGTTATAAAGACAAAATTATCCTTGATAAAAAAACTTTCTCCTCTTTTTATTTTTTAATTTACTTTTTAATTAAAAAATAAATATTCTGAAAATAATTTTTTTTTAATTTTAAAAAATAATTTAAAATTTTTTTTATTTACTTTTTTTAATTAAAAAATTTAAAAGAATAAAAATATTATTCCTAAAATTAGTTTTTCTTTATTTTTTTAATTTTTTTTAAATTTTAAAAAAATAAATATTTAAATATTTTATTTTTTAAATTTATTTTCAATTAAAATTTTTAAAAAATAATATTTCTTTAATAAAAAAGAAAAAAAAAGTAAATTTTTTATCTTTACAATATTTTTTATAATAATTTTTAATTTTTTTTTTTCAAAAAAAATTTTATTTATTAAATTATTTAATAATAACTTAATTATGAGGACATATTTTTTATCTTTACCCAAAATTTAACACAGGAATTAGAAAGACGAGACGAGTCGTTTTTACCAGAAATTAAGACGAGTGAAAAAAAAAAGAGGCGGAGTCAAATCCTGGCAACTGGGTCCCAGTTCGTACAAACGGAGCAGTTCAACGAAGAACATTACTTGAAAGTTAAAATCAAAACTTAAAAAAATCTTTCTTTTTTGGGTTTTAAATTCTGTTAAACAAATAAGGACAAAAAACAAATGTCATTTAATCAAGACCCAAAAGTAAAAGGTGGCTGATGATGATGATCATGATTATCATCATGATCATCGAGATGATAATGACGACCTTGGACAATGAGAATTGAACCAACCAATCCTAATTGTGTCCAAGTAACCTGAAAAAAAAAAAGAAATACCCTTCCTTACGTATGAGAAACTTTTCCAGTAGTAGGGGATTTTTATTAGTATTAAAATTTTTAATGTCAAGAACGCAAAAAGCAGGGAGCAGATAAAGAAAAAATTTCAGATTCTGAGTTTGCGAATAAGTATAATGTAGTAGTAATAATATATTTTGAAATACGGTAACATGATGTTATTGTTATGCTTTTAATATCAAACAAACTTGACAGAAACAGTTTAATAAAAAGTCAATTAGAATTTAATTCACAAATGGGTATTTCTTTTTTTGTGGTTTCCTGATCAAACGGTTCATGAAATGGCTTTTTTGTTTTTGACTTGATTAGATATACGAGAATGTGATTGGGGAAAAGGAAACTGTAGTTATTAAAAATTTAAAAAACAAACTGACAACAAAGAGAAAAAAAGGGAGGGGCTGGCTGGGCTGTTTGATTTTTAATTAAACAATCCGAAAAAGTTTTATTTTTTAGTAGCAATTATTTTATTTTGATTTTAATCGGATTTTGATTTTGGGTTTTTATTTTTTGTCAAAGGCGGTGTGAGGGGGAATTGTTATTAAGTGAAAGAAAGAATATAGATGTGTCCTTTCGGGGTTTTTTATTTGAGATTTATTTATTATTAGGGAGACTCTTCTTAAACTTAGGGTTCCTTTTTTACTTTTCGATTTTTGTTTGGAAGGGTTTGCCTTCTTCTGTTTATTGGGAAATTTTCTTGGTATCTTCGTCTGGTTTGGTAATTTTGCTCATTTAGGTTCCCGATTCCCTTGTTAATCTCATCTGGGTCGGTGGGTTTTCTTAAATTTTTGAAGTCTCCAGCTTTGGTTTTTAGGGATTTTGAAGTGTCTGCAAATACAAAGGGAAGTTCCTTTTTGCCTCTGGTAGAATTTTGGAAATTCCAGAGATTTTGAGAGGTGGGATTTTTGAGTTATCAGATTTGCAGCTAGCTTTTTAGGGTTTTGATTTGATTTCACAGTAGTGTTTTAGGTTTTTGGGATTTCTTAAAAGGAGGCATTGGTGCCTTATACTTTTAGTGGCAAGCTTGAGTTTTGTTGGGTCTGGCATGTTTGCATGATGTTTAGTGCTCAAGGATCTTCAAGGAATAATTGCAGTCTCCTTGCAGTTCTTTGTGGTGTTAAAGTTTCTGATAATAAACAGAAGCAGCCAGTTTCTGATGATAAGTCCAGATACCCATTTCCAGAGCTTGCTTCTTCAGGGCGCCTGGAGGTATATAAATCATGTTAATAGTTCTACATTTTTTAAAATTTTGACATTTTAGCATAAATTTGTTATAAAGTTGTGATATTTTCATGTGTGTGAGTGCAGCTTCAGCTTCTGAACAATCCTAGCATTGATGAGTTCCGGTGGGTTCTTGAATCGACAGAGCCAAATATTGTCTATTTGCAAGGAGAGCAGAATTCTGATAATGAAGAAATTGGTTATCTGGTTTGGGGAGATGTTGACTTGTCCACTCCAGAAGCTTTATGTGGACTCTTTGGTGCCACATTACCCACCACTGTTAGTGATGCATTATTCTGTTATGATAGTTGTTTCATAGAGTTTATTATTTGATCTCATTCTCCCTGAAATTATAGGATAAGGTGCTAGAGATATGGGATAGGATTGAATTCTTTTATACTTTTTTTAAAACCTTTTACTCTTTAAGTTCTTTTTGCTTACATTGTTTCCTTTTGTTTTATGACTTCCTTTTACAAGTTTTTTGCAGGTTTCAGTGCTTATTTGAAGTTCGTTATGTAAGTTTAATTAATCTATTCTCAATTGTTTGTGCAGGTTTATTTAGAGACTCCCAATGGTGACAAATTGGCCGAGGCACTTTACTCCAAGGTAAAATTATTGATCATGGTCACAAGCAAATGATTGGAAATTCATTCTTTATGTTTTTATAAAAGTTGTTGACATTCATTTCCCCTTGGCTTGGCAGGGAGTCCCTTATGTTATATATTGGAAAAATACATTTTCGAATTATGCAGCTTGCCATTTCCGTCAAGCACTGTTATCGGTGATACAAAGGTACAATCTACTTCTGCTCATTATAGATAAAGCATGATCTGTTTTCCCTACCATCCTGAACAGTGGTCGTAGTGCGTAATTGTCCAGAGAGGTTGCTGCTAGTGCTGTTAATTTTGGGAATTGGTTGATATGGCAAATTTATGCACTCCATTTTATATGACCTCACCTATTTTAAGGCTTACTGAAGTATATTATCTACAAACTGGAAGAAATTTTACTTGGAGAGAGTAATAAAGTTTTGCAGTTTTGGTCTATTGCAGTTCATGTAGCCATACATGGGATGCATTTCAACTTGCCCATGCTTCTTTTAGACTGTACTGTTTACAGAACAACAATGTTGTGTCTTCTAATAGTCAGAAACAAAGTGTTAAGCCAGGACCACGTCTGCTCGGCGAGCCTCCCAAGATTGATGTTTCTCAACTGGAGGTAGATATGCAAGAGGAAGAAAGCTCTCCTGAAAATCTTCCTGCCATAAAGATATATGATGATGATGTGACTATGAGGTTTCTTGTTTGTGGATCACCATGCGTATTGGTAGGTTTGAGTTGCCCCTTTGCTGAAACAATAATAATATACTAATACTTTGTTCATCCTGTTTATATTGGTTATTAACTTTATGCCCTGCAGGATGCATTCCTATTGGGATCTTTGGAGGATGGACTTAATGCCCTCTTGAGCATAGAAGTAAGTTTGTACAGGTTTTTTTTTTTTTCTCTTGAATTTATATCTTTAGTTTCCTTGTTTTGGCTGATATTTGTGCTACCATCTTTTGAACATCATCATCTAAGAGATTATGTTAGTTATGGCTGCATCTAGGTTGTGTTAGAATAACACCTGGTGAGTTTTTAATGCTGATGACAGCACAAGATCCTCCATCCTTCCCTCCCTTTTACCTTAAAAGTTAAACAGCTCCATCCTCTCTTCCTAAAGGTTTCAAATGATAATTCTAGTAGATCTTGGTTCACCATACAGTCTTTCTGAACAGCATTATGGTGTCAGCATTTTCCTTTGTGAAATTCGATTTGGCATGGAAAGATCAGCAAAATGAAATAAAATTATGAACACCAATTAGCAAGGGTGCACATATCATCACCACCTTGATAATCAAAATGGCATTGGAAAAATTTATGAATGAGATCAATATTGTGCTGCACATGCCCTCAAATTTAGTTGCATAAGGTTGCACGTGCAGTGGCTTTGCTGTAATAGGGTCTAATGACATGATAATCCATGCATATATTCAATTGGTTTGATGTTCATACTCACATGGGATAAGAGCTCCATATATTCCCATGATTATAAATTTGTAGTGTGTTGTGTGTTTGTGTGTATGTGAGCATCATCTGTGCTAATACTCTGAATCTGTTTTATCTACTTATTAACTAGATTCACTGTGGCATTTGTTTCAGATACGTGGGAGCAAACTCCATAACAGAGCAAGGTACTGATAGCTTTGAGCTTAGTTACAGTTCTTTTTGGGAGGGGGGATTTCTGGCTTTCTTCAGGTTTTGATGTTGAGCAATTGTGACTTTGATATTTTCTTTTATGGATCTCCCATTCCACACCTACTGCTACCTCCAAGTTTCTTTTGTGTCATTATTGTCGACATACTAACATCATTTATTCTTATAGTGCTCCACCACCACCTCTTCAGGCGGGGACATTTTCTCGTGGTGTAGTGACCATGCGTTGTGATTTTTCAACCTGTAGTTCGGCTCACATATCACTTCTAGTATCTGGTAGCGCACAAACTTGTTTTGATGATCAGGCAAGTAATTTTGTCGGATTAATTGCTAGTGTTATTACTTTAAGTTCACACCTGAAACTCTTGTTTTCTTGTTCCTTGTTTTGTTGTCTCAGCTTTTAGAAAATCATATAAAAAACGAGCTTATCGAGAAGAGTCAGCTAGTCCATGCACAGTCAAGTTCTGAGGAAAGCAAATTGCCGTCATCTGAGCCTCGTAGATCAGCCTCAATTGCCTGTGGAGCAAGTGTGTTTGAAGTATGTATGAAGGTTCCCACATGGGCTTCTCAGGTCTGATTTTCTCTTTAACCATTTTATTCCTTATCTGAAACTTTTCCATCACTCTATGCATGTGCTTGTATGTTTCATCCATGTATGTTGCATGTATAATTATGGGTGTTTGTGTAAGCTCTTTTGTATGCTTTTTTTTATACCATAAACTTCATTAGAGGTATGAATAAACATTTGGAGAAACTTTCACTGATTTATGCTTTGAGAAATACTTATGAAGCCTTCTTCATGATGGTAATTCTTTGAAGTTACCTTGCTATTTTTTTTTTTTGGTTGAAATCACGACCTGTTTCTGGGAATGGCTTAACAGGTATTGAGGCAACTTGCACCAGATGTATCCTACCGCAGCTTAGTTATGCTGGGGATTGCCGGCATTCAAGGTTTGTCAGTTGCTTCTTTTGAAAAGGATGATGCTGAACGCCTGCTTTTCTTCTGCACGAGGCAGGGCAAAGATCCCCTCTGGGACAGTTCTGTTATTGCCAGATCTCCCAGCTGGTTGGTGCCTCCGGCACCTAGTCGTAAAAGATCAGAGCCATGTAAAGACACTAAACCTCTAAACTGTAATGTCATGGAAGGTGTAAATGGTAATGCAAGACGTAAACCAAATGTTGCTGCTATGAGGCCAATTCCTCACACCCATCGTAATAAGGTGCTTCCCTTTTCGGGGTTTTCTGAGGCTGAGAGATATGATGGTGACCAAGGAAAGGTTAACTTGCCGGTAGGTCCTGTGAAGCAACCTGCTCCTTTTACAAATCGGAAAGCATTGTCGAGTTCTTATCAGGCCCAGCAGATTATTTCTTTAAATCCATTGCCTCTTAAGAAACATGGTTGTGGTAGAGCCCCAATACCGGTTTGCTCAGAGGTTAGTCATCTTCTTAGAGTTTGAGTTAAAAATTGGCCAATATGGTGTTTATTTACATAGTATAGTGCAGGCTTATGATCTGTTTTGAGATGCATATGCCTGTATGGTATTCTTCTGTAACTGTACAAGTTTTTATGCACTCTACCTCATAGGGCCTGAAATCCCCTGGATTGGGAATGGCGTAGTTTTATGCTCTGATGTCACTATAAAATCACATCCATGTCACAGGATTTAGGAAAAATATGTTAAATAAAGCTATATATTGGTTGTCTGGTGTAATAGGCTATTGTATGCTCTGGTACAGAGATGAACTTGCAGTATGATAATGAAGTATTTAAAGCAAAATGTTTTGACTGGTCAGAATGAGCTTTGTATTTTTCTTTTCAATATAGTTTCTTTTTACCTCTGCCACTGTTATAGTTTGTCTGGATCATTCTCTAGTTATTGCAGAAGATGAGGAAAATTTTTCATCTATTTTTGCATTATGTTCAAACTTCTCCTTTATAGTATTTGATTATGCTAATCATTTATGCTTAATAGTTTATGTTTCTGAGAGAGAAATTAAATTTAAAAAATTGTCTTCTCTGTTGATTTGCTTTTCTTCTTCATCATGAAATCTTATGAATTATGATGCAATTCTTGAAGCTTGCAATAATTTAGCACCTCTGCAAGTTTGTTCTTCTAATATATATTTTTTCCTGTTGGATTATTTTCTGGCAGGAAGAATTTTTGAGAGATGTAATGCAGTTTCTGATTCTTCGGGGACATACTCGTCTTGTTCCTCAAGGTGGGTTAGCCGAGTTTCCTGATGCCATTCTGAATGCGAAGCGTCTTGACCTTTTTAACTTGTATAGAGAGGTAAGCTACTCTTTGTGCTAAATATGCTAGAAAATCTGGCAAAAATTTTGTATTAAAAGATGTCCCTTACAGGTGGTGTCAAGAGGAGGCTTTAATGTTGGGAATGGCATAAATTGGAAGGGACAAGTGTTTTCGAAGATGCGCAATCACACACTGACAAATAGAATGACTGTATGTTTTCAAGTTTTTAGCCTTACAGTTTTCAATTGTGATAATACTTTTGTTGATCTGAAAAGCATAACTTCAAAGATAGTTTGCAATTTTTGTAGGCTTCCCTAAAAATGCTAAATCCTGTCTGCTGTTTAAACTTTTCTTTCTTTTTGATCCTTAAGTAGAAATTTTCTAATTTCTGACAACTTATTGGTTCTTTTTCCTCTAATTACCTAGGGAGTGGGCAACACTCTGAAAAGACATTATGAGACTTACCTTTTAGAGTATGAATTGGCACATGATGATGTAGATGGCGAATGCTGCTTGTTGTGTCACAGGTCTCTCTCTCTCTCTCTCTCTCTCTCTCTCTCTCTCTCTCTCTCTCTCTCTCTCGTGCACTTGTGTCACAGGTATACATAACTGTTTGCAGTACTGACAATGGAGAGTTTTTGTGTGGCAACAGTAGTGCAGCAGGTGATTGGGTAAATTGCGGAATTTGTGGCGAGTGGGCTCACTTTGGCTGTGATAGGCGGCAGGGGCTTGGAGCCTTTAAGGTATACTACCTTCTTGGCTTCTCAAAATTTTCTTGTCAAGAGATGAATGTGGATAGGCTAAAGAGACTTATAAAAAGAAGGAGCATCTATCTATCTATCTATCTAACAGAGCTTTGTTATGTATCGTTTTGGATGATGAGAGTAACAGAAGTTTGCTAAAGTGAAAGTAAAAAAATATGTTTTATAACTGTCTGTCTTGAGGACTGAATACAATCGTGTGGGGTGTCATTGTTTGCAATTTTGAGTTGATTCTGTTTGTTCCCCTTGTTCTGTTTGCATTACTTACCTATTTTATTGGACTTCCATTAATTAGCTTGATATTCATCTTCTGAATGGCAGGATTATGCAAAAACAGATGGGCTGGAGTACGTTTGTCCACACTGTAGCATCTCAAATTTCAAGAAGAAACCCCAGAAAACTGTGAATGGTTATTGACAAGCTTCGACTCTCACTTTAGATTCCCTACACCTTCTTTTCCCAACTTACAATTGTCTCTTTTAGTTTCCTTTTATTTCGTCAAATATATAATGCATAAGTTAAGGCACGATATTAGGAATGTAATTATTGTATTGTATCCCCCCATTGTTGTTCTAATATATATATATATAGATATAGTATAGAATATCATGGCATTAACGAGGCCCCCAATTTTCCCCCAATATTTTGTATTCTGCAGCAAGAATAGTAACTGTAGAATATATTCTTATTTTACTCTATTAATTAATGAGGTAGTTTTTTTGTTTTGTCCTAGCCTATTAGTAGATTGCAAGCAAGCACTATGAAATGGGTGGATACGTTCCTTTTTCAGTTCTCTTCTGCCAACAATTAACATTCTGTTTGTTTGGTTTTGTACTGACTGTTGGGTGGGATGCGAAAGCAATTCCATGGTGTTTCGAGGGCGTGGTAAATGGTGGTAATTGGATGGGGACACGACCTACATGATAAGTATATATAATATATGAGATTTCTGCAGTAAAACAAAAAGGTTACTATCAACAAAATATGAAGCAATTTTTTTTAATAATTGACTGCATGTATAAATCTGCACGTTCTTACATTCACCAATCAGAACTGCATTATATCTACATAGTTTTGCACATATTTGCAAACACAACTTCCCCCACACTGCTTGTCATGCCAAGATATAATGGGGAAAAAGAAAAGGCAAAACATATAGGAAAAAAAATGGAGAGAACAACAAACAAGCAACAAAGTAAGTCTTCAAAAGTTGAAAATTATTAAGAGCGATTATTCAAATAATGAAAAATAATAATTTGGTTTAATCACAACTCTAGCTAAAATTAGTAATTCAAGTAAATCATAACTAAATCATGAAAAATTATTAGATTTTTTATAATAAAAAAGTATTTTAATCTTTTTAAAAGTTTTACAAAATATTTTATTCTTGTGGAATTTTTTTGATATATTAAGATGGAGGATTTGAATTTCTTTAAATAAGAAAAGGAAGAGTCATGTATCAATGATGAAGTCAAATACTATTGTTGATAATTTTAAAATTAAAAGATAATGATTTGTTTCCCCCATAAAATATGTTTAATTAACACAACCATATGAAAGTTAAGAAAAGAGAAAGACAAAAATAAAAATAAAAAAAGTAACTAAGGATGGTGTTACCAGATAACAAAGTTTGAATCCTGGAGGAACATGGTTAGCAAATTCAAAAGGCTTCTCTAATTCATCCTTCAGTTTAAGCTCTATCTATATATTTTTGATTGTTTGAAAAAAAAATATAGATATTGATTATTGACTGTATTATATGTTCATCATTCTGATAATAAATATTCTAATTTTGAGGATATGGATTATTTTTAATGTATTAATTAATAGGTATAATTAAATGAGAAATAATTCTGGTCGAGGATTTTTCTCCATTAATTTTTTATTTTTTTATTCTTAATGATAATCAATTGTTATTTAATCTTAAAAAAATAAATTAATTAAATACAAAATAATAATAATAATTTTGTCAGATGTCTCATTTTTTTTAAAAATTTTCTTTCTTTCTTTCTCATATTTCTCTTCTTAGCTTCTTGGCATTTCCTTGGCTCAATGATGAAACTCCAATTGCTGCATCTGCAACTACTTGCTGCCACTTAGCCTTCGAGTTGTTCTGTTCTGATTTTATTTGATCTCTGAAAATCATTTCAAGTTCAACTTTCTAGAAAATAGGACTTGAAAGTGTTTAAACTGATATACAGTTCATAGTAACCAATTTAACATTATACAATATCTCTTAATCTGAATTCGTTTTTGATACATGATAAACGGGTTAAGAATTTAAATTTATTTTTTTAATTTTTTAATATATATTAGAGGTATGTATCATCTTGCTAAGCCGACTCGTTTCTCAAGTTTAAAAATTTTACTGACGATGGATAAGATAATTTTTCCGACTAACATATATTTTATATGCACTTCAAACTCAACGGATAAATAAAATGCAACAATTGAAATTCAGAAACAGAAAACTAAAGAAATCCGACTGTTGTTCTCTCAACCGACATGGGCAGTTGCAGCAGCAAACGTGCTGTAATGCTACTTTCTCAACATCTACTACAATTATTACCTATGTTGCTCCGACTCTTCATTTTTTTGAAATACTCGTATCCGACATTTGTGTCCAACATATATAGAAACATGAGTATGTGGATATGATCCTTCAAAAACCTTCCAAATACATGAAATTTTGGGAAAAAAAAAATTAAAAATACCCATATCCGACACTCACACCCGAATCTGAGTAAAATAGATTATATCCTCACATCAAATAAAATCCAACAAGGAAATTAGAAAAACTTGTGATGTAAAGCACTGCAGGTTCTTGGTCAATAACTAACGACAGCATTTAGAGCAAAAATGGGTAATCCGGTTTGATTTTGCTCCACAATTATAACAGAAGGCATTTCCACACCTGTAAATCATTCAGAAATGAAAACATACGAGTGGATTGCAGTGATTAGAAAGCAATTTGCTATGTCAAAATCAAAGACAAGTGAACAAAAAAGTGTTATAAACCCTAACAATCCAATATTAAAGGTATATATGAAAATTGTATAATGAAACATAAATTTCACAGATAATATAACCCATTCTAATGATTACTTGGAAGAAACATAATATAAAATGAACTAATTAATTTACTGACCTGCATTTGACATAATAGCAACCAGCTGATTTTTCCACATAATAATTGCATTTAGGGCACTGCCTCCACTTCTTCCTCTTAGCCAAATCAACCAACATAGCATCTGAGCCAAGCATTTTCAGTTTCTGAAACTTTGCGCAATCCACACCTGAATGCCAAGCAACCTTGCATTGCACGCAAAACACTCTCTTGCAAAAGGGACATAGGAACCTCTTAATAGCCTTTTTCCCATCATTAATCAACAATGCTGAGCAATCTTTATAGGGACAATAGAATTTTTCAGAGCCAAGAAAAGCAGATTCACAAAGGCCTTTCCCCCACCTGTTAAACAAATCCCTTGGGAGGATATTGCGGCAGAAGTCAGGCTCCAAAAGCCCTTGACAATTTGTTACTGGACATAAAATCCGGGTTACGTTATCATCTAGCTTCGATTCGATGTACTTGAGAGTGCATTCAATGCAGTAAAAATGGGCACAACCTTTGATGTTGAAAGAGATATCCAGAGGCTTTGGCTCAACACAGATTTCGCAGACATAAGTTAGGGTACTGTCTTCTTCAGTTTCAGAACTGAAGGAGGAGAAGTAATGTTCCATCTCAAGATCTATTGAGGGAGTGAAGTAATTCTCTTCTTCATCCACATTAATGGATGAGTTTTCAACCTGCTTTTTGCATAAAACATTGTTCAGAAGCTTACCCATTTTGTTGCCAATCTTTCTTGATTTCTTATTACAAGAAATCTGAAGAGCTGTGAACTTTAATTTAAGACTGATTCTTTGTTGAATGTGATGTTTGAAGTACTTTTGAAAGAAACCCAATAAGACTGGTTTTCTTTAGCTCAATCAAAATACCAAAGGGAGGAAAAACACAACCCTAATAAAATCTGATATAGACAAAGAAATTCAAGAGATTAATTATGGGTATAAGTGAATATATATTTATTAGGAAAGCTTTTAATAATTCAAAGAAGTCAAAGATTAGCGGAATAAATTCTGAAAGATTTTATTAAGTTGCTTTGCAAGTAATTAAATTACTCAAATATGACAAAACATCCATTTGTACATTAGTTGGGTATTGGATAAGATTTTTTTTAAGTTTAGATTTGACTCGGTATGATCTGTTAGAATATTTTAATATAAGATATTTGTTTTTATTTAATTTTAATTCTAAAAATATATTTTAAAATATTAATATACGAAATAGTCAAGAATTAGTATTATATTACACAATTAACATGAAGTTCTAAATAAAAAATTAAATGATGTGAAGTGATCTATCATATAAGCAATGGAAAATTAATTCTGAAAGTAAGTCATGTTTTTATTAAGTTTTAATGAAGAGTAGGATATTATTTTATAGATGCCATATGAGACTTGTTAATCAATTATAAAATTTAACTTTCTATTACTATAAATGAATTAGAGTCGAGAGAAATGAAAATATATATTTGTCGAAAAACAAAAATTATCACGTATTTCTCTATACAGAATTTCACAAGTAAAAATAATAAATATTTACGTGATAATTGAATAATTTGTTTGACAAATGTAGATGCATATTTGATCCAATGCTGACAAAAGGAAAGAATAAAATCTATTTGTCCATGAAATGACATTCCTTCATAACTATGCAAGACAACTACATGCTGTAAAAGTCACCGATCATCTAGGGTAAGAACTGCACCAAGTTGTTGCTTGTTTCACAAGCTACAGCAAGATACTGTACTCAAATGGTGCTGGAACTAACAATGTAGGCTAGATTAGAGGTCATTCAGAGCAACATACAAGGACTCAACTTATGTTATTCGGATTCGGTTGTGAGTGTCGGATAAGGATATATTCAATTTTTTCAAAATTTTCATGTATTTGGAGGGTCCTAGAAAGGATCATATTCCCGTACCTATGTCCGAATATGTGTCGAACACAATTAGTACTTCAAAAAAAATGAAGAATCGGAGCAACATAGGGCTAAGCAGCCTTTGGTTTGTCCAAGGTCCCAAGTAGTATGTCCAGCAGTGGTGAGATAAGGATCACCACCGTAGGTTGGTGTACCCGTTCTCGTTGCAACAATGTTCCCTTCCAATGACACAGCGACAAACACCCCTGCAAAATTTGCTACAAAATGGATTGTCAAATCCACAAACTAGTCAAAAGAACAGTACAAATACAACATTGCAGGATGAAATACCATTGCTACAACTGTAAGTGTAGCACATGCCAAAGCCTCTGTCCCCTGCCCGAAGATCTGCTTCCAGCACTCTCCCCCAGCACCAAGAGAAAAATGCATTCAACTACAAAATGTCTTCACGGCTTTTGAATCATGAAGCACAATTATGAAATCCCATGAGCTGCTCACCCCCAATCTAAGAAACACATAAAAGTAACATTTAGCTAATATATTATACATATAAATACGTTAGAACTTGGAAGGCAGTTGATCCTTAGCTGCCTAGACGTGTATATTTTGCTTGGACAGGTATAATATTTTTCTCAGTTGAAAGTTCACCTGAGCATCCCATCATAAACCAACAGAGAATATAGCTGATGGGGCAGACCAAGTTCTATCTGACCTTCGAGCAATAATAAGACCAGTCCCAAGTTTGTATGCAACAAGAACTCCAGTTTTAACAACATTTAAAATAGCTAAGCCTTTGGCTCCTTTCGGAACTGCCAATTGTATAGATCTTAGTGTCAAAAGTCATTATGTAGCTCCAATATACAAGAAATTAGTTTAACTTGATCTTTTAAGCTGAAGCACCGGATAAAGAAATGACATGTGTTATGCTTGATGATTTCATGAAGCAAAACCATTCACATGAAAGCTTATAATCTAGTTGGGAAGTACGACCTAGACAAGAACTGTCTAATAAGAATTACATGGGAAATGGGAATTGTAAATCACAAGGTTGATAAAAGTTTTAAACAAACTAAACTATTGCCTTGTATGAATAATGAAAACTAGGATCATACCAGGCAATGCTTCTCAAGATATTGGATGCAATTGGTATATAAACGGAGTGCAAATAGGTATCTCCATTCTTTCCTGACCCCAGAAATGAAACATTAGAACTTTGGTACTGCTGATTCACAGAAACATTCGGGGAGCCTTTATAGTTATGATTGCAAATAACCCACTCAGCACATTCTTCAAGTTCACCTCAGGATGCAAGCCATTTTGCATTGACTTACAGACATCATCACCCGAATCATGTCCTCCATGCATCAATAAATTCATCGGATTCAGCCGGAAACTGATAAAAATATAATATTTTTTCATCGAGTTTGAGCCTAATGGGACAATACTTTTGTCTTATGGAACAGTCCAAACAGAATCGCTATAATCATCATCAAATTGATACGCGTTATTATTCTCCTTTTCTAGCTTTGAAAGTGACGAATACGAAACCCTACCCTCAAAGCTTGCCAATGCAACCTCACCACCAAGAAGCTGGTTCCCAAATTCATCAAGCAATTTCACTGCAATTCAAAAATTGATACCCGTCTTAGCCGCCTAATAAAAACCCTAAATAACAAATAATTGCAATTTTTTTGCAAATTAAGCCACGAAATAAATATATTTCATGTCGTTTTTTTCGTGTGCTTTTATTTTTCTTCAGGTGGAAGCCGTTCTACGATAAAAGAGAGAAAACAAACGTCGGCCTAATTAGGGATGACAAAACAAGATCCGTTTCACGGATTCATATTGATCTGTTTCAAATGAGAAAGTTTTTTTTTTTCTTTTCAAAATGAAGGCTAGATGGAGCGAGCAGTTTTGATAAATAATTGATCTGTTACGTCCGTTTCACTTTTTAAAATTAATATTTTACCCCTTAAATATTTTATATATATATTTTTTTATATATTTAGTATATATATATATTAAAATCATATATATATATATATATATACTTTATATATATATTATATTATATATATATTAAAATTATGTTAATGAATAAATTATAATATATAATTTTATAATATTAAATTAAAAATAATTAGTAAAATAATGGGGTGGAACACCATAAAATAATTATGGATGTAATCGAAATTTATGAAAATGAATGTTTTCAACATTTATGTAAGAATAAAATGAAGATGAATAATGCAATCTATTGCCATCGCTAGACCTAATGCACACTAAATTGCAGGGAATAAAATAAAGGAAAATATGATAAAATAAAACTATGGGCTGGCAACTGGGATGGGTCACCTTTAGATCACAAATTCCATGGGCCATAAACCAGGGTCTGAGAAAGCCCAAATAGTTTCTTAGATCAATGAGTGGGTTGATTAGTCTGTGATTGGCTAAAGAAAGCCTGTCCCTTTCATAACCATGGAGTAAAAGGAAAAAGCATTTCTTTGCATAACAGTCTGAAATTCAACATCTCACGCACCCAAAAAGAAAGGAACTTTGATTCTCACGGAAATCGAGGATTCAAGAACTAATATAGTTGATAACAAGTATCTGGAAGTTTGAGATTTTCTTGAGTTAAAGTTCGAGTGTTGGGATTTTGCTTCTCTTTGAAAAACGTTGATCAAATGGAGGCTGACAGGTAACAATACCATTCATCTTTAGTTTCCGGCAATTGTTGTAATTAAAAGAAAAGTTGGTTTTTTATTTTTTTTATTTTAATATTGTGCAAATATTTTGTGTTAGGTTGAATTCTCCAAGTACATCCGTAATTACTTTTGAAGTATTGGGTCATCAACTGCAGTTCTCTCAGGTAACTTTTTCATGATTTCTCTTGGGAGGTTGCATGTTCAGTCAAATTAATTATCTTTTTTGAGATGGCATTATTTGTTAGTACAATTTATATTTAAAGAGATGGAATTATTCGCTAGTTGAAGCTAATATCCAATTAGGATGGACTTCAGCTCATTCATCGTCTCACTCTTGTGCTAATGAAGATAATATGTTTGATGCAATATGTTCTTTCTGGGAATGGTTATGAGAGTTATGAGTGAATATTCTTTTCTTTTTTAATTCTTTCAAAAAGATGTATTTTCCAGATATTTACAAAGTGAGACTGTTTACTCTGATTTGGGGACGAGAATGCTAGAGGAAACAAGTTTACCTGAATTTACTGGAGAGGCTGAGGAAGAAATTATTGTTTGAGTTTATTTGTTTCAGTCATGCATCTTCGTGCTTGTTTGTTCTGTGATTCAGCTATATGAGAATCACTTAATAGTGCAGTATTTTTTTTTTTCGAGGCTTTTAGTTGTAGTTATCTCTCCTAAAATGTTCTTACATTGTGGCAGGATCCTAATTCCAAACATTTAGGAACAACGGTTTGGGACACATCAATGGTGTTTGCCAAATTTCTGGTATTTATTTTAATCCTTTTCATGGCTTTAACTACGTTACTGATACTCAATTTGTTGATGTTGAGGCCTTTTTTTTAGTTGATTTTATGTGGGGACCCGCACAACTTGCAAGGTATTGTCCGTTTTGACCTCTAATCTCATGGTTTTGTACCACAAAAGGATCTCATAAGTGTGATTTCAAATCTCTACATATATACTAATACCATAGTGGATCCTCACAATTCCCCAATGTGGGGTTGAAGACGTTACAAACTCCCTATGTTAAAGCTTGACATTCCCATCAAGCCCAACACATCATGCACAGAACTAGGATCACTCCATCCATTAGAATTCTAGAAGTGGCTCCACGGTATGGCACTTAGCTTCCACAATTTTGGCTGGTGATAGTTTTGATACTATTTGTGAGAACCCGTATCCTACTTGTAAGGTATTGTCCATTTTGACCCAAAGTCTCACGGTTTTGTCCCACAAAAGGCGCCTCACAAATATGTTTTCAAGTTTCTACATATATACCATTACAGATCCTCACAATTTCTCAATATGAGATTGGAGACGTTACAGTTTATGTTGTCAACCTTACATGGTTTAGAGAAACTATTAATCTACTTCTTCTACTTAAGACTTAAATGGTTGGTTAAGAGAGAATATTATTAGAGAATAGTGCTTGAATATAACAACCTTGTAACCCATCTTTATGGGCTTCCCTTAATAATTGCAGACAACTTTGTGTAAGACTTGAAATTAGTAAACTGTGGCCTAAACCCCAAGTCATATTCTTTAGTCTTACAACTTCCTTGCGCTAAAGCAGGGCAAGATTTTCCTTTCATTTATTTCTATTGAAATTAAAGGTCTCAGGCTTATGTTTTATTTCTCTAACAATTTTTCTATATTGAAGTTCATGATGCTGAATTCTTTCATTGTTTAGGAAAAGAATTGCAGAAAGGGAAGATTTTGCCCATCCAAACTTAAAGGAAAGCGTGTTATTGAACTTGGAGCAGGTTGTGGAGTAGCTGGGTTTGGTGAGTTTATAATTCTGTACATTTAGTACACATGGACAGGTTATGCGGGAGGTCTTTTATGACTCTGCATGATTTGGTAGGACAGTGCTTAATCTGACTCAACTGTGCTTTCCAGGAATGGCATTGCTGGGATGTGATGTAGTTTCTACAGACCAAATCGAGGTTGTGCCATTGTTGAGGAGAAACGTAGAACGCAATACTTCATGGATCATGCAGATGAATTCTAATTCAGGTGCGCTTTTTTTAGCTCTTTTAATTTAGTTTATACGATTTATGTAAGTTTCATTTATTTTTTCTTTTGCCCACCAAAGTGCCATAACTAATCTTGACTGAACAATTTGGCTTTAAGTAGTAGTAGAATTATTTGTCAATTAGATAGAGGGTTGTCCTTTTAGCTACCTAGCAATGCTACTGGAGAAATTAATGACAGAATGGTACTTTTTGTTCTAGATTCATTTGGATCAATTCAGGTGGCAGAGTTGGACTGGGGAAATGAAGATCATGTAAAAGCTGTTGCTCCACCATTTGACTACATTATTGGTACAGATGTTGTAAGTTTTCCTTCTTGCCAAAAAATGTACAGATGTTGTAGTGCTGGTCCATGTTGAAAGTGATAACTGACTGTCATTTATGTGGCAATTCTATCCTTATGTTAGTAAGATGCAGAACTTTTTATTGCCAATCTAATCATTCATTTGTTACTTGCCAAAATTGTTGATTGCTTAGACACATCTACAATAAAAAAAAAAAGCCAATAGACTCCCTTGTCTTAGCCTTAGACTGTAGATATCCCTAGTCATCAGAGCTAGTAAGCCATTGATTTTGATGTCATTCAGGCAGTGTTGTATTTATTCTTGTAGTAACATAACACTATATGTAGAATAGTTGCAAATATGATACTGATGCTTCTTTGCCTTTTAAGGTTTATGCGGAGCATCTCTTGGGACCTCTATTGCAGACAATAATCGCATTATCAGGCCCCAAAACCACAATTTTGGTATTATACTTTTTCCAATTTCCATTTGAAATTGATTTCTTTGGTGATAGAAAATTGTGTTATTGATATACATTTTTTTGTTTTTAAATGTTCTTTTTAGTTGGGTCATGAAATCCGTTCTACTAGTGTCCATGAGCAAATGCTTCAGACCTGGAAAAATTTCTTTGAAGTGAAGATTGTCCCAAAAGCCAAGGTACTCAATTTATACACTTTTCAAATGTGAAATGGAAGGCCACAAAGATTTATTATATGTCGCTTTTTATTATCAACTCGGAGACCGGGACTGAGTACAGCCGAATGATCATTCTTGGTTAATAACTTTGTGTATTGAACTGCTGATGACCAACTCAAGGGTGGTCCTCCTTTATTTTGAATGAAACATATGTCAAACTCTTCTGTTCTTGATTCTATCTGTGCAGGTTTGAGCCTCAGATAAGATATTCTTCTAATTTTGATTGTTGTGAAATTCTATCCCTCATTGAAGTTGTTTAATTTTTACTCATCTCATGCAGATGGACAGTAAGTACCAACATCCAAGTATTCAACTCTTCATTATGGGACTAAAGCCCTCAGCTTTTACTGCTGAGAAGGTAAACTATGCTGTTAGCACAGAGAAACTGGACAACAAGACTCAAGTTAATGACAACCAAGTTAATGAGGTTGAAACAAGCAAAACAGATCCAGACAAGGAAGAGAACCGTGGAAGTAGTTCTGCAGTAGATGATTTGGATGGTGAAATTATCAAGGAAAATTGTCTCCCACTTACAAGACTCCCTGATGGGAACCTTAGTGACTGGGAGGCAAGAAGATACGGCTCAATGGCTGCCCGCCTTCTACGAGACATCAAGATAACTTAAATTTTCAGGTATTGTTATGTGTTAAAAAGTTTCTTTACTGTTATATTCATCGTATGGGTTAATGCACAATTTTGCATCCTCATTTGTTTTCATGAAGTAATTATGAACATAGGATATAAATAAATTTCATTACATAGTTATTTTTTGAGGTAATTACAACAATGTTCTTAAATCTTGTTACGTTTGGTTTATATTAAGCTTTAGAAAATGATGCTTGAAGAGGCAGATTCTAGCTTGCAAAATTCTGCATTTAGTACCACACAATATGAGCTGAAAAGAAGTTTAAAACAACTCCAATCTTTTTCTAAATTACCATATCCGCCACTTAAGCTCATTTATGACAGTTAGGTCTTAAGCAAAGCTTTAACTTTTAACAAAATAAATAAACACTCTCCGGTAACTCAACATCAATCTTAGATCTAAAAATAAATCCCATTTATATACTTGATTAAAAAAGTAAGAAATGAAAAAGCAAATTAAAGATTAAATTATCACCTTGCAAAGTTTCTTAATTAAAGCCATGCGCTTTCTTTGGAGACCTCTCTAGAATATAAAATAATATAATAAAAAATAAATCAATTTAATTTTTTTTTTTTCAGTTAAAAAATATTTGAAAAAATGAAGTTTTTTATAACTTTCTACGAGCACAAGCAGGGAAGAGCAATGTCATCGATGAACATATCAAGGAGAGCATCCAAAATCAGATTCTAAAATTAAACTTCTTGAATGATCTCTTCTTAGCATTCAAATAAACAAAAGGAACAATTTCGTACAAAAACAAAACATTGTATATAAAGAAGGTCGAAAGGCAAAAAACGAGAAAAGATGTAAAAGACAATGAGAAGAATTTGCTCACCTTGCCAATGGAAGAACAACAAACATCTTATGCAATGAAGGTGAAAGCAGAGGTTATTTATAGAGTTTTTTTTTGGTTGAACAGGAAAGCTTAACCAAACAATTAGGTAAAAGAAACAAAGAAAGGAAAGGTCGGCCGGTCGGTCATTTACTAAAGGAAATGAAAAGGAGCACGGAAGAATTTCACGTGACAAAAACTTTCGATGAAGAGGAACACGAAAAGCCTTCAAGATAAAAGCATGTTTCGTTTATCAAGTATAAGAGTCCACCGAACAAAAGGAAGCATGACTCCATTGGTTAAAAGAGTGCATAAACATCTTGTTTAACCATTGGGTTAAAGGTAGAGACGGAGACAGCTTTATAAACGCGTAAAAATTAAATTCAGACCGAGTTAATTTCTCAAGCAATAGTTGTCTTACGCGTGAGCATTTAATTCCCATACGCGTAAAATGTTGGCCTAGTTAATATCTCAAGCTGGTTTATGTGTGAAAACATTTAATGCAATAGAGAGATTAATTTAATGCATCAGAGTGGTAAGCTTAAAACGCGTCTTACGCGAAAATTTAATCCCCAAACGCGTAAAATGTTGGCTTAATTAATACCTCAAGCTGGCTTATGTGTGAACACATTTAATGCAATAGAGAGATTAATTTAATTCATTCATTTCATTGCATGTGAACACAAAGAAGCAAAACATTAAATGTCAACGCGCAAAACATTAATGTTGCCGATTAAATTTAATGCTGACAGAGTTAATTCCTCAGTTAACACGTGAATATTGAATGCATTAAAAAGCAAAAATCACGAAAGTGGAAACAAGATATTATTTTGCAAGATCAAATGTTCTTAAAAAAAAAAAAGCAACAAATAACGTGTTAACAAATGTCAATACAAACTCACTATTTGAGCTTTACAATAAATAGATTAATTATCGGCATATGCGTATAT
Source organism: Fremontodendron californicum (assembly GCA_030761205.1). Classification (NCBI taxonomy): domain Eukaryota; kingdom Viridiplantae; phylum Streptophyta; class Magnoliopsida; order Malvales; family Malvaceae; genus Fremontodendron; species Fremontodendron californicum. The sequence goes on from JAULJL010000003.1 coordinate 3,760,045, forward strand.
GATGAGGAAAATGAAAAACTCTTTTTGTTTAAATATTTAAGCTCTGAAAGTGGTATCCTATTGGACACATGAATTAATTGCCTTCCAAATTTGATTCAGTAGAGCATCCTATCATCGTCTCATGTCTGACATAGATTCAAATGAATGTCAGTTTCTAATCAGACATAATTTCAGATTAAACTTTGTTAGCATTGTGTAAAGATGTGTCTCATCTCTCTCAATCTCTCGATTTTTTTTTTTTTGGATAAATAGTTAAAATTTCCATCATCCAAGAAGCAACATAACTGCTACAAATTTACAGATGTTACATCAACCAGCAGTCAGTCTCTCGAATTTGAATCTTATTTAGGGTAAATAAATTGATGACTTCGGACCTAAGCTTTATGAAGTAGACAAGATGTCAGGGATTGATTTCTTCCCATCAAACCACACCCCTCTTTCAGGCAAACGAAAAAAAAAGCACATCCTTTTTTAAGGCTCCCAAGTATCAGGTTACAACATCTGCTTCAATGAAATATTAGCTTTTGAAAGGAACCGCAACATTTTAACCTGATAACCGAAGCTTCTTTCCAGGTTGTACATCATCGCTCTGATGTCCACCTTCACCACCTGAATCTTTCTCCATCTTTCTTGCCAGTATTTTATTAATCTTGTGTAGATCATTGTTGAGCTTCTGGTCCTTGTTCTGCTTTCGTGTCTTCCTTCCATCTTGCATCTTCACACCAAACTGGAAAGCAGCCTTTGGCATTGCTTCCTTCTGTTCATTGTATGTTGCCCATTCCTCTTCTGTTTCAAAGTCCCACCGATGAAGACGACCCTTTGCCTGTTGAAATCATTCAATAGTATAACCAGCACCAATACTATTAACTAAAACCAAAATAAATGAATAACAACATTCAATTTAAGGGGAAAAAAATTATGCTTACTCGCCCTCCCATATCCATTTTTGACAAGTCAGCTTCATCATCACTGTCTACAATCTCACGGTTGTACTCCTGATAACCAGGATAACATTCAGAGTAACTCTCAGATATGAAATTAGGATCCTTCTCACGAGCATCCTTTTCCCTCAATTGTTGAAGCCTTTGGTCATCCCGCTTGAACACAGATCCCAATCCTCGATCCTTCTCTTCTTGAGTCATATATTGTGGATCTTCCGGAATGTTTGATCCCGCTTGTACCTCATAACCTTGCATGTTAGCCTGAAGGTATTGCTCAGGATAAGCCAATTGCTCAGCATACTGGTAGTCCTGCCACTCTCCTTGGTATCCACCAGTCAAGGCCTGTGTTTGCAAGGAGGCATCATATCCATTCTGAAACCAAACAGTCAAAACAGAATAATGAATAATTTAGCAAAAGGACATGATAACTTAATTTTGACAAAAATTTCAGTAGCTAAAGATGAATTGCAAGAGTAGTTTTAACTATTTGATCTCCAAATAATTATATTACATTTCAATTTCTACCTTTTGAACATCACGTTTCTCCTGCATCCAGCAAAAGAATGAATAATAATTAAAAAGGGCTTACCAGTTCTTGCCATTCTTGAGGAGCTGCAGAGGGTTGCATTGGACCATAAGCAGGTTCAGGCAAATATGGAACTCTTTCCTTAAGTCGAGGCGACTCTTCCATATCCTCTGAAAGAGGGCTTGAGATCATATCTTCCCCAGGACGCTCATAGTCAATACCATCTCCCACAAATATGTCATCCTCTTCTGCTCTAGCAACAGTTGGGCCTTGCTTCTCCCTCGAATCAAGATGATTTGTCCTCGGAAGGGGTGGAGGAGGTGGCAAAATTTCCTTTTCAGTTCTACCATTAGACATTCCACCATGAGGCTTTGATGGCTTGTCCTCTTCATATTCAGTTCCAAGAGACGAAATCTTCCCTACAAGGAGAAAAATTAAAATATTAAAAATACAAATAAAAAGATATATATTAAAAAAAAAAAAAACAGAAATGTAACTACATGGTCACAAACAAAAATAATACGTGACATATACAGTTGTTTATCCAACACCTAACTCATAATAGAAAGTTAGCCTCCAACTTATAAATAGACAACTAAATATAGCAAACACCTTTGGCATCTCTTTCCTTCTTTTTCTTCTTGAGAACCTTCCCAGATGATCCAAGGCGAAGATACGACAGAATTTTAGCAATTCGATCAAGCACAGAACCATCAACACTGACAGTAACCATTTCCTGCACAACAAATATGCAAAATCAGAAACACTCTCTAGCATAAAAATGAAAATTGCCCAAAGAAATTATGGAAATACAGACATCTGGCACTGGACAGTCAGCTTTACTCCTATGCAAGGTGGTTGGAATGTCATTAAAATATCCACCCTCCTGAAACAAATAAGGAAAAATTCAGTCAGGAATTTGGAATTATAGGATTAAAATTAAGAACATTCTAATGCTATTCATGAAAACTTGGCACAAATAATCAATTATAGTCCCAAATACTTGTAAAGTAACTTTGAAGGAAGTATCTAAAATGGATGTTATCTCTTCAAAGTTGAACAAGTGTTAAATTGCAAGCAGCAAGTGAACAGCCAGTGAACCAAAACACTGTTAAAGTGGAACAGTTATATGATACGGAAAATGCTACAGGCAATCATGCCTTCCCAGGACCTGCAATCCCACAACATAATAATGTGCGGGTATGCTTGCAAACAGGGACCAACACAGCAGCGACTGCTCAAGGTTCATGCATGAAAAAGTACCCTGAGTATCCCTCTTAAAATAATAACCGAATGGAAATGCCGAATATTCTCACCATGTTAAAAATAAGTGCCATTCGACCAGGTAAAAACATTTCATTTGTCTTCATAACAGTTTGAGGCTTCACTATCCATTGATACACTGACTGAAAAAAGAGAGAGGTATCATTATGAACAGCTTCCAAAATCAATAACCAAACAACTTTTTTCTAAACTAAAATGGAAAATTATTCCACAAGTCAACATGAAGAAGTTATTGAACCTTCGCAGTGGCTGTGCGAAATGATAATTGCAGGTCTTCCTTTGGTTTTCTGTCAGAACAACAAACATTCGTTAATAAAACAATTACAAGATTATTAATTGCACAAAGAGCAGACAACTTGGTCCATTAATTCAAACTTAAATAAAATGATTGCCCATCAGTTAATAGAATTGAACATTGTACTTTACATTAGTAATGACGTCTTAAGACTAAAAAAAGTTGATGATCTTCTAATAAAATGACAGTATATTCAACACATACAATAAAGAAGCAGATGCTAAATGTAAGGCTAATCTGTAAACTTTGTACTAGCTCTTAGAAATGCCGTACATTGGTTTCCTTTGACATGAAATTTTGGATTAAATTCAATTACCTAGACTTTCCATCAGCATCTTCCCCATCATCAGGCTTCTTATCAATCTCACTCCTCACTTTGTTAAGCAAAGCATAATCCAACCCTTTGACCAAATGGGTGTGTTCCACATCACCTGAACAACAAAGACAACAATCATGATAAAAACAGCTAGCAAACAGCAACAGCAGCTAAACAACAGCACCAATTTCCCCCAGAAAAGCCAAAAACACATAAATTGCACGCATCCTACGAATTAAATTATTAAATTTCTCAAATTATAACAGTGCAAAGCCACATTACCTCCAAGGTACTTGCTCTTCTCGATTGATATCTTGTGAGCATCAGCTAACCTGAACATATTCATACAAAAATAATTAATAGAAGCAAAGCAACCGAAAAAAAAAATTGTAGAATGCAATACCAAAAAAAAAGTGCATCAAATTAGGGATTAAAAGAAGAGTAGAATCTCACAGAAGATCGACGTTTCCAGGAGGAGCAACAGCATGAAAAGAACCTAATTCAGTTGGTTCATAGTCGGGATTTTGATCCTCTCTTCGCTCCTTAGCTCTGTCTCTGTACTTTGGCAGCTCTGGTTCTTCAGTTTTCTCCTCTCTGCACAATTAATTTCCATCTCAATTCTATAAATTACCATTATTCAGGGGGGAAAATCACCTCCGAAAATCGAATTTCTGATGTTTAAAAAGAAAATGAAGCAATAGATAGGAAAGCGAAGGAAACTTACTTGCGACGAGCGATTTTCTCCTTGTAGGATTTCTTCGAGGAAGTCATTGATAATATATATATATTTTTTTAATTTCTTACATATAATTAAGGATTTAACGCCAGTGAATCGACTATTATTATAGTTTAGGGTTTTGATTTTTTTTAAAAAAAATTTTCTCTAACTAGGTAGGGTTCAGAGGATTGGGGATGAAGGAGGAGGAGTGAGGGGAATGAAAGAGTATTGAATGACAGAAATACCCTTTGGATGGGTACTAAGTACCAACTACTAAGGTCGCGATTGGAATATTGGGCTTTTGGCCTTTGGGTCGGTTAGTTTGAGGGCGCCAATGTTCTCTTCTGCCAAACGCAGCGTTTTGCTCTCTTTATTTTATTTTTTTTCTCAGAATTATGAGATTTAAAAAAAAAAAAATTTAAGTCTTTCAAATATGATCATCATTAAATTACACTTTATCATGTCTCTTATGCATTTCTATTAAATTACATTTTATTTTCTTTATGGTCGACTCGAATTTGATTAATACGTTAAAATTTTAATTAAAATTTGACAGGATTCAACCCTCTCATTTAAGTATAATATATTATATTAAATATTAAAAGAATTATATAAATGTTTGTAAATTAAATTCTAATTAAATATATTTATTAAAATTATATATTTTCGAGCGGAGCTGAACTTTCATGAATCAATCCAAGTTACAAACACGACTGATAATTTGGTCCATGAACAAACTTACTTATTAGCAATAATAGTAACTTTCTAAATTGATCTAATATATTAAGCATGCTATAGTTAATCACTTTGTTATACATAGAATATATGGACTTGGCCGGCGAAAAAAATGATAAAGAGAAAAGGATTTGCTTAGAATTATCCTTCGAATATTCTAATTTTGATTAGCTAATTTGGTCGAAGTGATATGTTATTTTTATAGTTAATAAAATATGTTATGAGTATAGGTTAGGACCGATTCATTGTTGATGATTGCAAGGTAGCATCTGTCTAAATGAACACGAAGCTGTTGCATATTCCGCAAAGATACGGCAAAAACATTGAAGTTACCGCCTGCCAAACCTAAAACTACTATTAAATTTAAGTTATATAAAGTTCCAATATTTGACACAATCCGTGTAAATTTCCAATGGCAAAGCTAATGTCCTACATAAATTTCTTCAAATTTTGTGCAACAATGCTATTATTATTGTCGACTAATTTCAGGGCCTTTGGTACTCTATTAGGGAAGCGTAGTGCTCTGTTCATTTTTGGTGACTCTTCGGTGGATCCTGGCAACAACAATTACATCGACACCATCCCCGAAAACAGTGCAGATTACAAGCCATACGGACAGAATGGCTTCTTTGCAGAACCAACAGGGCGATTCTCAGATGGTCGGGTGATAGTGGATTTTATTGGTATGAGATCACGATTACATGAGGATCTATTTTTTTGGGTTATAATCATGTTTTGAATGCTCCATGAAGTTACTTCCTTCTTCCTTTGCAGCTGAATATGCAAAGTTGCCTCTGATTCCTCCATTTTTACAACCTTCTGCTGAATATACGAGTGGTGCTAACTTTGCCTCAGGTGGCGGTGGGGTTCTTCCTGAAACCAATCAGGGCTTGGTAAGGAACTTAGGATAACAGATTTTCTATTGTTTCATGCAATTGTGATTTACATTTAATATTGAACATGTTATTCTGCTCTGTTATTAGGCGATTGATCTTCCTACACAACTAAAGAATTTCGAGGAGGTGCAAAAATCATTAGTAGAAAAGTTAGGAGAAGCACAAATGAAGGAGCTTATAGCAGAAGCAGTTTACTTCATCAGTATTGGAAGCAATGATTACATGGGCGGTTATCTAGGTAATCCCAAAATGCAAGAATCTTATCCTCCTGAACCGTATGTTGGAATGGTCATTGGAAACTTGACCCAAGCAATCCAAGTAAGCCCCCCCCAACTAAGCTTTTTACTTGCAATACTTCTTGGCTACTTTTTAATACCTTTCCTGGTTTTTCTTTTTCTTTTCATAATCAGGTGCTGTACGAGAAAGGAGCAAGAAAATTTGTGTTTCTTAGCTTGTGTCCACTAGGCTGCTTACCAGCCCTCAGAGCATTAAACTTCAAAGACAATGAAGGCAAATGTCTCGAACCAGCTAGCGCCCTTGCACAAGCACATAACAATGCTTTGAAAGCTGTCCTCACAAGTCTTGAACATATATTACCAGGCCTCAAATACTGCAATTCTGATTTTTATGAATGGCTAGATGACAGAATAAACAATCCCTCAAAGTATGGTAAGTATATATGCTTCATCCCACTTCGCATCCAAAGGGAGCTTGACTCTGTAATCATAAATCATTCTCCTTTGATCGTGCAGGTTTCAAAGATGGAGTAAATGCTTGCTGTGGAACCGGACCATATGGGGGTGTTTACACCTGCGGAGGCACAAAGAATGTCAAAGACTACCAGTTATGCGACAATGTAGATGATCATGTCTGGTGGGACTCATTCCATGCAACTGAGAGAATCCACGAGCAATTCGCAAAGGCGCTATGGAGTGGACATCCTTCCTCTGTTGGACCATACAACCTTGAAGATCTCTTCTTCAACAAGGAAAAACTCACCATTGCTGATATAGTTGATTCCCCAGAAGGAGATCACTTTCAGTAATTTCCTTAGCATATGACTTTGTTTGATTGGTCTCCATTTCCCACATGAATGTGCAAGGTCAACTGTTTTTTCCAATAACATAGCTTTGCAATTTGGACCCGATTGTTTAGCAGCCGAAAGCTTGGATAGTGGCTAACCAAGCACCCCACAATCCACATCATTGAGAAAAATAAAAAATTGGACATCTAAGGCAATGCCCTTGCAATCATGAAGCTTCCTTTTGAATCCATTTAATGAACAAATTGTACCCCATTAGACACCAATGGTCTGTCAATAACGTAAATGCTGGCCCTGTATATGTGTAACAATAAAGTACTCGGAGAATTCGATGTAGCAGTAACAATAAGCATCATACATGTGAAATTGTCAATTCATTGACTAGCAGTAGCAAACCCCCTCATTTTGCACTAGATCTGTCCAAACTCAATGGTCCGTCCATATTTGAGAGGGTTTGGATAAAAAAATTAAATCCGTTTAAAATATGGGTCGGGCCTTGACTCCAACATTTAAAGCCCGAGCCCAGCCCGTTTTCCAATAAAATAATATATTATTTATATTTATATATTATGTAATTTATGTCATATAAAAATTATATATAATATTATAGTTTAAACATTAAAAAATATGTTAAGTTGTCCATGTTTAAGAACTTAATAAAAAAATATATATATAATTACTAAAAATTAAATATTAAAAATATATATTTTTAAAAAAATTAAAAAATATATGGACGGGTCTAAACGGGTTTTGATTATCTATTTATAAATATGGACAGATTTTGACAAAATTTGATATTCATATTTCGAGTCAGACCAAGTTGAACAAACAAATATAATATTAATATCATACATGAACCCGACCCGAATTTAACTCATGAACACCTTTATTTTGCAGCTGCTAAATGAGAGAAAAATTTAAGAATTTCTACAATCAACAAAAATTATTTAATGAGGAAGCACATGCCGGTGGCATATACCAGGACCAGGGTTTCAAGCACAAGCAGTCGTTAAAAAGGATTATTCTAGAAACTCGGTACAGCCAACAGCGACTGGCCACATTGCTTTGAGCCTCAACTCCGTCCCTACACTCCCCCCATGAAAACAAATGCCTGCTTCATATCTCTGAATTCAAATCCTCTGCTTCACTTTTCTGCTTTTATTCGGGTTTTTATTCTCGTAACAAATTTTGCATTCTTTTTTTGATCCAATTTTTTATGTAATAAAAAAACCAATTTTAATTAAAAAAAAATACGGATATAAAGATAATGCAAATAAAAAAAATGATATCGTGAAATTCACATATTCGATCACCAGTAAAATATCGATCGGTCGTATTTGTATTTCGTAACTCCCATTAAACAGTTGAAAATAAATGATGAAGAAAGCGACAAAAAAAAAAAACTCACGACTCGTTACGAAAATGAAAATACGGATAAAGGCAAAAAAATAAGAACAAAGAATTTCTATTCTTTGTTGGTGCCCATGAAAAGCCTACTACGTATATTTAGCAAAAGGAAAGCTTCTGATTAACATAAACCAAAAGGCATCATTTTTTTTTTATTTTTTTACAAAAGAGATTACATTCGAGGAATAGAGATAAAAATTGCAAGTATTGATATTTAAATTTCAGACTTGTTGAATGTCACCTCTTATTAAAATATGTATGAATCAACTTAATTAAACCATATATTTAAATACATCATTTTTTAACTGACACATAAACCTAATTCTCGTACGAACACAACTATTGTATTGTTGGAATTTAACAATTTCAATCTAAAATTGTAGATTCATTAGGCATTTTCAAGCCATGGGATTGAAATTTGAAAAATATTGGAAATAGAAATGTACTGAAAGGAGAAATGTCACACCCACTTGATTTCATGCATAATTGTAAGATAATCAATTACTTCAGGATATTTAAGGATTTCTTTTTTGGGGGGGTTTGAGTCATCAAAGTTAAAAGTTACATTTTCAAAACATTTTTCAATCTCGTGCTTTAGTCCACATGGACCTCTGAATCTTGTGAATTTTTTTTTTTCTCAATCTGAATGATAACGAAATATGGGCAGCCTTCAATTTGCATCAGTTCCAGTAGATTTGACAGTTAGAAGACAGAGAGCTGCAGTTGTGGAAGCAACAGTTAAAACAGCCTTTGATTTCATGACTTCACCAGTTCACATTATTATCATTATTTATTTCTTAAAAATATATATATATATATATATATATATATATACTTGATGGTAATAATTTATTTGGCAAAAAAGAAAAAGAAAGGAGCAGCTGTTGGTACACAACACAACAGAGCCAAGAAAGTCAAATCCAAAGGTCGCTTTTCGGGTCCAGATGAGCTGAGTGAGCCGTCGGGATCACATGCTTTTGGTGGTTACACCACGCATAAAGGTACCAAAAAAAATATATAAAAAATATATTGTCAATAATTAAATTATTATTAAATAATATAATAAATAAAAATTATTTTTAAAAAAAAATTTAAAAATTATTATAAAAAATATTGTAAAAATAAAATTATCTTTAATAAAAAAATTTACTTTTTTTTTCTCTATTAAAAAAATATTACTTTTTAAAAATTTTAATTAAAAATAAATTTATAAAATAAAATATTTATTTTTTAAAAATTAAAAAAAATAAAGAAAAAATAATTTTATTTTTTAAAAATTTTAATTAAAAAAAGTAAATCAAAAATTTAAAATTTTTAAAAAATATTTCTTAAAATTAAAAAAAAATTATTTTCAAAAAACTTTATTTTTTTAATTAAAAAATAAGAGAAAAAAAAAGGAAAAAGTTTTTTTATCAAAAGTAATTTTGTCTTTATAATTTTTTTCTTAATAATTTTTAATTATTCATTTATCTTTTTCAAATAATTTTTACTTATTATATCATTTAACAATAATTTAATTATTAATAGTATATTTTTTAAATTTACCCTAAAAAAAACCTCCACATTCAGCCACGTCACCCATCTTTTTATTATCACCAAATTACCAACTGCAGACCAATCTTCCAAGCCCAAAGGAAAGCAAGCAAGCTTTGCTAAAAGTAACCATACTTAAGTTAACCACCTTTTTACCATTTTTATTTATTATTTCATATTAACCCACCCTAATAATTACAATAGCTATAATAAAAATGACATAATCTTCTTTTATTTTTTAAAAATTAGATTTTGACTAATCAGATATGGTAAAGAAATGGAATTTATATTTTGAAAGATAAAAAGATTATGTGATGGATGAATAGTGTTTTTTAAAAAATAAATTACTTTATAATGGATAATTTGATTAGTTTTTTTTTAAATACATGTAAACAAATAAAAATTATTTTATAAGTAAAACATATAAATATCTTTTATTTTATTTTTTTTATGTTTTGATAATATTTTTTTATTAAATTAATGTTATTTAATTTATAACACTAAATTCAATCAAATATTTTAAATATATTATAGATAAACTTTATGGAGCACCAAAGATTATATATAAAAACCAATTCAAAGATTTTGCAAATAGTAAAATACTTAAATTTTGAAGATTGACCTTTATTTTATTAATCATGTCAGTAAAAATATTTAAAATTAAATTTTTTAAATATATCAAATTTATATGAAAAAATGATTTTTAAAACTTTTTGAAAAATAAAATATATTAAGCAAAAGTCTTATATATTATAATTTTTTTTTAAAAGTAATAATAATCATATAACATAAGGTAAATATTATATGTGGATGTAGCGGTCACCGAAGTTGTGGTTTTCATTTGTTCTTCTTTGGATCTGAAGAAAGAAGAAGAAGAGGAGAGAGGGAACCTTTAATTTATTTATTTAATTAATTAATTTTTTTTTGGGTAAATATGAAAAATATGCTCCAAATATTGAGTAATTGTTAAATGGTTTAATAATTAAAAGTTATTTGAAAAAAAGAAATGAAGAGTTAAAAATTATTAAGAAGAATATTATAAAGATAAAATTATTTTTAATGAAAAAATTTCTTTTTCTTTCTATTAAAAAATTATTATTTTTTAAAAATTTTAATTAAAAATATATTTAAAAAATTAAATATTTAAATATTTATTTTTTAAAAATTTTAAAAAATAAAAAAGATTTAATTTTAGAAATATTATTTGTATTATTTATTATTTTTTTAATTTTTTTAATTAGAAAATGTAAATAAAAAATTAAAAAAATAATGTTTTAAAATTAAAAAAATATTTTTAGAAAAAAATATTTTTTTATTAAAAAAATAAATTAAAAAATAAGAGAAAAAAAGAAAGTTTTTTATCAGCTAATTTTGTTTTTACAATTTTTTTAATAATTTTTTATTTTTTATTTTTTTAAAATACTTATTACTCATTATACTATTTAATAATTATTGTATTGAAAAAGATATGTTTTTCAAATTATCCTTCTTTCTATATCTTAAACACGACCACATTTAAAATAAAAAAAAAACCAGCTACAATAAAGCTAAACAACAATAACATCATCACTAATATTAGCCTAGCAGCTACCTTTTCATCTAAAAAACTTTTTTATTTTATTTTTCATTTCATTTATTTTTTTCATCTCAACCTCGATCTTCTCTTCTTTTATAAACCTTCCATTTTTATTTCTAGCCCGCTTCACAAAATAAAAGCGCAAGATTTGCTCTCTCTTTTTTTTTTTTTTTTTATGTATAAAAAATAAATATAATATTGTTTAATTTTATTCGATCTCTGTAATTTCGGCCGTGATTGGAGAAGATCACAAATTCTGACGAGTTTGGGGGGGAAATTCCGCGTTTCGCATTTGTTTTGTTTGGCTGTGAATGGGAAGATAGTCGGAGCTGGAATAAGGAAAGGTCAAACGTCCATAGCCAGGTTTTCTGAGTTTCCATTTCGTTGTTTCTTCTTTTTTTCTTCTTTCGATTGTAAAGAAGATGCTGTATTTGAAGCAGCCAAGCTCCATTATTTGCAAAGGAGGACCGATTGTGGTTTGGCAAGAATAAGGTAATTCCGGATTAAGCTATGGATTTTTCTCTCAACGGAAACAAAAAATAAAAAAAGTTCCGTCGTTATTGGATGCTCTTCTGATAAATTCCCTGAGCCTGGGGCTCGGGGGTGATCTGAAGCCAGAAATTGAAAACGGAGAAAAAAAAGAAGCTTACCATGGAGTCATCAGCTGCAGAAAATTGTGATAATATTAACAATAATGAGAGTTCCTCCCAATCTCAAACTTCTACATGTATGCAGAAATTCAGACTCTACGAAACTCGATCGGTAATTTTTCTTTTATTTATGTTTTTAATTTTATTGTTATTTCTTTGTTTGCTTTGATCTCATAGTGATCTCATTAATTTTTGTTGTTTGTAACTTAATTTAGATGTAATTTTACTTAAAATAGCATTGTTTTGATGTTGAACTATTAAATTAAGTGGCATTTTATTTTGACTAATTGCATTGCGATGTTTGTGTACAGAATTTTTATATGATTGGAAGGGATAAGAGTAGAACTTATTGGAGAGTGTTAAAGATTGACCGGCTCGATCCTTCCGAGCTAAACATTCTTGAAGATTCTACCACGTATACGGAGAGTGAATGCTCTGAGTTGTTGAGGCGAATACATGAAGGAAATAAATCCACCGGTGGATTGAAATTTGTTACAATTTGTTATGGCATTGTTGGTATGGATGTTGAAAATCTGTTATGACTTTAGGGGACTATTAATGTTATTCAAATGCTTATCTAATACGTAAATTGTGTCATGTTTTAGGGTTTATTAAATTTTTGGGGCCTTATTATATGCTGCTTATTACGAAACGAAGACAGATTGGCTCAATTCGCGGTCATAATGTATATGCTGTTTCAAAGAGTGAGATGATTCTCCTCCCAAATTCAACTGTTAACTCAAGCATGGCTGACTCTAAGGATGAGGACAGGTCTTCTTCTATTCTGTTTGCTAATATACTTTGTCCACTGCTAAGAAGTCATGGATGTTAAGCAGAAAGATATTCTGTTCTGTTCTGCAATGTGATAAGTAGAAAATTATTGGCATGCTATTTTGTCTCCTTTGTTTTTTATTTTTTAAGCTAAGTGCCTTTTCTGCTATGCATCATGTATATAGTTTTTAATTCGATTTTAGTTGTTTCATTTTTTATTCAGATACAAGAAGCTCCTATGCACGGTCGATCTTACAAAGGACTTCTTCTTCAGCTATTCATACCATGTTATGCGTAGTCTTCAAAAAAACTTGTGTAATAATGAACCAGGTCAGGTTCTTTATGAGACCATGTTTGTTTGGAATGAGTTCCTGACTCGAGGGATCCGCAATCACCTCCATAATACTTTATGGACAGTTGCATTGGTGTATGGCTTCTTTAAGCAGGTTATGGATGGTGCTCATTTGAAGTTATTGTTAGCTAATATTTTATTCAGTTTCTGTAGTGCTTATTAGATGGATGGTTAGCTTCATAGTTTGACATTGGGCTATATGAATGTAGGCCACACTTTCTGTATCTGGACGGGATTTCAAACTTACGCTCATTGCAAGACGATCCCGACACTATGCAGGTACCAGGTAAGAAGGTTGTCCCCCATTAGAGGGAAAAAGCTTAGTTTTGTTATTGTAGTGCACTAGTGCTATGTGAGATGAAATCAAACTTGGTTACCCTTATTACTGTTATTATTTTCTGTAATACAGTTATGGAAGGTTATGGGTTTAAACTTCTTGTCTTCATGTGCATCTGATTTTGTATTTAGGTATTTGAAACGAGGAGTAAATGAAAAAGGCAGAGTAGCTAATGATGTTGAGACAGAGCAGATTGTCTTTGAGGATGTCCCTGATGGGCTTCCCACAGAAATAACTTCCATCGTCCAGAACCGAGGCTCAATCCCACTCTTTTGGTCACAAGAAACCTCACGATTGAATATTAAACCAGATATCATACGTATGTGCTTGTAATTGCTGGGAATACTTCAGGTGTTGCTGCAAGCATTTTTCTTTTGTTCAGAAAAAGAAAAACACTAATCCTTTTTCTCTTTTTCCAGTGTCAAAGAAGGACCAAAATTATGAAGCAACCAGACTTCATTTTGAAAATCTTGTCAAGAGATATGGCAATCCTATAATTATTTTGAATTTGATTAAGGTAAGTTACATAATATGACCTTGTATCCCTTTAAGGTTTTTATCATCCTCTTTAGAATCAGACTATTCCATCCTTTTAATTTCTTTTATTATTTCATAAACTGCTATATTTCATAAAAATATTGCATGTGGTAGAAAATCTTCAAATGGTACCATCTCTACAGGGACAAAGAGGGGGGGTTGCAGAGTTTGTTGATGTAGCTCTATGATATGACTGATTTAATGATAAGGTTCTGTGTATTATTGCTTTTGTGTGATGAGCAGACACAAGAGAAGAAGCCTCGAGAGTCAATTCTTCGTCAAGAGTTTGCAAATGCAATCGATTTTATCAATAAAGATTTGTCGGAAGAGAATCGTTTGAGGTTCCTTCACTGGGATCTACACAAACATTCTCGGAGGTATATGTCATAAGCTTGTTATTTTGTCCCCAAACTCACGCGTATTTTTCTTTCTTTCCTGCTGTATTTTTTCCTCTTTGCTCTTTGGTGTTAATTCATTTTTATTTTAGAGTTTGATTCCTAACCAGCAGAAAAACTTCAATTTTGTTCCTTCTAGCAAAGCGACAAATGTTTTGCTGCTTTTGGGCAAAGTGGCTGCATATGCATTAATGCTAACAGGTTTCTTTTATTGTCGGGTGACTTCAACCTTGAGACCTGAGGAATGCATGGCTTGGCCTTCCTCTGAGTAAGTTTGTCACATTTCAGTAACTTCCAGTTTCGTATATGAAATGTTAGTAAATATGGTTGTAATTAGTTGCAATTTTTCTGTGGAAAAGTAATTTAACCTACCAAAGCATTCTTTTAAATAGGAAATGTAGTCCACATACCAAACACAATCTCACTCTCTCAGTTCAATAGTGTGCATTTTTTAAACCCCTTCATCAGTTAGGATTTTGAATTTGCAACATGTTAGATTCTTGCATTAGGAAAATACTTGACTTTATGAATTACTTTGGCACTTCTATCTCATAGTAATATAATTATGGTGGGATTTTAATAATGCCATGTTATAAATATTGATGATTTCTGTTTTGCTATTTGCTACGAGTTGAAAATGGCATTTTGGTTCTGAAATTATGATGCAGGAATATTGATGATAGTGACATGTCACCCCAGAAATATTGCAACAATGTTAATGAGGATGCTTACAGATTGGAGGGGAATTATTCTGGAGATAATACTGTTGCTAATGGAAATCATTCTGTCAAGCCTCCGACATTCCAAAAAGGTGTGCTTAGGACCAATTGTATAGACTGTCTGGATCGCACAAATGTTGCACAGTATGCATATGGATTGGCTGCCCTTGGACACCAGCTTCATGCTTTAGGGATTAAAGATACCCCGAAGATAGACCTGAATGATCCTTTGGCTGAGAATTTAATGGGTTTTTACGAGAGAATGGGTGACACACTTGCGCACCAATATGGTGGTTCTGCAGCTCACAATAAGGTAATTCCAACTTGTGATGCTACTTGCAACCATTTGCAATTCCAAAGTTGGAAAAGAATGGGCTTCTTTAGATTCTAATATCTTAGGTTTGCATTTTTCTTTTTTATTGAAGCTGCAAATGCCAAATATATGTGTTTAATATTTATTTTATTTAAGAACCACATTTGTAACAATTTTTGATAGAAATAAGGTTGCCCTTTTCCTTTAAAATTCCTGATCTTTCAACCCATTAATCCAATCTTAACTGCATTCTATGCCCCATGCATTTTCTCTTTTTGATTTGAGGAGAAATTATGGTAGGCATAATCTGACTTCACATAATTTGAAATAACAAAAAGTAAAAAATCAAATAACCTTTGAGAATTTTATGTGATTGTGATATCTGTACTTTGAGAAATGGATGATGAGGGGAATATTTGTTACTTAAGACACTCATTCTGGTACCATACTTCTGTTGCCTGCCAAAATTTAGTTATAACTTATAAATACAGTCCTCTCAGTCAGTTAACTTTCTGTTCTTTTATATCTATGCAGATATTCTCTGAGAGAAGGGGTCAGTGGAGAGCAGCAACCCAGTCACAGGAGTTCTTTAGAACTCTTCAACGATATTATAGCAATGCATATATGGATGCAGAGAAACAAGATGCAATTAATGTGTAAGTTTCAGTCTTGTGTTTGTATAACTTCTTGGGTGAAAATTGATGGCTGCCTCACTTAACACCAAATAGTCTTGTAGTATCATGTTCTACAACTTTGATGTATATATGTATTTGGCCTTTTTTGGGTTAATACATCCTTGATCCTACAGCAATGGAATAAAAGGCTCACATTTTTTGTTTGGAGTTTAGTCAATTTGACATTTCTCTTGTAATTTTCTTCAATTCATTTCTTAAATATGTGCTATTATTAAGATCTTAAGCAATTCTTTTAATAATTCTTTGTGCAGATTCCTTGGGCATTTCCAGCCCCAGACTGGTAAACCTGCTCTTTGGGAGTTGGGTTCAGATCAGCATTATAGGGGAAGAAATGGGGAAACAATTGTGGATGAAGATGGAAGGTAGCTTTCTGAATAAAACCTTGAGCTTCATTGACCGAGCCATAAAGTTGTGACTACAAATATCCTCCATTCCTTGTTCCTGAGGAACCACATTTATGTGAATATGCTTCTTGCAGTTTCTAGTTTTGAATGCTCAACTTTCTCATTAAATAGGAAATTCTGGTTATGGGGGCTTTTCTGAGTTTTGACAGTAAGCCAGTATGAGCGGCCCATTGGGACTTGTGAGAATGCAAAGCAAACAGTGATGTGATAGCATCTAGTATAGATGTTTCATCATAAACTTTGTGGTCTTGGGGAATGGGAATGGATCAAATTCCTTGGCTTTGTTTGTTTCATTATGTTTTTCCCCCTTTGAAGTTGAATATATAATTTTTTTCCCTGGAGGAGCTTTTCTTCATCAAAGCCTCTGTATGGGTTATATTTAATTGGTTTTACATACCTATTAAGATTTCTAATTAAAGTTTAATTTGTCAAAACAAATGGAGTCTTGGTACTGGGATGGGTTGATAGTGCTGTTGTCCGGCATGCATTCTGTGTTGCTTGGTCTCCAATTTTGGCAAAAAAAATAAATCTATGATTCTTGTTCACAGTTTTACATGCTTGATCTGACGTAATGAATTAATAAGTAGGTAACGTATGGATATGATGCTGTTTGCGTTTCATTTTCTTCTTTATTTTGGTTTTAGACTTTGTATTTAGTCATCTGATTACTCTTTTTACACTTGGGAAGAGAATCTAACTGCTGCGTATCTCTTCACTTTCTAATCCTAAATTTTCAGATCATTTTTCAAAAGATCATTTTCTGATGGAAACATTCTTCGTCAAAGTGGGTCACCTATGTCAGCCACAAAATACCAGCAAGAGAAATTTACCAATTCAACTTTGCCTGACCGATCGCGAGGAAGTAATGGCCTTTCGGAGTCATCACCTGAGATATCAACTTGTGAAAGTGATATATCGTATTCAAGGTTCCTTGCTTTCCATTCTCATTGTTGCATGTCCTTCTCTACTTTGAAGTTTCATTTGTTTCTAATTGATGGCTACAGCCTACTACTATCTATTCTCCATGGGCTAATTATGCTATCAATCCCTGTACTTGTTAAATATTTGAGTTTTAGCCCCTCTACTATAATTTATAAACATTGAGTCCTCGTACTATTTTTATTTAAACATAATGATCCAAATAGTAACGGAGTTAGTTTTATCCCAATATTAAAGTTTGCATTTTTTGGATCATTATGTTTAAATAAAAATAGTACGAGGACTCAATATTTATGAATTATAGTAGAGGGACTAAAACTCAAATATTTAATAAGTACAGGGACCGATAGCGTAATTAGTCCATTCTCCATAAACTGCTGGGAGATGAGATGGGATCTGCGGTTTCATTCGTATTGATCTTTTAACCTTTAATCTACATGTTTTGCTGAGCTACTCTTTTGTATCAATGCTTTCATAACTTTTAAGTTTTTTTTATTATTTATAAATGTTGCTGCATGAATCAGCTGTTGGAACCACATGTTTCACGGTTTACCGTAAATCCGTAATTAATGGATCACCTGTAGCATGTCACATTTATGGTTGTCCCATTAAATTTCTTGATTGATATGGCTATCTTCAAATTCTTTCTGTAGGTATATGCCCTCTATGCCTCGAAGGCAGCTGTTTGGAGACGTGCAAAGAGATCACTGTCTTGAAACTGGTCACTGTTTCTTCTCTGAACATGGGGATGGGATCAATTGCTCTAACTTTGTTGACCTGGACTGGCTTTCATCCTCTGGAAATTCATGCGATGACGAACCACTTGAGAGGTACCTTTTCCTTTTCTGTAATTCACGGATGCTCGAAAGCTCAACCTTGAAGGCTGCAGTAGCATTTGTTGTTCACATAACAGATGCATAAAATTTTGCTATACGGTATTTTCTGTTTGTACACTTGTCTGTCGTGCTTGTTACCTGTACTGCAGGTTGAAAAAGAGCTACTAACTTGAAAAATCAAATGATTTATGTTATTATTTGGAATTGAACCCGTTTCCCCAATCCTACAGCACAGTTGCCACTCAAGATAGAGCTTAGTAAGAGTCTCTTGACTACCAAAAAAGGAATCTTGAAATAGTAGTGTAATATCCCCCAACACTGATGCATGCACACAAAAAGGGCACTGCTCTTTCACAACTTGTTCTATAAGGTTGTACATGGAAGGTAAAGATAGACATTCTGCATTTTGAGAGTAATGAGCCAATTATCTCAACATTTTAGTCACTATAGAATTATGGGATAAATTGTGTATAAACTATGAGATTAAAATACAGTTCAGACATTGTCATTGTCATGAATATCTGCAGGTCACCAGTGCTTACAAGCTCTCCCATTGCTGGGCTTTCATCAGAGAATGTTGTCAATGGAATATTGGGAGAAACAACCCCATCCACTAGTGAATATGGACCGAGTATGAAGGTTGGTACTTGTAATGCTGGTAGAAAGTTCCTGAATCTTACTTTTATGGTTATATATTAATGTAAACTATATATAGATCTTGTCATATAAAAAAAGTCACTATATATAGATCAAAGTTTTGTTATCAACTCAATCTAACTATAATAGTCAACAAAATTTTATTCTTTTCCGTGAGAGTGTAAGTTAGTGCTTTGTTTCTTCTATATACCATTTATGCAGTGTAATGTTGATGAATAGAAATTGAAAAAGAAAAACATGTTAAGACTTCGGATTGAAAAATATTTTACTCTAGGCAGATAACTCTTTGAAAACTAGAAAGTGCAGCTGTGAGTTTGTCTCATGCACAAGATAACGGCTAACCCTTGTTATCTTATGTAGGGAATGCAGCAGACAGGAACTGAGCTATCATTTGCTAATTCACAGAATTCCCTTGTTCCCGAGGAATTCCCCGATTGTTTTGTGCAGTGGGTAAACTACGGACAGATGCTTTGCCGTTAAAGTTTTGCTGGTTTTCCTCAAGTTGATGACATATACATCCATGGCTCCACCGACTCAAAGCTGCCGCACTGATGCAAGCCACTGAGGGAAACCAAAACCAATTTAGGTAGGCAAAAAATCAAGGGAGAAGCGGAAGCAGTTGTAGTGGCACTCTTATGTAAGATATCCTCGCAATCCCCATGTATGACTACAGCATTGGTTCCTTCATGAAAAAGCCTCAACCAGAAACTGATACTCCCACAAGAGAGTAAATAGTCAACAGTTAAAAAAGAAATTCTTTTCGGAGCTCATCCATTTCTCTAATTCCTTCATCGGTAAATGGACGTAATAGGCTTCAGTCTTGTAAATACTTTTCCTCTGCTTTTCGAAGAGCTCCACTTCTAGGATTTCAGGTCATTGATTCTTTATTTCCTTTCAAGTTTATCTATGGGCAGACATGAAATCAACGTTGCATTTGAAAGGTATTTGGGTGGGGGAAGAACCAGTTATAGGACTGATGTTGCTTTTAAGCTGTCAAGTTCTAGAGCTTTAACTTTTCAGCCTCCAGGGGTTTGTTTTCCAAGCTTTTTATTTTATTATTTTATAAACAATCTTTGTTTTGATAGTGGCTTTTTGTTGGTGTATAAGTAGAGGAAAACCTTCTTCTACTTCTAGGCAGTAGCTTAGCCTTAATTACTCAATGGTTGCAGCTTTTCTTTAAGGGGAAGATTGATTTTCAAACCATTGCCTCTAAAAACGTTTACATTTAACTATTTAAACATGTTATCACCTAGTTTTAAATTTTTAATTGGAGAACTGTCAATTGAAAGGTTAAAAAAGTAGTAGTAATTGTTAAGTTGCCTCTTTTTCCAAGATAACACAAACACTAAGGCCAGCACCCGTGACTGAGTACCTGAGCTGCAAGCAAAAGTAGTAGTGGACTGGAATGATCAACTATTTGATTCTGTTGTGACTTGTGATGTGAAGACTCAACTCAACTTTGTATAACCAGCCAGTCAGTCATTTTTCTGATGACTTTATTAAAGGATTTGTGCTTTTGTCGTTTTGTCTGTTCATAATAACAATAATAGTATGGTATGAAGAAAAGGTCTCTTTTCGAGTATCGGTTATTTTGTCATCATTTTATTTTTCTTGTGTTTATCTTTTTTTTTTTCTCAAAAAATGCAAAAACGTTACTATCATTCTTACTTTTATAATAATAAAAGACCCAAAAAAAAAACCCTTTGGAGGGTTCTCGAACTCGGATCATACCACTAGACCAAACGCCCATTTTACTCTCTATCCTTAGCTCAAAAAATGAAGCTGCGAAAACAGCAATGTCAAATCACATATATATTTCGTTAAGGGTGTGAAATTTCAGAGTTTGAGATTGAGAGCAATCCAAGCAGGCAGTCGACATCTACATATTTCATTTAATTACTGAAATTTAAGATAACTTCATATAATTTTACGATTATTTTACGTAACCTTCATGTAATTTTTAATAAGATGTGATGTACTTTTCAATAACATAAAATTATTGAATTTTAATATACCTTTATAGTAAATTTTTTGATAATCCAACTATTAATCTCACTAAATTGTTGACAAAACATAATTAAGAAAAAAAATTCAGCAAAGGCTCACTGCATAATAAATAACTATATATTCTGAGTGAAAAACAAAAATACAAAAAGAACCACTTCAAACCGAATCTTTGAGATAGTTTGAAAGTCTATCCTAAAATAGCTTGTCCTTGTTATCTATCCAATACAAAAAAACAAAAACAAAGAGAAAGAGAAAGGTTGCCGGCATCATGAAAACATGAGGAAATAACTCCAAAAATTCCTCATCCCTACAAGAGAAGAGGTTAACCAAGAATGGGGAAAATACGGGTGATGTGCTCCAATGGAACACTATCAGCAGCACTTTTCTTCAGCTCAGGATGATTGAATTCGTTCTGAGGTAGGACTATTAGTTGACCCCTGCCATGCTCAACAATCCAACCACTGTTGGCCGCCTGGTGTTCAAGGAATTTGTCCAATGATAAACCTTCGATGTTAATAGCCTGTCACACATCCCAATCGAAGCATAAATTTTACATATGACTTTATATAACCGGTAAGTGGAATATAGATGGTCAAATCACAAGAAAGAACACACAATAAGAGTCGCATATGAACAAATGAGATACCTCAGCAAGTACAGGTCTTGGAATCTTTTGATAAGTAAGGGAAATGACATGAATGGCATATGCCTGGATTGCTTGCTCAAAACCTGCATTCAATCCTCAAGTAAGCCACATTATGCACTTCAAAAGCACACACAATAGACGAGTAATAAAAGAACAATGTCTCCACCCACAGCACCACTACAACAATGTGAACAGCTTGACGGTCAAGTTGTTGCAATCATTCCTTAAAAACCAGCATGCTTTTTTTTTTTTTTTTTTGCTTTTCTGGCTGAAGCATTGTTCATCCATTCAAATGAAAAACGCAAAGACATTAGCATACATCAAATTCACTACATTACAGTTTATTACCTGGCACAGCCTCAAATATATGACGACTTTTAGCTGCTTCAACCCAGAACTGACGAAATCTCCCTGTCTGCAAATGAAGTAGGTATAATGAAATCATCCATCTCATTACTGTTCACAAATTATTGAACAGAGCAAATACATACCTCCAGATAGTGGGAGAGAACAATCAGTGTCTTGAACTGCTCCTCCATTTGCTGATATCACATACAAAATTTTACTTAGAATGACAAAAGCTTACTTACTGTTGGGCAAAATCTTTTGCTGGTAAAGATGGGGTGATGAAACAGAAAACAAAAGAAGAATTTGTAGATTTTACAACGATGATCTCTTTCACTCATGAATGGACTTACCTAAATAGTACTCACAGTACTAGTGTATGTATGTGCAATACATAATTAAGACATCAACTATACTTCAAATAGAAATAGTCAGGATTTAGGATTTACTCACTGCTAAAGGACATAGGCAGAAACTTTCAAGTTTAACGAACAAAGCTGTATTTACCTTTATATTTACTGCAATAATTAAAGAATTTTAATAACACAAGAATTTAGTGAAATTCTTTGGATAACAAGGATCTATTATTTCCCAATTTTCCTAGGATTACAGGTTTGACATTCACATGTAGGGTCATGATCTCTTGGAAGGTCTAGATTGTTATAATTTAATGCAAAACTTGATGAAGCCCAACACCCAAGGCAGGCAGCCTATGCCAATGCCCATTGGAACATGCTTAATTGCTGATGTCTAAATGCGGTTGAAATGGAAAGCTAAAAGGAAATGTATACAGTGAGAATGATAACACTCGCTCTGGAATCAAAAAGAGACAAAGGCTGAAATCTGGAGCTGGCATTGCCATGAGGGCCTGCACAAAAGCAGGGGAAAATGAGGTAAAGAAAGCATTAGAAACAACATTTCATACTAATAAGCTGATACATAATTCTAATTTGGTATAGAAAAGGGCCTAAACATACCTTAACCAAAATGCGTGCAACAATTTGGGTGCTCATACGCTCAGGCTCAAACTACAGGGACAAAGAAAACATCATATTAGTAACAATTAAGAACTAGTAAGTAATTTTAACCTGAATTACATTTCATCTTTTCCTTCTTAAGAGAGGCTAAACTGGAAATATTAGCAAGACGAAACTAAAAATGCAAATAGTAAATTAAACCTTACAGTGAAATTACTTTCTACAAGAATATAGAGCTTGGTGCTCTCTCTTCCATTCTCTCTCACATACACATAAACATAGACATAAACATAGACATAGACATGCACAAGACAGAAGAAGAAAGAATGACAGTACCTGGTAGAGGCGAAGAAGGCAGAGATTAGCATCCAGACTGTATGTTTGGGATGAAACCTGGTAAAGATAAAATTTGTTATCATTGTATGTGAGTTGTCCTTTTTGGTTTCCAACTCGGAACATGTTTTCCAATCAAATATTAAGAACAGATTGAAGGGACTCACCCAAATAAATTATATATATATATATATATATATATATAAAGCATCTTTACCCCCATCCTGCCATGTTCACGGCTAGAGGACCCAAATACAAATTCAAAGCTTTTATCAAACTTACAAAGGATCTCCTAACAATTTAGTGTAAGTGTCTAACAGCGAACTGTAAGAAGCTGTTCGTTATTGAATGGTCCAACTTAAAAGTACAATTTTTTTTTTTTATTTCTTCTTTTTTGGCAGATAGAAAAGACTACAGAAGCAATCAATTTCAGGTCGCCGTAATATCAGTATCCAGCCAAATCAAGCTGACTCTGACTTCATATAAGACCCAAAATCCAGATACCCCGAAATTTTAAATCAAACCCATGAAAGAACCATTTTCTTTTAAGAGAAAAAAAAGCTATAAATTTATTCGAAATTATGAAAAAAATTTAATCGAAAGAGCTGATTAGTTGACAGAGAGAGGGACCTGCTCATTAACGTGGTTCTCGAGATCAGGGAGGAATCGGGATTGTAAGGATTGACGGCCACAAGCTGCTCCACTGTGTAAGAAACCTGTTGTTGCTGTTTCGGAGTTTCTCTTTCTCTTCCCATTATTATTATTATTTTGATTTCTTTGTCTAATTATGTTCGCGAAGGCTTGGCTTATTTTTTCAGGTTCAGCAACGGCAAATCCAGAGACCGGAAGAGAGCGAGCGAGAAAGGGTTTAATTAGGGTAAAGGTAAAGCCTTTGCTCTCTGCTTGGCACTTTTAGCAACGAAATAAGTAAAAGTACTCTTATACGCCCCTTCATTTATTTCCTTTCTTAAAAGCAAAAGACAAAACAAATTTCAAATTTCTTCTGATTAAATATTATGGCATTAGCATTACTTAATTTACTAAAACACCCTTAATCCAAAGTTTTAGAAATTTGGCTGTGTTGCAATGGTTGAGAGAATGCCAATTCAATAGAAAAATTGTGGATAATTTAGTTAGGGAATTATGTTATCAGATTTGAACGTGTCAAATACATATATATGTCGATACATATATACTTAATTTTTTAAATTTTTTTTTATATATTTAAAAAATTAACCTATATCTATATTTAAATATGTATAATACATTAAAAAAAAAAATAACAAAACCGAAAACATAAATTGTAACTTATATCAACACTTGATGGAACAGGTTCCAAACTCTTTACAAGAATAATCTAAACTGAACTCAAACCTTTCTTTTTGCCACCAGAGTCATGATCTATCTATAAATTCTACTACAGCTTTTTCGACTTCAAAGGTAAATTTACAAGGGAGAGATGCCAACAGAAGTAACGCTATTTATCAATAAAACAAAGAATCAATAGGAGTAAACATGTCTTTTTTTTTTTTTTGGTTTACAAATGCAAGAGATTTGATATCAAATTCCACATTTTGTTAACTAGTTGCAACCTCCTCTGTTTTCCTACTGCTGGAACTTCCCATTTCAAATAGAGCATTTCTCTTTCCTCTACTGTCAGCTTCGAGCTCACCCTCTTAGCCAGATACTCTTTTTCTTGCCTAAGTGCCTTGATACTGGGTTCAACAGCAAGCAACAATATAAATGAAGAGGTTTTCAAAAAAAAAAAAAAAAAACCATGGACACAGGAATTGTATCTCAATCAACCTTTATAAGAACATGTATTATAAATCACTAGTCAGTAAAAACAACTTAACTAACCTTGCTGCGACTGAACCTGCACGTTCATTGCCCAAAAGTGCTGGGCTTGCATTGCCAAGCTCTGCAAAGTGCTGCTCCAGCCATGTCAACCTTCTAAGCTCAACTTCCATATATATATATATATATATATATATATATATATATATATATATATATATATGATCAGCTGGGTCTCCTCTGAACAACAGATAGAACTGTTTTCGATGTATAATTGAAACATGGCACAAGTGCCATAACATGATAATCTGCTTCCTCTGATCTTCAAATGTTAAGTGCCAGGGCATCGGAGATTGAAGAATACTATCTGTCTCGTCAGTTCCAGCCTCCTTTGCTTCTTCCAGCTCCAACACCTAAGCAACAGTGGAGTAACAGAACCATTTTTCAAACAAATATCGATATCAAGATGTTAGTCAATACTCAACATATATACAATGAAAGATAACTAACATGTCAGGCAGTTCTCACCTGGCAAACAAGAATCTGCTTTTGATATTGTAGCTTTGCCACTCGATCTTTCAACTCAGTGACATAAGCTCTAATGCTGCGGATGTTCTTTCAACTATGAGCCACTTTTTTTTATGCATGAGCACTTTATTATATTCCCAGTTCATATTTGGTGGGAAAGGTGAAATCTTACACTGCTTGGATCACTCTTTGCAGACCATTGAGAGTAGTCTTCGGGAAAATTCAGAATGTGTGAAGTCTTTTCTTAGCAAGTTTGGTATGTTTAATAATTTTTGCGATGTTTTACATTCTTGATCATAAACTGTAGTATGATTAGTTTGACCAAAGCACCATATTGCAGAATCTTGTGAACCTCGCAAGAACTGACTCTCAAACAAATACTGATGATGCAAGATTGAAGGAAGGTAGTCATATTAACCGCAGCTTGTTGACACTCACAACAGTAATCAGAAAGCTAAGGTAAACTAAATTCATTTTGTACTTCTTCAAGCCATTGTAGAATAAGGAATAATGCCATCAAATACGAATGTAAGAACCTTTAAACGTACGCTTCCTGTGAGAAATTGGAGTTCATAGGAATCTTGCTTTACTTCGTTTGTTTTGTGTGCAGTGGTGGAAAAAGAAGTGATCACATACCATATCGAGATTCGAAACTTACACACATACTGCAGAACTCATTTGGGGGAAATGCTCGAACAGCTATCATATGTACCATGAGTCCAGCTTTAAGTTATGTGGAGCAAACTAGGAATACTCTTTCTTTTGCAACTAGCGCGAAAGAAGTTACCAACAATGCCATGTAAACATGGTAAGATAAGTAGATGACAAAATTTAGTATATTCTATAAAATTGGACAGTCGGAAGTTAATCTTATGGTGACACCTCGCCACCGCCTCCATGTGCGGGTCTCAACTTTTCAGCTGCATTCTTGAACACTGCATTTTCTTCACATCAACTGAGTTGGTTTGCCTCGTAGAGGGAGTTCCCTCTCTTGAAGAGATACATTTATCATCAACCTTTGGAGGAGTAGTTTTAAATGAGTCAGGGAACAGTACTATTGCATCGTTAGAGAAGAAGCTTGAGAATGTTCAAAAATCTATAGACATGTTTGTTTCATCTATTTCAAATGGTGATGAGACGCTAGAGTTCAAGACCCAATTGAAAAAGAGAATTCTTCCTTTCACGTTGAACAACAGCACAAACATGCAAAATATAATACGGGTCTTGTTCTCAATCTCATGTTCCATTATCTTCCGAGAAGAAGTTAATGGCGAGCATGGAGCCCGTACTATATTTTGCATGTTTTACTGTTGTTTAATGTGAAAGGAAGAATTCTCTTCTTCAATTGGGTCTTAAACTTTGGCGTATCATCACCATTTGAAATAGATGAAACAAGCATGTCTATAGATTTTTGAACATTCTCAAGCTTCTTCTTTAACGAAGTAATAGTGCTGCCTTGAGAGTTCCTGGCTCATTTAAAACTACTCTTTCAAAGACTGATGATAAACGCATCTCTTCAAGAGAGGTAACTCACTCTACGAGGCAAACCAACTCAGTTGATGTGAAGAAAATGTAAAGAGTGTTCAAGAATGTAGCTGAAGAGTTAAGACTCGCACATTGAGGAGGTGTCGAGGTGCCACCATAAGATTAACTTCCAACTATCCAATTTTATAGCATAAAGACATCCAATATACTAAATTTTGTAATCTACTTATCTTACCATGTTTAAATGGTCATTGTTGGTAACTTCCTTCGCGCTAGTTGCAAAAGAAAGAGTATTCCTAGTTTACTCCACATTACTTACAACTAGACTCATGGTACATATGATAGCTGTTCAAGCATTTCCCCAAGTGAAATCTGCAGTATGTGTATAAGTTTCGAATCTCTATATGGTATGTGACCACTTATTTTTCCACCTTGCACACAAAACAAAACAAACGAAGTAAAGCAAGATTCCTATGAACTCTAATTTCCCACAAAAAGCGTACTTTTAGGGTTTCTAACATTCTTATTTGTTGGCATTATTCATTGGCTGACAAACATGACATAGGAATGACAAAATTTCTTGAAAAAATTTCTTAATTCTACAACTACTTGAAGAAGCACAAGATGAATTTAGCTTACCTCAGCTTTCTGATCACTGTTATGAGTGTCAACAAGCTGCGATTAATATGACTTCCTGCGAGGTCCACAAGATTCAGAAATATGGTGCTTTGGTCAAACTAATCATACTACAGTTTATGATCAAGAATGGAAAACATTACAAAAATTATTAAACATACCATACTTGCTAAGTGAAACGAAGCTCTTTTATTTACCTCAGTATCATCCAAAAGCCTTAAGCAACCAGAATCACGATTCAGAAGGTATACAACAGTCTCATTGTAAATCTCCAGTGCAGAAAGTTTCAAGACAAAGTCTCTCTCCTGGGTCTGTAAGATTGAAATACTTAAGCATGACAAGAGCAAATCCCAACACAACAATTTATTTATCAAATTGTAACTTACAATTTTTATGTGTTCATAAATGTCCTTCACAGCATTTTCAGTGATTCCTCTCATGGTGAATGTCTTCCCACTACTTGTCTGGCCGTATGCAAAAATAGTTGCTGTACAATGAAGAAAATTGTTCACATCATTCTCAAGGTTGCCTCCAATAAGAAAAGAAAACAAAAAAGGGAAAACAAAATGAAATTGGAGGGAAGTTCCAAGAATCGAACTCGGATCATACCACTAGACCAAACGCCCATTTTACTCCCTATCCTTAAATATGGAGCTGCGAAAACAACAATGGCAAATCAAATATATATTTCGCCCAGACTGTGAATATCAGAGTTTGAGATGAGAGCAATCCAAACAGGCAGTCCACATCTACATATTCCATTAAATTACTGAAATTTAAGATAACTTCGTATAATTTTACGATTATTTTACATGTAATTTTTTAATTAAGAAATTGGTAGTTGGAGGCAATTCATTCTGGCTTTGCCGAACCAAAATCCAAGAGCTCATAGAGAAGTA
Source organism: Fremontodendron californicum (assembly GCA_030761205.1). Lineage (NCBI taxonomy): Eukaryota > Viridiplantae > Streptophyta > Magnoliopsida > Malvales > Malvaceae > Fremontodendron > Fremontodendron californicum. The sequence continues at coordinate 3,788,572 of JAULJL010000003.1, forward strand.
AAACATAATTAAGAAAAATTTCAGCAAAGGCTCACTGCATAATAAATAACTATATATTCTGATGAGTGAAAAACAAAAAAAAAAAACCCTTCAAAGTTCAAAGTGAATCTTTGAGATAGTTTGACAAGTCTATCCTAAAATAGCTTGTCCTTGTTTTCTATCCAATACCAAAAAAAAAAAAAAAACAAAGAAAAGTTCAAAGTCAATCTTTGAGATAGTTTGACAAGCCTATCCTAGAATAGCTTGTCCTTGTTTTCTATCCAATACCAAAAAAAAAAAAAAAAAGAAAAAAAAAAGAAGGGTGCCAGCCTCATGAAAACATGGGGAAATTACTTCAAAAATTCCTCATCCCTACAACAGGTTAACCAAGAGAGATGTAAACAATTAAAAATAAAATGCACATATACTAACTTCGTATTATTTTTCTTTTTAAAGATATATATCGATTTTTAAATGATTATTTATATATTAAAAAATCATCTATGTAAAAAAAAAAAAAAATCGAGATACCCCAATACTTTTGGTAATTTTCCATTAACTATCTTTGCTCGGGACATCTTAAGAAAAAATTAATACTTTAACATTTTCAAAAAAAATTTAAAAAATTTAGAGATTTTTCTTTTAAACAAAATAATCACTTTTATTAAAGAAATTTCTCATGCTTAAATAAAATATTATGAAATTTAAATAAATGCAAGAACCCAAAATATATAAATAAACAAATAAATAAATAAATCTCAGCTTAAAAGGGAAGGAGTTTTTTTTTTTACCCACAAGGTTTTGGGCTTGAAGTCCAAACTAGTGGTCTTGGTATGAGCTTGAAAAGAAGATTGGGCCTTGGACTTCAAGGTGGGCCGGCCCCTATGATCCCTTTTCTTCTTTTTTTTTTTTTCTCCTTCTTGACCGGTTCACACCTGGGTCCGGCCGCAGGTCAGATGCGGGTCTGATTGATTTCTTTCTTTTATACTATAAAAGCCCCAATTTTTTCTTTTCTCCTCATTTCTTCACCAACTTTCTCTCTCTACCTCTCCCAAACTCTCCTCCTTTTCTCTACATGTTCTTCCTTCTTCACCAGAAAACTCATAAACTCCAGATTTCGGCGACGGGCCACTGCTCCTTACCATCGGCGGCAGATGATTTATATAATATAAAGAAAAAAAAATAAAACTAAAACTTAAAAAAAAAAAATTACCATGTGTTAAGCAAAGGAAGCTTGATTCGTATCAAGCAAAGACATAGGCTGGTTCTAGTTCTACACTGGAAGAAAGAAAGGAGCTAGCTCACAGGATTGGTGAAAGAAACTGGCTTGTTAACTTGCCGCCTTCCCTTGAAAATTTAGTCACTCCCTGTCTTAGACCCTAGGAGACTGGCCGGGAGAGCTCACTTGCCCACCTCAAACTTGCCTGCCTCAACTCCCGAAGGGAACTCAAACTTAAACAAACGGGTAGGAAGATGAACTCCCACGAGATGGAATATAAGGTATAGATTATTATTTATTTATTAAACATGTTTTTATTTTGCTTTCCGTTTTTTAAAAACGATCCAACAACAAAAAATCAACTGAACAACCATTTTCAATAAATTTAAAAATAAAATAAAAGTAAAAAAGAAATTAAAACACTTACAGTAACATCCAGGTTCTTTCTAAATGAAGAGAATGTAACGGATACTTTTGTTTCTTTTTCAATTTAAATCTTTTTTTATTCCGTTCTGTGCGCGCATCTGAACTAGTATAAACTTGAACTTTAAATCCAGAGTTTGGTTGATAAAACTACAAATATACATCCACCAAAGACCAAAATTTTCGAAGTGGGAAGCCGCCTGCCCATTGCGAGGCGAGAGGCCCACTTACTTGGGAAGCCCAATCACCACTTTTGATGGGCCCATTGCTGAGGACTCGTGGGCGGAAGAAGCACACACACGTTCTTTTTGTTTAGGATACATTGATAGGGGCATTACCAATTTACCATGAAGTCAAAACTGATTGATTTCAGTTAACACGGAATCCCATATAAATACATTCAAATTTCTCGATGTGAAAAGCTGAATATTTGTATTTAAAGCTAATTTAAGCATGCATTTGATTCAATGATAAATATACGTTTTTTTCTTTAAAAAATTGGAGTTTAAACTTGCCTTTTTTTTCCCAATTACAAAAGGACAAGGTGGTGAATGATGGATGATTTTTGTGAAAATGTGATAAAAGAGCCCCATACGTTTAGAGATACCTTAAGAATAAAGGTTTTTTCTTTTTGCTTTTTATTACTAGACAGAATATCACTTAGCTCCAAAAAGATGCGTTTTTTGTATTTGGCTTATGGCAAAAAAAAAAAAGGGAAAAATAAATTCCCGGAACAAAATAAGAAAAAGTAAAAGCATTTTTATTTTGCTTTTTAGAAGGGAAAAAACTTGATCGGTATAGCAGGCTTAGCAGCGTGTAGATTTGGTATTTTTTATAATTTTGAAACATGTTCCATCCAAATACGGTGGAAATGAAAAGGAAAATAGGAATATGGAAAAATGTTATGTCTAGGCTCGATCCATTGTTCAAGTAGATCTCGTTTTTTTTGCTCAATTTTAATTTTTGAGTTTAATATTTCTGTCTAAATCATTTTAAATATCAAAGGGACCTTCATTTTAAATAAATAACTTGACTTAGGAACAAACTCAAAGTTTACATTTAAGGCAAACATTTTCCAAATTGTAAACTCCCTCATTTATGCCCACTTTTTAATTTGGAGTCTACTGTTTTTAGGCCATGGTCAATTCATCCCACTCCCACGTCCAAAAAATAAAACAAAAGCCTCATCTCATGGTCAATTTCTTTCTTGACAAGGCAATTGGCAAATTTGAGTGAAAGTGACCAACACTACTACTACATTTTGTTTTTCCTTTCTTTGCATTTGTCTTTCCTTTTTTGCCAAAAAAAACAAATAGTGGGAATCTCCCTTTATTCTTTACCAAAGCTTTTTTGTTTCCCCTCATTCTAAAATACCCAAGTTTTTGGTAAAAGAGCTCAATGATATCTATCTTTCATTCTCAATTCTTTGTCATGACTTCAACATATTGAAGGTTCAATGTTGACATTCTCTTGAACTAAGTAATTAGTATTTAATTAACAAACATTAATTCAGATAATATGCATGCTGGAGCAGCTTTTAGAGGTTACATATTGGAGAACCTAGACATGTAATATTTTACTCAAAGTGAACCTAGGTAAATAGAGATGGGGTTAGTGATGAAATAAAAATTTTAAAAAATATATTGTTTGTTTTTTTATTGGAATCTATGCAATCATGAACATTGATAAAAACAACAAATAATTAAAAAAGTTAAAAATTCTAATTTATTATTATTTTTAAAAAAATTTAGTTGAAGAAAAAATTTTATGCTTACCAAAATGCTAATGAATTAATCTATGTTGAAAGAAATTCTAAAGTTTGAACTAAAGAAATAGGATGTTCAATTAAAACCTTATCCCAAACAAGAAAGGTGTACTTGGAAAAAACGACACGAGTGCCACATGGAAAAAAGCTTGGGCAGAGTCAAATTACATTTGGGCATTTTCATTATCAAAAGCCCAACCTAGCTAAAATTATGGAGTACTTCATCGTAGGTCCCAAATGATTACTACAGCTAACCAAAATATATTAATCAAACAAATATACTATAATAAACACTCTCTTTCCAATTAAATCCACTTGACCCCATCCGAAAAAGGCCATTCAAGGAAACATTTTTTTTCTTCAATAAACGTGAATCTTAATCCCAAATTCGCATCTCGACCGTTCGATGTGCCAAGAAAGCGAAATGCTAAATATCCACCATTTAAAAAAATGTGCATCAAAGTCAATTCTAATACAGTTGAGACTTGAGACTTGAGAGGTGATTATTTATAGAAGGTGAAAGTTGAGTCTCTTTTTTTTAATCACGAAATCACATACAAATTTTGTAAAAAGCAACGGTTTCTATTTGAATGGAAGAAGTTCCATCACGAGCAAAAGTTAAAGACATTCTTTGAGATAAACATTGTCGTATAGACCTAATTATGATATGCAGAAAAAAAAAAATTACTAATTAAAGTTGTCACAAAATTTAAGATGATAAGATGAAAATATCTTTTCACTGATCAATTAATTATTGGATAACTTATCAAGGGTCATATGTCAAATTTTTAATTTTTTTTTCTTAACTCTTGAATGGTATGGAATTAAGAGGAAATCAAAATTTTACCGACTGTCTACACCTTAAGATTAAAAACATGTAGTATTTTAATATACTTTGCTTGATATACCGAATCAAAACTTTATCGAATGCACAAATTTATTATACTAACAATTATTTTCTTCATATTAATGTCCTAATGTACATTGAATTTAGATGATTATATGGTTTTTTTTTTTTTTTTTTGGATGGGATATTTTCATTAAAATCAGGTTGGCTTATCTTATATTCCTTCTTGCCTCCTTTTAAACTGCTCTTATTCCCATGAGAATGACACTTTCGTTTCTTGTAATGGCAGGATTAAGGGTCATATTGTCTCACATTAGGGAAGATCCATGATCTGTGATTAGGACAATTCCTTTATTAATCTTTGGTATCCTCCCTGCCTGCAATTTTGGAACAAATGTTGTTTTTACCAAAAATCAAGTCTTTAAAGGATATGTGTTTTAAAAAGACTCAATCAATGTTGAAAAAATTGAACCGGATTGGTTCAATTGAAAATATGAATCTGTTCGATCAGGTATATATCATAAAACTGAAAATTTTACAAACCGATGAAAAAAAGGTAAAAAATCAAATAGTTATAATTTTCTGTCTAATTTTTTAAACATTGACTCAATATAAATATATATTGGTTAATTTATTTGGATATTGCTTTTTTTTTTTTTCAAAATACCGATCATTTGTTTTTATGTACCAAAATTTGTTTGTTTTGAAAACCGTTGGGAAGTCGCCGTTTCAAATAGTAACTTCTCAAAAAAAAAATATTTTAAAAAAAAAATTGCACGAAAATCATCATATGATAATTTTTCATGCATTTTAATTTTTAAAAAATAAAATAAAATTGAGAAGTTGTCATTTAATATATATATATATATATATCATGCCACCAGGAAGAAAACAAAGAACTGAAAGAAAGTTTAAAAAAGCATAGGCTGAGTGAGATGTAGAACAAGAAGAAAACGCTATTAATGAGAGGTCCCAAACTTTGTCACCAAGTCACTGGGTTGAACCCCACCAAATCCGTGCGTGTATCATGCAAAGCCAAGCCACCACAAAAAATTAGACCCACACTACAAGATTAAATCTGCCACACAAAAAAACAAATGCATCAGTTCGGATTAATTTGGTTCAATTAACATTCACGTGTTTATCGATTTTGGTATATACCCATTTGCTTTCAATTATCCAAATTCGTCCATAAAATAACACTGCTGAGAAATTATTCATGCAAGGTTGAATATAATTTATATAAAAGATGTTTTGAAGAGAAAGCTGGCACCCCACCTTAGATTTAAAACCCAATTCGAACCACAATTTGAAGACAAAAACAACCCAACAATAGTAAGCTCAGCGATCCAACTCCCAACAGCAAAATAAAAGAAAAATGTACAATCAATCAAATGGAGTCAGATTGGTGACGCTTGGAGTGTAAGAAAAGGCATTAACCAATGACAGATTTAAATTTAACAAAAGTCATCATTTTAGATCTCTGCCCCCACAACCCATCAAAACAGCCCTCCCATGCAATTTAATTCTTTTTTCTCCTCTTTGATCATGATTTTTATATGATGCAATTGAGAGGGTTAATTAGTAATTAATGAAAGTCAATGACCTAACATTTCTTTGATTTAATTTTATAAGCCATGCACAAAAATTTTATTACTTGAAAAAAGGTTATCTGTCTATATATATAATTTTTTTTTATAAAGGAAGTCAATAATATGAGAATAAGATAAAATATTGTAAAGGTTAAAATTTAAATTTTAAAATTTGTTGGATGTTATTTTTTAAGTGTATAAATTAATTGGATTACATCATGAGTTTTTATATATATATATATAATTTATATTTAATACATTAATGATATATAAATTTATACAATATTAATAAATCAAATTATGTCAATTCATAATTTAATAAACTAACAGTATATTAACTTTAAAAAGAATTATGTCAATTTATTAAAAATAAATAAATATATTATATATGTAATGTTTGATGATGAAACCATCCTCTTTCATGCGTCAACAGCACGCAAAGACCCCAATGCTAATGTTTGACCTTAAAAACAATAAAAAAGGATTTACTATTATTTTTCTTCTGTTTGCTTTGTTTAATTAACTAGAATTAAATCATCAGCTTCGCTCGATTCTTTTAAATTTTTTAATTAATTAATAATAATAAATTAAAATTTATTAAATAATATTTTTTTATTTTAAGATTATAATAATATAATTATATTTTATTAATTTTAAAAATTATATTTATGATAATTGTTTGTTTATAAATTACGTAATATAGTTACATTTTCAAATGTTATTTATATGTATTTTTTAAAAATATTAAGATTTTATTGTATAGTGTATATTTTTATTTATAAAAGATAGAAAAATAAAAAAATAAAATTAAGATTTGTATTTTATTCTCTCGTTGGATCGACTTAAAACTAAAAAAACTAAATAATAAAAAAAAAAAAAACACGACGTCAAGCAAAGGAGCTTAACACGTGTGTTACATTGATTAGCATAATTTTTTTTTTAAACTTTTTTTCTCGAGCGAATCGGGTACGGATTCTAAATCGATCCGCGAGTCAACGTGCGGACCAACTATTTAAATATATCATTTAAAAATAAAACAAAAATAATTAATAAAATAAATCTTTTAACTTTTTCTTATGAACGAGTCGGGTATCGATTTTAAATCGATCCGCAAGTCAATGTGTGGATCAACCCCTTTAAATACATCATTTAAAAATATAATAAAAATAAAAAACTTAAAACTAAAAACTAAAAAAAAGTAAAAAAAAATTAATAAAAAATTTATTTTTTTCCTAGAGGGTTGGATAGGATCTTAAATCGACTCGCGAATTAACCTTCGAATCAACCTCTTTAAATACATCATTTAAAATTAAAATAAAAATAAAAAACTTAAAATAATTAAAAAAATATTTTTAAACGGATCGGGTACGAATCTTAAATCGATCCGACTTTAAATTAAAAATAATTAATAAAATAATTTTTTTTAAAAAAAACTGAGCGGGTTGAATACGGATCCTAAATCGACTCGCGAGTCAACGTGCAGATCAATCCTTTTAAATATATCATTTAAAAATAAAAATTAAAAAAAAAATTTACCCCGTATCGAGAAAAAAAGCTCGTATCAAGCCAAGACCCTTTAGGAGATTTTTTTAATCTAGAAGCTATAAATAGATTGGTTTTGGTTTCAATCTGTTGTGATAACATTTTGCTTTCTTTCTATAATCTCTAAACTTTATTGCAGCTTTTTTTTAAGTGGTTTTCAATTCTCTAATCTTAAATTAAATGGTAGAATCATTTTTTAAGTGGTTTTCAATTCTCTAATCTTAAATTAAATAGAAATTAGTTTATTCCAAGGAAAATGTATATGTACTTATTAAAGTTTTTAAAATATAATAATTCTATGTACCATTATTATATAATATAAATAAATCTTAAGAATTGTGGGAATTTTTTCCACTTTTTCAATTTGAATTGGAGCCATTTTTATCTCTTTCTGTTTATCTATATATCTATTAATTTAATTAAAAAAAACAATGGTTTATGTCTGGCGTGGTTCTGCATGATTGTCTAGTAGTGGCTTGTGGCTTGTTGTTCTAGTAGGCTGAAGACAGAAAGCTGAGAATTATTCTTGGTTTGAGGAAACGAAGTCAGACAGGCAGGCGTCAGGGTTGTTCAAGAACTTTTGATGAACTCCTGTGAAACAACTCAAGTCAAAACCATTAACTTTTTTTTTTTTGGATAAGTAGTTGTTTTCATTATCCAAAGAAGCAGCAAGGCTGCTACATGTTACACTGAGTATGCACTTTGCATGTTAACAGGATACAACTTCCAACAGAGTGCATATAAGCAACAGTAATGGGAACAAATGAAACCAGAATACAAGCAGCAAGAGTCAGCAAGCAACAGCAGGGGTAATGTTCCAAACTGCACATAAAGCATTGTTTGTAGCATTCAGTTTTATCTTCACCATTCCCGACAGCCGCATAGAGACAATCTCCTTAATAAGCTCAAGAATCCGTTCACTGGTTCCTTCTGGCTGGTGATAAAGCCTGTTGTTTCTTTCTCTCCAAACCAGATAAACCAAAGCATTCCATGCAATGCGAAGGATAAAGGAAATCAACTTCCCTCCTCTAAGAGACTTTGAAGCCCAGAGAAGTTCTTCATCCCAGCTAGAAGCCCTTCTACGCACCTGGCATAAATCCAGGACACCTTGCCATATTGTTTGAGAGAAGCCACAAGTGAAGAACAAGTGATCTCTTGTCTCCAAGCTGCTCCTACATAGCATACAGTCAACATCAACACTCAATCCCCAGTTGGAAAGTCTGTCCCTGGTGGGCAGTCTGTTTAAAACTGCCATCCATGCAACAATAGAATGTTTTGGGACTGCCATTTTAAACCAGAGGAGTTTATGCCAAGGCACCTTCTCATGTTTAGGCCTGATAGTATGCCAAACCGCAGCAACAATGTATTTATTCCCTGTGAATGGCCATACAGTTCTCCCCTGTTGCTGTGTCACAAATCTGAGGGCAGTTTCCCTGAGTTTCAAGAGCTTCCTCCAACTCCAGCTACAGTTACTAGGGATAGGGATCTGCCAGAGGTCTCTATCCTTTAACATGTAGGCATTGATCCATGCAATCCATAGGGATCCAGCATTGGTCAGGACCAGCCAGAGGTTCCTGAGAATACATGCATGGTTCCAAGAGGATAAGTCTTTGATTCCAAGCCCCCCTTCAGCTTTTGGCAAGCAAACAGTGAGCCATTTGACTCGGGCACCCTTGGCAGGACCAGCTTTCCCCTTCCATAGGAAGCAAGAGCACAACTGAGAAAGATGCTTGATCGTGTGCTTTGGAAGAACAAAATGCCTGCACCAATAATTTTGCAGATTGAAGAGAACTGACTGAATCAGTTGAAGCCTTCCAGCAAAAGATAGGTGCTTAGATGTCCAACCATTGATCCTGGCTGAAACCTTCTCAATCAATACCTCACAGTCCTTCAATGTCAATCTCCTTGTCACCAGAGGGACACCTAGGTACCTGACTGGAAGATTTCCCATTTTGAATCCAGTGTGCTCCTGGATAAGGGACTGATCCTCCATTCTGATCCCAGTGCAGAAGAATTCACTTTTTGCATTGTTCAATTGCAAGCCTGAGAAAGTGTAGAACAAGTTCAGAACCTGTTGGATGCCCTGTACAGACTCCAATGTTCCTCTAGCAAAGATCATCAGGTCATCAGCAAAACAAAGGTGAGTGAGCAAGATCTTTCTGCACTTTGGGTGAAAAGTAAAAATGCCATGCTGTGCAGCATTGTCCAGAAGCTTGGAGAGTACATTCATGGCTAGCACAAAAAGGTAGGGTGAGATGGGATCACCCTGCCTTACACCTCTTGCACCTTTGAAGAACCCCATCAATCCTCCATTGATGGAGAGTGAAAACATGGGGGAAGTGAGGCATTGCCTAATCCAGCCTATAAACTGTTCTGGGAAGTTCAAAGCTGCAAGAGTGGATAAAATGAAGTCCCAGCTCAAGGTGTCAAAGGCCTTCTGAAGGTCCACTTTGATGGCACAGCGAGGAGAAAGGGAGGATCTTCCATACCCTCGAACGAGTTCTTGGGCAAGGAGGATATTATCAGTTATGCTTCTCCCAGGAATGAAAGCACTTTGGCTTCCACTGATAATGAGAGGAAGGAAAATCTTGAGCCTGGCTGCCAGAATCTTTGTGATGCATTTGTAGACAATGGTGCAGCAAGAGATAGGCCTGAAATCCTTGATGTTGCTAGGATTTGGACATTTAGGCACCAAGGCAACACATGTGGAGTTGAATGCTGGAAGCAGATCACCAGTATTGAAAAAATACTGCACAGCTTCAATGACATCCTTCCCCACTATGGTCCAAGCTGTTTTGAAGAAGTGTGCAGTGTAACCATCAGGGCCTGGGGCTTTATCACTGTGTTGGCTGAACATTGAGGCCTTAATTTCCTTATTGGTGATTGGTTTGATTAGTAGGGCACGGTCCTCAGCTGGAAGGGAGAACTGGAGAAGGTCTGCAAGAAGTTCCTGGGAACATCCAGATACATTTGGATCAATAGAGCCAATAAGCTTTTTGAAGAAGGTCACTGCCTCATCAGCAATCTGGTTGAGAGATTCAAGCCTTTCCCCATCAGCATTAATGAGGACTTTGATGGAGTTCTTACTCTGGTGGAGGGCAACCATTCTATGGAAGAAGCCTGTGTTTTGATCCCCCTCCTGAAGCCACCTGATCCTTGATTTCTGTCTGAAGAAGCTCTCCTCTGCCTTGAGCATTTCATGAAGCTCCTTGGACAACAGTGATTGAGCAGCTACTTGATCATGGTTAGCAGGGTCTCTAAGGACAGATAATTGGACTGCTTCAAGTTCAATCTTTTTGGCTTTTACTCTGTCTGGGAGGGCTCCAAATTTATCATGGTTGAACCGCTTTAGAACTTGTTTCAGCCTTTTCATCTTTCTGTGCAACCTTAACATAGGGTTGCCAGAGACAGGAGCTGACCATGAAGCTTCAACAAGAGGGATAAACTCAGAGCTTTTTGTCCAAAAGTTGTAGAACTTAAAAGGCTTTGGAGGAGAGTTGGAATTCCCCTTAAGCCTGATCATTGCAGCACAATGATCAGAGACATCTGGTGCAATGAATTCCACTTGTGAATGAGGGAAGGAGATGTGCCATTGGTCATTTATCAGTACCCTATCAAGCTTTCTTGCCAGATGATCTTCCTGATGGTTGGACCATGTAAAAAGAGGGCCAGTGAAGGCATGATCAACCAAAGAGTTTTTCATTAGACAGTGCTGGAAATCTCTGATATCCAATGTGCAGGATTGAGAGCCAGTGAAGTTGGAGCTCTCAGAGGGATGGGCAATGATGTTGAAGTCACCAGACAGGATCCATGGATTTCCATGAGTCATGGTGTTAATGGAGTTCAGATGGGACCACAGTTCTCTTCTGCCCATGCCATCATTTCTCCCATAAATTGCTGTCAGGGTGAACTTTAGAGAGGAGTGAGTAACTTGACAAGTAATTGACTGATCAGTAATATCCTTTGGCTCAATGTTCATGTCATCTCTGTGAAGAATCCAAATTCTGCCATTCACTGTATCTGAGGAATTGTGGATGAGGGACCATCCTTTGAAATGCCTATCAATCACTGGCTGAGTTTTTGAAGCTTTTACTCTGGTTTCAAGCAAACAGATTAAGTTTATTTTTAAAAACCTGATTCTACTAGCTACACTTTTCTGTTTAAGAGGACAATTGAGTCCTCTTACATTCCATGAAAGAATGTTCATGAATTGGGCTGGCCAGATGACTGACCTCCTAAGGCAAAAGCTGAATTTGCCTTACCCTTTAACCTGCCCTTATCTGGACCATGCTTCTTTTGCTTAAGGCCCTTCATCAATTCTGCTACTCCAGCAGCAGCAGCCCGAGGCTTCCTAGGGCTTGGAATGGTGACTTCCTCCTCAATAAATCCCATCTCAACATCTTTTCCAGATGCAGCCTCAGATACAGTGTCCAGAATGGCAAATCTATTGATGGATCTTGGGGAAACCTGAACCTCAACTTTTGCTGTTGCAGCATCAACAAGGCTTGAGTGGCTAGCATCAGCAGGAACTGAAGGAAAACCATCCTTTGTCAAAGGAATTGTTTCAGCATCAGTAAGGTCTAAAAAGCCAGCATCAGCAAGGTGAACATCTTTTGTCAAAGGAATTGTTTCAGTCCTTTTAGGGATCCAGACTTTGGGCACATTCTGGCCAGATGGTCTATGAGGGCAGTCTCTATCCGCGTGTCCAAAGATTCCACATTGATTGCATTTGGATGGCAGCCAAGGAAAGTCAACTTGGATGGATGCAGAGGAGCCATCACTAAGCTCAACCTCGATGCTTTTTGCCATGATTCGATCAGCATTGATCTCAACACATAGTTTGGCATAAGCCAATCTTTGTCTGTTTGCAGTGATATGGTCCATGTACAGTGGAGTGCCAAGAGCACTCGCAATGTAACTCAACCCTATTTTGGAGTAGAGCTCGAGAGGAATATTCCTCAGATGGACCCAAACAGGAAGCTTTGTCATGTTAAACTCCAAGGATTGCATTCCTGGTTCCCATTTCCTGAGGATGATGGGGTTATTTTGAATGTGCCATGGTCCATGCTCAAGAACCCAGTCTTTGGCCTCATCAGATGCAAATTGGATTATGTATGTGTTTTTCCCTGCAGGTTTGACCTTAACTTCACCTGATTTCCCCCAAAGGAGGGTTACCAGTCTTTGAAATGAACTGAAGTTTGGCGGACGGCCAATGAATTGTGCCACAAGGGAATGCTTCCATTGATGGATACCTTCCTCGAAAACCTCTTTAGGCGGTTTCACCTTGATTTTTCCCCCAACATTGTCCGGTGGGAAGAATTGCAGTGCTTGATTTTCTGTTGCAGGAAAGAGTTTCCTCCAATCCAGATTTTCAATTGCAACTGTTTCTCTGTTTCCCTCAAGTTCCTTGATCTCCCGATCTGATTTGATTCCCATGACATTGGATGCAGAAGGAGCACCAATGACGGATTGCTTGTAGCTCAACAATGGAGGATCAGATCTAGAATTTCCAGATTTTTCCATCGAAGATCGCATTTCAAGCAAGAGTCTCAGCAATTATCACGAGCAAAGAATCGAAAGCAGCAAGAATGAACAATGGATGAATGAATTGAGTAAAGAAAATGCGAAGAATTTTTTAGAGAAGATGGAGGATCGGTTAGAAAATCTTCAGATCATGGAAGTCATGCTAGCATGAACTGAGAGCATTTTTCATTTTCTCCCGCCAAAAATAACCGTCTTCCCTTTTTGATTTTGAAGTCACAAAAAAAACCATTAACTTGCAGATTCATTTGTGTATACATTTTTTGAAGTGGCATTAATATGATTTATTGATAATGTATAAATTTATACACTGATAATGCATAAAATATAAATCTTAATTATTGAAAACTTACATTATATATATATATATGAATGGAGACCTCTACTTATATAATTTATATGTTTTATAGGATTGTATTTAGATTTGTCTATAAATCAGATTATTCGTTTAAATTTAAAAATTTATTTGATATTTGAGAGAATTTAAACAATATATTAAGTTCGAAAAATAAATTTTGGTAAAAAAAATGAGACATGTTTAAGAAATAGGTTGAAACTTGACTTTAACTTCAAGATTTGACCTAGATTTGTCCTGTTTTTAATGAAAAAGAAAATAAGATTATTAAAAAATAAATATTTTTTTAATTTTTAAAAATAAAAATTTAGACGGACTTAATCTATTCATTTACAAATCTAGACGAATTTTAATAGGATTTAAGATCTAAATTATCGAATCGAATCGAATTTGAACAAACATTTATATTATTGATACCGTACTAAAGCCGACCTAAATTTGATCTGACTCTCTTGTTGTATCCATTACATATATCAATATTAAAAAAATGTATAAACTAATGTTTTATATTCACCACGTGAAAAATCATATTGGAAATTACTTTCAATGACAACGATATTTTAAATTCAGTCATAGTCTACATCATGCAAATGAGTTGAGATATTTTTTAGGATTGCCGGTTGGTAAGATTTTCCCTTTCACCTTGTAACAATCGGCAAGCAAATTTACCGCATTGAGAGGGTGGGTTACAACTTACAACCTTGACTTGGGATTTAAAGATGTTAGGCAGACCAAACCCCCAATCAATTGCTAAATAGTAAGCCCAAGGGCCTATCCATATTGGATTTAGGCTGAGGGGCCTACAAAAAAAAATCATTTTCCAACTTAAATTTCACTACCATTTTTTTTTACCGTCGGGAATTATGAACTTTTCCGTTGGCAAAACTTGCTTGCTGCTTGGTCTTTTGCTGGTCCCTGCCCAAAAACTTGTGGTGGAATTGTGGTTTAATTAGAATTTTGGTTTGAGTATTGGTTGAAACTTGTAAATGACTTGCCAAATGAAGAAGTATATCTTTTTCTCAAGCAATAATGTAATTTCCAATGTTGGGTGCATCTCCATGATCACTTTTCATAAGAATAACTAAAATTTGGTTTTGTCATCTTAATTGAAAAATACTAAATTTTTTTTTAATACTCATTTTTAGAAGTTTGTTTTTTATACATCGTCTGTAAAATTTAAAAATTTTACGAACGAATTTAAAAAGATAATATATGTATTTTTTATTATATATTAAAAAAGTATGTATCCTTTTTCTAATTTCTTTAACAAAATTTAAAACTGATTGAGTGGAATAATATTTGTCTTTTTGAAAAGAGAATTAGATTAAAAAACATTGATTTCTTTCCCTCAAAATTTCAATGTGTACCCAATTTTGAGAGATTTATGACATGTCAGTCACGTTGTTATCCAATTAATTTTGGATTACTCAAATATAATTATATGAAAATGAAGGGACCCTTTCAAATTATTTGCTAGAGAAGATGAAGATGGACTGAAAAAGGGGCAAAATAATTCAACATTATTGTTATGAAAAAATCTTAAAGTTTCTCCTAACTAACTTTGTGGGGCACAAACTTAAAAAAATTTAGTTGTCTATTTTGGCAATAACCCTAGTTTTCAATCCTAATTTTCAATTTATAATTATAAAGAAAAAAAGTCTGAAAATTGGAGGAAAAAAATCAGCTAGAGCTAGTCGTCTTAAAACAAATTTCATGATGTCACTCTACAATTCTACATGCATTTATTGAAATTATATTCATAAAATTGGAAAAAATATATATATATATATATATATATACATATATTAAGAAGGTGCTAAGGGAATATATTTTATGTGGGGTCGTCATTTTTGTTATCCATTGTGGATTTTACAGTTTTACAATAAATGTAGTAAAATTAAAATGTTAGCTATTAATGTAGGAAAATGTTAATAAGATATTTTAAAATATATATGTAATTAAAGTATTATTTTTTAAATTTAATAAAAATAATATATTAATATATTTGTTTAAAAAATAATAATAATTAAAAAATTTGACTGATAAACACCAATTAACGGAAACCAATGTATACCAGCCATCAAATTTCCCTGTCAACCAGTTTTATAATTGCTTAGACCCCAATTTGACTCTTTTTTCTTTAGATTTTTAAATTAATTATTTGTTTATTTTTCTTGAGTTTTAACAATCTCCACTCTCAAATTTACCTAATTCCAAAAATAAAATATAGCAATTTATTCAGAGAAAATGCTGATGATCATCAATTTAACTAGATAAAAGCTTCTCACTAATCATTTTGTCGATAAATTTTAATGGACGAAGTTCGCAAAAAAAATTATTGTCTAGAGTTTATGTCAGTTCTACGACAAAACCTCAATTTATATGCTAATAAATCAAACAAAATTAGATGTCCGGTCCGATCTCAATAAGATCAGGTAATAAAAATTTTCAAATTTTGATCGATTTTGTTTGACTGAAAATTGTTTAATAAATAAAAAATATTTTTATTAATCGAATTTGATGTGATCTGACTTAATTCATAAATAAATATATTTTATATTCTATTCTATTATGGATAACATCAACTAAACCAAATATTATTTTTTTTTTGGTTTGGATAAGCAACTAAACCAAATATCACTTATGCTCAAATCCAAGTTCTTCTTCTCTCTCTTTGCAAATTGCGAGAATTAAAAAATTAATCAACCGGATAAGTAATGGTAGATCTTGATATTTAATTTTGGAAGAGCCAATTAAAAGTATAAATTTATATATGTTTTTTTCATAAATTTATATATATTTTTTTTATTTGAGGTATATCATTATGTTTTACTAATATAAAACATATACGCAAATAATATACTAATAAAAATAACAAACTCATAAAAGCATAAATATTATCAATTCATAAATAAAAGTATAAGGAAATAAAATACATCAAATAAATAATTTTATCTAAAATAGTGAGCGATGTTTTTTTTTTTTTTAAACAAAATTTTCAAAAATTGAATCTGAACTATATATCTCCACAATCTTTTAATAAACTTTTAAAGAATAACATGTCTTTTAAATTAATTTACACAATCTCTTAATGAACTATGGGTGAACTTTTTTGATTAATTTCGCAACGTCAAATTTGACATATAACAGCATTTGTAAAGTGTTGTAAAACTACAAAAATGCTGCTGTAAGATAAGAAAACATTTTTTCATGTGTTGTATATGTGGCCGCAGCCTTATGTCTTTAGTAGCATTTTTACATATGTATAGTAACACTTATTAAAATGCTGCTATTTTTACTTTATAACAGTTTTTCAAGATATTTTGCATGCATTTTTCAATTGTTACAAAAGATTTCAATGATAGCAATTATAAGTGTTACCAAAAGCATTTTTATATGATAATATATATATATATATATATATATATATATATATATAACAGCACATGTCAAATGCTTCTAATTTTTTTTTTTTAAATGTTGTAATTATTGGCCATTATAATATATAACAGTAATATGCAAAATGCTGTCAAAGTATTACCTTTATTATTTTTAACAACATTTGAGAAATGCTATAAAAAAATGTTGTCTAAGACTAGTTTTGGCGTAGTGTTCATTTTTCAATTTAAAATTGAAAAAATATATAAATAAATCAATTATTAAACAATATATTTTAATCAAAACAATAAAATAAAATATGGCTTTTAAATAATGAAATTGAAATTTTGAGATTATAAATTATGGTGTTTTCTAACCTTTTATAAGATGATCTCAATTTAATTTTGGTGTTGAAAAAAACTGCAGTACAATAAGTAAAGTTGATGAAAAAATATTTCTTCATAAGTAATTAAGACAAATCAATATAATATTGTATTATAACAAAAATTAACAAAAAAATATCTCAAGTTTTAGACTGAATACAAAAGTCTTAACATTACCCATGCATATAACAATAAAATTATATAAACATATATTTTTAAAAATACAATAACAAATCTTAGCAAGAATTTTGCTAATTTTGCTTTTTAAGGATGCTAAAAAGATAAATATTTATCATAAATCAATTAATTTAAAAAGTTTATAAATAATGATTAGTGGGTAATATAAAAAGATAAATAACAATATAGTTTTAATTTTTTAAAATTGTAATATATAAAAATAAGTTGTAGACGAAAATAAAAATAAATCAATAATAATTTTATTTTGAAGATAAATTTAATTTAATATAAAAATATATATATATATATATATATATAAAAAATCAGATTTTTGGGGGGCCTCTTCATTACAGGCCGCGTCTGCGGATAAGGTTGTTTACCAACCTTGGGGATTAAATTAAATTTTTTATAAATAATACATTTATTTATTTAGTAGTACTCGTAAGTTTTTGTCGGTGCTCTCAAGCCACGTTGGACATCGATTATTCTGCCAATCCAATTCTAGAGTTCGCTGTCTCCCACTTTTATTCCTCGGGACCCCACTTGCCAGCTAGACTTATTTCTGACCAGTCCGGTTGCCTCAGTCTTCACGACCGACCAATCTAATCACGCCACGTTGCTCAACCTAGGATCTTCGGTTTTGTTTGCTGTGGCCTTTCCGACAACCGTGACCCCACCCGAACCACAGAAATCTAAAAAAAGAAGAAATTTTAACTTAAATATAAAAAACCAACATTTAGTAAAATATTTTTTTAAAATTAAAGAAACCCTTGTTTCTTTCTTCAACTCTCAACTTAATCCACAATGTTGCTAAATTAAAAAACAAAATAGTATTAAGAAGAAAAGCTGAAGAACTAATTAAAAATTAAATAAAATTCACAAGAATTAATCTAGTCTTTAAAGAGAAGAGTTTATTTTTTTATTAATCAACTTTATGAAAAATACTTCAAAAATAAAATTTTAAATATATTAAATTTTTGTAAAAACTAAGTTCTAAATTGTTCAAAAAATAAATTAAACCACAAAAAACCCTTAAAAATACTACTAACTTACATTATAAAGAAAACCAAATAAAAAAAAGGACCAATCAATGTCGAATGATATTAGATTTTATAGTTTTAGACATGAAATGATTATACAATATTAATAAAATATAAAAAAAATTAAAATATAATACGATACAAAAAATTAATATGAATACGATAAAAATATATAAAAATTTATATAATATAAATTATTAATATATTAAAATTTATATAATATTTTAAATATGATTATAATATAAAATAACAGAAACATAATACTATATAAATATACGAATTTTAATATTTAAATGGGGCCAATAGGAATAAGGGAAAAAAGCGGTTTTGTGAAAGTAACAACAAAACCACAGGAAGGTAAGGAGACAGTTTGATGGTTTTTTTTCCTTTCTTTCACAGAAATAGAGGAACTTAAGATTTAAGCTTAACAAGCCATAAAAAAAAAAAAATAGAAAAGGTGGTGGATATTGAGAGTGCATCCCTTGTGTTTGTGTATAAAAGGATCCTAAACCTCACCCCTTTCTCCATCCCATTTTCCATTATTTTCTTTCTATCCTTTCATTTTTTGTTTTTGCGTTTACTGCATTTTTCTGGTTGATTCTAGTACTTAGTTTTCCTGTTGCAAACTCAAGGTAATCTTGCATTGCTTTTTCTGATGTTTGTGTCCAAAGCCCAAAATAAAATTTGAATTGGGTGTTTTTGTTTTTCTTAGTTTTGTTGTGGCATATGCTATGAACATCCATTCTCTTTTTTTTTTTTCCTACTTTTATTTTAATATTTTAGGGTTTTAGTTTGGTGAGAAAAACAATGTTAGATGATCAGTTATAGATCTGTCACTCTATGTATTTATATCGTGTATTCATATTATATATTTTTATTATATTATATGTTTATATAAATTTTAAAATATTAATAATTTGATATGTTCGTATATTTATATTTCGTTTGTATTATTTTTTTTATTGTGTCATATATAAAATTAGTAATTCTAATCGGTTTGGAGAGTATAGTAAGGGCTAGTTTAACATTGCTGTTGAAAAAAGTTTGGGTTGGGAAAAGCTCGAGTTAAAAAAAGTGAGTTTATAAAGTGTGATGAAAAAGTATGGTTTAAAAACTTTTAAGTGTTTAGCATTGCTGTGAAAAAGTGTTGTAAGAAATTGAAATGTTGAAAAAAGATATGTTTAAAATAATAAAAGTGTAGAGATGTGAAGATAATAAAGTTATTTTATCCAAAAGTCAGCTTTTAAAGCCCAAAAGTTATATTTTTTGACTTTTTGATTTGGCTTTTCAAACTATAATTTCAACAGCAGAAGCCAAATTTTTTTTTATCTGTTTAGCATTACGTTTGCGGTGAAAAACAGTTTTTGACCTCAAAAACTGTGCCAGAATCAATGCTAAACTAGGTCTAAATCTACAAAAAAATCTTGTACGTTACCCATTTGTTATATCGCATTCAAGAAAAAAAACACACAAAAATTTGCAGAAATTTACTTCAGTTACAAACCTTTTTTTTGCTTTGCATAATGAGAAAAACAAAAAAGAAAGTCTTGGCTGTGATGATCACAAGCACCTGTATTTGACCCACTTATGTTTCTGCAGTTTCTGACTTGTGTCCCTCACTTTTCCACTTTCAATTTTTTTTTTTACCTTCAAAAAATAAGAAAAAACGAAAATTATTAGAAGGAACAAAAAGTATTTGACCCACTTTTTACGTAAAATAGAAATGTAAAATTTACTTAAAAACCCAAAAAGTAATCACAAATTCAGTAACTTATGCTATTAATAACAAAATGTTGGAGGGAATATTTACTATATAATATTCCATAAAATAAAAAAGTAAAATAAAGGAAATTTGCTTTTTGATTGGTAGGTTTGTCGAAGTTCAAGGTCAGTAACAGTTACTTCTTTCCTTTGATAATTTAGTTACGTCTTTCCTTATTCTCTGCTTTTTGCAAAGACACTTTTCCTTACTTGCAACGTTAAAATTAGTGTCTGAAATTACCAGCCTAACCCTTAACCAAGAAATCTGTCGGTTTATAGAATTTCTTTCCAAGTCCAAAGATAAGATTCTTACTTTAAAGTTTTAACCGCAGTTAATGCCATTTCTTTGCATTATTATTCAATAATTGGAAGCATTTTTAGTTTTTTAATTAATCGGCTTCTCCTTCTATAAATTTCCTCTAAACTCCAGCTTCTTCCATTCCATTCTCCTTCATTTAGTTAAACCCCGCCCTTTCGTTATTTCCGTTTAGGTGCTCTTCCGTTTCTCTGTTCTTTTAGTTTCTCTTTAGTTTAGTTTTTATGTTTGATCTTTCTTTAGTTTCTTTGCCTTTATCATAACTTTGAAACTTCTGATGAAGAATTCTCTTCATTCCCATGTTGCTGTTCTTTTTTGACCTTCTGGGGGGTCTTTTCTTTTTTGGCCATCTTTGATGTCAAAAGTTTCCATCTCGAAGAAATAAAATCTGTCTAGTCAAAATGTTAAGCACAACTCTGTTTTCTTGATGAACACGGGGGTTTCTCTGCTTAAATTTCTCTAGAAAAACAGTGCCATATCCACTCAAAGTGGTTGTTCTAAGGATTTTCTTTGAACTGCATTAACATTTCCTTTTTCTTTTAATTAATGGGTATTTAACTAAATAAAAAATCGGATCTCATAATGTTCTGTTGCAAAACTTAGTTGAACAATAAACCTAGATTGATTAACATTAAAGATTTTCCATGTGGTTGGTGGGTTAAGGTGGTAGGTTTGGGAAAAAAAAAATAGTCTTCTAGAATAGTATGGTTTTTGTTTGTTTTGACTTTTTGGTGTTTCTCGATCTCTATTTATAGATGATCATTTTGGATAATCACTCCTTCCTCTTATTATACTTACTCTGTTTTTCTGCTCTGTTTTTTTTTTTTCCTCAGTTCGAAGAAATGGCTGAGCGTGTTATCACCCGTGTCCACAGCCTCCGTGAGCGTTTGGATGAGACCCTTACTGCCCATAGAAACGAGATTTTGGCCTTACTCTCAAGGTAATTTGAAGCGGATCCTTAAAAGATTGTTTTTCTTTAAAAATGTTTAGATATGTTCTTAAAATTGTTGTTTTTATTGTAGGATTGAGGGTAAAGGAAAAGGAATTCTGCAACACCATCAAATTATTCTTGAGTTTGAAGCCATCCCTGAAGAGAACAGAAAGAAGCTCGCTGATGGGGCATTTTCTGAAATATTGAGGGCTAGTCAGGTAAAATAAACCATTTTTTTTCTCTCTTTTGGTTTCTATTGTAACAAAGTCTTGATTTTGGCCATAAATGTGTTATAGGAAGCGATCGTGCTGCCTCCATGGGTTGCACTTGCAGTTCGTCCAAGGCCTGGTGTTTGGGAGTACATTAGAGTGAATGTCCACGCCCTTGTTGTTGAGGAACTCACTGTTGCTGAGTATCTTCACTTCAAGGAAGAGCTTGTTGATGGAAGGTAACTTGAAAAGTTAATATTTTTTGTTGAGTTCATTTAATCTGTTTATTAGGGTTGGTTTTTAAAAATGTTTCTTTGCTTTGCTTGCAGTGCAAATGGCAACTTTGTTTTGGAATTGGATTTTGAGCCCTTCAATGCATCTTTCCCTCGCCCAACTCTTTCAAAGTCGATTGGTAATGGTGTGGAGTTCCTCAATCGCCACCTTTCGGCAAAATTGTTCCATGACAAGGAGAGCATGCACCCCTTGTTAGAATTCCTCAGAGTCCACTGCCACAAAGGCAAGGTATGGAACATAAAAAATATCAGTCAAAATAGTTGACATCTGCATAGATCAGATATAGATTTCTTGCATGCTGATCATTAGATTTACTAGGTTCTTAGTATAATATTTAAATGATGGAAAATTCTATTGTTTATATGGATTTAGAGTCCTGAAGGTTTTAGTTGGTGTTTTGCAGAACATGATGTTGAATGACAGAATTCAAAACCTGAATTCTCTTCAACATGTTTTGAGAAAGGCAGAGGAGTATCTTGGTACACTGCCCGCTGAGACACTATATGCTGAATTTGAACACAAGTTCCAGGAAATTGGTTTGGAGAGAGGTTGGGGTGATACCGCTGAGCGTGTGCTAGAGATGATCCAACTCCTTTTGGATCTTCTTGAGGCCCCTGATCCTTGCACCCTTGAGAAGTTCCTCGGGAGAGTCCCCATGGTCTTCAATGTTGTGATTCTTACTCCCCATGGATACTTTGCTCAGGACAATGTTTTGGGGTACCCAGACACTGGTGGCCAGGTTAGCCTTTACAAGCCTTGTTTATAAAGAGATAAAAAGACTTGGATGGGTGTAATTTGTGTATAAACTAAGTTTGTAAATATAACTCTTTTCAACTTTTCCTTATAGGTTGTTTACATCTTGGATCAAGTCCGTGCCTTGGAGAATGAGATGCTCCACCGTATCAAGCAGCAAGGACTCAACATTACCCCTCGTATCCTAATTGTGAGAGTTATTGATTACTAGTATTTTGTGAACTTTTGTTTTGGGTTTCTTTCTAATATATGATTTTGACTGTTATTTATGCTTATTTCTTTTTTTTTTTTTTTTTTTTTTTTTGTTTTCCAGATTACCAGACTTCTCCCTGATGCCGTGGGAACAACTTGCGGTCAACGAGTTGAGAAAGTATATGGAACAGAGTACTCAGATATCCTTCGAGTACCCTTCAGAACAGAGAAGGGAATTGTACGTCAATGGATCTCAAGATTTGAAGTCTGGCCCTACTTGGAAACTTATACTGAGGTGAACCATATGAACCATTGATTTTCTTGTATTCCTTTTCGAGCATTAGTAATCCTATTTCTTAGATATTATGTTATGTTTGTTTTATTTACAAGTAAATCTCTTTGTTTTAAGGATGTTGCTCATGAAATTTCGAAAGAGTTGCAAGGCAAGCCAGATCTGATCATTGGAAACTACAGTGACGGCAATATCGTTGCCTCGTTGCTGGCTCATAAGTTGGGAGTTACACAGGTTTGTTAGAAACTAATTTTACTAGGATCTTTCATGTGTTTTTCAGTATAATAACTTATTTTTTTCATCCTTTTGTAGTGTACCATTGCCCACGCTTTGGAGAAGACAAAGTATCCGGATTCAGATATATACTGGAAGAAGCTTGAAGATAAATACCATTTCTCCTGCCAATTTACAGCTGATCTTATTGCAATGAACCATACAGATTTCATCATCACTAGTACTTTCCAAGAAATTGCTGGAAGGTAGATCTGCCTTCTCAGTACTTGATTTGATATATATTTTTTTCTTGATATGCTTTTCTCTATACCTTTAACACTAATATTCTTATGATTTCAGCAAGGACACCGTTGGTCAATATGAGAGTCACACTGCTTTCACTCTTCCTGGTCTATACCGTGTTGTACATGGGATTGATGTGTTTGATCCCAAATTCAACATCGTATCCCCTGGTGCCGACATGAGCATATACTTCCCTTACACTGAGGAGAAGAGGAGGTTGAAGCATTTCCATCCCGAGATCGAAGACCTACTTTACAGCAAAGTTGAGAACGAAGAACACTTGTAAGTGCAGCACACCAAAAAGTTTTACTTGCATGTTATTTTAGCAAACCCGATATGAAAAATAATCCGTTTGAACTAATAATTTGTTTGTCATTGTCCAACAGATGTGTGCTAAATGACCGCAACAAGCCAATTCTATTTACAATGGCAAGGCTGGACCGTGTTAAGAATTTAACAGGACTTGTTGAGTGGTATGGCAAGAACGCTAAGTTGCGCGAGTTGGTTAACCTTGTAGTCGTAGGTGGAGATAGGAGAAAGGAATCCAAGGATTTGGAAGAGAAGGCTGAAATGAAGAAGATGTTTGAGCATATAGAAAAGTACAAGTTGAATGGTCAATTCAGATGGATATCATCCCAAATGGACAGAGTTAGGAATGGCGAACTTTACCGTTACATTTGCGACACAAAAGGTGCCTTTGTACAACCTGCTTTATACGAAGCCTTTGGATTGACAGTTGTTGAGGCCATGACTTGTGGTTTGCCCACATTTGCAACTTGCAATGGTGGACCTGCTGAGATTATTGTTCCGGGTAAATCTGGCTTCAACATTGATCCTTACCATGGTGATCAAGCTGCTGAAATCCTTGTCGACTTCTTTGAGAAGTGCAAGACAGACCCATCTCACTGGAACAAGATCTCCGAGGGAGGCTTGAAACGTATCCAGGAGAAGTAACTACGTTAACTACATTAACTACATTTTCTATTGTGTTAGACTGTTAGTCTTTGTTTTAATGATCTTATTTGTTTGCATTGTTCAAATCAGGTACACATGGCAGATTTACTCGGAGAGACTATTAACACTGACTGGGGTGTATGGCTTCTGGAAGCACGT
Source organism: Fremontodendron californicum (assembly GCA_030761205.1). NCBI lineage: Eukaryota > Viridiplantae > Streptophyta > Magnoliopsida > Malvales > Malvaceae > Fremontodendron > Fremontodendron californicum. Next base: position 3,813,190 of record JAULJL010000003.1, read on the forward strand.
TTCTAACCTTGACCGCCGCGAGAGCCGCCGTTACCTTGAGATGTTTTATGCTCTTAAGTACCGCAAGCTGGTACTTATCATCCCCATTTCCTTTGTTTCTTCTCCTTTTATTGAGGTTCCAATTGTAAGCTGCAAACTACTAACTACATTGTTACTGTCTTGTAATTGTTTCAGGCTGAATCAGTTCCTCTAGCAGTTGAGGAGTAAATTGAAGGCGTTGAAACAATGAGCCGGTTTCCCTGCAGGGGTTTTCTGAGTTCTTGAGAATAATCTTTGTTGTTTTGGAATTCTTATTAGTCAAGAAAAGCCTCTTTTGTATTTCTTTTTTTCTTTTCCCGGCATTGTTTGAACTTGGGGGTGTTGCCCCCGTCGATTCCAGCAAAAGATTGTGACTTGTTTTTCATGTTCCATGTTTTTTGTTCAGTCTTTTTTTCTCGTTTGTTTTTATTTTATTTGGAACGTCTTACAACAATGTCAAACCCATTATTTATCGCAGCGTTCAGCAAGTCAGTAACGATAACGATGATAAGGCTGATTTTAGAATTTACTGTTCAAAGCTACAACCCAAAAAATGCAGCAGTTGTCAAATAGTGAAATGGGTTTACAGGCCCGTCCGAAATCGGTTCAAAAGGAATTTTTAAGAAAAGAAAAAAATATTGGATTATAGCTCGGTATGAATTATTATGAAAAGAAAAAAATATTAGATTATAACTCGGTTCGATCCATAAGCACTTGCTCACCCAATTGGATGCTGTCATTTCTTTGCCGATTGCCTGCCAATGTTTTTTTCTTTTACAAATCTATTAAAACAAAGGTATTACACCTAAAGAGTACCTCATACTAATAAAAAGGGGGAAAATAAGTATATAAAAAAAAAAGAATTCCAAGAGAAAAGAGGATGTGATTCTCCATAAAGGCAGATGTTAGCTCTGAAACAAAGAAAATGTAAAGTCCTGATATAATAATTCCCCGATGATATTGCCAAGATCAGCAGCAATTTCATCGGGCAGCCATGATCTAAAAAGCAGTTCTTCAACAAGCAAGCACAGTGCCAGTTGCAATTCACCTTCACGAAAGGCCGCAAGGCCTTGACCAAATATTGGGCCATAAAAAGGCTGACGCCTGGCCATTTAAACTACTAAACATTGTCATTGAAGTTAAGACCATTAATATGGCCCAAACGTTTAACTGTTATAATGATTGTATATATTTTATTCTTTTACCAAATAAAAAGTATGAATTTATTTTAAATTGGATTCTTGTTTCAAACCCAAACATTTCCAAAATTACGGGTAATTTTTTTTCTTTATGGTTTTTAAAAAGTAAAAATTCAAGGCACAAAAAACAATCAATTAATTAGCCATTATTTTAGATTCAATTTGGTGTTAGGTACCAGAGTGACGGAATAGTGTCTCACAACTAAAATAAGAGATGAGAAAATAGGAACTGAACACACAAAATTTAACGTGGAAAACCCTCAATGAATAAAGGGAAAAACCACGGGGCAAGACTAGAAGAATTTCACTATGAGAAAATATTACAACACCTCTCTCTAAATACTAGGAGAGAACAACCTCACAAAGAATATAAGAAAGTATACAAGAGAGGAAGAGATAATTCTTGGGATGGTTTTAATACTTCTCCTTAAGGCTCTTTATATAGCCTTCAAGGAGGAACTCTAACAATTCTCCCACCGATGTGGGATTCTAACAATTCTCCCACTTGAAGATTTGATTAAACCAATCATATCTTCACACCACTCTTTCTGTCTTGCCATTCCATGTTGCTTACGTTTCTGATAGACCATAGGAGGATCGACACCAAATAAACTTGTCAGTGTTGATTGGCTTTGTCATAACATCTGCTAGGTTGTCTTTGGTGTGAATCTTTTGCATATCCACACTTCCTTCTTCTACTACTTCTCGAACAAAGTGATACTGTATACCTATATGCTTTGTCCTGGAATGAAAGGCTGGATTCCTTGCAATGTGCAAGGCACTCTGACTGTCACAATACACAATAATCTTCTGCTGCTTGTGCCCGAGTTCTTCCATTAACCTTTGTATCCATATTGCTTCCTTGCATGCTTGGGTAGCTGCCATGTACTCAGCTTCTGTAGTAGACAAAGCTACAACAGTCTGTAACTTAGATAACCAGCTTACCGCTCCTCCTGCAAGTGTGAACACATAGCCAGTAGTGGATTTCCTTTTATTAAGATCACCTGCAAAATCTGAATCAACATAACCCCTGACAACAAGTTCTGATCCTCCAAAACATAATGCAACATCTGAGGTTCCTTTAATGTATCTAAGGATCCTCTTAACAACATTCCAATGCTCTCTACCAGGATCTGCCATAAATCGACTGACCGCTCCCACTGCTTGTGCAATGTCTGGTCTTGTACATATCATAGCATACATAAGGCTTCCCACCGCTGATGCATACGGTACTCGAGACATTTCCATCCTCTCTGCTTCATTGCTAGGACTCATACCTGAGGATAATTTACTATTGACAGGAAGTGGGGTAGATATTGGCTTACAGTCTTGCATGTTGAAGCGTCGCAAGACCTTCCTCAGATAATTCTTTTGAGAAAGCCAAATTTTCCTGTCTTTTCTGTCTCGGTGAATTTGCATCCCTAAAATCTTGTTTGCGGGTCCCAAGTCCTTCATATCGAACTCCCTAGCCAACTGTGCCTTCAAATCTTGGATTCGATCTTTGTTGGGGCCTACCACCAACATGTCATCCACATACAACAGCAAAATAATGAAATCATTATCATCAAACCTCTTGTAGTACGTACAATGGTCTGAACTCAGTCTGTTGTATTCAAGGCTAATTATGAAAGAATCAAATCTCTTGTACCAACATCTGGGCGCCTGCTTTAGACCGTACAGAGATTTGGTCAACCTGCAAACCAAGTTCTCTTTGCCTGTTTCAACAAAACCTTCTGGTTGGAGCATATAAATTTCTTCTTCAAGCTCTCCATGTAGAAAAGCCGTCTTTACATCTAGTTGTTCAAGATGTAAATCAAATGCAGCACACATAGCCAACACTACTCTGATAGTAGTAAGTCTGACAACTGGAGAAAATATCTCGTTGAAGTCAATACCTTCTTTCTGAGCATATCCTTTTACAACCAATCTAGCACGATATCGTTCTACTTGATCATTGCTATCCCGCTTGATCTTGTAGACCCATTTGTTACCAATGGCTTTTCTGCCACGTGGTAATTCCACCAGTTCCCATGTCTCGTTCTTGTGAAGAGCTTCAATTTCTTCCTGCATTGCTGTCATCCACAGAGAAGCATCTGGGCTACTAGTAGCTTCATGAAAAGTTGATGGCTCTCCATCCTCTGTTAAAAGACAGTATGCAACATTGCTCTCCGTAACATACTCCGTGTGCCAATTTGGAGGCCTTCTCTCACGAGTTGACCGTCGAACTTCTACAGCCTCGGACTCAACTGGTTCTGGTACCTCATGCTCTGGTTCTGCTTCAGAAGAATCATCTTCTTGAGAATTTCTATCCATCTGCACTGTAGCAGTCTCTTTTGAAGTGTTGTCATTTGTTTGCTCACTTTGCAGTTCATTTTCTGCAAAAACTACATCTCTGCTGACAACAACCTTGCGGGCAGTGGGATCCCACAGGCGATACCCCTTAACACCGTCAGCATAACCCAAGAATATACATTTTCTGGATTTTGGATCCAGCTTTGTTCTTTCTTGGGAGTTGTACATCACGTACACAGGACATCCAAACACATGTAGAGAAGAATAATCAGCTGGCTTTCCTTTTCACATCTCCATAGGCGTCTTCAAACCAATCGCCGTTGATGGTGATCGATTTATCACATAACAGGTGGTTTTGACTGCTTCTGCCCAGAAAGATTTGGCCAATCCCGCTGTTCTCAGCATGGCTCTTGTTCTATCTAGGAGAGTTCTGTTCATCCGCTCTGCTACACCATTCTGTTGAGGCGTATGTGCAACCGTGAATTGTCTCATAATACCCTCTTTCTTACAGAATGCTAGAAAGTTACCGTCTACATATTCTCCTCCATTGTCTGTCCTCAAGCACTTGATTCTTTTCCCAGTTTCAAGCTCTACTTGTGCTTTGAACTCCTTGAATACTGGAAACACATCTGACTTCTTCTTGATTGGGTACACCCATAATCTCCTGGAATAGTCATCAATGAATGATACAAAATACTTTGCTCCACCCAGGGATATTTCTGGTGACTCCCACACATCAGAATGGATTAAGTCCAGTATGTGTTTGCTTCTTGTAGTTACTTTAGCAAACTTCAATCTATGCTGCTTGCTTATCACACAGTGCTCACAGAAAGGTAAATTGACCATCTTGAGCCCGGGCAGGAGATTGCGTTCTGCAAGGACTTTCAAGCCTCGCTCTGACATATGGCCTAATCTGCGATGCCACATCATCGTCGTTTCTTCTTGGCTGGCTGCTGCAACTGATGCATCTGCCTCTTGCAACGTCTCTCCCAAAAGCATGTATAGATTGCTTGTGATCTTCTCTGCTTTCATCACCACAAGGTTTCCTTTCACTACTTTCAATATTCCACATTCAGTGTGGATCTTGCACCCGAGGTCATCCAATTGTCCAATTGACAATAAGTTCTTCTTTAAGCCCTTCACATGTCGTACCCCTTGAATTTTGCGAACAGTACCATCATGCATTTTTAATCTGACGGTACCGACTCCAGCAATATCTAAGGCGTGATCATTTCCCATGAACACAGATCCTTCCGAAATAGGTTCATAAGTGCAAAACCAATCTCGGTGTGGAGTCATGTGCCATGTCGCACCTGAATCCATTATCCAGACATCATTGAGTTTCTTTCCGCCTTTAGAACTAGTCGCTGCTTCACTATACAAGATTTCTCCATCATCTGAGGTACTTGCAACACAACCTTGGGAGGTTGATGTTTCAGAATTCTTTTCTCCACCCTTCTTATTATGCCAACACTCCTTCCTCGAGTGCCCTCTCATGCCACAATTGTAGCATTTAAGATTCTTCCTTCTTCGAGATTTTGATCTACCATGATTCTGACTCCCACTGGAGCCACGTTCTGTTGATCTGCCTCTCATCACCGTTAAAGCCTCTGCTTGCTTTGAATTTTCTGACCTTTCCTCCTTATTCTTGCGCCTGGATTCTTCTTCAAGAATAGCACCGGCAACATCATCAAAGTGAAGAGAGTCACTAACATTGTTATTTGTGATGTTGATGATGAGTTGATCATACGAATCTGGTAAACTCTGAAGTAGAAGTTCCGCACGTTCATTTTCCGCTATTTTGAAATCTGATGCTGTGAGTTGAGCAAATAGCGTATTCAGAGTGTTGATGTGATCCGTTACCGACGTGGATTCACTCATTCGAAGAGTGTAGAGTTTCCTCTTCAAGAATATTCTGGTGTGAAGTGACTTCACCTCGTACAATTTGTTTAGAACATCCCAAATCTCCTTTGCAGTCTTCTTCTCTGCAACACTTGACAAAACTGAATCCGCCATTGCTAGGTGCAGATTGGCAACAGCATTGTCATCCTTCTCTTTCCACTTTTCATCAGTCATTCCTGTGGGTCTACTTTCAATTGCTTCTAGACAATTATCCTTCCTCAAAATTGCTCTTATCTTCAATTTCCACAAGGAGAAATTTCTCCCACTGAACTTCTCTATCTCGAATTTTGCTGCCATGGTTGTACACGAACTGAAGCGAGTTACACTATTTCACCGTGAATAGTACCGTATACGTGAACAGTATTGTACGTATGTCGTACACTAGAACAAATCCAGTATACGTTAACAATTACTGCAAAAGTATACAACCACACGTATAAATAGTAACCGTATCTGTGAATAGTGACCATATACTGGAATAGTGACCGTATACTGGAACAGTGACCGTATACTGGAACAGTGACCGTAGCCCGTGAATAGTGCACCAGGTAGGTTCCCAGGAAAGAGAGGTGGGTCACTGATAGACACACTTAAATACCAAGTCTTTCCTAGCCAGAACTTCCCTAGACACTTTCACACTACCACACTTTATTTCCAGCAACAAGAATAATTCTTTTCTGATGTGGAAGATCAGACAATACTGCAACCACAGAGCATACTAAGAACCAACACTTTCACTGCAGCGGAATAAGGACCACGAACCAATGGCTCTGATACCACTGTTAGGTACCAGAGTGACGGAATAGTGTCTCACAACTAAAATAAGAGATGAGAAAATAGGAACTGAACACACAAAATTTAACGTGGAAAACCCTCAATGAATAAAGGGAAAAACCACGGGGCAAGACTAGAAGAATTTCACTATGAGAAAATATTACAACACCTCTCTCTAAATACTAGGAGAGAACAACCTCACAAAGAATATAAGAAAGTATACAAGAGAGGAAGAGATAATTCTTGGGATGGTTTTAATACTTCTCCTTAAGGCTCTTTATATAGCCTTCAAGGAGGAACTCTAACAATTCTCCCACCGATGTGGGATTCTAACATTTGGTTGATATTCTTCCTTTTATTTTTTTAATAAAAAATAATTAAAATAAAGATAATAATAATAATAATAAATAAAAAAAAAAAAACCAAAAGCACCACTTGATGTCATACCAATGATATTTTGTCATTCAATATAAAAAATCAAGATATAAGACATTCAAATTTCAGTTGCCATTATTAACCTTGAACCTCTCAAAGAAACTTGTAATATTTCTTAGATTTTCAATCATAAGGCTCAAAATGTAATATTTTTTCATCTTTCCATTCCTTATTTATCTACACTAAACTAAGAAAAACAATTGTTGAAAAAAGAGAAGACTCTTTAGTCTGTTTGGATGAATCCATCGCCGTTTTGGGGCATCATTGTGGTGGGAGTAGACATACTCACGGGCCGGGCAGCCCGTTCGGCCCGACTTGTATTGGACTGGATCTGGACAGGGATTTTAGTGATTCGATCCAACTCGGATCACTGTTCATCTAATAAAAAATAATATTTTAAAAATTTAATTTAAAAAATATATAGAAAACAAAAAAAATTTATTTTTTTAATATAATAAACAGTAAATATGGGTTAGCGTGTCGGGCCTGGGCAAAGAAACCAAAAAAAATTTGGGCCGCGGCCCGGCCCGACCCATGAGCACCTCTAGGTAGGAGCAGCACCTATCATATATATATATATATATATATATATATATATATATATTGATTTTATGAAAAATGAAGAGGAAAAAAAGTACTAATAAAAGTTACCAAACATAGGCAGATATGTTAAATTTGTTGCTGTTAATTATTAAATTAAGACTAAACGTTTATATTTACATAATTTTGTTTTTGACCAAGATGTCCATTACATATTCAGTATCATATATATAATTTCATGTAGTAAATTTTAGATAGATATGAAAAAAAATAATTAAAACAAAATACGACACAAAAAAAATAACAAAATATAAATACACGAACGTGCTAAGATATATATAACACGAATTATTAACGTATCAACATTTATATAAATATATAATATTTTAAACGCGATTATAATACAAAAAGATAACACAAACACAACATAAATACATGAATTATCATGTCTAATAAAATCATTGAAACCCTTTTAAAATTTTTTCCTAAATTAATAGTTTAATACCCAAATTAATATGGCTAATTGGGAAGTAATGCCCTATAAAATTAGTTATCTAGTAGAATCCAATGTTTAGAAAAATGTAATATAAAGACAGGGCAATATTGATCCATTAAAATGAGTTAATAAAATCCAAGTTTACTAAAGTTTCAAGAGAAACAGATACAAAGAGACAAGGTTAACAGTGATTATTAGTAAGCTTGATAATGCTAATCACAAAGAGACAAGGTTAACTGTGATTATTAGTAAGCTTGATAATGAGTTAATAAAATCCAGGTGTTGTTCATTGTAATTTAATATTTTGATGGTTCATTTAGTCAAAGGAAGATGGATTTTCATGAACCCCAAATTTGTTATTCACCACAAAAACAAAACAAATCTCAACATGTTAACATTAACAATGCCATGCATGCATGTTCTTGTTTTCTCCCATAATTGTATACATTTATCAAAAAGGAAAAAATTCCAGTAAGTTAATAAGGTAACACATGTTTTTATAAGATATATCAAAAAAATTAATATGATAAAAAACACATTTATCAATTTTTTTTACCGATTTATAAAATTAAAAAATTTCGTCGGCTCTATAATAAAAAATACGGACCTAATACTGTCTTTTATCACGAGCATTGGATATTGCAGTTTCAATTGCACCTTTAGATTACAACTGAATTAAATGTTTAACCGGTTACCGGTGGTTGATAATTACACCTTTAGATTACAACTTTACTTTTATAAGCTTCACTCGCATCTGACCATTATTTCAGTTTAATTATATATATATATATAATTTTTTTTTTATTTAAATAGTTGAATTTGAATATTTGGTATTATTTTTATTTAGATTTGATAATTTTAAATATAATATATAAATGTGACACGTTTAAAAATATTAACACGATAATATGATACGTTTAATATATGTATTATATTCGTATTTTAGATTTTGATACGTTTAATAATTTTTATTGTGTTTATATTTATACGATTGACACGAAAAAAATATAAAACATGACACGCATACACATATTACCAAATCTACTTTTATTTATAAAAAAAAAATTAACTACTTAAAATAATAAAAAATTGTTTGCCAGCTTCAGTTCAAAATATTCTTCTTCCGAAACTATTAAATTACACACCAAACCGGTGGCAATTGGCAAAGGGCAATTTATGTAAAAATTTCAGAAACAGAGGGTTTGTTCACACCCAGGACTGGAAGCCAAAAAGTGCAGGCCCATTATCTTTTTACAATACCCGGGCTCCACATCTGGGCCCAACTCATATAACCGCATTTCAATCAAATTTACAATTTTACCTTTCCCAAACTTCTTTTATAAACGAACCTTCTTCCTCTTTTCTTAGCTCACAAAGCACCCTCTTCCTTTATTCTGAGGCAAAATCCTTATACCTCCCAAAAAAGAAGAAAGAAAAGCAATGGCCAAAGGCAGCAACAAGCTAACGAAGCTCAAGTCAGTTCTCAAGAAGCTAAACTCATTCAACTACAAGCAAAGCCGCCCGGCATCGAGCTCCGTAGTGGCGGCTTCCGACATCGACGAAGAGTACTCATCGTCGGTCAACCTGCAGCCTGTCTACGTGGGAAAATCCCGGAGACGGTACCTTATTAGCTCCGACGTTATCGAAAATCCTTTGTTTCGCGAACTCGCGGAACGGTCTGGCGAAAACGACACCATCATCAACGTGTCATGCGAGGTTGTCTTGTTCGAACACTTGCTTTGGATGCTCGAAAATGCTGATCCTCAACCTGAGTCTTTGGCGGAGCTTGTCGAGTTTTACGCTTGTTGATTGCTTTGGACATCAAAAAGAACTGTTCCCATGTGGTCATTCGCATGGTACCGAACTTGTACATTATGTAATGATAATAATGTGATTAGGCGGTGTAGAAGAAACAAGAAATGATTGTAGAGAGAATTAAAAGGGACTACGCTGATGAGAATTTGGAGGAAGATCAAAGAGATAGTCAATTTCAACGGCGAGGATTTAACCGAGTCCACGCCAGCTAATCTATAAGCCTGGTGGGAAATTATATTTGTGTATCATTGTTGTTCATTTCATTTTTTTTTCTTATATATAATATAATATAAGAGATTAATGTTCATTTTTCTTATTATAATTTAAGAAATGTGTCACATTTTTACATAAGGTTTCAATGATTTGATCCGAAAGAGAAAGAATGAAGAAAAAAAAGGGGGAGGAGAACTGGAGAAGAGATATGGGATCATTGTCATTCAATCTTTATCTCAAAAATTAAATATATAATGCTTGAAAAATACAGTACAGCAAAGCTTGGGCTCAAGCATCTTTTATGTTTGTCTTCCATATTGTGACAATGTCTATTTATCAAGTGAAGTACAGTTTGTCAAATTGAAAAAAAAAAAAAAAAAAAGAAGAAGTAAAGTTTGATGATATAATTGAAAATTGGCTCCTGGGATAACAGGGTTCACCCAGAAAGTTGAGAAAAAGTCTATCAGAATTCAGGGTTCAGGAACCTGCCTTTTTCTTTTCTTTTGGAGCTGAAAATTTCAACCATGCACATTTTGAATTTGTAAAATTAGTAATACTATGGAGTAGTTTGATGCATTGTGAGATAAAGTCGGGGGTCATTGCAGAAAGAAGAAGAAAAAGAGGGCAACCGGCCCTGCTAAACTAAAAAACTAAGTAACCAATTAATTACTTGTGTTTTAAGAGGGTAGTTTAGGTGTGAAAGCCTGTTTAAGGTAAATGGGAATACATATTATACTGTTGGACAGAGAAATTAATTAGGGAACAATCTCAATCATCTCATCCAGCCCAGGAAGAGTTTCTCTTGACATCAAAGGAACAAAAACACTAATCCCTTCATTGTTTGGTTTAGTTTGTCTTCACATGTTATTTTATTCAACTTAGAGTATTAGTGAAGTAACCTGCTGGCATGCCCCAGCCTTGCTGGGAAATTGCCCCAAATAAGCAAATCAAAGCCCTGAAATGTCACTTTTTCCCATTACAAAAAAAAAAAAAAAAAAAGAAAAGAAAAATGCATCAGCAAGGAATAGGTAGCTGCAAAAAAGAGTGTCCATATTCTGAGACAACAAGCCGGAGCCAGGAAGTCGACAATTTTGTGGGATGAGCAACAAGGCAAACAGAACAAAACTCCTTTATGTTTTTAATAAAAAATTAGGAAAGTTGATTACTCGTCAAATTGAATTATAATATTCTCAATTTTACATTAAAAAATGTATGGGGTTCAAGCTTTGTTGCTTTTTGTTGGTTAGACTTTAGTTTAGACACAAATTTTTATTTTTATTTTTTGGATGGGGAGGTTTTGTAGTGTTGGAAGATTTTGGTTAGTGGAAGACACGAAAATTTTGTTCATTAACACGCATTTAGCATCTGTAACGCGTTTGCCAAGCTGCCATGGCCACCCCCTTAAAGCTGGTGCCTAATTTTAATTTTCACACTTGATTGATTGTATTTGTACGTAACTTCCAAGTTTATCAGAAATTGTGACATGTACCATCCTTCGGTTTTCTTTGGATCAATCCTTAATTAGCAGCGACTTTTAAGTTTATTAGATATACTAGTTTTTATGACGTAAATCATGTGATATATATTTTTTTCAATATTAAATAAATTTAAAAAAGTAAACAGTAAAATGATAAGTATTTAGTAATTGAGCATAATAACATATAGTACCATAACTGAGAAAGGGAATTAAAAAATTATTTTAACAAAATTAAATTTACGTGAATGAACATCATCAGAGTTTTGCAAAATACAAATTTAATTTAAAAATTTTAAAAGACATAAATGTTTTATTTTTTATTTTTTGATATTTTTTTTAACTGAGTTGGTGTATTGTTAATTCGTTATACCAATTCAGTCACTCATTTTAATATTAGTATAGATACACATTTATGTGAGAAAATAAAGAATATTACATGAAAAAATACTTTGAATGAAAAAAAAATTATGTATGATATTTTTAATTAAAGAAAAGTGGATTTAAAAAAAAATTATATAAAACACTGAAAAAAAAAAATAACTTTGTTGTTTAGATTTCAAAATGATGTTCAATAAAGGAATAAATTTTAGTGTAATCTAAATAATTTGTTTTAAATGAATTTTATTGCAGAATTAAAAGCAATTTTACAATATCAAAATAAATTTTTTTTTTTTTGTCTTCTAATTTTTCAAATTCAAAGAATCCAAATATAAGGTTAAAGAATAAGGTACCATCAAGAAATTTTTTTATTAAAGAATTTAGTGAAAACAAATATCACTAATTTGTTTATAATGTTTTAAACTTAGACATAATATAATATTATTTCTTTAAAAGGGTTAACATTCAAAGTTCTAATTTTGATAACCCCTTATTTTGAAGTTTGAATGAACGCTATATTAATTGATGATTTATGAGATAACTTAATTACATGATTGACTTATAGTGCATATATATTATATATGCAAATAAATTATAATTAAATATAAACTTTTATTTTGTTAATTAAGAACGAAAAATTCATTTAATTTATTATTAACTAAAAAAAGAACAATTGACTCTATATCACTTCCATATTGACTTGAATTTATTTTCTTTCTATACATTTATATATAGTTAGGCACTAAAAATGATTTTAGTGGGATTATAAGAAGAATATATATATATATATTTTTATAGTTTAAGAGATGGGAGGTTCGAATCTTGTTATTTTTGAGTAGAAAAATACCAATCATTGATCTTAAGATTCGGATGCAAGAAGAATATCTTAATCAAAAGGAAGAGTTTGTCATTTTTAAGGAAAAGAAAAAAAAGAAAAAAAAAATGGAAATTCAATGGGGCTAATAAAATTAAATTATGATGTGGAAAGTTTAGCAGATTGGATTTGCAAACCGCAAAATGGATAAACAAATGAGCTGTATAATGCTAATTAGGAATAAGAAAAAGACGAAATTAACCTGCAGTAGATAATATAGCAGATCGCCAGCAACAGAAGAAGACAAAGCTAGTTAGCTACCTTGCATATAATGATTAAGTTCAGATGCAATGTGGGGTATATTTGTCTTTTCAACTTTTGTCAACAGTCAGTCAGTCGGAAATTAAGTTCAGCTGTAGTTATTTGGATTTATATTCAATACTTCGTCAATATAATAATTTTATACATTATCAGGAAATCGTATATTATTATCTTATTAATGAATAATTTCAAATTTTGAAAATTTTAAAAAATAAATATTAAATGACTTTGAGGTTTCAATTTTTTTTTTCTTCAAGTAAATACTTATTTTTTATAAAAAATTTATTCATTAACGAAGTGATAATATGTATTTAATTATATCGTATAAAATATATATTAACAGTGTATCAAATATAAAGCTTAATATTTAGTGGGAAGAAATATATTAAATATTAATATCAATACTGTCATAACGGTTTTTCGACCATTAGACGATTTTTTAAAACAAAATGGAGTCGCCATTAATCTTTTTTGTTTAAGTGTGATTGTCACCTATTAAAATCGGTTTTAATAAAATATTTTAAAATTGATTAAAATATTTTTTAAAACCAATTTCGAAGTCTGCACTTTAAACCAGAGAGAAAACAAAATCGAATTCTGAGGTAGGTTACGTGCGGTGAAGGGTTAGCACTCCCGCGACGCCCATTTAGAAAACGGTACCACTTAATCACGTGTTATTTTAAATCTCGATTTAATAGACTAAACAGCAGTATTTAAAATTATTTCTCTTTTTATTTCTTTTCCAAAACATGTTTATTATTATAATAAAAAAAAAAGAAATTGTTATTATTTTTTTGAAAATGAAAGCGAACACAAATCTTTTATTGAGAACAATCATTAAATATTTCCAACACTCTTGGTGGTATTTAACGAGATCCTCTCAGCTCAAGATATCTTAAGAATTACCACTGTGACATCTTTCGAATTTCATCGTCGGCAATTCACGTTTCTTAAAACATTTTTGTCTTTGCTTGAAAAGTAAATTAAAACGTCTTTTATAATTATTTTCAAAATAAAAGAAATTATCTATGCAAAAATAATTTTCGAATCACTCCAATATTTTCGATAATGTTTCGATTACTATTCTTACTCGGACCATTTCAAAGAACGATTGATGCTCTGACCATGCCGAAAAAGAATCCGTTTTTAGATAATTTTATTTACCGAAAATAATCTAAAAGACATATATTAATTAGAAGAATTATTATTTTATGATTTTAAAATCGAAACAGAATAATAAAAATATGTCGAATGCTAGAGAAAAATAAATAAATAAAAATAATAATAAAGGAAAGTAAAATCATACCTGAAAAATGTCGATAATCCAAAAATCAGAATACCGAAAACGATCTTCGCAAAATTCTTTTTTTTTTCTCGACCACCCGAAAAATGTCGAAAGTCCAAAAAAATTAGAATGTCGAAATCGGTAATCGTGGAGTTTTCTTTTTCTTTTAATTTTAATTTTAATTTTCCCTTTTTTAATTTTTAATTTTTTCTAATTTTCCTTTTTTAATTTTTTTCTTTTAATTATTTATTTTTTCTTTAATTTTCCTTTTTTTTTTTTTTTTTTTTTTTTTTCTTTTCCCTTTTTCCTTTTTCCTTTTTCATTTTCATTTTCCCTTTTTCTTTTCCTTCTTCTTCTTCTTTTTCCTTTTCCTTTTCCTTTTCTTTTTCTTTTTCTCTTATTCTCCTCTCCTGGAACCGGGTCAGGCGCGGATCCGGGTTGATCCACGGGTCAATGCGCGGGTCAACGCATGACCCGCTTCCCCTAAACAGCGCCGTTTAGGCGCCTTATATAATGCCTAAAAATTCTTTTCTTTGTTTTTTTTTTTCATTTTCTTCTTCTTCTCTCTCTCTACTCTCCCACCCTCTCCCTTCTCTCTAGAAAAACAAAACAGCAGACCATAAACCCAGGTTCCGACGGCTGGGCCACCGTGCTAGCCGCCGCTAGCCGGCGATGGATTTTTACCAAAATTTACCCAAAGCCTCATTCCAACGTCCTCGTCACTTCTATCCGAGTGGTTTTTCAAGAAAACAAGCCAAAAAGCCTAGATCTAGGTTTAAAGTTCGTGGGTTCTTCCTCCGTTTCCTACACCGTTTACCATTGGGTGGGTACCAAAGTCTAGCCGAGTCTACTTCTCCTCACCCTTGACCTCTTCACCGTTCGATCCTCCAAAGTTTCTTCTCAAATTCCTCGAAACCCCAAACTTGTTTGTGCTTTGTTTTTTTTTTTTGGGTTGCCGATTGTGTAGGGTTTTTGGGCCTGTTGCTAGGGGATCGGTTTGGCTAGTGTGGGTTAATGGTGGTGGTGGTCTCGTGAGTGGGTGTCGAAAATGGAGGGAGCTGAGAGTGGGGTTCGGCTTGGGGGGTTGGTGGTGAGGGTTCTGATTCTTAGGGGGTGTTAGCTGCTTGTGTGGGGGGTGGGATCCGAGAGCCCCCTCATTTTTTGGTTGCGGTTTTTATGGTGGGTTCAGGGATTGCTTGTGTGCAGGCAGAGAGGGCTTGGGTTGGCTAGGGCAGGGGTAGCTGGTTGCGTGAGGGTTTGGGTTGGCAGGTGCTGGCAGGGGCTTGAGTGTGGGGAGGGTGGCGTATGGCAGGGTTACCTGCTGCCTAGGGTGGCTGGCTAGGGCAGCTAGGTTTTTTGCAGTTGCAGGGGCAGTAGGCTGCCAGGGCTTGGCTGGGCTGGGTCGGTGCAGGCCTACTGGGCCTGTAGTGGTGTGGCATGTTAGGCCCTTGACCTAGGTGGCCTGCTGGGATTCGGGAGGCCACTGGGCCTGGTGGCCTTTTGGTCTGTTATCCTGGATGGCCAGGTGCAGGGCCTGTTAAGGGAAGAGGTCCTATCGGGCCCTGCGAATGGTCTAGGCCCAACTCGGGTTTGGCTCGGACTAAATTCGGTTTCAACAAATATTATATATAAAAGTATAAATTCCAAAAGTGCAAATAGTGAAAGACATATTTGTTATTGATAATTTATTAAATTAAATATTTTATTCTTAATTATTGATTTTTTATTAAATTAATAAAATATTAATTATTTTTTTAAATATTAAATTACTTATTAAAGAAAAATTTTCTCAATTGATAATTTTCTTATTTAAAATAAATAATGACTAATTTTTGTTTATCTATTTTTTTATTTGTTATTACATTTTTTTTTATGAGAACAACATTTTCAAATTTATTGTTAAGAACAATAATAATAAAATTTTGAAAGAATATTAACAAATATTTATTAGTTAAGAATCAAAATATTATTTTTCTAACTATTAGGTCATGGAAAACTTTAAAACATTATTTACTTAACGAGAATCAAAACATAAAGATATAACTAAAGATAATATTAAGATTGAAATTGATAGTATGATATGATACTTGGATCATAAAATTATATTAAATTATAATAATATATATTATTATATGACATTAGATATTAATTATTTTGACATAAATATATAATAAATAATAATAAATACATAACTTTTTATATAATATATATAATATAATTTTTGATATGATTTTAGTAACTTTAGATATAATTTTGATAATTTTAATAGCTCATGATATGATTTTGATAGCCTTTAATATAATTTTAATAACCTTTAATATAATTTTGATAACTTTTAATATAATTTTGATAAATTTTATATAATTTTGGTAACCTTTGATATAAGTTTAGTAACTTTTGATGTAATTTTCGTATTTGATACAATTTTGATAACTTTTGTAATAATTTTGATAATCAAAATAAAAAAATTTACCTAATATATAAATTTATAGAAAAGAAAATATTTAATAATAAATTATATATTAAAATAAATAATATTAATATATTATATCATTCATTAATATGCAAAGTATGTGTAGCATAATCTAGTAGAGAGAAAAAGAGAGATCATCGATCCCACGTGGGAGGTGGTCGTGAAAAATCGGATTTGAGGGTGATGACTGATGATAGGTCCATATTACTCGAGGAATTTTTGTCCCCATTTTTGCATAATTATTGCTTTTTATTTGAAGATCTGATTTTCATGTGTCTCTTTCTCCCCACACACGTACGCACATGCAGCCGAGGAGAGAATTATAAAAACTTTATTCTCAACAATGATTTATGCAAAAAAATATGATTGTTTCATCAGGTTTGGGTACCCCTAAATCTCATTTCTCAAACATTAATATATGTACATTGAACCTTGCTTAGGTTTTTTTTTTTTTTTTTTTTTTTTCATATCAAATGATGTAAAATTTGTCTAATGATGCCATGTTTCTCATCTTGACTTCACATAATTCCATATTCTCTAATTAATTCTGATTATCTAAGATTTTCTCGTCTTCTCCTCTTTAAGAAGAAATGACATGACCTGCTCCATCAAAAACCTAAAACTCCATGTTAGAATCAACAAATTTGTATAATTTTGAAATTCATGTTAGAATATTGTAACAAGATCTTTTGATTTATCTTTAAAGTTGCCAAGATCATACTATTAGTAAACAAGAGTTATGTTACTTGGATTAGAAGGTAAGTGTCGAATACGATATGTATTCGAAACGGGTATATTCAATTTTTTTTTATGTTGTTTCATATATTTGGAATATCATATTCTTATACGCAGGTCCAAATATTTGTTGGATATAAATATTTAAAAGAAAAATGAATAGTTCAAATAACACAAAACAAGAAGATTAGTGATTAATATATTAATAACAGTAATTAAGTTGGTGATCATCCAAAAAGCAATAGACTTTATGAGTTCGAATGATCTTATTTGTTCATTGAACCATATTTATAAGAGTTTGTTTTTGTCATTAAGTCGAACCTTGATCCAACGGTTCTAAGCCATAGAGCATGGCTGCCCTTGTTCATGAATCTGGTCTGTTGGTATGTAGATAAATAAAGGAGAGAAGATATTCAAAGATAAAAGAGGGATTGGAATACCCATGTTTTTATGTATGAGAATTAAGACGAAAACAATACCCGTCCAAGAGGAGAGAGAAGAGGTGAACATGACATGAATGTACACCAAATGATAGTAGGAATAGGATTAAAGGAATTATGTTTAGGGTCCACGACGCATATATATTTAGGAGACCACGAGGAGAGCCCTAGAAACTGCCCGGAAAAGGACAAATCACCGAGGAAACAAAACTTCAAACCGATATCGATGAGTCATCATGCCTGTTTTGCAGTCAAAAACTCATCAAATACTACAAGAAAATGTCGAATTATCGACGGATTTATTGCCGGCGAAAAAAATCCATCGGTAATAAATAGAATCACCGAAGGAATTCCATCGGTAATGTTTTTGATTATTACCAACGGAATTTTTGAACATTATCAACGAAAATTTTCTATTACCGACGGAATTTATACGACTGAAATTTTTGTTAAATTTTTGTCGCTAAAAAGTATTAAGGACGGAATTTAATTTTTGAAAAAAAAAAGTTATTTCAAAAATTGAGGAACTTTTTACCCACGAAATTTTCGTCGGTAATGACGAAAAATTCATCGGTGAAAGTCTCGGGCACAATTAAATGCTCGAGACTTCTCTTCTTCTTCTTTCTTTCCTTTTTCCCTCTTTCATCTCCTCCCTCATCCCCGAGCCAGACTTCTTCTCGAGACCCAACCAGTTCCAACTGTCCGTCTTCCCCCGTCCGTGCGCCAGCCTTCGGTATGTCTCTCTTCTCTCTTCTTTACAAATTTATCTTTTTTATTATTTTTTGTTGAAATAAATTTAACAAGTTCGATTTGTTTGTGCAGACGATGTTGATGTGTTTTTTTTGTGTGGATAAGTTGTTGTATTTTATTATCCAAAGAAAGCAGCAAAGGCTGCTACATGTACATACAGTTATTACTCAGCTACACAAGCATAGTAGAGTTAAGCTCCCAAGCATTAAACAAGTCAGTATTAATTGAGTCTACAGCTACTCTTCTGAGTCCCCATAACCTCATAGCTATTGCTTGCTTTACTTGCATCAGGAGTTGAGAAGGCTGCATTGTCGTGTGATTGTAAATCCTGTTGTTACGTTCCCTCCATACAACATAGATGAAGGCATTCCAAGCCATCCTAAGAATGATGGTCAGCAGAGACCTCCCTTTCAAGTTGTTTATAGCCCATTGTAGTTCCCTATCCCAGTCAGCTGCTCTCCTGTTAATTTTGCATAGATCCAGAACCTACTGCCATACAAAGTTAGAGTAGCAACATCCTAAGAAGACATGATTTTTGGTTTCTTTCTCGTGCAGGCAGAAAAGACATTGCTCCTCCTCTGTAATCCCCCATTGAATCAGTCTGTCTCTTGTTGGGAGGGAAGAAATTGTAGACCACGAAAAGGGACCCCATAAAAGAGAGAAGATTCATTGATTTAATCAAGTTGCTCTATTTTCTTGTTTGGTTCTTCTATTTTTATTTTTTTTGGTTTACACCTCAACTTTTTTCCCAGTAATAACACAGTTGAATAGAAATTTATCTTGGCTACCTAAATACTTCTTTGATTTTTGTTAATTTTTATGGTTTCATTTAACAAATTTATCATGGCTACCTAAATATTTTGTTTATTCATAATATTAGATTATTTATAATATATAAATTAATACGAAATAATAATATATTTTAGTAATATTATATAATTTTTTTAAAAAAATTATTTTTTTAATCCAATTCAAAATTTACCGACGGAAAAGAAAAATCCGTCGGTAATACTTTTACCAACGAAAAATTTCGTCGGTAATACTTTGTCGATAATACTATTACCGACGGAATTTTTTTCTCGACGAAAATAATATCACCGACTTAAGTATCACTGTCGGTAATACTCTTTATCGGTAGAAAGTGGACTTTTACCGATGAAAAATTTCATCAATAAAAATCCGTTCTCTTGAAATATAGCTAAGAAGCCATGAACTCCACATATCTATGGTTGACATGAAACAACTTGTTTTTTTTAATAATGTTAAAGTGAAGGCATGGATGTATGAGACGTATCAGAATTTGTATGGCTACGGTTTAGTTAACTTATATATATATATATATATATATATCTCGTAAATCAGGTAAATCCCCAGTCTTAATTTTGTATTCTTGCATGGTCTGAGTGATAGAATATGTTCAAATGAACTGTTTGTTTGTTTGGGTCTTTTTTCCTTCTATTAAAAAAAAAAACAAATTTGCTATCATTTTCGTGGGTGTGGTTCAAGAAACAAATTTGTTTGGGGGGGCTAAGTTTTGCATTCAAGCATTGGTGATAGGTCTCTGTCAAGAAACATTGTATTTCTGCACTCAACAGTATCGTTGTAGCCACTAGAATCCAAAAGTTCAAAACTAATTAAACGACATGACATGTGATGTTCTCAATGCCTAAAAACCCACGTTCCCACAAAGCAAAACTATGGGTTCTATTCATCCTCTCAAACAAAATAAAGAAGCAGAAAAAAAAAAAAAAAGAGTTGAGATTTTGTCAAAATGCTCTTCATCAAGATTTCAGTTAAGAGAAAGGTCAAAAGAAAAAAGAAAAAAAAGCAAGTATAGCCATGCATGTGAAATAAAGAAAGAGGACCACCTTGACGTGGATGATGATAATGAACAGCTTGAATGCTGATCTGCTATGTAGAAGTAGAGTAGGGAAAATATAGCCGAGATGATATAACCAAGTTTAGGCACATGTGCTCTCTTACCTTCTATGTCGGGATTTAAGTAAAGGGACAGTGAGAAAATTGGGAAATTAAAGGCCATTAATTACCTTGATTAAGTTCTAGTATTTATACCAGATAACATGGAATGAATCAAGGATTTAATCTAGTTGGTTCATGCAATCATCTTAAGAGATGGCATTCGATAATTTTAAAGTTCGAATCTTAATATCTGCAATCCATTCTCCTATTCCCCCCAAGTTGTGGCTTTCATTATACCAAAAGAAAGATTAACATGGAATTTGTACGTTGTGTTGGAGAAAAGAAGATGGGAGTGAGAGAGTTAGTTTCCTTTCAATTCAATAATTGAGCTACATAGACAAATCGAAATTACTATTAGCTAGATGGCTAGTACTACTGTTTTATCGTTCTTATAAAATATGGTATCGTTGCTTTGAATTAGATGGAATTATTGGAGCTAATTGAGTCCCCAAATCCGGCTGTTTAAAATGGAAAGTTCGAAATAATTTTCTTGGGGGATTACTAAAGGGTGTACTATATCCTGGGGAGAAACTAGAAGCCAAGTATGCATTGGGAACTATGAGGAAGAGGAAGCTTGCTTAAAAGTTCTAAAATTTGCTTTCAATTGCGTGTTGTTAAGTAAGAAACTACCAAGGTTTGCTTGATTTTTTGGCAGCTTATTGGACATTGTCGTTTTACTTGCTTTCTGCAGACCATACAAAAAGGTTATTTGAATATTCGCTTATTCTTCTTTAAGGAGATGAGACAGAATACAGTTACTGTTCTGTGGTTCGGTCGTATCTGAATATATCCGATAGCTATTTGCAGTGGCCTGGTCAAGAGTCTATGAAATTGCTGAGCCTATAGAATTGCAATGGCTAAAGACACTCTTTTGCCTTGAAACAGTATATAGTAAATTCCATCTATCCCTGTGATTCCAGCAGCTGCGAAGTACCCGGATATTTATCTCAATAATTAGTGCATCTACTCCATTAAAATCTTCATTTGCACAAATAATAATAATAATAATAGAAATAGGAAAAAAAAAAGTCTAGTCTAATGAACTTGTGGTTTAAATTAGTTAGAAGGTCGGGATTTAAATCTTAATATTTGCACTCTTTTTTCTTATCTACAAATTGCTGCTTTTTTATATATATATATATAAAAAAAAATGTTTAAGCCTAAAATCAAAGGATGCCTTAGAAATCTTGCATAATGGACCTCTGTCTTTCTATAGATGGATTCGGAAAAACAAATGGGCTCAACATTAATGTCACCAACAGGCAACAGGCTAGAAGTGATATATAGTACGAAATGATCGTGTCGACTCCAATGTGGCTTAAATTTTAACAATAAAACTTGGATTCGGAGCCCATCCCAATGGATATGGATTTACCAAATCTACGAGTCTTAGGCCCAAACCCATCTTTCGAAAGCTCTTTCACGAGCCGGAGTCGTTGCCATTTGCGAACAAAACATGGCACGTTCTCTAATCGACAGTTACTGACCAGAAACTTAGTTAAGTAGTAACCGTGCCTGTCATGGCACCCATTCACCCATTTCCTAACAAAAATTCCCCATAGCCTCAACTCTAAACAACAACATTACAGTTCTCAACCATGGAAAAAGTAGAACCACAACGCAATCTTGCAATTAATTAACCTTCACAGAAAAACCCAACAGAATAACAAAAACACCAACTTCACTCACAAGTCACAACCATTTGCATTAGAATCCTATAAAAACATCTATGGATTATGATAAAATCATCAATTCTTCAATAAAAAATGGCTCAAGAAATGAAAAGCTTCTTCTTTCTTACGACTGTTTTAACAACTTTGCTCGCTCTTCAACTCGTTCCCACAGTAATTTCCCATGCCAATGACACCGCTCCATCGCCAGTTGCATCGACACTTGAGTCATGGATCACTCGGAACATGAAAGAACACCAAGAAAGGAAAGCCAACATTGCCAATGGCTTCAACAGCACCGTTCTGGACCAGCTCCTGGTTAAGGCGGAGGAAGAAAGCGTTAAGGTTATCAAGGTAAAGAAAAGTGGCAGCGGAGACTTCGACACGGTGACTGCCGCCGTGAATAGCATTCCTTTGGAGAACATGCAAAGGGTGGTGGTTTGGATCGGTGGTGGCCAGTACTTTGAGAAGATCACCATTAGTAGAACCAAGAATTTTGTGACGTTTTTTGGGGACCCGCTGGATATGCCCAAGATTGTGTTTAATGGGACGGCGGCGGAGTTTGGTACGGTGAATAGTGCGACGGTGGCGGTGGAGAGTGACTACTTCATGGCTGTCAATATTGCCTTTGTGGTAACGTTTCATTTATAACAACTTTTGTCATAGTACTATAATTATAAGTTATAACTCGAGCGTTACATAGAGGCCTCCGCCTCGTAGATACGTGAAGTTAACCTTAGGTTAGATATTTAGACATACGTAATAGTTTTACTAATTGTTGCTGAATCTTGGGGGTTTCTTGGTCGGGCTCCTATAAGACAATAATCATAATCATTCTTAATCCGAGGTTCTCTTTGTTTTGTTTTTCTTGGTGAATTTAGAATTCCGCTCCAATGCCGGATGGCCAAAAAGCGGGGGCACAGGCAGTAGCGATGAGAATATCAGGGGACAAAGCAGCATTCCATAACTGCAAGTTCATAGGGTTTCAAGATACCTTGTGTGACGATAAGGGCATGCATTTCTTCAAAGACTGCTACATTGAAGGCACTGTTGATTTCATTTTTGGAAATGGCAAATCCCTTTATTTGGTAAAAATTCCAATTCTTCTTCCCTCTGTAAAGAATATATACCATAAATCGTTTCTGTTCTTGCACCAGAGCTATAATTCTTCCGATTATATATGTATTTGATGCAGAACACCACAATTCAATCTGTTGCAAAGAATCTGGGTGTAATCACAGCACAAGCCAGAGAAAATGTAGGCGATGACAGTGGATTTACATTCCTTTACTGCAACATTACTGGTGCAGGCAACAGTACAACTTACCTTGGCCGTGCATGGAAGCAAAGGCCTAGGGTCATCTTTGCTTTCACATACATGGGCACCATCATCAACAGTGAAGGCTGGTCCACTGATAAGCACCCTGAGCGCAGCCAGTATGTATTTGAGCTCACATATTGTTTTGAAAGTAATATTACTAAAACTAAGTTTTTTTATCATAAAATTAAACGTGGGATTTACTTTAATGATTTGCAGGACTGTATACTATGGAGAATACAAGTGTATGGGGCCGGGGGCTAGTTCCTCTGGTCGAGTTGGATTTGCAAAAATTCTTAGCGAGGTAGAGGCTAAACCCTTCATGAGCATTACTTATATCCATGGAAGCAATTGGCTTCTACCAGCTCCCAAGGTGTGAAAACTTCACCAAAGAAATTAGGGACGGATCTAAGGGGATTGGCAGGGGGGCTTGATCTTCTTTGACTTCTCAAAACTCCCTTGATCTAAGTATTTTTTTAATTTAAAATATAGTAAAATCCTATTTTGATTTCCAAAAATTTATAATTTAACACCTTTTATCTCAGTTCCTCCGACATAACATTTTTGGTTTCGCCCTTGAAAGAAAGGGATGAACAATGTAAAATTATTCTGCAAATATGTATTGTGTAAATCTGTGATGCTGTAAAGGAAGGTGATTATATGTTTATTTGTAAGAAAATCAAATCATGAAATCAGAACGTCATAAAAATTCTTTTTGCTTAAGCATGCCTTCTAATTTGTGAAGGGTGAAAAAACAGTCCTCAGTGCAAAAGTTTATGTTGAAATCCCTGATTTAGTGCAGTTTATTGTCCCTAGTTAGTGTATGTTGAAATCCCTGATTTAGTGCAGTGCTGTCCCTAATTAGTGCTGTTTACTTTCCCTAATTTAGGTCCTTAATTTGCTCCATAATTCTAGGGGAATGTATTCCATAGTTATATTATAAATAGGTGCTGTGTATGTAGAGTTTAGACTATCAATTCAATACAGAAAAACTCTATTTCTGTTTTCTCTCCTTTTCTGTTTTCAATGTTTTCTTACCATTTTTGTTTTCATGGTATCAGAGCCTAGGGTTTTCTAACCTTAGCCATCAATGGTGAAAACCACTGTTGACAGCATAGAGTCTTCATCTACTGAAACCACTGAAGAAACGGAGGTCATGAACACCATGAATTCAAATGGGTCTGACAACTCCAGTTTTCAATTCACGATTGAGAAACTCAATGGGAAAAACTTTCTCGAATGGGCTCAATCAATCAAACTTGTGATCGAAGGAAAAGGCAAACTTGGATATCTCACCGGTGAAACAAAGAAGCCATCCTCAATTGATGCTTCTCTGCAAAAATGGAAGTCAGAGAACTCGATGGTGACTGCGTGGCTGGTCAACTCCATGAAGCCTTCCATCGGAAAAACCTATATGTTTCTTCCATCAGCAAAAGAAGTTTGGGATGCCGTTTGTGAGACATACTCTGATGTGGAGAACTCTTCTCAAATATTTGAGATTAAAACCCAACTATGGCAAATGAAACAAGGAGAAAGAGAAGTTACTGATTACTACACTGAGATGAAATCTCTATGGCAGGAACTTGATCTGAGTTATGAAGAAGATTGGGAATGCTCTGGAGATAGTGTAAGGTACAAAAAAAGGCTAGAGAATGAAAGAGTCTTCGAATTTCTGGCTGGACTCAATCAGGAGTTAGATGAGGTCAGAGGAAGAATTCTTGGTCGGAAACCTCTACCTTCCATCCGTGAAGTCTTCTCAGAAGTGAGGCGAGAAGAAAATAGACGCAAGGTGATGCTAAAACCCAAGAACTTTACTGAACCAGAAACAGCTGCACTGATGTCAAAAAGGGCACCGAATGGGTCAAGTCAGAATCAGCAGAAAAAAAAAACCCTGGTGTGAACACTGTCACAAAACTGGGCACACCAAGGATACTTGCTGGGAGTTGCATGGAAAACCACCAGACTGGAAACCAAGGCAAATGAACAAAGGCCGTGGATATCAAGCCTCTGTTGATGATCAGACCGAGAGAAAGATGGAGGCTACCAACAATGATAATCAGTCAAAAAATACGTTCAACCAAGAACAGATGGAGCAACTTTATAAACTGTTTTCAAGCCTTCAAACTGCGGGTCAGTCTTCCAATCATGTGTCCTCTGGTTCATTAGCACACAAAGGTAATTTTTTGAGAGCCTTAAACACCATTTTCCTAACCAAAAACCCTTGGATTGTCGACTCTGGCGCTTCTGACCATATGACAAGCAATTATCACATTTTTTCTACATACTCACCTTGTGCTGGCAACATTAAAGTTAAAATTGCAGATGGGTCACTCTCTACAGTTGCTGGAAAAGGAACTATAAAACTCACTGATTCTGTAACTCTAGAAACTGTCCTCCATGTCCCAAATCTGTCTTGCAATTTATTATCAGTCAGCCAATTGACAAGAGATTCTAATTGCCTTACTAAATTTTTTCCCTCTCATTGTATTTTTCAGGACTTATCATCGGGGAAGATGATTGGCAGTGCTAAGGAATGTGAGGGACTCTACTACTTTGATGAGGCAAATGTGAGTAGACAGCTTCAAGCTACAAACTGTAATTCTGCATCTTGTTCTAGGGAAAGTGAAATTATGTTATGGCATTTTAGAATGGGTCATCCTAGTTTTCAGTACTTAAAACACTTGTTTCCTTCTATTTGCTCCAATAAAAAAGACTTTGTTTTTCAGTGTGAAATCTGCCAATTGGCTAAACATCAACGTACTTCATTTCAAAAAACAAAATACCAACCTTCAAAACCATTTGCTATGATTCACAGTGATCTATGGGGACTCTATCGTATTTCTACTCGCACTCACAAAAATTGGTTTGTTACATTTATTGATGATCATACTCGGGTTTGTTGGGTTTATCTCTTAAAAGACAAAACTGATGTTCGTGATGTGTTTAAAAATTTCCACTCCATTGTTCAAACACAATTTCAAACTCACATTCAGATCTTGCGTACGGATAATGGAACAGAATACCTTAATTCTATTCTGGGAGATTATCTGAAAACTAATGGAATAGTTCATCAAAGTTCGTGTGTCAACACTCCACAGCAAAATGGGGTAGCCGAACGAAAAAATAAACACTTGCTTGAAGTAGCTCGTGCATTGATGTTTACTAACAATATGCCAAAAATGTTCTGGGGAGATGCTATTTTAACATCTGCCTATCTTATCAACAGGATGCCTAGTCGAATCCTTTCCTTTGAAACTCCACTCAATACCCTTAAAAAAAACTTTCCCACTTCACGTTTACCCTCTAATTTACCACTCAAGGTGTTTGGATGTACTACATTTGTTCATGTTCACTCCCCTAATAGAAGTAAACTAGATCCTCGAGCTATCAAGTGTGTGTTCCTTGGTTATTCTCCTACTCAAAAAGGATACAAGTGTTTTGATCCTTCCACAAAAAAGGTCTTTGTTAGTCTTGATGTTTCATTCTTTGAAAACACTCCTTTCTTCAAAAAAACTTCTCTACAGGGGGAGATTTCTAGTGAAGATCGTTTTTTGGACTTTGAACTTCTTCCTTCTCCACCTATTCCTCATACTAATCTACCATATACAGAAGGAAACTTGAACTCAGGGGGAGATGTGGAAGAACATAATGATAGGGAGATGCTAGTCTATTCAAGAAGAAAAAATCAAGACATCAAGAGAACCTCACACCTGAAGCACCAAGAAAATCTAACCCGGTGATAGCTCCAATTATGAGTGAGTCAACAAACACAGGTATTTGTAATACTTCTGATATTGATTTACCTATTGCTCTCAGAAAACAACCTCGTTCATGTACACTCCATCCTATTTCCAAATTTGTGTCACACAATAATCTTTCTACTGTTTTTCGAGCATTTATCTCTAATCTCAATAGTACAGAAATTCCAAAGAACATACAGGAGGCACTGGCTATTCCTGAATGGAAGAATGCAGTAATGGAGGCAATGAAAGCTTTAAGACAAAATGAAACTTGGGATGTGATGGAGTTACCGAGAGGGAAGAGACAAGTAGGTTGCAAGTGGGTTTTTACTCTGAAATACAAAGCAGATGGAACAATAGAAAGATACAAAGCTCGTCTTGTCGCCAAAGGTTTTACACAAACTTATGGCATTGACTATACCGAGACATTTGCTCCCGTGGCAAAGCTGAATACAGTTAGAGTTCTTTTATCTTTGGCATCTAATTTGGATTGGCCACTTCAGCAACTTGACATAAAAAATGCCTTTTTGAATGGTGAATTAGAAGAGGAAGTTTATATGGAAATGCCACCAGGCTTCAGTAATGGGCATCGAGACAACCAAGTGTGCAAACTCAAAAAGTCACTTTATGGCCTCAAACAGTCCCCTAGAGCATGGTTCGATAGATTTGCCAGAGTTCTAAAGAAACAAGGGTATCAACAGGGACAATCAGATCATACTTTGTTTTTCAAACAAGCCAAGGGTGGAAAGAAGACAATTCTGATTGTGTATGTTGACGATATAATTCTTACCGGGGATAATGAAGTGGAAATGGAAAGGTTGAAAAGTGTTCTCAACACAGAATTCGAAGTAAAAGATCTGGGGCAGGTGAGGTATTTTTTGGGAATGGAAGTCGCAAGATCAAAGAAAGGAATCAGCGTGTCTCAAAGAAAATATGTCTTCGACCTCTTAACAGAAACCGGTATGCTTGGATGCAAACCAAGTGACACTCCAATCGAAGCAGGGAAGAGGACAGATGATTATGGGGAACTGGTTGACAAAGACAGATATCAGAGACTAGTTGGCAAGTTGATTTACTTATCTCATACTAGACCTGACATTGCATTTGCAGTAAGTGTAGTAAGTCAGCACATGCATTCACCAAAGGAAGCTCACTTGGAGGCTGTTTTTAAGATACTTAGATATCTTAAAGGTTCACCTGGTAAAGGATTATTCTTCAAGAAGAATGACAGCAAAGGAGTAGAAGTCTTTACAGATGCAGACTGGGCAGGATCTGTTGAAGATAGAAAATCCACTTCTGGATATTGTACCTTTGTATGGGGAAATCTAGTAACTTGGAGAAGTAAAAAGCAAAGTGTAGTGGCTCGGAGTAGTGCTGAAGCTGAGTTTAGAGCAGTTGCTCAAGGAATATGCGAAGCATTATGGCTAAGGAAACTCCTAGAAGAACTACAAGTCACTGTAAAGTTTCCCATTAAACTTTACTGTGATAACAAAGCAGCAATAAATATCTCTCTCAATCCAGTCCAACATGATCGAACCAAGCATGTGGAAGTGGATAGACATTTCATTAAAGAAAAGGTGGAGAAGGGAATCATTTGCATGACCTATGTTCATGCACAAGATCAAACTGCAGATATCTTCACCAAAGGGCTTACAAGACAAAAATTTGATGATTTCATAAACAAGTTGGAAATGATTAACATATATGATCCAACTTGAGGGGGAGTGTTGAAATCCCTGATTTAGTGCAGTTTACTGTCCCTAATTAGTGTATGTTGAAATCCCTGATTTAGTGCAGTGCTGTCCCTAATTAGTATAGTCTACTGTATCCCTGATTTAGTGCAGTGCTGTCCCTAATTAGTGCTGTTTACTTTCCCTAATTTAGGTCCTTAATTTGCTCCATAATTCTAGGGGAATGTATTCCATAGTTATATTATAAATAGGTGCTGTGTATGTAGAGTTTAGACTATCAATTCAATACAGAAAAACTCTATTTCTGTTTTCTCTCCTTTTCTGTTTTCAATGTTTTCTTACCATTTTTGTTTTCAGTTTACAA
Organism: Fremontodendron californicum; assembly: GCA_030761205.1. Taxonomy (NCBI): domain Eukaryota; kingdom Viridiplantae; phylum Streptophyta; class Magnoliopsida; order Malvales; family Malvaceae; genus Fremontodendron; species Fremontodendron californicum. The sequence goes on from JAULJL010000003.1 coordinate 3,842,310, forward strand.
CAAAAAATTGCAGCTATTATAAGTAAGAAAACTACTGGTGAATGTGAATTGAAGTTTGGGTCTCAAATTATAAACAAAAATTAAATAAAAACATGATTAAGAGAAATTAAAGATAGATAAATCATACTTTATTGCAATCCATGGGACCAAACCCGAGTTCAGAACATTCCCAAGGAAAAGAAGGAAATTCAAGGTGGGACAAAAAGCCCAAGTTGAAATTAAACATTAACGAGGAGAAAAAAGTGAAGAACAGAAGAACAATAAAACTTCAATCGCAATAATTCTTGGAAACTCCAAAACTTGGTTTCCAACCAGCCTTATCTGGTTATGCCTCATCGCTTTTTCTTACTCAACAGCTAGAGGAACAGTCTTAACCTGAAAAGCACACAAAGAAAAAAAAAATTAAAGAATATTCAGAAACATTAAATTTTCAGTTAAATAGAACCTTAAAGAGATGTTCATGTAGTAGACATGAATGTTTACCTGCTTGTTATACACCAATGCATGCAACATTTCAATGTAACGCTTGCGCCCACGTTGCTCGAGGTTAGAAACATGTTTCGAAAAGCCATAAACTCCAGTTAGAGTCAATAGCTTCTCAGAGTAAATCTGCCATGTATACCTACAAAGGAAAGCAAATGAGAAATGTATACTTTCTTAAGAAAAATTAATAATTTAGTTAAGATAAAAGCTTATTGCTTACTTCTCCTTGATGCGCTTCAAGCCTCCCTGGGAGATGTTATCCCAATAAGATGGATCTACCTTGCACTTCTCAAAGAAATGGACGAGGCTCTCAGCAGCCAAATCGCCATTATAAGGATCAATGTTGAAGCCAGATTTGCCGTGAACAATAATCTCAGCAGGGCCTCCATAACAAGTTGCAAATGTTGGTAAACCACAAGTCATGGCCTCAACAACAGTCAAGCCAAAAGCCTCATATATAGCAGGCTGAACAAATGCTCCCTTGGTATCACAAATGTAACGATAGAGTTCACCGTTTCTCACCCTGTTCATCTGGGAAGAAATCCATCTGAACTGTCCATTCAACTTGTATTTTTCGATAAGTTCATACATCCTCTTCATTTCAGCCTTCTCTTCCAAATCCTTGGATTCCTTTCTCCTATCTCCACCAACTACAACCAAGTTAACCAATTCTCTCAGCCGGCTATTCTTGGCATAGAACTCCACAAGCCCGGTTAAGTTCTTTACTCGGTCCAACCTTGCCATGGTAAACAGAATTGGCTTATTGCGATCTTTTAGTACACATCTGCAAAACAAGAAACAATTAGGACATTGTTAACATTGTCACATAATTCAGTCAAAAGTTAAATGGTGTAAAATAGGACAAAAACTCACAGGTGCTCTGCATTCTCAACAGGGCTGTAAAGAAGCTCTTCAATGTCTGGGTGGAACTTCTTCAACCTCCGTTTCTCTTCTGTGTAAGGGAAGTATATGCTCATATCAGCACCAGGAGAGACAATGTTGAATTTGGGATCAAACACATCAATCCCATCAACAACACGGTAGAGCCCAGGAAGAGTGAAAGCAATGTGACTCTCGTATTGGCCAAGAGTGTCTTTGCTGAAATCATGGAATGGCAACACTGTTAATGTTAAGCTCTCAAAAAGGTAGCAGCATTATACAAGGCAATTATATGCTATGTTGCTCTGACTCTTCATTGTTCTTGAAGTATCCGCGTCCGACATTCGTGTTCGATGCATATCCGGACATGAATATGACGATATGATCCCGAGTCGGAGTAACATAGATTATATGTAGTAAACTGGGAGATATATTACCTTCCAGCAATCTCTTGGAAGGTGCTGGTGATGATAAAATCAGTATGGTTCATAGCAATAAGGTCAGCAGTAAACTGACAGGAGAAGTGATACTTATCCTCAAGCTTTTTCCAGTTGATATCTGAATCTGGGTACTTCGTCTTCTCAAGAGCATGAGCAATGGTGCACTGCATGAAACAGCCAAGACAAGTTTTTAGACTGAAAGGGAAAGATCCAAATACAGCACACAAAAAAACTTATTCAATGAATTAGCTTTTAACAAACCTGTGTAACATCAAACTTATGTGCCAATAAAGAGGCAACAATATTTCCGTCACTGTAATTCCCAATAATCAGATCTGGCTTGCCCTGAAACTCTTTGGTAATTTCAACTGCAACATCCTGAAAGCAAATAGAAACTCACTTGTAAAGAAAAAATTCCAAATAGTAGTAATCCATACAAAAGAAAGGTTAATTTATGGTGGGAGAAATGAACTAAAGAAGATGGATGTCCAAAGCATATGGTTCACCTCAGTGTAAGTCTCCAGGTAGGGCCAGACTTCAAATCTTGAGATCCATTTACGTACAATTCCCTTCTCTGTTCTGAAGGGTACTCGAAGAATATCAGAATACTTGGTTCCATACACTTTCTCAAGACGCTGACCACAAGTTGTTCCCACAGCATCAGGGAGGAGTCGGGTAATCTGGTATAAAAACAGCCAAATAAAGCATCAAACATACTGTTATAGAAAGTATAAAAAAAAAGAATCACAACTGATAGAACATACGAATACTCACAATAAGGATATGCGGGGTAATGTTAAGTCCTTGCAGCTTGAAACGGTGAAGCATCTCTTCCTCCAAGGCACGAACTTGATCCAAGATGTAAACAACCTACCGAGTAAAAATTGTTTGATTTACAATTAGAACAACTTTAATTGCATCAAACAAATACTACTTAAATCAAAGATTTGGTAAAAAAAAACTTAGGCTTTCAAAAACGGACCTGACCACCTGTGTCAGGGTATCCCAAAACATTGTCTTGGGCAAAGTATCCATGAGGAGTCATGATCACAACATTGGAGACCAATGGGATTCTTCCGAGGAAGCTTTCAAGAGTGACAGGATCAGGTGCCTGCAGGAGATCCAGAAGAAGATGGATCATCTCTAGAACATGCTCAGCATTATCGCCCCATCCCTTCTCCAAACCAATCTCCTGAAACCTTTTCTCAAAAACAGAGTATGGTGTATCAGATGGCAGAGGAGTTAGATACTCCTCTGCCTTCCTCAGTGCATGTTGGAGGGAATTCACATCTTGAATTCTGTCATTCAGTAGCATACCCTGTTACATAATAGTGAATAAGACTAAAATATTTTGAAATCATAAAAAAAATTACAAAAAAAAGGAACACAAAGAAAATTTGTGGAATTTATTAAAAAGAAAGGGTCGTGTGGATATTTTTCATGGCTTACCTTTCCCTTCTGGCAGTGAATTTGGAGAAATTCAAGCAATAAGTTCAAGTTCTCCTTGTCTTGGAATAGTTTGGCAGAAAGGTGGCGATTGAGGAATTCCATGCCGTTACCAATAGACTTAGAAAGAGATGGGCGAGGAATAGAATTATTGAATGCCCCAAAGTCCAATTCCAGTGTAAACTCGCCATTGGAGCTGAATCGCATCATTGAACATTGTTTAATATATAAACTCGGTATAACTTGAAGAATAAGAAAACCAGGAGCTGTAAAACTACGAACCTTCCATCAACGATTTCCTCCTTCAACCGCAGATACTCAGCAACTTGCAACTCCTCCACAAAAAGCTTCTGGACCTCCACAGCTATGTACTCCCAAACCCCAGGAGCTGGACGAATGGCAAGGGCAACCAATGGAGACGAAACTACAGCTTCCTGCACAATAATATTGGATAATATAAACGAATTAGTCCAATATTCTCATCAAATTAACATCCTAGTCAATAATCCAAGAAACATAACCAAAAAAATTTTAAAAAAAAGGGGTGATTTATTCTCACCTGAGTGGACCTGAGGACATCGACAACTATCCCATCAAGTGCTTGCTGTCCAGCCTCCTTATCGAGAACCGATAGCAGCTTTTGAGACTTATGAATGCCCCGTCCAAGGCTTTCGATCCTGCATGATATATATAAAGTTATAAACAATGTAGTCAAATTAACAAACAAAAAAAACTAGTATTGAAACAGAAAGATCAGGGCATCACTTATTTGATATACCTTGACAAGATAGACTTTGCCTGCTTTGGATGAGTAGCTAGGGATTCACCCAAACGTTCACAAACGCTTCCTGCAGCCATTGTTTTTTGTTCCTGAACTGGCAGAGGAAGGAATATGCTAAGAATTAGGCTATGGATAAAGTCAGGATATGCAAAAGATCAATTTAGAGGCCAAGTTATAGTACTGAAAAAGTTGGACACGACTAAATGCGGATACCTAATTACGGCATTAAATTAGATAATTAAAAGAAAGTGGGTGGATCTAACTACAAATAGTAACTCCTGTAATAAAATAAAAAAAACAAACTTGTTTTCTAAGAGCAGTTAATATCAAAAAACAAGAAAACAAAGAATAAACAATTTTGAGGGTCTTAGAAGAATCAAGTTTAAAAGAATAAGAACAGCAAAGAAGTTTGCAAAATCTAAAAGAACTATAACTTCTGACAGAAACAAAAAACCCAAAAAAATGACTGAGGTGAAGAACCTACCTAAGCCAAAAAAAAAAAAAAAGGTATGAAAGAAAAAGAATCGAGTAACAGAAAAGAAGTAAAGAGGAATTAATGGGAGAAGTGAGGTCTAAGGCAGCAGCATTGCATTGAATATATAGAGAGTGACAAGAGAACTAAAAATGGCAACCCCGAAATGTTCAGAATTAACTCTACCAAAAGATTGAAATAGAATCACCAACTTAAATGAAGAAAATAAAAATACTTTTTGCCCAAGATATATATTACTATAAATATGTAAAGCTGTAGAAAAATCAGGGTACAGATTTAGTTAAAAAGAAAATTGAAGAAATTTCACAAGCAACTTATTATAAAATGATTTGACTCTATTTTTTTTTTACAAGAAAATGTTAATCAATGTTCAATGACATTGATTAAGGTGATATTTATAAAAATAAAAATGCAATCAATGCATTATTTTTTCTTCAATGCAATCAAAGTAATATATGGAATGCAAAAAACTTTCTTAAAATAATAATTAAATAATTTTTAACTCACATGTATAATCACCCTCCAACCTTTTTTATATATTATAATTGAATTTGGAGGGAAGTTAGCTTCCGTTAACAGTAATGTAAAACTGGGCATTGAGAAAGTTGGCTTATGTTTTTTGGTACCAATCCAACCAACCAACCATCCATTAGTTTTTTATTTAGCATTAATAAGTTTTTTTGTTTTTTTGCTTATGTTAGGATGAAGAAGGTACTAAGCTTTTTTCTGTTAACAGGGTGTTTGTTAGTTGGTCATATGATTTTCGATGGGTGTTTTTTTTTTTTTTTTTGAAATAAAATTTCAATTATTCAAAAAACAATCAGAGAAACAGGTTCAAACTTGTGTTTTATTATTGCGACTATTGTATTGGTTGCATTAAACCAGACCAAATTGGGTATGAAGTTGTAATAATTTCACAAATACCTTGTACTTGCATTTTTTTTTTTAAAGAAAGCAAGTTTATAGGTTTAAATTGATCATCCAAATTTTATTTTTTTTCAATAAAAGTAAGTTTATGAATGAGAAAAAAGATTTTCCCAAGGATTAATTAATGGTAATCCTAACACTTGCTACATTCACTAAAATAAACATCACTTTTTTAATAAATAAATAATTCCATTAAAAAAAACTTTATTTTCTAAAATAATATTTAATTAATTAACTAAGCATTATGCTCCTTAATATCCTCAACTTATATAATTAATTAATTAATTATGAATATGATTTGATTTGATTTTAAGTCCAAAAAAAAGGATTTTTTCCATTTTAAATAATAAAAAAACCTTAAAACACTAAAACCATAAAAAAAATTAAACTAGATTGTCTAATTGTTGAGTGTGCAAATATTAGAGAGAAATCTTATCTTTGAAAAGAAAATGAAGGCATTTTGCTGAATTGGAAAAAAGCATTATTTCGCTTTTCTCTCATATTTTTATAATTATTAGTTGTTTTATTTAGATCAGATGGGATGGGATGGGACGATAGGTGTTGGTTCTTGGGCCTGCCTTAGAATTGCTTTTACTTTTAGATCTCTCTTTGTTGTTTCTTCCATAATCAGTTTGGGCTTTTCAGTCCGATAGGTGAAGAAAGAATGAAAGATCCTTCTCAAATCAACTGTTACTTAGGTCATGCAATAGCTTCTCTTTCCTTTTTCTTTTTAACAAAATCCAGACCAGCATCTATATATAAGATTTTTTTTTTGGGTGAAATAGATTACAAAATAATTATTTAGATAAATATTAAAATAATAAAAAATATAGTTATTTTAAATAAAAAATAAAAAATGTGAAATAAATGCATATTACATTATTTTAAAATGAAAAAAAAAAGTAGGTAGAAGTAGAATTTAAAATAGAGATTTTCACTATACTTGAAAAAATAAGTTATTATTATATAATTTTTTTGGTCAATTTTTTAATTAAATTGATTTCATTTAACTCGTAATATCAATTCAATCAAAGATTTAATAGCATATCTATTAACATAGAGTAATTATTTCATATAAATATTTTTTCTATAATTATATGATAGTTTTGTCTGCAACATAGCACACCACACTCTAGCTAGAGTGAAAACTTACTTGACAGTTTATTGTTATAGTCTTTAACACTTCATAGTTGCACTTTAAACGCTTTTTGTTTTCCACACTCTATGAGTTTAGGCTTGTTTTGATTTGTCGCACTCTAGACTTAGATTGCTAACATTTTCATTGCGACTGTCACATTTTAGCCGAAAGAAAGAAAAAAAAAACCTTTTATCATGACATGATTGCTTTAGAGCCAATCCACGGAGGACAAGGACAACAGTGGTTGGCATCTTTCATTTTACAAAGAATTTTTACAAATTTGTTTTCTCTCTAGGAAGTAGGAACTAGGAGGAAGAAGAAGAAATGTATATGGAAGGAAGATGAGTGAAGAAGCCATAAGCATAAGCTGGAGAGGACTTCAATTATTGGGACTTTACAAAACTTTGCTCCACATATTTTCAAAGTTAATTAACTCAAATTGACAAATCAATATCTTGGTGAATAAAGAAATTGAGATGTGAAAGCATCTTGATTGAGCATTGGTGTCGCAATCTTCTGGATCATGTGCAATTTTATCGAAAGAGAGTTGCAAGTGCAAACTACTCAATAATCTTCAGGGCTTCATTATAAAAATATAAATAAATAAATAAATAATCATCTGATCTGAGCTTCTAGTACCAGATTGTTATGGTTTAATAACTAGACAAAAGTGGGACAGCTCAATTATAAGATCTGGTTGGAGCAGAGTCAGACTATTGGAAGGCACATGAGAATTCAATAATAATATAATCACTTGCATTGGGTGCATTGCACCCGAACAAAACTGATATTTTTTCATTCAACTACACTATACTAGCATGTGCACAAAGAAGGAAAACAAGTTGAAATTTCACTTTGTCCACCAAAGGTTCCTAACATTCAATTTAGCCAGACAGGATACCTACAACATCACAATGGAAATACAATTTATCTCATCCAACATTTGAGACAGAAGACTGTGAAGAAGAGGAAAGAATGTCTGATGTCTGTTCCTAGTGAATTAACAAGTTAATTGGCTCAACTAAGCAAATGGAAGATACATAAGTTAACCAGATACAATGAAATTACTGGCTGCTAAAATCATAGAAGCATACCCATCTCTCTCAATGTCTCACCATTCTACATGGAATTCCTACAACTCTATTTTGGGACCAATTTTATGCGCAGCATGGTTTTCTGAACAATAAAAGCATTTCATTATCAATCAAACATTAGATGCCACTCACATTCCGATAAGGACAGAGAGGTTCACATTAGTTCCATACACCTGAAAATTTTCTAACTAAAAGTTTCCTATTGTTTATCAATTAACGAGAAAAAATAAAAGAAATGAGAAAAAAAAAAATCTGCATACAGAGTGACCTTGCTTTAACCCCAAAAGTTCTTGACCACTATAAAGACCAGCACAATTACTCTTTCCCGATATTTAATGAATCTCCAGCTGCAAAATCATATAGAAACTTCATATTAGGGAAAAGTTTGAGAAGAACGAAGATGAGCAATGAACTTGTCCCATGAAGCATGTGAGATAGGCATACAAAGTAAATGCTTTTAGCTAAAAAGTAAAGACAATGACCTGTTCAGAAACTGAGCTGCCAACTGGGTGACCCTTAGGATGGTTCTCTATGCACTTCAGGAGATACTTGAAGGTCTCAATCTCACAAGGGAGAGTAAGCCCGCCATTTTGATCATACCCAAATTCCTCCTCAGCCTTTTCCAGCAAAATCGTGAAGACAGGATGGCTAAGGTAGCTCGTGGGGATGATAAACCTCCGAAGCTCTGGCCCAACATAAACTGCCAAATATCCCTTTGGAACATCAGGCGGTGGTTCAGGACCATGGCAACTTTCCTCATCAGAATCACAACACATAACATTTGTTAGCCTTTTGTTAATTGGTGTTGACAAACCCCCATGATTTTCTTCTGAATGGGGGGTATATGGCATTGAACCTAATGTGACAGGTTGCCACTTTTGAAGGATTTCCTTTAGTCTAACAATCTGCCGGATTCCGGTAAACTTGTTACCACCTTGATCATCCATTGTTAAATCTTCACCGCAATAGTGAAAAGGAACCCAAGATTGGTTTTGAGGGGTTTGGATCTTCCACTACATGTCCATGATTAAAGCAATGAATCAACACCTTTAGAAGAAATTGGATAAAGTCATTAATAATTCAAAAATATTATTGTTCCCTTCACCTAGATCAAAGCAACAGATTTCCATATTCATAATGTGAAATTAAGCTTAGAATCACAACTTAAATCATTACGATATTGACTTGCTAGCAATGATTTGCTTTATTTTCCTTCTTTCTCTCAAAAGTTGATGCAATTGACCCAATTAATCATTTTTTATCAAATACAAATTAAGATAATTAACATAAGAATATCCCAAAACAAAATAGTACCAAACTTGTTAGCTTTTAAGCATATTTGACCTGCACTCAGATAACAAATTTTGTATATATAAGCTTCAATTCAACACTCTAGATCTGCAAAATTAAAGCTAACCTAATTTACAATAATTTGAGCTCGATGACCATCTAACAATGAAAAATCCATGTAAATTTATCTTTTTTTCAATTACAAAGTTTTTTAAATCCACCCCACAAAAGTCCAATCCAAATTCTGCTATTTCGGACCAACCACTTACTGAAAGTTGATACCTTGAAACCATGTAAGAAAAATAAAAAACATTATTAACGATGAAACATCAAGACAAAACGGTCTCTTTCACATAAATTCTTCCCTTCCGTGTCAAATCAACCCTAACCCAGTTTTATTACACAGAAAAAAAAAAAAAAACTTTTTGCAAAACAGAACATGCAAAATTAGACCAAAAAGAAAAAGCTTCTTACCTGAATATGGGGGGAGGAGTTAGCAGAGAACCCGAAGAAGAAAAGCCATTGCAAAGGAGGAAAGGAAGAGGCTTTGGAGGAAATTTGGGAATGGTAAAGCGAAGCTCTCCAATGAGAAAAACTGAAAGAGAAAGTTATGGAAAATGATTAAAAAAAAAAATTCCCAAAAAGACAAAATATTCGTTAGAGAAATCAAAGTTGGTGTGTTTTTATTCCTCGGGTTTTTAATTATTACTAGTATTTTGTTGTTTCATTCATTGACGCAGCAAAATTTTCTTTGGGTAAAGCGACTGTGTCGGAGGTTGAAGTTTTCCGTTTTTTCTGTTTTTCTTTTCTTCTACTCACTCTGCCCGGTTTCTATTTCAATGGATTTTGGATTTTGGTTGGCTCAAAAAAATTATCTATACGACTGTTAAAATACATGATTGAAGTGGTGTTAGGAGTTAGTGAAATATTAATTCTTTTAATAAAATTATTTAATTTTTCATTTAATTTAATTAAAATAATAATATTATAATTATTTATGTGTTTTTATAAAAACTTCAATAGGAACGAATGAAATAATTTTTCATTAAAATAAAATTATTCACATACTTAAAAAAGTATCCACTTTATTTTTAACAAATTATCCTACTTAATTTTTTATCCTTTCTAAAATACCTTTTTTACGTAATTTTTTTTCTTCTACTCACATAATGAGATGAATTAGAGATGTTTACGAGCATATCAAATTTAGATATGATATCAATGTCATATTTACTTGTTAAAACTCGATTCAATCCAATAATTTTGACTTCAAATTTTACTCAAATTTATTAATATTTGTAAATAGATATCCTATATCCGCTCAAATCAACTCAAATATTTATTAAAAAAACATGTTAATTTTTATTTAATTTTTAATAATTTAATCTTTTATTAAATTTAAAATATGAATAATTTAATATATTTTTATATTATAATATTATATATATTAAAATTAATATTCGATTTATTTTCTAAATGAATCATATTTTTTTACATTTTTTACGCAAGTTTATTTCCCAGTCTAATATTTTTTTCAAGTTCTCTAAAAAATCATGTGAACTTTCTAATTACTTTTAATTATTATTTATTAGTAATTATTAAGTAATAAAAATAAAAGGAAGGGATGCTTTTTTGTTTTTTAATAATTGTGTGGTGGAGTGAGAGTGAAACTGAAGAGTAAACGTAGTTATAGGGATAGATTAGCTCAACTTTTGATGACGTGTCACCATAATTGGACCAACATTGCTTTCATTTGTTTGCTTTTTTAGCTTTGGGTGCACGTGCTTCGCTCAATCTCAGTAGACCCGTTCTTAGGGGTGTAAACGAGACACTTGTGCTCGCAAGCTACTCGAGTTCGACTCGAAAAAAACTTGAATTCGATTCGGTCATTATTGAGCCGAGCTCGAGCTCGAGTAGCTCGAGCTATCGAGCGAGCCGAGTTCGAGTATCTTAATACCCGATTCGAGCAGCTCGCGAGCCTAATCGAACTTTTTTTATTTATAATATTTTTATTATTAATTTACTATTTTACCCTTAATATATATATACATACTTTAAAATCCTTAATTCGAGCTCGAGCTCGAGTATATAAACGAGCCTAATCGAGTCGAGCTCGAATAGTTCGATTTTATCTCGAGCCGAGCTCGAGCTTAAAAAATGATACTCGATCGAGCTCGAATCGAGTTTCGAGCATCGAGTTTCGAATCGAGCTCGAGCTCGAGCTTCACAGTATTCGAGCTTGGCTCGGCTCGATTACAGCCCTACCCATCCCCCGTCTTAGGTTTTATTTATTTTTTCTTTTCTTTTAAGGTAAGAAATCAGTATATTTTTTAAGTTGCGTTTGAAAATTTGAATTTTAAAATAATATAAATTATGTAATAAAATATATATAAATGTAATATTGATGATTATTTTTCAAATCCATTAATTTGTTGGATGCTTATTTAGTGGTGAATTTGAAATACCTATAACTATTTATGAATTTGAAATTTATGTTTTTATATTTTTCAAATATATAATCCTATTGAATCTTAACTAATTTATACATAATGTATGCATTTCATTCTTACTATTTTATATAACAAATGAAATCTAAATCCAAATTTTTAAATTCATGTATCCAAACATAACATTAAAATATTTAAAAGAAAAAAACTTCATTTACACCGTCCAAGCTTTCTTATACCCAAAAACAAATTAAAAAAAGAAGAAGGAATTATTAGTTATACATTAAAAAGCTCATAAAGTAAAATAGATGTTCACACGGAATTGCTTTTGAAATTTATTGGTTTTAAGTAATTAAAAATATTAATTTATTGGTAAATTAAGCTAAAGATAAAAGGGTTTGCATGTTCTGTTTATAATTTTAATTATTTTATCAAGCACAAGTGAAGCCCACTATGATCAAGCCCAATTGTTGGGCTTTTTCACTTGATTAAGCCCAAAACTTAAATCCAAATTCAAGAAATGATGTATAATTTTAATTATTTTATTAATATTATCATGTTGTATGTTAAATTCAAGGATATTAGTTAATTAAATAAAAATAAAATAATAATAACGAAATTATTATTGGAAAATGGTCAGATAGTCATGGCCTCACGGAATTTTAGAATTCATAAGTTTTATAAATTAAACTAAACAACGAGGGGATGTAGCTCAAATGGTAGAGCGCTCGCTTTGCATGCGAGAGGCACGGGGTTCGATCCCCCGCATCTCCATCAATCTTTCAATCATTTTCTTTTTCCAGTCAAAATTCCTTGCACGACGTCGTTTTTAGTTTTGCCTCTCTCAACTCTCAATTGTGTTTGGTCTCGAACTCTCTTCTTCTCCCCTTCACTCGTCTCTCTCTGCGGCGCATATTATTCAAAAGACATTTGTTCATCTAACCTCAGCCAACTGCCCTCGACGGCGCGACTCTTTGCCTTCAAACAACTTCAAGTCTGTCGGAGCTCTTGTCCTAAAACCCAAAAGAACTGATTGGACCCAACCAGGTTCCAATTCCCTCTGTTCATCTCGTTGCAAAAGGTATATTCTTTTTTCTAAAGTTCTTCACTTGCTCACTTTATATAGTCGTTGTTTCCGCTTTCTGGAGATTTAAGTATTTGTCTATATCAATAAGCAGCAGCTTAGATGAATACGAAGTTGAACTTTATTGATTAATTCGCTTTAAAAACATGTCCATTTGGAATTTGATATGTTTGTTAAAGACTTGAATGTTTTTAAGTTCTAAAGCTTTTTTTCTTTTCTCCTTTAAACAGGGCCTGTTTTACTACATCAAATTATGTTAATTTCTAGGCTTTCTAGAGTTGGATTTTGGATTGCCAAAGAGCTATCAAGAGGTATGCTTCTATCTTTAATTTGGGGTTTATTTCTTATGCTTAGATTTTATGGAATTGGCATTATTAATATTTAGATTTTCTTTAATAAAAAAATGAGACACCCTTGTAGTTTCTAAGTAGTCAACTTGTTTTGATAATAGTGGTATATTTTATAGGTTCTTACTAATGCATGATTTGTATGAAATGATCTTCCATATACTAACTCGACTTTCAAATTGCAATTTTTTTGACAGGTGGATATACATATACGTCTAGAATAAGATATAGACAAAGGCCTTGCAGGCAATACCATCGCTCTCTGGTTAGTGATGGTTATTTTTGTATATTTCAATAAGAGAAAAATATAATTTGACATGCAGTACCTATATCTTTTGAGTCACCGAAAGAAAGCAGCCTAAGACATGAGTTGTGGTTAACCCTCACATTCGGTTGTTGTTGACAATTGGCCAAGTTATCTAGTGCTTAAGATATGCATGACCCTGTAAGAATCTTGAATGGTGGAGTGTAAATGAATGCAACTGGAAAAGATAGCAGTTTATCGGGATTTAAGTGGAAGTTTTAGTTGTGATATGTAATAAGATTAGCCTCTTTATCTGTAGTTATGTCACCCAATAGTGGATAACTCTTATAACCTTTAGGAGATGAAATGTGTTGACTGTTGACTACACTAGTCAATGAGCTAATGACACGATTAATCCTTGCCCCTCTTTGGAATTTGCTGATTCTGCTGTAGACAGTCTTGAAGATATATTTGTTGTTCACATAAAGGTTTTAGATGTGCTCATAGATGACATAGTGCAGATTAGTTTTCATGTGAAATGAATGGTCTCTTATCATATCTACAGAAAGAAAATAGTGTGGCAGTAATTTTGTTTACTAAGGGGATGGAATGATTTGATTAATGTTAGTTATAGTGACAATTTTGGGATTTGTCAGAGGGATAGCAAAATAGTACTAAACTTGGATGATAGTTATGTGAGAAAATACGATTGCACACAGACAAACATTTGGTGAGATCCGAAAAGTAATAAGTTGGAGGTGACAATAGTTGCCAGGATATTCAGAAAATAATTTCAGAAACATTGAAGTATGACACATCTATGGTTGGTATTGGTATAAACATTGAAGAACGTACACATAGTTGATTATACACTTCACAAAATTGGATAAGAAACAGATTTCAATTTTAGCTATTTATCTGAAAAAAAAATGGATTTCATGTTCAGCAAATTATTAGTGAACTTTTCCCATGATCTTTTTCTCTTTTCTTCAATTTTTTTGGACAGCTTGACCTGCCTGAAACTAGAGCCTTTCAAGGTGCCATTTTTCAAAAGCATCATGATTTTTCTACCTCAGCTTCCAACAGTGCTTCTGAGGGAGGGGATGAAAAGAAAGAAATGTAAGTTCTTAAATAAAATTGTAATAGTATGGTGTCTATGACTGTTGAATGAAGTTATGAATCTTTTATTTAGTGCTAATCTTCTTAGATTGGTGAATTATTTAGATCATATTAATCCTCAACTATCTTCTTCTTCTACTTCTTTTTTTTTTTTTTTTTTAAGAAAAAAAAAAACACTCACAGACACAAATAATTGAAAGATGAAATACACAAACCTAATTTTGATTTACAAGTTCTTGTAGAGATGATGGTGTAACTTCAATCTCATTTTAAGTTATTCTACATCGGTACTACCTAGGAAAAGCATTTCTTTGTCAAGATGAAATATTGTTTTGACATATTTTGGCATGCTTCAAAGAAAACTTGAACCTTGGTGGTCAATTAATGCCTCAGGTGAGACGTGGATAGGGTAGCATCTTGAGCACCAGAACCCATTAATAGGAGGACTTGTATCTATGTATGCATGCGTCTTTAATTAGTTGTGGTTTTTGTTGGTGTGCTTTTCTGGTCTGCTGTCCATCTCTGCATGATGTGGCTCTTACACTTTTTAGTTGGTTGGAGATTCAGATTGCAATTTATGGCATTCACTAACTTTGAAAGTGGAGTTTGATTGCCCCCCAACATTTGTTCTTTAAACACTTAATGGCTCTATATGCATTTAATCTAAAATTGATTTTTTTTTGTCATTTTTCTTCACAGTAGATTGTCTTTTTTGGCAGGATATCTGTCACATTTGTTTCAAAGGATGGAGAAGATATCCCCATTCAAGTGCCTATTGGAATGTCTATGCTGGAAGCAGCTCATGAAAATGATATAGAGCTCGAAGGCAAGGATCATGATCCATTGTTGATCTAATAATTTTGTAGTGTTCCTTGGATCTAACTTTTATCTTCTTGGAGTAATTTGTTTACCGAACTCTTTTATGATGTATCGGTCCTAAACATATTCTATTCACATGAAGGTTGTACTAGCAATTAAAGTAATACATAATGTGATATTAAAACCTCCTTTTTTTTTTATACAAATTAAGTTACCATGTTTTGGTAACAGACACGGATGGGCTAATTACTTCGATCAATTGATTTAATAGTTCATTGCCAAAACTTAATGTCTGCTTGTATTGTCGTTTCAGGAGCATGTGAGGGTTCACTTGCTTGTTCAACATGCCATGTCATAGTGATGGTATGCTAATGGCATTATATTTATCAAACATGCTGTTGATAGGTTTATGTTAATACATAATATTCTTTCAACCTAATTATCAGGGACTAACTATTGACTCTTTTGTTAGGACATGGAGTACTATAATAAATTAGAAGATCCAGCTGATGAGGAGAATGACATGTTGGACCTGGCCTTTGGGCTTACAGAAACGTGAGTTCCTTCATTATAGATCTGCTAGACAATTTTTTTTTTTTATGAAATTTTAATCTAAATGGATTGCCATGTTCTTGAACATTTCAGGTCTCGACTGGGATGTCAAATAATTGCAAGTCCTGAACTTGATGGAATTCGTTTGGCAATCCCTGTTGCCACTCGAAACTTTGCTGTTGACGGGTATGTTGCAAAACCACATTAGACATGATACGACAGCTAACCCTGTTTAAATGAGCATAGAGGATCCAATCATCCAGTTTTGTAGCTTCCGTATCTTATTTGGATCAACGAGCGTCTATTATCCTCCAGTGATTGTTTTTATATTAATTATTGCTTATTAAATTCCTAATAATCCCTGTGTGACATTGATTCTCTATAGATCAAATGATGTCAAAGTTCCCATGACCACATTTTGTTGTGCACCTTTTTTAATACAGACCAGGAAACTCAAGATTAATGCCAGTTTGACAGGTTGTATGCATTGTTGCTTAACCATAACTATATGGTGGGGGGGGCTGATAAATCATAATTTTAGTGCGGATCAGTTCCAAAACCGTGATCATCATGAATTCATGATGAAATAAAAGATCATGGTTCAACATGTATCGTTAGTTTCTAGGCTTAAACTGAAGTTCTGGTTGGTAGAGCTCCAGGACATTAGGCCTCTAGAAGTTTTTAAGTATGTGGTCTCGAATAAGTGCTGCTAGCTAATATCTATATTGCTTAATTTTCTGGCAAGTTGAGATAGAAACATAGAAACAAATGGATTGGAGTCGAGAAACAAATGAAGCAGTGACGGTCAATACATGCTCCTCTCCAGGCAATTTACTTGATAGTGAAGAATTTGTTGAAACAGAGTGTGAGAGACAAAGGCATATATGTCTGTCTTAATAGTAAAAAATGTTGGGCAGGTTTTGTGTTGCTGTCCTGTGATAACCTGCTTGGATCCTCTGTCGCCCCCCCCCCCCCCCCCTCTTGATGTATAAACTATCTATATCCAAATTGTGGACTTCAAGGTGATTGACATATGAGATATGACCCTTCGGTTTTCTAGTTGATTGATAGGTTCCTTCCACCTAAATGGGCTGATTGCTCCTTAAGAAATCTTAGCTTTGTTACTTAGTACCAGTTGGTACAAGGCAGTACAAAGTACAAACAAGGGGATTGTAAAATTCTTTAGCACATTACCTAAACTACAACCTTATGCTTCACGATGCCATTATTTCTTTGCCATTCAGAATTTTTTACATTAGAAAACTTTCTAATCTATTCACTGTTGAGCATCTCGGAATTAGCATTATAAAAATAAAAAAAAAACTAAAAATTTAAGAAATAGGCACGAGTAACATCCATTAATTTATAAATTATCCATGAAAAAAAAAATTATACATAAACACACGTGACGAGCAATGAGGGTTGAATAAGATGTTAATATTTTTTATTTTGCAAGTTTGTCAGTTTTTTTTTTTTGTTGACATAAAACAAAAAGAAATTGGAACGAAAGATAACAAGCCTATTAAGGAAACTAAAATGAAAATGAAAAGAAATTAATGTTCCATCTCATTCAGTAGTTAGTATTATTATGGCTAAAATATAAAATAATAAATCTTAAATTTTATCATTTTATTAGATAAATTTTTATAATCCAAACAAATTTTTAACTTTTAATTTGCATCTAAATAGGCTCTTAACTTTTAATTTATATTCAAATAAACCCTCAACATTTAATTTATACTTAAATAAACACTTAACATAATTCAAATTTTCATTTGAAATAAAAGACTTATTTGGGTACAAATAAAAAGATTAAGACTTATTTAGGTACAATAAAAATATAAAAAATTATTTTAAAAATAAAATAATTTAGGAACTTTTTTAATATTTTAATATATTATTATTTTGCCAGGTGCCCATAGGGGCCAGGCTCATGTTTTGAATGTTGGAGTCAAGATCCAGCCCATTTTTAAACAAGTCTCATTTTTTTTTTGTCAAAACTCATTTTTTGAACTTAATATTTTTGTTCAAACCCTCTCAAATATCGAGCGAACCTTCGGATTTGGACGAGTAGCTTAACTCTTGGACATGTCTATTTGCTAGCTACTTAATTTGTTTGTGTTTATTTTTTTCAGCTTCATTGTTATTTTTTAACAAAAATGGTGTCCAAAGTCAAAGGGAGTTGGTTGAGTTTTACCTTTCAAAATGGAACTTGCTACGCTCTTTCTCCATATATAGAACCACAGCTACCCGTCGGCTGTGGCTTTGAGATAACGCTTGAGAGTTGAGAGAGCCTCAGCCTGCCCTGCAAAAAGGGAAAACAATGGGGGTTAAGAAGAGAAGTTTGGTAAATAGAAACTTGGAAAGAAGCAAAACTAACTACAGGAGAAGAAGAAGAAAAAAATACCAAATTCCAACTAATTTACTATTTCTATTTTGCAACATATAATACAGAAATGGGAAATGTTGAACCTACCCATTCCCAATCACTAAAAAAGATATTTACATATATGTCAAAATAAAGCATTAATTCATTGCACATATCTTATGAAAACGATGCTTTTTAGTTTGAGTAAAGCAATAAGCTAAACTAGTTGGATTTATAACAATGACTGGCGACTACAGAATGCAACATGTAGTAGTAGATTAAGTTAACGGAAATTTTCATTTTTTAAAGTATTTGTATTTGATATTTGTGTCTGACTGATACATATTCGAATAGACATGATTATGAAAATATGATCCTTTAAATATATTAAAAAATTTGAGTATACCCATATCGAATACATATCTTATTTGATATTTATCCAAATCTGGGTCCGGATAACATAATCAAATAGTAACATTTATGATGCATATAGATACTGCAAACCCATCATTTAATTATGACTACCTAGCCTGATATATTTGCATAATGTTAATTAAAATTCAGAATACATGGTCTGTCTGTCTGTCTGTTTGTCAGACCCCCAAATTAGGAAGATCAAAACGACAACAGAATAACATACAATTATATTTACTGAGAAACATGTGTATAATTTTCGATTTCGAGTGCAAATGCAACAAAGCCACAGCTTGAACACTCATAAATCCAACAACCATTAATTCACAAAAGTTTAATGATATTGCTGCAGTGAAGGCAGAGCAGAGATGATGAAATGAACTGTGGAGTTCAAAGACGTTTTTTTTTTTTCATTAAAAAAAAAAGAGACATTAAAGTTGTAAAGTACACAATCATAGATGAGAGAGTTATACTTTCAAATGTACTGCAACATGCTTGCAGAGCTTCTAGAAGAGCTTACAATCAGACAGGTATTTGCTAACTTCCAATCAAATATTTAATTCCATTTTTTTATTTTTTTTTAGGTTCTGACAAAGCTTATTAGTATTTCCTACCAAGACTTCATGTCCTTCAAATCAAATCCATAATATTATATAGTCTGCATTAGCCAAATTTTATATATACTCTTATAATAAAAATAAAGAAAACCAAAATATTATTTTAAGGATAGGAGATTTAAATACAAATTTTTGTTTTTTTTAAAGAGAGATATGGTTATCTTTTAGATAATGTTTTTGGCCACCCAATATGAAAATACTAGTTCTGAAAAAGTCAGAAAAGCAAATATGATAATAAAAATATTATATATATATATATATTGGGGTGAAGATAACCGTGAGATACTAATTATAAATAAATAATAATAACAATATTATTACCATTAGTTGATCTTACCTTTTACCACCATGCTTGAAGTAGCAGTTCTAGCTAGCTACTAGTATTATAATAGAGCTTGACTTTTGGTAAATTAACATTGGATTTTGGTGTTTTAAGGATATTTTTAAAATTATTATATATAATAATATTTTAATTAATATATTAAAATAATAAATAAAATTATCAATTATTACGTTTAAATTTTAGACCTGTTTATTGGTCCGATTGGACCGCGATTCGAAATTTTTTTATTTTTTTTATCCAAACCCGGGTCGGGCCAGGCCAAAGGCCATATCACTTTTAAAATAATATTAAAATATTAAAAATTATTTTATATTAAATTAATAATTAAATTTAAATAAAAAATATTTTTTATTGATAAACAATAATTCAAGTCAAACAGACCCGATTTAGTAAAATCTCTGTCCATGTCCGATCCAATACAAACCGAATCGAACGAATAATCTTAATATTATTATTATAAATAATATAGTACCTACTCTTAGTAAAAAAAAAATATTAACATTATCTCTATAATGGAGTGTGAAAAGAAAAAAGTAACATTGGCTTTTAAACAGAGATGTTGAGTAGAATTCTATCTACTTTTTTCCTTTTTTTCCTTTTTTGTAGTGTGTAACTGTGTATTAGACAAAGAAACGTTTTCAATGGAATTATATGGGGGTAAAGGGGAAGCTAATTATAGGCAGTGGCGTATCTGGCCATATAGTTTTGAGTTTTAACGATTTTGGTCAGAAAACCAAAAAACAAAAGAGCTTAATTTAATCTCAACAATGGAGAAAGAGGGAAACAGTTTCTTTTTCTTTTTCTGTAATGAAATGGTAGCTTCAAAGATATAGCATAGAAAGTGGGAAACACGAACATGACAAGACAACTACATCAATTATAGTATTATTAAATCTTAATTGTTCTTGTTATATCCACAGCTGTAAATATAATTTAAAGTTTTCATGCAGAAATTGAATTTATTATTTTTTTTAACCATATAATAAGGTAAAGTTCGCATGATTCTACAAGGAACAGCTAAAACAACAAAGGAAGAAATTCACGTGATTTTCACCATGCTGAAACTATCCAGCTTTTATATTTTCTCGCATGCAAACTTAAAGTTATTCTCTTTCACCAATCACAGATTGTCACTTTCTAACCCATGAATTCTCCAATCACCAAAGTGATTTCTTTTTTTTCTTTTTCAAACAAAGAAACAGAGCGAAATCCTCACAAATGTATTTTTTATTCTTCCTTAATAAATCAAAAAGGCAACAAATAAGAAAATATAAAGATCAGACCGCCGCTTCTTAAGAACAGGGTAGCCGATCCCGATTATAAACCTCATAAACAAATCGCCGACCCAAACCCAGAAAGGGGAAAAAAATCTTTATATATATATATATATAATGAGAATGGATGAGTTGATGTCACGAGTCAAGTGACATCAATTCAGTTTATAAAATTACGTAAAAATCAAAATAAAATAATTTGAATGATATTTATGTCTTTTTATTTTTATAAAAAAAAATATGTTTTTTAAAGAAATTACCCACTCTTAAAAAAAAATTATTATCACATTTTTATTTTTATAACTTTCTCAAATTTTTTTTTTTTTCAAAACTACTTAGCCATTAAGTAACTTCTTTTATGTTAAAAAAAAAATAATTTTCTTCACTCGCATAGTGATAGTGTCAAAATCTATATACTATTATAAAAAAAATAACTGAGTTGGTATCATTAAGTCAAGAGTGACACAAACTCAGTTGGTGAAAAGACAAAAAAATCAAAAATATTATTATATCAAAAAAACATATCAAGGTTATTGATGACATTTCAATTTTTATATGATTTTTATTTTTTTTAAAAATATCAATATTTTTTCTAAAACTACACACTTTTTAAAAAAAATATATTCATACTTACAAGTTACAAACTACACATTAATAAATTTTTTTAAACATAATTTTTAACTAACCTTTTTTTTTCATTCACTCACATAGTGGGTATGTCATAATCTAGTCTAGTATAAAAGAAATGGCTGAGTTGGTGTCACCAGTCAAGTGACACCAACTCAATCACTCATTTTACTAAAAAATCAAATATTTAATAAATTAAATAATAATATTATAAAAGTGTTTATGTCTTTCAATTTTTAATATAATATTTTTTAAAATTATCTATTTAAAAAAAAAAAAAAACTACTACTCACTTAAAAAAACTAACATTCCCTTAAAAAATTATCACTAATTTAAAAACTACATTCTCTTTAAAATAAAAACTACCATTTTTTAAAAAACTATTTATATATATATAATTTTACATAAATTTTTTTTATTCATATAATAAGTGTGACATAATCTAGTATATATAAACTCCAAACTCTCACCTTCCACATTTTGTTTACGTTTGATGATTATTTTAAAGATTAATATTTGATGCACTGACAGTTTATAGGTTATACATTGTCAATGCATCTTACGATGTTAAAGTTAGGTTGTAGGGATTATAGGTTAGTCGTTAGGGTTAGTGGTTAATTTTTTTATAAGGTATCAATATAAAATTTACTGTCAGTGTATAAAATCTATCCAGTAACAGTTATAAAAACGAACTCTTATTTTATTTATATAAACAACCCCAAACTCTGCTTATTCTTCCCCTTCCTTCCCCTCCTTGTTTGTAAATATAAGGGGATTAATATTTTTCAAGAATTTGTTTGACAAAATCTCAACTACTCTGAAATAAGCACACGACTAATCTCAAAAGCGTTGAAATCGTGTTAAGTGATCGGTTGGGAAGTGTTTATCTTGTTTTTATTAACAATAATCCATCCCCATTACATCAGAAGAAAAAAAAAAGTTATACAATAGAGAATAAAAGAAACATTAGGAAAAAAAAAACAACATTGTTTACAGAGTTGTTAAAAAAATTGAAGTTTTGGACAGGAAAACGCACCGGATTAATGAATTCGCCGGCGTCGTTTCACTCGTTTGGAAGGAGCAGTTCGAAGCTGTCAAATTATAGTCGTTCATTTGAGTTGCCGGAAGACCTTGAAGATCTTTCTAGAGATGATTACGGCGTTGGTGGAGCAATGTTGCCGATTTTTCTCAGCGATTTACAGAGGAATAACCAGCAAGACCTCGTCGAGGTGACGCTCGAGATCGAGAATGACTCCATTGTGTTTTGCAGCGTGGCGCCGAGTACTCCGCCGATTACGGACGAAAAGGAACGCTCCGCAACGGCTTCTTCAAGTATTTTAGATAGAAGCCTTTCGGCGACGTCGCGGATTCGAAGGAAGTTCGGTTGGTTAAAGTCGGGGTCATCGTCGAGAGCTTCGTCATCTCCGGAGATTGATCAGGACCGTAGAGTTACGGCGCGTGATGAGAGGAGAATCAAGGCTAAGCTTCAACGGACGAAATCGAGTGCTGAACGAGCGTTGAAAGGGTTGAGGTTCATTAGTAAAAACACCGATGCAAATGACGCTGAGGAGCTGTGGAAACGAGTTGAGTTGAGGTTCGAGTCATTAGCAAAGGACGGATTGCTTGCTAGAGAAGATTTCGGTGAATGCATAGGTCCGTTATCCGTACTGTATACTCTGTTTGGCAACTAAGAAAATAAAAAGAACAGAAAATATTGAAAATCTCTCTCCTATTTGTACTTTGACGTAGGGATGGTGGATTCGAAGGAGTTTGCGGTTGGGATATTCGATGCGTTAGCAAGAAGAAGAAGACAAAGAATCGAGAAAATTACAAAAGAAGAGCTTCATGATTTCTGGTTACAGATTTCAGACCAGAGTTTTGACGCGCGCCTTCAGATTTTCTTTGACATGTTCGTTTACTTCTCTTTCATACTTTTTTTTTTTACGATTTTGATGCCGTTAATTTTTTTTTTTCTACAAAAACAACGGCGATTGAGAGTTTGATCGGTGAAAATTCGGATGGGGTAATTTTGAATTGATTGGTTGAGAGCAGTAATTTTAACTAGTTACGTGAAGCACCTGATTTTAGTTGCTGAATAAAAACCTGACGGCCTATGGTCCAGTTGACGAGGTTGCTAGTAACTTTATGGTTTCTGTGTTCGTTGGAGGTGGAGAAAGAAAAATATAATTAATGAATTATTTTTTTTGAAAATTTAATAAAAATAATATATTAAATATAATTTTTTTAAAATAATAAATAAATTTTAATTAATGTCTATAGATATTGATTAAACGAATTTTAATTTAATTATATATAATAATATGTTTGTTTGATGTATTAAAAATAATAAATAAAATAATAAATTATTATATTTAATATAATATTATTATTATAAATAATATATTAATTAATTTTGAATGCTCGTTAGTAAAATTTAATTTATATATTTTTTTATTAATATTTTATTTCGTGGTGTAGCTGATTATTCTAACTTTGATAAAAAAAAATTGCAGGGCTGACAGCAATGAAGATGGAAGAGTGACAAGGGAAGAAGTACAGGAAGTAATCAAATGATTAGTATTTATTTATTTATTTTTAATTTGAGTAGACAATCTATATAAGCACCAGAAATCAAGAAAAATGATCGAGAATTGAGAATTTTATTAACTTCAATAAGTTAGTAGTTAAGGAAAAAAAAAAAAAACAACCGAAAAATTTGGTCAATGATGCTATTGCATTGTTGCTACTGGGCTAATTCTTAGACTAGTAATTGAAGGAAGTCCCAAGGAAATATGGTTTATGGATAGGCACATTTGATGTTGTATAGTTGTTATTATTCTTTATTCCTGTCCTCCAAAATGGAACAACATTGAAGTTTGGCTCAATTATCTCAATGTCTATCTTTGTTGGGTCATTTGTTTGATTTTTATTTTTTATTTTTTTTTGAAAACAGCTTATAATGCTTAGTGCTTCAGCCAACAAGCTATCCAAGTTGAAAGAACAAGCTGAAGAATATGCCTCACTAATCATGGAAGAGCTGGATCCCGAGAATTTTGGGTATATTGAGGTAAGTTATGTCACATGTTTAGCCCTGAAATTATGGTTTAATATATGGCATGTTTGCAAATAAAATAGGATTTATTTGTGTCATTTTTTGGGTCCATTTCAGTTATGGCAGTTGGAAACGCTACTCCTACAAAGAGATAGTTATATGAACTACAGCAGGCCACTTAGCCCAGCAAGTGTTGGCTGGAGTCAGAACATAAGTTCTGTCAGACTTAAAAACATGTTCCCAAGAGTGTGCTTTAAACTCCGGTGCTTGATATTAGAAAACTGGCAAAGGGGATGGATTTTGTTGCTTTGGATGATGGCAATAGTTACCCTTTTTGCCTGGAAATTCATGCAATATAAAAACAGGGCAGCATTTCAAGTTATGGGATATTGCTTGTGTACTGCCAAAGGGGCTGCCGAGACTCTCAAGCTCAACATGGCTTTAATCCTTTTACCTGTTTGTCGAAACACATGGACTTGGCTTCGCTCCACTAAAGCAAGGTCCTTTGTTCCTTTTGATGACAACATTAATTTCCACAAGGTAAGAAAAAGGCTACTTAATGGACTACGTAAACTCACTCACTAATTTATTTTAACAAATTTTTTTTTTTTGTTCCCTCAATTTCACAGACAATTGCATGTGCTATAGGCATTGGAGTTTTGGTTCATGCAGGAAGCCACTTGTCCTGTGATTTTATCCGCCTGATTCACGCTTCTCCAGAAAAATTTGCTCTCATAGCCTCTTATTTCAGCCATGGCAAAAGACCCACATATTCAGAGCTTTTGATTGGTGTTCTAGGCGTGACAGGGATTTCTATGGTGATTTTCATGGCCATTGCATTTATATTAGCAACAAGTTACTTCCGCAAAAATGTATTGAGATTCCCTGCACCCTTCAACAGATTGACAGGCTTCAATGCATTCTGGTATTCTCATCATCTTCTTGGTATTGTCTACATTTTGCTAGTAATCCATGGAACATCCTTGTTTTTGACCCACAAGTGGTATCAGAGATCGGTAAGAACTCTAAGATCATAGTTCTTTACTTCTTTTTATGAGAATGGCAGAACTACATGCCAAGTCCTAACTATGTTGTTGGTGTTGCAGACATGGATGTACATCTCTGTTCCATTGTTGCTTTACATAGGGGAGCGTAGTGTAAGAACATGTAGATCAGAACATTATTCAGTAAAAATATTTAAGGTAATTTGATTAAGTTCTTTTCTTTAGCAAAATTTTGTCATACTCATAACTATTTAAGTGACCTGAAACAATATGATATTCATGTATTAAGGAAACAAAAAGAATGCAGTTTTCCCTGAAACAGAACAGCAAAAGAAGATTAGATACTGCAGGTTTGATCTTTAGGTTCCTTTACTAGGTTTTTTTATGTCATGCATCAGGTTTCAGTACTACCAGGAAATGTCTTCAGCGTCGTTATGTCGAAACCGCAAGGATTCAGGTATAAAAGTGGGCAGTACGTATTTCTACAGTGCCCATCAATCTCCCCATTTGAATGGTAAGTGTGATTTTGACAGATACCCTGCTTCCTCTAATCTTAAATGGCCTTTACATTATTTGAAATCTTAACAATTATTACCATTTTGGAAGCTTTATTTCTAATTTTTTTGTGCATTGAACTAACACTTAATTCGTTTTAGGCACCCATTTTCTATTACCTCAGCACCAGGAGATGAGTATCTTAGTGTTCACATCCGGACAGTCGGAGATTGGACGCAGGAATTGAAAAGAGTTTTCACAGATGTTAATGACTCGCCAGGTTTTATAGGCCGGGCTAGATTTGGTCCGCCTGGACATATTGATCAGAATGGGTAATTGTATTTAGTAGGAAACAATACTTTTATAATTCGAATTCAATTATGAAAACTGGGAAGTATTAACCCAACGTGTTTCACTGGTGCAGCCAACCTAAGTTGCTTGTTGATGGTCCATATGGGGCTCCGGCACAGGACTACAGGAATTATGATGTTCTGCTCCTTGTGGGGCTAGGAATTGGAGCTACCCCTTTCATAAGCATCCTTAGAGATCTTTTAAACAATTCAAGAGCTGAAGATCAAATGGTACGACGTTCAAACCCACTTTTCTATAGGACTGTTTTCAGTTCCACTAAATAATATCTGCGGGGCTTTGATGGTATAGGATTCAACCACAGAAATGACTAGATCAGACGACAGCTGGAATAGTCTTGCATCTTATAGTTTTACTGCTAATACAAGTTTGACTATTGGTGGAAAGAAGAAGTCACAAAGGACTAGAAATGCTTATTTCTACTGGGTCACCAGGGAACCAGGGTCCTTTGAATGGTTTAAAGGAGTAATGGATGAAGTTGCAGAAATGGATCACAAAGTAATACCTACAAGTTTAGAGCAGTTTGCATGAGAGTAAGCTTCCAAAAGTAAATACTTATTCTTGTTATTTCTACTCTGAAACAGGGTCAGATTGAGCTGCATAACTACCTTACAAGTGTTTATGAAGAAGGGGATGCAAGATCAACCTTGATTACGATGGTCCAAGCTCTAAATCATGCTAAACATGGTGTTGACATCCTATCAGGAACCCGGGTATGATCTTTTGTTTCCTACATATAACTTAAAAATGATAATCAAATAATAAACATACTTCCAAAGAAGTCATTTTCGATTGAGTATTCTTTATGTATGGGTTGTTAATCATGTGAAAGTTCCAAATATCACTACCCGATTGAAGAATACATTTTCTTCATTGTCAACGTCTGTGATTTTCTTTGCATCCTTTCTCAGCAACCAAACAACCATTTAAAAATCCAAACTATTTAATTATTTGCTTGAGCAGTGACTAACCCTTTGATATTTTAATAATTTGCTCAGGTAAAGACACATTTCGCAAGACCTAACTGGAAAGAAGTGTTCAGAAAAATAGCTTCAAAACATCCTCATGCCACAGTAGGTAAATACTAAATACATTTCTAGCCAAAAAAAGAAAAATTTACAAGTATTAATCAAAGAGCTATAATTTTGTTGTTTAAGCAGAGCAGTTGTTAAAAAGGATCTGGGACTGGGATGTGAGTTTTAGATTCTACCAACGAGACTGCCCATAATTGGCTCCCTTCAATTCAACCTACTACCAGAACTTAAAATACAACATCAAAAGGCTGTACGCAACCAACCAATGAAGAAAAAAAAGAAACATATAAAATGTTTATGACCTTTCAGCTTAACCCACAGCTGAAAATGAAAAGAAGATGGTAGAGTTTGAAAAGAAAATAATACTTACCAAAGATATGTATATATTAAAAAACAAAGTTTCCAAAATATATATGGAATATTATAGTTGTTCAAACATTAGCCGACCAATCAGAAAAGTGCCCAATTCAATCTGGAAATTTCTAACTATTTGATCCTGTTTTCCTCTGCATTGCAATCCTCACTCTGGGTTTCAATCAAGAAAATGCTTAGCATCATGTTTAAAGGAAACCTTTAAGGAGAAATCTGATATTGTTAAATCTGCAGGAGTGTTCTATTGTGGAATGCCAGTGTTGGCAAAGGAGTTGAAGAAGCTATCATGGGAGCTGAGTCACAAGACATCGACGAGGTTCGAGTTCCACAAGGAATATTTCTGAGGATCCTTTACTTACCATAGATGCCAACCTGTTGTTGTTGTTTTCTGTAACTACATATTCAAAGAAATATAGAGAAATATATACACAATGTGTTCATAACTATTGCTCAGATGTAAATGTAAAATATATATATAGCATTGAAATTTAAACTTTGCCCACTACAAATTTTGTACTAAAACTAAAAGCAATGATCATGAAGGCTCAATAATGTTCTGAAGTTGTATTGGGATTCCAAAAATCAACTGAAGTGAAAAAAGTGGGAGATCGATGTTGACTTCTGATTGACATTTGGACAATTTTAGTACTATGATCTAAAACTATATATACTTTATTGAGACACTTTGAATTTCCTGTACATAGTCATTAGAATGCATTTCTTCACTTATTTTTTCTTTTTCAGTTGATATGAAAAACACAGGAAAATCCCTTAGTCCTAATAAACAATGAATGACTTTCTATGATGATTACTTATACTTTATTTTTCTTTTCAGCTTCAGCTTCAGCTGATATATATATAAATATATTTTTTGGAGATACACATGCATACACATGATAAAACTCTATAATTATTGGGAATAAAGAATGGCTATATGATATTTTACTTTTCCTGACCATAATCCTGACTGCCATAAGGGCTAAATGCTTCTGATAACCAGCTCTTCTTCCTCCAAGAGTTCCATCCCATTTCTTCACAGATTTCATCACTGTGGTTGATGCTAAAAGTGGAAATGCAGTGCCTCTTGTAGAACCTGGTTGTCCTCCTCGAGACCTCCATCTCTCTAGATATTTGTTCTAGCATTTTTTCAGCACTTGGGAGCCTAAATTTTTCATCCACCAATCGAGCAAGCCACATGCTACGCAGCTCTGATGTGTGAAGGTTCGCAACACTTTCGATGTAACCCACAAAAGCCATGTTCGGTACTAATGGGTGGATTGTGCCCCTGGCAAAAGGAATTTAATTAGATGATGCAATGCAACATTAATTAGTCTCAAAAATCTTACAGAAAATTCTCAAACTATATGCTTTTTGATGTTTGGTGAAAACACAGTTCTGATCTGATGTGCTTACCTATACAAGGGCATGATCCCAGAAGGATATTCTATCAAACTACGGAAAGGCTCTGGTAAAATAGTTTTGAGTTTCTTCTTGCCATCATAACCAGTTGCAAGAATTACAACATCAGCCTTCATTTTAGTATTGTCATCAAACTCAATTCCTTCTTTCCAGAACCACCATTTTGATGCTCTTTTGAACACAATATTCCCCTTATCAGCCTCAGTGAAGAAATTTTCTGGCATGATGGCCATCTGACAAGATGCATAATCTTCCTCAAAGGGGTGGTCTGGTTTCAATCCATACTTCTGTAATGGAAGTTTCCAAAGCAAATAGGACTCAATGAACTTTGAAACCCCTCGCCTCTGCCAAGAAAACACCAAATATCAGTTTAGCACAATACTTAAATATTTATATATATATATATATTGTCTTTTAAGGGTTTTAATTAAGAAGTGTTGACTCACCATGGGAGATAACAAGTAGCAAAGGAGGGTCCTGAGAATGCTTTGGTTAGGCCTTTCATGGAGGAATTGAGAAGATCTTGTAGAATAGAACAGGAAGAAAGGCAAACCCCAGACCCAATAATGCGGAACAGTCCAATGAAGTGTCCTTACCACCATGGTGCATGCTTGCCCTTCTAGCCCTTCATTAATCACCATTTGGAAAAGGAAAAAAAAAAAATTAGCATGGTTAATTATAAAATTCAAAGAATTGGTTTCTATTAATGGAAGATCAAGGGATAATTTGAAGATTAAAAGAAAAAATCAATTTGCTTTCACTACACATCTAGGTATTATTTTACCTTAACTCTTATACCAAACTACAGCCTTTGATTTTTATTCCAGTGAAAATAATAATTATAATAATAAAGCCTGTATATATAAGGTTTATTTTTCGAGTTTCCACCTTTGATATCAAAGTTAAAATCACTTGAACCTGAGTTTAATTTAATTGGTTCATAATAAATTTGAAATTCGAATCTCAACATTTGTAATCATATAATCATTTTTATGCCAAAAAAAAAAAATCAATCAAATTACCCTACGAAATCCCAAGTTGATTGTCATATAGTTGTACATATTTGGCAAATGAAGAAATTTCAAAATTTCCAAGATAGGCCAATTAGGACGAATTTACGTGTCCTTTTTCTTTATTTCTTTTGTCCACTATTCGATCGTCCTATTATCAAACTGATGAAAGTCTAAAATCGGATATTGCAATTCTAATGTTATGATTACGAATCGTTGAAAACGTGGTTAGTCAATAAAGTCCAATGTCCAAATTAACGTATGTAAGTAGGATGCTTTTGTTGCTCATGTGCTTAACACTTGATTACAACCTTTTTTTTAACCCAAAAGCAAAATCCATGCAAATTCGACCTTCCTGTGTCGTGGAAAATCATAGCCCTATGGGCCTACCAAGTTGCCCATATATCACACTACTGGAAATTGAACACATTACACATGTATTAGCCTTAGACTAGAAATAAATTAGCCTCAATATAAGAAAATCATATTTCCCAATAACAATAAGAGCGTCCATCATGCAAAAATATTCCATATATAAATATAAGAGTCGCTCCAATTTTTGTATATTCCTTCACATAAGCACAGGATAATTATAAGTAATTCGGGGAAAAAAATTAAGATAATTTTGTCTATAATTAAACAATTAGTAATTTAATATACTATCACAACATGAAGAAATGCACAATGCTTAATGCATCTGAAACTATAATTTATTACTGTAATTTAATTTATTGCAATAATTAATATTTAATTACCAATTAATGCATCTAATTAATGGATAATTACCTTGATTTGCTTCTGCGCACTCAACAGCCAAGTCTATGGCTGATTTTTTGTAGCCAACGACCACAACCTTGTTTCCTTTGAGTAGTTGAGAAGCAGCATCCTTGTCCAGCTTGCAGTAATCTATGGAATGAAGGACCTTTCCCTCAAACATCTCAGGGCCTTTGTTGTGTGGGAAAATTGGAATTTTGGGTATGTCCCCATATTTTCCAATGCAAACAACCACATATTCAAAGGCATACCACTGAAAGTAAGGGCCAAGAAATTTAAAAAAAAAAAAATTACACATATAAATCAGCATTATATATATATAACATATTAATATCATCTACTATTCTTATATCTCAATAGTTTTCTTTTTTATGTTGGACTTTGATCAAGGAAATGTTGGACTTGGATGTTAAGAATCAAACTTGATTTTTTTTCCTCCCTCTTTTTTTTTTTTTTTTTTTAACTTATTATTCTTGCCAAAGGGGCAACTTTCTTTTCTAAGAAGGATATGCCAAAGGGCAATTGCCAATTAGCTTAGTTTTTTCTCTCTATTTTTCAATCAATGGCAATTTAGCTTAGTAAAATGTCTTTTTGCAACAACTTTAATTAATGATATAAGTCATTATATAAAAAAAAAAAAAAAAAGAACTTATAGGAAGATTAAAGCAAACAACCTTGAGGTTTTCTGAATCATTAGTTTGCACAGCAATCTCCCAAACAGGATGGCCTGGCAATGGAATCCCAAACTCCCCAGCATTTCCTGTACTCAGCTCAACTCTTTGTTGGCCACCAACAAAACGGAGCTCCACCACCTTTGAATTGAACTTGACAAACTTCAAGACGTCAAAGTGTTTAGCGTATGATTCCAAGTAATCCAATATCTCAAGATGAGAAGGAAAACTTGGATCATCTCGATTAGGCCATGGAAAATCCGAGAACTCGTAATCCTTACGAGCCGATTGTAGTTTAGTAGAAGTATAAGAACAGCTTTTCCAGACCCCTCCTATTGAATCCGAGGCCTCAAAAACAAGCGGGTTATGATGAGAGAGCTGTTTAGCAGCTGCGATGCCGCTAACACCAGCTCCAATGATGGCAATCTTGGAGATGATCAAAGGAGGGTTTTCCTGGTGATGATCAGCCATTAATTAATTTTGGGTTTTTGATCTTTGAGAAGTTAAAGCTAGCTAGCTAGGGTACCTTTGAGCTATGAAGGTGATAAAAGCTTTGAGAATTTGCATGTATTTATAGTTGCAATATCATGATTAAAAGCACGTGAAGTGGACTTGAAGGAAAGGGATAGAGAATTTGGCAGAAAGAGAGAAAGGAAGGGAAGACCATTTCCTTCCTTAATATTATTATATTATTATATATAAAGTAGTAAATGTGAAATTGTTTCGTTAGAGAAAGGAACCTTCGCTAAGTATGTGATTTGATTGTTTAGCCTAGCAAGTGGTCGTTAAATTTCTAAGCATCTTCAAACACTAATATTACATAATTTCATTTTAATTAAATAATAGTACTAACTAATTAGAACTTAACCAATTTTGTTATTATATACTTATAATCAATCAATAAATTATGTCAAAATTAAGCTTTAACCTTTCTCTAATGGAATTCTTTAATATTCCAAACTCCCATTTTCTTATAATCAATTTTGGTCATGCATTTTCCTTGCATGGGGTTAATATATACTTATAGTTTTATGGACATGATCAATAATAATCTTACTCCTTTTGTGCACATAATTAATTAATTTATAACAAAAAAAATAATAATGATCATCACTTACAACTACCCATTTTTACTATTTAATTATCTCTTTGTTTAGAATATACTAATAGTAATGGATCAGTTGGTGCAACAAAAAGGGGTTTGATCATATTCATAATGCTACAAATGAATTTTCTTCATAAAGGCTAAAGCAGCTTTATATATAATCTTCGACTCTTAGTAGAGTTTGGTATCACTTACAAGATCACCGTGATGATTTAATTACGATGGTGATAAGACTAACAAAGTGATTTGATCACTAGTGATTTTATATTACCATGTTTGGTATAACATTATAAATCACTAGTGATATTAAACCACAATATTTGATATTACAAGAAAAAAAAATCACTGAGTAAAAAATATCCAAAATAATCTTCCCAAAAAAGCAAAAATTTTACTTTTTTTTTTGTTTTTCTTATATAGACATTTTCTTCACTTATCTTTTTTAGTGTTCAGTTTTTGCTTTTCAAAAAATGTTTCAAGATAAAATACACAAAAACTTGTACTATAATAATGATAGAATACAAAAATTATAAAACAACAAAACTACTGCTATCATCACCTTAAAACACAAAGGTCACAAATTTTTGGCTAAGTTTAGAGGTCTAAGCTAAAAATTAGCTAGCAATTTTTCGCACGTGTTTTTTCTTGTTATTATCAGGGCAAATTAGTAATAAAATAACATAAAAGATTACTTTCCCACGATGATAAAACTTTCCCATCCTTTTGGAGAGGAATCAAATCACTCTTTAAGACAGTGATCTTATCACCTCAGTGATTTAAGATTATTGACACGTAGGATTTTTAAATTGCTAACAAACAGAGTGATATAATTACTGAATTCAAATCACCCTGGTTTTTGAGATGATCACCCCATATCAAACATCTCCTTAAAGTTCCGTTTAATTGATATTTTTATTAATTTTTTACTTTTTGCTTTTTTATTTATATAAAATAAAAAAATAGTAAAAAATAAGCATTGATCAAACAGAGCTAGCCTAAAGATGTGATATATATTATATATATTACAATCATTATATATTAATCCTTCTAATACCTTGAAATTCCCTTATATATATATATATATATATATATATATATATATAGGGCTGCCATTTATACGAGAATTGTCAAGAATAAATACAGATTATACTTTGCAAATTTTAGGTTTACTTTGTTAAATGAAAACTATGAAATTTTGGATGAAAAAGTGGTTAAATTAAAAACTAAATTCAAAAATTAAAACTTTTAAGTTAGTAAAAACTTAATGTGTAAATCGATTATTTTTAAAGAATTGTAACTAAATATTACATTTATTTACATAATTTGAATAATATTTACTAAGCAAATAAAGTATATATATGTCTTAAGCTTTTATAAATTGGCATCCCATTTATTAATTAATTATCGGTTAATTAATTGATTTCGATTTTCAATTTTAATTTAATCTAATCATTTTTTATTAGTAATAATTTCATAAATTCATCTAAGAAAAGAAAGTACCACATACACTTCAATTTTGCTCAATTTGCAAGTAACATTTTCCTAAAGTGAACAAAACAAGGATTAAATATATAGCTATTATGAATATAAATATATTGATAAACAATGACTAGCTACTTGATATGAACTTATGATCCCATTAAAAATTTATTTACCAACAAACTTTTTTTTTTCTTTCTAAAATGGAACAAAGTACTGTAAATTGTAACTCATTTATTGTATAACATTATAGATGAATACATATTTTTTATAATACGATTAGAGGTATATCCAAGTTTTGTTTGAGCCTAATTTTTTTCATGACAATTTTGAAGACGCATTATTACATATCGACATGATGCATTTAGAATTTTACTTTTGAAATACTCTTCACAAAGATAGAACCATGGTTGATAAGAAAAGGGAACTCCTTTGTTGTCTATTGGACTAACTTTTTTGGGGTTATTATAGATTAATAATACATCTAACATTGTACATAAATCCCTCTAAAATACGGGTCAAAACTTAAAATTCCATTTAATTTTGGGGAGGGGCAAAAGAGAAAAGCTAGTATGCAAATTCGTTTCCATAAGCTATAATGGAAATGGTATTGGCTGCAGAGGAAGTCAACTAGAGAGTTTGACCAAACATTTAAATGATTAATAACTTGCCTCTCTGTAGTACTTTGCAAGGAAACAATTCATCTTTGAATGGAATATAGAACTTTAATTTCAAAAGAAATTATCATTATTAGTACTAGCTAGAGTTACACACTTCTCCCTGACCACTCATATATAGAAGGATGCCCTCATTTTCCTGGAAAATCTATTTTCTTGCACAAATTAATCTACCATTTTGTCTGAAATTGATGAGGTTCAGTTTCCCAATATAGAATATTTAGACTTGAAGACACATTCATGCACGAATCTAAAAGACATATATATATATATATATATTTTTTAATTTGAACAATGTGCATGAATCTTATGGGGTTACAATTGCAGAAAGTGGTGGAAAAGCCCTGGAAATTTAGAAGAAGCTTGCGGGAAATTAGGCCTTCGGAGACCACTTTACACATTTGACAGAGAGGGTTGGAAACTTTGAAGAGTACACGCCTCTGGAAAAATTATCAAATTAACTTATTTTCTACCGAAAACAGGAAATTCTAGCTGTTTTTTGGTTCAAGCTATATATTCTCAGTCTTGGTAAAAGAGTAAAGGATATGTTGATTCAAAGTTCTAATTTTTATACAAAATTTATTGTACTTATCAATTCATTTAACAGGTGGAAAATTGGGTTCTTAATTTTTTAGTTCCCAGTAGACTATAATTGAACAAAACTAGGTACCATTTGTCATTTGATGTCGAAAACCAGGAGCTTTGCTTCTTTTACCACGGTATGCAAAACCGCTGAAAGTTAGAGATATATAGAATTAATTCAAAGTTGCTTAACTTTAAGACTAGCAATACCTGGTCAGATTTATTTATAGCACATATGTAGAGATCTGTTGGAGACAAGACCATCAAGAAATTGCCATCACAATTTCAAAGGTCAAGTTCTGTAAATTTGAACACTCCATTTGTGTGGCCATGACGAGTACAAAACCTTAATTTTGAAATAAATAAATAAATAATATGATCAGCATTGGACAAAGGCAACTAATTTACGTGGAAATCAAGTTTAACTATGACAAGTTCTGAAATTTGAACACTCCAGTCGTGGCTATGACGAGTAGAAACCTTGATTCGGAGAACCTAATTTTGTATTTCTAGAAAGAAAGAAAGAAAACATGATATGAATATGAGGAGATTAGTTAACAAAGCTAGGGGAGGATTAGATATTGCATTTGCACCCCCCCTCTCTCTCTCTCTCTCTCTCTCTCTCTCTCTCTCTAGATATTGCAATTTTATCATGGTAATTTATATTTTTCAAACTTGTTAATACTCAATTCTCTTCTTGCCGTAAAGATTGAGAAATTAAATTTGTTCTCAAAAAAATTTGAGAAACTATTAATTAATTTGCAAAATTGATGAAAAAAAACTATCAATTAGTTGTTAGTTGCAACCATTGTTTATGTGTCAGATGGGTTATAAAGTAGTATAGTTTTCTTCATTTTCCAAAATTTGATGTGTTTAAGATTACATTTGGCAACATGATGGAAGGCACTCATATCGCACCGAATGTCATTTTATGACTAAACCTTTAATTTATAACGGTATCTTAGTTGTTTGGTTGCTTCTTATCATACTTTCAAATTGAGTATTTTATGAGTTATGCAATATCAATTGATGTGGCATTGCCTTCCATTAATTTAAAGAGTCAAGAATATCCTTGTAAGTCTCAAAATGTAGATTATTATGTATACATAATTAATTAACATATTAATTAGTATACATCTTAACTCTTGTGTTATTAATATGGGATTATCATAAATAGTACTAATAATAGCCTCTCAAACATTCGAAGGAAGAAAAACCACAAAGAAGATAATTAAGTAATCAAAATTAAACAATTATTTTTTGGATGAAATTACAAATACAAAATACAACTAGAAGTAGAAGTTACAATTATTGTCAAGTATTATATCTCATATAAAACATCAATGAATTAATTCAAACAAATAAATCAACAATGAACTATCACATAACTAGACAAATTTAATATGAAATTAGATCAAACTTAATACGTGATGAACTTTAATACTAAGACCTAATTAAAGTTTAATAACCTATCCTTTTAATTTACTGTTAAGATAATTAAGATTTCATTAGGAAAAAATTTCATAAATTAATTATATACGAATTGAGAACAAAATCATATGGTAAATATATATTATTGGAAAGTATTGACTTTCCCAAATATTTTTTTTTTGAAAATAATAATGAGATAAAATATTAGAATTATAATTAATTTTAAACATATTTTTCAAATCAATAACTGATTATTTTCGTCAATGAATCAATATCTTAATGACAAAGATGAGACTCTAAAATGTTTTAGTTTCAAATTCAAATTCAAATGTTATTGTTCGTGAATTTAATGTAATTTTAGATTGATTTATTTAATTAGATATGATTCATTTGGATGGATGGTCAACTTAGAGACGTGGGCAAAATTCCATGATGGTTGACGTGAAAAAACTTGCTGCCGATCGAGTTACTTAGTTAAGAACAACATGCAACATTGCAACAGTATCCAAAACTAAAGGCAATAACTAGAGCTGCTCATGGGCCGCGGCCCGGTTTTTTTTTTTTATTTTCTCTGCCTAGGCCCGTCCGTTTAGGTTCGAAACACTGTTTATTGGAATAAAAAAAATAATTTTTTTATAATTAAAATTAAATTAAATAATATTATTATAATAAAATTTACTGTTTCGGGCCGGTCCGGAACACAAAATATCCTGTCCAAGCCCGGCCCAATACGGGCCGGGCCGAACGGGCTGCCCGACCCGTGAGCAGGTCTAGCAATAACTCCGCAGTATTAATATTAGTACTAAGCCCTGGCGATGGCGGCTTTCCACGCTAGGTGGCTTGATCGCTACTCTCTCATTCCTTACCTATCGAATACATTGATTTCTTCAATCTTGAGCTGAGAGGCTAAATTTCCCGACAGGCAAGACTTTAATGATCTTCAGATTTCAAATTTGACACGTTAATAAATGCATTGAGACCAAACCCTCTCGATCTCCCCCCTCCCCACCTGGCCTTTTGTCTGGAGCGCTGCGTCTGCCTGTGCCTGGAGTCAGGAGTCAGGAGTCTACACCAATTTTTTTCGTCAATTCGTTTGTGGCAGCAGCCAGCCACATCCACATGCAAATTTTGTGGAAGGGAAGGGAGTGGTATAAATCCAATTGCCATCACAGTAATTTCCATTTGTGATGAAGACTTGAATGAAGGATCCATTTTTTGAAAATCAAAAAGTTCTTCTGTTCTGTTTTCCCAAAAAGGACCGTGGAAATTAAGGAAAGAAGAATTGGTGGGCGTGAATGAACTGTGAAAGGTTTGAAATGACAAATCTAGAAGCTTTTTGAACCCAACAAAAAGTCTCCAATTCTTTGGCTACTTCAAGTTCAGGTCTTTCCTTAGTTTCCATCACCTCATTAATTAATGCTATTTCTCAGTTTAATTTGAATTCTAATATTTATGTCTCAACATTGGATCAGGTGGCTCTAATTAAGATGAATGGTAGGTAAGGTTCAATTTTATTTTAAAGGGAAAAATCAAACCAAATTAAAATATTTTGGTTCTTGAATTTTTGAGTCCAAATTAATCTAAATTTCAATAAATAAAAAATCAAGTTAAATCAAACCGAACCGAAATAATTTGATTTGGTTTTTAATAACGTAAATTAGAACATGAAAACAAAAATCATTTTTAAATTTTAAAGAGTTTATTGTAGATAAAGAATCTGATTGTCAAGAAACAAAATTTATCAACCCTGTTAATCTCGGTTTCCTCCTACATTGGCCTCAACAAAACCTCATCTACAGGCCATCCTCAGTGGCTGTTTAGCCTTTATTACCTTTTTTTTGTTGTTGTTGTTGTTGTGCAGGTGAAAATCCATCTTTGCTACAAGGAAAGTTATAGGGTTGAGGATCTTTTGTCGAACGCCTACTACAATATTTGTTATCAGAGACATTAAATTCCTCTAGAATCAGAGAAAATAGTTACCCATGATATTGCTGTCAAGCTGCAATTCTACTATTCTAGTACTACTTCATGTTCCCACTTGCAAATTTGCAATGTAAGCTGTTTGTTAGTGTTAGGCAGACAAAGTCAAATTAAGGCAAACCAGCTATGTCCCGTTAACTAGCAAGCATTCTCCCTACTAGCATTGAACCAAAACTAGAGATACTGATCAAAGCCCATCTGATTCTTTTGTTTTCTTTTAGACTCACTCGTGACTCGACTAATGTACCTGTGACTGTGGCTGTGGCTGTACTTTCTAGTTACTAAAATTCCCAACATTCATTATGTGAATGAATATATTTTTAAAAAAATAATAAATTATGTTTTAAAAAAATTAAATATAAAAAATGGGTAGTTTTCGTTAATAGGTATTTTTTGTAAGTGGGTACTTTTTTGGAAAATGGGTAGTTTTTTTAAAAGTAAACAGATATTTTTTTTAAAGAAATTATTATATAAAATATTAAAATACGTAATTACTTTTTTTTATTATAACATTTAATGTTTTTTTTTTTTGTATTTTCACCAACTGAGTTGGTGTCACTTGACTCAGTGACACCAACTCAGTCATTCTCTTTATAATAGTATAGATTGATGGTTTTTTGTATTTTCATCAACTCAGCCATTCTCTTTATAATAGTATAGATTT
This sequence comes from Fremontodendron californicum, assembly GCA_030761205.1. Taxonomy (NCBI): domain Eukaryota; kingdom Viridiplantae; phylum Streptophyta; class Magnoliopsida; order Malvales; family Malvaceae; genus Fremontodendron; species Fremontodendron californicum. Next base: position 3,881,654 of record JAULJL010000003.1, read on the forward strand.
TAACATTTAATGATTTTTTTGTATTTTCACCAATTCAGTAACACCAACTTAATCATTCTCTTTATAATAATACTATAATTTGTTACACCCACCATGTGGGTGGGTAGTTTTTTTTTTTCTTAACAAAAGTAGTTATTTTTGAAGTAGTTTTTAGTATAAAAATAGATAAATTTTGTAAGTTTTTTAAATAAAAATTCTGTTTTAAAAAACATTAAAAGATATTAACATCCCTAATCTATAATTATTATAATTATTTTAAAATTATTTTTTCTTAATTTTATCAACTGAGTTGAAATCACTTGACTCAACTCAGTAAAACTAATTCAGTCATTCTTTTATAACAGTATAGATAATATAGATAATTTAACTACTAGTACTACTACTATTATTGGTCCAGGGGCAGGCCCATTTATACTTTCTTTAATTGTCTCTTTGAGTCCTCTCCCACTTAATTATTCATGGCTCAAGTACTTCTATGTTTTGGGCCCTTTTTTGATTGCACTAGGATTTTGAAGGGCCTTGTCAATATATTTATCTCGTTGTAAACTCTGGGAGTTGGGGAAAAGTAATACCACCATTGAGAAAATAAAACTTGGGTTAGGGGGCAAATTTTAATTTAATATTGAATTTTGTCATTTTATTTTTTTGAGTGAATTTTATCATTAGATTTTTATTTTTGATTGAATTTTGTCACTCAACTTTGATCTTGGATGATTTTAAGACAAAATTTAATAAAAAAATTTCTTTCAAATATTTTATTTTAATAATTAGGGTTTAATAAATTAATTAATAAAGAATGATAAAAAAAATTTAAGCTTTAGTTTTTTATAGAATAAAAAAATTATTTTAATTTTTAATATTTTTTATAAATTAATTTATCTTCAAATCTTTCAAAATCAAAGTTGAGTGGCAAAATTAAATCAAAAATCAAAGTTGAGTAGTAAAATTCAATCAAATAAAAGTATAGTGACAAATTTGCTTTAATCTCAAAAGTACAATGAAAAATATCAATCAACATAAAATATGGTAGCAAATTCTAATATCCACCTATAGTATAGTGGCAAATTTGGCCATTAATCCTAAAAACTTTCTATTAAGTTGTAAAAAAATCGAGCTTGAATAAATATATTTTTATTTATGTTTGTTCATTTATTTCTGATCATGTTCATGTTTGTTAAAGTTTTTTGGATATTGTTTGAGTCTGATTTGTTTAAAATTGAGTATGTTCGAGCTTGGTTCGAACTCAATTCATTTAAGTTAAATGAACTTATTTATGAACATTAAACGAATATGTTTATGAATATATAATCAAAATATTCACAAAACAATTAAAAACATATTCATGAATAATAAAACAAACATACCCAAAAAAATTTAAACAAACAAACAAATCAATTATAAAATAAATAAATATTAAAAATATTAAAAAATAAATTAAATAATAATAAAATACATTGTTATATTATATTCGAACATTAAATGAACTTTAAACGAATTTTAAACAATCTTATAAATGAACTATAAAAAAAAATGTGCATATAAAGGAATTAAACATATTTTATTCAAAATCAGTTCAATAAACAAATCTTAAAGTCTTTATTCGTCAAACTCTTTATTCATTTACAGTCTACTTATTCATTTACAATCTACTTCTTATATTTATATTGAGAGAAAAAGAGGTTAGGTTTGAACTCGAGATTTTTATATTGAAAAATAAAATGTGAATACCATTAAGAAAAAAAAACCAGCATGTTACACCTTACAAAAGCAGATTTTGACAAGCAGCAAGAATGTATACCATACATTTGTTAAAATAGATTTGGTTGGGAATTGGGACCTCTCAACTCATGCTTAACTCTAGGTAGGTCTCTCCTCTCATTCCACAACCTTTAACCTTTTTGAGCAGTAGATGTCAATTGACAATTGTCAACATCAAATAATCAATAGTAACAATTAACAAGTCATGAATCATGTGGCCTTCTTTGTACAATGTACCATCTTTTTTTTCTCTTCATCACTCAAAACCAAAACAAAAATACAAAAATGAAGACTTTAAAGTCTCAACAAATCCTTATATACTTTACCTAGGGTGAGTTCGGTTCGGGTCGGTTTTTAAGATTTTAAAAATCGAATTGAGGAATTCGATTTTTTAATATTCGTAATTGAAATCGAATTGAAGAAATTTAATAATCGATTATAACCAAACCGCGATAGCTCGATCGGTTCAGTTATCGATTTTTCATATCATTATGGACTTTTGAATTTTTGGGCTTTATTACATGCTATTTTAATCGATTATTTATGCCTAACATGCTATTTCCACAGCCAAAATATTTTAGTTTTTTTAAAAAAAAAATTTATAGAATTTTTAAGTAATTTAAAAATAAAATATTTATTTTTATATTATAAAATTAAAAAATAATTAAAAATAGAATTCGATTCGGATAATTATAATTTTTTTGACTTATGAACCGAAAATCGAACCAAATTGAATAAATCGAATTAATAACCGAACCAAAATCGAACCGAATTTAATAAAATCCAACCGAAATCGAATCAAACACTACGACTCGAATCGTTTTTCAATTTTTTTCTCAACCCTAACTTTACCTATACATAATAATAATAATAATTATTCCTTCTCAAGTCCTCATCATCATCATTAATTAATTAATTAATTTGTTTTATTTTATTTTATTTATAGTAGTACGAGTTATTTTGCGCCAAGCCTTCTCTACCTACCACTTGCCTTTTCAAACCCCACAAAATTAACTTACCTTTCTGAGTTTTTGGCTCATCGAACGAGATTCCTTATGAAGTTCCATTGATCTTAATGCACCTCACCCCCACGTTTACGAAAGGCAGTAAAATCAATGACAAAAGCAAGGTAAACCGTAAACGTGACGCAGTGGATTCTTTAACAGACCATTTATCTGTCCCCACGTGTCTTACCGTCACCCCACAGTCACGTCCTCTCTCTCTTATTCTCGGCTTTATGATAACGAGATTAAAAATAATATTATTTTAAAGAGATTATTTAATTATTAATAAATAAATTATGTATTTATCAATAAATAAAAATATTTATATTTTTAATTTTTATATATGTATATTATTATTTTTTATTAAGATACAAGAATAAATTATATAAAAAAAACTAAGTACAATAATGAAATCATCTTCAAGTAAAAAAATTATTGAAGAGGTCATAAATATGCTAGTAATGATGATCAATATTTAGATGATAATTGTGTTTTACTGACTTTTTTTTTTTTTTTTAAATGCATTTCAAGCAATAATCATTTTAAATAATTATTTGCTATACCATGAAAAAAATATATCAAATGTGATGTGTGAATTACATAAAGTTAAAAAATGATTTTTACTTTGGTTTAGATTAAAAAAAATTAATGCATATTTTGAAGAAAAAAATTAAATGAAAAGATAAAAATTGTTAAGGGAAAATTTTATTATAGTATTATATGAATTTTTATATATTCTTTTAAGAATTAATAATTTATATATATTTTGGATTCTAAAAAATTCTAAAAATTTATTATTTTATGCATTTAATGATATTATTATTTTAATATAATATCTGAATTAAAACTATGAAATTTTATTAATTAATCAAAATTATTAATTTAATGAATATTCATTTAACATACCGCATGTTCTACCTTAAGAGTTGGACAAGGGACGATAAATAACAACCACTCCTGAAATCACACGTGTCACACTTAAAAAAATAACAATATATCGAAACAGTATTAAAAAATTCGGTATAAGTAATTGGATCTACCTTAAGCAAATTAGCATCTTAGCTCTCGATTCTCAGCATCTCGATCAAGATCGATCCCCACCCTCAACTTGCCCATCCAACGGTTCACGTTTCTCTATCCTATTCTCTCTCCTAAAGCTTACTATTTATAGGCCTGAGATTGTTTTTTCTTACAAACCACAGAAACAGAACCAAAACTAGAAAATATTCAGACAGCCGAATTTTAGAGAAGGAGAGACCCAAAAAAAAAACATGAACCAGTTGTTGGATTCTCCGCTCGAAACTTTAGCATTTAACTATGTAAGTTTTGGGATTTTCACGATTGTTCATAATCTGTGGACGTGGGTCGCTGTTATCACGGCTGCGGTTAGTTTTTGGAGGATCAGAGCCGCTGGCAACGCCACCTCAATATGTTCCGTTGAAAGTCATGACCAAAAGCCGTCGACGTCCATTATTGATCGTGCCCAAGATGAGTCTCGACCAATTCCCGAATCTGATGAAGAGCCGACCCCTTCAGCTTTGGTTTCAGCTCCAGCTTCCGTCGTGGAAACGAGTGTTTCGCAGTTAGTTTGCAAAGAAGGAGTGACCAAAGGAGGGAAGTTCAAGTTGACTGTTTATTACGAGGATGATGGAGAGAGTGACGTCGAAGTTGACATGACGGTAACGGAATGGAGTGACAGTGGTGGCGATTGTAAGGAAGGGAGTTGCAGGGAGTGGTGGGAGAGTTGGGAAAGAGTGTTGACCTTGAGAAATGGAGAAACAGGGTGGTATCGTTATCAGGATTTGACGGCGATAAACGGAAACGTTGTTAGGTTATGGGATGAATCATGCAGGGAAGGAAGGTAAAGCTCAAGCTGTGCTGTATGGTAGTTGGTGGCTTTTTAGGAATTTAATGTAGTTGGTATAACGTTTTTTTTAATTATGATTTGTGATAATCACTTTTGGTTTAAGGTTGTGGAAACATGTAAATGTAAATATATTTGTTGGACAGAACAATCATTGAAAAACCAAAGCAAATGTTTTTAAGGTTACATTAATTTACGCAAATGTTTTTGCGTAATTATTTAGTATAGTGGTAGTTCTTGTTTTGGTTAATTTGTGACTTGAAATGGTATGCAGTTTCATCTTATTTATAACTTAAAAAATGGCAAGATTTGGAACTTTTTGGTGATCACAGTCAATTTGTAGGCTTTTTCTTCTTTAAATTCCAGTATTTCGAGGCAAAATAAGCAAAAGGAAACTGATTTTAGGCTTCTTATTTTGTTCTTTGTTTGTAGTTTAGTCATCGTGTAAGTTTAGACTTTAAAGCTGAAAAAGAGTGAGATCAGTCTCTCCTCCACTCTCCAGGGCGAAAGTGAAGGCCAGACGAATAACTCAGAACTCAGAAGGCAAAAGCCATTTTCTCGATCGAGGAAACACGCAAAAAAAAAAAAAACCAAACAAACAAACAAAACAAAACAAAACAAAACTGTCGAGTGCCCATCTTCTTATTATAATAGGCAGCTTGTACGATGAGCAATTGAGCATTTTCTAATGTCCAAATTCTAATATTGTTTGATTCATTGCTTGGCTTTTCTTAAGCTCTATAATCTCGATGACCCATCAGCTATTTTTCTCACCTTATTAATTACTACTACTAATTATTAATATTGGTCCGTTAGTCTTTTGATTTTTTTTTTTTGGTGAAACAGATTGTTGCCTTTGTGACATCCAAAGTGTCTTTGGCTCTTTTTTATATTTGTTAAAAAGAAAAAACCTAAAGCTGGGAAGAAATATAAAATATCTGTCGTTTAAAAGCACAAGGCTGATTCAAGACGAAAATAATTGAAACTTATACAATTTTACACGGTTTATACTCCATCCCTAAGGCCTAAACGATAAATATTACTATACTATCTCTAAATTAGTAACTTTTTCAATCCTTCAATCAATTGAGTTAGAAAATAATTTTGGACTACTGTTTTTTTTATAATGTTAAATATCAATTTAAAATAAATAAACAATAAATGGATATGCCTTACTTGAATATAAAATCACAAAAATTCAGGATTTAATAGATGTGAAATAATAACATTTTAACAAATTTCATTACGTGTAAACAAAATTATCACATGATAAACTCAGAAAGATAACTAGCAGAACAGCAGAACAAACATAGGCAGAAGAACAGAACACACTTAATTAAACTCTAATATTATATTAAGCATCCAACTTAAAATTAATTCACAATAGCTAAAGAAACCCAACTTAAATATAAAACCATAAAAAAATCAAAATTTAATAGATACATGTAACAATAATACCAATTTAAATCATCCAAAAATAAATAAATAAATAATAAAACTAATTTAATATCATGCTGATAAATTTTCAACAAATACAATAATTTCAAACATATTTTCATACGTGCTCGATGCTACTAGAGATATATAGCAATGTGAACGAACTCGAGTGGAGTACCTAAATAAAATTTCATTTTGTTTCTTCTTTATTCCTTAGTTGTTCCCTTGATCAATTGATTTCCCATTATAATAAGCACTATAATATGATTCCTTGTTTTCTTTATTTCAATTATAAAGTTTATTATTTTATTACAATCAGAAGAACTTTTGCAGCTATAGAATAGGGATGGATCTTTCCTTCTTTTTCTTTTTTCCTTATTATGATTTATGACAATGATTTTTCCCTTTTCTTTTTAAATCTCGTCTTCTCTAATTATTTTTACAAAGAAAGCTAAAGTTTAAATATATTTGAGAAATGAAATTTTATAAATATACTAAAATCGAATTTTAATCTTTCGAAATCACTTTTTTTTTTAAAAAAAAAAAATGGATGAATTATTTAAATTAAATTCTAAATTTCTTACCTTACCTTCTATAATTAACATTTTTGGTTATCGGATAACCCTAAGATTTTACAAACTTTTTGACTTCAAGTTTCGTGAGTAATTAACCTCAAGAATCTTGATTAATCCTTCAATAGTAGTCTTTCCAGTTCCAAAAAGAAAAAGTGAGGAGCTGTTGGGAAAGATTTATTAATTTTTTTGAGTTTAGCTAGAGTAGGTATAGTGGGAATGTGGGATGGGGCAAAAATCAAGTAGTTTCGTGCATGCATCTCAAAAGATATGTCTGGACATAAATTAAGAATTTTGGTAATGAGTATTTTAGGTATTTTTTAAAGTTAGTTAATATATTATTTATAATAATAATAATATTATATTAAATGTAATAATTGATAAATTTATTCATTATTTTTAATACATTGAATGAATATATTGTTATATATAATAAGTTTAAATAATATTTTTAAAATATTTGTTAACAAAATCCATAAATTAACTAGTACTATACTAATTATATATAGGACAAACTATATCTCAACATATATATCTGCCTGTTGTCTGTTGATAACCTAGCAGAACGGGAAATACTGCCTATAATTTGCCCTAAATTCTTCTAGTATTAATAATTAGACAATAAAATAAATCAGGGGACAATAATCTCAACTAGACTTGTCAATTGAGCGGACCGGATTGGGTTTGGGTCGGGTAAACTCGTGTCGAGTCAATTCGGCTCTTAAAATATTCGGGCCAGTTTCAAGTTCTGGTCATTTCGGGTTTGACACTCGGGTTATTCAGGTTTGGATAATTCTGATTCAAATCATTTTAGATTTGACACTCGGGTTATTTGGATTCGGGTCATGTTGCATTCAATTTATTAATTTTTAAAATCAAATCAAATTAAATTTAAACAGATTATTTGATCGAATCAGATTTTATTAAAATTTTATTAAATGAATCTATTTAGATATTTGGAAAATATATAATTTTATGTTTGTTGAAACGTTCGAACCTTGATAAGTAACTCTTAGTACTAGAAGTTTTATCAAGTGAATCAATCTTAGAAGTTGAAATGATTTTTTACTAAAAATAAATTAGATTTAAGAACTTTATTTAAAAGTTTAATTATCAAATTTAATGAAATATAATAATAAATGCTTATTCAAAATAAAAATAAAATAATAAATGTTATGAAATTAATTAATTAATTATACTAAATGTTTTTAAATTTTAAACATAATGTATAAAATTAAATTAATAAAAATTTTATAGTAAGTAAGATGCAATTCTTAACATATTGAAGTACTGACATATATAATATTTTTGTATAATGTATAATTCTTATTAGAAGGATCCACTTAAACTAGTTTAAAATAAAATTAGTTTTACACACTTTTATAACTTTTTATACGATTAATATTTTAACAATCCGACCGTCATATTTCATGTTCTATCCACGTAGATCATGAACGTCGAGTTTTGAGTAAATTAAAAATGTCTAACTATTTATTCGATGTAAAAAACTTTCAACAATTAAATATATATTAAAATGTAGTATTCTCGACCGATATGATAGAGAGATCGGATCAATTCGAAATTTTACGTGCACGACGAGTACACTTGTATTGCTAAATCCAACAGTCGGTTTGTTTCTCTTTGTAACTCTTTACAGTAAAATAAAATTTTATCTATTTTTATGAACTTAGTAGCAAGTATCGTTAAACAGACCAATATTATGACTATTAACGGAACTAATCTAAATCATGTGATAAGAGATTATAAATTTGAAATTAAAAAAGCGCATTTATTTTAAATAACATATATAACGATAAAAGATTAATTTATTATATATCACATGATAAGGTATTATTATAATGTATACAAATCATTATAATGAAACATATTTCAGTGATTTATTTTATATGTAATTTAAATATATATATATATATATAATACACATTATCATTGAACGTTTAATTCAATAATTAATACATTTTTTTATTTTTATTATTTGAATTCAAATTTCTTTTTTCTCAAGTAAAAATTTTAGTTTTTTTTTTTTCTTTTCAACTAAATTGAGAGTGAATCATTTTAACTAGATATTTCACAAGTGACAAGTCGGACTATTCGTACAAATTCTAATGTAATATTTCTTCAAGTTCAAACAAATATTTTTTTTACTCACAGTCATTGATTAAAAATTTTAATTCAATTCCATTCCAACTAATATAATATATTTTAAAATTATAATAACAATTCAAAAATTTAAACTAATCACATGATAAAGAAATTATCATAATAGTATAATTATAGATCTTGTATTATACTTGTATTGTACATGTATAGTCACTACATTATTTTACATATAGAGAAGAGAACAAATATAGGAATATGATCAATTTATACATACAAAATGATAATTGCATATTTTATCACATTCCAAAATGGTAATTACAAGTTATAAAATTCAAACAAATTAATAATTTATGTTATAGGTATTATTTTTATTAAATTAATGTTTTCAAAATAAAATTATACTTAATTTAAGTTCAATTCATTTCGGATTCTAGTCATTTCGGTTCCGGATCATTCTGGATTCGGGTTATTTCGGGTGCAGATCATTTTCGAGCTCAAGTTGGTCGGTTTCGGGTTGTTGATTTTTTTTGGTCAAATCAAGTTGGGTCAGGTTTGGATTCGGGTGGGTTGGTCGAATTTTTTGAATTCGAGTTAGAATTGACAGGTCTAGGTACATATGTGAAACTTGATCTTTTATGACGTTCTAGACAAAAAAAAATACTTATTAAGCAAAAAGAAATAAAGAATTGGGCTGTATTAGGATTGCATACAAGATTCTTGGAAAATAAGCAGGGTGATAGCATTGGTTGGCATAAAGATTTGCTATCCCTTTGGAAAAGTGGAGGAGAGAGAGAAATGACATTAAAATTTGGTGTATATAAAAATGTTCTCTATCACAAAACTTGATCTATTACAGGAAGAAACAAGAAATAGAAGTATTACCTGAACAAACTTGTATAATCCAGGAATGGATATAACATCGGCCCCAAGTAACTTTAGCCAAAAGTCAACATGTTGCTATAAAAGTAAATTGAAAAGATTAGAAGAAAAAGCGAAGGGAAAAAAAGAGGCAAGAAAGTAAGATCCTTCAATAGATAATACAACTAAGAACTGCCTGGATTATATTTTCTCCTAAACCTATTACGCTAAATTGAATCATTATGAAACTTTGGAAATTTTGAAATTAAATATATTATATAAAGTTAATAACATCAATTCATAATAAATGAAGATAATAAATAAATTAGAAAAACTTCTCTAATATAATGATGCTTAGAGACTAATTGTCTCTATATTATCAGCATCAAATCCATAACATTGTTTATAAGAACCTATAATAAAGCACAAAAATGATTACTGAATAAATAACTATATATGGGTTGTTAAGTACAATATATACCTCGCCTTTAGAGAGACATATATTTGTAACACACTGAGCAAAGGCGTCAGAGTGATTCGAAGAACAGCAAGCAGTTGTTGCAAATCAACAACCTGAAAGATTCAAAAAAATAAATGCTCCAAAAGGAACTAGTACAATACCATTTTGTTCACACGTGTGCACGGATATATGTTTATGACAAAGAGAGAAAATGCATACACATTTCTCTCATGTTTTGTGATGGATAATTCTTTTTCTTAATCCACCATTACACTAGCAAATACATAAACACTGGCTTTTAATCCAAAACCTTTAACTGCGATGTTAATGTTAGGATTCCCTACCCACTTAAATGATGGTTCCATAAATTCCTTCTCATCGATGACATAAAGTTTCATTCCTAGCATATAATTAAATCAACAATGAGTATCACTCTACAAAAATTTGTGATATAATTACAGGAAAAGAAAAAGAAGCATATTACCTATAACATCATAACTGATGGGCAGAAACCGAACTTACCAATAAATCGGGAAAGCACAACCGGTAGTTCTTTCTCTCCCAATTAACAGGATCTGCAAATATGATACTAAATTGCACAATATATATATGTATATATATTCCAGCAACACAAATTCAACCAAGGATAATCACCAACAACCAATCACACGAGACACACAATTTTTACGTGGAAAACCCCTTTAAATCAAAGGGTAAAAACCACGGGACTTACGAGTCCAGTCAAAATCTCCACTATAATGAGAGTGTGTTTACAATATCACAATAATTCAGCTAACACAATGAGTACACAACTCTAACTTAGCTATCAACAAGTGATATTAAAATCAAAGAGAGAAAGTTGAGAAATCACCCCAAAAACGTGACTACTATTCGGACACAAAACAGTACTTTATAGTGTTCAGATGGAAATTCTCACCGTACACAATCAGCATCTACGTATCCTATAGCCACTGCCAGAAAATCAAGAAGATCGGACCACGGATGAACCTCCGATCGAAGACTTGATCAAAACTGTGCAACTCACTCTTTTCTCTCTTTCTCTGCCGCCTCCCTCTTTTTTGTTTTTCTTTTGCTACTGACTCTCTTCTCAGCCAAATACAAAAACCCCTTCAATTAAAAGGGCTAAGGGCAGAATGGGTATTTCCTCCACATATGAGGGACCCATGCCCAACAAATCTCCCCCTCCCGACTATGTGGAGGTGTTCGCCATCCCGGCGATCAAACAACATATTTCAAACTTTTCTCTTGGTAAGGCTTTAGTCAACATATCAGCACCATTATCATCAGTATGAATTTTCTCAAGTTCTAACAATTTAGCATCGAGAACATCTCGTATCCAATGATACCTTACATCGATATGTTTAGACCTAGCATGAAAGGTTGAATTCTTACCAAGATGAATAGCGCTTTGGCTATCACAAAATAGAACATACCTCTCTTGGGTAAAGCCCAGTTCTTGCATAAATCTCTTCATCCAAAGCAACTCCTTGCACGCTTCGGTCACTGCAATGAACTCTGACTCAGTAGTGGACAATGCAACACATTTTTGCAATCTGGATTGCCAAGCCACAGCTCCCCCTGCAGAAGTAATTAAGTAACCCGAAGTGGACTTTCTGGAGTCAATGTCTCCAGCCATATCAGAATCTGTATAACCAACTAGAACAGGTTTCTCATTGCCGAAGCAAAGTTTCAAGTTGGAAGTACCCCGAAGATATCTCATAATCCACTTCACTGCATTCCAATGCTCTCTGCCTGGATTAGAAAGAAACCGACTGACGGTGCCAATAGAATGAGCTAAGTCAGGTCTTGTGCATACCATTGCATACATCAAACTACCCACGGCTGAAGCATAAGGAACCTTCTGCATGTCTTCCTTCTCTTCTCTTGTGGAAGGACTCTGCTTGACACTCAATCTAAAGTGTGTAGCAAGAGGAGTGCTCACCACTTTAGCTTTGTCCATACTAAACCTTTGAAGTACTTTTTCAATGTACTTCTCTTGTGATAACCACAATTTCTTGGTATTTCTATCACGTGTGATCCTTATGCCAAGAATTTGCTTTGCTGGCCCCAAGTCCTTCATCGCGAAGGATTTACTCAACTCTTGCTTCAACATATTAATCTTAGAAGCATTACGACCAACAATAAGCATATCATCAACATAGAGCAACAAAATAATAAAATCATCACCAGAGAATTTCTTGACAAAAACACAATGATCAGAAGTAGTCTTCTTGTAGCCATGCTCCCCCATAACAGACTCAAACTTCTTGTACCATTGCCTCGGAGCTTGCTTCAAACCATACAAGCTCTTCTTTAATTTGCACACATAGTCCTCTTTTCCTTGTGCAATGAAACCCTCTGGCTGCTCCATGTAAAGCTCTTCTTCTAAATCACCATGAAGAAAAGCAGTTTTCACATCCATTTGCTCGACTTCCAAGTCATAATAGGATGCCAAACTCAATATAGATCTGATAGAGGACATTTTTACAACTGGAGAGAATATTTCCTCAAAATCAATCCCCTTTTTCTGACTGAAACCCTTGACGACCAATCTAGCTTTGTATCGTGGAGTTGAAGAATTCTCTTCTTGCTTCAACCTGTAAACCCGCCGATTTTTCAAAGCTCTTTTACCTTTAGGCAATTTCACCAGCTCAAACGTATGGTTGTCATGTAAAGATTTAAGCTCATCTTTCATAGCATCAACCCACTGATCTTTGCATTCACTCTCCATAGCCTCTTCATAACACTCCGGTTCTTCCCCATCAGTTAAAAGAACATACTGATCAGAAGAATACCTCACAGAAGGCTGTCGATCTCTAGTAGACCTCCGAAGTGGAACTGCTGGTGGAGATATAGGTCCTTGGTGTTGATCATTCACAACACTATCCATGGGAGCATCAAAATCACCCATACCCTGCTGGTCATCATGGACATCTTCTTGCATGCCATCCTCAACTGGATTTGGCGGAGGGATTAGAGGAATTGGATCCATGGCGGTCAAGTTATCACTATTCTGTGGATCGGTTTTCTCCGCCTTGTCAATGTCATCAATGGTCTGATCCTCAATGAAAACAACATCTCTGCTTCTAACAAGCTTCTTTTCAACTGGGTCATATAACCTGTACCCAAATTCATCTTGACCATAACCAACAAAGATACATTGACGAGTCTTGGCATCTAACTTTGACCTCTCATCCTTTGGAACATGTACAAAAGCCTTGCAACCGAACACACGCAGGTGATCATATGACATATCCTTACCAAACCAAACTTTGTCTGGAACATCACCTTGCAAAGGAACACTTGGAGACAAATTAATCACATGTGCCACTGTATACAAAGCTTCACCCCAAAAAGATCTAGGTAACTTTGCATCTGAAAGCAAACATCTGACTCTCTCAATCAATGTTCTGTTCATTCTTTCGGCTAAGCCATTCAACTGTGGTGTCTTAGGAGGTGTCTTTTGATGTCTGATTCCCTGTGCACGACAATAATCATCAAATGGTCCACTATATTCGCCGCCGTTATCAGAACGAATGCACTTCAACTTCTTCCCAGTTTGCCTTTCAATTGAAGCCTGAAACTGTTTGAACACATCAAGCACTTGGTCTTTTGTTTTCAAAGTATAGACCCAAAGTTTTCTTGAATGGTCATCAATAAAAGTCACGAAATAAAGTGCACCACCATACGACCTTACTTTCAAAGGACCACAAACATCGGAATGTACCAACTCTAGCAAATCTGATTTTCTTGAAGGAGGATGACTCTTAAATGAAACTCTTCTTTGTTTTCCAGCTAAACAATGAGCACAATTCTTCAGTGTAGCATTCTTCAACCCAGAAAGTTGATTCTTCTTGGCCAGACAATTAAGCCCCTTTTCACTCATGTGACTAAGCCTTTTATGCCATAGCACAGTTGAACTATCATTTTCCGTCACATTAACAATGCCTCTGGAAATTGAAGACTGCATCAAATATAAATTTGAACACTTCTTTCCTCGAGCCACAACGAGTGAGCCTCTAGTCAATTTCCACTGACCATCACTGAAGGTGTTACAAAATCCCTCATCATCTAGCTTTCCCGCTGAAATCAAATTCAAACGGATATCCGGTGCATGTCTGACATTTTTTAGCGTCAACTTTGTTCCATTGTTAGTTTCCAAACAGACATCTCCCATGCCAACAACATGTGCCAAGCCATCATTACCCATCTTCAATACCCCAAAATTACCAGGCGTATAAGATGTGAAGAATTCCTTCCTAGACGTGACATGAAGTGAAGCACCAGTGTCTATTACCCAACTTGTCTCGTCGCATGCTAAGTTGATCACATTCTCATCAAAAGTAACCAACAGATCATCAGAGGTAGCAGTAGTAACACGATCATTCTTTCCATGATCCCTCATCTCTTGTTTATCACTACCACCTTTGTTCTCTTTCCTCCACTTGTAGCAATATTTCTTGATATGGCCCATCTTGCCACAATAATGGCACTCAACATTTTTAAATCTTGATCTTGACTTGCTTCGGCTTTTATCTCTACCCGTTTCATTTTTGCTCCTACTTCTCCCCCTATTTTCAGTAACTAGAACCTCAGACTGTGATGAAGAACCCTGAGACTTTCTTCTCACTTTTTCATTCAAAACACCATTCTTGGCAAGTTCCAAAGTTACTACACCATTAGGAGCAGAATTAATAAGTGAAACTCGAAATGTTTCCCAAGAGTCCGGTAGAGTAGCAAGCAACCAAAGCCCTACTACTTCATCCTCAAATTTGATGCCCATACCAATTAACTGATTCATAACTCCTTGAAACTCATTCAAGTGATCAGCCACTGTTGTTCCTTCTTTATACTTCAGTTCCATCATCTTTTTAAGCATGAACAACTTGTTATTGCCAGACTTTAAAGCATACAAGTTTTCAAGCTTGTTCCACAATGTGCGTGCATGTGTCTCTTGATCAATGTGATTGTAAACATTTTCCTCAACAAATTGGCGAATAAAAGCACACACCTGCTGATGCTCAAATTCCCATTCCTCATCACTTTTAGATTCGGGTTTTTGAATAGCAAAGACAGGAAGATGCAAAGACTTCACAAATAACAGGTCTTTCATTTTATTCTGCCACAATTGATAATTTGTGCCATTCAAAATAATCATTCTACTTGTGCCAGCCTCCATAATTACACAACAACACAATCAAAGCTCTGATACCAGTGTGATGGGCAGAAACCGAACTTACCAATAAATCGGGAAAGCACAACCGGTAGTTCTTTCTCTCCCAATTAACAGGATCTGCAAATATGGTACTAAATTGCACAAGATATATATGTATATATATTCCAGCAATACAAATTCAACCAAGGATAATCACCAACAACCAATCACACGTGACACACAATTTTTACGTGGAAAACCCCTTTAAATCAAAGGGTAAAAACCACGGGACTTACGAGTCCAGTCAAAATCTCCACTATAATGAGAGTGTGTTTACAATATCACAATAATTCAGCTAACACAATGAGTACACAACTCTAACTTAGCTATCAACAAGTGATATTAAAATCAAAGAGAGAAAGTTGAGAAATCACCCCAAAAACGTGACTACTATTCGGACACAAAACAGTACTTTATAGTGTTCAGATGGAAATTCTCACCGTACACAATCAGCATCTACGTATCCTATAGCCACTGCCAGAAAATCAAGAAGATCGGACCACGGATGAACCTCCGATCGAAGACTTGATCAAAACTGTGCAACTCACTCTTTTCTCTCTTTCTCTGCCGCCTCCCTTTTTTTTTGTTTTTCTTTTGCTACTGACTCTTTTCTCAGCCAAATACAAAAACCCCTTCAATTAAAAGGGCTAAGGGCAGAATGGGTATTTCCTCCACATAGGAGGGACCCATGCCCAACAAATTATCCCACATAGCTTGTTTATGTTAAGCCAAGGGGGCTTTCACCTTATAAGTAGAGAGGTTAGGCTTTGGTTGAACTCACCCACCACCCTTGTGAGAGATAGTCTATACTCTTGTATTAGGATTATCCGGTGGTGAGTCATAGTGTTTTAATTTGAGGGTTTGTAGCTTAATCCATTCAAAAGCTACTTGTAAGAGGGTTTGTAGTTTTATCCGTGCAAAAGCTACTTGTATGAGGGTTTGTAGTTTTATCCGTGCAAAAGCTACTTGTTGTAGTGATGTTATCCTTATGGGATCGTGGATGTAGGCCAAGAAGGGTCGAACCACGTAAATAATATATATATATATATATATATATATAATCTAGGCTATTCGAAATGGTTTTACAAAGTAACTGTTTTTCAATACTTTTCTTAAATTTATTATTATAATCTAAGCTACTCTAATAATTTACTCATTTTCTTAAAAAAAATGTTCGTTTTATAAAACACTTTTTATTTAGTAATAATATGAGAAAAATAAAAATTAGTTATAATTAATATAATAGTAATAATATAATTCACTCTTTTATAAAAATCATATTAAACTTAAGTTAGGTTTATAAACTTGAGTCATTTTTTTTGTTTGATTTTATATTTTTTATTTAATATACATCACATATTCTTCACTTATTTTATTATTTTTTATATTATTTATTGTAATTTTTTTAAAAATTAAAATGTTACTAAATAGGGGACACACCACAAAAAAGATTCTCACACGTTTATTAATTTTACCAATTTTGTTGGATTTGATAAGTAAAAAATTGTTTTGATGATTTTTTTTCTCTCCATTTTTCACACTTTTATTCAGATTTCGTTTTCATTTTAAGCTAGAATTAGGCCCCGTATTTGTTGGAGTGCTTTTAATTTCTTTTTATAAAATTTTTTAATTAATTAATAATAATAAAATTAAAATTTATTAAATAATAATTTTTATTTAAATTTTTTATTTTTAAATTATAATGATATTAATATAATGATATTTTATTAATTATGAAAATTAAATTTATAAGATTTATAAATTACATAATACAAATGCATTTTCAAATGTTATTTATATGTATTTTTTAAAAACTAACATTTGTTATCACATGCGTATACATGTGAATACTCATTAATTTATTTATTTTTAAAAAAAAATTTCTAAGACACTGTAATATCAAATTTGCTATAAAAAAGCTACTAAATCATTATTTATGGTGCAATTCGTGCACTCAACCACCAGACTTAATTGAATGAATTCTCTCCCTTTCTCAAGACTGCGCCAGTCTCACTTCAACACAAATAACCCATCCAATAACCAAAAACCAATAACCAAAGAAATACAATTATATCAACCAAAATCCAATAACCAAAGAAATGAAATCATATCATATAATTCTAAATTGCGATCGCGGATTTTATCGCCAAAACGATTGTGGTATTGTAGTTGCGGATGTCGCAAACCATTACGTAATATATCGCAATTATTGTGGACGTAAAATTATTTTAATTTTATTTAATTTTAATTTTTGTTATGTTACAAAATAAAATATGATATGAATATTTTAATTTTTGTTAGGCGACATTACGCTCGCATTTTAAAACTATAATCACATATAAACAGGTAGAGAAGATTAATTTACTACAATACTGTCAATTACATCTTAGTAGATTTAGGCTACTTACAGCCCAGAAAAGCCCTATTCATGATAAAGTTTATACTAATTAAAATTTACATTAACATGTGAAATTTATTTCATGTGCAAATTATATCAAATTATTTTTAATATTGTGGGTTAAAAGGGAAAAGAAGACTATATCAAATACTTTTAACAAATGAATTTATCGTAGAAACTAGAAAGTATTGCGAAAGAGTTTTGGAAGTGCTTCTGCAGTGCCTTTTTTTTATTCTTTCGGTGCTCCAACAAAGACAGAAAATATAGGTAAAGAAAAGAAAAAAGACTCAATTATACAAATGCTGAGAGAGCAAGGAAGAGAGAAATGACTTCAAAGTAAGGACATAAAACATCAAGTAGAAAGGTGATTGAGAAATTAAATACTGATCAAGAAGAGACTTGAGAATTCTTGGAATATTCATAAAACAAGTTGAAGGCCCTTACTCATAGGCTTAAACAAAAACCCATTAATGTGTTACGGATAAAATTGTTTTCAGCAAATATTGATCCCTTATAAGACATTTGATTCATAAAGCTCACATGAAATTTTTATTAAGAACCAAAGTCACCACAATTAGGATATGTGCAACATTAATCTTTTGTATTACTAAATTAACTCTCTCAAAATAGTTAAGTACAAATATCAATCCAACTAATAATGATTTAAATTTGTGCTCTTGAAATGTGCAAAAAATTTTAAAAAAAAAGCACAAATGCTTACAACTGCAGCAGAAAAAATTATTTAAAATCGAAATTAGTTCCTAATGTTCTCATACTTATGAATGTTGTTAAATTAAAACTTTCCCTTAAATAAATTTAGAAGATTACCGTAAGTTCAAATAGAATTAATACATTGATTGGCATTAACGGGCGTTTACGGGTACAACAGTTTATAAACAAGTAACTTGCCTAGCACATAGTTGACAATGTGTGTACATAGCTTATTTTTTAAAGAATTTACACCTTAAAAGGTAGTTACGTAACAACCACATCTTAAAGTAGAATATAAGTAATACATGATTCCCAGTTCGTTTTTCTTTTTTTTTTGCTCCAGCAAGGTCAATAATAGATAAAACTACAGAATTTTATTATTCATCAATTTCTGCATTAGACCTGTCAGTACTAGAGGTGTAATCGAGACACCTGTGCTCGCAAGCTACTCGAGTTTGACTCGAAAAAAACTCGAATTCGATTCGGTCATTATCGAGCCGAGCTCGAGCTCGAGCAGCTCGAGCTATCGAGCGAGCCGAGTTCGAGTATCTTAATACCCGATTCGAGCAGTTCGCGAGCCTAATCGAGCTTTTTTTATTTATAATATTTTTATTATTAATTTACTATTTTATCCTTAATATATATACATACTTAAAAACCCTTAATTCGAGCTCGAACTCGAGCTCAAGCTCGAGTATATAAACGAGCCTAATCGAGTCGAGCTCGAATAGTTCGATTTTATCTCGAGCCGAGCTCGAGCTTAAAAAATGATACTCGGTCGAGCTCGAACCGAGCTTCGAGCCTCGAGTTTCGAATCGATCTCGAGCTCGAGCTTCTCAGTATTCGAGCTCGGCTGGGCTCGATTACAGCCCTAGTCAGTACCTCTGCGAATGTTGATGACGCATTGTGAATGGCTGCAAGCATGCCAACCAATAATGAAATTAATAAATGTTTCATCTCAATTGATTCATATAACATTACTGTAAGTAATCATATAATAAAAATGACATTGTAATTAGTCATTCACCATAACTGGATGATGGCATTTTTTATATCCGTTGAAGTTACAGAAGAGCACGAGCTATCAAAAGCTCCGCCTCTGCATCATCATGCAAATGGACAAGTTTGCATGAATAAAGGAAAAATCATATCAGTTAATTTTCCACCATGAATATATATAAGAAAATGAAGGAAAAAAAACACATTGAAGCCCTTTAATGCTGGATTGCTGCATAGATAAGTTCGGTCATCTGAGGTTAAATCACATATCCTCTCGGCTTTGCCTGTCTCAGCACATATTTCAAAAACAAATAAGTAAAATCGCTTGAAAAGACATTATCAATATTAATAAAGCATAACTCAAGGTCTAATGTTTTATTTATAGATATAAATATTTTTTTAAGAGATCCTGACTCAGCTTGAGAACTAGGCTCTACACCCTTGATCGGGCTTAAAAATCCGTTTGAGCGCTAGAAGAACCATACCAGGCTCTCTGGGACTCCCGAGCTGAAGCCAGTTGGCCCAATACCGCCAATATTCCACTTTCATGATTGAAACATCATAGGGTTATACAAGATTATTCTTCATAAACAGAGTTAGTGCCAATTTATCAACTGTGAATTCTGATTATAATTTGTACATGTGGGCTGAAAGTTTCCAGATTTTAAATGAATGTATCAACTACAGTAGAAATGGAAATGCTATTCAAAAAGTAAGATGCATAGGATGTTTGGAACCAAATTTTCACACCATTGCATCTTAGTGAAACTATGCTTGAACAAACCAATTTACAGCATAGATTTATGGCCTACCTTTGTTTTTCTCTCCTCCCCTTGGAATAATAAATGCACATGTGGGTTTGGGTGGTACTTTCCTTCAATATCTTTAGCTTTATGCACAATAACTACAAGCAAACCTCCATCAGGTGTTCCTTTTGGAGTTTCTCGTATCATACTTGAATCGTCAATGGCATTTGGTATATCCTCCGCCTTGAAAGGTTTGTACAATACTTCCATGACAAGCTACCCACGTGAATTCTCATTTTGTGGAAACATTTTGGGTTCATATTGTCACCAGATCAAGAGTCAACTCCTTTGGCTAATCAGGTGTAAGATCTTTCAATGGAACAACATTCATACACATCTTATCATGTGTGCCAACCTGAATTAAAGTTAACATACAACTTGACAAATTGATGCACCCAAAAGAATGTATCTTATTTAATCCTTGCATTAAAAATATCAATTATAAGTATAGTAGTTAGCAAGCGTCAAATTCACAGGGATTGGGTTTTAGTTTAAGAATTATTAGTCTAAAACTTAATTTCAAAGAAAACAAAATAAAGAAGAGATTTTTAAAATCAGTTTAAACTAAAGACTTATAATCAAAGAAGAAAGCAAGTAAATAAAAAGTAATCAAATATGAGAAAAATATGGTTAAGGATTCATTCTCCACCACTAGACATCATTGAGAATCTATAATCAGATCTATCAACATCAATTAACTATCAAAATTATCAACCGTAAATAACAACAAGCTCTGTTACCCCAATCTTTCCTTAGTTCATCGTTAAATAGAACAAGCTCTCTATTTAATCTCTAACCACTAGACAACCTAGAATAAGCTCTCTAGATTTAATGTAATAGCAGCTTTATGATAATAAAAATAGGTTGATCTAGGCAACAAACACATAAGCTCGGATTGTTTAACCTATGTTATGTTCCACTTTGCAATTAGCGAAAACTTGACCATAATCATTAATCACAAATTGCCACTTATGAATAGGAAATCAGGACAATTACATGGATCAAGACTCCTAAATTAACAATAGATAATTATTAAGATCTATCTAATTAGCCACCTAAACACATCAAGACAACATCATGAACAATTTTTATGGAAGAACATAATCAACTTTGATAGAAAACCAATAGTAGATAGAATATGAAAATCAATTACAAAACATGTCTAAGGCTTTGAAATCACCCTTAACCAAAAAGACGTTTAGCCTAACATAAGCATAAATAATATATACATAAAACTAAAAAGAAAATAAAAGAATGGAGAAGAAGAAGAATAATGATCCTTAAGTCTCCTCCCAAAGATGTATAGTTTGTGGCTCAAAAGATAGTATTTATAGAGCTTTTTGACCTTGGAAACCCTTTCTTATTGATCAAGGAAGCTAGGAGGCAAAATAAGGCAAGTTTGGACTTTTTCTCGATTTTTCTCAATTTTGGAGGCAGTAAGGTCGGCGTCGCGGCGCCGAGTGGGCTGACTTGGTGACTTTGCTCACTGACGTCGGTTTCGCGACTGCTGCACTGTCTCTCACTTCGTCGGCTGATTTGGATGACCAACTGTTGTCCGATTTAGGCGTGTAAACTATCGTTGGAAAGGTATTCAAGTCAGCTTCAAAAGTCAAGAGGAAGTCTCTTCAAATAATGAATTTAACATAATGTTTTCCTTGCAACAAGCTTCGGAAGTCAAATCTGCCTTATCATCTAGCACTAAGAAATTAATCTTTTTGACTCTCAAATCTTCTTCCATCTTGTGATTATGATTTTATAAGCTCTTTACCATCATTATTGACATCTTTTGACTTCATTCTCCTTATTGTACCTAAAATTCCAAAACATAATATAAGTAAACAAGATAAAAATCGAAAACGTAACAAAAACTAAAGGTAGAGAGGACATTTTATGAGCTTATCACAAATACATATGGAACATATACATGCATGCATCATGAGTAATGCAAACCACACAGAAATATGTATAGTTTGACATGGAATGCTTTAGATCTTAAGAAAGTAAGTCTTCAACAAGGACAAATAAAACAGTAACGTGTCCCATTATTCACATCGCGAAAGGTTATGTTGGTCTCCTTAGGAGCAATCTCGGAACCTACTATTAATCTAGAAAACACATCAAAAGAATCATACCTGGTCCCAGTCATAGGCAGTTATCTCCAAAGCTTGAGCGTTTGGACCTTTAACAACAAAACTAAATTCCTCATTCCATTCGGGGTTCAAGTTGCTGTTTTCACTGTAGTTTTCTTAGTAATGAGTTTTTCCACTGTTAATTTTAGTTTCACGTAAGGATTTGATCTGCTCAGGAGATCTTTCTTTTTAAGCTTCATTGGGCTCAGAACCTTCACATCGAGAATTCATACAGCTTTCTTCATGGTTCTACCATCTTGAGGCAATTTTAGCATGTAAGAGATAAAATCTCATCTGTAACTTGAAAAGCCAACAGAAAGCTGGAATAGCACACTTACTGTGTAGGATCCATATTTGCACGTCTAAGTCTTTAGGCCACAGGTACGTTCCCAACATATGCTAATAATAAAATTAAATTAAAACCGGAAAGTAGGTTTCTAGTTTTTACGGTTAATATAATGCGTTTACCATATTTCAATTTCAACTTTCAACACTTAAAATCCAGTGATTTAAAGGTTGGAGGTATCCCAAATATATATATATATATATATATATATATATATATATATAAAAGAAATGTTAATCAGTATTTAGTAGTATTGATTAAGGTGATAATATTAGATCCGACAATTCGTCTATTTTTTCGTATCATAATCGTGTTTAAAGTATTTTATTTATATAAATTTTAATGTGTTAATAATTTGTGTTATATAGATTTTGACATCTTCGTGTCGTGTTCAAGTTTTTTTTTTTTTTCGTATCGTGTTTTAATTTTTTTTTCGTGTCGTGTATAATATTATCAGGTCTAGATGATATAACCTTAACCATTATTAGTAGACACCGATTAATATTTTTCTTCTTTTTTTTTTTTTTTTTACAAAAATCATCTTAATCAATATTAATAGACACCAATTAAAAATTTTCAATTATTAAACATAAATGAGAATGCTCTGGCGCAATAAGAGGCACTCCGGGATCAAGGATTCCTTACCACAATGCAGAATATTGTTGGGTTTTCAATTGACCGGATAGAGAAGCTCGATGAAATGAGCGGTTTAAGTCCCAGACTCCCAACTAGCAAATATGGCCTTTTAGATGGAAGCCGAACCACCCAATTTAATGGTAAATGGCCCAATATGTGCTGTGATCCAAACCCCACCATTGCCAATTCCCACACTCTGGTTCACATTGACAAAACCATATCTAATGTTCCATCCAAAACTGCAGTGTATAACTTGTCCCAGTTCCAATATAAACCAGAAATTGCCCAATTCATGTTTTGGGTGGGAACAGGATAGTGTGATTAATGCTGTGAAAATAAATATAAACCATGTCTTCATTTTCTTATATCAGCATCTTGTTATTTGTGTAGACATATCAATATCAGATTAATCGATCGATTTAGCTAAACATTCTACTTAACTCGAATGAATCGAAAAGAATGTGTGTCAACATGCTCATTTGCCTATAAAAATTTATGCATCTATTTAGAACACTTGACATTAATCTCAGCCAGGAAACCTATGGAAAGGAAACAATTGACAAGAACTAAGATTCATGATTACAAACATGAAGTAAGGGATTGACTGATGTAAGTGTTACAAATATATGAATTCATATATGACCTAATTAAGACGTGCCTAGAGCCATGTAAAATATAGATGGTTCAAGTGATCTACTGATAAATCACTTCCTTGAAATCAAACATTCGTATCTGGGTACATATCCTCTGTGATGAATGTGCACCAAATCAAGTTTTCTGTATTTTATTTATCTGTGTGCACCTTTGAAAATTTTCATAGTTATTTGAACGTGCAGGCTGAGCAGATTGAGTCATACAAAAATATTTTCTGATTTTGGTGATGACGATAGAGATGATAGTAATGCAGAGATTTTGGCCAACAGAGCAAAGGTTCCAAAAAAAGTTAAAATAAAAAGCATCTTCACTACGATCAGTGAACACCTGATCCTTTGTTTTGTATATTAATGATTAGATCCAGTGCAAATGGAGTAGTCTTGATGTGATCCCATATTTCCATATTGTTCTACAATGTTGGGTTGTTGACTCATTCAAATGGTGTTGAAACTTCGAAGAGATGCTATTTCTCATGGTTTCATCGTCAGCAGTTTTACTTTTGAGTGTGTTGAGAATACGAGGGGAAAATCGCAGGAGGGGTTGGTGTTTAATTGAGAGTGGAGGATTGATCCTTATCTTTGTGTTTCCTTGAGGTTAATTTTAAGCTGATACAATCAAAACTTCTGCTTTAGGTCCAAGAAAACGCTGAGAGCAGATAAGAGCTTGCTTGAAGACTTATTTGACCAGTTACAAGATGAACCACTAGACTTGCTTGATCGGCATAAAACAAGATCAGCACTTTGATCATCTTCACATCTCATGTGGAAGCAAGTTTCTGATGATGAGCCAGTGTTTGACCCTGATGGGCGCTTGATAATTCACAGGGGAAGGAAGCCACCTCTGACCCTGATTCAGATGCGAGGAAGGAAGTGAAGCACAAAGTCATTTTTCTGTTGCCTCTTCAAGGAACCAGAAGCGAAGGAAAACATCAGAGTCTGGATGAGCATTATATTATTCATCAATTTTTTGAACAATCAAAGGTAGGTAGGTAGGTAGGTATTAGGTAGAACTAAGGTTGGTCATTGGTGTTTGTTCTAAATTAGAAAGGATCCATCCAGTCACCCCCGAGACATTGATCATCTCTTATATTTGTCTGGCTTCAAACATAACGCAAGAGTCACATGACAAAGAACTTGAACTTTGTCGGGTTTGCCCAACGACTCTCGTTGTGTTTCAAGAGCAAAGGCATTTATTAATTACCCATTTTGCATTGAACTTCCTTTATTATTATTATGTGCTTTAATTTTATTAGTTTTTCCGTGTCAATTTCATATTTATTGATTAACCTGACACATAAACAGATCTATCCCAAAAGATAAAAGAGTTGTTTCCGTAGCACATCTTTGATAGGGAGGATGGAAATGAAAAAATATATAAAAAAATTTAATTTAATAATTAAAATCGTTTCTATTATCTAAAGCCTAAACATGTTATAAAAGGGTAATTGAAATTAAATACAAATGAGATATCTTCTTCTTGTGGAAAATGTCATGAATAAAGAGACAAGTAACTTCTATTTTTTTTCCAGAGTCATGTGAACGGAAAATGAATTTTTTTTTTTTTTTGTTCTTGAAGGAGCAGGTTATGGGAAACAAAAGGGAAGAAAACAAGCTTGCATGAACATAAAAAGTCATTAACCACCAATCTACAAGTGTAGCCTGGGCTGGCATCTACCAGCTCAAAATTCATTACAAATTGACCATCAAAAGCAACTGGATCAGCCATTTTTCTTGTAGACGATAACAAAAATTACGAGACCAGAACTACTACATCTACTGGTGGTTCAATGGGGCCATGTCAACTAAAATACTAAAAGCTCCATTGTAGTGTAGCTAAATATTAAGAGAAAAATGAAATCTTCAAAAACAACAGCGGCATGGACAATGGTGACAACGTCCTCCTTCCTCCTTAAATAGAGCCATACAGTCAGGACTCACGACTTTTCTAAAGCTCCGCTATCAGGCCACCCATACATTGTATAATAACCCTTTCAAGTAATGTTTGTCTACAGAAGATATTTCCCGGGTACCCTGCATAGTAGCTAAAATATACTTATATTGCCGATGGAAATTATATAGATCAGCAGGTGTTACTGATATGATATACTACGTTTGTATTCTAAAATGTACTTTAAATGAGTTTACATACCTTCAGCCAGATCTGAGAAAACACTGGAATTAAGAGCAATGATTGAACTATTTTACTTGTATGGCGCGAAAATGATGGAGGAGTTGTGGCCGCCAAACCCAAAAGAATTAGACAATGCTGCCTTAACATTCAATCTTTCTTTCTTTGGCCCCACAAGCACATTTGTGTCCTGAATTAGATGTGTTGGCAACATAAGATAGTCTCATTGGCAAATCAAGGGAAAAAAACAAAAGATGGAGTTCTATTTATAAAGATCAACAAGTGAAGGATTATAGAGAATGTATTAACAATTACTTACAAAAGTATTAACATGTCAAGAAGCAAAAGCTGGTGCAAAGCATAACTTTTAAAGAAAAGCAACAATGAAAAGAAAAGAAAAAAGAGAGAAGCGGCAACAGCAACATACCACTCCTTCATCTGGGTTTTCCAGGTTGATATTTGGATGAACCCAACCAGTCCGTATTGCCTACAATAAATAGACATTACCATGTCAATACTCAGGTCCCAGAAAAAGAAAAGAAAAAAGGAAACAGAAAGTATACCTTAGCATGGTGTACAGAAAGTATTTTATCTATGAGAACTAAAGTAAAGACATGCCTATAGACCATACCTTAGCATACCAAGATAAGTCACTAGCTGCTCATAATGTACTCTTACATAGGCAAGTATTTTATCTGTACTTAATACCATATAGCCACAAAACAGAAAAAGAGAGGAAATAGGGAGAGCAATCATAGTCTTCTTGTAGAACAGAACCCAAACAACAAAAATTCAGCACAAGAAATTACATCCATGAAGTTTGTTTTCTAAATTCAACATAAAAGCATAATCAAAGCTCTAAATTGCATACCTGTACTGTTGCAACAGCTTCCACAGCACCGGCAGCTCCCAGTAGGTGACCAATCATTGACTTTGTAGAGTTCACCCTTAACTGCAAATAATGGAGAGATCTTATCACTAATCACAATGCAGATATATGAAAAGCAGATTATGCATATAGATCTAAGTATCAGAGAAAAATATGCAAAATTACCTCAGGATTCTTGCCAAAGCAATGTAGGAGAGCCTGGTATTCTTTAATGTCTCCAGCTGGTGTAGATGTAGCATGAGCATTAATGTAATTTACATCTTCTCTAGATACTCCAGATTGAGCCAAGGCCTTTTCTATGCAGAGAATGGCACCAACTCCTATTTTTAGATTTCACAAGATGGATGTTAGTTTAATCTTTCATACAGTAGCATGTGCTGCTTCAGAAGAAACATGTAAAATATCACTAATTCCATATTTGTGGGACCTCCTCATGGCTGGGAATATTCAAAGGAAGAGGCATAGGTTGTAATCTCAAGATATTTATTCTGCTTAACAAGTACAAGTGAGAATGAAAAGAATTTAGAACCCTGATAGCATCTCTACCTAACATCAAGACATGTACTCTATACTGCCTTAAGAAAAGGCCTTTTACAAATGAAATCATTATCTGACAGAAAAAGCACTGAACTATGAGCAGCCAATTAAGAGGAAAAAATTAAGTTTCAAGGTCCATATTTAGCACTAAAGTAAAGACATGCCTATGTGTGTAATTATGTAGATTACAAGTTGTGGCCATGTCTCTGTGGTACTGCCACCACAAATAGCTAAAGCAATTATGTAAATATGAGTGTTAATCTTGAAATGAATTTGAGAACAAAAGAGCAAGAAGTTGACCTAAGGTTCCTCTTAACTCTATAGTCTATTATACAGAATTATTCTCATAAAAATGCTCTACAAGACTTACTCTCACCAAAACAAAAGCTCTGCAATGAAATACTGGATAGAAATAAATTTTGGATTAAAGAAGAAAGAATTGTAGTAGTAAAGACATGGCTCATTACTATCAGGGCGTGGTTCAGTCATGTGATAAGCATCACAAGTGAAGCTTCCACCCAAAAATTCTGCATAGATGGTCGCACCTCTCCTCTGCAAAATCAAAAACCTAAACTCAATAATTTTCCCTTAGAAGGAAACTAATCTACATACTCAGCAACTTCACCATAAACCACTAAGTGCAAACCTATGGCTCAGAACACGGCTTTGTAGGGTTATAGAAAGTGTACCTTAGCATGCTCCAATTCTTCTAAAAGCAGAACCCCAGCACCTTCCCCCATGACAAATCCATCACGATTCTGTGCAAAAGTTAGAACCATTATCCAGGTAAATAACACTCATGAAGCAGACCGAGAAAAATTATGTGCATTTAAACTGCCTTGGATTAGAAAATACTTGATAAATATATAGAGTAACTTTGTCAAAAGTACCATGAGCAGATGCATAACTAACTCATTGTGAGTTGTGATCTAAAGAGTTACAAGACATGAGAACAACAGAGGCAGGTCCTGTTTTCAACAAAATAACCAGGTTGCTTACTGATTGGAATGATAAAAATAGTTACCATTACTTTCCACCAAGTTACTTCAATAACTCATTCTCAGTTTTACTGCTTTTGTTCTAGAACTTGAAGATAAAAAACCCAACAGCAAAGGAAAAATGAAACTCTGGAAACTCAAGTGTTATTGAAACATTACGACATCCCAAGGGCGTGAAGCTTTGGTAGGATCATTGTTCCTCTGAGAGAGTGCTCTGCATGCCACGAATCCTCCCAACCCTGAATAAAAAATCACAAAATAGAGTATATCCTGCTGTACCAAGTGGAAAGATTATAAAATGATGTCAAATACGAAAATGAGAAAGAGATACCGATGGGTATAATTACTGCATCAGAGCCACCACAAAGCATCACATCCTGCGATTTTGTTTCAAATACCTCAGATAGAGTGCAATAAAAATAAACCACAATATATTGGATTTTCTCTTTCCTCAACTTACAGCTTCGCCTCTAATGATGTGGTTTGCTGCATTTAATATGCAAAAGTTGCTTGTAGCACATGCAGTGGAGATTGAATAGTTAGGACCCATCCATCCCTGAAGAAATCATCAGTTTAAAACTCGAAATCCAAATTTCAACATCCATCAAGATCTATCTTAACATTGCAGAATCTAAATTTAAGCTAACCAAATCCATTGCAAGCATCGCAGAACCCATATTTGTAGTAGCAAATGGTACACAAAAAGGATTCATCTTCTTGTATGAGATCCTCAAAGCTTCAATTGCATCATTGAAAACCTGTTCATTCCAAAACCACCAAAATGAATCAATGGATAGACAAAGGGAAACTACATTGTAAAAACAGTTTGTTTCTTAAGGTTGTGTGGCCCTCATGCAGGGTGCTATATACACTATACCACTTATGATTTTCTAGCAAAAGATTTTACATTATTAAGGCTGGCTTTAAATGCTAAGCTAGTATTACAAAACTGTACCACTCTCATTTTAAAGTATGCAGGTAATTGCTGTCAGCATGTTCTGTTGTACTAAAACCATGAAGCCCAGCTGCTGGTGTTCATGTTCTACTTGCATCAAGTTTAATATTAACAAATAGAAGGGTTTGTCAGCTCTTTTCTTCTGTCCAAGCATCCATCACTTTTATAAAATAAAGGCATATAAACTATAGACTGCAGAATTTACCTTCATGCCACCCATTGCTGAACCAATCAAAACTCCACATTTTGCTTTATCTAATTCATCCATTACATCTTCAGATACTCCACCATCTTCCAAGGCTTTCTTTCCAGCAATAAGCATATAAAGCATGAATTTGTCCATCCTCTTGGAAAGTTTTGGTGCAACCCAACCATCGGCTGAAAAAGATTTTATCTCTCCAGCAATTCTCTGGAGAGAAAACGGGAGCACTAAGAACAAGCGCTAGTGCAAACAAAAGCAGATGAGAGATATTAAACACAACTTACAGTTGGAAACTGGGCACAGTCAAAAGCCTCAATTTCACTTATACCACTAGCACCCTCAAGCAAATTGTTGTAGAAGACATTGAGGTCATGTCCAAGTGGAGTTACCACTCCCATCCCTGTCACAACAACTCGTCTTTGGTTTGTAGGAGGTTTCTTCTTTGTTGTGACTTCTCTTGTGGGTTGCACAGCTATAGCCATGGCTTCTCCTAGGTTTTTAAATAAATTAACCCACAGATTGCATGTAATTTAACTGGTAAGTTTTATGAAATTCTGTGCATGAAGAAATTTATTTTCTCTATTACCACCATTTAGCAGATAATGTACACACATAAACAAACAAACAATCACATATACACAGAAAAGCCCCAGAAATTTAGTATGCCCAAACAAATATGTTCCTATTTTATATCGAAGGTGGCAGCAAACCCATGAAAGACTGTTATAGGATGCTCATCAAGACAAGACAATAAATACTACCAGCCTACACCAACTTGCCAGAGATAAAATAAAAACTGAAGGCAGGGGTAGAGAGAGAGGAAAATCTGTGATATTTATAATTTAATGATTATTATATAATCTGCAGAGGCAGAACCAAAATTGGCACATATATCATCTGTTTTTATTAAAATTATATGATCTGAGAAAAAATTATGTGCCATCATCATAAAACTAATAGCAACTTAAATTCAACTACATTTCTAACTCTTAACCAATTAGTATATTTCAATTGAATCATAATTAAGTTTTTCTTCTTTTTTTTTTGTTTTATAACAAAAAATCCTTGGTGTATCTCACCTTATTATGTTTAAGGTCCCAAATTATAAAAAATAATAATAATAATCTTACTATATCTCTATATTCAAATTGTTTTTTCCATTTTCATTTCCAAAATTGCTTTGAATCAAAGCAGTTAAAGAAAGGAAAAATATAAAAAAAAAACACACATAAAAATATACTTCTCTAAAAAGGGTAAAATTCATGCGTAATGAAGACTAAACCTTTGTCAGATATTAAACAAATAAAAACAGCTAAAAAAGAAAAGAAAAGAACCCAGATTTGAAAAGGCAGCAAAAACCAACATTCACTTTTCAATTGAATAAAAGAAGCTAAAAGTTACCAGAATGGACAGCTCCTCGATTGAGTCTTCGGTGCTTGCGATTATTATTGAAGGAAACATTCTTGGATCCAAAGAAAGAAGAAAGGCTTCCATTTTGACCAAAAAGGCTACCATTTTTGGAGGAATAGTAGTCATTACAGGGCTCAAAAGCTAAGCAGGAAGTCATCAAGCCTTGAATGCTGGATCCACAAAACGACGAAATCAAGCCCCCGTCTTGGTTGCTGGTTGAGCCGCCGCAGCATTGAGAAAGAAGAGCTTTCCTTCTATTACGAGCCCAACGGCCGAGTCTCTTAGAAGAAGCAGAAGAAGAGGCCGATGAATGGAGCATTGAAGACACTGGCTGGTCTTTCCCGCACGTGACCGACATGCAAGCAGCCACCAGCCACGTGCATAGCGGATTTGCCAGTGATGAAGATGCCATCCCAAAAACACCCAAAACCAAATAAAACTGAAAATATAAAAGACTAGAACGATTTGGGTTATTGGGTTTGGATTAAGATGGAGTTTTTATGTTTGGTTAATCAAAATCTAGCCGTCCATCAATCAAAAAAAGGAAAAAAAAAAAAAAGAAAAAAAAAGGTGAGAAAAAATAGAAAGTGAAGAAGACGAAGAAGAAATGGTAAAGTTGCATTCGATATTTGGAAAAGAGATTTGTAACTGGGCAATTTCAGAAATGAATCTCCTTTTAGAGTAAAAGACTGCCAAAGTACTCTTCTTTTTTCTCTCTCTTTTATTTATTTATATTTTATATTTATTTTTCTCTTGAGTGAGCGAGTTTGAGTTTCGATTCGAATGAGAAAAACAAAAAACAAACAAAAAATAGCGAAAAATAGAGCAGCGAAAAAACAAAGATTTATGACCAGAAAAATTATTTTTAATTTATCAGCAATAAGTAAAATAATAAGAATATTATAAATGTTTTTTTGGTTTGGATTTGTTCAGGAAATGACTCTTTTGTCCATCAGATTCACGAGTTAAAAGACAATTGGTTTCTTTGTTTGGGGGTCAGTATTTAAAATATCAATTTTAGCCTTTCATTTTCATTTTATAGTTTTTATATAATTCTGTTTACTGCTTCAGTAAAACCTATTTTACTTTTTCTTTTTATTTTCTTTTGATGGAACAAATGAGAGAATATTTTATTAGCACAAAAGAATATTCATTTTTTCATTAACCCATATGAGTAGTAAATAAACCTCGAAAATATCGAACCCAAAAAAGGATAATTTTCCTCTAATTTTGGCCATTTATAAGAAAAAACAAAATTCAAATCAATTTAAGTTTATATTGTAGTAAAGTAACAATAACTATAAAAAAAAATGGTTTGTACCAAAGGATAATTAATGAGCAAAGGATCTCAATTACTAGATCTTTATATGATTTTTATATATCATATCAAGAATTGATGATTCAAGACTTATAACTTTCAAACTTTAATCAAGATTAATCATAGCTCAGCATGATCTTAGTATATGATAGTAATAAATAATGTTAATTATTGCCAAATGCTCAAGATTTTTTTGGGTGGTTGATGATAATTAATTCTTGGCAAATCCTACTTGCTTATTGACTTTGTGCAATCTAACTCATATTGGCATTTTTTTTAATTATTATTATTATATTTCTAAAAAGAGGTTATCACATATATATAATTAAACACCCTTTTGATGAAAGCACCCCAAAAAAGTTGTATAGGTCCAGCTAGTTGCTAGTGGCAACAAACAGGTCCTTAGAATAGAAATATACTAGTCTCGTAGATTAGATCCAAGTTCTATGTTCATCTTTTTAAGGGTTCAAAACTCACCGTTTATTGCATCCAAATATGCCTTAAAAAATTAAAACAAAAAACCTTTAAAAATATCATGGGATACTCCTGCCCCTACCCTAAACATTGGTTTCATGAAAATTAAAATAAACAAAATAATTAATATACTGATCTCTGTTCTGACAGATCACTTAACAGATTCGTGCAAGTATGACAAATCTATTTAGTTATACTATTGATTTCTCCAATATGTTTGGCAGCTGAGAATATGAATGAGAAAATGGATACATTGGACCAATCATATATATATATTTTCTACTGTTTCATTGACTGGCGAAGTAGATTAGAAGAGAGTAATCGGTTGATGCTTGGCTTGCGGGCTGCTGACCAAACTTATTAAAGAACTCAACTACTTACTTAAGGGCAGAGGATTCAGTCTAGAAGTCAGATATTGGTGACCCAAACTACATTTTCTCGACCGAATTCTATAATTTTATACTTTTAGTACGAACAACAACACTTGTTTATTCTAACTTCTCGTACTAGAGATATGTCATTGAAAAGGACAATTTAAAATGACATGCAACTACCCAACGTTGGATTCAAGTTCATCCTTTCCATACTAAGGATTGAGAGATTTCTTATCAGAGTAGCAATCTTGTCTCCACCAAATATTTCATACTTTTTATTGTCAGAGATTCTCTTTTTTTTTTTTTTGGATGATTTTGATTGATAATGTAAGAGAATTTACAATAATACTGATAATGATAGAAAGATTTAGAAAAACTCAGCCTATATTGCTCAGCATTTCTTCCAATGCTTTTAATTGCTTTTTTTTTTGTGAAACTGAACTCATTCCTTTCATTAAAATAGTGATCAAAATGACCACTATTTTCCACCCTACAAAGAAAAAAATAACCAACACTAATTAAAAGATAATACTATTTACTTGTAGCATTTTTACTGTCATTTAAGTAACTTATACCAATTAAATTTTCTATTATTTAACATAATGAAACAGAGTTAAGTATAGATCATCAATAACTCCAAGAAAATGGGAAACACCATTGGTTATGATATCAAAGAAGATTACTAAACAATAATCATGATAATTAAGACAACAGTATAATACAAACTCCAAGAACTAGAAAGCGAGCAAATGAATTTACAAAGAAATGAAGTATATACTGACCGAAATACATGGAGAAGATTTATTGTTTCTTTTCCTAATTGTGGCTGCCAAAGACAACCATATAGCAGCGGTAGGGTTGTAGCCTCAGGAACGGTTACAAAAAAGTGTAAATAAATCTCACTCAAAACTCGACGCTAGAAAATATTTGTAGGGATGTACGCAGTGCTTTGAAATGGAATCTCAGAACAAAGATACATATATGTTCTAGACTCCTGACAGCTACAGTAAGACACCTTGAAAATGCTGCTTATTTGCTCTGCAGTCTGCACACTGCACTGCAATTTTGATCAACATCAAATTCAGGACATATTGTGTGAAGCAGACCAGATATGATAGATAATCAATAGATAATGAATACATACTCCATGTTTTCAAATTTTTGAGTTTGAATGTGAATCTCTTAGAGCTAAAGTAAGTTGCTAAGCTTATCTGATATTCAAGAAAGCTTGTTTGTTCTCATAATTGCTGATACATTTATTTTCGGTGAATTAATAACCAACTGAGCTTTGACTTACAGATGCTTTGCTTCAAAAGCAGGAAGAGAGAGAGAGAGCAGAAGGAGAAGAGGAGGAGGTGCTTGCAGGCTGTCAAGCATCATATGCAAGGATGGTCATCACATAAACAACCATTCAGATTTCATAACCACCTCAACTGCTATAACACTTAAAGGCTGTAATCCCCACAATAATTGATTGTAAAATGCACCAAACACAACTCAATTTTGTCAATGTGTTACAAGCTTTAATCAAGTAACTTTCCTTGAAGATGTATGGTTTGCTTCCAAGTAATGGTACATACACCATAATTTAGGGGGTAGTGCTAACTAGGGATGTAAATGAGACATTTGTGCTCGCAAATTATTCGAGTTCGACTCGAAAAAAACTCGAATTCGATTCGGTTATTATCGAACCGAGCTCGAGCTCGAGCAGCTCGAGCTATCGAGCGAGCCAAGTTCGAGCATCTCAACTCGATTCGAGCGGCTCGCGAGCCTAATCGAGCCTTTTATTTATAATATATATTTTAATATTAATTTACTATTTTACCCTTAATATATATAATATCCTTAAAACCCTAAAACCTTTTTTTTTTTTTTCCACTCATCATCTCAGCCGCACGACCGCGCCTCACCCTCACAAACAGAGTCTCACCTTCTTCCCTCACAAAATTCTTCTTCTCTCATCTTCAAATCTTTTTGTGTAAAACCTATTTTTTTTCCACTCATACTCTCAGCCGCTCCTAACCCTCACAAACAGACTCTCACCTTCTTCACTCTCATCTTCGGATCTTGTGTTTGTGATTGCTCTTCCGAGACAAACTTTCTTTTATCACCAGGTTAGTTAATCAAATTTTTACCTTTTATTCTTCGTATTTTTGAACTGATCAGTAGTTTATATATATAATTAGCTGTTCATCTACATATACAGTTTTTGGCAAATTGTTGTGTCTAAGTAAAATAAGCTAATAAAAAAAAAGTAAATATGAATGGGAAATTTTGATGAATTTACTCAAATTTCCTAGTTTTGTTGGGGCAAAGGCAGAGAGGAGATGAGTATCTGTGTCTGCTTCGTTTCAAAGTTGCCATTTTTTACTTCTACTGAATCTCTATCCACTCTCAAAACATACCCTTCACTTTCATTAAAGCCACCACTTTTCTCCTCTATAATCCAGCCTCCTCCTCGTCATAGATTTCAACGCCTAATCAGAGCTACAGCAGCCATGGAAACAGATCAAAGTGTAGGCACAAGCACTACCTGCAACACCTCAAACCCACCCATGAAACTCCTTTTTGTGGAGATGGGTGATGGTTATGATCAACATGGGTTCGTTTTCTTCGCTCTTCTGGGTTCTCTTTAATATATATAAAAAAAAAAGAACCCCTTTTTTGCTTGTTTGGTTTAATCCAATAAAAACATATTTGTTTCTGTTGGTTTTCTGAATATTGTATGGAAGCAGGCAAGATATTACATCAACAGCAATCAGGGCATGCAGGGATGCTATTTCTTCTAATTCGATTCCTGCATTTAGGAGAGGTATGTGTTTGCTGTATATGCATTTGTTATTCATCTTTTTTGCAGTAAGATTAGAAAGATTTTGGATTTTATGTTGTTTCTCTTTAGTGTTCTTTAAACTCATGAGGCCAACAATGGCCAAAAATATGTACTTCTTAAATTCAGCTTATTGATAGAGATTTTCTCCATGTTTATAACTTCTGATATAAATAGTTCTGGGCATCGTTCTGATTTAAAAACTCTCTTATGAATGTTGCTTCATTATATATAATAAGATAAAATTCGTGCAGGATCCATACCTGGGGTCACATTTGATGAAATTAAACTACTGATCAAGTTAGGGTTTTTCAGTTTTCACTCCTTATATACTAGTTTATATATATATTTAGTAATTAATAATGTTACCGAAAGTTCCATGATTACATTTTTTCAGTTTTTCCTAGCTACAGTCAAAAGCCAAGCAAACTTTATTATCCCATCCCCACTTGTGAAGCCATCAATGTCTAATAGTACGTGAGTTATTCTTTTTTCTTCATGTTGTGTGATTACTTTATTAATTACTTTGTTGTTAATCATTGTATGCTTGCTTCACAAATCACAATATTGGTAATGACAGTTATCAAAGCAAGGCCAAGTTCCCCCTTGAAACCTGTTGCTGGACTGGAATTAATAGGAATACATGGTGATGTTTATTTGTCTTAGTTTAGTGAACTTTATTGAGAGTGGTTAATTACACTCTGAAAAGTGAAAATGGAATTACTAATCAGAAAGTACAGATAAATTTGGGTGGGAAAAGATTGTTGTCTGTCGCCCATTCCATATCCTCTATAGAAGAAACGAGGAAGTTAAATGTGTTTTGTTAAGTTGTAACTTCAATTACACTCAGTTGATAGATGTTGTGTCTTTTAGGTGTTTTTTTATATTTAGAGCATGTCATTACATTACATCATTATGGAAAATAAGGTTGCATTTAGTGTATCCATTTTCTGGGCTTCACCTGCTACTAAAAGATGCCTTCATTTTTTTGTATATTTACTATCATTGGTGAACTTTACAGAATATAGGCGCTAAGAGATGCCATTTTCTAATGTATATTGTTGATTTGATCAAGTTGAACATGAAGAGGATGATGAAAGGCAGAAAGCAAGCTTTTGAGTATGGGTTGGCTTTGTATTGCTGAGGAGAATCATATGATGTTGTGTTAGGTTATGGATTTAACTTTTTTCAATTATGTTAATTGGAACAAGGATTTTATTTTTAAGTTTAATAATTTGAATTGATATAATAATGTTGTTATTTTCATTTAAATTTTAACGTTTTTGGTTGTTGTGTAAGGTTTTTTATCATTATATTCATTATTTAAATGCAAAAAAATTGTATATGAAACGAGCTTGAGCTCGAACTCGAGCTCGAGTATGTAAATTGAGTAACGAGCTTAATCGAGCCGAGCTCGAATAGTTCGATTTTATCTCGAGACGAGCTCGAGTTTAGAAAATAGTATTCGGTC
Organism: Fremontodendron californicum; assembly: GCA_030761205.1. Lineage (NCBI taxonomy): Eukaryota > Viridiplantae > Streptophyta > Magnoliopsida > Malvales > Malvaceae > Fremontodendron > Fremontodendron californicum. The sequence goes on from JAULJL010000003.1 coordinate 3,919,225, forward strand.
GAGCTCGAGCCGAGTTTCGAGCAGCGAGTTTCGAGTCGAGCTCGAGCTTCCCACTATTCGGGCTCGGCTCGGCTCGATTACAGCCCTAGTGCTAACAGTGATTGCATCCCATTTACATGTCAAAGTAACTTATAGAACTTGAATATGGGTGATGGGTCTAACGTCTGAACCCAACTGAAAGAAATGGGGGTGTTGGGACTTGGGGGGAGGGGAGTCAACATATTAGCTAGTTATCTATTGCCACAGAGCAATTCACAAGCAGGGTTACTACTGGTCAACAAAGGCAAAAACACTTGGTTTGTTCATGCCCTTTCTCATTTACTGCCCGAATTGTCATTCATAAAGCATCAGTGACAAGGTTGTCAGCCAATAATGACAACATGGGCAAGTGCGGGTGTATGTGCGTGTGTGGATAAGTAGAACACAGCAATAAGAAGATCAAAGACACTGCCAAAAGAAAGAAATAGAATTGCTGATAGCTTAGTATGAATCACTGATTGAAAATGCTCTTTTTCACGCTAAATTCTCCCTTCTTTTGAATGTCTGAAATCAGTGACAAGAACTCCTTTGATCAAAATATCCAAGGTCAATAAGCTAAGCAGAGGAAGTTGGGAGACAGCTAGGATTCAAGAGTACTATAAGAGACTAGCTAATTTTGACACAATGTACATGTTCAATAACAATTTAGCAGTATGAGAAATGTACAACAAAGCAAACATCAGAAGCAAGAAGTTAGCATTTCATTATGCGTTTTGATATACTGACCTCAATCAGCAGTTTCTGATGTTTGACTATGTTGTTCCTCAATCAAAGTTTGAACTCTCTGCAGTCAAAATCAAATCAAAGTCTTAAAAGCGGAAGAGTAAACACTGTGAAGGACACCAAAGATGTAATCCTTGCTTTACCTTCACAGAACTCCCAACCTCCTCTAGTTTTTGTAATAATGCAAGATCCCCTGAAGGAGGAACAGCATCATGCTTAAGATACCTTGGTGGAGAAAGCTGCAATAAAAAAAGAAAAAAAAAAAGGACCATTAAACTCAAAAGACAAATTTTTTGTTGAACATTAAATTAAGATGGATCATGGATGGCTGATTCTTTAAAATAAACATTGTCTCAATGGATAGTCTAGGCTTATAGCTAAAAAGCCTTATCATACTTAATCCCAACTAATTAGATTGACAGGCAAGCCCAAGCAGTTGGTGAGTGAATCCTTAAATTTGGAGTATCTTCAATGGCAGAAACTTGTTGGGAGAAAACTTTGGTGATTTGGTCCTCATATTTGAAAGGCGTGTGAAAACAGCCTTAACATGTGCATGGAAAGGCAAATAAATCAGTAACTACAAATATGATTTTAATAATTAAGAATACACCTTCCAAAAACCACTTGGGTTAGCAATGCCTTGGATTTGTACATCATCACCTCGCTGGCCTCCTTACACCAACGTTCTCAATTCTAAGTGAGTAAGTAAACACCAAAAAGAGACTGCAGATATCCTAAAGGACAATATTAAATAAAGATAAACCCATTGTCAAAAACAATTAAAGTACATAAATTGTTTTCACCTTGTTCAATTACAACATCTGCAACCGAAGGTAATAGAACATGCTTCTCTTTTTTTAAAACCCCAAAACATGAACTGGCACTGACCTTGTAACCTGAATTGCCAAAGGAAAATGTTAGCAACTAGCAAGTGCCTATTTTGTTGAAGGTATTTACTTTTTTCATTGCATTTACTCCCTTTCCGTGAATATTATTTCTAAAATAGCAAATTAACCAATGTTTGTAATCATAAGCATGCCTTAACAAGCAAAAGAATTTAAAAAAAAAAAAAGAAAAGAAAAGGGTGAACATTTACTTTGTAAATGATGGAGTTTCGAGTGAGTGAGAGTTTTCGGGACCGAACGTCTTTAGGGAGAATGTAAAAGAGCATGAACAACCCAATACCTCAAGCTAATATTAAAACCAATGAGTACGAAAGTGAAACCCATTGAGCCGTTTGGTATTTGAAGAAATCCTCTTCCATCTCCACAAACGACGCAGTGTAAAAAACCTGTTCATCGTCTGCCTCCATTTCTTCTTCTCCGGTAACAGATTCCGATAACAAACTTCTCTCTAAGCTCGCGATCTACACTACTTCATCTCTAGTTCCCATCTTAAAAGAAAAATCCAGAAAGAAAAATCAACAAAAATTTTAGCTTACTACCAAATCAGCATTCCAAATTATATTTTTCTTAAACAGGAAAGAAAAGGTGAAATATCACTATCAGCTTACCTATGCTTTCCCGATGGGAAGACTATCGAGGATTTTAGATTTGTAAAACGTTGAAAGCAAAGCCGAAGAGTAACAGCAGAATGCGAAACGCGTGTCCAAGGTGCGCCGTTTTCTATGGGCCTTTATGAACAACAAGATGGGCTTTTCCTCTCTAAACTGTTTAGGCTGCGAGGCCCATTTTTATTTGGGCCTTGGTGGGTTGCTATTGCCTTATCTATCCGGATTTTATTTATGTTTAATAAAAATAAATAAAATAAAAAATATTAAAAGCAATCTGCCCTCAGAAAGAAAGAAAACCATTGTGGACATCTGCTCCTGTCGTTAGCTGCTGCTTTGAAACTGCCGCTTTCCGACCACAAACCTATGCCCAAACAAATTTCTAGACTCATCATAATCAACATAAATACATAATCTTTTTTTTTTTTTTTATGTTATATCTGGACACGACCAAATTCCAATAATTTAACTCATACTTCTCCATATCACATGTTCTTAACTTATCATCTTATGGCTGGGATTAAAGCCTAGCTAGGACAAAGCCCTTGGGATTCTTCGAACCATGTCCCATTACCCTTTTGGGAAACCTTTTCCTCTCCACTAATATGTTTACTTGTTTTGTACTTGATGATTGGAAACACACAAAAAATAATAATAATAATAATAATAAAGAAACAGCAATTTTTATTTTTATTTTTTAGATTAAAATGTATTTTATGCACATCCATCACTGTCAATTTATTATCATATGATTCTATGTTAGATGTATAATTAGTTTAGCTAAATTCGTTTTACTTGAAATAGGGCTTCATATTTTAGTTTTAATTTATGGACTTTGAGAAAATCTAAATTTGATCCTAAAATCTATATGCACTTTCACAATAAAAAGCTAACTTTAATGTCATTATTTTTTTTTTTGAGGTACTTTAATGTCATTAATTACCAATACTTATAGTACTATTACTACTATTTATTAATTATAGTATGATTATTTAGTAGCCAATTTAACTTTAATTAGTTTCCTAATAGTTTTCTTTTGGCCGCAAGAAAAGAAAGTCCCTTAAATAGTTTTGTTCATTTTTAAAGCATTTTATAAGGTGTAGATTTGATAATTCGTGTATTTATATCATGTTTATATTATTATTTTCCGTGTTATAATCATATTTAAGGTGTTATATATTTATATAAATTTTGACACATTAATAATTCGTATTATATAAATGTTGACCTGTTTATGTATTAATGTCGTGTTCGTATTATTATTTTATGTTGTATTATATTTTAATTATTTTTCTTATATCGTAATCGTATTGTATAATTATATTGTTTTAAAATTTATCAAATTTAGTAGAACTCCTACAAAAGGCAAGTTGATTTTTTACGTACAAAAAATAAACAAGGGAGAAATGATCAAAGGACTCATTGCTAGCTAGCTTGTTATATTTGGACCCTCTTTCTTTTCAAACATATCCTTGTTTTGTAGCTTCTTAATTATTTCATAAACATCCAAACGATTTAAAGCACATATTACTTTTTTATGTAAAATGTTTTTCATCATTTGAAGAATACAACAATGGCAAGATATGGAGGAGTAACCGCATAAAAACTAGAGATGAGAAATATTACTACTATTAGTTTTTTATTTAACAATAATTGAAAATGGTAAAATATTCGAATTTATCGTTTTTCAAAATTCTCACTAGATCGAAGTAAGATGTCCTTGAAATTCAGTTTTTTTTTTTTTAAAACATTTTTTACTACTATACATTTTTTTAGCAAATAATATAATTCAATTAGGAGCGTAAATGAGTAGAGCTATTTAGATTTGATTTAATAAATGCTCGAGTTTGATTCGTTCATTATCAAGTTGAATTTGAATTTAAATTACTTGAGTAATTGTTGAATCAAACTCGAATACTTGAATACTCAATTCGAGAGGTTCATGAACTTAATTGATTTTTTTTTTTTTTTAATATTCAATATGTATGTATAAATAAATAAATAAACTATAATGTTTGATGTCCATATTTATATATTTTTTTAGCATAATTAAGGAGAGCTCAAACTATTAGAGTAAATTACAAATTAAGCTTGAGTTTGAAAAATAAAAATCGGTTGAGCGTGAGTCGAACTTAGAACTTTTAATTTTAAAATTGAGTTAAGTTTAAGTTTGGTAATATATCAACTTGACTCGGCTCGTTTACCTTTCTAAATCCAATAATGTAATAAAACATGGTGACACGCCATACACTATCTATTTATATATGATAAAAAAGAAAAACCTATTCTAACAAAAAGAAAATATCTAACTAGCATTTATAGATATAATTAATTAATGGAACAAAGACTAATGACAAAACTAAAAGCGAAACAATAACACAACAGAATAGAAGAGAAGAGAAATAGAGAATGGACGATTAATTGAGAGAAATAAATAGGACTTTTCAAAACAGGAAGAAAAAAAAAAAAACTTGTAATGGGATGTTAGTGTAGAGTCAAAATGAAGATTAAAATAGCAAATGCACATGGAAGGAAATGTGGGAGGGGAGGCCTTGGGCCATGGGATAGGATGGGCCGGGGCAGGGCGGAGAGAGGATGATTGGAGGAGTAGGGATGGTAATGGAGCGGGACGAGAGTAAGGATTATTTTATCCACTTTCGCTCCACTCTTGCATGAATGTTAAAAATATCCACCTTCATGGATGTCGGTTACATTCATAACCGCTCCACGTGCTCCACTTCGCAACACTCTAATTTTTATTAATTATTTTTTAACTTAATATTATTAAAAATTATATTATAATTTATTCATGAACATAACTTTAATATATATAATTTTTTAATATATATACTAAAAGTATATATATATAATATTAATATATATATGATTTTAGTATATACTAGTATCTGTTATCACATGCGTTTGCATGTGAATGCTCGTTATTTTATCTATTTTTAAATATATAATTGTATATTTTAAAAATAAATAAAACTAATAAAATGTATATTAACTAAAATTTGGTAAAATTTATTTCATATGCAAATTATATCAAATTATTATAAAGTTTATTATTTTTAATATCAATGCAAAATTAATTATGAATATAAAAAATTGTAATTATGAATTTAAAATTTAATTATTTTTTATTCATGCTAAATAAATTAATTTACTTTTCAAGGTTAGTGAAAATTTTAAACTTTTAAAATAAAACAGTTTGATATAAACTTTATTTTTTATTTATTATCAAATTAATCCATTTAATTAAAGTATTTTAATAAAACTAAATTTTTTTCTTATAAAATAGATAAATCTTATTAATAATAAAAAATATTTAAAATGGTAAATTAGTAATACAATTAACAACTATGGGTATTTTCTTCGATTCAAAAGATTTTTCATATTCTTGCTTTTATATTGTCACATGAGTTTGCATGTGAATACTTATTGATTGATTTATTATTATTAATTGTATATTTTAAAATAAATAAAGTGTATATTAACTAAAATTTGCATTAATATGTAAATTTTGTTTATGTGTAAATTATATCAATTTATTATAAAGTTTATTATTTTAATATTAATATAAAACTAATTATATCAAATAAAAAAATCAATCTAAGTTTTAATTCTTTTTTACTTATTCCAAATAAATGGAATTACTTTGTAAGATGAGTGAAAAGTTAAAATTCTTAAGATAAAACAATTTTCATATAAAATTTTAATTCTTTTTATTTATTATTAAATTAATTCATTTAACAAAAGTGTTTGAATGAAATTAAATTTCTTACTCATAAATTAGCTAAATTTTATTAAATAAAAAAAAAATTATAATGATAATTTATAAATATAGTGAAGAACAATGACTATTTTCGTCAGTTCAAAAAATTATCCACATTTATACTTTTATATATATATATTATTATAGATTATAGATATATCTAATATATATACTAAAATTATAAGAAAAAATATAAAATATTTTAAAGGATAAAATAATAACTTCAAAAGTCAGACAGGACGAAGTAAGTATTTATCAAAATCGTCCCGCTCCACTCTCTTTTCGCTCTTCAAAAAATTAAAATCTCTCCATATAAAACGAATCATTATAAAAATTATAAATCGAATCGGATTTTGTTATCCGTACGGAAAGCTAGCAATCGAGGTCAAGTCCCGAGAATTAGCATCATACGCGTTGAGGGGGCGCCGGACCATAAACGCAATGATGAGGTGTAGATGCCCCCACGTTAGGTGGGTGCACCATCCTTTGGGCCCACTTCCAGACCAATTTGATTGATAAAATAGGCCGATATTTTTAATTCACTTCAGGCCCATCTCCTCCCCGTGATCTGGCCCACTTTGCTTCCTTCCTGTCGGGGGTCGCCACTTGCCACCTCTCCCATTTCTCATTTTCTTTTGCCTTTTTATGCCGACTTTCCCCTCTTCCCTTTTTCTTTTCTTCCTAAGAGAAAAGAAAAGAAAAGAAAAGAAAAGGACTAGACATGAAAGTCTTAAATTGTCAAAAATCGAAGTTATTTTTTCTTTACAATCTAATTTCAAATTCTTGTATTTTTGCTTAAAATCAATATTAATTGCTATACTTATCTAATTTGAAAGTGTAGTGATATTTAAATTTCATTTATGAGCAAGTTCAAATCAGCTTGCAAAGTAATTTTCGAGACCAACCATTAGGTTTTTTGAAAGTGTATGTTTGAGCTTTGGATTTTTTTTATTTTTTATGGCGAGAAAGCTTATTGTTTAAAAGAAATGATCGTTAAAAAAAAAAAAAAAAATTTGAAGATACCTTTGATTGTATTAAAAAATATAATTTTGAAGCAGTAAAATGTATGGATAAAATACATGGCCCTTCCCTTTCAATCTTCACTAACAATGATTCATATACAATACTCAATGTCAACCATTATGTGTATAAGGGATTGGTTGAGTTTGTAAGGATCGAATATTTCGCTTGTAATATTTAGGTTCAATTTTTATTGTCAGCAATCTTTGTTAATAGACGATCAGTAAGTCCAATATAAGTGATTTTTAAAGATGTCTACAACATGTCCTGACCTCAAAATTGAGTAGCACCATCTCTCATCCTAAACTTTTCTTTGATTAAAAAAAAAACCATTTTGGTGTACAAGGTTTAATTTAACACTATATTGTTATAGGAGTTGAAATCATGTCTAAATTCAAATCGCCTTCATCTTTAATTTTTATAGTAATTAGGGTTACTAAATTAATAAATTTAAGAAAATGATATTTATGTTAATTAAGATGGAAAAGAAACATGACTAAATATCATGATTTAATTAAATATCCTTTTAATATGATCATGTCCATGTACGTAATAATAACGGGATGTCTCAATGAATATATTTGATTTCAATAACTTAACCTTTTGTCTTTATTGCTAAAGTTATAAGTAATTTTTCAATAGAAAAATGTTCTCTAAAATAAATGAATAAAACCAAAAAAAAGGCAGAAGATTGAACTTTGATGATGAAAACAATGAACTGACTGGAAACAAGCAATTAGGATTAGACATGATGGAAATTAATGTATCATTTTCATTGTTAAATTAAGTTAGGCTGATGCTCCTTCATTAAAAGGATAGAATCATTCAATAATTAATTTAAAACCTTTGCAAAACTTCAAACTGGCATTTACCAACTCCATAGCTATAACCAGTAAATAGACTTTTATCATTGAAGAAATTATTTGTAATTATTTATTTATTTATTCATTTTTTTTTCCTTTGCAAATTAATTAAAAAGAAGCTAATCTTGCATTTGAGATATTATTATTGCTTTGTCCATAGATATTTGGATTTTTTTTTACATTTTGTTAAACATCATGTCTATACAAATATATAGATAAGATGATTGGCAAAATCAGTGTACATTGATTTTCTATATTATTTTATAAATCAGTTAATTAATTACTTTTTTTATTTATCAACCTTTCAAAACTTAAAACAACTGTTATATATCTTATACTATAATTTTTTCATCTTTATCGTATTACAAGCTAAGCTTGCAACCAAATTAAGTATTAACTTGAAAGAGTTCGGAGCTTAGTTTAATTTATTCATGTAATCATTCTTACAAGATGACATATATCAGATTTGAAATCGAATCACAATATCTATAATCCCTTCTTTTATTTTCAGATCACGATTTATTTTATAAAAAAAATATTAACTTAAAAGTTTTTTTTTTTTAAACTTGGGTTAATATAAGTGGTAAAAAGATAAGATTTGGATTAAAAAAATTATATGACTTTTAATATAAATGGAAAGATATTTTACTATATAAATTGTAATACATAATTAGTTAATTAATGCCTTATATATATAATGTTATGCTCATGTCAGATTCCAAATCTTACAATAAGAAAAAAACTGAGGAAAGCCTGCTATATGACGACCTTACAATACTTTATATATATATATATATATGTATATATATATATATATAAAGAAATGCAATAACTATATATAAATCATAGTAACTCATAATAATCGTCGTCCCTCCCCCCACGTGAACTGCAATAATATACACACGTACGTACAATTTAATTACTGCGAAATGCAGTCTAGAAATTAAAGATTGAACCAAGTGAGCTGCACCTGCCCTGCCCTACTAGTTAGTATTACTATCCTATGTCGGTGTGACATGACAATATTTATATTTATAAAAAGTTATTGTAATTAATATAGTATTATTTATTTTTTAATTTGATAAATTTTTAAAATATTAAGAGTCCTTTTATTTCGTAAACAAATATCTTTTTATAAATAAATTTTGTATTTTTTTTTATGTTTGTCTTGTGAAAAATAACTTAATTAACGAAAAAAATAAAATTTGAATTAACGAAAATTATATTTTTTATTTTTTTACGTTTTTGAAAAACTTAAACATTTTCAATACCTTGCAGGAAAAAAAATCATTCCTTAAATATAAAAAATAAAACAAAAAATAACCGATCCCTTAAGAATAGAAGTTAATTAAAACAAAATAAAAAAATAATTGATTCCTTAAATGTAAGAATTCATCCTTTTATATCAATGTAGATTTTTCGAAAAAGAGTCAATATTTTTTAAAAACTTATTCAAATAATAAAATATATAAATATTTTATTTAAAAATAAGTCAATTTTTCAAAAACTATTTTTTCATGAAGTCAATCTTCACAAAACAAAAATAAAAGGACTCAATTATTTGAATCTAATTTTTTTTCTTTTATTTTAAAAACATTATTTTCAAAATGCCAATTTTCTCTGACCCGAAACAAACAACATAAAGTACCGTTAATTGGATTTTTTTTTTTTTTTTATCTCTCTGCATTGCATGAAATGTTTAAACCAACGTTGTATTTTAATTTTGAACTTTAAATGCTGCCGATGTTAGGAATTGGAAAAATTAAAGAGGGGTAAAGCGTGGAGCGAGGGTCGGGGCAAAGAGAGGAGACAGCAGCAATCATATTTACGGCCTCTATCTATATAACCTTTTCCTTTTATTTATTTATTTATTACTTATAAGAGTACTTTGAAGACAAAGTTTCCAGCTACAGAGGGGGGTTTTGATTTATGCCGTGAATCTCGGGTTCTTGTTCCCTCTCTAGGGTTTCAACTTTCATGAATGAGTTTATACTCACATGTTCACCTTATGCAGTAGTCAGAATTAATATCGCAAAACCATGCATCACCCTCCATTGTTTATGGTTATTGTTGGATAAATAGATTTATTTTATACTTAATATTAAGATTTCCATGGCATTGACAGCACAATGTATACTACCTTGACCTGTAGGGCTTCAGCTTTGCCTTGATTAATGGGGTTTTTCCTTCATTATTTTTGTAGGGTAGCTAGGTTTAGTTAAAAGAACAAGGTTGCCACTTGCCAGCTATGTATATATATCTTTATTGCATGGATTTTATTGATCTCTGAATCTTCTGCCTGCTAGCTCTCTTTGGGGAAGGTTATGGTTATGTCATCTAGTTTCAAGCTCGTGAGTGTTTTAGCTTGCTCTAAACAAAATTAGAAATAGCAATTAAATAAGTTACGAACACCTTCAATTTTCTATGCATTGAATTTGAACGTGATTTCTCATGCAATATTTTTTATCTTTTTAATATTCGAGATTGTTAGGATTTGAACTTTTGATGAATTCAACATTGTATTTTATTTTATTTTATTTTAATTTGATGCACAATGAATAATTTCCTAATAGTAATAATTTTGGATTGATGCAGTACTACTATGAGAGTGCTTAATAACTTATTTACATAAATGAAAGTCCATTGGATCGACAAACCAAAAACAGAAAATCAAGAATTTCGTTAAACATGTCTCTCATGGAAATAGTTGTATGTAGGGTGGGAAGCACCAATATTGTCCAAATGATTCTGTTGCTTATACTACTATATATATATATATATATATATAACATTACACGGTTGTTCAAAGAGAATTAGTTAATAATGGAGAAGGAAAGTGAAAATTGGTGGAAACTGGAAAATTTCTGGTAGTGTTTGGTTCTTGAAAATATTTTTCATTTTTTATTTTTATTTTCATTTTCTAAAAAACCGTTTTGGTTTTTTATTTTCTTTTTCATTGAAAACATTTTTGATAAATCAAAATGTAAAATAATTTTGAAAATAAAAAATGAAAACGTGTTTGGCCTGATGAAAACAATGAAAAAAACTACACTCAACAAAGCCTTTAAATGCAATTTGATTGGGTCCCACTTAACATTAAAAAGAAATACTTTAATCAAAGACATGATGACACATCATTTGTAAAAAAATAATTTGTTATCTCTGGAATTTGAACAAGGGTTGCTAGCGTGGATAAAATTAGTTATACCATGTCCGTGTTTGCAACATTTTCATGTTTTCTTCTCATTGGACTTGAAAATGCTGAGAACAATTTTTTTTTTTTTCAAAATTAGACATATTTTCATTTTCATTTTCTAGAAAATGTTTTTTTTCAAATGCTCACCAAACACATTTTTACCTTTATTTTCTATTTTCCAAGAAAATAAAAACGGAAAAAGGCTTTGTTTTCTAAAACCAAACGGAGCCTTCCCCCGGCCCCTGGCCTTTTTTTATCTTTATCATCATCAAGTTGTAGCTAGGAAAGGGGATGGGAAGGAAGTTGATTGATAGAACCCCACCTTTTTTAACATAGTGCATTAAAAATTCTTGGTCATGAAAAGGGTCCCATGAAAGGGAAAATATTGTGGCTACTTTTTTTCAAGTGGATAATACAAAGGACTTTTCAGACCCTTCTTTAGAGATATAGTTGAATCACCTGGACGGAGACTTTAGTGGCTCCATTATCAACATCATCTTCTTCTGTCAACGATGCTGTAATATTATTAATCAAAATTCAATTATGACAATTTTAAGTATAAAAAAAAACATCTTTTATTTCTCTCTCTCTCTTTATCTATCTCCTCTTTTTCTTTTTTTTTTTTATGGTACAAAAGAGGTTGTAGTTTGAGATGTTTGGATTCGAATTCATGATATGTTAGATGTCATCTTTTAAAGGTGACGGTATGAATTAATTGGATTAAGTTTCGGATTCTATTACTCTCTTTTTGCTTGCTTCTTTCACTTAATCGAAAAAGAAAAACAAGCCTCAAGCTAGCTTGGTTGCATGAACTAGCACCAATAATTCAGCCTGGATGCATGGTAAAAAATTTATGCAAGTATAAGCCAGCATTACTCATGTACTGTCATAGTATTAATTAAGGAGGGGCAAGAATACAAGACCAATAAAGTTGTGTGTATCCCCCACGATTTCTATAGGACACTACTTTTTTTTTTTACTCTATGGATGTGCTGAATTTTAGCTGTCTAGGGACCATGGACACGACTCGTGTTTAACGTTGGGTGAGAATCCATCGAAGAGATATATGTCCATGTCATGTCTTTGTCTTTAGATGTACTAACATCTTCATGCATATAAATTCCAATTGAATGGTAATGTAATATATAAACAACATTAATTTCAAAGCTTGCTTAGTGCGGGGGAATATTAATTAATGTTTATCCCATGATTACTTGATTAGCTTAAACAAATTAAAGGCACGAAATTTAAAAAAGACAAACCCCAAACGAGATTATTCCTTGCTTGTCTCCCCTTATAATTTTCATGATCACTAATCGGCATCTTTCATGTCCATGTGCAATTGTGCATGCCTAGATAACACATGGATCAATCTATTATTAAACCAAATCATTCTGTTTTCTTGCTTGCTTTTCCATTGCCTTGTTTGTCATGAACCCCCCCCCCCCATATGGGCCTGGAATCCTGATTTCATAATTTTACTTTACCAAAATTTCATGCCTGATGATCGATCACCTATGAATATTGTCATGAAAAAAAATCTTGTACTTCGTCATCGACGATCCCCATCTAGTGATCACTTGGACATGGCAGACACTCTTTCACTTTTGTGCGTCGACCTTACATTTTTAGTGATAAGAAGCAAAACTATCTTTTGTCCGAATAGCAATTTGGCATATCGCATGTTTAATGTGATTGCAAAGAAAAACTGTATGACTAAGGTGTTAGTTATGTCTTGTCTCCTTTATCTGGTCTGTTTGTGTTGCAATTTTATTTGAGCTTGAATTCCCCCTATTTCGAATCTGTCACCCTTGTTCTGCTAGCTACTCTTTTAGGATAAAACGTTCCGGGGTGATCAAATTCTTAGTTGAAAATTGTGCTGAATTGATTCTTTGCCACGTATAAATTGTTAGATACCAGAGTGACGGAATAGTGTCTCACAACTAAAATAAGAGATGAGAAAATAGTAACTGAACACACAAAATTTAACGTGGAAAACCCTCAATGAATAAAGGGAAAAACCACGGGGCAAGACTAGAAGAATTTCACTATGAGAAAATATTACAACACCTCTCTCTAAATACTAGGAGAGAACAACCTCACAAAGAATATAAGAAAGTATACAAGAGAGGAAGAGATAATTCTTGGGATGGTTTTAATACTTCTCCTTAAGGCTCTTTATATAGCCTTCAAGGAGGAACTCCTTCGTTGCTCCCACCGATGTGGGACTTTCTTATATAAGTTCTAACAATTCTCCCACTTGAAGATTTGATTAAACCAATCATATCTTCACACCACTCTTTCTGTCTTGCCATTCCATGTTGCTTACGTTTCTGATAGACCATAGGAGGATCGACATCAAATAAACTTGTCAGTGTTGATTGGCTTTGTCATAACATCTGCTAGGTTGTCTTTGGTGTGAATCTTTTGCATATCCACACTTCCTTCTTCTACTACTTCTCGAACAAAGTGATACTGTATACCTATATGCTTTGTCCTGGAATGAAAGGCTGGATTCCTTGCAATGTGCAAGGCACTCTGACTGTCACAATACACAATAATCTTCTGCTGCTTGTGCCCGAGTTCTTCCATTAACCTTTGTATCCATATTGCTTCCTTGCATGCTTGGGTAGCTGCCATGTACTCAGCTTCTGTAGTAGACAAAGCTACAACAGTCTGTAACTTAGATAACCAGCTTACCGCTCCTCCTGCAAGTGTGAACACATAGCCAGTAGTGGATTTCCTTTTATTAATATCACCTGCAAAATCTGAATCAACATAACCCCTGACAACAAGTTCTGATCCTCCAAAACATAATGCAACATCTGAGGTTCCTTTAATGTATCTAAGGATCCTCTTAACAACATTCCAATGCTCTCTACCAGGATCTGCCATAAATCGACTGACCGCTCCCACTGCTTGTGCAATGTCTGGTCTTGTACATATCATAGCATACATAAGGCTTCCCACCGCTGATGCATACGGTACTCGAGACATTTCCATCCTCTCTGCTTCATTGCTAGGACTCATACCTGAGGATAATTTACAATTGACAGGAAGTGGGGTAGATATTGGCTTACAGTCTTGCATGTTGAAGCGTCGCAAGACCTTCCTCAGATAATTCTTTTGAGAAAGCCAAATTTTCCTGTCTTTTCTGTCTCGGTGAATTTGCATCCCTAAAATCTTGTTTGCGGGTCCCAAGTCCTTCATATCGAACTCCCTAGCCAACTGTGCCTTCAAATCTTGGATTCGATCTTTGTTGGGGCCTACCACCAACATGTCATCCACATACAACAGCAAAATAATGAAATCATTATCATCAAACCTCTTGTAGTACGTACAATGGTCTGAACTCAGTCTGTTGTATTCAAGGCTAATTATGAAAGAATCAAATCTCTTGTACCAACATCTGGGCGCCTGCTTTAGACCGTACAGAGATTTGGTCAACCTGCAAACCAAGTTCTCTTTGCCTGTTTCAACAAAACCTTCTGGTTGGAGCATATAAATTTCTTCTTCAAGCTCTCCATGTAGAAAAGCCGTCTTTACATCTAGTTGTTCAAGATGTAAATCAAATGCAGCACACATAGCCAACACTACTCTGATAGTAGTAAGTCTGACAACTGGAGAAAATATCTCGTTGAAGTCAATACCTTCTTTCTGAGCATATCCTTTTACAACCAATCTAGCACGATATCGTTCTACTTGATCATTGCTATCCCGCTTGATCTTGTAGACCCATTTGTTACCAATGGCTTTTCTGCCACGTGGTAATTCCACCAGTTCCCATGTCTCGTTCTTGTGAAGAGCTTCAATTTCTTCCTGCATTGCTGTCATCCACAGAGAAGCATCTGGGCTACTAGTAGCTTCATGAAAAGTTGATGGCTCTCCATCCTCTGTTAAAAGACAGTATGCAACATTGCTCTCCGTAACATACTCCGTGTGCCAATTTGGAGGCCTTCTCTCACGAGTTGACCGTCGAACTTCTACAGCCTCGGACTCAACTAGTTCTGGTACCTCATGCTCTGGTTCTGCTTCAGAAGAATCATCTTCTTGAGAATTTCTATCCATCTGCACTGTAGCAGTCTCTTTTGAAGTGTTGTCATTTGTTTGCTCACTTTGCAGTTCATTTTCTGCAAAAACTACATCTCTGCTGACAACAACCTTGCGGGCAGTGGGATCCCACAGGCGATACCCCTTAACACCGTCAGCATAACCCAAGAATATACATTTTCTGGATTTTGGATCCAGCTTTGTTCTTTCTTGGGAGTTGTAATCACGTACACAGGACATCCAAACACATGTAGAGAAGAATAATCAGCTGGCTTTCCTTTCCACATCTCCATAGGCGTCTTCAAACCAATCGCCGTTGATGGTGATCGATTTATCACATAACAGGTGGTTTTGACTGCTTCTGCCCAGAAAGATTTGGCCAATCCCGCTGTTCTCAGCATGGCTCTTGTTCTATCTAGGAGAGTTCTGTTCATCCGCTCTGCTACACCATTCTGTTGAGGCGTATGTGCAACCGTGAATTGTCTCATAATACCCTCTTTCTTACAGAATGCTAGAAAGTTACCGTCTACATATTCTCCTCCATTGTCTGTCCTCAAGCACTTGATTCTTTTCCCAGTTTCAAGCTCTACTTGTGCTTTGTACTCCTTGAATACTGGAAACACATCTGACTTCTTCTTGATTGGGTACACCCATAATCTCCTGGAATAGTCATCAATGAATGATACAAAATACTTTGCTCCACCCAGGGATATTTCTGGTGACTCCCACACATCAGAATGGATTAAGTGCAGTATGTGTTTGCTTCTTGTAGTTACTTTAGCAAACTTCAATCTATGCTGCTTGCTTATCACACAGTGCTCACAGAAAGGTAAATTGACCATCTTGAGCCCGGGCAGGAGATTGCGTTCTGCAAGGACTTTCAAGCCTCGCTCTGACATATGGCCTAATCTGCGATGCCACATCATCGTCGTTTCTTCTTGGCTGGCTGCTGCAACTGATGCATCTGCCTCTTGCAACGTCTCTCCCAAAAGCATGTATAGATTGCTTGTGATCTTCTCTGCTTTCATCACCACAAGGTTTCCTTTCACTACTTTCAATATTCCACATTCAGTGTGGATCTTGCACCCGAGGTCATCCAATTGTCCAATTGACAATAAGTTCTTCTTTAAGCCCTTCACATGTCGTACCCCTTGAATTTTGCGAACAGTACCATCATGCATTTTTAATCTGACGGTACCGACTCCAGCAATATCTAAGGCGTGATCATTTCCCATGAACACAGATCCTTCCGAAATAGGTTCATAAGTGCAAAACCAATCTCGGTGTGGAGTCATGTGCCATGTCGCACCTGAATCCATTATCCAGACATCATTGAGTTTCTTTCCGCCTTTAGAACTAGTCGCTGCTTCACTATACAGGATTTCTCCATCATCTGAGGTACTTGCAACACAACCTTGGGAGGTTGATGTTTCAGAATTCTTTTCTCCACCCTTCTTATTATGCCAACACTCCTTCTTCGAGTGCCCTCTCATGCCACAATTGTAGCATTTAAGATTCTTCCTTCTTCGAGATTTTGATCTACCATGATTCTGACTCCCACTGGAGCCACGTTCTGTTGATCTGCCTCTCATCACCGTTAAAGCCTCTGCTTGCTTTGAATTTTCTGACCTTTCCTCCTTATTCTTGCGCCTGGATTCTTCTTCAAGAATAGCACCGGCAACATCATCAAAGTGAAGAGAGTCACTAACATTGTTATTTGTGATGTTGATGATGAGTTGATCATACGAATCTGGTAAACTCTGAAGTAGAAGTTCCGCACGTTCATTTTCCGCTATTTTGAAATCTGATGCTGTGAGTTGAGCAAATAGCGTATTCAGAGTGTTGATGTGATCCGTTACCGACGTGGATTCACTCATTCGAAGAGTGTAGAGTTTCCTCTTCAAGAATATTCTGGTGTGAAGTGACTTCACCTCGTACAATTTGTTTAGAACATCCCAAATCTCCTTTGCAGTCTTCTTCTCTGCAACACTTGACAAAACTGAATCCGCCATTGCTAGGTGCAGATTGGCAACAGCATTGTCATCCTTCTCTTTCCACTTTTCATCAGTCATTTCTGTGGGTCTACTTTCAATTGCTTCTAGACAATTATCCTTCCTCAAAATTGCTCTTATCTTCAATTTCCACAAGGAGAAATTTCTCACACTGAACTTCTCTATCTCGAATTTTGCTGCCATGGTTGTACACGAACTGAAGCGAGTTACACTATTTCACCGTGAATAGTACCGTATACGTGAACAGTATTGTACGTATGTCGTACACTAGAACAAATCCAGTATACGTTAACAATTACTGCAAAAGTATACAACCACACGTATGAATAATAACCGTATCTGTGAATAGTACAGTACAATTGAATAGCCCGTATACTGGAACAGTGACCGTAGCCCGTGAATAGTGCACCAGGTAGGTTCCCAGGAAAGAGAGGTGGGTCACTGATAGACACACTTAAATACCAAGTCTTTCCTAGCCAGAACTTCCCTAGACACTTTCACACTACCACACTTTATTTCCAGCAACAAGAATAATTCTTTTCTGATGTGGAAGATCAGACAATACTGCAACCACAGAGCATACTAAGAACCAACACTTTCACTGCAGCGGAATAAGGACCACGAACCAATGGCTCTGATACCACTGTTAGATACCAGAGTGACGGAATAGTGTCTCACAACTAAAATAAGAGATGAGAAAATAGTAACTGAACACACAAAATTTAACGTGGAAAACCCTCAATGAATAAAGGGAAAAACCACGGGGCAAGACTAGAAGAATTTCACTATGAGAAAATATTACAACACCTCTCTCTAAATACTAGGAGAGAACAACCTCACAAAGAATATAAGAAAGTATACAAGAGAGGAAGAGATAATTCTTGGGATGGTTTTAATACTTCTCCTTAAGGCTCTTTATATAGCCTTCAAGGAGGAACTCCTTCGTTGCTCCCACCGATGTGGGACTTTCTTATATAATTTCTAACATAAATCACTTAACCTACAAGACACCTGTCGCATTGTGAGAGGTCTCCTGTCTTCATTTTAAAGCGAAATTCTATTAAGAAAATATCGAAGAGGGTAATTAACATCTATGAGAATGAGATCTTAAAGGTAAGTTCCATTGATCAGAATTTGTTCTTGACGTGATGTAAGCGCACTTTTTAGAACCTGAAATGTGACTAAGAGATCGTAGTCATCCCTTGAATTTTTACTTTTTTTTCGCAGGTAAAGCAGGAAAATAGCAATAACCAAATGTTGATGATCATAGATAATTTTTGAGATATATGCATGCAATTGTCTCCATTTTTTGGGAGCCAACAAAGGTGGCAATTGGGACCTCGTCACTCATTTACGAGTGCTACACTATCTGCATATATTGTACGATCATAAGCAAAGTGATGGCCTCTGGTTTAAGTTAATTTCTGTCCTCCTAATTGATTGGTTCACGCTAAGTAATTAAGCTTTTGCACCCACCATTAACTTGGTAGCTAGCTCCTCCATGCAAGTTAACTTGACAGGCCCTGGACCTGGACCTGGGGAGGAGCATAGCCAAGAAAGCGAAATTACAGATACTATCTTGACCTCATAACCAACAGCTAGCTGTAGTAGTAATTAATACAATGATCATGACCCTGATAAACAAAACTTTTGGCTTAGATTTGTCAGTTGATGAATCAAATATCAATATGGGGCCATATCTGTTTAAGAGCGGATGGTGACTAAGGGAATCCCCCTTCCCCAGGCAGCTGGAAATATAAATATAAAATATATATATATATATATTGTAGCAGCATCAGCATATGCTGTGTTTCTGGGAAAATGTAGTCCAAGATTTTGATGATTTTGAAAATAGGAGTTCCAACAAAGCAGAGAAAAAAGCCAGTGGTTGTGATGATAAAAGATTACACAATATTAAAAAAAGGGTCCGTAGCTCCGTACAACGAGAGGCCAGAAGAGAAAGTGCAGTGCGCAACCGGAGAATCCATAACCACTCATATAGGGATTTTGATATGTTCAAACATGGAAAAAGAAAATTGGAAACCCAAACCCCACAATTTGGTCGGAGTTGGAGGTGGTTGGCCCGACAAAAGCTGCACCACTTCACATGGCTTGGGTGTTTCCTGGTAACCCCTTGGTTGCTTGGCTGCCTTTGGTTTCCATGTTCATATTACAAAGTAATATTATATATATATTTTACAATTATTTTTATATCTGAAGACGTCTACAAAGATCAATTTGACCATAAATTCTTTCTACTTAGTAATCAACTTGGTCTAAAATGGAAGCCAAAACATTCAGGAATTATTGGATTCATTTTACAGCTTCAGTATGATATTTATCCATAGAGGAAAAGAAAAGGAAAGTGAATCAAAAACACTAAAATCCTCTCTTTTCACTCAAGCTGAAATGCCACTATCTTGACAATAATATTTCCGCATATATATATATATTATCTTTTATACTGACAATAAAATTTTTTAATTTCACAAATAAAATTAAAAAAATTATTACATATATTTAAATTATATTTTAAAAAATAAAAAATAAATAAATGATACATGTGATAATTTTTTAACTTCACTTATGAAATTAAAAAATTATACTATTTTAGGATAATAACTCTCTCTCTCTCTCTATATATTAATCATAAGAATTGATTCCAATGCTTCAAATTACTTTACTAGGCAGATAAGCACAAGTCTTTGTTTGTTTATTTCTTTTTATTGGAAAGAGTATAGCTTGTTTAATTATTTTCATTTAAGGCTAAAAAGTTTTCTCTCCCATGCCAAACAAAAAAAAAAAACTCTTTTCTTGGTTAGTTCTCTTGTGCCGATTCCTTCATTCGGATATATATCACATTTAGGTTAAAAGCTAGTTGGTCATCATTCATTACTTTACAATCTACCAAAAGAAAAGAGAAGAGAAAAAATATATATATTTTTAATTTAATGGTTGAATTAAAACACAACACATGTTATTAAAAATCTTAAATATTAAATTATGACTTTTTTCCTTACTTTTTTTTTTTTATCAAAGTAAGAGTCCAAAGAATTTTGATAAAGGCGATGTTCCTAAAATTATATTATTCGGATTCGAGAATGAGTATTGAATATTGATATGTGTTCGACATAGATATATTCATTTTTAATATTTTTTTCAAATAAGAATCATATTTATAGACCTATATCTGAATATGTGTCATACAAATATCGAATATGAATATTTTAAAAAAATAAAAAAATTGAATAATATAACTTTGAATTCAATTCTTAGAAGGACCTACAATTATAGAATATATAAATAGATTAAAATGAAAGGGCCATACTCTTTAACTCAAAATTTTTGGAAGGGCCATCTCGTTTTCTTTATCTTTTCCGGAAATCAATAATTCATATGTATCTAAATCCATAAGTAATTATTACAATATTTTAATGAAAACTCAAAATTTTGTTTGGGGTCCGGGGCCATGATCTTATTACAAAAGCTATATTACTTCCCAAACTATTTCTTTAATGAAGCAACAGAATATGATGGAACAAAATTATCAGTCAAAGTTCAATTGATAGCAAATTAAAACACTATATTATAATAATTTCCTTGGAGTAAAAAAAAATGTGATGATTAAGGCGATAATAATATGTTTTATGTTTTAGGGTGGTTTGATGGATCCAATTAAGGCGATAATAATGGTGTTCAAAATAAGGAGGCAATTTACAAATAGACATATGCTTGGGCCATATGCATTATATATGAATAAAGCTTCGTTTGGTTACTCTCAATACGGTGGAAAGTCATTTGTGTCGTTCCGTAATTCCAATAGAGCCTCGACGCTATTAGCAATTAAAGTGCCGATGCCGTTTAGGTTATTACTGAGATTACGACACGGCATGAGTGACTCTCATCGCATTGGGTGAGTCATTAAACGGGTCCGTTTGATTTGATTATTGGTATAATTTTTTATGTCAAAAATTGTGTTTCATTACAATTGTAATGGTAAATGGATAAATTTTTTTAAATTTTTATTATTAAAATAATTGTTTGACAACCAAATTAAAACTTCAAGAAAATAAAGTTTTTGTGGTTTGTAAGCTGATTTTTTTTATAAAATAATTTTATTGTCTTTATATCTCTAAATTTTTATTATTTTAAACATATATATTTTTTATATTTTAATTTCTTACAGTAATGCCAAACACTTGAAAATTTTTAAACCATATTTTTTATCGTACTTTTGAACTTATTTTTTTCAACTCAAATTTTTTTTAACCTATTTTTTTTTATTTTTTTACAGTAATACTAAATTAGACATAAATCATGTAAGAGTTAAAACATATGTAATTAAATAATTTTCTAACTCTTTTTTTTTTTGTCTTACTTTAGATTTTATATAATAAAAAGAAAATGATGGGAGTGAGAGTGAGAGAGGATAGAATATATATATATTAATTATAGAATTTAAAACTATAGATAGGCAGGTGGTACAGTATTATGGATGCTCAAAATCAGGATCTTCCATTGTCTAGATTAATTGTAAAAGCACCTCAACTGTTGCATTGAAAATTAAACAAAACTTTCATCAATTATTATTATTATTATTTTCGGGTACAAACAATTATTAATTATGTAAAAGTTTAACTTTAATTGATGTATAATGATGTCCGAAGAAGGAATCAACAAGCAAGCCTGTGCATGTGAAGATATCCTGCTTTTGCGGCTAGCGGCCGTTCCCAGTGTATATAAAGAAAATTATATTTTAACTTTTTCTAGTCAATAACTCAATATTCAAAATACTACTACTATACTTACTATATTGTATAATGTTTTCTAATTTAATAAAAGAAAAGTGGGTTTTTTTTTTCCTTTTCTTTTTCCAAATGTTCATGGTTTTCCTCTATTGCAAGCTTTATTTTGTAAGTTAATGAGTTATTTCAAAGTTTGTTGACTCTCAAACCTTCTCAACTTTACACCTCAATTTCTTGCAGTTTTGGCAGACGGCTTAGCATATATATAATTAATAATTAGCCTTACCCAATAAATTTACATTAAATTGATAAATTTGATTACAATGGTGTTTTCTTGGTAATTAAGATAATGTTTTAATAATAAAAAAGAAGGTAGCATTTATGCATAAAAATGAGATATTTTAATTAGGAGAAATGGTTATGTGATTAACAAGTTGTAGCTTTGGTATCATAGTATTCAAAGTTATCACTTTTGTTTCCTCTCTTTCTTTATTTTTTTTTAATTTTATAGAAGTGATTTAAAATTCCATTTCTATAACTTTTACCACTCAAATTCCTTCTTATTTAATTAGTTAATTAACAGTTCAGTTTAAACCCTAACATCATAATAAGCTAGATAATTGGAATACTTAATAAAGACTTAAAACCCACTTGTCACACCAACAACTCTCTTGTAACTTGTAAGTAAATATTATATTATTTCTTTCATTTTCAACTAATAAAAACGTTTTTGACATGATTTTAATAAATGATGTGTTTTATTTATGATAAAAAAATGAAAAGTTTAACAATTTTATTTAATTTCATCGTAATAAAGAATACCTAAGCATACTTAATGAAAACATAGTTAGTGTATTATCCATAGCATAACAGCCAATATTAATTCTATAACATTTATTATGTGTTAATATAAGGTTAAATTGAAATTTGATTCATGTAATTTAATGAAGCTAATATATTAGGAGTAAGTAAGTTATAATTGGAAGTAGGATTTTGCTATCAAATGCCTTAAAAATATTTTTTAATTTAGTTAAGTTTTTATTTGAAGTAATATTTTTATATTAAGTATAGTAATTAACACTTAATTTAATAAATTTTAATACACTAAAACATAATATATTATTTAATATAATAATTATAAAAAAATACCTTCAAAGCATTCATAAGCAAAGTCCTTAAAAAGTATAATAATGTTTTCTTTTTCTCCATACATCTATGGAAACTACTAAACTATATTAATGGAAGAATGTGTCTTTTTCAAATCTAAATATTACTAAAATAACCCATCTTTTTAATGAGAATTTGAAATATATATATATATATATATATATGATCTAACATCTTTGAACAATGGAATATAAGAATATTTATTTAAAGGTTTGTTAATAAGTGTTTTTAGATTTTTTTTTAAAGTTAATTAATATACTATTTATAATAATAATATTATATTAAATATTATAATTGATAATTTTATTTTTATTTTTAATATATTTGATAAAAATATTTACTACATATAAGAATTTTGTTGAAGAGCATTTTTTAATTATATATATAAATAATGTAGTAAAAATGATAAATAAAATTATTAATTTTTATATTTAATATAATATAATATTATAAATAATATATTAATTTTAAAAAAATACTCTAAAGATATTAGTTAATAAAATCCTAACTTTAAAAATATCTTAAAACATTAGTTAGAAATTTTTTTTATTTAATTGTTTTTGTAATTTCAAATTTCAATCATGAGTAAAGGATGATTATGAAAAAAAAAAAAAAAATCATCGAAATCATGTTTTTAATTGGTGGGCCCAAACACCAAGAAAGAAGCCCAATTCACGGCAGACAACAATAATAATAATGAAAAAAAAAAAAAAATAGATTATGGGTTAATTTAGTATTATTGTTGAAAAAAGTTTGTGTTTAAAAAAATTTAGGTTGAAAAAAGTACGGTGAAAAAGTATGATTTAAATTTTTTTAAGTGTTTAGCATTATTGTAAAAAAAGTATTGTAGAAAATTGAAATATCAAAAAAAGATATGTTAAAAATAATAAAAGTGTACAGATGTGAGGGTAATAAAGTCATTTTATTCAAAAGCCAATTTTTAAAGTTCAAAATCTATATTTTTTGGTTTGACTTTTCAAACTATAATTATAATATTTTTTATTCATTTAATATTACGTTTGCGATAAAAAATAATTTTTAATCTCAAAATTTATCATAAAAACAATGCTAAACAGTACCTAAATTAAATAAGAGTGAGGCATCAAAGTGCGGTGCCACGTCATCGAGCATTAGAATATTTCCATATCTGGCACACACTGGATCGTAATCCCGCCAACCCCAAACAAAACTTACCTCGAAAAGTTAAAAAAAAAAAAAAAAAAAAAGAAAATTCACCGTCAACTATATTTATTTTACTCCGCTAAAGAGACAACGCCTAGCGCACGCCCACAAGGCCGCACGCGCGCACCTCCCAAATCGGTGAAATTTTTACCTCTGGTGAAAATTCGGTACTAAGGTAATTTTAACTGTCCATTAATAGCATAACACCACGCGCGAATTCACACGCGCAACGGTTAAAATTTAATTGAAAAAGTAAAATAAATATTCCGTATTTCTTTTCTTTTTTATTTACCAGCCTGATTGCTTCAGTCTATTATATGTCGGCATGTTTCACAAATTATTAAAAAAAAGAGAAGAAAGCTGTTTTTGGCTCTGCTTTTGCTTTGCTTTGGCTATGGCTTTGTCTTTTTGATTTCCCGGCGACAAGTGTGTTTCCTTCTCCTTGATCCCATAATTTTTTTTTTTCTTTTCTCATTTTCTTTTTTTTTTCTTTTTGAATCTTTTCTCGTCGGATTCTAGAACCAAAACGGTAGCTTCAAGTGAGCTGAAGAGCGGTTTTGGAACCGGTTGTTAACATTTCATGCAGTTGGTTCTTTACGGTTTGGCTTCTTTAAACCGATTAAACGATGGAATCTGATTTATTCTTTTGGAGAAGGGAATGCTTCATGTGATTGAAATACCGAACGAATCAAAAGCTTGTTACAAAGCTAATGAAAGAGAAAAATAGCTCAGAAAAGAACGAAGTTTTGGCGTTTGGTATTCTCTTCAAGTTAGGGTTTTAGTTTCTGTGGGATTTGAATGTGAATGGAAGCAGCGGCGTTTCCTCAAGCGCATCTGCAGTAATTTTCCTACGAAGGGATGCTGCAGAATTGATTTTTTTTTTTGAAGCGTTGTGGTTTCATAGCCAAAAGAGTGGAAGTAACTCTATGGTGAAGAAAGTTGATCTCTTTTCAGTGTTTTTTTGTAACAAAACAAGTGATTGGATTCCTTAAGAAAAGTTCTTTTTTTTTTAATTGATCCAAATTTGTAAGCATGAAGGCTCCACCAAATGGATTTTTGGCAAATTCTGCAGAAGGTATGATTTCTCTTACCGATTTATTTTATCTTCTTTTAACTCTGTTTCACCTTTTTTTTTTAATTATAAAAAAGGGTTAAAATAGTCTTTGGATTTTGAGCAGTTAGAGTTTATCTTAATTATTAGTATGATATATATTTAGTTGTTTTCCTATATAATCCAGATCCCTCTAGATTGTTTTTGGTTTAAATAAATTATTATTTGGTTTTGGTTTTGTTTTAATGCTCTACATTTGTTCATGTAAAATGTTATATCTTTTTTTGAGAAATCCTATAAAATCTCATTTTGATAAAAATGGAAAGAAGCAAGTAACAAGATTAAAAGTCAAAGTTATTGTAACTGATTTGCAACTTTCCTCATTTTAATGGTGAAGGTTTGGATTTGGGATCATTTATCATTTTGCAAATTGGAGTTGGAGGTGAAACAAGAGGGGAAGAAGAAAGAAAGCATGCAACAATAATTCTGTGTTAAGTCCAAATATAAAGTCTTAAGTGTTATATAAAAATATTCATGATAACTTTTAATTGTTGATACCAGGAAATTGGGGATTTTTTGCTTTGAGACTATAAAGTTAACTGTTGCATTCAAAATTTGGAAGAATATGGATATTGAGAATTTTTTGGTAGTTGATGCTTTTAATTATTTTTATGACTTTTGTGGTTTTGTGGGATGTTTGATAATATTCTGGTTGGTTTTTGAAAGCAGGAGAAAGGAAGAGTATCAATTCAGAATTATGGCATGCTTGTGCTGGACCACTTGTTTCTTTGCCGCCAGTTGGAAGTCTGGTGGTTTACTTTCCTCAAGGCCACAGCGAGCAAGTGAGTCACTTTCCTCATTCATTACAAAGGAATAGTTTTTTTTCAATCTGGTCTTTTATAAATTTTCTCTAATTAATATATATTTTTTTCAGGTTGCAGCATCAATGCAAAAGGAGACTGATTTCATACCAAGCTACCCTAACCTTCCTTCCAAGTTGATTTGCATGCTCCATAATGTCACATTGCATGTAAGCAAAAGCAGGGTACCATTATCCCAAGTTTCTTATTTTTTTGGTCATAGAAGGGGAAAAGATTGTTCCTAAATGAATTTTGTGCTTTTATCTCGAGATATATTGTGCATGCTGCAACATTGGATTGATGATATCCCTTTCATATGTTAGACAATCTTTAAATTAATTGCCAAGTCATTTGCTGGCTTAGGTACTTGGTGCATCCATGTGCTCATCTGGTTAGTATGAGTTTGCATGGACTCTACTTCTAGGAAGTTTTTGTTGGGTGCTGAGTCATATTGCAATATGAATAGGGATCCTGGATAGCATATGCATGAAGATAACTTTATAATGGTCAAAATGATGTAAAAATGCAATGAAAGTTATATGATTCTTTGAAGGTACTAATTTGTTAAATTATTTAAATTTTGAATCAGGCTGATACAGAAACTGATGAGGTCTATGCCCAGATGACTCTTCTACCTGTAAACAAAGTAAGTCAGCTATTCATTTTGAGAATTAATTAATGGATATTGTAGAACTCCTTTTTTTCCCTTCAATTTTCACATGTAGTGAAATATAGGATGAATCTTTTAAGTACCTCTCTACAGTATGACAAGGAAGCGTTACTGGCATCTGATATGGGCCTCAAGCAAAGCAGACAGCCTGCTGAGTTCTTTTGCAAGACTCTTACAGCTAGTGACACTAGCACTCATGGTGGATTTTCTGTGCCTCGTCGAGCAGCTGAGAAGATTTTCCCTCCTCTGGTGCGTTGAAACTTTCAATATTTAGATTTCTATTTTAAGCTTTGAGAGGTCTGATGTAAGCATTTTGTATCTATTTTTCCCAAGATCTAAATGATGATATTTGGTAGGATTTTTCGATGCAACCACCTGCTCAAGAGCTAGTAGCTAGAGATTTACATGACAATTCATGGACATTTAGACATATTTATCGAGGTATCTTTCTCTTCAAGATTTTGCTGTCCTTCCCTTCACAAGCAGAGATCTACTGGTTATAACTTATAACATAAGACTGCGGCTTGATCAAAGTGTTTTATGCTGCAAAGCAATCATTACTTTCTTTTTATTAATGTTTCCTAAATATATTTATTAGCTTCCATGCTACTTAAAACTTTTTGAGGATAAAAGAAATTCATTTTCTTTTGGGAAGTAGGGATCGAGGTAGGAATGTTATTTCTTCCTGTCCTTAAACATTTGATAGTTCCAGTGTTCACTTAAATTTTACTTAATCTTCATTACTAATGCTTTAGGGTGATACTTATAAGATGTAAGTCATATCATTTTGTTCAACATATTATGGTAGTTTCTGTATTTAATGTTATAGGTGTCATACATGGAATAATATATCTAAATGCAATAATGGCTTCTTTGCAGGTCAACCTAAGAGGCACCTTCTGACTACTGGTTGGAGTGTCTTTGTTAGCACAAAAAGACTCTTTGCTGGTGATTCCGTTCTTTTCATAAGGTATGATTCATATACATACATATATACCTACAAATACACTCACTCACACGCACTTGTATGATTGTATGTATTTGATAGAATTTCAACTAGATCATTGTCCATTTTGCTGCTTAACTGAAATTCTTTGCTTAAATGTAGAGATGAGAAGTCTCAGCTTCTCTTGGGTATAAGGCACGCTAATAGACAGCAGCCAGCTCTCTCTTCATCAGTGATTTCTAGTGATAGCATGCATATTGGGATCCTTGCTGCTGCAGCTTATGCTGCAGCAAATAATAGCCCATTTACTATATTCTACAATCCAAGGTATTGTTATAACATATTTTGGTTGTACTTGTACTTAGATTCATTGTTTTTTTCTTTCTAATCATCAATTTTCAATTTCAAAAAATAAGATATTAATAGAAGGTCTGAAAAGATTTTATTAATTTTGATAGGGCAAGCCCTTCTGAGTTTGTGATACCCTTAGCGAAGTATAACAAAGCCATGTATACCCAAGTTTCCCTTGGCATGCGGTTTAGAATGATGTTTGAAACCGAGGAGTCCGGAGTACGAAGATACATGGGTACAATTACTGGTATCAGTGACTTGGATCCTGTGCGATGGAAAAATTCACAGTGGCGCAATCTTCAGGTATTCTTTGGACATAATGACATCCTGAATACCAATATTAGCCTTTCTTGTTCTTTTACATTATTATTTCAGAAGATGTCTGGCATGATTTCAGTGGAAAACACATTATTAAATTGCAAATAATAAGTTACATCATGTTGTGTCCTTCGTAATACATTGCTCTATTATATGGACTTGGCTACATAAATCCTCCTCTACGGGGGCTTACATATCAGTAAGCTTGGTGATGGATATCTCAGCAAATGTCCTTTTGGTCTTGTTATTTGATTGTGAACACTTAAACGGATTCACTCATTGGTCCAAGATTCTTTCCTGCTGAATCATATACACTGTTTTAGTAATACTTGCTTTTTATGTTAAAGTCAAGTTGTCGTTGCACAAGGAGATAATGCCACCTAATTTTCGATTTTGGCTACTTTTATATTCTCAACAGGTTGGATGGGATGAATCTACAGCTGGTGAACGACCCAGCCGAGTTTCAATTTGGGACATTGAGCCTGTTATAACTCCTTTCTACATTTGTCCACCTCCGTTTTTCAGGCCCAGGTTTCCCAAGCAACCAGGGATGTCAGGTAAATCATATTTACCGGATATATCTTGCTTTAAACATGGACAAAGAATAGGAAAAATTCAAGAACTTAGTTCTAATCTTTGAAAATGCGTTTGCAGATGATGAGTCTGATATTGAGAATGCTTTCAAGAGAGCTATGCCCTGGATTGGAGATGACTTTGGAGTGAAAGATGCCCCAAGTTCAATCTTCCCTGGTTTGAGTTTAGTTCAGTGGATGAGCATGCAACAAAATAATCAGTTTCCAGCTGCTCAATCAGGATTCTTTCCATCAATGGTTTCTTCGAATCCGCTGCATAATAGCCTTAACACTGATGATCCTTCCAAATTATTGAATTTTCAAGCTCCTGTATTACCTGCGTCAAATATGCAATTTAACAAAGCAAATACAAACCAAGTCAACCAGTTGCATCAGGCACCTATGACATGGCCCCAACAGCAGCAACTTCAGCAGTTATTGCAGACTCCTCTAAATCAACATCAGCTGCAGCAGCAATCCCTACAGCAATTGCAGCGACAACAGCCACAGCCACATCTTCTTCATCATCAACAGCAGCCTCAGCCTCAGCCGCAGCCACAGCCACAGCCATCTCCACAGCAGCAGCAGGAGCAGCCACAGCCACATCTTCTTCATCAACAGCAGCCTCAGCCACAGCCACAGGCATCTCCACAGCAGCAGCAGCAGCAGCAACAACAACAACAACAAAAAAGACAACAGCCACACCCGCAGCAGCAGCTGCAACAACAAGCATTTCTCCCGGCTCAAGTAAATAATGGCATCATTGCCCCTAACCAGATCCCAAATCAAAATTTGCATCAGCCAGCTGTTTACTCACAGCTTCAGCAGCAACAATTGCTGACAAGCAATAGCCAGTCTACCCAAACTATCCTCTCTGCTAATAAAACTTCATATCCTTTGACGTCATTACCACAAGATACACAGATTCAGCAACAGATGGAACAGCAACCTAACCTCATACAGAGACAGCAGCAACAGACACAGTTGCAGCAGTCACCACTACAATTGTTGCAACAAAGCCTGTCCCAGAGGACACAGCAGCAGCCACAGATTCAGCAATTGTCACAGCAGGGCCTCTCAGAGCAACAGCTTCAATTACAACTGTTACAAAAATTGCAGCAACAGCAACAGCAGCAGCAGCAGTCATCTCAACAATTACTCTCCCCAGCTGGATCACTGTTGCAACCTCCAATGGTGCAGCAACAGCCAACCCATCAGCAAAACCAACCATTGCAGCAGTTGCCTCTTTCACAGAGCCAACCACAACCACTCGGCAGCAATGGCTTCCCAACATCAATGCTCATGCAACCTCAACAGCTTTCGGTGAACCAACCCCAAATTCAGAACAAGCCATTTATCGCTATGAGAACCCATTCTGGTCTTACTGATGGAGATGCTCCATCATGTTCAACCTCACCTTCTACCAATAATTGTCAGGTTTCCCCATTGAACTTTCTAAACAGAAATCAGCAAGTACCATCCATATTGGTGACAGATCCGGTTGTTGAGCCTGCAAGTACCCTGGTTCAAGAGCTTCAAAGCAAGCCTGATATGAGAATCAAACATGAACTACCCACCTCTAAAGGACCAGAACAATCAAAGTACAAAAGTACTGTGACAGATCAATTAGAAGCGTCCTCTTCTGGAACATCATACTGCCTGGATGCAGGCACCATCCAGAATAATTTCTCCCTCCCTACCTTTCTGGAAGGTGATGTTCAATCACATCATCGGAGCAATCTTCCTTTTACAGCTAATATTGATGGATTGGCACCTGACACTTTGTTATCAAGGGGATATGACTCTCAAAAGGATCTTCAAAACCTGCTTTCTAGTTATGGTGGCAATCCAAGAGATATGGACGCAGAGTTGTCTACTGCTGCAATAAGCTCTCAGTCCTTTGGTGTGGCAAACATACCTTTCAAGACCGGGTGCTCAAATGATGTTGCCATCAATGAGACAGGAGTTTTAAATGGCGGATTGTGGGCCAACCAAACTCAACGCATGCGAACATTTACAAAGGTATGTAACCCCACTGATTATGGTTATGCTTGTTACCTCATTTATTCTCTTTGTTCTAGATACGTTCTGATTTCTTGAAAGAAAAGGTAGATATTTTTCACGCTTCCTATTGGGTTTGGGCAGAGGGAAGTCTTTTGGGCATCACTTAAACTGGCACTGCTAGCAATTTACTTAAAACTGTCACAGTGGAACTAAATTGCTAGCAATGCCAGTTTAAAACCTTATAATTTGGGGCTACCTAGTTTTTGAAACTCGAAAGTTGGAAAAACATATATTTAGTTATAGTCAGATTTTTGCACCTCGTAATAAGAGAGTTTCTGAGCTTTAAACATGAGTTTAAGTTAAATAAACTGGATTTCATGTTGCAATTACAAGTTTCTCACTCAAATATTTCACCTTCAGTCTTATTGTGCATCTTGTCATCCTAATCTACAAATTGTTGACTTTCTTTATATCCTATTAATTTTGGGAAAAGTTACACTTCTGGTACTTGTTAAAGCCTTTTCTCATTATAACATGATTAATTGTCTCTATATCTCTTTTGCTGAAAAACTCTAAATGTTTGGTGCTGGTTTGAACTCATGAAGGTGCAAAAGCGTGGCTCTGTAGGAAGATCAATTGATGTGACCCGCTACAAAGGGTATGATGAACTCAGGCATGATCTAGCCCGCATGTTTGGTATTGAGGGGCAGCTGGAAGATCCACAAAGTTCTGACTGGAAATTAGTTTATGTGGATCATGAAAATGACATATTACTTGTTGGTGATGATCCTTGGGAGTAAGTGAAGAACCCCAATTTGATCTGTAACTTTTAGTTTTTGGTCTCTATTTATCCTCAACTTAGCAATTTCTAATTCTTTGCAGAGAATTTGTAAGTTGTGTTCAGAGCATAAAGATACTGTCATCCACTGAAGTACAGCAGATGAGCTTGGATGGTGATCTTGGAAATGTGGCAGTTCCCAATCAAGCTTGCAGTGGGACTGACAGTGGAAATGCATGGAGAGGACATTATGATGATACCTCAGCTGCCTCATTTAACAGATAAATTCTCAAAATTCAGATACAAAAACAAATTGATATATCTTGTGCTGTTGGACTTTGCCTGGGCTCGTCAATGATGCTGGTGCATGCCTGATCACTCAAAAAGATACAATTCAATCAAGTCCTTCCAAGACAAGTGATTACCCTGGGTGATTGAACCTTTAGCAAGTGTGCAGATCGTAGGTGTTAAATTTTAAAATCACTGCCATGAAGTTGGCAGGAGGATCATGTTTTAACTTTAGCATCCACTTTCTGACTTGGCCTTTGTTGGTAGTGCTATGGTGAGGTAAGGTGCAGAAGGGAGCGAGAGGCAAGTGACCATTGATGTATAATATAACCATTATTTAGAGAGCTGATCTGATGACATTCTCTTCTGTAAATGCTATGATGTAGAGCACATTATCCGCAAGATTTGTAGTGGTTGTAGCTATTACTCGGCAGGTAGAATTTGCATCAATTTTTGTTAATGTTGCAGCCGATTCTTCTTCCTTCCACCCGTTTTCTTCTAATTTAGTGAACACTATGATTAATGATGGAATACAAGAAAGTATCTGCACTTATATTGTGAGAAATAAGTAAATCTTATATGTACCAATAGCTTAACCTTGTGCAGATAAATTAGAGGTATTTGCCTTCTAAGTATTCCTCTGCATAATCTTTTCCAGTTCCAAAGATAACTAGTACCGCTCTTTTTGAACATTTCCCCCAAGGGGAATGGATATATCCATGGAATATCATTTTATATATCGTGATATCAAGGAGAATTTTTTTTTCTATCAGAAAATTTCACCCTTATGGAGTAAAAGGATGTTATGTGACATCATTCAACATATCCAACAGCTGATACTACAGTGTCATCATCCATCAGTACCATTGGACAAAGCTATTTACTTCTGTAACCTATAAAAAGAATGAACTAATTATTTCTATACTACCTTTGTATGAATCTCAACTGTCAGTTCCAAGCAGAAGCTGATCTAAGGTTTCATATCCTTCCAGCCCAACAGCATAGCACCATCCTTTTCACCAGGGTATAATGTTTTCAGTAATACCTCAACAGGCTTCTTATCACTGAATTGGCATAAGAGCTTAAGGGAACTGCTAGAATCCAGCAATTGTTAGCCTATACTTCAACTTACCAAAGAGCTCATGGCGCTCCACACCTCTTCTTTCCTTCGCAAGCAATGGCATTCACAATGTCCCAGGCCAGGCAGTGCTCCACTGCTGCTCCACATTAATTCGATCCTTTCTGTCCCTTGTCAGTGTCTCGTCTAGTCAAAGCATTGCCAAGTAGTAATCCAGAGTCTGAATAAAGCTGGGAATGAAAGGGGCTGTGTTTTTGTTTGATTCTTTCTCTACCAATGGGGTAACCTTAGGAGAAAGTGACTTTTAAGTTTCGCAGAAGCCCCTCCCTGGGACTGTTCACATCAATGCTCGTCAGGGTTGTGTTGGAGCTGCAGCAGAAAGTTGACAGCCAGAGCCTCCCCAAGCCTGACAACAAGCATGTCCCCTGTGATATCTTGGTGCAAAAACTGGCACTCCATGAACTCAACTGGAATATTGAATTTTTTTAGTTACTGTTACCAAACGTCTTTCAACAGCTTTCATTCCACCACCACAAGCATAGACACAGCATCCCTAACCTTCGCAATCAACTTATCAAATTCATTCATATTGTATTCAAATTAGCATACGCAATCAACAAATACTTAAGGTTGCCTGGTGGAATAACCAGTCACACCGTTTCTGAAAAGCTGGTGTGAGTCCATGGACTTACTTTGGCATCAGCTTTCCAACGTGATGAGATCTCAGAAAATTTATCAGCAGTTATGGGATTGTCAAACCCTTTCTTATGACTACAAGATACTTCAACACTATAATAGAAATTATACCTTCAAGAAAACAAAATTGACCTGAATTTGAATTAATACATTTTTCAAGACAGCACAACATGATATTAGAGGGATTTGTAGATAGCGATACAATCTATTGTAAAAATTCTTGAAGACATCAGAAAACTTTAAATTGCAAGACCATATATTTGAACCCTTTGTGCCCAGCACCCAAAGCTGCAACCATTTATATTGAGGGAAAAAGAAATTACAAAATCCTTGTGCCTTGTGGCAACTCATCCATAAATTCAGTTTTACACCTAAAGCACATGTTATTAGACAACTAAGAGAGCACGGCCATTACATCAGATGCTCTCAGAGCAATATAATTAGTACCATCAGTGCCCTTGAAGTCATTCCCAGCATACTTGGAATACAGAACTGTGTTTCCTGGCGCGACCGATAGTGGTTTTAGGTTACCTTCCTCATCCAAAGTACCAGGTCCAACAGCTATCACCTGTTTCATTTAATGCAGGGCATAAGTAATATGTTTTGCACCTGAGCAGAGAGCTGTATGCCCTCTCCCGCAAACTTATAACCTATATTACCCGGACTAGGGGGTGAATGTCGAATACTGGTATGTGTCCGACACGGATATATTCAATTTTTTCCTAAGTTGTTTCATATATTTGGAAGAGCATATCCCATACCCATATCCGAATATGTATCGGATACGTACTTTAAAGAAAATGAAGAGTCTAGGTAACATAGCTTATAACTGTTACTCACCGTGCCAATGGAAGGTTTTTCCTTGCTTGCCTCTGTCAGCAACAAACCGCCAGCGGTTTTCTCCTCAGCTTCTGAAACCTGCAACCAAATTCAAACACAACATTGAGTGCCTTCAAAGTCCATGTACCACTGTGGTATCTGCAATATGAAATAAATTAAAAGGAAGGTCCTAGTAGAAAATGCTAAGGAGGTCCAAACTCCAAACACTTTGGGTACTAGAAAGAATCTGATTTGACAAAATAAAAAGGAATTCATAATTCCTCAGATTATTAATCTAAACTCCAACAGAACACTGCAGTAGCAACCAAACATACAGATTTTGAAAGGATAACAAACCTTAATGAAAACTCTGTCGTTCAGAGGCTTGAGATCTTTGATGTCATCAGTTTCAAGAATCCCAACAATGTCATCCTCCTTTAGGATAAGATGATTCGCACCATTGAACTCAACCTCCGTCCCAGCATACCTGGAATATATGACCTGAGCACCAGTCTATACAATCATAGCATTGTGTAAGTATAATAATGGTGCAACAAATAGAAAACCTGGGGAAGAATATCTAATCCATGAAATTCACCTTGACAGAGCTTTCAAATTTGGTCTTCCCAATCGTCTTCCCTTCACCAACAGCAACCACCTCACCTCCTTGAGGCTTTGATTGAGCAGTTGTTGGAAGCAAAATGCCACCCTCAGTCTTCTCCTCTGCTTCTTTGATCTTTACCAACACTCTATCACCCAGGGGCTTAACTGAAGTGTACTGCATATAGCAATAAGATCATTTTATGTAAGCAGAAGCAGTGTACAGACAAGAAGCTGAACCTATATGGAGTACGGAATCATGAAATTATCA
The DNA here is from genome assembly GCA_030761205.1 of Fremontodendron californicum. NCBI lineage: Eukaryota > Viridiplantae > Streptophyta > Magnoliopsida > Malvales > Malvaceae > Fremontodendron > Fremontodendron californicum. The sequence continues at coordinate 3,954,812 of JAULJL010000003.1, forward strand.
GCTTTGCTACTCTAATTATGTATATTACTCTATTTTGGGAGCTCCACCAATCCAATAGCATCAAATCCATGTCAAGTCTCATACATCTTGAACGTGTTCAAAATAGAAACGTAATGAAGATTCAAATATTAGAATACATAAGACAAGAATACATCAACATACTTCAAAAGCCCCTAATTTCTGTAAATTGCCCTACTCTAAACATAATCGCTCCAACAATGCTTTAGCATTTGAGAAATACCCACAAAACAATGGCAAAATCAAGAAGCAAAGTCACAGAAAATATCCCAAAAAGGTTAAGTGTCGACAAGTGAAATATTTAGTAAACAGCTAAACATGAATGAAAAACAATTGCGAAAAAAAACCTAGTTCACAAAATTCAAACTTTTACCCATCAACAACAAAGCAATAGCACCAATAAAGTTATAACAGGAATTACCTTAGGAGCAACAACGGTAGCCGCTTTCACAACCAAACCCTTAAAGGACCTGTGAGTCAAAGCCCCAGGCTTTAATGTTCCAAAAGAAAAGAACTTCAAAGTGGATGGCCTAAGCCCTTTGAATGAAGCCAAGTTCCTTGCTGAGGCTGTCACTGACGATGCTGTTAGCTGAGATGTAGCCATTCCTGTATTCAAATTTCCCAAAACGCAAACTACTTACAATTCTTGCAACCAATTTTTCTAAAAAAAAAGAAGATTATACCTTTGAGAAAGATGGGTTTTCGGTAGCTACAGAAAACGACAAGGGTTGGTTTGGTTGCTTGAAACTGGAGAAGTCTAAGAAGATAAAACCCTAGTGTGTTAAAATGGGTTTTATAATTGATAAGAGACTTCTAGAATACTAGCGTTTTTCGGAGAAAGATTAATAACCACGCGCCTCACTCTACAAAGCAGTTTGGTTGGGCTGGCACCAGTTCTACCCGGAGATATCTCAAGTACAAGGAAATTAAAAGAGCGTTTGGACTTAGGAATGAAACGGGTTAAGCTAAACCCGCCCGGATAATAGGTAATAGCCCACGCGCTTCAGGGGAACAGGAGGAACACACTTGAAAGAAACGCACAACAACAAAGCAGAGGTTTCTGGAAGAGGAAAATAAAAATGCTATCCTTTGCAATTTTGCAGATTTGCAATAGCACGTCCTGTAAAACCTTATGGGCCCTGGCTTAGCAAGAAACCGGGCCTTAGCAAGGACTTGATTCTTACCCATTGCCATTTGCTTCTGCTTTATGTCTTTTTTTTTTTTTCCTGCTGTATGTATACCTTTCAGTCACTAACATTTGGTAAACAATTGGGATGGTGGGTGGAGAAAAAATTGTTTCCTTGTTGATTGAAATGGTTCACAAAATTTTCTAAAGAAGATTAGTTGATTTTTTTTATTTTATTAAGCAAGTAGTTTTATTTATTCAAAGGAAGCAGTATGTATACTGCTACACCAAAACTGTTTTAGTCAATTTCGTTAGGATACAAAGAAAGAATCATACATCAAGAATAGAGCCATCTAAGCCCTAAGTTATACAAAAATTTCTATTTACATAGTCTGCTGTAACATGCTTCAATCCTGCTAATCTCAATCTTACAACCTCCTTAAAATGACCAAGGATTTGGATGGGAGACTTCTACAAATTTCCATATAGTATGTTATTCGTCTCCCTCCAAACATGGTAAATATAAACATTCCAAGCAATCCTTAGTATAATGAAAATCAAGGATTTGCCCTTTAACTCTATCATTGCCCATCTGAGCTCCTCCTCCAGCTAGTTACTTTTCTATGAAGCTGACAAAGCTGCAGAAGCTCCTTTCATATGGCCCTTTGAAAAATCACATTCAAAGAACATATGATCTCTCGATTTCTACATTGAGTGACAGAGCACACAATCACCATTAACTTTGAGATCTCAAGAATGCAGCCGATCCTTAGTAGGCGCATATTAAGGATGACCATCCAGGAAAGTAGTGCCTGCTTAGGAATTGTGGTAAGTTGCACAGGCCTGATCTCTTTCCAGCCACAGAATATTTAGAACCACGAAACTTCAAAAACTGATCTCCCACCTTGTAAACTGAACAGCTATCTACCTTAGCTGCAGCAATTTCCTCCAACTCAAACTGTTGTTTTGAGTTTCAAACAACTGCCAAATAGTACTACCTTTGATTAATGATATTTGAAAATTATCCAAAAAAAAAAGATATTTGAAGCTTCAATTTTGGAGTAGTTTCTTGATAAAAGTATTTTCCAGGTGATTGTCATTTGTTAATTGTTGCTAACGATGTTTTTGTCAAAAGTTTTACAAGTCTTTTACTTCTTATATCCTCACTTTTTTTCAGCAAACTTTACCCTATAGGTATAATATTATTTAGTTATGGAATTATTTTTGTTATAACTTCACCTCAGTATTGCATAATTGGGATTTTGAGTTTGAATCTTCTACTATATATAACAATTAAAAAAATGTATATTGTTTACAAAGAGAATTTGTCAGAATGGACTGAAATCCTAACGTTTTCTATACCAGAGCTGTACTCTTCTGAACTCGAGAATTGATTACACCAAAACAGCTCGTTGGCTATTGGCATTGTTTAGCATTGTTTCTGGCATAACTTGATCAAAAACTGCTGCAAATGTAATGCTAAACAGATAAAAGAAATTGATTTTTGTTGTTAAAATCATGGTTTGAAAAGCCAACTCCAAAAGCCAAAAAATATAGCTTTTGGACTTTAAAAATTAGCTTTTGGATAAAATGATTTTATTATCCTTACATCTCTACACTTTTATTATTTTAAACATATTTTTTTTGACATTTCAATTCTCTACAATATTTTTTCACAGCAATGCCAAACACTTAAAAATTTTTAAACCACATTTTTTCATCACACTTTTTAAAGAAGCTTTTTTCAATCTAAATTTTTTTCAATCCAATAAAATCATAAACGTTCCAAGCAGAATTGTCTAATTGGCAGATTAAAAAAATCTCTTTTTTATAGACAATGTAAAGTTATATTTGTTAATAACTTATCATTTGGCATAAGCTATTTTCTTACACAACAACTCTTTAAGTAAGTGTTGTGTCTTTACATAACAGCTCTTTTCATAAATGTTGTTTTTTCTTATTACACCTATTCAATGCAACTGATTACAAATTAATATAATTTTTGAATTAATTAATTAACATTTAATTATTTTTGAAAAATAAAAAAATCAAGTGTCTAAGTGTCAATTTTTGACATTAAATAATTAGTAATCCATTAAGTGAACGTAGTAACGTTTTGAGCCCATATCACTTAGCTTATTTGTCTAAACTAAAAGAATATCTTATTATATATTCTTATTTTTAACTTTTTTTTAAGCAATGTGAAATTAATTCCCATCAACCTTGCAAACGGAAAGAGAGAGATTGTCTATGATTGGACAAGTAAATTCTTAATATATATGGAGTATAAGAAGGGGGTCTACCTACTTACGGATATTGGCGCTTTGCCCATGATGGATTGAAAATATTTCCCACATGGGCAGGCATTTTGGACCTTGTCATATCCTACCAATCTTCTGTTTTTTTTTTTTTTTTTGGAAAACTTCTACTATCAATCTTCATTAGTTACATTATATTAACATATTAAGAACTAAGAACGTGGCCTGGAATTCATATGTTGAATCCAGAGGTACGTACGGCAGCAGCCCATGCCTTCAAAATTGCAGCTAAACGTGTCCCACGCACTACAGGTATACAGTAGCTGGTTGAGATTGCTAACTTTTATTGGATTAATGCTGTATTCTCTGAATGATTTAAATCCTTTGGCGAAAAGTTAAAGTCATGTACTCCTTTCCCTTTGAAATTAATCCTCTCAATAAGCCATTCTGTTTACATTTTCTCTGAAATTTCTGTTTCAGTCCGAGGCCTTAGCTCCATTTTTCCTAGTAGCAAGGAAGGTCAATGAAAATTGATGACATTGAAATCTGGCTAGAAGATGTACGGCTAGTGAAAACAGGGGTATCCTGTTGAATGCTTAGCGAAGTGAGCTATGGCCTATGGGTACCCACAATACCCAGTAGCTGGATTTCCTCCCCCGGCCCCCATTCAATTTCAGTCTAGACTTCTTGCCAGATAAAATAAAGTTATATCTTACTCAAAATTTCAGTGACAATCTAATAAAACTGAGAGCTGTGGGAAGTAGGAAGAAAAGAAGAAGAAAAAATAAAGGAATGAATGAATGAATGACCATATCTTCTAGAACTTCAGCATTTATGTTAATTAGTATTTGACCAAACGAAATAAGGGGAATTTTCGAAAACATTTGTCTTATCTATATTAGTCAAATATCAAAGTTTCCAAGAAGCTGGAATTTTGCAGATTGTCAACTTTGAATTCATTAAACAGTCGGAATTGACAAAAGGCAGGAATCATCCTTTCCTCATTTTCATTCCAAGCAATGGGGGCAAAACTATAGTTTCTCCGCATATGATTGAAAGCCCCAAATGAAACGGCTTTTGAAGTTTTCAGCAAAGAAGTCTTTATCACATGGCGAGTGTATTATTTTTGTATTGGTATTGATATATAAGGTATTAGTGTATTTTGACGTATCTTTTCGAGTTTATCGATATTTTTTAAATATTTATATTTATATATATATGTACAAGGTTGAAAAAATCGGACCGAAAGTCAAACCGATGTGACCTCCGATTCTCAGTTCAATCGGTTGGACACTTTAAATAAGATTTTTAAATAAATATTAAATATAGTAAATAATAAATAAAAATAAGTATTTAGTTTAGTGGTGTGGTGTGGTGTGGTGTGGTCTTTAGTATAATTTCATGGGGTTGAGTTCAAATCTCATCACTTATAAAAATATTTTTGAAAAAAATAATTAAAAAAAAAAAACGGTTTTTCCCGGTTTTTAACCGGTTGAACCAATTTTTGGCCGGTTCGATTAAATCCGATTTTATTATACCCGTCGGACCGGATAGGCCACCAGTTTTCGATTCAACCGGTCCAACCGGTCGATCCGGTCCGATTTTTTATTCATTGTATATGTAATCTATTGTCAAGTTTTTTAATAAAATATATATTATATACACATGCAAATATACCTCCATTACATATATATGTTTATATGCAAATATAAATTTTAAATATTTAATATCCAATTTTTTTAAACATAAAATAAATATAAAAATATTTTAAAAATATAATAAATTATTATTAATTAAGTTTAATAGTCTAATTTAATAAATATATGAAGACAAAAAAAAAATATTAGAAATTGGTTTAAAAAATCAAATAAATGAAATTTTAAAAATAAAAGTTTTGTATCAATCAATATGGACCGATACGTAACGATACTGACTGATATTAACCGATATAGATCAATACAATCTATACAAAAATTAAAATAATATGATATTGATATCATTTTATTTTATCTTCAAATTAATATATATCAATCGGTAAGATCGATATCAGTATCAACAACATTGGATATGACCAAAATCAGTCAAAACTGATAAACAGCTAGACTTATAGGCCTTGTTTATTGACACGGGATATGATATGACCAAAAGAGGGCATTTGGTATGATGAAAAATGATCACTTTTCATATAAAGTAATTGATGGGAATGTGATTCTCATGTTTTGTATGCTAAAAACTGCTCACTTTTCTGGGAATGTAACTTTTCTTTGAGAGTTACTTTCCCACAAGCATTGGAATGTGATTCCCATGAGAAGTGGTGGGAAAGTTAAAAAAATGTTAAAGATAAAATTATCCTCTTTTTATTTGATTTAAAATTATTATTGAAATATTATTTTAAAATATTTCGTATAAATATTTATTAATAATAAATATATTGAAATATTTAAATAATATTTCATTTGCGTTCAGCCTTTTAATTTTTCAATTACTTGATAATAACTTCGAAATTTTATTATTAACGAATATTTTTTTATCATAAAAGTAACTCAAATTATCAATTGAAATATTATTTTTAAATATTTAGTACAAATGTTTGTTAAGAATAAATATCATTGAAATATTTAAATAATATTTAATTTTTATACAGCCTTTTAACTTTAAAACTGCATGAAAGTAATTGCGAATTTTTATTATTAACAAATATTTTTTATCATAAAAATATTATTTTTAAATATTTAGTAAAAATGTTTGTTAATAATAAATATCATTAAAATATTTAAATAATATTTAATTTGCATATAGTTTTTTAATTTTTTAACTACATGAGAGTAATTTCGAAAATTATTATTAACAAATATTTTTTATCATAAAAATAACTCAAATTATCAATTAAAATATTATTTTTAAATATTTAGTACAAATGTTTGTTAATAATAAATATTATTAAAATATTTAAATAATATTTAATTTGCATCCAGTCTTTTACTTTTTTCAACTACATGAGGGTAATTTCGAAATTTTATTATTAATAAATATTTTTTATCCTAAAAATAACTCAAATTATCAATTAAAATATTATTTTTAAATATTTAACATAAATATTTGTTAATAATAAATATCATTGAAAATTTTTTAAATTAATAAAATTTACATTTTTTTGATAAGGGTAATTTCGAAAATTATCATCACATTTTCAGGATTTTAAGAGCACTTTCTCATGCATATCAAATATTTGAAAGTTATATTTTCAGAAATCACATTCTCAAAAATCATATTTTCACATTTTATGAAATATGATTCTTGAAAAAGTACCAAACGTATAAAAACATCTAAAAAAAAAAAATATTGATTGATTGATAAGTTGAACAACTTTCTCTCAAGGTAGATGTAGATCATGCATGACGTAAAATATAAGCGCGTGTGGAGATATCTGTTGGCGGATGGTTTGAGTGGGCGGTTGGGGGACCCGTCGGTTGATTGGCTACTTATCAAAGCTGAAAGCTGACGTTCAATGACACTGCCTTGCCTCCTTATTTTTGATGATGAAAGCCACTAATCTCTCTAATCAATCTGATATATATATATATATATATATATATATATATATATATATATATATATATCTATGAATTTTATTAACAAATATCCTAAATATATTTTTTAAGTTATTATATATAATAATATTTTTATTCAATATATTAAAAATAATAAATAAAATTATTAATTTTTGTATTTAATATAATATTTTTACTATAAATAATTTATTAATTAATTTTAAAAAATATCTTAAAAATACTCGCTAACAAACTGTTCTTATATGAATTTTGAAAATTTTTGCTATTACGAATATCGGTTATATTTATAATCGTTTTACTTTATTTATTTTTTATTAATTATTTTTAATTTAATATTATAAAAATATATATTATAATTTATTTATAAACATAATTTTAATAATATAATTTTTTAATATATAATACACTTGTATATATATTAAAAGTATATATATATATATATGATTTTAGTATATATATTTAATATATACTAAAAATATAAAATATTTCAAAAAGTAAAATAATAATTTAAAAAACGAGATGAAGGGGATTGGAGCAAGTATTTATCAAAATTATCTTATTCCATCCCGTTTTTGCTTTTTTTTTTAAAAAAAAAAATATTGGAAAATGTATCATATAATTTTGCCATCCCCAACGATTGATACTGGTTTACCAAGTAATTTGAAATAAATTGTTAAAGCTTATTGTATATTGTTTGAAATACTATAGATTTTTGTTCAAACATTGTTCAAGTTAATGTTTTTTAAGGTTTTGATATGGGAATATGATTCTTTAACAGAACTTCCTTTTTTTTTAATTTGTTCAAATTAAAGTAGTCTGAGTACATATGTCAACCTTTGACCAGGATAATAAATATTATTAAAGAAAGGTTAGTATTATGACTTATTGGTAGAAAAATACTTAAATATGCTTTCTCACTTGAAAGTTCTCTTAAGATAATAGCCTAATATTGTAGTGTATATTATTATATATAAAATATATATTTGACCATAACATGTGTCGTAACTAAACTATATATATCACACATATTTGCACACTTCAAGTAAATTGTTTAGATAGATTTTTATGGTCCAAGTCAAATGGATAAATTCTTGAGTTCATATTGAATTATAGGTCAAATTATATTATTAATTTCTGTACTATAGTTAAAATGCGAATTTAGTCTCTCTAATATAATTCGAAGAATTTTGCTACTTTTACTTTTCGGAATTTTGAATCTCAGTCCAATTTTAAACGGTATAAAATTTTCACCATTAAGTATGCTGGCGTGACATTGACCTTGCTGACGTGACAAGTTTAGTCAGCAAAATTTTTTATCAACTGATGACGTGGAATTTTTTTTTCATGTGACTTACTAACTCGGATGATCAAATGATATAATTAGTCCCTGTACTTATATCAAAATACGAATGTAGTCCCTCTACAATAATTTGAACAATTTTTTATACCTATATTTTTCGTATTTCAAATTTCGATCCAATCTTTAAAATATTAAAAAATAATTAAAAGTATTCTCATTATTAAATATTCTCATTATTGTTCTAAATTATATTTATTATTTAAGTAATAAAAAAATATTATTTTTATTTTTATTAATATTTATTATTAAAATATAAAAATATTTATGTTTAGTTTAGTTTAGTTTAATAATATTCAAGATAGAAATATTTAAAATTAAAATATTAAAAGTCTTTTTATTTAAACATTTTTAAAAAATTTAATTAAAATTAAATAAAATAGTTTTATTAATATAATAATTTATTGTGTCATATCAAATATAAAAAGGTAAAAATGAAAAGTACCCTCAAACGATCAAAGAAAATAGAGAGAATGATGAGCTTCAAAGAGAAGCTTGTCATAGGTAGCTTGGTCAAATAACACAATGTTGTTCAACTCTCCTTTTGATTTCTCTTTCTCCACCTCTATTATTATAACAAAGAAAAAAAAAAACAAAAACCCACTTCTGATCTAACTCAGAAAATCAACCCAGTTAAAAATATAATCAAGGCAACATATAGTAAAGAAAATGACATTCTTCTTTTGCTTGTCACCTCCAGACTTTGCTGGCTTTGAGGAATGAGGAGGGGCTATCTTTTTTCGGGACTAAAAATGTAAACAAAAAAAAAAACAAAAAACAAAGTTACCAATCTAAAACAAAGTTGGTTTTAGATTGTGTTGGTATAAAAGAGAATGATAAATCTAGGGAGATGAACATACAATGATATTTGTTGGAAGTGAAGAAAAATGGAAAAGAAAGGAAGCGCAGTTTTTGGATGCCATGAGACAGAAGAAATGGAGAGGTTGGGTGAAAGTTTTTTCTAACCCTAAGATTTAGTTGTTTGCTTCTCGAGACTTTCAAAATCTTCTTATAATTTTTGTGTTAATTTATCTTTGAAATTATTATCTCTTTTAATATTTGAGGTTTGATTCATTTTTTTATATTGTTTGAGCATAACTTATAAGCCAACTAAATGTTACTTTTTTAACTTTTAATAGTATAAATATTTTTAATATTTTATGAATAAATATTGCTCTTTTTAATATTAATATTAATAAAATAATATTATTTTAAATATTAATATAAATATTACATTATTATTTTTCAAAAAATATTTTCCAGAGCTGATTTTTGCAAAATAAATGAAATTTAAAATTGGATCGAAATTTGAAATCCCGAAAAGTATAGGTACCAAAAATTTTCAAATTATTGTAGAAAGACTAAATTCATATTTTGATATAAGTACAGGGACTAATTACATCATTTGATCATCCAAGTTAGTAAGCCACGTGGAAAAAAAAATTCACGTCATCAGTTGCCGAAAGATTTTTGCTGACTAAGCTCTCCACTTCAGCAAGGTCAACGTCATGTCAGCATATTTAACAGTGAAAATTTGACTAAAATTCAAAATCTCGAAAAGTATAGGTAAGAAAATTCTTCAAATTACAGTAAATAAACTAAATCCGCATTTTAATTATAATACAATGACTAATAGTACAATTTAACCTGAATTATATCTTTTTTTCCATTACATTTCAAAAATTCAAAATGCCTAGGAAAGAAAGAAAATGGGTTTAGATCTTGAAGCACTATTATTCTAAAGGGAAGAACAACTTTTGGCAGATAAAATTAGAGGTCCTATTATTACAATAAATTAAAGAATCCTGTCTACACCCACATATATGTTTAATGATAGTTGTGGATTTTATACATGTAGATCTCATATATAGCAAAAAAATAAAATAAAAGGAGATTTAAGCCCAAGTTCATAATTCCATTACTAGTATTCCTATAAACTATTAGAGCATCTTATAGCTCATTTTGATTTTCTATTGTCCATCATACATATTACTACTATTTTAGATCCAATTATTAATTTGTAGAGTTAAAATTTGTCCTTAATGTTATTAATTATCCAATCCATTATTGGTAGAGATTTTAAATTTACGTACAAGTATTTTTTGTTTTAAAATTAATTTCACAAACAATAGAATTTAAAGAATTACCCCCATTTCATTGAAGGTGCATTTTTATCCCATCGCCTCTCCAATGGAGTAGGATCTAGTGGATTTCACTGGACTCTTTTTAAATTAAAAAAAAAAGATTTTAAGTTATTTTTTAAATTTTTATTTAAATAATTTTAAATTGGTTATTTTAATATCATAAATAAATTCATATACTTATATAATAAATAAATAAATAATTTAAATATTTAAATAAATATATAAAATAATATATATTAAAATTTTAAATATTATTAAAATATATAAAGATTATTTACTTATTTATTTTCATACAAAAAAAACTATCCAATTCTAGTATAAAATTAAATTTCTGGCTCACTGAGGACGAGACTAGTGCAGGCATGTGATCAGTGATGTGATGCCGCCTGCAACATGTTTCAGGTTTTAAAAGTCCCAATAAACTATTCACTCCTTAACACTTTTCTTTTATTTAATTAATTAATTAAAATTAAAAGTAATAATAAAAAATAATACTAAAAGTCCCACGTGATGGAAATATTCCTCCCCCCGCGTAGCAACGTTATAAGGTCTTCAGTGATACGCCACGTGTCCATCGTTTTACTCTTTGCGGCTTCCCAACTCCAAATCAACGCGCCTTTCTTTGACTGATCACTCTCAGTCAGAGATATGGCTTCCCCGCCTTCCCCTCCCCTTCCCCTACCCCATATACTATATATATCAGAGCCGCAAATCCCCTTATTTCTCAAACTCAAACAAAACAATAATCAAATCCTCTGCAACCAAACCAAGAAACATTACTACAATACTACTACTTACTACTAACAGTTTCAAAGACTAAACCGAGAAAGAAAAAGAAAAAGTCAAGACAACCCCAGCTCTCTGAAAGGGAAAAGAATGGTGAAGCACATAAGCGAAAAACCTGCAGCTGAGAGAAGCGATTCACGATTCAAGGGTGTTCGAAAGCGAAAATGGGGGAAGTGGGTGTCCGAAATCAGACTACCCAATAGTAGGGAAAGGATTTGGTTGGGATCTTTTGACACCGCGGAGAAAGCAGCCCGTGCTTTCGACGCCGCTCTTTTTTGCTTACGCGGCCGCTCTGCTAAGTTCAACTTCCCTGATAGCCCACCCGAGATAGCCGGTGGTAGGTCTTTAACACCGCCCGAAATCCAAGCCGCTGCCGCCCGGTTTGCCAACTCGGAGCCTCCGAGGACCCGTTCGGAGCAGTCCAACTCTGGGTTTCAAACGGAGTCCCCATCACCGTCGATTTCAGACGGGACAGTACAGTTAGACACTGAGTTGCCTATGGACGGGTCGTTTCTGGATCTTTTGACAATAGGTTCGGGTAATTACGCTTCGGATTATGGGATGATATTCCCAGGATTTGATGATTTTTCAAGTGATTTTCTCGGATCATCGGTGCTTAATATCGGCCTTGAAGATGATAATTTTGATGGGATTTTAGTTCCAGAATCTTTTCTTTGGAATTTCTAAAACGGGTAACCTAATTCTGGGCATTTTAGTATCCAGAGTTGGATCCGAATATTTGGAGTGGCCAATTTTTGTACGGCCCTTCCTTTTTGCTCATTCTCTGAAAAAAAAAATCAAATTATTATTTTTAAAGTATAGTTTAATCGTTAAGAAGAATGTAGAGTAAAGCATTGTAGTAATCGTTAATTGAATGATTACTGTTCTAGATTTTTTTTTTAATAAAATATAAAATGATTATGTCACTACGGCTAGTGAAATGGAAATCACATGTTTATTATGGGTTTACTATTACTTAAGAAATGACATTGGACTTTCCCCATACTCGCAAGGCCTAGGGTGTTAGGTACCAGAGTGACGGAATAGTGTCTCACAACTAAAATAAGAGATGAGAAAATAAGAACTGAACACACAAAATTTAACGTGGAAAACCCTCAATGAATAAAGGGAAAAACCACGTAACAAGACTAGAAGAATTTCACTATGAGAAAATATTACAACACCTCTCTCTAAATACTAGGAGAGGACAACCTCACAAAGAATATAAGAAAGTATACAAGAGAGGAAGAGATAATTCTTGGGATGGTTTTAATACTTCTCCTTAAGGCTCTTTATATAGCCTTCAAGGAGGAACTCTAACAATTCTCCCACCGATGTGGGATTCTAACAATTCTCCCACTTGAAGATTTGATTAAACCAATCATATCTTCACACCACTCTTTCTGTCTTGCCATTCCATGTTGCTTACGTTTCTGATAGACCATAGGAGGATCGACACCAAATAAACTTGTCAGTGTTGATTGGCTTTGTCATAACATCTGCTAGGTTGTCTTTGGTGTGAATCTTTTGCATATCCACACTTCCTTCTTCTACTACTTCTCGAACAAAGTGATACTGTATACCTATATGCTTTGTCCTGGAATGAAAGGCTGGATTCCTTGCAATGTGCAAGGCACTCTGACTGTCACAATACACAATAATCTTCTGCTGCTTGTGCCCGAGTTCTTCCATTAACCTTTGTATCCATATTGCTTCCTTGCATGCTTGGGTAGCTGCCATGTACTCAGCTTCTGTAGTAGACAAAGCTACAACAGTCTGTAACTTAGATAACCAGCTTACCGCTCCTCCTGCAAGTGTGAACACATAGCCAGTAGTGGATTTCCTTTTATTAAGATCACCTGCAAAATCTGAATCAACATAACCCCTGACAACAAGTTCTGATCCTCCAAAACATAATGCAACATCTGAGGTTCCTTTAATGTATCTAAGGATCCTCTTAACAACATTCCAATGCTCTCTACCAGGATCTGCCATAAATCGACTGACCGCTCCCACTGCTTGTGCAATGTCTGGTCTTGTACATATCATAGCATACATAAGGCTTCCCACCGCTGATGCATACGGTACTCGAGACATTTCCATCCTCTCTGCTTCATTGCTAGGACTCATACCTGAGGATAATTTACAATTGACAGGAAGTGGGGTAGATATTGGCTTACAGTCTTGCATGTTGAAGCGTCGCAAGACCTTCCTCAGATAATTCTTTTGAGAAAGCCAAATTTTCCTGTCTTTTCTGTCTCGGTGAATTTGCATCCCTAAAATCTTGTTTGCGGGTCCCAAGTCCTTCATATCGAACTCCCTAGCCAACTGTGCCTTCAAATCTTGGATTCGATCTTTGTTGGGGCCTACCACCAACATGTCATCCACATACAACAGCAAAATAATGAAATCATTATCATCAAACCTCTTGTAGTACGTACAATGGTCTGAACTCAGTCTGTTGTATTCAAGGCTAATTATGAAAGAATCAAATCTCTTGTACCAACATCTGGGCGCCTGCTTTAGACCGTACAGAGATTTGGTCAACCTGCAAACCAAGTTCTCTTTGCCTGTTTCAACAAAACCTTCTGGTTGGAGCATATAAATTTCTTCTTCAAGCTCTCCATGTAGAAAAGCCGTCTTTACATCTAGTTGTTCAAGATGTAAATCAAATGCAGCACACATAGCCAACACTACTCTGATAGTAGTAAGTCTGACAACTGGAGAAAATATCTCGTTGAAGTCAATACCTTCTTTCTGAGCATATCCTTTTACAACCAATCTAGCACGATATCGTTCTACTTGATCATTGCTATCCCGCTTGATCTTGTAGACCCATTTGTTACCAATGGCTTTTCTGCCACGTGGTAATTCCACCAGTTCCCATGTCTCGTTCTTGTGAAGAGCTTCAATTTCTTCCTGCATTGCTGTCATCCACAGAGAAGCATCTGGGCTACTAGTAGCTTCATGAAAAGTTGATGGCTCTCCATCCTCTGTTAAAAGACAGTATGCAACATTGCTCTCCGTAACATACTCCGTGTGCCAATTTGGAGGCCTTCTCTCACGAGTTGACCGTCGAACTTCTACAGCCTCGGACTCAACTGGTTCTGGTACCTCATGCTCTGGTTCTGCTTCAGAAGAATCATCTTCTTGAGAATTTCTATCCATCTGCACTGTAGCAGTCTCTTTTGAAGTGTTGTCATTTGTTTGCTCACTTTGCAGTTCATTTTCTGCAAAAACTACATCTCTGCTGACAACAACCTTGCGGGCAGTGGGATCCCACAGGCGATACCCCTTAACACCGTCAGCATAACCCAAGAATATACATTTTCTGGATTTTGGATCCAGCTTTGTTCTTTCTTGGGAGTTGTACATCACGTACACAGGACATCCAAACACATGTAGAGAAGAATAATCAGCTGGCTTTCCTTTCCACATCTCCATAGGCGTCTTCAAACCAATCGCCGTTGATGGTGATCGATTTATCACATAACAGGTGGTTTTGACTGCTTCTGCCCAGAAAGATTTGGCCAATCCCGCTGTTCTCAGCATGGCTCTTGTTCTATCTAGGAGAGTTCTGTTCATCCGCTCTGCTACACCATTCTGTTGAGGCGTATGTGCAACCGTGAATTGTCTCATAATACCCTCTTTCTTACAGAATGCTAGAAAGTTACCGTCTACATATTCTCCTCCATTGTCTGTCCTCAAGCACTTGATTCTTTTCCCAGTTTCAAGCTCTACTTGTGCTTTGAACTCCTTGAATACTGGAAACACATCTGACTTCTTCTTGATTGGGTACACCCATAATCTCCTGGAATAGTCATCAATGAATGATACAAAATACTTTGCTCCACCCAGGGATATTTCTGGTGACTCCCACACATCAGAATGGATTAAGTCCAGTATGTGTTTGCTTCTTGTAGTTACTTTAGCAAACTTCAATCTATGCTGCTTGCTTATCACACAGTGCTCACAGAAAGGTAAATTGACCATCTTGAGCCCGGGCAGGAGATTGCGTTCTGCAAGGACTTTCAAGCCTCGCTCTGACATATGGCCTAATCTGCGATGCCACATCATCGTCGTTTCTTCTTGGCTGGCTGCTGCAACTGATGCATCTGCCTCTTGCAACGTCTCTCCCAAAAGCATGTATAGATTGCTTGTGATCTTCTCTGCTTTCATCACCACAAGGTTTCCTTTCACTACTTTCAATATTCCACATTCAGTGTGGATCTTGCACCCGAGGTCATCCAATTGTCCAATTGACAATAAGTTCTTCTTTAAGCCCTTCACATGTCGTACCCCTTGAATTTTGCGAACAGTACCATCATGCATTTTTAATCTGACGGTACCGACTCCAGCAATATCTAAGGCATGATCATTTCCCATGAACACAGATCCTTCCGAAATAGGTTCATAAGTGCAAAACCAATCTCGGTGTGGAGTCATGTGCCATGTCGCACCTGAATCCATTATCCAGACATCATTGAGTTTCTTTCCGCCTTTAGAACTAGTCGCTGCTTCACTATACAAGATTTCTCCATCATCTGAGGTACTTGCAACACAACCTTGGGAGGTTGATGTTTCAGAATTCTTTTCTCCACCCTTCTTATTATGCCAACATTCCTTCTTCGAGTGCCCTCTCATGCCACAATTGTAGCATTTAAGATTCTTCCTTCTTCGAGATTTTGATCTACCATGATTCTGACTCCCACTGGAGCCACGTTCTGTTGATCTGCCTCTCATCACCGTTAAAGCCTCTGCTTGCTTTGAATTTTCTGACCTTTCCTCATTATTCTTGCGCCTGGATTCTTCTTCAAGAATAGCACCGGCAACATCATCAAAGTGAAGAGAGTCACTAACATTGTTATTTGTGATGTTGATGATGAGTTGATCATACGAATCTGGTAAACTCTGAAGTAGAAGTTCCGCACGTTCATTTTCCGCTATTTTGAAATCTGATGCTGTGAGTTGAGCAAATAGCGTATTCAGAGTGTTGATGTGATCCGTTACCGACGTGGATTCACTCATTCGAAGAGTGTAGAGTTTCCTCTTCAAGAATATTCTGGTGTGAAGTGACTTCACCTCGTACAATTTGTTTAGAACATCCCAAATCTCCTTTGCAGTCTTCTTCTCTGCAACACTTGACAAAACTGAATCCGCCATTGCTAGGTGCAGATTGGCAACAGCATTGTCATCCTTCTCTTTCCACTTTTCATCAGTCATTTCTGTGGGTCTACTTTCAATTGCTTCTAGACAATTATCCTTCCTCAAAATTGCTCTTATCTTCAATTTCCACAAGGAGAAATTTCTCCCACTGAACTTCTCTATCTCGAATTTTGCTGCCATGGTTGTACACGAACTGAAGCGAGTTACACTATTTCACCGTGAATAGTACCGTATACGTGAACAGTATTGTACGTATGTCGTACACTAGAACAAATCCAGTATACGTTAACAATTACTGCAAAAGTATACAACCACACGTATGAATAGTAACCGTATCTGTGAATAGTGACCGTATACTGGAACAGTGACCATATACTGAAACAGTGACTGTATACTGGAACAGTGACCGTAGCCCGTGAATAGTGCACCAGGTAGGTTCCCAGGAAAGAGAGGTGGGTCACTGATAGACACACTTAAATACCAAGTCTTTCCTAGCCAGAACTTCCCTAGACACTTTCACACTACCACACTTTATTTCCAGCAACAAGAATAATTCTTTTCTGATGTGGAAGATCAGACAATACTGCAACCACAGAGCATACTAAGAACCAACACTTTCACTGCAGCGGAATAAGGACCACGAACCAATGGCTCTGATACCACTGTTAGGTACCAGAGTGACGGAATAGTGTCTCACAACTAAAATAAGAGATGAGAAAATAAGAACTGAACACACAAAATTTAACGTGGAAAACCCTCAATGAATAAAGGGAAAAACCACGGAGCAAGACTAGAAGAATTTCACTATGAGAAAATATTACAACACCTCTCTCTAAATACTAGGAGAGGACAACCTCACAAAGAATATAAGAAAGTATACAAGAGAGGAAGAGATAATTCTTGGGATGGTTTTAATACTTCTCCTTAAGGCTCTTTATATAGCCTTCAAGGAGGAACTCTAACAATTCTCCCACCGATGTGGGATTCTAACATAGGGCAGGGTCCAAGCTTTCAAGACTATTTTATTATTTATTATTATTTTGATTTTTTTTTAAACACTGAAATATATACATCAATCATTACATTGAAAACAAGAGTTTTTACTTTGTACATAAAAAAATGTCTCTATTCTATTTTATTCTGATTCGTTTTGCATACGAAAAATTGAAAAAAATTAGAAAAGCAAAATAAAGATAATTACACCTTCAATGATTTTTAATTTTTGTTGTTGTGTTAACACGTGCTTTAAAAGTATTTTTTAAGATTATAATTATAAATAATATTTTTGTTTAATATATTAAAAATAATCACTACTAGAACAGTAATATTTCTATCCTTTTTTTTTTTGTTGAAATTGTTTGACTTACACAATGCAATTTTATTTTTGTAATACTTCTTTCTTTACAATATAATGGATAGACAAATTGAGACAGTTCAAAAAGAAAATAAAGTTGAATAAAATTATGGGACAAAATGGAATAATTAATACACTCATGGCTTGAGTTTTACTCTTCCATTTTACTCAAATTTAATAACAAAATCATTTTTCAATTTGGCTTATAACTTTGAGAACGTCTTTAGAGTAAGAATTCGAGAGTGCATAATGCTTATCTATGTCTTTTTGTATTTTTCACAAGTTTTAATAAGGATTTAGAATTCAAAGAGGCATGTTTATTTCAAAGCTACAATCTTATGTAATACTACATGAGTTATGCTAAGAGAGTAAGAGTTAAGATTTTTATTTAATGAGTTAAAGTAGTTTTTTTTTTTTTTTTTCTTCTTATTTTAAGAGAAAGGAGATTCGAATTCATGCAATGGATGAAAAATATTTTTGTTTATCGCTGAATCAAATTTACGAGTTAAAACAATTGATTTTATAGAAAAGAGAAAAGAGTAGATATATTAAATACAAGGTTATATTTTATGCTATTTTTCTTATTGAATAGTCAAATTACTCGCATTGAGGTGATCTAAAAATTAAGATTTAGACTTAACCATTGTTATTTGTGACTTAAGTGATAACATCTTAAAGTTTGGATTTATTTTCTTTCATTAGATATCTCTTAAAATGAAAATATATATTTGCACACATAATTTTGCTAACGAATGTTTTAAATATATTTCTAATATTATTTTATTAAATAATATTTTTATCAAAACATTAAAAAATATAAAATTATTGATTAACTATTGCATTTAATGAAAAATATTATTATAAATAATATATTAATTATCATTAAAAATATCTTTAATTAGGATATAGATTAACAAGATTTCAAAAGTTTGCAGCCATAAAACATTGGTGGTTGAGAATGATAGACGCTAGCCAAAACTAAATCATGGATTTCAATTCCAAACCAAACAGAGCCTTAATAATTAAAAACAAAAGCAAAAAAGTACTGGGTAGATTTAGATTTGATAATTTGTGTATTCGTGTCGTGTTCATATATTTTTCTGCGTCATAATCGTGTTTAAGGTATTTTATATTTATATAAATTTTGATGTGTTAATAATTTATTTTATATAGATTTTGACATGTTCCTGTATTCGTATTGTGTCTGTGTTTCTTTTTGGTATCATGTCGTGTTTTAATTTTTTTTTCGTGTCGTGTTCATGTCATATAATTGTGTCATGTCCAATATTGTCAGGTCGAGATTTTTTTAATATTTATATATTTTTAATTAAATTAACAATCACAAATAAATTTAAGTTGAATCATATTAAATAATTATCATTTATTTAAATAATTTTTTATATTTTAATATCTTAAGTAAATGAATTTAAAGTTAAAATTGAATTACTATGACAAATTATGCAAATATGGGATGAATTTAGACACCACACAAATACAACATGAAAAACAATTAAAACACGACATGAAAAATAATATGAACACGACACGAATACATGAACATGTCAAAATCTATATAAAACGAATTATTAACGTGTAAAAATTTATATAAATTTATAATATTTTGAACACAAAAAATAACACTAACACGAATACGTCATGAACACACAAATTTTTCTCTAAATTGAATCACTACGACAAATTATACAAAATATGTCATGAATTGAGACACGACACAAACACATAAATATTTCTCTAAGTTGAATCACAATGACATATTATGCAAAATATGAAATGAATTGAGACACGAACACATCATAAGAAAAATAATTAAAACACTACACGAATACATGAACGTGTAAAAATATACATAAGACGAATTATTAACATGTAAAATTTTATATTAATTTATAATAATTTAAACAAATAAAAAATAATACGAACACATAAAAAAATTCTTTTTTTTTCTTTATTCCCTCTTTAATTTTTTTTTTCCTTCCAATAAATATGAATGTGTCAACAATAAAAAATTGGACACATGTCAATACCAATTTACTTTGTGTAGTCCATTTTATATTAATGTTAGATAAGAACAAGTTAGAAGATTTTTTTTTTTCTCTCTTATTGATCAGAACTCATAAGTGTTTTATACGATGAACAAAAAGATTTTAATTAGTTTAGGTAGCTCAGTTTATATTATTCGAATTTTTTATTTTTAAAAAATATTTATATCTGACACATATTCGGATATAAATATAAAAATATAATCTTTCAAATATATATAAAAAAATTTAAAATTTAAATATATTCATATGGAATATATATCCGTATTCAACGTTCCCTCAAATCTAAATAATATAAACTCAGCTAAAACATGCAATTTTTTTTCCTCCATTCGTATTCTCTCATTTTCAATCACTTATCGTGATAAATAATGAAACATCAAGAAATGATGAATAAAATGCGGCGCTGTAAAAACTTATGGTCCTAATTCCTAAATGCTTTTTCAGCTTTTGTACGATATCGAACAAAGAAACAAGAAGCACAAAAAATAAAAATGCAATGCGTGCTGCAAATTAAAAACATTACAACCTAAATCTTTGGAAGTTCCTATGGTTAGGAAAGGAAGATGTTGGATGGGTGAAAGTAACATCAAATCTCTTCCAAAAAAAACAAACCATAGATTTCACAATTATTTGTTTGATTGATTGATGTATGCGTTAAAAGAAAAGTTTAAAGTAGTGTCAATGTAATGCCAACTTTGAGGTTTGAGCTTATTTGGCCAAACCAAATATTACTGTTCCTATGGCTGCTCCCTGCTTTCCACACGGAAGTTCTTTCATCCACCACTCACACCAAAATTGTTAAGACACCAAGATTCGTTGAACTGCCTAACAAGTTTCTTGATTTTGAGATTGAAAATAACAATAAATATTGATTTCGATTTTTATCTAAATTTTCTCATTATGATTTGACTTTTGAGAAGATTGGATAAACCTCAGTTTAAAGTAATTTGCAAATTGGATTCATGATGCATGTCAATTTTAATAGAAAGTGAAATACCTCTAGACAAATTTCATATCGATAGGATACGGGTGAGGGATATAGATTATAAAAGGTGACACACCTTCCACTAATGTGGCGCACTTTTAAAACAAAGCCGTGAGACTCTGCTGAGTCAAAGCGAACAATATCGCATGACGTGGAATGATTGTGGGGTCATGACGAATGGTATCAGAGCCGTCTCCCCGTGCTCGCTAGTCGGAGGTGGGACAAACCTCAGCAAGAACGCTGAGTCCCGTAAGGGGTGAGTGAAATGCCCCTAGGCAAATTCCACATCAACAGAACACGGGTGAGGGATATGGGCTACAAGGGGTGGTATCATAGCTGTCTTCCCGTGCTCGCTGATTGGTGGTGCAGCAAATCTCAACGAGGACCCTGAGTTCCTTAAGAGGTGAGTGAAATGCCCCTATGCAAATACCACATTGACAGGACACGGGTGAGGGACCTGGGCTATAAGGGGTGACACACCTTCCACTAGTGCGGTGCGCTTTTGGGACAAAACGGTGAAGCTCTGCGGAGCCAAAGCGAATAATACCGCATGACGTGGAATGGTGGGACCATGACAGAAAGAAATCCTTAATTTGTTTTCCCACACGCAATTACCAAACATGATTGTCCGGGTTGAAACCTGAAAAGGATCTCAATTTCAAACAAAATCAACCTGTTGACATCTACGTTCATGAGCAAAAATATTTGGAAATGTGCATTTTGCAACAATTTCTTGTTAAGCAATTTGCCACTGGCTTCTCAAAAATTTTTAAAAACACTTTTTAGTTCTTTACCATCTTTGAGTAGGATTTCCTAAAAAAGAGAGAGAGAGATCTGAGAAGTAACAGTTTAAGATGTAAAGTAACTAAAATACCAGAATTTTTTTTGGAAATCTTGCCTTCTAGTTTCATTTCAGGGGTCTTAGTTTTACCTACACCTACCAACTTAAATTACTTTGTTCAAAGTGCCTGAATGATAAAATATGATAAAAGAACTTTTCCCCTCAATTTTGATGCTTAATAAAAGAAATGATCTGTGGTAAAATATGCAATGGATATGATATGATGCAAATTATGGTAAATTTTAACCTTCAATGAATGCCATCTCTTTCATTCTCAACAAAACATATATAGACTCTGATTTCATAAAGGCAGGCAATAGCTAATAAATTTTCCAAGGTTATATTGTATTATACATAAAGAGCTTCAGCGATTTTAAGTTTAAGCTGCACTTGGTTGAAATAAGATGGTTTGCTGAACCACTGTGAACGGGAAAATTAAGTTGAGAAGATGCAATCAGCAGAGAAAGGGCAAGCCATGATCAGGTAAATAGCTAGCCTGACAAATTAATCCATGAAAAAAGAGACAACACAATGGTATTAATCAATATGTGTAAGAGCTTCTTCATTCATATCATCATATTCATTTGATTAACCATTAAGAGTCAAAGACATAATTATGGCTCTACTTCATGATCAAACACAATTAATATTTCTTTAGGACACATATATGATCCTAGCTGGTATATTTCTTGTATCTTCTGCTTTCTTTTTTTGCCCTTTTGGAATTCTGGTGCTTTGTATTTTAACTGCAAACAGCTTGTACTGCCAGCTTCTTTGTAACTTCAATATTACTCAACCCGAATGTCGCATCTGATACATCAATCGTGCAGCTTGGCTTCCCCGCACATGCCTACAAAAGAAAATTTGAAATTATAAATACTCACATAGAATTACTGCACAAAGTGAATTTTTCATAGTATTTGATATCAGGGTCAGGGATTTTTTTTATTTTTTATTTTTTTTTTCAGTTTTTATATGATAATTACCTTATCCACTGCAGCCAGGCTGTTAGTGGCTTGGAAGGAACCTGTCTTGTATGAGCCGCATGATCCCCAGGGGTCCCCGAAGCTGGCAAACTGGATATCAGAAATGGTTCGCCCAGCTTGGCATGACAATTCTAATTTGGTACCCTCATATGCATAACCACAAATCATTCCTACTGTCACAATCTGGAAAGAGATGTCCGTAGTGTTTCCACCTACTTCCTCAAATAGAATCAATGTGTTTGTGCCATTGTTGTTGAGGAATGATCTCGGAATGTGGTACCTTGTACAAGTATAATACGTTTATAATTAGTGGTTGGAGTTCATTTATACTATAAATTTAAGCAAATTATCAGTATTTTATACCATCTTTGGGAAGGATTGCCACAGTTTGTCCTGCATCTGTCATCCTTATATGAGCCGCGGTAATCGCATGTGTCACTGCATCCATTAGCATCAGCTATTTGTGCTGGCCAGTAGCGCCCAATGCTGTTTCCATTTACCCAGGCGTGACCTTTGCCCATGCCTTGCAAGTCCACAGCCACTGGTTCTGTACCCAAAGGAGCCTGGAAAGTGGTCTGGACACATACAACTTAGATTCATTATAACTTAAAAAAAAAAAAGAAAAAAAAGAAAGGGAAAACAGAAAAATTAAGAACCATTTTTGAAAAAGTAGTACCTTATACCAAGTCATGGGTCTGCCAATGGGAAGTTTATCTGCAGCAAAGACTTTCCCGTGTGGTGAATTTGGATCGTAGAGACGTTTGGCTAATTCACCAGTTAAGCCAACCTTCACCAGAGAAACAAGGAGATGAGTTTACACTTTACAGTGCACGGAATGAAATTAAAAAGAGACAGGAAAGCGAGAAAGAAAATTTAAAAAAAAAAACATTTACCTTATAAAACCAATTGCTTGATGTTAGATCAATAGTCTTTTTGGCATCGTTGACCAACTGCACTGAGCCATCCACTAAGCCAGTAGGTTTCAAGTCGTACTTGGCACCATAATTCTGCCATTATTGAAGCAATGATAAGAAATTATGTTTTGTTTTCAACTGTTTTAAAGATTGGAACTAATCTATGAAAAAATGAGAATGCTTAAGAACTTGATTTTGATGCTAAAGTGGTGGGGAAGCGCATACCGCCAATCCAATTGTGGCACTGAGTAAAGAAATGGTGTTAACCCCAGGATTGAGAGAAACAGGTTTCTCGAATACAAAGCTATAATCATCACCATTTACCATTTGTTGACCATTGACTTGCTTGGAGAATTGGTTACCTATTGTACCATCAAACATTGAGTTAAAATGAAGTTGGGAATTAATTATCATTATACAAACTGAAATCAATTGCACCGGTCCACCGGACTAAACATTACCTATAAGCTTTTTGTTCATATAAGCATAGAGTGCATGGCCATTGGTACTGACGCGCAGGGTTGCATTCTTCCAGGAATTATAAATTGTGTTATTAATATCAACACTGTTTCAGGTAAAACAAAAAAAAAATCAAAAAACTTAAGCATCATATTTCTATCCCTGGTAAAAATCAGAAAGTAAGGAATATAGTTATATCAGAGTTGAGGTTAGGAAATTTACCTAGTCATGTACCACAAGTAGTCACTGATATCAAAAGTTGCTTCTTTCTGGTCAAGAAGAAGTGTTGCTCTAAATCTACCCTTTCCTTGGAGGGTGTCTCTCATGGGCTCTGGAGCCCACATCCAGGTGAGTTTGGGAGCTTGCTCTTCTGTCTCAGGTACATCAGCATCTCCCTCGTCCCCTTCATCATCCCCATCCTCATTCTCGTCCTTATAGTTTAGTTTCTTTATCATTACAGAGGTCTGACTAGTAAGCTGTGGACAATAGTAAATACAATATTATATTATATTATATCCTCTGATTCGCATTATTGTTCTGGCTGTGGCCTGTGGGCAGCATTTAGACAACATCATATGGTAATTGTGAAGAAAGAAATGAAAGTCAATCTCTCTTACCTTTGCACTGCTGAATATTTCCTTGTTGCAATCCTGAAGAATACTAACAGACCAAGCGGGCACAAAGTACTTCCCATCTTGGCCCAAGTCAACATTGGCATCATTTTGCCCATTTTGATTGCTCAAGAAACAGAATCTCTCTCCGGTAGCATTGATGGCGTAGGTGGTCAACTGATTGCCAAGAGAAATTTACATATCATTTCTTTTACTTGGGATTCAGCAATATGTATATATTTGTTAGCTGTCACTTACATCGACATCTTTAGCATAATTCTTGGTTGTTGCTATGCCAGTAGTGAGAGCTTTCTCCCCAACTTTAAGAGCTGCATGAAGTTGCTTTAGATGTCCATACTTGGGTTGGTTAAGATTCCCTGAAAAGTTTTGATTTTCGGAGCTTTAATCTTGGTTTATAGTAGTGTAACTTGGCCTTAATGCAGAATCAGGAATATAACATAATAATAATAATATTTGTATGTTTGATTACCATATTCATCGAGTGGTGCATCATAATCATATGATGTAGAAATGTATGGACCTCCGGCAGTGCGTCCAAAGTTTGTTCCACCATGATACTGAAATTTACAGGGGAAGAAAAGGATATAAGATTATTTCAATGAATTATGAAAATCCTCAAATGAAATTAACATGTAGTGACCAACCATGTAATAGTTATTCAAGATCCCTCCAAATTGGAAAAATCTTGCAACTGCAAATGCGAGATCTTCAGCTGCTCTATGTGGGTCTTTGCCTCCCCAAAGTTTGAACCTATAACAGCAAGATGCTGGGCTTAAGGCTTTAAATTTTATTGGTCTATGAAAATAATGAAAGAGCCAGCCAAGGAAGAGAAACACACCATCCAGTCCAATTCTCGGTCCATATTTTTGGATTATTAGGATTGTTTGGCTTGAATTGGTCACAGTAAAATCCATTGCAGGTATTGATCTGCACAGAGGTAGTAAAAGAATGTTACTAGTAAAACAAATCCAATTTTCTTCTTTTATTTAATATGCAATATGTTCTGAATCTGAAAATAACATTTCTGCTTTGTAATATAAAGAACAAATCGGTATACCATGGTTTGAGGAGCATCGCCCTGTTGGCACATAATCCATGGAACACCAATATTTTGGGCTACAGCCATTTGTGCACACCATTGGATGTATTTTTTCCCTGCTTCTCCATAACCTCCCATGATGTTTCCATATTCGTTCTCAATCTGCATGTTTTAATTACAGCAAAAAGTCCTCAAGACTTTATCTAATAACCATAGATGTTAACTGAAAATAAATAATATTGCTGGAATTGTTTGAAAACCTGAGCCAAAATAATGGGGCCTCCCTGTGGTGCAAACAGGTTGGCACTTTTGACCATGTCGACGATCTTGGTTGTAAAAATTTCCATTTCACTCTGTATTTCATGAGGAATTCTTTTAGAATGCTTACAATCAAAATTAATCAACATTGAAAGAAAAGAATAAAATCAAAGCTGGGACCTTGTAGATCTCATTATCTGTTCTCAGTTCAATCCCTGGGGTATTGTGAAGCCACATAGGGAAACCTCTGATGTAAAAGAAAATGGTTACATTAGCACTTTATTTTCAAGTAAGAACATATAGTTCTCCTACCATATTTATGATTTTAATCAATGGTATTTCATTTCAGATTTACCCATAATTCCATTCAGCACAGACATAAGGTCCAATGCGCAGAATGGCGTAGAGACCAGCATTTTGGATGAGCTGGAAAAACTTTATGAAGTTCAAGTTTCCTGAGAAATCATACTGAAACAAGAACAAAAACAAAAACAGAGAAGCGAAGTCAGGAATATCAGCAGATTCTCTAAATGAGCAATGTATTAATATAACTCTATAACAACAATTCAGAGTCAGACCTCGCGGCGTTTAGGCTCATGGCGATCCCAGAAGATATATGTTTCAACAGCATCGAGACCACCATCTTTTGCCTTCTGAATGAGATCAGGCCACATCTGTTTCATGTGAATAGTTAGCAGACAGTTTATTTTTCATTTTTTAATTTCAAATGAACAATGCCATTTGAAGATTTTGTTTTTGTTTAATGTTGGTTTTGTAAAGTAAATCCATGTGAAAAATGTTAAATTTTCAGAAAACTATAATGTCAAACAAACTTGAAGATTGCAACTTTGTTCTTGGTTATTCCTATGGTAAACAAAAATCCTAATACCTGCTCAGTGCTGCGAGGATAATGAATGGAACCAGAATTAATAATCTTGCGCTGCCCATCAATGATAATGGCAGTTGCATCATATTCAACCTTGACTGCTGAGCATGAACTCAGCAAACACAAGGCAGCCAGGAGAAGAAACTGAATCCAATTATTTGGCATCTTGATTAGCAAAGAACACCCTTTTCCTTTTTCCCTATGATGATGATGATGGTGAATGATAGAAGCTAGAGCAGAACATAGACTATTACTAGGGAAGCCTGTGGCTTTAATTCACCTAAGCTGAAGATCAATGCATTTATAAGAGACCCCATCAACTAAAACTCGCCAATTATTCAGATCAGGACAACTCATTTCTCTGCAATTTTCTATATTTAGGCCTACTGTGATCTTTTATGACTAAAATTGGGATAACAATACATACCATAGTAGCTAATTTTATGACTAAAATTGGGACAACTCATTTCTCTGCAATTATTCAGAAGTATTGAACTGATTTCGTTGGTCTATAAGATTATCTTATCTTTTAGTCTTTTAGGTGCATACATATTTAACTAATGCTTGATTAATGGAACAGAAACAATGCAATGTCATTCTGCAGAGCTATAGATGTATGAAACTGATTTCTTTGGTCCATAATCAACTGTACAGATTTGTGTCTAATGTATTAAACTCTTTGCCTGGTTCAGTATCACTGATATTGGATCATAGGCTATCAATTTTAGTATAGATAAATATCTTGGTTCATTTCAGGGCTCAAGCCCACTCCATTCTTCTGTGCTGTTAAGTTCATGACTGCCTCCACCTTATACATTTATTATACTGTTAACATTGAGTCATGGCATGACAAATTAAAAAGGAAAACTGACATTTTAATTAAACTAATTCTTTTCACTACCAATTCATGTTGTATCCTTTTTGCATCTGGCACTGACTGGTGAAAATGAATTCATGCAACTAATGCGAAATCAGTCATCATTTAAATCTTTCTTGTGTGTAATTAATTTTAGCACTACATGTAGACATGAGCTTGTTTTGTTGTATTACTCAAACTCTTTTGTTTTTGATTTTGATTTATCGTTCTTTTCTAATGACCGGTGTATTCTCGTGCAGCTTGGCCCGAAGGCAGAGGATGTATCCAAGCCGGTAAATCCATTAGTATTTCTCTTGCGCTTCATGTTAGGTGCCATGGCAGCAACGTATTATGTATTGGTCCCAATCTACATGTGGGTCAAAGATCAAATTGTACCAGAGGGTCAACCAATCTAAGAGAGATTGGATATATTTCTTTAGTTTATATCGTATGTTAGACAACTTCTAGCTATAAGGGTGTTTTGCATTTCTTAAAGAAACCAACTTTTATCAAGTAAAGGTCATTTTGGGAGCTTACTGAAGCTCAGAATAATAGTTGGACCTGGAAAAAACTCTTAAAATTGAGGCACTTGGCCAACCAGTTCATTAGCCATCAAGATGGAAGATGGATTTGGAAATTTCCTGGAACCACATTCTCAGCTGCAAAAGTGTGGCAGGTTCTTAGACCAAAGAAGCAGAAGGTTAAATGGGATAGACTTTTGTGGTATTCTCATCATATCCCTAAACACTCTCTTATTTCCTGGATGACCATTTTGAACAGATTGCCTACAAGCACGAGACTTATGAGCTGGGGGTTCGAGGTAGACGTGAATTGCAAGCTTTGCCTCTCTGAACAAGAGACCCGGGATCACTTGTTCTTTGAATGTAGCTTCTCCAAATCTGTTTGGTTGCAGGTAATGCAGTCATGTCAGTTGCAAGTACGAAGTTGTAGTTGGAACAATGTGCTTGAATGGGCTGTGCAGAAGCTCAATGGTAGATCATTGCTTACAACTATTTTAAAGCTCGCTTGGAATGCAACCATTTACCACGTCTGGAAAGAAAGGAATAGAAGGTTACATGGAAATCCATGTAAGTCTCCATTGCAGGTTTTTGAAACCATTAAAGAGGAGATCAGATTCAAGTTGGTAGGCTTAAAAAACTTAGAACTTGATAATGTAAATGCTAACCTTTGTACTGATTGGGGCTTAAGCAACTCTATTTTTCTTTCATTGATGTAAAGCTACCTGAGTAGCTCATTCTTCAGTTTTGATGTAGCAGAGATATTCTCTGCTTCTTGGATAAATAAACTGACACTTATCCAAAAAAAAAAAAAACTTTTATCAAGTAATTTACCCTGTTCTTACTCTGGTCATCAAGCTTGTTTTCATGTACCATATTAGCTATAAGCTTGTTTTCACTATGACAAAAAAGCGACGTGGATGGCCTCACCATCCAGGAAAAAAGCCAACATTTATAGTAAGGGTGGATATAATACTTTAAACACCATTTTGACACATAAAAAATTAAAAATACACGAACACGACATAAATACATAAATTATCAAATCTAAAATAACTTAAATTTTATCATCAAATTCCCACAAACTCTTTCATTTATCTTCATCATTTTTTTTAATATTTAATAAAATAACCTAAATTTTTTTAAAAAATAAATTTAAAAAAATGATTAAAAAAAATTTTAAAAAAGAAAGAGACAAAGTGGAGAGGCGGGCACTCCACTTTGTCCCTCATTTAATGAGTTTCAAATAATAATAATAATAATAATTTGTTTCAAATGAAAAAAAAAAGAAAAAGAAAGATGAACAGTAACAGAGGACGTGGACCCTCTCTTTGGGCTGGAAAAAAGCTCATATTTATATATAGGATTTATAATACTTTGAAAACATAAAAAATAACACGAACACATCAATTTTTCTCTAAATTGAATCATTATGACAAACTATGTAAATATGAGATGAATTGAGACACAACACGAACAAACCCTAAGAAAAATAATTAAAACACAAAACCAAAAATAACATGAATACGGCATGAATACACAAACGTGTAAAAATATATATAAAACGAATTATTAACGTATAAAAATTTATATAAATTTATACTATTTTAAACACACAAAAAATAATATACATTTTTTCCCTCTTTCTTTCTTTCTCTCTCCTTCCTTCATTCTTTTTCACCAAAATATTAAAAAAAAAAATAGGAGAGGGGCGACGTGGATGGCCTCTTTTTCCGAGAAAAAAAGCCTAAATTTATTGTAAGGATTTTATATAAATTTATAATACTTTGAAAACAGAAAAAATACATGAACACGCCACGAATAAACAATTTTTTTAACGAATCGAATCAATATGACAAATTATGCAAAATATGTCATGAATTGAGACACAACACGAACACGCAAAATTTTCTCTAAATTGAAACACAATAACAAACTATGTAAAATATGAGATAAATTGAGACACGACACGAACACAACATAGAAAAATAATTAAAACACATCACGAAAAATAATATGAACATGAAACGAATATACAAATTGTAAAAATATACATAAAACTAATTATTAACGTATAAAAATTTATAATACTTTAATTATAAAAAAAAAGCACAATACAAAAAAATTATTAAAACACATCACGAAAAATATGTCATATCCAACGGTCTCAAACAGTGAACAACTATCCATACAAGTTGAACGTACAAAACAGAGAGATTAAGCAGTCTAGCCAAAGAAAGGAAAAAAATAAAAACTCAAAAGTGAAAATGAAAAAAGTAGCAGGATCCTACAGTTCTCCAAATGCTTATTCCTCATTGTGAAGCTATAATAGGAGCTGGATCCCACCATTTACTGGTAGTACATAAGCTGCTGGGTTGTCGCAACATTTTGGTATCCACCATCATAGATTGCTTGACTAGCTCTAGCGGCACCCATTCCAATAGCCGCCTGCTTAAAGGCATGCTGACCCTGTGGATGCATCATACTCATCATTACCTGTGCACCACCATATTTACTCAACGCCATATGTCGTTCATAGGCAGCAAGGTCCGCAACTGAAAAACCAGGCATATGTGCAGCAGTTGGTGGCGGCAGAGGGGCAGAGCTTGCTCCTGGTGTAGTAGGCTTGCTACCCCATGAGCACTGCAGCATTTTAACATTTGAATGGTCATGCCACCAAAAATGGTATTTGCACTGGCCATAAGTGTCAATAGCAAATCTACAAGCACATCCAGCAATAACAGTCGTACCAATAATTCCATACCAGGATGAATGGTGGCTTGGTAAGTCAAAACATTAGATGAGTGTCATCGACGAAATCAGTTTATCAATTGAAGTATGATAACTAACTGAATCCATAACATTCAAAATCATAACTAACAACTGCAAAATCTGAGATGGGGTTTGCAAAGAGAAATACCTTAATTGGTTTACCACATAGAATTCTAGCATTTCCCATCTGTATAGCTAAAGCTGCTTCAGTATGTGAACTGTATCTCACAAAACCAAAACCTTTATCTCGTTGCACACGAACATCTTCAACAGTTCCCGCTCTAAGGGCATGGAAATGCCTATGGAGATCAACTGATGTAACCTGCAAATTTTTATCAATGAGAATCACCACAAAAAAAAAAACCCAACTACCTTCTATCTATGAGGCAGCAAAAACTGATGTGCAAGGGAAATTTCATATTGCTACTAAAAAATTTATTAAAAGTTTTCATTTAATCCTAAGGATGGCATACTTTATTATCCCTTTGAGCCATTTCACTTGTCATACTGGCAGTAGCTACAACTTCACCGCTCAATTGACTACCATGTGAAGTTTCTAAGGTTTGCCATGTAAGTTAATAATGATCTTGTTATTAGAATGCAAAACCGGTATACTGGAAAATTTTGTTTTCATTAACAACGAGTTAGGTAGGGGAAACTTGGCCATGGCCAATGAATCCTAATTGAGTAGTACGAATGATAGCACCAACCTCATTATTTTGAATTGAGGGAAGACCAAACAAACTTGAGATTGGAAAAAACTAATACTTGCCTCTGGAGCAAGATTGCCCACATAAACGGTGGTATACAGAGGATTATTCTCTGGAGCATCATCATTAGTCTTCTCTTGACCTTCTTCTGCAAGAAGCATAATACTATATGAGCTCTACCAGAATCGAAAGGAGTATGAGATTTAAAAAGACTCAAAAACAGGAAAATTAACAATGGCAGAACAAGCATGCTATAGTTCATATACTACTCTTGAAAGTTGAAGATCAAACATCCATATTGGCAATGATGGCTCCAACAAAGGCTAGAAACCAAAACGCTGAGACCATGTTGGATGTGTCAAATTACAGATGTAATGCATTCAAAATTTCAGAAAGAAAAAGACGCTAAGGGGGACTTAAAATAACGGGCACCAGATCTCAAGTACAAGAATTATTTCAACGCTCAAGGATAATCTCACCAGAGGTTCCATTTGTCAGTTCGAAAATGCTTTTGGCATCTGAACCCGGTTTGTCATAATTCGAAGTGGTACCTTTTGCAGCCCAGTTACATCGGATCTGTCTACTTCCAAGCCACTTCCCTGTAATAAGCCAAAACAAAATGATGGAAATTTGAACAAGTATTCATCACAATACAGACACCTAAAAGCATTGTTTCACATACCATTCAAGTCATTTATTGCACTTTGGGCATCCTGGAAAAAAAAAAAAAAGAATGATCAAGACATGATGAAAACATATATGGAGAGAGAAAAGAAACAGAAAGATAAGTAAAGTGACCCGAGTACCTGCTGGTTCCTGAAAGAAACAAAACCAAAACCTCTTGAACGCCCAGTTTTTTTATCCCACATAACCCTTGCATCCCTGCAACCATAAAAAAAAGGGGTCATATTTGTCCTTGAGTCAACTAGTTCAAGGTTACCCCAAAATCCCTTTAAACCCACATTTCCAGCAGCTCAAGATTGACGAGGTTATCTTAGGGTAAAATGGGGAGAATTAGTACTCACGAACAACTGGAGTACACAGAAAAGCATGCAACGAAGTAGCATCTGTAACTTCAAGGCTGATATCACCAACAAAAATGTTGTGATGACCTGAATGCCAAAGTAGAAATAACATAAGTTGCTGACGCAATACACAGGTATAATACAACTGAGTAGACTCAGTGTTGCACATTTATAAACCTAATGTATCCTCCCTCTGACTACTAGCATATGCCCAATTAACTTTAATAGGTTGCCCAAATCTGCAAAGAATATCATGCATTAAAAGTATAGGACAAGGGAAATGGCCAGCACCACAAGGGTTCATATTGTTACTTACAGATGTCTTCCATTAAGAGCCACAATAGCAAGGGCAGTTGATATGCGATCAAAGTAGTCCACAAAACCATAGGATGACTGCATTAAAGAAAATATGAGCCCATTCCATTAGCATCAATATAAGCACGAAACAAGAACCCCGAAAATCCAAGAACAAGCTGATGAACAGGAATAGCAAATGAAAACTGGCAAAACAATTGTATCAAAAGATGACCTTATCTTTTTTAATAAGTTTGCATCCTTCAATAGGACCAATACTCAAGAAAACTTCTTGCATAAGGGGTTCCGTGACCTGAGGGTGAATATTTCCCACATACCTGCAATTTAAGATTAGGTAAATGACAAAAGTAACAAAGCCATGAAACAAAACATAAACAAAAAAATCTACAATCCCTGGTAACTACTTTAAGACTAAGACGCATAATTCTTTACTGCATATACAATCGAAAAGCTTCACCAAATGATATTATAAACATAACTCAAATAAAAAGACCCAAAGGTGAAAAGAAAAAAAAAAGGAACTAGATGTCTATGCAAAACTCACACACTGCGGCAAGTAGCTGAATCAAAGCAAGGAGGAAGATTTCCACTCAAGACAGGCTCTATCTGCAAAATTTTAAAAAATAAAATAAAATAAGGGTAAAAAAGGTTTTTTATTTTCCTATATTGGACATGGGCACTCCTCACATCGGCAAATAAGACAAACATTGAAACAAAAGTCAAAAGAGACACTAAGCTTATAGCAACAAAATGCAAAACCAAAAAAAAAAAGATCATATTTACATAAATCTCACGGCTTTATACTTGTGTTAGACACTCATCTCCGAATCCGGATAACATAGGTTTTAAAGGCAATATACTGATAATATATCCTTGGGGCAGTATTTTGGACCATCTTTCATTCATGATGCAAGTAAGACTCCCATTTCACCACCGCAATACATCGAGCGACCCAGCTACACCAATCTTGACCGTCTTATCTCTCAGGTATTAAAAAATTATAGCCTCTTACTGTGTTTGTATGGTTTTTTTGTTAATGGCTTGCCCTAATATCTCTCTTGTGATTCAGGTGATTTCCTCCTTGACTGCCTCACTGAGGTTTGATGGTGCCTTGAATGTGGATGTGACTGAATTCCAGACCAACTTGGTTCCTTACCCAAGAATCCACTTTATGATTTCCTCATATGCTCCAGTCATCTCTGCTGAGAAGGCTTACCATGAGCAACTCTCAGTTGCTGAAATCACCAACAATGCCTTTGAGCCCTCATCTATGATGGCAAAGTGTGATCCTCGCTATGGAAAGTATATGGCTTGCTGTTCGATGAACCGTGGTGATGTCGTGCTTAAGGATGTGAATGCTGCAGTTGCTACCATCAAGACCAAGCGCACCATTTAATTTGTTGATTGGTGTCCGACCGGATTCAAGTGCGGTATTAACTGCCAGCCACCTACTGTTGTTCCTGGAGGTGACCTAGCCAAAGTGTAGAGGGCTGTTTGCATGATTTCCAACTCCACCAGTGTGGCTGAGGTGTTCTCTCGCATTGACCACAAGTTTGATCTTATGCATGCGAAGCGCGCCTTTGTTCACTGGTATGTGGGTGAAGGTATGGAAGAAGGAGAATTCTCCGAGGCTCGTGAAGATCTTGCTTCACTAGAGAAGGATTATGAAGAAGTTGGTGCTGAATCAGCTGAGGGTGACGAGGGTGAGGATGATGAGTACTAAGTACCTGTGAGTGAGGGCTTACATTTTGCGAGCTAGTGATTTGTCAACTTTTATTATGTGTTGAATCTGTATTTTGCGAGCTTCGATTCTTTGAAGCTTGTTAAAATAAAGACTTGATATGGTATTCTATTATATGCTATTATATTTAGTCTGTTGTGTTTGTGTTGCAACTTGATATGGTCCCTTTGTTGGGCAGTTTAGCTATTGATTTGGTTGTGCTTCTTGGAGTCATATTAATGTCTGCATTTAAAATGTTGGTCAAAGTATTGTATTATATCGTTTAATTCAAAATTAGTTTTTTTATTATAATATTGAGTAATTTAATCACTTAAATTTTTTATTATAATATTAATAATTTAATTATTTTAAAATTGAAATAAAAAAGTAAAATTATAAAGAGAAAAAGTAAAATTACTAATTGATGTAATGTGAATTGTTAAAAAAAATTAATGCGATGTTTAATCTGTGTTTATTGTTTAGTTAATGATGTGAATGTAAAAGTTAATATGACATTAAAAAATTTTAATATTTTAAAATAATGTAAACAAAGAAAATAATAAAATTATTGAAAATATATTATTTATTTTATTTATGTTATTTTTAAATAATATGTTTTATTGGTATCACATTAATATTTGATATTTTTTCATCATTAACTAAATAAAAAATTAAATACCACGTCAGTTTTTTTAACGATTTATATTACATCAGTTAACAATTTTAAAATTTTGTTTTAATTTTAAAAAATAATTAAATTATTTAATTTTATAATATAAGAATTAATTTATACTAAATAATATAGAATATGAATTTTTTAAATACTTTGACCTTAAATCGTAAGGGCCTTGTAAATGCCTAACAAATATCATGGATTCATGGGTTTACCTTACTGTTTAAGATAACAATATACGAAATGCAACTTTCACATCAGTACGTTTAGATCTCGCCACTTATAATTTTTTTTAAAATAATAAATTGACATTCAAAATCGATTCAAATATCAAATCTGTTTGATTTAATTCGATTCAATTGTGTATTGATTTTTGACCAATTTGATTAATTTTCAATTTATTATGATTAATTTTCATTTTAACACTAACGTGTTACCTGATAGATTTCTCTTAAGTTGTTTAGAACTTTAGATATACTAATTAATTCTTTTTATTTCTTCAAAAAAACAAAATATTAAATTTTCAAATTTTAGACTTTTTAATTGCTTAACTAAACCAATGTCAAGCCGAAAACCCAACGATTGTTACTAAATGCATGTGCCTGAGACACCAAATTCGAGTAAGTATCGAATACAAATATATGTTATCATCTATTGAAATTTTGTTCAAGAGGTGGCTGCTAACCACCTCTTGGAATTCAAAGAGAAGGTCCTCCTTCCATGTTGTTACCCGAATTCGGATGAATATCGAATACGAGTATATGTTCGACATATTTATATTTATTTTTTTTTCCATATATTTAGAAGATCACATCCTATACTTATATTCGAACATATATCAGACACAAATATTAAAAAAAAAAAAAAATCACACCACTATAAAAGAAATAGAAACATATATAAGTCTATAACCATCTTTTCTATATTTGAAGCCAATTTGGCAAGGAATTGGATCTGTAAAACAGTATGAAAGACACTGAGATTTCAATTGGAGTGAGTAGTTCCCGCTGATATAGGATTTACAAAGAAAAAATTATAGGAGATGAAGGAAAAAAGCTACAGAAACCAGTAATTTAAGTGTAAGAAAATTTCTTGCAAGTGGAACACTTGTTGTACTTCAATTTACAGGAGGGGCCGTTTGAGAAATCCTTTCATCTTCCACAAGTGCATAAGGGTCGATGTATTGCGGTGGTGAAATGGGAGTCTTACTTGCATCATGAATGAAAGATGGTCCAAAATACTGCCCCAAGGATATATTATCAGTATATTGCCTTTAAAACCTATGTTATCCGGATTCGGAGATTAGTGTCTAACACAAGTATAAAACCAAATTCCATATCAATAAAATACGGGTGAGGGATATGGATTATAAAAGCTGGCACACATTCCACTAATGCGGCGCGCTTTTGGAATAAAGCCGTGAGATTCTATGTAGTCAAAGCGAACAATATCGCATGACATGGAATGATGGTGGGGTCATGATGGATGGTATCAGAGCCGTTTACCCGTGCTCGCTAGTCGGAGGTGGGGCAAATCTCAGCGAGAACGCTGAGTCCCGTAAAGGGTGAGTGAAATACCCCTAGGCAAATCCCACATCAACAGAACACAGGTGAGGGATATGGGCTATAAGGGGTGGTATCATAGTTGTCTTCCCGTGCTCGCTGATTGGTGGTGCAGCAAACCTCAACAAGGACCCTGAGTTCCTTAAGAGGTGAGTGAAATGCCCCTAGGCAAATACCACATTGACAGGACACGGGTGAGGGACCTGGGCTATAAGGGGTGGCACACCTTCCACTAGTGCGGCGCGACAAAACCGTGAGGCTCTGCAGAGCCAAAGTGAATAATACCACATGACGTGAAATGGTGGGACCATGACAGAAAGAAATCCTTGATTTGTTTTCCCACACGCAATTACCAAACATGATTGTCCGGGTTGAAACCTGAAAAGGATCTCTATTTCAAACAAAATCAACGTGTTGACATCTATGTTCATGAGCAAAAATATTTGGAAATGTGCATTTTGCAACAATTTCTTGTTAGCTGATGTTAAGCAATTTGCCACTGGCTTCTCAAAAAAATTTAAAAAACATTTTTTAGTTCTTTACCATCTTTGAGTAGGATTTCCTAAAAAAGAAAGAGAGAGATCTGAGAAGTAACAGTTTAAGATGTAAAGTAACTAAAATACCAGAATTTTTTTTGGAAATCTTGCCTTCTAGTTTCATTTCAGGGGTCTTAGTTTTACCTACACCTACCAACTTAAATTACTTTGTTCAAAGTGCCTGAATGATAAAATATGATAAAAGAACTTTTCCCCTCAATTTTGATGCTTAATAAAAGAAATGATCTGTGGTAAAATATGCAATGGATATGATATGATGCAAATTATGGTAAATTTTAACCTTCAATGAATGCCATCTCTTTCATTCTCAACAAAACATATATAGACTCTGATTTCATAAAGGCAGGCAATAGCTAATAAATTTTCCAAGGTTATATTGTATTATACATAAAGAGCTTCAGCGATTTTAAGTTTAAGCTGCACTTGGTTGAAATAAGATGGTTTGCTGAACCACTGTGAACGGGAAAATTAAGTTGAGAAGATGCAATCAGCAGAGAAAGGGCAAGCCATGATCAGGTAAATAGCTAGCCTGACAAATTAATCCATGAAAAAAGAGACAATACAATGGTATTAATCAATATGTGTAAGAGCTTCTTCATTCATATCATCATATTCATTTGATTAACCATTAAGAGTCAAAGGCATAATTATGGCTCTACTTCATGATCAAACACAATTAATATTTCTTTAGGACACATATATGATCCTAGCTGGTATATTTCTTGTATCTTCTGCTTTCTTTTTTTCCCTTTTGGAATTCTGGTGCTTTGTATTTTAACTGCAAACAGCTTGTACTGCCAGCTTCTTTGTAACTTCAATATTACTCAATCCGAATGTCGCATCTGATACATCAATCGTGCAGCTTGGCTTCCCCGCACATGCCTACAAAAGAAAATTTGAAATTATAAATACTCGCATAAATTACTGTACAAAGTGAATTTTTCATAGTATTTGATATCAGGGTCAGGGATTTTTTTTTTTTTTTTTTCAGTTTTTATATGATAATTACCTTATCCACTGCAGCCAGGCTGTTAGTGGCTTGGAAGGAACCTGTCTTGTATGAGCCACATGATCCCCAGGGGTCCCCGAAGCTGGCAAACTGGATATCAGAAATGGTTCGCCCAGCTTGGCATGACAATTCTAATTTGGTACCCTCATATGCATAACCACAAATCATTCCTACTGTCACAATCTGGAAAGAGATGTCCGTAGTGTTTCCACCTACTTCCTCAAATAGAATCAATGTGTTTGTGCCATTGTTGTTGAGGAATGATCTCGGAATGTGGTACCTTGTACAAGTATAATACGTTTATAATTAGTGGTTGGAGTTCATTTATACTATAAATTTAAGCAAATTATCAGTATTTTATACCATCTTTGGGAAGGATTGCCACAGTTTGTCCTGCATCTGTCATCCTTATATGAGCCGCGGTAATCGCATGTGTCACTGCATCCA
Source organism: Fremontodendron californicum (assembly GCA_030761205.1). Taxonomy (NCBI): domain Eukaryota; kingdom Viridiplantae; phylum Streptophyta; class Magnoliopsida; order Malvales; family Malvaceae; genus Fremontodendron; species Fremontodendron californicum. Next base: position 3,993,820 of record JAULJL010000003.1, read on the forward strand.
TTAGCATCAGCTATTTGTGCTGGCCAGTAGCGCCCAATGCTGTTTCCATTTACCCAGGCGTGACCTTTGCCCATGCCTTGCAAGTCCACAGCCACTGGTTCTGTACCCAAAGGAGCCTGGAAAGTGGTCTGGACACATACAACTTAGATTCATTATAACTTAAAAAAAAAAAAGAAAAAAAAGAAAGGGAAAACAGAAAAATTAAGAACCATTTTTGAAAAAGTAGTACCTTATACCAAGTCATGGGTCTGCCAATGGGAAGTTTATCTGCAGCAAAGACTTTCCCGTGTGGTGAATTTGGATCGTAGAGACGTTTGGCTAATTCACCAGTTAAGCCAACCTTCACCAGAGAAACAAGGAGATGAGTTTACACTTTACAGTGCACGGAATGAAATTAAAAAGAGACAGGAAAGCGAGAAAGAAAATTTAAAAAAAAAAACATTTACCTTATAAAACCAATTGCTTGATGTTAGATCAATAGTCTTTTTGGCATCGTTGACCAACTGCACTGAGCCATCCACTAAGCCAGTAGGTTTCAAGTCGTACTTGGCACCATAATTCTGCCATTATTGAAGCAATGATAAGAAATTATGTTTTGTTTTCAACTGTTTTAAAGATTGGAACTAATCTATGAAAAAATGAGAATGCTTAAGAACTTGATTTTGATGCTAAAGTGGTGGGGAAGCGCATACCGCCAATCCAATTGTGGCACTGAGTAAAGAAATGGTGTTAACCCCAGGATTGAGAGAAACAGGTTTCTCGAATACAAAGCTATAATCATCACCATTTACCATTTGTTGACCATTGACTTGCTTGGAGAATTGGTTACCTATTGTACCATCAAACATTGAGTTAAAATGAAGTTGGGAATTAATTATCATTATACAAACTGAAATCAATTGCACCGGTCCACCGGACTAAACATTACCTATAAGCTTTTTGTTCATATAAGCATAGAGTGCATGGCCATTGGTACTGACGCGCAGGGTTGCATTCTTCCAGGAATTATAAATTGTGTTATTAATATCAACACTGTTTCAGGTAAAACAAAAAAAAAATCAAAAAACTTAAGCATCATATTTCTATCCCTGGTAAAAATCAGAAAGTAAGGAATATAGTTATATCAGAGTTGAGGTTAGGAAATTTACCTAGTCATGTACCACAAGTAGTCACTGATATCAAAAGTTGCTTCTTTCTGGTCAAGAAGAAGTGTTGCTCTAAATCTACCCTTTCCTTGGAGGGTGTCTCTCATGGGCTCTGGAGCCCACATCCAGGTGAGTTTGGGAGCTTGCTCTTCTGTCTCAGGTACATCAGCATCTCCCTCGTCCCCTTCATCATCCCCATCCTCATTCTCGTCCTTATAGTTTAGTTTCTTTATCATTACAGAGGTCTGACTAGTAAGCTGTGGACAATAGTAAATACAATATTATATTATATTATATCCTCTGATTCGCATTATTGTTCTGGCTGTGGCCTGTGGGCAGCATTTAGACAACATCATATGGTAATTGTGAAGAAAGAAATGAAAGTCAATCTCTCTTACCTTTGCACTGCTGAATATTTCCTTGTTGCAATCCTGAAGAATACTAACAGACCAAGCGGGCACAAAGTACTTCCCATCTTGGCCCAAGTCAACATTGGCATCATTTTGCCCATTTTGATTGCTCAAGAAACAGAATCTCTCTCCGGTAGCATTGATGGCGTAGGTGGTCAACTGATTGCCAAGAGAAATTTACATATCATTTCTTTTACTTGGGATTCAGCAATATGTATATATTTGTTAGCTGTCACTTACATCGACATCTTTAGCATAATTCTTGGTTGTTGCTATGCCAGTAGTGAGAGCTTTCTCCCCAACTTTAAGAGCTGCATGAAGTTGCTTTAGATGTCCATACTTGGGTTGGTTAAGATTCCCTGAAAAGTTTTGATTTTCGGAGCTTTAATCTTGGTTTATAGTAGTGTAACTTGGCCTTAATGCAGAATCAGGAATATAACATAATAATAATAATATTTGTATGTTTGATTACCATATTCATCGAGTGGTGCATCATAATCATATGATGTAGAAATGTATGGACCTCCGGCAGTGCGTCCAAAGTTTGTTCCACCATGATACTGAAATTTACAGGGGAAGAAAAGGATATAAGATTATTTCAATGAATTATGAAAATCCTCAAATGAAATTAACATGTAGTGACCAACCATGTAATAGTTATTCAAGATCCCTCCAAATTGGAAAAATCTTGCAACTGCAAATGCGAGATCTTCAGCTGCTCTATGTGGGTCTTTGCCTCCCCAAAGTTTGAACCTATAACAGCAAGATGCTGGGCTTAAGGCTTTAAATTTTATTGGTCTATGAAAATAATGAAAGAGCCAGCCAAGGAAGAGAAACACACCATCCAGTCCAATTCTCGGTCCATATTTTTGGATTATTAGGATTGTTTGGCTTGAATTGGTCACAGTAAAATCCATTGCAGGTATTGATCTGCACAGAGGTAGTAAAAGAATGTTACTAGTAAAACAAATCCAATTTTCTTCTTTTATTTAATATGCAATATGTTCTGAATCTGAAAATAACATTTCTGCTTTGTAATATAAAGAACAAATCGGTATACCATGGTTTGAGGAGCATCGCCCTGTTGGCACATAATCCATGGAACACCAATATTTTGGGCTACAGCCATTTGTGCACACCATTGGATGTATTTTTTCCCTGCTTCTCCATAACCTCCCATGATGTTTCCATATTCGTTCTCAATCTGCATGTTTTAATTACAGCAAAAAGTCCTCAAGACTTTATCTAATAACCATAGATGTTAACTGAAAATAAATAATATTGCTGGAATTGTTTGAAAACCTGAGCCAAAATAATGGGGCCTCCCTGTGGTGCAAACAGGTTGGCACTTTTGACCATGTCGACGATCTTGGTTGTAAAAATTTCCATTTCACTCTGTATTTCATGAGGAATTCTTTTAGAATGCTTACAATCAAAATTAATCAACATTGAAAGAAAAGAATAAAATCAAAGCTGGGACCTTGTAGATCTCATTATCTGTTCTCAGTTCAATCCCTGGGGTATTGTGAAGCCACATAGGGAAACCTCTGATGTAAAAGAAAATGGTTACATTAGCACTTTATTTTCAAGTAAGAACATATAGTTCTCCTACCATATTTATGATTTTAATCAATGGTATTTCATTTCAGATTTACCCATAATTCCATTCAGCACAGACATAAGGTCCAATGCGCAGAATGGCGTAGAGACCAGCATTTTGGATGAGCTGGAAAAACTTTATGAAGTTCAAGTTTCCTGAGAAATCATACTGAAACAAGAACAAAAACAAAAACAGAGAAGCGAAGTCAGGAATATCAGCAGATTCTCTAAATGAGCAATGTATTAATATAACTCTATAACAACAATTCAGAGTCAGACCTCGCGGCGTTTAGGCTCATGGCGATCCCAGAAGATATATGTTTCAACAGCATCGAGACCACCATCTTTTGCCTTCTGAATGAGATCAGGCCACATCTGTTTCATGTGAATAGTTAGCAGACAGTTTATTTTTCATTTTTTAATTTCAAATGAACAATGCCATTTGAAGATTTTGTTTTTGTTTAATGTTGGTTTTGTAAAGTAAATCCATGTGAAAAATGTTAAATTTTCAGAAAACTATAATGTCAAACAAACTTGAAGATTGCAACTTTGTTCTTGGTTATTCCTATGGTAAACAAAAATCCTAATACCTGCTCAGTGCTGCGAGGATAATGAATGGAACCAGAATTAATAATCTTGCGCTGCCCATCAATGATAATGGCAGTTGCATCATATTCAACCTTGACTGCTGAGCATGAACTCAGCAAACACAAGGCAGCCAGGAGAAGAAACTGAATCCAATTATTTGGCATCTTGATTAGCAAAGAACACCCTTTTCCTTTTTCCCTATGATGATGATGATGGTGAATGATAGAAGCTAGAGCAGAACATAGACTATTACTAGGGAAGCCTGTGGCTTTAATTCACCTAAGCTGAAGATCAATGCATTTATAAGAGACCCCATCAACTAAAACTCGCCAATTATTCAGATCAGGACAACTCATTTCTCTGCAATTTTCTATATTTAGGCCTACTGTGATCTTTTATGACTAAAATTGGGATAACAATACATACCATAGTAGCTAATTTTATGACTAAAATTGGGACAACTCATTTCTCTGCAATTATTCAGAAGTATTGAACTGATTTCGTTGGTCTATAAGATTATCTTATCTTTTAGTCTTTTAGGTGCATACATATTTAACTAATGCTTGATTAATGGAACAGAAACAATGCAATGTCATTCTGCAGAGCTATAGATGTATGAAACTGATTTCTTTGGTCCATAATCAACTGTACAGATTTGTGTCTAATGTATTAAACTCTTTGCCTGGTTCAGTATCACTGATATTGGATCATAGGCTATCAATTTTAGTATAGATAAATATCTTGGTTCATTTCAGGGCTCAAGCCCACTCCATTCTTCTGTGCTGTTAAGTTCATGACTGCCTCCACCTTATACATTTATTATACTGTTAACATTGAGTCATGGCATGACAAATTAAAAAGGAAAACTGACATTTTAATTAAACTAATTCTTTTCACTACCAATTCATGTTGTATCCTTTTTGCATCTGGCACTGACTGGTGAAAATGAATTCATGCAACTAATGCGAAATCAGTCATCATTTAAATCTTTCTTGTGTGTAATTAATTTTAGCACTACATGTAGACATGAGCTTGTTTTGTTGTATTACTCAAACTCTTTTGTTTTTGATTTTGATTTATCGTTCTTTTCTAATGACCGGTGTATTCTCGTGCAGCTTGGCCCGAAGGCAGAGGATGTATCCAAGCCGGTAAATCCATTAGTATTTCTCTTGCGCTTCATGTTAGGTGCCATGGCAGCAACGTATTATGTATTGGTCCCAATCTACATGTGGGTCAAAGATCAAATTGTACCAGAGGGTCAACCAATCTAAGAGAGATTGGATATATTTCTTTAGTTTATATCGTATGTTAGACAACTTCTAGCTATAAGGGTGTTTTGCATTTCTTAAAGAAACCAACTTTTATCAAGTAAAGGTCATTTTGGGAGCTTACTGAAATTCAGGATAATAGTTGGACCTGGAAAAAACTCTTAAAATTGAGGCACTTGGCCAACCAGTTCATTAGCCATCAAGATGGAAGATGGATTTGGAAATTTCCTGGAACCACATTCTCAGCTGCAAAAGTGTGGCAGGTTCTTAGACTAAAGAAGCAGAAGGTTAAATGGGATAGACTTTTGTGGTATTCTCATCATATCCCTAAACACTCCCTTATTTCCTGGATGACCATTTTGAACAGATTGCCTACAAGCACGAGACTTATGAGCTGGGGGTTCGAGGTAGACGTGAATTGCAAGCTTTGCCTCTCTGAACAAGAGACCCGGGATCACTTGTTCTTTGAATGTAGCTTCTCCAAATCTGTTTGGTTGCAGGTAATGCAGTCATGTCAGTTGCAAGTACGAAGTTGTAGTTGGAACAATGTGCTTGAATGGGCTGTGCAGAAGCTCAATGGTAGATCATTGCTTACAACTATTCTAAAGCTCGCTTGGAATGCAACCATTTACCACGTCTGGAAAGAAAGGAATAGAAGGTTACATGGAAATCCATGTAAGTCTCCATTGCAGGTTTTTGAAACCATTAAAGAGGAGATCAGATTCAAGTTGGTAGGCTTAAAAAACTTAGAACTTGATAATGTAAATGCTAACCTTTGTACTGATTGGGACTTAAGCAACTCTATTTTTCTTTCATTGATGTAAAGCTACCTGAGTAGCTCATTCTTCAGTTTTGATGTAGCAGAGATATTCTCTGCTTCTTGGATAAATAAACTGACACTTATCCAACAAAAAAAAACTTTTATCAAGTAATTTACCCTGTTCTTACTCTGGTCATCAAGCTTGTTTTCATGTACCATATTAGCTATAAGCTTGTTTTCACTATGACAAAAAAGCGACGTGGATGGCCTCACCATCCAGGAAAAAAGCCAACATTTATAGTAAGGGTGGATATAATACTTTAAACACCATTTTGACACATAAAAAATTAAAAATACACGAACACGACATAAATACATAAATTATCAAATCTAAAATAACTTAAATTTTATCATCAAATTCCCACAAACTCTTTCATTTATCTTCATCATTTTTTTTAATATTTAATAAAATAACCTAAATTTTTTTAAAAAATAAATTTAAAAAAATGATTAAAAAAATTTTTCAAAAAGAAAGAGACAAAGTGGAGAGGCGGGCACTCCACTTTGTCCCTCATTTAATGAGTTTCAAATGAAAATAATAATAATAATAATTTGTTTCAAATGAAAAAAAAAAAAAAAAAAAAGATGAACAGTAACAGAGGACGTGGACCCTCTCTTTGGGCTGGAAAAAAGCTCATATTTATATATAGGATTTATAATACTTTGAAAACACAAAAAATAACACGAACACATCACTTTTTCTCTAAATTGAATCATTATGACAAACTATGTAAATATGAGATGAATTGAGACACAACACGAACAAACCCTAAGAAAAATAATTAAAACACAAAACCAAAAATAACATGAATACGGCATGAATACACGAACGTGTAAAAGTATATATAAAACGAATTATTAACGTATAAAAATTTATATAAATTTATACTATTTTAAACACACAAAAAATAATATACATTTTTTCCCTCTTTCTTTCTTTCTCTCTCCTTCCTTCATTCTTTTTCACCAAAATATTAAAAAAAAAAATATGAGAGGGGCGACGTGGATGGCCTCTTTTTCCGAGAAAAAAAGCCTAAATTTATTGTAAGGATTTTATATAAATTTATAATACTTTGAAAACAGAAAAAATACATGAACACGCCACGAATAAACAATTTTTTTAACGAATCAAATCAATATGACAAATTATGCAAAATATGTCATGAATTGAGACACAACACGAACACGCAAAATTTTCTCTAAATTGAAACACAATAACAAACTATGTAAAATATGAGATAAATTGAGACACGACACGAACACAACATAGAAAAATAATTAAAACACACCACGGAAAATAATATGAACATGAAACGAATATACAAATTGTAAAAATATACATAAAACTAATTATTAACGTATAAAAATTTATAATACTTTAATTATAAAAAAAAAAGCACAATACAGAAAAATTATTAAAACACATCACGAAAAATATGTCATATCCAACGGTCTCAAACAGTGAACAACTATCCATACAAGTTGAACGTACAAAACAGAGAGATTAAGCAGTCTAGCCAAAGAAAGGAAAAAAATAAAAACTCAAAAATGAAAATGAAAAAAGTAGCAGGATCCTACAGTTCTCCAAATGCTTATTCCTCATTGTGAAGCTATAATAGGAGCTGGATCCCACCATTTACTGGTAGTACATAAGCTGCTGGGTTGTCGCAACATTTTGGTATCCACCATCATAGATTGCTTGACTAGCTCTAGCGGCACCCATTCCAATGGCTGCCTGCTTAAAGGCATGCTGACCCTGTGGATGCATCATACTCATCATTACCTGTGCACCACCATATTTACTCAACGCCATATGTCGTTCATAGGCAGCAAGGTCCGCAACTGAAAAACCAGGCATATGTGCAGCAGTTGGTGGCGGCAGAGGGGCAGAGCTTGCTCCTGGTGTAGTAGGCTTGCTACCCCATGAGCACTGCAGCATTTTAACATTTGAATGGTCATGCCACCAAAAATGGTATTTGCACTGGCCATAAGTGTCAATAGCAAATCTACAAGCACATCCAGCAATAACAGTCGTACCAATAATTCCATACCAGGATGAATGGTGGCTTGGTAAGTCAAAACATTAGATGAGTGTCATCGGCGAAATCAGTTTATCAATTGAAGTATGATAACTAACTGAATCCATAACATTCAAAATCATAACTAACAACTGCAAAATCTGAGATGGGGTTTGCAAAGAGAAATACCTTAATTGGTTTACCACATAGAATTCTAGCATTTCCCATCTGTATAGCTAAAGCTGCTTCAGTATGTGAACTGTATCTCACAAAACCAAAACCTTTATCTCGTTGCACACGAACATCTTCAACAGTTCCCGCTCTAAGGGCATGGAAATGCCTATGGAGATCAACTGATGTAACCTGCAAATTTTTATCAATGAGAATCACCACAAAAAAAAAACCCAACTACCTTCTATCTATGAGGCAGCAAAAACTGATGTGCAAGGGAAATTTGATATTGCTACTAAAAAATTTATTAAAAGTTTTCATTTAATCCTAAGGATGGCATACTTTATTATCCCTTTGAGCCATTTCACTTGTCATACTGGCAGCAGCTACAACTTCACCGCTCAATTGACTACCATGTGAAGTTTCTAAGGTTTGCCATGTAAGTTAATAATGATCTTGTTATTAGAATACAAAACCGGTATACTGGAAAATTTTGTTTTCATTAACAACGAGTTAGGTAGGGGAAACTTGGCCATGGCCAATGAATCCTAATTGAGTAGTACGAATGATAGCACCAACCTCATTATTTTGAATTGAGGGAAGACCAAACAAACTTGAGATTGGAAAAAACTAATACTTGCCTCTAGAGCAAGATTGCCCACATAAACGGTGGTATACAGAGGATTGTTCTCTGGAGCATCATCATTAGTCTTCTCTTGACCTTCTTCTGCAAGAAGCATAATACTATATGAGCTCTACCAGAATCGAAAGGAGTATGAGATTTAAAAAGACTCAAAAACAGGAAAATTAACAATGGCAGAACAAGCATGCTATAGTTCATATACTACTCTTGAAAGTTGAAGATAATATAATATATCAAACATCCATATTGGCAATGATGGCTCCAACAAAGGCTAGAAACCAAAACGCTGAGACCATGTTGGATGTGTCAAATTACAGATGTAATGCATTCAAAATTTCAGAAAGAAAAAGACGCTAAGGGGGACTTAAAATAACGGGCACCAGATCTCAAGTACAAGAATTATTTCAACGCTCAAGGATAATCTCACCAGAGGTTCCATTTGTCAGTTCGAAAATGCTTTTGGCATCTGAACCCGGTTTGTCATAATTGGAAGTGGTACCTTTTGCAGCCCAGTTACATCGGATCTGTCTACTTCCAAGCCACTTCCCTGTAATAAGCCAAAACAAAATGATGGAAATTTGAACAAGTATTCATCACAATACAGACACCTATATCCATAAAAGCATTGTTTCACATACCATTCAAGTCATTTATTGCACTTTTGGCATCCTGGAAAGAAAAAAAAAAAGAATGATCAAGACATGATGAAAACATATATGGAGAGAGAAAAGAAACAGAAAGATAAGTAAAGTGACCCGAGTACCTGCTGGTTCCTGAAAGAAACAAAACCAAAACCTCTTGAACGCCCAGTTTTTTTATCCCACATAACCCTTGCATCCCTGCAACCATAAAAAAAGGGGGTCATATTTGTCCTTGAGTCAACTAGTTCAAGGTTACCCCAAAATCCCTTTAAACCCACATTTCCAGCAGCTCAAGATTGACGAGGTTATCTTAGGGTAAAATGGGGAGAATTAGTACTCACGAACAACTGGAGTACACAGAAAAGCATGCAACGAAGTAGCATCTGTAACTTCAAGGCTGATATCACCAACAAAAATGTTGTGATGACCTGAATGCCAAAGTAGAAATAACATAAGTTGCTGACGCAATACACAGGTATAATACAACTGAGTAGACTCAGTGTTGCACATTTATAAACCTAATGTATCCTCCCTCTGACTACTAGCATATGCCCAATTAACTTTAATAGGTTGCCCAAATCTGCAAAGAATATCATGCATTAAAAGTATAGGACAAGGGAAATGGCCAGCACCACAAGGGTTCATATTGTTACTTACAGATGTCTTCCATTAAGAGCCACAATAGCAAGGGCAGTTGATATGCGATCAAAGTAGTCCACAAAACCATAGGATGACTGCATTAAAGAAAATATGAGCCCATTCCATTAGCATCAATATAAGCACGAAACAAGAACCCCGAAAATCCAAGAACAAGCTGATGAACAGGAATAGCAAATGAAAACTGGCAAAACAATTGTATCAAAAGATGACCTTATCTTTTTTAATAAGTTTGCATCCTTCAATAGGACCAATACTCAAGAAAACTTCTTGCATAAGGGGTTCCGTGACCTGAGGGTGAATATTTCCCATATACCTGCAATTTAAGATTAGGTAAATGACAAAAGTAACAAAGCCATGAAACAAAACATAAACAAAAAAATCTACAATCCCTAAGTGGTAACTAAATTAAGACTAAGACGCATAATTCTTTACTGCATATACAATCGAAAAGCTTCACCAAATGATATTATAAACATAACTCAAATAAAAAGACCCAAAGGTGAAAAGAAAAAAAAAAGGAACTAGATGTCTATGCAAAACTCACACACTGCGGCAAGTAGCTGAATCAAAGCAAGGAGGAAGATTTCCACTCAAGATAGGCTCTATCTGCAAAATTTTAAAAAATAAAATAAAATAAGGGTAAAAAAGGTTTTTTATTTTCCTATATTGGACATGGGCACTCCTCACATCGGCAAATAAGACAAACATTGAAACAAAAGTCAAAAGAGACACTAAGCTTATAGCAACAAAATGCAAAACCAAAAAAAAAAAAAAAGAAAGATCATATTTACATAAATCTCACGGCTTTATACTTGTGTTAGACACTCATCTCCGAATCCGGATAACATAGGTTTTAAAGGCAATATACTGATAATATATCCTTGGGGCAGTATTTTGGACCATCTTTCATTCATGATGCAAGTAAGACTCCCATTTCACCACCGCAATACATCGAGCGACCCAGCTACACCAATCTTGATCGTCTTATCTCTCAGGTATTAAAAAATTATAGCCTCTTACTGTGTTTGTATGGTTTTTTTGTTAATGGCTTGCCCTAATATCTCTCTTGTGATTCAGGTGATTTCCTCCTTGACTGCCTCACTGAGGTTTGATGGTGCCTTGAATGTGGATGTGACTGAATTCCAGACCAACTTGGTTCCTTACCCAAGAATCCACTTTATGATTTCCTCATATGCTCCAGTCATCTCTGCTGAGAAGGCTTACCATGAGCAACTCTCAGTTGCTGAAATCACCAACAGTGCCTTTGAGCCCTCATCTATGATGGCAAAGTGTGATCCTCGCTATGGAAAGTATATGGCTTGCTGTTCGATGAACCGTGGTGATGTCGTGCTTAAGGATGTGAATGCTGCAGTTGCTACCATCAAGACCAAGCGCACCATTTAATTTGTTGATTGGTGTCCGACCGGATTCAAGTGCGGTATTAACTGCCAGCCACCTACTGTTGTTCCTGGAGGTGACCTAGCCAAAGTGTAGAGGGCTGTTTGCATGATTTCCAACTCCACCAGTGTGGCTGAGGTGTTCTCTCGCATTGACCACAAGTTTGATCTTATGCATGCGAAGCGCGCCTTTGTTCACTGGTATGTGGGTGAAGGTATGGAAGAAGGAGAATTCTCCGAGGCTCGTGAAGATCTTGCTTCACTAGAGAAGGATTATGAAGAAGTTGGTGCTGAATCAGCTAAGGGTGACGAGGGTGAGGATGATGAGTACTAAGTACCTGTGAGTGAGGGCTTACATTTTGCGAGCTAGTGATTTGTCAACTTTTATTATGTGTTGAATCTGTATTTTGCGAGCTTCGATTCTTTGAAGCTTGTTAAAATAAAGACTTGATATGGTATTCTATTATATGCTATTATATTTAGTCTGTTGTGTTTGTGTTGCAACTTGATATGGTCCCTTTGTTGGGCAGTTTAGCTATTGATTTGGTTGTGCTTCTTGGAGTCATATTAATGTCTGCATTTAAAATGTTGGTCAAAGTATTGTATTATATCGTTTAATTCAAAATTAGTTTTTTTATTATAATATTGAGTAATTTAATCACTTAAATTTTTTATTATAATATTAATAATTTAATTATTTTAAAATTGAAATAAAAAAGTAAAATTATAAAGAGAAAAAGTAAAATTACTAATTGATGTAATGTGAATTGTTAAAAAAAATTAATGCGATGTTTAATCTGTGTTTATTGTTTAGTTAATGATGTGAATGTAAAAGTTAATGTGACATTAAAAAATTTTAATATTTTAAAATAATGTAAACAAAGAAAATAATAAAATTATTGAAAATATATTATTTATTTTATTTATGTTATTTTTAAATAATATGTTTTATTGGTATCACATTAATATTTGATATTTTTTCATCATTAACTAAATAAAAAATTAAATACCACGTCAGTTTTTTTAGCGATTTATATTACATCAGTTAACAATTTTAAATTTTTGTTTTAATTTTAAAAAATAATTAAATTATTTAATTTTATAATATAAGAATTAATTTATACTAAATAATATAGAATATGAATTTTTTAAATACTTTGACCTTAAATCGTAAGGGCCTTGTAAATGCCTAACAAATATCATGGATTCATGGGTTTACCTTACTGTTTAAGATAACAATATACGAAATGCAACTTTCACATCAGTACGTTTAGATCTCGCCACTTATAATTTTTTTTAAAATAATAAATTGACATTCAAAATCGATTCAAATATCAAATCTGTTTGATTTAATTCGATTCAATTGTGTATTGATTTTTGACCAATTTGATTAATTTTCAATTTGATTAATTTTCATTTTAACACTAACGTGTTACCTGATAGATTTCTCTTAAGTTGTTTAGAACTTTAGATATACTAATTAATTCTTTTTATTTCTTCAAAAAAACAAAATATTAAATTTTCAAATTTTAGACTTTTTAATTGCTTAACTAAACCAATGTCAAGCCGAAAACCCAACGATTGTTACTAAATGCATGTGCCTGAGACACCAAATTCGAGTAAGTATCGAATACGAATATATGTTATCATCTATTGAAATTTTGTTCAAGAGGTGGCTGCTAACCACCTCTTGGAATTCAAAGAGAAGGTCCTCCTTCCATGTTGTTACCCGAATTCGGATGAATATCGAATACGAGTATATGTTCGACATATTTATATTTATTTTTTTTCATATATTTAGAAGATCACATCCTATACTTATATTCGAATATATATCAGACACAAATATTAAAAAAAAAAATTCACACCACTATAAAAGAAATAGCAACATATATAAGTCTATAACCATCTTTTCTATATTTGAAGCCAATTTGGCAAGGAATTGGATCTGTAAAACAGTATGAAAGACACTGAGATTTCAATTGGAGTGAGTAGTTCCCGCTGATATAGGATTTACAAAAAAAAAATTATAGGAGATGAAGGAAAAAAGCTACAGAAACCAGTAATTTAAGTGTAAGAAAATTTCTTGCAAGTGGAACACTTGTTGTACTTCAATTTACAGGAGGGGCCGTTTGAGAAATCCTTTCATCTTCCACAAGTGCATAAGGGTCGATGTATTGCGGTGGTGAAATGGGAGTCTTACTTGCATCATGAATGAAAGATGGTCCAAAATACTGCCCCAAGGATATATTATCAGTAAATTGCCTTTAAAACCTATGTTATCCGGATTCGGAGATGAGTGTCTAACACAAGTATAAAACCAAATTCCATATCAATAAAATACGGGTGAGGGATATGGATTATAAAAGCTGGCACACCTTCCACTAATGCGGCGCGCTTTTGGAATAAAGCCGTGAGATTCTATGTAGTCAAAGCGAACAATATCGCATGACATGGAATGATGGTGGGGTCATGATGGATGGTATCAGAGCCGTTTACCCGTGCTCGCTAGTCGGAGGTGGGGCAAATCTCAGCGAGAACGCTGAGTCCCGTAAAGGGTGAGTGAAATACCCCTAGGCAAATCCCACATCAACAGAACACAGGTGAGGGATATGGGCTATAAGGGGTGGTATCATAGCTGTCTTCCCGTGCTCGCTGATTGGTGGTGCAGCAAACCTCAACAAGGACCCTGAGTTCCTTAAGAGGTGAGTGAAATGCCCCTAGGCAAATACCACATTGACAGGACACGGGTGAGGGACCTGGGCTATAAGGGGTGGCACACCTTCCACTAGTGCGGCGCGACAAAACCGTGAGGCTCTGCAGAGCCAAAGTGAATAATACCACATGACGTGAAATGGTGGGACCATGACAGAAAGAAATCCTTGATTTGTTTTCCCACACGCAATTACCAAACATGATTGTCCGGGTTGAAACCTGAAAAGGATCTCTATTTCAAACAAAATCAACGTGTTGACATCTATGTTCATGAGCAAAAATATTTGGAAATGTGCATTTTGCAACAATTTCTTGTTAGCTGATGTTAAGCAATTTGCCACTGGCTTCTCAAAAATTTTTAAAAAACATTTTTTAGTTCTTTACCATCTTTGAGTAGGATTTCCTAAAAAAGAAAGAGAGAGATTAACAATTTAAGATGTAAAGTAACTAAAATACGTGGAAATCTTGCCTTCTAGTTTCATTTCAGGGGTCTTACTTTTACCTACACCTACCAACTTAAATTACTTTGTTCAAAGTGCCTGAATGATAAAATATGATAAAAGAACTTTTCCCCTCAATTTTGATGCTTAATAAAAGAAAGGATGTGTGGTAAAATATGCAATGGATATGATATGATGCAAATTATGGTAAATTTTAATCTTCAATGAATGCCATCTCTTTCTTTCTCAACAAAACATATATAGACTCTGATTTCATAAAGGCAGGCAATAGCTAATAAATTTTCCAAGGTTATATTGTATTATACATAAAGAGCTTCAGCGATTTTTAAGTTTAAGCTGCACTTGGTTGAAAAAAGATGGTTTGCTGAACCATTGTGAACGGGAAAATTAAGTTGAGAAGATGCAATCAGCAGAGAAATGGTAAGCCAAGATCAGGTAAATAGCTAGCCTGACAAATTAATCCGTGAAAAAAGAGACAACACAATGGTATTAATCAATATGTGTAAGAGCTTCTTCATTCATATCATCATATTCATTTGATTAACCATTAAGAGTCAAAGACATAATTATGGCTCTACTTCATGATCAAACACAATTAATATTTCTTTAGGACACATATATGATCCTAGCTGGTATATTTCTTGTATCTTCTGCTTTCTTTTTTTGCCCTTTTGGAATTCTGGTGCTTTGTATTTTAACTGCAAACAGCTTGTACTGCCAGCTTCTTTGTAACTTCAATATTACTCAATCCGAATGTCGCATCTGATACATCAATCGTGCAGCTTGGCTTCCCCGCACATGCCTACAAAAGAAAATTTGAAATTATAAATACTCACATAGAATTACTGTACAAAGTGAATTTTTCATAGTATTTGATATCAGGGTCAGGGATTTTTTTTTTTTAGTTTTTATATGATAATTACCTTATCCACTGCAGCCAGGCTGTTAGTGGCTTGGAAGGAACCTGTCTTGTATGAGCCACATGATCCCCAGGGGTCCCCGAAGCTGGCAAACTGGATATCAGAAATGGTTCGCCCAGCTTGGCATGACAATTCTAATTTGGTACCCTCATATGCATAACCACAAATCATTCCTACTGTCACAATCTGGAAAGAGATGTCCGTAGTGTTTCCACCTACTTCCTCAAATAGAATCAATGTGTTTGTGCCATTGTTGTTGAGGAATGATCTCGGAATGTGGTACCTTTTACAAGTATAATACGTTTATAATTAGTGGTTGGAGTTCATTTATACTATAAATTTAAGCAAATTATCAGTATTTTATACCATCTTTGGGAAGGATTGCCACAGTTTGTCCTGCATCTGTCATCCTTATATGAGCCGCGGTAATCGCATGTGTCGCTGCATCCATTAGCATCAGCTATTTGTGCTGGCCAGTAGCGCCCAATGCTGTTTCCATTTACCCAGGCGTGACCTTTGCCCATGCCTTGCAAGTCCACAGCCACTGGTTCTGTGCCCAAAGGAGCCTGGAAAGTGGTCTGGACACATACAACTTAGATTCATTATAACTTACAAAAAAAAAAAAAAAAAAAAAGAAAGAAAGAAAGGGAAAACAGAAAAATTAAAAAACCATTTTTGAAAAAGTAGTACCTTATACCAAGTCATGGGTCTGCCAATGGGAAGTTTATCTGCAGCAAAGACTTTCCCGTGTGGTGAATTTGGATCGTAGAGACGTTTGGCTAATTCACCAGTTAAGCCAACCTTCACCAGAGAAACAAGGAGATGAGTTTACACTTTACAGTGCACGGAATGAAATTAAAAAGAGACAGGAAAGCGAGAAAGAAAATTTAAAAAAAAAAACATTTACCTTATAAAACCAATTGCTTGATGTTAGATCAATAGTCTTTTTGGCATCGTTGACCAACTGCACTGAGCCATCCACTAAGCCAGTAGGTTTCAAGTCGTACTTGGCACCATAATTCTGCCATTATTGAAGCAATGATAAGAAATTATGTTTTGTTTTCAACTGTTTTAAAGATTGGAACTAATCTATGAAAAAATGAGAATGCTTAAGAACTTGATTTTGATGCTAAAGTGGTGGGGAAGCGCATACCGCCAATCCAATTGTGGCACTGAGTAAAGAAATGGTGTTAACCCCAGGATTGAGAGAAACAGGTTTCTCGAATACAAAGCTATAATCATCACCATTTACCATTTGTTGACCATTGGCTTGCTTGGAGAATTGGTTACCTATTGTACCATCAAACATTGAGTTAAAATGAAGTTGGGAATTAATTATCATTATACAAACTGAAATCAATTGCACCGGTCCACCGGACTAAACATTACCTATAAGCTTTTTGTTCATATAAGCATAGAGTGCATGGCCATTGGTACTGACGCGCAGGGTTGCATTCTTCCAGGAATTATAAATTGTGTTATTAATATCAACACTGTTTCAGGTAAAACAAAAAAAAAATCAAAAAACTTAAGCATCATATTTCTATCCCTGGTAAAAATCAGAAAGTAAGGAATATAGTTATATCAGAGTTGAGGTTAGGAAATTTACCTAGTCATGTACCACAAGTAGTCACTGATATCAAAAGTTGCTTCTTTCTGGTCAAGAAGAAGTGTTGCTCTAAATCTACCCTTTCCTTGGAGGGTGTCTCTCATGGGCTCTGGAGCCCACATCCAGGTGAGTTTGGGAGCTTGCTCTTCTGTCTCAGGTACATCAGCATCTCCCTCGTCCCCTTCATCATCCCCATCCTCATTCTCGTCCTTATAGTTTAGTTTCTTTATCATTACAGAGGTCTGACTAGTAAGCTGTGGACAATAGTAAATACAATATTATATTATATTATATCCTCTGATTCGCATTATTGTTCTGGCTGTGGCCTGTGGGCAGCATTTAGACAACATCATATGGTAATTGTGAAGAAAGAAATGAAAGTCAATCTCTCTTACCTTTGCACTGCTGAATATTTCCTTGTTGCAATCCTGAAGAATACTAACAGACCAAGCGGGCACAAAGTACTTCCCATCTTGGCCCAAGTCAACATTGGCATCATTTTGCCCATTTTGATTGCTCAAGAAACAGAATCTCTCTCCGGTAGCATTGATGGCGTAGGTGGTCAACTGATTGCCAAGAGAAATTTACATATCATTTCTTTTACTTGGGATTCAGCAATATGTATATATTTGTTAGCTGTCACTTACATCGACATCTTTAGCATAATTCTTGGTTGTTGCTATGCCAGTAGTGAGAGCTTTCTCCCCAACTTTAAGAGCTGCATGAAGTTGCTTTAGATGTCCATACTTGGGTTGGTTAAGATTCCCTGAAAAGTTTTGATTTTCGGAGCTTTAATCTTGGTTTATAGTAGTGTAACTTGGCCTTAATGCAGAATCAGGAATATAACATAATAATAATAATATTTGTATGTTTGATTACCATATTCATCGAGTGGTGCATCATAATCATATGATGTAGAAATGTATGGACCTCCGGCAGTGCGTCCAAAGTTTGTTCCACCATGATACTGAAATTTACAGGGGAAGAAAAGGATATAAGATTATTTCAATGAATTATGAAAATCCTCAAATGAAATTAACATGTAGTGACCAACCATGTAATAGTTATTCAAGATCCCTCCAAATTGGAAAAATCTTGCAACTGCAAATGCGAGATCTTCAGCTGCTCTATGTGGGTCTTTGCCTCCCCAAAGTTTGAACCTATAACAGCAAGATGCTGGGCTTAAGGCTTTAAATTTTATTGGTCTATGAAAATAATGAAAGAGCCAGCCAAGGAAGAGAAACACACCATCCAGTCCAATTCTCGGTCCATATTTTTGGATTATTAGGATTGTTTGGCTTGAATTGGTCACAGTAAAATCCATTGCAGGTATTGATCTGCACAGAGGTAGTAAAAGAATGTTACTAGTAAAACAAATCCAATTTTCTTCTTTTATTTAATATGCAATATGTTCTGAATCTGAAAATAACATTTCTGCTTTGTAATATAAAGAACAAATCGGTATACCATGGTTTGAGGAGCATCGCCCTGTTGGCACATAATCCATGGAACACCAATATTTTGGGCTACAGCCATTTGTGCACACCATTGGATGTATTTTTTCCCTGCTTCTCCATAACCTCCCATGATGTTTCCATATTCGTTCTCAATCTGCATGTTTTAATTACAGCAAAAAGTCCTCAAGACTTTATCTAATAACCATAGATGTTAACTGAAAATAAATAATATTGCTGGAATTGTTTGAAAACCTGAGCCAAAATAATGGGGCCTCCCTGTGGTGCAAACAGGTTGGCACTTTTGACCATGTCGACGATCTTGGTTGTAAAAATTTCCATTTCACTCTGTATTTCATGAGGAATTCTTTTAGAATGCTTACAATCAAAATTAATCAACATTGAAAGAAAAGAATAAAATCAAAGCTGGGACCTTGTAGATCTCATTATCTGTTCTCAGTTCAATCCCTGGGGTATTGTGAAGCCACATAGGGAAACCTCTGATGTAAAAGAAAATGGTTACATTAGCACTTTATTTTCAAGTAAGAACATATAGTTCTCCTACCATATTTATGATTTTAATCAATGGTATTTCATTTCAGATTTACCCATAATTCCATTCAGCACAGACATAAGGTCCAATGCGCAGAATGGCGTAGAGACCAGCATTTTGGATGAGCTGGAAAAACTTTATGAAGTTCAAGTTTCCTGAGAAATCATACTGAAACAAGAACAAAAACAAAAACAGAGAAGTGAAGTCAGGAATATCAGCAGATTCTCTAAATGAGCAATGTATTAATATAACTCTATAACAACAATTCAGAGTCAGACCTCGCGGCGTTTAGGCTCATGGCGATCCCAGAAGATATATGTTTCAACAGCATCGAGCCCACCATCTTTTGCCTTCTGAATGAGATCAGGCCACATCTGTTTCATGTGAATAGTTAGCAGACAGGTTTTTTTTTTTTTTTTTTTAATTTCAAATGAACAATGCCATTTGAAGATTTTGTTTTTGTTTAATGTTGGTTTGGTAAAGTAAATCCATGTGAAAAATGTTAAATTTTCAGAAAACTATAATGTCAAACAAACTTGAAGATTGCAACTTTGTTCTTGGTTATTCCTATGGTAAACAAAAATCCTAATACCTGCTCAGTGCTGCGAGGATAATGAATGGAACCAGAATTAATAATCTTGCGCTGCCCATCAATGATAATGGCAGTTGCATCGTATTCAACCTTGACTGCTGAGCATGAACTCAGCAAACACAAGGCAGCCAGGAGAAGAAACTGAATCCAATTATTTGGCATCTTGATTAGCAAAGAACACCCTTTTCCTTTTTCCCTATGATGATGATGATGATGATGGTGAATGATAGAAGCTAGAGCAGAACATAGACTATTACTAGGGAAGCCTGTGGCTTTAATTCACCTAAGCTGAAGATCAATGCATTTATAAGAGGCCGCATCAACTAAAACTCGCCAATTATTCAGATCAGGACAACTCATTTCTCTGCAATTTTCTATATTTAGGCCTACTGTGATCTTTTATGACTAAAATTGGGATAACAATACATACCAGTTTGAGTACAGGTATAAGGAAGTTATTGCGGACGACCACAAAGTTAAACCATCTAATAGTAGCCAAAAGAATTAACAAACATGAATGATCAACATGAATTACGATTATGATTATCCTATTAAAGCTGGAGAGGAAGATAAAAATAATTCCTAGCTAACTCTGTTTTGACAGATAATAATATGGTTAACTTTGTGAAACCAGTGAAAGTAAATACATTCTTTTTCCTTTCTACTTTCCCTTCCATTATAGAATCTTATGGCTTTGGCTTTTGCAATGTTACTTTTTGGGATCAATTTCCTTGTAGCCTAAACTTTTTGTTGAAAATTTTATTTGATTACATTCCTATTGAACTGTGTGTTTCAAGCTTAATATACGAGACAACTTTCTTTTTTTACATTCTCATCCTTATTCATAACTTTCATAGTCGCAAGAATTTCATTTTTTTCTTTTTGGAGACTAGGAGGGGTACAATTAAAAAAATAATAGAATAAAATAATTATACTTGAGCAAATTAAAAAGTCTAAAAAACTCATATGTACTTTTAAATTTTAAAATTAATATTTATTATCATGTGCATATCTATCTTTTTATTTATATTTTTTGAAGCTTAAAGTTTAAAATATAAATACTTAACTTTTTTGTAATATTAATCTATAAATTATTCAATACTACAAGAATTAAAATATATATTTTTAATGAAAATCATAAATGTAATTAGAAATTTATTTACATGTTGAACAAATTTTATTAATATTTATTAAAAAAAAGATAAACTAATGTTAGTCGTTTGATGTAATTAAAATTCTAATTTACAAATTGAATAAATTATATTAATATTTTTCAGATAAAATTTAATGTTGGTTAATAAGAATTTTTGTTTACAAATTAAACAAATTTCATTAATATTTAAAAATAAAAAATATTTATTTTCATAAATAAATTCATAAAATTTCCTTTTATATGTAAATATATTAAAAAAAGACCCGCGTATGTTGCGGACTAATTTTTTTCACTTTGCTAGTAGAATTAAATTGTTTGAAAATATTAAAAGATTAATCTTTTGAGACAATATGAAAAATATGAAAATATAAACCATCATGAATTCAGAGTTTTATGAAATAAGTTTGCATTTTATAAGTTTTTGCATAAAAATAAGAAAATAACATGAAATAATTTAAGAAAAGGAAATAAGGAAAGAAAAAATTGTTAGGAAGGAAGAAGTTGTAAAGACAAAATTGTCCTTAATGAAAAAATATTCTATTCTCTTTTCCTTCCAAATCAATAAACTTAAAAATCTAATTTCAAATTTTTAAATTTTTTTTATTTTTTAAAATTTTTTAATTAAAAAAGTAAATTAAATATATTTTTAAAATTAAAAATTTATATTTTCAAAATTTTATATTTTTGTATTTTTAAAAAAAAAATTAATTAAAAAAAGTAAATTAAAAATTTTTAAATTGCTGACGTGGCAAAGTTGCCACTTGGTTTTTTTTTTTTTTTTAAATCTAAATGATTCATTAAGAGTAAAAATGTCTTTACAATTTTTTTAACAACATTTTTTTTCTTTCTTCATTTACTTTTTACAAATTATTATTAGTCATTACACCATAGAATAATTATGCTAGTATTGAAGGTATGTTTTTTAAATTTACCCTTATAGATGTATATTTTGAAGCCTCAGGAGATTTTTTTATAGCTAACTAGTTGTATAGATTGTATAAATTTTTTTTAATGTAAAAAGCTATAAAAAAAGTACAAAGAAAAGAAAGAATAGATTTCATTAATTTTTTAACTTAAAAAAAAAAAGAGTAAATTAAAAAAAAATGAACAGTATTTTTTTAACAAATTATGTAAAAATGTTATGAATTAAAACACGTTATGAACACACATAATTTATCTAAATTGAATCACTATAACAAATTATGTAAAATATGTCATGAATTGAGACACGACACGAACATATAAATTTTTCTCTAAATTAAATCACAATGACAAATAATGTAAAATATGAGATAAATTAAGATAGGATATGAACACAACATAGGAAAAATAAGTAAAACACAACACAAAAAATAACATGAACACGATACGAATACACGAACGTGTAAAAATATACATAAAACAAATTATTAACATGTAAAAATTTATATAAATTTATTATACTTTGAAAACACAAAAAAAAAAATAACACGGACACGAATACGTCGCGAACACAAATTTTTTCTGTAAATTGAATCACTATGAAAAATTATGCAAAATATGTCATAAATTGAGACACGACACGACACAAATACACAAATTTGTGTCTAAATTGAATCACAATGGAAAACTAAGTAAATTATGAAATGAATTGAGACACGACATAATACAAAAACATAACGTGTAAAAATATATGTAACACAAATTATTAATGTGTAAAAATTTATATAAATTTATAATATTTTAAACACAAAAACATAACGTGTAAAAATATATATATAATGAATTATTAACATGTAAAAATATATATGAATTTATAATATTTTATATAAATTATTAACGAGTAAAACTAATACACGAACATGTAAAAAATATTTTCATTTTTTTTCTTCCTTCTCTTTTTTCCTTTTCTTTTTTTTTCTTTCTCTCCTTTCCTTTCTCTTTCTCTTTCTCTTTCCTTCAACTGAAGAAAAAAAAAGAAAAAAAAAACAGATGGCCTGAGAATGCTTGAAAACATTCCAAATTTACTAATATATTATTAAAATTATAATGATAAAATAAAACACGTGCTCCAATATTACACAATTATATTAATTTGTCCGTGCGCACTTTGCAGGTGACGGAGAAATTGCCTTTCGCGCTTCACTTCACGCCTCAACCGGAAATTCTCGGTTGCAAGTGGGACTCACTACTTGCCACCTCAGCAATCACTATCATCTAACGGATGTGGACAACGCAGTCATATCCAACGGTCTCAAATAGTGAACAACTATCCATACAAGTTGAACGTACAAAACAGAGAGATTAAGCAGTCTAGCCAAAGAAAAGAAGAAAAAAAAAACTCAAAAATGAAAATGAAATAAGTAGCAGGATCCTACAGTTCTCCAAATGCTTATTCCTCCTTGTGAAGCTATAATAGGAGCTGGATCCCACCATTTATTGGTAGTACATAAGCTGCTGGGTTGTCGCAACATTTTGGTATCCACCATCATAGATTGCTTGACTAGCTATTTTGCCCTGTTAATTTCAACAGAAAACAGAAAATTCTCGCGTGAAAATTATTTTCCTTTAGAAAATTAAAATATATATATATATATATCCTCCGAAGAAGAAAAGCCCCAAAAGTTTCACATAATAAATACTAGCAAGCAAGCAAATTGACACATGAAACAAAATGAAATTAACAAACCGATATCGATTAAGAAAGAAACAAACAAACTTCATAATAGAAAGTGAAACCCCCAATTCTGATCCAAAAAGAAAAATAATAGAGAGAGAAATACAGAGCAGTAAAAGAACCTGAGGACCAGTCAAGAGACTGGGATGTTGGTACAGAGCCTGTTGCTGCTTTAGCCTTTGCTGCTGCATCTTCTTTCAATTTAATTAAATATTTGAGGACTCTGTGAAAGGCTTTAGGGTTAGTGTTTCTGGAGAGATCGAATAAATTGAAGAAGATGAGATGAAGATAAAGGGGGGGGGGGGGAATAAACAAAATTAAAACGGAAAAAAGAAAGGGAAAAGGAGAGAAATGAAAACAAAAAATAAAGAAGAAGAAAAAAAAAACCCTCGAAAGGGAGCGCAAGATTATGAGTTGAAAGATGAAAGGAACTGATGAAAGAGAAAATACTGAGTAAAGAGATGGAGCTCCCTTGATTTTATATTATTTACTTTTTTGTTTTTGTATAGAAGATTTATCATAAATAAATAAAATGTCTGATTTTTTTGAGTTTATATTTGATAAATATAAAAATATAACAAAATTTATTTTTAACAAGGTGTCGTCACGTTCACTGAGAATGAATTTGTTTTTGTTTGGGTTGAAAATAGAAGGAAGTATCGGGACCGAGATTTGATCAGGTGGTAATACCGTGGTATCGGGAGTACAAAAGACAGAATGGATTTTTTTGCAATTGGCCAATTGTATGACCAGAGACTTTGACCAAATGTTTTTCAGTTGGGTGTGGGGACCACCTGAATCTGCCTAATCAAAATAGTTTTGGGAATTATTTACAAGGTTTAATGAAAGAAACTTTATTATTGCTATGTTAGAATAGTTTTGTTGTTTAAACAGTTTCTTCCTTAGATGCTTTTTGTACTTTTGAGAATTCTGTTTTTCGAATAAATAAAATTATAATTTATTCAATATATATATATATATATATATTGAATAATAATAAGTATAGGATAGACTAACAATGGTCTTAAGGAATATATCTCCCAAGGGAAAACTATGATATGAGAACTTTTTTTTTTTTTTTTTACATTTATTCAAAATCTTTCTTAGAAATATGAAAATCATAAATTAGTACATTTTATTCCAAAGCTTGGCCATCAATGTCTAAACTCTTTCATTGACCTTTTATTTTAGAAAAAATGAAAAAGGTATGAATAATAATTTTAAGTTTTATTTATATAAAAAAAACATTATACTTTGAATTTAAAAATGAAGATGTAATTAATTAAGTAGGTATAGCAGTCTCAATTCGATTCCAAACTGTGGTAATAACTCATAAAGTAGTGGTATTTACTTTTCAATGCAAAGTTTGATCACTCGATTTGATTCTTGTACAAGTCGTTTGGATTTGGACTTACTTTTTAATACATATATTATTATTTATATATATATAATTTTTATTATTTATGAATAAAAATAACGTAACTCAAGTCAAATTAAATTAAATTAAGGATTAGTTTAACATTGCTGTTGAAAGAAGTTTATGTTAAAAAAAGTGTGGTGAGAATCTGTGGTTTAAATTTTTTTAAATGTTTAGCATTGCTGTAAAAAGTAATGTAGAAAATTGAAATATAAAAAAAAAATATTTAAAATAATAAAAGTGTAGAGATGTGAGGATAATAAAGTCATTTTATCCAAAAGACAACTTTTAAAGTCCAAAAGCTATATTTTTTGGCTTTTTGGTTTGGCTTTTCAAACCATGGTTCCAACAGCAAAAGCTAAATTTTTTTTATATGTTTAGTATTGCGTTTGCAATAATTTTTGACTTCAAAAATTATGCCAAAAGCAATGATAAACAAGGCCTAAGCCATCTGCGAAGAGCATTGAGCACTCAAAGAACAGAGTTCTTGGGACATTTGGGCATCATGCATGCTAGTGCCATGCCATAAAGCAAAAGTGGATCAAAGTATCAAGAAAGTCTCTGTATTATACCATCTAGTGTAAATTAATCCCTCTACTATAAAATTAGGTAATTTAGTTCTTGTACTTTTGAAATTGAAATAAAAAAGTAAAATCACTGACAAATGTAACAGAAACTGTTAAAAAAACTGATGTGACATTTAACCTTGTGTTTATTTGATGACGTGGATGTCAAATGCTGACATGGCACCAATAAAATATATTATTTTAAGCTGGCGTGGACAAAATAACAAACTAAGTTGGCAAAAATGCCACATCAATTTTTTTTTGCCAATTTAATTTTTGATTTTATCCACGTCAATTTAAAATAATATATTTTATTGGGGCACGTCATCAAATAAACATAAGGTTAAATACCACGTCAGCTTTTTTAACAGTTTTCGTTATACTAGTTAGTGATTTTACTTTTTTGCTTTAATTTTAAAAGTATAAAAACTAAATTACTCAATTTTATAATATATGGATTAATTTATATATGAACTTTTCAAATACTTTTGGCCAACAAAAGTGAGGTCATATATGAAGAACAAAGCTGGGCTCTATTGTGAAACTCAGTCCAACGAAATATTTGTTGGGCCTTTTGCTGGTGTATACGGTTTTGTGACTTTTCTATACCCAACTTTAAGATAATTCGGGTCCATGCCCGACTGCCCTCAATCATTCGTTAGCCCAATATTTATCCTATCCTATCTCTACCAAAAAACAAACAAAAAAAAACTCCATCTCCATGGACAGGTAAGAAGGCTTCGGATGCAACCCTTGCCAATTCCATTTCTTTCCTTATTTTTATTCTTTAACAATTCCAGTATTAATCAGCAGAAATTATTCATAATTTACTTCACTAGCATTGCATTGCAACAAATGTTGCTAGTAGTTTTCCATCTAATTAAATGTGCTAACTATGCCATGGTTGCACCAATAGAATCACAATGGAAGATGCACATCGTATAATATTATAATAGAAGCATTGGAAATTTTTGCTATATGCTCTTGCACAGAAAACCCATAGTATTACTTTAATCCAAAATATAAGTAGATTTCACACTGGTATTGTCTGTCTGATTTAGGGATTAATCACGACTATAAATAGTTTTAGTTAAATACCATTGATGACCAAGTATATCTTTGCAACAAAAACCTCTAGTCTTAGGAGAAACTAACAGTAAATGAAAATATAATGTTAGCGCGTCAACGAGGAAACGACCAATTGCAACGTGTACATGAGATTGCCCACCTCGTTCCAGCAGGGGCTTCAGTGAGTTGAGTATTGCAGTAATGGCATAAACGACCATACTGGTGGTATAGGCTTTCGTAACGTATCTGATTTACCCATGATCCTGCTCGTGGTGTATTATTAGGCGGTGTAGATTGATAACTTGTAGTTGCACCAGTACCCCGACCAGCTGCTCCTCCATATATGGGTGGGACTGTATTATTATTATTATTATTATTATTATTATTATTATTATTATTATTATTATTATGATATAAACCGCTCGACCATGGTCCTGGAAAAGGAAACGGGAAAGGATTTGTGGCCCACATGCCACTCCAATTTGTTGATCCCGCTGCAGCAGTACTGTTATAGGATTAGGATGGAGTTTGATCTTGTGAAGCGCTTGGACCGTATTGTTCCGCTGTTTCTACTCCAAATCCTGAATTGC
This sequence comes from Fremontodendron californicum, assembly GCA_030761205.1. Classification (NCBI taxonomy): domain Eukaryota; kingdom Viridiplantae; phylum Streptophyta; class Magnoliopsida; order Malvales; family Malvaceae; genus Fremontodendron; species Fremontodendron californicum. The sequence continues at coordinate 4,020,934 of JAULJL010000003.1, forward strand.
CAGGAGTTGAAGATTGACTATTGCTTGCGCTTGTATTGCTACGAACCCCAGCTCCTAACTCAGAATTCGGCGACACTTGTTCACTTGTTTCGGTCGGTCCTTTAGACGATTTTGGAGCAGTCTCATCTTCTTCGTTATATTCATGTTGTTTCCATGGAGGAGTTGAATCTCGTATTTCATCATAAGCTTGTCTTGAAGAGTGGTCTGAAAGGACCTTGAAGGCCTTCAAAACAAGCTTAAATGCACCATCAGCCGCTGCAGAGCTATTCTCGTCAGGGTACTGGACCTTGAGGGCCAGTTAATTGAAGGCGCTTTTGATAGCTTCCGCATCAGCGTTACAGTCTTGAATGCCAAGAACAGCGCAATGATCGGAGACACCATTGATTTTTTTCTGTGAAGCCATGTGAACATCGTACGTGATCAATAATTGGTTAATGTAGTCTCCGGCCATTTTTGCTTTCTTTTTGGCTTCTTCAAGGTTTTGGGACCTGAAATTCTCTTCCGCTGCATCTAAAAAACTCTGCAAGTTTGGAGGAGGCATGGTTTGGTTAGTTTTAGCAAAAGAAAATCTTGTGTGTAACACTAACACGTTAGTATGTTATATTATGTTTTTTTTTTTTTTCTCTCCATGCTAGTAGAGAAGAAAATTTATATGTGAGAAAAATTAGGGATCCGACTTTCCTCACGGTCCGTCACTCCCACAGCAAATCACAAACACCAAAATAACCACGTATTTTTTGTAGTGCGGAACTAGATCGATATTACTAAAACCGATTTAAACACACTGAAATAACACAGATTTTTACGTGGTTCAGCAAGTGTGCTTACATCCACGGAGGAGCAGCTTGAAGCTTTGTATTAATGGAGATGGAGTACAAACAAATACAGAATTCAAGGTGCAATACAAGCACTGAACTCACAACTCAACACAATACCGAATTTACTCTATAAATTCAGAGTAATTGCTTCAACTCTTAAACTCACACTATCTAAACTCTCTTACTCTACATGGCTATTTATAGCCAAAATATCAAGGTGTGAACACTAAGCAAGTGGCAGCCACCATAGCCACCTTCCACCAACTATCATACTTGAGTACACATTGCAAGTGGTAGCTAAAGTAGCCACCATCCATTTGCAAGTGGTAGCTTCCATTATTGGTGGTGCAAGTGGTGCAAGTGGTAGCTCCATTAATGGTGGTGCAAGTGGTGCAAGTGGTAGCTCCATTAATGGTGGTGCAAGTGGTGCAAGTGGTAGCTCCATGAATGGTGGTAAGCCACCATAGGTGACTTTGAGCCATATTGAGCCATATTCCAACAATCTCCACCTTGGCGAAAATCCACAGAGAGATTTCACTGATCAGAGCTTCCTCCTTTCTCCTTCAGGTGCTTTAAACTCGAGAGACATTGATCAAGTCCAAACAATGTTGAAACTTGATTCCAGAAACTATTTTTGTTAGCATATCTGCAGGATTATCTGCAGTCCCGATCTTCTGTAGTAGAATGTTTCCTTCATCTACTATTTCTCGGATAAAGTGGTAGCGAACATCAATATGCTTGGTCCGACTGTGATGAACTTGGTTCTTAGCTAGGCAAATGGCACTCTGACTATCGCAGAAAACATCTACCTTTTCCTGTGCTATCCCGAAATCATCAATCAGTCCTTGAAGCCAAATTGCTTCCTTGAAAGCTTCCGTTACAGCCATGTACTCTGCTTCTGTTGTAGACAGAGCTACCGTTGACTGTAAAGTTGATCTCCAACTTACTGGTCCTTCTGTTATGGTGAACACATAACCAGTAGTTGAACGACGCTTATCAAGATCTCCAGCATAGTCTGAATCCACATATCCGACAAGATGTTTATCAATAGTTTTTCTTCTCTCGAATTTTAAGCCCGTTTCCACAGTACCATGAATGTACCGTAGAATCCACTTCACAGCTTGCCAATGGCCTTTACCAGGATTATGCATGTACCGGCTTACCATACTGACATCATGTGAAATATCAGGTCTCGTACACACCATTGCATACATTAGGGCACCAACTGCATTGGCATATGGAACATGATCCATCTGTCTCTTCTCACCATCTGTACTTGGTGACATCAATGCACTGAGTTTGAAATGTGCCGCTAAAGGAGTACTTACAGATTTGGTCTTATCGTTAATGCCAAATCTCTGAAGTACTTTGCTCAGATACTGAGCCTGGGTCAATTTGATCACACCATTTTTTCTATCTCTGCTGATTTCCATCCCAAGAATTTTCTTAGCTTCTCCAAGATCCTTCATCTCGAACTCTGAGCTCAGTTGAGCCTTCAGCCTGTCGATCTCTACCTTGCTTATAGATGCGATTAACATATCATCAACATATAAAAGCAAGTAGATAAATGATTTATTTTGGAGTTTCCGGAAATAAACACAGTGATCAAATTGACTGCGTGTGTACTTCTGATCTAACATAAAGGTGTCAAACCGCTTGTACCACTGTCGCGGTGACTGCTTCAGACCGTATAGAGACCTGTTCAACTTACATGTCCAATCTTCATGACCGGGGACTCTAAAACCCTCTGGTTGAGTCATATAAATTTCCTCCTCTAATGAACCATGGAGGAATGCAGTTTTTACATCAAGTTGAACTAACTCTAGGTCATACTGTGCTACTAAAGCCAATAATATCCGAATAGATGCATGCTTAACAACAGGTGAAAATACCTCATTGTAGTCTATTCCTTCTTTTTGAGCGTAGCCCTTGGCTACCAGTCTGGCTTTGTATCTGATGCTGTCTTTGCCGGTAGCACCCTCCTTTTTGGCAAAGACCCATTTGCACCCAATTGATCTTTTGAGTGTTGGAAGTGGAACCAACTTCCAAGTCTGATTCTGATGAAGTGATGTCATCTCTTCATCCATCGCCTCCTTCCACCGGGCATGCTCAGGGCTGTTTACAGCTTCTTTGTAATTGGTTGGAACATCATCGTCAATTACTGGAAGGGCGTATGCCACCATGTCTGTGTACCGAGCAGGTTTCCGAATATGTCTTTTCGGTCTGCTGGTGGCAATAGATTCAGGTTGCTGAAAGGTTTCTGGTGATGACTCATCCACTTCAGTTAAGGTGTCATCAGATTCTGGTTCAGATTCATTGGATTTTTGACCAGCATCTTCTGATTCAAACTCCACCTGCTTTAGAGAATCATGGTTCACATTCTCTGGAGTTGACAGTTTCAGCATTACAGATTCGTCAAAGGCAACATCTCGGCTTACGATGACTTTCTTTGACTCAAGGTTCCACAGTCGGAATGCCTTTACTCCTTCACTAAAGCCCAAGAAGACAGCTTTCTTGGCTCTAGGATCCAGTTTTGATTCACTTACGTGAAAATATGCTGGGCATCCGAAAATACGAAGCCGATCATAATCAGTAGCAGAATGTCCGGACCACACCTCTATGGGAGTTTTCCCATCAATTGCAGTGGAGGGTAGTCTGTTGATAATGTGGGAGGCGTACAGTAAAGCCTCCGCCCAAAATGCTTTGCTCAAGCCCGACTGGGATAACATGCAACGAACTTTATCAACCAAAGTTCGGTTCATCCTTTCTGCAACTCCATTCTGCTGGGGAGTGCCAGGAACAGTGAAGTGTCGGATTATCCCATCATTCTGACAGATTTCCTTCAGTGGATCTGATTTGTATTCTCCACCGTTGTCAGATCTTAGTCTCTTGAGCTTTCTCCCGCTCTGGGTTTCGATCATCTTCTTCCATTTTACGAAGATATCTAGTACTTCATCTTTGTGCTTCATAGTATAAACCCAGACATATCTAGAGAAATCATCAATAAAGGTCACAAAATAGTGTTTACCTCCCAATGAAGCAATTTTGGAAGGCCCCCAGACATCAGTGTGTATGTAGTCCAATGTTGCTCTCGTACGATGAATTGCAGTGCCAAATTTGACTCTTGTTTGCTTGCCTAGGACGCAATGCTCACAGAAGTCAAGTTTTCCAGTTTTGGCATTCTTCAGTACACCTTGCTTTATCAGGTTTTGCAAGGCCTTCTCTCCAACATGACCTAAGCGCATGTGCCAAAGTCGAGAAGTGTCAGATTCATCGCCTCCATTGTTGTGGGAGACTGCTGCTCTGCCGGTCACAGTTTCTCCATCAAGGAGATACAGATTTCCCTTCATAGAACCCTTCATGGCTAAAAATGCTCCACGTACAACCTTCAAGACTCCGTTCTGAATGGTCATTTTGTAACCATTTGAGTCTAAGACCCCCAGTGATATGAGGTTCTTCTTGAGATCAGGGACATACCTTACATCTGTAAGTTGTCTGATTGTACCGTCATGCATTTTTAGTCGGATTGTTCCGATGCCTCTAGTGTGACAAGTATTGTCATTGCCCATAAGGACAATCCCTCCATCAAACTCCTTGAAGTTTGAGAACCACTCCCGGTTCGGAGACATGTGGTAGGAACATCCGGAATCCAGAATCCATTGATTTGAAGAGTGTGTTGTTGTGGAAATCGTAAATGCAGAGTCTTCCTCTCCCTCAGATTCTTGAGCTACATTCACAGTCGACTTCTTCATGTTAGGACAGTTTCTCCTCCAGTGCCCTTTCTCATGGCAATAGGCACACTCGTCCTTTGAAAGTCGTGTTTTTGATGATCCCCTCTTTGAACGGGATTTACCTCGCTTGTTTTCTCCGGCTCCTTGGTTGTTCGTCCTGCCTCTGTACACAGTTAAAGCTTCTGGTGCAGTATTCTGGTGATCATGCTGATCCTTTTTTCGATACTCATTATTCACCAGAGCATTACTAACATTAACATATTCTATCTCATTTTTACCATACAACAATGTAGTGGTTAAATGATCATAGCTATCAGGCAAGGAATTTAACAGAGTAAGAGCCTTATCTTCATCAGAGATATTTGCATCTAGATTTTCAAGATCAGCGAGGATTTTGTTAAAACTTACTAGATGCTCCTGCATGGTGATACCTTGCTTATACTGGAAGCGGAACAGCTTTTTCTTCAGATAGAGTCTGTTCTCCATGCTTTTTGTCATGTACTTGTCCTCAAGTTGTTTCCAGAGAGTTTTTGCATTATTCTCTCTCATGACAAAGTACTTCTGGTCCTTGGCTAGGCATAACCGGATTGTGCCACAAGCCTGACGGTTGACAAACTTCCAGTCATCTTCCGAAATATCTCTGGGCCTGTCTTCCAGAGCGATATATGAACCCTCTCGGAATAACAGATCCTGAACTTCGCACTGCCACATGCCAAAGTTGTTGGTGCCATCAAATTTCTCCACCTCGAACTTTGCAGTGGTCATCGAGTTCTTTCTGTTGTAAGAACTTGATGGTGCGCTGCTGGTTGTTTCATGTGTCTCTAATGATTCTGCCATGGTAATAAAACAAAATTACCAACTCAGAGTTTTTCCGTTACCTGTATGGAAAAACGGATGTCGCGGTTGAGTCCGGAATAGTCGAAATAGCCAGGAACGGGTCCAACTGTGTAAATTTTGGACACACGGTGAATATTCTGCAAGTGGCTCAAAATAGACTCGGTTTAGCTCAACCGGTTCGGAAAAGTCTCGGAATAGTGTTCGGAAACGGCTCAAAAAATAGCCCGAAAAAGTTGGTCGGAGCTGCGGCGGCGCGTGGGCGGCGTACGGCGGCGCGTGCGGCGGCGCGTGGAGCGCGTGGAGCTGTTTGGGTGGCCGGCGCGTGGGGCGCGTGGGGCGCGTGGGCTTCACGCGTCTTCAACCTCTGGAGGCGCGTGTGGCGCGTGCTGCGCGTGGTTGTCACGCGTCTGCAACCTCTGGTGGCGCGTGCGGCGCGTGGGCGCGTGGGGCGCGTGGGCACTTCTTCTGGTGGCGCGTGCGGGCGCGTGTGGCCTCCTCTGGTGCTCCGGTTGATTCTGCTGCACTCCTCTCGACGACCTCTTCAACCTGGTATTTTCAAAACACAAATTGGAGCACTTTTGAAAAACGGACAGAATCGAACAAACTCGGTTTTACGTAAAAATTGGCTCTGATACCAATTTGTAGTGCGGAACTAGATCGATATTACTAAAACCGATTTAAACACACTGAAATAACACAGATTTTTACGTGGTTCAGCAAGTGTGCTTACATCCACGGAGGAGGAGCTTGAAGCTTTGTATTAATGGAGATGGAGTACAAACAAATACAGAATTCAAGGTGCAATACAAGCACTGAACTCACAACTCAACACAATACCGAATTTACTCTATAAATTCAGAGTAATTGCTTCAACTCTTAAACTCACACTATCTAAACTCTCTTACTCTACATGGCTATTTATAGCCAAAATATCAAGGTGTGAACACTAAGCAAGTGGCAGCCACCATAGCCACCTTCCACCAACTATCATACTTGAGTACACATTGCAAGTGGTAGCTAAAGTAGCCACCATCCATTTGCAAGTGGTAGCTTCCATTATTGGTGGTGCAAGTGGTGCAAGTGGTAGCTCCATTAATGGTGGTGCAAGTGGTGCAAGTGGTAGCTCCATTAATGGTGGTGCAAGTGGTGCAAGTGGTAGCTCCATGAATGGTGGTAAGCCACCATAGGTGACTTTGAGCCATATTGAGCCATATTCCAACATTTTTATCCTTTAGTAATTTAGGGAACCGAGTAAACAGTTAATTATTTTATAACTAAAAAAACTAGTGATGAAGAAATATCCGTAATTCTAAATGGAAATCACGAATTGTCGGGTTAGGGTTTTTAAAAAATTAGTAACTAGTAAAAGAAATTTAAATTTAGATTTTTTTTTAGTGCCTTCTTTTTTTAATTCAAAAAACATGGGATTTTAATTAAAAAGTAAAAAAATAAGGAAGTCAATGGTGAAATCCAAATATAAAATTTTGCTGTGAAGTTATAAAATTGATCATGTTTGATGTATTAAATTTTGACCAAGCCCTGAACTTTTGAATAGGTAAAAGAATGAATTTATATAGATCTTTTTTTTCTTTTTTTTTTTTTTTTTTAAATTAAGGGAAGAAAAAGCTTTCAGAAACCAAAGGTGGGTCAAGAACTCAAAGATCCATTACAATTGTAACCCTTTTTGGCTTCTAGATTGTTCATTATTATATTTAATATTTAATAATTCATATATTTATGTTGTGTTTATTTTTTGTCATAATTGTGTTTAATATATTATATATTTATATAATTTTAATATATTAATAATTTATACTATAAAATTTTTGACTCATTCGTATATTTATGTCATGTACATATTATTTTTTCATATTATATCATGTTTTAATTATTTTTCATCTATCATATAACCGTTTCGTGTTTAAAATTATCATTCTAATTAAGGATTTTTAATTTTTATTTGATTTTTTGACAAGCTGACGTTAGGTTTCACTGACCAAGTATATATTAAACTAGAAGTTTAAACTATTTGTATTTTATAGTAGTATATAATAGCTTTCAATGACCAAAACAAATTAACGAGCTGATTCAAAAATGACTCTTTCTTATGAAAAGGATGTTAAAATATAAAGACTAAAAAATACCCCACATAATTAAATAATACAATGGCTATTGGCTACCCAACTAATTTTTAGTATGAATTTTCTTCCTTTATTATTTTGATGCAAATTGCATTTTATTTAAAGGATAATGCTGCATACAAAAATTTTAATATATAAAGTACTGTACACATACAATACTTTTATTTTAAGTTTTATTTTTAAACTTAATTATTATATTGTCAATTTTTTATGCATGTGTATGAAAATTGTGAAAATTGTATATTTTATAACTCAAGCACAAGACCTCTTTTGATGACAGTATTTTATGAGATGAAATTGAAAATTTTAAATTATATAAGAGGTGAATAAGTCATTTTATGACTTTTTGGGTTTCATTCATTTTAACATTTTGGTCAAGTTCAAAACCCAAATTCAAGATTTTTTTTTTTTATAATTATTTTGATGTATAATTCTTAATTTTATTTCATTTTTATTATATTGGTTAATTTTAAATCACCCAAATTTTTTTGAATTTTTCACGGCACGAATATGACATATTTAATAGACTCGAAAATAAATATAATAAATATGATACGATATGTTTAAACACGATTAACAAAATACGTTTAATAAATATATAATAATTATATTTAAAATTTAAATACATTTAATAATTTATATCGTTTTCATATTAATACGATTACCAACGCATACACCAATTATCACGAAATTAACAACAAAGATGAAGAATCGGGCTCTGATGTGAAACTCAATCCACCCAAGTCTTGAGTATTGGAAATGCATAAATCTCAGTTGGGCCTATTAGCCGTGAACGCAAATGCTTTTTTATAAGTTAATTTGTAATCCCAATTTCGAAAAAACTAAATTGGATCTATGCAGGCTGCCTTCAATAATTTTCTTAGCCCAAGATTTGACCTTGGAGCCATGGACGTATGGACTATTATTTAAAGCATGTGAGTTTGCTTTTGTGAGGGTGCATGTGTCACGCTCAGTACCCAAAGGGTAAGCAGAATGCTTCAATCTCATATCGAAAAAAGAAGGGAAGATCTTAAGCTATATAGGTATGGGCGCTGCACACCCTAATAAGCCGATTTTGCAGGGAGAGGATAATGGCTTCGTGACAAGTGGTATCAGAGTAACCCTTGATTGCCCGACTCCATGCCAAGCACCCCAACGTGGTAAACAGGGTGGGCTATCTTGACGCTATGCCGAGCGCCCCAAAGAAGGGTAGGCAGACCACGCCAAGCACCCCAATGGAGGGCAGGCAGGATGAGTCACCATGACGAAGACGTCACGAGATTGGGTGGGAGAGAATGTCACGTCCAGCGCCCAAAGGGTAGGCAGGGTGCTTCAATCCCACATCGAAAAAGAAAGAAAAAATCTTGGTTATATAAGCGTGGGCGCTGCACATCTTAATAAGTTGATTTTAAGAGAGGATAATGACCCTGTGACACATGCATATATTTATGAAAAACTATGGGATTCTAATTATTTGCAACTTTGCCTAAAGAGTTTACTTGGAATAGAGACAGTAGCAAATTGCCATAACAGATATCATTAAAACTAAAGGAAAATTCAGGAAAAAGCAATCTCATAAAGTTTATCATCTAAAAATTTGACTATTAATTTGTGGCTTCCAATCTCATGTTTGAAGTGTGACAAATCGATTTTAGACTTCAATTCACAGACTATATAACAAGAAGATGGTGAAAAAAACAAATCCAACCTCTTGTTTCTCATTATCTATGCCCACAGAATAGCCTTTTAAAGACCAAAAAAAGCATGTTATTTTATATTAAAGATGCATTTTCATGTACTAGTATTAAACCTGCTCATAGATCAAGTTTGGACAGGCATTTTCATGATTCGGATTAATCAGCTCGGATCATTGTTTATATATTAAAATAATATTATTTTATTTATATTTAATTATAAAAAATATATTTTTTTATATAGGATGATCAGTAAATTTGAGCTCGCTAGTCGAACTTGGACAAAAAAATTGAAAAAATTCTGGATCGTAACCCCGACCCGACCCATGAGCAAATCTAACCAGTGTGATGCATTCAAAATTTTATTCTCAAATAAGTGAATTACTCCGTGTGAGTAAATCCTTGACCATAAATAAAATTTATTTTCATCATTTTATTATGGAATTACAATTATACTTGATAAAAAAATTTATAATTAATGTATTGTCAATATATTTTTAAAAAAATTTAAAATTATTATTAATTATGTGATATTATATAATTTACTATGATATATAAATTTATATATTAATAATATATCAAATATAAATCCTAAAAAATCTGGCTTCATGCAAGGAGTGGTCAAATAAAGGTTAAGAAAATCATGATTGAATAATCTTTTGGACCACCCACCTAATTTTTCGTTTTTTTTTCCTTTTTGTTTTTGGGTAAAATACCTGGCTGCTACAATACAAGTAAACGTGGGAACCCACCTTAAAGACACACTCGACTTCTTTTAATGTGATTGAAAACTCGACTTTTTTTAATGTGATTGAAAAGTAGGGAAACAAGCAAAGCAAACGCGTGATAATTAATGCTAAACTAATATAAAATATAAGTGTGAAATATTGAACTAATCAAATAAAAAATAGAGAAATATATATTTGATTGAATGAATCAAATTATATAAAAAATCTATCCTACCATTTCTTCTACATGGCATGTGAATGCCAAAACGAGGTATAAATAGTGTACTTATCCACCATCCACCATCACCTGATGACCTTTTTTTTCTTTTCTATATAGTATTTTATTTTATAGGATTAAAGTAAATATTCGCGAATATATTTGATAATTTCTATATGTATGTATGCATTGTTTTGGATTTTTTTTATATTATTTATGTAAATATAATTACAATAAAAATTATTAAATATGTCAAAATTTTAAATACAAATACGATACATATATTAAACGTGTCATATTAATTGTATTAATCATCTTTAAATATATCATATCATGTTTATTAAATGGATTGTGTTCGTATCATATTTTTATATCGAATCCCAAATTAAATTATCAAATCTATTCGTGAATGATGTAAAGATTTTTTTTTTGGTATAAAAAACTTGATATGTTAGATGTTACTTTTAAAGATGATTGTATAAATAGAGTGGATTAAATCATGGGTTCAACAATGTAAAGAATTTTGGAGTGTACTTTTGATTATTTATAATTAAAATTTATGATTCACAAGGGAAGGGTTCTGCTGCTTGACTTTGTGTATGTGGACTACATATAAATAATAGCCGCCCCATTACCCATTTGTTTATTCTTTTAATTATTATTATTTAGTGTGTCATTTGCGTGTTCAAAGTCTCATGTTTGTTGAGATTTTATTTTAATGGAAGATGCTTTTCTTGAAGAATGAAAAAACATTGAAAATTGAACATGATCACAATTCACAGATATTGCATGGCCATGCGTTTGACATGGTAAAAGCTTCTTCAAAGTTGTATAATGTCAGGACTCAAATTTTCATTCATGAACATGAAATGGATATTCACTTATTCAACTGAAACTATTACTCATTTTACTCTTTCCTTCTTCTATAGAAAAAGAAAACATAAAAATAAAAAAATAAAAAAATACCAAAACAACAGTTTCTCCCAACTAAGATTTTATCAGTCTTTTAGCTGAATGATTGCTTAGCTGGTTACCATTCCATCTTGTTTGAAAGAAAAGGTTGAAAACTTGTCAGGTTTTCAGATTTTAAACTTTCAATCAAACTACAGAGCCCAAAAGGGCTGATCATACAAAGGGCAAACCAATAAAGCAGAGCATGATTTTTGATAATAAAGTAGTGATGATTATTAGACTAGGCCGTGACTGTGATTTGATATTGAATTCAAGAATTGCTGCTAATCCCCATTCACATTATACTAATTTCAGTTTCTTCTGCTTTTTATACTTCAACAGCAAGCTCATTGTTTATGCAGAGAATAACATAGCAAATCATGAGTGATTTCTACCAGACAGAAAAACAAAACTTTGATTCAAAAGTAACATCAACTAAAAATTTAATACAACTAATTACAATAAACTAATAGGTGAGATTTTGATTGAGAGTTAGGATCTAAAGAGGGGGCTCGTTAGAGCTGATAACTAGAAGCATGAATAGACAGCTAAGAAACAGCAGGCTTAAACCTGCCGGAAAAAAAAAAAAAAAAAAAAAAAAAAAAAAAAAAAAAAAAAGATAGCTAGGCTTAAAAAGCAAGCCTCAAAAAAAGAATTCAACTTGGCCGCCGAGAGTTTCAGACTACTGCGGAGATTGAGCAGCCAAACCCAGCCATGACTTGCTGTCGCCTGGCTTGGAAGGAGATGCTGCTGAGCTACTTATCTGGTATGGTGCTCTTGTGATGATCCTGTAAAAATGATCATAAGGATATATAAACATCAATAAGTTAACTCAAAGTTGTATAAACTATCACTCTTGCCAAAAGTTTTTGACAAAGGAACGTTAACTTGTCATAAAAAAAATGCATCTGCTTTAATCTTATTAAGTTATTATATTGATCAATACAACAATTTATGGTGCCAATTGCCAACTCAAATCCTAAACCCACCCCATATGTAAGTAACCTACAAACCCCCACCCCGCACCTTTTTTCTCAAATTTCCTTATGAAATGAAAAGAATGAAAAAAAAATAAAAAAAATAGCAGGACTCTCACAGCCCTCCATACATGAATCAGAAGGAATCAGGGACACAAAAGAATTGGCTCTAATCGCCTATGTCAAAACGAATTACAATAGATTTTTAATATATAATTTCCTTTATTGATCTCTAGATGCCTACCTATCCTTTCTCTTCTCAAGGAACCGGTGGAGTGAAGCTCTCCTTGCTATTGGTAGATCTGCATTAATAGACAAAAACTAATAAGAACCCTGTATAAAACATGAAAATATGAAGCATAATTACATCTTCCTAACTCCCTCGATTAAAAGAATTGAAGTGGACAATGAGGCTTACCGCCAGGAATTGGTCGCTGAGCAGATTGAATGCATTCTTGAGTTGCATTGTTTCTGAAATTAGGAACCACATTTGAGGTAGGAGGAACTCCAATACCAGATTCAATTGGACTTCTGGCTATGCTAGAAGTAAAGGGGGCGTTTGTTTGGGCAGGATTGGGGTTGAAGCTATTGTTTTGAGAGCTGCCCTTGCCAGCTAAAAGCATGATTTCGTTAGCTTTGTCAGCCGGAAAATCATTGAACACAATCACTTGTCCACCATAAAAGATAGTCATCTGTGCAGTTTGAGCCTCCACTGCAGCAAATTTGTTCATGCTGGTAACACTAGAATCAACCCTTTTCAGACCATCGTCATTAGAAACTGATGATAAAAAACCAGCTTGTTTAGGCAACAAATCCATGGATCTCAATTTCCGAGGAGCTGCAATATGTCGGCCACAAACATCACCAGACTTCTCATTGACAGGAAACAAATTCATGGTAGGAGGCAGCATCTCCGGTGTCCCTGCAACATATCCATAAATAAAACGATACATTAGACTCAAAACTCTGTTATTCTAAAACTACCTTTAGTACTTTAAACACTTGTGCTTCAAGAACTGAACTATTTACTATTTATAATGAAAAATCCAATGATCCTGTCAAGTTTTAATGAGATCTAAAACCGGGCATTTTGGCAACAGAATATAAATTGACCGGATAATATCTCAACAGAATTTTGTTCTAAAAAAAAATACATACATAATTCAAATCCCTAACATCCTCAAAAATTGGAACTTTTGGATCACGCACATGGTTAATTTCTTCTTCTCAATTTTTTTTTTTTTTTTTTTAAAAAACAAATTTTCAAATTTGAGTATTTTCAGGGGAGATCGAGAGAATAAAGGACATGTTTTCTGACTGTTTCGATCCACTAAATATGAATATGTCAACTTGCAAATCTGATTTTGAGGATCTGAATATTAGACAACAGAAAAATAGTAAAAATTTAAAACAAAAAGATCATAACTTGAAGATTAATTTGATTAAACCGCTTCAAAATTTGAATGTTAAAACGGGTAATTAAACCGCTTGTCCAAGGAGGAAAAAAAAAAAAAGAGAGGTAAAATTAAAAAGCAAAAGAACAAAGCTTCATTGAGCTTCATTTATATAGCTAGCTTTAAATCAAGTTTCCTCTTTTAAAACTTAAACAAACATAAATATATAAGAAAGGAAACTCGAAATTCTAATTCAGTGATTGTTCCTCGGTCCCTCTGTTTTTCTCATCAACCCAAAAGTCCAAAACTGAAAAAGACAAAAGAAAAGCAAAGAAATAAAGAACTTACCATTAGCTTCAACGTTGCATGTCATTCCCAGAGTTAGATCTCCAAAGCTACCCTTCTCCTTCAAGTACTGACTCAACAAGCTACAAGTTTGCGTAAAGCTTGGCTTCTCCGGTGACCTCGCCGGTTTCTGACCCATAAAATCCGGTGAACACGACATACTTCCAACAAAATAGAATCCAACTGTTTACCACCCTTTTGCTCTTTTGCGTTTTCAGAGAACGATTCGAAATCGAATACCTCGATCTTTGAACTTACTTACAGCTGCGTTAAAGGATTTGTTCGAAATTGTGATGTTTAGCTAAGGAAGAGATTTATATATATGAGAAGATGAAACTGGTTTTTATCTCTGAAAAAGCTGGTAGAAGGAGGTGGGCTAAAAGCACGAGGAATAAATGGGGCTTTTTTTAAGCTTGATTTTTGCAGCTGCAGCTTAGAAGGGTGCTTCAATCTTTTATTGTCTCGTTTGTTTGGGATTTCGAACACGTGTTCTTTTATTTTTTTTTCTTTTTTGGTTTCTTTTCGTCAACGGCGATGTTTTATCGGTTTATGTTCCTTTTTTCAACATGTTATTCGATCATTTATGATACCTTTAATACCTGTCATGAATTTACTTTCTTGCCCCTAAAAAAAGTATATTTTATAATTCGTTATGTCATATTTATATTATTTTTTATAATTATATTTAAAATATTATATATTTATATTAATTTTAATACATTAATAATTCGTGTTATATAAATTTTGATACATTCATATATTTATATCTTGTTCATTTTAATTTTTATATCATATCATGTTTTAATTTTTTTTTTTTTTTTGTAAAATATCTAAAATTGTAAGATCCAATAAAAAATTTAGTTTATTAGTTATTTTTTTTAGCACGTTTTTTTTTATTGCTTCTAAAAACCGTAAGGCAAAAAAATATTTTTAGATTTTCAATTCAGCTGAATTTTATTAAAAAAAAATGGTTTTATTTTTGTATATCCAATTATTATGTTTTTGTTTGATTAAATACCTAGAATTATAAGTGCTTAGTTTAGAAGGAAAAAAACGAAAAATTTCAAATTAACTTGATAATAAAACTAGGGTGCTTATTTAAAAAAAAAAAAAAAAACTAAAAATTTTCAGATAAAGTTGAAAATAAAATGATAATACCTAATTGTTAATTAATTAGTGTAAATTAGAAGGTTATTATTTTATACACTATGGTGAATTTTTTTTAAATTATATAAATGAAATTAAAAAAAATTACTTGTTCTTTTTTTATTATAATAATTTATTATTTTTTATATATAGAAGGTACTCGTATGTGTTAATACTTAATATTCTAAATTCAATGTATTGGATACTTTTTTAAAAATTTTATATGCTAAAATTACTTACTATATATATTTTTTAAATAAACAAAATTTGCATTTATCCAAAAGACAGAAAAAAAGAAGATATGTTTTACAAAGAACAATCTTGCCATTTTAAGCAAAAATAACAATTCTAAAAACAGAAACTTACTACTAAATAAGCAAAAGATAACGTTATTCCCGTTCAAAATTAAAAGTACAGCTTAAAATTTAGAGTTTGAATTTACTTTTCTTGTTTTTTTAGAAGTGCATTACTGACTTCTCCAAAACTAAAAGTTATTTTTCTTAGCCCATAGAATTTGACTTAATTTCAAAACTTGCCAAACCAATTTGAGGAGAAAAAAATGGTTAAAGTGCACAAAAGGATATTTTTGTAAAACAAATCTACTAATTAAGCACCTTAAGACAAGTTTAAACAAACAATAATTGATACCATAGATAGCACTAACCAAAACGGCGTTAAAGATAACGGCATTAGGTGTGACTTTCCCCTTCTTCTTCTTTTTTATTTCTTTCTTTTTGTTATTAAAATTTAAGACTTTTATATGCCGACGTGCAGGTGTGGGCGCCACAAACACAAAAAACACCGCCTTCATCTCTTCTCTTCCTTGCATCTCAAAAAAAGGCCAGCGGCAAGTGCACGTCCCTTCCGCCCATAAGGTTTCGACACGTGTAAATCCTGAGGTCGATTTTGCAATTCCGCGTGGGAGGATTCTTATTTCTTCTCCCCCTCCCTTTCCCCAATTGGAGGGTGCAACTTTGAGTGGGGCCTGCGCCAAATATCCATACACCATATTTATCGGCAATTAAATTAATTTAAATATTTTCTCTTAATTTTCTTTCATAAATATTAAATAACAAGAGCTCAAGTTGGTATGACTTTAGAACTTTCTCTCATAGTTTTTTATTTTATTTTATTTTAAGATGAATAATAAATATAATATTTTTATTTAATTGGAAATTTCGCAACTACTAAAAGTTTATTTTTCTTACCAATTCATATGGTATCGTATTGTTTAAGTTGATAAAT
This sequence comes from Fremontodendron californicum, assembly GCA_030761205.1. Lineage (NCBI taxonomy): Eukaryota > Viridiplantae > Streptophyta > Magnoliopsida > Malvales > Malvaceae > Fremontodendron > Fremontodendron californicum. The sequence goes on from JAULJL010000003.1 coordinate 4,037,158, forward strand.
TTGCTATTTTATGACAATAAAATAGTAAGCATTTTGCAATTAAAACTAAATTTGAAATGGTGTGACAAATAATTTCGAAATGATAAATTTACTTATAAAAGAACGAAGAAAAAGGGCAGAGTCAAACTCGTGTGAGAAACGCGGAGATATAGAGAGAGAGAGAGAGAGAGAGAGAGAAAAAGATAGGTTGGTGGTGGGTGCACATGCACCGCATATAGGCTAACAATCTTAAAGTTACACGTGGCAGATAATTAGAGGGTAGTGAAGAGAGCATTTTTCTCGTGACGGTGACATGAGAATTGCCGCCTTTTTCTTTATTTATTTTTTATATTTTTCTCAAACGTGGGTGGTCCCTCGTTTTGTACGGCGATCAGATAGAATTGTGTAAATTATATTTTTATTCGAAAAACAAAAAAGAGAAATACGTGAAGAAATTTTCGGGGCGGGGGGAAAAGAGTCACGGGCGACTCGACTCCTGACATCCTGTAAAAAAAAGGGGCGGAGCATCGAACACGTGATTGGCGTGTCGGCTCTGAAACGTAATGACGAAACACCCTTCTATTTGTGGAAAATTACGGAACCATACCAAAACGAATCTTTTATTGAGCTCGGGTATTAAGGCCTAAGGGACCGCTCTCCATTCGATCTCATGCTTAAAGCGTGAGCTCTCTCTCTCTCTCTACATTACTGGCTTTTTCACCACATGCTTTTCTCATTTGCAAGTTGTATTTATGATTCTTTTTCTTCAAACTTTTCTTTTCTTTTTTCTATTTAATTTTCTTCTAATTATATATCTATTCTAAACTATACAAAATTACCATTGATTCAAATTTAATTATAATTAGTATAAGTGATTACCTAGCTAGCTATATAAAATTGATTTGCAAGTGAATATTACAAAATTGTAGTATAGTTTTCTCAAAAATTTTGAAGTCAAGTTGGGAGTCTAATTAAGGAACAAACTAGTAATATTTCCTTTAAATGGTTACAAGATTAGATTAACTTGCATAAATTTAAGTTAAATGTTAACTACTAGCTTAAATACTAATAGTAGTATCTCAAAAGCGATAAAAGATGTTCATCTAAATTATAATTTGAATGACTAATACCCTAAATTCCAACAAAAGAGAGAATTAAAATTGTTAACGGTTGAGAAAAAGAAAGGAAAAGAAAAGAGCAATTGTTGATTTCTTCTGAATAGCAGAGTTGGTGAGATTTTAACGGTTGTCAAATAAAAATTGGAGTTGATTTGTAGATACAGAAAAAGAAAAGAAAATTAAAGGGCATCAAAATTTATTTTTTAAAATGCGTTTCAGTACTTAAATTAATATATGTTTAATAAAATTTTGAATAAATTAAGATATTTATGTTTTTTTTTTTTACTTTGGATCAATGTTTTCTTACTTTTTATATTTAATTGTTGAATGTAAATTTAACAAACATAAATCAAATATCTACATTATCTAAAATGATTGAAGAATTATAAACTCGTCAAATATTTTACATGTAAAAATTCAAGCGATGATCACAGCAATACTCTTAATTTAAAAGCTAGCAGTCCAAAATAAAAGCAAAGGCAAATGTTCATTGTGAAAGTGCAGGAAATGCTGTACTCTTCAAAGCACTCAAATCTAGGAGATTTGTGGAGGCCTAAAGTCTTATTTGTAAATCCCAGTAAAAAGATAGTAACAGTTGTGTCAGATCGGTCAAAGTGAAGAGAGACATTCATTAAAACTTTAATGCAAGAGATATATAAACAGTAGGCTCAATTTCATCTGAAGGACTCCGCCCATGTGATGTTCCGTCCCTACAAAGAATCCGGATTAAGGGCAATGGGCCACCTTGGAAACAAACCTTTTAATTAAAAAAGAGATGCAATAAAGGAGATAACCAAAGATTGTTAATGATGTTTTTGTTTGCAGTGCAAGAACTATGTATATACCTTAATTACAAGTTCATGATTTTGTGTTTCTTTTCCTTAATCATTAATGTTGTGTTTCATGTGCATGTGAGTTTTAGTGGTTGGTCTATCGTCTCATTACCAACTAAGTTTTTGCCATCAAATTATGGCTAAGCATGGCAAAATCTTTTTCTCATAATCTAAAAAGATATGCAGCTTAATTCAAATTATTTTGATCTTTTACCTACCTAAGGCTAACACCTAACACCCTCCAATTGGATTTGCCAAATCAATGCTCCGTAAAAGCAAGGGGGCTAGCTGGTCACTGGTCAGGTTAGATCAATGTCATAGTCACATTTCATTTGTATCAATAACATGATTACAACTTGTCTAAAAAGAGGAAAACAAAAACCTATATGTTGGTTAAATTTGTAAGATTTTTCATCATACTTTGTAAGATTTTTCATCATCAAGTATGATGAAAAATCGTTATTTAAATTTTTTTAAGTGTTTAGTATTGCTGTAAAAAATATTATAAGAAATTAAAATGTCAATAAAAAATATGTTTAAAATAATAAAAGTGTAGATATGTGAGGATAATAAAGTTATTTTATTTAAAAGTTAATTTTTAAATCCCAAAAGCTATATTTTTTGCTTTTGGTTTTGTTTTTCAAACCATGATTTCAACAGCAGAAACCAAATTTAATTACCTGTTTAGCATTGCGTTTGCGGTGAAAAACAACTTTTGACCTCAAAAATTGTGTCAGAAGCAATGTTAAACAAGGCCTTAGTAGCTTTTGAGTTGGTATTTCAATGATATTAAATGAGAAAATATTCATAGTACATGTTTTTTTTTTTTTGTTTTTTTTAGAAAAAAGAAAACTTAAATTTGATTTTTTGAGTAAAAAGATCTTGGATTAAGTCCATGGCCGGGTCGGGCCGAGTTCGGACTGGGTCCATATATGATATCAAAACTACATTTGCATGTTCAAATCTTTTTAAATATGAACAAACTTTCGAACTTGAACAAATAACATGATTCTTGGATAGGTCTGCTCATGCCATAATACGTGTCTTAATGTGAAGGTTTACTCAATAAGTTATGTGTTCAGAATATTTTAATAATAAAACTTATAGGGTCCCCTCCAAAGGCTCCCTACATATATAGTTAGCTAGATGTGGCATACAAGAAATTTAAGGCAGTCGCTGTAGAAGAAACTGAAATTGATGCAAGTTTGATACAAGAACACCAACTACCAGCCATTGCTCTTAAAGATTATTATCTGTCACAATCTAGTGGGGTCAATTTATGCCATGATGATTTCGTTCCAGGACTACGATCCTTAGACAATTTTAAAAGTATAGAAACTCGTTATTAATATTTTTTATTTATGTGTGATTAATTATATGAAAAAAATTTATAATTTTAATAAAATTTTAAAATTAATTAAGATTTATTAAAAAATAATTTTTTAGATTTGTAAAAAATTAAATTAACTTTGAGAATCACGGATCCACGCACCACGCGTTGATCCTAACCCTAACCAAAACGCGGCGTTTTTCCAATTGCATAAACAGATAAGTTTTTTTACATTTGTCCTTTCTCTCTTCACTTCTCTCTCTACTCCCTCAAACACATCAATCATCAAAGAAAAACCCAAAAATCATCGATCGCTGCCGCCTAGTCCAAATTTCGACCACCTTCATCGTCATCTGTCGTTAGTCACCGCCGTCCCCCGCCAATTTTCGACGTCGTATTTTGTCTCAAAATGCACCAAAAAAGTCCTCCCAACCTCTTCTATCCTTTTCCGTACATAGTTTTCTCTAACAAGGCTTAGAACCTCCTAAATCTCAAACCCTCACCTGTAGGCAAAAAAACTCAAAAACACCCCTTTCTGCCACTCCTTTCACTCCCATCTTTGAGTATGTTGTTCATCCTAATTGTCCTCTCTTTTTCTCGCCATTTTTTCTTAGAAAATTATACACTAATTTAGTAGATGAAATAAATAAATACAATTTGGTAATGAGTTCTCTAACTATATATTCCTATTAGTTGCTACTTTGAATTAAAAAGAATATAAATATATATCCTAAGTTTGAGTCCCAAGCCATATATATTTATATATCCTAATTAAGATTGCTTGTTTTTGGTTGAGCTTATTAACCACCATTAATTAAATTAATAATAGGAAATATTATGTATCTCCTTCTAAGCCTTAAGCAAATTAATTCGTTTGTTAATTGAAAAACGTGTATTGCACATTAATTTACAATCAACATTATTGCAATGATTGAATGTTTCTTCTTGCAAAACACCAAACGGTCGACTAAGAACTAACCCAATAACATGTCATCATACAACCTCCTCAGTCATCATTGCAGATACTTTAAAAATTATCATAGAATACGAATAAAAATAATTAAAATTTATAATATATAGAATAGGATCTATTCGACCGGGTTTAGACATGTTTTTTTCAATTCGGATTTATCCAAATTTAATTACTATTTATTAATAAAAAATATTTTTTATTTAAATTTAATTATAAAATTAATATTTTAATATTTTTAAACAATGATCTAAGCTTCCGAACTGACTCGGGCTTGGATAAAGATTCCAAAAAAAATCAGATCGCGACTCAATCCATGAACAGAGCTAATAGTATATAACTTTAATAATAATACTAATAATTTAACTTGTATTTTAATAATCTTTTATAAATTGTGAGTTTTTGTTTTGATAACGAAGTCGACAAAATAGACTGAGAAACTAAGAGAGCTTGCTGATTTCAATGGATTTCTTATGCTTCGACTTATTATCTCTTCTCTCTCAGATATATAAGTATTTAAATTAGTTTTGATATGGTATGGTATGGCATGGAAAATGACCCCTTACCAAAACGTTTTGTGAAAGTAAGTTTAATTAGTAAAATAAAATTTGTATAATGGAGTTGAATCGAAATAAATTTGATTGTCTTTGTGGGTCTACTCATCACATGCACATAAATTAAAATTTTAATTTACATCATTATAATGTTAATTTGGTATACCAAACTAGATCAATAGCAAATTGCAAATAGAATTAATATAAATATTAGTTAAATTCAGAGTTTAGTCCAATTGATTTATATAATCACCTTTAATAGATGACATTCAACAGTTTTTAATCAAATACTCAAATTTCAACATCTACAAACTTATTTTTTATTCTCAGAATGTGACATCTTTTGTATCATAATATATATCAATATCAATCAATACTTAACTATATATAAAAGTATCAACTCCAAAATTACAAATAGTGAATGACAAATATACCCTTAATAATTTATTAAATTAATTATTTTATCTTTAATTATTGATTTTTTATTAAATTAATAAAATATTCACAATTTTTTATTTTTTTCTTTTAAACATTCAAATCTTTATCAAAGTAAACTTTTCTCAATTGATAATTTTTTATTTAAATTAATTAACTAATTTTTCTTTATCTATTCTTTTAATTTTTTATTAATTTTTTTTAATGAGAACAACATTTCCAAATTTATTATTAAGAACAATATTAATAGGATTTTGAAATAATATTAGAAAAATATTTATTTGTTAAGAATCAAAATCTTATTTATCTAGCTATTAGATTACGAAAAACCTTAAAATATTATTTACTTGACAAGAATCAAAACGTGATAGCATGATAGGACGCTTGAATCATAAAATTATATTAAATTATAATAATATATATTATTATATAAGATTAGACATGAAATTTTTTGACATAAATATATAATAAATAACAATATAAACACATAACCTTTTATATAATATATAATAACTTTTGATATGATTTTAATAACTTTAAATATGATTTTGATAACATTTGATATGATTTTGATAAACTTTTATATAATTTTGATAATCTTTAATATAATTTTGATAACCTTTAATACTATTTTAATAACCTTTGATATAATTTTGGTAACCTTTGATATAAGTTTGGTAACCTTTGATATAATTTTGATAACTTTTTATATAAATTTTGATAAATTTTGATATGATTTGTGATAACTTTTGATAAACTTTTATGTTTTGGAAACATTAAAAAAAAATTATTGCTTAAATTACCTAAAGAAAAATAATCCTATACTATTATTTATTTTAAAAAGGTTTTTAGTCAAGTAACCCCACCATAAATAATAAGTTTTCTATTCTTTTACTCATCTAACACCCACATGTAACTTTTTTTTTAAGCAAGAAATACTTGTAGAGAACATGGTAATCTACGAGAATCCGGAGCTTAACTTAGTTGGTTCATACAGTCACCCTTAAAAGGTAACATTCACTAGGTATGGGGCTCGAATCTTAATATCTGCAATACTTTTTCCTATCTCTACACTGCGACCTCATTTGTATATATAAAAAAAAAAAACATGGTCATCCAAAAAAGAAAATTTCTAAAAAAGAGAGATGATTCTTTTATTTTTATTTGATGATTAAATTAACACTCCCTTTTGTATTTATTCATAAATTAATTAATCAATTGAGACAATTTTCTGTTCATTTTTCTCCCGACTCTTTTGCCCAATTAAAACGTTTTCATAGACATTGATAATTTAAACACAATACGTATACATAAATTATCAAATAAAATAATTCCGTCCCGTTGCCTGTGTATGGAATATTCACATGCCATGCCATAGCATTTAAAAAGGTAAGAGTAACATAGCTCAATCGAAAACTACTAGCCTGCCTGCCAGAGCCAGCAGAACCATAAAGCCAGTGGTCCAGCAAATTATCATTCAACTTGCTCTAAATTTATGGATTCAACCGCCTTTTCATCGCAAAAATTTAAGGTAAAAAAAAGCATTCTATGAAGTTGAATTTCAATAAGTTGATGAAAATGTATGAACTATAAATTTTCTGTACACAATTCCGTGAATCAAACATGTTCTAGAAGTGGAGCCAAAAAGGGCATGAAAGGAAATAAACAAGCCCCACTGCTCCAACCTTGTTTTGCAAAACTACCTCATTACAAACAGATACAGTTTTAAGCCTTTCAACTTTGATCCCAGAAAAAGAATGGCTGGCAGATTGTTACCCGCCATCTTCTCAAATTTCATAATCTATATCTGTTACATTCTGGGCTGCTGACCGCTTTACAAGTCTTTCTTCTTCATCATATCTATCAAGGTTTTCACAAGGAGCGGGGAAGATGTTCCCTATTACGCGGCCTTGAACGAAGGCACACTGGAATATATGCTTCTTCTTATATGTTATTCCCACTGACATATCCCTAAATGTCACGTTTCTGACAGGAATGTCTTCACTACCTTGTATACGAACGGGAACACGGACTCCTTGACCGTGTATCCCATTGAAGCTTATGTCCTCAAGTATTGGGAGAGCCTTTCTGTCAAAATCATTGTCAGGGTGCTCATTGTAGTCTGTCTTGATAACAATTCCAACTCGGACATTATCAAATGTCAGATTTCGGTAGGTTATATGTCTAACATATCCACCTCTTCCAGCAGCAGTCTTGATTCGAACTGCTCGCCTAGAACTCCAGACAATGAGGTTCTCCACGGTAACATTAGATACCCCACCAGACATCTCACTGCCTATTGATACGCCAGCACTGTGGTATAGTTCAGCCAAGGCAGATTTTAGTTAGTATCTCAAAGAGTGAAGATATGCACTTACCAAATGCAAATTACAACTAGGGGCAGATAAAAATAAGTAGACAAAGCAAATTCTAGCTATGTTACTCGGATTTAGGTGTGATTATCGGACATGGGTTATATTCAATTTTTTCTAAGATTTTCATGTATTTGGAGGGTTCTTGGAAGATCATATCCCCATACCCATGTCCGGATATGCGTCGGATACGGGCGTCTGATACGAGTACTTCAAAAAAAATGAAAAGTTGGAGCAACATAGCATTCTAGATGGCGATTCAGCAATAATTTTCCATTTTATGGCTTGTTTATCACCTGTGTCCAATTGCATATCAACCCCAGATGGTAACAAAGGCTGATACTATAACTTAAGCGGTGCCTTCCTTGAGCAAGGCATTAGAGCAGATGGCATTTCCTAGCTTCCTATTCAGGCAAACAATTTGGAAGAAAGAGAGATTACGAGAGAACCATTTTCCCACTGAAACAGTTTTGACCTGTTTAAACCTAAAAGGGGGAAAATTTGTTGTAACAAAGGGGCCAAAGTCATAAAAGTAATATTTAAATACATCTTCAAGATTGCCGTAACTAATTACAATTTTTTTTTTTTTATAAAAAAAATGTAAGGGATTGTCTCCACAGCAAAATCATGTTTCCTCCCACCTTGCGTATAAACATGTTGCAAAGTATTCATGCTAACCAACAGATCACAATTGATTTAACATAAAATTTAAGTTATTAAAAAGTTGATTTTTGTTTCTATTTCTCAATACAAAATTATTAACAACATAAACCATCAAATATTCTGATGAGAGTCTGTATGAATCCTACTAATTTTAGGCATAGTGGTTAACAGATGATTGTGCAGATCGTATAGTTATCGACTTATAGTTGGCTTATGAAAAACAAGGGATCCCAGGGAGAGATGATTTGTTTCTATCCTAGTTGTTTTGTACAGAACTAAAAAATTTATTGTTGTTGACTTTAAATCATGCACAGTGCACAAATTATGCATTTTTTATCAACTACTTGAGAAATAAACATAAAAAGCAGAAGCTGAGGAAGGTTTGGATGCAGTATCAAAAAATCTAAATAGTTTCTCTTATCAGCTAGATTAGAAAGCAAGATTTCAAGCCATTTCAGACTTGGGATGACTCAAAATGCAGAGCTGTTTCCTTGGTACATCAGTAAAGATGGTATGCACAGTTAAAACATTCAAAAACTCCAGTGATGAAACAGAAGGGGAAGGACACATGAATAGAAAAAATCTAGAAACTTCAATGATTTGCCACAGAATGTATTTGCATAAAAAGTTCGCAAAAGTTGTTATGAATGCATGCTGTTTGGAACCTTTTTTTGTAAACATGACAACAATCAGGCAGTAAAATATTCATGAAGTTGGAGGAAAACTAATTTAAGAAACTTCACCTGACCATAGAGCGGACAATGAGGTTTCGGATGAGAATGTTTCTTGAGGGTCGTCCATAAGCTATGCCATATTGATCCCAGCCACTCTTTATTGCAATTGCATCATCCCCAACACTTATGTAGCAATCCTCTATTACCACATCCTCACATGAATCTGTTTATGACATAAATGACTTTTAATTAGTTACATTCAGAATGAATTAATCTTTTTTTTCCCCACAGCAAATCAACAAGCTGAAATGTGCATACGTAGGTGTAGATTTGAGCTGGCCAGCAAAATGATGTTCGCTCCATTTACAAAGATGCATACACAATGTGAATTTTCTTGTATGTGTCAGAAAGGAAAGGGGAAAAGGAGATAAAAAACAAAATAATGAAAGCAAATTTGTTGCAATTTGCCCACACATTTCATTGAATTCAGTTCAGAATACAACATTCCTAGGAAACACGGACATGGACAAGCGATACGGTTACGACACGGACATGACAACATGGGAATTTCTAAAAAATTAGGATACGGGGTACGGCGGGACACAACAATAAAAAATATTTTTTAAATAATCATAAATAATAAAAATGTAAAATTGATACTTTTTAATAAAATAAAATAGCTTTTCAATTTTTTAAAAACAATTTGAATTTAAAAATCTGAACGTTAAAAAACCCATTAAAACCAAATAGCTCAAACTCAAAGACCAAAAGGCCCTAAATTATCATACTCTAAATTACTCAATAAGAGAATTATTTTCATACTTGTCTCATTTTGTAGTGCCTCTGTCTTCTTTCTCTCTCGTTCTCTATCCCTATAATATATTTACGTTGATACTTTGCTTTCTACTCCCACTCTTTCTAGCATTTACTTTCTTTTGTTGTTTCTCTCTCTTCTTTTCCTTTATCAATTTCAAGTATTTGATTTCCTTAGGATATGAGCTTTTGCTCATTGTTGATTCCATATTTGGAAGAAAAAATACAAAAAAAAAACCTTCATTGCGTGTCCAGCCGTGTCCGGACGTATCTTGCCCATGTTTTGACCGTATCTGATTTCATTTTTATTTTTTGGTGTGTCCTCACATGTCCGACACGTATTTTACCTTGTCGAACATGTGTCCAACACTTAAACACTCCCCTGACAGGATGTCCATGCTTGATAGCTACATTCATACATTTTACATCTAAGTTCTCAGCTTCCTGCTTCTGTGCTGATCCAACAAACCACAGTTGTAACAGCCTTTGCAAACTTTCTTCAATTACAGAATTGAATTCATTCTACAGATTATCAACCAAGCTTGCTCGGTAAGTTGGCCAAATCACAAAATATGTACAGACCATTAATAGGATTCTGTATCAGTGACTTATATGTGTTTGTATGTGTGTAGAGAGAGAGAGAGGTTACTTTCTCCCCAGAAGGGGGAAAGAGAAAACCATCTACTCATCCTTTTCTCCTAGTTACATGTAGAACGAACATTTCTAAACAACTATTCATAGTATGAATGAGAATTGTGTCTAGAGCCTTAGCTACCAAAAATTCTCATAGACAAAAGTTTAAATTTTATAATTAGGGATTACTTACCAGGATCAATTCCATCAGTATTTGGGGCTTCAAATACAGGTGCCAGAATGGTAACATTCCTGACCGTTACATTCTTGCAGTCATATGGATGAAAAGTCCAAAACGGAGAATCACGTAAGGTTATATTAGAGATTACAATGTCACTTGACCACATTATCTGCACAAGTGGACCCCTGGTGTGGTTGAGTAGCTTCTGACGATACTTCTTCCACCATGATTGACCCTGTCCATTTATGGTACCATTATGCCCTGTTGATTTGTAAAGACAAAAGGGTAAAATCAGACTCAGCCAGCAGTGAATGATTTATGCAGAACAAAGGTCTCAATGTTCATTTTATCAGAATGACACTATACAAGAGACTCGCACAGCTCCTAAGATTTTAAAGTCAAAAGTTGAGCGAATCAAATCTACAATACATGTGTTGCTAGCAGCCAATCAAATTTCCCTATTAACTATCATTGTTTCATCAATTTGGCAAGTAGCATTACAATTTATATCAGATGCAGGAAATGATAAATTGAAGACCAATTTATTAACAGTCCATCCTCATTACAAGGGAAGAAAAAGGGAGCAAGCTGGTAATGCTTATTCATCCAAAACCTTGAAAAGGCTGTTTCTTTCCCCTTTACTCCATAAGAAAAAAGAGAGAAAAAATAGCAACTACTTTGTTAACGCTGGATGCACAAGGTACTAGGATTACAAACTATATAAAGGATGCAGAAAACAGGTTTAGACATCAACCTGTCAAAAATAGTATTTTAGAGGAATCAACTATCACGTGCTATGACTTATAGAATAGCTAAATCGGCTCATTCACAATGGATATACTCAAAATACAACTTCCATTATTCAATAATCATTACCGAAATTTGCTATAAGGTTTCAGCAATGATTATTGTAAAATAAATGGATAGACTCTAAATAAATACCTCCATCCGGCAGTAAGTTCTCTGTAATTCTTTTACCAAAGGCCACATGGAGACTAATTTGATACAGTTCAGAATCATAAGATGCTTAAGTTCAAAGAGTTCATAAATTACCAATAGAAAAAGGTCTATCATGTGAGCAACCTTTTAATTCAAACAAATATTACTAAACGACTTAAAAACTGAAATTACTGCTTATTAAGGGCAGGGTAAATAAGCTAACCGGTTATAACAACATCTTTGAGGTTTTGGCCGTGGATTAAACTCCCATACCGAGGTCCATGATGCTCTCTTCCGTACCCGTATGAAGGCAATGGAGGCATTAATGGCCATCGCTTCTCGTCCTGTATAATACCAGAAAAGAGCACATTCAAAATTAGCAATAGACATTGTAATTGTCACACAACAACCACAAGGATGAAGCCACCAAAATCCATAGTTTTAATCAAAACGGCCGAATAACTAACTTCAACAATGACAAAATACTTAAACTAACACCATTATACTTGCTTGAAAACGATATTAAATTTCCCTAAATATGGTCATAATACATGTTGACACTAAGTATTTGTTGGAAAATGGTATGGCTCAAAGTCACATTTGGTGGCTTAGCACCATTAATGGAGCTACCACTTGCACCACTTGCACCACCAATAATGGAAGCTACCACTTGCAAATGGATGGTGGCTATGGTGGCTACCACTTGCAAAGTGTTCACACCAAGATAGGTGGTGGAAGGTGGCTATGGTGGCTGCCACTTGATGTATGTTCACACCTTGATATTATGGCTATAAATAGCCATGTAGAGTAAGAGAGAGTAGAGTAGAGTTGAGTATGTGTTAGAGCTAAATTGTTGAAGCAAATACTCTGTGTTTATAGAGTAATTCGGTATTGTGTTGAGTTGTGAGTTCAGTGCTTGTGTAGCACCTTGAATTCTGTATATGTTTGTACTCTAAACTCCATTAATACAAAGCTTCAAGCTCCTCCTCCCGTGGACGTAGGCACAGTTGCCGAACCACGTAAAATATCGGTGTTTTTTCAGTGTGTTTAAATCGGTTTTAGTAATATCAATTCGCTTCCGCACAACAAATTAGTATCAGAGCCAATTTTTACGTAAAACCGAGTTTGTTCGATTCTGTCCGTTTTTCAAAAGTGCTCCAATTTGTGTTTTGAAAATACCAGGTTGAAGAGGTCGTCGAGAGGAGTGCAGCAGAATCAACCGGAGGCCCAGAAGCCGCCGCACGCGCCGCCATGCGCCGCCAGAAGAGGAGTTCACGCGCCCCACGCGCCCACGCGCCGCACGCGCCTCTGGAGGTTGAAGACGCGTGAAACCCACGCGCCACACGCGCCGCACGCGCCAGCCAGAGGTTGAAGACGAGTGGGCCTCACGCGCCTCACGCGCCCCACGCGCCGGTGAACCAGTAACCCTCACGCGCCCACGCGCCGCCGTAGCTCCGACCAACTTTTTCGGGCCATTTTTTGAGCCGTTTCAGAACACTATTCCGAGACTTTTCCGAGCCGGTTGAGCTAAACCGAGTCCATTTCGAGCCACTTGTAGCAGAATATTCGCAGAATATTCACCGTGTGTCCAAAATTTACACAGTTGGACCCGTTCCTGGCTATTTCGACTATTCCGGACTCAACCGCGGCATCCGTTTTTCCATACGGGTACCGGAAAAACACTTTGTTGGTAATTTTATTTTATTATCATGGCAGAATCATTAGAGACACATGAAACAACCAGCAGCGCACGATCAAGTTCTTATATCAGAAAGAACTCGATGACCACTGCAAATTTCGAGGTGGAGAAATTTGATGGCACCACCAACTTTGGCATGTGGCAGTGCGAAGTTCAGGATCTGTTATTCCGAGAGGGTTCATATATCGCTCTGGAAGACAGACCCAGAGATATTTCGGAAGATGACTGGAAATTTGTCAACCGTCAGGCTTGTGGCACAATCCGGTTATGCCTAGCCAAGGACCAGAAGTACTTTGTCATGAGAGAGAATAATGCAAAAACTCTCTGGAAACAACTTGAGGACAAGTACATGACAAAAAGCATGGAGAACAGACTCTATCTGAAGAAGAAGCTGTTCCGCTTCCAGTATGTGCAAGGTATCACCATGCAGGAGCATCTAGTAAGTTTTAACAAAATCCTCGCTGATCTTGAAAATCTAGATGCAAATATCTCTGATGAAGATAAGGCTCTTACTCTGTTAAATTCCTTGCCTGATAGCTATGATCATTTAACCACTACACTGTTGTATGGAAAAAATGATATAGAATATGTTAATGTTAGTAATGCTCTGGTGAATAATGAGTATCGGAAAAAGGATCAGCATGATCACCAGAATACTACACCAGAAGCTTTAACTGTGTACAGAGGCAGGACGAGCAACCAAGGAGCCGGAGAAAACAAGCGAGGTAAATCCTGCTCAAGGAGGGGATTATCGAGAACACGACTCTCGAGGGACGAGTGTGCCTTTTGCCATGAGAAAGGGCACTGGAGGAATAACTGTCCCAACATGGAGAGGTCGATTGTGAGTGTAGCTCAAGAATCTGAGGGAGAGGAAGACTCTGCATTTACGATTTCCACAACAACACACTCTTCAGATCAATGGATTCTGGATTCCGGATGTTCCTACCACATGTGTCCGAACCGGAAGTGGTTCTCAAACTTCAAAGAGTTTGATGGAGGGATTGTCCATATGGGCAATGACAATACTTGTCACACTAGAGGCATCGGAACGATCCGACTGAAAATGCATGACGGTACAATCAGACAACTTACAGACGTAAGGTATGTCCCTGATCTCAAGAAGAACCTCATATCACTGGGGGTCTTAGACTCAAATGGTTACAAGGTGACCATTCAGAATGGAGTCCTGAGAGTTGTACGTGGAGCATTCTTAGAAATGAAGGGTTATATGAAGGGAAATCTGTATCTCCTTGACAGAGAAACCGTGACAGGCAGAGCAGCAGCCTCTCACAGAATGATGGGATAATTCGACACTTCACTGTTCCTAGCACTCCCCAGCAGAATGGAGTTGCAGAAAGGATGAACCGAACTTTGGTTGATAAAGTTCGCTGCATGTTATCCCAGTCGAGCTTGAGCAAAGCATTTTGGGCGGAGGCTTTATTGTTCGCCTCCCACATTATCAACAGACTAACCTCCACCGCAATTGATGGGAAGACTCCCATAGAGGTGTAGTCCGGATATTCTGCCATTGAATATGATCGGCTTCGTAGTAACGGATGCAAAACTGGATCCTAGAGCCAAGAAAGCTGTCTTCATGAGCTTTAGTTAAGGAGTAAAAGCAGTCCGATTGTGGAACCTTGAGTCAAAGAGAGTCATCGTAAGCCGAGATGTTGCCTTTGACGAATCTGTAATGCTGAAACTGTCAACTCCAGAGAATGTGAACCAAGATTCTCTAAAGCAGGTGGAGTTTGAATCAGAAGATGCTGGTCAAAATTCAGATGAATCTGAACCAGAATCTGATGACACCTTAACTGAAGTGGAGTCATCACCGGAAATCTTTCAGCAACTTGAATCAGTTGTCACCAGTAGACCGAATAGACATATTCGGAAACCTGCTCGATACACAGACGTGGTGGCATACGCCCTTCCAGTAATTGATGATGATGTTCTGATCAATTACAAAGAAGCTGTAAACAGCCCTGTGCATGCCCAGTGGAAGGAGGCGATCAGACTTGGAAGTTGGTTCCACTTCCAACACTCAAAAGATCAATTGAGTGCAAATAGGTCTTTGCCAAAAAGGAGGGTGCTACCGGCAAAGACAGCATCAGATACAAAGCCAGATTGGTAGCCAAAGGTTAGGCTCAAAAAGAAGGAATAGACTACAATGAGGTATTTTCACCTGTTGTTAAGCATGCATCTATTCGGATCTTATTGGCTTTAGTAGCACTGTATAACCTAGAGATAGTTCAACTTGATGTAAAAACTGCATTCCTCCATGGTTCCGTAGAGGAGGAAATTTGTATGACTCAACCAGATGGTTCTGGAGTCCCCGGTCGCAGAGATTACAAAAGCAAGTTGAACCGATCACTGTGGTCTGAAACAATCCCGTGACAGCTGTACAAACGGTTGGACTGTTTCAAGACAGGATGAAAAGTACACACACAGTCAATTTGATCACTGTGTTTATTTCCGGAAACTTCAAGATGGATCATTTGTCTATCTGCTGAAAAAGGCAAGGTGGAGATCGACAGACTGAAGGCTCAACTGAGCTCAGAGTTCGAGATGATCTCGGAGAAGCTAAGAAAATTCCTGGGAAGTAGACAGAAAAATTGACTCAGGCTCAGTGCATTGATGAATCATGCCAATGCAGTAGGTGCCCTGATATGTGAGTAATGGTGTGTACATTTGAAGGAGAAAGGAGAAAGCTCTGATCAGTGAAATCTCTCTGTGGATTCTCGCCAAGGTGGAGATTGTTGGAAAATGGTATGGCTCAAAGTCACATTTGGTGGCTTAGCACCATTAATGGAGCTACCACTTGCACCACTTGCACCACTTGCACCACCAATAATGGAAGCTACCACTTGCAAATGGATGGTGGCTATGGTGGCTACCACTTGCAAAGTGTTCACACCAAGATAGGTGGTGGAAGGTGGCTATGGTGGCTGCCACTTGATGTATGTTCACACCTTGATATTATGGCTATAAATAGCCATGTAGAGTAAGAGAGAGTAGAGTAGAGTTGAGTATGTGTTAGAGCTAAATTGTTGAAGCAAATACTCTGTGTTTATAGAGTAATTCGGTATTGTGTTGAGTTGTGAGTTCAGTGCTTGTGTAGCACCTTGAATTCTGTATATGTTTGTACTCTAAACTCCATTAATACAAAGCTTCAAGCTCCTCCTCCCGTGGACGTAGGCACAGTTGCCGAACCACGTAAAATATCGGTGTTTTTTCAGTGTGTTTAAATCGGTTTTAGTAATATCAATTCGCTTCCGCACAAAAGTATTAGTCCCCGTTCATCACAATTCACAACCTATAACAACTAAACATGTTAAATAATTAGTGTGGAATTAGTTTAAAAACCAAAATTGATATTCATTGTCACTGCCAAGTTTAAACATACTTATAAGCTCATGAATTTAACAATAAAGATGGATTTAAGAGAAAAAAAAAATCAGCAGTTTACATGATATTTAGTTGAAAACAAAAAAGAAACTGAACAAACCAACCTCGATTCCAAGAATCTCGGCATCCTCAGCTAGAAACAAAGTCATATGACTGGTAAGATTAAACGGCGCCGTAAGCCACTTCCCAGGCGGGACATTGAGCTGCGCACCACCTCTCTTCCCAAGCTTCGAGATCGCCAAGACAGCCCTTTGAAACGCCGCCGTATCATCCGAGATCCCATCCCCAACCCCACCAAAATCAGTCATATTAAACTCGAAAGGCCGCGACATGAGCATAGGCCGACCCGGCCCAGCTTTTCCGAATATCGAGAACCCAACCCCAACAATATTCCGTTGCCATAAAAAGACAGAACCGAAAGCCGCGATCCAGAGGACAGTAAAGAGAGTTTTATGTGAAGAAAGGAATGCCGGAACACATCTCTTAAGTTCCGGCCTTTGTTGTTGTAACTGAAACCGCCCAACCGGCAATGTCTCCGCCATTTTGGGTTCTTTTTTTTGGGTTTGGAGAAATTTGGTTCAAGAAACGGTTTTTGGCAGTTGGGTTTGGAACATAGAAAAGAAGGATCTTTTTGTATAAGAAGAGTGAAAAGGGCAAAAGGGTGTATTTTCTTTGGGTGAGATGTTAATGATCAGTAGCTGGTGGATTTGTTGTTTGGAAATGGAGTACATTTCAAGGGAAGACTGTAATGGAGAAAGGTTGGGACTTGGGAGAGAAGAAGTGCATAAGTTTGTTTGTGCAGGTCGATATTCTTATGACTTTTTTTATTTGAGTGAGACTAGGTTGTACGGTATTATCATGCTGCCCGGTTTATTTTAAAACACGTGTCATTGACTCATTGTATTAGTTTTTTTTTTTGGATGATGATTTTTGGATAAACTAAACTAAATTAGGTGTAGCTCAAAATAATTAGGGTAGTAGTTACTTTTTAGAAATTTGTTTAGCTGATGAAAAAGGTCGTGTGTTAGTAATTTTTTATAGGGAAATGTTAAATCAGTCTATAATGACACTAGTTAAGAACTTAAGATGATATTTTTATTAAAGGAAAAAAATTATAATTATAAATTTTTTTACTTTAATAAAAAAAATTTAAAAAAAAATTAAATAATTTTCAATTGATACTTATAGATATCAATTAAGCGAACTCTTTTTCTATAGTATTTATTAAATATACACTTCATTAAAACTTTGATGTATGAAAATTTTAATTTTAATTTCAATGATTAAATTTAACTTTTAACAATTTCAAATATAAAATATAAATATATACTATTGAAGTTGCATTTGCATGAGCAAGGTGAGGAGAAAGTAAGAAGACCGATATAAAGTGACAGATGATGAAGAAAAGGCAGGAAATACACCTATTTAAGAATGTTCACTTTACAACTTACATGTTTACTTGTGCATCTATCCAAAGTTAATTTTTCTCTTTATTGAATGAACAAGGGGGAAAAATGGTGAACAACTACATAAATGTAATTTCATTTCCGAGATGGAAGAACTGAAATCTGAGGTCTCTATCACGGCAACGAGAAGCAATGCCAATTTACATTATTTAGTAGGTGAATAGTTGAAGAGTTGCAATCTGTCCAGTTAATGAAGGGAATTTTAAAAACAGTAGATGAGATATACTCATCAAAAGTTGATGATATCATGATAGAACACGACACTGACTGAATAATAGGCTTTTAGGCTTTAGCAATTACTAACATTTTGTACTTAAATCAAAGAATCTACGATCTTTGTCAAGATTTGCATACTACCAAACTCTTGGTAGTAGGAAATTTTTGGTTGTTGACTTCTGTCAACTAGAACCTGGATGTTGAATTGTCGGGTTGTTTAGGCTTCGGAGTTTAGAGCCATCTTCAACTTGGGCCCGGATGTTATAGGCCACATTTTCCTTTACCCAAACCACAAACCAGAGCTAAGTTGCAGACTTCCTATCTTTTATACATGTAATGTAAAGCTGGTTTCCCTTTTGTTCCACCTCAGACAATCTGTCATGACTTTCTTCAGTGTTTCCCATATGTTCTAAGCAGATAAGGAGTCATCCCTGTAAGCAAAGGCTTTTCCAATTCCATTTAACATTTGTGTTTGTGTCATCTATGCCCTTAGCTATTGCTTCTACTGCTTTGTCAAGCTTCCTAATCAGGTGATTGAGATTTACATATCATATGGCTTTGTTAATTAGGAACATAAGATTCTCTCATTTTTTGAAATGCTTTTGCCTTTTCTGATTACAAATGGTTTTCTCAATACACGGAGAAACCTCAAAATCTCTTCCAGGACCATTCTTACCAGGGAGAACTCATCTGAAAGCAACAAAAGGAGCATCGAGTGTTTGTGAACCACTTCCTTCTGATAGACCCTTATGGTTCCCTGGTAGCCAGCACACCTCCAGGGTGGCTTGATGGCAGGTAAAATCTACCGCTTCCCGGAGATTTTGGCTTCTACCCACTTGGATTAGGTATGCCTTTATTTTGCACAATTAAGACATCATAAAACTTGCAGTTTTTGCTTTATCCTTGGTAAAAAAGTTCAACAATCCTGTGAAGCTTGTTGGTTATGACCTGTTTTGGCAGCTACATTTGTCCCTATTTCATTGATTCATTAATGAATACAAAACTTCTAAGTACCTAAAGTCTGGAGGAAGTTAATTCTGATTTCTGAGGAAAAACTGGATGCATTCAGCTTAATTTACTGCCCTAGTCTCTGATACCACCAACTAATGGAGCAAGACAATCAGCAATGGTCTACAAATAAATGTTGCTTGCAAGAACTTTTATTATCTGATGTGCTTGGAACCGAATCTCATAGTCAACAGGTGCTTATCTCTTATGTTGCTCCGATTCTCATTTTTCTTGAAGTACCAATATCCGACATCCGTGTCCGACGCATATTCGGACATAGTATGGGGATATGACCCTCCAAATACATGAAAAAGCTTTAAAAAAATGAACATACCCGTGTCGGACACATACCCGTACCCGACACTTCACCCGAATCCGAGTAACATAGCTTATCTCTAAGATAAATTATTTTCAGGATCTGATCCAGAATCACTAAAATGGTTTGCACAAGCTGAGCTACTGCATGCCAGGTGGGCAATATTGCTGGCTGTGGCAGGAATATGTACTCATACCAGAATTGCTTGCAAGGCTGGGTTTCATTGAGAACTTCTCATGGTATGATGCTGGTGCTCGAGAATACTTTGCAGACCCTACAACCTGGTTTGTGGTGCAAATCAACAATCTCCATTTTATTCATTTTTCTTTCATCAATTTTTTATTTTATTAATTTATTTTTAAAAATGTTTTTTACTTATTTATTTTTTCACTCTCTCATTTTTTTTGTTAGTTAATTTTTCAATTTTTTCATTTAAAGATTTTTAAATTATTTATTCATTTAATATAATAAATAAATTTATATAAACTATATAACAATTAGTTAATTAACTAAAACATTTATATAAATATATAAAATAATATATGTTAAAATTTAAATGTTAAATATTATTACAATATACATAAAATAATTTATCAATACACTCTTAGATTCATATCCTTAATGATAATATTTCATTCTTACCTTACCAACATGATTTTGTTATCCGAACACATATCTCACAATTATTTTTAATTTCACCATCATAGTTATTTTAAATCTCGAAACTAATCTCACCGGCCCATCTAAATAGACTAAAGTCACATTTTAATGGTGAAGCAGCTAAAAAACAAATTAAATGAGCTTAAACAATGTATGTACTATTTTAGCAAAAGCCTTTTAACTAGATAAACACTTTCAATCTACTATTTTCTCCCCATTTGATATTGGTTAAGATATGTTTGTTTGTGATGCAACAATTTAGATTGTAATAGCATTGCTCTTCCCTGTCCGAGATTGAAGTAAATTGTTTGATGGGGACGTTGACAAGGTCAAAAGAAGTTGCAAGCCTCTGTTTTCTCCCTTTCAATCCCATAAACTCTCTCCTCTCTCAAACCTCTATTCAAATTTCTATTCTTAGAATCTAATGTAACCTTGCCAGCTGCATCATTCAATTCATCCTCTCAAAGCCACATACTCTTACCAACATGGCAAACCAGGCTCTTGTCAACTCCGAATTAAGCAAAACGAAACAGAACAACCCAAACAAAGACTTAGAGAACCACACGATCTCTCCGAGCAGCGGCTCGTTTCTATCCGGAGCTTTACCATTTCCGGTCAGTAATGGCCGCTGTTCGCTTCCTCCCTTTCTTATCCCTTCTCATCGCCCTTTCTCTTCCCACCCTTTGTTTCTCTCAATCTGATGCAGATTCTCTCATTAAGCTCAAGAAATCTTTCACACAAGGTGATTTGAATAGTTGGATTCCAGGATCTTCTCCTTGCCTCAATAAGTGGGTTGGTGTCATGTGTTCTGGAGAGACCATTGTTGGCCTCCATTTGACAGGCTTAGGCCTTTCAGGATTTGTCGACGTTCAAGCTTTGCTTCAACTTCGTGGCTTGAGAACCATCAGCTTAGTGAGGAACTCTTTCTCAGGCCCAATCCCGGAATTCAATAAACTTAACGCTTTAAGGGCTATATACTTATCTAACAATCAGTTTGGCGGTGAAATACCAAATGATTACTTTACATCGATGGAATCTTTGAAGAAAGTTTGGCTAAATGAAAACAAATTCACAGGAAATGTTCCAGAGTCGTTAATGCAACTAGCTCATCTCGTAGAACTCCATCTAGAGGGCAATCAATTTTCAGGAACAATCCCATCATTGAAATATCCAGATGTAGTTACATCCCTTAACCTAACGCATAACAACCTGGAAGGGGAAATCCCTGAAAGTTTCTCCAAGTTCAATGCCTCTACATTCGAAGGAAACGTAGGACTTTGTGGGAAACCACTGGCGATAGATTGCGAAAAAGTTCACGAATCAGGAGCTTCGAACCCGTCAGGCGACAACCAAAGATCCGATTCCAATGCCAAGGTAATCATTGGTATCACAACCGTAGTTATTGTACTGTTTTTTGTGATAGTCTCCATCATTTCCGCAAGGCGTAGGAGGGACGATGATTTCCGCATTCTAAGTAGGGAACCTTTAGGAGAGGAGGTGCTGCCAGTCCACGTACCTGAATCGACCCGCCGAAAGCGTACAGGGTCAAGTCGTAGTAGGAGTGGTTCTGATTCGAAGAGAGGGTCGTCGCAACAGGGCAACAAGAATGGAATGGCTGACTTGGTCATGGTGAATGATGACAAGGGTGCCTTCGGGTTGCAAGATTTGATGAAGGCAGCCGCGGAGGTACTTGGAAATGGCGGGTTGGGCTCTGCATATAAGGCTGTGATGGCAAATGGATTGGGGGTGGTAGTGAAGAGAATGAGGGAGATGAATAGGTTAGGAAGAGATGGGTTTGATGTTGAAATGAGGCGGTTTGGGAAATTGAGGCACCCCAATATTCTGACGCCATTGGCTTACCATTTTAGGAGAGAGGAGAAGCTTATTGTTTCCGAATACATGCCTAAGGGCAGCTTGTTATACGTCTTGCATGGTATGACTATTATCATCTTTGCTTAATTTTCATTTTAGATACCTAAAATTCTAAAAATAATGGTTAAATATTACTATTAGGCAATGGAAATTATAATTTGATGTTATTAGAATTTAAGTCAAGTCATTAGATCATACAATAACATTAGTATTCTAAATGATTAGGTTACAGATATGTTTTTTCTCCTCCTTTTTTTTTCCCATTAGTTTTTAACTACGGAAACATGGTTGTTCAGGTGATCGAGGAACCATTCATGCTAATCTGAATTGGCCGACTCGTTTGAAGATCATACAGGGAATCGCTCGAGGACTCAGTTTCATTCATACAGAGTTTGCAACATACGAGGTCCCCCATGGAAATCTCAAATCCAGCAATGTTCTTTTAACTGAAAATTATGATCCATTACTAAGTGACTATGCCTTTCAACCGCTGACAAACTCCAGCAATGCTGCCCAAGGATTGTTTGCTTACAAATCCCCAGAATATCTTCAGTCCCAGCAAGTCTCCCCCAAATCAGACGTTTATTGTCTAGGAATTGTCATCCTGGAAATCATGACAGGGAAATTTCCATCTCAATATCTAAGCAATGGCAAAGGTGGGACTGATATCGTGCAATGGGTACAAACTTCAATATCCGAGAACCAAGTGGAAGAATTGATTGATCCTGAGATAGCAAACGATACAGGTTCAGTCAAACAGATGATGCAACTCCTCCAAATTGGAGCTGCTTGCACTGAAAGTAATCCTGATCAACGGTTACAAATGAACGAAGCCATTAGTAGGATACAAGAGGTCAATTAAATCTTGTGGCAGGCCCTGTTTACCGTAGGTGAGACAGGAAAAGGGTAGTTGAGGTTGCCAACAATGATCAAGACCCACTCTTCGACGTTCACGATCAAAGAAATTCACTGAGGTCATCGACGATCAATCCCTAGAAATAAAAAGAATGATATTTGTCTTTGGCATCTTCATAAACTACCCAAAAATGGACGCTTGTGCATAGCAATTTTTTCTTTTGTCTTTTATTTTCTTTTGTTTTTCCTGAAAGAAATCGCATTTTCGTTTTGTTAAAAGTTAGGATAAGTAATCTTGAAAAGTGAAGAAGTTTTCACAAAATGATTAGGATGTAATCTTAGTCATATTTTTCTTTTTCCTTTTGGTTTTGGAAGAAGGCACAATTTGAACTCTTAGTCGTGTAATATTGTTGATATGTTTGTATGTAAATGGAAAATGAGTTGTATTTGTGCCATTTTCAAAAACAAACTCTATTAGAGAATTTATCGCTTCCACTTTCCGCCGGGATGAAATTATTGTTAGTAAAGTGACACGTATTTGTTAAGATATAATAAAAAATTAATTAAAAAATATGTGATAATTTTTAATTCATTTATTATAAAATTAATAAAATTTTATTATTAATATATAAAAATGAATATTTTTATATTATAAAATAGCTCTATATCCTAATACGCTTGTAAAATATAAACTATAGTAGTCGATACCATATCGATTTTGAAGAAAATCGAAATGACATTAATATCTTATCATTTCGATTTTTATATCGGTTCATATCATTTGTATCGATTCGTATCAACTTGTATCAGTCAGTATCGATACGTATCGAAAGTCAGTATCGATATGTAGCGATTGATACAAGATTTTGATTTTTTTAAAATTTTCACTTATTTAATTTTTGTAATCAATTCTTAATATTTTCTAATTATAATTATTTTTATTTTTTTTATAATTTCATTCAAAAAAATTATATTTATTAAATTAAATTATTAAATTTAATTAATAATAATTTTTTAAATTTTTTTAATATTTATTTATGATTAAAATTTTTGGATATTAAATATTTAAAATTTAAATTTACATATAAATATATATATAATTGTGATATATATAATACATTTTATTAAAAAATTTAAAAATAAATTATATATATATATATAAAATATTTAAAATAATTTTGAAATGATATATCAAAATATATTGATATCGATGACAAAACCGTACAAATTACTTTGATATAAACGCGAAAATGGAAAAGGAAGAGTCTTCTCTTTCTCTTCGTGGACAGTTTCCATGACGCGTGGGCGCTTCTAATTCATCTACGTTTCAACCCAACTAAATAATAGTAGGAATATTGAAACAAAAAAATCACCCTCGGAGTCGGAACTTAAAGGTGAAGAAAGACACAGCATAAATGTATCGAATGGCGGCGAGTCGCCTCCTTATTAGAAACAGCGGCGGAGGCCGTCTCCTTGGATTCCCTATTCTCAGAACCGTCATTAGCTCTTCTCGGTTTTCCACTACAATATATCCTCAAACGGTCCCTAATCAAACCCTTAATCCATCTGATTCTTCCGCGTCATCGTCGTTGACGAGTTCCGCAACATCATCAACGGCTGGAGATGTTCCGCGTCACGAGAGAAAGAATCCGAGAGCTGGGTACGAGGAGGAGCAAGCTCGGGTGCTGCAAGCCTCACTACGACACGTCGTCCGTACATTGATTAATATATTATACTATCTTTGAAACTGTATTTTTTATTTTTTATTTTATGATTTTATTAAAGTTAAAAATTGATTTTTTTTAAATGCAGATAAGATTGGGATGGAGTGAAGAAGCAATGATAGCAGCTGCAAAGGAAGTTGGGTTTCTCCTTCAATTGTTGGATCTTTCCCCCGAAAAGAAGCTGTCCTTGTCGAGGTAATTTTTGGGTTAAACAAAGTTTTAATTTTTATAAGCTCTGATTTTACTCTTTTTAATTTTTCATTCATTTATTTGTCAAATTTATTCTTTGATTGTGATTGTTATCAGTTCAAATATGGAAATTTTAGTTAGGGCATTATAATTTACGAACAATCTGATTGTATTGCTTATGATATACAGCTACTTTCCTTATCATTGTCTTATTGCATGCTGTCATGTTTCTTTTTTCTCTCGTCTAAAGGCCATGGGTTGATCAAACCCAATCTGGAAGGATTGTTGGAGACGGTTTTTCTAGGAAGGGTCTATATTTTGGTTCCTTCTTTGTGGATCCTTGATTTGGTTCTTCTTCATACTTTGTTTATAACACTTCGCTCAAAATTGGTCTTTTAACACTATGTTTGGTAGGAAGGAAGGAAAATGGAGGGAAGGGAAAAGGTGAGGAAAGAAAAAAAAAGGGAGGAGAGGAAGGAAAATTATTTTTCTTTCTTTGTGTTTGGTATGAGAGATGGAAAATAAAGGGAAAGAAAGAGATTAGGGGTAAAGCTGTAAATAAAATTGTTAATTTAAGTTGAATGAGTGTTTTTCTCCCGAAGTATTGGATTTCGAGGGAAAGGAAATGTGCAAATCCATCCATTTTCCTTCCCTCTTCTTATTTCCCTCTACCAAACTATGAAAATGGTGGAAAGAAAGTAATTTTTCCTTCCTCCCTCTTTCCCTCCTATCAAACACAGTGTAAGAATTTTGAACTTTATTTCATTTGGTCTTGTATTCTCGGTATATCTTGTTGCGTCCACCAAATGCTGGTTTCCTGATTCTAAGCTCTTGGTTAGTTGTATCTATGGATATCTTACTGTCTGGTGCATACTTAGCTTTGCTGAGTTCAGCTAGTATGATCTGTTCTCCTTCATTGTCCAACAATGACTTAAAGTTGTATTTTTTTTCCTCTCTGCAGTTTTTCATGGATGATTGCTTACAAAGGCTTATTGATAGAATTGACTCCAGAGAGGAATTACAAAACTTGATTCCTAGCCAGCGCATCTCCAAGCTAATAAGGATTCGCCTTGAAATGCAAGCACCCTACATATCAAAATGGCCTCAAGCTCTCAGCATCCAAGTATCAGCTCTTATACCTTTTTTCTTGTTATAAGACTAGTTTACTTAGTCGAAGCCTTCACTTTTTAAGACAACTGTTTTCTTAATTCTTTGTAGGCACATCCATTGAATGTTTCAACAAGTTTTAAGCAGCGGGCAATGCTGGTTGATGAAATCTGGCATGCTGCTGGTGATGCGGCCTCTGCTGTAGATTGGTATGTGAAGCGCACTGTCCTTGGAGGGATATACTCAACAACAGAGATTTACATGCTGACTGACAGTTCCCCAGGTTCATTTCCTTTACCTTCATGTGCTTATAACTTTGGTGTGTATACAGCTTTGTTTCATCAGTGACTTTCTTGTGGAGATGCAATGTTTTAGATAGCATTTCATTTACTTATCATTTTCTGGCAGAGTTTCGTGATACATGGCTGTTCTTGGATGATCGGGTGAAAGATGCTTTTGATTTGAAGAAGACAATTCAGGAGGTAGTCTCTCCCTCCATTCCTTTTCCTTTTTAAAAAACTTTTTTGGAAACAAATTGGATTCTTAATGAAGCTACATTGTTACAGGCAAAGTATTTGGCAGAAGCTGTTGGTGCTGGAATGGGGAGTTCTTTACAAGGATTTGTTAGCAGAGTGCTTCAGAGATGAAAGCTAAAGTCAGGACGGTTCTTGATAATTCTATGACTAGCTTCAGACTCAACATTACTCTTGACGAGCTATAAAAACTAGGAGCTGTTCATCCTTGGTCTTTATCACTTGGCACAAGCCATTGAGTTTAGGTTTCATATTTAAGTTTCTGGCAGGGCTTTAGTGCTTCAACCTAATGCCTGACACTAATGTTAAGCATATTCATCTCCTTGGTAGTGTGATTGAATTAAAATTGTAGATGCGGGCACAGTTATCATTTGTTAACAGGATAATGTGCTTCTCTTGAGAATATTTTCGCTTAATAAAAATATTTTTTGGTTTTTTATAGCTCAAAGCCTCAAACCTGTCCTTTATGGTACTCTGATTTGAACTTAATTATTAAGATGCTTTGTCCTTTATTCAATTCCCCAAGGCTAGTCCAATTTCAGATTAGACTTGATCCCTTAGAAAGTTTACATGCGAGAATTGATGTAAAATAATGCTTGCATCTATATGGCTAAAATTTCAGGTGATTAAGCTAATTTTGTTAAAATATTTGTATCAATTGTTATTTTCTGTCATAAATAGTCTACATGATTTTTACTCTTTTCTTTATAACCTTTTGGGTTCTTGGCTTTCAGAGGCGTACTGTTTGTGGACCAGATATTGCACCCCTGTTTAGACCTGATAATTTATATATTCGTATCGTGTTCGTGTATTTTTTTTAATCGTGTTTAAGATATTTTATATTTGAATAAATTTTGATGTGTTAATTATTTATGGTATATAGATTTTGACATGTTCATGTATTCGTATTGTGTTCATATTTCTTTGTTGTGTCGTGTTTTAATTATTTTTCGATTCTCGCCCAGCTGATAAACAGAGGGAATATAGAGATGCCCTTTTAGATTGACTTTCCAATACGCGAGGACATTCTCGAAAAGCAACCGAAAGTTGGGAAATCTTAAATTCATGTCAAAGCTAAAGACATCGAAATCTAATTGTCCTCTTATGCTACCTTTCTGTATTAGATATCTTGTACTTGCCAGCCTCCTATGAATCTTTCATTTCTTTTCTCTTTAGCAAGGTTAACTCTCATAATTTTAAGTTTCCTGAATATCTGCAACTATCCCAGATAACTCCTTATTAAGATCCCAGGTTACAGCATGGATTTCTTTGAAAACCAGTCAATTGTTTGTGATAATGGATCAGGTTCTGTCAAGGTAAGTTTTCATCAGCTAACCATTTTTCAGAAGTTATAGATTATAACATTTTTTACAATTACTTTCCTTAATGCAGGCTGGCTTTGCTGGTGATGATGCTCCATGTGTGCTTTTTCCGAGCATAATAGGTTGTCCACGAAACAGATGCCATGATTGGTATTGGACAGAGAAACACATACTTTGGAGATGAAGCTCAAGCAAGGCGAGGAATACTCAGATTATGTTACCCTATTGAACATGGGATAGTGAGAGACTGGGAAGCTATGGAAAGACTCTGGGAGCATACATTTGATAAGGAGCTCAGGGCAGAACTAACAGAGAAAAAATGGTAGAAATCATGTTTGAAGCTTTTGATATCCCAGCAACGTACATAGCTATTCATGCAGTCTTATCCCTCTATGCCAGCGGCCGAACAACAGGTAAATCAATCTTAAAACCTTGCCCCTTATACAAGACACAAACTAATGTATGCTATCATATTCTATGCAGGAATTGTGATGGACTGTGGTGAAGGAGCCACCCATATAGTCCCCATATATGAGGGCTATGCACTCCCTCACGCTATCCATCGGCTTGATCTAGCTGGCAAGGACCTGACAGAATACCTCATTAAGATCCTGACTCAAGAGGGCTACGTCTTCACAACATCAGCAGAACGAGAAACGTTAGGGACATAAAAGAACGACATTCATATGTGGCAATGGATATCAATATGGAACTTGCCACATCAAGGGAAAGCTCAGAGCTTGACAGGCAATATGAATTGCCAGATGGGCAAGTCATAACTATTGGAGCTAGCAGGTTTAAGTGCCCTGAAATTCTGTTTGATCCAAGCAGGGTGGGAATAGAATCAGGTGGTCTCCATGAGATTTTGGTGAGGTCAATCAGAAGAAAGTGACATGCATGTTAGAAGGGAAATGTTTGGAAATATTGTGCTTAGTGAGGGTACAACTTTAATGCCAGGCCTGGCTGATAGGTTGGCCAAAGAGGTGAGCTCCTTGGCTCCTCCAGGCGTGAGGGTCAGGGTGATTGCACCACCAGAGAGAAAGTATAGCGTTTGGATTGGTGGCTCCATTTTGGCTTCTCTAAGCACCTTTGAACAGGTAACTAATTTCTTACTCAAAATTGCATTTAGGCTCAGTCAAGACTCGGATCATTAGTCAATTGATAGAGATTAATTTTCTTGCAGATGTGGATTACTAAGGAAGAGTACATGGAATCTGGCTCTTCTGTTGTTCACATGAAATGCCTTCGATTGAACAACAGCAATACATATATGCGTTCTAATTTTCCCTGTATACAAATAACTTCACTCCTATATCCTTCAATACTTAACCAGTAAGTTATACAGTTTTTAATTCTTGTTTTTCTTGTGTATCCTTATTCCTGGTTAGGATGTAAAGGAAATCACAACAACAGGATTTGTATTTGATGCATTGTTAGTTAATGTATTAAATTTATATATTGTCAATTAATCATATGTTGTCATTCCATTAATAAACAAACATAAAATTTTAAAAGTTTTTAAAAATAAACAAACATAACTTTACTTATTAATATGTGACTTCATTTAATTTGCTGATAATATATAAATTTATATATTAAAAATTGCTGATAATGTATAAATTTATATATTGACAGTGCTGCACGCGTATATTTTATTAGTATCTCAAAGTGCAAAGTGCAAACCAGTTAAAATACTTAGGCCCTCTTTGATAGGGCCTAAATTTGACAGACACGGCCCAACCCCAATGTATAAGCCGAACTTAAACTTGAGAGCTAACCTACTTTAACCTAAAAGCCGCCATACCTAACGGGAATTCAATTGCATCACTTGGTCTTGGTAGCCTTCTAGAGATAGAAGCCTATTTTGCACAAAATCTAACCAACTTTTTTACTGCACCCTAAAATAAACTCAAATCCAAAAATTGGTCTTAAAGTCTAAACTTACTTGCATTTGATATGATAAAAAAAATAAAAATTTGAAATTTGAAGAAGTTCAAATTTAAAAAATTTGAATCTAAACTCATACCAATTTAAAAAAATTCGAATTAAAATTCTATTCGAACTCTAAAAATATACTAAAATAATTATATCTTTTATAAAGTTTAAAAATAATTTGATTAATTCAAATTTAAACTTAATCCAAACCAAAAAAATTGACCTAATGGGATCCCACTTTTGGTTCGGTGCGGTTTGACTTCCCATTTTCCTCTATTTTTACACGTAACAAGTGACCTAATGGGATCAGTTCACCCCAAAATAAAAAAATAAAAAATTGTTCATTGTTGGTGTCTGCACTCTGAAATATTGTTCTTTGTTTGTCAATTACTCTTCAACCTTAACAGTTAAGTCCAGCATCTACCAGTTAGGAAAAGCATGGCTTCTGCATCAGAGATCGCAACAAAGTTGAATCTGGTGGCTCACCCTGAAGGTGGTTTCTATACTGAAACTTTTAGAGACACCTCGATTTTCCTCTCCAAGTCTCAACTTCCTCCTGAATGTAAGCAAATACCTTATCTTTTTGCTTCTTTCTCCTTTGATTCTGATGTTTTCACTTCTGCCGCAGTAAAAATCAAATCTGTTAACTGGGAATAGCTTTTCTTTTTGGTTTATGATTCTACTTTCTTGTTAGATTCTTTACTTTAGCAATTTTCTTTCCATGTGATCTGGTCAACATCTTGTTGAAATGAATATTATTTCGAATTAATGTGATATTTTCACTGAAAACTGGAATTAAGAAAAACTTATCCCTCCGAATTAGGGACAGAAAATTGACCTTGACTTCCTATGAAAATTACATCCACTTCCATTGTCTTTGGTCGAACTTGTTTGCCTAGAAGTTTCAGCTTAAATTGCAAGGTCTATGTTTGCAATTCAAAGCTATGTTACTCCGACTCTTTATTTATTTTTTTTTTAAGTATTCGTGTCCGACGCATATTCGAACATGGATATGGGATATGACCCTCCAAATACATGAAAAAAATTAAAAAAAAAAAATTAAACATACCTGTGTCGGATACGTATCCGTATCCGACATTCCTATCCGAATCCGACTAACATACATTCAAAGTGTCAAGTGTGGTTGTTCTTATCCCATTTAAGCAAAATTTACTAGTCATTCATTAGTAGTATTTCTTATACATCATAACATGACAGTAGTTTCACTGCAGACAAAGTTGATCGTGCTGTTAGCTCATGTATTTATTTCTTGCTACCATCCGGGAATGTGTCTCACCTTCATCGAATACCATGTGCCGAGACCTGGCATTTTTATTTGGGAGAACCTCTTACGGTAATGGCTTAATCATGACAGAAAAACTTTATGTCAAAACAAATAAGAACATATATATAAAAAAACAGCTTTATGGGAGTAGAAATTCCTTAATTCTTCTGAATACTAATGTGGCAACTGTTGTTCTGAATGAGTAATGAAAGCATATTTGATACAGGTCCTAGAGTTGGATGAGAAAGATGGGCAGATAAAACTAACATGTCTTGGACCTGACCTGGGAGATAATCAGCGGGTGCAGTATACGGTACCTCCAAATGTTTGGTTTGGTGCATTTCCAACAAAGGATTTTCACATTTCTACTGACGGGGGAGTGGCAAAAGCTGAACCAAAGGATGCTGAGAGCCACTATTCCCTTGTTGGATGCACCTGCGCACCTGCCTTTCAGTTTCAAGACTTTGAGCTTGCAAAACGTTCCGAGCTTGTTGCCACCTTTCCCAACTATGAGCCCATCATTTCTTTACTCACCTATCCTGATTGAAACAAAGCTTGCCAATTACCAGTAATCTAGAAACCAGACTTCTGATATATATATTGCTGGTTTCAGTAGTTCAGCATCTTGAAAGCTTGAGGATCTTGAGTGCCAACAAGTTTTCATATTTCATATTTCTGATTCCTAGATTGCTACTTGTTCTGTAATTTATATTTTCTGTACTGTTGAATGTATTAAGCTGTGTATCAAATGCTGTTTTCCATGTACAAGAGATTTCTAATAAATTCGTACCCTGAAAATTTGCTAATGATATTATTATCGAGCAGCAAAACTAACAAGGCACAAAGTACAGAAATTGAAGAAACTTCTGCATCTAATGATCATGAAACATAACTAGAAACGTTACAAATAGATTGAAAGTGAATGTGCCATTAGAAAATGCGGCACCAAAGCAACAAACCACAGCAATTTTGAACAATTTCTACTCAAATGAAATGTAAGAGCCTAGAAAAGAAGAGAAACTAAAACAAGGAGAGCAAATACAATTTTTGGTATAAACAGAAAACTTTCAAACCCTAACCTCACTGAAGAACTTAATATAGCTATTGGACATAGAGTTATTGCCCATGCTATGGAGGTACAAGGAAATCATCCTCATTGCCTCTTAAAGACAAAAAAAAAAAAACTTCCTCTCCCCAACCTTTTAGCAGATCTTCAGAATGGTTAAGAACTTTTTCCCCCCTCTTCTAGCTTCCTCCTCCAATAACAGAGATGAAGTAAGAATCTTTCATGCCTATCCCACCCTCGTTCAAATTTTGGGTCACAATCGCACTAATATTTGCGAACATGGCATGAAACACTAACAAAATGGCAGGAACTATTAATCAAAATCAAGGAACTCCATTCTTCTTCTCATGGAGCCCTTCAAATCTGTTGCTTCCCGTTCTGCTTTCTGAGCCTGGAAAAGGATAAAGAGACAAGTTATTCATATTGTCCAAAGATCATTGACAGGAAGAATTTATATTTATATCTTTATGAAACCTAAATATATGCCCTCATTTGTTGACATGTGTATTTTATTAGACAAATTACAAAAAAAAAAAAAAAAGAAAGTTACACTTTAACAAGTTCTTTGAGTGATTTTTTTATGTAATTCTGACAAATTATAAATAAAAAAAAAAAAGGTTAACTTTAATAACTTTCTTTGCCAAAATCAGATGAAATAAAGCACGGGAAACAGACATGAGAAAACCCCTTGCAAGTGGAATATCCACCTAACCTTTCATAAGATGGGTTCTGTCAAATATATATAGCAAACATGAAAAACATGCAAAGAAATAAGAATTCTGACAAGTCACTCACCCTTTTTATCTCAGCTTCTGATACAGGAGTCATATGTGAGGGAAGCTCCTCCTTTTCCAAGTCCTGTGTAGCAAGTAGCAATTTATAACGAAGAAATAACATTGTAAGACAACAATTCCACATGCCAACCAAAGAAAAAAGGGTTAAAAGAAGATGGCATAAAACAAGCATACCAGCTCTCCTATTAAAACAACATTCTCCCCACGGATTACATATAGACCTAAGGGGATGTCACAGTACAAATGTCCAACAATAACTCGCTCACAAGCTCCTTCTAGAACAACATTAGCTATAAATGTGGAAGGATATTACATCACTGATTATAATTCAGAAGAAAAGAAACAAAGAAAAAGTAAAAGAAACAAAGAAAGCACATAAGAACATAGCAAGGAATAAGATCAGGACAAACTACCAAATTGATCAAAAGAACGCAGTAATCCCAAAAGCTTTCGGCCATCTCTCAGCAGGACAAGGAGTTTCTCTGCAAAATAGATAAAAGTCCTTAAGCATGTTCTACAACCATTAAAGATCTAAATCACAAACACTTATAAACAATTGTTGCAATATAAAAGGGCAACCTCTAGCAGACAAAATGAGAATGTAGGGAGAGAAATAACTACAACCAAACACATTCAAGGAAATCTGGAAACATAATATAATAGGAGCAGGTGAATAATTTATGCTAACAAACTCTCTCTCTGATACACCTTGTGCAAGAGAATTATCATGCCTCTATAACACAAATTTGATTAGGAACAAATGTCAGATTGCAACATAGCATTTTGAGATGCCACCCAAGTACCCAAGATGGTAATGTTCATTCAATATTCTCCAAACAAATCAATTATGAAATTCCAAAAAAGCAAAGTCGAATCAAAGCTTGTAACTTTAAACGCAAAGGGAGTCTCTTGAAGATCCTCAAAGTCTTTCTCACAAAACCAAATGAGAAGTCTATAAAGATTGGAAAACGAGCAAAAGAGGCCTCTTTACTTGAACAAACTCTTTTCATCTAATTTTGCCTATCCCCAAGCTAACGACAACAAGTTAGACATGCAATACAATACCAGCTCTCCCAATTCTTAAAGAAATCGAAATTACAAAAATTCACAAATGGAAAGAACCCAATACAGTAAAGTACACAAAACAGGAATCAACTGAATCAAGCAGTGTCATTAAACAAAACCAAAACCTCACATCCAAGAAAAAGTAAAGAAAAAAAAAGGAAAAAAATTAAAGACTGCAAAAATAAAACATCAAATAATTCAATTGCATTGGCTTAATTACTACATATAAAACAGAGAGGAAAAGAGAGAGATTACTGTCAAGATAGGTAGCAAGAGAAGTGGAGAGAAAGATATCATCAGGGCCAGCCCAAGACATGGAAATTAGTCTTCTTTGATACTTCAATTTCAATTTTCCAAACAAATGGCATTGGCTTCCCAATCAATCCTCCATAGTTTGAACCAATCCTTCCCACCAAAAAATTAAAGGAAAAAAATCAAATCAAATCAAATCAAATCTTATCAAAATCTCTCTCTCAATAAGAACAGACTCAGAAGAGATCACCTCCAAATCTGTAAAATAAAACCCAAGCTTTTATTGACCAAATTATAGGATGCTTTTATTAAGAGGAAAAAGAATAAAAAGACAGAAACAGAGTTAGGTTTAGAGCTTTTCTTCTGACAAGAGGCAAAAATAAAAGCCTTGGTGGATCAATCAATCATTCAATCTCTTTTTTTTTTTTCCAAATCTTTAGTTTATTTATCTATGAATAATTTTTAACTGAGACAGAGTAAAAAAAAAAGTTAAAACTCAACTTCCATTGACTTGGGAAAACTAAACAATTGGTTTCTTTTTTTCTTTTTTTTATTATTTTTTTTTTGTTTAGTAGAAAAGGGAAGAAAGTAATTTGGGATGGAATTTGGTGGGTTTCTTTTTCTTGATAATGATGATTTATTACTTTAATTATTAGTTTTGGACCGATGGATTGGCATAATCATGATTTAGATGTCAACGCGTGGCAGATTGTATTGTATAATTTTTTTTATTTGGGTAAAAATAATATTAAGTAACCTTTTCATTCTATAGTATTAGTAACCCCCGTAATTGTTAAAAAAGTACTTCAAAAAATAAATAAATAAAATGCAAATACTATTTGAATTTGATGGATGGTATTGGGGTTAAAGTACCTTCAAAATCTTTGTACTATATTATTTAATGTAAATTAATTTTTTTATTATAAAATTGAGAATTTAGTATACTTTTAAAATTGAAATAAAAAAAATAAAATCATTAACTAGTGTAATGAAAACTGTTAAAAAAGCTGACGTGACATTTAAAGTTGTGTTTATTTTATGATGTGATACCAATAAAATATATTATTTTAAACTGACGTGGACAAAATAATAAATTAAGTTGGCAAAAAATAATTTGATATGGCATTTTTGTCAACTTAGTTTGTTATTTTGTCCACGTCAGCTTAAAATAATATATTTTATTGGTGTCACATCAGCATTTGACATCCACGTCATCAAATAAACACAAGATTAAATATCACGTCAGTTTTTTTAACAATTTTCGTTACACTACTTAGTGATTTTACTTTTTTGCTTCAATTTTAAAAGTACATGGATTAAATTACTCAGTTTTATAGTGGAGGGACTAATTTACATTAGATGGTATAATACCGAGACTTTTTAAATACTTTGACCATGGTATTGATGTACATTGTCATTGAGAACGTGTTTCTTTCTATCATTTTTTATTATATAACAAAAAAAATAATTCGTGTTTAACTCAATTAATTCACGTAATCATCTTTAAAAGATAAAATTCAATATATTTGAATTCTTAAGAAGTGATATCCAATAAATTTAAATTTGAATCTTAACATCTGTAACTCTATTGTTTATTCTTAAATTGCAAGCCTTAAAGATTTAACCAAAATCCAATATATAATTACTAAGTGGAAATGGCATATATAACATAATATAATTTAATGAGAGAGTCATGCATTTATAACTCTACTAATTCTACATGTTGGAGAGGAGATGATAAAAGATCATAAACGACTCGAAACTATGTAAGTCAAATTTATATACCTCTCAATTCTCATTATCAAAAAACCAAAACTAAACGTTAAAAGAAAGGACCCTAGAAAATGCAACACCGAGAGAAAATCAATGCAAACTTGCATTTTCCCAAGTATGGCTATGGCTGTCTTCTTCCTTTTGCAATCTGAAAATTAATTATATATGCAATAAACGATTGGATTGGATCATGTTGTCGTTTCTCATCGATCCTTGTAATCATCAGTACTGGTATTATATATTAATGCAGTCCTCTTTTCTCCCAACTGGTGAAACAAATTTGTGCATCCAAAACAATACCATTTACTCATATATATCAATATTGCATTGCTGATATCTGCAAAACATCAGATAAAGTTCAGCACAAGCTAGCTATATATTATCAACCAATCACGTTTAGATCACATACACTATGTTAGTCGAACTCTCCATTTTTCTTAAAAGATCCGTGTCCGACAATATTTATGTCGAACACATATTCAGATATGGGTATGAATGTATGATTCTCCAAATGTATGAAAAAATTTATAAAAAAGAAATTGAGCACTTTGTCGAACACATACGTACACATATACAATACTCACCCCAAATCTGAATAATATATATATAAGCGCCAATGAGCTACATTAATACATTAAACATTATATATCCAACAAAAGGTTTAGCCAGGGCACATAAACAATTCTTACCATGTATCTTCATAGCCGGTCTAAGCAAAAAAGACTTATATTTCCAAAACAATATCTGCAATTAAGAAACAAATCAAGTTAAACATTCATTGCTAATTAAGATACTTGCATATATTGATTTGTTCATGCAAATAAACTGAAAATTGATACTATATATATATATATATATATATAAAGATATGGTATGTGGCTGTTTTTGTGTATGTCATTCCCAATCGGAATGACGGACGGTGATGTAAGTCAAGTCCATAAAGGAAAACTCTTTCATAACAGTCCGTGATTCTTAAAGGGAATCACGGACTATTTTGAATCATTACTTTTGCTGAAAATTTATTTTTTATTAAAATATTACAATCGATTTTGTTTTTTATTAAAATATTATAATCAGTTTTGCAAGTAAAGGATAAAAGTATGTGGTTGTTTTTGTGTCTGTCATTCCCAATGAGAATGACGAACGGTGATGTAAGTCAAGTCCATAAAGGAAAACTCTTTCATAACAGTTTGTGATTCTTAAAGAGAATCACGAACTGTTTTGAATCATTACTTTTGTTGGAAATTTTGTTTTTATTAAAATATTATAATCAGTTTTGTAAGTAAGGGATAAAAATATGTGGCTGTTCCATATATAAAATATGAACTTACATTCGGAATCTGTTTTTACCCATTTACTTCCCTCATCTGCCTTTTCGTCCCCATTGGCATTCTTGGCGATATGACTGCTCTCTAAGGATTTCTTGGTAGATAATTTCGGGCTACAACTTTGTGGATATATCTTCTTGTGAAGTATAGTCCTCAGCATCTGAAACTCAAAGATCAAAAGATTTAATTACTCAATTAAGAATGTATTTAATTAGCTAATTAAATAGTAATTACTGAAGTACTTTTGTGTGTAGTATTTATTAATGTATTAAGTTACATACCTTCTCCATTCGTGACTCCATGATTGGATCCCTTAAACTTGGGGCCGGTGAAAATCCACTTCTACAAACAAACATCTTCTTTAGAAGAAATGATAATGATTTTTTGCCTATTGCAGCTTTAGAGTTACCCAATCTGGTGCTACACTGGAGATGATCGTTTTTGTAGTTTGAATCATCGGAGCATGCACTGCAATTCTTTTCTTCAGCTTCCGTGCTTGAGTTGGTGTCAAGAAATTTATCAAATGGAAGATTAAGAGCTTCCAGATTAGCTGATGATGTCGGTCCAAC
Organism: Fremontodendron californicum; assembly: GCA_030761205.1. NCBI lineage: Eukaryota > Viridiplantae > Streptophyta > Magnoliopsida > Malvales > Malvaceae > Fremontodendron > Fremontodendron californicum. Next base: position 4,075,088 of record JAULJL010000003.1, read on the forward strand.
ATGTTCTTGAAATATTAAGTTTGACTCTTTTTGAAGTTTTGCTACTTCTTCAGGTGTCAGACCATGTAGATTAAAATGATCTTGTGCGGAGGGAAAATTTTCTTGAAGATTTGCCTTCTCTGCTTCTTGTTTTATCTTGTTTCCAAAAGTTCCAATTGCTAGCAGTCCATGAGGCCAGTCTCTAAACTCTTCTTTGCAAGGCTGTTGGATATGATCTAGAAGATCAGGAATGAAGATTTAGAATTAGTGACGGTCATAACTTGATAACAAAACTAACAAATGATTAGACCAAAATTATAGTATCTTATAGTTACAAACAAAAACATGTTATCAATTATTCGATAGCTTTTTATTTATTACTACAAGGATTCTGGAGAGGGAGGGAGAAAGAGTCAAGAAAATTAAGAATATTGAAGAACACTTACGATAATTAGCTGGAATGTTGGAGTTGGGTTTCTTGCTAGAGAGCTTGTTTTGAACCCAGCTGAATATCTGGAAGCAAACAAGACATAAAATATATACCTTAACAAAAGTAAAAAAGCTAACCAAAGAAATCGACTCGCTTAATTCGTTTATCTAGCTAGCTTTCTAAACTTCTTAGTTCTCACCTTCATTTGGTAAAATAATGTAGAGTGCAGCTTCCAGAAACAGCACAAAACAGATGGTTTGGAAATTGGAATTGATTTATATTCACTTTGGGCTTAAAGAAATACTATTAAGTGTTTATTCAAAGAAATCCTAAAAGCCAGTGAAAGCTTAGCTGCATTAAGAGAGTTAAATAGAGTGGAGTTTGAGAAATTCCATACATATCAAGCTGGTGTGGTTGTTGCATAGTGCTACTGCCTAGTTGCTACAATGTGGTTCAAGTTCCCAAAATACTGAGTTTGCCGCCTCTTTTCCCTCTCTCTCTCTCTCTCTTTATTCTTTGTCAGTTGTCACCTTCTTTTTTTCCCGTTAATTTAAGCTATTTTTTATTAAGAAAATCTTGAAGATAAAAGAAAAAATTGAAAATATTAAAATTTAAATATATTAAATATTATTTTTTAAAATATTATATAAATCAATTGGATTAAGTAGACTTCTAATCTAATTACCATATAAATCACCATGTATAATTACCTAAAGTACTCACAAATTCCTTTAAATCTCGAGCATCTCTAGACCTGCCCGTACTGCCCCTTCAAATCAATTACTGATAACATGAGTCTTATGACATTAATTATTGATCCTCGTCGATCAATGTTTTATCCCTAAGCTCCTTCATAGCAGTTTCTTCATTAATCAGAGACAAATAGAGTACAATGGCATGCATGAAGGGAGAGTTTTGGCCCAGTCAATTACCCTCATGGCAATTGCATTTTCACCCCCGTATCAAATGAAGAGAATTTCGGTTACAGGAAAAATTGTCTGTACGTATGGATATATTTTTGGCTACCAAAATTAGAAGAAAGTGGTTTTAATGTATTAGGAACAATTTACAATAGTAATAAGCCTTTAATAATGAATCTGAATTTAATTTAATTTAATTTAATTCAATTCATTCATATTGTTATTTTTAAGAGATATATCTAATAAATTTATTTGTAATCTCCTTTTCTATTCAAATGGATAAAAAAACAAGATTGATCGAGGAAAAATGAGCCCTTCAAAGGAGGAGATGATGGGCCAGAGGTATACAAAACCATGTTCGCGTGGTTATATATGTCTCTCACTAACCCAACCACCAAGAACCTACTCGATCTCGCAACCACCACCACCGCTAAAATACTTCGATTTGGACAACAGCCCACTTTCCCCCACAAAATCCTCTAAAAAAACTATATATTCTATCATACCTCACCGCTTCTTTATTTTCCACCTCACGTACCAAGAGAAAATCAGTGGGGATGGTGTCACTTCATAGATAATGATTTGATTCCCAATTGACCATGATATTGACATATATAAACTGAAATTTCAGCTAATATTAGAGCAAAACAATATAATTAAACCAATCAATTTCAATCGCTAGTTTATCTGATGCACATTAAACAATAACCAAAATATATATAGAATCTGAAAACTTATTTTCTATCACTAAAAAAGGAATCCAAAGCTGGATGCTTTACAACTTACGAGTGTCAAGGAAAATACAGATTCGAATAAGGAGATATCTAGTCTGGTCTCTCTGGAAATGTGTTTTACACGATCGATCTTATGACAAGTTTGCCATGCAAATATAATCACTAAATGGTCGATCATACGCGATTCAGCTTAAAATACAACAAGTCAGCTCGGACCAGTGTGCCCAAATTAACCATCCTAGGAAAGTACGTACAGTTCCATGCATGACCGATACAAGACTGATTAAAGACAACTTCCTCAGCCTATCGACTTAAGTTCTTGCCAAATCAAGAGACTATCAACAGTAATAGATCTTGACATTTGATTTAAAAGGTGTCAATTAATATATGAATTTATATTTAATACACTATCAGTGTATAGATCTATACAGTAACAGTGAACTACATGACGCCACATGTTAAAAGGTCTATCTATATTTATTTTTTAATTTTTATACTTGTTTCTTATGATGTGTTATTGTATAGTTCATTGTCCGTGTATAAATTTATACACTGACAGTTTACCTCATAACGTCACCTGTTAAAAGGTATAGTTATCAATATTTATTTTTTAAAAATTTTAAATTTTTATACTTGTTTCTTAATGAGGTGTTATCGTATAGTTCACGGTCAGTGTATAAATTTATATACTGACAGTGCATCAAATACAAACCTTAAATCTTAATTTTTTTTAATAAAATTTATCTTATCTTATTATATTAATATAAATATACATACATATATATATATATATATGCAAGCAATATACTAACAAAAATAAACACACTTTCAAAATTATAAATTTTATTAATTCAAAAAAAATAAAAAAAATATAATACATAAATAAATAATTTTATGCATAATATATCAAATAAATAATCTTATTTAAAATTATGGACAATCTTCTTTTAAAAAATATAAATATATCAATTGCTAAACAATATATTTTTTATTAAAATAGGAAAAATAAAATATTCCATTAAAATAATAAAGTTCAAAGTTTGAGTTTAAAAGTTAGGATATTTTTTTTATTTTTTATAATTTTTTATAAAATGATTCCAATTTGATTTTTGTGTTAATAAAAAGTTGTATGATAACAGGCAAAAAAGATTTACGATAAAATTAAAAGTGAAAAATTATATGAAAAGAAAAAATTGTAGTCAACTAAAAATGAAAATATATATATATATATATATATATATATATATATATATATATTTGGTAGTTAGTTGGAGACTTAGAGTTTTATTGAAGAAGTTAAAAAGTCAATTTAATTTTTGTTAAATTTACATAAATGTGATTTAGCTTTCTAACAATTTTTTTATTTTTATTTTAAGAATTTGTGAGTTATGACTAGTTAATACAATAAATAGACAAATACTAATTCTTAAATGACAATGCATAAAACTAAATAAAAAAATTACATAAATAAACAAAATAAATAATATTAATTTAGAAAAATATTTAAATCTATTTAATATGTATATATATTTTAAAAAATTAAAAAAAATTTAGGGGGGCCAAGGCCCCTGGCTCTTATTAGGAGCCGCCACTGATTATCAATTACTTAAGCTTAGAAGGACTAATTATTGTATTATCTAATTTTCATAAGGCTTATATATAAAATTGTCTCTTGTATTATAATTTTTTTTTTCATTTTGATACCTAAATTTTTTTTTACCCTACTTTGATACCTATAGTATAATTCTATACACCAATTAATTAAGTATCAGATTTGAATCATATTGGAAAAAAAAATACTATAGGTACCAAAATATGATCAAATTTTTTTTAAATATCGAAATGAAAAAATAAATATAATACAGAGGACATTTTTTATATAAGCCTTTTCATAAATTTAAATCTTAATTATCTCCTTATAAATGTTTGTAATTTCTTCTCAATATAAAAAGCAAAATACTACAGCTGGAATATATGTAAAAATATTCACACTCAAAAGCACAGCCTTGATTGAATTAATTTAATCAGCTGAGACAGAGGCAGTCATGTCAACAAGAATGTGTGATAATCTTTTCTTTATTTATTTATTTATTTATTTTTGGTTCAAGGAAAATGATAAAATCTGTTTTTAGCTAGCTTAATTTGGTCGGGATTTGGGTTTGTTCAATAGGTGGGAACTGGGAAAACATGGCAGGCAGGCACGTGAAGTTGTCCCTGTTGGTCACGTGGGTCCATGCATATCAGTCATCAGCCCATGCCATTGCCTACATATAACATCAGAAACAAACAACCCAATCCAAGTGAGCGGGGCCGGCCAGATGTCATCACGATACCTTCGTCACTGCAGCTTCGGCCGTACCGACCAACACGTGTCTCTAAGGCCTTGGTCTTTAATCAATTATTTATTGAATTCGGTTTTTTATGCATTATCAATGTATAAACTCTATATACTGACAGTAAATTTTATATTAATATCTCATTAAAAAGCTAATATTTAACTCTAACCATTAACCTCTAACCTTTAAACACTAAACCTAACAACTAATCATTAATTCGACAGATAACATCATAAAATACATTAATAATATATAATTTTATATACTGACATTGCATCGAATTCATTTATTATCAATGTTTTTCATCTTTTAAGAAGCTAACAATTTTTTTTTATTTTAAAAGTGATGAATAGTTTTGATGATTTAATAAACTCCTGTTTGTTTCTTGATTATATACTAATAGACATAAACAACATAAAGTATATTTAACCAGAATTATATAAGGTTTTCTTAACGAGTATTTCAAACACCTTTTTCTAATATCACTGTATATACAAAGAAATACACATTAACAATCATTGTATTCGTGGCCACAAACTTTATTTATAAAGTGAAACATTACAAGAAATGTGACGTTTAAAGATAAAATTTTTCATTATGTTGTACAAAAAAATGTGTTACAAATGTAACAATTATGTTGCAAAAAGTATTTGCAATAATTATATATATATTTTTATTGTAAAAATAGTTAAAAATATTTATTACAATATAAGACTTTTTTATATTACAAAAAATGTTGAGAAAATTATTTGTAAGATATTACAAATAGTAGTGTTCTAAAAAATTTAGTAATAAATATAAAATATAACTTGTATAAATCTATCATAACATAACATTATTTGTTCTGTAAAAAGTATATATTTCATAATATTTATACAAATTATTCCAAAAACATTTTTTGTTAAAAATGAAAATTCTGTAGTGAAATAATTTTAAAAGTAACATATGTTAATTGGTGGATACCGGGATTCTTGGTCTCCCTTGATCATCATTTCTTTTTCTTTTTTTAGTACTGATTTCTTTAACAAGAACTTAACTTTCTTTTTTATTGAGAACTATATATTTCTCTATGAAAATAATTCTTGGGCCATAATACCAAAACCCTTCCTAAGTTAATATTTAAATCATATGACTTAATTAAAGTTGGTGTAGGAGGGTTTCAAATATATATATATATATATATATATATATATATATACTAGTATTTAAATTGAATTATTATTAATTTATGCTACTCTAATAGATAAAGCCTTTTGAAACTTTAGTTTAATTGAAATGAAATTCATATAGATCAACATGACAATATCTCCTATAAATATATACATGGCTAGACTCATTTTTTTTAATTTAAAAAAGTCGCAGTTTGATAATAAAAAAATAAATTATAGATATTGTGATTCAAATTTTAGATTAATTTAATGTCACATCTTAAAAATAATTGCATGAATCAATTTTACTAAATCCTGAATTTATTTATAAAATACATTTCAAATGCCAAGAACAGCAACAATTACAGCATTAAAGTAGTCTTCTTCAATTAATTTCTATATACGTACGCCAGTAAGCCTCGATGAAGATCATATGCTTGATAAATCCCCAACCAAAATCTTGGTGATCATGCAAGCCGAAGGCAAGCCCGAGGATTCCCCTTGAAAAAGGTTCAATTGAGCCAAGAAACACATCTTTCTACCCTTAAAATTTTCAACTCAATTTACGATGTTGAATATTTATAATTTAAGCTCTTTTTTTTTTTTTTTGGATATTGGTTGGTTCCAACTTCCATTCCATACTTGGAAAGCTTCATGAGACTTACCCAAAATGGCAAGTAACCCACATTTCCTAAATTGATAATTTAACTAGTAACATGTGGACATGTGATTGAGAGTTGAGACATATATAAACAAATCTTCCAATAAAATCAAGCTTTTATGTGAAAGTACAAGTACCCAAATTTCATAGGTAAACAAGTAGCCAAATTGTGACCCTTTTCTTTAATTGCTTTGATTTTTTCAAAACTTAATTTTGGTCAAGAAAATTGTGTCCTAGCTAGCCTGCTAGGTTAAACAACACACTTGTCCATGATACTAGGGTAAATATATATGATAAACCTTGGTTTATCGTTCAGTCAGATCCAAAACTCAGGTTTTACATGGGATCCAATAAGCTAAATAATGATGGGATATTGTGCATGGCAACATGGGATAATATATGTACGTATGAATATAATAATAATTATGAGATTCATATTATTATTAATTGCTTCCTTTGTCTTATTTTGTTAGTTTATGTTTGAATTTTTTTTTTTTTTTGTCAAACAAAATTAACTTTGATCATTAATTTTTAAACTATCATATTGTATTAAATTTTTGAAAATTTTGAGATTCAAATTTTGAAAATATTATTTTAATTTTATTAAAAATAATAATCAAAATTGAGTTTATTTGATTAAAAAATTAATAAATGACAATCGGAAGAAGTTTTTTATAAAGAGAAGTGATTAAGGTTCATAATCAGGGACGTCAGTTATAAGCAATTAGAAATAAATTTGAAAGAGAGAGGATAGCTAGCATAATTACATTATGTAGCATATATATTTACAGGAAAGAAAAAAAAAATAAAGAGAATATATAAGGTTTTGGAATAGTTTTTTTTTTCTTTTTAAGTTTTAAATGCATAAAAAGATTTTCACTCTAATTATCTAATTATTAGATTCTATTTAGAACTCTAAACTAAATATAAATAAATTCAATCTATATTAAATCTATCTATCTATTAAATTAAATCTATATCTATATAAAAAATTATATATATATAATTTAAATGTAAAATATACTAAAATACAAAATAAAAATAGAGTAATATTATACTATAATAATAATGTCATAAAATAACTAATTAATGGGGTCAACAAATTTGTTTGGGATACTTGAATGGTTACTATTTATGGGTTGTGTTTTTTAAACTTATGAGTATAAGAAAAAAAATACAAGTGTAATCAAATATTATATTTATATAAAAAAATTATTAAATTAAATGAAATAGACAAATGAATACATGATTGAATAAATTTTATCATAAAACTTAAATCTAAAACTTTAAGATTTAAAGACCCACTATGTTAAACCCTCATCCTCTATTTTTGCCTTGTTAAAAGGAAAAAATCTCAAGTTTTTCCAAGCTACTATTCCTTATAACTAATTGTTGGAAAATGGTATGGCTCAAAGTCACATTTGGTGGCTTAGCACCATTAATGGAGCTACCACTTGCACCACTTGCACCACCAATAATGGAAGCTACCACTTGCAAATGGATGGTGGCTATGGTGGCTACCACTTGCAATGTGTTCACACCAAGATAGGTGGTGGAAGGTGGCTATGGTGGCTGCCACTTGCTTAGTGTTCACACCTTGATATTATGGCTATAAATAGCCATGTAGAGATGAGAGAGTAGAGTAGAGTTGAGTATGTGTTAGAGCTAAATTGTTGAAGCAAATACTCTGTGTTTATAGAGTAATTCGGTATTGTGTTGAGTTGTGAGTTCAGTGCTTGTGTAGCACCTTGAATTCTGTATATGTTTGTACTCTAAACTCCATTAATACAAAGCTTCAAGCTCCTCCTCCCGTGGACGTAGGCACAGTTGCCGAACCACGTAAAATATCGGTGTTTTTTCAGTGTGTTTAAATCGGTTTTAGTAATATCAATTCGCTTCCGCACAACAAATTGGTATCAGAGCCAATTTTTACGTAAAACCGAGTTTGTTCGATTCTGTCCGTTTTTCAAAAGTGCTCCAATTTGTGTTTTGAAAATACCAGGTTGAAGAGGTCGTTGAGAGGAGTGCAGCCACGCGCCGCCACGCGCCGCCAGAAGAGGAGCTCACGCGCCCCACGCGCCCACGCGCCGCACGCGCCTCTGGAGGTTGAAGACGCGTGAAACCCACGCGCCACACGCGCCGCACGCGCCAGCCAGAGGTTGAAGACGAGTGGGCCTCACGCGCCCCACGCGCCCCACGCGCCGGTGAGCCAGCAGCCTTCACGCGCCCACGCGCCGCCGCAGGTCCGACCAACTTTTTCGGGCTATTTTTTGAGCCGTTTCAGAACACTATTCCGAGACTTTTCCGAGCCGGTTGAGCTAAACCGAGTCCATTTCGAGCCACTTGTAGCAGAATATTTGCAGAATATTCACCGTGTGTCCAAAATTTACACAGTTGGACCCGTTCCTGGCTATTTCGACTATTCCGGACTCAACCGCGGCATCCGTTTTTCCATACAGGTACCGGAAAAACACTTTGTTGGTAATTTTGTTTTATTACCATGGCAGAATCATTAGAGACACATGAAACAACCAGCAGCGCACGATCAAGTTCTTATATCAGAAAGAACTCGATGACCACTGCAAAGTTCGAGGTGGAGAAATTTGATGGCACCACCAACTTTGGCATGTGGCAGTGCGAAGTTCAGGATCTGTTATTCCGAGAGGGTTCATATATCGCTCTGGAAGACAGGCCCAGAGATATTTCGGAAGATGACTGGAAATTTGTCAACCGTCAGGCTTGTGGCACAATCCGGTTATGCCTAGCCAAGGACCAGAAGTACTTTGTCATGAGAGAGAATAATGCAAAAACTCTCTGGAAACAACTTGAGGACAAGTACATGACAAAAAGCATGGAGAACAGACTCTATATGAAGAAGAAGCTGTTCCGCTTCCAGTATATGCAAGGTATCACCATGCAGGAGCATCTAGTAAGTTTTAACAAAATCCTCGCTGATCTTGAAAATCTAGATGCAAATATCTCTGATGAAGATAAGGCTCTTACTCTGTTAAATTCCTTGCCTGATAGCTATGATCATTTAACCACTACACTGTTGTATGGTAAAAATGATATAGAATATGTTAATGTTTGTAATGCTCTGGTGAATAATGAGTATCGGAAAAAGGATCAGCATGATCACCAGAATACTACACCAGAAGCTTTAACTGTGTACAGAGGCAGGACGAGCAACCAAGGAGCCGGAGAAAACAAGCGAGGTAAATCCCGCTCAAGGAGGGGATCATCGAGAACACGACTCTCGAGGGACGAGTGTGCCTTTTGCCATGAGAAAGGGCATTGGAGAAATAACTGTCCCAACATGGAGAGGTCGATTGTGAGTGTAGCTCAAGAATCTGAGGGAGAGGAAGACTCTGCATTTACGATTTCCACAACAACACACTCTTCAGATCAATGGATTCTGGATTCCGGATGTTCCTACCATATGTGTCCGAACCGGAAGTGGTTCTCAAACTTCAAAGAGTTTGATGGAGGGATTGTCCATATGGGCAATGACAATACTTGTCACACTAGAGGCATCGGAACAATCCGACTGAAAATGCATGACGGTACAATCAGACAACTTACAGACGTAAGGTATGTCCCTGATCTCAAGAAGAACCTCATATCACTGGGGGTCTTAGACTCAAATGGTTACAAGGTGACCATTCAGAATGGAGTCCTGAGAGTTGTACGTGGAGCATTCTTAGCAATGAAGGGTTATATGAAGGGAAATCTGTATCTCCTTGACAGAGAAACCGTGACAGGCAGAGCAGCAGCCTCTCACAGAATGATGGGATAATCCGACACTTCACTGTTCCTAGCACTCCCCAGCAGAATGGAGTTGCAGAAAGGATGAACCGAACTTTGGTTGATAAAGTTCGCTGCATGTTATCCCAGTCGAGCTTGAGCAAAGCATTTTGGGTGGAGGCTTTATTGTTCGCCTCCCACATTATCAACAGACTAACCTCCACCGTAATTGATGGGAAGACTCCCATAGAGGTGTAGTCCGGATATTCTGCCATTGAATATGATCGGCTTCGTAGTTACGGATGCAAAACTGGATCCTAGAGCCAAGAAAGCTGTCTTCATGGGCTTTAGTGAAGGAGTAAAAGCAGTCCGATTGTGGAACCCTGAGTCAAAGAAAGTCATCGTAAGCCGAGATGTTGCCTTTGATGAATCTGTAATGCTGAAACTGTCAACTCCAGAGAATGTGAACCAAGATTCTCTAAAGCAGGTGGAGTTTGAATCAGAAGATGCTGGTCAAAATTCAGATGAATCTGAACCAGAATCTGATGACACCTTAATTGAAGTGGAGGAGTCATCACCGGAAATCTTTCAGCAACTTGAATCAGTTGTCACCAGTAGACCGAATAGACATATTCGGAAACCTGCTCAATACACAGACGTGGTGGCATACGCCCTTCCAGTAATTGATGATGATGTTCCGATCAATTACAAAGAAGCTGTAAACAGCCCTGTGCATGCCCAGTGGAAGGAGGCGATCAGACTTGGAAGTTGGTTCCACTTCCAACACTCAAGAGATCAATTGGGTACAAATGGGTCTTTGCCAAAAAGGAGAGTGCTACCGGCAAAGACAGTATCAGATACAAAGCCAGATTGGTAGCCAAAGGTTAGGCTCAAAAAGAAGGAATAGACTACAATGAGGTATTTTCACCTGTTGTTAAGCATGCATCTATTCGGATCTTATTGGCTTTAGTAGCACTGTATATCCTAGAGATAGTTCAACTTGATGTAAAAACTGCATTCCTCCATGGTTCCGTAGAGGAGGAAATTTGTATGACTCAACCAGATGGTTCTGGAGTCCCCGGTCGCAGAGATTACAAAAGCAAGTTGAACCGATCACTGTGGTCTGAAACAATCCCGTGACAGCTGTACAAACGGTTGGACTGTTTCAAAGACAGGATGAAAAGTACACACACAGTCAATTTGATCACTGTGTTTATTTCCGGAAACTTCAAGATGGATCATTTGTCTATCTGCTGAAAAAGGCAAGGTGGAGATCGACAGGCTGAAGGCTCAACTGAGCTCAGAGTTCGAGATGATCTTGGAGAAGCTAAGAAAATTCTTGGGAAGTAGACAGAAAAATTGACTCAGGCTCAGTGCATTGATGAATCATGCCAATGCAGTAGGTGCCCAGATATGTGAGTAATGGTGTGTACATTTGAAGGAGAAAGGAGGAAGCTCTGATCTGTGAATTCTCTCTGTGGATTCTCGCCAAGGTGGAGATTGTTGGAAAATGATATGGCTCAAAGTCACATTTGGTGGCTTAGCACCATTAATGGAGCTACCACTTGCACCACTTGCACCACCAATAATGGAAGCTACCACTTGCAAATGGATGGTGGCTATGGTGGCTACCACTTGCAATGTGTTCACATCAAGATAGGTGGTGGAAGGTGGCTATGGTGGCTGCCACTTGCTTAGTGTTCACACCTTGATATTATGGCTATAAATAGCCATGTAGAGATGAGAGAGTAGAGTAGAGTTGAGTATGTGTTAGAGCTAAATTGTTGAAGCAAATACTCTGTGTTTATAGAGTAATTCGGTATTGTGTTGAGTTGTGAGTTCAGTGCTTGTGTAGCACCTTGAATTCTGTATATGTTTGTACTCTAAACTCCATTAATACAAAGCTTCAAGCTCCTCCTCCCGTGGACGTAGGCACAGTTGCCGAACCACGTAAAATATCGGTGTTTTTTCAGTGTGTTTAAATCGATTTTAGTAATATCAATTCGCTTCCGCACAACACTAATCACTACGAGTTTTAAGGTCAATGATCCAATTCTTCCAGTACATCTAAAATAGAATAACTATATGATGAAATATCGAGTCTTGTAAGTTCATGATAAGCAGAATTGATCTAATTTGATTTAATCAAAAATAATTACCGATTCCAAATCCATTTCATCCAATCAAAACTTGAATTAATTTGAAGTTAAAATGATTTAAATTCGATTGATTTTAAAAATTAATTTAAATTGATTTTAAAATTTAATAATTTAAACTCTAAAGAGATAATTATAATTTTAGTCCTAAAATATAAATTTCTTTTTCATTTCAGTCTTAAAACTTTTAAATATAAATATTTAGTCTTAAAAATTGTTAATATGTTAAAAACTAATCTTTCAATTATTATTCAAATGAAAACACTAACAGAAAGCTTAACTGGCATATAATTAACACATGTGGATGGTATTTCAAAAATTTATAAAATATTAGAAAATTATTTTTTAAAAAAAATCTTCTTATAAAGATTAAAAAATTACTATTTCATTTTTTTACTTTTCTCTTCTCTCATAAAACTAACAATTTCCTTTTTCTTTCTCACTAAATCAACAGTTCTTAATGAAATGAAGTAGAGTTTTTTTATCTTTTATTTAAAATTGTTTTTTTTCTTTTGATAATTAATTTTTCTAATATTTTACAAATTAATGAAATGCTACGTAAGCTTCACATGTGATTCATTATATGCCATATAAGTTTTTTATATAAAATTTCAGTTAGCGTTTTTGTTCGAAGAGCGACTAAAAAACTCTCTTTTAACACATTGATAACTTTTAAAACTAAATATTTACAAGTAAAAATTTTAGGACTGATATGAAAAAAGTTGTATATATTTTAGGACTAAAATTATAATTACCTCAACTCTAATGATTCAAATCTAATTTGATTACACAAATCCAAATAATCTGAATATTAAACCTAAAAAACTCGAATCTAAGATGAGCAAATCCAAATTCTAACTGATCCATTTATTGCCACCACTGTATACTTGCCATAATCAATTACCCAAAGAAGAAGAAAAAGGAAAGTAGTTGGGTCAAAATCAAATTTGGAAAACTTGGAAGTGTGAGATATTCCCGCCCGACGTACGTGTCTTCGGATGAACGACTACTTCGGAGGTAACTGTTACGTGGCAGCTTTGCGGGCAAAGATACGTAAGTCCCCACTCTAAACTGACGCGGCAATCCCCTCGTTATCTACGAACCAATGCTGTTCTTCTCATCTCATAAACTCTGCTATACTTTCAACTTTCAACCAAGATAAAAACTTGTTTCTAATTTCCAGGAGATATTGGATATATTTCTTTGATACTTATGTGGGATTTACTGGGTTTTAGCTAAAATTAGGTTTAAGATCAGCAAACACATGTGGTAAGATTTGTAATTTTGTTTAATTAATAAGTTTCTATAAACTAGTAAGTTGTAGATGCTGGAGGAATGGCAGTCAGCGTTGTCGTTTTAGCCTATGAAGACACGTATAGAGATCTTCACCATCCAGCATTTATCATTGGAGGATGCTTTGCACTTGTAGCAGTGGTTCTCTCCCTTTTTCTCATTCTTCAACATCTCAGATCATATACAAATCCTGCTGTTAGTTCATTTCCCATTTCGAGATCGTACATTGTTTTGTTAATGAAGCTTTTTTTTTTTTCCTTTTCCATTTTCTGTTGGATTGTTTTGTGAAGGTTCACAATCACAATTGTTTGTTAATTGGAAAAAAAAAATTAGGGATGCAAAATTTTACTGGTCTTTCTGAACTCTGAAGCTAATTCTATGGGGGAATTGTGTACGTTACTTAGTGTTGAATGTTAATTGCTTAATTTCCCAGGAACAAAAATGGATCGTTGCTGTTGTGTTCATGGTTCCTGTCTATGCTACTGAGTCAGTAAGTTTCCAATCTCTTTCGTCTTTGGAATGCTATTCTATGTTTAATTTCCTTTCTTATTACAAATTTCAGAAGCATATATACATACAACTTTCATATATATATAGCTAGCCCCCTCTCAAATGGAAACTAATTGAGCAATTTAAATATTTCCTCCTTCCTTACTTTGGTGGCCATTTGATGGCGCTTTTCTTTGACTTTCACAGATTATATCATTGTCGAAACCAAGATTTTCCCTTGCCTGTGACATTTTGAGAAGTTGCTATGAAGCCTTTGCCTTATATTCTTTCGGAAGCTATTTGATTGCTTGTATAGGTAAGTAAGTAAGCAACATTTTTATGACTTGTCTTGACTCTTGAAGGCATTTATTATTCTGTATACTTTCAGTCTTTCATGCCATGATTGCACGTATTTACTGCACTAATCAAAGATGCAAATTCCAACTGCTTCCATATGAATTGAAAGAACTTTCGGAATTGTAAGACTACTGCTTCCAGAAGATTATTAGCACATTTTGTTCATAATATCTTGAACAAAAGGTGAAAACATGCTTCATTCAGCAGAAGAAAATTTGTAGCAGGTGGTGAAAGAAGAGTTATTGAGCTTCTTGAAAATGAATCTAGAAAACGTCTGGGTAAGCCATTGCTAGAAAGAGAAGAAGAAGACCAACAAGTACATCAAAAGTCATTCAGCAACTTCTTCTTCCGTCCATGTCTCATTGGGAAAGACCTGCTCACGATAGAAAAATTCGGTCTCGTCCAATATGTAAGGCATAACAATCTGACCATCATTTTGATTTTGTTTGTGACAATTTCTTTGAATTCGATGTCTGCTGGTTAACTCAGATGATTCTGAAGACATTCTGTGCATTCTTAGCACTTTTGTTGGAGGTCTTTGGTGTTTATGGTGATGGAGAATTCAAATGGTACTATGGGTATGTATGATGGCTTTTTATGCTATCTCGTATATGCTTTGATATAAAGCCTAATGAAGTCTAAGCTCTTAATCGATGCTGTTATGTCGATAATCAAATCTTCTCACATTGTCATGAAAAGTATTTTTCTTTTGTTTAACCGGTTGAATGCGAAATTAAAATCCTTACTGCTTCTACCTCTCTACTATCTTGCAGGTACCCATACATAACAGTAGTTATAAACTTCAGCCAAATGTGGGCACTATATTGCCTTGTGCAGTTCTATGATGCAACTCATGAAAGGCTTCGACCTATAAAGCCACTAGCAAAGTTTATCAGCTTCAAGGCTATTGTCTTTGCCACTTGGTGGCAAGGAGTAGGCATTGCTCTGCTTTGTGCATTTGGGGTTTTGCCCAAAGAAGGGAAACTGCAGACTGCATTGCAAGACTTTTTGATTTGTATAGAAGTAAGTTGTTTGTGATGAACATCTTCATTTGGACTAGGCATGAAATTCTAATTTGTTGATCGATGGATAAGTTCTTTTATTTTGGCATTTTCACTCCATAATGCTCAAATTGCAAATCTTTTTAGCCTACTACTACTACTTTTGCAAAGTAGTTTTTAGATATATTTTAAGGAGTTGCATGTTTTCAACTAGTGGTTTGTTTTCTAAGGATGATGATCTTGTGAATTTATTTGTTTTCTAAGGATGAAGTTCGACAGCCATGATGAGCATAAAGATTTTCTCTATGTGGTTGGCAGATGGCAATTGCAGCCGTTGCTCATATATTTGTCTTCTCTGCGGAACCTTATCATTTTCTCCCAGTTTCTGAGTACGGAAAAGTCACCGCTGAAACAACGAAAGCAGCAACGAAGGTAGGGCAAAGCAATAAGGAAAAACCAACTGTGCTAGAAGAAACAGACATTCAGGTTAAGGCACCTGGAACAAGCATCACAGAGAGCGTCCAAGACATAGTTGTTGAAGGTGGTCAACGGGTAAGTCGTCTCCCAGACTCCCAATATGCTCTACATATAATTAGACTAACATTTTAGTACTTCAAAAATCCATGGAAACTGTATTGTATATAGGTTGTGGAGGATGTTGTATTAACTATAAATCAAGCAATAGGACACCACAGGAAAACAGATACAGACGACCATTGTAAAGAGTCAGAGCTGGGAGTCGAGGAACATGTCGAACAGCATCTTCCGGCGAATGATAGTCATTCTGAGCTCCTCCATGTCTAATGATTGCTACTTAATATTAGAGATGGAAATTGCATTTGAAGTAATCCAACCAAATCTGTATCAAGTTTCCAGTTAATGATGTTACCACTCTTTCGTTAGCGATTGTTTATGGTATTTATTACACCATCTTCTGAAATGATCAATATCTGCTTGGCCAACAAAGGAAAATCACATTAGTTCTTCGTTTTTTCTATTTTACATACTGTGATGCAGCAATAAAGAACGAATTTCTGGGTCTTAAAATGTATGAGATTTCAAAACAAGGGATGCTAGAAAGCAATTGGTAGGGTAACAATCACAAAGACTCTGCAACTGTTTGTGTTGGGTGGTTCAGACTAATGTAAATAATATAACAATTACTATCATTTTACATACTATAAACACCTATACAACAATGTTTCAGACTCTGGGAATGCGTTTATTATTACCCATCTTGTCCCGGGCAGCACAGTTGTGAGCAACATTCAAGGCAGCCAAAGCATGCCAGAGCAGTGAATAGTTGTAATAATGTAGTGGCACATTGATCATTCATCTTTGAACAACATTGGATGCAGCACATGCAACAGCAATGACTAAACATCTGGCCACAGCAATTTGAAGTTGCCTTCATAAAAATTTCGGCAGCTTCAGGCAATTTTTGTTCTTCAGATCCTGGACGGATGTTTTCGGCAGTAGCAATCAGGTCACCAAAGCCAACTGCAAGGCTTTGAAGCAATTTCTTTTTAGGCGCTGCAGAATCCAAAAGTTTGTGTGTGTCGCCTTTCTTCGATACCTATACTCAGAGAAACCAGGCTTCATAAGAGAAAAAAACTTTGCCAAAACATTAACCAGAAATGAGGAATATTTCAAGTCAAAAGATCGAAGTGCACTCACAGCTAGAAAAGAAATTAAAAAGAAAAGAAACCCCAGCATGACTTAGTTGGACCCAGTTACTAAAGTGGAAAATATTGTGGTATCCTATATACAAAAGCATACCTTCCGAGCTCCAGAAATTTCTGCGTCTTTGTCTATTTTATTTTTCTCAAGTAGGACCATACGGGTATATTCAGAGATATTGCAAGTCCGTATGCTCAAATTGACAACCTGCCAATTACAAACCAATAGCATCAGCAACAGTTGTTACTATAGGAAACTATGTTACTCGAACTCAGATGTAAATGTTGGACATGGATATGTGTCTGATATGTCGGACACGGGTATTTTAAAAAAAATGAAGATTCGAAGCAACATTGATAGGAAATGTGTTAAAGATCAGGGCAAGCTAAAAAGATTAAACACAGTCTAGCTAAATGGCCACTGAGCAACTGGTAAAATATAGATCCATCATAACTTTTCACAATGCCAGCAAGGATGTGGCATATCCATGATACCTAATTCATAAATAGGAGAACCTAAGGATCAGGAAAATCTACAGCCAAAATATGCATGGGCAAAGCCTATTCTGCTACAACTGACTGGCAAGCATTCAAATCAAAGTGGTTGTTGTGATCCAATGCTGTTGACCCACCATTTTTTTTTGGGGGGGGGGGGGGGGGATTTCAAGAATACTGCGAAACAAACCTTCTCCTCAAGTTGTTTATTTTCTGAAAACCATGCCTGTGCTGTGAGTAGATCAATCTGCTGCCTCGCTAACACCTGTTAGAGAAAAGTGAAAATATAAATACTCCAGGAGCAAATCATTGGGGGTATACAGGTAAAAACATTTAAATTTTAAGAGGCCAGGAAGTAGGATATACACTATTTATGAAAAGTGGCAATTAGCATAAAAATTGCAATGAGGATGTCAAGCATAACAAAAAAAATCAAACCCTAGAGATACGAACTGGTTGGAACAAGATATAACATTAGAAGGTCTTTAATGCACAATGTACCCCACAAAGAAAGCTAAAATTTATAGACATGGAAGTTCAAATATAACCGCTGTATATATTTTTGGCCAGTCAGAAGTTCAAATATTGAATGCAATTGAGTTGGTCTCATTTTGCAACAGGTAGAATTTCTTCTTGATTATAATATCCCAAAATTAGCGCGGAACAGACAGATACACCAACCCCCTGCCCCCCGTGGCAGAAAGGAAAAAAACGAAAAGACTAAAGAGTATTTCCTAGACTTATAGTACAGCATAACTGAATTAAAAGGAATAAGTTTAGTAGGTGCCTTACTCTGTCAAGAGGAATGTCCTTGGCCCTTTCTATCTTCAAGTCCATAACAAAACTACTCAAATCTCCCAAGATACCTTTAGCTTTAAGAGTGTCAGGAAAACTGCCTTGGTACCTCCCGCATATTGTCAATGGGCTTTCAAATGAAAGGTCAGGAATACATGAAGAGTACACCTATCAGGAATATTGTAGAAGAAACCCAAGTCAAGTCAGTCAGTGCAAATATGGGTAAAAAGAGAACAAGTCAATCAGTGCAAATATGGGTAAAAAGAGAACAAGTCAGTCAGTGCAAATATGGGAAAAAGAGAACCAAAATTGCAAAGACAGGCACAGGATGATCGCTAACAAGGTGGAGAAAACATGAATGAATGCAAACAACAGACAAGATAAGAATGATAGGGATTGATAGAGCAACATAGTAACACACATGATATACATCATTGTAAGGTATTTGTGGTGATATTCAGGCGACTTCAACTGATGCTATATATAACTACTATGTAGGATGATATCATACTTATCTAGAACATACATCATAAATTGTGATCCTTAAAACATCACAAGATTAGATAGACAAGTAGAAATAACTAAACAATTGCAAAATAAATCATAGAATGGTAGATATGAGGAAAATAAGATGTCATAGATGAATGAAACTGATACAGGCGTTCAGACAAACATACCTCTATTTGCTCAAGATCATCAAATCCATCAATGGTTATATTTGCAAGAACAGTAGATAAACCTTTACTAAATAATTTTTGCATCTGAAACTCAATTGAATCTGACAAGAAACAGGAAGAATAAAAAATTAGTAAGATTAATGATATAAAACACAAACTTTCAGATATCCTTACTATATAAGAATAGTTATTTATTTATTTATATAGATTACTTGATGAGGAGCTTAAGGTTCAGCATTATACTCAAGGTAGAATTTGGGAAATAGAAATAGGTTAAAGGACTTGTAAGGAGGCTGTCTAAGCAAGAAGAACCTGAAATGGGGAATCATGGTTTTCAGCAACCATGCCTGGATAAGAAGACACTCATAACACTACATAGAGCTTAAAGCTTCTGAAAACTCTTTTACTCTGAAAGTTAGAAAACCACGTGAGTCTATATTAACTCATGTTAAGAGAGCAAGAAAGATAAACTGACTACTATGCTCTTAAGCAACATCACTAAGCCACTCACGGCATATTCACACGAAACTAAAACTTGACTCAGCCCAAAGCACAATCATTCAAGGTCCCATATTAACCATAGATCTTCATACGAATTCCAATTTCTAGCTTAGGTGTTGGAATCAGCTTTTCTACACCTTTTATACGCTTTTCCCCCAGTGCTGCAGGTATATTTCCACCATTATGGGAAAACAACTTATTGAAAGAAAAAAAGAGAAAGAACCAAAAGGATGACAAGCTGCTACTGTAGACAACAATGCTTAATAAGGATGGATCTATAAAGATCATGAAAAGGATCTACAAAAAAATTTCCCAAAAGAAAAGAAAGAAAGTTCAAAAGAATTCTAGCAATCTATGCACAAAAATTTCCTTGCATAACACAATTCTTTGGCTTGAGGTTCAAATATAAAGTCAAAGTACATACAGACCTAGATCACAAGCAGCACCATATTCCCCCCGGCTAATCATAGCAAGCATGCGCAGGAAATAATGATTACAGAATGAACCTGCAACATTACCACACAAGAAGTTAATTAGAATTTATGGTGTAAAGAATTTATGTTATCTGATTTCAGCAATTGAGATTTACACAATCCTAAGTTCCTAAGCAGACAAACTGGCATCCCTCACCAACGATGAGAAATCAATTCAGTGGATTTAAAGGCAATTAATACTATGCTAATAACTGAAAACATAGGAGGCCCAAACACCTGAAATTATTTACCTATGCCAAAAGTATGTAAGCGTGGGCATAATGATCCTCCATTTTTCAGACGCTTTTTCATCCACTCACAAATGTTTCTCTCATCTTCAACAGCCCCATCAGTAACAAGAAAAATCATAGGAATTGAACCACGAGTGTTTGATAGCATCTCAGCTGCCTGACAAAAATAAGCAAAAGTTAATAATGTGCAATAGATCATGAGAAAAGAAAACTATCATAAACCATCTTCTTAGGAACCAAAACAAAAGTGAAAGCATATTCTAATCTCTTGAATTAATACACAAAATATGAGAAGTTTAACCAAAAACAAAGGAAATGAGTAAACACCTTTTCTAGAGGAATAAACATATTTGTACCGCCCCCCACACTATATTTCGTGCTAATCCATTCAGTGGCCCTTTCAATTGCTTCCTTGGAAGCCAACACCATGGATGTTGAAAATAGAAAAGTCTCATTACTAAAAGCTATAATGTTAAATGAATCTTCTGGACTGAACTTAGAAAGGGCTGTAGATATTGCATTTTTGGTACTCTCAAGTGGCCTCCCTTGCATGCTGTCACTTATATCAACAACAAATATGACCTCCTTTCTGAACACCTATCAAATTCAATAAGTTGAGGATAGATACCAAAAAGAAGTATCAAATTAGAAAACAAAAGCAGGTAACAAATGCTAGACCAACCTTCCTACTGTGCTGACTTCCAGGGAAAAGATAAATACAGAACATATCCCTTTGATCATAATCATATAAAGATGGAGACTGCAAAATGGCGCCTCCAAATATGTTACTGGAAGAAACCTATAAAGATGTAGACAAGATGAAATCATAAGTATTCTGATCATAACAAATTGAGGTATTTCTGATAAAAGTATCAATGAATCTCTAGTTTAGTTAAAACTTTAGGCATTTTGTAGTTCTAAAGAAAAGATAATGTGGCAGCAAGTTAATTCTGATTCTTACACTATATGAGAAACTGAAGTCAGTATTGGACCATGTGAGAATTTCTGCTTCATATAAGAAACTGAACTTCCCTGCATGGCGACTTATTTCCTGAAAATTTGGAGGGTGAAATGAACAATAAATAGGATAAAAACAAGGAAAGAAATAATATCATTCATTAAGTGAAAAAAATAAAATAAAACACAAGCATAATGATCCTTAATCAAAATATGCACCTTCAAAGGATGACTAGTTGCCTTGCACAAGATTCCAGTTGCAACACCAGAGTTCACATTCAATTGTATCTTTTCTTTTTTTGAAATTTTCTTTATAGCAGGAGTAACATATTCAGGAAAACTAAAGGGTACAGTCAAAGAAAACTGGCTGTCATTATATGACAATTTCTGAGACCAACGAAGCTTAATTGAAATATTAGTACCCCCATCGATCTGGAAATATAAAACAAAACATTAATTAGAAACAATAGACTTAAAGTAAATAGAGTTAAATATAACTTTGAAACATCGGTATACCTGTGGTATTGTTAAAGTAAATATATGAGGCTTCAAAAACCCTCCATCATCTGGTCTCGCTATCTTCTGAATACCCTTACTTTCTTCTACTCCAATCAGTTCAGTAGAATATGATTTTGTAGGAAGATCAACCTCAACACCTAGAATTGAACCCTGTTAGCCAAATAATATATTATTGCTTGAGACCATTAATAAGCACTTCAAACTCAAAATCAAGTTAACCAAACACTGGATAATTGATACTTTTCTCTTGTAGAAAGAACACGCATCAAGAGGTTGATATGATTGAAAAGACAACAAAATCATATTATTTTTTTCTTCAAAATTAAATGACTGCAGAAAAACCCATTTTAGAGCTTTTGCTTTTTAAAGTTATTCTTGTTCCCCTAATAATTCTTAGTTAAAGTTTACAGCTTCATTGATGCAGTTTGATCGGATCTAAATTCTCCTCTAATATTCTTAGTATTCGTACAGGTCAAAGTCAACCCATGGTTTTTCATTTATCAAATGATCAAAAGATAGAAGGAAAAAAAGAACAAAAATTTCAGAATCAAATAGCAAATAGAACTTCTTGAGCTGAAAAAGGAGAATTTTAAGCTAAGATAAAGACTATAAAAATATTAAAAGCTTTATAATAAGTTTTTTTTTTTTTCTATTTTTTTAATTTCTGAGTACATATTTAGGGAACTAACCTGGTCGCCCATCGGGACAGCAATGCGACAATCACAGGAACGGCTACCCATAACGCAATGAACCCTCCACGACCCAGAAACTTGAATAAAAGCGGTATCGCCATAACAATCCACGTCGAGATTGACCCCGCTCATCTGAAGAGGAATCAAAGCGGGTGGGTCGCACCTTCCATGCACGTGAGGCTGGTAACTAGGAAGATCCGGGTTGTCGACAATCCTCGGGTCGGATATAACCGCATACACCATCGGCGCCGATGGCAAGTAAAAATGCGGTGACCTCTCCATTAGCGGTGGCGGCTTCGGCGGCGCCACCGCTCTGTCTTTCCCTAAGTATATCCGTTTCGCTAGCTTTAGCCCATCCTCCACTGCCTTTGCAAAATCCTCCGCCATTGAGAACACAAAGTTAAAAAATAAACAAAACAAAAATCCTTTCTTTATCCTTTTTTTTTTCTTCTTTACGTGAGACAACGAAAGAGATTATTTAGAGAACAAGAAAAAGAGAAATTAATTTTGTAGGGATTTGGGATTACTTGGGTGATTGGATTCTTGCAAGTGGCGTGAGTACCGGATTCGTCTTGGTTTATTGTTTTCGGGGTTTTTTTTAAATAATTATTTTTTAATAACTATAATAAAAATAATGTGTGCGGTGACACAAAGGAGATGGGAGATAGACCCGATGGGTACGTGGCGGCATATGATTGGGTAACAAGTAAGGCTGCCGACATGGGGGAAAGATTGTCTGGATTATGGTAATGGTGGTATCGTTTCTGGAGTTGAATGGATTTCTGCCAGCTAGTGGAAAGGGAATTGGAGAAACGAGGACTACGAATATACGATCGTCCCGCGAAGCAGAGGATAGTAAATCTCCAACGGTTAGTTACTTATTATAGTAATTACCAAATACCAACGGCTCTCTGGATGTGCTTACCGGATATTTATGTGATGTGGGCCAGTCGCGCTGCCTGCTAACTCCTGCCACGTAGCATTTCATTTCAGGTAATTAAATTAATTAAGTAATTGGATAATAATAATAATCTATGAATTCCAGTCCCAATCGTCAAATTTGCTATCAGTCCCAGTCGTCCGCAGACGCTCGCAAAAAGCATCCTTATGAACTTCTCTTTCAACTTAACGGTTTAGATTTTCCTAAAAAACTCTCCAAAATCGTAGATCTGAAAGCAAATCTGAAACCTTACCACCGCGGTTTCCACCATTTGCCGCCGGTCAAATCGCCAAGAACCACCTCTTTCCATGCTCTACTCTTTAATTTTTTACCATTTAACACACCACCTTAAATGTAAATCTCCAAAAAAAAAAAAAAAATTTATTCATCGGAGTTTCCTTCATGTTTATTTTTTTTTTTGGATAAGTGTTTCCTTCATGTTTAAGTTTCAAGCTAAGCATAACTTTAATTTGCACATGTTGTCAGATTTTAATGGGAAACAGTTTGCCAGTTTGTCCTTTTTTATTTATTTCTCAAGTCTGTAATCCATATCCAATATCTTATAGATACTAGAAGAATGAAAAGCGACTTTCATCTTTTATGGTTATGGGCTCCATGGTCAGTTAGATTAATTAATGATGAACAGTTAAACTGCCATTCTTTTATCTCCAGTTCACCTTGAATAACAGCTCAGACTCAAAGTTGCCTTTGTTATCTTCTCTGTTGTTGAAAATTTTTGTTTTCTGGTTACAGCAGTAAGAAATTCTATTGGAAGGGACAAATAATATGTACATCAAGGAAGAAAAAAAAACAATTTATCTTGACAAATTTTCGTGGTCATACGATCAAATGGCAAATATACTTGAGAAATGTACTAACTGAATAAAAAACTAAGGTTTGACATCAAATCTGTAATTTCATATATTATTCTTATTCATCCCTTCTCCAATCTCCAATTTCCAACGCTATATTATCCCGCATTACATTTTTCTTTTACTGCTGTTTTTCCATCCGTTGTAAGCATTTTTCTTCATCGGAGGCTGCAGAAGTACACCCAGTTTCAGGCCAACTTTTAATCCGATGCTTCCTCCAGCAATGTTCAGAAAGTGTAGGCTAAAAAAGTAAGAAAATATTATGGCTAAACTACAAAAAGATCTAGAGATTAAATCTATAAATACGCTAACCACCAAAATTTGTGGCTCCATAACACAAGAATGAACCCATGATCGACATGGAAGTCTTCCCATGGGAGATGCGGTTAAAGGATGCCGTCAAATAGGAAAAGGCAACACTTTCGTGTCTCAGTGCATGCTGCAAGAATTCTTCATTCAGCAATAATCATGTGGGACTAAATTTGTGCAAAGAGAATTTCATTCCAAGTGTCGGGAACACCGGGCAAACACCAATGCAAGCAGTCCTGGACTCCCGATGACGATGTAATACTGAACCGGGATATGTGACCCTCATCTCTAACCTGAGACAAAGCTGTTATGTCCAGAAGTTTAACCCCTGTCCCTCTCACAGCACTGGCAGCACTATGATCACTAGACTCTTCTTGTAATACTTCTTTACCTATAGACATAGGACTAGTATTGTCACAGCTCCCTCCTGTGTTCCAATCCCCGTTTACAAAGTGCCTAGGGGAGATGCTCCGGTAAAAGGCTTTCAGATGAGGATGCTCTGGGAGTTGAGAGTTTAGCCATTTAACAGTGCTGTGAACTGTGAAGTTCTTGGCACTTCCCATATCTGCTATCTTCCTGTTGGTGTTGGGCGCACCCCCAACATACATGACCCACCTGTTAGCCCTAAGTTTCCCTCGATTCCAATGATGCCCTGTGTTCAGAACCAAGACATCAATTTTGTGGAGAAACTGGCGCAAAAATGCTGGAGGGCGATCAAGATGCATTGCATATTCTGTGTGTGGGTCCTTGACATTAAGAGGTTCCAAGTCACAGAGGCTTGAAGACCAGTAGTAAAGGACAGTAGTATTGGTGCTGGGAAATCGATAAGCCCAACCATTAGGACGTTTACCACCAGGTGGTAGGACAAGTCCATACTCCTTGCCCACATCGAGGACATTTGAGCTACCTTTACCAGCTGTGATCATGCACATTAGAGACTGGAACTGCTGCCTACCCAATGAATCTCCAACAAAAGCTAAAGTTTTGTCTTGCATCCTGTAAATGGTCCCACAAATATTGGTTATATTTAAACAAGTAAATAAAGCAACCGGCCAACCGCTCATATAAACTCTGACCAAAGAAAACAACTTATGGAAAGAGAAGAGAGTGCATCTATAGAGGAGAAAGCCAAAAGGCCGAATCTATGAAACCCAAGCCTTAGAACTTAAGAACAGTCAAATTGTCAGTTCTTCTGATAGGTTAAGTTGGAAGCACCAAGTGAAGGTTATAACTTAGAACCATGTTCTAACAAAATAAATGAATATTTATATATGAATACCTTTTTAAGAACTTTGACCCTTCAAATTCTTCCATTTCACAATCTTTTGGTTGCCATCTTAGCTTCTCAAAGGCAAAATCTTGACGCTGCATCAAACGGCAAGCCCACATTGATGCTAGCCACTGTTTACAACCAAATCCAGAATACAAAGGCCGTCTATCATCTATAACCCATTTTCCTTTCGCATAATTACAGGCTGGGGCAAGGATCAGATAAAATGAAAGTCGGTAATCAGTAATATTATCACAATATGGAACTAACAGATCCAAAATCTAAAGGTTTACAGAGAGAGAGAGCATTAACATCATAACCACAGGTAGCTTGCAATCACCAACTACATGACTAGGATTAGGAATATGACTAAATAATGAAGTGGACAATAGAAATTGTTGCAAGGATTGGATGATATTACATCCATATAATAGCATATAAAACCTATGTGTGAGGTTTGAAAAAGGTACCAAAAACAAAACGAAAAACTCTTTGCTAAGATTTCCATCATTTGCTTTATAAACCTCGATCAACAATAGATTGGTTCAGACATGGTCATATCAATCATGTTGATGAATGCATATTCTCCCCAAGCATAATGTATATAACAACAAAATCGATCGGCAGAATTTCTTCTCTGCAATTTCCATAAGTGAACTCAAACAGGAATATAAATGTGGAAAACATGAATAATTCATATCATGTATAGGCAATATTCTACCTTGATTCTCCACTCTTTTTTCTTCTTGTTCTGAAGTTTTTTCACCTAAAATTACATCGTTTGTTTCTTCTATCCGTGTTGAACTTGATCCACTTTTAATAACACCTGTTTTCTCTCTTCTTGGACTGTGTTTGTGTTTTTCTGCTTCTTCTGCACCACCATAACAAATTACAATGGGAATCCCCAAAATACCGTGACTTCTAAGTGTAAAATGAAGAAATTGGCTGCAGCAAGATCCAATAATATTCATGGTAAAACAAGGAAAAGTGTGCTGGAGAGCACAAAACCATTCAGCATAGTAAAAACAATTGAACTCAAGAAAACGGAACAGAAAATCTAGCTTTAATAATCATTGATGACTTCACAATCAGACAGATAAGAAGCAGGAAAACAACTGATCTCCCATGCCAATGAAAATGCTTCATCTAAACATGCAAGTGCTCATCAAAATCAGAGAGATCTACAAAAAAATATATAGCATTGACATTGGTCATTGGAAGCCTTGGACATCAGCTTGTAGCTAAAAAAAATTATAACCATGAGTCAATGAAAATATTGGTAATGCTCACCAAAAAGAGGATTGAGAATAACAAGTTATTCTAAAACATTAGCCACTGCAATATTCACAAATTTGATCTTTATTTTTGAGACAGAAAGAAAAGTAGCTTACCTTTTTTCTGAATAGGAACTGTTTCAAAGTCTGAAGAACTTTCAGCAGTATCAGCAGAAGGTGTCTTATCCTGATGATTTTCCTCTTCGTTAATTATGATATCAGTAGAAGGTGTCTTATCCAGATGATGTTCCTCTTCGTTATTTATGATATCAGTAGAAGGTGTCTTATCCAGATGATGTTCCTCTTCGTTATTTATGATATCAGTAGAAGGTGTATTATCCAGATGATGTTCCTCTTCGTTATTTATGATATCAGTAGAAGGTGTCTTATCCAGATGATGTTCCTCTTCATTATTTATGATATCAGTAGAAGGTGTATCCAGATGATGTTCCTCTTCGTTATTTATGGCTTCCCTCCGTGTCAATGTAGAAATATCTTCTCTCACATGTCTTTTGGGTTCTAATGGTACTGTTTTAATATCTGTGCCAGATATTATGAGGAAGGAAAGCTATCGTGAGCATGTAAGTAGCAGTACTCTCATCCAGAAATGCTTTCCAAGTTTCTAAATTCAAATGATTGTCAAATATCTCTATTTTCTAGAAGGTTTAAAAAGCCAACGAAAGCAAATATCATAATCAGTTGGCAATTCGGCCTTAACATATGCTGATAAAAGTATTGTCTTCCAGTGCAGTATGCTAAACAATGATGTAATCCCTATGCTGAATTTTTTTTTTTGGTATTTGAAGCTGCCAGGGATTGAGCTCTGGTCACTGAAACTAAGAGTCCAACATTCTACTAACAGACCACATGGCTGTTGGCTCCCTATGCAGAAAGTTTCTAGGCTTGACAATGCACTTTTTATAACAAAAAATAACTGACTCCTTCAATGTTAAAAATATACATATATGGCATTAACCAGGAATGTTAACAGAATGCAGAAGCTAAACATAGCATGAGAAAAGAAAAAGGGACAAATAACTTCATATTGGGCTTGGTTGGGCAAGCCTGTGAAGTAAGGGAGGGCTGAAATATGAGTAGGAAAAAATGCTTTGGTTACCCCAATGAACAGAGTGAAAAACTAATAAATAGCAGAGTGAAGAAATGAGATAGCTTCAAAGAAACCTGGAGAGAGCTGCAACAACTGATTTTTGGATTGTAGCGAGGATGTAAGTACTGGACTTCTGTCCCATGTCCACATAAGAATAGTTGCACCCACAATAACAATGAGAATGAGAGACAGTTCTTTAGCCCTCCATCTTAATCTGTAGGGCCCTCCTTTCATCCTACAAAGACATGAAAAGTAAGACTTGTCAAAATGTCACTAAAGGCAGAAAGTAATTCACAGAAGGAGAGAGAGCAGAGGAAGGCAGAAACCTCAAGGAAAAAGAAATAGAAACAAAAAATTAGGTCGATTTGCAGCTCTCTCTCTTCGAGTAAGTGTAAGATATAGGTACAAAGAATTAAGGTTGAATGAAGAAAATGCATTTCCTGCTTCCAAAACAACTAACAACATTCTAATTGCTTGAAAGCTATTTCAGAAACTCTTTGCTTATTTTATGCTGATTTACCTAAAAAAGGGTAATAATCAGAGATTCTATTGCTGCCAACTTAAAAACCATCTATTACAAGTGCTAGACCCATGGAGTGAGTCATAAAATTCACAAAAGGAAAAGCTGAATTAAGTTACGAACATAAATGTTTGATTTCAAAGCATCGGAACCATTCTAAACCTGTTGTTAAGGGGATAGCAACAATCCCTTATCTAAACCAGTCAATTTTAACCATATGTGACCAAACTTTCACAAAAGAGAGATTACCACGCCATTTGCTGGAAATTCAGCATAGCTAAGCCAAACAAGCTTGATTCCATGGCATGCTTAGAAGCCAACAGATCCTATTCTAACTCACAACCGACATTAGTAAACAGGAGCAGCACAGTCCGAACAATCTCCAAGAATTTTAATTTAAGCCAATTATCCACCGAATTTCCTTATTTTCTAACCACACTTTTAAAATTTTGGAAACAATTTGTCTCGTGAACTCAAAGCGAAATTGACAGTCTTCATGCACATTAGATCAAATCAGTGACTATGAAATAATTTTTTTTTTTAAAAATGAAAACGAGAACAACAATGTCATTAAAATCACAATCATCTAAATAATAACACGAGAAAACGAATTTTAAAAAAATAACAAAATTACAATCTACGATTATGTCCGCCGGATTCTGATCCAAACGCAAAATCAAACGGCTCTGATCTATCGAAAAAATGCATGGAAAATTGAACTAAAAAACTTCGATTAAAGTAGCAACAGAGGAGAGAAGTACCTGATGCGCATCAATATATGAACCAAATAGCACTTTCTGCGCAACGAATTGTTTATAAATTTTGCTTCTATTGATGTTTAATTGAAGAAGGAAGAAGGGGAAGAAGAAAAAAGGAAATTGAAGAAAAAAAAAATGGTGGGAGTAAAAATAAATAAATAAATGTAATTAAAAAGGAAGAGGAAAAAAATTATCGTTTTTGGAACGGCATTGACCAGTGTAAAGACATGGAGACCGTACGGAAAACGGAGCTCTGTGAATACCGTGGAATTTTAGGTTTTTTTATTATTATGATTCTTTCCCTAATTTGTGTAAAAGAAAAATGTGAGGTCACGGAAAAGTAATGAAAATATGAATTTTTTTAACCAAGTTGACAATCAAATAAAAATTAGTACTAAATCCTTTTTGTAATGATGATGCTAATTGTAGGATTAATTACGATTAAAACAATGTTAATTTGGGAATAACATGTAACCAAATCTCTTTTTTCTTAATAATTAAAGAATCATGTAAATTGTAATCAAATCTTAAAAAGTAAAAAAGAAAAAAATACCGTAACTTTATTATTAGATATGTTCATGGGTCGTGTTATCTATTAAACTCGAAGATTCGTTTGATATTTAAAAAAATTTGAACAAAAATATTAGACAAAAAAGTGAATTAGGGAAAAGAATGAGATCCGTTTAAAAAACGAATCAGATATTGGACATAGCATTTTTGCCCAATCTTATCTTGTTTTACTATTAGTTATATAATTTTTTTAGAGAGATCGATCTTTTTTTTTTTAAGAATGACCAATTCTTTTTTAAGAGAAATCGATATTTCAGTGTAAAAAATTATGTGAGCAGTGAGTCTGTGCGGACTTGAGCAATGTCCTTATATAACCAAATAAATTTAAGCATTAATAATTAATTGGACCATTAAAAATTTAGCATGATTTTGTATCCAAATTCTAATAACTGTTTATTTTTATTTTTATTTTTGAGGTTATCATAATTTAATTATTAGTCATTATAATTAAGAATTCAACACTTAAAAACAAATCATAAACTATTAGGCTTTGTTTGGTAAAAAATATAGAAAAAAATAAGGATAGAAAATTTGTTAATAGCGGAGTGTCTCATTGACTACTAAATTGATGAAAAGTACATAGTGTTTAACATAATAAATTTCATTCAGGTGCATTGCAGGCATGCCGCATGGAGAGAAGATAAATTAACGAAAAAACCGTGACGTCCAATAATTGACTTACTATAATTTAAGTAGGAAATACCATAGTTTATTCCACTAAGCATTAATTTACAAATTCCTTCCTACAAAGTAAAAATGCACCAAAAGGGGATTTTGCAAAAACTTAAAGTTCAAGGTTTGATTTGAAACAGGACTAAACTAGGAGGGCTTATACGTATTTTTACCAAGGAAAAACCGCAAAACCCTATTTTTTTCAAAGCGCCGCAACGTTTTGCATCAAAACGACGCGTCGTGAAGGGGAGAAAAAACCAGGAAAAAATAATTTAAAATTAGAGAAGGGTATTTTGGACAAATAGCCCAGTTTTCTTCATCCGCGAGTTAACTCGAAAGAGTCATAAAAGCGCTTAGCAATTTCGTTCTTGGAGGAAAAGCTTTGTCTTCTGATTAAATCTCTGCATCCGAAACCCCAAAAGAACAAAAAGAAGAAGAAAAACAAAACAATTCCAAGAAACAAGAGAGAAAATGAGTCGAGGAAGTGGAGGCGGATACGATCGCCATATTACCATCTTCTCTCCCGAAGGTCGTCTCTTCCAAGTCGGTATGTATATTCACTCTCCCACCCTCTACATTTTTTTTGGGGTTCCTATAAAGAACTTTTTATTCTTATAATTTTGTTCACTCTATTTTGATTTTGGAATAAATTGAGCAGAGTATGCGTTTAAGGCAGTGAAAGCAGCTGGGATCACATCGATTGGTGTTCGAGGAAAAGACTCCGTCTGTGTTGTTACTCAGAAGAAAGTTCCCGTCCGTACCCCCCTTTATTTTTCTGGATTTCCTTTTTTCGGGATTATTTAAGGGTTTTTCACGATTTGGGTATTTAATTTTTGAATAATGCGATGCAGGACAAGCTTTTGGATCAGACTAGTGTCAGTCATCTTTTCCCCATTACTAAGTTCCTTGGATTGTTGGCTACTGGCATGACAGGTTTAGTTTTGTTAAATACCATTTTTATTTGATATTATTTGTTCGAATTGGGAAGATTTTGTTTTGTTGACTAGCGAACTGGATTTTGGGTTATTAAGGATTCTAGGTTATAATATAATAATGTACCTAATTTCACACTTATAATCAGTCAAAAGTAAGGTTGAAAAAAATTCCTAATTTGCATCTATGGTATGTAACTATGTAAGCGATAGAAATATCAGTTAGAACAGAATGGTTTTCTTAATAATTTAGCTCTTACTGACCCGGCATTCACATAATAATCATCATTCTCCCTAAACCCTAAACCTTCCTTACTAAATCGCAATCATGATGGGTTATTACAAATACCAAGAAGAGGGGAACCCAAGTGCAACAAGAAATACACAAGAAAGCCTCAAAAGAGAACTGAAAAGATGAAAAGAAACTTTTATGGCTGGCCACTTAAAATAGCTTGTCTATCTTTAGCATAGAGCTCGAATTTGGTTTTGTTGACTTAATTAGATTAAAGCTCGAGGTTTAATTTTCTTTCCTGTTATGCAAATATTTTGTGAGGGATGCTTTGATAATTGGCATGTCACTCTTCAGCTGATGCAAGGACCTTGGTTCAACAAGCAAGGAATGAAGCAGCCGAATTTCGGTTCAAATATGGATATGAGATGCCTGTGGATGTATTGTCCAAATGGTATGGTTTCTTATATCTTATTCAGTGGAAATTAACGATGTTTAGTTGCATTCCAATTGATGGCTGTTGTATCTGTAGAATTCTTCTATATAATGTTTGAACAAGTTTAGTGACATCAAGAACTAGTCATTTGGATATAAGCTGGCTGTAAGTTTATGCCCTTGTATGTTCGCTAGTAGGAATTGGAAATTTTTTATGACCCTGATTCTTTACTGCTCTTCTTAACATCAAGGTTGTAGGCAGTGTACTCTATATTTGCTAGTTCATGGATATAATCTTCGTTCAAAAATCTATACATCCAATTGACCACATTTCATGTTATTCTTCATTGATTTTCTTTGATATTTGGGGTTCTTGTGCATTTCGATGATCATACAACTAATTTAGAATAACATGCTTTATTGATATAGGATTGCAGACAAATCACAGGTTTATACTCAACATGCTTATATGAGACCTCTTGGAGTTGGTAAATCTATGATTTCTTCAAATTCTTACTACTATAATTTTGTTTTAAATTATTTATATTTGTCACAGTAGTTTTACAAATTTTCAGTTTGTTAACACATGCAAGCAGATATATGCTAATGTATTTTCCAAGTAACTTTCTCTAATATTACCTGATTCTCCCCTGAATATCTCTCATATCCTTTTCTGTGAAGTTGCTATGGTTTTGGGTATTGATGAAGAGAAGGGACCCCAACTCTACAAGTGTGATCCAGCGGGCCATTTTTTCGGTCACAAGGTAGTTTGCAAATTCATTTTTATTGCTCATTGAGTTCGGATTCTTGATTTTGGTTCTAAATGCCTGGTTCCGGAAGCATATATTATTATTGTGGTTATGATTCATTGCTGTTTTTTCTCTAATAGTTCTCTTTGACCATATCATTTACAAAACCTTTATTTGCATGGGGAGTGTAGTAATATAATTGCTGATGGTTTTTCCCTTTTTGTTTACGATGTGCTTATGAAAATAAAACACCACAAAGCCATAGATTTCAGAAGGTTGCTTACCCGAACAAAGAGTTCTGAGAATGGGAATGATCCAACAATCTAGTACCTGCTATCCAGTACCCATCATATTACGACTCTTTGCTACCACAAGTTAATGACATTAACTATTTCATTTTCTTTGTCCATCTCTTTAGGCATGAAAGTAGCATGTTTGTCCTCCAATCTGAATTGGTTGGTGCAATAACATGGATTCAAAATTCTTTTTGACCAATTTTTAGGATAAGCATTTTGCCTCTGGAATGAATTTTGACTGATATGCTGCAGGCAACCAGTGCTGGATCAAAAGAACAAGAGGCAATTAATTTCTTGGAAAAGAAGATGAAGAATGACCCTGCTTTTACTTATGAGGAAACAGTGCAGGTATATATATTTGTATTTTCATTATGTATGGTAAAGGAAGTTGCCAAAGACCACATGTTTGACATTAGCTAAAATAATCGCATTTATCCAATGTTTCCTATTGCTACTATTCTGCAGACCGCTATTTCTGCTCTGCAATCTGTTCTTCAAGAGGATTTCAAGGCTACTGAGATAGAGTTATATTGAGTCAGCTGATCCTTTTAGTTGTTAGTGATTATAGTATTTGTTATCTTGCCATTGTGAGTTTGCAACTATCTAAACGTTTGAATGATCAAATATCATTGGTGCTCCTCTCATGTTTAATAACTTTTCCCTAAAGACAAGCTGTATATAATCTTAGCATATCCTTTGTTAGGGTTTTTTTTTGGCCAAAGGAACACACTAGTAGTTAAAAGCTAGCTGATTTTAATTACCGTTGAATCCCTATATAACCTATAAGAAACTCAAACACACTGTTGATGTGGGATTTGAAAATAACCCACTATCGGGGTGGCCCACGGACATGCAGAAAGCACCACCCATAAACACAAGCATTTGCTTTTCTTAGCCAAGTGAACACACCAGTAGTTAAAAGCTAGCTGTTGTTCCCTACTAAACTATACTAGAAACTCACACACACTGCCAATTGGGATCCGAAGACAACCCACTGTCTGGATACCCTTTGTTAGTTCCATAGGCTGCTTATTGTGTATTCTCACTCTAATCCAATTGATTATGTTTCTCTAATATAATTACATAGATATATTCCCAATCGTGGGAGAAGCTGAAATTGTTGTTTTCCCTCTCTTTGAACTATAGTTGACATTAGTATCTTTGGATGTTTGGCAGGTGGGAGTGGTGAAAGCTGATAATCCAGTTTTCAGAGTGTTGTCAACAGAGGAAATCGATGAACATTTGACAGCTATTAGTGAGCGTGACTAGTGAGAATGGACTAGCAATAGCTGAGCAAAGACCTTTCTGTTATCATTTGAAACAACAAACATGCTTTAGTTGATCATCATGTTTGAGAGAGATTGGGAGAGGGTTAGAGTTTACAATTATGTTGCCTCCTATTACTGCTTGAAACTTTAAATTAAATTCATGTTATTTCTGGGATTGACTTTCTCCAAGATCAAGCAAAATGTTATGGGATAGTTGTTTGAAGACATTATGTCAGCAGCTACTATTTAAGATTATAATTGAACATAAATGTTGCATGTCTGCAAATTACTATTTAAATCATCATCTGGTAACTTAAAAGGCATGCTCCGGAAGTTGATGTGAAACTTGGGACGCTTGATTTCGTGTGGAGGAGCTGAAAGGTGAATTCCAAATGTTTCTAGCTCTGCCATAAGTTTGCTGGTATATCGTTTATTTGCTGCTTTAGCGAGCAGACTGACTGGTTCCGTTTAAGCATAATTTAGTCATCAAGTTTTTTGACTCGTACCCTCACATCAATGAATTTTTAAAGCGCACTTTAAGTAATTGAATCTTATTTGGTTCAATCAAACTATGAAAATTTTATTTTATCTATTTTACATGGTTAAGTTATGAAAATTGACATAAAATTAACAATATATAATTGATGAATTTTCTATATCTTAAGAATATACATAGTTAAGTAACCTAAGTGATCAATTTATCTCAACTTAATAGTTTAACCAATTGGCTTAATAGAATGAATTATCTGAAATTAACAAGTAATTGGGCTTTGATTGAATCACATAAATAAATGAATAAATAAAGTGAATGGTTTAAGTGCCACATTTAGAAAAATTGGATGGTTAAATCATGCTTTTTATCTTATTTTGTTATACTAGGCATTTGAATATTGTAGTTTTTTATCCCGTCAATCTCTCAATTCTCATGCAGTTGAATAGAGAGTAGGCATATTTTATTCTCCTTCGATCTCATGCAAAATCCACTTAGACCTGGATGTCCCGGCCCCGGGTCTCAAATTTTTCTCCTTTGCATCCCACTGTAAATCATTTCAGTGGCAGTTTTCCGACTGCCCAAGTAAAGATGGTCTTCAAACTCCAAAGCTGTTGTCACAAAGGATATAACTGTTCCATTAGGATCATTAAACCTCTTGATTATGTTGACATCAGCACCCACATTGATGACTGTTGCCTTTTTCCTTTTACTAGATGGGTCAGTTTCTAAAAGTTTGCTACAATATGTTTCAAACCCTTGGAGATGTGCACGAACTCCATTCCCTCACAAGTCAACTGCAGCAAATTAAGAAACCATTTAGGTCCAGGACGTCATGAGGTATAACTTGATCAAGGTGTTGGTGATTGTTCAATTTTGCATGAGTTTGAATACCTGGATATTATTAAGGCGATCCAGAAGGAACCATTCCGGGGCTAGGTTGATGTTATCAGGTCCAGCGGGAAGGTTCTCGACAAAAATCTCTGTTTGTCCTTTACTCTCACCTTTCAACCAGTATTTGAGGCACCTGAATCTGCCCCACAAGGAAAAAAAAAAGGTTAGACATCAACAGATCAAATCAAGCCCTCTTCAATCTTCACTGTGCAAAATATATATATATATATATGTAACCCCAATCATATAAAACTCCTTATGCCGACTGCCAATAATGACTTGTCTTACCTCCCATGTTTCACACACCACGAGATAATCTTCATCTTTTGAGAGTGCAACACCGTTGGGAAAGCACAAGCCATCTAGCACACAATTGACGTCTCTTCCATTGATGAGTCATACTTTAAGCAGCTGCCCATGAGGTTTTGCCTCGAGCAAGTCAACAGTTACTGAGTTGAAATTTGGTGCTTTCTACACTGAAATATAGACTACCATCATCATATGCAAACCTAATAAATTTAATAAGAACATACAAGATTAGTAGTACTATAATATTCTTTGCACTCTTAATTTTTCTTTTTTTTTCATTAGTTGAAAAGGATTACATTCTTGTCCTGTGGCGGTCGACTTCCTAGTCTACCAGCATGTGTTTTTAATGGGGGAGAATCACAGCAATATCCATCCTTTTGGATAAATCTCACCGCCTCTAGTCCAGTTAATATTTCCTGAAAATACAACTATATATTCGTCCAGTAATTTGTTTATGGGGCCATGGCCATAATCATGGTCAAGTGGCGTGGTGGTGGGTCTTGTTTTTCGTCTCACCTCTCACGACAACAAACAGGTTGCAATTTTCTCTTGGTCTTGGATATACCCAAACCCAAAACAAAAATAATGTTTAAAAATAAACGCAAAATAGAAGAAGAAATAGATAGCAACAGACGTATCTATCTTCAGAATCATATGCCACCAAACCATGAGGCATCAAGTGTAGTTATCGGGTCCCAACAGCTAAATGAAAAAAGATTCCCCTTGCGGTGGCTGCTACCAGCTGAATGAATGCCTGAAAGAGTCCTCCTTTCACAAGGAAGCTGCCACACCTCCCTCACCGGCCAATATTTGCCTAATACAGTTTTGTCCCATCAGAAGAGTGAACAAAGCTTGCACATGGCTCATTTTTAAGTGATGATGCCTTAAATATTGCTGAGTTGTCTCTTTCTGACGTTGAATGAAGTCACTTATACTGTCTTTTAGCATGAAGAAGAGTGAACAGACGAAATCTCAATTAAACTACCTAAAAACTAGTTAATTGAAGCCTTTTTTCCTATAATCCATGCTCACCAGGTTTATAATTAGTTCTAGAGCCCTTCATCATGTTGGATTGGAAGAGAAAACAAAAATGAGGACGCTTGCATGGCTCTGTGGCGGCATGGTTTCAAACTCCTGGAAAAAAATAATTCATTGTCATGGAATGGTTGATGATTAGGAAAATAGACGAGAGAGATAGGAAAATAGAAAGAGATAAAGAGGAAGAAGAAGAAGAAGAAGAAGAAGAAGAAGAAGAAGAAGAAGAAAATAGGAATGAAGCAAAATTATGAAACTTTTTTATCACCTTCATTATCATGACATTCATCTGCTTGGGTTTTCCTAAAAATTACACATCTTCTTCGGCACCGAAGGCAGATTTGGAATTCCATCCAAATGGTCATTAAGCAATCAACACGACACTTTTCTTTAGGTTTTTCTCCTTTTATTTCATCTAAGGTATGGGTCTTCCTAATTGATTTGATTTCTCAAATAATAATTTATATTTTCATTATTAACATGGATTATTTTTACTTTTTATTTCTAAATCCATATTTTCTCTCTCTATTGATTTGAAAAAGAATTTTGAAATGGTAGAATGTTGGATACCCAGCCTTCGTTGTCTGGGTTCTTGAAATTTGTAGAATGCAAAGGTCAATTTGCTTTCTAGTAAGAACATTATATTCTGTTAGTTCTATGAATTTGCTATTTTGGTGAGTTTAAAGCTATTTTGGATTTGTTTATAGTTCTTACTTTTATGAAATAAAATTCTTATGAATAAACTAATTGGAAATTACTAGAACAAACCCCACTTATCTTTTGCCTAATGTAACCTACATGCTTTCAATTGATTTGTTGTGTAATCAAATCAAACAACTTCCATCCATTTTATTGTTAGCTCCATTAATTTTTCTCAAATTTTCTTTTTATTGCTCAAAACCTTTTGTCTTAGATGATAAGATCAAACTATCTTGCATATATATAATGATTGTTATTCTCCATACTTAGTCAATAAGTTTGTTGTTCAGTTTTATTTGTCCGATTATCCGAGTGGATGAAGATATTGCAGTTCCTGAAAATTTACTACGTCAATTGCATATTGTAAATGCTTGCCAAGCCTTGGGAGATGTGGAAAAACAGGTGAAGAAGATTATATAAGAACATGTTAAAAAGGAAACCTCTTTCATCCCTCTGGTCATGTTAATTTGTTTCATTGAAGAGATGCAACACTATAGTTGAAGACTTAAAAGTAAAAAAATACAATATTTTTTAGATAACAAAATGAATGATTTTATTTTTATATTGACTGATTATGTTATTAGTGATGTTACATATTATAATCTCTGTTTTTGGCACTGTTTTTGTAGGACTTAGTGCGTTTGGGAAGTAGGAAGAGTGGTGTACTTTTTGGCAAGACATATTTAAGGGTGAGCAAAATCCGACTCGACTCGAAAAAATCGAAAAAAATTTCAAATTTCGAATTAAATAGTTCGGTTTATTAGAGTTATTCAGATTTTCGGATCAATTCGACTAAGTAATTTGAGTTATATAGTTCAGCTAGGATTTGATTTATACAACTCGAATAACTCGAAAATCCGAATAAGATATTTCTATACGACGTCGTTTTACTCATTTGAGTTTGATACTAAGCTTGGGTTTTGCGTTTTCCTTATTTCGTCTTCCCTTTTTACTCTTTAGCCCATTTTTGTTGGGTCATTTATTTTTGTTGTTTGTCACAATTCAGTAGAAAAATAAATCCACATGAGCTGTTAACTGCATACTTATTGTCTTAATGTTTGATCATTCATTTTTTTTTTCCTTTGAAATTGACAGGTCTAGATTGAAAGTTTACATTGAATTTTTTGGGTTTCAAAAGGGGAAGGCTATCACTCAATGCTTCATTCAGTTAAAGATTGAAGCTTTTGGTTGATATCATGCACATTACCAAGCTAACCAAACGATAAAATTCAAAAGATAATAAATTCTCTTTTCTTAAAAGTCAATAGTAGGCTATTTATTTAGTATGACAAGTCTTTGATAGTTATATTTATAAGAAAAGATAGAACAAAAAAAAATGATAGATATACATGCATTTACAAGATAACAGTAACATGATCTAGTCAATCAACATTTATAAGATAACATTTTAACTCGAATAAATTATTCGACTCGACTCGAATTTGTTTTAACTTGACTCAATTCGCTAAAATTTCAAATTGAGTTTGGTTGACAAAATAGGACTCGTCAACTCGATTAATCCGAATTTTTTTCACTCGACTCGACTCGATCGAACGCTCACCTCTAGACATATGGTATATAGTTTGCAAATCTGGTTTTCCTTTTCGATACTGTTTTGGATGGTGGTGTTCTTGAGATGAATTTTTAAAGGTGGAATTTGAAAAGTGAATTTGAGTCATTTAAAAATTATATTTAAAATTTTAAAATTTTTAAGAATTTTAATTTTTATTTTATTAAATAAGATAATTCTATTTTAAAATTTTTATTGGATTTTGATTTACAAGGATGTTGTTGTTTATCCTTTAAAGTTCTTATCTTTATTGGGTTTTGATTTACAAGTATGTTGTTGTTTATCCTTTCACGAGTCGCATCTGGCTGTCTCCTCTCGATTAGTGACATCAATTTTTAGCAGCCGCAGGTTTTCATTTTTCTGTGCCACATACCTTACAATCACACAAAACCCAAAGTACCAATCATTGGGAGTTTTAGCAACCATGCCAAAATGGAAAGGATTTTGATTTAATCACCCTTTGTTTAACATAACCCCATAACTCTAAACCCCTCCCATAATCGACATCAAAGACAAATTTGAGAAAATATGAAACTTAATCTAATTCGTTTCGTACAATTATTTTAAAAAAATAATATTTAATAAATTTAAATTTTATTATCTACAATTTTTTTTTTATCTTAATCTGTGATTTTTTTTATAATGTCTTTATCTTTAAAAACCCCACATTTAGTCCTGGTTTAAGATAAAATCCATGACACAGCCACAATTATAGAAACCCCTTTATTCTTTTTTTATTTCTCTCTTTTTATCACACCCACTTGACATAAATCTCTTTCACTTACCTGCTCCTCTCCCTTCACAATATAAAGTTACAGAACACAAACAGAGCGAAAGACCGAATATTCGATGTTTGTTTCCGTGCAATGGCAATTTCAGGCTTAGATACTCAAAACCCAGCGAGCAAAGTGACTGCGCCGATTGAAATCCACTACGTTAAATGTAAGTCCTGCGGCTTCACAGAGGAATGCACCCCTGCTTATATCCTGCGTGTCCGGGAACGTTACCAGGGCCGTTGGATTTGTGGGCTCTGCACCGAGGCCGTCAAGGATGAGGCTCTGAGATCGGATACGCTTATCTCCACCGAGGAAGCACTGGACCGACACATCAGCTTCTGCAATAAGTTCAGGGCGTCGAGTCCTTCTGATGAAACAGAGCACCCCATCTCTGCCATGGGCAGGATTCTTCGTCGAAGTCTGGATTCACCACGAGCTCTTAGGTCTAAATCAAGTAGCGTCTTGCCAGGATTTGAAGGAGTCAAGGGTCCTTCTCTTCTTCGATCTGAGAGTTGTTTCTCAGCTCTTTCTAGCTGAATTATTTTTCTCAAGTTTAAAGGTAAATTATATGAAAAAGAAAGGAGGAAACAGACTGTTTCAATGTCAGATTGTTATATAGACTAATATATATAGTCTTAATTGCTCTAATGTTTTGGCATCTGAATTTAATGGACCTTCCAGTGTATATAGCATATATCTGATGAACAGCTTCAGCTTTGAAAGTTTCTTATATTTAGAGTGTGTTCTTTTAATCTTTTTAATGCATTATTGTTGAGCATAATCCATGCATATTTGAATGTCTCAAAGGAACTTACTTTGGGCTGAAGCTGATAAAGATTGTCAGAGAATAGTGAAACTATTCATGAGTAATGAACGTTGGTCCGGTTTGTCTTAATTTTGCATATTTAGGAGAAAAGGTTTGGTAGAAAAGAATCTTACAGCATGTGAGCTTTTATGAAAATGGTAGCGTTTGTGCTGGTTTTTGAGTCAAATTTCAGCCTGGCCAGCTGTGAATGGCTTTATATGGAACGAGGGCATGCAGATAAAGAAATTTGTGGCATAAAAGGTAAACACAAAAAGAAGATGATGACAGAAAATGAAAGTGCAAGGAAAATTCCTAAGAAATAAAGAAAATAGCTGAAACATGCTTTTAGACTAATCATGATAATTTCTCCTCTTTCCTTGGGGTCTGTAATCTCATCCTGTAACATATTAACATATTCTGAGTCCTAGTACAAATCTGGTCGCTGATTAAACAGATACTAGCAATGTGTGCAAGAACTCTTTCTAGATAAAACACAGAAGTTTCCAGACATGTCCAGGCAATTAATTATTTTTTATTTTTTATTTTTCATTTTTCTTGGTTTGAACTCTTAAAACATTATCAAATCTGACCAAAAAATAAAACGTGGGACCGACAGACTCCTTGATGCCCATTCCATTTGGTAGATTAAGTTAAACTCCAAGGTTTCCTGTCATATTCTGGCTTGGAGCAGCGCAGATTAGCCAGCTGGCTCTGTAGCCGCATTCTCAATACAATACAAATATCTTGGCCTTTTCTTTTTCTTCTCTTCTTCTTTGACAACAATTTGAACCATCCCAACAGAAAAAGAAAAAAAATCCAGAGCTGTGCCTGACATTTTTGAACAATCTTTGCCCCAAAGGTGTGGCAAAAGAGCATTACGCTAGGTCAATGCTCCTGATTCGGCTAGTCAGTCAGCTCTGTTTGACTTGGAATTCCTTTTCTGATGTTCCCTGGATTCATGGGTCAAGGGAGGATTCGTCTCTTGCCCTTTTTTAGAAGTATTAGATTCATTCATCTAACCTATAATAAATTTGGCATTCTTTTTAACTCACTAAAGGGCACCCTTTAAAAGAAATTATTATCGAAAGTAAAGCCTGTGGAGCTGAGACTGAGACATAGAGCTATGTTTGTTAGAATCCTAATCTTAATAATTCTTTCCCTCAATGTAATTGCATTTTCAGGTGGAGGGATTTATTAAATGAACCCACATTGAAAGCAATGGAGATGAGACGAGCAACGTAGATTCAAGTCATACATGCATGGAATATCATAAAATATCTTTTACATAGTTTGCTTCTTAGATACGAAGGTCAAAAGTTGGACTATGAGCAGGATCACTGCAGCACCAAAGTGACTTACAGACTCTAAGATTTTATATATTCTTAATTATACTACTATTCTAGAAGCTCGAAGCATTTGCTTTATCCTAATTCTATTTAATTTGTGAGCTTGTCCAGAAAAGAAAGTTTTCTTTATAGAGCTCTCTAAAACACCAATTTCATCCAGAGCTTGCTAAAGGAGCTTAATCCCCAAAGTTTCCTCTTCAACAGGATTTAGTCAGGGCTCAGGGGCACATCTTGGTACTTTCACGAATCCCGATGGCTTTGGTCTAATGAAGCCAAAATTCAGATGGTTAATAAAAAGCTGACAGGGTACTGCAGTGCTCTTCCCTTTGGAGTATAACTTGACTTCCCTTCTGGCACCTGAGCTAACCTTATCTCTAGTTATCATGGATCACTCCTATCCTATGGCCCCAATTGAGCGTTACAAATTGAAAGAAACAAAAGGAAAACAGAAAGAAGCAGAAGCTGCAGTCTCCATAGTTAACATGTTTATTCATATCAATATCCGTTTGCTTTAAGCTGCAGGCATAGCCAATGAGATTGACTTTGACGAGACAATAGTCATGAGATTGGTTATTGTAATTAAGGGATATGTGTTTAGGTGTAAAAATAGTTGCGACTGTAAATGAATTAATATTATCAAAATTTTAGAACAAGAATGATGGGAGGGGAGCCTTTTATTGGAAAAAGAAAAAAGAAAGTGTAGTAGTAGAGTGGTCTTATCTTCAAATGTTTAATTTTCTCTATCAAAAAGTTCAAACCCAAATGAAGAGCAACAGCCCAAAGAAGTAGCGGACTAGATGTTTGTCGGTGTCCAATGTATTATCCAGCCCCATTACACAACGCCTGAAAATCGAAAAAGACACCCCTTCTCCCGCGTCCACAGACGCACCAGGCTGCATCGTTTTGCTCAAATTCAATTTCCTTCCCCCATCAACATCAAATTTGCAGCTCCCAATTATTAGTGTCCTTTGCCATTTCCAAAAATATCATCATCAGATCAAGCAGTTCCTTTGATGAAACCTCCTTGAAGCTTCCTCTCTTGTTTCCCACTCCAGGTAATAATTCAATTTCCCTCTCTCCAACCCCTGTTTTTAACACCTCCCAATTCCCATGTTTTGAAAATTGAACCCCTAGAACAAAAATCCCCTTCAAGTTTCCTTATTCTTTACTCTGATTTCCCTGTTAAACTTGGCACCCAAAATATGATAGAACCCAAACCCCTTCTTTTTGGTGACTACTACGGTAAGAAAATTACCGTGAGAATCCGTGAAAACAGTCTAGAAAAAAAATGTTAAAACTATCGTTTCAAAATAATTATAAAAAAAATCAATGATGCAAAATATTATTTATTATTAGGATTTTGCTAACGAATGTCCTAAGGGTACTTTTTAAAGTTACTAAATATAGTAATATCTTCGATCAATGCATTGAAAATGAAGAATAAAATTGTCAACTTTTGTATTTAATGCAATGTTATTAGTATAAATAGCATATTAACTAATCTTAAAAAGGCATTCGTTAGCAAAACCTTATTATTATTATAACAAAAATTTTATTCAAATGAAATGAAATATTAAAAATTGATTAAATAATATATTGTCATTAGATTTATTCATAGTTCAAGTTATTTATCAAGCTTACGAGTTTGACTAATTCGAGAATAAACTTGTTAAGTTCGATCCAATTTATAATATTATTTTATTAAGCAATACTTTTTTATTTTAATAAACTTATTACATGTAATTTTAAT
This sequence comes from Fremontodendron californicum, assembly GCA_030761205.1. Taxonomy (NCBI): domain Eukaryota; kingdom Viridiplantae; phylum Streptophyta; class Magnoliopsida; order Malvales; family Malvaceae; genus Fremontodendron; species Fremontodendron californicum. The sequence continues at coordinate 4,119,251 of JAULJL010000003.1, forward strand.
AATTTGTGTATTCATATCGTATTCGTATTATTTTTGTGTCATAATTGTGTTTATGTTGTTATATATTTATATATTTCGACAAGTTAATAATTCGTGTTAGATAGATTTTCACACGTTCGTATCGTGTTCATGTATTTTTTTTGTGTCATGTCATATTTTGTATCGTATTTTAGTTAATTTTTCTCGTGTCGTGTACATCATTGTCAACATATTGATTTTAATGGATACTTTTTTTAAAAAAATTTTAACCCATTTTATTTTAATGGTAAAACTATAAAAATATTATATATTTTTCTGTAGGGTCATGTGAGATTTATGCCAGACCTAGGCATAGTATCAATACTTTACATGCTTGCTCAAACCTGAGTAGACAAAAATTCAGGCTCAAAATTCTGTTCAGTCCAATCAATTACTACTAAAGGTTACAGTCTAGACCTATCCTTAATTAGTACTTACAGACATTTGTCAAGAGAACCTAAAAAATAAATATATTATATTATATTTAAATATTAAAAATATGTTAAGTTATTTATATTTATAAAATTTAATAAAAAAATATTACAGAGTAAATAAAAAATAACATGCTTTTATTTTATTATTTTGTACAAAAGAAAGGTTATCTGAACATGTTATGATTATAATATAGGTGTCCATGAGTTGGGTTGGACATGGTTCGAGCCTGGTTTAAATATGGTATCACCATATATACTTGCTCAAGTCAGGATCGGCCCGAAATATGGATCTCAAATTCTGCATAGGTCCGACCATATTTGTAAATGGATACAATATTATAAATATATTTATTCTTTATATGATATAAATTACATTATATATAAATATTAGAATCAGTATATTTTATATAATTGAAAAAAATGGGTCAGACCAGACAGAGTTCGGGCCTTGAATGTTGAAGCCAAGACCTAACCCGTTTCTTAAATGGGCTTTATTTTTTTGCCAAACTCATTTTTTGGGTTTAATATTTTTGTCCAAACCACTCAAATATTGGACGAGTTTTCGAACTTGGACGAATAGTCCGACTCGTGGATAGATCTAGATTGTAATATTTAGTAGTAATTGATTGGTCTGGACAAAATTTTGAACCTGAATTTTTGGTCTGTTCAGGCTTGAGCAAGCATGTAAAGTATTGATACTATGCCTAGGTCCGACATAAACCTCGCTTGACCCTACAGAAAAATATATAATATTTTTATAGTTTTACCATTAAAATAAAATGGATTAAATTTTTTTAAAAAAAATTATCCACTAAAATCAATATATTGGCAATGTTGGATAGGACACGAGAAAAATAACTAAAATATGATAGAAAATACGACATGACACGAAAAAAAATCTGAACATGATACGAACGTTTGAAAATATATATAACACGAATTATTAACGTGTCAAAATATATAAACATATAATAGCATAAACACGATTATGACATAAAAAATAATACGAATACGATATGAATACACAAATTATTAGAACTATATGTAATAAGTTTATTAAAATAAAAAAGTGTTTCTTAATAAATAATATTATAAATTGGATCGAACTTAACAAATTTATTCTCGAATTAATTAAACTCGTAAGCTTGATAAGTAACTTGAATCATAAATAAATCTAATGACAATAACCAACATTTGGTTGGAAGGAGTGGCTAGTGGCTCCTTCCCCTTGGATGAGAACCAAGGTTCGAATCCAGGGAGTCGCCAATGTTGGGAGGGCTTTGCTATACCAACACTCCCGGCCCGACAGGGATTAGTCTTCCATCAACCATAAAATGGGGGTGGGGGGACACCCTGGGTTTAATACACCAAAAAAAAAAAAATATAATGACAATATCGTATTTAATCAATTTTGAATATTTCATTTCATTTGAATAAAGTTTTTATTATAACAATAACAAATAATATTTTGCATCATTGACTTTTTTTAATTATCTTGAAATTATAGTTTTAGTATTTTTATCTATACTCATGAGTCTTCAAGTAGTGATCCACATATGGATGAAGAGAAACAAGAGGAACCTAGAAGAAGCAAACGGGCTAAAGTACCGGCTACTTATGATCCGGATTTTCTAACATATTTATTAGAAAATGAACCTCAAACTTTTAAGAAAGCTATGTCATCTCCAGAAACACAATTCTGGAAAGAGGCTATTAACAATGAAATTGAATCCATGATGCAAAATCATACATGGGAACTGGTGGATCTTTCTCACGGGCATAAGCCGTTAGAATCCCAATGGATATTTAAGAGGAAGATGAAGGCAGATGGACCGACTGATAAATATAAAGCCCAGCTTGTAATAAAAGGATATAAGCAAAAGGAATGACTCGATACGTACTCACCAGTTACGAGAATAACATCCATTCGAATGTTAATAGCTATAGCAACTCTTAACAATCTCGAAATACACCAAATGGATGTTAAGACAGCTTTCCTGAACAGAGATTTAGACGAAGAAATCTATATGGAATAACCCGAAGGGTTCAAAGTTCCGGGACAGGAAAGAAATGTGTGTAAACTTGTTAAATCATTATATGGTTTAAAACAAGCTCCTAAACAATGGCATCAAAAATTTGACAATATAATGTTGTCAAATGGTTTTCGTATTAATGAATGTGATAAATGTGTATACGTAAAAATACGTATAAGGGATATGTTATTATTTGTCTATACGTTGACGATATGTTAATTTTAGGCAGTAATGATGAGATCATTAAAGCTACCAAAGCATGGTTGACCAGTAAGTTTGATATGAAAGATATGGGTATAGCTGATGTGATTTTAAGAATTAAAATTTCTAAAACACAAGATGGCACGGTAATATCTCAAGATCATTATGTAAATAATACTCTTGAAAAATTCAGTAAGAATGATACCAATATAGCCAAAACACTCGTAGATATTACTTTACATCTAAAGAAAAATGTTGGTGACGCAATATCTTAAATTGAATATTCGCGTATAATTAGTAGTCTTATGTATCTTATGAACTGTATAAGACCAGATATAGCTTACTCAATTAGCAAACTGAGTAGATTCACAAGTAATCCTGGAATGGATCACTGGAAGGCCATTGTGAGGGTACTCAGATATTTGAGATACACCTCAAGTTATGGACTGCATTTTACAAGATATCCAGCTTTGCTTGAAGGGTACAGTGATGCAAACTGGATATCCGATACTAAAGATTTGAAATCCACTAGCTGATTTATCTTTACTATTGGAGAAGCTATAATGTCATGGAAATCTTCTAAACAAACATGTATTGCCAAATCCACCATAGAATATGAGGTTATAGCTTTAGATAAAGTTGGAGAAGAAGCAGAATGGCTTCAGAATTTTAAGAAGATATTCCATGTTGGCCGAAACCTGTGCCTGCAATTTGTATACATTGTGATAGCCAATCTGCAATTGGTAAGGCACAGAGTTGTTTGTATAACAGTAAATCTCGACACATTCGTCGAAGACATAATACTGTTAGACAGTTGCTCTAAAATGGGATTATCTCTATTGATTATGTAAAATCAAAGGATAATACTGCGGATTCGCTTACGAAAGGTTTAACAAGAGAGTAAGTAGATAAATCATCGAGGGGAATGGATCTTAAGCCTATAAATTAAAGTTACATAATGGCAACCCAACCTAACTGACTGGAGATCCCAAGATCTAGGTTCAAAGGGACAACCGAGTTATGTTAACTTAGTGTAAGCACTAAAGGAGTTAAACACTCTAATCCATTCCTATGATGAATTAGTGTTGCCTGCAAAGGAGTTAGGATAAGCTATGATTTTAATGATTCTTATAACTTGATAAAATCAAGTGGAGTATTGTAGGATACTCTTAATAAGCAATCACCTATTATGAGTAAGAAACGTGGTCACTTCTATGAGAATTGATCAGGCCAAATTCTTTAGAGTACTCATAGAAACCAGGAAGTGTTCGAGGCCAAAATGGACACAACCGTGAGAATCGAAGATGTTCGAAGAGGAATTGCGTAATACCTATTGTCTTGGTTTACACGAAAGGCTGAATAGTTCAAGACATCATGTTCACTAGTTAGCCGAGTAAATCCGAAAGTTATCGCTATGGAAGGTTCAAAGCCAAAAGCTACCTATCTTGATACAATTACTTTTCAAAGTTACTCTCTCTCAAATTTCGAGTCAGTTTGTCGGTTTATTCAGACAATTTCCATTCATATTGGGGATTGTTGGATATCAATGTATTATTTTGGGTGTATATATATGAAATACATATTCCAATACGTAGGTTGTCGTAACTACATACACGGTGTATAATTACATACACAATTAATATCAAAATTGAATCAGAAATTAGTCTCATTTAAACACCCACTTGAAGAGGAAAAAAGTTGGTTTAAGGTGTGATTGGTAGTCAATCCCACATAGAACAAAGTATGGCTTATGCTAGTTGTTTTTTAAGGTTTTTTTTTTCAATGTGGGGTTAGGCCCCAAGGGACACTCAAGTTTTGTGGTGGGTGAGGACTTACACAACTTGGGCTGGACCACACGCGCACGCGCCGCCGCCATCGAGCCGAACTAGGCTTTAGCTTGGGCTGGGTTGGGTTGAGTCAGATTGGACCGGGCTTGGGCTTAGGTCAATATCTATCTTTTTGCTGCCCAGCCCAACCATCCAACCAGCTTTATTTTTGTCCGAATAGTTTCTGTCCGTTCAATTTAGGATCGAATCTTTGTGTCTGTTCGGTTTGAACTGAACTAGTTCGTGTCTGTTCAACAGGGTTATCTGCTGTCTGTTGGCTGAACCGGTTCGTTATAACAAACTTAACTGTTCCGAACTGTCCTCTGTACATCTATAAATACAGACATCCAGTGTCTGTTTTATTCAAAAATTCATAATACAAAATTCTTCTCTTCCTCTGGTTTTCTTTTTCTGTGTTGAGAGAGAGTATAACATTTTCTTGGTTCGCTGAGTTGCTTTGAGTGTGCCTTCTATAGCAACGTTATCGATGAGGCTTGAGAGACGATTTGCATACATCTGCAAGCACCTTAGAGGCAGGCAAAATTCGTCTTAAGGTTAGAGGTCCAACCTTGACTCGATATTGATTTTTTCAAATCAATTCTTGTAAGTGTTCGTATATTTAGTTCTGTGTAATCTGTTATATGCAAGTTTAAAGCAGTTTATATATTTATTTCGTGTAAGTTCATATATATTTATTGAAATTCTTTTCTGTAATTTTTTTTATATATACTATTTATTTTTATATGTTTTATTGTTATTCGGTAATGGTATAATCGGTATAAAGTTTACAACAGGACCTATGTTCAATACCCTTGCTGGTTTGGGGATCTCATTAGTCCGTGGAGCCTGGTATAAGAGACCTGCTCCATCCATAGTTTCGAGAGAGAGTAGCTTGTTTTGTACAATGGGATTTCTAGCTATAGGGCTTATTTGGTCCTTCATTGTGTTGCCCCGAAGTGATATGCGCCCAAACAAGACACTGGGGGTCGGCCTTATAGTGATCTACGTGACATTTCTCATTGTTCGGGTGAGCACATCCATGGGTGTTTTAACTCTGGCAAAGTATCTTTATTGAGTTTTGAACCTGACCATAGAGTTCAGTCTCTGGTGGTCAGTGCAATTCCCATTTCAAGCATAAGCAATGGGATAGGGGGATAACTTTTGATTAGATTCTTGTATAGAATTGGGTTCGAATAGCTATGTAAATTGCACTTTTCATATCTACATTAACAGCAAGTATGTAAAAATAGTTACAAAGCAGAATTTCTAGTTAATCACCCTACAAATTTCGTGTTACTTTTAGAAGAAGAAGATGTGTTCAGTATCCGTGGCCTCAGACTCGATTTAATCATTTGTGTTACTGATTGTGCTTGCTCTCTTGTGTTGGCTTCTCTAGCTGGCATTGAGAATTATGAATCTCTTACAGTCTTACTAGCATTCTCTTACCCCTCCAAATGGTTTGACAATCATGGAATGTATACCTTTAGTATGATTATTTAAAGTTGAACTTGCTTGATTTAGGCTTCTGCTATGATATTTCTTTGGCATTATCTGTTCATCCTCTCCTTTTCTGTTATTCAACCCTGTGATTAACGAATTAGATATAGTTTCTTGCTAATGCAGTGAATTGGTCAGAGTCTGCTCAGTTGGTGAACACAAAGGATCCATGTTTGTGGTTTGATTCTGAACTCGTAGAAAACCACTCAAAATGCTGCTCGGTAGTTAATACCTTATCCAAATGCAGTAGCCATTTTGACCATTTTATGACAACTTAGTACTGCCTGCCTGCAACTGTTCTGATGCAGCTACTTTGCTCCACAGGCCACAACTGTACCAAAGACTGGGAAACTTGAGTTTACTTTTGCTCTCAGTTTCACGTATTAAGCTTCGATTTCACCTTCACAATTTAGGTCAGGCCTCTTGTTCCTACAATTTTTTACTTTATTTTTCAATTCACTATTTTCTTAGTCCATATTTTGCATTACATTTATGCTTCTGTTTGCTTTGAAAAAATATTTTTTGTTTTTAATTTTAGAAAAAACAGTTTTTTGTTTTCTAAAAAATGTGTTTGGGGAACGAAACAAAAGTTGTTTTCTAAAAATGCAAAATAGTAAAATATGTTTAATATCACCATACATAATTTTTTTAAATAAAAGAATGATTAAAGAAATATAAAAACAAATTCAACGATATTCTTCAATATAATTTCAAAATTTTTAACTTTATTTATTAATTTTATAAACTTTTATAAAAAGAATTTGAGTAGAAAGAGACGAAAGAGATAATAATAATTTAAGATGCTTAATATATCTAAAGACAAATAAAAAAAATTAATATAATAATAATTTCAGATTATAAGTATATATATTAATGGTTTCAAAAAATATTCAAATATAAAATAACTTTTTAATTTACAAAAACAAACAAAAAATAATGAACATCTTGTGTTTATATTTGAAAATTGTCTTTTCTTTTCATATTTCAATCTATTTTTCTTTTTTAAAAAATATTTTATTTTCAATTATCAAACACGTAATATTTTCTGAAACCAAACGCCACCTAAATTTCTTATTCCCTAATTTCTTTCAACTAACTGTCTCTTTTGTTTTTGTTGGATCAAATTAATAAATTATTGGGATGAGAAGGGGGGGCCACTTGCAGTTGCCTACTCCTTTCCTTCCCATTCTTTTCAACCTTTAATTCCAGGCTTCGCCTTCCCCAAAGCCAAGCATATTTTATTAAGGGCATAATCGTAAGTCCGAACTCCAAAGGGCAATCCTAGAACTAGATTGGTTCAGATATTGGAATTCCCTGACAAAACCAAAGCCCTCTGTCAGATTTTTTCAAAGATTTCTGTCTTATCAAGACAAAAAAAAACCTTTCATCTTCCCTTCTTTCATCTATTTTTTTCTTGTCTTTTGGGATTCATTCAATCAACAAAAGCGAAGATGATGCACATGACCTTATACTGGGGGAAAGACGTAACTCTCCTCATCGATTACTGGAAGACCGATTCATGGCTGAGTTACCTCCTCACTCTACTCGCTTGTTTCCTCTTCTCTTCCTTTTACCAGTACATGGAAGATCGACGCCTCCGTTTCAGATCCCTCGCTTCCTCCAACCCATCCCCGCCTTCCTCCGACGGCGCTGCCGTTGCTCTCCTCCCCAAATACCGCCGCTCCGCTAAATTCGCGACGGCCGTGCTCTTCGGAATCAACTCGGCTATTGGATATCTCCTGATGTTGGCCATCATGTCGTTCAACGGAGGCGTTTTCTTGGCCATCGTTTTGGGACTGGCTGTTGGGTACTTGTTTTTCAGGTGCGCTGATGAGGAGACCGTGGTGGTGGAAAACGCTTGTGCTTGCGCTTGACACTATTTTTTTCTCATAATTCTAGCAATAGTATTTTTCTTTACTTTGTATACTGTACCAGTATTTCCTGTACGGATTATGAAATATGAATACTTCTTTTTTCTTGAATCATATAGTAATCGTCTTTGCGTTTGTAAATCAATTATTTTTCTTTTAAATTTCTCAGATCTGATTATTTTTTATGAACCCCTTTGATTTCTCAGATCTTCTTCTTTGGTTTTCTTATTTGAAAATATGAAGTTGCGTTTGATTGAAGCAAGCAAAGAAACTTGGGCATTAGCCAAAGCCGTGAAAATTTCATTATCTAATATTCTAGTTCGCCACTGCCTCACCCACACGTTATGTTCCCAAAACTAAAGCCCGATGATGCTCTGTTCTGTTGGTTTAAAAAAATGGGTTTAACAAATCAATAAAGCTGTTGATGTCCAAATCCAAGTTAATTATAGGTAAGGATTTTTTTTTGGGCTTGAACCCAACCTAGAGGTGATGTCTGCTGGCGGCGCCGGTGATGTTGCTTCATTCAGTTGGAGAAGGAAGATCATGTTTTCTACTCATTGCTCCTTTTTTTTTTTTTTTGATTTTGCTTAATTGATTACAAGTCTAACTAAACAAACAAAATAAAGCATTACTAGCAGTAACTAGGCTTATCCTTATATATTCAGAATTTTTATTTTGGTTACAAAAAGCAAAATCTTCTTAGGCTTCCTCATTCAGCACCTGGTTGATTCACCATTAATGTAATCAAGAACAGCAATGACTCCAAAAACAAAAGCTTGATCAATTCCAGGTTTCACCACTACATGATAAAGATCTTTACTTGCCATCAACTCGTCTACTTCCTTCTTTACTCCAATCTGTCATCACATAAAATATAATTTAGAACAAACTTGATACGATGTTATAACATAGCTATATTTGGCCAACTTTCGACGTGCACGTCTCTATTTTAACTAAAAAGAGAAAAATAGGAAGCAAATTAAGGAAATAAATCTACACTTTTATAGAATTGGTAGATATGAACTACCTGAGCGACAATATTGCCTATGGAATCAATGATGCTGCAATTTCTCTCAGGGAAATAACCTTTAATCTCAAAGTCCCACTCCTTGCTGCTTCTTTTCGGTTCAATGGAGATTCTGATGGCATTGTTCTTTGCTAAACATGAACGGGGCTCCTTTAAAGTGAAAACCAACTTTTGTGATCCTTCATAGTCAAAAGTGTAACCTTTCCATTTTTTATGTATGCTTAGGGCCTCAACCATCCCTCCCTGGAATATAAGAATCAACAACCATTAGGCTTAATTTTAGCCCATAGCAATAGAATTTGTGCTTGTCTGGTGGGTGTTATAAAATATGACCTCCCTTCCCTCGCCCTCTAATTAAAAGGAAAAAAATAATCACCTTGGGGACTTGATAACTCTTTGGAGTAGTCATTAGAATCAAATAATGGCGATTTATATAGTTTGATACTTGGATTCATCTCACCCACCAGCTTTCCTATTGTACAAAGTTACTTGAACCAATTGCCATCTCTATTGGAGACTATTTCAAGAAACAGTTATCTCCATGATGATCACTTATAATTCCATGTTATCCTGCTTTATCCTCTATTTTTTTTTTTTTATCATGTACCTTTTATCTTTCCATCTAGCACATATGCAAGTTTTCATCCAGAGTATTCCAGGAAGTTAATTTCAAGCTTATTCATTGAAATTGATTCATTCATATGCATGCATACACGATAGATTATGCATTAAGAAATTATCATAATTTGATGGTGCATTTGATCAGAACAATCCTGATCCGCCACCCTCACGTCATTCACCCTTTTTTATATCTCAAATCAATTCATGGGCTATAATTACAGCCTTTTATATATACATGCTTGCTTGATAATTGGTAGTATATATTTATGGTATGAATATGATGATGATTAATTATGAGCTTCTCTTGTAATGGGAGAAAAACGAAATACATTACCTTTCGACGTATGAGAAGCAAAGCATCCCCATTTCCATCTCTCAAAACCAGCTCCCCTTTAGAACCAAGAACCCCACAACCGTCAACCCTGAAAACAACCTTCTGGCTACAATCCGTGACCACGAAACCGCCTCCATTCACTACATGTGGCCTCCTCCTAACCACAAGTACTACCTGAGAAGAAGAAGAACAGTACAGCTTACTGATAACCGGCATTGTATTGGCTTTTGCGGCCATCGATCTCTTTCTATCTCTCAAAGAAGAGTTCTAAATTTCTGAGTTGTGAACTTTCTTTGGTTCTAATTTGATGTTTCTCAAGTCTGAGACAATCTATACTTATAAATATAAATTTTTGAGTTTGAAGAAAGAAGCGTTTGGGTAATTATAAGAAGAATAAAGGGTTTGAAAATTTGTTTCTATGATGAAGATTTGGCAAGTTGTTTGACTATTGCCATACGTAGAATATGTGGCAAACATTGTGGGTTGTGTAGTTTGCTTGTCGAAGATGAGGATCCCAACCTACGCGCCACTCTATAAGCCAATGATCTGAGAGCGTGGAGCACGTATGTTATATATGGTTCTTCTCCATGAAGGATTCGTTGTTAAATATTGCATGTATTTTGAGTTAAGAATGAAGATTTTCAAAAAGGGTTTTTGAGTCTTCTGAAAATTTTGGCAGGTTGGTGGCCAGAATGGGGGAATCTTGAATACTAATATCTATTAAGTAGTCTTCAATTATTGATGAAGAGGACTTTATGGACCATTTTTCCTAAAGTAATTAAAGGTATCTTCTGGAATTTGATTTAGAATAACGTTTGGATCGCTATATATAAAAAATTGCATGCATGAGTATGGTCTGATCTGATCTGATTTGATTTTTTAGTGTATAAAAACCTGTAAAAGATGCTAATCCGCTGGCAATAAATGGATTACTGCAGCCAATGGTTTTGTCATGGCTTCATAGCCAGGAATTCCTGGTTACTTCCTTGACTACAGTTCAGATGAAAAAAGATTGCTGCTGCTGACTTCGATTTGAGTTTTGTTGTAGAATTTTAGTGGTAATATAAGAACTTGGCTTCTAAGATATAGTCCTGATTATTCAACGTGCTTGTCCTAAAGATTAGAATTTGATGCTTTCAAACTAGAGTTTGGAAAATATTAGGAGCATTTGGAGTACAAATTCTGATTTATATGCAATCTGCCTTCAAAGGTTCACATTAATCCCTTGTGGCCTGGGAAATAATAGCTCTCAAGGCTCCAAAGATAGAGCAGTGAGCCTGGTTAAAATTTGTCTTAAACATATTTTTGAATGGTCAAATACTAGACCTTTTGAGTTAATAGCATCCCCAAATGTGATTGAAGCATCAAAATCAACAAGATTTTAGCTGGTTTAGCAGTAAAAAGGACAAAAAATGGATGATAATTCAGTCCTAAAAGAGAAAGAAAAATGACTAAAAAAGAGTCTAGCTGCCCGTGAACGTGATCAGATCAGAGGCAGCCTATGGGCATAGCCCAAGCAAGAAGCAGGCCAAATCCTTGGGCTTATCGAATATTAGCAAATACCCAAAAGAAACAAAAGCTTTGCATTGAATTGCGGGTGTCGTAAGCATCACTATCTCAATTCTCAAAAGAAAAGAGTAACCGGGCAATAGAAGTGTAGAACACAACCAGTACCACCACCAGCAGCACCATCGTACACTCACCAGCTCACGTTAACTTCAACCTGCTGTTAATTTCTAACAAGCACCGCCAACTTGACATATCATATATTATTCATCACAATTAAATTAAGAGTTTAGATTTGATGGAAGGACCGTGTATATGATTCATATACTTTCACTAAATCACAATAAAATACTTCATTAATAAATAAAAAAAGATTTATAAATAAATATTAATAAGGTTTCTTATTTTTTTTATTTTGATTTTTATATTTATTTATAGATCATTCTTTATTTTTTGCTTTGCTCATTAATAAAGTGTTTTGTTGTAGTTCACTCACAGTATATAAATTTTTTACACTGTCAATCCATCAAATATAAACTGTTAAATTAAGTAGGTACTTGAAAAAATACTTATTTTTTTCTTCTAATATATATCTTTCGTTACCTTACCGCGGTGGTAGGTTTTTTATCTGAATATAACCAAATATTTTTTTATTTATTGAAATACTGATATTGTAAAATTAATGATCGAAATCTGTTTGTTTTAAAACATGCTGAAAAATCGCCATGGCTGATGGCGATTTTCCAGCATGTTTTTTCCAAAATTTGTAAAAAACTACAAGGTAAATTATCATCCCATGGCGATTTTTCTTGTATATTTTTTTATAAATTTTGAAAAAAAACCACAAGGGAAATCACCATCCCCATGGCGATTTTCCTTGAGGTAAAGTTTAAATATATATATATAATTTAAAAAATTTAAAATTAGTAAATTGTAAAATTAAAATAATAATTTATATAAAAAATAAAAAATAATTTTTTATTTAAATTTAATTATAAAATATATAAAAATATATAATATTTTTTGAATAATGAAAATGTCATTCGGGCAAAATATGTATAATGAAATTATTGTTGATGCGAACTCTCTCTCGATTAATTTATTTTTTATTTTAATTTAATTATAAAATGTATAAAAATATTTTTTAATTATATAATTTTTATTTTCGGGCTTGGGCAAGGGAAATAAAAAAATTTCGGGTCTCAGCTCGGCCCGACCAATGGACACCTCTAGTCATAGCCGTCGAAAATGTCCTTAACAATCTGGTACATAGGGACACATTCGGGCTTGTCGGCGGGCTACCCGGCCCGTGGATAGGTCTAGCTATAACCTTTATTCCTGCATAATCCACAACGCTTTATTTCCCTTGCCCAAACCTATTTCGAGTCGGGCCGACCCGAAAATCCGTTTCACTATTCAAAAAATTTTAAAAATACATTTTATAATTAAATTTAAATAATTTTTTTATTTAATAATTAATAATTCAGGCTAAGCCGACTTGCCCGAATTATAAAAACACTTGTCCAAGCCTGGCTCAATACGATCCGGACCTAATATTAAATGTTTTATTTTAATATTTTTTGAATAGTGAAACGGGCTTTCGGGCTAGTTCGGACCTGGCCCGAAATGGGCTTGGGCAAGGGAAATAAAAAAATTTTGAGCCTTCGCCCTGCCCATGGACACCTCTAGTCATAGCCGTCGAAAATATCCTTATCAATTTGATACATCGGGAGAGAGTTCGCATCAACAATTATACTGTTATACATATTTTGACAGAAAGTCCATTTTACTATTCAAAAAATATTAAAATATTAAAAAAAATAATTTTATAATTAAATGTAACTAAAAAATTAATTTTTATAAATTATTATTATTTTAATTTTATAATTTACTAATTTTTAATTTTTAAATTATAAATTATATAATTTTTATTTAATATTTAATATTTTAAAAAAAATTGTTCTGAAGGACCCTTCAGTTGAAAGAATTTTTTTTAACTTTACTTAAAGGGGAATCGCCATAGGATGGTGTTTTTTTTATGTTTTTTTTTTTAATTTGTAAAAATTATATATAAGGTAAATGGTCATGGGATGACGATTTTCTTGTAGTTTTTTATAAAATTTTTTAAAAATATGTTGAAAAATCGTTATCAAGCATGATAATTTTTTAACATGTTTTAAAATAAACGAATTTCGATCATTAATTTTACAAAATTGATATTTCGTTAAATAATTTTTTTTTTTTATTATGCTTAGATAAAAAATAAAAATCGCGGTGGGACGTGATGGAGTTGTACTTTGGAAAACAGCGGGAGCTGGAACTATGCGTCCAAGTAAGATGACTTGTCTTCTCAAATGTCGGGCCCAGGCAGGCAGGGATTCTGGACCCCACGAGTGGGGACGATGGGGTTCCCTCTCTACCTCGAGTTGAGTCCTCTCACGCCACCCTAGTGCGCGTGGAAAAAAATCCAAACTCCTTCTCAAGTTCTAAAACGTCTGGGAATGGGATTGACTATTGAGTTGAGACGCGTACGGAAGTGAAAGGGAAGGGTCTAGTAGTATTTTTTTCTTCTTACAGTCTCATAACCTAAATTTGGGGATTTGCTTTCCTATTAAGAAAGATTTTGGATTTTGTTAGTTGAATAAATTGCATGAAATCAGTACCGTGAAGGATAGTAACCTTGCATTATTTTTAAAAAAATTATTTTATACATCATCATTAAAATTTTTAAATTTTACACACAAAATTAAAAATTAATAAGATGACACTTATCTTAGAATATATATATAAAAATTAATAAAAAAATAAAAATTTGGTAATCATTTAATCTCATCTGTGAAGTTAAATTTTTTTTTTACTGTTAATCTATATAAAATTAATTTTTATTTTAATTATTACTAATTTATACTACACGTACTTTGTATGTAAATGATATAATAAGTCAATATTATTTATTTTAAAATATACAATTCACTATTAGATATTTTTTTGGTAAATTTATATATTAGATGCTTTTTTATTTTGATATAAAATTATATAAATATTATTAAAATTATATAAAGGTTATCAAAATTATTATAAATATTACTAAAATTATTACAAAATTATCTCAAAACTATTAAAATTATATAAAAAAATTATCAAATTTAGATACACCAATGCACGTGAATTTGTACAGCTGAAAATCAATTTGAAAGATTTCGAAATTTTAGTTGAAAAGGTTTTATGATCCTTTTTATTGCTGCTAGACCTGCTCACGGGTCGGGCAGCCCGTCCGGCCCGGCAGGTCCTGCCCAATACGGGCCGGGCTTGGACAGGCAATTTCATGTTCCGGGCCGGCTCGGTCCAGAACAGTGTTTTATTATTATTATTATAATATTATTATTATTTAATTTTAATTTTAAAAACTAAAAAAAATATAAAAAAAATTTTATTTTTTTATTCAAATAAACAGTGATTCGAGCCTAAACGGACGGACCTGAAAAAAAAATGGGCTGCGGCCCGGCCTATGAGCACCTCTAATTGCTGCATGGTAAGTGATTGGTAGATTAGGTATTTAAGCCTAGAGACCCCAACCAGGCAGATCACTACAGCGCCCTACAGCCTAAATAATAAAAAGGCTATGAATCAGAAAGGGCAGTTAGGCCTGAATGGGAACCAATGTAATGATTTTTCCGTATCATTTTTATATTAATATTAATACGTATCAATATCGATATATTTTGATATATCATTTTGAATTTATCGATATTTTTAAATATTTTTTTATATATCTATATGTATAATTTACTTTTAAATTTCTTAATAATATATATTTTTTAAATATATATTTTTTCATATATCTATATGTTTTTATTCAAATATAAATTTAAAATATTTAATATCTAAAATTTTTAAACATTAAATAAATAAAATAAAATAAATATTAAAATGTTAAAAAATATAATAAATTATTATTAATTATATTTATTAACCTAATTTAATAAATATTTTTTATTTTTAAATATAATTATAAAAAAATAAAAATGATCATAAAAAATATTAAAATTGATTTAAAAAATCAAATAAGTGAATTTTTTTTTAAAATTAAAAAAAAATCAAAATCTTGTAGCAATCGATACGTCGATATTGACTGATATCTATCGGTACGGACGATATAAAATGAAATCACAACCTCAACGAAATTAAAAATTGAATGTATCAATTTAATTAAAAAATAAGATGTTTTGACCGATATCACTAGTACAAAAACGGAACGGATCACCATGATTGAAACCCCAACCACAAGTTTTTACAGAGGTCTAGTGGAAGACCTGCAGATGTCTAACTATAACTATGATATAGGGAGCCAAGGGAACTGCCCCCCCTCAACTCAACTGTCTTCTTCCCAACCCTTGATTTTGGGACTATGGCTATCGTTTTCCCTTAATGAATTTATGATTAAAAAGAAGTTGTTCAAGCGGTAGTAGTACTTTTGAAATTCACTGTTTTTTTTTACTTAACCAAGTTGACTTTTTTATTTTTATTTTTTATCTTACAAAATTTCCAACTGTTTACATAGAATCAAATCCTGTAAGGATCAGATCGGCATTACCATGGGGATTGGATATGATCTAACAGGATAAGGCAGATCAGAGAGTGCAGGGACACATTAATTCTCAGAAGAATAGTTGAGGCATGCATGAGATTGCTATGAAAAAAAGGT
Organism: Fremontodendron californicum; assembly: GCA_030761205.1. NCBI lineage: Eukaryota > Viridiplantae > Streptophyta > Magnoliopsida > Malvales > Malvaceae > Fremontodendron > Fremontodendron californicum. The sequence goes on from JAULJL010000003.1 coordinate 4,135,324, forward strand.
CATTGTTCATGTACTGCCTGCACCATCAACCAATATCCCTGTAGAACAGCCTAACAGGCCTATCTTATCATGAGAACTTTGAAAATATTGGGTTTTCAGCCACAGCTCCATCCACACTTTTCTTTCAAAGCTGGTTTAAACCAATAATTTTAAATTTCCAAAGGAGAATGCAAATGAGCAAACACCAAAAGGGCATTTTTAAAAAAAAATCTTTCAATTTCTTTCCCTTGGTTTCAATCTCAAAAACATAATCAACAGTTCTGTATTTTCAATTATCAAATGATAAGAGTAGAGTAAGATTTTGAGAATTTTTTTTCTTCTTCTAATTTTACAGTATTTGGAGGTGTTACTAAAGAAGACACAAAAATTGTAGAACCAAATTCCACAAACGTGTTTTGCCACATCATCTTATTGTGCTACGTATTTCGTAATATAATCTTTTTGTGTCACGTGTGTTACGTCATATTAGCATTTGACTAATTTTAGGTCAGCATTTTTGTAAGACCATTTATAGTACTCTTGTCTAGACATTTACATGATTAAGAATACAAAAGTTCAGTTTCTTGTGACAATCTCATGGCAAAATACCAACAAAAAAAAGTAAATTAGGTACAGGGGAAATCAGATATATAGAAGAAAAGAAAAGAAAGAGTAAGCATGAACATGACATAAAAGTAATAATTTCTTAGTAATTGTACCCAAGAATTAAGTTTGGAATTTACCTAGATCACTATCTAAGTTCATATCTTCATTTGATAGTTCAGAGAATTAACCCTTTTTCGCCCTCTGGTTCAAGTGATTCAATGGTTGTTTTTCCCAAATTTCAACATCTTTTACAAAAGGTAACTTCCCCACGAATGAAAAATAAAAAATTTACATACTCAACTTTTACCTCCTTAGTGGAGTAGATTTAGTTTTTGTTCCCCACTCTTTTTTCTTTTCGTTCCCAAAGTGAGGGCTGTTTCGTCGTTGAACAATGCAATAACCCAAAAAAGACAGCTTTTTATATTAAAAAAGAGAGACTATTTTCTACTCTTTCTCTCTCCTACGCAGATGTCACGTGCGATCTGAGGTACTTCATCGTGCTTTCCGCTTCTCTGCCTTCTGCAATTCTGCATCTCCACCCACTAGAGAGGCTGATCAGACCAAATAATACAGCCAATTTATACAAATTTACACAGCTGAGAGAGTGTTTTATGTGTTCAAACTGTTATTTTTCATATTAGCAGGAGTTAAGTTATAGTAAAGCTGTTTTTTAAAAAACAAAAAATAAAAATTTTCACCACCCAAATCCCTCTGGGAAAGACTGAAACTTTAGCTTAAAAAAGAAATGGGTTCGTACAAACAGTTGCAGGCTTTTTTCACAGCCGTCTTTACCATTATTACAATTAAAGTTTATTACCATGCACAAAGGTTGTGTCTAGAGAAAGATCAGATCTTTGTTCCTCTATCCACGCACTCTCTGAGTCTCTGTGGACTTCATCTAACAATGATGACTCCCTTTTTACCCTTATTATGTTTATCTTCCTTTTTCTCTCCTTTAAATCCCCATTTAATCTCTTCTTCTGCAACTTCTCGTCAAGTCTCAACTCCAGCAAAGCCTTTAAATTTTTTGTTTTTGGTTTTTAAAAAGGACCCCCCCACTCTCACAAGTCACAACCACAACCCCCCATTTACTTTCATTTCTTGTACAATTTTTGCTGCTGCTGTTGTTGTTTTCAGCTTCTGCTTAGTCTTTTTAGTTCTGGGTCGTAACTATCCTTGTCAGAAACGTTAATTACTGCCTCTGCCACGGCCACACCCCAAAAAAATAAACTTTTTATTTTTGGTATTAGCTTTCACACCCAACATTACTTGCCGCTCTTTGTTAGTCTCTTATTTAACTCTTTTGCTATACAAAAGAAGTGACTGCCTTCCTTCCTGTGTTTACTTTACTACTTCTAGTACTACTACACTGCTTCTTGTTTTGTTTTCTTGGGGTGGGAGGGTGATATTGTGAAAAACAAAGCCAGCATTTTTTGTTTCTCCTGCAGTGACCGGAGAATCAAAGTTGCACCAGGAAATTAATGGCTGCAAGGTCAGGTGGTTCTTCGTCTGAGCAGTCTCTGCCTCCACCATGTCCGAAATCACCGCCAGAGTATCCGGATTTGTATGGGAAAAGAAGGAAAACGGCTAAAGTTCAGATGCTCGAGAGAGAGATTAGTTTTCTTGAGGTGTGTTTTAATCTGGGATTGCTTTCTGTTTAGTTCTAAATTAATTATTGATATATTAGTATGCATAAATTGCTTAATATTATGTTTTTTTTAATGGATTAGGATGAAAACATGAACTTGAAATGTTGTAACTTGCTACTGCAAATTGTAAGATTTCAAGTTCCCTGTTTTGAACTGAAAGTTAATGTCACGTTTGGATACAAAATTTTTTAAACAAATTTTAGAAATCCTAACACAACATAAAGAAATTTCTCTGTATTTTGGAACAATTTTATTTCCAAATTCCCAAAAAAATGAAAAAGAAGTTTTGCGGGTCAATGACATTGTATATCTGTGTTTGGTGAGAGTTTTATGGGATCAAAAGGAAAGGTGCGGATTAACATTAAATTCAAAAGATGAAAAAGACCAAACCTACTGTAGTTGCATTCATTCAGCTAGAAAAGCAAACTGGGAAAATGTTTTTTCTCTAACAAAGTAATTTTTGGTGGAGACTGCAGTCACTCACAACTAAGCTTATTATGGCAAACAATTAAAACTGTTTGCAGAATGTTATCTTTAGAAAGCTGAAGCATGCATTACTACTACTGACCTGGTTCAGGTCACCTAGCCACTTGTTTGGTGGAGCTTGCCTCTGGATCTGCACATCACTCTAGAGGATTATTAGTTATTGATATAATCATAACATTATTACCATTGATTCCCCTGTTTAAAACCGGATAGTTTGGTTCATCAAACTCTCAAATCTGCCAATTGTTGACAGAAGAGCAGATTTCTGAATTCCCTATTCTTTTCTTGTAGGTGGTTTACTCCCTGTGAATTTGTATGCATCAACCAATGAATTTTTATCTTCATAAGTTTAAAATTGTGCACATGATATATATTTTTTTTTTAAAAATGGTTCAAACAATATATGGTTACAGATGCAAAATGATTTGAATGAACAACTGACTAGGATTTATTTATGCTAGAGAACTTTCTGTTTTATTCTAGCAAGAGATTATGTTATCATCAAATCATATGCCCTTGCCTCTGTATACTGTGTGGTCCAATTGCATTCTAAATTGTTGCTAAAGATTTCACTTTTGAGCAGGAGGAGTTGAAATCTGTTGAAGGTCTCCAACCTGCTTCCAAATGCTGCAAAGAGTATGCACAGTTTGTAATTACCTTGAATAGCATCTAGTTAATCAAAAGTTGTGGTAGAGATATAGTTCATACATGCATTTTGAATATTTTGGCTTATTTATTGATAAAGTCTTGTGCTTTAGCCAAAGAATGTATTTTATGTAGATTTTTTTTCTTCTTCTCAGGGTTACAGATTTTGTGATGGCAAACTCAGATCCTCTTATACCTACGTAAGAACTAAAAATGTAGTCATTTCTTACAAAATTTTATGCAAGGTTTAGAAGAGGATGTAGGCCTTACATTTTTATTTTTTGTCCCTACAAGCAGAATCCGGAAGAATCGAAAGTCATGTAGCTTTTGGAAGTGGCTTTGGTACTAATTTCTTGTGCTTCTGTCTTATATATATTCTTTATTAAAATTACATTCTATCTCAAAAGGACTTGATTTTGTTCATAGATATGGGAAGATATACTCCCAAACACCTGTAATTATAGTTATTACACGGAAACCTAATTGCATGTTTATATGCATTGCCTGCTGCAAACTTGAATATCTGAGTGTCAATCTAGTATTCTAGTATCTCTAAGTTTGAACCAAAATTTTTGTCGTTAAGTATTTCACTTCTCTACATGTCCTGCTTTATGACATGAATTTCATTCTTTTGCAGTGGAATGCCCTGCTTTAACTTGTCATGGATCTGCTGTTGCTGTTATTCTGGGTGCTCTTGCCATCTGAAATGCCCACGGTGCTGTGACTGTAATCTGTGTGACTGCAATTTATGCAACTGCAGCTCATGCATTTGCAGATCATGTAACTGCAAGTCCTGCAACTGCAGTTCATGTAAATGCAGCTCATGTAACTGCAATTCATGTTTAAGCTGCTGCACAATTCCAAAATGGCGGTGTTGCTCTTGTCCTAAATCCCATTGCTGTAGAAAGATCTCGTGCAGCCGAAACTGTTGCATTTTTCAATTTCCTTCATGCACAGACTGCTGTTCTTGCAGATGGAAATGCTCTCGTCCTAAATATCCAAAGGTATGCCTTTGCTGCAGTTGTACAAAAACCTGTTGTAACCCATGTTGCTTATTATTCTAATATATTAATGCAATTTCGGGTGGAATCCTTGATCCTAAACATGTCATTCAATTTTTGCCAGGCAATAGCTTTTATTAAGTGATAAAAGTGGTGGTTTTTTTCTTTCTTTTAATAGTTACATTAGGGAAAGGAGATTAAAACTGGGAACCTCCTGATTGATGGAATTGTCTAGCTATTATTTAATCAATGCCTCGGTCATATCAGTGAATTATTGTTGTTTTCTTTTGTAAATTTTTTTCCAGAGAATGATGAGACATGATTGGAACAAGTATAGAAATGATGCAAGGATCACAAACTTACAAAATTACACAGAAAACAGTGAAATCATTTATATAATCCAATCAATTAGTTGGACTTCAGAACCAGGCTGAGGCTAGAATTGCATAAGAATAGGGTTGTTCTTATCAAAAAGACAAACTCTTGCAGCAAAATTACAAGTTTTTGTTAGACATCTGTCATTTGCGTTCGCAGTCTTTGCTGACAGTGAGAGAGTAGATGATGGACCTTTTCCAGGCCCAAAATTCAAACCAGTGGACCTACTACCTGAAAATCATGGATGCAAATAATTGAATTTGCTGACAGTGAGAGAGTAGATGATGGACCTTTGGTTTCTGCCATTCTTTCTGCAAAATCGTAACTGAATTATGTGGTGATACGTCTTTTCCATCAATTTTCTAATCGACAGCAGTTCAAGTTGGAGGTGATTGCCAGGATCCAATCCTTGTTGTGAATAACTGAGTCAGGATAACGAGGCCCATAAACTGGGGGCAAAGGCCTCTAATGAGCATCAAAGTTCTAAGATATCTGAAACTGACTTAAAAAGACATGCTTTAGGGAAAAAAACGTTGAAACTATTCAGTTGGTGAAATTGGTTGGACTTGAAAAGATTTCCTATGGGTTCCACGTCCACCCTTGTCCTCTTTTTTTTTTCCTTGGTTGGACTTAAAAAGACCATGAATGTATTTGTCAATGGTTGCTATCCACTCAGTCATTTACAGTAGTAGTGGCTCCATTTGAGGGAATCTGTTAGCAAAGAAGGAATCATTTTTTATACCATCAACTAATCAAGTAACAAAAATTGCAACCCTTAAGCCGGATACTTTTGATTCTTAGCTTATGAATAAGGCATGGTAACAATATCAAAGATTAGTAGTAATCCAGACTGTTTAGCTAATGAAAAAGGCAAGCTGGGTATCCAATCCACTGATATCCCTGAATAATTAGGATAACCTTTGTTCATGAACAAATTAAGAAGTCAAAGGTCTATCTTCAAATTGGTATATTATGTCATTCTATTAAACCAACAAACGAAATTTGCAAACTTCCAAACTCTACCAACTCCACCTTTTCTTCAGGACTGGAGGGTCCATGTGTAGTGATTTTCCTCCATGGATGAGGGCCTTTTGCACCGGTTTTCTTTAATGCAAACTTATGCTGTGCGAGGCTCATTGACGGGAAAAAACCCAGAACTAAAATGTCTAGAAGGCTCAGAATAATGTCCATGAGAAGGAAACTGGGCTCTTAACCTGGTTTTGGGCATTTCCCCACACTATTGAACCAAATTCAGATCTAGCCATTGGGCTTGTCCCTCTTTTAGCTACAAAAGTCGCCGTATATCTCTTCTTCTCCCCTACGCTCCTAAAGATGAGTTTCCTGGGCCTAACTGAGATCCCAACCGTTGATGGGCCATCCACTGTCACTTTGTATATGGACCTTGCAGGGCCTACATTCGTCAATTCACGAGTATATCGAACAACCCTTTTGTCCCCAAACAAGACCGAAAAAGAAGGGTAATTGAGATCACCAGGGTCTTTGAATTTTGTGGAACATGTAATATTTGGGCGCTTGACTATGGTCTTGACATGATCAATGGTGTAGCCCAATGAGCACAAGAATGCTATGTATTCTTCTGTAGAGATATCATAAACTAGGCCTGGAGAAAGAGCTTTCTGGGGGTCAACATGGCCAGACCCATGAGCCCATGGGTTAGACAATGAACCATCAGCAGCATCCCTGAGAACGGAGTTGGTGTTGTCTTTGGTGTAGGCAGTCGTCATGAGAGCGGATTTGATCGCATTTGGGCTCCATTCTGGATGAGCTGCTTTCAGCAATGCTGCTAGCCCACTGATGTGAGGGCAGGACATGGATGTACCTACATTTTTTTTTAAAACACAAAAATAAAGCGACCAAGATTTAACAGCTAAAGCCTATAAAAGTGAACAACCAAACATGGATGCATGTGGATGAAAAGAGCATGCTTCTTCACATGCTTAACAGCTCACCAATCAAAATTGGCTTCATCTTATTAACATCAACGCGTTACCCACTAGTTTATTTATGTTTAAGACATTAAAAAAAATGCTATCCTAATCTAATCATTCACAACAAAGTTTAGGCAAAATATCATATTTTCTTGCTAACATGATGATATGACAGCTCCACTTTGTACACATACATTATCACTCAAAAGTAATGATGAAAATCCTTGTATGGCCCTAAGGATATGGACTTTTACAACATCATCTCATGAACTAAAAATTTATTGTTTGAAAGATTTTACTAATCACATGTTCTTCAACTAGAATTTCAATCCAAAGAACCAATCTATCAAGTGTACCAGTTACCACACATTTTAATGTGACACAATCAGCACTAAAAAGCAAAATTCTTTAATGTTATTTTTACCTTCTTTCACATTGATTTGCAGCCAAAATACAACAATTAACTTCAAACTTAATGCCCAATTAACCTTAATTACCATTTTATATTGCAAACTAAACCCCTTTCAAGTTCCAAAAATGTCTTAGTTTGAACAACTGTGTACACTTAACCCAAAACTCAGGAAAAAAAAAAGGGACAAAGACAGAGATGTAAGCTTAATGACATGTCATAATTTTTTTTATTTAAAAAAAGGCAAAGAATGTAGCCGTTATAACGTACCTGACAAAATATTGAACTTAGTCTTCCTCGTGTCCTTCGCCAACCCAGTTGGCCCAGTAGCCTCTGACCATGCAGCCAAAATATTGACTCCAGGCCCAATTACGTCCGGCTTCAAGATCTGCGGCGTCACCATATTGGGCCCTCGCGAACTAAACGCCGCGACAACCGGTGAAGGACTCACATTCAACACGGTCCCACCAAAAACAAGCACGGCCGTCGGATTAGGATCAGATCGCGCGTATTCCCTAATCAAGTCACCAACTTTCCTCCCCACCGCCACGCCAGGTAACAAATGACTGTCAGCCACCAGTTCCTCACCGCTAATCGGCGTGTTCGCTAATATCATCCCCAACCCGCCGGCATCGCGCACAACCGCTCCTTTTTCCACACGCGCGTTTGTTCCTCTATCGCAAACCACTACCTTCCCGCGTACCCAAGCGGGGTCGAGTGAACCGGGCAAACATAAATTACTGGAACTGTTATCTTTGTTGTAAACCAAACCAACCGGTTTCTTTCCAATTCCTTGACCACTGTAAAGAGAGACGCCATTATAACGGATTTTGTTTCCTAGAACGGCGTAAGCAGGGAAATCTCGATCTAAAGTCCCGGCGCCAACGGTCATTATCCAAGGTGCCACGTTGGCAAGAGTGGCCTTAGTGGGCCCGCTGTTGCCAGCAGAGCAAGAGACAAAAATGCCCTTCTCCATCGCCGTGAAGGCTCCAATAGCGATAGTGTCTCGGTAATACGGTGCAGATCCGCCGCCGAGGGATAATGAGAGGACGTCGACGCCGTCTTGAATGGCACGATCCATACCAGCGAGAATGTCGGATCCGAAGCAACCAGTTTCCCAGCAAACCTTGTACGTGGCGACGCGGGCATGAGTTGCCATCCCACGGGCAGTTCCGCTGGCGTATCCGAGGAGGCTAGCATTGGCCACGTGAGAACCAGCGGCGGTGCTGGCAGTGTGGGTCCCATGACCATCTTTGTCACGTGGGGACTCGATCTCTCTAGGTTTCTTGTAAATTCCACCACCACCAGTGGCCATATGGTAACCTTTGGAAAAGCTTCGTGCTCCAATGAGTTTCTTGTTGCAAAGCTTGGGACTAAAATCAGGAGCTGATTCACACTCCCCGCGCCACTTAGAAGGAATCTCAGGCATGTCGGAATCGTCGAAGCTCTTAGATTCAGGCCAAACTCCAGTGTCCAGAACTCCAATGATCACATCCCGAGAAGCTTGTTCGAGCTGCTGGGTGTTATGGCCGGCCCATAGGCCGAACTCAGCGTCAAGGCCGAGGAATTGCGGGGTACGAGTAGTGTGGAGAGTGTAAATGGTGTCTTCATAAACACCCAGAACGGAATCTGATTTGCTAAGAGATTCAGCTTGTTTTGGATCGAGAGAGGCAGCGAAGCCATTGAATGCAGTAGTGTAGGAATAGAGAAGGGAGTCAGCAGGGGTGGCGGAGAGGGATTGCAAGCTAGAACTGTACCAATCATGGTGAGTTTTAAAAGAAAGAGGCTTGTCTTGATGTTTCATGTGAACAATGTAGGTTTTTTTGGCAGCGACTGTGAGACAAAGAAGGACGAAGAAGAAGCTGAGAAAGAACGTATAAGAAGCCATGGAGGCCATAACTGTGGATTACAGTGAAAGGTAGAGTAGAGCTGTTTTGATTATTAGTAGTAGTACCAAGAATGGAGGAGCGGATGAAGGAAGGGACAGTCGCTTTAAACAAGATGCGACTGTCAGAAAAGGATGGAAGGAAACATTAGACTGGTGTCGGATTTATAGACAACTTGGATTTGAAATTGGGCTTATTCTTTATCTTTATTTACCTCAATGCCATCTCGTCGGTGTTCTTAATGCCATGCCATCTCTGTCTTTTAACTGAATTATAAAAAAAATGAAAACGGTGTTACAGATAATTTGTCTATATCTTTTATCAAATACAAAGGGACCAGACCAGACCAGGTACAGCTGTAGACACGTCGAAGGAAATGCGAACCCTCTTGGCTGTTGAATCTTCTACTACTATTTACTCTTGTCCATGCAAATTGAGTTTTTTTTAGACGTTTTAGCTCTGTTTCATATTTATTTCCACCACCAGAATTCTTCAAAGCATGCTTTTCCTTCCTTTTCAATCTCATTCGCTGAATCAACTGGCTACCTCTCTTCTAAAACTGACAGGCATGGGGCAATGGGGGCAGTGCAGCGGTAGGTGTGGAAGGGTTGCAAATTAAGCAAAATGAGTGCGGTGTTAATGGCAGTGATGACAGTCTTGGTACCCATAAGGTAGTCGAGTTGAAACCAGCATGAAAAGGGGGTTGCAAAGTTAATTAAAAGGAGTATAAATGAATGATTTGGTTGGGAAATTTATCATTGCTAGCTGCTACTATCCAACAATTAGTAGTTTTTTTGGGGAGGTTGACAACAATTTTTTTATTACTTACTATGTATAACACTCCATTTAATTGAAAGGAAAGAGAAAAGAAAAAAATAATTTAATTCAATAATTATCTAAACAATAACACATTTTATTATAAATTTCAATTATTAAATTAAAATTTTGTTCTTTCGTATTTTACCAACTGAGCTTAATTTAATACTAGAATGAAATCTTTGATAGTGAAAACTGAAATATGAAGTTAATTTTTTTATAAAAATTGATTCGTTGAATGGTCCATTCTCTATTACATATCCGATCAAATAAATTTTAATTTTTGATTGATTCGATCGAATCGACTTATTCGATACAATTTGTTTTCAGAAAGCATAGGACAAGGCAAGAATGAATTACACCTTTTTCTTTTTTATCTTTTCATTTATGATTTCTTATATGTTTTAATCTCTCATTAAGGTCTTAAATTTCTTAAATTCATTTTTTTTTCCAAAAAAATCAATAAAATGATAATTGTAACATCATAAATTTATTACTCCATGTATAAAGTTTACAACAATAAATATACATGTGCTAAGCAATATAATAATTGTAACTTGTAATCCTTTTACAAACAAATAAATATTTACTTATAAGATGCCATTAATAAGTATTTATAAACACTTGTTAAGATTTTTTTTTTTTTTTTTTTATGACGAGTAGCCCATATGGTAAATCTCGAGGAGTCTAGCTAGCACAGCAACCTATTGCCATGATTAATTGAAATTTTATTTCAATTTATAAGTATTTTTGAACATTTTTTACTTAAATGTAGTACTAAAGAAATATATATATATATATATATATGATTATAAAGAGAAAAGGAAGAGTGATTAGGAGTAGGTGGAGGATGCAAAAAGGGGGCCAAAGAGTGCAAGGAGGCAGACAGTCAAGGTTGGTTACTGGTTAGTGCAAATAATGAGTCATGCTTTTGTCTTCAAAAATTAGTGTGTAATATATATATAAATAGTCCATGTCGTAGCCATTCATTGGATCGAAAGTGTAATAATAAATTTTTTTTAAATTATAAAAATTTTAATTTTAATTCTCATTTATGAAATTAAAATCATTAATTATTACAATCAATCAAATGTTAGTGTAATACTATCTATTATTAGCTTCACTTGTTTTTATCCCTTCTTTTCTTTAAAAGTACCAATCCCTTAGGACTCAAACCTCAATCTAATTTTAGATCCGAGAACTTTTATATTATATCCAAAATTAACAAATCTATAGAGTCCCCTTTCTTGATCCCATTTTATTAAACAGTTTGATTAATTATCTAATCTGTTGGCACATAATCTTGATTTTCTCTATTGAAAAAGGGTTTTATGACTATTAAACAAGGCAAGCAACTGTCGATTAGTAGCAATTAGAGGTAATTTTTAATTTTGTTATGGCAATTAGAGGGCAACATGAGATAAACTGTAGGTGATCCACTCTAACATTGCCACAGATAATGGCGTCGCGTCAATCGAGGCAACAAAAACTCCCATGAAATCTGAAAAAAATCTGCCCAAATGACAAATACCGCACGCCCACACTGCTTTCTTCCTCTTTTTTCAATAATGTCCCCACGCGTTTTCTGCCATCTTTCTTTTTCTTTTTAGCTTCATTCACCCACTCTTATCATAAAAAATTGTTCCTCTGATCTTGAAAAAGAACAATCATCTGTTATCAAACAGTCCAAGTGACTGGTAGCTTCTTTGACTGCCCACTGCCCAGATTGTATAAAAGATGTTCTCTTTCTAGGCTTTTTTAAGTGAGTGATGAAGGAGGAAGCAATTGTTGTAATCTTTAAGACTTTAACTTAAAAAAAAAAATGGTTTCTTAAATCATTGATTTACTATTTAATTGTAAAATTTATTTTGATTTGTGGTTAGAAATAATGGGTGAACATGTGAATTAAGAGACATTGACACATGGGAGAGATAAGTAAAAGACAAACAAAGATTACATGCTTTTGTTAGGTATAAACTCAACCAATATATCAATTTTATAAAACAAAAGAAACCAATGTATCAGGATAGAAATAATTGTTTCTTCTTTAACAAATGAAATATATCTAATAAAAGATGATGGGTGGAGGCCAGAGTATAATTTAGATGCAGTGAATCCTCAATCCGTGGAGGTGGGGATAAAACCAAACACATTAACCGACGTGGGGACTGGGGCCATCAAATTTCCTCTTCAACTGGGTCAGGAAAGAATTGGCAACAAAGGAAATAGATAGGATTAGACTCTCCTTTGAAAAGGCCAAAAACTTTGGATTAACGAAGGAAAAAGAGAAGTAAAATATTGAGTACAAGATTAATCATACAAACTGAACATGTTGTCAATAGAAATTTATGCTGTATGGTGATTTCCAATCCATGCATGATGAAATATGAATTTGAATGTTTCCTAACGAATTAAACACATGTCCACAATATACATATATATATATATATATTGATCAGTAGACAGTGAGAAGTTGACAAAGAGCTACTAAGACTTTCCTCTTAAAAAACTGATGATAGTTAACAGCTCTATGTCATGGGCGATAGGGCGATAGGTAGGGATGACAAAACCCGATCCGATCGATAAATTTTGTATCTATCCGTTTCGAATTGAGAGCTTTTTTTTTTGAAAAGCGAAGGCGGGGTGATTTTGGTAATTGCTTGATCCATTCTGCCCTGCCCCGCTTTTTGAAATTACTATCTTACCCTTTAAAATATTTTTATATTTTTTCTTATATGTTTAGTATATATATATATATACTAAAATCATATATATATATATTAATATTTTATACATATGTATATTATGTATATTAAAGAATTTTATATACTAAAATTATGTTAATGAATAAATTACAATATAAATTTTTTATAATATTAAGTTAAAAATAATTAATAAAAATTATGGTGTAATGAAATGAAACATCGTGGAACGATTATGGATGTAACTGACATCCATGAAAGTGAATGTTTCCAACATCCATATATACAAAAGTAAGACGAAAGTGGATAAGACAATCTCCGCGATTTCGATTGCCATCCCTAGCGATAGGAATATATAGGATGCTACCATGAATGAAAATGAAAGGGATATTTACCACTTATTAGTAGGTCGTGATGAGAAGTGCACTTATTATAGGACAAAAAAGAAAGTAAAAGATGAGTAAAATCAGTGATAGACTTTGGCCGAGTGGTTAAGGCGGTTTCCCCGCGAGAGTTCGAATCTCTCAGGTGATGAACTTTTTCCAGCTTTGTTTCTGAACCCCCTTTTTATTGGGGTTAAATAATTTCACGGCAAAGACGCAACTCGCAAACAAGAACCAGCAAAGGCTTAGATGCAATTAATGGAATAAACTAGCAGGATTTGTGACCCTATCCTGGTTACTATGTCGTTAGGACTTGTGACGTTTAATGGAATTTCGGAACTAGGAAGGATTAGTGCCCAAACACCCATTTTGAGGCAATTAACTCCTCATATCTTCTCTGGAGGAAATTGATCTGGGATCAATTGCTATAACTTATTTTCTTTCCTTGGACCAAAAACAGGGAAAAGAAAAGGCTATCATTTATTTGCCTTAACAGAACAACAGAGAGAGAGAGAGAGAGAGAGAGAGAGAGAGCAATGTAACAAAAAAGAAATTTTATTTGACTTACCAGAACAGAGAGCATTGAAACAAAATGAAATTTCACAAAGAGCATAAATTTTAGACTACACCTTCAACCCTTACCAAATTTTGTTGGTGTAGAAGTAAAACCGTTGGGGGGAAGGTTTTCACATCTGCAGACGATGATGGTAAACCATTTAATTCATGTTGCAACAATGCAGACTAAGTAAACAGTAAGGTTACACGTCATGAACAAACTCTGATTAGCCAAGGAATAATATTCACATGAAAACACATTCATCATCAGCACCCACGTCCAGAGAGACAAACGAAGAAACTAACACAAGGATAATTCTCATAATTTAGCATATTGCACTCAGTGCATATCAAATTCCAATCCCCAAATCATATAGCCAAATGTTCTAAAAAATTAAAGCAACTCAGTCGAAGAAAGCTGAGGAAATGTGTAATCTTCTTCCGCCACACGAGAAACTGGTATTAGCCAAAAGATCTAGTGGCCATACTTTTGGAACTCCCACTCACTATTATCTGCAAAAGCAAAACAACAACAGACATTAATACCATGCAGTTAGAAAAAGTGGGATGGGGCAAATATCCAAGTGAGATAAAGAGACAGGGAGGTAAAGAGCATACCCAATGGACACACTTGACGAGTCTTCAGCCATCGGCTGATACAGTGAAAGTGAAATGCATGATTGCAGACCCCTACATAAACAAAAAAGCAATTAAATATTGAATCAAGCATGCTGAAGCTAGAGTGCAGGTCAAAAAATATTATAGTTTCTGTGTTTTCTTCAAAAGAAAACAGTCATAGATGAGTTTAGAAATTCTTTTTCAATACACACATTTATATGTAAGATAATTAACAATTGTTAAGGTTAAGGCCATAAAATCTCAAGACCAAAACAACATCAATTGACTAGCAAATGTACTAATGCTGTTAAAGACGCCTTTCCTGATCTTTATGTTCTCATCCACATGATTCAATAGTTTCTCCAAACCATATATGAATCTTAAGAACACTTGAACAAACAAGTAAAAATGAACAGCAATTTAACAACTAATTTCTTCAGCACTTCACTTAGAGTAGTCAAGGAATTATATTCACATTTGATGCTAAGAAAATGTAGGGATCAACCATATTGGCTAACTACATATAACCACCAAAGCAAGAGTGATCAATATAGTTCAAACTACTTAGCCCAGCCCAAAAGTGAGAAAAATAATCAGATAGCTTTTGGATACAAAATAATATGACATTTTGCTAAAAGTGCACAAACACCAAATGCAATTATGCAAAGCACCCGACAGGTCAGCTTGCTTAAGTAGATCTACTTATGATGTATCTGGATGCCACTAGGTGTTAATTATAGAAGGCAAAGCATTAGAAAATCAAAATTGGATAGCCCCCATCAACTTAATTGATCCATCACCATTAGCATCTTAAAATCTATAGTTATAGGATACGTTCTTAAGAAAAATATAAAAAGCTTCATGATAATTTCTTCAAAATTTACTACTAACTTGTTCTCATCTACACCAGACGAGCACTCACTCCCCTACTTCACGAAATCAGCAACTACTACAAGTTCAAAATTGAGTTCTAAAATCTCAATCCTTGTTTTTGGTATAAAGTCCCAAACCAAACAACCTAGCACTATTCCCAAAGTAAATAATGCATAAAAAGTCCAAAATAAACAACTGCTATATGTTTCAAGAGTACCTCTTTCATAACCCTAACAGAACTTTTAAGAATTCCCGAGTCAAACACCGAAATATGGCTGTCAAGCACGCGCGCGCGCGCGCGCGCACACACACACACATATATATATATATATATATATATATATATATATATATATTGCAAACTGAATTGTATAATCCCCAATAATGAACATGCCTAAGACATTTCCATACAGTATAATTAGGTAAGCGTAAGGTTTCGGGGAGTGAAAAAAGAAAAACATACCCCAAGCAACAGTGCATTCCTCACTGGTGGCGCTGGCTTGGTTGGCTTGGCATTCGATACCTGAACAACCAAATTAAAGTAAACAATCAGAATTAATAAATCAAAGGGAAAAAAAAAAGATCATAGAACGAAAAAAGAAATAGTTGAAAAGTAAAATAAAGATGGAAAGACTCACAGAGATCCATGATGTGATTCCTGCAAATTGCACAATTATCCACGACAATATCTGCACCCATCAACCAAATCAGCGTCAAAAGAACATTTTATTTTTCAAATAGAAATTAAATATAGAGAGATAGAGGAAGTGGTGGATTAGGGTTAGGGTTAGGTACCCCAAGCCCACAGGGAAACAGCACTCCACTTTTTGATCTCGAAGCGCTTGGGCTTCTTAGTGGAGGAGGAAGGGGCGCTGCTGCTTGAAGCCTCGCCGACGGGGACCATCGGGACATCGGAGTCTAGAGTAGCCATGGCTGCGATTGAACGGTGAGGGCGGGCAGAATTACTTTTTGGTTTTGTTTTGGGGCAGAGGTAGACGCAGGCGCAACGAAGAGAATAACTGAATAAGGCACGGGCGAGTAAGCTCGAGCGTGTTGTTTAATAAAAAAAAAAAATGGAATTTATTACAAATTGGTGTTTGGGTTTGGGATTATAAAAGCCCAAGCCCACGGTGTTATAAGTCGATTATCAATAAGGATGGATGATAATGGGTACCTTGTTTGTTTAAGAAAAATTAGGAATATCCGATTAAATAGGATATGGATAGTAAATTTAGGATATTCGTTATCGGTATTTGATTATAAATAATAGTTTTTTAATATTTATAATTGATAATTTATTTATTAAAATTTATAATTATCTAAACATAAAATATATATTTAAATTTATTAATTTATTAATTTAATTTTAATAAAATATATAAAAATAATTACAATTTTATTTCTTATAATCGAACTCGAGTTGCATTATGTTTTTGTAATGGGTGTCCGTATAATTTTTTAACTAAATAAACGAGTTCGAATTTTAATAGAGTATTTTATTAAATGATTCGAGTAGAGTATGAATATTGTATTTGATAATTGAATTTGAATACGGATACCTCAAGCTTACCGGTCTGTTGTCATTACTAATTAAGAATAATGAAAAGTTTTTTTTTTTTTTTTATATATATTTGAGAGCGCTAGTGATTGAATTTTAATTTTTTTTTTTGGTTAGAAAAGGTTTTCTATGAACTAGGGAAAAAAGTAAACAATATGTAAAAATATTTTTAAATTGACTAAAGTGTTGCTTTTTTTGGAAAAATTATTAATTGTTATAAAAATGAAATTTTATATAAATTAGGCTTCATTTTGCTTTTATTACTTATTTTTCATTCTTAAAGCAAAAAAATGTGACTAAAAACAAAAGTAGAAAATATATTTAAACATTAAACTTAGTGTCATAAATGAAAAATATTATATATACTAGTATAATTCTTAATCAAATATGAATTTGATTTAGTTTTTACCAACTTTTTGCTTTATAAAAACAATTTAGGACATCAAAAGCAAATTCTCCAAAAGAAAATTGTAGAGATCAGTACAATTTAAAACTCATTAAGCTAAATTTTATGAGATGAGAAACAGAGAAAGCATTACCTTTTTTATTATAAAATCAGAGTCGTTAGAGTTTGAAGAAGGGCATTTATAGCGCATTAAAATTTGGTGTCCTCTAAATTATTTAGAAATTAATAGCAAAACAAATTAGAAGTAATATTGCATGAACATATTTAGTAACAGTATATAAATAAGTAAATCTCATTTTTAGTGAGTTTTGTTAAAGAAATATATCTCTACTATTATAAAATTTTTGATCGAATTTGGTGTCACGAGTTAAGTGACACTAATTCAATTGAAGAAAATATAAAAAAATTAAATAAATAATAATGTCAAAATATATAATAGTGCTATTCATATCTTTTAATTTTTTATATTTTAAAAAAATATATTACTTAATTTTTTTCTTAAATAACTACAATTTCTTTTTAAAAAAAAACCACAAATAACTTATTTTTTTATATTTCAATTTTTTTTTTCATACAATGTGTTTTTCTTCCACCCACTACATGTGTGTACAAATTTTTAGTATATATATATATATATATATATATATATATATATATAAAAGTATTTGTTTGTTCCATTATATCACAAGTTTGTATTTGATATATTGATGGTAAATTTTTTTAACTTCAAAAGCAGTAGTAAGAATATATTACATTTCTCATTTTTTAATTTTTTTTATATATCCTATATAGATATGTATCATAATGCCAACTTTGTTTTGATAACAGCAAAGTTTATAGAATGATTCCAACACTGGTTTAAGTATTCACGTAATCCTTGTACTACAGTAAAAAGAGTAATTTAGTCACTGTATTGTAAAAGTGAGTAATTTAATCCCTGTATAATTAAAATAGGTGCAAATAAGTAAAATTGATAACAATGTTAATGAAAAACCGTTAAAATGCTTATATGGACTCGTAAAATCTAACAGAATTAATGATTTGGAATAAAATATGACTTGAAATATATCTAAATCTGTTAGATTTTACGAGTTCACGTTTAACGGTTTTTTTATTAAAATCATTATCAATTTTACTTATTTGCATCTATTTCAATTGTACAGGAACTAAATTACTCACTTTTACAATACATGAACTAAATTACTCTTTTCACTAGAGTACAAAAATTATATGGGTACTTAAACCTTCCAACACTTAACCTAAACCGAACTTTAGGACATTAAAACAATAAGTTGAAAATTAGTTGTCCTAGCGGAGGATTATAATTTCTAATTAACTCACTGTTAAATGTTAACCTTTTGGGGTAAATCTAATTTACATAATTCGCAATAGCTCAGAGCACAGATAATCAACAAGGCTTAGCCAAATAAGTAGAGCTAAAATCCATGTGTTCCAGTAAAAAAAAAGGAAAAATCATGATTCATTGGAAAATTATAAGTAAGCAAGAGATGGAGAATTGAGGTGCAGCATCGCCATCAGAATGATATAAAAGAGGCTAAGAGTTGGAAATTGTGATTTAATTATAGATTCTTCACTTATTTATAGTAAAGGGTTGTCTTTTTCTTTGTAATATACGTGTACAAACAAATCAAATCACTGGTCTAATTATCGAATCAAATATTAATGAGAATTCCCATTTGTCCGAAAGAAGTTTGAGAACCAATCACAGAAGTTTAGCTAATGATCTGATCAGCGGTAGGGCGTAGCAATATTGGTATAATTTCGATAACAACGAACTCCATGTCATGAAATTCTACATGCAGATGGTGGGCATGAGGGCAAAGTCTTTCCACAGCTGATTTTCTATTTCTAGGTACAACCGTACAATGAACATATATGCTATGTATGTATAGAAGAAAATCTTTAAAACTGAGTAGAAAAGTTATTTTCCATATCTTGTTTGGAAATGATGAGCGGAAGTGGAGGTATTTTTTACCGTTGTTATACCTCAATTTCCAATCATCTGATCACTAGCTAGCTAGCTAAAATGAGCCTTTGAAGAGGGATCAGAATAGTTGAACTTGGGATTCCATTAGGCTTATAATTTAGTTCAAATTCAGGTTTTACAGAACATGCTATCCTTGCATATGCCTAGATGACTATTAATTCTTGACAAACATCGAAGTTTGTGGAAGTCATTCATTTTCTTGCTGGTTGGGAATTCTCAACCAAGCAGAGGATTAATCAATTCATGGGGTATCCATTGTCACGGATCGGGCGATCCCGTTCGGGTTCGTTATGCACACAACAGGTCCAGGATCAGTTCGTTATGCACACAACAGGTCCAGACCAGAATCTGAGTTACATAGAGTATCCTGACCCACCAGACCAGGCCCAATCCCTGAAGCATCCAGACCAGGCCCAATCATCCAGACTAAGCCCAATTCCTGGAGCATTCTAAAAGGCTCTGTAAAATAGATTTTACCTGAAGGTTCTAGAAGCAGTAAAAGATAGTTATTGCCCAACAGTTTCAACTTATTTAGAACTCTAAGAGATAAAATCCTTTAGGCCTCTAGATAATGTAATCTTAGTCGATCATTTATTTAAATCTGAACCGTTGATATAAGAGGACTCAACTATAAATAGAGGTCTCCCCAGCCTCATTTGTATCATTCAACTCATTTGAGTAATATACAAGAGCATTCTAATTTACTTTCTCTTGTTCAATTTTTCTGCTTAGTCCTAGTAAATTTTAGTTACCAGTGTCTTTCTTGAGTGTTAACAGGCTGACTTAGGCATCCAGGGAAGCGACTTCCAGCCTAAGACCGCACGTTTCACAGGGCTAAAGTTCCAAGTCCATGACAGTTGGTATCAGAGCTCGTGGTTCGTGAAAGGTGTTGATCATAGGGATGACGTCTCAGGCAGATAATCAGACACATGAGGTCCCAGAGACTCGTGGGAGAGCCAAGAAGACTAGTTTGAGGGATGTTCTATCGTCCATGGATGGTAGGGTGGCCAAGCTCGAGGTGACCGTTGGAGACATACGGGAGAACCTGGAGATCGTTGAGGGTCGCATCGAAGAGCTAGACTCCGCGGGGGAGGAGCTCAAGGACAGGATGCAGGGGGCTCTCAATGAGGCGATAGACATGCTGACTCAAAAGAATGATGCTCTAGAGGCCATGATGGTGGCCATGCAGAATGAGATGGAGGAGCTCAAGGGAGATCTCACTTCATGCAAAACAGCCATAGGGGGTGGCGTGCTAGCTGTGACACCCAAGCACAGGATGAAGATCCCTAAGCCAAAGGAGTTCAAGGGAACCAGGTCGGCGAAGGATGTTGACAACTTCTTGTGGGGGATGGAACAATATTTTCGTGCAATAGGCATTGATAATGATGCCACTAAGGTAAACACTGTTTTCATGTATTTTACTGATGTTGCTCTTTTATGATGGCGCCGTAGATGCAGCGATGAGAAGCGTGGAGGCATTGCTATTGGAACCTGGGAGGTGTTCCAAACTGAATTTAGGAAGCAATTTTACCCTGGATATGCCGAGGATGAGGCTCATGCCAAGTTGCGATGGCTTACGCAGCAAGACACAGTTTGGGAGTATGTGCGGGAGTTCAGTGAACTCATGCTCTAGATTTTAGATTTGGGGGAAAATGAGGCATTCTTCTCATTAATGGATGGACTTAAACCCTGGGCAAAGCAAGAGTTGCAGCGGAGAGGTGTCTAGGATCTGACCAAAGCCATGGCTACAGCTTAGTCCTTGCTCGACCTCAGTTCAAAGAAGCCGGACAAGTTCGAGTCTTCCAAGCCCAAGCCCAAGGGCAAGGGCAATGTGGGGGAGACAATGATCAACATTCCAAGAATAGTATGGGAAG
This sequence comes from Fremontodendron californicum, assembly GCA_030761205.1. NCBI lineage: Eukaryota > Viridiplantae > Streptophyta > Magnoliopsida > Malvales > Malvaceae > Fremontodendron > Fremontodendron californicum. Next base: position 4,156,102 of record JAULJL010000003.1, read on the forward strand.
CCACCAACAGGGAGGTGGAAGTCCAACAAACAGTCAGACAAGAAGAAGGACATGGATCCAGTGGAGTGCTTCTTATGTGCAGGTCCGCATCGGATGCAAGACTGCCCAGAGCGAACCAAGCTGTTTGCCATCAACAGGGAGGATGATGAGCCAGAGGATGAGTCTCTGAAGCTTGGTTCAATTATACTCAGTTCTGTCAAGACAAGGAGGTCCCGAAAACATAAGGGGTTGATGTTCGTGGACATCACCATCGCAAGCAAACGAAAGAGTGCTCTAGTTGACATAGGAGCATCTGACCTGTTCATGTCCAAAAAGCCAGCCAGAAAGCTTGGTCTCAAGGTTGAGAAAACAGCTGGATGGATCAAGACTGTTAACTCTAAGGAGGCCCCAACCATGGGTGTGGCACAAGGAGTGGAGCTACAACTTGGAGATTGGAAGGGTAAGGAAAATATTGAGGTAATCCCATTGGATGACTATGATTTTGTACTTGGATTAAATTTTTTTGATCGGATTAATGCTCTTCTTGTACCTTTTGCTGATTGCATATGTATCTTGGATACCCGTTATCAATGTGTTGTGCCGGTGAATCGAGAGACGGATGTTGGAGCCAAGGTGTTGTCCGCAATCCAGTTTGCCAAGGTGGTGCCCAAAGATAAAGACACCTACTTGACGGCCCTAAATTTGATGAGCCTCAGGAGCCTAAGGATGAGACCCCCATAGAGGTGCTAGAGGTGCAACAATCCTTTGAGGATGTGATGCCTGCCAAGTTGCCCGAGGGGCAGCCATCCAAGAGAGGGGTGGATAAAACTGATGCATCAGACTTTGCTTGTGGAGAAGTGTTGATGCAAGATAGACAAACAGTGATGTTAGAGAGTCAAAAGCTCGATGAGACAGAGCTTTGTTGCACGGTCCAAGAGAAAGCCCTGTTGGAGGACCATTATTATTGGTCACACATGGAGGAAGATGTTGAGACCTATGTGGAAACTTGTCTAGTGTGCCAACAAGACAAGGTTGAGCTTAAGACACCAGCTAGACTCTTACATCCATTGTCCATACCGGAGCGCCAAGGTGAGAGCTTTTCCGTTGATTTTATTGCAGGTTTGCCTAAGGCGGATGAGTTTAGGAGCACTATGGTAGTTGTTCAAGCTGTTGAGGTCAGACTTGAACTTTTCCACCAATGTGCATCCCCAAACAGATTGGCAGACCGAGAGAGAGTGTGTTTTATGGGAGTTATATCTAAGGCACTATATGAGTGCAATGCAACGAGACTAGCCGAAGCTAGGAGTGAAGTCTTTATGCGACAGAGATATACAGTGTATACTTACAGATCGAGTGGTGCGGCGAAAGAACTACAAGCCAAGGCATGAGTATTTTGTCCAGTGGAAGAACCACCCAACAGTGAGGCAAGTTGGGAACCAGTCGAGGCATTGTGGCAGTTCCAGGATAAGATTGAGCAGTTCCATGCAGAGGACGCGACGAGGGCGTCATTGGAACAGGTGGGGGAGAATGTCACGACCCGCGCGATCCCGCTCGAGTCCGTTATGCACACAACATGTCCAGGCCCAATTCGTTATGCACACAACAGGTCCAGAACAGAATCTGAGTTACATAGAGCATCCTGACCCACCAGACCAGGCCCAATCCCTAAAGCATCCAGATCAGGCCCAATTCCTTGAGCATTCTAGAAGACCCTGGAAGATAGATTTTACCTGGAGGTTCTAGAAGCAGTAAAAGATAGTTACTGCCTAACAGTTCCAGCTTATCTAGAACTCTAAGAGATAGAGTTTAAATTCCTTTAGACCTCTAGATAATGAAATCTTAGTCGTTCATTTGTTTAAATCTGAACTGTTGATGTAAGGGGACTCAACTATAAATAGAGGCCTCCCCAATTTGTATCATTCAACTCATTTGAGAAATATACAAGAGCATTCAGTTTTCTGCTTAGCCCTAGTAACTTTTAGTTACCAGTGTCTTTCTTGAGTGTTAACAGGCTGACTTAGGCATCCAGGGAAGCGACTTCCAACCTAAAGCCTGCACGATTTGCAGGACTAAAATTCCGATTTCATTAATCTTTCTTTCATGGGGTTTCTCCCTTATTCATATGGTTTCCTAATTAAAAAAACGTAAAAATGATTTAAGCGCAATAACAGCACCAAGTGCTATTTTTTTACCCAAGGCTTTACCACTTCAGGTCTTTTAACCAAAATGCATCAATTCACAATATTAGCGCCTGCTCTCCAATCCCAGTGGTTAATGATGCACGTAAGTATGACGGTATTAGGCTATGCAGCTCTTTTATGTGGATCATTATTATCAGTAGCTCTTCTAGTCATTACATTTCGAAAAGCCATAAAGATTATTGGTAAAAACAATAATTTATTAAATCAATCATTTTCGTTTGGTGAAATCCAATAAATGAATGAAAGAAGCAATGTTTTACTAAACACTTATTTTCTTTCTTCTAAAAATTATTACAGGTATCAATTGACTCGACAATTGGATCGTTGGAGTTATCGTATTATTAGTCTCGGGTTTATCTTTTTAACCATAGGAATTCTTTCGGGAGCCGTATGGGCTAATGAGGCGTGGGGATCATATTGGAATTGGGACCCAAAGGAAACTTGGACATTTATTACTTGGGCCGTTTTCGCGATTAATTGTTTTACATTTAATCACTATATATTGTTTTTGTATATATATTTATCATGCAGTATTTCAAATATTTCTCAATTGATGGTTATTTTATGAATTTTTCTAGGACAATATTAAGGATCTCATCGAAAACTTATAGCAGCTTGCTAAACAAAAGCTAAGAGAAAAAAGAGAACAGGTATTACTGGCATAAAATCTACTATTGGATTAAAAAAAGCGTAGTCCTCGGGCAATTTGGTGAATAAAAAACTACTCGAAAAAAGGGTAGAATTAAAATAGATACAGATCAAATTAAAGATATTAAGCATAACAAAATTTTGTTCTTGGAGATAATTTTGATTGAGTTATTAATATGTTTTTTGATATAAAAAAAAAACGAAGAAAGGAAGACTTCCAACCTAAAGCCGCACGATTCGTAAGATTAAAATTTTGATTTTTTGAGTGTTAACAGGTTGACTTAGACATTAAAAAAAAACGACTTTCAACCTAAAGCTGCACGATTTGCAGGACTAAAATTTCGAATCCATGACACATGGATGCTGCTAATATATAAAACTTGTTTTTCTCAGTGGACATGGGTCCTGACTTCTGAGTCTCTCTGGATCATTTTATCAGATAGGGACTGGAATCCTGAGTTTCTTTGGGCTAAGCAGATTATAAGCTTTATTAATATTCTATTTGGAGTGCTCTATTTATCATTATTTTTGTTTGTATGGAAAGAAACACATCAGACTAATTTATGGAAAGCAAGCAGTACAGAAAGGCCGATGCATATTGATGTCAGATGCTGCTTTAATAATCATCATCAATTATTGCTGGTTATATATGCTTTAATAATAATCATCAATTATTGCTGCTTATTTTGATAATTAATATATATATATATGGAAAAATGTTAAGGCATGATTACGGTGATACATGTTTTAAATTTACATTAGCTAAATCTCAAATTCAAAATAATATTTTAAATATAAAAAACTTTCATAAAATGATATTTTTATTTAAACACCCATTAATCAAACTCTTAATAAATACGTAAATGTAATTTGGGGTTGTTGAAACTATATAAATTTAATCTTTTTTTTATATTTTGTTTCCCTTTGTTTCATGCTTTTTCACCTGCTTCTTCAAAAAGATAATTTCTCAGTTATTAAAAAAATATCCTAGTTGTGGTTAACTTGTTATATCTCTTCTCATCTCATGAGAGTTGAACTCGTTTTATTTAAAAGTAAAATGAGGTTTCACGTGGAACAACTAACAAAAAATATACTATATATATATATATATATATATCAATACTTAATTATTTTCTTTTCTTTTAGTCATAGTGATTGAGTTAGACCGACGTGAAAATCATGGACCATAGATGATAGATGTGAAGAACTCAACTTTAAATACCTTGAGAAGGAGCAAATATTCCCCAATCCCAATCAAAACGATCTATAAACTCTAATCAATGGAGGCTCCTTCTTGGCTTGTTCTATCCATAGCATGGCTAGCTTCTTTAGCCTTCCTCTCAAGAATTTTCACTAGCCGACGGCGCAACCAACTAAAGTTTCCACCAGGTCCCAAACCCTGGCCTATCATTGGCAACCTAAATCTCATTGGTTCTCTCCCGCACCAATCTCTTCACAAACTATCCCAACGATATGGACCATTAATGCAGCTCAAATTTGGTTCGTACCCTGTAGTGGTTGCATCATCTGCAGAAATGGCTAAGCAATTCCTAATGAAACATGACCAAATCTTTGCTTCTAGACCCCAAACTGCAGCCGGCAAGTACACTACTTATAACTACAGCAATATCACATGGGCTCCCTATGGACCATACTGGCGCCAAGGCCGCAAAATTTACCTGAATGAGCTATTCAGCTCGAAAAGACTCGAGTCCTTCGAGTACATCCGAGTTGAGGAAATGCGTGCTTTTGTCTCCCGCCTGTATGGATTATCAGGGAAGCCGATCGTGCTTAAAGGGCAGCTCTCGCGTGTTACTCTCAGTATTATAAGCAGAATCGTGTTGGGAAAGAAGTATTTCGGTGAGTCTGATGATGATCAGCTTGGAACGAATTCGATAGTGAGTCTGCAAGAGTTTCAAGAGATTCTAGACGAGTTGTTCTTGCTGAATGGGGTGTTGAATATTGGGGATTGGATACCTTGGCTAGACTTTTTGGACTTGCAGGGTTACGTAAAGCGAATGAAGGCTTTGAAGAAAAAACTTGACCGATTTCACGATCATGTGTTTGATGAACATAAGAGAAAAAAGAAAGAATTATTGAAGGATTTTGTGCCACAAGACATGGTGGATTTACTGTTGCAGCTTGCTGATGATCCTGATATTGATGTTAAGCTCACTTATGATGGTGTCAGGGGGTTCACACAGGTATATATTTTGCTCATCAATTCTATTTTTCCCATTTTTTCCCCCTTTGCAACTGAAAAAAAAAATCATACATATCTTTGGGACCATTTCTTGATTGCTCTAAATTTATTAAAAAAAAAAAGTAAGAAGATAACACAACTTGACTAAAAAATCAGGTCAAGATCTTGTGAAGTGTTGACTGCCTGTATATATATTTACCAATTGAATTACTATATTAAATTATGTAAAAAGAGTGAAAACGTTTTTCCTTCTCTGTCAGTTCAAGTTTGGTCCAGCAGAACATGAAAATATTATCTTCAATTCTCTTTCTTTTTAACAAATTAAACAAAAAAAACTTCAGCATAATTGGAAGCTAAAAATTGCCTCTTTGCTAATCGATGAAATTTTTTCTTGTTTGATATCAGGACCTGGTAGCTGGGGGCACAGATACCTCAGCAACAACTGTGGAATGGGCAATCTCTGAACTCATCAAACAACCACAACTCATCAGAAAGGCAAACGAAGAGCTAGACAGGGTCATTGGCAGAGAGAGATGGGTAGAAGAGAAAGACATCCCACAACTTCGTTACATAGATGCAATCATGAAAGAAACAATGAGGAAACACCCGGTTGCTGTAATGCTAGCACCTCACTTGGCCTTGGAAGATTGTAATGTGGCTGGATATGATATTCGCAAAGGAACTAGAGTCTTCATAAATACTTGGAGCATGGGGAGAGACCCGTTACTGTGGGAAGAACCCGAGGAGTTTCGTCCTGAGAGGTTCTTAGGGATGAAAATTGATGTGAAGGGGCAACATTTTGAGCTGTTGCCATTTGGTTCTGGGAGGAGGATGTGCCCTGGCTACAGTCTTGGACTGAAGATGATTCAATCAAGCTTAGCAAACTTGTTACATGGTTTCAACTTGAAATTGCCTGACAATACTAAAGCAGAAAATTTGAGCATGGAGGAAGTTTATGGATTGGCAACAACAAGAAAGTTTAAACTTGTTACAGTTGTGGAGCCTCGTCTCCCGCTTCATCTTTATAAGATCTGAATTCCACATAATTCGCTCTTCTGTGATTTAATAATTCCCAAAACGATTACAAGAAATCCAAAACCTGGAACAGATAATGTAACTTCTGTGATTAATTTCTTGCTGGTTGCAGATTCTGCTTGTGATTGCAAAGATGTGGGTGAAAGTTTGTACCCTTGCAATATATTTATAATTCTCACAAGCTAGAGCCTAGAGTTTCATATTGACTAAAATGCTCTAAAAAGAAGAAGAAAAAGAAAAGGGGGCCAACATCTCTCTGATTGCAACAACAGGTCAAAGATTAGGGAACCACGGTTGAAATGCCGGTTTGTTCCTGCCCCTTTCTCAGACTTGAGGTTCCTGATGCTCAAAATCTTGGTGTCTTTCACAATCATACATATAACATATACAATAAGGAATTTGATGGCACGTCTTGAAACAAGCATATTTATTCAGGATCGAAGTAACAAGTTTTTTTATTATTACAGCTGGTCATAGAATGTTTTATAAAATCTTATTTGGCAATGATATGCTTGCAACTCTGCCTGGCTAACTTTAGGGCTTGCCCTGTTTTCTTAGCCTCGTGAGTATTTATCATTTAAGGCGCTTTGTTGGTTTGTTGACTAAAACTTGAAAATCCAGTTCATATGATCACTCTTCTTCTTGCAAAAAGAAACGAAAAATCATCAACAAAATAAATTGCCAGTTGGTCAGGGAGATTTGTCGCTTGGAGTTTGTCTATTCTTCTCTCATTTCTATTGTTTTGGATGAATCCTTGTCTCATTTTCAATCAGAAGAAAAATTCAGAAACCAACTTAACTAAAACACGGATTTGATTGTTTATCTAGGGACAATATCTTTTCCCTTAATTATTAGCGTCCTCATATCATCAATCATGCATAAGGCTGCTAGCTTGCTACTTGAACAAATAATTGAATTAGGAAATACTGATTTAGTGGGATTTGATAAACTAATTTTTAACAGTTACTTGGTATGTTGGTAGAGTATTAGATTCTTAGTTTTAGTGATCAAATTCAATTTTTGATAATTTTAATTATAAAAAAATGACTAATTTTGTAATTTATCAACAATTGAGCGGTCTCTTGATAAAATATTGAACTCTTAATTTCAGTTATCAAAATTCAATTTCTGACAATCTCAATTAAAAAAAAATTATTTTCGGATGGTTTATATGCTTACTTGTACATGTTTGACAATTTTGAATATTTACCTTTTGATCAACATAGGTTGGTGATTAGCCATTTTTGAACAAGTCTTTTGCTTAATAAACAATTAAACTCAGCCCATCACAGATACAATTCAAGAAAAAAAAACAAAAATTCTTGTATTTGAAAGAATCAATTGAAGTAAACAAGTCTTTGCTCTCAAGAAAAACTTGCACTCTGTAACATTTGACACAGTGAGCAATCCAAGGCAATCTGTAATTAATCCTATTTACAGTGTGATTTTACAGTTGTGCTAGTCTATAATCTATGCTCCCCTAGCTTTATGGTGCAAGGGAGAATTCAACCCATTTCTAAGATTTTGCTTTAGGGTGTCGTTTTGCGAGTGGCGCAAAGGAGAATTCAACCCATTTCTAAGATTTTGCTTTATGGTGTCGTTTTTTGAGTGAATCGGAGACATCCTTGGTGATCTGTTTTGATGCCTATGGCCATGATGGAGTTTGTGGTTTCTGTGATGATGGCCGTTCTCTTTCTTTAACTCCTTTTTAGATTCACATTCCTTAGTGTCCTTGTCCTCCTTTGGCGAACCACTTTCGGTTGGAACCGTATAAACAAAGGGACCAAATGGGATGTCTTCATAGTCCTGAAGGGGCTCCAAAGTCTTGACCACATCACTCATTTTTGGTCTTTGCTTTGGGCGGTGACTAAGGCATTGATAAGCCAACGCAGCTGCCTTTCGTGCCCCCATTTCTGAGTATTGGCCTTCCAATCTAGGATCCATTATCCGGCCAAGTTTCCTAGGTTCATTCAACATTGGCCTTGCCCAATCTGCCAAGTTCTGTTCTCTTTGAGAACGGCTCTTGTCTAAAGATCTTCTCCCTGATAAAAGCTCCAGAAGTACCACTCCAAAGCTATATACATCACTCATTGCCGTCAAGTGACCTAAAACAATAGTTATATATACAAGTTCTTAGCAAATTTACGTTTCTAAATAGTATGAAGAAGAACTAACAAATTAGCCAAAAAACTGAATAGATCAAAATGTTGTACCTGTCATGATGTATTCAGGAGCAGCGTAGCCTTGTGTCCCCATAACCCTGGTGGAAACATGCGTGTCATCACCTTCCGGACCATCTTTTGCAAGACCAAAATCTGAAAGTTTGGCAGTATAATCCTGGAAGAAAAAAAAAGGTTTGAAGACGTAACATCAGTAAATGAGGAAAATCCATTTCTTAAAGGGACAAGTTTTGTGCGGTAGGTAAGAACTTAAAAAAGCAGTACTTACAGAGTCTAACAAGATATTTGACGCTTTAAAATCTCGGTAAATGACTGGTTTTTCTGCTTCATGGAGATAGGCAAGACCCTTGGCAGCTCCAAAAGCAATTTTCATCCTTGTCGCCCATGGAAGAGAAACTGAATACCCTGCACGCAAGGAGATTGACATTAATTTCTTTATTGTTTGTATAAACAAAAAATTTCTAAAACAAAATGGTAATTTACAGAGAGAAGAGAACATACTTCTAAATAGCTGATTCTCCAAGCTGCCTCTAGGCATATATTCATATACCAGTAGCCTATGTTCTTCTTCGCAACAATATCCGATCAGCTTCACAAGATGTGGATGCCTCAATTGTGCAAGAAAGATCACTTCAGTCTGTTCCAGAAAGAAACATTTATTAATCAACAAATCAAACTTCCAGTTGAAATAAGCATTAGAACAAATGGGAATTCAGGAAACAGAACAATTAATGTCCAAATGTAAGCAATATTATTCATTGAAAATATTCACCAGCCACTCTCTATGTCCTTGCAGGCCTTCTAAATCCAGAAGCTTAACAGCCACAGGCTGAGCTTTCAATCCAGGCCTAAGCTTGTCATCAATGAACCCCTTATGAACCGGTCCAAACCCACCTTCACCCAGAAAGTTAGCTGATGAAAAGCTCTGTGTTGTCACCTTTAGCTCCCCAAGCGTAAAAACATGAAGGTTTGAACCGGCAAGCGAGGTAGAGAGATCTTCCGAGAGCATTGAGCTGGGATAACTTAAGTCTAACATTGCAAGCCTGGTAAATGAACTTTGTTTTGCAACTTCCTTCTTAGGCTTGGCTTCTGGTTTCACAACACCCTTGGAACAGCTCGGGATGATGGATCTCCAAGTAATTTTCATCACAGTCATTTTTTTTCTTCTGAAACTAGTACAATTCTACAAATTCAGTTCTTCAAACCTGTATTGTACTATCGACGTATATAGGATCCAAAACTAAACGATTATCTGTGGTTGGTGAAAGCTGACAGCTTTCAGGTTTATGATTTGACAGAACAAGAAAATTAGGTTAGAATATATAAGAGGATAGGATATATGGTTTTGTAGGAGGGGGAGGCTTAAAAGATTGAAAATATTCAAACGCCAATCACCAACTGCTCTGAAAACCCGACACAGAGAAAGAGGTTTACAACTCTTTTTCTAGTTTCCAACACCCTTTGATTTTTTCTTCATACTCGGCTTCCTTGACTTTCCTCCTTTCCCTGAAAATTAGAACCTTGTTTTTTTTGGCCTTTGGAATATTCCGTATGAAAGCACAATCGACTATTCAAAGACTTCTTTTTCATCCAGCTATAAATCGAAACTGCTTGTTGTATTTCCAAAATTGACTACAGGTAATTAACAATACTAATTCTAAAATGAATTCGAAAGTGTGGGTTTATTTTATTAGAAAAAAATTAGGTATTAATCCTGCAGAGAACACCATACCAGCTGTTACACACTAAAATCAGCAGGCACAGGACATTTTCATCAAATCTGAAAACTGGGTTTGTTTAGACTTCGTAAGAGAAAGAGGTTGGCATGCCTGCAACAATCATATCTTCTAGAAGATTTACTTCAATAAAATTACAAATAATATAGTTCTATCTTAATATCTTTGTTTAGACTTTAGATGGCTGACATGATGAAACTATTCTGTATGCATGACGATTAAACTACAGTCGGATCATCACAACCGCATCAACTGAGGACTTTCTCTCCTTCCGGTGGATTTAATGGTCATGATTTGTCCTTGAAGTTGACTTTGGATTTATCATATAAAGTGGGTCCAGAAAGCTGGTGGGTGAGGGGTCAGCTTATTATCTTCCTATCAACTTTGTTTAATCCTGTCCTTACTTCTATTTAAAACCAAAATTTAAAACGAGATTTTCAATGAACTAGGGATGTCATTGACTTATTAAATTATTTCAATGAACGAGATTTAAAACGGGTATCTTATACTATTGGATCTGATTAAAAAAGAATAAAGTATTTTACAATTGGATTTGAATAAAAAAATATTATCCTTCGCAAGTTTGGATAGGATTTGGATAATGATCTTAGATTACCAACTATCCGAACCCGGTTATAAATAATAAGTTTTAATATTATATTTAGTTATATATTTTTTATTTATTTTTTATTTAATACTTATTAAATTATTTCATTAAGTGTTATAATTATGATTTTCACCTTAATTTATTAATTTATTTTTTATTTATAATATGCATAAAATTAGTTTTAAATTTATTTTTTATTTTAAGTTCACATTCAAATTTTATAATGAGGAATGATATTATTTATGATTTTTTTAATATATTAGATTCGAGTTTTTTTTATTTATAGAATTTTAATATTATATGTTAATTTTTATTGAATTCGAATTCAAATACGAATAATTGAGTTTTAATTAGATTCTGATTTGGGTACCCTATCTGCTGCCATTCTTACAATGAGCTTAGACCCCTTAATCTCGTTTTGGGACTTAACAAACTTGGAAGTCGCCTTGTTAAGGGTCACCTCTCACTGCATTATTATAATTCCATTATTATTCATGAAAAGAAATTTGGCCAATGAAAAAGAAGATTTGAAAAAAAAAAATTGTGATATCAAATTCTTGGCCAAGTTGCAATGTAAAGAGCATAGTATTAAATATTTTGTAGCATACAGAATTATGCATGTGTTTAATATTTAGATTAGAGGGACTATGCTTAAGAGAAAAGGATAAGGGGAGGGTTTCAACTTACATGTCTCAATCTTTCAATCCATTAAAAATGATAAAAAAAAAAAAAAAAGGGCAAATATGTCAATGATGGAGTAGGTGTGTGATTTGAGAGAACAATTCGTGATGTCGTCACCTTAACAAAGTCAATGGGCAATATTGTCATTTTAAGTAGAAAATTACGACCGCGTTTTGCATGAATCAAAAAGTCATTTTGGACTAAACCCATGTAAAGAAAATAATAATGTTTACTAAATAAAATAAATAAATTAGTATTGAATTTGCATTTATTGTTTTTGCTGATTTTTCTTTCCCAAGATTCTTCACTAATTCCAAACAACTCCTTCTAAAGACTGCTTTCTTTGATTTTGTATATAAAAAAAAGGTTGTTGACATTTTACAGAGAAATTAAAGGAAAAAAAAAACTGGGAAAATTTTGTATAATAAATTATAGAAAGGTAAATGGCTTAATTAGAAAGGAAGTGTATGTTATGTATGTGTTGTCTTAAATGGCAGGTGATTAATTTAATTACAGTGGAAAAGCTTTGTTTTTTTCCCCTTAATTAAGCAAGTCTCGTTTTCATTTGACAGCTTATGATTCAGTGGCATCATTCTTTGAAGACAAATTTTGTACCAATTAGCAGTAAATTTGATGTCTTTGGTGGTCGGTTTTATTATTATTTTTTTGTATTTAAAATTGTCAAGATTTAAATTTGATAATTAATTAGGTTAGTTTGTTTTATGAAAAATAATTTTCAAATAATTTTATATTTTTTGTTTTTAAATGATTTTGCGTAAAATATTTTTTGTTATTTGATTTTTTTTTCAAAAAAATGTATTGATATAAAAAAAAAAATTGATCCCTACACTTAAAATATCAATCACTTTTTGCTTTATTTTAGTGTTTATTTTTAGAAGATCGATTTTTTTTTTTTTTTTTATTTTACTTCAAAAAAGGATCGATCCCTATATTTAGGGGATCAATCCTTTTTGCTTTGCTGGATTTTATGGGAAAAAAAAACATCTTTCAAAAACAGAAAATATTTTTCGAAAAATAAATTAATTTTTTATTAATTCGAAATTCATTTTTCGTTGATCAAACTATTTTTTTATAAAACAAACACACACAAAATACAAAATTCTTATACATAAATCATTTTTTCGTAAAAAAAAGGAACTCTAAAATTAAAAGTATAATGCTTTTTTAATAGATTATACAATTATTGACAATTAATTTTAGTTTTTTTTAACAGTTACTTTAAGGTCAAGACATTAGGATGAAGAAATCAATCAAACTACAACTACTTCACCTTCTCTTCATGGTATTTCACCGAACAATCAAACACCAAATTTTTGAAGGAAAAAAAAGTGTTTTATACCCAACATTGACTCTTCAAACGAAGTTTCTTGTACAAGGAAAGGATTAATTTGTCATCATTACTCCTTGAATTATCAAGAGTCGAACAACTAACATTAACATACTAAGGAGATTAAAATAATTACATTAGGTTTTGCAAGGAGTACTGTTAATTGGACATGGCATGCAAAGTCTTAGGTTTAGTACGAAATATAATTCAGATGGTTGACATTTTGTTCCGAATCTTTACTTCTTAATTACGGTAAAACTTGTGTCTATTAATTTTTAATAAATCTGATAATTTTAAACATGATACAAAAATACGTTATTAATACGAAATATTTAATAAATGTAAAAATAGAGTGATAAAAACGATACAACATATTTAAACAAGATTAATATAATACGTTTATATGTCAAATTCGTGTTTAAAATTATGATACATTTAATAATTTGTGTCATATTTATCTTTACACAATTGATATAGAAAAAAATATGAAACATGATACGCGTATACAAATTATCATATCTTTGATTCTTTATTAAAAATAATTAAAATTCCCTAAGTATAAAATGATTAAATGAGAAAACTGAAGCTAATAAGAAATCTAATGACAAATTGACAACCGACAACTTCATAGATTTTCATTTGCACTTGACTATATATATTAACATTTTTTTTTTCAGGTGAACTACCAGAGACACTGATGTTAATATACAAGATTTAACTTCTAGACTGTTTTAAGACAAAACAAAACAAAATTTAGGGTTGTTTGGGATTTTGAAAATGTGGAAAGGAGTGCTGATCTTATTAGAATAGAACAAGTGTGAAATTTGATTGGGTTTAGGAAGTCGAAGATCCTTATATTATATATCTACTCACGTAACAGTACTGTATGAACTAGAGAGCGTGTTAGAAAACATTTAAGAGAAGGAGAAAAATATGAAAATCCTGCGCAGAACAGGGGAGATCCTACGGAGTCAAAGTCAATCTTTTAATGGCGTTCGGTTTTTCTGACCTGATATATAATAATATAATAAGGCTGCTGTTTGGTTGTGTTGTTTGATTGGAAAAGGTCGGAAACTCTGGATTTTTGCTTCTGGAACCCTTCAGGTTTCAGCCCGGAAGAGTTTGGCTTTGTCTTGTCAACGCGTACCTGCAGCAGTTTGCGAACTACTAGTACTAGTTCTAGTTAGTTACTACTTACTACTCGTAATAACAAGAAAGCCGCGTCCGTGCAGCGATTGCGGACCCAGCTAGGTTGTTGGCTTGGTTCCCGTCAGCGCGTGTTAGCCATCTCGACCTGTACAAATAGAGAAGACTTTTGCCTACAGTGGACTCATTAAAAGGGCTGACTTCTGTTGGGCTGGGAGTGGATAACCCACTTTAGGTTTCAATCCTCCTAGCAAGGAAAGGACACTGGACATGTCTACTGATTGGGCCTAGTGGGTAGTTTAGGTTAGGGTTCTTGGTGGGTAGAAAATCCTTAAGGGGCTTTTTTTTAAGTATTTTGTCACACAATTAAGGTCGGACTAGATCATACGACACTAATTGGCCCCATCCAGTGGTTCCAATTAAACCTGTTCATGGATCGAGCAACCTGCTCGGCTCGACAGATTCAGTTCGTATTGGATCGGGTTTGGATTATTATTTTTATAATCCCGTTCGGTTCGAATCATTATTCACTTAATTAAAAAAAAATTATTTAAATTTAATTATAAAAATAAAATATATATTTTATATAAGATGAACAGTAATTTTGAGTCCACGGGCTGACTCGAGCCCACTTAGGACCGGGCTTAGGTAAGGAAAAAAGAAAAAATTCGGACTGCTACTCGGCCCGGTCTATGAGCAAGTCTAGTTCCAATAAAAGGAGAATGATATTTTAAAGTTTTAACCCAATCTATTTATGGGTAGAATCAGATAAATAAATTCGAAAAAATCAAATTATTATTTAAAATATTATAAAATTATTTTCAAATTCAGGTCGATATTTTTAAGACACGTTAAAATCAAACTTATATTGAAACGTATCAGGTTAGGGTAGGGATTAGCTAATCCTGACAAATTTCAAAAGAGAAAAAAATAAAGTTTATGGGCCACACTTGACAACATTGTCCAGGTCCATAAAATACCATACATTTTGGAATCTGAGGGAATCCGAAATGGCTGATCCAGTTTGTCCAACCAAATAATTCCAGATAATTAGCCTGGACCTGGAATAATGTTGACATAATAAAAATATCTCCTCTATGCTATAATATTTGTCCAAGGCAGTAGGCCCCCTCGCCTTCTTGTCTCTTGTCTTGTCCATATATTTCTTTATCCTCCCTGTCTTTTGTTCTCTTTTGAATAAATAATGCTGTCTAAGCAATAAACTATTTCCAATGCCTTGATTTTTTTATTTTTTTATTTTGTAGCTGAGTTGGGGTGTAAATGCAGATTGATTTATATCAAGTTTCTGACCGAGTCATATTACTTGTTTCATTAATTTTATCTCAAACATTTATACTTCATCATATTCATATGTCATATATTATAAAATAAATTTTAAAATGAATTATAAATAAATATTACAATCAAACTAACAAAGTCACAATTATATATAATATCAAAGAATACAAATAAATGACATAAAAGCGGTGGGATAAACAGTATTTTAGTTTGTGATTATGTCTTTTTTATTAATTTTCTCCTATTTATTCTCAAAACCACTAATATTAACACTCAAAGATTTGTTAATTTTTGGTTAAAAATCCAAAACTAAGATTAAGTCCTAAGTACAAACCACCAAGTTATTTTCAACAGCAGGGACGGTGCGTAATGAGAGCCAGAGGGGCCTTGGCCCCCCAAAAATTTTGAAAATCTATATATATATATATATTAAATAAAGTTATGTTTTTATGAGTTTGTTATTTTTATTAGTATATTATTTCATATATGTTTTATATTAGTAAAACATAGTAACATATCTCAAATGAATATATATATATATATATAAATTTAGACTTTTAATCGGCTCTCTCAATATTAAGTATCAAGATTCGCCATTGTTCAACAGTATATTATATAAAAGCTCTTGAATTTGCGAATAAAAGGACACAAGATGCCTTCTTTCCCATGTGGCATAATATTTTAGTAGCATTTCTTTAAAAATAAGGTAAGATAAAAATAAATCTTGCATATTAATCAACAAAAACAAATACATATATATATAGCAATGAGAGCTACTAAGGAAGAAAGAAGAAGAACCCAAAATTATTATTATATTCTTTTATGAAACCCAAAATATTTCTATCTAGTTGTTAAAAATACATTGATTATGCTTAATTATTTGGTTTGTTAATTTTATGAAAAATATTAGAAATTAGCACCCAAAAAAAAAGGGTAGAATTTTTAGAAGTTATTGAAAACAAACAAGAGACAAAGCCGTTAGAAGTTTAATAATTGGACGTAAGGAATTACGTCAGGTTGAAGTATAAACATAGATAGAACCCTACAAAGACGTGCAACAAAGTGTAATAAATTCAGTATGTTTGAACATGACATACCCCCAAACCATAATTTTCCTAATCTTTCTTTATCAGATAAATTTTATTTTTATTTTTTACTAATTAATATTTACCCCATTCGGATTGACCTATCCTATTTATTCCCGATCACCTACTTCATCCCTGCTTTAAATTTAGATTTGTATCCACAAAAATAGCATAGCAGCACCAGAAACAGAGAAAAGCCATAACCATGGCTCGCTTAACGTTGGTGTCCTCGATCATCCTCTTGCTATGCTCCGCCGCCGCTGCATCAACTTTCGAGGACTCCAACCCCATCCAGATGGTATCCGATGACCTCCGTGGCTTCGAGTCCTCTGTTCTTCGTGTTATCGGTGATACTCGTCATGCAATCTCCTTCGCCCGTTTTGCATACAAGTAACCGATCATTTCATCATCAGACGGTTATCTTATTTCTTACTTTTGTTTTCCAGGAAAAAAGTTAAAAAAAAGATTGAAAATTGAGATAAAATTTTGGGGTTTTTTTTTTTTGGTTAGGCATGGGAAGAGGTACGAGAACGCGGAGGAGATGAAGCTACGGTTTCAGATTTTCAAGGACAATTTGGATTTAATCAGATCCACTAACAAGAAGGAATTGCCTTACACTCTTGCTGTCAATCGTACGTTACTTCTGTTCCTTTTTTTTTTTTTTTAAGTTTATTTCAGTGTATATCGGCGGTCTACTGATTCCGACACCTAGCTGATTTTTGTTACAAAGTGTATAAGTTGACTTTCTTAACTATGATCTGGTTTAGTTCAGTTTAGTTCAGTTCAGTTCAGTTCCAGTATGTTTGGTTACAGACCAACTGTAGCCTGACAAGTTAGCATTAGAGAACTGAACTTACTTTGACTTGATGAAATTGTGAATTAATGATCTTGATTATTGCACTTCCGCTTGATCTTTTCAACTAAAACTTTGCTAATTTTTATTCAATTTTGCTTTTAGTTTGTTATGAACTGTTTTTTTTTATTCAACGATGCAGAGTTTGCTGATTGGACTTGGGAAGAGTTTCAAAAACACAGGTTGGGAGCTGCTCAAAACTGCTCTGCTACCACAAAGGGCAATCACCAGCTGACTGATGTCGTCCTTCCTGAATCGGTACTTTCACCGGGAAAAAAAAAAAAACCTATAAATATGAAGATTAAGAATTTTTAACGATGTTTTATTAAAATTCATTGGACAAAATACCTGCCTAATCAACCCAGTAATCAGTTATGATTTCACGATACAACAAGTTGTAAAAGATAGTAAGAAAGATAGTAAGATGTAATTTATTGGAGTACCAAGACATCGCTGATGGTCTATAAAGCTACTTGGTGATCATAAAATCAATTTTTTTTTTATTTGGCTAAGGTGAAATATACTTGGTATTGCAGTATTTGTAGTTTAAGCATATAACCAGAAATCTATGGGCCAATATTATTGGTGATTGGAGAATAATATATGAAGTAACAATTCAGGTATGGATTGATGGGTAAATCTTCTGCTATTGTGATATCTGCAGAAAGACTGGAGAGAAATGGGCATAGTCAGCCCAGTCAAAAATCAGGGCTCCTGTGGATCTTGCTGGACATTCAGGTTAGCTTTCGGTTATGATTAGGAAGTGCTTTTTACCAAGCTACTAAGGTTAGCTTGTAAATTTTAGTTGTGACATAATTTCATTTGCATATTTTTTAGTACCACTGGAGCTCTTGAGGCAGCTTACCATCAGGCATTTGGGAAAGAAATCTCTCTTTCTGAGCAGCAGCTTGTGGACTGTGCTGGAGCCTTTAATAACTTTGGTTGCAATGGTGGGTTGCCATCCCAAGCTTTTGAATACATCAAATATAATGGTGGCCTTGATACAGAGGAGGCATATCCTTACACAGCAAAAAATGGTCTATGCAAATTCTCTTCTGAAAATGTTGGTGTCAAAGTCATTAACTCTGTCAACATTACATTGGTAAGTTCACACACGTTCCCTTCTGGTTTTCTGGTTTTGCAGTTTATATGATCACGCTCTTGATGTCAAATGAAACCTTGCTTTTCTGGGATAAAGCTGAAATAGATGACTAATTACTTGCTCCTGGCTGAATGACTGGTTTATATGGGTTGGCATTGGCTATTTGTATCATGCTTGTGTTGGATTACCCGTTTATTATGTCTAGTTCAATTTGAGTATTGGCTAAATCCAAACCTGATCAATGCTCAATTCCTACGAGTGTGTTTATATCTGTTGTTGGTTCATGGTTGTTTTCCTGTGATCCAAATCTGAACAGTTCCGTTTACGCAGCTAAATATTGGAATTCAATCGGATCCAAAGTCCAAACAAATGCCTTTTGAATCTAAATGTATAAATTACATATTTCATGTTTTGGAATTTCCTAATCTGTACTATCAAAAACAGGGTTCTGAAGATGAATTAAAGCATGCAGTTGCCATGGTTCGGCCAGTTAGTGTGGCATTTCAAGTTGTCACTAGTTTCCGTTTTTACAAAAGTGGGGTTTACACCAGTGAAACATGTGGCAGCACTCCCATGGTAAGCTTTTTTCCTTACAACTATTATTCTTTTTATGCTTGGAGTTAGACAAGTTTATTTAGGTGGCAAGAAAACGATCTTTGTTAATCATTTATCTTATGACGTTATACAATTTCTAAATATGGCCCAAATAAGTTCAGTCTTTTAGCAACAAGGCTTTGAAATCCTGGGAAATGCATGTATTGCCAACCTTATCTGCCTTTTTAGTGGTTATAGCAGTGTTTTCGAATTGAGTTGTGAAAGCATTAACAACTAAAAACATAAACGGATTCATGCCCTTGTTTTTTTCGTCAAAACATATGTTTTTATGTGTGAATGTCTGTGGCTATTTGCCATTTGGAATATGATGACAATTCGTCTATCTTGTGCCTATCCAGTATCCAGTATCCAGAATGCACATGTATATGATGGATTGATATCAAGCTTTTCTTACATCTTACTAATTATGGGCTTATGTGGCAGGATGTGAACCACGCTGTTCTTGCAGTTGGGTATGGAGTTGAAAACGGCGTTCCATATTGGCTCATTAAGAACTCATGGGGAGCAGACTGGGGTAAAAATGGCTACTTCAAGATGGAGATGGGGAAAAACATGTGTGGTAAGTCTCAACCTCATTGGATCTCAGATGTTTAAGAATTTACTCGTCTGCTATGACCACCTGGATTATGGCCCTATGAAAATTTTCCAATTTACAGTGAATATCTTTTCTAAATTATGATAATAATAATAATAAAAAAAACTAAGAATTCAAGACTGTAAACAGTGGATATCTAGCATTTAATTCCCTTTATATTCGTATCTCCAATTTCATTGCAGGTGTGGCGACATGTGCATCATACCCTGTTGTTGCTTGATCTGATTGAAGAAGTGTCTGGGTCAGGCCGTTCCTTTGTGTTATACAAGCTGTCTAGTTATGGTCTACAAATGTTGTAGTTGTCGGTCTCAAAAGGTGAGGATTCATGGGTCTAGTTGAAGCTCTGCTGGCTTGATGTACAATAAGGTTCAAGACATGTAAGATGCAAAATGTGTTGTACACAACGAAGACATTATGTAAATTTTTATGTTGAATATGCTTGCTGTGTAATAACTTGCCAATATTGGAATCAATTTATATAGCACCCTACTTTGCCTGCAACTTTCTTTCTCCTTCATGAAGCTGGTGGCATTCTAGAGAATTTGTCGATTAATCTTTAATGGTCAAATCCCCACTTTACCCGGTTACCCTGGTGTTTGGGACCTTACCTTCCAGAAGGCATTTTCTGCTGACATGCTTCCCAGATTTTCTTTTTCTTCACTAATTTCGACCATTCATAATAGTTTTAGATGTGGGGGTACGACATAAATTTGCAAATGCAAAATCGATGAAATCAGGGTTGCTTTTATAGTGCCTTTTGGAGTCTGTTTTAAAGAGCCAGGGACAACCTAACAACAGTTATTGCAGCAACTTCTTCGCTTCTGTTCTAAGTAAGCTAATATTTTGGCACAATTTATCGTTTGATGAATCACCATGCCCGTGAAATACGTGCATAAATCAAAAGGATGGAATTTCATTCATTTTTTGAAAATTTCTAACGATCTGTACAGACTAATAAACATTGCATGGAACATGTAGAATGCGAGCGCGAGATAAAAAAAATCAAACAATATGAATAACCCCAAAGAAAGAAGAGAAAATAAAATGTAAACATGAAATTGATCTATCATTTTACTTTTCAGTACCCTAAACATGAAATTGCTTAATTTTCCATTATCGTGTTTCATTGGACAACATGGAACACCATATGAACTGCAAGGACAAATGGCCAACCTCCGGCTGTACTTTCCAACTACTCATGCCAATTTTCTATTGCACATCATCCAGCATTTGAAGCCAAACATCCATTGGTGATGTTCTCCTACCAAATTCGGATTTAAGATGTAGCAGCTTTTAATCTCCTATAGTACCCTCATAGAATACCATTGAGGTTTCCACCAATAACTGGAAAAATGCTTATCTGTTATCCTGAAAGCCCATAGGAACAAGAAAGATCTGTTAAGAATAAACAATGAAGTAAATGATCACTCAATCCTTCAAGTCATCCAAATAAGGTTTAAGAACAGAAGCTCTAATATACATCCATATATACATGCATACATCCACTTTGACTATGATCCTGAACACGAAAAAACCCATATCCCTCAAGGGCTGTAAGCCTGACCTCGATCACCTGATAAATAATCTCCAGAACATCGAGCTAACTATTCAGATTTTATCAGTTGTTGCAAAAAGGTTGAAGTAATTTGCCAAGCTTCTCCTTTATCTTCTAAATAGCATTCACTAGTTGTAAGTTTGCAGCCAAATTGAATTTAAAGGGACTAGATATCAGATTACATCAGCATCAAACTTCCTTGACATCATAATGACACTTAATCAGACTTGAGATGCACATATCCAGAAAAAACTTCTGCTTAGAGGATCACACTATTTTTCCCCTTTGATAATAGTTATCCCCAGTATGATTAAAAATAAAATACTACAATTAATGAACTTTGTTGATTAAAAAAAAAAAAAGGATGTAGATGTACTGCTAAGAAGAGTGTTGCACTGCCCAGTGATTAAAGTTGTTTCTGCACAATGATTGTGCTCTTACTTCTACATATATAGAGCATCATTTGCATTATTTATAAGTTACTTTTAACCTTATGACATACAGGACAACTGAACCAAGTGACTAGCCGACAGCAGAACAATTCTATTTCAAGAGAAAAAGACAAAGACTATTTGTAGGAAGAAACAGAAAAACATTCCATTTCATAAAGATACAATTGAATCAGCACCAATTTTTAGTATGTTAAATTGCATGATCGAAGTTTATGATCTGAATAGAAGAAAACAAAGACTTTGTCTTACTGAATGGAAGATCGTTTGTGCATTAAGCTGGATATGCTTGATTGGATACTTGATGCATGACAAGAGCCTTTTCAATATCTCGGAATGACACCAAGTTCAATGATGGGAAGCTTTTCTCTTAAGCAGCCACAGGTACACCTCTATTTATCCTCAAAGGAGCATTGTTATCCAAGGATGATGAACTTGCCAGTTTCATGTCCTGTGATGCTATCGTTGTAATGCGAGAGGCTTCATTAGGCATCCCAGCCTTCAAAAGGCAAGATACCAAAGAATGTACAGTGACATCATCCGGGGTACAACCAACTGATAACATTTTATTGAAAATGCTAATTGCTTCAAGCATTCTTCCTTTCATACAGTGCCCAATAATGAGAATAGTAAATGTTACTTTATCAGGATAACATTTCCTTTCCTCCATCTCCACTACTATCAGATTGGCCTCATCCAAATTTCCAGCCTTGCAGAACCCATCAATCACAGGGTTGAAGATAAATGGTTTTGGAACAATATTCCTACATTGCAACTCCCTCAAAAAATCACGAGCCTCATGTAGTCTATTTTCCTTACATAGAGCATTAATAGTAATAGCAAAGGTATAAACATTTGGAGATATATTTCTCACTTTCATTACATTCCAAAGCTGCAGACTCTGGTTCGCATCTCCAGTTCGACAGTACCCATCAATCAAGGAAGTGAAGGTAACAACATCAGCAATGCAACCAAAAGAAACCATCTTCTCATACATGGATTTAGCTGAAAGCATATCACCAACTTTACCAAAGCCATCAATCAGAACATTAAAAGTGACAGCACTAGGCACAATTCCTGAACTAATCATCTCATTGAAAAGAGCCGAAGCCTCCCCCATCTTACCCAACTTGGAATAACCAGATATGACTGACGTATAAGTCACAACATCTGGTGAACAATCATCTCTTGATTGAATTTCATTCATTAAATTGTGACCTTTATCTACATCATTTTCCCTACAAAACCCATTAATAATGGTGTTATATGTAACAATATCAGGAAAACAACCAAAACTCCTCATATTGTTAAAAAACTCAAAAGCCTGATCAACCTTCCCAACTCTGCACAGGCCTCGAATTAGAATATTAAACGTCCAATTATCCGGGTGAAATTTTGATCCTAAATTCTCTTTATATAAGCTAACTGCCTCTTCTACTTTATTTTGCTTAACCATCATATTCAACAAGTTGTTTAATGCAAAAATGCTGACCCCCACTTCATCAGACTGAGCCTCAGCAAGTAACTTCTTTGCCATACCAAACTCACCTGCCCTCCCAAAAGCCGAAATCATAAATCCTATCATAGTACTATCAGGCAAATGCCCATCAATCCTCATATAATCAAAAACTAATTTGGCCGAGCCATGTAGACCCATATGACAAAATGACCTCATAAGCAAATTATAAGTCCAAAAAGAATGAGTAATATCAAAATTCACCCTACTGAACTCCAAAAATTTCAACCCAAATGCCGGATTGTTTAACCATTTAACAACTTCAAACTCAATAAAAGGTGTCAAATTCTTGCTCAAATAACCCAAACAGCCATCATTCAAAGGTTGTGAATAAAAAAAGAGAGTGCACACAACCTTAACGAACCAAGCCTCGTGCTTTAGGACTACCTTTACCTCTTTATTGCCTTGCGGGTGAGATCCTCCATGATATTGAATGTGATAATGAGGAATGAAGACCTTGGAGGCGGCTCGAACCCTTGAGGCACGAGTTGTGAATGAAAAAAGGGTCATCTGTAACCCCACGCCATTCCTAGGCCTAATTAAATACTCAAAAATCTCTACTTGAAAATGACCAAATTTTCTATTGGGGATCCCAGATTCAAATTTGGGATTTTGATTGAACTCTCTACTCTTCATGGAGATGGTGAGAAATCCAAGTACGGTACCATAGCAAAACGACCCTCAGCTCAAACTAATTGCTAATATACTACTAACCCAGTAAAGAGCTAAGACCCCTGATAAATCTCAAGAATTCAATAACTAAAATAGATCATTGGATGATCGCTGAGCATTGGGATGATTGAGGTTGAGAACCAACAATGGACGGTGAAAGAAATCTGATATAAGTAAAATAAGATAATGGGAAGAAAAAGATTTTCGAGCTGTTTAATGTGAAATCGGTATTTCGATGAAAATGGAGAGCTGTGATGCCTTCAAAGGAATGGCAGTTCTAGGTTTTTTTGGTGTGGCTTTTGGTTGCTCAGTCGCTGACTCACTGCCCCATCGCCGTCAAAATATGGTACTAACTATCGTCTCGTGAAACAAGAGAAGCGTTCAAAGGCTTGGGCTTTAACTTCTGAAATTTAGACCCATCGAGGCTCAATTGGTCCATACTTAATCTACAGTAACGGCTATATGTATTGGGCCTATAAGTTTGCTATTTCCATTTGACATTTTTTTTATTTGAAAAAAAGAAGCCGAGACCGAGAGCAAGAAGAACGTTCGTTACAGCACTGAGTCTTAATTCTTAAGTCTTAACAGTTAACACCCCCCCCCCCCCCCAAAAAAAAAAATCATAGATGAAATCTGTATCAATCCATCTTTCTTTTGCTGGAAACAGAATAATTTGAAAAGGTTGAACTTTTTTATTTTCTGAGAAAAGAGGTGGAAGATGTCTAATGCTCCGCAAGAAAACACTATGTAAGCTTTCAATCCTTCGTTGCATTTCGAAATTTTAATTTTTTATCGATTTTTTTCCTTCATCAGCTACCTCCATTTGTTTGACAGTTCTGGTACTTGAAATACTTAAATTTTCTTCCGTGAATCATGTGTTTAGTGTACAATTTGGAGTAGCATTTTCCGTAACTGTAGGATCAAATTTTCTTAATTTTAAGTTTTAATTAACGTGATCTGTGTCATTTTTTTACGGAAATAATGGGAAATTTCACATTGTTGTTCCATTTGTAGGTTCCTTGATATACTGCATGAGGCTCCCTTATTTGGTCATCGGAAACCAAGGAGTATTGTTGGCGGTGTTATTTACTGTTTCATACTGGCAAGTTTGAAGTTCATTGCTATTTTATATTAGATGAAACTTTCCTTTCGATGTGTGATTAGGCTAACTCTGATAGTTTTTCAAACTTTTAGGCAGGTTATGCTATATTGGCTGCAGCAGCTCCTTGGATATTTCAGCCTATAAAGAATTTCGTCTTACCATTGCTTTGCAGTTGCGATGTTGTTCTTTTAGTAGTCACAGGTATCTTGCTAGGTCTTATCTTGATTTGCTTGAGGTACTTGCTTCTGGGTCTGTACCATCCATGGGGTGTTTTGTATTAGATTTGATGACTTTTATTTTATTTGAAGACAATATTCCTTATACCTTAGTTTGATATAGAAGGCATGCAGTGCTATAACAAGGATTTGAGTGCACTGCTAACTGTTAAGTTCTTGTTTGGCTTTTACAGGCATTTTTCAACAATATTTTGTTAATCAAGTCCAGAAGATACGTTTACAGGTAACTTTGTTGATTATTCCAACCCTGGTGGTTTCCTAAGTGACTTTGATAGAAACCATTAAATGTTATTGTGTTTTGTAGGGTTATTATAGTTTCAGTCAGAAATTGAAGCGGATTGTTCGTCTACCATTTGCCATAACTGCATATGGTGAGTATGTTTTTGTGTCTTTTTAAATGGCAGCACTTGATTTTCATAAGGTTTCTTTATTTCAATGGAAATGGACCTATTCAGGTGTATCGTGTATACTCTCACAGAACCAACTATTTTGATTCCAGATTCACCATCCTGTCCTGCCTATTAGGATATAATAATCCCCTTTATCTACATGAATGCTAGTGGCTTACCTCTATGGAACCTTTTGAGTTAGGAACAATATTACAGTTATAGTCATACTTGTATCACTTATGATGTAGTAATTTTATAATAAAAGGCATTTTTTGTCACATCTTCATTATTGTTGTATTAGGAACTGCTGCAATGATGCTTGTCATGGTCTGGGAACCCTACATCAGTATTCTTTCCACCTCTGCCATACTCAGGTACTCTAAGTCTCTAACACTCGGAAATAATTCCCATCTTTTTTTCTTTTTATGCTTAAGATATATTTCTTATGCTTCTTTAAGTATTTATTCTTAATAGTTTTTAGCCTTCGTCAAGTTTGTGAAAGAAATATTGATTTTGTATCCTCTCATAATGATTTATGTTTGCCTCTTGAAATGCATGTGATTTATGAGTTCTGGATGCTCATTCTGCATTATTTAGTTTTATGTTACAATTTGTACTCATGACAGTCTGATGTTATTGATTGCTGGGAATGTTGGGTTAATTTAGGGGTTGATATGAAATATGAATGATAATAATATTCTAAGTTCTCCCTTTATTTAGATTCAAAACTGAATATTCCTTGTTACTTTGTTGAACTACATATCATTGACAATATCCCACTGGATTCACTTGATTTGCAGGATTATTATGTTGGTTGAAGCAGTATGTTCTGGGTTCTTTATGAGTGTGTATATCGGTAAGTTCACATGCATTTATAGAAGCATTTGAGTTAAATTGAATAATGCATGCTTATAATTTAGGATTTTTAAAGTTATCCAATTAGGTGGATGTATATTTCAGCATTCTTGTGGTGCTTGCAGGTTATGTACATCAGTACAATTCATTGGATTCTCAGCCCGATGTTTTGAAGTCATTATATTCTCCCCTTCAACCATCAAGTCCTTTGGAAGATTTGAGGTAATGACAAAGATTTTATTGGTCCAAGGGTCCAAGCCATACTATATTTTTAAGATGCACCGTGAAAGATATTCTGCCTGCACTGAAAGAATACATCACTTCACAATTTGTCTTTCAATCTTTGATTTAGTAGCTGGAGCTTTGCTGGTTATAGATATCCTGGTTATGGTTATTGCAGATTCACTAGTCATGAAACCAAGACAAAATTAATATGAAATTATGAGTCATTACTAGTTATACGTATGCTGTGTATATGCTATGTTCACCTCCGTTTGATGCAACAGGTATCATGATGGTGGTCGACTCTCTGACCAGCAAATGGCTTTACTGCAGTATCAGCGTGAAAACCTTCATTTTCTGAGTGAGGAGGTACTTAAATCATCTCATACATATAATTCATGATAGTTATTTTCCTGTATCTTTTGGCAGTATTGTAATGGACTACTGTTATACAAGTAATATATCTTTAACTGCAGATTCTTCGATTGCAAGAGTGCTTAAGCAAATATGAAGGATCCAATGATGGAAGCACACCTCAGGTGATGATTTTTCTGTACAGATGATGAGATGAATGTTCTTTTATTACATATTTAAAAATAAATAAATCAATAATTGAGGGGAGGAGTTGGTTTAAATGTGCAAGAAACGGTCAGAATAATGGTTACTCTTGACTCTTTTTCAGGTTGATCTTGCCCATCTATTAGCAGCTCGGGATCAAGAATTACGAACAGTTTCAGCTGAGGTAATACTTAGGTTTCACATTATCTCATAGGCTAGTACTTGTTGCCTAGGTAATACTTGAAACGAGAAAAATCGCAGTTTGTTTTATTGCCTTATCAATGTCAGAGATATTCTTTGAACAGTTAAGTTTTCATTCTTGCATATTATTGGTTGTTCTCTCATGCACCTCATATGCCCTTTTTCCTTGCTGCTTTATCTGGTTTGCACTTAAGTGCCTTGTTCATGGTCTAAATAGGTTTTGACATGTTAAGAATTGGGGCGATATCACATGATTAAAATAGGGAACATTTATTTGGCATGCAAACCCTGCAATCTATGCATTACATTTACAGCTGTGGATATACACTTAGGGACAGTTTTTTCTTAGTATTTATCTTCATTTGCACGCTCCATAACACGAATAAAATGAATCCCCATCTGTTGATTCTTGCTCCATTCACCTAAAGTTGTTCCACTTTGGGCATTGACAGTAAGCGATTGACCTTAGTCCCTGACATTCTTTATTTTAAAAAATCGTGATAGTAGTAGAGTCTGTCAGAAACTGAGCAGTTAAACTATTTAAATTGCAGATGAACCAAGTGCAGTCTGAGCTAAGACTTGCCCGTTCTTTGATGGCTGAGAGGGATGCAGAAGTCCAGCGTGTTCGAACAACCAACAATCAGGTAAGTGCAAATACCTAGGAATGACAAGCTGTAATTTTGAGTTAAAAAGGACTTTATTATCTATTCCTAATAATTACATGCTTTGCAATCAGACTGCTATGTTGAAATTATATCGTCATTTATTTTGCTGAAAACTGAAACAGTATGTCGAAGAGAATGAAAGGCTGAGAGCTATTCTAGGAGAATGGAGCACCCGAACGGCAAAGGTACTTGTCTGCGATATTTTTCCAATTTGTTAAATTCATTTCCTATTTCTATTTCTATGCTTTTATCATCATATGCATAGAATGATGTTAATGTTATGACAATGCTGAAGCTTGAGCGAGCTTTGGAGGTTGAGCGGATGTCGAACCTTGAATTACAAAAGAAGATTTCAACACTTAGAAATTCAACACAGACATCAGCTGAATCAAGTGAGCAACGGGGATCATAATTACTCCTTTCCCAGCACCCTTTATAGACTGATTTCTGACTACTCCCAACACTTGGGAGTGAAATCAATCTTTTTCTTCTATGCTTAAAAAAATAAACTTCAAGACCGGATTACACATGCTTTACAGCTTTTACCCATTTAATTGAATTTCTTGCGTAGGCGAAGGAATGGTTCTGCCAATGTTCTGGTACCTGTACATAACATTATATCTGTATTGCTGGACTGGATTCAAACTAAGAATGATATTAACCCAGAGTGACAATTCCTCTAAATTACATTCCTTGTATTCACATATTAGAATTGCTGTTGAAAAAATTTGGGTTGAAAAAAGTTTGGGTTAAAAAAAATATAGTGAAAAACTGTGGTTTAAAAACTTTTTAAGTGTTTAGTATTGCTGTAAAAAAAATATTGTAGAAACTTAAAATGTCAAAAAAAGATATGTTTAAAATAATAAAAGTGTATAGATGTGAGGATAATAAAGTCATTTTATCCAAAAGCTAGTTTTTAAAGTCCAAAAGTTATATTTTTTGGCTTTTTAATTTGGCTTTTCAAATCATGGTTTCAACAGCATAAATCAAATTTTTTTATCTATTTAACATTGCGTTTGTGGTGAAAAACAGCTTGACTTCAAAAGTTATGCCAAAAATAATGTTAAATAAGATCTTAAACTCTTCCACTTGCTAACCCTATAACCTAATGCTATGTTCTCCAAACTCAAGTATCGAACACGAATATATATATATATATATATATATATTGTAGACATTTTATCAAGGGTCAATTAGTTAATTAATTTTTAAATTTTGTAAATAATTATTTTTATTTATTTTCGAAATTAAAAAAAAGGAGAAATTCGAAATAAATAAAAAAATGAAATCAAGTTTGGATTGAACTAATACTCTTCTTTGGATTAAACTTGAAATCTAGGAGTTGTGGTTAGAACAAAAATCCTTGCTTGATCAGATTGAGACTTCTAAGTAGATTAAAACCTAAACTATTTTCCTATATAAACAACCTAGCCTCAAGCATAAAAAGGACATCAGAGAATCATATAATTTTCGGAGCTATTAAGCAAGGGTGGTAGAAGGAAAATTTTATTTTTTCAAAGAAGCTAGTAGATTCGAAATTTAGGGGTTCTTAGTTCTAAGATTTGTTTCGAAGAGTGTTTAGTAGTGGGAAATCTTGGTTTTAATTAGATGAAGCTTACGTTGAAGTTTGGTGATCGTTCGGCGGCCAACGGAGGAAATCGGAGAGGTTGAAGTTGCGACTTTCAAACTCAGATCTAGGATTATCGGGTTAGATTCGGGAAAAACTAAGTTGATTTTAGAAAAGAGGAGATCGAAAGGAATTTTTAGTGATTTTTTGGAATTTTCTAAACCCGGTGACCGTCGGCTGCTGCGCAGTGACCGAAATCTAGAAAATTTTCTGGGTTTGTTCTTGGTGTTCTTGAGAAGAAAGATCAGAGAAAAAGAAGAGTTCTTTTTTTTTTTTTTTTAAAGAGGTAAGAAAGTGGACCCAAAAAAAATTGTTTAAAAAAGAGATGGGGGCCAACAGCCGAGTCGGGTCAGACCCGCGCGCGGCCCGCGCCTGGGCCCGACCCGGTTGCTGGCTGTCTTATTATTATTATTTTTTCTTTCTTTCTTTCTTTTGTTTCCTTTTCTTTTATTTTCTTTTATATCCTTTTTATTACATCTTTTACATTCCTTTTACGTTTTTGGTTGATTTGAGTTTTTTTTTATATATATATTATTTGTTTCAATGTTAATTAATTATTTATTGTGACTAATTTTATTTTTAATTTTGATGTACGTAGGTATATTTTTACGAATCAACTTTGATAGAATTATTATATTATTTTTTTATTAACTATTTTTTTATTAATTATTATATTATTTTTTATTAACTATTATATTATTTTTATTAACTATTATTTTTTACTATTGTATATATTTTTAACCATTATTATTAATTATTTTTAACTATTCTTTTAATTATATTTTATTATTAATTATTAATTTGATTATTAGTAAGATTTTTTTTTAATTAAGTTTTTTCATTAATTGATGATTAATTAGTTTGAAAATAATAAATTGAGGTCTTTTCTGATGATGAAATCCGAGGAATTCACGTTTGGTTGATTTCCAAGGAATTTCAAGGTGAGAAAATTCTCTTAAAAATTCTCCAGATTGATGAAGAAATTTTAAGGGATGACTTTCGATACAAAAAAGGTTGAGATTTATTTATTTTAAATTAATTAATTTTCAATAATTTTTTTGAGTCATAATTTCCATAATCAATGTTTAATTTAAATTTAAAGATAAATTAAGATTTCTTCCAATTACGAAATTCAAAGAAATCACGTTTGGTTGATTTTCAAGAAATTTCTAAGTGAGAAAAGTTTTTTAAAAATCTTCCAGATCGATGGAAAGGTTTTTAAGAGGTAATTTTCAATATTAAGATCGAGATTTATTTTTGAGCAAACGTAAATAAAATTGCAAGTTTAATTATGAAGATTAGACTTAGGATTTAAATTTAATTTTTTCGAGGACGGAGCCTCTTCAATGGAAAGATCGATTTCTTTTGAATACTCTCAAGGTAAAGAGACGTCTTTTAGCAATTCCTCCAGATTGATGGAAAGGGAGACCTAAAAGATGGTTTTCGATATTTTTTAACTTAAAAAAGATGAGATAGATAAGATCATTTAATTAAGACTTTTTTTTTTTAATATCACAAGACTAACACTACAGCAGAATAGGCCTTTAGCGGCGTTTTTTTTTAATAATAGCGGCGTTTTTAAATGCCGCAAAAAATTTAGCGGCATTTTCGAAAAACGCCGCTAAAAGTGTCGAGAAAAACGACGTCGGGAATTTTCCCGGCGTTTTAAACAAAAACGCCGCTAATGTAGCGGCGTTTGTAGGGATATTTGTCGGCGTTTATAAACGCCAGAGTAGGACTACAACAGATGGTATTTGAGAATAAATTAGCGGCGTTTGTGGATAAAAAACGCGCTAAATTGAAGCATTTAGCGGCGTTTGGCTCAGGAAACGCCGCTAAATTGAAACATTTAGCGGCGTTTGTCTCGAGAAACGCCACTAATTTTAGAATTTTGTTCTTTAATATTCACAAATATAGCGACGTTTGTGTTATAAAAACGCCGCTAAATTTCCAGAATTTGTAAAAAATATATATAATTTTTTTATTTAAAAATTATAATTAATAATATTATTCAATAAATTTACATTATAGTTTACAATCAATACATAACAGAAATATATTAAAATTTAATAGTATATTATAAAGTATCATTATACAGCAATTCTATTAAGAAAGCACAAAATAATCAACATATAACAATTGGAATAAAATTTAAATTAAACAAGACAAGGTAGTATAAAATTTAATTTGTACCTGTAAATATATAACAATTGCAAGGTCCAAAACTCCTATTGCCAATCCTGCACTAAAATTACAAGTTATTACAATTTTTTTCCAAATTTGTAAAACAACCAGTGATTAAAGTTAATGAAAGCAAAAGTAAAAGAATTGACCTCCAAGGTTCATCATCTGTCAAAATGCCTCTTCCAATTCAATGTTTAGAACCTGAAAAAAAATGCAAAAACTTTAAATAAAATCTCCAATTTACAAAATGCAAAAACATAAAATTGTTACCTTCAAACAAGAATCTTCTAGGAATGGAAAAAGATTAACAAAATTTTGCTTAAAGTTGGTGGGTGTGAGAGGATGGACAGAGAGAGAGAAAAAATGAGTTTTGTGTTTTGGGTAAAGAGGAAGAGGGATCTGTTACTGATTATATTTCCAGCAAATAGAGGCGTTTGTTTCGACAAACGCCGCTAAATTGTAAATCTATTCATCTCATTTTAAAAAAAAAGCGGTAAATTTTGCCGCTCGATTTTTTTAATATTTAACGGCGTTTGTATACTAGAAACGCCGCTAAATTTATTCATTAAACGCCGCTAAATGTTTTCCTCTGATTTTTTTAAATGTAATACATTTAGCGGCGTTTATGGAGACAAACGCCGCTAAATGTTCTCCTCTGATTTTTTTCAATGTCATACATTTAGCAGCGTTTCTCAGACAAACGCCGCTAAATTGCAACATTAGCGGCGTTTCTAGGACAAACGCCGCTAAATTGCAACATTTAGCGGCGTTTATGGAGACAAACGTCGCTAAATGTTCTACTCCGATTTTTTTTAAAATGTCATACATTTAGCGGCGTTTCTCAGACAAACGCCGCTAAATTGCACATTTAGCGGCGTTTATGGAGACAAACGCCGCTAAATGTTCTCCTCTGATTTTTTCAATGTCATACATTTAGCGGCGTTTGTCTGAGAAACGCCGCTACATGAGAACATTTAGTGGCGTTTCTTATAACAAACGCCGCTAAATACACTAATAAAAACGTTGCGTTTATTTTAATAGAAATGACGGGTAATTTTTTAGCGTTAAAAAAAAACCCGCGTAATTTGAGAAATATTTAGCGGCGTTTTTTATTCTAAACGCCGGTAATTGATCTCATTTAGCGGCGTTTCTTCCTTACAAACGCCGCTAAATTAATTTTTAGCGGCATTTAGGGTAGAAACGCCGCTCCCTTTACAAAAACACGGTACCTGCCGGCGTTTTTAAGTAAAACGCCGCCAATAAAATGCCACTAAAACCCAAAATTGTTGTAGTGTAATTAGGTACTGTCCATTTGGATGGACGTTGTGAGGGTGCTAATCCTTCTTCACACATAACCGTACTTCCGAACCTAGTTTTGATAAGTAGACCAGAACCTATTCTTTTTAAGGTGCCTTAGTCAAGCTTAGGATTACTTTAAATTGGATAGATTCGTATAGGTGACTAATCCCACCTAGATTAGATGATTAGTGGTGACTCCTGTTTGTGTCTAGCATGCTGAATTCGTATTTGGCACGTTATGACAGTTTGACGACTCCATTGGGGACTTTAGAGAGTCGAGCCATAGATTAGTCTTGTGATATCTTAGGTTTTAAATATTGGTCTTTAAAAGTATTTATTAATTTATTTATTTTATTTTTATTTTTATTTTT
Source organism: Fremontodendron californicum (assembly GCA_030761205.1). Classification (NCBI taxonomy): domain Eukaryota; kingdom Viridiplantae; phylum Streptophyta; class Magnoliopsida; order Malvales; family Malvaceae; genus Fremontodendron; species Fremontodendron californicum. The sequence goes on from JAULJL010000003.1 coordinate 4,189,316, forward strand.
ATTTTTATTTTTATTTTTATTTTTATTTTATTTTTATTTTTCTTTTTCTTTTTGATTTTGATTTTATTATTTGTGATAACTCCTGTTTCTTATACATTGGTGGGAAAAAGAAGGTTTGGTTGTTCTTTCACACACACGACACATTGCATATCATAAAGCCCTATACCCGAGCTCGTCCCTTTTAAGAGGGGGTAAAGTATCTACGCTTTTGTGAAGTGATAACCTCTGCAACGGCTAGCGAAACTCCTTCAGAGTGTAAAGTACCAAAGCTTTCATGAGGTGATAACCTCCGCAGTAACTTTGGAAAATACTCTCACTCGAATTGAACCCTTCTGGTTGGAGCCTATAATGGGTGAGGAATGGGGTGCCTTACTCATCCTACATGGATGATGTTAAGGAGCAATTTGGGGACCTTTTTAGCTTGGTTAAGTATCCTAAATCCAGCATATAAACAACACTTAAGTGGCCAACTTTAGGATAGAGCCATGTCCACCCTTGTATAGAGGAAACCCAAAATTAGGAAACACGAAGGAACACTTCTTATACTTATACCTTTTCATTGACATGATGTTTGTTTTGCTTATATGCTCACCATGATGATGTAGTGCTTACACATGTTGTTTATTTTTATCCATTTATAAGTTTGTTGATATAGTATCTAACTTCTTGTTTTCTTTCTTTTCATATATCATGCATCATCATAAATTCATCTTGCCACATAACGGTTTAGATAAAAAGAATGTCCACTAAATCCATGGAAAGTCTAACAGTCGCCAAGCGTGAGTCTAAGGTTAGCTTGAACCAGTTCAGCAGAACACAAAGGATTGTCTTCCAGTCGGGTATGTCTCCACTCTTCCCGAGAAATTTCACATGGATCTGACACAGAACAACCTCGAAGATTTGATCAGTATTTGGCATTCTTGGGATGAAACTCGACAAGAGGCATTCAGACAAAAATATGGGGATCTGGCTTTGCTTCTATCTGTTGAAGTCGATAATAACTTGGTAAGAGCCATAATACAATTTTGGAACCCCTCATACAGGTGTTTCGTGTTTAATGAAGTAGACATGGTTCCGACTATGGAAGAGTACTCAGCTTTACTTCGTTTGGGTCCCCCTAGTCCAGATAAGATCTACTTGAAGAATAAAACTGGGTATCGGAAGAAGTTAGCTAAGATTATAGGAATCAGCTAGCCAGAAGCTGACAAACTTGTGAAGACAAAGAGTAAGAGTACTTGCATCTCATGGAACGTTTTGCGAGGCTTCATTGTTAAACACTTAGATGACGATGAAGGGATGAAAATTATGGCCCTAGCCATTTATGGACTGGTAATCTTTCCGAAGATATTAGGGTATGTCGATGCTGCTGTAGTGATTTTTATGGACCAAATTCAGTATCAGATCAATATGGCCCCAGCCATCTTAGCCGAGACCATTAGATCATTGAATCATTGTAGACAGACAGGAAAAGGACGTTTCACCGGATGTATACAACTATTTTACATCTGGATGAAAAGCCATTTTAAGTGTGAAGAGTCAAAGTTCCGGAAGCCATACTTCACCACTAGCACCCCTATCAAGGAATTCTGTGAGAGCACATGGCCCGAGTCAAAGACCAAGGAAGATTGGGTGATGATACTTCAAGAGCTCACGAGCCGTCAGGTGATCTGGAAAGCACCTTGGATGCCACATGGACCAATGTTATTTAGCTGCTGTGGTCAACATTGGGTTCCTCTTCTCGGACTATGGGGTGCCATCAGTTATTCTCCTATTATGGTAAGGAGACAAGCTGACTATGAACAATTTGTACCAATGACTCATGGACTTAACCAGGTAGATTTCTCCTATTCAGACAAATGAGTTATCAACAAGATAGGTGAGATTACGAAGGCTTGGAAACAGGCGGTTAGAGTAGAGAGAGGTAGACTCTCATGGAATGCTACTCCTGAATACTCCGTATGGTATGTCAGACGAGCAAAAGATATTGTGATTTCTTGTAAAAGACAGCCGGATGGCCCAGCCCAAGTAATAGTCCCGGACCCCATGTTAAAAATAAAGTTGGCTAAGAGGAAGCTACAAGAAGAGAAAGATGAATTAGGGGAAGAAAACCAAAAATTACAGCTGAAGATAGAAGCGTTAGAAAAGGGTTTGAACAAGGGAAAAGGAAATGCCAAGAAACTTCGATCAAAGGTTCAAAAATTGGAGAACGGTTTAGTGGAGCGAGACGGCATTATTCAAAAACTTACCGAAGATGGTAACACTTTGAGAGAATCCTTGACAAGTATGGAAGAGACATCTTCGCTTTTGACTTCTGAGGTCGGACGTCTAGAAGAAGAAAATGGAGAGTTATTATTTGATCAAGAAAGGAAAGAAGCTGATTGCCAAGAATTGGTTATCGAATTAATGAACTTGAAGGAAGAATGCTCGCAACTCCAAGATGCGGACTCCAAAAAATAGAATCTTCTAAAGAATATGTTTGACCATTTTGATGTGACATCTCGCAAGGCAGGAGACATGTATGATAGAATTATGGAGATTAAGGCGAAAGTACATCCGTTCCATGAAAATGGCCAGCTTATATTCGAACTTTTGGATGAAGCTCAGTCTCATTACCGTCAGATTGTCAAGTTTCTTTGGAGACGTTAGGATTTTAGATCTATGTTTTTAGGATTTTTTGGAAGAGTTTTTCATATTTTCATGCTTTAGGACTAGTTGGAGTTTTAATCTTTATGTTTTTAGGATCGCTTTGGTTTTAGGATTTCTATGGATTTTGGTGATATTTTTATAAGATTCTTGTTATCTACATTTGTTATGTTGCTAGTAGTCCCATGTGCATTCATATAAGTCATTTGTTCATTTAGACATGCTTATCTAATAATGTTGCTTTTCTTTACATACATTCATCACATTAAAAGATATGGTAATTGATTTCTTTTAATTAAAGGAGGGACTTTGACTGTTAAGAAGAGACATGGGTGAGCAATTAGAAGCACGAATTAATGCATTGGAGGAAATTATTGAGAATTTGGACATGATATTCGAGAGATGAAAGGACAACTTTCCAATTTGATAAAGATGGTTGAAAGTTCTGATCAAACTATGATGGTTCATCCTCAAGAATCTTCACATTTGGCTCAACCACATGTACTCAGTGGCTCGAATGATGAATCAGAGTATCAAGTAGTTGAACTCAAATACCCAATGCCCAGTACAAAGTCTTCTGATTAGATACCTTTTCAGATTGGTCCGCATGCAGACATATTCGTGGTGTTACTTCTCGACCAGTTTTTGGACATGTTAATCAGAAAAAACGATGTAGTGATCGGGATAAGAATCCTATTGATCTAATTCCAATGACCTAAACGGAGTTACTTTTCCAGCTTTTTCAAGCCTATTTAGTTCAACCAATCTATCCGAAATCTTTAAAGTCTCCTCATCCTAAGGGTCATGATGCCAATATTACCTGTGGTTATCATATTAGAATCTCCGGCCACTCTACGAAAAATTATGGAGTTTTGAAGCGGAAAGTACAAAGTTTGATTAAAGCAGGTTTGCTGAGCTTTGAAAAGAAGACGAAGCCAAGTGTTGAGGGGATCTCATTAATGGCAGCACCTTAATTTTGGAGGTTTTGGAATAATCAGATGAGGGATGTTACTCGGAACTCAATCTGGATGAATTTTTTATGTTTTCATTTTTTTAGGCATGACATTTTAATCATTATTTAGGTGTTTAGGAGATTTTTTCCTTTACTAGGAATTGTTTATGTTCACATGATTTATTTTCAAGTTCAAATAAAAAAAATCTTTTGGATCTTAAAGAAAATTGGTGATTATTTCTCAGAGATGAACTTTGCAACCTATTCCCATGACTAGTTAGTTACAAATCAAAAGCTCGATTCCTTTGATGATATAAGTTTGAAATTTTTTGAACCTCACCTTCTTTTGATCAGGAAATGAATCCCAAAAGGTCAATGGTCTTCGTCTAAGCAATGAGCAATGAAATGAACATTTGAGTCACAAAACATTTTTTTGAAAATCAATACATGAGGCACTCTCTTGAAAGAATCTAGATTTTGGTAATTTGATAAGTGTCAGGGCTATCTAGAACTTTAAACACATCACTCCTAAGTTTCTCAACCATGCCCGAACTTTTCCTTTCCTGAATGGTGTCCTTTACTCGCATATTGGGGCAAAATTATCTTAAAGGTTGTATTTTCCCAACATCCTTGAATGCCTTGACTTGAGAAACATATATTTTCACCTAAAGCTATCCTTTGTCCACATCTTGGGGCAGGATTACGAAAAAGTGTTGATGTTTCTAATATCCTTGCAGACCTTTGTTTTCCTCTATGATCGAATGAAATTGCATGGATATTCTGATAAGGCCATGAAAAGAAGAATTTTTGGGTTAGGCCTTCATTTGGATAGGCATATTGAGATGATATATGAGTTGCAAAAAAAAAACTGTGATATCATGCATATGAGATATTCAAATGATTTTAAAGGCAATTCTTATTATCTACTTCACCTGGGGTTTGCTCCTCAATGGAAATATTCGTACTTGACATGAGAAATGGCCATCTTTCATATTCCTTTCACAAAATGAGAAATTATCCTTTACTACCCCTTTGAGCCTAGTGGATTCTTGTTTTTTGAATGAACCTTGACCAAGGATCACCCTCCACATCAGGGGGCAAGTATGGAAAAATATCTTTCTAAAGAAGAATGAATATTTGGATCATATCTCCACACCAGGGGGGTAAGTATGAAGAATTATCTTTCCATGAAGGGATCAACGTTTGGATCATATTTTTACACCACGAAAAGAATGCCTTATGCCAGGGGGTAAATGTTGAAATGGATTGAGTTTTGTGATAGGAAAGTCTGTGAAAAGAAAGAAGAAAAAGAAAAGGAAAAGTGGAAAAAGAAAAAAAAAAAAAATCACAAGATGAAATCCTCATGAAGAGAAATAATCCATGGTTTAATGAAAAGAGAGATGGGAAATATTATGAGAAGTATAAATGATGAAATCCTCTTGAAGAGAAATAATATGTAGTTTGATTACCTTCAAAATGAAAAGAAAGATATGAGATATTTTGAGATGAAAAAATGATCTTTGGTTTAATTACCTTTAAACACATTTTTAGGCCTAATTATCCTTTCTTTCATAACCCCGAACCTTGGCCTACATTACAAGCTTTAAAAGTCCATTTTGATCAAGTATGAATGTTTAAGTTGAAGAGTTTTTACTCAGATTTTATCTCATCCTTTTGAATTGTCATTGAAGAAATTTGAATTCTCAAATGCATGGTAGAGCAACAAAAAAAAAGCTCTAGGGTGAAAACCTAAAAAATGGGCAGTCTAGAGCAAAAAATTAAAAATATGAAAGCAACTCTGCATGACTGTGCCAAGGCCTAACAGAAAGTACAAAAGAAATGATATTTTGAACCCACCAGGAAGTACCGAACACTCTTGAGAAACTTAAGAAAGTCAACATCATTTGGATGACTTGGCCCAATCCTTTTTCCTTTCTTGTCCAAATTTTGAACCCATCATAAATAGTCTTGACATTTGTTGAATTGCTATATATCAAGAAACTTAGAAAGAGTGCCAAAATGGATTGTGTTTTCAAAATAAATTTTTTTTGTGAAAACCTGATTTTTGAAGAAAATTCATTGTGAGTTTAGATGAAGAAACAGTGATCTTTCCTTATGTGATGAAACCTTTCTTGATGACCAAAACCTTGACAAGTTGAAATGGCCAATTCTTTTGAATGAGCCAATTTGTTATTCACCTTGTCCAATCTTGGAAGTAATCATCATTTTTTTAAAGATCTAAAGTTGCATTTTTGTTTAGTAAATGGGGATTTGATTTTTGAACATGGAAAATAGTGATGTTTCTGGAGGCAATTTTGATTTACCATGGGGGCATGATTTGAAAATGAGAAAAGTTTTTTAGAAAATTTCTTTCTTTTCAGAGAATTTTCAAAAAAAATATAACATGAGAACATTCAGGTTTAGGATGATGCATATTTGAGTTTTGAACCAGTATGATAAGAGTGATATTTTTGGAGGCAAGGAACGAGAAGGCTTTTACCATGATGAGAAAATGGTTTTGAAGAATAGAATCTACTGAGTTGGTAAATGGCAGAGTAGGCTATTTTGCATCATTGTCATTAAAGATTTTTCATTTGAAATTTGAATATGCTTGAAGATGACATTCCGGGAAGAAAGGAGAATGAGATGAGAACAATGAAAAAGAATGGAAATATTAATGTTTAAAGCCTTGGAATTAAAGAGATGTCCTTTTGAGAAAGAGAAGGTGATGCGATTGACTGATAAAATTGGTGGAGGTTAATCTAGTTCTAAGTCTGAGCGTTTGGAAGATTAAAAGATGATGACATGATGAACTTGAGTATTCCTTTGTCACAGTTGAAATTCATGATATTCGTGACATTCATGGCATGTATTTAACATGTAAGAAAGATTTTGAGTTAGATTTTTGAATTTTGAAATCAAACTTTTTTAAAGGAAAATTCTTGGACCTTGGTTGAGATGAAAATTTTGGTTTTTTAGATTTTGCACCTTGGTTGAAGAGATGAGTTTAGACCTTGGTAGTAATGAGAATTTTTAAGATGAGATTTTTTTCTTCAAGATGAATTGTTTTTCAAAGGTAAGTTTTTTTTAAGATTAGATTTATTTTATCAAAGACGAGAATGATTTAGTGTGAATCCTTAGCTAAGTGAGAATCCTTAGTAGTGTGAATCCTTAATTTAAGTGAGAATCCTTAGTTTAGTGTGAATTCTTAGCGAAGTGAGAATCTTTAGTTTAGTGTGAATCCTTAGTTAAGTGAGAATCCTTAGTTTAGTGTGAATCCTTAGCTAAGTGAAAATCCTTAGTTTAGTGTGAATCCCTTAGTTAAGTGAGAATCCTTAGTTTGGTGTGAATCCTTATTTTGGGTGTGAATCCCTTAGTTTAGTGAGAATCCTTATTTTGGATGCGGAATCCCTTATTTCCTTATTTTTGGGTGCGAATCCCTTAGTTTAGTGAAAATCCTTATTTTGAGTGTGAAATCCCTTATTTCCTTATTTTGGGTGCGAATCCTTTAGCTTTGTGAGAATCTTTATTTTGGGTGTGAATCCTTTAGTTTGAGTGAGAATCTCTTATTCAGGTGAGAAATCTCGTACGTTGGTGTGAATCCTTTATTTTTAAGTTATTTTAAGTTGTGAATCCTTTAAATTGTAAATTTTAAGTTTGTTTTAAAAGTGAAAGATTTCAAAGTTTGTGTATTTTTGAAAGATTTGGTTTGAGAAGAGAAATCTTTAGGTTAAAACTAATTTAGAGACCGTAAGATTCAATATATCAGTTTGAAGCTAAGTACAGATGGGAGATGAATAATGAGCTGGAGAACTTTTCTATCTTGATTAGAGACTCAGAGAGTTGATATCATTCATACAGTGCATTCATGACATACATTGCATGATATGCATCAGCATTTCATTCATGGCATTCATGTACTGCATTGCATTCATGCATTGCATTCAAGAAAGACTATTGCAGATATTCAATATAATTTGGACAGAAATTTCAATTTGGAATGACAACTTGTGAGAACCATATCAAATCTTTTCGGGATCCAAGATAAGATTTTTGAAATTTCTTTTGAAGAAAGTATCCACTTTTGAGAATTTACAAATTTCTTTTGGTATATAAAATTGATGCCTCATTACGAAGAGTTTTTTATCGTTTGGAATTTAAAGTTGATGCCTCATTAGGAGGAGTTTTTCATCGTTGGGATATTTAAAGTTGATGCCTTATTAGGAGGAGTTTTTCATTGTTGGGAAATTTAAAGTTGATGCCTCGTTAGGAGGAGTTTTTTTGGTTGGGACATTTAAAGTTGATGCCTCGTAGAGAGGAGTTTTTCTTTGTTAGGAATTTAAAGTTGAAGCCTCAGTGGAGGAGTATATTTTTACGTTAGGTTTATTTAAAGTTTACGCCTCGCTTAGAGAAGCTTTCCTATGATGGATTTTTCTTTAAGTACATACTTGTTTTTTTTTTTATGTTTGAAAATTTAGTAACGTCTTTGCACATCTCCTGTTTCTCAGGGAATGCACAAAGAGGAGCAATTGTACACACCGGATTTTATCCGGGGTCAATTAGTTAATTAATTTTTAATTTTTTTTTAAATAATTATATTTATTTATTTTTGAAATTAAATAAAAATTAAAAAAAAGAAGAAGAGAAAATCAAAAAATTAAAAAAAAATAAAAAGGAGAAATTCGAAATAATAAAAAAATGAAACCAAGTTTGGATTGAACTAAGACTCTTCTTTGGATTAAACTTGGACTCTAGGAGTTGTAGTTAGAACAAAAATCCTTGCTTGATCAGATTGAGACTTTTAAGTAGATTAAAACCTAAACTCTTTTCCTATATAAATAACCTAGCCTCAAGCACAAAAAAGACATCAGAGAATCATATAATTTTCGGAGCTATTAAGCAAGGGTGGTAGAAGAATATTTTTATTTTTTCAAAGAAGCTAGTAGATTCGAAATTTGGGGGTTCTTAGCTCTAGGATTTGTTTCGAAGAGTGTTTAGTAGTGGAAAATCTTGGTTTTAATTAGATGAAGCTTAGGTTGAAGTTTGGTGATCGTTCGACGGCCAATGGAGGAGATTGGAGAGGTTGAAGTTGCGACTTTCAAACTCAGATCTAGGATTATCGGGTTAGATTCGGAAAAAACTAAGTTGATTTTTTGGAAAGAGGAGATCGAAAGAAATTTTTAGTGATTTTTTGGAATTTTTCTGAACCCGGTGACCAGCGACGGCGGCGGAGGTCGACGGCAGTGACCGGAATTTGAAAATTTTTCTGGGTTTGTGCTTGGTGTTCTTGAGGAGAGAGATCAGAGAAAAGGAAGAGTTTTTTTTAAAAGATGTAAGAAAGTGGACCAAAAAAATTGTTTAAAAAGGGGGGCCAGCAGCCGAGTCGGGTCAGAGGGCCCGACCCGATTGCTGGCTGTCTTATTATTTATTTATTATTTGTTTTTTCTTTCTTTTGTTTCATTTTCTTTTATTTCCTTTTATATCCTTTTTATTACATCTTTTACATTCCTTTTACGTTTTTGGTTGATTTGAGTTTTTTTTTTTTATATATATATTATTTGTTTCAATGTTAATTAATTATTTATTGTGACTAATTTTATTTTTAGTTTTGATGTTCGCAGGTATATTTTTACGAATCAACTTTGATAAGATTATTATATTATTTTTTATTAACTATTATATTATTTTTTATTAACTATTATATTATTTTTATTAACTATTATTTTTATTATATATATTTTTAACCATTATTATTTATTATTAATTCTTTTTAACAATTATTTTATTATTATTTATTAATTACTAATTTGATTATTAGTAAGATTTTTTTTAATTAAGTTTTTTTATTAATTGATGATTAATTAGTTTGAAAATAATAAATTGAGGTCTTTTCCGATGATGAAATCCGAGGAACTCACGTTTGGTTGATTTTCAAGGAATTTCTAGGTGAGGGAATTCTCTTAAATGTTCTTCAGATTGATGGAAAAATTAAGGGATGATTTTCAATACAAAAAAAGGTTGAGATTTATTTATTTTAAATTAATTAATTTTCAATAATTTTTTTGAGTCATAATTTCCATAATCAATGTTTAATTTAAATTTAAGGATAAATTAAGATTTCTTCCAATGACGAAATTCAAAGAAATCACGTTTGATTGATTCCAAAAAAATTTTAGGTGAGAAAGTCTTTTAAAAATCTTCCAGATCAATGGAAAGGTTTTTAAAAGGTAATTTTCGATATTGAGATCGAGATTTATTTTTGAGCAAACGTAAATAAAATTGCAATTTTTAATTATGAAGATTAGACTTAGGATTTAAATTTAATTTTTCCGGCAACAGGGTCTCTTCAATGGAAAGATCGATTTCTTTTGAATACTCTCGAGATGAGGAGACGTCTTTTAGCAATTCTTCCAAATTGATGGAAAAGGAGACCTAAAAGATGATTTTCGATATTTTTTAACTTAAAAAAGATGGGATAGATAAGACTATTTAATTAAGAATTTTTTTTTTAATATCACAAGACTAATTAGGTACCGTTCATTTGGATGGACGTTGTGAGGATGTTAATTCTTCCTCACACGTAACCGTACTCCCAAACCTAATTCTGATAAGTAGATCAGAACCTATTCTTTTTAAGATGCGTTAGTCAAGCTTAGGATTACTTTAAATTGGATAGATTCGTATAGGTGACTAATCACACCTAGATTAGATGATTAGTAGCAACTCTTTGTTTGTGTCTAGCATGTTGAATTCGTATTTGGCACGTTATGACATATATGATACGAGATATGTTTAATTTTTTTATAAAAAAAATTATATATTTAAAAAATCAGATACTTATACTAATGTGATTATACTCATGTGATCATGTTCAAATATTTATCGAACACAAATATCAAACATCAATATTTTAAAAAATAAAAAATCCGGATAATATAACCTAATGTTAAACAATATGACTTACCCTAGAAACGCTAATAGTGACATCAATCCTGGGACATCCCTAACCTTATTTCCCCGTATGACATCAATCATATAAAAGCAATGGCTACTAACCATCTGAACCAAAACAGGAGATTTAGGGGAACCAGGGTAAAAGATCAGTTGAATTGTCACTTTAATAATCATACAAATGAACATTATTCCACATAGTTAAATTACAATTGGCTTACATGAATAGTTTCATTTAAAAAGAGACAACCAAACACAAAATTGAAGAAGTCGCGACCTCTAACCACTTCTCCCCCTCCAAATATCGCTTCTGTATCATACTTGCATGCTCTCATACAGTCAGGGCAGTAGGTAACCTGCATAAAAGTTGGCATATCCTTTTTAGCAAATAGTATGGTAATCATTGGGTGAGAATAGAGGTGTATAATCAAGCAGAGCCGAGCTCCAAAGCTCCAACTGTAAGAAGCTCGACTCGAAATTCGAAGATCGAAGCTCGGCTCGTGCTTGATCAAGTTCACTTTTAAAGCTCGAGCTCGATTCGAAATAAAAATCGAACTTCTCGAGCTCACTTGATTAAACTCGTTTACTTAATAAAAAAATAAACTCGACTTTAATCTCGATTATTTGTGCTCGAACTCGAGTTCGAATTGATATTTTTCAAAACTAATTAAAAATCAAAATATATATATTAAAAATAAAAAAACTCGATTAGGCTCGCGAGCTACTCGAGTCAAGCATTAAGATATTTGAATTCGACTCGCTCGATAGCTCGAGCTCGACAATGACCGAGTCGAATTCGAGTTTTTTTCAAATCGAACCCGAGTAGCTTACGAGTACAAGTATCTAATTTACACCCCTAAGTGAGAAGATCACCAGTAATCATGAATAGCAGCTTAAGCCTTCTTTGATAATCGTGAAATAGAAACATCAAATGGAAGGATGTTGCTTTCAGTAACAAACCTCCAATAACTTGGGCTGGAATGAGCCATCAAGCATTACATCCACACCGTACATGGCCCTAGACTTTGGATCATGCATCTCTGGATGTACTGATGCAGCTGACTCGAAGACGGATTTGATCATGCTTTTTACTCTCTGGTGGATGTCCAGCCATTTAACTGTAACAAACACATAAATTGTCAATAAAGAAACAACTTAAAATATTGCCACTTGGTTATTTCCAAATTGTATACATTCATTGTCTTTAAGGGAAAGGCAATCTGGGTACAAATTGGGCAAGCACATATACCTTGATGCTCCTTCTCAAACTCCCTAACAAACTCGGGCGTGTTCATGTGATTCAACCTCCGACCATAGTTCTGAAAGTCATAGAATCATTAAATTACTTAAGGTAAAAATATGAAGCTAACATGATTCTTAATTTAAAGAAACAAAAAGTTCCCACTTCCCATTACAGATATTAGGTACTTTTTTGTTGGCATTTCTTTCTAAATTTCACAAAAAATGCAATAATTTCATGGGCCAGCAGAAAATAAATGTACTCTTTCAAGCTGCTAAAAAAAGAAAGTGCCTCCACATACCATAACAGTGAAGTGGGTCTCGTACTCAAAAAGACTATGCTTCTCAAGGGAATACGGGTTGTTTGCCAATCTGACCTGAAAATGTTAATAGGAAAAACTAAATAAGGTATTTTAATAGCAGAAAATATTTAAACAAGAAAAGACCTCTACAGAAAACTCATCCTATGGCATCTCAGTCAGACAACAGAATTTGCATACCCAGAAGACATCTGAAAGGAAGATCTCCAAAGGGTTTATGCTGCAAACCAGTACAATATAACGAAGATCAAACTTTTTTCCTTTAAACAAAGCAGGATGCTCAATATACTTCTGGCATATTTTAGGACCAGTTTCCATGATACGGATAATAGCAGATAAATTATCAGTTACAGTTGTATCAATAGTTCGCGCCATGTTCCAAGGTTTCAAGATCCATAGATTGTTGAGCCCATCTCTCTCGCGCAGACAATAGTCACCAATAAGTTGAGATAGATGTGTTTCGAGATTATAAGTAGGTTGCAACCATCCAGGAGATCCCTGAGCCTATTGCAAGGAAAGAAGAGGCAATTTAGTGTTAGTTAACCTCTACAAAGAGAACTGTTTATCTTCGTATTAAGTTTTAAGTATCAGCATCCATCAAAAAAGGTTTTTTAAGTATCAGCATGTTAAGCATCCAACCTATAACCAATTAACAATAAGTTGAGAGATCCAACTTGAATATAAGACCACAAGAATTCCAAGACTTAATAGATGTGAGATAACACCATTTTAACACTCCCCTTACGTGTAGCTCAACAAGGGCCTACACGTGGACAGCCTCACAAGGGTGGTCAACCTCACATGGGGTTAGGCAAGAAAAACAAAACACACCTGGACTCTGATACCATGTTAAGCATCCAACCTAAAACCAATTTGCAATAGGTGGAAGGGCCCAACTTGAATATAAGATTACAAGAAATCCAAGACTTAAGAGATGTGAGATAACACTGCTTAACAGTCTCCACACATAGCTCAACAAAGGCCTACACGTGGACAACCTCAGAAGGGGTGGTCAACCTCACATGGGGTTAGGTGGAAAAAACAGAACTCACCTGGACTCTGATACCATGTTAAGCATCCAACCTAAAATCAATTGGCAATAAGTAGAGAGACCCAAAAAGACCACAGGAATTCCAAGACTTAATAGATGACAGATAACACCACTTTAACACAATAGAAATATGATTGTCATTGATAAAACAAGCACGCAGTTTAATAACATAATAGATAAAATTCAAATTTTGATTCTTGAAATAGGGTCTTGATGCAATATTAATATGTAAAATAAGTTAGCTATCTCAACCTTTTGTATGGTATCTGCCAAATGATGTTTCATCACAAGACAAGCCTCAAAAGGAAATTGGTTTACATATTGTTGATCTGTTATTCCCACAGCCTTTTTCATCTCTTCATCTACCTGCACACTCGTCCATATAATATCCGCATCTTTTGGCTCATTTGCTGCAAGCATTAGGGAGAATTAAAAATCTCAGATCAGAAAATGTACTCTGAAACCTTAAAAAAGATAAATAAATAAACTGTCTAAATACACCCGACCAAAAAAATAAAACTGTCAAATTCTTACAACAAATACTATATTCATCAGACAAAGACACCAATCAAATCCAAATAACAATCATGAATCCAACAAATAAAAATTCAGGTATATTCAATACTTAACAGATTTATAATGTGCATATAAATGGACATTTAGTCTCTTTTTAATAAATAAAATTACTTAGTAACAATTCACATCAGATGCACATGTTTCAGAGAAAAAGGATCAAATGCAAAATGAAAACAAGTTTGCCCTGCACGGACAAGAACACATACTGATAACAAATTCTGGCCGTGTCAAAAATTCTTCAATTTGAGGTATGTCAGTGTAAACACGTAATGCGCTCCCATCACTGCGGCGCACAACACTAGTTGTAGAAGACTTTATGGGCACAGAAGGTAAACTTTTTGATTGCAATTTATTAAGATGCTTCTCATACTCCTGCGTGAAGTAATGTGAATTATTAAGAAACCAAGAAGCAGAGTAGCAGACCACAGTTTAAATGGAAACAGAGGTAATTCCAACAACAGGATAAAATACTTGGATAAAATAATTCTGTGGCGTGTAGAACCAAGCTGTAAGTCTGGCAGAACGCTGCTTGTCCTCTCCAATACCAAAAAGATAATCACGAGTGCACTCGTCACCTTTCTTAACATTCTGGGTTGACCATAATATTGAATAGCTGAGAAAGAAAGTTAAAATGTGTCATGACTCCATATGAATGGACCTCCACATGCCTTTATTGCAAGAGCAGAAAAACTATACTACAAGGATGGATAGCATGGATGATAAAATGTGGTAACATGCAGCTCTGAGTTTACAAAATTTTCAGTACAAGATACATAGACACAAATATTTTAAGGATTATTATACACTATATAACTATAAAACTGCTGGACACAGTAAAAAAGACTCCAACAAGAAGCAGCAGAAAAAGAAGAAAACCTCACTGCTGATGCCAGTTTCCCCTCCGGCATGAAGAGAAAAGGAGCCACTCTGAAATTTGGCTCATCACTATGCCGCAAAGCTGAACCTAGTTCATCCATAACATACCTGCAAAGGAACTCCAAAGTTAAAACTTAAAACATTTTTCATTTGGAAGGATTTTGAATACGATGAATTCAGAAAAATAAAATGATGATTTTCTAGTATGTTCTTCTCATTTCATCCAGCACCAGTAGTTTAGCCTAAAATCAATATTGACACCCAGATTTTCCAATTGTAAGCAGATGCTCATGGCTTTTAATGTTTAAACCTTGCCTAAATACTGATCCTTGCTTCCAAGAAATTCAATAAATGATCAAACATGATCTGAGGTATATATGTCAGTAAATAAATCAAATAAAGAAGTACATACCATACTGGAGTTTCATCAAGCTTTTCCTCATCTGCAAGTCTATAAGTCATTAAATATAACCACATTGCATTAAGAACACGATCAGCAAGAGGTTCCTCAGAAGTCCATTCAGGCAGACGAGGCTGAAGCATTGAATCAACAATATGCCTTTCAGCTTCTAAGATTTTGGATGCATCAACACCATTCAGTGAGGAAAGAGTGGGAAGGGATTCAAGAATTTCCACAGCACTCTCTCCAAGTGGGCCAGGTATATCCACCTGCAAAAACAATCGTTTTAAGAAGACGTGAGAACTTCCTGCAATCTCACACCTTTTGTAGCATCAGGTGTTCTCATTAGAATACAAGAGCAATGTTTTCCAACAAACATACCTCCAAAGATTGTAAGCAATAAAAGGCCTTCAAGAGTCCAAACAAATCACTGACGGAATTTTCTTCAATTGGGTTGCCTCGAATGTTCAAATGTGAAAGATTTGGCATCTCAAAAGGCGAGAATGCCTGAAAAAAGGAAAAGCAGAAGCACCTCAGAGCTTGTTTCCACATTATGATTAATTTCAAAAATGAAAATGAAAAATGAAAACACAGTATATTATACCTTATTGATCAGACTATGGATGCATCTATTCGAAAGGTCAAGCGAGGTCACATTTTGCAAAGGAAGGTCTCCCTGATGACTACTCGTAGGATTGTCCTTCCCATATACATCCGCACAAAACCCCAATGCCCACTCACCAAAATTTCGGGTAAAACGAGAGTTATAGATTTCAAGTTTGGGACATCCTCGAAGAATTGCATCTTCCATACCACCGTCACTATAAATAAAACAGACACTCACTTAATAGAAACCCATTTAACAGTAACTTAAGATTTTGTTTTTCAAGGATCAACAAGACAAAACCTTTTTCCAAGAACTGGATTATTGTTCAACCAAAGAGCCTTTAAGTTCTTAAATTTAGTAACTTCCTGGACAAGTTTCTCCTGGTTTTCGAGCTTGTTCCCACACAAGCTAAGAGCCAACAAATCCTGCACCAAAACAGAACAATACATAACATAAAGAGATTGAGACAGGAACTGAAATATGTTAAGTAAGATAAAAAGATGGTTAACAAACCGGAAATTTAGTGGATAAATTGAGAGAAAGGAGGGTAGTATCGTCAAGTCCAAGCTCCTCGAGCTCCACCCATCTTACAATTCCATCTCCAGTCTCTATCGCATTTCGAATTTCGCTCTCCAAAACTTCCTCAACGGTCATTTTTCCGCCATTTTCAACGGCCTGTTCTGAATCCGCGTCGTCATCAACGTCCACGCAAATCAGAGCAGCCATTCTCTGCGCCAGCCCCGGGACCTCCTGCAACTGCAACGAATCGCAGAGCACCACGTATCACTAAAAAAGAACTTCAAAGGAATTCTGATTAGTTTAAAAGAAAAAAAATCGAACCTGTTTGTATGCATCGGGGAGGCGAAATGTCCAGGCGTGGTCGATGAGGAAAACATTGGAGTCTTTAGGCATGGTTTCAGAGGTTAACAATAATCGCCTCTGACGGCCATCCTCGCATGGTTCGATCTCGAAGTGAGCTCCGCCATCAAATGTTTCCGATGTTAGTTTCTCGAACAGTTTGAAATGAAGTGATTGAGGCAGTCCCGAGGCTGCTAAGAGCAGACCGTGGACTTTCACGAAGTCCTCGTAGGTTTCGATTCTACTGCCGGTACTTGCGGGTGTCGCCGACATTGGTGTTGGAAAACAGCAAGTACGGTTGAGAGCAAGGTTTTAGGATACAGGGTTTTTGCAGCTGGAGGAGTAATTTGTTCGATATTTTAAGGGTTGACGATAGACCAAAACAATGGTCTGGTAAAGTGGCAATTAGAAAGCCCAACTAAACTTTAGATTGGGCCGAACTAATTTCTCATATAATGCATCAAATTTCCTTTATGCTTTTTTAAAGATTTTTTTAATACATGAATATACACCAACCATATAGATGATAGTTAAAAAATCATAGTACTTAATTAATTAAATTGAAAAAATAATGATAATAAACTTACCAAAATAGATAGTAGTACCAAGTTTATCCAGATTACATAAAAATACCAAATCTTTAAGAACTAACCTTTTGATTTTTAAAGATTTTTTATATTAAGAATTTCGTTATAGAGTTTTTAATAATATTAGTTAATATATTATTTATGGATTTTGTTTACAAGTGTTTAAATACACTTTTAAAGTTATTATATATAATGATATATTTATTCAATGTATTAAAAATAATAAATAAATTATAAATTATTATATTTAATATAATATTATTATTATAAATAGTATATTAATAATTTATAATAATATTACATTAAATATAATAATTAATAAACTTTTTATTATTTTTAATATATTGATAGTGAAAAAATTACTATATATAATAATTTTAAAGAATATTTTTGAAATTTTTATTAGTAAAATTTTTATATCATCAAATTAAAAGAATGAGAAGCAAAAAAAAAAAAAACAAACTTAAAAGAAAATACTCGTTAACCAAATCTTAATTTAAGTTAGTACTGAACTATAACATTCTTTTATTGGCCAAAACAAATATTATTCTCTTTTTTTGGTCCGAATGTTAGTAGTATAATAATTCAGCTTTCTTTTACCAACAAAAAGGAAAAAGGTTAAACCACACATTTTTATAATCTATAAGTTGGTCATTTTTTTAATAAATAATTTCCCATTAATAATTCTTTTTTATTTGAACCAATCAACTTAGTTACTACCAACTAAGTCAATCTCAATTATCACTTTAGATTAATATAGAAGATTAAACATAGATAAATATATTTGATCAAGCAATGGCTCCTAAATCACTATAAAACAAATAAAATGAATTTGACATGTAAAATGTATTAAGTGCTTTAATTTTAATTATAAGTTCAATTTCTACAAGGCTAAAATAATAATAATAAAAAACTTTTAAATTTAATCATTTTACTTAGTTAAATCATTTTATATTTTTATTACATCCAAATAACTTCTTAAATTATAATTTATACTCAAACAAGCTTTTAAATTTTAATTTGTATCAAATAAGTATAATTTTTAATTTATATCTAAATAAACTTTTGACATAAATAATATTTTATTTAAAGTGAGCTTATTTGATACAAATTAGATCTGGTAATCAATGTATTCATATCGTGTTTATATTATTTTCATATGTCATAATTGTGTTTAAAATATTATATATTTATATCATTTTTGACACATTAATAATTTATGTTATATAAATTTTGATACGTTCATACATTAATGTAGTGTTCGTATTATTTTTTCATATCGTATTTTATGTCGTTTTTAGTTATTATTCTCATGTCGTATTTATAAAATTATCAAATCTAATACAAATAAACAAAAATTATTTGATACAATAAAAATATAAAAAATTATTTAAAAGTAATTTAAGAGTTTTTTTTTTTAATATTTTAATCTTTCTAACAACTTAAATATAAAAAATATATATCATAAGTTCATAACAACGAGACAGTCCAGAAGTTAAATTCTTCATTAAATAAAAATCTTCCTTAATTTGATGACATATATTTTTCTCTTATAAAATTAATGCCCAATTCTATAATTACTCATTTAAGATTTAACTCACAAAAAAACGTTTCGATGGGTAATCACTAACCACACAAAAAATGAAAAATCAAGACCAGATGATCAAACATCAATCATAACCGTACACGTCAGACAAATGAGTCAACCAAAACCTAGGACAAACACGAATCATAGTAACCTGCTTTACAGTACAACATAGTCCTCCTGCCCCTTTCTTTCTTAATTCCTACAAAACTAAAATATCTTTATCCAGATAATCTTCTTTACTCGGTTTTTTTCTTCTTTTTTTCCTTTCTCTCTCTACAATTCCCAGCAAAAAAATATAAAATAAAAAGAATTTTACATCAGGATAAGGCTTCCCCTCTTAATTTATTCGATTGAGTATTTAACTAACTTTTTTTTTTTCCTCTCTCTTTTGTCAACAATGGCGGAAATATCGCCTCCCCATGTGCACTTCACCAGATTTTAATACCCACTGCTTTTGCACTCACTGCTCTTTTCATTTAACTAAACGATGTCGGTTGTTTTTGAAAGGAATGATAATACTAATTCAATGAGACGCTCAGGGTTTATCCAAGGGATGCAGTGTATCTCGGTCTATGATTCACCGGGGGAGAAAAGCGAGGATCGGAGGAGGAGGTTATTGTCGGCGGAGGAGAGAGAAGATGATGATTCGGGGTCTTGTAGCTCGTCGTCGATCGGAAGGAATAGTGATGTTTCCGTTGAATCATCACCGGACGGTGAAGATTCAACGGAGGCTGAAGTGCAAAGCGAGCTTAAAGAACCTTTGGATACCATGGATGCTCTAGAGGAGGTTTTGCCTATGAGGTAATTTTTTTAAGAAAAAGAAAACCTTAAATTTTGGGTCTTTTTGTTCTTTCTGGGTTTTGATCCAATCTTGGTTATTTGTTGATGGTTTTTGTTAAAATTTTGTAAGAAAGTTTAGAGGAATGGCTAGGGTTTAGTCTGAGATATTCGTTTGGAGAATTCATTAGAAATATCTATTAAATAACTGCTTATTTTGGACCCTAAAGAGAAATTTAATGAGTCTCCATTTCTTCAAGAGAGTTGAACTGGCTTTAAAATATATCAGTGGTTGTTATTATTTAAGAAGTGAATGGGGGAAGTGCTGATGCTAGCTTCTTATAATGTTAGTGGAAGGTAGGAAGCATTTAAAGCGTCATAAATGGAGAAAATGTGTGTTTGAAAATAGTTAGGCTCTAGATTCATAAGGCAAGGAGCAATTTAAACTTAGTGATAATCTATGTTACTCGGACTCGGGTGTGTCGGACACGGGTATGTGTCCGACATGAGTATGTTTGATTTATTCTAAATTTTTTCATGTATTTGGAGGGTCCTTGAGGATCATATCCTCATACTCATGTCCGAATATGCGTCAGACACGGGTGTCGGACACGGGTACTTTAAAAAAATGAAGAGTCAGAGCAACATAGGTGATAATCTGCTGATGCACTTGTAAATTAAAATATCTGACCATCAATCACTACTTGAAGTTGCACTCTTTGTTAATCTAATGCCATTCATTAAAGCAGTTTTGGAGAAAGCAAATTCATCTTTCAAGATTCATAACTCCTGTTTTTCTTAGTAAGCAGCATTGCTTGAATAACAACAAAATGTTTTCTTAAAAGGATTGATGTGATTTTGCACGGTTATTGTTTGGGTGCTTCAATTTCTTATTTTTGTGCTTTTGCTTATTTCAGAAGAGGCATATCCAAGTTTTATAATGGCAAATCAAAGTCCTTCACAAGTCTAGCTGATGCTGCTGCTGCTTACTCTGTTAAAGATTTTGCAAAGCAAGACAATCCCTATAATAGGAAACGCAAGAACTTATTAGCTCATAGTTCTTTGTTGGATAAGAATCACAATAATCCTTTGAGGAACTGTGGAAGTGAGATATCAAAGAGGCTAGTTAACTCCAACCGAAACACAATGGCTCTTGGAACTACTCCAAGCACCTCTGACTTCAACTCAATCTCATCATCACCATCTAGCTGTCTTCCACCTCTGCATCCACAGTGTAAAAAATCAACTACCATCAGATCATCATCGCCGACGACTACTCGACCGAACCCTCCTTGCCGGTCTTTCTCCTTGTCTGATCTACAGTTTGTTGCTGCTGCAACTCCTAACATAGCTGGTTTGGCTGTTCGTTGTGGCAACAAGGACAACAAACTGCATTGAATTTAACTTAAGTTTCACTTTCAAAATTATGAAACTGAAAGTTACCAAAATGTTTATGGTATTGGTCTTGGAGACTGTCATTTGCCGTTTCCTGCTTTGATCTAATGCATGTACTTGTAGTGCTAGGTATTACCATGGCCATTCATATTGAGAAGTAATTCCTGCTGTACTATTCTAATCTCTTGTTTGCTTTGAGATAATGATGAGAATGCTTTATTGTATAATACAAGAAGTAAAATACGTTCTCTTCCTGAGCAGCAAATGTTGGCCTTTTTCTTATTTCTCACTGATACCGGAGTCACTATTTACATGTTACTGCAGTACAGATTTTCTTTTTTCTCCTCCACTTTACCTCCTCACCATTCCTTGTGTTATTTTTCTTGCTGTATAGAGGATGATGGTTATAGTAATATGATCTGTGCTTTAGAGTGGCTTGATGACTGATTTCCTAGGATCCTTAGTTCAGGTTGTCCTTATGGTTCTCGATTTTTGCCAATTCCTGTGGCTAATAGTGGAATTTGATTAAAAGCAAATTATTGAATTAATATAAACAAATTCTTTGGTTGAATGTTGATATATTTCTTGATTATAAACAGGAATTAGGATATCTAACCTAAAGTGGATAATATTAAACTCAAAAATTATTTCTCATAAAAAAAAAAATCTAAAAGTTACTGAACATTAATTGTAAATCAAAAGTTAAAATAATTTGCTAAATTCTAGCTTTAGATTAGGGCCTTCTCTATCAATGAAACCTAATGGACCCTATTGAACTGCAACTGTCTTTGAATATGGTGGACCTGGCCCAAGCTCAAATCCGAACGGGAAAAAAAAAAAGGAAAGGATTACCATCGCCATTCTACAAAACAGACAAAATCAGAAGTAAATTCACTTTTAACAACTCCTCAAAATCCCATTCATTAAAATTGCCGAAGCACTTCCCACTCCTTCCATTGCAGAAACCGGACCAAAACATTGGACAACACCCCGTCCATCCTAACATCGTTATATACACTTGAAACACGCTTCCACTATAATCCAATCCTATCTTAAAGGTACGTATACTTTAAACTCAAAACTTTCCAGTAATGAAGTACTACTGAGAATATAGTGTTAAATTTTTATTGACATTGTCTTTTATTGTGTGTTTGGTTTTTCTTGGGAATTGATTTTTCAGTTTTGATCGGTTGAAAATGGAGCCGGCGCCTAATGGTGAAGAACCCACTTCGTGGGATGAGCTATATAACATAAATTTGATTCCATCTGAGTTGTTCCTCAAGTTTAGAAAAGAAATTCAGGGGTTTCGAGTTGGTGTCAATTTGGAGGTTATTTTTCTATGCTTTTATTTCACAGTCTTAGATTGCTCCATCTATATCATAATTCATAAGCTATATAGTTCTCGTTGTACTTTTTGTATGTGAATGGGTGGTGGTGTTGGGGGGGTTCTCTTTTTGTTTGGTCGCAATGAATTTATTTAGGGAGCTAAGTTAGTCATGCCCATGAAAGGAATTTTTTTAGCTGTCTCATCTTCTTTATATTCAACTTTAAATGTTGCTTTTACTTGAAAAAGGATACTTATGTTTACAGAAGATATGTATCAACCTGTACAGATTGTTGTTATTTTCACCTGTTGAGTATTTACATCTTAGTTTTGGTTCAGTTCTACAATGCTCCTACCAATGATTTCCAAACTAAGCTTGTGCTGAAGCCTTTATCCCCTGAACGGAGGTGGAAGTTTGCATATGAGCCTATACATCAAGATGTACGCCTTCTTTCGAAAAAAATCCCAGTGACCAAGTTTCTTAATCTCCAGGTCTGATCTACTCCTTTATCCTTTTTGGCTTGGCAGATAAGATAAACTCTATATTAGTGGTAGAATATAGAAGTCTATTCACAATTTGACATTTATTGTACTGTAGGCAACTTTATTTGTTCCTCATGCATGAGTTGTCCATATTTTGTAATGGTTATACTAAATTTTTTGGAAATAGGTTGGCGTAGGCCATAATTTCAAGTTGAATGCAATTGGTTGGAAATGGAAGCTCACCACCTGTTTGGGTGGAGATGGAGTTTCTCGGATCCGGAATAAGACAACACTTGGCTTGGTTCCTGGCCTGGATTTTCGATTTGGGTGGAGGGCCGATTATGTTCTTCCAGAAATTACAGGGCAAGTTCCTTGATGTTCTATGAACCTGTATTTAAGAATAATATGTGAGAAAATGGAAGAAGTGATAAGCTCATATCCAGTAGAAGAGTAGTCTTTGATGTTAAGCTTTCCAAATTATCCCTTATAATTTTGTTGACTATTTTGCTGGTTATTTCCTTGATCTTCTATGAACTTATATTTAGATATTCCAAGGAAACTGTAAGTCAATAGCTATTGACTCACATCTAGAATATCCATTGATGTTATTACTCATGTGCTTTAAAAATAACTCAGAATTTCTGAAATGTGTCAATTTCATGCTTCTCCTTCTTGTTAATGGTGACATTTTTGTTTCTTTAGAATTTATTATTCAGTTATTCCTTCTCTTCCTTTCTTTTACCAGATATAATGTCATGATTATTTGTAGCTTATCATTGATACCTTGAATTTAACAGAGCCCTTGGTACCGATGAACCATTGTTCAATATGAACTCAGGGCGGTTGCAAGCATCACTAGATAGAGTTGAGGCCATTCTGACTCATTCGTCACGATTGGTTGTCAAAACGTCAGGTATGATTATCTCATGACCTTTTTAGGAGCATTTCAGGTTGGCTTTTGACATGCTATAACTGACAATTTGTAGGATATGAAATTGTCAAGAACATACAGATTTATTTATCTTTGTTAAATTCAAAGTATCTGGAACTTTGTGCCATTTAATCTGGGAATTTGCATTTGATCTGTGTGTTCTTACCTCTGTTTGCCACCAGTGTGCACATGTGTGTGAATATGTCTGCCTCAAACATGCTTCTTTTCACATAGTATGATGAGTTATTTTACATGATAGACCCTCATTGTTTTATGCTATAGCTATGAGTTTTATTCATCTATTATAGTTTTTTGGCTGCATTAGATTGTAATGAATTAGATGTTTTCTGTTAACTGTATCCTTATATTATTCCCTTCAAGCTTTTGTATACTAAACAGTTTTGTTCCAAAACTTCAAACTTAGCAGGGCCAGCATGAATTGAAATTGATAGGATGATTTTCCAGGCATGGAATGGAGGTACACTGATCAAAACCAAAAGTTTACTTATTAAATACCAATACCATGGCTCTTTTGTATAGCATTAAGTAGCCAGGGCATGAACGAACCAGGGTTTTGAATTCAAATATTTCCCTGAAATTGAAGCATTTTCATGTATGAAATCGGCTTCGTTATACTCCTTTTATTTTCTTTCACCACTTTCCTTTCATATGGTTAGTTACTTCTATTGACAAGTCTCCCAGTGAAATTACTGGTAAATCAGGTTATTTTACTGTTTAGGTTATTCACATGTTTGCAATTGTAGTTGGTGGTGTAACATTATTAGAGGGTTCTTCTTTGGGTTCTTTGATCATTTGATTTGTCATATTCATTACTATTATTTTGGCTCATAAATGTTTTCTTCAAAATCTCTTATGTTCTTTCTTGGAGTTTATCTTGGCTTTTCCTTATTGGTTGAAGTCTTTGTTTCCCTTTTGTGTTCCCCCACTTCAAACATAAATGGCTATCGCCATTTCATTAAAACGTGAATTGGTTAATGCTGCAATTATGAATCTAGCTACATCTTTGATGGTGCCACCGAAGGTGAGAATTAAAAAAAAAAACTTTCCCGATTTCAGCTATTTCTACCTCTGTTTATCCTGGCTAGCTGTTTTGTATCATTATGATGTTAACAAAAAAATGGAAAGGGAAATAATCATATTAACCAAGGTTGTGGGTTTTGGATGTTAGACGCTTGAGAGATCAAAACTTAGGGGATCGAAAAAGGAAATTGTAAGTGTTGGAGATCGAACTCTTGTTTTATGAAAATCCATCTCCTAAGAAAAGTGGATAAACCCTTTGAACCAAGGCTCAAGGTCACAAGAAGAAGCTACTTGGTGCAACAGGAGAATGGTTAATGATGCTATCCAAGAATCGTCATGTTAAGTTGTTCACTTGGAAATTGGAATCATTTCTAATTATATTTGACTAACTCTCGACTTCAAAATTTAAAAGCCAAATACAGTATTAGAATCTTTTCATTTTGAAACCATATAGAGGGAAAAAATGCAAGAACAATCCATCATTCGAGGTTAAAAGTTAAAAGCGTGGACCCTCTCCGCCTAGCCGTTGTAGCCTGCAACGGCCATGATCTACCACTTGTTATATAACTTTTCAAATCCTCAGTTCTTCAAAACTCCAAAGCAAGACCCTTAAACTTCAAGCGCAGATGACTTCCTCCGAGCTTAGAAGCTCCTTTTCATTCCCAAATCTTCTCCTTTCCTTCTTGAACTTCATTCTCTTTATCCTCTCTGCAGCCTCTCTTGCTCCCATTATTCTCCTCAAAATGCCTCCAACTTCACTGGGTTTAGCATTCCTGATGGTCTCCTGCATCTCCCTTCTCTCCTCCTTCGTGGGCTTCTACTCTCAGCTCACACACTTTTGCTTCATAACCCATATTTCACTTCTCATCGCCTCCTTGATTGGGCAAGTTCTCAGCATGCTGACCTTATTTACAAGAGAGAAATCTAGCCTTTCAATGCTGAAATCCCCACT
The DNA here is from genome assembly GCA_030761205.1 of Fremontodendron californicum. Classification (NCBI taxonomy): domain Eukaryota; kingdom Viridiplantae; phylum Streptophyta; class Magnoliopsida; order Malvales; family Malvaceae; genus Fremontodendron; species Fremontodendron californicum. Next base: position 4,214,867 of record JAULJL010000003.1, read on the forward strand.
GGACCTTAAAGAGGCAAAGCTGTTGGTGAGAGTGGAATGTGGGATTTTCATGGCAATGTTGCTAATGCAGTTGCTGGTGTTTGCACTGACCTGCACGGTCCATAACTGCTGGGTGAGAGAATACGAGGGATTAGAAGCTGAGAGAGAGGCAACAGCCAAGAAAAGGAGCAGAAGGATAGCAAGAGTGCAAGAGGAATCCATGGCAAATGCAGCTAGAATTGCTGAGATTAAAGCCAAGGAGTTTGATGAGAAGATGAAGAGCAAGTACTGTCAGTGGGTGAAAACTGATTTTTAAGGCTAAAAAGAAACATGTATCTAGTCAATGATTACTGCTATAAATAATTCTTGGTTTCTTCTTGGGGTCACTACTGTGGTGGCCATTGGATTTGTATTGCAGAACCTATCACACTTTATCAGCATGGTTTTTGATGTGTAAATTACCTTATAATGTGGTTTTCTTGTGCAATTACGTTTGTTTGTATATGGAAAGGTCCTTATTCCTAAGTCCTAACCTTTCATTTTGGAGTGGGCCACTTAACCTTCATGAAATATTTATATATGCCATACGCCCATAAATTCAAAGTTTTTGGGCTTAGGATTTGAGCCTCGCTGACATATTTTACTTTTTGATAGTATTTTAGTAAGTTTTATACTTCTTAAATTTTGAATTAAAAATCAATGCATTAATCAAAGACAATTGTGAGTGGAAAAGAAAGAAAGATGGCGGCTAAAGATCCACAAAAAGCAGGAAAATTCTAAAAAAATTCTTTACCGTGAGCTTCATATAAGCTTTAGTAAAGTATGACCGTTGGATGAAAAATAATTCATTTGAATCGTTGAAATAAAAAAAATAAAAAAATTGATGTAACCGGTTAATTCGGTAGCTGAGAAAAACATCCAATATCAAATCTACCTCTCTTCCAAAATCAGCAAACCCTAAAAATTTAAAACACTCACTTCGACCTCTGAACTGAAACCCCAAATCTTCATTTTTTCTCATTCCTTTCTTCTTCATCGTCAGATCTCTTTCACTCATTCCCCCAAATAAGGTTTTACTTTCATGTCTCTCCCCCAAACCAAACGCTCTCTCAGATCCAACGACGCTGGTTCTTCTTCTTCCTCTTCTCACTTCCAACCACCAATGAAGAAAGCCAAGTCCTAAGCCGTGGTTCGGAGGCTAAGGATACAACAGAGAATTAAAAGTGTTGAACTTGGTATTTTAAAGGAAGAACAAGAAAGTGAACTTCCTAATTTTCCATCATTCATCCCATTCCTGTCTCCACTGGTGAGATATATATATTTTCCCCTCAACTTATTGTTTTACTTGTTATTAGTTGGACAACTTTGTTCTTTTAAACTAAAGTTAATCAATGTGCAATCAACAAGTCATTTTTCTCCAAATTAATAAAGGACTCTTGCTCACCTTTGAGAGATTAATCCAGCATTCTAGCTATAAACTTTAATTGTTGATCTTTGAGAGATTAATCCAGCATTCTAGCTATATTCCAAATACTGTATTTTACCCACCGGTAATTGCAGGATATCTTGCTTTAAGAATAATCTCTCAAAGGTGAGCATTCATTGATAGCATCTTCTGTAATACCCCAGTCCAAAATTATGGTTTTAAGAATAACGGAACAGTTTCACTTTGAATCTATATTCAAATGGACCAAAACTTTTCTCGACTGTATTAGATTGAAGCACATTGAAGAATAGTTGTAGTTGTAGATAAGGTATTTATGTTAAATTGGATGCATGCCATAGAAATACACTCTACAGCAGGTCAACAGGACCTTTCTGGAGTGAGGACATGGAAGAAAGTGTGATATTAGAGATACTGAAAAAATAATTATGTTTAGGTCCTTAATTTAGCTGATGACCTACTTAGCGTCACTACCATATTTTAATACTACTTATGAATGGCAATTTGAGAGATTTGAAGTGAAACAATTGTTTACCTCACTGCAACTGACTGAAACTCTGATTATCCATTTCTTTCAGTTAATGTTATGGTAAAATTAATCCAAAATTATGACCTTTATGGCAGTGACCCTGACCTTTATCCTTATGTTTTGTTTCTCATCCTTCTAAATTATGCTTGCTCTGTATCTATAATAGTAACAGAAAATTTTGCATGCAGAGCTTGTTTATTTAATTCCAATCAGTGCAATGGATAATACCTATAATCTTGGTTTTTCAGGTTGCAGCAGAAATGGAAATTCAACGGCTAAAAGATCGTTGCCTGATGTTGGAATCTTTGTCCAATCATTCTGTGGAACATGTTAATGTAAAGGGAATTGAGCCCTATGAGGAGCTACATTGGATCCTACTGAGTCAATATTTTTAGTAGCCGGATATGATGGTGAATCGTGGTTATCAGCACTGGATTCTTATTTCCCACCTCACGATGTGATAAAATCTGTTCAGCCAATGAGTTCTGTGCGTTCATATGCTTCAGCTGCACAGTTGAATGGTGAGCTTTATGTCTTCGGTGGTGGTGATGGTTATTCATGGTATGATACAGGTATTAGCTTGTCCTAAAGTTCTATTTGTTCTTTTGAGGAAATTTTCTTAGGTCTCATGTTTCTGTTATGTTTTTGTCAAGTTGAATCATACAACCCATCAAGTGATCAGTAGACCCTCTGCCCTTCCCTAAGGAGAAAAAGGGAAGCTTAGCTGGAGCTGCATTGGATGGCAAAATATTTGCCATTGGTGGCGGGAATGGGGTTGAATGCTTTTCAGATGTTGAAATGCTTCACTTAATTGTTGGACGATGGATCAACACGCTCAATGCCACAAAAAGTGAATGTAGTGCTTGACTTTTCCTTTTGGTTATTGTAAAAGAATCTGGTATTTTATCCACCAGTAATTGCAGGATATCTTGCTTGTGCTCGCTGCTCAAATATTGGATCTCTTGTTCTTATCGAACCAGTCTTGATATCAAATGGTGAAGACCAGCCTTTATCAGCCCCAAAAACAGAAAGATGTTCAAACTGTTCAAACTTATTTGTGTGGGCATTGGTTGAAGTTTGAAGGTGGGAAACTTGTGTACCAGACGACTAAGAAGAGAGCTAGCGGTCCCAAATGTCCTGTTACTGGCAAATAGATACTACTTCAATCATTTGATATCAAAACTCCTGGTAAATAGATACTACTTCAATCATTGATTTATATAGTGATATATGCATTTCTTTTTTCTTTTTTTTTTTTATAAAACTTTTACTTATTTATGTGGGCATTGGTTGAAATTTGAAGGTGGGAAACTTGTGTACCAGACGACTAAGAAGAGAGCTAGCGGTCCCAAATGTCCTGTTACTGGCAAACGCATCCAAGGGGTATTTTATTATTATTATTATTATTATTATTAATTTCTTTCCTGAATAGCCAATTAATTCAAAGCTTTTGTTATATTATTTACGAGTATGAGAATTTCGAGCTTATGAATGTTGAAAAAAAGTAGGGAATGAAAATGAAAAAGGAATGCTTTCATACTTATAACAAGGTTTCAATAGATGGGTTTGTCATTTTCTGGAGGAATTAGCTTAGAATTGTTGATAATATACAATGCTAATCAGTTGATAATTGCATTCAGAGTAGGTATTTTTTTCTAATCAAATTAGTTAAATTTAGTGCTGGAAACAGTTGGGGTCAGCTCTTTGTAGTTTAGTCTTGTTTTATAATACATTGTCCTAACTCTCATAGATGCAAAAAATACTGTTCCAAGTTCTTAATTTGTGAACTGAACATTTTGTTTGATTCGGATTTTTTTTTTGTCGTAGTTTGATTCGGATTTACTTTCATACTGTAAGGATATATTGCGTTACTGCTCAAATTTCGTTTTTCGGTGGGCATTTTGCCCCTGTTAAATTTAGTTTGTTTCCCCACAATGGGTGGTGAGACAAAGCGTGGTTTGGGATTAAAGCTTTATTTTAAATTTAACTTCTCTTGTTTAGTTTGCAATGTTGGCCTTCACCTGCTTTCTTCCTGCACTATGTTGTGTTTTATTTTGCTGTTTTTTAGTTTCTTCTGTCTTGGCAAGTCAAAACTTATTGTTTTGATTATTTTCAGAATGTGACAATCATTTTGCCTTTGCTAAACTTAGGGTTAGTTTAGCGTCGCTGTTAGAAAAAAGTTTGGGTTGAAAATGTTTGGTGAAAAAAATGTGGTTTAAGAATTTTTAAGTGTTTAGTATTGTTATGAAAAAATGCCGTGAGAAATTGAAATGTCAAAAAAGATATGTTTAAAATAATAAAAATTTAGAAATAAAGTCATTTTACACAAAAGTCAACTTTCAAACTGCAAAAGCTTTATTTTTTTGGTTTTTTGATTTGGGTTGTTGCCAAATCATGATTTTAATCGCAAAAGCTAGAAATTTTTTAGTCGTTTAACATTGAGGTTGTGGTGAAACGCAGCTTTTAACCTCAAAAGTTGTGCCAACAGCAATACTAAACGGAGCCTTAGTTGTTTCACATAATATGTGCTGATTACTTTAAATCTTCCTGTTGTATATAATGTTGCTCTATGTGCAGATCCCTCACATCATCCGAATGGAGTCTCAATGGTTGGAATAATATACTTGTGTATATTGCTCTATGTTGCTCTATGTTGGAATAATATAATGGTTGGAATAATATTGCTCTATGTTGCTCTATGTTCAGGATCTGGAAATGTGTGGCGTCTAAAAATATGGAGTCTCAATGGTTGGAATAATATACTTGTGTATATCAACTAGGAAATTTTATGAATGGAATAATATTTTGCTTATGCAACTTCTTTATGCAAATTGGGAATTTTAGGGTTAGAGTTATGGTTTTCATTATATACCTTTCTTTGCCAGATATAGAATTAGTTCACATCATCCGAATGTTCTCGCATAAGCCTTTTTTTTGTTGTAACTTTGGCAGGTCATGTGCCCCACATGTCTTTGCACTAGAATGACAATGGCAAGCGAACACGATCCACGAATTGACCCATTTGATTAGAGGTGCATTCACACCCTCTCATTCTTCGATTCAAATGTAGAGCTCTTGTTCATATTTGTTTATCACAAGATAACCAATCTTTGTATATACAAAACACCCCAAGCAAATAATAGGCTTGCCTTGCTGCAAATGAATTGTATTTGTGCTATTTCCTGAGACATTCCCTGCTTTTGAAATGAAAAACTTGTCATACCAATGATTGGCGATTCACTGCTCCCAATCATTGTTTTTTGAAGCTTATGATATGGGACTTCCCCCTGGGTGTTCGATAATCGTTGAATGAATCCAACTTTGATCAATTATGGTGCAAACAATGGGAGTTAAGAAGTTCTTCAGATCTTGTATTTTCATCTTTCAGCTATATAAAGCATTACATATAGGTAAAGATGGTTTTTGGTTTTTTAGGAAACTGAAAATTGAATATGGGATTAATTTTTTTTACTGCTGATTTTTATTTATCAAAAATAGATGAGCAGAGTATAGGGTAGTATTTGTAATAGATCAAGTTAAGTTGCTTAGGTTGAACAAGTTTTTACTACTTGAAAGAAAAAAAATATGTATTTATTTTCTAATTTAAGTTTTACAAAAGATTGAAAATTATAAATTTTATAATATTCATTATTTCTCTTGCATTTAATTAAGATTTTAAACTATTGATCTTAAAAATTATTTTAATCAAGTCAATTTAGAGAAAATGAAAAATTATTCTTAATAACAAGTAAAGCTAACAATGTTGGACATTTTTAAGAATCATCCCAAATAAAAATGTTAGGTACCATAATTGTGGTAAAAGAAAGATGAATAAAATATGCTTTTAATACACCCATAAGTCCATAACTTAAACTTATGCTTTAGTATTATAGTTGTAAAAACACTTTTAAGGAGATTTACTTATGTGAGTTTGAAGCCGTTTTTAAGAGTTTTAAGGACTTTGGTGAAATAGCGTTCATGAAAAGAGACATCATATGGTTATAAAGAGTATCATTGGATATTATATGTTTGAAATTATTGTATGAGATGTGTTTAATTAATTAAATGAAATAAATAGTTCAAAGCATAATGTATCATGTAATTTGATTAATCATAACATATTTTCATTAAATCAAGGTTCAATTAGAAGACTATTTTATTTATGCAATTAATTTTTAAAATTATTAAAAAAGGGTAAAAACAAAATTACCCTATGGTCGTTACATAAATACCTTATAATCATGTTTATATGTAAAAACAAAAATTTATATAAATACATGACAACTTTTGATTCTTTTTTTTCAATTACATAAATATATGACAATATCTTGTAATGATTTATGTAATTTGTCATGTTTATATATAATTTCGGTCATGTTTATATGTAAAAAAAAATTACATAAATACATGACAACTTTTGATTCACTTTTTTCAATTACATAAATACATGACAATATCCTGTAATGATTTACGTAATTTGTCATGTTTATATGTAATTTGTCATGTTTATATGTAATTTGTCATGTTAACTATGTACTTCAGACAACGTGGGTGAAGTAATATTTTCCCCAAATAAAAACCCATATAATATGTCTATTTAAGTTCAAATAAAGTGATTTTATCAATAAATAATTTATGCATGCATTATATTAATGTTAAAAGATAAAAACAAAATTGCTACAAATATTATCACTATGTAATATTTAATTTATCATATTTATATTTAATTTATCATGTTTATATGTAATTTGTCATGTTTACATATAAAGATGACAAATTATATATAAACATGACAAATTACATATAAATATGACAAATTACATATAATTGGAAAATTTGTCATGTTTATATGTAATTTGTCATGTTTATATGTAATTCGTCGAATTCTCATGTTTATATGTAATTTGTCATGTTTATATGTAATTCGTTAAGTTTATATGTAATTTGTCATGTTTATATGTAATTCGTCAATTTCTAATGTTTATATGTAATTTGTCATGTTTATATGTAACTCGTTAAGTTTATATGTAATTTGTCATGTTTATATGTAATTCGTCAATTTGTCATGCTTATATGTAATTTGTCATGTTTATATGTAATTTATCATGTTTATATGTAATCTCTCATCTTGATATGTAATTTCTCATTTCTTCATGTTTATATGTAATTTGTCATGTTTATATGTAATTCGTCAAGTTTATATGTAATTTGTCATGTTTATATGTAATTCGTCAATTTCTCATGTTTATATGTAATTTGTCATGTTTATATGTAACTCGTCAAGTTTATATGTAATTTGTCATGTTTATATGTAATTCGTCAATTTGTCATGTTTATATGTAATTTGTCATGTTCATATGTAATTCGTCAAGTTTATATGTAATTTGTCATGTTTATATGTAATTCGTCAAATTTATATGTAATTTGTCATGTTTATATGTAATTTATCATGTTTATATGTAATCTCTCATCTTGATATGTAATTTCTCATTTCTTCATGTTTATATGTAATTTGTCATGTTTATATGTAATTCGTCAAGTTTATATGTAATTTATCATGTTTATATGTAACTCGTCAAGTTTATATGTAATTTGTCATGTTTATATGTAATTCGTCAATTTCTCATGTTTATATGTAATTCGTCAAGTTTATATGTAATTTGTCATGTTTATATGTAATTCATCAATTTCTCATGTTTATATGTAATTTGTCATATTTATATGTAACTCGTCAAGTTTATATGTAATTTGTCATGTTTATATGTAATTCGTCAATTTGTCATGTTTATATGTAATTTGTCATGTTCATATGTAATTCGTCAAGTTTATATGTAATTTGTCATGTTTATATGTAATTCGTCAAGTTTATATGTAATTTGTCATGTTTATATATAATTTATCATGTTTATATGTAATCTCTCATCTTGATATGTAATTTCTCATTTCTTCATGTTTATATGTAATTTGTCATGTTTATATGTAATTCGTCAAGTTTATATGTAATTTATCATGTTTATATGTAACTCGTCAAGTTTATATGTAATTTGTCATGTTTATATGTAATTCGTCAATTTCTCATGTTTATATGTAATTCGTCAAGTTTATATGTAATTTGTCATGTTTATATGTAATTCATCAATTTCTCATGTTTATATGTAATTTGTCATATTTATATGTAACTCGTCAAGTTTATATGTAATTTGTCATGTTTATATATAATTCGTCAATTTCTCATGTTTATATGTAATTCGTCAAGTTTATATGTAATTTGTCATGTTTATATGTAATTCATCAATTTCTCATGTTTATATGTAATTTGTCATGTTTATATGTAACTCGTCAAGTTTATATGTAATTTGTCATGTTTATATGTAATTCGTCAATTTCTCATGTTTATATGTAATTTGTCATGTTTATATATAATTCGTCAAGTTTATATGTAATTTGTCATGTTTATATGTAATTCGTCAATTTGACATGTTTATATGTAATTTGTCATGTTGATATGTAATTTATCATGTTTATATATAATCTCTCATCTTGATATGTAATTTCTCATTTCGTCATGTTTATATGTAATTTGTCATGTTTATATGTAATTCATCAAGTTTATATGTAATTTGTCATGTTTATATGTAATTCGTCAAGTTTATATGTTTATATGTATTTTTTCATGTTTATAAGTAATTTGCCATCTTCATATGTAAATTTGTCATTTCGTCATGTTTATATGTAATTTCTCATGTTTATATGTAATTATTCAAGTTTATATGTAATTTGTCATATTTATATGTAATTTTTCATGTTTGTCATGTTTATATGTAATTTTTCATATGTAATTTGTCATCTTCATATGTAATTGTCATTTGATAATGTTTCTATGTAATTTGTCATGTTTATATGTAATTCGTCAAGTTTATATGTAATTCGTCATGTTTATATGTAATTTTTCATATGTAATTCATCAAGTTTATATGTAATTCATCAAGTTTATATGTAATTTCTCATGTTTGTCATGTTTATATGTAATTTTTCATATTTATATGTAATTTATCATGTTTATATATAAAAAATGATGACCTGATAACCTGCTATTCAGATTTTCTAATTTGAAACCTAAGGAACTCACGGTAAAACCCAAAAAAAACCAAAACAATTGATGGGGAGACTGACTGACTGAGGGTGCTTGTTTTTCTCAACCAAAACGGTGTGTTTCTCTTCTCTCTGCTCTTTGTCTGTGTGCCATATGATACAATACAAAGATAACCTTATTATTTGCCTTGTCTTTGCTCTCCGTCTGGCGTCTGCTCAGAGCCTCAGACAAACAAAACCATTAAAATGAATGACCCGCCAATCATTTGGAGCCTCTAAGTACCTTCATGCCACATCACCATATCTTCCACGTGTCAAAATCTCCCCTGCCTTTCCTTTTTCAGATAATTTCGTCTTATCCTCTTTTGCATGGCCCACCGCTTCACACTCAACGGCAGCTGTCAGTTTTTCTTTAATTGTTTTTTTTCTTAATTATTTTCTCCATTGCCAAAATTAACTCCCTCTCCTTCTTTCCCCCTTGCCAGCTCCTCCTAACACTGCTGCCAGATTAATATATCTATCTATTCTATATACAGTTTTAGTTTGGGATTTTCTTTCTCTTTATCCTCTTTCAGATAAAGAACGAAAACCATAAGTTTCGATAAAGTTTTCCTGGAAAGTTTATCCGGGAAAACTTGGCTGCCATGTCAACTATTTCGATTTACAGAACTGAATTCTTGACTTTTTCTAGCTATGGATCGAGACCCCGCCTCAAATTTCAAAGACTTTCCCTCTCTCCAACTATGTGAGTTTTTTTTTTTTCTCTCCTTTCAACTATTATTCTTTCTTCAATTTAATAACAAGGAAACATTTGGCTTTTGAAGCCGGTTTTATTTGCTTTTTTATTATTTTTTTTTCTGTAGAAAAAGTTTAGGGTTTTCAATTTTTTTTTTTAATGTTTTCTTTATCCTACTTTTTATAAATTTAATGAATTTTCGGTTATTTGTTTTTGGATAATTGATTAGGAAAATGGATTCTAAATCAACCGAAAGGGTGAAAAAGGAAGAACATTCGATACAGCTTCAAACGTCGTCAATTCCTCAGCTTGAAAGCTCAAGACCGTCTAATCTTAGGTTTGACCGGCTGCAACCGTCGGATCAGGAGCTGAATCAAGATAACAGATTAGAATTTGGAAAATTCGTGGCAAGAGAGGCCGTCCTTGATGAAGAATTCTGGGTATACGCCATTCCTAACCTTTATTCCTTTTCTTTCCCTTTTATTTGATCAAATGGACCTTTTGGTGCTGAACTGCTGATGAATTTGTTTTGATTTTGTGATAGACAGCGGCATGGCTGAGAGCAGAAACTCACTGGGAGGATCGACCAGGTGAAAGGTAGGGATTAAATTTCTCAACTTTTTTCTATTTTTTTGAAGTAAATGAGAATACCCTTTTGTTTTATGATTGGACTTATCTAAAGAAACGAATCATTAAGTCCTTATTTGGTAGCTATTTGTGGTATAGAGAGATGCAGATGCAGAAGAGTGGCTCCTTTATGCAAAGAAACAGACTTTTTGACTTAATTAGGGAAAAATGTAATTGGTGTAAATAAATTGTTTCAAAGTTTTACTGGAGGTCTATCAGGTTTAAAGGAAGATAATTCTATTAAGATGTTGGCAATAGACTTGATTCAATTCCCACTCCTCTGCGTGAATGCAGCCTTCACGAACTAATGTTTTTCTTTTTTGCTAATGTATATGAGTAGATATCGGATTCTCCTGATTTAGCTATTCCTGATTATACAGATACATAGATAACTTCAAAAGGAAATTTGCTGAGCAGGTACGAGAGAATAGTGTTCTTCTCTTAATTGCTCATAAATACTATGGAATTTGGTTACATGTAAAATGCTTAGAAAGTTTCCTCATTCTGCAGGAGTTCAATGCCATAAAAAGGCGATACAGCGGGCAACATGGGCAGACGTATACATGTGTTGTCACGGTATGATGTTTTTACAGGATATCTTTTCCCAGATTCGGATTGCTTTTTATGTGTTTGTTATCTCCTTTAGGTGAGGGTTACATCAATTTAGAGCTCCTCTGTTTCTCTTCATTACTGGGATACGGTTCCTGTGTTATGTTGTTGTTTTCTTTAGATGAAGAGTCTTAACAATGCTTTGATATCAAATTATCAGGTTAAGAAGGAGGAGAGGAATGTCAAGCGCACAGTGCTGAAAAGTGTGGTTGGAACTCTTGATTTCAGCATTCGGCATTTGTTGCATGGAGAGTCTTTTCCTGGGGTACAGTGTACATTCTTTATATTCAGACTGCTAGTCCTTCATCAATCTAAATAAATAGGTTATTTACTAAGATGATTGTGAATTTAACCTCTTGCAGGAACGTGAAAAGCATCTCTTCTGCAGCATCAACAGAACAAACCTGAATAAATATGTTTATGTTTCCAACTTATGTGTAGCAAAATCAGCCCGTCGACAAAGCATTGCTAGCAATATGTTGTATTTTGGTATTGAATCAGCCAGATCAAGGGGTAAAATTACAAGAATTTCCTTTAGAGGAACCTCATCTGATAAAATTAGTGGGAAAATGCCCCTTCTAATTCAGTCATTTGGTTGCAGGTGTTGAACTGGTATATGTGCATGTTCATAGAAACAATGGACCTGCTCTTGAACTGTACCAAAAGATTGGTTTTGAGGTAATACCATTTTATCCACTCTATTTTTACTTTCTGGTTTCACATGTGGCTGATATACTTTTTTCATCCTTCATCAGATAGTTGAAATGGCAAGCCCTCAGTTGTTAAAACAGCAGATGTACTTACTTTGTTATAAGACATAAAATTCTGTTGAACTCAAATTCAGGATTTCTTTTTTTCTCTTTTTGAATGAAAAAAAGAAACCCTTACATACAGCTTGTAATCTTAGAGGTTTATGAATGATTGAGGATGGGAAAGGATTAACCCCAAAAATGTAATCTCCTGACATTACTGCTCAGGGGACTTTATCTATGTATTATTTCCAAAATCAGAAATTGTAAATGCTATGGATTTCTTATATGCTTATTCTTTGATGTTAAAATTACAGTGGAATATTAAGGTGGTAAAAATTATGGTCATAGATTTCCAGGTAAATCAGGAAATACAAGATGCCATCACATTTTAACAATACATCATTCATTTTTAGCAACATGGATATGATTCTGGTTCTGAGAAACAGGAGAGATGAAGAAAAATCGGTTCTTGACAGTAGAATTTTATCATTAAATATTGCCTGAAGTCATTAATCTACACTATATTTGTCCTGATGACAGTTGCGTGTAATTAAACAAGGTAACATCGGCCGGCCTGTCTGTCTGATACTTCTTGCCCTTTTCGTAAGGTAAAAGTAGTAGGTAAGTCATTCAAAAATGTTAGAATCACCCACAAATTGCAGAATAGATAATTCCTTTTCATATGTAATATGTAGTGTTGAAAATCTTCTTTGAATTGACTTAAATAAAATATAACAAAAACTGTTTGTTGTATGCCTCTTAGGTGAGTGTCGTATCTCCTGGACTAAAGAAAAGATAAGCCCCGGTTCCTCGCGAAGTTTCTTAGCATGTCCACAGTTCGCAACATTAGCTAGACAAGCAACTTTCCATACACGGCATCGAATTACATGAAGAATATCATTAAAATATTATCACTTCTCGGTTCTTGACTTCTGGCTATTTACCAGCATATATAATCTTCTTGTTTCTTTCTATCCAAACGTTGTAAATTACGGAATTCGAAGCTGATCTCATCGATAAATCCTTCCAAGGATTGGTTCTGGCACGGGTAATAATCCATCTTGACCTGATCCACAGCCATCATTTCCCCGAAGTTAATGTGCCATTTCACCATCATTTCCAAAGTAGAAAAAGCCTTTACGCGGCTTCAAATTTGTTCTTTTCAACAAGGTATTGCGCCAAGCTGACAATAAATAGGAAATTGGAATTAATTAAAACATTGTTTCGCAGTTACTGAAAGGGCGTTCAATTTTGCAACAAGGATGGCGTCCTCTCCATCACAACTGTATGATATCGATTTTTACAGTAGCATATCCGCTGAATCCAGTAAGACTAAAACATAAAGCAGTGGAAAGACAGTGGATTTGCTTTTTTCTTTTTTTCCCTTTTTTTGAATATCTTCTCTTTTGTTGGGTGTTTGATGATGACAGTGGATGGCGAAGCAACTAATCTTAACAATTATCAGCAATTGCTCGGAGCGATAGCAACATTTAGAGGCGATGGGGTGAGTACCAGCAGAACATTTGCGCTGGAACCATTTTTATGGCAACCCCACAGCAGCACTGTCGATACCAATAATAATAACCATCCATCTTCATCACAAGTGCCCCATGATATAACTAACGAGCCTGGTAAGCTGGAAATTAAGTGTACTGTAAGTGAAGTAGACAAAGAGTTAATTTTTCTGTCTTCCTTCATACAGAAAATATTCAATTCTTTTTTGGGTTGTATCTAATTGATGGCAGATGCAAATGGAACAGAGGAAGATGGCCTTTACTTGCCTGATCTGTACAAAGCAGCAGTCAAGGGTGACTGGGAAAGTGCTAGTTCATTCTTTCAGTGCCATTCTGCTGATGTGGTTAATCCTAGGATCTCCAAACAGTTGAAAACGGCACTTCACTTGGCGGTTGGAACAGGAAGGTCGAATCATTTCGTTGAAAAGTTACTGGACTACATGCAACCTTCCGATCTTGCATTGCAAGATGATAAAGGAGAGACTGCCCTCACCATCGCTGCAACAGTTGGGAACCTCGAAGCAGCGAAGTTGTTGGTGAACAAAAACCCAGATTTGCCTCTTACCCATGTATACCATGGCGGAGAAAGTGCTCTGCCTCTGCACCGAGCAATCCAGTATAACCATAAAGAGATGGTTCTGTATCTACTAGAAGTCATCATGACTAGAGATGGCATTCACCCAAGTCCTTATGATGGTGAATCTGGTGTCACAATTCTAATTCTCTTGGTCCTTGTTGGATTCTACGGTGGGTGTCTAATGGGAATTTTTTCTGGCGCTAGTGACTATTAATAAGGAATCTAAAATAAAAAATAAAAAAAAACTTATATACGTTGATTTCAATAGCTAAACCTGAATATATATTATATATATATATTTATTTATTTATTTCTGTTATTGTATATACTTGGCAGATGTGGCTCTTGATCTGCTTAAGAAGAACCCAGGAATGGGATCGCAGGTTTTTGTAGGAGAAACTCCTCTGAGTATTTTGGCCGTAAAGCCATTTGATTTCCCAAGTGGGTGCAGCTTCAATGTTTGGGAACGCCTTGTTTATCTCTGTCAGTTTCTATTCTATTATTTTCTCTTCTCATCGCTCTTTCTTGCACAATTAATCTTGCTTAACTTTTATATGATTCAATAATACATACAAGTACAACATATGTAGAGTTGTGCCCTTTTCTTTTCCTTTGCTCAGAGAGTAGAATTGTGCATATCAGAACCAGAAGATTTGGAAAATGTAGTATCCTGAACCTGCAAATACACGCTTACTCTCACCATGTTTCTTTATCATAGGTTTTCCTCCAAGGTTTGACAAGTTCAGCAAAATCCGGAATGGAGCAGACTCTGAGAATCCAGCTGAAACCATAGAATTGCAAGCGCAGACTTCCAGCTATCTAAGAAATTGCTTGAGTTCTGGTTTGTCAAAATTCCTCTAATTGTTACATATCATTAATTTGTAAGCAAAATTGGGAAGACAAATCCAAAGACTTCATTCAATAGTGTACCAAATCAGGCTAGAAAAAGTACCATTGAGAAAATCATTGCATTGAAAAATGTCATTCTGATAAATTAATATTCAGTGTTTAATCATCTTGGTGATGAACCCCAACTATTCATCTAACTCAAATTTATGCTTAAATATTTAAAACTTGAACAAATTGATCTGATCGTCTACTAACGTGGCTATAACAGATTGCAAGGTACATAAATTACAAAATCCTTGGTAATTACTCAGACTTCTGAAGAAGTTTCTTTCTTTTCCTTTTTAATAATAACAATTTGGTGTTCTGTTGTAGTATGGCTGAAGCTCCTAGTATCATTTTGGCAAGTTGTTGAAAAATTAGGTATACAACACCAAACTAGCTCTTAATCATTTATATAAATTTCAGCTTGAGACTTGTCTGATCTTTTAAAATATAATATAATTGCAGTGCCCCACGTGAAGAACATCCAGGAGACAAAGGTTAAGCATGAGCAAGTACTCGAAATCGTTAGAAAGTTGTGCAGCCATGCTGCAGGCTTGGATTTCTCACAAGCCGCGGCATTACTCAGAAATCCACTGCTTCTTGCGGCGGAGTTTGGCATTTCGGAGATTATTGAAGAAATTGCAGAGCAATTGCCTCATGAGGTATGGAAGTATGACGGGGAGAGGCGTGGTATATTACAAAGGGCAGTTATGAACCGTCGTGAGAAGGTTTTCAACCTTTTGTATCGAATCAGAGGGCACAAATATTATATGATTCGGTCTCTGGATATTTATGGGAACAATATTTTACATTTGGCAGGGCATTTGGCACCTCCCCACCGACTCAATCTTGTTTCTGGTGCAGCTTTGCAAATGCAGCGTGAATTACAATGGTATAAGGTACGGAAATGAATTACAATGGTCTTAGCAAAAGCATGTTGAAAAGATTATCTTACATAAAATCTAAAAATCACTTAACTAACCCGAACCCAAATTTGAATTCGATCCAAATTCACATTGCACAAACCCAAAATGATTTGAACTCAAAATAATCGAAACCCATAATAGCCCACAGTCGAAATGTCCAAAAACGCATGTTTGCCACCTATATATATTATAATGCATGTTGATAATTACTATTATACTACCACCATTTTCATCCAGGAAGTAGAAAATTTTCTACCGCCTGTCTTTAGAGAGATGAAAAATGTTGAAGGAAAAAACCTGAAGCGGTATTTACTGAGGCACATAAGGAGCTTGTTATAGAAGGAGAAAAATGGATGAAAGACACAGCCAACTCATGCACAGTTGTTGCAGCTCTCATTGCAACAGTAGTCTTCGCTGCTGCTATAACTGTCCCAGGCGGCAATAATGCTGATAGCGGCTCCCCAATCTTCTTCAGTGAAAAAGCCTTCATTATCTTCGCCGTTTCAGATGCATTATCTCTCTTCTCATCCACTGCTGCCATTTTAATGTTCTTGTCTATCCTGACGGCACGATATGCGGAGGATGATTTTCTCTACGCCTTGCCTAAGAGGCTAATAATGGGTCTTCTCACTCTTTTTATCTCAATAACATCGATGATGATAGCCTTCAGTTCCACATTGTATCTAGTTTTTGGTGAGGACAAGACGTGGATTCTTACTTCAGTGGCAGGATCAGCCTGTTTACTCGTAACTTTGTTTGTGTACCTGCAATTTCCACTTCTTTTGGTTATAATCAATTCTACATTCGGTGCTGGCATTTTCGGTAAGCAAAGTGAGCGTCCGCTCTTCTAGATTCGCATGTAATTGGGAATTTCGTTTTGTATATAGTTTTCAGGAAAGTGAATTATATCCTTTCATTTGTATAGATTCGCATGTAATTGCCATTTTCAGGATTTTTGTTGTAATTTCTGTCAAAGAATTATATGAAAAAATCCTTCTAGAAATGATGCAACCAAAGACTTGGTTTGCTTTGGATGACCCACAATTAAGTTGTGATTCGATATCCTTACAAGAAAATTGCCCCAAATTCCCCATCACTAAAAGATGGTGAGCCATACCACTGAGCTTATAAAAGTTAAAAGCTGATTTTTGGGCTCAAAAAAGGGATTTGAACGATAGGCAAGGCATGCAAAATTGATCATTTGTTTGAGTAATGATTATCCAATTTCTCCTTTAATTAAAACTCAAATTAAGGGCACTGAGTTGGTTCCATATGTTAGTGACAATTAATAAGCTTCCACTTGATTTGGTATTAGTTTTCTTTTTCTTTTTAAAAAAAAAATATATATTTTACATTTTATGAAAATGTTTAATTGTATTTCATGCAGTGCCAGCCTTATTTTGCTCATATCCTGCTATTAATATCGATTTTGGATTAGTGGGAGGAAAGGTCGTCAAAAAAAATACATACGGAAAATGGCGTGTCAACCGGTGAAGTTAATTGAGAAGGAAGGCATATAAAAAGTGAATTTTTCTTATTAAATATACTAAGATAATGTCAATTTTTTTGTCAACTCAATTTAAAATTTTTTAAATTGATTATTTGAGTCATGATTATCTAATTTCTCCTTGATTTATATTTGATGCAATGATAATATATAAATTATATATATTTATACATTGTTAGTGAATCAAATTATGTCATTTCATTAAAAAAATTTAAAAATAAATACAAATCATTTTATTTTTATTGAGATGGTATTATCTGATTCACGACAGTATGTATCAAATATAAATCTTTAATTAAAACTCAAAAGGGCACTGTTGATTTCATATGTTAGTGTATCTAACAATTATATAAGCTTCCACTTGATTAGGTATTAGTTTTTTTTTAATTATTTTACATTTTATGAAAGTGTTTTATTGTATTCCATCAAATGCCAACCTTATTTTGCTCACATCCATGATCCAGCTATTAATATTGATTTTGAATTAGTTCTGATCAAAGCAAGTTGACATTTTTTTAGTTCATTTAAAAAGATTTGACTTCTGAAATCATTGTATCAAATTCATTAATTGCATCATAGTCGTTGTACACATTTACGATAAATTATTGAAACATTAAACAAATTTCTGTTCCTTTCTGACATAATTCTTGAAATATTAAACAAATTTTAGAATTTAATACTTTGAGTATAAATTTAACAATAAAACATGAGATTATGAGGACAAAAAAATCAACTTATAAAAGCAATCAAAGAAAAAATAATAAATATATATATATTAAAAATCATATCATTTTTTTTTTGTTGTAGTTTTCGCCAATAATTTAACTTTTTTAAAGAAAATGACTTTTCTTTTTCTTTAAATGGTTTAGGGAAATCCAAAGAAATCCAAAGTTTTATCTTTTTCGAATCCTCTCAAACCCTTTACAATTCTACTGGAATGGATTTCTCAAAATGCCCCTAGATTAACCTAGATATAAGTTCAAAGTTTTAAACATCCATTAGCCTAAACCTATTCTGCCATAGTCGAAAAGTCTTTCCTCTCTTCCTCTAATTTCCAATCTAGAAAACCAGAAAGAAACCCCAAAACTAGCAACTTCGAAAACCCTAGAAAACGCATGCTACAAATTTCTTTTTTCTTTTTTTGCTTTTTGTGTTGTTCTCTGATTTTTGTTTGATTCCCTTCGAAGATGAGACTGTTTTTATAGGAATTTTCAACAGAAGGTCCTCAGTTTTCTTGAACTTGGATTTTTGTTTACAAATTAAAATTTAATTCTTAAACTAAATAGGATTATTCTTGGTTCCGAATTAAGTCTCTAATTCAGATTTTTCTTTTTATCTAATCTTTTTATTTGTTTTTATTTTATTTTATATGATTTACAATTTTTATTTTTGTTTTTCTCAAAATAAAAAAAAAATAAATAAAGATAATTAATTAACTGTGAGCTAACTTTCAATAGATCCAAAATTTCAAATGTTTTACCGGGGGACTCAAAGTCCAAAAATAAACTAAGATCAAAATAAATTAAAGATCACTTTTAATAAAATTAAAATATAATTTCAAAATCCAACATATATTAATCTCAAATTAAGATATGTTGGAAAAAAATTAATTTAACAATCAAACATGCTCTAACTCAAATTATTCTTAATAATGTTTTAAAAATTTTAAACAAAATTGAGTGTCTTTAGTTAATTAATAGTTGGTAGGTAATCGAGTAAACTAGTTAATTCCGTAGAAATTTTCAAACAAATTTAAGATTTGAGATAGTGGGAAACTACTACTACTGCTTGCTTTGGAAGTTGGAAAAGTAATATGTTCACAGCTAAGCAGTCGCTGCGGCGGCAAATTTCAAAGGATAAAAGGGCCTTCTTACGGCTAGCAGTAGCACGCATTGCTTCACACCTTTTTTTTTTTTTTTTTTTTCTGGAAATTTTTATTTTCAAAGAAACTAATGAATTGGGGTTCCCCTATTTTTCATTCCTGGTTAAACAAACAAAATCAAATAAAGACATAATATCTTTGAGTTCCCAAAGGACAACATGAACTATAATTGAGTTCCCATGCAGCTATTTTCACCCAAAGAATCATTAGTTCCACGACCTTTGTAGCACTGAGATGAAATTAATAGAAAAAAATTGGTTTTATGCTCTCTTTTTTTTTTTTTTTAACTCTTTTTTAAAAAGCAAAAGATAAAAGCTTTATCAAACGCAGCTGAAAGATTTTGTGCTGTCTGTACGTACGTTTCTTGACTTTCGTATTAATATTGTTCATGATCATAATAGAAAATAATGCTGAGCCATATCCCGACTGGCACCTGCCTCTATACAAAGCTGCGCTGAGAGGCAACTGGGAGGTCGCCAGCAAAATCTTGGAGGACCACCGAGAGGCAGCGACGGCCAGGATCCTGGGCTCCCACTATGCGCTCCTTGTTGCTGTAGGGACGGGAAAGGCAAATGACTTCGTCGAGAACCTGGTGAAAAGGATGTCACCTGAGGACCTTGAAATATCCAACCAAAACAAGGCCACGGCTCTTACTATAGCTGCTGGGATCGGAAACACCGAGGCTGCCAAGTTGCTAGTAAAAATAAAGCCAAAATTGCCTCATATTCAGGACGGGAGTGACTGGTTTCCAGTCCACAATGCTGCTCAATCTGGCCACAGGGAAACGCTTGTCTACTTACTAGAAGTAACGAGGGATAATGTGCAGCCCTGTCCATATGACAACAATTCGGGTGTTGAGCTTCTACGTATATTCATCTTCGTAGGATTTTACGGTGAATTCTCAACTTAAATACCATCATTTTTATGATACGGAAAAGTTATATACAGAATCACAGATATAAAGGAGGAGAACTTCATTAGGAAACCAAAACCTACCATTTGATTTTGCAGCACTACTTTCATTCTTATAATATTTGAGTTTAATTGGCAAAGCAACCTATTACTATATTGTTACTATATAAAATAAGAAGCTTAAATTTGGTGCTAATTGTTTAACAAGTATCAATTAGCAACTTAAGATTATTTAAAAATAAATAAATTTTTATCTTCTCTTATTAATTTTTCTTCTATTTTTTCTAGATAAATCTTTTTCATAAAAAATAAAATATCAATAATCAATCATACGTATACATACAATTAAAGTTATCCCTAAATAGGTCCTAGGCCAACTACCATTATTATAAAATAAAAAAAAATTGTTTTGGATAGAGAAAAGGAGAGAAAAAAAAAAGGAAGGAAAGAAAGAAAGAAAGAAATTAAGAAAAGAGACAAGGGAAGGAAAAGAAATGATTAAAAGATAAAAAGTAAAAAAAAAATTAAAATTATTTATAATAAAATTAAAATTTTAAAAAAAATATGATAATAATAAATAGAAATATAAAAAGACATAAAAACAAAAAATCAAAATCATTTCATCAAAAATTATAATTGTTACATTTTTCTTATATTCTTTATTTTGTTTTAAACGTTCTTACAAAAAAAAAATACAATTTTCAATCATATATTTGATCAAATAATTATTAAAAAATACAATCCTCATCATATAAAACAAAAATAACAATAAAAACATATATGAAATATGAAATCTAAATATTTTTATAAAATTTTGTATGCAAGATAAAATTCTTTTATTATTTTATAGTAAATAATCATAAATATACTTAAAAAAAATTGATTAAAAACAATTCAACATGGCGCAGCGGAAGTCTAATTCTAATTATGAATTTATGTTATTCCTTTTTTTTTAATTGGAAAATCTGTGTTTATTTATTAAGTCATAGATTAATGAATTATAACTTATAGTGGTTTATTATTCTTAATTCACTATGAAGTTTCTAAAGTTTTCAATTAAAATCTTGAAATAAAACTAAAATTAAAAATTAAAACAACCAATTATAGATTAATGAATAGTTTTTTTTTTTTTTAATGTAACTAAACCTTTTTTTTTTTTGGACGCAAAAAATAATAAAATTTAACTATTAAGATCATTTTAAGTGGGGTTTTAAGTACTATTAAAATAATAACACCTCAATTATTATTTTTCTTTGGACGCAGATAGGTAGGATGCTTAATTCTTATATTTGGAAATTCAAGGGTTATTATATATATTTGAAGGTTTTGTATCATATATAAATTGTATTGGATTTATTTTTTATTAATTTTTTGTTTTGCAGATTTAGCAGCAAATCTGATTCAGCGGTACCCAAAGTTGGCAACATTGGAGGGCTATGGCTTAACGTCTCCTTTGAGTTCCATTGCAGTGAGGTCTTGTGCATTCCGTAGTAGCAGTGAATTCACTCTCTGGCAACGCTTTGTTTATTCCTGTTAGTTTCTTCTACTACTCCTCTTTCTGATCACTCATTCTTTTTCTAATGTAATATTAGTTTCTTAGTTGGCTGATCACTTGGCTTGCTATATATAATATATATATATATTCTTTATTTTTCTTTTGACTGGTTTCGTCCATCCTTTAGGTGTCCCTCTCCTCAGTTTGGAGACTGTTCCCAACAACTCCATTAGAGGAGACATAGAGAATCCAGCTAACAACTCCCAAGCGCCAATTTGCAGCTGCTTTCAACGTTTCAGAGGAGGCAACTTTACTTCTGGTCTATCCAAATTCTGTTTTTGTTAATTAATTAATACACTATATCTTATTTTAGTACATGCTCTTAATTAATTTCTTTGATTGAGGAACCCTTAATTTGTTTTCCCTAAGATAGCTAACTTGATCAGTTTTTATGGTGCAGCGAGGCAGAAGCTGCTCATAGCACTCTGGGATGTATTTGAAAGTTTAGGTATAAATACCAAATTTTGACAATTCCATAATCAAAATTTTCCAACTTTAAACTTCAAAGGATCGGGCAAGTCATATCATACTTAAAATTATTTGAATTGCAGTACCGCAGATTAAGCACATCCGTAAAATGAAATTTATGCACGGTGAAGCACTTAGACTTGTGGAATTACTATGCACTGAAGCTGCGGGTTTGGATCCCCAAAAGGCTGCACGTATATTTGTAGATCCATTCTTCCAGGCAACATCACATGGAATCCCTGAAATTATTGAAAAGATTTTAGAGTCCTTTCCAATTGCAGTTCAATTTCGTGACAATCAGGGCCGCAACTTCATCCAAAGGGCAGTTTTATACCGTCAACACAATGTCTTCAACTTAATATATAGAATGAATCGTCAGACTAAACATGCGTTAGCGGAGCACTTTGACGGGTTTCAGACTAATATCTTGCATCTGGCTGGAATGTTTTTTTTTTTTTTTTTTTTTTTAAAAAAAAATTCTGGCTGGAATGTTGGTTCCGAAAGACCAGCTCAATCGTATTTCTGGTGCAGCTCTGCAAATGCAACGCGAGTTACAATGGTTTAAGGTAACAAATTAATTTATCCATTCCTTTCCCTTCTTTTTTATCTTATAAAAAAGTCAAAATATCAGGTTTAACCATTGTCCCACAGGAAGTGGAAAGGCTTGTACCGAGTATCTATAGAGATGCTAGGAACAATGGAAGAAAGACTCCTAGAATGGTGTTCACTGAAGAACACAAAGAATTGGTTAAAGAAGGAGAGAAATGGATGAAGGATACAGCAAATTCATGCTCGGTGGTAGCAGCACTTATCGCCACAGTTGTGTTTGCCGCAGCCATCACAGTACCAGGTGGCACCAACGGTGACAACGGATTCCCAGTTTTTAAAAGTGAAAAGGCCTTTATTATTTTCGCAGTCTCCGATGCACTCTCTCTCTTCTCATCCACCGCCGCCATTCTCATGTTCTTGTCCATCCTCACTGCTCGTTATGCAGAAGACGACTTTCTCCAAGCCCTCCCCAAGAGGCTGATAATGGGGCTCCTCACCCTTTTCATCTCCATTACTACCATGATGATTGCCTTTAGTTCCACACTCTATCTTGTTTTTGGAAGCGACAAGACATGGATTCTAATATCGGTGGCTGCATCAGCTTGTTTATTAGTAACTTTGTTTGTTTATCTGCAATTTTCGCTGCTTCTGGATATGTTCCGTTCCACTTATGGCCATGGAATTTTTGGCAAGCCTATTGAAGAACAACCCTTGTACTAAATCAGAATTCTGAAGCAAGGTGTCCGTTCTGAGAGTGAGTGTCTATCAAATATATTGCTTGTAGTAGTTTTTTTATTAGTAAAATTATAAATGTTTCCATTAAAGAACAATAAAGTTAAATTGTGTAATGGAATATTTTTTTAAAATTTAAATCATTAAATATTATCTTTCTCAAAACAAATTATTTCATTCTTGAAAAAGGAAAGGGAAAAACATCCTTCTAGAAACGACTTAGTATTATAATTTCACTACTGGAATCTCATGCATAGAAAGCCGTTTGAATTCAACATCCAAACCTTTGTGTCCTCATGGCTGTGCATATAGCATTAATAATAGTACTAATATTCACCAGCAATTAGTCTCTACTACAAAACCAGATCATATCGAGGAATACAATCTGTTTGGGCACCAAGAAACACCTGGCTAAACTAATGGGAGAAGAATAATCACCAATTGTCATCGACACTCCGATCACACTGTGGAGTACCACAATGGACCCTATTGAGAATAAGGTACTTTGATGTGTTCCAAAAGCGGAGACAACTTCGAACCAATGATTTTTACCTTGGAATTAGAGTGGCCATCCAGAAACACGTTTGTAATCTGCAAAGAAAGCACCAAGACAACATCAAACTCTTAATGTCTGGAAAATAATGATGAAGGTCAGCGCCTGATCAAGCTGCATGATATTGCAGTTCATTAAAAAATAAATAAGAAGGGGACAATTAATTGGTCTTAACAAAATGTTTCACTGCACATGCCAAAAAGTGAGTCTGATAAGGCAAAGAGTACCTGAGAGCATCCAAAAAGTTTAAGCACCCTCAATGATAAACAGCTATCCACAATCAAACCCACAGCTTCATTAGTCAGATTTCGACACCAAGATAGATCCAAACTATGCAAATTTTTTGTGCGTCTTGCAAGTGATAGGGCTGTATTTTGACCAACCTAAAGAAAGGCCATCCATTTATAAGAAAGTAGAAGAATATCATTGAACTAAAACAAGCAAAGAGCCTTAAGAAATGGTGTGCATGTCCATGCATGTGTGAGAGGAAGGAGAGGCATTAATCAAGTACCTTTCCAACATTGTTCAGCGACAGCTCTTTCAAAACCTCCCCAGACATTTCAAGAAATGCAGCTATAGCATCATCACTATTGCATTAAAGGGAAAAAAGTAAAGAGTGAAATTTACATCTAATATAACAGAAACCATATTAACAAAATGAGAATGAAATGAACTCCGATGTACTTTGGACATAAGTAGAATAGAGAAAGACAATGTCAAGGCCAAGAATGCACAAAAAATAAACCTCCATAGAAAGCAGGAATGCCAGAGCAACAGCTTCAACCTACCATATGGCTACAGAATTGGTTAGACACCCGTTAGGCCACTCCACTCTCACATTATTATTCAGTAAGACACTGGAAATAAAAACTTAATTGCCCATTGAAAGCCTTGAGCCTCGTTGGGATAAAAAACACTGTTATATGCTCAACTCAACTCAACTACGACACAACATCAAGTACAAGGAATCAACTAGCAAAACATAATACTACATGAGATCACAGCACAAGATTTTATGACATAGTAAGATGAGTAATAATAACCCAAACTTGAAACCATGTAAATACCTGAACGCATTGTGGCGAAGTTTCAATGACTGTAATGATCTACAACCATTGGCCAGGTATCCAAAAGAAGAGTCTGTCAGTTTGGATATATTACCAATGTCAAGTGCACGTAAATTTGAACAGGTTTCCGCAATGATTTTCAAGGAAGAATCAGTTAATTTCCTGCATGAAATTACAAGCATCCAACATATTAAAGGGGCAACAGTAACTCAAAACCAAGGAACTCTAAAAGAATTCAGATGCACATAAGTGTTAAGCAAACATACCCACAACTCGTCAAAATCAATTCCTTGATACCATCGCCTCGTGCAATAATAAATTCTTTGATGAAACTATCATTAACAGATTCCAAGCCTTCTACTGACAACACTTCCAAATGCTCCAGCTTCTTCAATGCTGGCAGAATCAGCATGGCATCAATACTTTGGCAATCATTGATATATAGTTCCTGCAGAACTGATGCCAAGGAGGTAGCTAAAGTGTCAATAGCACTGTGGGTAAGAAGTGAACACTGGCTGAGATTTATAGATCTTAGTGCAGGGGCAGAAGAAACAAGAGCACTTAGCCCAGCATCTGAAAGCCGAAATCCACCAGTCAATGACAAATTAGTTAGTGCAGGCAAGCTGTTTGATGACCGAGCTAATGTAGAAAGTAAAATATATTCCGGCAAACAGTGGCCACACTGATCAAGTTGGAGAACCTGAATTCACAAAACAACGAACTTCATAAAGAACTATCAGGAAATGGATAAATAGCAATAACTATATACTACATATGGATGAATATAAACTTCCATCACAAAATACTAGGCTTAAACTGAAATAGAGGTCAGAAAATGTAATAATAAAATCCTCAATACTTCTGTATTTAAAATCCCAGGAAGGGGAAATACAAACACTGTTAACCTTCACTTTTGAGCCAGTCAAAATGTTCTAGAACTGGTTGGATGTTAGAACCACACATTCTGAACTAAGTAATACAATACTGCACTTGAAATTCAGAAGTAATTCATTGGTTACTAAAAGCCCATATCATTCTAGTGCAATTTGAATAGTATTATCCATGGAAGCTTTACGTCCTATTTATCTGGCATTAGAATTTCCGCACTGAGCTGACAGCCACTATGCCACAAAACAATCCAATAACTTAGTAGCAATTCTGGTTAGCTCTGCTTAGTTGAACTTAGTAACATATTCTAGTGTGAAATAAGAAAATGCAAAGTCATGTCCAGCTGTTTTCACTTAACAGGAAAAAAAAAAAGCCATGACTGGCTTACCGCAGATATACTTAACCAACAAGCAACTACGAATCTTTCCACCATTACTGCACAACACTTGTTCAAATAAATCCAACATAATAAGAGAACAAGTATGGTTCCACTAATAACAAATTTAAACCAATCAAAGCAGGAAGTGATGCACGAAACTGAGTTTAACAATAAATAAACAACGTACCGTCAAGTTGGTAGTGTCACACCTTTCAAAACATTTAGTGAACTGTTCCTCCGTTAACCATGAACAATCCCTCAGGCGAATTTCAGTAGGGGATCCACTAAGGAGGAGATCCAAAAAGTTACTATTCATTCGTCTCGAGTCACAGAGCATCTGACAGAGTTTGTGTCTCAGAGCATCTGGCACATGATCAAGTGAAGCAATTGCATCTGCATTATCGACCAGAACCCTCAAGCACATATCAAGCAATGATGGAGGCAACCGCTTTGACCTGTCCTTTCCTTTACCCTTTTGAGGAACCCACTGAATTTGCACGGACTGTACCTTGTCTGAGGGAGAACTCCCCTGTCGTAAGTTCAAATTCTCTGTTCTATCCCTTATAATCTTCATAGCAGTAGAGAAAGGACCAGGCCAATCTTCAACACCCTTCTCCTCAGGCTGTTCTTCGGAGGGAATTTCCCTTTCAGTCTCGACAGAGAAGTTGTTATTATCTTCCTCCTGGGTGTTGAAATGAGCAAACCGAGAAGCATTTTGCCTAGCCGTATCTCGAAACTGTTCCATTCTGCCCCCATTTGTTCTCTTATTATTCTTCTTACTTGGCTTTTCATATGGCAATTTCACTTTCTCCGCTGAAAGTTTAACACCGGAAACATAATCGTCAACTAAACTCTCAGCTTTAGATTCCAAAACCGTTTCAACAACCAATTTCCCCTTCCCTTTCTCTTCTCTACTAAGTCTCCTTTTGCTGTTCACATTCTCTTTCTCGTTGTTTCTCTCCAATTCCTCAATATCCTCACTCTCTTCCCTTAATAGGCTTTTACCTTTCTTGTCACTTTCAACCACCTCATCGCCGCCGCCGCTGTTGCCGTCGCCCAATGGACTCCTCTTAGTAGCCCTCTTCCCCGACCGCAAACTCAAAACCCCTTTACTCTCCTCGCTCTCAAAATCACCATCATTATCCACACTCAACTTCCTCTTTTTCGAAACGTCCTTGTTTCGCCTTTCAATCCGTTTCTCCACCTCCGAAAGGCCAACCTGGTCCGCACTTGAGGAAGCTTTCGAAGCAAGACGAAGGCTCCGCCGAAGTGAGGGTGCGGAATCGGAGACTGACCCGACTGTTTTGGGGGAGGGAGTGAGTGAAGGAGGAGATGGACGAGTGGCGGGTTGTTCGCGGCCTTGAGTGGGAGTGGCGGGAGGGTCGATGTTGGCCGCCCGGGCTTTGCGGGGCTTAAGTGGGACAAGGGGGATTTCGCGGGATCTTAGGACCCGCATCGTTTGCTGTTGAAAGGAATGGCGGGAAGTGAAACGGACAGTCTAAACTCTTAAGAAAGGGAAATGGCGATGAGTTTAATTAGGCGATAAGGCGTAGTATTATAAAGGGCGCCTTTTCTTTTAAATAAATTTAGGGTTTTCTGAGAGAAGCTTCTCGCGTACGCTTTTCCAGATTAATTTTCCCGCCCAAATAAATATGTCGTCTTACATTACAGGCCTGAATCTGAATGGTCAGCTAGCCCTGGCCCCTGGGAGCTAAAACGTTATGGGTTTAATCCAACAAATTTTGATAGTTTTTTTTCTTCATTTTTGGTCCAAATGCAAGGAGATCAAAAAATAAAATAATACTGATAAATAAATTATGATAATGATGTCAATTACTTCTTTTAAAAAAAAAATTGTCAGATTTTATAAGTCCATTTTTGGGAATTTATTAGCCTTCATATGTTCTAAGTTTTCTTCTATATTAATAATTTAATTTTAAAAAGTGAATTTCATTTGAATATATAATTACAATAGTGTAACACAAATTTTTTTCTAAAATATCATTCATCTTAATATTATTCTCGCCCAAACATATTTAATTATGAAATTTTTATGAAATCTGATACATTAATACTAGTATGATCGGACTTGTTTATAAAGCTTGAATTTGACTTCTTTTATAAAGCTTATATAATATGAGCAACTCTTTCAATTTTGGTGCATATATTTTAACAGGTTATAACTAACTATTAATATCCTTTTAGGGTCCATTTGGATAGGTGGTAAGATTGATTTCAATGAGTGGTGACGGTGAAATTAGTTACTGTAACAGTGAGATTAAAATCAGTGGTGGGATATGTGTTTGGATTCAAATGCAGTGGTGACGGTGAGATAAATTATAGTAAGGAAAAAAAATGACCATTAAGAATATTAGATTAAAATGTGTATATATAAAATAAATAATAAAATATATTATATTTATATTAAATAATAAAATATATATTAAAATTATATTTATATTAAATGATAATTAAAATTATTTAAAATATATTTATGTTAAACAAATAAATTAAAATTTTAAAAATAAATAATTTTAAAACTAGAAATTTAAAATTTCTAAAAAAAATGTGAATGAATTTTAAAAATAAAAAAAATATAGTGAATGAGGGTAAAGAGGGTAAAGAGGGTTTTCTCCCTCCACTAGAGGTCCAGTTATCTATCGTCCTCCGATTAAAAAGCTATCACATGTCCTCAAGTTATATTTAAAAAACAAAAACAAAAAAATGAAACATGTGGCAGTTTTTTAATCCCACTTGTGAAGTTAAAAAACTTTACCGTTGGTGTACAATATAATTATCCTATATATATTTGTAGGTTTGTTTTAGTTAATATTTTTGTTTTATTTTTTTGGATAAAAAATAAAAAGTATAAGTCAAAAGAAAGTTTAATCATTTAATATGGTATAATAAAATATCTTACTAATAAAAAAGACTAAAAAAAATTAGGAAAAATTACACTAACAGCAATTAGGTTTCGTAGAAAATATACTTACCCCCTATAGTTTAAAAAATCTACTTATTCCATGAGGTTTGATGAAAAACACACTAACTTCTCTAAAGTTTATTTACTAAGTAAATTTTAAATAAAAAGACAATATACCCTTGTTAATTATTAATCATATATTTTTCTATTTATTTTACTAAATTTTTAATTACAAAATAATGAGAATTTAATTAATTTTAAAATTATCTTTAGTTACTATAAAATTAATTTTTAATTAAATTATATTCTAATTCAAGTAAATGTTAAATATTTTAAACTTATATTTAGTTCAATTATATATTAATTTTGAGATGAATTCATTAAATTATTTTTATTTAAATAAATTAATTATCATTGGTAAAAAAAAAGTTTTAATGGTAAAGAAATTGATTAAAATAAAAAATAACAAGAGATAAATAAAGGAGAAGAAAATATTGAAAATATAACTATTAGTATCATCTATGAGATTTTATTGAAAATAAACTTACCTCTATTAGTTTGAAAACCACATTTTATCTCTCTAGAAAATAATTTATATTAGGATTTCATTAATCAAACTAATATTTATTCAAATTTTACTTTAAATATTAAAAATACTCTCATTTTATTTATTTTTTGTATATTTTGTCGGTTTTAATTAAATTTTATATCACTAAACTTTTAAAAATAATTTAAAATAATTTAATGAATTCATCTCAAAGTTAATATATAATTGAATTAAAGATAAGTTTAAAACATTTAACATGTACTTGCATAAAAATTGATTAAGATAATAAAGAAAAAATATATAATTATCATCCATGAAATTTTATTAAAAATAAACTTACATATATTAACTTGAAAAATACATTTTATCTTTATAAAAAAGTAACTAATGTTAGGATTTTATTAATCAAATTTATATTTGATTAAATTTGATTTTAGATATTAAGAGCCTAATTTTATTTATTTTCCTTGTTTTTAATTTTCTTTAATCAATTTTTTATCACTAAACGTTTTAAAATAATTTTATTAATTTATTTCAAATAAAAAAACACAATACATTAATCTCAAAGTTAATGTGTTGAATTAAAAATAAGTTTAAAATGTCTGACATGTACTTACAGTAGAATATAATTTAATTAAAATTTAATTTTTAATAGTAATTACTTTTTTTTGTAGTTAAAAAAATCTTGGATAAAAAAGAACGAAAAAATAAATAAAGGAATAAATAATGATAAATTTGCCTTTTACTTAAAATTCACTTAGTAAATAAATATCAAGGGAATTAATGTATTTTTTATCAAATCTTAAAAGAGTAAATAAGTATTTTTCAAACTATAAAAAATATAAATGTATTTTTTTTATCAAATCTCAACTAATGTGAAGAACAGCTAAATGTTATTATTATTGGTTAAAGGGGTATAGAGTGTCTTAAAAAGGCTCATAAGCAAGGTAGTCAGTACCGTATCGATGGATGTATCATTTTTATTTTGGTACTAATATGTACCGGTATTGGTGTATTTTGGCGTATCGTTTCGGGTTTATCGATATTTTTCAAATATTTTTTTATATATCTATATATATATAGCCTATTTTCAAGTTTTTAAATAAAATATATATTATATAAACATGCAAATATACATCCATTACATGCTTATATATGTTTTTATGCAAATATAAATTTTGAATATTTAATATCTAAAATTTTTATACATCAAATAAGTAAAATAATATTAAAATGTTAAAAGAATATAATAAATTATGATTAATTATGTTGAATAGCCTAATTTAATGAACATATTTTATTGTTAAATATAATTATAAAAAAATAAAAATTATCATGATACAAAAAATATTGAAATTGATTTAAAAAATTAAATAAATGATTTTTTTAATAAATAATTAAAATAATGTACCAACTGATACAAACTTATACATATCATCAATACTGTCATAACGTGCCAAATGCGAATTCAGCATGCTAGACGCAAATCAATGGAGTCGCCACTAATCATCTAATCTAGGTGTGATTAGTCACCTATACGAATCTATCTTATTTAAAGTAATCCTAAGCTTGACTAAGGCACCTTAAAAAGAATAGGTTATGATCTACTTATCATAACTAGGTTCGGGATTACGGTTACGTGTGAGGAAGGATTAGCACCCTCACAATGCCTATCTAAGAGATTGTATCTAATTAGTCTTGTGATACTTAAAAAGTCTTAATTAAATGGTCTTGTCTATCCTATTTTATTTTAATTGGTAAAGTTAGAAATCTCGGAGATTATTTTTTAGGTCTTCCTTCCATTCATTATGGAAAAATTACTAAAAAATATTTCCTCACCTCGAGAATATTCAAAAGAAGACATTCGTTCTATTGAAGAGGCTCCGTCGTAGAAAAAGTTAGATTGTTTAACAAAATTATTTCTCTTAAATTAATCTTCCAAAATTAATCCACAATTTA
This sequence comes from Fremontodendron californicum, assembly GCA_030761205.1. NCBI lineage: Eukaryota > Viridiplantae > Streptophyta > Magnoliopsida > Malvales > Malvaceae > Fremontodendron > Fremontodendron californicum. The sequence continues at coordinate 4,246,464 of JAULJL010000003.1, forward strand.
TTAATGTTTGTTCGAAAAATAAATTCTGATCTTAATATCAAAAATTATCTCTTAGAATATTCTTTCATTCTTCTGGAGAATTTTTAAGAGAGTTTTTCTCCCTAGAAATTTCTTAAAAGTCAATCATTCGCGACTTTCTTGAATTTCATCATCGAAAAAATCTTAATTTATCTTTCAATTTAAATTAAGCATTTATTATGAAAAATTATCTTGAAAGAGAGATGGGTCAAAAATTAATTATTCTTTAAAGAAATAAAATTTTGATTTTTATTGGTATTGGTATTGAAAATAATCTCTTAAAAAAATCCTTTCATTCATTCTGGAGAATTTTAAAGAGAAATTCCTCACCTAGAAATTTCTCAGAAATCAACAATTCGTAATTTCTTTGAATTTCATCATTGGAAAAGATCTCAATTTATTAATTTTAAAATAACTAATCATTAATTAAAAAAAAACTTATCTTATTAATAAATAAATAAATATATATATCTTATTAATAATAATCAAATTAATAAACAATAATAAAATATAATTAAAATAATAGTTAAAAAAATTATATAAGAGTTGATAAAAAATAATAGGAAAAAATATATACATAATAATATTTAAAAATAATATAATAATAGTAATTAAAATAATAATATAATAGTAATATAAATAATAAATCGTTCAAAGTTGATTCGTAAAAATATACCTGCAAACATCAAAACTAAAAATAAAATTAGTCACAATAAATAATTAATTAACATTTAAACAAATAATATATATAATAAAAAAAAGACTCAAGTCAAGAAAAGAAAAAAAAAAAAAAACAAACAAACGTAAAAGGATACAAAAGAAAATAAAAATAAATGAAAGAAAGAAAAGAAAGAAAAAAAAAAAACCAAAACAACCAGCAACTGGGTCGGGCCCAAGCGCGGGCTGGGCGCGGGTCGGGCCCGACCCGGCTGTTGGCCCCCTTTCATTTAAATAACAATATTTTTTTTGTTCACTTTCCTTACCTCTTTTAAAAAAAAAAAAAAAAACTCTTATTTTTCTTTGTTTCTCTCCTCAAGAACACCAAGAACACAACTCAAAAAAATTCCCAGATTCCGATTACTGGCAACTGCCGCCGCTACTGCTCCGTCGTCGCCGATCTCCGGGCTTAGAAAAATCCCAAAAAATCTCTAAAAATTCCTTTCGATCTCCTCTTTCCAAAAATCAACTTAGTTTTTCCGAATCTAACCCGATAATCCTAGATCTGAGTTTGAAAGTCGAAACTTCAACCTCTCCGATCTCCTTCGTTGACCGCCAAATAGCCACCACTTTCTAGCCTTTGCTTCCTCTAATTAAAACCAAGATTTTTCACTCTTAAACACTCTTCGAAACAAAACCTAACACTACCAATCTCAAATTTCAAAATTTTTTCCACAAAAAAATATATATATATATATCTTCTAATGATTTCGAAAATACTATGCTTTTTTGCTTCCGATCTCTGATGTGTGTTATTGTTGAATCTGAAGGTTCTTTAAATAGGGAATGAAGTTAGGTTTTAATCTAGTTATGAGTCTTCAATCTCATCAAGAAGGATTTTTTGTTCCAATAAAAACTCTTAGAGTCAAAGTTTAATCCAAAGAAGAATTTCATTTCAACCCAAACTTGTTTTTTTTTTTTATTATTATTTAATTTCGAAATTTTGAATTTTCTGATTTTTTTCATTTTCTAATTTTCTTCTTTTTTTTTAATTTGATTTTCTTCTTTTTTTTTGGTTTTCTTTTATTTAATTAAAAAAATAAATTAAAGTCCGGATAAAATTTGATGTCTACAGTTGCCCCTCTTTGTGCATTCCCTGAGAAACAGAGGATGTGCAAAGACGTAGACACCCTACTAAGTCCTATGTACTTAAAGAAAATCCTATCGTAGAAAAGCTCCTCTAAGCAAGGCGTAAACTTTAGATAAACCCAACGTAAAAACACACTCCTCCACCGAGGCTTCAACTTTTAAAAAGAAAACAATACTCCTCCACCGAGGCTTCAACTTTTAAAAAGAAAACAATACTCCTCCACCGAGGCTTCAACTTTAAATGAAAACAAATACTCCTCCACCGAGGCATCAACTTTAAATGAAAACAAATACTCCTCCACCGAGGCTTCAACTTTAAATAAAAACAACTGCTCCTCCACCGAGGCTTCAACTTTAAATGAAAACAAATACTCCTCCACCGAGGCATCAACTTTAAATAAAACAAATACTCCTCCACCGAGGCTTCAACTTTAAATGAAAACAATACTCCTCCACCAAGGTATCAACTTTAAATGAAAATAAATACTCTTCTATCGAGACTTCAACTTTAAAAGAAAACAATGAAATTTGCAAATTCTCAAACGTAAATGTAGACTTCAAAAATCTTACCTTGGATCCCGAAAAGATTTGACATGGTTCTCACAAGTTGTCATTCCAAATTGAAATTCCTATCCAAATTATATTGAATATCTGCAAATCTTTCTTGAATGCAATGCAATACATGAATGCCATGAATGAAATGCTGATGCATATCATGCAATGGATGTTATGAATGCACTGTATGAATGATATCAACTCTCTGAATCTCTAATCAAGATAGAAAAGTTCTTCAGCTCATTATTCATCTCCTACCTATACTTGGCTTCAAACTGATATATTGAATCTTACTGTCTCTAAATTAGTTTCAACCTAAAGATTTCTCTTCTCAAACAAAGTCTCTAAAAAACACACCAACTTTGAAATCTTTCACTTTAAAGACAAACTTAAAATTTACAAAATATAGGATTCACAACTTAAAATAACTTGAAAATAAAGGATTCACACCAAAGTACAAGATTTCTCACCTGAATAAGGGATTCTCACTCAAACTAAAGGATTCGCACCCAAAATAAAGATTCTCACTAAACTAAGGGATTCGCACCCAAAATAAGGATTCTCATTAAACTAAAAGATTCACACCCAAAATAAAGATTTTCACTAAACTAATGGATTCACATCCAAAATAAGGATTCTCACTAAAATAAGGATTCTCACTGAACTAAGGGATTCGCACCCAAAATAAGGATTCTCACTAAACTAAAGGATTCGCACTAAACTAAGGATTCTCACTTAGCTAAAGATTCACACTAAATCAAGGATTCTCACTAAAATAAGGATTCTCACTGAACTAAGGATTCTCACTTAGCTAAGGATTCACACTAAATCAAGGATTCTCTCTAAAATAAGGATTCACACTAAACTAAGGATTCACACTAAATCAAGGATTCTCACTTAAATTAAGGATTCACACTAAACTAAGGATTCTCACTTAAACTAAGGATTCACACTAAATATTCTCGTATTTGATAAAATAAATCTAATTTAAAAAAAAACTTACCTTTGAAAAACAATTCATCTTGAAGATTTAAAATTAAAAATCTCATCTTAAAAATTCTCATTACTACCAAGGTCTAAACTCATCTCTTCAACCAAGGTGCAAAATCTAAAAGACCAAAATTTTCATCTCAACTGAGATCCAAGAATTTTTTTTTAAAAAAGTTTGATTTCAAAATTCAAAAGTCTAACTCAAAATCTTTCTTACATGTTAAATGCATGCCATGAATGTCATGAATGTCATGTAATGCAATTCATGAAATGAATGTCATGAATGTAATGCAATGCATAAAAATCATCATATCTTTCCAATCGTGGTAACAAAATGGTTGTCAAGCTCATCATTTCATCTTTGTATCATCTCAAACATGTAGCTTCAAAACTAGCTAACAAGTTCTATCCACCGGTCTAGTTATTTGTCGATTTTATTCATTTTCAAATGCAACATTTGTCCATTTTCAAAGTGTATATTTCAACTTAGAAGCTCCATGTGTCTATATTTCAAATCTTTCTGGTTCTCATCATTGTTTCATTTTATCCCAGAACATCATCTTTAAATTTCTTTTCAAAATAATGCATGAATCTTTTATGTTCAGTATTTCAACTTATCAATCATCATTCCAATTTCATAACAAATATAATGCATCAACATTTCCTTTATATGTATGCAAAGTTGGCAACAAAGAATGGCAATGAATAAAATGAATCGAAGAAAGAGGGTCTTTATCATTGAAGGGAAAAGAACAAATTTGTCAAAAGATAATAGGCGAATCAAATAATTATACAAGGATATTTGGATGGGATATCAACATCCCCAAATAATTAATATGTTGACAATCTTGAGATTAATCCACGATTCACTTTCAAAAATCAATCCAATCGGTGTTCTTGATTTTTTTTAGTTTTGTCATACCAAACCATGCCCCTACTGACTTTCATTATACCTAAGCCGCCCTTTCAGGTTTTTCAACTTAGATATTCTCCTATGACTCAAACTGCCCTTTTTGGGTTTTCAATTTGAATCCTCCTTTTTTTTTCTTTTTTTCATTCTCTTTTTTTTTTTCATCATTTTTTCTTCAAAGAAACATTTCTCCACAGTTTTTGGCAAATCATCTTCATTTGTCTTTCTCAAAATAATGCTTCCCTCGGAAAAGCTTTTCACTTCATAAGAAATCCACAAATAGTTGTGTACTATCTCCAATGGCCATGTGACTTAAGAGTAATTTCTTCAAAACTAATTATTTCTCAAAGAAGAAACTTCACTCATCATGTGTTCGTCTCAATCTTCTCGGAGGCAATTAAGCATATCAAAGTGTAACAAGCCTTTTTCTTTTTCTTTGGAGCTGTTTTCATACATCTAAGCTTCATTGTCCCTTGATAATACCACAAGCATGTCCTAATTCAATACATGATTTCCAATTCAAACATTCACATTTGATCAAAATGGACTTTTTCAGGTACGTAATGTAGGCCAAGGTTTTGGGAGTTATGAAAGAATAGATAAAATAGGCTCAAATATGTGTTTAAGGGTATTCAAACCAAGGATCTTTTTATCTCAAAACACTTCATATCTTTCTTTTCATTTTCAAGATAATCGAGCCATGGATCATTTCTTTTTCAATGAGGATTTTCAAAACTTTGCACATCCGTCTTTTCATTTCTTTTTTTTTTTTTTTTTGCTTTCTTTCTTTCTCTTTTTTTTTCACAAAGTGAGTTCAAAATTTTGGAACTCAATCCATCTCATAATTGCCTCCATGACAAAAGACATTCTTTACATGGTGTAGAAATATGATCCAATCCTTTGTTCTACTCTAGAAAGATATTTTTTCATACTTGCCCCCCGGTGTGGAGGGTGATCTTTAGTTGGGTTCATTCAAAAAAAATCCAATAGGCTCAAAAAGGGTAGCAAAGGATAATTTCTCATTTTGTGAAAGGAATATGAAAGATGGCCATTATCATCTCAAATGTGAATATTTTCATCAAAGAACATTTATTGAAAATGACAAGCTTATAGAAATTCACCACAAGGAATCAAAATGCTTGTAAAGGAATTCAACAGCCATTAATATACTTGTGAAGCAATTCTACCAATTTTCTTCCAATCATGCCAAGACTGCATATCAACTTTCATCTTTTTCACAATAATCTCAACAAAATCAAATGGCAAAGTATGGTCATATATGTTCAAGTTCACCAATAAATAACTTTCAAAATTGAATCCCAGATTCTTGCCATGATTGTCACCACATTCACTACTTGAAAACTTAACATAGGTGAAATTGAAAGTGTAGGCAAATGGAAGAAATAATAAATGAAAGAGGAAATGAAAATGCATCAAACTTGCCAATTCATTGAGATGATGAAAAATAAATCAAGTCTAAACATAAAAAGATTCACCTACATTACTTTAAAAGACAAAAAAAAGAGTTCAAGGATAATCAATAACTTCAATCCTTCATTCTAAACCTCATCACCATTATGCCCCCATGTAGATGGACCAACACTGACATTTGATTCCTCTTACTTATCAAAATTCAAAAGGCCAGCATTGATCAAGCTCTGCACTTTATGTTTAAAAGCAGGACAAGTTTCTACAGAATGACCAAAATTCCCATAATGATATTCACATCGAGCATCGGCATCATACCACTCAGGGAAAGGAGGTTTCAAAGGTTCCAGGTGAACAGGTGCAACCAGTTGAATTTCAATGAGCCGTGGGAATAAAGCAGTGTATGATATCGGAATTGGGTCAATACAGGTTCTCTCTCGGTTATTTCGAGGTCTTCTCTGATTACTCATTGAGGGTCTAGGTTGAGCTAAAGGACTAGCTGTAGGGCCAGACATAGGAATAGGCGTTTGAGGGTAAAAGTTTGGTTGGAAAGTTGATGGTGCTGATGGATAAGGGTGGTACACCAGATATGGATAGCATGGGGAAACACCTCCTGCTTGTTGCCTTCCATAAGTCACAGCTTGGACATTTCCCTAATTCTTTTTATATGCCCCAATTTTTTTTTTCCATCAGATGTTTCTCCGGCTTCAAGTTTTCCACTCTTTATATCATTTTCTATTATCTCCCCGGAGATTACTATGTCTGCAAAATTATTTGTGGCATTCCCAATCATCCTTTCATAGTATAGTGCTTTAAGGGTACTAACAAACAAAACTATAGTTTATTTTTCAGTGAGAGGTGGTTGGACTTCGGCGGCAATGTCCCTCCATCTCTGAGCATACTCTTTAAAGCTTTTAGTAATTTTCTTCTCCATATTCTGTAAGGTTAAACGGTCTGGAGCCATATCAATAATATGCCTGTATTACGCTATAAATGCCCTTGCCAACTTATTCCATGAATGGATGCGGGTTCTATTCAATTGGACATACCATCTTGCAGCAGACCCTGTGAGACTATCTTAGAATACATGTACCAGCAACTTGTCATCACGCTTGTGAGCAGCCATCTTTCTACAATACATTGTGACGTGGGTTACCGGGCATTTAGTCCCATCATATTTCTCAAAATCTGGAGTCTTGAACTTTGGCGGAATGATTATATCGGACACCAAGCAAAGCCCAGCAGCGTCCATGGAGCCATAGAAATCCATCCCTTCAACAGCCCGGAGTCTTTCTTCTATAAGACTCATTTTGTGAGAATCAATCTCTTCAATTGCCCTTAGCCTCTCTTGCTCTTTGGGATCATCTAAATCTGAAACTTGGATAGGTTTTGACAATTTTGCCCCATGAGCATGAATGGTGTATCCTGAGAATCGGTGTTGAGTAGTTGGTGATGTCACTGGCATCCCTGTTTGAACTTGGAATTGGCTTAAACCAGGCAGATATGTAGGATCTTCATCATCTGGTGACTGATTTTTTTTTATTGAGTAGTTACTTTTTCTACCCTTCTCAGCTTGTTCAAATTCATCGTCAAATCCATCATCTTGGCCAGCTGTTCTCTCATTCATCTTGTGCCTTTTCTATTTCGCTCATCCTAGCAACCTGTTGCTCTGCCATTGCTTTAACTCGTGAACGAATTCTAGAAGCCTGTTCCTCTGTCATTGCTTTAACCCATGAACGAATGTTGTAGGAATGCCCCAAGATCTTTGATTGCTTGAGCTATCCTTGAACCCTTCATTACCATAATTTAAAATTTAAGACTCAAATGCTTTCATGAAATGCACATATATGATGCAGATAAATAAAAGAATGACAACATCAAAATATTCACAAAGTTTAACAACAACATTATGAAAAAAAATGTACATGTGAGTGCATGAGCTTTACGAAAATATACATGGTGAATGCATAAGCATTATAAAAAATATACATGATGAATGCATGAGCATTGTGAAAAATGTACATGGTGAACGCATGAGCATCATGAAAAATGTACATGATAAATGCATGAGCATTGTTAAAAAATGTACATGGTAAATGAATGAGCATGGTTAAAGACGTACATGATAAATGCATGAGCATGGTAAACAAATGTACATGATAAATATTTAAATGATGCAAATGCATGCAAATAATTGAAAGAATTAATTCAAGTAATGGCCACGAAGGTTTCACAAAATTCAATAGTTAGATACATATTAGAGAAATACAAATAATATTCACAAAGTTAAAAATTTGTCAGAAAGAAAGAACATTCCTTCATGTGTCCTATTTCGGGTTATTCTCTATGAAACAGGTGAACATGTCTCTATCTTAAGGTTGGCCTCTTAAGTGTTATCTATATGCTGGGCTTAGGATATTTGACCAAGCTAAAAGGTCCCCAAATTGCTCCTTAACATCATCCATGTAGAATGAGTAAGGCACCCCATTCCTCACCCATTATAGGCTCCAACCGAAAGGGTTCAATTCAGGTGAGAGTATTTTCCAAAGTTATGGCGGAGGTTATCACCTCTCAAAAATTTTGGTACTTTACACTCTAAAGGTGTTTCGCTAGCCATTGCAGAGGTTTTCACCTCTCGAGGCGTAGGTACTTTACCCCCTCCTAAAAGGAACGAGCCCGGTTATAGGGCTTTATGATATGCAATGTGTCGTGTGTGCGAAGGGACATTCAAACCTTCATTTACCCATAAATGTATAAGAAACAAAAGTTGTTAGTACAAATAACAAAATCAAAATAAAAATAAAGATAAAGATAAATACATAAAAATTAAAAACTTAAAGACCAATATTTAAAACCTAAGGTATCACAAGACTAATTTATGGCTCGACTCTCTAATTTTCCCAGCGGAGTCGCCAAACTGTCATAACGTGCCAAATGCGAATTCAGCATGCTAGACGCAAATCAATGGAGTCGCCACTAATCATCTAATCTAGGTGTGATTAGTCACCTATGCGAATCTATCCTATTTAAAGTAATCCTAAGCTTGACTAAGGCACCTTAAAAATAATAGGTTCTGGTCTACTTATCAGAACTAGGTTCGGGAGTACGGTTACGTATGAGGAAGGATTAGCACCCTCACAACGCCTATCTAAGAGATAGTACCTAATTAGTCTTGTGATACTTAAAAAGTCTTAATTAAATGGTCTTGTCTATCCTATTTCATTTTAATTGTTAAAGTTAGAAATCTCGGAGATTATTTTTTAGGTCTTCCTTCCATTCATTATGGAGAAATTACTAAAAAATGTTTCCTCACCTCGAGAGTATCCAAAAGAAACCATTCGTTCTATTGAAGAGGCTCCGTCGTCGGAAAAATTAGATTGTTTAACAAAATTATTTCTCTTAAATTAATCTTCCAAAATAATCCACATTTTATTAATGTTTGTTCGAAAAATAAATTCTGATCTTAATATCGAAAATTATCTATTAGAATATTCTTCCATTCGTTCTGGAGAATTTTTAAGAGAGTTTTCTCACCTATAAATTTCTTAAAAGTCAATCATTCGCGACTCTCTTGAATTTCATCATCGGAAAAAATCTTAATTTATCCTTCAATTTCAATTAAGCATTTATTATGGAAAATTATCTTGAAAGAGAGATGGGTCGAAAATTAATTATTCTTTAAAGAAATAAATTTTTGATTTTTATTGGTATTGAAAATAATCTCTTAAAAAAAATCATTCCATTCATTCTAGAGAATTTTTAAGAGAAATTACTCACCTAAAAATTTCTCAGAAATCAACCATTCGTAATTTCTTTGAATTTCATCATTGGAAAAGATCTCAATTTATTAATTTTAAAATAACTAATCATTAATTAAAAAAATTTATCTTATTAATAAATAAATATATCTTACTAATAATAATCAAATTAATAAATAATAAATAATAATAAAATATAATATAATTAAAATAATAGTTAAAAATAATAATAATAGTTAAAAAATAATATAAGAGTTAATAAAAAATAATAGGAAAAAATATATACATAAAAATATTTAAAAATAATATAATAATAGTAATTAAAATAATAATATAATAGTAATATAAATAATAAATCGTTCAAAGTTGATTCGTAAAAATATACCTGCAAACATCAAAACTAAAATTAAAATTAGTCACAATAAATAATTAATTAACATTTAAACAAATAATATATATAAAAAAAAGACTCAAGTCAAAAAAAAAAAAAACAAACAAACGTAAAAGGATACAAAAAGGATACAAAAGGAAATAAAAATAAATGAAACAAAAGAAAAAAAAACAAAAAACAACCAGCAACTGGGTCGGGCCCAGGCGTGGGTCGGGCCCGACTCGGCTGCTGGCCCCCTTTCATTTAAATAACAAATTTTTTTTGTTCACTTTCCTTACCTTTAAAAAAAAAAAAACTCTTCTTTTTCTCTGTTTCTTTTCTGAATAACACCAAGAACACAACCCAGAAAAATTTCCAGATTTCGATTACTGCCAGCTGCCGCCGCTGTTGCTCCGTCACCGATCTCCGGGCTCAGAAAAATCCCAAAAAATCTCTAAAAATTCCTTTCGATCTCCTCTTTCCAAAAATCAACTTAGTTTTTTCCGAATCTAACCCGATAATCCTATATCTGAGTTTGAAAGTCGCAACTTCAATCTCTCCGATCTCCTCCGTTGGCCGTCGAATGGCCACCACTTTCTAGCCTTTGCTTCCTCTAATTAAAACCAAGATTTTTCACTCTTAAACACTCTTCGAAACAAAACCTAACACTACCAATCTCAAATTTCAAAATTTTTTCCACAATTTTTTTTTTATCTTCTACTTATTTCGAAAATACTATGCTTTTTTGCTTCCGATATCTGATGTGTGTTGTTGTTGAATTTGAAGGTTCTTTAAATAGGGAAAAAATTAGGTTTTAATCTAGTTAGGAGTCTTCAATCTGATCAAGAAGGATTTTTTGTTCCAATCAAAACTCTTAGAGTCCAAGTTCAATCCAAAAAAGAATTTTATTTCAACCCAAACTTATTTTTTTATTTTTTTATTTCGAATTTTCTGATTTTTTTTTATTTTTTATTTTTTATTTGATTTTTTTTTATTTTCTTTTATTTAATTAAAAAAATAAATTTAAAACTCAAATAAAATTCGATGTCTATAAATATTAATCAATATAAACTAATTAAATCTATACGGATGAATACAAAACTAAAACGATACAAAACTGATATATTTTTATTTACCTTCGGTACGATACGACTACATTACTCACAAGTCTCAAATTACGAGACGACCGCTGATTAGTGGAAAGTCTCACGTGTGGGGCCCTTTCGAGCGTGGAAATCTAACATGCCATGCCATCATCATGTCCCCATTATTTATACTCTCTTTCCCACTTCCTTTCTCAATTATTATTGTTTTTATTTCTGTCCCAAACTCAGCACACTTTATTCTTTCTTTTTTTCTTCAACAACAACCAATAATAATAATTAAAAAACAAAAAGAAGCTTTCGCGATTTCCAATTCAGCCACCGTTTCTCCGCCACGTAGAATCCTCTCCTCTTCTACTTTATTCCAATTTTAAGAAGAATTTTGTTACCTAACCGTTTTCTAAATTTTTATTAAAGTTAATTATGTTTATTATTTAAAATAATATTTTATATTAAATACAGTATTAATAATTAATGTAATAAATTTTAATACATTAAAAATAACAATGTATTTAATATAATAATTTGTAAAAAATATCTTTAAAACACAATTAACATAATTATTCTAATAAAAAATAATTTTAAAATTCTCACATGCACGGATGCACCAAAAGTTTGTTTAAAAAATAGTTTATATGGATGGGCAATTTTGTACTTTCATTCAAGTCAATTGCGGTGGCTGGCCTGCCAGTGCCAGCCGGCCAAATTTGGATATACTGATCTGCTAGGCTGATTTATTTCCATTTTTTTACTATTATTATTTGTTTCCTTTTGGTCCTTCAAACTTCAAATTTGAATTTAAGTAGGCTATATTTTATTACATTTTCCCTTAGGTATGTATCTTAAATTATATTACATTTACAAGGCGGTCCATATCCTAAAGTATTAGGAAAAAAGTTTAGTTTTTTTAGGGTTTAGGGTTTTAGACTCTTTAAAGTATCCAATACATATACAAAAGTTGGAATTCTTTTTGAGTTGCTTTGCTTTTCTATTTTTTTATTACATTAACTGATGTTGGATTTCTCTATTTTGATTTTACAAAATGGTCCAATCCTACAACAAATTTATTTGTAAATGCCCAACATGAATTTATTTACTCCTATACAATATTGTTTCCCTAATTTAATCATTTTTATTTTATTTTATTCTTAAAAAAATTGTCTTAAACCAATATGTGAAACAGTTTAGATATTGAAAAACTTTTTATAATAGTCAAAATCTGTTTCTAACTAATTTAATTTCAATGATTTTTATCAAAATAAGCAGAATGGCTTCTTATCATTACTATATACCATTAATTAATACAATAGGGGCTCACAAATGCTAACCATGTTACTCTACTCTACCTTTTACAAAACAAAAAATCCCTACATTTCATTAATTTTTAGATACAAAACGTGCAAATTTTTTATTGTGTTTTTTGTTTGTCGATGAAGAATTCAAATTTTACTTTCTGAACAAAAATATTCACCGATTATTAAATAAAATACTCGAGTGTGAATTTTCTTTACTATTAAGTTCAATTAAACTCAAATTTTAATTCATCTGTAGTATAAAGTAATATATAGTAACTCCTAAATTATACATCCAATTTTCAATCTAACCCAAAACTTGAAGAAAAAATTGATATTTTAATAAATGAAATTAATAATAAATACAAAATCCAATCATTTAGATTTTACTATTTTAAGGGCATATAAGTATATATAATATATATATATTTATTTCTCTCGTTTTGGGTAAATTGAAAAGAAAAGAACACAATAATCAAAAGGAAAAGACCGTCTCATTTTCATATATATATATATATATATATATATATATATATATATATAAACTCAGGCAGACTGAGAAGACTATAAATTCAGAGGCCAACCCTCACCCATTTCCTGTCCTAACTCCTAACACACGCTTTATAGAATTTTCTAAGTCACTGTTTTCAGAACCCAAAATCCCGGAGACAAAGGAAGATAAAAGCCAAATACCCTGAAAAATCTCTATCTCTTTCGTTTTCTCTGCCTTGTTTTTGTTAATGGAGGTTTAATCAAAAACCTTAGTTGATTGCTTTTTATTACCATAAACCAAATATATAATAAGTATAGAAGAGTAATCAATTTATATGGGTCACCACACGAGCGATGGCGTTTCACAGCGAGTTAACAGCCCGCGTTTCTCGGGTCCAATGACTCGCCGAGCTCACTCGTTCAAGCGCAACAATGGCAAGTCCCAGACAACCAACAGTAACGACGCCGTTGGTTCCTATAACGGCAATTATAACAGAAGTAACGACAATAACTTGAGCGTGCATCATGAAATTGATCTACAGTTAAACTCACCCAGATCGGAGGTTGGAGCTGTGGGTTCGGTTTCAATCGATGGGTTGAGCCAAAGAAAAGGTTTGTTAAGGAAGCCAAGTGTTAGATCTATGGTTTTAAATTTTGGGTTGAAAGAGAAGAAGAAGCTTGGGCATTGGATGTTCTTGGTTTTTTGTGGGATTTGTTTGTTTTTGGGTGTTTTTAAGATTTGTGCTACTGGTTGGTTTGGATCTGCTATCGAAATCGCTACATCAAATCAGGTACTTTTATGAATTTTATGTAGTTTTTTGCTATAGCTGTTTATGAATTGACTTGCACTTGTATTAAATGTAGATAGATCAATGTGAAAGTTTTGATTTATTTTTGGAGAATAGGCTTTTAATTATCTTGCTTGGGAAATTAATGGGTAATTGGTTTGTATACTTTTTTTTCCCCTTTTTTGAAAATATTTATGGGTACAAAGTATAAATTAGGGAGTAACCATATTAGTGGCTTAAGTATTATTTTTGCAATCCAACCAAGACCATAAACTAGGCTAGGAGTAGAGTAGTTGCATTTTAAAGTTTCTTTTTAATCAAATTGTAGATATTTGGATAAAAACATGCAGTTCTGCTTCTAATGCTGGTCTGATTCTGGATTTTTATAGCAGAATATTCCAGTTTCATTATATGGGGTGGGGTGTGCTCAGAGATTGAATTTTCAGCTGCTTTTAGTTGAGGACTAAGCATGCTTAGTATATAACTGGAACTGAATTTTAAATTCTTAACTTTTGTGCAAAAGTTTTAATAATGTTACTCCATGTATTTTTATCAATGCATGAGATATGTTTTAATGGCAGATAATTTGTAGAACATTGTTCAGACTTTTCATTGCTAATGTGCTATCTCTATCATTGTAATTAGGATTTATCTGATTCTTCCACCAATCAACTAAGACAAAGGCTAATGGATCAAGGCTCTCATGACTATGAATACAGGGAGGGAGGAAGTGATTCAGATCGAACTCTAATGACAGTGACATCAGACGTAACTGAAGTAAGTTTAAAATCTGTATCTTAAATTTGTTGTCTCACTTTTGCTTGTAAACGCATGCTGAACATGATTAATAAAAAAAACTTAGAATTGATTATTCTGATTATCAAAAAGAATGTTGAGATTTTTTTCATTTTTTATCCAGCATTCAGGTATTTGGTCTCAACCAAATAGTGAGAATTTCGCCCAGTGCATTGACCATTCAAAGAATCAGAAAAGTACGAAATTCTTACAGCTTTGTCAACACTCTCTCCCTACTTTTTATGTGTGTGTTCACAGACATATCGATGTTTTTGTGTGTTGCAAACTTGCAATCAATTTCTATGTTTTTGCTTGTTCTAAGCTTCTAAATGTTGCTTTCTTGGCAGAGCTAGATGCAAAGACAAATGGCTACATTCTCGTAAATGCTAATGGTGGTTTGAATCAGATGAGATTTGGGGTCTGTTTGTTGTGTGTTTGTCATTGTTTTTTTATAGCCTGACCTTTTATTATTACTATGGTCTGATGTATCAATAATTAGAATGCAGATTTGTGATATGGCTGCTATTGCTAAGGTTACGAAAGCAACACTTGTCCTTCCCTCACTCGATCACACCTCATACTGGGCTGATGAAAGGTTAGTTTCTTTGTGTACTGTGCTAATGTTTCAGATTGCCTGTTTTGCACCTATCAGTATATCAGTTCTTAATCTGATTTTATTGAGTGTTGAATTCTTAAGCTAATAACCTTCATTTACATGATTTTGGATATGAATATGTCATACTACATAATAAGACAAATGTTGGTTTCTAACTTAGTGGATAGACAGGGAAGGTATGAATTCCATTGTTAGGAATTGAATGATTCTTGCAGCCTGTCTGACCAGTTCTAAAAGATGCATTTTCACACTAACTACATAAAAGGCTTTATTCTTGTGTCCTTAAAAAACCTACATCTCTTGGTATTAACATTTGGCTAACTTATTGTTATTCCTTAGGTTGACATTCTTGACATCTACTATTGGGTACTTAAGTCACATAAGACTGTTGCATGGCATGCATTATAGTTGTATCATGTATGTATATCATATAGCCTGAGCTAATTGATTGGTTTGATATATTTGCAGTGGCTTTAAAGATCTGTTTGACTGGCAGCACTTCATTGAGACCCTGAAGGATGATGTCCACATAGTTGAGACAATACCACCTGAGTATGCTGGAATTGAACCTTTTAACAAAACACCAATATCTTGGTCTAAGGCTAGTATAAACTTATCTTTGTCATTTCCAAATGTCTATACAGAAAATACGGAATGCACCTATTATTGAGTATGGTTGTTTCTGTTTTTGGCCTGATATGGATCATTTGAGTAGCCCATTCGTACGACTGTTTAAGTGGCTTTGCTACAGTGAAATCATATCTTATGTGATACATGTATGTTGTATTACTGGTTCCTTCTGAGATTAGAGTAACTAACTAACATACATTCTTTTATTTAGGTTAGCTATTACAAGGAAGAGGTCCTCCCGTTGCTGAAGCAGCATAAAGTAATCTATTTTACTCACACAGATTCTCGGCTTGCTAATAATGGTATCCCAAGTGCCATACAAAAGCTAAGGTGCCGGGTAAATTATAGGGCACTGAAATATTCAGCTCCAATTGAAGAACTTGGAAACACTTTGATTTCTAGAATGCGCGAGAATGGTGGCCCTTATCTTGCTCTCCATTTGAGGCAAGTAAAAGAAATTTATTTCTTATGCATATTAATACTACTTTCCCATTGCTCCATGCTCTTCTTGTTTGGTTTGGCATGAGTAAGCAATTGGTTTCATGAAAATGGGTGTATGGTATCATCTTTACATTCATGTAAATGATAAAATGATAACATTGATAAGTTCATATTACTGCAAAGAAGTCAAGGCTGATGTATGTTCTTGGTTTTATTGTTTACTTTGTAGATATGAGAAGGATATGCTTGCATTCACTGGATGCAGTCATAGCTTGACAATAGAAGAAGATGATGAGCTACGTAGGATGCGTTATGAAGTCGGCCATTGGAAGGAGAAAGAGATTAATGGAACAGAGAGAAGATTGCTTGGTGGCTGTCCACTGACACCTAGAGAGACTTCCCTCTTGCTCAGAGCATTGGGTTTCCCACCAAGCACTCGGATTTACTTGGTAGCTGGTGAAGCTTATGGAAATGGAAGTATGGAGTCTCTTAAGGAGGATTTTCCTAACATCTTCTCTCATTCCTCCCTCACTACAGATGAGGAGTTGAAACCTTTCAAGAATCACCAGAACATGTTGGCTGGTTTAGACTATGTTGTTGCCCTTCAAAGTGATGTATTTGTTTATACATATGATGGAAATATGGCAAAGGCAGTTCAAGGACATAGGCGATTTGAGAACTTCAAGAAGACTATCAGCCCGGATAGGTAATTTTCTACCTATTAGATTTCAACTATTCTTAACCTTTTTAATATGGTTGTTTCCATTGTTTTCTTGAATGAATAGTCTTATAGAATCCAATCATTGTCATTCCAGAGCAAAATGTGTATAAAGAATTATCAATCTGTTGGTGCAGGATGAATTTTGTAAAACTTGTGGATGAATATGATGAGGGAAATATTTCTTGGAAGAAATTCAGTTCCAAAGTGAAAAATCTTCATAAAGATCGAGCCGGAGCTCCTTATTTTAGAGAGCCTGGAGAGTTTCCAAAACTAGAGGAGAGTTTTTATGCAAATCCGCTTCCGGGATGCATCTCTGAAAGAACAGAAGAAATGTAGAAAGCTAAAACACAGCTTCTGCAATTTTGTCTTAAGCTACAAAGTAAAAGCTCAACTGAAAAGGAGGATGTGCTGGCATTGTTTCAGACATACCATTCCAGAAGGATGGAATCGTATACCATTGAAAATCATGACTCAACTCATTGGTTGAAAAATGCCCGCTCGAGGGGGAAAATCCCTGGGTAGTAGCTTGTAAACTAACACATTAAGTCATCATCAATTGAGGTATTAGCAGGCCACAGCAGATAAGTCAGGCATACTGTTCTAAAGAGATACAGGTGAAAGATAACCATTCATTAGGTGGAGTATGATATTCTTTCCTGTCCACCAAACTACCCTTCCAGAAAGAAAATGTTTGTTTTTTTCTCTTCTTTTTTGATAAAAAAAAAAAAAACCATTCTTTTTCTAAAGAACTGGTTTAGGTTGTGGCTGTATGTGGTGGCTATGCTCCCATGCCAAAGTTAGAGTTTGAATAACTGATGGAAATACGATAGGATAAAAGTGATGCTGATTGATTTGTATTACATCCGGATGTTAATAATATATTTGGGTCTCTGATTACTTTGATAATTTGCCAACCTGCTAATTTTTGAAAATTACATTGAACATGAGACAGACATTGGTTCCTCAAAATAGCAACTATCACTCACCCATGATCATAAATAATACTAACTTTAAAATGCAATAAACCTTCTTTTGATTTCTGATCAAAGAAATAACACCATTGCAAGAGAAAGGAGACTACAGATGCTTAAAGCAATCTTTTCTCCACAAAAAAACTAGACGAGCAAATAGAAGCTCACAAAAAATGTGTATTTAAAACATTTTAAAGAAAAGAAAAATGGGAAAAATTCATTGGGCTACAACTGCAAAATAGAGTCCACAAGGTCAGACAGAGGTGCAAGTTCTCCTTTGTCAATCAACCGGAATTCCTGCATAACATGACAATCTTTTTAGATTTGGAGCCCCCCAAGAATCATTTACCACATGCTATCCAAATACATTGTTTTAGCCACAATTTTTCAGTTTTTATAAGCAATGAATTTGGTTAGAAAAAGGATGAAATTAGGCAAACTTAACACCCATTAAGCACATGGGACTTCAGACTTGAATGTGATGCTTTCCACAAGCAAAAAAAAAAGCAGAAAAAATTTGGGGGGAGGACAACTTAAACTTACCCATGTAAACAGAACAAAATGCTTAAAGCAAGTATTCAAATGAGCTTCTTCCTTCAAACTCACAATCTTCTGAAAATGTGAGTGGTAAATGTGGGCATATACTCGGAACAATCTTTTAAATATTGTCTTGACAACATCTCGAAAATTTGATGGAAAGGGTGCCCCTGTTGCACATAAAAAAACTCAATAACAATAACAAAAGCCTTCGATTTTTGGTTCATTACAAAGATTTATACGAACCCAGTTTTTGTGGGAAAATTGCTTCATCGTCTAGCTGAGCTTCAATCCAGTCCATCAGATACTCAGCGTACTTAGGAGCTGATACCTCTATAGGCTTCTTAATAGTAACTCCATCAGCCCATCTATACTCATATCTGCCAATATCAATCAATCAACAATTAAACCAACCAAATTTCAATCTTTATTATGAGTAACAAAAGATACTTTTAGCAACAAAGCAATCAAAAGTTAGAACTTAGAATCACTAGCTTTTAAAGAAGATAGAAATGCAATACCAGTAGGTTTTTACCACTTAAAAAAATTTTTAAATGGAACTCTCAAGTTCAATTCTCAAGCAAACTATACTAAAGTTTAGCTTTCAAAATTATTAAGAGGATCTGACTAAGGGATTAAGTAACATACTTTGGTCCTGCTGTCATTGTTGGACAGTTGTTTGGAGTGCAGAACTCAGTTAGAGTACCATATAAGATATTCACCTGATTGAAGAAATCCACCGCTGCATGAAAAAGAATGAAAAGAAAAGAAAATTAGTTCCAGAAAAACCATTCACAATTAAATTTAATCATCATGATTAAAACTCTGGTTTATGATTATGACTTTCTAGCAAAGAAGTTTTTAAGTTTTATTATATTCATATGCTCAGATTCTTACTATTTACAGCTAGCCACTCGTTGATATCTTCTCCAGGTGGTAGCCTAACAGCTTCTCTCAAGTTCCCACTACCCAAAGTAGCATCAATATGCTTTTGAAGCTGAGCACCCTGCATATTCATCAAAATTGCTTCCCATCAACTTTTATATAACGTAATTGAAAGCACCCAAATACCCAAAGACATGTTAACAAAATACTAAACTCAAACAAGAAAAAGTGAAGAATACCAACCTTGCTTCCGGATGGAGCATTCTTCTTAGGCCTAAATGTCTTCTGGTTTCTGCACAATGAAAAGATCAGCAAATCCATATCACGAAAACAATTTCAAATTTTCAAAGATTTGAGTGCAATTACCATATAGCATCCATATGATTAACCTTTCAGAGAATCCAATTTGCAACTATGAGAATGAGATCAGAATTAAAAACAAACAAAACAAAAGAACTTCCTTTTCCTATGCATGGAAAGACAGCCGCCATCCATTTCTTAAAACGTAATCTAGAATTCTTCAGCATAAAAAAAGTTTTTTTTTTTTTCATTCGAAATATTGAAATCAATTGTTTAGTATCAATCATCTAAAGTGGTACTAGTAAACAACTTTAATCATCAAGGTGAAATTGATTATACGTCAAAAAATAATTTCCAAGAATCCTCGTTCGACATGCAACAGGAATTCAGATGATTTTTCTATGACTATTTCTCGAAACCCCAGAATTGAAATCACTTATCATCGCGAAACAAACACAAAATAAAGAAGAAAAAAGAACACAGAGATCACCACCATATAATTCATAAAGACACAGAAACGAGAAATTTTCGAAAGAAAGGAGATTTGGGTAATTGAATCGGTGTGAACCTGCTACCAAGGCCGAAGAGACTCATGGCAAAGGAGAAAGCTTGACGTTTCTGGCGGTGTCAAAGCCTTTTTGTTTAGAATCAAAATGCAGGAAACAGAGGTTAAAGAAAACAAGAAATCCGTTTATAAATTTATATAAATATGGAGAGAAGAGAAAGGTTTTTCGTAATTAAATTAAGAAAACATTAAATTAATATATAGAAATGAAGATAAAAAGACAGACTGGCAAAGACAGCGAAGCTCTGTCTCTCAAAATTCTGGTAAATAACAGAAAATAACGTAGCCAGAGCAGACAGGGTCCTCTTTCTTCTTTTCCATTTGCCCCCTTGTCTACTTGGCTTATTATTCCCCTATTTGATTTTTTTTTATTTTAAATTATATAATAATATATTCAATCAATGCATTTTTTACATTTAATACAATGTTATTAATATAAATAATATATAAACTAATTTTAAAGACTGCCCTAAAAGCACCCCTTAGCGAAATCCTAAATTATATTAGTGTTTAGGTAACCAGTGCCCTAGTGCCATTAAGATTATTTAATATACTATTTATAATAATAACATTGTATTAAATACAAAAATTGATAATTTTATTCATCATTTTCAATGTATTGATTAAATATATTATTATATTTAGTAACCTTAGACACTGGTTAACAAAATTCATTATATTATATTTAATTGAGTCCGCTTAATCGATGCCTATAGATACTAATTAAAGATTATTTAATTACTAATTTCAGATTTTTTTTTTTTACATTTAATATATTACTTTTACTAAATTAAAAAAAAATCATTAATTATATATTTTTTTATATATATCACCTTTACTAATTTCACTAGCCACTTATTAACGTTTCAGTATTTAATTTTGTGAAGAGAGGATTTTTGTAATGATGAGATGAGAGGATTGGTTTCTTAATGATTCGGATAAGGGTTGGGGAAATAAAGATTTTGTTTAACATAGTTATTATATATAATATTATTTTTTATTTAATATATTTAAAATAATAAATAAAACTATTAATTATCATATTTAATATAATTTTATAATTATAAATAATAGTATTTTGTTAATCGGTATCTTAAAAATATTTTTTAAAATTATTATATAGAATAATATCTTTTTTTAATGTATTAAAAATAATAAATAAAATTATTAATTATTATATTTAATATAATATTATTATTATAAATAACAAATTAGCCAATCTTAAAAAATATTTTAAGAATATTCGATAAAATTTTTGAAATAATATATTAATTAACTTTGAAGAGTGTTCTAAAACACTTTATTAAAATTATGCTTTTTTTTTTCAAAAGAATGAGATTATAAAGTTGATGATGATTAAAAAGGTTAAGATGAGGTAATTAGTTGAGAAAACTTTGAAGAAATTAATGAGGATGAAGGGAGGGTGGGGTCGTCTTAGCTGTAAGGATTTGCTGGATTTTTGGATTTGTTTGTTTGGGTGATTAAGAAACGTTTCTGAATTCAAAACATAATAATAAATAATGTAAATGTTGTGTTAGATTGGATTGGATTGAATCATTTGATGTTTTAAGCTTTCCTTTTATTCTTATTTATTTGTCATTTGCCAAAAACAATTTGGCTTACTAACATAAATTTCCAATTGCCTTAGGGTCCAAGTATGAATAATAATATAAAATTAATTAAGGGTCCAACAATTTATTATATAGTATTATTTTATTCAAATGTGTAGTACATATAGGTCATCCAATCCTTTAGTCAAATTACTAGTTCTTCATAATTTTGTTTAAAGTATGAGAGTAATCAAATCAAATCGAATTAAAACAGTGAAAAATTCGAACTCAACTTGAAATTTATAGTTCGAAATTTGATTTAAACTCGATTGAGTTCTAATTGTATAGTTCGTGTTCGACTTAAGATAAAAATTAAATTATTCGAATTCACTTGAATAAACTCGTGATCAAGTAAAAATTTATAAGTTCAAGTATTATGATCAATTCTAAGCTCGAGTTTGAATAAAGAAAAAATTGAAGTTTTATATATATATTGAGAGTAAAATTGTAAATAAATAATTAAAAAGTATTTATATATAATTTTAATATATATTATAAAAAAATTACAAATTATTCGAATCAAATATTAAAATACTCAAACTTAATTCATTCGATAACTCAAATTTGACTCAATAATGATCAACTAAATTCGAATAATGGTCGAGCCTAATTTAAATAGCTAACAAGTATATACTCGTTTAAACCCCTTAGTCGTAAGTACTTACTATTGGAGTTAGAACTTTGTTTTAAAGGCTACAATGAAGACAAAAGAAAGATAAAAATTTCATCCTCTCTTTTTGTTTCCGCCCTTGAGGCTTGAACTCCTAATAACTAATAAGCATCTCTTAATAACTTTATTTTTGTTTTTCTCATTTTCTGTCAGCTCTGTTTCAGAATTGTTCGAGTTGCTTTAATTTTAAACCAGGTTGATGTATTTCTAGCAATTTGGTGATCGATTTAAAGTGGCTTTGCAGTACAAATCAGCAAATCAATATAGATGGGCATTTGTTCAAAGAATGAGGATTTAAAGAGTTTTAATAATTGGGGTATGATAGGATTGGTAGAATCTGGGAATGGGATGCCCTCAAACTCAAATTGTTTATGAAATGCCTCTGACAATTGTATTTATTGGATTTTTGCTTTTGCTAACTTTGATTCTGCAAGTTATTTGCAAGAACCAAGAGTGCTATACAGCTAAAGTCCTAAGTCGGCTCTCATGTTCCTAAAATGTGATAATATTTACTTCTTTTCTGGTGCACTGGAAAAACCAAGTTGATCTGATAATTTTTGTATTTGTGTCATTTGTTTTATATATAATCGTATTTAAGTATTTAAGATGTTATATATTTATAAAATTTTTGATATATTAATAATTTTTGTTATATAAAATTTGATACATCTATATATTTATGTTTTTTTTGTTTTGTTTTGTTTTATGTTGTATTTTTATTTTTTATATTGTGGAATCGTATTGATCTAAAATTACCAAAGACCCAAGTAATTACATGTATACTTGGAGAGAAGTTTTCTTGGTGGAGCAACTTGTATGCTCTAGAACCAAGGCTAATATTTCAAATATTATATTCTGTTTGTTTACTTTATTTATTTCTTCCTGGGGTTTGGGTTTATCCCATAGCTTGTGAATTTCAAGAACACTGATCTTAATATTTGAGAAGTCCCTATATTATATTATTTAATGTAAATTAATTTTTTTATTATAAAATTGAATAATTTAGTCGTATTTTTAAAAATAAAGCAAAAAAGTAAAATCACTAATTAGTGTAACAAAAACTGTTAAAAAAACTGACGTGATATTTAACCTTGTATTTATTTGATAATGGTACTAATAAAATATATTATTTTGAGCAAATATGGATAAAATAACAAACTAAATTGACAAAAATAATTTGATGTGGCATTTTTGCCAACTTAGTTTGTTATTTTATCCACGTCAGCTTAAAATAATATATTTTATTGGTGTCACGCCAACATTTGACATTCACGTCATCAAATAAACACAAAGTTAAATGTTACGTCAGTTTTTTTAACAATTTCTATTACAGTAGTTAATGATTTTAACTTTTTACTTTAATTTTAAAAGTACATGAATTAAATTACCCAAATTTATAATAAAAAAACTAATTTACATCAAATGATATAATACAACAACTTCTTAGTTACTTTGACTGACCTTTTACTTACTTCTACAACTTATTAAACTGATTTGAAATCAGGTCCAATCCCGCAGCATTATTTTCTTTTCTTCTCCTGCCTTGTTCAATGAGAATCCCAAATGAGCTAAAACATGGTAGCCAAGCATCTATTACAGGTAACAGGGTAGATAAGAGGAAATGTGCCCATCTAGCAGCGGCAACTAAATCAGAAATTTATTTATGTATAAAGAAGCATAGGTTTCATAACAAAATTCTTATATATCTTTCACACATAATTTTAACCTAAAATTCACTCGATCAACTATGCCAAATATTAGATATTAAACAACAAATAGTGATTGCACATCAAAGGCTTGACTGTACTTTCAGGAAGGGATAATCTGTGTATCCAACAACAGGATCCTGAGTATAAAATGTCTTCCTAATGTACCTATTTAATGGCGCATTAACCTTCAACCTCAAAACTAGGTCTGGGTTTGAGATGAAAAGACGGCCATAGGAAACCAGATCCGCATCACCCTCAGCCACAGCTTGCATTCCCAGCTCCCTAGTGAAACCACCACTACACATGAAAGTTCCCTGATAAGTCCTCTTCAGAGTCCTCATTAAATAAGTTTCCTCATCTTCACTACCGTGCCTGCCTGATTCTGTTTGCCCATAAGCATGATAACGAGGCTGAGTCACATGAAGATAAGCGAGTTTTGACCCCAACTGTAGCTGGAGCTCGTTAAGTCTCTCGATCACTGCCAAGCCTAGGTTGAGCGGATTAGAGTCTGTTGCATCAAGGTGATCAATTGCGGGTGAAATTCTGATAGCAACTCTATCTGCACCAATGGCTGAAGCTACTGCTCGAACAATTTGTATTAAGAATTTACAGCGGTTTGCCAATGATCCACCGTACTCATCTGTGCGATCATTGATCCCATCCTTTAAGAATTGGTCGATGAGATAGCCATGTGCTCCATGAATCTCAATTCCATCAAAACCTGCAAGTTTTAATGATTTTATACGCTTTAATAAGTGTCATAAGAGCGTAGTGACCAGGAAACTATACATTTTTTCTTGAAATTAAAAAAAAAAAGGTGAACTGAGAAGGTAAAAAATAGCTCATAATAAAATCTGATGGTAGTTTATATGCTAATTAAGAGATCAATTCTATCACACTCCTAAATCCTAAATATGGCTCAGAATTTCATTCAAAAGTAAATTCTTCTCTGTTCAATGAAACGTTCTACCAGGTCCAATGGGAAGGAAACAATATTAAATTCCAAGTTGTATGCCGCCGTTTTTCAAGATATTGATCAACACTGACAAATATATGGCAAGACTGAACAGCTTGATCTTTGTACTAAAATGCCAAACCATAGACAGAAGTCAAGTTGTTCATATGTCACACTAGTGTTTTAGCTAGTGTGATAACGAAATGTGGCATCATGACCATGCAGAGTATATTTAGCCACTATAAAGGAGACATAATCATAGCCATTCAATGTATTCCCATAATTACTAAAAAGCATAAGAAAGATCCCTATTTTAGAAAGAAATCATGGCTTCATGCACCCCTAGTTCCATCCTTCTGACAAAAGTAAAAGGTAACTCTTGTCTTTCTTTAAATTCAGCTAGCTATTTAAGAATAAAACAATTTTACTTTATCTAGAGGTCTCCATCAAACCCGTAAATTGAAATGAATACTGCTTTAGAATATTGTGCCAATAGACAGTGAAGATCAATATTTAAAGTTGCTGTTAAAAAAATTTGGGTTGATAAAAGTGTATTTAAAAAATACGGTGAAAAATAGTGATTTAAAAATTTTTAAGTGTTTAACATTGTTGTGAAAAAGTGTTGTAGAAAATTGAAATGTAAAAAAAAGATATGTTTAAAATAATAAAAGTGTAGAGATGTGAGGATAATAAAGTCATTTTATCCAAAAACCAGCTTTTAAAGCCAAAAGCTATATTTTTTTGCTTTTTGGTTTAGCTTTTCAAACCATAGTTTTAACAGCAAAAGTTATTTTTTTTTTATCTGTTTAGTATTACGTTTGTGGTGAAAAATAACTTTTGACCTCAAAAACTATGCCAGAAGCAATGCGGCTTAATCTAACCTGCTCGAATGGCATTCAAGGCCGCCTTGCGGTAGTGCTCTACAACCTCTTGTATGTCCGAGATTTCTAGAGCTCGAGGTTTTGGGTATATGCCATAGCTCCCATCTGGCATAAGAATTCTCCACCTATCTGAGATGGGTTTGCTTGTTGATGATAATGGTGCCGCTCCACCAGGTTGATACACTATTTCATTAGTCAAATAACCAAATAAAACTTGTCAATAAATGTTCAACGCCCAACAGAAAAGGGAAAATGCAAGGTAAATAACAGTTAACGTAATCCAACGACTCAGTATATGAATGAATGATATTGAGGATTATGCTGATTGAACTGCAAAAGGGTACCTGAATGAGATGCACGGCCAACGTGCCACAGTTGACAGAAAATGATGCTTCCTTTGGCATGAACAGCATCCACAATCTTCTTCCATGCCTCCACCTGTTCTTCATTGTAGATCCCAGGAACATGTGGGAACCTGCTTCAACATTGCAACATTAGACCATGCTATAGTTAAAAGAAATGCTCTTAAACATATAGAGCTAAGAGTGAAAACCATAAAATAAATGTGACAGAATTTTAAAGGAACTTTAGGACAGTAGTAAGATATGTATGGAATCTGGATAACTCATTATGAAATTAGAGACAGAGACTGAAAAAACTGATATCTAAAGTAATTTTAATGAGAAATTATATTGATAAATTATTTTATAAAACTGGGTACTAAATTCGTACCTTAAATTTTAGGACAATCATTCTGTAACATGAAATGAGTCAAAAGACTAAAAAGGGTGTCATTGTTTCAGGTACAAAATGATTATATTTGTCCATAATTTAAATATTTGCTTTTCCAAACAGTATAAAAATAATCATTAGTAGAGAAAATTGAATTCATGAACAATCAAATCCAAATTCAAAATAATTATTATTTTTTTATAAAAAAAAGTTGCAGTCTAAGAAAATGTTATGTTTTAAAAGTAAATAAATAAATTAATGAATTAATTGAACTAAATCCGAGTTCGAATTCAAAATAATTATTACTGCAATAGAAACAAATATTACTATTTACTACTAATATAACAGTAACAATAAACAAAATGTCTATGACCCCCAAAAAAAATGAAAAATCAAAATACTAGTAAAAATAAATAAAATGTCTATGACCCCCAAAAAAATGAAAAATCAAAATACTAGTAAACAACACGAAAACATGCCATGATTAAATTTTACTTTGGACCAAATCCAATGTGTGGATCAGGTGCAAAGTCAGCAATGAGCAATCCAATCTGATTGGTAGAAAAAGACTCAAGTGGGCACCAAAAAGCACTAAGTAGGGGGGATAAGGGGCCTAGCCAAGTTTGAAGAAATTGGATTTGGAGATCATGGTGTAACCTCGGTTGAACTGATTGGATATTTTAAATAAATATTTTAAAATAAGTTTTAATGTTAAATAAATATTAAATATAATAAATAAAAATAAGTATTTAATTTATTTGTATGATTTTTAGTTTAATTTCAAGGAATTATGAGTTCAAATCTCATCAATTATAAAAAATATTTTTTTAAAAAATAATTAAAAATAATAATAAACGATTTTTTTTTCTGATTTTTTCCTAGTTGAATTGATTTTTGACCGATTCGATTAAATCCGATTTTATTACATATGTCGGACCGAATAAATTATCGATTTTCGATTCAACCGGTCAATCCGGTCTGGTTTTTTAATCACCGGGTCTAGCAGCGACAATTGCTGGAATAATGCGAGTGGCTCACATGAGCTTTCATTATCAAAATTGAGTTACGAAATTACCCTGCTCCAGTGTTGGAGACCAACGTCCCTTCGGTGATGAGAAAACCGCCAGGAGTCGACCTCTGCGTATAATATTCAGCGAGCGCCGGCCTTGGTATTCCATTCAACGCCCTGCATCTCGTCATAGGCGCCAGCACCACCCTGCCATCAGACACAAACCAAAGTTCCTCTTAAACTCAAGGACACAAATTCACAAAATTAGCCTTCCGTATTTGTCTCGGTTTTACAGAATCCGAGGATATCGTGGCGGAACATGTCTGAAACCAAAGTTCCCTGAAGAGAAGGATCTAAGCCCCTCCCTGATCACTGAATTTGACGCAAAAACGATACACTGAACACACAGAGAGAGTAGTCAAAGTTGGAGGGTGGACAAACCTGTGAGAAAGATTGAACTTGCCCATCTTGTAAGGAGAGAAGAGCGTAGGGGTTCCTTGAGATCGAGTTTCCGCCATTGTTACTTCTTCTACAAACTTTGATCTGATGATGATAAATTTATTGATGGTATACTCCAATTGAGAAATTAAGGAAAACCCACACTTACTAGTTCGTATATTTTATTGTTATTGGTAAAAAAAAAAACCCAAAGTTGCTATTATACTAGTAGTATATAAAGAAGTTTAGAGGGAGAGAATATGAGCATGTGCTAGGACATTGGACGGCAAGGGAGGTGATCCGATGGGGCTGGGGCTGAGTTGAAAATCCTACCGTATGATGAGTGGTGCGTGGGGTTTTGATTGGGTGGATGGAGATGCAGGGAGTCGGTGTGGCTGCTCTTTTTGGCATGGGTTTCACGTGACGGTTTAAACCAGACACAGTTGTTGATTCTAAAGTAGAAATATTTGTAATTTTCAGCTAAGTTCGCGTTGACTGTTCACGACGTTGCCGATTGGTTATTGCCTTCTCGGTTGGTGTTAAGTTGCATTAAACAAATAAAATAAACTATGTTGGGGACTTAGTCTCATGGAAGTCGGCTGCTGCTAAAATTTAAGCCCAATGTTACTGGACTAGGGATGCTATCACCAATGCTACCTAAACTGGGCTTACTTTGCAATTTGGGGGAAAATCTTAGCTTTATGAAGCGGTAATTAGGGATGGCAAAATCCGATTCGACTGATGGATTTCGCACCGATCCGCTCCTAATGGAGAGGTTTTTTTTTTGGAGCCGGGTGGAGCGGAATTGTTTTGGTAAATGCTTGCTCCACTCCGCCCCGCGCCGACTTTTGAAATTACTATTTTATCTTTTAAAATATTTTATATTTTTTCTTATATTTTTAATATATATTAAATATATATATACCTAAAATCATATATTTACTAATATTTTATATCTATACTTTTAGTATATATGTATTCATATATTATATTAAAGATTTTTATATATTAAAATTATGTTCATGAATAAATTATAATATAATTTTTTACAATATTAAGTTAAAAATAATTAATATAAATTGGGGTGTAACGGAGTGGAGCACCGTGGAGCGGTTATGGATGTAACCGACATCCATGGATGCAAGAGTGGTGTGAAAGTAGATAAGGCAATATCCGCCCCGCTCCATTGCCATCCCTAGCGGTAATGATCGCAAAATGCGCGTTTGATTTCTTGTCAACTGATTCGCTGCACTTGGATCGTCGATTAAATTGGAATTTTTTATATATTTTTTAATATTTGTCTGCTGGTGTGCACGTTTTAATGAGTGGGATTGGAGGACTCCATCATCCATCATAATTTCTCTCTTTCTCTCTCTCTCTTTGGGAAGGTAATAAGATTTGCAAGAAAAATGTTAATTATTTTTTAATCACATTAACTAAAGTAATATTTAAAAATATATATGTAATTAATAAGTTATTTTCTAATTTAATAAAAATAATATATTAAATGTAAGTTTTTGTTCTTAAATAGTATTTTAAATATTCTTAATCCCCGTTAACCAGATTTTTTGCTTAAATATATTCAAAATCTTACTTATATTTTCCTCGGGAAAAAAAAATGGTGGGTAAAACGCAGGAGGACTTTTCCACGACTGTTAAAAATATTCCGCCACATCGTTTTCTCATTGCGCAATATGCACAAATGGATTTGGAGAATGGAGTAGTGTTAGAAAAAACTAGATTAGCGATATATTAAATTAATTCAATTGAAAAGTATAAATTTGTTCGGTTTAATATGTAACGTAAACCTAGATTTTTTAACGAATGGATAAAAAATCAATTTAAAGTTTATTTTATTATTTTTATTCAAAAAATTTTATGAGTGATAAGATTTAAACAATTAACTTCTTTATTTCATATTAAATATCATATCATTAAATCAAATATATAATTTTATTAAATATTTTTCAACATTAAAATTATTTATTTAAAGTTTAATTTCTTTTAATTGAATCAAAATCTCTATCGATTCAACTTTTGAATCCGATTTTTTAATCACAAGAGAGAACCAAAGTGAGAAAA
Source organism: Fremontodendron californicum (assembly GCA_030761205.1). Lineage (NCBI taxonomy): Eukaryota > Viridiplantae > Streptophyta > Magnoliopsida > Malvales > Malvaceae > Fremontodendron > Fremontodendron californicum. The sequence goes on from JAULJL010000003.1 coordinate 4,276,521, forward strand.
TGCATAAACCCCTTCCAAATTGAAATGCTAACTTGGTCAAGTTTTTTCTTTTTTTTTTTTTCTTTGTTTTGTTGTTGATTTTCAAAGCCTAACTCGGTCAATTGCCCATTCAACATTATCAACTTAAAGGCTTCCATATTTCTTAAGTTCTTCCTCGTCCACTTAATGATTAGCACTTGAAAATGATGACTAATGATAATTAAACAAAACTTTAGTCAAAGTTTCACTTTTTCCCCCGTCTTGTTGTTGGACTAACATTAGCTAAGAGCTGCCTACCTTTTTTTTTTTTTTCTTTCAGTATATAGTATAATTTTACATACTTTTTTTTTTTGCTTATAAAAAATTGCCATGGAAATTTTCTTTTATAGATAATAAAAAGAAATTTAATTCATTTACGTTTTTAAAAACACTTATTTAACACATTATAAATATTAAAGGATTATATGATGACTTTTTTATTTATTGTAAAAGTTATGTATTTTTAAAAAATATATGTAGTACTTTCCTATAATCAAAATTGAGAAATACCAAATCCAATTTATTAACAGAAACTCATCAATGTAGCACAAAGAAATTGAGATTTCAACCTTTTATGCTATTTTATTTTATAGGAAACAAAACTTTGTACCGTACTCCTTGTCAGGTGTGACATGATCTTATTGTAGGATAGATTGTTAGTTATATAAATGGTTAAGAATTTAGTAAACAAATTTTGTGATTCCTTTTTTTGGTGGATATATATAAATTTCCGGACACCATAGTAACATTAACCCAAAGAAAAAATATAAAAATTTCCTATTTAGTAGATGCTAACCCAAGTTGAATGGATAAGATTTGAAAACCTACATGGATTTGAGTATTGGTATATATTTGGGTGTTTAATTTTTTTTGTTTATAATTTTAGACTTGTGAAATCAGTTAAAATGAATCAAAATGTTAGATATGAATACTTAAATACGGTTTATAACAATGTATTGAATGAAAATAATTCAATGATATATATAAATGAATATGTTTATTTACTTTTATATTATATATATATTTTTTATAATTATGTAAATGGTTAATATTTAGATATATTTTATTTGATTTAATTAGTTTCACTTAAAATATCATTTACATAATTGTATTTATATTTAAATACAACAATAATTTATTTATTTGCCAAAAGTAACTATTCCTTAATAGCATACACCAATTTCAGTAGAACATTTTTGTATATTTCACCATTCAACTTTTAATTTTTTATATTTAATTGCTACTCAGCTTAAGTTCAAACAACTTAAATGATTAATGATGATATTCAAGAGAAACTGAATACTCTATTAAGGATGCAAAACTTAAAAGGAAAAAAATCGAATTAGATATAAAAAAATGTAGAATGTATAAATCAAATATAAAAAAGGATGAACCAAATTTTTTTTTTCTTTTTTCTCTTTTGGCTAGAAGACTAGCGTTACAAGGGAGGTAGTTTGCTTTTGTGATGATATGAAACGCATATTTAATGTCCTTATAATTTTATAATGAAGTAATCAAACATGAAACATGACATTCATGGTTGAAGAATTCATATAACAAATTTTAGGAATAGGACAAAAAAGCGAGGATAAGCACGTGCATTGCTATCTAAGGTAACAAATCCCATGCAGTGGAGAACATGGAAAACTTTAAGGGTAAATATGAAAAATACGCTGTCATTAATTAAATTATTATTAAATAATATAATAAATAAAAATTATTTAAAAATGAAAAATAAAAAATAAAAAATTATTATAAAAGATATTGTAAAGATAAAATTACTCTTAATGAAAAAATTTATTTTTTCTTTTTTCTCTATTAAGAAAATATTATTTTTTAAAAATTTTAATTAAAAAAATAAAATATTTAAATATTTATTTTCTTAAAAATTTTAAAAAATAAAGAAAAAATAATGTTATTTTAAAAAAATTTAATTAAAAAAAGTAAATAAAAAATTTAAAATTTTAAAAAAATATTTTTTAAAATTAAAAAAATATATTTTCAGAAAATTTTATTTTTTAATTAAAAATAAATTAAAAAATAAGAAAAAAAGGGAAGGAGAAGAGTTTTTTATCAAAGGTAATTTTGTCTTTACAATTTTCTTTTTAATAATTTTTAATTATTCATTTCTCTTTTTCAAATAATTTTTACTTATTATATTATTTAACAATAATTTAATTATTAACAACATGTTTTTCAAATTTACCCAAACTTTAATAAGCATACTTCTATTTATAGAACTAAAACTTCCTACCAAACAAGTCAAATACATTTATTTATTGGATTATATTATTCTGTACATTAATAATGAAATTTTTTAAATTTTACATGCAAATTTATTTATTTTTTAAATATTTATAAAAATATATCATAATTTTTATAATTCTATTTATGAAATTAAAAAATTTTAAATGTACAGAATAATAATTTTTATTTTTTTTATGTATTCTAAAAGAGGAAAGGGTCAAAATAGTAACATATGGGTAGCCCAGCCCAGCCCACCCACATGAACTCCTCCTTTCTATTCCTATCTCATGCAATCATATACAGTACATAAATGTGCGCTTCACGCTTTAAGTTTGGGGGAACACGCTTTAGTTTGGGGGAACCCTAATCATGCCTGTTGTTAATTATTTGCCTACTTCCACACGCCACCCTTGAAATTATAAAAGCCTAATTTACCTAAAATTTTAACCTAATTATTATCTTAACACAATGTCATCAATGAGCTGTTTGTCCTCCTAACTCATGTCATCAACTTATAAAGCTTTTCTCACACAAATCAACTCATTGCTTATGTCTTTTACTTACATAAATACGAATATAAAAAAATATTAAAGTTTATTTTTATTAAGTTATATAAGCTAGCTTCTCTTATTTCATGAATTTGATTTGTTCACTTGCATTAGACTTTCATAAGAAAAAAAAACGTTTTAAATTTTGACCCTTGGCATGATATATTCTTACTTATCTATGTAATTGACAAAATTTGGATAAATGTTCATTTATGTGTGTTTTCTTAAACCTTTTCGATAACATTTTTATATATGTGTAAAATTGCATTTGAATATTTAATAATTATAAAAAATTGAGTTCAAATCTTTCATCTTCCAATATAATAAAAACAAACATATGTCTAAATTTATTAACGGACATGAATTTTATATTATTTTTTAAAATTGTTGAGAAAAAATGTTTGAAATTGGAGAGATTTAAAGAAATTGTTGATTGAACAAGAAATTGTGTTTTAATATGTTGAAAGTAGTTTTCATAATTTGTACACATAAAGGACTAGTGAAAATGAAAAAAAAGGAAGGAAAAGCAAAACAGAACTGAATACAGCAAACCGTATGTCAAGGATCCTGGCCGCACACGTGGTCATATAGACACGTGGCAACATTAAAGCCATGCGATAATTATAATAATCTCTTTTCCCATGCCTATCACTGACTCTACTCAATACGGCGCATTGAGCGCCGTGAGTTTCTAAAAAATACTTTAATTAATTAAAATAATGATTATTGTAAGTAAATTAAAAAAATTGAAAGATCTTTATAATAAAATGGATTATTAGTATTACTAGGTTATATGTTTATTACTAAACATTAAAAAACTTTATTTTGGTTTCATTTAATTTTCATAATCTAAATCAGTTTAATAAGCTATTTTTTTTCTTGACTTGAAAAATTATTATATAGATTTTTTTTCATCGTATCGAATCGAATAAAAAAAATTAAAATTATTATATTTTCTGTTTTCTTTTCTATTTTAATAAAACAGAATAATAAGTAAAAATAAAATTTGATTTGATTTAATAATTTTATTAGATAAATTTGTTGCTGACGTGATGGAAAAACTATATAGTAATAAAAAATATTAATCATATCTAGTAGTGATATTGATTAGGTTAATATTTATAAAAAAAAATAATAAATGTATTATATTTTTTAAAATTTTATAAAAAATAATATATTAAATATAATTTTTTTAAAAATAATAAACAAATAATTTTTAATCATATCTAGATTTCGATTAAATGAATTTTATATTAATTTATCCCTAAACTCAGCCCTAAGTCCTAACCTAAGCAAGACACAGACATGGGACGTACATAACAGCACGACAAAACAAAACCCAGAAGAAGAGAAACAGAAAGAGAAACACAAAGAAACTGACGGTCTCCTTACTTTGTTGTTCTTTTTTTTTTTCCTTACAAAAATATTATCATCATCTTCGACGACGCATACGAGGAAAAGGAAAAAAAAAAAAACCCTTTTTAATTGTTCATTGTGCTAGAAAACCTTCATTAATTTTACCGGAATAAATTAGTTTAATACGATAATCCGTCGTCTCTTTTATTTATTTCCTGTGATCTTTGCTTTCTCCAAAACAAAAGAGAAAAAAAAAACCGAAGCTTTTTTACCTTAAGCAGAGAGCTTTTTTTCTTTATATGGCGGCCGCTTAAAATCTGTCTTTACTAATTTTGTTCCCCCCCCCTCTTAATTTATCGTTTCTTGAAGTTAAAAGGCGAAAAAAAGAATTGTTCGCTTTGTTGCGGCTCCATATCGGTTTTTAAGGTAAGTTCAATTTTCTTCGGCTTATTTTTGGTCTCTGTTTGATTTATTTTGTGGAGGTTAATTTTCAGTACCCATGTTTATCTCAGAAACTATTTTTTCTTTTGTTTTTTTCCTTTGCTTTTAAGCGCTGACCTTCTTGGATTCAAAGCTTCTCTTTGGATTGTTGATTGGGTTTTTATGCTTGAATTGCAAGATTTTCTGCAAAATTATGTGTAAATTACTGTACTTTGGAGAATCGTACTTCATTACAAGAAAATTGATAGCTTTTAATTTATTTAATCTTTTCTAACTTTTATCTTTTTTCTCAAAGCTTGTTGTGAGTTGTAACTGAAATGTTTTTAATAGAAAGGAAGTAACAGCATGATTTTTTTTCAACTCAGATAGACGTTTAGTTTCTACTGTATAACTTGTTCTAATCAAAAGGGTGATTTCAGTAATTTCTTGAACTTGTTTTTGTTGATTAGATAAGTAATTGATTTTAGATGATCGATTATTGATTGTTGAAAAAAGGATTTTCATTTTTTTTCCAACCTGAAAGGCAGAAAGTGATCAAGCTAGCAATTTTGGTCAAATTTAATGAGAAGTTCTATTTTTTAGCAACTGTTTATGTTTATTCTTTATTTGTTTTGTGTATGTTACCTGTTGAGAAGCTTTAAGGATGTCTAAGAGTGAAGATTCTGGTAGCCCTGGATGGAGTGCATCGTTTTTCATGCAGACAACGGAGGATGTCGCTAGAGCAGTTGCTGCTGCTGCAACTGCTGTTCGTTCTCCTCGACCATCAGCTGTATATTCATCAAAAGATGAAAATGGTGGTAGCCAATTTCAGAAGCTACAGCGTCATGTTTCAAAAGTTTTAAAAGGCTTCTCACAGCCCCCTGAAGTGAGAAGCGGAACTTACAATCCGGAAGTTCTGACTAGCCAAAAGCGTCAATGGGCAAGCTTTCAGTTGCAATACTTGGTATGGTACTTAATTAAAGTGTACGTGTTCTTGTTAATGCTACTCACACTTGTGTATGAAGTTTTCTTAGCAAGTATCTACTGAGGGATGTAATTCTTAGCTGTCATTTTCTGTATGTTTTGTTAAGTCTTTCAATCCAGCATTTAGCGCTCTTAAAGTGAAGTGTTTGCTTGTCTGATTGTCACTCAATATATATTGCGATGCCTAATATGATGTTTGATAAACCTCTTGCATTTTAGTTTTAAATCTTTTGTAATTATATTTAACTGATAACCAAAATTTTCGAAGTATTTTCATAACATTTTGTTGTTAAGTGTACAGGATCATAGATCTTTGAAAGAACCATCGAGGCTGTTCGAGAGCATGGTTGTTGTTGGACTTCCTCCTAATTGTGATATTCAGGCACTTCAAAGGCAATATGTCACCAGAAAGTTTGAAGGTTCTGGGAAGCTGCTAAGTGCTCTAAGTTATCAGAATAATTCTCGTATCGAACCTAACCTTGAACCTCAGGTGGGGGTGTTCATAAAATCAGTGATTTCTTATACCTGGAAGGGGTTTCTTTGTTGGGTATAGAGAGGGGGTGGGGTTATGGCTTTGGATGTTGATTGTCTGTCCGCTACTTTCAGGTCTTATTTGTTTATCCCCCAGAAAAGCAGCTGCCACTTAAATACAAGGATCTTCTTTCATTTTGCTTCCCTGGAGGCGTAGAGGTTGGCTAATGGTTCCTTATTTTTTCTTTGTAGTGCTTAGTTCAGTGTGAAATATTCATATTAAAAAGAGTTTTATTTATGCTGTAATATGAATGCCCAGTTAAGAGATTTTGTCAATTCAATTTTTGTTTCTTTCCCATGTAAATATGTATTTGCAACATAGATGCGCCCTTAAGCTGCTATTTCTAAATTCAGTTTGTGTTATTTTAGGTTCATGCTGTTGAGAGAACTCCTTCAATGAGTGAGCTGAATGAAATTCTTCTTTCACAGGTATTTATGCTAAAATGTTATGTTAATGCTCTTCCACTTGATGATAGATTATCTAGAGTTGTTTGCTTGTACCTTCTCAATCTTCCTTGTTTTGGAGTGTTACCATTAAAAAAAATAAAAATTGGTTGTCTAAATGAGTTCTAGATTTATTTAACTGAATGCTTCTTCAGACTGCATAATTCGAATTTTTGTCACAAACCAATTCCTTTTTTGTACACTGATACCACTTGGGGTTATATATGACACTGACAAATTTATTTTGAGGTTAATCAGATTGTAATCACTTGTATCCATATGCTATATTTTCTAATTCTAGCCTCTGCATTTGGTTACATTACATTTTTAATGCTAGAGACTTATATAAGCACACACATGCACAAGTGTAGTTGCATAATGAAAGTTTATATCATGCAAAATGCTAATCTTTTCCGTCACGATGCTTGTCTTGCAGGAACACCTAAAACAAAGTGACCTGTCATTTGTATTCCGGTTACAGGTAACCTTTGAATATTATGCTATTTGGTTCTCTACTGTTGAAATCTTCTCTTCTCTTTTTGTTGTGTTGCCTGCTTCTTATGTGATCAAGTTTGACATGCTGAATGGTGATCACCATTTAAAAATTCTATAGCTGTAGAGATAGATACTGAGAAGTGAAACTCTTGTGAAGCCTTCTCACTTGTTCATGTTCCAGCCAGAGCTAGTAATAGAGGCTAGTGTATTCTGGAATTTTGGTGAACTGACTTGGTCTGGGCTTTTTTGGATCCCAAAATCCTTACTGTTCTTGTTACTATTCTCTGCCAACGGATTTCACTTTATTTTTTGTTATGGTTGTTATTAACTCGTACTTCTTTCTTTGGACCTTTTGGTCATCTGTACACTATACTTGATCTTTAAGTTTACTAGATCATTGCCTAAGCTCTATCATTTGCATATTTAATGATAATTGCATTTTGTTTTTTCCTTATATCTTCGATTGATTGTAAGTTTAATTTGCTGTTAGTTTTTCTGCTTCAGTTCTAATTCCCTTTTCTCATGGTAGTCTAAATTATGGTAGCTTTCTGATCATTTTTAATTTTTTTATACTTCTGTTCTTTCTCCCTCTAGGTTGCTGATAATTCCACTTTGTATGGGTGCTGTGTGTTAGTTGAAGAAATAGTACAAAAGCCTTCTGGATTGCTTTCCTTGATTTCAGATAGACAACCTGCCTACCCTTCTCTGAGTCGTTATGTGATGACCACTCGCAGATGTTATTGCATTCTTTCGAGGCTTCCATTCTTTGATTTGCACTTTGGTGTGCTGAATAGGTATGCCTTATTACATATCAGATATGACAAATGATAACTTATTATTATTATCATTAAGGGCAAACTATAGCTTCATTTGGTCTTATTGAATCTTTTATTTGCGCAAACCCATGAAAAATCAGCTTAAATTCCTGCATTAATGGAGATAATCCCACTTGATAAAGTTTTTTGGACTGAAATCTTGAGGACTTGATGCTAGCAATATGATTTTAGTTAATCTCACTGGTTATCATGACTTTTTTCCCCCTTAAAATTTTCATGCAGCATATTTGATGAAGAAAGGTTGGAACGGTTAACAAAAAGTATTGGTGATATAGATTTAGAATTGTCAGAGAGTTATAGCAATGAAGCAAATCTAGATGATGTATCAACAGATCAAGGAGCTCTAGAGGACATGCAGAACATAACGACCGAAACTTCTGAGTCAAGTTCAGGAGGTTCTAGACCTGGAGGTACTGATGATGGGAATAGCTTGGAGCAGCAAATGCTTGAGAGGGACTTTGAGTCAAAGAAAGCCGTTAATCATGATACTATTGTTCCAATTGATTTGGAAACTGAGACGTTTTCAAGCAAAAAAGAATCTAGTGGTGCAAATCCTGAAGATTGTGATACTGATGTTGATGATTTCATAACAAATAAGCAAGCGGCAGAAAGACGTTTGCCAAATGCTATTTTGCCACTTCTGCGCTATTATCAGTATGAAAGCTCTGAATCTTCTTGCAGGTAGAATGTTTGCAATTATCCTATTTATTTAGTTGGTTTCTCATTTCTATGGGTGCTTATATGGTGAATCAGTTTTATAATGTTTTGCTGAAGTATGCGTTTGGCTCTTTTACATTTAGGAGTCTTATCTTTTGGTTATTTTTCTTAATAATTCAGAAAATAGTACTTTCTTACTATCTGTTGTTTTCTACATCTGCAACTATGTGGATGTCTGGATGAGTATTACCATGTAATCTTAATATGATATGCATTTGTTTTTGAGTGATTATTTAAATGGAAGTCTTCCCTTTTTGTATCTCTATATCTACCTTCACAAACACACATGTATTTACATGTTTATGTACGCATTCACTTTTCGAGTTTGAAGTGACTCGGTCAACCATTATCTGATGAAAATATGGTATTTATGTGTCTATGCAGTTTTCAAGGTTCTCCTTGCGAAGACAGGAATTTGAGGAGTGATGTTGATGATACAGAAACAGAAGAGGCCTCTATCTCTAGCCAGGAAGATTCCAGTAATCACCTTGATATCCTTGAATGGGCTAAGGTTTGAATATGTCTTTCTTTGAGTTGATTTAAGCCTTTAACCTTACCGATATGGCATGCCACACTTGTTTTGTGACATATGTTAGAAAAATTTATTCCTCTCAATTTCCAGGCAAACAATCACGGATCATTACAGATACTATGTGAATATTATCGCTTACCTTGTCCTGCAAGGGGTTCAAAACTTAGGTTTCATCCTTTGGAGCACCTTCATCCGCTGGAATATCATAGACCTGATGAAAAAGTTTTGCATATTGCTGGCTCAACCATTGATTTGAGGTCTTGCAGTACAAGTCTTGAATTTTCTGAGGTAACCATGACTATTAGTTTCATAGGATGAAATAATGTTGCATTTCTCATTTCAGACTTGGTGGTTCAATTGCATCTTACTATTGTCTGCTTTTATCAGGCACACACTGCCCTTTTGGCAGAAGAGGAAGCAGCCGCTCTATCAACGTGGGCTGTTGCATGCATGTGTGGATCTCTGCGGCTTGAACATGTAAGCTGATGCCCCTGTTTTATTCACAGAAGCATAACATGCTGTTTTAGGTTTTCCTTTAAGTTGATTGTTGTTGATATTATTCTTGGCTTTTCCGATGTCATGTAATTTTTTTTCCTCATGGGCTTTAGTGTTGTGAAATTTTAAGAACATAAATTTGTTGTTGCACTATTCTGAATAGGCTAATATATCCAGTGTTGATGCGGCATTAGTAATTTTTAAGCTGATGCTATTCATTAATCTATTAAGTGCAACCATGATTTTAATCATTGAAATTTGCTAGCTTTGCCCTGATGTTTTAAATCTTGTTCTATTATATTCACCAAATACCATTTGTCTTTTTTTGTGTGTGTATGAGTTGATTGCCTCTCCAGTGATGATGAGCATTAATGATTTAGATTTGCTTGGTCTTGTATTGATTGTGGAGAGGTTAGCAGAATTTATTTTTCTTACCCTGCAGGTGTTAGCAATCTTTGCTGGAGCATTGCTGGAGAAACAGATTGTGGTTGTTTGTTCGAATTTGGTAGGTATTATGTATCATCTTAATTAATGGTGGTTTTTTACTGGTTGACTATGTTTCAATTACCAATCTTTATGTTGAAACCTGATGAATCTGTTGCAATTATCCAGTCCTAACTTTTAAGTGTATCCCTTCCTTGGCCTGTAGGGCTGGTTGCATCCATTAGCCTGGAGTTTTTATAAGTAAATTGTAGCATGGAGTTTGCATAATTAGGAGCATAGATGTGGATTAATATTTTATAATTAGGAGACTTCATCGTAATTCTTTTGAGTTTTTCTTTTTAATGTTTATAAGTTATATTTGAATGATATGGATTATGTCTTGTGTTTTTTGATCTTCACTGGTTGATAGTTAGAAAATGTAGAACCTCTGCATTTATATTAGATTTGAAATTATTTGCAGGGAATCTTATCGGCTACAGTTTTGTCAATTGTCCCTCTGATCCGTCCATACCAATGGCAAAGCCTCTTGATGCCGGTATCATCTCTTAACGATCTCTTCAGATTTCTAAATTGATATTTACACTGTTCATAATTCCAGTACTTTGATTCACAAATTTCCAGGTTTTGCCAGATGATATGCTGGACTTTTTAGATGCGCCTGTTCCTTACATAGTAAGTTTTTGAACTCAATTCCTGTTCATTTTCTCCATTTCTTTTTTTAAAAAAAATGCTCGATGTTGGCATGCTTGAGTTATTTAGTTTCAAAGGAAATCGTAAGTCATAAATTTGTTTTTTATGCACAAATGAGACTATGTTCTTAGTGGATGATACTCATGTCAAAAGGAAAAGGGGGAGGGAAGACCAAAGAAAACATTGAGGGAAACTGTCAAAAAGGATCTTGCTTTTATTGATCTTACGAGGGTATGGTATCAAGTAGAGCACAGTGATCTACATAAGCTGGATCCACATACTGAGAAAAGGCTTGGTTATTATTGTATATGTGCAGATAAAGACTCTTGGCTAAGGTTTTTTTTTTCCCAGTTATCATCTAGAAAGTAATATGTTCTGTCAGAAGAAATTATCTCCTCATTAATATATTTCAATGAGCTATAGCACATTTGAAAGTTCAACATCATTATGATGGAATATAGATTTTAATGCAACCTTCACATTTTATCATTAGTTTTTTATTTTTTAAGTTAGTTTATTCCCTGACGTTGTACTGGCGAATAAAATTTAACTTATCTGTAGGTTGGTGTAAAGAACAAAACCAGTGAAGTACAGTCAAAGTTAGCCAATGTCATTCTGGTTGATGCTAATAAGAACCAGGTTTGCATCTTGTCATATGTTTACGTTGCATTGTAACTTATTAGATGTGTGCATACTATTCTTTTTTTTGATAATGACTGTACATAATTTTGTTTTCTAAGTCAGAGAGTTAGAATATGGCATACTAATGTTATTTCATTGCAAATTTTAATATGTTTGTTTGATTGCAATATTAGCTTCTTTTGCTAATAAAGATAAATTTTTTAGTTTGATTATAGTATTCTCTCTCTCTCTCCCTTTCCTCTTATTTATTTATTTTTTCTATCGGGCTGGTGTTTTTGAGAAGTTATTGTTACAGTGGAGAAACCAGTGGTTTGATGCCCTTTTTTTATACTACCATATATCTAATCGTATGGCATTTCTCATAGATCTGTTTTGATTTTTCTCAGGTCAAGAAAAAGAAGTTAATTACAATGTTTTCAAATTCAATCTGGATGTGTAAAAGCCTGTTTTCTTGCTTAGCAAATAGAATGGCAAATTCACAAAATTTGCTTTATTTTATTTTCCATCTTTTTACTGCTTTCAAGTTTGCACTTTAAGTTTCTATTACCGCATTGTGCATTTAACGAGGATGTTTATTCTTGAGACATCTTTCAGTTTAAGGTTTGAGTCTTTTTTTTTTTATGTTCTAACTTTCTCGTTGCATGATGATAGATAAAGGCATCGACAATACCACAACTGCCACAACATAGGGAGCTGTTTGCATGCTTAAGTCCATATCATGCAAAGCTTGTTGGGGAAAGTTATTTGGGGAGGAAAAGACCAATATATGAGTGTACAGATGTGCAGGTATGCTTTTGCCACCGATATATGAGGTTTGCTTTTTCCACGCAAACCTTAAACCCAAAAGAACTTTTCCTGACAAATTCACTTTACCTACAATTGTATACAATTATGCAATTCAAACATTCATGGGTGTGGTTCATGTGAGCTCCATATAAAATTCAGGTGGACCCCCACAAAATTCATGGTTGGCATTGTATTAATTATTGAATTGTAGATGATATGAATCCTTTCCTGACAGCATACTGCTGATCTTGACTGGTGAGATTGTAGTTTGACTCTGCTTTAATGTCATCATTATAGATTATCTCATATAGATGGGTAGTTTGTCCCACTTTGTTTCTTGCACATGGGAATAGTTTACGTTCCATGAAAGGCATCATGGAAACTGAGTTTTTTTTTAATTATGATAATAAAATCATATATAGGAGTTGTTGTTCTTTTGCCTTTCAACTCACCAGTATCTGTATTATGCATTCATTGTATTGTGAGGTCTAAATAGAACTCTAGAAGCTATATGGGGTGAACTAGATACCAATGTATTCTTGAAGTTGATAATTTAACTGTGGCCCTTTATCTGGGAAATTATCCATATGAATCATTGAATCATCTCAAATAATGTTTTCGTTTTGTGTAATTGTTATTCAAGGTCATCCAATGATATCCTGCTGTCATTTCAGTGGGTTGCTAATTGTTGTTCTTATGTGTTTATTGATAATGTATAGGTTGAAGCTGCAAAAGGTTTTCTATCAGTGTTAAGATCATACTTGGATTCTCTTTGCTCGAACATGCGGTCGCACACAATTACAAATGTACAATCCAACAACGATAAGGTTTGTGTTTCATTGAACTAGAGTTTTTCAGCAAAGCAGCTTTGTTTGGGGTGTTCTTTTGGTAGCCGAACAAACCTACCATGTTGCTGCTTTTTGTCTTACACTATATCAGTAGATTATATACAATTGCGAAATGTTTAGAATTTTCTATCATAAATATTGCTGTTACCTGCTACAGACTACAAGTTTGTGTGAAAGGGATATGTGATCCATAGGGTCATAAGATTGTCAAAACCATACTCGGCTTTGTTGGATGGATATTGCCAACATACTAAGAACTTGGTCACGTATTAGTACGAATTGAATCAAAGTTCACCTGGAGCCTGGAGGATTGTATATTGCTTTAACCATGAGTATTTGTTGAAATTAATTGCATTACCCTCTAGAAAGAAGATCAGTTAAAAGACGATGTGATATATTTTGAGGCATTTAAGCCTCTTAAGAATTTCACCTGTAGTACAATGAACTTTTATGTAAGATGTCAAAAGGAAATGGTATATATATTGATAATGATATTTCAACATAAAATATGTCTAGTGAAGAAGTCTTGGCAATCTAGTCATTAATGCAAAATGCGGGATTTTCCCTACCCCTTGGTTGAGGAATTTTTCCAAGGATTTATGTTCAAAAGATGTAATTATAGTTTTATGCTGGCCAACCTACCCACAATCCAAACTTTTTATCTGGGCTTAGGATAGGTTATGCATGTATATATGTTAGAATTTAGTCTTTTGCACAGGCAGATGGAAGATAGAGTTGTACAATGCAGTATTTATATGTCATTTTCTGCTACCTTGTAATCTTCAAAAACAAAATTAAAATCCTGAATTTCTTCTATGTACAGGTTTCGTTGCTTTTAAGAGAGAGTTTCATTGGTTCATTCCCTAGTCGTGATCGACCATTTATGAAGGTGAGTCCCTTAATTCCCATAGCATATTGAACCTTGTTTTCCGCCATTTTATGTTTTTCATTTTTTGAGGATGATTATTTTCATATTACCTTTTTAATGGTAAGCTTATGTTATATAGCAAATTCCGAAAAAACTATATTACTAATAGTTTAAAACGTGCTCACGGTTTCCCCCCTCCTACTCCCAGCTGTTCGTGGATACGCAACTCTTTTCTGTACATACAGATCTTGTTCTCTCATTTATCCAGAAGGAATAGGACCGCAATCATCCAAGGATGGCCTGGTATTGTACTATTGCAAGTTGAACGTAAGTTCAGCAATGTAAAATGTAAAATTATATTTTTATCAAAATCAGCTGAAAATGTTATAGGTTTGTAAAAGTATTTATTTTTCATTCATCCCATTTCACCCCTTTTCTCTTGCCATTTTCTACCTGGCTGGCACCCTGAAAGTTGGAAAATGATAATTAAATGAGATATTTATACTGAATGACTGGCTTGATCAGGTGGTAGCAGGGTGTCAGAATTCGTATTCGTCGTTTAACACGTTCTTATTTTACCATTGGAATTCATTCGCAGGATGTTTTCTGATTTCCTGTAAGGGTCAAAGCTCAAGAATGACGAGCTGTAATTATACAGGATACAAGTGTTATGGCCTGTAATGAAGATATCTGAACTGTGAATAAGCTGGGTGTATGGTGGCACGAAATTTTCTTGACTACCTTGGTGGGTATAGGGATGGCAATGGAGCGGGGCGGAGTGGATTTTGCAGTATCTGTTCCGTCATAACACTGTTCTGTCCCGTTTCTCGTCCCGTTCTGTCGTGGATGTTGAAATTTCACTACCACATCTATAGATGTCGGCAGTGGCGGAGCCAGGACCCCAGGATCAGTGGGGGCATCCTATTATGTTTAAAATTTTAAATATGCATAATAAAAAATAAAAAATAAATCATAAAAATCTATAATATTAATTTTTTAATGACATATTAATATATAACTATATAAGAGATAATGAACAATTGACTATTGTCATTGTAATTGAAAAAATCACCTTCTACAGTTGTCCTCTACGTGATTTCATATTTTGAAATCGTTGAATAATAAGTTCATTGCTAATGTCGTTAAACACATCATTCTCAATGTAAGTCACCAAACAATCATTCATCCATGCATCTCTCATTCGATTTCGCAGTTGATTCTTCACAATCTTCATCGCAAAAAATGCTCTTTCAACAGTTGCTGTGGCAACAGGTAAAATTAATGCCAACTTAACAAGTGAATACACCAATGAATAAACACGATGTTTCCCAGTTTCAACTAGTTTCTCTGCTAAGCTGCTAATCCTTTTTAAATTAGAAAATTCATCACTGCATTTCATATCAATAATATATGTCTCAAGCTGATTATCAAGAACTATCAAATCAGTGGGAGAAAAATCACATGGGTAGAATATAGCAAACTGAATCAACCTTTGCTTGTCAAATGCAGAAAATGAGTTATCTGGAACTAAGCATGCCAAACAAAGAAGCAATTCAGTATTTGTCTCAGTAAAGCGATCATTAACCTCCTGAAGTAGCATGTCCACAACAGTATAAAGTAAATCAATGCGATAATGATGTAAATTTGTAATCTCTTGAACCCTACGTCGTGATCTCCCTTTAGATTGAAAAATCTCTTCCATATTAGGGATGTCAATACCATGAGTTTTGCAAAACAATGAGACTTCATTCAATAAAGATTCCCATCCACTATCTCTCAAAGTTTGTAGCCTTTGCTTTGAAATACTAACCAATTTCATGGCATTAATGATATCTTGATCTTTCCTTTGCAATGTTTGTGACAATTCATTGGTGATCCCTAATACATTTTTCATCAAATGCAAAGTGAACACAAAATCAAATGTTTGTGACATGTCTAAAAGGCCATTAGTTTCAGCTTTTTGATCTGCATTCAAACCATCTTCTCTAATAATCTCAAGCACATCAAGTACTGATGAGTACATAAGAATTAAATTTATTAAAGTACCATAATGTGAGCCCCAACGAGTATCAGCACTTCGTTTGAGACTAGTTTCTTGATTCAATCCATGTCCACTGATAATTTCCCTTTTTTCCAATGCTTCTTTGACTTTAGTAACTTGCTTTTCACGTAAAATATCATGTCGCTTGTATGACCCTCCAACAACATTCAACAAAGTAGCAACTAAGTTGAAAAGAGAAGCAATTTGAATATGATTCTTGGAAATGGCAACAAGTGTGAGTTGTAATTGATGAGCAAAACAATGAACATAGAAAGCAGCTGGATTTTCTTTCAAGATTAAACTTTTAAGACCATTAAATTCACCTTGCATGTTACTAGCACCATCATAACCTTGTCCACGAATTCTAGACATACTCAATCCATGTTTGCAAAATAATGATTCAATTGCCATCTTTAGTGATAAAGCAGTAGTATCACTAACATGCACAATACCAAGAAAATGCTCAACAACACTTCCTATTTTGTTCACATATCGCAAAGCAACAGCCATCTGTTCTTTGTTTGATATATCGCGTGACTCATCAACAAGAATAGCAAAATGTTCATCTCCAAGGTCATTTATAATAACATTAGCAATCTCAATTGCAGCAGCATTGACAATGTCTTTTTGAATGTCAGGAGCAGTTAACCGATTATTCTCAGGAGCATTTTGTAAAACTATACTATTTAGAGCTTCATTGTGGTCAGCAAGAAATCTAAGAAGTTCAAGAAAGTTGCCTTGATTAGAAGAATTTTTTGATTCATCATGACCCCGAAAAGCTAGTCCTTGCTTCAAAGGAAACCGAATGCAATCAATTGATGCATTTAATCGGCTCGATAGATAGCACGAACATGATTTGATTGCTTAGCAATAGCAACTTCAATATGTTGGTCTTGATTCATCAAATCTTGACACTTCTTCCAAGCATTGTTGTGGGCACTATTTGGACCACCAATATGAAGATTAAATCGATCTTTCTTATTCCAATTAGTAAACCCCTCTGTAACAAATGTATCTCCACCAGATTGCTTTCCAATATCAGGTTTAAAAAGATAACAACACAAACAATATGCAGCATCTTTTGTTTTGCTATACTCCAACCAATTGCTAAATTCATTAAACCAAGAAGGACAAAATCTTCGAAACTTACTCCCATATTTTCTCTTGGGAAAATCATGGTGATGGGGTTGACAAGGTCCTTTTTGCAAGTATGCTCTTCGTACATTATCTCTATCATTTGGATCATAAGATGTAATTTTATGACGTAAGCCAGGATCAGCTGGAAGATCTTCTAAGTTTATCTCAGTTCTAGGTTGCTTCGAACAATTTGGCATACCACCATGAAGATTAGTTTTACTTGATTGGGAGGAAAGTTGATTCTCATCATGAGAAATTGATTTTCTTTTTATGAACTTATCCATGCTCTATTAAAAAAATCACAAACACTATTCAAACAAAGAAAAATAAAAAAAAAATCTACAAGACCCACCCACATATAATAATTTATAATCTAAAAACATTATGATTTTAAAAAAGGGAAACAAACAGGGCATGATAGAATGAATATTTATTAATGGTCTTCATCTACAAAATCAACTAAAAGCAATATATGTAGCATAATTGGAAAAAAAAAATTCATAGCAATTATAAGAAAATAAACAGCAACTATAGAAAAATAAAATCAAGAAAAATACAAAACTTTGCAAGACCCACCCACATCTAATTATCTACAATCTAAAAACATTCTGATTTTAGAAAAGGGAATTAACAAGGCATGACAATTGATAGAAATAATATTTATTAATGGTCTTCATCTACAAAACCAACCAAAAGCACTAAAGCAGTATATGTAGCTTTATTGAAAAAAAATCTTAGCAATTATAAGAAAATAAACAACAAATACAGACAAATAAAAAAATTACTGACCGTTAGTTCTCGGGTAAAACTTTATCTTGCTGTGTTTGAGATTTGTTGGAGAAGAGGAGACAGAGTGAGCTGAGGAAGAAGCAAAGCTTAACCAAAAAGCCAAGAAAAAGAAAGATAAAAAAAATAGTTTAATGATGTGTGAATTGGTGAGATTGAGACGTGAGAGAGAAATGTGTGAGAGAGAAATGTGAAAAATGAGAAAATTAGTAATAGCAGTAATCTGAAAATGAGAAAGGTAAAATGAGAGAGAAATGTAAAATAGTGGGACTCATGAGAAAAAAGTGTAAATATTTTTTTCTCAGTTCAAAGTAAACTTTTAATTGAGTAGGGTCACAATTTGGCAAAGAGAGTGGGCATTACATCTATAACTCATAAAAAAAATTTTAGTTGAGGGGGGTCACAATTTGACAAGGAGAGTGGACACTACATTAATACTACATCTATAACTAAAAAAAAAAATAAGTTGAGGGTGGGCCTGTGCACACCCTGAGTTATACTTGGCTCCGCCACTGGATGTCGGTTACATCCATAACCGTCTCATTTCGTCTCATTTGATATTTATTAATTATTTTTATTTTTTTAAATAATAAAATATTTTAAAAAAATTAAATATAAATTAAATATAAAAATGTTTTTAATATAGTAAGAGAAAAAAAAAGTATTAGGTTTAAGTTTAAAAAAAAAAATAAGTTTAATTATATTATTTTATTATTCTTTTAAAAGCTAAATATTTAAGGGTAAATTTGTAATTTCAGTATTCGGGGCGGTGCAGAGCAGGCAATTACCACGACTGTTTCATTCTCGTCTTTCAAACAAAAAAAATCGCACCTTTCCGTTTCGCCTCCATTGTTAAAAAAAAAATAATAATAATAAAAAAAAAACTCCATTCGAATCGGATCAGTTCGAAATTCATTGGTATGATCGGGTTTTGCCATCTCTAGGTGGGTAACGAGGCTTGAGAAATATTTGTTTAGCAAATACGTATAGCAGAGTGGAAATTTTGCATTCTAAAATGGCAGAAACTTGGATGAAATATTGTTATTAGAATTGAATGTTATCTGTTTTTCATCATGATTTGTGTTGGCAAATTCCAAGGCAAACAATTCTTGGTCATGTGATGTCCCATGGAGCAAAGGGGATGAAAGAGATTAATGCCAAGGCTAAGTACATAACAGGATTGAGAATGAAATCTTACTATAGCTTGGCCTTAATGAACCTTGCCTCTTCGACTGGGGGAAATTGAAATCAAAGAGGATACACAATGAAGGGATGTTCCATTCTTGTGTTTGTGCTTCCTGAAATGTTTTAAGTAAATTTTTTTTTTTTTTGCTGCAGTTCGAATCATAATCTCGAATGTAGGGTGAAGCAACTTTTAAGGTTTTTGTTTCCTCATAACCAAACATTTAGCAAAACCAACAGTGTCTTTGCAAGCAGCAGACTTGGTTTAATGTTGCATCTACTGTCGGCCGAGATTCTATGAAGCCCCTAGTTGAGTCATTGACCATTATACTGATGGAAATGAGCTCTTCTTGTTAGCCTTCAAATGGCACTTAGGTCACAGGGCGGTGTCCCTATGCTAGGTGTCTTGACCTTACCTATTGAGAGACACCTTTTGCTACCTTTCTGTGGCCTTATGGCATAGCATGTGGCTCTCGTTTCCTCGACTTGATAGAGTAGGGGAGTATAAGAAATTAAACATGGGTCGGATTAATGGAGTTTTGAACTTTGAAGTTAATTAGGAAAAGTGAACTTGATTGTTAAGTCTGGGAATAGTCATTTTCAAGCTCTATAGTGGCGGGGAGTAATGAATATGAGAAGGGTCATAAACTTCCTGGACTTTTTTATGACAGGAATGACCATAAATATTCGTAAGCTGTCAAAACTATTTCTGGAGTAGCATGTTGAGTTGACCATGACCCACATTTGAGTTGGGCTGCTGGAACCCTGAAGGTAAAACAATGGAGGCCAATGATTCTTTCAGGAACATCAATGAAGGTGAATATTTTTTCATTAGCTCATTGAATCATAGGATCCAAAGATAACAACAGCAACAAAAAAAAAAAAAAAATTCTCATTATTCATTAGTCACTACTTTTGGGAGCAAAGTGAAGCAATGAAAGTGGGCTCTACCAAACTATGCTTAGGGAAGTTTAAAAAGGGAATTTATTCAAGAAATGCAATGGGGGAGGGCCGTTCTGGTCAAGTGGGTTTTTTTTTTTTTTTTTTTTTTTATTTAGAAAAAAAGATGCTTTGCATGTGTTAACCTGCCAGGGGAAAAGGACAGCCTCTATGAACAGTGCCAAAGAGCCAAACTTATAATACAAGAATAGTGCCAAGGAATTAAAT
The DNA here is from genome assembly GCA_030761205.1 of Fremontodendron californicum. Classification (NCBI taxonomy): domain Eukaryota; kingdom Viridiplantae; phylum Streptophyta; class Magnoliopsida; order Malvales; family Malvaceae; genus Fremontodendron; species Fremontodendron californicum. The sequence continues at coordinate 4,296,735 of JAULJL010000003.1, forward strand.
GCAACCAAACAAAATAAATAGTCCTACACTCTCTTTCCTATCTTACTCAACTGCAATGCCCTTTCCACCCAGATGAATGCTCAATATCTCTTCACTGATCTTGTAATATAAAACTATACAACAATAATCCCAAACTACAGGGGAGAAAGAAGTATCATTTGGAAACTGTTCAAACAGTTTTGTCCACTTAACTTTTTTTGGACCCGAACTCATAGCTGTTATTATAGGAGTGATAATGAAAAGAGCTCCTACAGAGCTGATATACCACCAGTTTTTGCTTAAAGAATATTAATCTTTGGATTAAGCTATGAAAAGAATGGATATTCGTTCTCCACCCTCCACTAATAAAATAGGTATAAATCAATGGCATTACCTAATTGAGCTGGTTTATGCAGATTGCAGGCTTCGCTACTTTACAAGAGACAGACAAAGCAGCACAAAAAACAAACAAAATATGAAAAATATATATACAAAGATATATTTTTGAAAAAAAAAGAAAAGCAGATGAGAAAAAAGTGGAAAGAGTTATCCTGGTTAAGCCCCAAAAGAACCCTAGAACTAACCTTTCATTTTCCCAAAACAGAAAAAGATCTATGGTAAATGGTGGATACTGGGTCTGAGGTAAAGGAACAGAAAAAGTAAAAGAGTTGGTAGCAGTAAAACCCCAAAACCGTACAAACTTCTCAGGAGGCAGGCATTTGGCTTCAGACACCAACTCTTGCTTTTGTATAGTTAATAATAATTGTCTCTTTTGTTACATTACAGTCTTTTGAATCCACACACCTTTAGTTTATGGGTTTCCATAGAGTTGTCAGAGAGAAGAGCTGCCATTGAAGCAGCTTAGCTGCAGGACCAGAAAGCAACAGAGAGGTGCAGCCATAATATGAGCAGCTCTCTCCCTCAGCAGTCAGGGAAGAAGAGAGAGAGAAAAGAGAGGTGGCAGCATTATAATCAGAACCATTAGTTTTATCCATGTACAGAAGACTCTGCAGGGAAATGGCCCCTGAAATAAATATACCTATTCTACACAGTTTACAGCAGCAGGCCTCTCAAGTAAGAAGTAATGACCATCCCACAAACACAGTTATAGAGAAACCAACCCTTTTTCTATCTCTCTTCTTCATGTTTGTTTCTCTTTCACTGAACTGTACAGTCTAAACTCTAAATAAGTGCCCATATTTTTCCCATCTTTCTTATTAGCTTGCTTTCAACAATTTTCTTCTCCTTTCTTCTCTCTTGAATGATGAGTGGCAGAAACAGATTTCCTTTTACTGCATCTCAGAGTCAAGAACTTGAACACCAAGCTCTAATCTTCAAGTACATGGTCTTAGGCATCCCCATACCACCTGATCTCCTCTTCACCATCAAGAGAAGCTGCTTGGACTCCTCACTTTCTTCCAGGCTTTTCTCTTGCCAGCCTCAACATAGTAAAGCCCAAATTAAACTCACTTTAACTTTTTTAATGGCTTCTATATATTTCCATCTGTTTTGGTTTTTCTTTGGCCGTTCTTTTTTCCCTTCGGGTAATTTAACAATGAGGTTCCTGTTGTATTTGGCAGTTGGATGGAATTGTTTCCAGATGGGATTGGGGAGAAAAATGGACCCAGAGCCCGGGAGGTGTAGGAGAACAGATGGAAAGAAATGGAGATGCTCGAAAGAGGCTTACCCAGATTCAAAGTACTGTGAAAGACACATGCATAGAGGCAAAAACCGTTCAAGAAAGCCTGTGGAAGTTACTACTACAACAATGGCAAACCCTTTAACTGCAACCCCAAACATCTCATCATTCACCAAGACTCACCCCTCTTCTTTTTCTTCTCTTTCTTCCATGTCCTTGTCCTCCTCCGAGTCCCAACAGCACTACCATCAACTTCGTTACCCTGGTTATTATCCTGAGATTGGCATTGGCCTGTCACGTCAAGAAAATACCACCCACTCTCTCTTGGATCCTGGCCCTTATTCCCAGACAAACACAGATTACAGGTTCGGTTACAAAGAACCTTGAAATTTGTTTTACTGTAATTGTTTTCTTTTGCATTTTGTATATTTCTTTCATCTTTTTACTACTTCTATTTGCTAACAAGTTTTGTTTCTTGTGGTTTTTATGAAGAAGAAACAGTTATGTTTGTGGGCTGAAAGAAGAGGTGGATGAGCATGCTTTTTTCTCTGAGCCTTCTGGGACAATGAGGAGCTTCTCAGGTTCATCTGTGGATAATTCATGGCAACTTACACCACTAACAATGAGCTCCTCTTCTTCAAAGCAGAGGACCTGCTCTGGCTTACAGAGTGAATACTCTTACTTGCAGCTTCAAAGCCTCACTGATCACACCTCCAAACAAAACAAGCAGGATGATGAGCATTGCTACGTATTGGGAAGTGATATCAAATGTGAAATGCCTATTAAATTGGAGAGAGGAGAACCCCAAAAGACAGTCCATCGTTTCTTTGATGAATGGCCACCAAAACATAGAGATTCGTGGCTTGATTTGGATGATAAATCATCAAACAGCTCATCTGTTTCTACAACCAGGCTCTCAATATCCATCCCCTCCACTTCAAGTGACTTTCCCATTTTCAATTCAAGAGCTCATAATGGTATTTTCTTCTTTTTCTTTTTTAATAAAAGAGTTGAACTTAATGATGGCTCTTTTGCTCCTAGCCACTTGTTTATCTAGTTTAAGACATTTAACTCGTTTCTTCTTTTGGTCTGAAAACTTAAATTTTGTTTTTGCAGATGGTTGAGTATCCAGTGTTGGGTTTTTGCATTAGAGGCCAAGAATGTACTTACTTAGTTGGGATCACTTCTTTCTGTAAATTCTGACCGTTTAGTCTTTCCCTTTATATTTATTTCTTTTTCTTTTGTCTTTTTTTAAATTTTTTTATTTTGCAAAATTTGGTGAAGCTGAGTTGTGTGTTTTTAATGAAGGATTCAATGACTTCTATCTTACTGGTTTCTGTTATTTTCGTAATGCAAATTTATAGTTCATAAATATAAGATTGAATGGCTCCTCCTAACAGGGTGATGTTGTTGTTATGTTGCTTTTAATTTCAAGCACTTACTTACTCAACCTGCTGCTTATTGTGAGAGTTGGGGTCCCCCTGGCCCTATGTTCCCAGGATTTGCTAATTTGTCGCTTCTGAGTTCACCTAACTTGAGTCTTGAAGTGTTGGCAAAGCCTCTCTCCTTGTTGTACACATTAAGCCAAAGCCAAATGGTCCAATGATGACATTTGCATTCTACGACTTAAGCCCTTGTTTTGGGAGAAAATAGAAAAGATTTGTCTTTTTTACTTTTTCCCTCATCATTTTGTATGGTCCATAATAAAGACAATGTTTTTTTTTCCGTCTTTTTTGCTAAATCTTAAGATATTCATCTTTTATAGTATTAAGAAAAGAGGACAGAAAAACATCATTTTGTATGGTCCATAATAATTGCTAAAGTAGAGTTGGGAATTCAGGATTCAATTCTCTTCCCTTATGTTTGAAGAATATCCTCTGGATCAATACATCCTTATATTTGGTTTCAGGGATGCCGGCCAGGCCAGCCTCTTTTTACCATGTTCCTCTTCTACTATGGCAAAAGCAAATAAAGAAAAGAAAGTTCACCAACGTTAAACAAAAGCAGACTCAGGCCAATTAGACTTGTTCATAAACTATGTTGTTTTCTTTTGAGGAGATAATTCAGGAAATTCGAGTTATAGTTAGCAGATGAAGTCATGGGTATTCTCTCTAAGTCATAACTTCTGTCTCTCAGGGAAAGAATACTGTAGTACGTTTTGTTTGATATGGCTATAGCAAAATCCAAAATCTTGAGTTGTATTTGTATATATTCTCATAAAGGAATTTGGTAATCACAATGAAACTGGTTGGTCAATGGAAGAAAGGGAGGGCAATTAGGTCAGGTCAGGTCAGATCAGGTGAAGTCAGAGGATAGGTTAAGCTTTGGCAAAAAGAGGATTACCCTGCATTGCTTTGCATTGGTTTGAAGCTTCTGGTGGGTGGGGAAGTAAGTGGGTTACTTTGCTTTGTCCAAGAAAAAGATTAAGAGAAAGAGAGGCATCTATGTGCTTAGAGAAGAGAAAGGAATTACTCATGGGTGGACAATTCTCGGTAATTGAAGGTACACTTTTAATGCCCCTTCCCTTCCCTTTCCACCTGACTCCGACTCTTTCTAAGATCTGAATCGTCATATACACGCACGCCATTGGTTTCCGGATTGAGACTGAAATTTTTTCCAAGAAAAAATAACTGAGAAATCAATTGGAGATAATCGCTAGCTATAGATGTTTTGCTCTCTGTTTGTTTTTTTCAAACAAGGAAAGAGTAGACTGCTGCTTTTTGGAGGAGCGTTTTTTTCTTTTTCTTCATATAATATGGAAATACTTCCGTTGGCAGGGGGGAATTAGGCCCATCCATGGATGGGCTGGGCCATATTCAGTCCAAAAAAGAGATAACAATTAATGCTTTGGGTTGCATATATATATATATATATATATATATATATATATATATATATATATATATATATATATATATGGGCGATTTAGGTATTGGATATATTAAATAAAAAATATATATTGTTATTTGAAAAATTACTATTAAAAGAATAAAAAAAACTACTTATTATTAGTTACATTAAATTATTATTTAATTACTTAATTTTTTAGATGAACAAATAAGAAAAAAATTATAACTAAAAAATTTATCAATTTTTTTGAAAGATTAAAAAATTACCGCTTTTTCTTTATTATTATTTTTTTTTTTTTTGATACGTTGTGCTTTATTATCCAAAGAAAGTAGCAATGTTGCTACAATGTACATGCATTCAATTACTCAGCTATGCAAAAATGGAAGAATTCAGCTCCCAAGCATTACACAAATCAATGTTAACTGAGTCAACAGCTACATTTCTAAGGCCCCATAGCCTCATAGATAGGGATTACAAAATCTGACCCGATCGATGAATTTCGCTCCTATTCACTTTGCTCCGTCTCGCTTTTTGAAATTACTATCTTATTCTTTGAAATATTTTATATTTTCTCTTATATTGTTAGTATATATATTAGATATATATACTAAAATTATATATATATATATATCTATATATTACTAAAATTATCTTGCAAAATCTAGTAACTTGCTCAAGACCGTTGGACACATGCATTTTACATTCAATTATCTAACCATTATATTTCTCCAAAAATCTCTCCTTTAATCATGAACTTTTGTATATATTTATAAGTTAACGAACTCTCATCTCTTCTCATCTTAAGAGAGAAATTACTTCAATTAATCTTGAAATTCTTTACAAAAAACATATATAGATTAAAGCATTCCAAACCATCCTTAATATAATGGCTAGCAAAGACCTTCCTTTAAGATAACTTGTTGCCCGCAGTTCACGGTCCCAGTCTGCCGCTCTCCTATTAATCTTGCAAAGGTCCAGGTTTTCTTGCCATAAAGCCTTAGAAAACCAACACCCAAGGAAGACATGGTTCCTGGTTTCTTTCTACTGGAGGCAGAATAGACAATGCTCCTTCTCTGGAAGTCCCCACTTTGAAATTCTGTCTCTTGTTGGGAGTCTATTAATAATTGCCAACCAAGAGATGACCGCATGTCTAAAAATGAGAAATTGAAACCAGATCAACCTGTACCATTCGACTTTATTCTGTTTTGACCTTATTTTTTGCAAAACAGCTGCCACAACCTAGGAAAGGCCACACCAGAATCTCATTGACCTATTTGGTGACCCGGTGAACTTTGTATTTCATCTGCAGCAGCTTTCCAATACCAGCTTTCTCCTTTATTATTTGCAGAAGCATGTTTAGTTACTATTAATTGAAAAGTTATTACTACTAAATACTACTACTTTTCCTATCATTTATAGAGTTAGTGTATAAGTGATAGGGCACCGTTTCCGGTCTATTTGCAAAATATCAAATCCAAGTCCCTAAAATGTCTTTTTTCTGCTGTCCGCTGTCACATTTCCGTGCTTGGATTTTTGCATTACAACTTACAATCTGGACCCCAGAAACGATGATGCCTCTTAAATGGTAAATAAACCGAAAAATCTTTATTCAAACTCGAACTCTCCCGATTGATTTCCATAATATTTAGTTTAAAATCCTGTTTCATTTTTCTTGTTTTTTTTTTTTTTCGTAGGGTTTTTAATTGGCAGCCCAATGCAGGATCAACCGTGAACAGCCAAATCCTAAACGAAGTTACACAATGCGTCGGGAGCATCAATGGCGTCAAAGCAGGTCGTTGGAAAGCTACTCTCACTTTTTACAAACCCATGTTACGAGGTCAGCTCTCTCCCTCTTTCTCTTTTTTTTTTTTTTTTTTGTTTCTAATTTAATTTATGGATTTTGAACTACATTATTATTATTTAGAACAAGCCTTGCCGATTTCCCGCGTGATTTCCTTGGGTTTTCACTTCCAGAGCAACCCAACAAGTATTATTTCATAATTCCAGGTCATAAGATTGTTCTGGAAGCGGATTCTTCTATTCAGTTGATAATGGAGAAATTGCAGTCTTATAAATCTAGGGTTGCCCTTAATTTCGAGGTATGTGATTTCACTTCTCTTTTTATTTGTGAGCAATGGTTTTGTACTTTTGTTTTCTGATATCATTTTTACTTTGTAGGGTTTTCAATACCAACAAGGCGACTTTCAATTGAGAGTAGGGAAAGTTGTACCTACTCATTCTGAAAATTTGAGAGGAATAGTTATGGAGGTACTGTATTATTACTTGTCTTATACTTGAAAACATTTTTTTGGAATGCTGGTGCAGATTAATTGTTTCATTAGAGCCGTTTTTAATGTATCATTTTGATTTAAGGATGGGCAAAGGCTGGCTTTTGGTTAGAGCATTCCATACAGCCATAGAGACTGGAAACAAAGCTGATGTTGATTCTTCACTAACTGATTTCTAGTAGATAATAGATAGGGTTTTGGTATTTGTTAATTAGAAAAAGTGTGCAATTCCTTGCACTGTTAGAAGTTCATGCTTTTAGGAATGTCAAGTGATTATGATTTTGTATTTCATAGCAATCTGTCACCAAAGGTATTTACATTTGCTTCAACATTCGATACTGGTTATATGTCCTTTTATCAGAATCAATGCAAAACTTGCTATCCTTTTGTCCGCCTGTCTCTAAGTTGAATTATTTGTGGTTGTTGTTGTCCTGAAATCCTTGAGAACTTATTGGCGATTTAAGCTGTTAAGTATGTTAACATGACTAGGTTGTCAAACTTGGGTGAGTACTGAGTATTATTGTTTTGAATTGCTGAACCATAATTCGTTCTAATTGAAGTTGTTTGTTCCTTTGCAGGTGAAGTATCTTTCGATTTCTTCACTAGAGAAATCCAGACAAATCATGGAGGAGTTTGTTGATATTTGGCAAGATGCTGTGTGGGATGGTAATGGAGCGGGGCGGGGGCGGATTTTGTAAAATCCGCCCCCGCCCCGCCAGTGACCTACTCTGCCCCGCCCCCCGCCCCGCTCCACCGTGGATGTTGGATTTTCAATACCACTACCACCTCCATGGATGTCGGTTACGCCCCGCCCCGCCCCGCTCCGCCCCATCCGATTTTTATTAGTTATTTCTAATTTTTTTCAAATAATAAAGTTCTCTTATAAAGTTCTCGTAAAACCCTCTATCTCATAAACTCCATTTATGATCTTCAATATAAAAGTATGTGAAAGACCAGAATGGTTCAACGAAAGTAAGGTCTGTTTACCTTGTTGTCAGTTTTGATCCGTCTACATTTCCACCATCTGTAGATATAATCATAGTATACACTTTGCAATACTAGAACCACAGTACTTACTGTATAAAGCTGACAGTGAAAACCAGGCAAGCAATTAGCTAGTGATCAGTATTGTAGTGACTTTCACACGAAATAAAAATAATAATAATGTGAGACAAGTTTACAATGAATTTATTTAAGAATGAAAATTCAGTAAGGTTAATGAAATATATAAAATTGAAAGATTGCATTTTTTGTTGATAAAAACAAAGGGTGGTTTTAACTTTTAACCACAGGCAACCAAAATTTTCATCTGGCTTTCTGGTTTTTGGACCACCCAAAGGCAAAGTACTTTCCGTGGCTGGCTCTCGTGATTCAATTCACAAAAGCCTGAAAAAAGAACTCACCGTTGCAGGTTCGAGAAGACATCCAGCAAGATTGAACACATCACTGCAACAAAAAAAAAATAAAAAAAAATGATGAATAATACATAAATATAAGTAAAACAAGAATTGAACATTCTTTGGCTCATTAAAAAATGAGAGTGAAATTATGTTTTTGAGGGAAAAGAAATCGAACCCAGCAACCCAAGTGAGGAGAAAAAGAAGGGAAACTCCATGGCTGGACTTGGTTTTGAAGTTGGTGATGATTTGAGGGATCTCTGCGACTCCCCAGCAGACTAGACTAGTTAATCCAAAAGCAAAAGAGAAATCATCCTTTAGATTGATTTTAGAGAACTTCTATTTTAGAGAACTTCTATTAGGAAAGGGAAAGTAAAAGGAAAGGGAGCGGCGGTGGAGTTGTAGAGATAGAGAAGAAGTAAACATGTTAGGTTTTTAGGGAAAGGTAAAATAGTAATTTTACTAGTCGGGGCGGGCGGGGCGGATCAGGTAAATACTGCAACTGCTCCATACCCGCCTTTCAAACAAAAAAAACCGCCCCGCCCCGCCCCGCCCCGCATCCATTGTTCAAAAAAAAAAACCTCTCCATTCGGATCGGATCGGTTCGAAATCCATCGGTCGGTTCGGGTTTTGCCATCCCTAGCTGTGTCCAAGCGATCATTGCCAGGCCATTTTATGCATATAGAACCAAACTTCTTGGATTATGGCCTTGAAGACCACTATACTTCACAACACACAGCTGTTCAGTACGCTCATGTCATGACTAAACTGATTGCATCAGTGCAAGCAGCAAGAAATTAAGATATTGATAGTCCTCCTCTCAGAGGGATATAGATATGTATGCTACTTGTACGACGGGATTCATTCTCAATTTTACTTGAAAAGCTGGTTTGGGGAAACAACTCATGCATTCTTTTGCATCATACTCTTTAACTTAAATAATTGATCTTTAGTGTTTTAGAAAATTTAGAAAGGAACAGCTAAAGTAAATGGAAGAAGAATAGACTTAGGAGAGCTGGTGCCGTTTCAACATTAATGGGGTATGTTGCTCCGATTTTTTTTTTTTTTTTGAGATATTCGTGTCCGTCATTTATTCGGATATGGGTATAGAGATATAACCTTTCAAAGATCCTCCAAATACATGAAAAAACTTTTTAAAAAAATGAACATATCCGTGGATATATACCCGTGTCGGATATATACCCGTATCTGACACTCACACTCGGACTCTCATAACTAAAAATGCCGTTGATTACATTTATTCTCTTTGTCCTAGTAGCTCTTACTCCTCTCTGGTCTTTGTGGTGTTGTGCATCTAGGTAAGTTCTTGGTATCAAAACTTGTAACTTCATCTTGTTTGATTACGGTGAAATATTTTTGTTGATTTTGCCTGTAGACGAAAGCTTAAAGTTGAACAAAGTAAAGTCTTAGTGTTTTTGTTGTTTTATTTTGTGCATTTATTTATTGTTGTATGTTTGGCTATTTCGTTCAAGGATTTATTTACCGTCATGTTAGCGTATTTGACTCGAGTGTTTCAACAAATTCAAACCTCCAAACAAAACATAGAAATATTGGAAAAACTAATGGAGCTTTTACACTTGAAGCTGGTGGATTTGCTGGAACTTGCATTTCTTACACTTTTATTGGGTCCAAAGTAGTCCAAATAGAAAAGGTTCTGACAAACTAACTTTGAAAGAATCGAAACCCCTTCTGGGCTTGTTACTACATTTAAGTTGTAATTGGGAAACATATTGCTATCATGCATGGGCTTTTGGAAAGTTCTCATAAGAGTTGTTAAGCTAGAGGCCAAGGCCCATCTCTCAGATTCCGCAGTCTCCCTCTCCCGGCTTTGACAAAACCAAAATTTATGGCAGCTTAAAGCTTAAAGAAGAAGAAAAAAAAATAGTAAAAAGGAAATTAAAGCTTAGGTTACCAATCTACGTCAAAAAGGAAGGAAAAAATGTGCAGTAAAGAAAGTAAAGGCTCCCTTCCAAAGAAGTCAGCCATTTTCAGATAATACAGATGCAAAAATCTACTAAAAGCACCTTTCACTTTGTACCTAGCTAGCTAGCTAGCTAGTCATAATGAACGAGTCCTAATAAATGCTTTAAATTTAAAAAGTGTATACTAATAACAAAAGTTATCTTCTACGACTCAAATTATTAACAAAAATACATTATTGTTAAAAGAACCGAAGTTGAAAAAAATAAAATAAAACACCCAGAAACAAATTCCCGAGGAAAAGTTTCATGACAAGACATGCAAGAATTTTTGGTTGAGCTGTACATTTTATTTTCTACGTAAAGGATGGAATCTAAGTATTGCTAATTTTTGTACGTTAACTTAATAATAGAAGTAGTTTTTTTAAGTCGAAAAGAGTACTTTTTTTTTATTATTTTCTTTTGAAACACACTAAAAGTCTTTCTTTATAGTTTTTTTTTTTATAAAAGAAATTCCAGCATGGATAGAATTTTTTTTTTATAAATATTAAAATTTAAATTTATTGAATGTCAATATAAATCAATTGTATTAAATCTCAAAAACTTTAATAATTTGGTAATCGGTGAACTTAACTATAGATAAAAGAAAAAAACTGCACAACCGAACTGTATAGTGGCTGGATCTCAAAAAAAAAATAAAAATACATGACATGACATGTCTTGAGAAGTACGTTGTTGCAAATGTTATTACTTATTACTTGCATATATTTATATAGAGTAGTGTTTTTTTTCCTATTTGTAGTTAGTTATTTATTGATAGAAATTGTGAACAAAAAAAGACATTAAGTACGAGTAGGAGTACTTCAAATTTTTTTTTTACTTCATTTCCAATGTCTAAATTTTAAGTCAAACCTTAAACCCTAAATTCTAATCCATAAAAAACAAAGGAATAGCAATCCTCCACATTTGGCAAATATTGCTAAGATTGATAAAGAGATGTGACTACTATAGTTCATAGCTAGCCATTAACTTTTCTTGCACCAATTGGTAGCTGAAATGGATTGCCCCATACCTCATAATGCTATATAGACCTTTTCTTTTTGTTGATGAATCCCACTACTCAAAAGAAATGACCTTAGCTCTTTTGATTTAGAGGTTTGCCCATCATAATATACATAGAGGTTCATTCGGTTAATTCGGTTAATAACCGAATCGAATTACCCATAACTGAATTAATCGAAATTATTTTTCTATTAACCGTTAATCGAACCGAATAGTTAGTTCGGTTAATTAACCGAACCGAAATTATTTCGGTTAATTCGGTCGGTTTCCGAATTAACCGAAATAAATAAGAAATTTATTTTGCTAACCTATTTTTTTACATGATTTTGTATCCAAATTATCCATCCAAGTCCAACCAATAAAAAAAAAAGTAATTTTTTAATATATAAATTAATTAAAATTTTTTTTATCTAAACGCATAAAATAATGCCGTTTTGAAGAATTTTGGTTAATTCGTGTAATTCGGTTATTTTTGCTTAACCGAACCGAATTAACCGAAAACCGAAATTCTTCAAAACCTTTAACCGTTAACCGAACCGAATTTTATTCGGTTAACCGATTAACCGAACCGAATTAAATTTCGGTCGATTAATTCGGTTAAAACCGAATAGTGAACAGGCCTAAATATACATTGCTTTTTAGTTGGTTCTCACCTTCATGTATAGTGCTTGAATTGGGATTTTCTTATAAACAACTTGGTGGCTGGTTGGCTTGAGAAAGAAAGGGACACACCAATATGCGTGATGATGCACAAAAGGGGCAAGAACCCTTTTGCTCAACATGGATAAATTGACTTCTGGTTATCCCAATGGGCTTCAAGAGTTGGTTTAAATGCAATAAAAAAAATTGGCTTGAAAGTGTTCAAATCAAACTCTTTCCACTTTCCTCCATTGATCTATATAATCATGGAACTTAATTTAAAAGTTTTTCCTTAGGTAATTAAACTACGAGTCATGCTATTTGTATCATGAACTTTATTCTAAATTTTTGTACTCCGCATATAATTATTGAACAAATTAAAATGTGGAATTTACCAATTAATGTGTAAATCAAGTACTTCATAAATGAGATATTTTAATCAGACAAATAATTATATATCATGTCAGAGAGTATAAAAAATTTAAAATAAAAGTGATAGAATGAACAGTAATTTTTCTTAAACTATAAGAGATGAAGATAATATGAAATATTCATCAAATTTTTGTTTCCATTTAAAATTCCCATTTTTGTTAATAATCTGTCTATCACTACATTTGTTTCTATAACTACTCCTGAAGCTCAACAACTGCCATTTTTATTTGAAGTTGACATCAATATATTATATACCAACTACTGAGCACCCACTCGCAGCCATGGGCCCAAATTAATATTTTAAAATAACTTGACCCTTTAATTTCTTTTGGCGGGCAGAAATTTTCACATAAACAGGCACATCATTGCAGTGAGGATTGCCACTGTTTGTAGGTGCTATGAACAAACATAAACAATTATGAAAAAGAAATGGGTTGAAAAGTAATGTCATAATTAAACGAATTGAAAAGGAAATGAAACGAAAGGAAGAAATGAAGCATGGTCCACGGTGTGTGAAGTCACCAAAATTTAAGGACTTTCAAGAGCAAAATCAAAATAATTGAAGGGCAAAATTTATTGCAAAACCTAATGTACAAATTTCAGGTGGGCCTTTTTTTCTGACAAAATCAAACTACTTTAGCTTAAGCAAATTTAATTATAAAATAGACACAAACATTATTAAATTCATATTTGTCATGGTCTGTCTTAGTAGTCTAATGTCCACCTCTCCCGAATCCCAATGCATTTTGGGTAAAACTTTGGGTAAATCTAAACAAATCTCTCAGTTAAATAATTATTAAATAATTTAATGGATAAAAATTATATTAAAAAAATAATAAAAAATTAAAAATTATTAAAAATGATATTGTAAAGATAAAATTATCTTTAATGAAAAAATTTCATTTTTTTTCTTTTCTAATTAAGAAAATATTATTTTTTAAAAAATTTTAATTAAAAATAAATTTAAAAAATAAAATATTTAGATATTTATTTTTTTAAAAATTTTAAAAATATAAAAATAATTTTTATTATTTTAAAAATTTTTAATTTAAAAAATAAAAATATTTAAATATTTTTTTTAAAATTACAAAAAAATTATTTTCAAAAAAAATTATTTTTTAATTAAAAAATAAATTAAAAAATAAGAGAAAAAAATGAGGAGAAGATTTTTTTTATCAAAAATAATTTTATCTTTAAAATTTTTTTCTTAAAAATTTTTATTTTTTTAAATAATTTTTACTTATTATATTATTTAATAATTATTATATTATTGATGATATGTTTTTTAAATTTATCCTAAAATTTTCTCACTGTAATTTTGTGAATTACTGTTGCAAAACAATAAAATATTCTACCAAAGATCCAATAAAATCAGACAATCTTCCTAAAGCAGACATGATGGGACCAAAAGACTTTTTTGCTGTTCTCCAATAGCTTGGGAAATAGGTTGTTGTCCTTCAAATTAGGGCAACCTACCCCATAGAATTCTGAACGTTGTGTCCCATCGATGGGGTCTGAAAACTTTTGACATGGAAACCTTAGTTTTTTTACCATTTAATTCGTTAACTGCTTGTTGCCTGTTGGTTTCTGAAGATCAGTTCAAGTATTAATTTGTAGTACCCATTTATTTTGTTCAAGACAAATATTAAGTTATAGATTTCTTTTAATAGAAATAGATAATGTTGCGCAATATTATTAAATTTATATTTTATAATAAATTTAAAAAATAAAAAAGTAAAAGAAGTAAAAATAATAATTTAAAAAAAAAAATTATTCTTATACTACATATAGTATAAAATTGAGAGTTATTTAAATATGATCAATTACATTCGATAATTTCAGACACAATATAATTATACGATACGAACCTAAAATAAGAAAAATAACATAACATGAGAAAAATAATTAAAATACTACATGATAAAAAATAACATGAACACGACACAAATACACGAATGTGTCAAAATCTACATAAACGAATTATTAATGTATCAAAATTTATATAAATATAACACCTTGAAAGAGATTATAACAGAAAAAATAACACAAACATGATGACGCACGACATAAAATTGGGATTTATTTGAATAATGTCAATTAGACTTGACAATTTTGGACACAACATGATTATACGACTCGAACACAATATGAAAAAAATAATTAAAACACCACACAAAAAATAACATGAACACGAAACAAATACACAAACGTATCAAAATCTACATAAAAAAATTATTAACGTGTAAAAATTTATATAAATTTATAATATTTTGAACACACGATAAAATAACGCGAACATGTTACGAACATACAATTTTTCTCTAAATTGGATCATATGTTACGAACATACAATTTTTCTCTAAATTGAATCGTTATGACAAATTATACAAAATATGAGATGAATTGAGACACGAACACACAAAATTATCTATAAATTGGATCACCATGACAAACTATGCAAAATACTTGAATGAATTGAAACACGAACACATGAAAAAAAATTAAAATACGACACAAAAATATAACACAACACAAATACACGAATGTGTCAAAATATATATAAAATGAATTATTAACATGTTAAAATTTATATAAATTTATAATATTTTGAACACATGAAAAAATAACACACACGAAAAATAACATGAATACGACGCGAATACACGAATGTGTCAAAATATACTTAAAATGAAGTATTAACGTGTAATAATTATATAAATTTATAATATTTTAAACATATAAAAAAATAACACGAACACAAAAATAACATAAATACATTTTTTTCTATCCTTTTTTGCCCTCTTTCTTTTCTTTTTCTTTTTCTTTCTTTCCTTTCTTTTTCTTTCTTTCCTTCTCTAATTTTTTTTAAATACCCAAACTAACCCTCTCAACCCCCTAAATACCTTAATTTAATTGTCCCATGAACAATGACTCAAAATCCTCAATTGAGCACTCTCATTGCTTAAGGGACAACTTATATATATATATTATAGATTTGTGCTTAATTTAATTAATTTATATAGTTATTTTTAAAAAATAATATTTAATAAGTTTAAAATTTTTAATTTTTAATTTATTTTTCTATCTTCAAATTGTGTTCTCATTTATAATAAAAAAAAAAATTCTTTTAATGTCCACAACTTTAGTTTATAAATAAATATTAGTATATGAAAAATAATTAATTAATTGTTACTTAAAAAACAGTTTACAAATTTATAAAAAAAAAAAAAAACGATTGAATTTGAGACAAATGGAATATAATAATTATATTACAATTTATGTATTAGCATGATTAATTTTTGTGATTAATATTTGCAATCGGTAAGTCGAAAAAATAAAAATATTAAAGGTGAACTTGTGGCAGAAATGTTTGACAGCAAAATGCACGTGGCAGTGTCCCCAGATTTTTAGCCAAGTTTCTAAGGGACAGTAAAAGAGACAAGAGAGAGAGAGATCCAATTTTGCTTATTAAGCAAACATTATTAAAAAAAAAAAAAAAAAGATGAAAAAGACAAGAGATTAAAAATATAATCTCAAGAATTCAAATTATCCAAGTTTTGTTTACTTGAATTTGAATTATGTGATACATAAATTACTTTAATCTTTTTCATTTGTCTTTTTAGTAGTACCATATTAATTTTTAATTGCATGTTTCTTTACAAATTTTTATTTAATCATCTTTATCATTAATTAATTTTTTCATAGAAATAATGATATAAATGATTTTTAACTAAAATCAATATAATTTTTATTAAAATTATTGTAAACTATATATAATCCTCTTGCATACGAATAAAGATTTATATATGTTGTTAAGTTAGATGATCAATCACCTCAAAATTTTAAATTAATTAATAAGAAATAATCTAGTTATTATATTTAAGTTTTAACACGCATTTTTATGTGCAAATAGTATGAATGATTAATGTATTTACTCGTAAATCAAGTGTGAAAAATGTACAAGTTGAAAAGGTATTATAGTAACAACGTATACAAATCAATGGGTAATGAGACATTAGGTAAAAAAATATTTAAAGGAAAAAATGATTGTCAAAATTTGAATTCAAAAGTTTTGATATAATATTAAATTGGGTGATCAATTATTTTAAAATTTTAAATTAATAAAAAATATTAAATTATTATATTTAAATTTCAACGTAAGTATTTTTTTTTTTGTAATTGGATTGTGTAAGACAAGATATATATATATATATATATATGTTCCAATAAAATGTAAATAAATTATAGAATCAACTCCCTCTCACAACTCACTTTATAATATGTAGTGGTGGGGTACATGACAATTTTGTTTGCAACGTTAACAGTTTAGGAAGCTTCTATATATGATGGGAAATGCTACAGTGCTCATTACTCACTATTATAACTAAAAAAAAAAATTTGTCGACCCACCACTTTTTTATAATATATATTTTCTATATATATAAATTAACTTAATATTATGACAAATAATCTGTAGATTATTTGAAAAACGTCTTCAACAATTAATTAGTTGTACAAATGAAAGCGATATGCAAAAACATTATTACTTTAAACAAAACAAAAAAGTTAATACAATCTTGAAATTTAGATCAACTACAATATTCCAAATTATATATATATATATATATAGAAACAAAACTAAAAAAAAAGGGAAAAAATGGAATTCATGAAATTCCTTGCTGGAGTTTTCCGATCAGACAAGGAAATTCAATAGCAGGTTTTATATAGATATTTGTAAATAAATAAATAAATAAAAAAGAAAAAGAAAAGAAAAGAATATACTATAAATAGTATATAAAAATAGGCAGGCTGCATATCCCAAAAAATTCTATTCTAATACAAACATATTAACGTGTAGCATTGGTTTTGCCTATACATGTCAGGTTTTGATTTAAACAAAGTTTAATGAAAATATTTATTCCTTTGTCAGGAATATATATATATATATATATATATATATATATATATATATTCTCCAATGACAAGTTTTTCCTCCACCAGGGTTGGATTGTTTGAATCGGCAAATGTATATGTTCCCTTTGTTTTTGAGAAATAATATTGGAAAAAAGAAGAAGGAATCTTAGGTAAGATTTTCGTAATGGGAATTATTGTCTTAATTATATATTTGTTGCTGTCTTAGATGAACAACTTTGGGTTTACACAAAAGTAATTAAACATGTGATGAAAAATGTTTAAATTATTTTCTTCTCAATTTAGTGGTTAGTCATGTTACTTTTTGTTTTTCTTAGTAAAACGACTTTAATCATGTTTACTTTTTTTTTTTATATGTTATATAATTAGGGTTTAATTTTGAATATATTTTAATGTTTGAATGCCATTATATTATTTGATAAGGGGATAAATGTGAGTTAAACTTTTATTTGTGTGACTTAAATACAACAATCATGGAAAATTGTAATAGAAATGTTCATTAATTTGTTTTCTATAATCTATTTTCAAAACAAAAAATTGTAATAATCTATAGCTAGTAGCCTAGTAACATATACACGTATTTTTGTCCTAGAAAATTGAATAAGTCGCCATTTGATACTTTTAATTATTGAATTTAAATAAATTTTAAAATAAATTTATATTTAATGCACTGACAGTGTATAAACCTAGACACTCTTAGTGAACCAGATGATGCCACCTAATTATTAAAAATAAAGTTATTTGTATTTATTTTTAAAAAGATTAATATTTGATGCACTGACAGTGTATAGAGCTATACACTGATAGTGCATCTTACAATGTCACGTGTTAAAATTAAGTTGTAGGGGTTAGGGGTTAATGATTATGGTTAGGGATTAGTGGTTAGAGTTAGGGGTTAATGGTTAGGGTTAGTGGTTAGTTTTTTATGAGGTGTCAATATAGGATTCATTGTCAATGTATGGAGTTTATACACTAACAGTGCATCAAAAACGAACTCTTTTTAAAAACTTCTAATGAAGTGATATCATTTTATTCACTGACAGTATATAAATATATACACCTGTCAATATATCAAATATAAACCCATTTTAAAAAACAAAAACATCTATCAAACGAAACTAATTAAGTCTTGAAATATATATATATATATATGTAACTATAAGCTTTACCTTCAAATTTTAGATTTCAATTCTATCCTTTTCAATTCCAAACTAAAGCTTATAAATTAAATTTTCTTTATTCAAGGAAGAACATTATAAATTAAGTTTAAAGTTTTTATTCAAATTTCATTTAATTTTTAGTATTTGAATTATGTTTAACTACCAAGTTTATTGACAGTACTAATTAATAATTGACTCAATTTGAAATGAACATATACTAATAATATGTAAGTTAAGATTAATAAGTTGGTTAGATGGTGAAGAGATCAAGAGAATTAAAGTAGATCTTGTTTCATTAAAAAAATAATATAATAATAATAAGTTTGGTTATTGGATGAAGAGAATTGAAGCAGATCTTGTTTCATTAAAAATACAAAAGCTTTTTGCACATAATAATATTCATGGCGCAAAGAAGACAATTTGTTTAGAGATTCCAACGTGAGAAAAGGTTGCCTTTAGAAATATTTTTTAAAGGAGCAGGTGCCCACGTATAATATTACTCCTACGGACATACGAATTATATGATTAAATTTCGGTTTCTTAATTTGTGGCATATATTATACAATTAATAAAATCATAGTTTACTTTTCAAAAAACCAGGCATAAAAGTAAAACCCCTTTACCTACTTGGCTTTAGAATTATCTTTTGATAGTGTGAGTTGTTCACAAATCGAGTTATTTTTTTTTTATTCGATGAATTTGATTCAAATTAAATCAAATTTGAAATATGATTTTTATAATTTTAATTGATCTAAATTATTATTTAGTTAATAAATTTTTTATTTAAAATTAATTATATAAATGTATAAATATTAATATAATTTTTTTTTAATATTTTATATATTTTGAACAATAAAATAAAATTTCAAATCCAACAAATTAAATCTAAACCGAACCTAAAGAAACAAAATTTTATTATTAATTAAGTCTATTCTGTCCAACCCATAAACACTTTTAAAGAGGTATTCATGGGTCGGGTCGGGTTTAGGTTTGGTATCAACATCCTATATATTTGTCCAAGCCTTGTCCGGCTCGAAATATGTGCCTCAAATTCTGTTCAAATCCGCCCATATTTGTAAATGGGTAGTCCAAACCCGTTTAAGCACGCCCATATTATTTTTTTCCTAAAAAAATTTAAACAAATATTTTTTATTATTTAACTTTTATTAATTTTATCTTTTTTTCTTTTATTAAGTTTTAAAACATGGATAGCTTAGCATATTTTTAAATGTTTACGTTATAATATTATATATATTTATTTTTTATATGATATAAATTACATAATATATAAATATAAAAATAATATATTATATAAATAAAAAACGGGCCGAGCCGGGCTCAAGCCTTGATTGTTGGAGCCAAAATCCTGTTCATTTTCTAAATGAGTCTCATTTTTTTGCCCAAACCTATATTTCGAGTATAGTATTTTTGTTCAAATTCTTCAAAATATGAGCAGATCTTCGAGGTTAAACGGGTAGCTCGATCCTTCAACAAATCTAATTTATATGAACCTTGTCTTGGACAAGACATTATTCAAAACTTAAAAAGTAACTTAAAAAATTCATCCAAAGAAAAGAAGGCAATGAAAATACTAACATATATATTTATGGTAAGATTGATCGATGATATTGATTATTGAATTAACAAAAGTGACGCGCAATACAATGACGAGCACAAAACAGAAAAAGCTCTTTATTTTAATTAGTATTATTTAATTTAACAAGTTGATCAGAAACAAACAAACAAAAAAAAAAAAACATTCCCACGTGAAAATCTGATCGAAAATTCGTCGAAACAACAGTCACTCAGAGAGATTTAAACCACAAAATAGTATTAGTCAAGGATCGATGATGGATTATTTACTTTACAGCTAGCAGATATTGTAACGCTGTTTATCTTTATCTTGCAAGCCATTCCACTCCGTTTTCAAGAAATAGAGCCAAGGACTGGCGATTCGAAGCCACATTTTATTGAGGGTAGTGGGTGGAGGTCCCAGTCTTGTAGCATTTCCTCAGAGAAAATGAGATCAGGCTGGTCTGGTGAAGGTGACAAAGCAAAAGCATTGCTGTAATTAAGGTCACCTACTTCACAGAAATCGGAATTCAGAAGATCTGATAGACAAAACTCTCCCATGTTGAAATCGACCATAAAATCGGACGAAATATTATCGGTCTTTTCATTTTCAGGTAAGGATAATAAGCCATTAATTGGTGTAGATTCCGATGTTGTTTGATTCATTGGACAGTCCCAGTCCCCATCGATTGAAGGCTTTGTCTCAGTACTGTTCCTGTCAAAAGGGTCTAGTAATTTTTGTGGATACTGAGGGTTTATGAAAACCTTGGAGCACCTGATTGCCCTTGTCCGGACCACGTTTGATGAGGAAGTACCACCAGTTGTTGCCATTTGGGCCGCCCCATTTTTCTTCATAATTATTCTCCCATTAGATTTGTTGTGTTTCGAAACTGCTGCTGCTGCCGAGTTTTGGTGAACTTGAACCTTTTTACATAAGTTGGTGTTCCAATAATTCTTTATTTCATTGTCTGTTCGCCCTGGAAGCCTCCCAGCTATCAAAGACCATCTACATTAATTAACAAAGTATAAATACTAAACACTATTAAAATTAAGCTTGACACCAGCAGCGAAATTAATATTTGCTACTTTATCAAACTTTTGAAAAACGGAAGACTTGCATGGAAATTGCTTTAAACAGGTAATGAAAAGAGGAATGAAGAACATGGTTATGAAAAAGAGACAAGATTAGAAAAAAAAAAAAAAAAAAAGAAACCTGTTCCCCAAGAGTTTGTGAAGTTTGATGATAAGCTCTTCCTCATCTGCTGATATGTTACCTCTTTTAATATCTGGTCTCAAATAGTTCAACCAGCGAAGCCTACAACTTTTCCCACATCTCTTCAGACCTGTATATATACAAGAAAAACGATTACCACGTTTCACTCATTTCTTTTTTCCCTTACTTTGGAAGAGAAAAACATATAAATAGTGAATAATTTTTCCGCAAAAAACTTACCAGCTCTTTTGGGGAGATTTCTCCATCTCCCTTCACCATGTGCTTTAATGTAGTCTGTAAGGATTTTGTCTTCATGAGCAGTCCAAGCTCCTCTGTTCAGGCCTTCCTTAGAACAACAAGGACTCCTTCCCATTTGGCACTGCACAACCCTCCCCTCTCTCTCTCTCTCTGGCAGATATGACTTCTGATTTTCCCAACTTAATTTCTAATGATTCTCGATACGTCTCCCTTCTTCCAGGGGATAATTTATAGCTGCCCTTTTTCTGATACTACTATGTTATTTTTTTATTTTATGAATTGGTAGCAACTCAGAGGCGGCTCCTCATTGCCACCCCTTCCCCAATTTTAAAAAAATTCTTAATATTATCCTATAGATAAATTTTGTATTTTTTGCAACAAGGAGAGGGTGGCCACGTTGCCCCCTTATTTTTTTTTTGACCCCATTTTATTTTAGTGTAGAGAAAAAAATGGTAAAAAAAGAAAAAAGCAAAAAAAATTTACGTATTCGTTTTATTTTTTGTGTTTAAAGTATTATAAATTTATATAAATTTTTACACGTTGATAATTCGTTTTATATATATTTTAAACGTTCGTGCATTCGCATCGTGTTTGTGTTATCTTTCATATTGTGTTTTAATTATTTTTTTTATATTGTGTTCGTGACGTGTTCATATCCGTTTTATTTTTTGTTTTTCAAAATATTATAAATTTGCTTGTTCGTGTTATTTTTATGTGTTTAAAGTATTGTAAAATTATATAAATTTTTACACATTAATAATTCATTTTATGTATATTTTTAAACGTTCGTGTATCCTTATCGTGTTTGTGTTTGTGTTTTTTTTTTTTGTGTTTTAATTATTTTTTTATGTTGTGTTGGTGACGTGTTCGTATCCGTTTTATTTTTTTTGTTTTTCAAAATATTATAAATTTATGTGTTCGTGTTATTTTTGTGTGTTTAAAATGTTATAAATTTATATAAATTTTACATGTTAATAATTCGTTTTATGTATATTTTTAAACGTTCGTGTATCCGTATTGTGTTTGTGTTATTTTACGTGTTGTGCTTTAATTATTTTTCCTATGTTGTGTTCGTGACGTGTTCGTTTCCGTTTTATTTTTTTGTTTTTCAAAGTATTATAAATTTATATACATTTTTACACGTTAATAATTCATTTTATTTATATTTTTACACGTTCGTATATTCGTGTCGTGTTCATATTATTTTTCGTGTTGTGTTTTTATTATTTTTTCATCTTTATGTTCGTGTTCATGTTATTTTTTCGTGTTGTATTTTAATTATTTTTCCTATGTTATGTTTGTGTCATGTTTCAATTCATCTAATATTTTACATAGTTTGTCATTATGATTCAATTTAGAAAAAAATTTGTATGTTCCTACCGTGTTCGTGTTTTTTTTTTCAAAGTATTATAAATTTATTTAAATTTTTACACATTAATAATTTATATAAAGTACTATAAATTTATATAAATTTTTACACGTTAATAATTTATTTTATGTATATTTTTACATGTTCGTATATTCTTATCGAGTTTATATTATTTTTCGTGTTGTGTTTTTAATTATTTTTCTTATATTGTGTTCGTGTCGTGTCTCAATTCATTTTATATTTTACATAATTTGTCATTGTGATTCGATTTAGGAAAAAATTTGTTTCATTTAGATTTATCTTTTAAGCTGCCTTTATAAATTGTTATGACACAGTTCTCTTTTGCTATTTTATAAATTTTTTTTTATTTGTTTAATTGTTAATTTTCGTTTTTAAGAATGTTGTCATTGTATATTTAAATTTGATTTCCGCGGCATCGCGGGAGGATCATTCTAGTATATATTAATATTAAATAAATTTAAAGTGATTTATTTAATTTGAAATTATTTATTTAATTTATTTTTATTTCGTAATTTAATTTATATATTATTATAATTTTAAAAAAATTAAAATCATATTATTATTTTATATTTTTGTACCCATCAATTATTACTTATAAATCTTTAAATTGACATGTTATTAGTTTTAAATTACAATCATGTGGAGTTAACAAAAATCAAATTAAAATTTTAACTTTTAGGGTTCGTTTCAGCACCTTTGGTGCGCTGAGATTCCAAGAAAATTTGTGGGAATTTTCCCCCATCGAAAAGTTAATTCACTGGGGGTGCATTTGAATGCAACCCCAGTGGAAAAGTCAATGGATCAGTGCTCCAAAGGTCCACTGGCTCCACTGGACCTGGTGGAGGGGAAAATCCCCTTTTTTTACTATTCTCCACTATTTTTTTTAATTTTTTAATTTATTTTTAATATAATATTTTAATAATAATTTTATTATTTAATATAAATATAATTTTAATATATAATTTATTATTTAATATAAATATAATTTATTATTTATTTATTTATTTATTTATTATATTAATCTAATATCCTTAATGATCATTTTTTTTCTCATTATAATTCGCCTCACCGCCACCGCTGCGTTTGAATTCAAACACATATCCCGTCACTGATTTTAATCTCACCGCTACAGTAACTAATCTCACCGTCACTACTGTTTTTAATCTCACCGGAGCCAAACTCACCGTCCATCCAAATGGACCCTTAATAAACTTTCAAATCTTCAAAGTACCAAATATGTGTTTTTTTTTTTTCTTTCTTTTTCTGGCTTATTACAATTTCTCCTCTTCATATAAATTTTCACTTTTAATTTTACTCTAAATCTCTATCTCATATTGTCATGCAATCTTGTTTTAAAAAAATCAAATTGGAAATCACTTTATAAAAGGTTAAGATAAAACCATAATTTGTAATTTCAAAATTTCAAGTTCGTTCTTTTACAATTATATTTATTTTTCTTGTCGATGAAAAATATATTGTTTAACTATTGACTTATTTACTTTTTATTTCAATTTTAAATTGTCAAAAAAAAAAAGTTTTCATAATTCATTGAAGGGTTGTGTAAATAATAATTTTACTATAGTTAGTGCTACATACACTCATCTCATAAATTCATTTTACACACTCACTTCTTACATCTAGGGACTTAAGTGAAAAGTACTAAAACTTTTATGAGTTATAATAGAACTTTAAAAACTTATATACTGGGTTTGAAATGAGTACAATATTAAATAAATGTTTATTGTCTTTTCCTTTTACTATTAATTTGAAAGTCTTTCTATTCTTAAAAATTTAATGATATCATAGTAATATTTTTATTTTATAATTTTATAAGATTGGTTATTTTTTATTATATATTATTTGTGTGTATATATATATATATATGATTGAAAAAATTTAATATAAAGTATAATATTAATTGGCTCATTCAAAATTAAATGTCAAGATCCGTCACTGTAACAACTTGTGTTTTTAGGGGTGATTGACTCATGAGTGTAGTCTCGTTTTATGGAAAAATCAAAGTGATATTAATAAAAAAAAACATTAAATATAAAATAGTCACTATAATAATAATAAAATAATTTTTAAATGATGCTCCATTATAAAAAAAAAATCAATGCGCCAATTTTTTTTTTCTTTTTCCCTGCAAAATTAAATGTAAAAGTGTACCAAAAAATAGAATATTCTAAATGGGGTTTTGCTCTGCATGTGCAAAAGGGACCACGCTTATTCCTCCACATGGAAGAATAATTAATTTAGTAGTATTATAAAGATATAATTTTCCTTTAAATTCATTGGCATTCCTCTTAACTATCACCAAGTTAATTTTTTGCTCCCCCTTCATGATGCAAGCAAGAATATTGAGGCAATCCCATGCAAAAGCTACAATTATACAATCCACAATATCAATTAATTAATATCGTTGTGTTTGATCATGTTATTTTTCTTTTTATTGTAAATTATTTTTTAGCATATCAAAATTTTTATGATCTATTGATAAAATATTAAATTGATAATTTCAATTATTACAATTTAATTCATAATAATCTTAAATATATATATAAAAAAAAATCATTTCGCACGTTAAAATAAATGAGACATGGTCCAACTATGGCATTGATCTTACCCTTTTTATCTTGTAAAGGAAATGACAATAAACCACAATCTTCTTCCAAAAAGGAGGGTTTTAAGTACAAATTTCCCTTTCCCCATCTTAACTATAGAAGATGGAAAAAATTCCTCCAAAAAAATTAAACGAACGGGATAGGTTAAAGTATGAATTTGATCATTTTACTATCTCAATTATGTTGTTTTAATCAATTTATTTTAATTTTAATGAATTTAATCTTGTACTTTTATTAAAAAAACAATTTAAAGACAATTGATAACAATATTAAGATTTTACCGTTAATTTTGATTACGTGGAACTTTAGTGATGACATAGCATATTGTATGAATTATTATTTATTTATTTTATACTATTTGACACATATCAATCTAAAAACATCTCATATATATCTTATTTTAATTAAATCATAATTAATATTTTTAAAATTCTAAAGAATTATTTTTGTTAAAAATAGAGTTTTTTTTTACTAATATGTGTCATGTGATAAAAAAAAATAGGTTAGCTTGTTATGTCATCATAAAAAGTCGCTTAGTTAAATTTAATTATAAAAATGTAACAGCATTATCAATTTTTTTAAAAATTAACTTTTAATAAAAGTATAAAATTAAAATTTATTACAATTAGAGTAAATGGATCAAAACCATATAATTGAGATAGTAAATAGATAAAAATCAGGCTTTCAGCAATCAAATATATAATATAGGATGAAAATTTAGTAACTTTTTTCTCCCTTACTAAAAAAATGTAAGCTTCAATATAAAAGAACCTGCATTCTAAGCATATATATGTATATAACTTACTAAAAAAATGTGCAGGAGCAACTGATGATTTAACTTTCTTTCACCTGCCCTTCGTTACTTCTTATTTTATTTTTTTATTATTATTTTGCATATTCTAAAAAGTTTTCCATTCACTTCAAAGGCCAAAGGGCTCAAAGCCTCAAACTAACTTTCTTGATTCTTGCATGGCTTGGAAAGTTTGTTGCAAAACCCAAGCCGCCCACATGTTTGCCTCTACTAAGACCCTTACCCATTTCGGAAAGGTTAGCAAAATTTCCCACGCGGTAGGCAGATGACTGATTTGAGAGGGACTCAGTACCCAACACTATCTTAAAAGCTGACAGAAGTTTTCACAATAAAAATCAAAAAAATTTATTAATAAGTATTTTAAATACACTCTTTAAAATTATTATATATAATAATATTTTAATTTAATATATTAAAAATAATAAATAAAATTATTTATTATTATATTTAATATAATATTTTTTTTATAAATAATATATTAATTAAATTTTAAAAATATTTTGAAAACACTCGTTAACAAAATTCAAAATCAAAATCCAACTTGGACCGTCCACGTCCCATCATTACTGCTTTATTTACTAATTATAAACAATTTTGCTATTTTTAATATATGAATCAAAACAAAATAAAAAACTATATATACGTAATTTTATTTTTTTTTAAGAGAAGGAATAATTTTGTCAACAATATATATATTTCTTATATATATATATATATATATATATATATATATATATATATATATATATACGTACGTAACTATTGTCAACAATTTTGTGGTCCCTATATACAATGATTCTCTTCATAGAGTCGCATATTGGGAACCTTAATTTGAAACTTGAAAGGAATATTTTATTTTTTCATTATATAATATACTATATATTGAATTTAGTAATTTTGAATATGATACTATTAAACAATAAAAACACGACATGAAAAAAAATACAAATATGATATAAATAAACGAACGTATCAGAATTTATATAAAATAAATTACTGACGTAACAAAACTTATATAAATATTCAATACTTTAAACATGATTATAATATAAAAAATAACATAAATACGATATAAATATACAAATTTTCATATTTGATATATATATATATATATATTCTCTTCCTAATCGGCTTGCTTCAATACAAATCCCCTCTCTTTTGCTCAAATTTATAGGCAAACCCTGTTCAAGTCTCCAAAGCTTGTTATTTGAAATAATTGTCCTATGAATATGCATTATATCCATTGGACTGCTTAACCATAAATGTACTTCATCACATTTGTTTGGACAATGTTGTATGCATATAAATATATATAGACACGTAACTATCTCATGATGATATTTTTGAAAAATAAAGAACTAAGATGATTTTTTAATTAAGTTAGAAAATTTGATATGAGAAAAAAAAACACATATTTTACTTATTTGTATATGCTTCAATTCAAATTTCGAGATTAACGTTGATATTCAAATTTTATGATAAATTTATTGTAGAGTCGATATATAGTTCGAATTATGAATTTTAAATTTTATATCGTTCCTCAATATGTTTTTGACTTTAATCTGATTATTGACCTCAAAATTGCTAAGTGTGTTTAAATTTTTTTTATTGGACCTTGAAATTCAAATTGGGCCAACCATGATTTTTCTCAATTCCTTTTCTTTTAATTTCTTTTATATTTCTTTATTTTTGTAAAAATTCATGAAAAATCTATATAAAAAAAAAAACCCAAAAAAAAAACTAAAAAGGAAAGCCTATAAGAAGAAAAAAAAAAAAGAGAAATTGAAGAAAGTTAAAATGGGATTTGCCTTGACAGATCAGATCAAAACTCTAATTTTTTTTAAATCATTATTTAAACACCCATTAAACTAAATTTTTTTAAATGGAAAAAAAAAAGGACGAAAAGGCAAATACAGTTACAAATTAATAAATCCTTAGGTTTATTCGATTTTTACAAAAGGTGAAGATTACCTTTTATTATTGTTTATAAAATATATTATTATTGTTTTCTTAACAAAACCATAATAATTTTTCTCTATCCTATTTTCTTAACAACCTAAATAAACCTTTGACTAACATCAAAATAACAATTTCAATTTAACAAAAGCTCATCTAATGATATCTTACTAGAAAGGACTATACAATTACAAGGACGATGTACAACACCTATCTTGATTTTGGAGGCCAACAAAACTAAGTCATCACCCAAATTAATGTTATATTAATTGTGGGTATACATTAGAACGTATTATTGGTAGCTAGCAAGCACCTTTTTTTTTTTTTTTTTATTGAACTCATTTAATTGATGTTTATAGACATTGTTTAAATATTATTTAGTTATTGATTTAAATTTTTTTTATATTTAATGCATTATTTTTATTAAATTCAAAAATATATATTTTATTAATTGCATTTTATATATTGGTAGGTTGAACCATATAATATAATTATAATATTTTTTATGGAAAGTAGGTTGTATCATAAAGATAAAATAAAAAATTACAGATATTGATATTTGAATTCAAATTTGCTTGGATGCCACTTTTTAGATGTGATTACATTAACCAATTGGATTAAATTCCATGATTCAATATAATTAATCTAAAATAAGTTTAAAGTTAATTCGGGTGTATTATTGACGATTTGATTTGGATCCAATTACAATATATATGTACTTAATTGACATGGATTGGAGTAATCAAATTAGGGGGTTGGCAAGCTACCAAATCCATGCCTAACTGTTTTCTAGAGCTTTAAATGAATTTCAATTTTTTCTTCCCTTTCTTTTCAATTAAATTACGATGAGTAAGATAACCTCACTTTTTTAATCAGAACTGGAGAATATATAACACATATACATATAATTAAACACACACAATGATAGTTTTTTATTTATTTTTTAACCATTTCCCCCTAATTTGCAACCATTACTGATAAAACGTCAAACTCAGCTTAATGGCCTCATTGCCATGGCGATGCTCTTCGAATGACATGAAATGAAATATAGAAAGAAATCAAACGTCTCGATGCACCAGCAGCTAGCTATAATTTTTGACAAAGTTTTATGTAGTTATATTTTCATCAAAAGACTAATGGTGGTTTTAGAAAAAGGAATAGATCAGACGCCCCTTAATTGATGGGCTTAGTTAGACCACAGGAAAATAACTCCATTATGGGTTTTCATCACTTTAATCACACCTAGCTAATTACACCATGCATGTCATTTCTTGATTCGTAAGTATAATAATTTGTTAAAGAGGATTTAATCTACCAAAAATATATATATTTAAGGAGGAAATAGTGAAAACAAAAGAGTTTTTTTTTTTTTTTTTGGGTTCAGAAATTTGGCTCTTGAAAGTTTATTAAATTAATTTCAACTTATTTAAAAAATAAACTCCTAAGAAAAATTTATCATCCATGCTTTTTATTAATCTGACTTTAATACCATATTATAAAAAAAATTATTATTAATTTTTAATCGTAAATATATATATATATATATATATATATAAACTTCGAGGGAAATTAGCAATAAAATGGAAGTACGCTAGAGTTTGTTGGATACAATTATTACACTAACACAACCAAACAAAGATCGTGAGCAGTTTCATTCGAACCAAAAAAAACCAAACAAATAGAAAATTATTAAGGGAGGGAAAGACGAAAGGCATGACATAATTACATACAGAACAGCGACAATTAAGCTACCGAAAAGTATTCTCACACTACAATTCTGTGGCACCCCCATCGAAGCTTTCTCTTCTTTTTCAAAAGGATTTAGGGTTTGGCCAAGCCCAAGAGTATAGGTGTAATTATTATAATAGACTTAATTTAAGGGTGAAGGTGAACATATATATATATATATTTATGACTTTTCATAAACAAGTACTATTCTAGAAAGGGTTTTGCTAACGAGTGCCCTTAGGGCACTTAACGTTAATATACTATTTATAGTAATAATATTGTATTAAATGCAAAAGTTGACAACTTTATTCATCATTTTCGATGCATTGGATGGAGATATTACTATATATAGTAACCTTAACAAGTGCCCTTGTTAGCAAAATCATTCTAGAAAATGATCCTAGTTTCCTCCTATTGGTTGGTTGAAAAATTGTCATTGAAAAGTTAGAGTTGGAAAATACTAGTATAACTATAATATTCTTGATTATTTATTATATATACTGACATTATCTTTTATACTTTAACTCACAAAAATTTTCAATTTAACATAAATTAAAAAGTGAAGTTGATTTTTATATGCAAATTAATTCAATGGTCATTCGTATTCAATAATCTTCAACTTCATCTACAAATGTATAAAGTCCAATCCTCTTCCTCTTAAAAACAACTCCCAAACAAACAAAATTAAAACATGGATTTATATTTGTATAAATTTATATATTGTCAGTAAATTAGATGGTGTCACCTTATTAAAAATAAAATTATCTTTATTTATTTTAATTTTTTTTTAATAAGGGGACATTATTTCATTCACTAAAAGTATATAAATATATAAATTTCAGTGTATCAAATATAAACTCTTAAAACATTTATATTTACTCTTAAGTAAATTGAATAAAAAATACATAATTTTTATATAATATTTCACTTTCATACAGAAAATTTAGTATTTGAATCCATTACCTTTAAAAAATATTTGAAATTCATTAACTTCGCCAACCGTCATTTAAATTTGAATGAATCAATTGTCACTTAAAACGTCCCGTGGATAAATCCATTTAAATGTTCACGTAATAAAATTTATTAAGGTTGTCTTTGAAAACTTAAATTTGGATTTGGATTTCAAAATTTTAGATTTGAAATTTATGATTTTCAAATTCATGAATTTAAAATTCTTTGTTTGGGAGAATTAAAATTTTCAAATTCAAGATTTTGAATAAATTCAAATTCATTGTTTTGATAATTAAGATTTGGATTTAGATTTAAATTTAAATGAAAATTAATTTTCTTACTTTTATATTGAATCAATATATATATATATATATTGATATTAATATTAATATTTCGTATCTGATTAAGAATTGATTCTCTATGAATTATGTGGGAAAATCCTATTTGACTTTAGTGCATTATATATATATATATATGACCTTAGTGCATTATATATATATATAGTGCACTAAAGTCACTGTACAAAATATTAATAAATGTTATATATAACATTTATTAATATTAATAACAGTAACAATTAATAAACGTGTTAATTTTTGTAATTATTGAAATATTTATGAAAATGCTATATATAATAAATGTTATATATAACTCATTGTAACATTTTATTAATCACTGTAACAATTTAAATCAAGCTGTAACATTTTATTAATATAAATCACTGTAACAATTAACATTTATTAATCACTGTAACAATTAATATTACTCTATGAAAATGTTATATAATATTAATAAAAATTTCAATAATATTAATCACGTTTATTAATATTAATCACTGTAACAATTATTGAAAATTTTATGCAAATTTATATTAATAACGTTTGTTAATATCAATCACTGTAACACGTTTATTAATACTCTATGAAAATCACGTTAATACTCTATGAAAATCTAAATATTAACAGTGGGAAAATCCTAGCTTAACAAACACGTTTATTAATATATATATATATATATATATATATATATATATATATATATAATGCACTAAAGTCAAACAATTTTTTAAACTCATTATTTGGAAAGAAGGGGCCAGGAGTGAAAAGAGAGGGACTTAAAATTTTGTAAATTCCTACTTTCAAAAGGGATTTCAAATTCTAAATTTGAGCCCTTAAAAATTGATGTTAGATTTGGTCCAAATTCAAATCCAATATATTTTTTTTTTGATATCCAAACAATAAATTTGGATTTATAAATTCAAATTCAAATTTTTGAGCCCAAATCTAAATTTCCAAACAGGCCATAAATGGATTTGTACATGTTTGATTTTTTGAATTGAAATTTATATCACGTGGACAATTACATATTTTGAGGTGGCATGTTTTCATTATTGATCCAAAAATTAAGGTTTTTAAAAATTATAAATAAAAATAAAATATCGTACTAAGATATCACAAGATGAATTGTAGTTTTTACTCTATTAACTTTTTTTCTTGGGTTAATATATAAATTAGTTCATGTATTTTATTCTTTTTGTCCGTTTGGTACTTGAAAAATTTTTTTTGTCACTTTAATACTTAAACTTTCATTCTGTTAATCATATTAGCCCTTTACCCTAACACTGTTAGTTAATGATTGACTAGGCAATAAAAACCAATCAGAGGCTAACACATGACAAAAACTGTCACATCATTAGTGTCACATCATCGTATAAGAAAAAAAATTCATAAAAATCCAAAAATATCCAAAAAAAATTTAAAAACAATTATAAAAATAAAAATTTATTAAAAAAATCAAAATTAAATATTTGAAAATCACATTTTTTTAAAAAAAAATCAAAAAAAAATTTATAAAATTCAAAATAAAAAAACTGATTTTTTTTAAATCAAAATTTTTAAATTTTTAAAAAAAAATTTAGAAATTAAAAAATTATAAAAAATCAAAAGATAAATCTAAAAAATTCAAAATTAAAAAGAAAAATAAAAAATAATTTTTTAAAATATAGAAATTTCAAATTATATATATATCTGAAAATTCAAAATTAAAAAAATAGAAATTTAAAATTTAAAAATAGAAACTTTTTTTTTCATTTTATTAAAAATATTCAGATTTTTTTTCTTATTTTTTTATTTTTAATTTTTTTTTACAGATTTTTAAATATATATATATATATAAACTTTTCAATTTTATAATTTATTTTGATTTTTGGTTTTTTATTTTTATAATATATATATATATAAATTCGAAATTAAAAAAAATAGAATTTTAAATTTTAAGAATAGATTTTTTTTTTCATTTTTATTAAAAATATTTAGATTTTTTTCTTATTTTTTAATTTTTAGAGATTTTTAAATATATATATATATATAATGTTTTCAATTTTTATAATTTATAATTTATTTTGAATTTTGGTTTTTTATTTTTATTTTATAATTTTTTTAAAAAAATGAGATTTTCAAATTTTTAATTTTGATTTTTTAAAAAAATTTAAAATTTTTTGAATTTTTTTCTTATATGATAACGTGACACTAATGATGTGGCAGTTTTGCCACGTGTCAAGCTCTAATTGGATTTTTTTTTGCTTAGTCAGTTTTTAACTAACGATGTTAGGGCAAATGGCCAATGTGATTTTGACGAAATGAAAGTTCGAGTACCAAAATGACCAAAAAAAATTTTCAGATATCAAACAGACAAAAGACCTAAAGTACATGGATTAATTTATATATTAACCCTTTTTTCTTTCACTCTTATAGTGTAGTCCATACCCTAACTTTTTGTCATTGAAGTTAATCATTCCTATTAAATTTTGTTATAAACTACAAAAACTACAGACATTGCAAATAAATTTTGATATGATTCCAATTTGTACACCTCTGAGGCATGACATTAAAGCATTATGCAGATTTATTTTCGTTATTTTCACTTCAAGGACATATATATATATATATATATATATATATATATATATATATATATAGCTTAAGGCTATATATGTACAATAATTCTAACTAAAATTGAAATTAAAGCTTTCCATAATGATAATGTAGCGTCAATTAGCGACAGTTAATTCTTAAAACAACTGAACTATGAAATTATTAACTTTAATTAATTAACTAATCCATTCATCTTCTAAATTGAGATAAAATGCTAGACTTCGGAGATCTAAGATTTCACTTGTTTGGAAAAGGTCAGTAGTGGCCCCCAGCCCCAAGTTATCAGGAATGCTTGCTGCTTCATCCACTGAACTGTAAAGCTCAACATCATCAATTAAGTTGAAACCATTGCCATATTGCCCATTCTCCTCCACATTGTCACAATTTTCATCAACCTGTTGACTTAGATGGAAGTCTGCGATTGGAGCATCCGGTACAAGAAGTTCATTGATGTCAAAGTCCATCAAGAAACCGGTCGAATTATCCTCATGGATGCAGGCTGAAGAAGAAGACGGGCTCTCTCCGGCAGTGGTACTTTCAGATTTGGGGACGAAAATATTGGTTTCAGCTGTGTGATTATCTAACAGTCTTGGGATATTTACAGCCTTGGTGCACTTCACTGCTTTGGTTCGAATCACCTTGTGTTGATCATCGGTCGTGATCTCCTTCGGGGAAGATTTGATGCATCCCAGTTTTCTCACCTTGTTAAGCTGCATGTTAGAAGCTTGGGTAGTATTCTTGGGAGTAATCTTCTGGCCTTCCACTCTCTTACTAAAATTAGTGTTCCAGTAGTTTTTGATTTCATTGTCTGTTCGGCCCGGTAATCTTCCGGCGATGAGAGACCACCTGAAAGTACCCGAGACGTGTAAATTTTTGAGCTTTGGCTTATTTAAAAAGCACCCAAAAATAAAAATCAGTCAGGTCACAGTTGAATTTTAGACTTCAGACTTTCACCCAAAAATAACGCAAATTAAAACGAATGATGAATTCCTTCCAAATGAAGTTTAAAGTCACCATCAGGGTCAGGATGCCTTCCTGTTTCTCATTTTAACTATAATTAGTCTTCGTTACAATTTGCAAGTTAGAAATTTGTGTTTCGCTGTCAAAACTCAAAACAACAATTATTGAGGAATTTGACTTCAATGGTGCCTTCCATCAAGGAAATTCATTCATGAAACGGATCTTAATTTACGGGCTAAAAAAAGCGCACTATTTCACTGACATTTACTACTGTTCAGTAGCTCGTTTTCTTCCAATTAATGATATTTTACTTAAGCTTCATAGAAATCTTTGATTTCTTTAATATTAAAGGGAAAAATAAGACTTTAAGTAATTACCTGTTACCAAGGAGCTTGTGTAGCCTAATAATGAGCTCTTCTTCTTCGGTAGAGATGTTTCCTCTCTTAATATCCGGCCTGAGATAATTCAGCCACCGGAGCCGGCAACTCTTCCCACATCGCTGCAACCCTATAATGTAAAAAATTCAAGCACATTTCATTACAAATAAAGAAAACAAACCAGAAAAGTTAAAAGCTTAATTAAGTAAATTAGCAGGTACCAGCTCTTTGAGGAAGGTCTCTCCATTTCCCTTCACCATGGATCTTAATGTAGTTTGTGAGGATTTTATCTTCCCTGGCAGACCATGCCCCTCTATTAAGTCCTTCTTTAGCACAGCAAGGCCTCCTTCCCATTTACGTCTACGCCTTGCTCGCTCGCTCTCTTAATTGCCAGTTGCTGATCTCTCACTCTCTCTTTCACGAAACTAAAACCTGCATATTTATAGACAAAAATATGCAAGGAAGATGCATGCTT
Source organism: Fremontodendron californicum (assembly GCA_030761205.1). Taxonomy (NCBI): domain Eukaryota; kingdom Viridiplantae; phylum Streptophyta; class Magnoliopsida; order Malvales; family Malvaceae; genus Fremontodendron; species Fremontodendron californicum. The sequence continues at coordinate 4,332,301 of JAULJL010000003.1, forward strand.
ATGTTGTGCGGAAGCGAATTGATATTACTAAAACCGATTTAAACACACTGAAAAAACACCGATATTTTACGTGGTTCGGCAACTGTGCCTACATCCACGGGAGGAGGAGCTTGAAGCTTTGTATTAATGGAGTTTAGAGTACAAACATATACAGAATTCAAGGTGCTACACAAGCACTGAACTCACAACTCAACACAATACCGAATTACTCTATAAACACAGAGTATTTGCTTCAACAATTTAGCTCTAACTTACACTCAACTCTACTCACTCATTTTCTCTCTTACTCTACATGGCTATTTATAGCCAAAATATCAAGGTGTGAACATGCATCAAGTGGCAGCCACCATAGCCACCATAGCCACCATCCACCACCTATCTTGGTGTGAACACATTGCAAGTGGTAGCCACCATAGCCACCATCCATTTGCAAGTGGTAGCTTCCATTATTGGTGGTGCAAGTGGTGCAAGTGGTAGCTCCATTAATGGTGCTAAGCCACCTATGTGACTTTGAGCCATATTTTGAGCCATATTCCAACAATCTCCACCTTGGCGAGAATCCACATAGAGAATTCACAGATCAGAGCTTCCTCCTTTCTCCTTCAAATGTACACACCATTACTCACATATCAGGGCACCTACTGCATTGGCATGATTCATCAATGCACTGAGCCTGAGTCAATTTTTCTGTCTACTTCCCAGGAATTTTCTTAGCTTCTCCAAGATCATCTCGAACTCTGAGCTCAGTTGAGCCTTCAGCCTGTCGATCTCCACCTTGCCTTTTTCAGCAGATAGACAAATGATCCATCTTGAAGTTTCCGGAAATAAACACAGTGATCAAATTGACTGTGTGTGTACTTTTCATCCTGTCTTGAAACAGTCCAACCGTTTGTACAGCTGTCACGGGATTGTTTCAGACCACAGTGATCGGTTCAACTTGCTTTTGTAATCTCTGCGACCGGGGACTCCAGAACCATCTGGTTGAGTCATACAAATTTCCTCCTCTACGGAACCATGGAGGAATGCAGTTTTTACATCAAGTTGAACTATCTCTAGGTTATACAGTGCTACTAAAGCCAATAAGATCCGAATAGATGCATGCTTAACAACAGGTGAAAATACCTCATTGTAGTCTATTCCTTCTTTTTGAGCCTAACCTATGGCTACCAATCTGGCTTTGTATCTGATACTGTCTTTGCCGGTAGCACTCTCCTTTTTGGCAAAGACCCATTTGCACCCAATTGATATCTTGAGTGTTGGAAGTGGAACCAACTTCCAAGTCTGATCGCCTCCTTCCACTGGGCATGCTCAAGGCTGTTTACAGCTTCTTTGTAATTGATCAGAACATCATCATCAATTACTGGAAGGGCGTATGCCACCACGTCTGTGTATCGAGCAGGTTTCCGAATATGTCTATTCGGTCTACTGGTGACAACTGATTCAAGTTGCTGAAAGATTTCCGGTGATGACTCCTCCACTTCAATTAAGGTGTCATCAGATTCTGATTCAAACTCCACCTGCTTTAGAGAATCTTGGTTCACATTCTCTGGAGTTGACAGTTTCAGCATTACAGATTCGTCAAAGGCAACATCTCGGCTTACGATGACTTTCTTTGACTCAAGGTTCCACAATCGGACTGCTTTTACTCCTTCACTAAAGCCCATGAAGACAACTTTCTTGGCTCTAGGATCCAGTTTTTGCATCCGTTACTACGAAGCCGATCATATTCAATGGCAGAATATCCGGACTACACCTCTATGGGAGTCTTCCCATCAATTGCGGTGGAGGTTAGTCTATTGATAATGTGGGAGGCGAACAATAAAGCCTCCGCCCAAAATGCTTTGCTCAAGCCTGACTGGGATAACATGCAGCGAACTTTATCAACCAAAGTTCGGTTCATCCTTTCTGCAACTCCATTCTGCTGGGGAGTGCTAGGAACAGTGAAGTGTCGGACTATCCCATCATTCTGTGAGAGGCTGCTGCTCTGCCTGTCACGGTTTCTCTGTCAAGGAGATACAGATTTCCCTTCATATAACCCTTCATTGCTAAGAATGCTCCACGTACAACTCTCAGGACTCCATTCTGAATGGTCACCTTGTAACCATTTGAGTCTAAGACCCCCAGTGATATGAGGTTCTTCTTGAGATCAGGGACATACCTTACGTCTGTAAGTTGTCTGATTGTACCGTCATGCATTTTCAATCGGATTGTTCCGATGCCTCTAGTGTGACAAGTATTGTCATTGCCCATATGGACAATCCCTCCATCAAACTCTTTTAAGTTTGAGAACCACTCCCGGTTCGGACACATATGGTAGGAACATCCGGAATCCAGAATCCATTGATCTGAAGAGTGTGTTGTTGTGGAAATTGTAAATGCAGAGTCTTCCTCTCCCTCAGATTCTTGAGCTACACTCACAATCGACCTCTCCATGTTGGGACAGTTATTCCTCCAATGCCCTTTCTCATGGCAAAAGGCACACTCGTCCCTCGAGAGTCGTGTTCTCGATGATCCCCTCTTTGAGCGGGATCTCAATCGACCTTTCTGTCTGGACAGTCTTTCTTCCAGTGTCCAACACTGGGCACACTCGTCCCTTGCAGATTGTCGATGATACTTTTCTTAGACGTGATCTTCATCCATCTATCGGTCCTTCGCGGATTAACAAGATTCTTCTCCTGGATAGGATATCCACCGCCTACTGGACGGGATCTGGACATGATCTTCACCGTCTACTGGACTGGACTGGATTGGACTGGACAGGGTCTTCACCTCCTACTGGACGGGATCTCCACCGTCTACTGGTCTGGACGGGGTCTTCACCTCCTACTGGACGGGATCTCCACTGTCTACTGGTCCTTCGCGGACTCAAAGGTCCAGTACTTCGCACTGCCACATGCCAAAGTTGGTGATGCCATCAAATTTCTCCACCTCGAACTTTGCAGTGGTCATCGAGTTCTTTCTGATATAAGAACTTGATCGTGCGCTGCTGGTTGTTTCATGTGTCTCTAATGATTCTGCCATGGTAATAAAACAAAATTACCAACAAAGTGTTTTTCCGGTACCTGTATGGAAAAACGGATGCCGCGGTTGAGTCCGGAATAGTCGAAATAGCCAGGAACGGGTCCAACTGTGTAAATTTTGGACACACGGTGAATATTCTGCAAATATTCTGCTACAAGTGGCTCGAAATGGACTCGGTTTAGCTCAACCGGCTCGGAAAAGTCTCGGAATAGTGTTCTGAAACGGCTCAAAAAATAGCCCGAAAAAGTTGGTCGGAGCTGCGGCGGCGCGTGGGGCGCGTGCGGCGGCGCGTGGGCGCGTGAAGGCTGCTGGCTCACCGGCGCGTGGGGCGCGTGGGGCGCGTGAGGCCCACTCGTCTTCAACCTCTGGCTGGCGCGTGCGGCGCGTGTGGCGCATGGGTTCACGCGTCTTCAACCTCCAGAGGCGCGTGCGGCGCGTGGGCGCGTGGGGCGCGTGAGCTCCTCTTCTGGCGGCGCGTGGCGGCGCGTGCGGCGGCTTCTGGCGCTCCGGTTGATTCTGCTGCACTCCTCTCGACGACCTCTTCAACCTGGTATTTTCAAAACACAAATTGGAGCACTTTTGAAAAACGGACAGAATCGAACAAACTCGGTTTTACGTAAAAATTGGCTCTGATACCAATTTGTTGTGCGGAAGCGAATTGATATTACTAAAACCGATTTAAACACATTGAAAAAACACCGATATTTTACGTGGTTCGGCAACTGTGCCTACATCCACGGGAGGAGGAGCTTGAAGCTTTGTATTAATGGAGTTTAGAGTACAAACATATACAGAATTCAAGGTGCTACATAAGCACTGAACTCACAACTCAACACAATACCGAATTACTCTATAAACACAGAGTATTTGCTTCAACAATTTAGCTCTAACTTACACTCAACTCTACTCACTCATTTTCTCTCTTACTCTACATGGCTATTTATAGCCAAAATATCAAGGTGTGAACATGCATCAAGTGGCAGCCACCATAGCCACCATAGCCACCATCCACCACCTATCTTGGTGTGAACACATTGCAAGTGGTAGCCACCATAGCCACCATCCATTTGCAAGTGGTAGCTTCCATTATTGGTGGTGCAAGTGGTGCAAGTGGTAGCTCCATTAATGGTGCTAAGCCACCTATGTGACTTTGAGCCATATTTTGAGCCATATTCCAACAGCTTAAACTACTTGTACAAAATACTGTATATACGGCCTGAATTATTAATTTTTTTATAAAAAAAATCGTAGTTTGAGAATTGAAAAGGGGTTGCACATATTAAAATTCGAATCTCAATCTGCTAGATACTACTTCATAAAAACGACTATATGAAGTAACTGGATTAAGTCATTGATTCTATGAGGGTTGATCTTTGAATACATGCAATACTTAAGTATTACTCACTCCATAATATAACTTTTAATAGTCAAACTTTTTTAATTTTGATTTGATTTAATTTTAATCATATTATTAATCGAAATATAAAAACATAAATTTTAAAAACATTGAATGAAAAGATTTTTAAATATATTTTTATAAAAAAATATTTTAATAAAATATTTAAAATATCAATGATCAAAATTAAAAAAAAGTTTATTCAAACAAGCAAGACGGAGAGAGTATGAATTATTAGTATAAAATTATAGTATATATATCGCCATGGATTAAAGCAAGGAATTGAAACGCATTTATTTGTTCTAAAGGACAACTAATTGTATCGTGTCTCTTTATATTAGATTATGACACTCATTTTGTGAGTGATTAAAAAAAAAAAGTAAGAAACAATAGGTAAAAGAAAGAAGAAATTATATAATTACTGATTTTTGAAATGAAAAAAAAAATAGATAAAGTGATTTTTTCTTTTTCTTAAAAAAATTAAATAATTAATATAACCTTATTAATATATATTGATTTTATTTTATAATTTAATTTAATTTTTTTTATCAATTTTCTAATTGAGTTGGTGACTCATGATACAACTTACTCAAAAATTTAATAGATAGTACAGATATATATGACCAAAAAATTAAGTTGACTTTGAACTAAATGAAAATATATATATTTATTTAATTTAACTTTAAAAATCGTCCCGTACAAGAAAAAAATGAAACTCTAATTCTTTACATGGATGATGGAACGACATAAAATTTCTGAATCCTGGGAACTTTTTTTTTTGTGTTATGATTATTTTTTCCGGAAGATATTCCCAGTTACAAATTAACTTGTAATTCCTCTTCTTTTGAGAAAGAGTTTCCACTAATACCCAAATATCGACCATATCAAAATTGTAGTATTATTTAATGAAATTCTAGATTAGGGGTAATACTAGTTTACAGCTTAATCACCTTTCACTCGACATTGAGAAGGAAAATAATCCATATACTTTTTAAAAATACATAACAAAGATTAAATTGTATTTTAAAATTTTAAAATTATACGATGAATTTTTTAAAATTTATGAATTTAAAAAAATATTTTTTAAAATTATTATGTAACATTCTTCAATTGAAAATTGACTTTGGTGTGTACTTGGGGAGGGTGAATATTCCAGAAAAAAGCCAGCAGCATCTACAAAATTTTGCTTCATTTTGCTTGTATCCCTTGTCTTATTAATCAATACTAATAACATGTAAGATTTATGTCTTGTTTAGTACTGCTTTGGGCATAATTTTTTATTTTAAAAATTATTTTTCATAGCAAACGGAATGCTAAACAAGTAAAACAAATTGGCTTTTTCTATTGGAATATTGTTTGAAAAGTCAACCAAAAAAAATAAAAAAAATATATAACTTTTGGACTTTAAAAGTTGATTTTTTGATAAAATGACTTTATTATCCTCTCATCTCTATATTTTTATTATTTTAAATATATTTTTTTGACATTTCAATTTCCCACAATAATAATGCCAAACACTTCAAAAAAATTTAAATAATATTTTTTTCCATACTTTTTGAATTCACTTTTTTTTATTTCAAATTTTTGTCAACTGTAATATTAAACTAACTCTTAACACAGTTATGGCTCTACTAATTAGCAATGATACAACTGTTTTCCAATTCGCGCATGCGATTGGCATTGCAAATTAAAAAAAAGAATCTGAGGCTATCCTGCATGTGAACAAAGAAATACTATTCGATAAAAGAAAAAATGTCTTTTATGAATGGCAGGAATCCAGGTCCACTGGTCCAGTCCAGCTGCGTATTTAAACTCTTCTACCTATCGTTCAAAAGGGGCACACGAGTTCACCTACTACGTAACCCAACCCATTTGGGTTTTACTAACTGCCGCCTTAGATTGCACCTATCTCCGACCTTCAAACTTTAAGGCTTTGCTTGGTAGGTGAAAAAATAAAAAAAAAATAAAAAAATAAAAAATATATATTTTGTTTTTATTAGTGTGTTTGGTAGAAAAAATGAAAAAAAAATATAATTTTTTTTCATCTATTACTTGGTTAAATTGAAAAATGAAAGAAAATAAAATTTAAGTATAGTATTTTAACATTATACTCATTGTAAGTTAAAATGAGTCACACCATTCTCATTTTTTTTTTCTTTTCTTTTTAATTTAGAGTGATTTGTTTTTATTCATAAATATGAAAAATGATAAATTTTTTTATTTTTTTTATCAAACACACTCAAAATTTATTTTTTTTCATTTTATTTTATTTTTTTACTTTTTCACTCTATCAAACATAACCTGAAGGTTTTCATCCTGAAATCATTGCGGAGTGGAGCTACTGTTTCACTCCATGGAGACATATAACAATATATATTATAATATAATATAATATTTCTCAACCCCTTTAACTTTAAAGCCGTCTTATTTTAAATTTAATAATGTAAAATATGATAAAAAAATTGAAATAAATATAATATAATATAATATAATATATTTAAATATGATTAATAAAATTAATATGATATACTTAATAGATATATTAATATTTTAATTTTTTAATTTTTTTATTATATTTATATTTATCCAACTAACATAAAAAAAAAATCACAAAACTCAACCCATATAAATGATCAAATGTAGTTTATTCCAACAAATTTGGAATTTTCGTTTATTTCTTCAGGGTCAATCGCCTTATGTCGTAATTGCCATAATGCTACAAATAATAATAGTGCTATATTTCCACAAGATTTGGTTTTGTGATTTGTCTCTTTCTGACACATGGACGGTTCACAGTTTGAGTGAAAAATTAAAATCAATATAAGAACCCAATTCTTTTTAGCTCGAATTTTTTTTTTTTCTTAAAATGAAAAACAGAAACCTTTTTTCTAACACCAGGTGACCCACTTGCTTGGAGGCTTTTGAGCTTTCTAGAGAATGAGAATAAGAGAGCGGAGAAAGAAAAAGACTTGGACAATATTATTGGACATGACATTGTTAGATAATATCAAAAATATATATATATTTAAAATACGATATGATATAAAAAATATATGAATAAAATATAAATATAAAAATATATCAAAAGTTATATAATAAAAATTATTAATATGTAAAAATTTATATAAATATAAAATACTTTAAATATGATTATGATATAAAAAAAAATATACAAATATAATACGAATACACAAATTATCAAATTTAAGAAAAACTATAGCCTTTTAGACAGCTACTATATATTAAAAAACGTTATACTACTACCAGCTTTGATAACAACTAGACCTGCTCACGGGCCGGACAGCCCGCCCGGCCCAATACGGGCCGGGCCTGGGCAGGAAATTCATGTTCCGGGCCGGCCGGCCCAGAACAGTATTTTTTATTATTATAATATTATTTTTATTTTTATTTAATTTTAATTAAAAAAATAAAAAATATATATTTTTTTTTATTTCTATGAACAGTGATTCGGGCCTAAACGGGCGGGCCTGGGTAAAAAAAAAAGAAAAGGGCCGCGGCCCGGTCCATGAGCACCTCTAATAACAACGTGATGGGCGTGATTTGATTTATTTAATTTTTTTGAAAATCTAACTAATTATTAATCAAAGAAATAGAAACGGCATCAAGTCAAATTAAAAGAAGAAAATTGAATCAGATGCAAAAGGTTTAATTACATAATAATTAGAACCGGGACAATTAAGACGTAAAATCTGAGGCTGAGCAGATAAATTAAGAACAAACCCAACAAAAGGAAAGAATGTCTATAGCCAAATAGGTAAAGAATTGCACGTATTTGGGAAGCAGGGTAGCTCTAGGTCTAGGTGTAAAGGCATTCAATATTCAGGGAATATTAATCTCGAAAAAGAATAAATTAGTTGAAGTAGATAAGAGGGAATCGTGGAGCAGTTATATTCCCCAGGTTTATGAAGGATCGCATACGAATTACGAAGCCTTTGATTAAAAACAAAACAATTTTTTCATAGTTTGACAAAAAAAAATTCATCAAAATAATCTGTCTGAGACATTTCATTGGCAACGATTTTTGCTTGTTGCATGCATCACTGCGCCTTGCGTGGTATTATCTTCCATTTTAAGGTAACCCAATGCAAAAAAAATTGTGCAATTTGGCACGTAGGTCATTTATTTTTTACAGATCATGGCTAGGATTAAGTTACATATATAGCAAATTAATATATATATATATTTATATATATATATATATACATCAATTACTATATTACAAATATTGAATTGGTTTTAAAATTAAATATTTTATTTAGTACAAAATATAAATGCTATTGCTTGAATTAATTTTGAGTTAGATGCAATGCAAGGAAGATAACTCTTTTATGCTATCTCATAAACTTCAGCATTTGCTCTTCTTCCTCATAATTCGAATTTCGAATTGTTAAATGAAAATTACTTTATCTTAAAAAGTATAAATCGTTAATAGATGGTTAAAGAATGGGTTTTACTCATTTTAACGTTATATGTATCTTTTCATGAAGTTAAATTGGCATTAGTATGAGAAGATTTTCAGAAAAATTTGAAGTATAAAAATGAATAATTAATATTAAGACAATTTAGAAATCCATTTCTGAATGCATAATAATCGAATTATCTATAGAGGAAGTTTTTAAAAATCTTTCTTTCCGGTTTAACATAATTAATGGTTCATTTCATGTAATTAAAGCAAGTTTTATTAACTAAATTTGATTAATTTAATTTCAAGCCTTTTTGAAAAGAGTGCTAAAACAATCTTTTGAACCTTAGCACAATATTAATCATGATTTGCCAAAAGGAAAGCCATGTTATGGTTTTATAGACGAAGGAAGCAACGTTTTTCCCTATTACACACACACATATATATATATATATATAATCATTATATTGAGCATTTTATTTAAAATTAATTGGTAATAAATGAAAGGTACAACTTGAATATAAGAACATAAAAAATTGATGACTTAATTGATTTGAGATAATACTTATTTAATAGGTCCTATCACATGTAGATTTAAAATAGGTATAAACAGGGGAGAGCAAAGAATTTTATATTTGGGGTCGGGATAAAGAGGATCAAATTATAAATTTTTGCGGGGGAAAAATAAGTTTTTATCATTTTTTTTAATCAGACAATTGTTAAGAACCTAAGGAGTTTGAAGGAGCCAAGGGGACCAAGACCCTTGCCTACCCCTCTTGGATCCGTCCATGGGCATAAGACAAGAATAACATAATAGAACATGAGTTTTTATACCACATGAAACATTTAACTTAAAATCAATTGATAATAGATAAAAAAAAAACTTAATTAACTTTAATGTAAGATCACAAAAGATTTAAAATTCAAACGATATAAAATAACATCATTTTAACACGGCCAATTAAATACAAATAAACATTTACTAAAAAAAATTAAAATGGAATTGGTTACTATTTTATTATTATGAAGGAACTAAGAAGCTGCAGGATCAATTGATGATACGATGATAACTGTAAGAGATGGAACAGGAACTTATAAAAAATTCCAATATTTAAATGATATATAACATAAGACAAAACAAAGTAAAAAAACAAAAAACCATAGGGATAACGTGGTTTGCTGTTTTACGTTAAGTTGTTCTTATTGGAACCATTTAATTTTGCCGTGTTGTCACAGTTTTATTGATTTTTGAGAGAAGAACTAGGTGAAAAGCATCATGTGCAAGTGCAAAAGATAATTAGATATGTCATTGGTTAATTAGTTTTAATATGGTTATCTTATAATGTTTTGACAAAAAAAAATATTGCTTCTTAGTTCTTTCTTTTTGTTCACTCATTAATATTAATTGTCTTTTAACTTAATTGGCACAGAAAACTTCATTAACTAAAAGTTTAAGAACAAAAATATAATCCCAATGATTTATTCATCTTTTCTTAAAAGCAAATACTGAAATTCAATCACCGACAGTTACAAATTTTAACCTTTACATAATTTGAGTGTAGGTGAAATAATATTATTGGTGGGGCTAGCAAATTGCCTAGACCTAGAATCTAAGCTACAAACAATGAAAAGAAGTCCGTATGCTAAATTAATTGCAAAGTCACAATCGCTGGGCCAATCATTTTGTCAGTTCGTTCCCACATGATATAACTCCTCAAATAAAGGTATTGATGATCGGATCGGTTCCGGATGTATAATATTAAAAGTATATATATTTGTTTAATATTATTTTTATTTAAATTCATTCAAATTTATAATAATCAAAATTCATTTAAATCCGTAAATTTAAACAAATATGTTAATTTTTATTTAATTTTATCTTTTTTTATCAAATTATAAAATATAAATAACTTAACATATTTTTAAATGTTTATATTATAATATTACATATATTTATTCTTTATATAATGTAAATTACATAATATATAAAAAATATATATATATATATATCAAATAAATGAAAAACGAATCGAGTCCGGCTAGACTCGGACCTTAATTGTTAGAGTTAAGATTCGGTCCATTTTTTAAATGAGTCTTATTTTTTTGCCCAAGTCCAAATTTAATATTTTTATTCAAGTTCTCTCAAATATCGAGTGAGTCTTTAGATTTGAATGGATAACTCTGCCCTTGAACAGATCTATAATACTTAACATTTATTTGTTTAAAGAGATCTCTCAGTGAGCATTTCCTTGCTTTTATGATGGTTTTGAAAGAGAAAATCAAATAATCTAAGATTCTTTGGCATATGTAGAATATTCTTGACAATTATTATGGACACAAAACTATGAACTTGCATTTTGGAGCAATGTTAAAAAAAAAAATCGAAGATCGAACCGATCAGATCTTCGATTTTCGATTCAATCGGTTCAATCGATTGGACCGATCGATTCGATAAAACTTCTTTTTTAAATATTTAAACATTAAATAAATATTAAATATAGTTAATAATTAACAAAAAAGAATAAATTTGGCTTAATGGTATGATCTTTAATTTAGTACTAAAAGATTAAAAGTTCAAATCTTATTAATTACAAATAAAAATTTGAAAAAAAATATATAAAACCAGTTTTTTATCGGTTCAATCCATTTTTTTACCTGTTTTTAACCGGTTGAACTGATTCTTTACCGGTTCGATTTAAATTCGGTTCTAATATGTTCGTTGGACCGGACTGATCATCGATTCCCGATTTAATCAGTCCGATCGGCCGATCCGATTCGGTTTTTTAATCATTGTTTTGGAGACCATAAAGACAGAGTAGAGTGATATAGGACCAAAGATTCTTCCCCCTTCAATACTAGAAATTAACATCCTAACACTTCTGTACTTCCATCGTCAATTAGAGAATAAAGTGTTAAACGATCCCAGGGCCTTTACATCCTTCATATATAATTGCTGCTATAAATTGTGTTGTAGGAGTAATAAAAAGGTTTGAATGCTGTGATGTATTCTAAAGAATATATAGAGCTTGGAGAAAAGAAAAGAAAAGAAGGAAAATATAATTCCTTATCTTGTTTTATTGATAAAGAACTCATTCATTTTCAAAGGCTGAAAATCAGAGAGTCCAAAAATAAATTGGGATATAAATACAAAGAAGATACTCAATAGAGCAGGCCATTAAAAGTAATATCGACCTCCTGTTGTGACCCTAGCCCAAATATAATTAATTTTATTGGGCACTTAGCCCAAATACAAACTTATTTGTTACGTGGGATACGGCCCAAATGCAATTTATGCAACAACAATGGTGGTGGCTCTTCTTAAGGTACAGAGTCTAGTAGACCTGTCAAGGGGTAAAGTGTAAAAATTGCATAAATTTTGCCCGAGAAAAGAAGCATTAGGATGCAATAATCAAAAAGCAATGGTTCAAAATAAAAGATGCATTCAAGATACGCATGCTAAATCTTGCATCCAAGTTCAGTCCATCTCGTAATTGTTCAAAAAGCTAGCATTAAACAAGAAACAAGATTTTGTTTGTAGTTAATAATCTATCAAAGACTTGAAGATGACGATGATGGCACCACATAATCAACAACAATGACACCATCCAAATGATACCTAACCTTCTGCTTCTGTAGGTTGACATGCTCTTTATTTCCATGCTGCTCCCTCCATTTCTTCAACTCCAGCAAAAACAGCAACTGAGGCAAGTGAAAATCCCTTAGCTCTTGCAGGTGAGAAATTCTCCCCGCAAGTGATCTGTTGAATACCAGAGATTCCTTCCTTAATTACCCCTATCAATCTCACCTTGCACTTCATTAGTAACATTCTCTTTTGGTTTCAACAAGGTTACTTTCAGGGCAAAACTAGGCGGTAAATATATAGAAGATCCAAGAAGCAGAGCGCTTTGCAGTAAAATTTGCATTTGATGGAAGCTTTGATTTCTCCCAGCTGAAGCTCACTTGGTGCTAATGACCTTTCCAAATTAATCCAGTTCGGTAATTTCCATAAAACAAAAATATCTGAAACAGATGCTGTGAATTGAGAAAAAGATCCCAACCTTGCATGCAGGGGCCCTGCCCCCCCCCCCCCCTAAAATTTTCAAGGCTTTAGTAGAACAAGGTTAAATTATATTTTGTTCCCTCTAAATTTTTTAAAATTAAGGTAAATTTATATTTGGCCCCCCAACTTTTTTAAAACTAAGATAAAATTATATTTAGTTCCTCCAATTTTTTTTAATTTGGTCCCTTTGTAAAAAAAAATTGTTACACTTTTAGTTTATATATCATTCATTATTAATAGCTTAATTCTCTATACTTTTTTAATCAATCAAATAGATACATTTACATTAGTTAATTATTGTGTTAATATTTTTCATTCTGAAAAAATAAAAAAAAAGTTAAACTATTACAATATTTAATACAAATTGTACATTACTTATTTTACTTTTTCTAAATGTATGTAATCTTATATTTTCTTTTGTAATATTAAATAATTATATGCATATTTTAATTAGAATATAATTTCTTTGACATTGAAATTTCAATTCTTATTAAATTTTTTACATATGCAACAAGGTTTATAATATTTGAAAATTGAAATTTTTTTATCTTTTTATAATATTTTTATACATTGTTTGTAATTTTAATATTATATACAATATTTAAATTTAATATTTTTCATAATAGAGCTTTTTATGGATTGGGTCAGACTAAAATCGGATAACAAAAGATTTTGCTTGCCTAATCCAATCCAACCCGTTTGGCTTTTGATGTCTTTTTTAATATTAAAAAAAATATTTTATAATTAAAATTAAATAAAAATATTTTTAAATTAAAAAATAAATCCGAGTCGGGCCTAAACTTGAAAAATTTATTCGGGCCGAGCCATCGAACTAGACGAATAATCTAACTCTTGAACAAATCTATTGCATAACAATTTATTTTAAATATTTATATGTATAGATTCGGCCCCCTTAACAACATTTTTGGCTTCGCCCTGCTTGCATGATACAAGAGGCAAATACCTCCCGAATATATGTTACCTAATATACAGCTGTTTCAATTAATCATATTTGTCATTTTTCTCTTCTGTTTTAATTTGTTCATTATTGGGTGTTGATTTCATTAGTTTTGGTCTATTTATATCAACGCAGTTCAATCTTAATAATTGCAAACTCAGTCCTAACGACAAGGAGGTTTGTCATACAATGAACTTGTTGGCTGAAATTTTCATTCAGTTCATTTAAATCTAGGAAATATATATATATATATATATATATATATATATAGTTGAGATCAGTCCATTCTCATGACTATAGATATGTATTTTGCCCTTCAGTTTCACTTCAGTATGTGCTTGTCTTCTGGTGACAATTTTGAAAATACAACCGTGAGAAATAATTTAATTCCTGCACTATCAATATCAAGGATATATAGAGTAAATCCAGAGTTACCTCGACACAGAGTTAGGATATTAAAAGTTTTTAAATTATGGCAGGGTGGAGTTTCTATGAACCTCACCTAATTCTTATTATTTTTATGATTGTTCAACCCCAGAAATGCAACCAGATACGAGGAAGAAAGAACCGTGATTAATATTTTTGGTTTATAAGAATCATATTTAATTATAAGGTTCGAATATGAACATATTTGCTACTCCTATGTTCCAAATTGTTAGTTCCCTTTGATTTTTTCGAGTTAAAAGATTGACTTTAATATATTTAATTTTTATTTTTTTATTTTTTTATAAAATTGATATTACATAATTTTAATTGTCAAATGATTAAAAGTGAAAAAATAATATAGAAAAGTAAGAGATTTAAGTATTAAAAAATATTATTTTAAAACATCCAAAATACAAAAAAAAAAAAATGAGATGGAAGAAGGTTTAAAAAATCAGATCGGAGATCGAACCGGTTAGACCTCCGATTCTCGATTCAACTGGTTGGATCGGCCGGTTTAATAATTTTTTTTTTAAATATTTAAACACTAAGTTATATCAAATAAATATTAAATATAGTTAATCATTAATAAAAATATTCATTTGGCTTAATGATATTGTCTTTAATATAATACTAAGAGATTAAGGATTTAAAATTCATTAATTTCAAATAAATTTTTGATAAAAAAAATAAAAAATATGTATAAAATCGATTTTATATCGGTTCAATCCGATTTTTAATTGGTTGAACTAATTTTTTATCGATTTAATAAATATTCGATTCTAATATTACTGTCGAATCGAATAAATCATTAATTTTTGATTCAACTAATTTTATCGATAAATTCGATTCTATTTTTTAATCAAGTTTACCGCAATAGGGATATTTTTACCACTTACCTTATATACTTTTTGAACGTAATAGTAATACAAGATGTGCTAATTTCATATCCAACTTTTTATCCCTCGCCCTTTTTTACAACTCCTATTGAGGCGTTATGGAGCTGTGGGACCCTGATATGGTCCTACCATCAGCATTCAGCAGGGGAAAAAAAAAAACATTTATTAAGGTTTTGGGTCGGGGAATCTGGATAGCCTCGGACCCGAAACCTTTAGATCTCCGAGCCTGATCCGACACGCGTCTTTCTTTGATTCGCTGAGAAAAGTTATTTGGTAGATTTTATTTTTGGAGATTTTAAATTGTATCCAGCTTCCCATTCTCGGCCAAAACTAAGATCCGCCCGCGGATTTGGGGCAGCCTTCAACCACTATGCCACGCGCTGTGAACTTTGTGTTTAACTCGAAATATTATTTAAATAATAAATTTATTAAATTTAATTATAAAAAATAAAAATAAAAATTACAATACTGAATGTTTGGAATAAATAAATCTTTTTTAACAAGTACAAACTAACGGTTCATGGCTTTGCTTTTAGTAGTTAGTAGTAGTTTCCATGAAGAAAATTTCCAATTTCTTTTTGTGTACTTTTTTATTTATATTTTGCTCAAATTTAATTTATTAGGTGTATTAACAATTTTTTTTTAAAGTATAAGAGATGTTATAATCATAATCAAATATTATATTATATTTATATAAAAAATCACTTAGAACGAATCAATCAACAAATCAACACATAATTTGACAAATTCAACATCAAATTAAACCAAACTCGCATACGATGAAACTAAAACTTGAATTTAAACAAGCTCATGTTTCATGCTAAACAAAACATAAATGTTGTACATTTTATGAGATTATTTTAATAATTTATAATTATAAATAGATAATCAGATTAACATTTTAAACACATAATCATTAATACATTTAAATAAATAAATCAATCAACAAAGATTCGGAAGAAACTCAAGTTGTAATGGTCCTAGCTAGTATTTTTGCCTTGCAATTGAGGAAAAAGTTGTATCGACAAAACAAGTAGATATATGCAAGCAAACATGATCGGTGTTTGGATTTGAGAAATTAATATGAGGTGTTAATAAAATCAAACCAACTCAATCAACCAAAACACATGACTAAATTGATATTTCATGTAATTAGTCTTGATTCGGTATAATAAAAATATAAATGAGTTTTTTTCAAAGAGAAATTTAATTTTAATGGTTTGCTATTAAATTATGTGTCAACTTCTAAGCTTCAAAAGTTAAACCAAATAGATGTCGAGATTTATCTCAGTTGATTCATACAATCATTTTTAAAAAGTAATATTCAATAAATCAAGAGTTCAAATTCCAACACCTGAAATTTCTTCTCTTGTTTCCGAACATCGACATCTTTTGTATCAAAAAAGTTAAACCAAATAAATTACAACATCCCCACAAATCTAAATTCGTTGGGTCCTCTTTAGTTAACATTAAACAACACAATTGTGTCATATAAACCACAAAGTAGATCAAGACATCCACACTATTCAAACAACACAAGACTCATTTTAAATACTTCTTGTTTCTTATAATTTGATGTTAGATCCATTCATTGAAAAAAAAAATTCCTAGATCTCAAACATTTTAAGAATGTAGGTAAAAAAGTACATAAAAATTTTTTTAGTAATAAGAACTTCAAACTTCTATTTGAAAATCTCGAATTTGAATTTTGAAATAAAAAGAGTGTGTGGCAAAATTAAATACAAATTCACATATGTAGTAATTACAAAAACAAAATGCTTTTTTGTTTAGTTGTTATGACTGTAAATGAATATAGAGTTCGGCGAATAGTTTATAAACATGTTTGATTTTTATTCATTTATGTTTGTTATTAAGCTAAACAAACGATTCTAAACAAGATTTTAAGATTTATTTATTAAACAAGTCGATCTCAAAAAATGTGTTCAGTTCATTTATATTAATGAATAAGCTCTTTTATAACTCGTTTAAATCTCGTCCAAATATCGTTTGTTATTCGAATATAATATAATATAATCAATAATATTAATATATTTTACTATTACTTCATTTAGTATTAATAATTAATAATATAATATAATATAATTAATAATATTGATATATTTTAGTATTACTTCATTTATTTTATCAATATATTTATTAATATTTTTAATTGTTGTTTATTATTTTAATGTTTTTACTTGAATGTTTGTTTAAATTTATTTATTATTCATGAATATATTTTTGATTATTTGGAAACATGTTCAATTATATGTTTATGTTCGTTTAATATTCGCGAATAAATTTATTTAATTTAAATAAACTAAGCTCGATCACAATCAATTTTAAACGTGTAAGAATATTTTATATGTTATATAATATTCCTTTATGTGACCCACATGATATGATCTATATGATATATGAATAATATTGGGTTTAATAAATAGTATTTAGAAACAATAAATTTTGATCATATTATATGAGATTAATTTCCTATGTCTATTACCTTGATGGGTGGTATGGATTATTGATTATTGACTAATTAGGAAAAAGGTCTCTTCCTCTGCCTATTTAATGCACATACCCATCTGATGTGCATATAAAAGGAATAACATGTATTGGGGTTTTATATAATAAAAAACCAACGTAAAAAGTAAGGCAAGAGGAAGAGAAACAGTTTTCCTTCAGACGGCTAATCAAGATCATCCTTGATCAATTCCTATGTCTGCAATTATGGACCAAGGTATGTTTACTGTGTTTATTGTTTGAAATTCCGCATCATGATACATATGTGAAAATCATGAAGGTCAAGGTCTTGAATCATGATTGAGTCTTATGTCCTATTCAATCTCTAAACTTTACAGTTGGTATCAAGAGCAGGTTACGAGCCTTCATGATTTTCCAATAAAGTTTGTGGGTTTCGATTTATATTGTTAATCGTTGGTATTGACTATGAATGATTGTATCGGAATAAACTCTGTTTTCGGTACCGAATTTTGGCTACATGATTTTTTTTTTTGGCTTAATGTTTTGTCGTTTACGAATCCGCTGCTCATGTTGTTTTTATATTGAAAGTTAATCTATGTTTATACTGCTCTTATATTGATGACGAAAGATCAAAGGTCAACAACACTGGTATGTCATTTTGTATTGCCAATTTTTATGTTTTGATCATTATAAATTCTTATCGCCTCTGTTTTTCTGTATTTGAATTTCATGGTATGGTTGTTTGTTAGTCACCAAAGTGGCCAGACTAGAAAGTCCTATGAATTCAAATTAAGTGACGTTTAATCAGCTACTCGTGGTAAAGTGATGCATATATGTAAATAGAACCTTGTTATGATTTAAGGATCTGGACATGAGTAGATTGATTTTTCATTAGTCATAAGATATTCAGGTCTCCCAAAGGTGGATCAATTTTCGCATGATTAATGATATGACTGTGGTTGTTTGTATATATTCTATTTGTTTGGTTTAGAATAATATCCAAAGATAGTAAACCTGCCTGATATGATATATACATAAACAAATCATGTAAACTGAATGCATCTTCTTTATTGTTTGATGGTATGATCGTAGTATCTGCCCAAAGGCGAATATGATTGTACGGTTATTGTTAATCAGAATATATGTAAATCTGATTTTTATTTGTACAAGTTGATAACTCAAGGCATTAACGTTGTGAGTAACTTTAATTGCAGTTGCAATGCCCGTCTCGCTTCATTCGCATGCTCTATCTGTTCCACCACTTAATGGAGCAAATTTCTCTGATTGGAGTGAACATGTTCAGTTTCACCTTGGTGTGCTGGATCTTGATATTGCACTCCGAGCTGAGAAACCCGCTGCGATTACTGACAACAGCAGCGAAGAAGAAAAGGCGTTCCATAAGGCTTGGGAAAGGTCGAACAGATTGAGCATGATGTTTATGCGAATGACTATAGCGAGCAACATAAAGACCGGGCTCCCGGCAGCTGAAACGGCTATGGAATACTTGAATAACATTGAGAATCGTTTCAAGACTGCTGATAAGTCTCTTGCAGGGACATTAATGGCTGAGCTTACCACCAAGCAATTCGATGGTATGCAAGGCATGCGTGAGCATGTTCTTGAAATGACTAATTTAGCAGCAAAGCTAAAGTCCCTTGGGATGAATGTGGATGATACCTTTCTTGTTCAATTTATTTTGAACTCTTTGCCTCCTCAGTATGGGCCTTTTCAGATTAACTATAACACTATTAAGGACAAGTGGGATGTTAATGAACTGGCCACTAGACTTATTCAAGAGGAGGGAAGACTTAAGCAGAAAGGAGGACATTCTGTTCATCTAGTAAGTCAAGGAGCTGAAAAGAAATATGGAAGAAATCCTAGAAAGGGAAAGAAACCAGCACCGTCAAAGTCCAATGAACCTGCTAATGTTACTAAGGTTCAGAGGAAGGAACGGAAAAAGGATGCCTGCCATTTTTGTGGAAAACTTGGGCATCATCAGAAAGATTGCCAGAAACGTAAGGCATGGTTCGAAAAGAAAGGTAAGCCATTGGCTTTCGTAAGTATCGAATCAAATTTGGCTGAAGTTCCTTATAATACTTGGTGGATTGATTCTGGTGCTACAACTCATGTTTCGAATTCGATGCAGGGATTCCTTACGACCCAAACTTTAAATCCAAATGAACATTTCATCTATATGGGAAATCGAGTCAAAGCTCCAGTTGAAGCTATTGGAACTTTTCGTTTGATTCTAAATACTAGAATAAGTTTGAATTTA
Source organism: Fremontodendron californicum (assembly GCA_030761205.1). Taxonomy (NCBI): domain Eukaryota; kingdom Viridiplantae; phylum Streptophyta; class Magnoliopsida; order Malvales; family Malvaceae; genus Fremontodendron; species Fremontodendron californicum. The sequence goes on from JAULJL010000003.1 coordinate 4,352,240, forward strand.
TTTCAAACATTTTATGTTCCCAGTTGTTCTAGAAATTTGGTTTCAGTTTCTAAACTCGATCGTAATGGATTTCATTCAAGTTTTGGTAATGGATGTTTCAATTTATCTAAGAATTCCTCTGTTATTGGTTCTGGTATTCTTATTGATGATTTATATAAATTAAAGCTTGATAACATCTTTGCTGAAACACTTTTGACTCTGCATCCTAATGTTGGAACTAAGCGTAGCTTAACTGATGAAAATTCTTCCTTCTTGTGGCATAAACGACTGGGCCACATATCCAGAGAAAGGCTAGAAAGATTAGTAAAGAATGAGGTTCTACCAAACCTAGATTTTACTGATTTTGGTGTATGTGTGGATTGTATTAAGGGAAAACAGACCAAGCACACCAAAAAGGGAGCCACAAGAAGCTCAAAGCTTCTTGAAATTATCCATACAGACATTTGTGGACCTTTTGATGCTCCATCTTTTAGTGGAGAGAAATATTTCATCACTTTTATTGACGACTTTTCACGTTACGGTTATATTTATCTATTGAAAGAAAAGTCTGAAGCAGTGAACTATCTTGAGGTGTTCATTACTGAAGTTGAAAGACAGTTAAATGAGAAAGTGAAAATCGTCAGATCGGATAGAGGTGGTGAGTTTTATGGCAAATATGATGAATCAGGACAACGTCCTGGTCCATTTGCGAAACTCCTTGAAAGGCATGGCATTTGTGCTCAATACACTATGCCAGGCACGCCACAGCAGAATGGTGTTGCTGAAAGGCGTAATCGTACACTTATGGATATGGTTAGGAGTATGTTAAGTAATTCATCGTTGCCTATATCTTTGTGGATGCATGCTCTTAAGACTGCTATGTATTTGTTAAACCGGGTCCCTAGTAAGGCAGTCTCAAAAACACCATTTGAACTGTGGACAGGGCGAAAACCTAGTTTAAGGCACCTGCATGTTTGGGGTTGCTCAGCAGAAATAAGAATTTATAATCCACATGAAAAGAAATTGGATTTTAGAACGACCAGCGGTTATTTTATTGGTTACCCGGAAAAATCCAAAGGATATAGGTTTTACTGTCCTAATCACAGTACGAGGATTGTTGAAGCCGGGAATGCTAGATTCATTGAAAATGGCGAAGTCAGTGGGGTTAAAAAACCTAAAGAAGTGGTCATTCAAGAAATTACGGTGCCAATTCCTACACCTGTAATTTCTAAGCAGGTTGTTGTCCCTACATCTATTCCACCAATAGATAATCAAGTAGAACAACAAATTGATGACCAACCACTCCAGGATGAGATTATTGCCAATGAAGTTTTAATTGATGAACCACAAGAAATCCTATTAAGGAGGTCTCAAAGAGAAATGAGACCTGCCATCTCGGATGACTATGTGGTATATCTTCAAGAATCTGATTTTGATATAGGGATAAATAAAGATCCGGTTTCATTTTCACAAGCCATTAGTTGTGTTGATTCTGATAAATGGATTGATGCCATGAATGATGAGCTCAAATCAATGGACCATAATAAAGTCTGGGATCTCGTTGAATTGCCTGAAGGTTGTAAAAGAGTTGGGTGTAAATGGGTCTTTAAGACCAAACGCGACTCGAACGGCAAGGTAGAACGATATAAAGCCAGGTTAGTGGCCAAGGGTTTCACTCAGAAAGAAGGTATTGATTATAAAGAGACTTTCTCTCCAGTTTCGAAGAAGGACTCACTTAGAATCATTATGGCAATAGTAGCACACTATGATTTAGAGCTACATCAAATGGATGTGAAAACAGCTTTTCTTAATGGGAGTTTGGAAGAGGAAGTCTACATGCATCAACCTGAAGGCTTCTTAATTAAAGGAAAGGAACACATGGTCTGTAAATTAAAGAAGTCGATATATGGACTGAAACAAGCCTCCCGACAATGGTATCTTAAGTTCAATGATATCATTACTTCCTTCGGTTTTAAAGAAAATATCGTTGACCGATGTATATACCTGAAGATCAGTGGGAGTAAGTTTATATTTTTAGTCCTGTATGTCGATGACATTTTGCTTGCTGCTAGTGATCTTGGTCTATTATATGAGACTAAGAAATTTCTCTCAAAGAACTTTGAAATGAAAAATATGGGTGAGGCATCTTACGTGATAGGAATAGAAATATTTCGTGATAGATCACGTGGAATTTTAGGCTTGTCTCAGAAAGCATATATTCAAAGAGTTCTAGAGAGATTTGGTATGGAAAAATGTTCGCCAGGCATTGCTCCAATTCAAAATGGGGATAAGTTTAGTTTAATGCAATGTCCACAAAATGAATTGGAACGCAAACGCATGGAAAGTATTCCTTATGCATCCGCTGTAGGAAGTCTGATGTACGCACAAACTTGTACGAGACCAGACATTAGTTTTGCGGTTGGGATGCTAGGCAGATATCAAAGCAATCCAGGAATGGATCATTGGAAAGCTGCAAAGAAAGTGATGAGATATTTGCAAAGAACAAAAAATTTTATGCTCACATTTTATAAATCTGATAACTTGGAAGTAATTGGTTATTCAGACTCAGATCATGGTAGATGCATTGATAGCAGAAAATCAACTTCCGGTTATTTATTCCTGTTAGCTGGAGGGGCGATTTCCTGGAAAAGTGCCAAGCAATCTGTCATTGCTTCATCCACTATGGAAGCTGAGTTTATTGCTTGCTTTGAGGCTACAATTCATGGATTATGGCTGCGTAACTTTATTTCAGGACTTGGTGTTATTGACTCAATTGCCAAGCCGCTGAAGATTTATTGCGATAACACCGCAGCTGTCTTTTTCTCCAAAAATGACAAATATTCGAATGGAGCAAAACATTTGGAATTAAAATATTTGTCTGTAAAGGAGGAAGTCCAGAAACAGAGAGTGGCTATTGAACACATAAGCACAAAGCTTATGGTTGCAGACCCGTTGACAAAAGGATTAGAACCAAAGGCATTTACTGAGCATGTTGAAAGAATGGGTCTTGGTCCTAGTCCATGATAGTTGTCAGATTATCTATTTTGCTCTTGAATATTGGTTTGCTTAATGACGTTTATTTATTTATTTATTTATTTATTTGACACTCTTGAGCTCAATAATTGGAGATGTTTCTGATGTTTCTTGTTTCCATTATATATGTATACATGAATGAAGTTGGATTAGGGATAACAGGAATTGTCTTTGACAAAGACATTATTGGACCTTTTATGTGCTTCTCACTAATTGACTGTTTTTAGATAATTTGCAAATGTTGTAGTACATGGAAGGGACTATGTCGCATATTGATGTAGAACCGCCATGACTCACATTAGTAAATTGTTTTAAAAATTGGTATTTATGTTGATCTTTTGATAGTACGGATTGTTTCAAACTTATTGTGCACCTAAAGTTTATTTAGTAAACCATAAGTGATTCTTTATCATATGGGTCAAGTGGGAGAATGTAAGAATATTTTATATGTTATATAATATTCCTTTATGTGACCCACATGATATGATCTATATGATATATGAATAATATTGGGTTTAATAAATAGTATTTAGAAACAATAAATTTTGATCATATTATATGAGATTAATTTCCTATGTCTATTACCTTGATGGGTGGTATGGATTATTGATTATTGACTAATTAGGAAAAAGGTCTCTTCCTCTGCCTATTTAATGCACATACCCATCTGATGTGCATATAAAAGGAAAGACATGTATTGGGGTTTTATATAATAAAAAACCAACGTAAAAAGTAAGGCAAGAGGAAGAGAAACAGTTTTCCTTCAGACGGCTAATCAAGATCATCCTTGATCAATTCCTATGTCTGCAATTATGGACCAAGGTATGTTTACTGTGTTTATTGTTTGAAATTCCGCATCATGATACATATGTGAAAATCATGAAGGTCAAGGTCTTGAATCATGATTGAGTCTTATGTCCTATTCAATCTCTAAACTTTACAAAACGAACCGCACTCAAAAACTATTCTAAAAATTCTTAATCAATACGAACCGAATATAAATAAACGAACAAATATAAACAAAAATCTATTTATTCAAATTCGATTCATTTACATCCATACTAATTGTTATCAGTTTATAACATGAAAAGTGTCGGAGTGCAAAAATTAAATATTGCTAAAATTTTAATCTATTTATTTGATTGCCATTTTTGGATATTGGGGTTCTTATTTGGTTTGAAAACTTTGGATAATATATGGTGATGTTCTTTACAAAAATCAATTTTGATTTGGTGATTACCTTTACAAATAACCAAAATCCCATATCAAACCAAAAAAAAAAGGCTGAAAATGACATTCAAAATGTTCCTTCACAAATACTAATAATCACACAAAATAATCAACATCAAACTCTATTTTTATATAATAATAATAATAATAATAATAATAATAATAATAATGGAACTGTTAATCAATACCTTTAAGGAGATATATATATAAATATAATTAATATATTATTTTTTATTAAATTTAATAAAAAATGTATTAAATACAAAAAATATTTTTTAAAATAATAAATAAATAATTTTTATTAGTGTTCATAAACACCAATTAAACGAACCCTAATAATAATAATAATAGAGATTTCCATCTACCAAAACAAATCATGAATGTTATAAAATTGTATAAAGATATCTTGGATTGTGGGACCCTTCATCAATAGTTGGCAATTTTTCATCATTATTCAAATGACACGTGGAAATCTCTATTATTATTTTGGATTCAGTGGGATGTGATTACTAGCTCGAATCACTCGTCATCCCCCGGATCTGAGCAAAACACACAGAAAAGTAATCACATCCCACTGAATCCAAAATAATTAAAAAAAAAAACAGGTGGATATATTATATATTTAGAGAATATATAGAACTAAAATATTTAATCTACATACTCTTTCTTTCTTACTTTCTTTCTCTCTAAAAACTCTCTCTCGTAATTCAAAAAACTTTATTTTTTTGGTTCCTGAGATACAGTTTAATCGGCGATCTTTTCCCACTGTACCTCGAGAATACCTCGTCCTCCTCCTTTCAATCTGTGTCTCCTTCCCATAATATAATGCTCCAGCAAGGTACGTATGTAAAATAAATATTATTTGATAATATGTCTATCTTGAGAAAATAATTTAAAAGAATATGTAATAATATCTCTTTCTTTGTTTTTGTTTCCCTCTTGTGTAGGTAAAGTAATGAGTTTTTTTTTCCCAGCTACTAGGTTTTTTTTTTTTTTTTTTTTCTTTTCGATCTTATTAGCTTCTTGTTTTTGTTTGAACAACGTTTTTTTTTTCTTGTTTTCAATCTGGTAATTTTGGAAAGTTTATGAAAGTTTTTTTTTTTCTTTCAAAAAAATCTTCTTTTGCTAAATGGGTAATGGGCTTTTATGCTTCTATAACTTAAAGTATTCAAGATCATTGTTTTCAGTTATTTTCTTTTTCCCTGAATTTGAAGCAATTTTTTTAATCTTATAAAAGATATATACATTTTTGTTTTTTATTGATATTTCTGATTTTCATTTGTGGTGTTAAAAAGATTACTCCAGCAATATAGTACTCATGACACTAATTTCTCTGCATCATTGACTAGTTTTTTTTTTTGGTATTTGAGATTCTTCTTTGAAACTCTGTGCTTTAAGTTTGTATTTTCTGATTACATTAAAAAAAAATTCCCTTTTATGGAAATGAGATCTGTTTTTTCACATCTCATTATAAATGATAATAATATCAACAATAGTAAAAATAAACAATAATATTAATAACTGGTATTATTATTTTCATGTTTGTTAACTGATCCTTCCATGAAAAGTAGAACCCATGGAGGTCATGATTTCTATTATAGGCCTTTGTGTCTTATGTCCAAAATGTCTTAACAATTTTAAGGCCTTTTTCATTATATAACTATGTTAAGAATTCAGATATGATTATGGTTATTTATTAATAAAAATTAATATATTATTAGTGTATATTAGTAGTTTATAATAACTGCTATCTCATTTTTGTTACTCTCATATTTTACTTTCTTTTTTTGTATTTTTGGATTTAGAATTAGTTGTGATTTGATAGAACTCTGACTTAGAAAGTAAGGTAAAAAAAAAATGGAAGGTCACACATTCTAAGGGCAGCTAGATGGAAATGTGGTGCAGACATTTCAGAAGAGTTTTGTTCAGGTTCAGAATATCTTGGACCAAAATAAACTGCTCATCATGATTGTCTGGATTTTTTGCTTTATATAATTATGTTAAGAATTCAGAAATGATTATGGTTTTTTATTAATAAAAATTAATATATTATTAGTGTATATTAATAGTTTATAACAACTGTTGTCTCATCTTTTGTCGCTCTCATATTCTTTTTTCCTTTTCTGTATTTTTTATTCAGAATTAGTTTTGATTTGATAGAACTCTGACTTAGAAAGTAAAGTAAAAAAAATGGAAGGTGACACATTTTAAGGGCTTGGCGATGGTCAGCTAAATGGCAAGATAGTGCAGACATTTCAAAATAATTTTGTTTAGGTTCAGAATATTTTGAATCAAAATAGACTGCTCATCAATTAGATAAACTAGAATCATGACTCCAAGATCACTGAGAACTTGAGCAGAAATGTTGGCCTAATTAGGGAGCTCAACCACAAAATAAGAAAAGTGGTTGACCTTTATGCTGATCTTTCAAGTTCCTTCACCAAATTCACGGACCCCTCGTTTGAGGGGGATTCAAGTGTTGCTATGAAATCAGATTGCAAAGCTGATCACAAAAGAAACAAGCCTACTTGATTTTAATTAGAAAGAAAAAATTGGGTTTATTTGTTAGCAATTCTTTTAAATGGTGGCAAATGAAAAACCTTTCACATCTTTGTTGAGGTAGTAGAAAATGGTCATATTCTGTAACTCCCCTTGTATCAGAATCAATGATGAAACTGTCTATAGTTCTCAAACTTACTGCTCACATCTGTTAGAGAAAAAAATCCGTTTAAAATTTCTTCCATTGCATTGTAACTCCTTGTAACCAAAATCAGCATTCACATCACAAGTTGCAACAGGGCTTATCAAGCTCTAGTTAATGCCTCTTACACAAATGAGGGGTGAACGTATTTATAAACAAAGCCTCTTACAATGTGTGGCTGCTATCGAATCAATTGTGTGACCAATCACCACACCCTAAAACCTTCCAAGGCACTTTGCCCTCTAGAGCTTTTTAGGGTGCCTACAGCCTTCCTAAGCATTAAGCATTAGTATATATTAGATATGAAGCGGAGAAGTTTTTTTAAAAGCGAGGGCGAGATGAAGCGGGGTAGTTTTGATAAATGTTTACTCCGCTCCACCCCGCCTCGATTTTTGAAATTACTATCATACCCCTTAAATATTTTATATTTTCTCTTATATTTTTAGTATATATTAGATATATATACTAATATTATATATATATATACTTTTAGTATATATATGTATATTAAAGAATTTTATATACTAAAATTATGTTAATGAATAAATTATAATATAATTTTTTACAATATTAAGTTAAAGATAATTAATAAAAATTGGGGTATAACGGAGTGGAGCACTGTGGAGCAGTTATGGATGTAACCGACATCCATGGAAGTGAAGGTTTCCAACATCCATGCAAGAGTGGGGCGAAGGGACCAACCCGCTCCACTGCCATCCCTAACTGTTACAGTGCACGAAATCGTCTAGACACCTTGCTGCCTTGACTAGTCAAGTCCCTTGGTGGCTTCTAGAGCCTTCCCGCACCTAGAGACTTCCTGAGAGGGCACCCAGACTTGAGGGACCTGGAGGCTTCCGGGGCGATCCGGAACCTTCTAGTGTGGGCCCACATCCTGGAACCTCCTCAAGCACACTTTCCAGCCCATTCCCGCCTGGACTGGCACTCTCGAGCAACATTTTATTATCAAATTAATTTTCATAATAAAATCTCAATAAGCAAAAGTATCAAGCTTTGTAAATCAAGAATTTTTCATAAGCAATTAAGACAGGTCAATTTATATAGCACTATAACAGAAATTAAGAAAGAACTATCTCGAATTTTTACAAAATACAAAAAGTTTAAGGTTATTCATATGAAGATAATTCAGGAACCAATTTACCTATTAATCCTAATCTATACTATATTAAAAAGGCTAACTGAATTGATGTCACAAATTCACTAGACATTAACTTCAATTAGTGGAATTACTTAAAGACTTAAAACAAGTATTAACAATGATATAAAATTAAGTATATTATGTTTTTTTTTAATCTAAAAAAAAACCCATTAATCATTTCTTTTAGAACATAATTTTTAATCACTTTTTTTCTTATCCACTTATATAGGAGTGTGCCATAATTTAATATATAAAATCTCTAATTGAAGTGACATCAAATCAATCAGGAAATAAACAAGAAAAACCAAAAATAATATTAACAATAATATATGTAAAATTAAAAGAATTTAAATAAAAATACATTTAAAAAAAAAACTACCACATTTTAAAAAACTATCACATTTTTGTAACATAAATTTATTTTTTTCTTTTAAAAAATTACCGTAAACTTTCACCACTTTTGTAAATAAATATATATATATATATATATATAATGCTTAAAAGATTTCATAAGTATTTTATTATGGGTCCGTTAAATATTAGATTTACTAGAAATATAGATAAATTAAGCTGTATGGTGAAGTAAACAAATTTGTTTAAGGAAAAAAATAATAAAAAATTATATCTAAAAAATTTCTCTTACGTTTTAAGTTGAAAATGATCATGGTCTTTAAAGGCTTCAAAATCTAGATCTGTCCGAACAAAAGTAATTGGGCCTTAAAAAGTGATTTTGGGTTGGATGATGGCAACAATCCATTCTTTTTTCTTTTTTTTTATTTATTTATGTTTTTTTTATCCTTAAAAACCCTCAACTCAGGAATCATTGTTAAACGCTTGGGTTTGCAGAGCCATCTTCAGATCTCATCTCTCTGCATATTCCCTTCTTCCCCTCCGCCCAAACCTAAAAAAAACATGGCAGCAGCTCAAATCAGCAAAAAAGAAAGGTATTGTCTCCCGTCTCCTTTTCTCATTTCTTCCATTTGTTTAATCATTTCTCCAACTGGTTTCTGTTTATTTGCCATTGCTTTCAGTTTGTCGCTGACGGAGTCTTCTTCGCGCAACTCAACGAAGTCTTGACCAGGGAACTGGCTGAGGATGGATACTCTGGAGTCGAAGTCAGAGTGACTCCAATGCGCACCGAGATAATCATCAGAGCCACCCGCACCCAAAACGTTCTCGGTATTTTTTTTAAATAAAAATCTTGTTTCCTGGACTGGGTTTACTTCTTTTTAGTTGTCGGTTTTAAGTTTTGTTAATTGGGGATTATAGGTGAGAAAGGGAGGAGGCTTAGGGAGCTGACCTCAGTGGTTCAGAAGCGATTCAAGTTCCCAGAAAACAGCGTCGAGCTTTACGCTGAGAAGGTCAACAACAGAGGCCTTTGCGCTATTGCTCAGGCCGAGTATCTTCGCTACAAGCTCCTCGGAGGTCTTGCCGTTCGGAGGTACATACTCAATAAGGATTGGTTTTTAAAAATTTAAAGCCTGTTAATGTTAAATTTATTGTTCATGTCAATGTGCAATCTTTATGTGTAGTATATATTGTTATCGGTTTGTTTTATAACGTCATCTACAAAGCAGAATGGTACTTCACTACCACTTTTTTGTGTCGGAAGATGACAAAAGTAATTAGATACTATATTTCCTCTGTCCCATTATCTTGCTGAAATGCATTTGGTTTTCATGCAGTAACCTTAGGGGAGGGAACAATGTTAACATTTTCTTATTTCTTAATTTCTCATTGGGATATGTAATTAATTTCGTATGCTTATGCGATGAATTTCTAGATGTTAATGATCTAGTAGTGCAATGTATTTTGCAAAATGAATGTTTGCATTCTTTCATTCTTTGATTTAGCCAGCTGTTTCTTGTCATTTTTTTTTACTGTACTTAGTCATCTATAAAGCAAATAGGTTATTCTTATACCATATTTGTGTCGGAAGATGACAAGATTAATCCATCCTCCATTTCCATAATCCTATTTGAAATTAACTGGTTTTTACACAGTAACATTTCGGAGGATATATTTCGTAGATCTCAATTTCCTTATTCATTTTTTGGTGTGATTATTTGATCTATGCTTGTGTTTATGTTACGGATTCAGTTTGGATTTGTGAACTTGCTGATGTTGTAACTTCAAAATTGAGCTGATAGTTGTTTATGCATTCGAGCTGATAGTTGGGATGGTTCTTATAGGGCCTGCTATGGTGTGCTGAGATTCATCATGGAGAGTGGTGCCAAGGGATGTGAGGTTGGTTTGCAAACCAGTTGACTATTGAGTTCATATGATTTTCTGTTCTTTATTTTGATTTTTGCTTCTTTTTGCAATAGGTTATTGTTAGCGGAAAGCTAAGGGCACAGCGTGACAAATCTATGAAATTCAAGGATGGATATATGATTTCTTCTGGTCATCCAGTCAATGAATATATTGACTCTGGTGTCAGACATGTTCTTTTGAGACAGGTTTGCTGTCCATTTTTATTCACTCTACTCTACTATGCCCCTTTTGATGGCCATTTCTGACCAATTTATGGGTTAACACAGGGGGTACTTGGTATCAAAGTCAAGATCATGCTTGATTGGGATCCCAAGGGTAAGCAGGGCCCAACAACTCCACTACCTGATCTTGTCACAATCCACCCTCCCAAGGAGGACGAAGACAAGAAGGAAACCACTGAGCCAACTGATATTGAGATGCCTGTGGTCGCTTAAAGCTCGACGGTAACTGTTCTGATACTCATTTCTTTGTTTTTTAGAGCATGTGAGTGTCTTTAGTTTTCTTTTTTGGTAGCCAAAATTTGGCCTCAAAGACCTCTGCTGGATGTTTTTTTTTGAAGTTTCTCAAATTTTGTTCTACTTAAGTTATTACTTGGTAGTAGTTTTCTTCTAGGAATTTTTTATTTTCTTAAAAATTGATAATATCCTTTTGGTCTTTGCTAGTGGCCAGTAATGTGGTATATTTTTCTCTGTTGAGGCTGCAGCTACTTGTATATATCTTCAAAGTCACCTTTGTTTGAAACTCTCCTTCTGCCAAGAAAAAGAGGAGATCCGATAAGAGAAAGAAGCTAGGATGGTTTTTTACAAGTTTACTATCTCTGATTTTTATCATTGGCTCCCCTACCCTCGCCTCCCATAGCTTACAAAATCTTTCCAAGTAAGAAAGTCATCAAATAGCTTTGAAGCTAGTCGTGAATGGTGATGATCCAATGATCCAAATAAAATTTAATAAGTTTCTTAGATAATTAAATTGCATTGTTTCCTTTCTTTCCTTCCATTTTCCACATGTAAATTCACCGATACATGTATATTTTTAAATACGTTTATTCATACCCTTTATTTTATTCTAAAGGGTAAATGTCACTTCCAGAACTGATAAGCCTTATTGCTGTTTAAGATATGAGACTAATTTTGATGGTTTCTTGAGTAACTTGGGCCAAAACAATAGCCTTGGACTACTGTAGTATCCTTCTTTGAGGCTTTTAACGGGGGAAGCCTGGTTCAAATATATTCTTTGTTATTGGAGATGTGATATGAATACTGAGTTGCTGTAACAAAGCATTCATGGGGCAAAGATATTTTCTTTTCCTTTGAATTTTTCATGAATTGACTTGCTTGAGTTTCCATAGTCAGATATATATATATATATATATATATATATATATATATATATATATATATCATGAACCTGCCTTCCAAAATATTTAATTCATTTTTCCTGTAAATGCTTTTAATTGTCAATTTTTTTTTCTTTAAACATACAAGAAGTTGTCCTCTGATATGGGTCAAATGCATGTCAAAAAGACTTTAATGGTCCAATGTTTTGCTGTCACGTGGTAAAAAAATATGATGTGGCATTTAGAAGGATAGGGTATTTTTTTTCCATATCATCTTAAAAGTAATATTTTTTGATAGTGCCATGTCAGACATTAATATCACATGTTAGCATTTTAACAGATGTTTAAATGTCACATTATTTTTTTTTTTCATTATAAACGTTGAGGTTGCTACTGATTTTACTTCCCTGTTTCAATTTTAAAAGTTGAAAGATTAAATTACACAGATTTATAGTACATGAACTAATCTACATTAGATGATGTAATATAAGAATTTCTTAGGTACTTGAGGAAGAATATTATTGAGTAGGTTAATGAAGTGCTGATGCTGCTAACCAACCTAGGTGACCTGAAGTTGTTGAGGAAGAATATTATATTTAATATCTAGAGCTTCAAAAATTCTCTTCAGTTCCAAGACTAGTTCGGATCTCCGGCTGCTCTTATCTCCATAGTTCTGAAAGTTTATGGTGTGAGTTACATAGAGACCCATTTTCATCTTGTTCATATTTACAATGTCCTTAACTTGTACACTGTGTCCAGGGCGCCAATGCTGAGGCTTACTTTCCAGGTACCTGAAAGAAAGTTGCAAAGTCATATCTACAATGTATAGTACATAATTGAAAACAAAGATAGTTAAGACTGCAGAACTCCAGCAAAGATAAGGTAACAATAAGTTCAATAGGTTAAAGCATATATGTAATTAACATAACAGTCGAGAAAGTTTTGAGTCGACAAACTCTTTTATTTTAGCTTTCAAAGCTCCAATTTGCTCTACTGACGTGGAAACATCAACTGTAAACTCCACAGAGTCACTCATCTCCGGGCTCCTGTAAAAATTGCTGATTGGTTTGGTAGCTAGAACTGAATTTGGATAGAATATTTTCTCGTTGTCATATCTCAAAAATACTGTCGTCAGAATATTCATCTCTTCAACGATCATCTGGAAGGGAAAAAATATGCCAATCAAGGTGATCTTGATATAATAGAGCTATATTTTTTTCTTGGATTATCATTCACCTGTATTCCGTCAATGACACAGCGATCACCAACATCAAATGGGTGCATCACAAATACAAATATGATGGCTTCAAATACAGTCTTAGCAGTGTCACCAAACATGAATGCCACAAGTAAAAGCTGAGATGAAATGAAGACGAGTATTTGGGTTGTTAAGAATCCCATCGTAAGTAACCACACAATGATGATCACAACAAGCAGCACCACTGAGATAAGCTTGTTCAGCTCTTTAATTGCTGTCTTGGTGTCATTTAAGGAATGTGCCAAAGATTTGCGATCAAGGTAAACATTCACCTGCAAACAAGCAGCAGTTCACTGGATTAGCTTAAACTGAATTCATCTTGTTTAGGTTCCTAACTTCTAAAATGATGCTCAATAACTTCATATCATAACTTACAACAACTATTTATAAGCAAAAAGTTTCAAGATAATATTTCTGTTTTCACAATATTTGCAGCAAAACACTAATATACCAATCTACTTTTGCATATTTTAAAGCTGAAATGTAAAAATTTGCATTCAAACAGAGACCCAAAGGTGTTTGAACCAATACTAGATGAAACAGTAATCCTAATCGTCCAAATTAATGTAGAATACTAAAAAGACATATATTAAGAAAAATCATATGAAACATAAAAGAACTAGCCAGCCAGTTCTTTAAAGTTGATCTCTTGATCTTTCCAGTTTCTACAGCTCCTTCAAACAGTGGAAGCACATTGTCCACTTCCTCCTTTTTCATGAAGCGCAAGAGGTCCTCCTCTTCAATGTACCTAGTCCATTAATTAGAGAGATATGAGACAATTACAGAACAAACAATTATACAATTAAGAGTTCCCATAAGTTAGATATGCTCACTTGCTACCAGGCTTTGCTACATGATTGAATATCCGATAAGCTGCAGCCTTTGCTTCCCATTCACTAGTTATTTCCTTATCCTTCTGCTCATTCTCCTCATCATCAACATCTTCAATGTAATTAGCAATAGTAGACAGCCCTGAACCACTTATCACATTAATTAATCCTTTCATGGTCCAAGCAGATACTTTCTCTTGCTTAATTTTCTTAAGCCTGTCTACATCAATCACCTCTTGCCTTTTCCCTCCCAACATTTTCTGCCAACTCCATAACTGGAGGCCCCGATAGAGCTCGAAGAATGTACTGATGAAAAATTGATTCTTGAATCCTATCAAAGAATCTTGTACATTGGAAAGAAGAAGCCAATAGCTTTACAAAAAGCGTTTTCACCAGCCATATAGCTGATCCAATGAGACAGGAAGCAAGAGCCCTGGTAATATAACTTAGAACCCGATTGGCTTTCTTTGTTCTCATAACTCCACGGTTAAACAACAAACCCCATGCTAGAAGGACCAAACCCAACCAAACAAATACCCGAACACTCCCTTTCAATCCAAAAACAAAATATAAAACCTTCTTCTTAAGCAGATAGTTCTTTTCAATCAAGAAAATAACAATATTCATCATCCATTCGGTAAACAATCTACCACAGAAAATGTTAGAGTCCCACATCGGTGGGAGAATTGTTAGAGTTCCTCCTTGAAGGCTATATAAAGAGCCTTAAGGAGAAGTATTAAAACCATCCCAAGAATTATCTCTTCCTCTCTTGTATACTTTCTTATATTTTTTGTGAGGTTGTTCTCTCCTAGTATTTAGAGAGAGGTGTTGTAATATTTTCTCATAGTGAAATTCTTCTAGTCTTGCCCCGTGGTTTTTCCCTTTATTCATTGAGGGTTTTCCACGTTAAATTTTGTGTGTTCAGTTCCTATTTTCTCATCTCTTATTTTAGTTGTGAGACACTATTCCGTCACTCTGGTACCTAACAGTGGTATCAGAGCCATTGGTTCGTGGTCCTTATTCCGCTGCAGTGAAAGTGTTGGTTCTTAGTATGCTCTGTGGTTGCAGTATTGTCTGATCTTCCACATCAGAAAAGAATTATTCTTGTTGCTGGAAATAAAGTGTGGTAGTGTGAAAGTGTCTAGGGAAGTTCTGGCTAGGAAAGACTTGGTATTTAAGTGTGTCTATCAGTGACCCACCTCTCTTTCCTGGGAACCTACCTGGTGCACTATTCACGGGCTACGGTCACTGTTCCAGTATACGGTCACTGTTCATACGTGTGGTTGTATACTTTTGCAGTAATTGTTAACGTATACTGGATTTGTTCTAGTGTACGACATACGTACAATACTGTTCACGTATACGGTACTATTCACGGTGAAATAGTGTAACTCGCTTCAGTTCGTGTACAACCATGGCAGCAAAATTCGAGATAGAGAAGTTCAGTGGGAGAAATTTCTCCTTGTGGAAATTGAAGATAAGAGCAATTTTGAGGAAGGATAATTGTCTAGAAGCAATTGAAAGTAGACCCACAGAAATGACTGATGAAAAGTGGAAAGAGAAGGATGACAATGCTGTTGCCAATCTGCACCTAGCAATGGCGGATTCAGTTTTGTCAAGTGTTGCAGAGAAGAAGACTGCAAAGGAGATTTGGGATGTTCTAAACAAATTGTACGAGGTGAAGTCACTTCACACCAGAATATTCTTGAAGAGGAAACTCTACACTCTTCGAATGAGTGAATCCACGTCGGTAACGGATCACATCAACACTCTGAATACGCTATTTGCTCAACTCACTGCATCAGATTTCAAAATAGCGGAAAATGAACGTGCGGAACTTCTACTTCAGAGTTTACCAGATTCGTATGATCAACTCATCATCAACATCACAAATAACAATGATAGTGACTCTCTTCACTTTGATGATGTTGCCGGTGCTATTCTTGAAGAAGAATCCAGGCGCAAGAATAAGGAGGAAAGGTCAGAAAATTCAAAGCAAGCAGATGCTTTAACGGTGATGAGAGGCAGATCAACAGAACGTGGCTCCAGTGGGAGTCAGAATCATGGTAGATCAAAATCTCGAAGAAGGAAGAATCTTAAATGCTACAATTGTGGCATGAGAGGGCACTCGAAGAAGGAGTGTTGGCATAATAAGAAGGGTGGAGAAAAGAATTCTGAAACATCAACCTCCCAAGGTTGTGTTGCAAGTACCTCAGATGATGGAGAAATCTTGTATAGTGAAGCAGCGACTAGTTCTAAAGGCGGAAAGAAACTTAATGATGTCTGGATAATGGATTCAGGTGCGACATGGCACATGACTCCACACCGAGATTGGTTTTGCACTTATGAACCTATTTCGGAAGGATCTGTGTTCATGGGAAATGATCACGCCTTAGATATTGCTGGAGTCGGTACCGTCAGATTAAAAATGCATGATGGTACTGTTCGCAAAATTCAAGGGGTACGACATGTGAAGGGCTTAAAGAAGAACTTATTGTCAATTGGACAATTGGATGACCTCGGGTGCAAGATCCACACTGAATGTGGAATATTGAAAGTAGTGAAAGGAAACCTTGTGGTGATGAAAGCAGAGAAGATCACAAGCAATCTATACATGCTTTTGGGAGAGACGTTGCAAGAGGCAGATGCATCAGTTGCAGCAGCCAGCCAAGAAGAAACGACGATGATGTGGCATCGCAGATTAGGCCATATGTCAGAGCGAGGCTTGAAAGTCCTTGCAGAACGCAATCTCCTGCCCGGGCTCAAGATGGTCAATTTACCGTTCTGTGAGCACTGTGTGATAAGCAAGCAGCATAGATTGAAGTTTGCTAAAGTAACTACAAGAAGCAAACACATACTGGACTTAATCCATTCTGATGTGTGGGAGTCACCAGAAATATCCCTGGGTGGAGCAAAGTATTTTGTATCATTCATTGATGACTATTCCAGGAGATTATGGGTGTACCCAATCAAGAAGAAGTCAGATGTGTTTCCAGTATTCAAGGAGTTCAAAGCACAAGTAGAGCTTGAAACTGGGAAAAGAATCAAGTGCTTGAGGACAGACAATGGAGGAGAATATGTAGACGGTAACTTTCTAGCATTCTGTAAGAAAGAGGGTATTATGAGACAATTCACGGTTGCACATACGCCTCAACAGAATGGTGTAGCAGAGCGGATGAACAGAACTCTCCTAGATAGAACAAGAGCCATGCTGAGAACAGCGGGATTGGCCAAATCTTTCTGGGCAGAAGCAGTCAAAACCACCTGTTATGTGATAAATCGATCACCATCAACGGCGATTGGTTTGAAGACGCCTATGGAGATGTGGAAAGGAAAGCCAGCTGATTATTCTTCTCTACATGTGTTTGGATGTCCTGTGTACGTGATGTACAACTCCCAAGAAAGAACAAAGCTGGATCCAAAATCCAGAAAATGTATATTCTTGGGTTATGCTGACGGTGTTAAGGGGTATCGCCTGTGGGATCCCACTGCCCGCAAGGTTGTTGTCAGCAGAGATATAGTTTTTGCAGAAAATGAACTGCAAAGTGAGCAAACAAATGACAACACTTCAAAAGAGACTGCTACAGTGCAGATGGATAGAAATTCTCAAGAAGATGATTCTTCTGAAGCAGAACCAGAGCATGAGGTACCAGAACCAGTTGAGTCCGAGGCTGTAGAAGTTCGACGGTCAACTCGTGAGAGAAGGCCTCCAAATTGGCACACGGAGTATGTTACGGAGAGCAATGTTGCATACTGTCTTTTAACAGAGGATGGAGAGCCATCAACTTTTCATGAAGCTACTAGTAGCCCAGATGCTTCTCTGTGGATGACAGCAATGCAGGAAGAAATTGAAGCTCTTCACAAGAACGAGACATGGGAACTGGTGGAATTACCACGTGGCAGAAAAGCCATTGGTAACAAATGGGTCTACAAGATCAAGCGGGATAGCAATGATCAAGTAGAACGATATCGTGCTAGATTGGTTGTAAAAGGATATGCTCAGAAAGAAGGTATTGACTTTAACGAGATATTTTCTCCAGTTGTCAGACTTACTACTATCAGAGTAGTGTTGGCTATGTGTGCTGCATTTGATTTACATCTTGAACAACTAGATGTAAAGACGGCTTTTCTACATGGAGAGCTTGAAGAAGAAATTTATATGCTCCAACCAGAAGGTTTTGTTGAAACAGGCAAAGAGAACTTGGTTTGCAGGTTGACCAAATCTCTGTACGGTCTAAAGCAGGCGCCCAGATGTTGGTACAAGAGATTTGATTCTTTCATAATTAGCCTTGAATACAACAGACTGAGTTCAGACCATTGTACGTACTACAAGAGGTTTGATGATAATGATTTCATTATTTTGCTGTTGTATGTGGATGACATGTTGGTGGTAGGCCCCAACAAAGATCGAATCCAAGATTTGAAGGCACAGTTGGCTAGGGAGTTCGATATGAAGGATTTGGGACCCGCAAACAAGATTTTAGGGATGCAAATTCACCGAGACAGAAAAGACAGGAAAATTTGGCTTTCTCAAAAGAATTATCTGAGGAAGGTCTTGCGACGCTTCAACATGCAAGACTGTAAGCCAATATCTACCCCACTTCCTGTCAATTGTAAATTATCCTCAGGTATGAGTCCTAGCAATGAAGCAGAGAGGATGGAAATGTCTCGAGTACCGTATGCATCAGCGGTGGGAAGCCTTATGTATGCTATGATATGTACAAGACCAGACATTGCACAAGCAGTGGGAGCGGTCAGTCGATTTATGGCAGATCCTGGTAGAGAGCATTGGAATGTTGTTAAGAGGATCCTTAGATACATTAAAGGAACCTCAGATGTTGCATTATGTTTTGGAGGATCAGAACTTGTTGTCAGGGGTTATGTTGATTCAGATTTTGCAGGTGATCTTAATAAAAGGAAATCCACTACTGGCTATGTGTTCACACTTGCAGGAGGAGCGGTAAGCTGGTTATCTAAGTTACAGACTGTTGTAGCTTTGTCTACTACAGAAGCTGAGTACATGGCAGCTACCCAAGCATGCAAGGAAGCAATATGGATACAAAGGTTAATGGAAGAACTCGGGCACAAGCAGCAGAAGATTATTGTGTATTGTGACAGTCAGAGTGCCTTGCACATTGCAAGGAATCCAGCCTTTCATTCCAGGACAAAGCATATAGGTATACAGTATCACTTTGTTCGAGAAGTAGTAGAAGAAGGAAGTGTGGATATGCAAAAGATTCACACCAAAGACAACCTAGCAGATATTATGACAAAGCCAATCAACACTGACAAGTTTATTTGGTGTCGATCCTCCTATGGTCTATCAGAAACGTAAGCAACATGGAATGGCAAGACAGAAAGAGTGGTGTGAAGATATGATTGGTTTAATCAAATCTTCAAGTGGGAGAATTGTTAGAGTCCCACATCGGTGGGAGAATTGTTAGAGTTCCTCCTTGAAGGCTATATAAAGAGCCTTAAGGAGAAGTATTAAAACCATCCCAAGAATTATCTCTTCCTCTCTTGTATACTTTCTTATATTTTTTGTGAGGTTGTTCTCTCCTAGTATTTAGAGAGAGGTGTTGTAATATTTTCTCATAGTGAAATTCTTCTAGTCTTGCCCCGTGGTTTTTCCCTTTATTCATTGAGGGTTTTCCACGTTAAATTTTGTGTGTTCAGTTCCTATTTTCTCATCTCTTATTTTAGTTGTGAGACACTATTCCGTCACTCTGGTACCTAACAGAAAATGACCAATATCAATACACACCATTTCCACAATTCCAGACCCCAAATCTTAGTTTTTTCCAGCTTGTGCATAGTTAAACTAGCAATCAGAAGCCCCATAATGCAAATAAATGCTACAAACTCGATCAATAGTAAAATTTTCCACTTTTTACCGGATTTTTCACTTACTTTAAGATCAGCAGTCTTTTAAACCTCCTCATCTTCCTCCTCTACGTGTGGTGAGATTATAGGCGTTTTTGGAATAATAGGAGCTGATCTCAGATTCTCTTTAGGAGTAGTAGCTTTGTTGTTTGGTGAAGCTGGAGCAGGGGAGTTCCCATACGGTGATGAGCTTAAATTCACCATCTGGGTACTCTTTTCTTCCACCAATTTAGCATCATTTGGATAGGCTGGCTCCACCAATCTTGATTTCGGCTTCGAAAACGCTGAGCTTCCAAGGGACTTTCTTGGAGTAAGCTTCTTATCGACGGGGATTTTTGGCGGCTTATTGGGAGTTGGACTCATCCTTGCAATCTCACTAGAAGGAGAAGGGGATGTTACTGGAGTGGAGACTTGGACTCTAAGATTCTCAAGCTGTTTCAACTCAAGATTCTTGGGAGAAGAGTAAGAGCCAGCTTCAGTCATTGAAGAAAAACCTTTAGAATCATTGTTTTCTTTATTGAAGACAACAGAATCTTCAGGACTTGAAATCTGGAGGACAACATCGTTTGTTCCTTTTTTCTCCACCAAGCCTTTTCCAGATTCCATTTAAGCTTTACTTAACTCTTGAAACCCTAACTACCCACTTGATTTCAATCCCTCATATGCAAAGCCCAAACTTTGCATTTGCCTTGTGAAAACAAAGGTTTTCACTTTTCTCCATGGTTAAATTGAAACTTTGCTCGCTGCTAAACAACCATAAAAGTGAAACAGAAATACTATCTTCAGCCCTGTTTCTGTTTATTTTCCAGGGAAATGGAAGAGAGAAAAAAAAAAAAAAAAGAATTAGAAAAGAATTAGAAAGGGTTAAATTCTCTTTGATTTTCTCATGAAACAAGCAAAACACTGAAAGTGGACAAAATATTTTTTTCAAACATAAAATGGAAAACGACCCTTTGATTAGGATAATTAAAAAAGATTATCCGCAAATTAATTGGTTTCAACAACAAGTCAACAACAAATATAGCAATAAATTCAAACAAAAAAGAAACCCAATCTTGAGAAATACAGGAAAGCTATAAGCCCGTGGAGTTAAAAAGCTACGGTTTTGACAAACAACGATAATGTTCTATTTGGAGTTGCAAATAGTTGACTGAGAAGAAATACAAAGAAAGAATGGAAGTTGCAGACTTTCAGCACTGGTTCTGGCCCTTTGGTGTTCGCGGGTTATCCTCCTTTTAAAATAAAGGGTAAATTTAAAAACATGCCATGAACAGAATCATAATTATTAAATGGGCAGAAATTATTTGAAAAAAGGAAATGAAAAAATTAGAACTTATTAAACAGAAATTGTAAAGACAAAATTACCCTTAATGAAAAATCCTTCCTTTCCCCTTCTCCTCCCAAGTCCCGATTAAACCTATCAATGGGTCGGGCTGTGGCCCGGGAATTTTTTTTTTCTTGCTCAAGCCCGTTTCGAGCAGGCTCATAAACACGTTTTACTATTCATAAATTATTAAAATATTATTTTTATATTAATATATATTTAATTAAATGTAAATAAAAAATATTTTTATTTAATAAATAGTAATTCTGGTCGAGCCGACACTAATTACAAAAAATCTTATCCAGATCCGTCCCAATACAGTGCCTTATATTTATATATATAAGTTTTTTCATTAAGGATAGTTTTATCTTTACAATTTTCTTTTTAATAATTTATTCTTTCTTGATTTTCTTTTTTCAAATACTTCTCATTTATTATATAATTGAATAATTATTTTTAATGAAAGGCATGTATTTTAAATTTATTCTAAAATAAAATTGAAGTGAGCTCATGGATTTCGCAAGAGATTTTTTTATTTTTTTTTAAAACGAGAACAAGATGATTTTTGTAAATGTTTTGATCCGTTGATCTTTTAAAATTATTATCTTATTTTTTAAAATATTTTATATTATTAATTTATATATTAGATATATACTAAAATCGTATATATTAGATCATTGAATATTTATTCTTAATGAAAGGCATGTATTTTAAATTTATTCTAAAATAAAATTGAAGTGAGCTCATGGATTTCGCAAGAGAGTTTTTTTTTTTAAAACGAGAACAAGATGATTTTTGTAAATGTTTTGATCCGTCGATCTTTTAAAATTATTATCTTATTTTTTAAAATATTTTATATTTT
This sequence comes from Fremontodendron californicum, assembly GCA_030761205.1. Classification (NCBI taxonomy): domain Eukaryota; kingdom Viridiplantae; phylum Streptophyta; class Magnoliopsida; order Malvales; family Malvaceae; genus Fremontodendron; species Fremontodendron californicum. The sequence continues at coordinate 4,374,106 of JAULJL010000003.1, forward strand.
TAGTTTATATATTAGATATATATTAAAATCGTATATATTAATATTATATATATTTTTAATATATATGTATATTGTTATATATATTAAAAAAAAATTATATATTAAAATTATGTTTATGAATAAATTATAATATAATTTTTTACAATATTAAGATAAAAATAATTAATAAAAATTGGAGTATAACAAAGTGGAGCACCGCGGAGCGATTATGGATATAACCAACATCTATGAAAATGAATGTTTTCAATATTCATACAAAAATAAAACGAAAATGGATAAAATAATTTTCGTCATGCTCTGCTATATTATACGACCATGTATAAAAAGACAAGACACATCTTATATATACTTTTAAAAAGTCTGCCATTACTGTAACAGTAATTATGGAGTAGTTTATTCATTCAAGTATTTATTTATTAAGTACTTATTATGCTTAATATTTATAGTAGATTGCAATCAAGTTCTGTAATAAAATTTGGGGGGGAAATTTCACCCGTAATAAATACATATTTTTATTAAAAATTTACTATATTTAATTCTTATTTAATATTAAAATTACTTATTTAATATTTAAATTCTTTTTTTTTTGTAATACAACTAGACGGTTCAACCGATCCAATCGATTGGACCGATTGAACCGATAATCGGAGGTCTCACAGGTACCTCTGGTCCGACCTTCGGTCCGATTTTTTTAACATAGATATGAACTAAATTTACCTTACCATCTAAAGTTTATTTAATGTGTAAATTATATTAAATTATTCTAAAGTTTATTGTTTTTAATATTAATGAAAAATTTAATGTAAATTTCAATTCTTTTTATCTATATCAAATAAATTGATTTATTTTTAAAATTAGTAAGAAATTAAAACTTTTAAGATAATGTAATTCCATGTAAATTTTAAATTTATTTTTATTTATTATCAAATTAATCTATTTAACAAAAGTGTTTTAATGAAATTAAAATCCTTACTTATAAATTAGATAAATCTTATTAATAATACAAATATTTATAATGACAATTTAGAAATTTAGTTAACAACAATGACTATTTTCGTCTGTTCAAAAGATTTTCCTCATTCATACTTTTATATATACTAGTATTTGTTATCACATGCATTCGCATGTGAATGCTCGTTAGTTTATTTATTTTTGAATATATAATTGTATATTTTAAAAATAAATAAAAATAATAAAATGTATATTAACTAAAATTTGTTTCATGTATAAATTATATCAAATTATTGTATTATTTTTAATATTAATGTAAAATTAATTATGAAGATAAAAAACTTTAATTTAAATTTTAACTTTTTATTTATATCAAATAAATTAATTTATTGAAAATTTAAAACTTTTAAGACAAAGTAATTCTACATAAATTTTTATTTATTTTATTTATTATCAAATTAATCTATTTAACGAAAGTGTTTTAATGAAATTAAACTTCTTACTTATAAATTAGATAAATCTTATTAATAATAAAAAATATTTATAATGGCAATTTAGAAATAATTGAACAACGATGATTATTTTCGTCAGTTTAAAAGATTCTCCACATTCGTGCTTTTATATATACTAGTATTTGTTATCACATGCATTTGCATATGAATGTTTGTTCATTTGTTTATTTTTGAATATATAATTATATATTTTAAAAATAATAAAATGCATATCAACTAAAATTTGAATGTAAGATTTGTTTTATGTACAAATTATTATATTGTTTTTAATATTAATGCAAAATTAATTATGAGATAAAAAATTTAATGTAAATTTTAATTTTTATTTATATCAAATAAATTATTTCAGTTTTTAAGAATAATGAAAAATTAAAACTTTTAAGATAAAGTAATTCTACATAAATTTTTATTATTTTTATTTATTATCAAATTAATTCATTTAAGAAAAGTGTTTTAATGAAATTAAACTTCTTACTTATAATTAGATAAACTTATTAATAATAATAAAAATTTATAATGGCAATTTAAAAATATAATGAACAACGATGACTATTTTCGTCAGTTTAAAAGATTGTTCACATTAGTGCTTTTATATATACTAGTATTTGTTATCACATGCATTTGCATATGAATACTCGTTATTTTATCTATTTTTGAATATATAATTGTATATTTTAAAAATAAATAAAATGTATATTAAATGAAATTTGGTAAAATTTGTTTTATATGCAAATTATATCAAATTATTATAAAATTTATTATTTTTAATATCAATGCAAAATTAATTACGAATATAAAATATTATGTAAAATTAAATTATTTTTTATTCATATTAAATAAATTGATTTAATTTTAAGATAAATGATATATTCAATAGTTTTATAGTTTATATTTCATAATATTTATCTATTATTTAATAAGCTTAAATTTTTAAGATAAAGCAATTTCATATAAATTTTATTTTTTATTTATTATCAAATTAATACATTTAACGAAAGTATTTTAATAAAATTAAACTTCTTTCTTATAAATTAGATAAATTTTATTAATAATAAAAAATATATATTTAAAATAGTAAATTAGTAATATAATAAATAACAATGGATATTTTTGTCAATTCAAAAGATTTTCTACATTCGTGCTTTTATATATATTATAGATGAGATTAATGATACTGACAAGGATCATGTCAATGTAAAAAAAATGACTTATACATTTTTAAAAATATATAATAAAAATTAAAGTTTTTTTTTAGAAATTTAGAGATTTTTAAAAAATTATTACAAAATGTATTTATTTTTAAAAAGTATATGTAGTATTGTCCTTTTTAATAAATTGTGTTTTTATGTTTTGGGTTTTAAGGTTTGGGTACAAGGTTAATTTTGACAAAAACAAAGTCAATTTTCTAGCAGAAGTAACTTTGTATTTAAAAATTTAGACATTGTTGGGTAAGAAAGATGAAAAAAATACGGATGATTTTTTTTTTTATTTATTTTAATTCAATGATATACATAATCAATTTTTTATTTTATAATTTAATCATTAGATTAACAAGTTTTTCATTTTTTATCTTTTGTTATCTTTCTTAAAGTCTTAGTAATTAATAATCAACAATTGCAACATAAAGGAAAAAGTAGTAGCGGATAGGGACGAAGTCTGACATATTGATGATGAGTCGGAATATACATAAAAAAATTTAAAGTAAAAATAAAAATAAAAAACTTTTATGAAATAAACTTGTCTAAGGATAGGATTATTTGTCGGCTCGAATTCGACCGGGTCTTGGGTAAGTAAAATTTTTTGCTATGTGAGCCTGACCTAACCTGGTCCATGGACAACTCTAGTATGAAAATATCAAATTTAAATATTATATATGATATTAAATTTGCTAACAATATACAAATTCCTTGTAATGAAATATATATTTTTTAATTTCTAAATATTATAATTCATGTTGTATATGAAAAAAACTAATAAAAAATAAAATCTCAACGTCAAAAAAATCTATTGTCTAATTAAAATATGCATAAAATTATTTCATATTATAAAATAAAATCATAAGATTACATATATTTAGAAAAAGTAAAATAAGTTAAAAGCACAATTCGTATTAGATATTATAATGATTTAATTTTCTTTATTTATATTTCCCTTATGAGTATAAAATGAAAAATATAAAACACAATAATTAATGTAAATGTATCTATTTAATTGATTGAAAAGGTAAATAGAGATAATTAAACTAATAATAATTAATGGGGTTTAAACTAAAAGTGTTAACAAATTTATTATGTCAAACAAATTTTACAAATGGGGTCCAATTGAAAAAAAATTGAAGGGCCAAATATAATTTTACTTTATTTTTAAGGATGATTTATAGAATTTCAAAACTGTAAAAATTTTAAGAGGGGCCAACGCCCTGCCTCCCCCGTTCGCCCCTGGTAGTGGATATTTTTTGGGTAAAGTACACAAGTCTCTCGAAATTTAATAGAAAATACACTTAACTTTTTATAGTTTGAAAAATGCCAACTCTCCCCCTGAGATTTGATGAAAAATACACTAATCCTTTGAAATTTATTTATTGAGTGAATTTTAAATAAAAAGATAAATTTATCCTTTATTAATTATATATTCTTCTATTTATTTTTGTTTTTTCATTCTATCCAAGATTTTTTTTTTACTACAAAATAAAAAAAATTTAATTAGTTTTAAACTTATTTTTAATTATTATTAAATTATATTATAATGCAAGTACATGTTAAATATTTTAAATTTATTTTTATTTTAATATATTAATTTTGAGATGAATGTATTATGTTTTTTATTTGAAATAAATTAATAAAATTATTTTAAAAAGTTTAGTGATAAAAAAAAATTATTTGAACCAAATTTTTTTTAATGAAATGACAGAAATAAGGAAAATAAATAAAATGAAGGTACTTAATATTTAAGTAAAATTTAAATAAATATAAATTTGATTAATGAAATCTTAATTGTAGACACCCAATTTTTACTGGGGATTGCTAACTCGTATCTCGGATGATTAAGTTTGGCGCTGAAATTAAACTTTGAAAAATCACAAGATCAAATCTGAGTTTCAAATAACAGATGAAATAAAAAATCAAAGTAATAGATAAATGAAGAGATCAGATCGAGATTTAAAACAAATAATTTGAAAGTAAAGATTAGGTCTATAATCCTCTATTTAAACACCATATCAACAATACACAAAAGGAAGATCCGAATAAGGAGACAACAATCTCAGCAAAAAAAAAAATATACAAGAAGAATCAACAGTAGTCACAAAAAACAACAGCAAGAGAAATAAAGAGGAAATTTGTGGAGAGAGTTTTTTGTTCGAAATTTCTGGGATTTTTGCTTCGAGTTGTTCCTTCGAAAAACGGTGGATATCTAGAGAAGGATCATTGGTAGACACGACTTGAGTTTGGAGACCATTCGGCGGTTGTCGGAGGAGATCAAGAGGAGGTGCGACATTCACACTTAGATTTGGGTTTTTTGGTGTCGATTTTGAAGAAACCGAGTTGATTTTGGGTTTTAAGAGGTTGGAAGAAGTTTTGGAAGTTTCTGGGCACCACCGCGACGGCAGCGATCGGCGGGTGCACGATGGCCGATTTCTGGGTCATATAGGCACGGTGGCTACTGGAGAAAGAAGATGAGAGAAGCAAGTTTTTTTTTTTCCTGATTAGGTATAAAATGAAACCCAACAAAATGATTATTTATACACGTTGGAGTCGGGTCAGGCGCGACCTTGGACCTGACCCAAATGTTGAATTTCTTCTTTTTTATTTTATTTTTTTATTGATTTCTTTTTAATTAATTTATGTTTTTTAGATGAATTACTCGATTATTTTGGTTTCTTGATTATTCGTATTTTGATTAATTATTGGTTATTTATTTTAGGAGTTTGTCCTCTTAATTAACGAATTAAATTTATTTTTAATTTAAATCAAATTGGGATAATTTGTTCTCAATGGGATAAAAAAATATATAAGATTAAAATAAAATTCACTTAATTCATTTCTCATAATTGACAACTAAGAAATAAATCGAGATCTTTTGATGATGAAATTCTCAAGGGGCTATGCTTGAGTAGTCCTTTAAGAAATTTTCAAGTGAGAGTTTCTTTTTAAATTTTCCCAAGATCGATGTAAGATTTAAAAACGAAATTCAATATTAAACGTTGATAGTTGTTTCTTTTCTTAATAAACCTTAGTTAGAGCCTAATACTTTAGACGCGAGAATTGGATAAGTTAAGATTTTTTTCGACGATGTAATTTTTAAGGGGTTACGCTTGAGTAGACCTTTAAAAAATTCCTAGGTGAAAATATTCGCCTAAACTTTATCACATTGATGGAAAATTTAGGCGAGTCATATAATACACGAAAATCAACGTTTTTTCTCAAATAAAACATGTAAGAAATAACGATTTTTTAAAATTAGGACATTTTTAGATGGATCAAGCCATGGGCTCAAACTAGCCCAAAATGTAAAAATGTTAAGCTCTTCAAAGTCCAAATATAGTTGTGGATTTTAGACTGAATCGGGCTAAAACGAATAGATATTTTTTCGTGTTCGTATGTTTATTTTTTAGTTTGTTAATGTTTGGTTCGTGTTCATTAAGAATTTTAAAGCTGTGTTTGAGCTTGATTCATTTAAAATTAAGTGTATTCGAGTGAGTTCGTTTAAATTAAATGAACTTATTCACGAACATTAAACGAACATGTTTATGAACATATAATATAACATGTAATTTTTTTTTCTTCCAATGGTTACATAGAATCAAAATATTAGATCAATTTGTGGAACAACCATCTAGTTTAGTTGATAAAATTTGGCTTCTGGAGAACTACACCCCAAAAGTTAGCTATTGAGGTGAGAGAGCTTAAGCCCATATAAATCTCACAAGGAAATCCTTTGTTTTCCAATGTGGGATCCAAGTCCTATACTTTGCAATTGGGCACATAACAGTCCACCACGCTCCGCAATCTCGCGTCTACGTGAGTTGGCTTTGCGCTAGCTTAATCTAGGCTCGGAATACTGGCTTCACCATTTGAGCCCCTGGTTGGCTTTGCGCTAGATTGTTTGTTTGTTTTTCTAGCGACGTCACCACCCGTGTTGCGTAGTCTTGCTTTGCGCTAGATTATCTAGCCTCGGACGAACACTGTAATACCGACGTCACCTACCCGCATTGCGTAGTCTGAGAGATATGGTGTCTGGCTCTGGTACCAATTGGTTATGGCTGATAAACATAGATTTGAGCGAGAGTTCATAGCAGGGGATTGGGTCTATTTAGAGCTACAGCCATATGGACAACATACAGTTAGCAGTAGAAGGAACATGAAGCTAATTGTGAGGTACTATGGACCATTTCAACTGCTTGAGAAAATTGGGAAGGTTGCCTATAAACTGCAGTTACCTCCAGGATGGAAGGTTCATCACACTTTCCATGTATCTCAGTTAAGGAAGCATGTGGAGACTAAAATTGCTCAGAGTCAGTTGCCAGTGATAGATGCAGATAGCACTATAGCTAAGGAACCAGAACAGATTTTGAACCGACGTATGGTCAAACGGGAAAACAGAGCTGTAACTGAAGTTTTAGTCAAATGGACGAATTCATTTCCGGAGGACGCTTCATGGGAGGTCCTTCACACTCTCCAACAACAATTTCCTACCTTCAATCTTTGAGGACAAGGATTGTCTCGACCAGGGGTATTGATGCAGTCTAGTTGTTTTAGCTGAGTTTGTTACTAGCCGTTGGTAGTTTAAATATTAGGCTTTATTTTGTTAGTTAGTTGGGCTGTGTTGTGTGGGCTAGCTATGGGCCTTGGTTGTGTCTCGGTTCAAGCCCTGGTTTACAGCCAGTGGCGAGTTTGTTATAACGTTTTGCTATTTCCTTTCTAATGCTGACTGTGTGTCAATTCGGTTATGTGGGTTTTCGTGTATTGAGAAAACCAAGGTAAGCGTGAACTGAGGAAAAGTAAGACAGAATGAGCAATTACAGAATTTACTCTCTAAGATTCTCGTTCTTCTCTCTCTTTCTCTAATCTTTCTTCTGTTCTAATCATTTGAGGTGCACCAGCTTCCTGCAACTGAAATCCTCATTAAATACCTACTTTGAATTCAAATATAGGGATTTTGGATTCTATTCAAAAGTGAAAAATAACTCATTTTAAGAAAAATGCTTTTTAAGATAGATTAATTAATAATAAATCAAATCAATTTACCATTCTATAGGTCTTGCAATATTCAAATAACCAAAGAGGATCATTACTATGAAAACCACTGATTTTCAGACAGGAGATTAGCGAAACAAATTCCATTTTCCCAACCTTAATTCATTCCTTGTGATTGAGTTGTTTCTATAGCAGTTGTTGAACGAAAGCCATGTTTGGTTTTTCAATCATAGACGGATTATATTGCTTGTTTTCTCTAGGTGTTAATTTTGGTATGATATTTTTTACAGGAATTAACAGACAAATTCATCAGTACTCAATTTCTTCCAATCTCTATACATATATAAATATATATATATATATATATTAAATTGCATTTGCTAATTCAAATCGATTTATGAATTAACCCACGGCTTTATCAGATTTATGAATTAACTGATAACTGAATTGTATCGGTTGATCAAATTAATCGAAATTTAATAAGTTTCTTAGATAATTAAATTGCATCGGCGTTAATTCGAATCGAATTTTTATTTTTTTTTTCATTTTTTTCTCAGCTCTACTTGAGCTGATGGTATTGTTTGTGCGGCATAGTCCTTTAAGCAGTCGCAGCTATAAATCTAGAATACCCTTTGCGACTTGGGAGTGTGGCCATTTAATGTGGTGTTTAGATCAGGGTACCGTTTCGGTATCGGTGATATCAATCGGTACGTTCTAATTTTTAATTAAATCAATACAAGCAATCCTTAGTTCGGTTTCGGTTTTGAAATAGACCCGTATCGGCCTGTACCAGTCAATACCGGTCAGTACCGACATGTACCGGTTGATACAAGATTTTGATTTTTAAATATATATTTTTTTAAAAATTCACTTATTCGACTTTTTAAACCAATTTCATTATTTTTTGTGACATGATCATTTTTTTTCTTCATAATTACATTTAAAAATAAAATATATTCATTAAATTAGACTATTGAACATAATTAATAATAATTTACTATATTTTTTAATATTTATTTTACCTATTTGACGTTTAAATTTTAGATATTAAATATTTAAAATTTATAGTTGTATAAAAACATATATATGCATGTAATGGATATATATTTGCATGTGTATATAATATATATTTTATTAAAAGAACTTGAAAATAGGTTATACATATAGATATAAGAAAAAATATTTAAAAAATATCGGTAAATCCGAAACGATACTCTGAAATACATCGATATCGATATATATCAGTATCAAAATAAAAACGATACGCCTATCGATAATGGTACTGAGTATCTTGGTTTAGATTCCTGATGGAGTAATATAATTATATATAAGAGATTAGAATCTAAAGTAATGTAAAAGCTTCCCAAAAATTACTTGTCCAAAAAGGGAAAAAGAGATTCCTACAATTGCTGCATAAGTTTCATTTGCTTTCCACGATTTAGCTGTGCTGCAGGCCTACAACGAGGTTGATAACTCTTTTGCTAGATCAATCATGATGGATCTGCAAGGTTTTGTGCCACAGCAATCGATCCATGGATTTGTCCTATTTCTGAAGGGGACAACCGGAAATAGTATTCTCTTGGGAACTAAGAGTTCTAGCAAGTATTTGCCCCAATGTTGTGTAAAGAAAAATAGAAATTTGAGAATTAACAGGGTCTCGGTCTCAGCCAAATTACACCCGCACACAGAAGATGAAGTTCATTACTGGAAACATCAAACAGATACATAAAGAGGTTTTAAAAATAAAAATTCACAGCATCTCAGAATTATATGGTTCAGCTCCGCTTGACAGGGTCGAAGTTGGCCACACCAATCATGGCTCCAACAATGGATGTAAGCACAACACCACCAGCCAGCCACGATGCTAAGCAAGACGTTGTTGAGAGATGGGGTAACTCCATCAGCAGCTTGAGCCACCTCAAGGATCACCATGGATGTTGTCAGTGCAGCAGCTGTTAATCCAGTGACTGCATTCTCCTTAGAGTGAAGAAGAAGCCTTCACTTCAAGCCTTCCATTGGGTCTTGTAGTTGCCACTGCCTTTGATGGCTTGACTGGCAATGGCTTAAAGAAATCCTCGGAACTCGGCACTAGCCAATTGAAATAGCTGAAGTAGAAGCCATTGGTTTTTCTTCTCTGTTCACCCTGAGTCTAAAAACCAACACCTTCTCTTTTGTGAAATTTTACTATGAAATAAAGATGGGTGTTGCAATATTTGTTTTTGAGAGCAGGGGAGTGGAGGGAAGGTGGAAATTTGAGATATCAGGTGGCCTTGTCATCTCTATCTCTGTCCTAAGTGGTAGCTTCTCAAGCTGAAATTGATGGATAGGGTTATCTTATTGGTCCAATCCCCATCAAGTTGTTAATTTGGGAGAGAATTTTTATGGTTGGCCTTGGCCACCCAGTGACCCAGAAAGTCTGATTCGTTATTGACTTTTGTGGTTCTTAGCTATTTGGGTTGATTTTGGGCAAATTACATGGGCCATTGGCCAGTTTTTCAGATACTTGGGCCAATGCTGAGTTTACATCAGAATCAGAAGATGAAAATGAAATTGAAGTTTGAACCCATGCAGAAGTTGAAATAATTGATTGGAATAATACAAAGCAAAATTTGTCAACTTGAAACTAAAAAGGAAAAAGAGAAAATACCCAACTAAGGTCTCGTTTAGCATTTTTTAAACGAACAAATTTCTTCTACCTTTTTTGGTGTCTCTTTTGGTGCCCCTCCAATAATTTTTTTAACATGTGTTTATAAACAATTAATTAACTGAATACATGATAAAATTATAATGTAGAGGCATCAAAAGAGACAGGGAATAGGAGCAGAGAATATCTATTCTTTTTTAAACTGCTAGAATAATCATATTAAACAAATGCAATTTTCCTCTATTCACTCGCTGTCCCTTTCCCTTGTGTGGCCTGGCATTATTTAATCACATCAAAGATTGCAGCAGAGAGAGAATTTTAGCGAGTAGAATGTAGAAATGAGACCATCATCGAGTAGGTTGATGAAGTGCTGATGCAGCTGAACCAACATAGGTGACCTGAACTGCTTGAGGCAGAAGATTATATTTAATATCTAGAGCTTCAAAAATTCTCTTCAGTTCCAAGACTAGTTCGGATCTCCGGCTGCTCTTATCTCCATAGTTCTGAAAGTTTATGGTGTGAGTTACATAGAGACCCATTTTCATCTTGTTCACATTTTCAATGTCCTTAACTTGTACACTGTGTCCAGGGCGCCAATGCTGAGGCTTACTTTCCAGGTACCTGAAAGAAAGTTGCAAAGTCATATCTACAATGTAGTACATAATCAAAGATAATTAAGACCTATGTTGCTGCGGCTCTTCATTTTTCTTGAAGTACCCGTATCCGACACCCGTGTCCGACGCATATTCGGACATGGGTATGGGGATATAATCCTCCAAGGATCCTCCAAATACCTGAAAATCTTAGAAAAAATTAAACATACCCGTGTCGGATATATACCCGTGTCCGACACTCACACTCGAGTCCAAGTAACATAGGTTAAAACTGCAGAACTCCAGCAAAGATAAGGTAACAATAAGTTCAATAGGTTATAGCATATATGTAAGTAACATAACAGTCAAGAAAGTTTTGAATCGACATACTCTTTTATTTTAGCTTTCAAAGCTCCAATTTTCTCTATTGACGTGGAAATATCAACAGTAAACTCCACAGAATCACTCATCTCTGGGCTCCTGTAAAAATTGCTGATTGGTTTGGTAGCTAGAACCGAATTTGGATAGAATATCTTCTCGTTGTCATATCTCAAAAATATTGTTGTCAGAATATTCATCTCTTCAACGACCATCTGGAAGGGAAAAATATGTCAATCAAGGTGATCTTGATATAATAGAGCTATATTTTTTTTTCTTGGATTAGTCATTCACCTGTATTCCATCAATGACACAGCGATCACCAACATCAAATGGGTGCATCACAAATACAAATATGATGGCTTCAAATACAGTCTTCAGAGTGTTACCAAACATGAATGCCACAAGTAAAAGCTGAGACGAAATGAAGACGAGTATTTGGGTTGTTAAGAATCCCATCATAAGTAACCACACAATGATGATCACAACAAGCAGCAGCACTGAGATAAGCTTGTTCAGCTCTTCAATTGCTGTCTTGGTGTCATTTAAGGAATGTGCCAAAGATTTGCGATCAAGGTAAACATTCACCTGTAAACAAGCAGCAGTTCACTTGATTAGCTTAAACTGAATTCATCTTGTTTAGGTTCCAAACTTCTAAAATGATGCTCAATAACTTCATATCATAACTTACAACAACTATTTATAAGCAAAAAGTTTCAAGATAATATTTCTGTTTTCACAATATTTGCAGCAAAACACTACTATACCAATCTACTTTTGCATATTTCAAGCTGAAATGTCAAAATTTGCATTAAAAAACAGAGACCCAAAGGTGTTTGAACCAATACTAGATGAAACAGTAATCCAAATCGTCTAAATTAATGTAGAATACTAAAAAGACATAAGAAAATCCATGCGAAACATAAAAGAACTTGCCAGCCAATTTTTTAAAGTTGATCTCTTGATCTTTCCAGTTTCTACAGCTCCTTCAAACAGTGGAAGCACATTGTCCACTTCCTCCTTTTTCATGAAGCGCAAGAGGTCCTCCTCTTCAATGTACCTAGTCCATTAATTAGAGAGAGATGAGACAATTACAGAACAAACAATTATACAATTAAGAGTTCCCATATAAGTTAGATATGCTCACTTGCTACCAGGCTTTGCTACATTCTTGAATATCCGATAAGCAGCAGCCTTTGCTTCCCATTCACTAGTTATTTCCTTATCCTTTTGCTCATTCTCCTCATCATCAACATCTTCAATGTAATTAGCAATAGTAGATAGTCCTGAACCACTTATCACATTAATTAATCCTTTCATGGTCCAAGCAGATACTTTCTCTTGCTTAATTTTCTTAAGCCTGTCTACATCAATCACCTCTTGCTTTTTCCCTCCCTTGTTCTTCATCAAATTACTGAAACTCAACTGGCCGATGCTCGTACTACTCCCAACATTTTCTGCCAACTCCATAACTGGAGGCCCCGATAGAGCTCGAAGAATGTACTGATGAAAAATTGATTCTTGAATCCTATCAAAGAATCTTGTACATTGGAAAGAAGAAGCCAATAGCTTTACAAAAAGCGTTTTCACCAGCCATATAGCTGATCCAATGAGACAGGAAGCAAGAGCCCTGGTAATATAACTTAGAACCCGATTGGCTTTCTTTGTTCTCTTAACTCCACGGTTAAACAACAAACCCCATGCTAGAAGGACCAAACCCAACCAAACAAATACCCGAACACTCCCTTTCAATCCAAAGACAAAATATAAAACCTTCTTCTTAAGCAGATAGTTCTTTTCAATCAAGAAAATAACAATATTCATCATCCATTCAGTAAACAATCTACCACAGAAAATGACCAATATCAATACACACCATTTCCACAATTCCAGACCCCAAATCTTAGTTTTTTCCAGCTTGTGCATAGTTAAACTAGCAATCAGAAGCCCCACAATGCAAATAAATGCTACAAACTCGATCAATAGTAAAATTTTCCACTTTTTACCGGATTTTTCACTTACTTTAAGATCAGCAGTCTTGTAAACCTCCTCATCATCTTCCTCCTCTACGCTTGGTGAGATTAAAGGCGTTTTTGGAGTAATAGGAGCTGATCTCAGATTCTCTTTAGGAGTAGTAGCTTTGTTGTTTGGTGAAGCTGCAGCAGGGGAGTTCCTATAGGGTGATGAGCTTAAATTCACCATCTGGGTACTCTTTTCTTCCACCAATTTAGCATCATTTGGATAGGCTGGCTCCACCAATCTTGATTTCGGCTTCGAAAACGCTGACCTTCCAAGGGACTTTCTTGGAGTAAGCTTCTTATCGATGGGGATTTTTGGCGGCTTATTGGGAGTTGGACTCATCCTTGCAAGCTCACTAGAAGGAGAAGGAGATGTTACTGGAGTGGAGACTTGGACTCTAAGATTCTCAAGATTCTTGGGAGAAGGGTAAGAGGCAGCTTCAGTCATTGAAGAAAAACCTTTAGAATCATTGTTTTCTTTATTGAAGACAACAGAATCTTCAGGGCTTGAAATCTGGAGGACAACATCGTTCGTTCCTTTTTTCTCCACCAAGCCTTTTCCAGATTCCATTTAAGCTTTACTTAACTCTTGAAACCCTAACTACCCACTTGATTTCAATCCCTCATATGCAAAGCCCAGACTTTGCATTTGCCTTGTGAAAACAAAGGTTTTCACTTTTCTCCAGGGTTAAATTGAAGGTTTGCTGCTAAACCAACCATAAAAGTGAAACAGAAATACTATCTTCAGCCCAGTTTCTGTTTATTTTCCAGGGAAATGGAAGAGAAGAAAAAAAAAGGAAATAGAAAAGAAAGTTAGAAAGGGTTAAATTCTCTTGAATTTCTCAGGAAACAAGCAAAATAAAGTGGACAAAATATTTTTCTTCAAACATTAAAATCGAAAACGACCCTTTGACTTAGAATAACTCAAAAAAGATTAGCCTCAAATTAATTGGTTTCAACAACAATAAATATAGCAATAAATTCCAACAAAAGAGAAACCCAATCTTGAGAAAGACAGGAAAGCTAAAATCCCGTAGAGTTACAAAGCTAAGGTTAGGTTTTGGCAAGCAACGATAATGTTCTATTTGGAGTTGCAAATAGTTGACTGAGAAGAAATACAGAGAAAGAATGGAAGTTGCAGACTTTCAGCTCTAGTTCTGGCCCTTTGGCATTCGCGGGTTACCCTCCTTTTAAAATAAAACTGCAACATTCCTTGACATCTAAAAAGACAAGACACAACTTGTATATACTTTTAAGGGAAAAGTACTTATCTTTTTAAATTTAAAACAAAATACATTAATTCTTTTAAGATATTATTTTTAAGTTAATTTTAAATAAAAATAATAAATATACCTTTTATTAATTATTACTTTTTTATTTTTATTTTTTTTCATTCTTTTTTGACTCAAATTTTTTTAATTATAAAATCATTTTTAATTACTATTAAGTTAAATTCTAATTAAATTAAATTTTAATTCAAATATACATAGTAAACATTTTAAACTTATGTCAATGTGGATTGATTCAGTTGGTTCAAAACTCATTAGCATATTGACAAGCACTAGAATTCGAGTCTCACCAGCAATTTCACTTGGTTGGTTATCTATAAGTATCACAGTTAATCCTCTATGAGATCCTTGACATGCCGATTGGATAACCTCTCTTCACCTAAATTTTTTTGTACTAAAAAAACATTTTAAACTGATCTTTAATTCAATTATATATATATTAACTTTGATATTAATATATTATGTTATTTTTATTTAAAAATAAATCAATTGCCATTATTTTAAAAAATTTAAAAATAAATAAATTCATTATAAAATGAAAAATTGACAGAAAAAATAAAAAAATGACCGTATTTTTAATATTTAAAGTAAAATTTGAATAAATATTAATTTCATTAATATAATGCTAACATAGTTATTTTTTTAAGAGATAAAATGTGATTTTCAAAGTGGTAGAGGTAAGTTTATTTTCAATAAAATCTCATGAAAGATAATTATATATATATTTTATTCTCATTTGTTCCTTTTTTTCATTTCTTCTTTAATCAATTTCGTTATCATTAAAATTTTTAAATAACAGTAATTAATTAATTAAATAAAAATATTTTAATAAATTTGAATTAAAAATAAATTTAAAATATTTAACATGCACTTGAATTAAAATTTAATTTAATAATAATTAAAGATAATTTTAAAACTATAAATTCTCATTATTTTGACTAAAATAATAATGAAAAAAAAACAAATAATAATTAACAAAGCACATATTTATATTTTCATTTAAAATTAATCTAAAAATAATACTTTAAAAAATTAATGTATTTTGTGTCAAATTTAAAATAAAAAAAAACATATTTTTTAAATTAAAAAAAAAAATTTATCAAATCTACGCTTTTAAAAAGTCATCCATACAGTTGGAGTAGTTTATTCATTCAATTATTTATAGTACATTGCAATCTAGTCTGTAATAAAATTTGGGAAATTTTTTCACGTGGGTTGACAGATTGGGGTATGTTTGACTAGATGAAGCTTTTTTAAATTTCTATGTTGGGAAGCTGCAATTTTTAAGAGTTAGGTGAGGGTAAAATGGGAATGTAAAGCTTGTGCTTCTACCGAATACAGTGGTAAGAATGGTAGAGAAGATCAGATCGGTGAAGTGGAAAGGATTGGCTGAGTTGGAGCAGAGTGTTTGTGGGGGCTGAGCTGAGGACTAAGGAGCAGGTTTGCTTAGTTGCTTTTTCATTTTCATAAGAAAAAAATAAATAAATAAATAACATTATGGTTTGTTTAATATAAACAATTAAACGTGGAACAGGTGTTTTACTTTTTATAGCATTGAGATTAATGATATTCACAAGGATCATGTCAATGTCAACAAAAAAAAAAAAAAAATTGATTTATACATGTTTTTTAAAATATATAATAAAAATTAAAGTGCCTTTTAGAATTTTAAAATTATATGATAGATTTTTAAAAATTATTGCAAAATTATTTATTTTTAAAAAGTGTATGTAGTATTTTGCTTTTTAAGAAATTGTGTTTTTATATTTTAACGGTTTTAAGATTTGGGTACAAAAGGCTAATTTTCATACAAATAAAGTCAATTTTCTAGCATAAGTAACTTTGTATTTAAAAATTTAGGCATTGCTGGGTCAAAAAGATGAAAAATTTATTAATTGAATGACATATATAACCAAATTTCTATTTTATAGCTTAATGTCTTCATTGTTAGATTAATAAATTTTTCATCTTTTATCTTTTTGGTAAAGTCTTAGTAATTAATAATCAACAATTGCAACATAAAGGAAAAAGAAGTAGTAGTGGATTTTTTTTATTCTTTTTATTTGTGAAGATTGTAGTTGATTTTGATTTTTGACTTTAAATAAAGAAAAAAGATGATATGATGTTAACCACTGTTACCTACTCCACTCTGCTCCAGGTGATATATTTATAATTCAAAGAAGACGGAAATAACTGCTATATAATCCTATAGATAAATTTTGTATTTTTTGCAGCAAGAAGAGGGTCGCCACGTCGCCTTTTTTTTTTATTCTATTTTATTTTAGTGTAGAAAAAATAAATGATAGAAAAAAAAAAGCGAAAAAAATTATGTATTCGTGTTATTTTTTGTGTTTAAAGTATTACAAATTTATATAAATTTTTACACGTTGATAATTCGTTTTATATATATTTTAAACGTTCGTGCATTCGTATCGTGTTTGTGTTATCTTTCGTTTAATTATTTTTCTTATATTGTGTTCGTGACGTGTTCATATTCGTTTTATTTTTTTGTTTTTCAAAATATTATAATTTTGTTTGTTCGTGTTATTTTTATGTGTTTAAAGTATTATAAAATTATATAAAACTTTACACGTTAATAATTCGTTTTATGTATATTTTTAAACGTTCGTGTATCCGTATCGTGTTTGTGTTTTTTTTGTTGTGTTTTAATTATTTTTTTTATGTTGTGTTCGTGACGTGATCGTATCCGTTTTATTTTTTTTTTGTTTTTCAAAATATTATAAATTTATGTGTTCGTGTTATTTTTGTGTGTTTAAAATATTATAAATTTATATAAATTTTACATGTTAATAATTCGTTTTATGTATATTTTTAAACTTTCGTGTATCCGTATTGTGTTTGTGTTATTTTACGTGTTGTGCTTTAATTATTTTTTCTATGTTGTGTTCGTGACGTGTTCGTGTCCGTTTTATTTTTTTGTTTTCAAAGTACTATAAATTTATATACATTTTTACACGTTAATAATTCGTTTTATTTATATTTTTACACGTTCGTATATTCGTGTCGTGTTCATATTATTTTTCGTGTTGTGTTTTAATTTTTTTTCATCTTTATGTTCGAGTTCGTGTTATTTTTTCGTGTTGTGTTTTAATTATTTTTCCTATGTTATGTTTGTGTCATGTTTCAATTCATCTAATATTTTACATAGTTTGTCATTATGATTCAATTTAGAAAAAAATTTGTATGTTCCTACCGTGTTCGTGATTTTTTTTTCTTCAAAGTTTTATAAATTTATTTAAATTTTTACACATTAATAATTTATATAAAGTACTATAAATTTATATAAATTTTTACACGTTAATAATTTATTTTATGTATATTTTTACATGTTCGTATATTCTTATCGAGTTTATATTATTTTTCGTGTTGTGTTTTTAATTATTTTTCTTATATTGTGTTCGTGTCGTGTCTCAATTCATTTTATATTTTACATAATTTGTCATTGTGATTCAATTTAGGAAAAATTTTGTTTCATTTAAATTTATCTTTTAAGCTGCCTTTATAAATTGTTATGACACAGTTCTCTTTTGCCATTTTATAAAAAAAAAAAATTGTTTAATTGTTAATTTTCGTTTTTAGGAATGTTGTCATTGTATATTTAACATTTGATTTCCGCGACATCGCGCTGGGATCATTCTAGTATTTTATAATTATTTCATTCAATGGTATTTTCAGATGAATTTTAAGTATTAAATGGTGAGTAAGGTTAAGGTATGATGATTACTCAAGGAAGGGATGGAATGGTTTCTATCATGCCATATTACTTTTTTTAATATCCAAGGGTGAAAGATTGAAGAGTTTGAAGTCAACCAAAGCAAAATTTATTTCAAGGCTGGCAAGCTGGCCCAAAAATGCTGACTGAGTAGGGTACTTATGTTTCAATTCAAGTTCTAACCGATGGAATTGACCATTCTTGAAATTATAAAATATTGGCTTCCAAATTGATCATAATAATCCATAATAATCTGTTTTTTACTCCATAATAATCCATCATGATCCACAAACTCCACGAAATCAATGCCTGGTCTCACGTAAATTAGTGCCAGCTGCTTCCCTTCATAAACTGCAAGGTTGATGGAATAACATAACAGTGATCTTTGTTGCAATGTTAAGCGAGTCTGGCAGTGAAACCGACTCCCAACTCTCTTTCTCTTCATAGAAACACAATATCTTATTTTTGTTTTTTAGAACAAGTAAGCCAATGCAGCACACCGAATGCAGATATAGCAGCCTTTGAGTTGAAAAACTCAGACAACATTATTAGATCATCTAATTGCTTCCAAGCCCAAATGTTCGAATCAAAAATTTCACATTGGAAACTTTTGTAACCATTGAACTCTTCTTCACAATCCTTGTACTCCCCATCCGAAAGTCTCACTATTTTGAACCGCAAAGGGTCTTATCTAAGCACCATCATGGCGACCTTTCTAGTGAAACATCGAGGATTAGGACTCGGTATAAATTCCCACTGCTTAGTGCTAGGCAGAGGCTTACAAATATAATAGCGGTTTTCTGGATATTGGCTCACGCAAAACATCAGACCTTGATCAACAGTAAGCTAGAATCTCCACATGCCGACCAGGTACAAAATCAAGGCTTAACTCAGGATCAAGACCTGGATTGTCTATGGACAAAAAGGTTGAATGGTACCGATTGATTGCTTCTTAAACTTTGAATAAAATATCCGGCTATTGTCTTTGTTCTCTGACAGTGAAGCCGCATGGAACTTGATTCATAGGTGAGACTGTTGCATCCCAGCGTCTTCAAATCCACTCTCGATAATATTGCCATTGATGAGAAAAGAAAAGCAAAGAAAGAAGCAGAAGAGGATTAAAACTGTAGTTAAACACAGCCAGGGGATTAATATTCAATACTGGTCAAGATTTTTACCAAAAAAAGAAATAACTTTTCCTTTCAATTTTTCATGACTTAAAAACAATTCTATCTATTTCCTTTCAATTTTTCATACATACAATGAAGATCGACCCACTCTCTCAAATGAAATCAAATTGCTGCATGCGCCATCTTCTTGTTAGGTCTTGTGTAGTGCTCGACTGTGCCAAAATATTTGATTTTGAGTATTACAATGAGTTGTGAATAGAAACAATTCAATCTTCCTCATGACTTGTTTGACTATTATAAATGCTTATGGAAGAACTGATTAATCTCTTAGCTCACTCATATGGTTGTATCATCCATAGATTTCGTGCACCAACTATTTTTCCACATATTCTATTGTCCATAGGTAAAGAATATAGACAGGTGAAAAAAAAGAGTGATAGAGAAGGAAAGGTTTCTTATCAATAATTCAATCACTTTCACCACCACCCTTGTTCACTGTCTACTGATTGTACGTTTATTTTGTCTTCCTTCTTTTTGGCCAAAGATTTTATGCAACATTTTCTTCACGACTACATAAGTATAAAAAGGGCTTTTAGATTAACTACCAATGATTTTTTTATTATGCCTGCTATGTACATGATTCTCTTCACGAGAAGCTCTACATATGTAAATCCGTTGCCATATCTGAAAAACCCCTTCTTTTTTTCAATATGGGAGACACTCCAGGCCCTTCTTCCCCTCCTCTTTCTCCAAGTCCAAAGTCAAATTTGCCTATGCTTTGTTACGGCCTGGTCGTTGTGGGAACAGCTGCTATCGTGCTGGCTATATACAACCTTATCATCATTCGATGGTGCACGCAGCGCCAGGATGAGTCCAGGCAGAGACCTGCAAGGCTTGCAGAAATCACGGCCAGTCAGCGTTCTGAAAACCAAAGCAGGAACTTGCTGTCAAGTTTTAAGTACAAGAAGGAAAGCAGCAGCAGCAACATGGAGTCTGAAGACCCTGATGGAGAATATCAATGTGCAGTTTGCTTATCAGTTTTTGAAGATGGAGAGGAGGTGAGGCAGCTACCAAGGTGCAAACATTCTTTCCATGCCCCTTGTATAGATATGTGGCTGTATTCTCATTTTGATTGCCCGCTTTGCCGTGCATCTGTGGATCCTTCTCCGATTTGACATCGACACACACTTCTTAATTCACGAGAGAATTCCAGGGAAGGAGGTTTGCTGGATACAGGCAACCCGGTTTGAGTTCTCCATTTTTGTTTGATTTTTTTCTCTCTCTTTTTTGTTGAATGATTAGGTAGGGAAAGTCTGAAACCCTGTGTGTTTCGGTCCTGAGACGAGAAGCGTGATCATGTTAATAAAGACTAAATTACGAAAGCCCGTTGCCCTTAGGTATAAATTTTCAGTGCTCCAACTGGGCCAGGGAATAAAGCTGGCCAGCCATGTCGCTAATGTATATAGAAGTCCAGTTTTGTTATATACCTTTTTCTTGTAACAACCTAAATGCTGGCCGATAATGTAATTTTGTTAAGAGGGAATCACCACCGACAATGGGAGAAATAAAGATCCCATTTCAGCAATGATTTTTTTTTTGTGTGCCTGCTATCGGCAATGGGTTGCAAACACTGCAATGCGATTTATGCAAGGGTAAAGCTCGGAAGTGCAGTTTCCGTCCGATCAAGCAGTAACCAAAATGATGACAATACATAATATTACATATGCAAGCTAAAGAATATCAAACTGGTTGACCAGCACAAGAAACTCACTGCCCTAGCTCCTCCGCCGGTAAAATAAACTCAAAACACTTTTTACTATCGAAAATGCACTTAAGTTTAAACAAAAATCAACAGTAACACGTTTGCAAGACACCCATAAGGTCAGAAAACTCGGCAATGTATCTTCTAATTCCAAAGTTCATGCAATGAGTTTCTCAGGGATAACAATCTTTGATACTTTTATGATTGCCGGCACACACGTAGATGAACACAAGGTAACTAATCCAAAAATCATGCAATGAATTGCACAGCTGACTCCAAATAGAGTGAATAAAACCTATTTACTGCCAAGCATGTATAAATTTACAAAACGTAATTTATTCGTATTTCCAAATCCTGAATCAACAAACTCCGGCACAGTTTTCCCAAATGCACTTTCACGTTCCATCATAGAGGGGATGTCTATATTATATAGAAGTAATTAGGCATACTTACTACATCCTTCTCAAATTGTCTAACCTTGCCTGTAAGTCACTATCTATTCCACTGTCATCATTCCCAGTTGCTTCTGCCTGCGCAACCTTGCCCTTTGCAGCTGGTGCCGCAACAGCAGCTGATGGTGCATTTACAAGCTGTGAATCAGATCCAAATAAGCAGAATTAGTACAACCTAACAACTTAATACGAGCAAGAAAGGCAGCTTATTCAAGCTATCTGCACTATGTTGAAAAGAAATGGTGAATATAGTACCTCTTGATTGATGTCAATTCCAATCTCGTCAAGAACCTGGCTCACCAGTTCTTCTGTTTCCTCCTCTTCCTCATCCCCTTCCAAAGCATCATCAATTGCATCACCCATCACCTCAGTCACCATCTCCATCTTCTCGTTCTGTCTCTCAAATTCTTGCATAATTTTCTGCAGGGATGGCAAGTTCATCTGTCTGTTCATCTGGCCCATTGCCTTTGTCACACCTTTCATTGCCTCTCCCATTGCTTGTGTTGATTTCAATGTCTGGAAGTTGTACAGAAAATTAGTCAAACTTAAAACTTTATGATACATAAGCAATAACATCAAAAGTTGCAATTAACTTGTAAATTTACAAGGCTTCAATCTAGCAATGTACATCAAGTAGCCTAGAGCATTTTAGAACTCAGCTGCTCATACAATTCGTTAAGTGTTTATCCTTATCAAATTCGGTGACTGCTCAAATCAAGTATTTATCCCCTAACTCTTAACAACATTTTCAGATGAGAATAGAGCTAGATTGATCTTTCAACTTAAATTCTTTTTTCATTTTGGCAAACAAAATAAAGTCATATCTATTACTATGCATGGAGCGGCCATATTTCAAAACTTTTTGTTATAGCCCCCTAAATAGTTATAGCTACTGACTTCCATCTATTACCAAGCATGACAAGAGACCATAATTTTTTATGTAAAAACTTCGATAAAAAAAATTGCACACTTCAAGTCATTGACACAGAGATAAAATGGAAAGATAAAAGTACATACTTGAATTCTAAGAGATACACCCTGGAGCTGTGATTTGAGCTTATAAAACTTTTCAACCTGATGTCGTGTTCGGATAAGGTCTTTTGCCATCACCTTTACAGCTCCCTGAAATAAGATTCCACGAAAAAAATACTTTGAGGATCGTAGGCCAGGTGGACATGAAAGCCCATTCATGTTTAATAAGAAACACGTAGATTATGTATAATAACTTTTATAAGTCTAGTAGTTTGGAAAATACAATCTTGAAGCTCAATTAGACAAAAAATGACTGCATCAGTCCACTAAATAGGAAACAACATAGACATACACATGACTCAATCAACCCAAATGTCAAAAGTACAACCTGTGACACATATAATTGATGCATTTTGTTTTATATGAGAGAGAAGAAAAAAGCACATCAACTCTTCCATAGAAATTGCATGATGTCTATCTGTGAAAGTGCTAGAGAAAGATCAAATAAACAAACTAATCCTTGCAAACATGCGATACACACATAAAAACAGAGTCATCAAGCACTGAATCAAGCCATGTTATATTTAAAATCACCAATAAAGCAACCTCATGTATACCGAAAAATAAAAATACTTTTTTCTCATGATTAACTAAAAGAAAATAAATTTGTCAAGCTGATAAGCACTCAATCCTGTATATACCACTTTTTAAGAGGAATTTAACTACAAATAAGTTAAACGTCAAGCAAAAAAACACCATTGATGTAAAATATATATATATATAATACACACCATATATATATATATATATATATATAATACACACCATCTGCCCTTGCTTTGCACTTTTCTTTATCTCCGCAATCAGTTTCTTCTCTTGGGTCTGTAGACCTTGTCTCTCCCTCTCTATCTCTCTAATAGATTTGTCCAGCATCCTCTTATTTTCTCGCAGAAGCTCTGAAACCAAAAACCATCAATACTTTCAGATATTACCCAATATTTCAATACAAAATGACCAACAGAATTAAATCCAAACAATCCAATTTCACCGCTTAAATACCTCCAAAACCCGGCAACAAGGGAAAATAATTGAAAACCATGAAATGCACAATTCACATAATCTGTTTGCTTGATCTTTCATGCAATAAGGTGATAACGGCTCAATAAATTGTAAAACCCTATTGTTACAAATATGAACAAACAAAACAACCATGCAATGAATCGATTTTAATAACCAAATAAACACAATAAAACAATCAAATTGCTTTCATAAGCAGAATTCACAATCATTCTTAAGTTAACAGAACTTACCATTCCATGTCGAAATTCTAAATTCTAATAAGAATTTTATTCGATTCGATTTCCAAAAACAATTATCAGCGAAATAAAATAAACTAATATTTCAATCACTTAATTATCCAATTAATAAACCCTCTATCGGGAATCACTTTATCAAATTCAAGAAGAATACAATTTCTAATTATTTAAAAGAAAATGATACCTGCGGGAGTTTTTCTCTTGCCAAACAGGAAACTCATGTCCGATCGATACTAAGAAAACCGTCTGAAGAATTGGTGGAGGCTGCGAAGATCCGATCTGATATAAAACGCGTATCGTCGCTGCGTTTTTATGGTTGGATTCGGGAAGAGATTGCTTCTTCGAGGTGGTTTGATCGCTCGGCCGCGAAGACAACCTTTTTTGCTCTTTTACGCGGTATAGACGTAGTGGTTAAGGAATACTCAATCTTAATTCACACGTGGCTCCATCTGTATTTGTAGGGTCCATTCTTATGACTAGGCTTCGATTTATCTTAGCCGAGCCATATGGGCTCTGAACTCTGGGCTTTAAGTGGGCTCTGAGCTTTACTCTCCCAGCCCACGACCTTGTGGGTTCTTTTTCAAAATTTAAAAAAAAAAAAAAAAAATTTCTTTTGATACAAAAGAAGTCGTAGTCTAGGGATAAGGAAAGATGTTGTAGATGTTGAAATTCAAATCTTAAATTTATTGGATGTCACTTTTTAATCGTGATTGCATAAATTTATTGAGTTAAGCTCTGGGTTCAAAAATTTTCTTTTTCCTTTTCAAAAGTTCCAAACTCTTTTTTAATAGTATATATAAATATTTAGTTCAATTTATACTTCAATGTTCTAAGTTTATGGTAAAATTAGTAGAATGAATTTGGAAATTATCAATTGAAATTTAAAGGGATAAAAGAAAACTTTATTCCAAATTAAGTGATATGAAAATCCACCACAAATTTTGGGTAATCCCCCCCCCCCCAAAAGAAAAACATTGTAAGAAGGATTTTTCTATAATATATGTTGATGTCATCAAATATAATAAAGTACTTTCTTGCTCATTTTCTTCAAAAAGAGGAAAAAAATTTCACAATCCAATCCATTCACTATCTAACCTAACCCACTTTCTCACCCATCTTTACAATTTTGCATATCCGAGTGATTATCAAATGGAAGGGAAGCAACGATTTTTCTCGTTTCCCACTTAGGGCAGCTCACCCACCTCAATTTCATAAGAAATACATCAACAATGGAGGGACTTGCTTGCATTACCTAGCTAAGAAAAGGTCCATGATGGCCACTATAGATATTATAGCTTTGTGAATGGCATGCATTTCAATTTCATCATTGATCACCAAACTTTGTTGTGTCGTGGAACATTTAGACCACCTCAGATGACTATATGGAATAATTATATTTATACCCAAGGGCAAAGGGAGGGGCAGGCAGGGGCCTTGGCCCCTTAATTTTTTTTTAGATTTTAGAAACAATGGTAAATTTATGTTTGGCTCTTTCAATTTTGTTTGATTTTTCAATTTGGCCTCCCTTAAAATTTTTGAAATAAAATAAAATTATATTTGACCCTTCCAAATTTTGTTTGGCCTTTCAATTTGATCCTCTATTTGTAGAATTTGTTTGATATAATAAATTTGGTAACATTTTTAATTTAAACCTCATTCATTATTATTAGTTTAATTCTCTCTATTTATCTTTTCAATCAATTAAATAGATGCATTTACATTAATTATTTTGTTTAATATTTTTCATTCTATGCTCATAAGAGAAAAATAAATAAAGTTAAACAATTATAATATCTAATACGAATTTTGACTTATTTTTCTTTTTCTAAATATATGTAATCTTGGGATTTCCTTTTATAATATGAACAATAATTTTTTTTGATGTTGAGACTTTATTTCTTATTAAAATTTTTTGATATGCAACATGAATTCTAATATTTAAAAATTTTAAAAAAAATTATTTCATTGGAATTTATATATCATTAGCAAATTTAATATTATATATAATTTTTAAATTTAATATTTTTTTACTAGAGTTATCCATGGACTAGGTCGAGTCAAGCTCACATAGCAAAAAATTTTACTTGTCCAAGGTCCGGCTGATTCGAGCCAAAGAATAATTCTGTCCTTGGACATGTTTATTTTATACACGATTTTTATTTTTACTTTAAATGTTTATATATATTCCGGTTGTACCTGCTCCTGGGCCGGGCTTGGGTAAGGTTGAAAAAAATCCGGACCGTGGCTCGACCCAACCCATGAACGGATCTAATTTCGACCCCCCTTGTCAATATTTCTGGCTTCGCCCCCTATTTATACCATATATATTAATTAATATAAGGTGATGTTCATGGATATAATCAAGCCAGTCGAGTTGATACATTGTCACATTTGAGCTCGGATTAATTCAAAAACTTGAGGTTTGAAGCTTAACTCAAATTTGGTCATTTATGTTCGAGTTTGGTTTGTAATTTACTTGAGTTATTCAAGTTCAGCTTGATAAAACTTTATTAGGTTCGATGAAATTATAAATATGAACATTGAATATTATATTTTTGCCTTTAACTTATATATACATATTAAATATATATCACAAAAAGTCAAAAACTCGATTAGACTCACAAATCTCTCGAGCCAGATATTAAAGTATTTGAACTTGATTCACTTTTTTTTTATACAAAGAATATCGCAATTTAAGAATAAAAAAAAAATTGTAGATACCATATTTGAATTCCAAATTTGTTGGATGTTACGTGACTGCATGAACCAACTAAATTAAATACTGAATTCAAGTTCAACTCCTTACTCAAACAACTTGAGTTCAATTCAATAATAAATGAGTTAAAACTCGAGTCGAGTAACTTACTAATAGATTAACTTATTTGCACCCCTAGAATTGCACATTGATGAAAGGAAAGAAAACTAATTAAGTATGAAACGAATGCAAAAGGAGCAAAGGTTAGTTGGGATTCTATATGTCATTCAAAGAATGAAAGGGGTTTAGGCTTAAAGAATCTAAAAGTATGGAACATTGCATGTATTATGAAGCACATCTGGACCTTATTCAGCAACTCAGGCTCAATCTGGGTAGCTTGGGTTAAAGCTTATCCTTTGAGAATGGCTACCTTTTGGCAAACAAAGATGCCACAGTTATGCAGTTGGGGGTGGAGAAGGCTTTTAAAGCTAACAGAGCTTGCAAAGAATCTCTTTATTTTTACCATAAATGAGAATGAAGGGCCAAGGTGGGCAGCATCAAAATCTTGAGCATTTTTTTTTTATCAAAGACACTTGGAATCACTTGAGAACTAAGCATGCTAGAGTGCCATGGCATCACATTGTATGGTTTTCCCTCAATGTGCCAAAGTTTTCCTTTATAACTTGGCTGGCCATTCTTGACAGGCTTAGCACTATGGACAGGATGAGAAGATGGGGGCTGGTTGAGACGACTACATGCTTGCTATGTCAGACAAAAGAGGAAAGCAGGGATTATCTGTTTTTTGCCTGCTCTTATTCATCACAGTTATGGCAGAGGGTACTTACAGCTACCTCTGTGCACAAGAGGTTTGATAGTTGGAGTAATGACATCCAGTGGGTAATACTGAACATGAAAGGTAAATCTTTCAAGTCTACTTTATTTAGATTTGCTTGGATAGCGACTATTTATCATATCTGGAAGGAAAGAAACTCTAGAAGACATTCAACAAGACAAAGAAGTCTAGAGGAATTATTCCAAGTTATAGTTGATGTTGTTAAAGAGCGTTTTTGCATTCTTTCAAAGTTTTTAAACAATTCTGTAAATAGTTCTTTGTGTAGACAGTGGGGTATAAGCCAATAGTGAATATTTGTAGGCTTTACCCGTTCATACTCATGTAGCAGTTTTTTCTGCTTTTTTTTTTTATTTTGAAATAAAGTTTCAATTAACCAAAAAAAAAAAAATCTAATTAAGCAAGTTGAAACATTAGACAATGTGTTTGGAGGAACTATTTTAATCTATTTTGACTTTAAAAAGAGAATATTCGAACTCAAAGCTAATTAAGGCTTTAATGCAAAATTTTCACTTCAGAAACTTGCCTTTGGACTGGAAATGAGCCCAAAGCCCCAAACTGAAGCGTGCCCCTTCAGCATATTACGAGCGAGTGGGGGTTGTAGCAGATGCATTAAACATAGAAAATCGCGTCTCTTTTTTTTCTCTGACAGTGCATTTGAGATTTAAAAGATTAGGAAAATTTTGAAAAATATACTTTCAACAGTAGATTAATTGAATCTGTATAATAAAGAAAATGAAGAAATAAAAAAAATTTATTAAGAAAATTATAAAAACCTCAATACCCTTAATGAAATAAACACATTTTCTTTCATCAAAGTTTTCCAACCCCTTCCCCTTCCTCTCTTCCCTATCCGTCTGTTCCCTTTCTCATCACATTTCCCTTTTGGTCAGGCATTGAGGTGAAGATAAAAAAAGAAAAGAAAATCTTCTCTTGTAAATTTATTTTATTTCCAAGCAAAGGGAAAGAAAGACCTTAGATTTTTTATTAAAGCTTTATAAAGATAAGCAAGAAACATTTTAGACTCCAAGATTAAAGCGCCATTACAGGTAATTATTTATACTGTTATATTTTAGGTATTTTCTTTTTGGTTTTGAATTAGTTTTCTTTTGAGTTTGGAATTTTTGATTGGGTTGGGTTGGATTGGGTTGTTTGGTTGCCAAGAAAATGAAGAAAATAATTGGAGAATTTTTATTTTTTATTTTTGACAAAAAAAATTGAAAAATAAAATAAAGATTGAGTAAAAGCTGGGAAGTTTTTTATGGATAACTAAAGTTGAAAGTTTTATTTATTTGAATATATTTTGTTTTTATTTTAATGAGATGGGTAGATATGATTGTTTAACTCCTTACTACTATTACATGGAAGTAGTTTCATTTGTTTTTATTTTAATGCATTGGTTATTGGGTTTTGCTTTCTTTTGCTTATAAAATGTTTATTTTTCGAGTTTTTATATTTACATCCGTTTTGAATTAGTTGTGAATAGTAATTATAATATTTTAATTCAAGTTTTATCTGAATTCACAAAAAAACAAATCAAATAATTATAAATATCTGAATCTACATTATTTATTGTCATCCCTATACGCCTTCCTTACCCATAAACCATCTTCAAATTCCTAATGATTAAACCCTTAAAACTTGCGGATACAGTAATTTTGGTTTCCATAATACAAAATATTCTATTTAAATACAATGTTAAAAAAATCAGATTGAAGGTCGAATCAATCAGATTTTTGATTTTCGGTCTAACCGGTTCAACCAATTGGATCTGCCGGTTTGATTAAACTTTTTTTTTTTAATATTTAAACACTAAATTATATTAAATAAATATTAAATATAGTTAATAATTAACAAAAAAAATGAGTTTGGTTTAATGGTATGATCTTTAATATAATACTAAAAGGTTAAAAGTTCAAATCTTATTAGTTACAAATAAAATTTTGAAAAATAAATTAAAAAATACGTTGAAAATCAATTTTTTACCGGTTCAATCCGATTTTTTATTGATTGAACCGATTTTTTATCGATTTGATGAAAATCTGATTCTAATAATCTTTCGAATCGGATAGGTTATCGGCTCAACCAGTCCGATCCGATTTGATTTTTTAATCATTGTTTAAGTAGAAAGTTTTAATTTCTACTAATTGCCCTTTAATGTTAATGAAATATTTTTTTAAAAGAAATTAATTCCACATAAGTCATTGACATGGATTAAAATTAATGGTTTTTTTGTGTGCATTATTAATGGTTTTATGATCATATAACAATATTTAAGTGAAAATATTATAAAATAAAAATGAAATAAAAAGATAAGAAGATAAATGTACAGTCTGTCAGTCACTATTATTATCCGATTATGAACTTTTTGAGACTCATGTTTTGGGAGTTGACAACTTTTGTTTGAAACCTGTTAACCAAGTATCAAATTACTTCAATAATGTTTACATGGACAAATCAATGATATCCAAACTTATTAGTTAATCTAATGATTATGAATGATTTTATTCTTATTGTTCTTACCCTAAATATTTTTACTGTAGTTGACACGTTTAAAATATTATTAGATCCGTAGACTTAATGTTTGAACCCAAAATGAAAAGCCAATGAGATTTTGTTTTATTTATTTATTTTATTTTTGTTTTTTTTCTTATTATTTTTATATGATTCAAAAAAAATACAAAATTAATTAATTTATTTTTAAAAAAAAAAGGAAAAGTCGATTGTCATGGCTTAGCCATGGCTGACCACTTTTCCTTCTATTTCCACTTTCAGCTTCTGACTTTTTTTCCTTTTAATATGTTATCATAAATTCATCTAAGGCTCCTTAATTAAAAACCTGTAATTCCCAAACCCCAAAATTCATCAAGAAAAAGCTACATAACAATCCAAGAACTTCAATTTCTTTGCATGGAAAATTTTGATTTTTCAAAAAAGGAATCTAAGATATAATGGGGGGAAACAAAAAAAAAAAAAGTGAACTCTTCTACTCTATGAAAAGAAAAAACCATTACCCGTGACTCCCTCCATCACCCAACCCGAAACCCTATCAACGCAATACCACAACACCATCTCAATCACCACCATCTAACTAGCACCAATACTAGCCTAGTAGGAATTCTACACTGCCACAAACCCAACACCTCTACCATCATCAACGAACACCCAACACTAATCCACTACCATCAAACCTTCATTTCCTGGGACCCATCATCCGCAATCACAATTTACCCACACACAGAAACCAGAGAAAACAACAACAAAAAAAAAACGAAAAAACAAAGCCAAAACAAGGAGGATAGGTTCTGGTCAGCTGGGTTCCAGGAGGTTGGGAAGTATTTTTGATGATCCAGATGGTGAAAAAGGAGTCGGGGTGGAGTAGAGGCCCTGGTCAAAATTCGGGGGCGATTCAACGGTGGAAAACGCCAAAAAAGGGTTTGCAAGCCGCGGTTTTGGGTGTAGATCTAGGAAAATTTAGTTTTTTTTTTGGGAAAACTAAGGCCGGATTTGTAAAGAGGATGTTGAGAAGAGGAAGTGTGTGAATTTTGGATTCAAATCGATGCCAATGTGCGGTGGCCGGCGACGGGACCCGACGATCAGACCGCCGAAATCTGGGGAGGGTGGCGGCAGTAGGCTGTTTTCTGGTTTTGGTATGAACATGGGGAGAGAGTGAAAGAGTTTAGAGAGAGATGGAAATTTGTAAAATGAAGGGAGAGAGAAAAAGTTAGATTTTTATAGTGGGTGGGTAAAAAAAAAAGAAGAGAAAAGGGACAGCTGTGACCCGCGCCTGGGCCCGACAGTGGGTCCACCCCACTATAACCCGTCCGGTTGGAAGAGAAAGAAAAGGATAAAAAGAAGACCCGCGAGCCAAAGAAGTAGTCCAACCCGAGCAGATCCAACCCAGTCCATTGAGGTCCAATTCTCACCAAATTTTGGGTCAAGTCCATATGACTTTGGTATAATTTACTATTTTTTTTTAACCTATTTTTTTTAGGATTAATATTTGATGCACTATCAGTGTATAGGGCTATACAGTGACAGTGCATCCTACGATGACACTTGTCGGATTAGGGGTTAGTGGTTAGGGGTTAGAGTTAGTGGTTAGCTTTTTAATAAGATGTCAGTGTAAGATTCACTGTCAGTGTATAGACTCTATACACTGACAGTGCATAAAAAACGAACTCTTTCTTTTATTATTAGTTTATATGTTGTAGTTACAGATTTAAAATGTTATAAAAAATAAACGGCTTAAAATTTTGAAATAAAAAATATTTTTAATAAACAAATATGATTATTTTCTTTGAGAAATCTTTAAAAGGAATTTATTTTTTTTGGAGAAGTTAAAGTATTAATTTTTTTCTCGTAATATTCCGAGTAAAAGTAATTTGTGATGTTACCAAAGTATTGGGATGTTTCAAAAATTATTTTTACATAAATATATATATTTTTAAAAATAATCATGGGAAGTGTTTCAAAAAGAATAAATTTTAAAGAAAATTAAATCATACGCATTGTATTTTAAAGGTTTGCATCATGTGCATTCGTGTAAGAATAAAAAAGACAAAATTTTATTGAATTCACAAGTAGTGGTTCTTAAAATATCTTGAGGTAAGAAAGTTTCGTTAAATATCACCAAAAGTATTGAGAGTATTTAACGAGTATTTTCAATAAAGGATTTGCATTCACTTTCATATAAAAAAAAGTTTATTTTTACACAAATAAAATGATCTGAAAAATGAAATTTAAAAAATATATATGGATGACGAATCTCCCGATTGCAGAACTCAATGGAATTCATAAGTAGTGATTCCTAAGAAATCTTGAGGTGAGAAAATTTCACTAAATATTACCAAAAGTATTGAAATGTTTAGTGTGAATTTTCGATACAAAAATTCTCATTCACCTTTTAAAAAACAACAGTAAAGGATTTTTTTTTTTATATAAAAAAATAAAAATGATTTTAGGAAAAAAAAAAGAGAACAGATGTGGTGAGCACAATCTACTAGAGCCTTAGCGGACTTGGGGTGTGACGAGCTCAATAGGCATAACACAAATAACATTGTTCTTTCCTCAATTCTTTTTCCTCCACTGCAGTGCTAATCTTGGTACTTTTGGGTTTTTTCTTGTAAACTCTATAAATCTTGGTCTTTTTGGGTTTTCTCTTGTAAACCTTATAAATCTTGGTCCTTTTGAGTTTTCTCTTGTAAACTCTATACTCTGACATAATTCAGGTCCAGAAACGAAAAACAAACAAGCAGAAGAAATAAGGGCTAAAAAATTAGTAGGTGATTGAGTCCAATAAGGAGACTGGTTAAAGAGTTTGACTGCTTGAGTTTAATTATGTTTAAAAGTGAAATCTTTAGCAGTTTTTCGGAAACGACGAATCTAAATAATAATATATTGATTCTCGATTCGATTTTAGAGTTGGGTTTTCGGTTTTTTCTTTTCGGCCATTTTGGTTTTGGTACCCAAGAATAACTTTTTCAACCTAAAAAGTAATAGAATTAAAAAGTTATAACTATTCAAGACTAAATCTTTAGAGACCCAAAAGCAATAGTGAATTTAATATTCAAAAGACCCATAATTAAAAGAGAAACGAGAATGAAGAAATATAAATTTTTACTAGTGGAAAGGTTTTGATTGATATTTATATAGAGCAAACTGCAAAGCACTGGAGGTAGGGTTTTAGGAGATGATTAACCCACCTATCAAAATAAATATGTAAGAAAAAAGCCGTATCAGCAGGCCTTCATTTGGGCTATTAACCCACCTATCAAAATATGTAAGAATTTTTTTTTGAAATGTATTTAATAAATAAATTACTTCTAAAAACAATATTTGTTTAATTCCAAATCTATTACACTATTTCAACAATTTGAATTTTTGTTTAGATCTGTCCATAGGTCGAGATGGATTGAGTTGTCCAATATCGTCCTATTTGAGCTTGGACAAATTTCATTGACAAATAAGTTATCATAATTTTATTAGATTAAATCTTACAGGGAAAACAGCTTGTTCTAGTGACAAAAATCGTATACACTCCACACTCTTCAACCTCAATCTCTTTATTTCCAACAAGTATTTTCTATAAGTATAGAATAAACATATGAGTACATGCAAACTATTGCAGCTTCAACAGATTTGTTGGCTTACTTTGGTGAAGTGTTTCGCAGCCATTAAAGGTTAAGGTATTTATGTAAACTAACCAATAGGTTAAGTAAGTTCTGCAAAAATGACCAAATAAAAAGATTTATAAGAGTAATTTTCTATTTAACCTTTGTCTTGAAATGAAGCATGCGACATATGTTATTCTAATACGTAGTTTTCTTACTTGGATTGTTGTTGCAAGTTTGTTCTACTATTCACGTTGTTCAATGGCACCTTTTACTTAGTTAACATCTGCATACCTGACTGCCTTCAAGT
This sequence comes from Fremontodendron californicum, assembly GCA_030761205.1. Lineage (NCBI taxonomy): Eukaryota > Viridiplantae > Streptophyta > Magnoliopsida > Malvales > Malvaceae > Fremontodendron > Fremontodendron californicum. Next base: position 4,408,018 of record JAULJL010000003.1, read on the forward strand.
TCATAGAATCCATTTAATTACTGCTTCTTTGAACAGTGCAATACTTTATCCTTAAATTATCTCAATCAATTTTTTCTTCCTCCTACCACTTTTCTTATTTCCACTTGAAGTAGATTTTTTATTTATTTATCAAAATTCATGCTAGAAAAATAATATTCCTTTACTTTTAGGATTTTCAATCTACCCTTTTTCGTGTTAAAGGTAGTTGTATCATCATGCTGCATCTTAGTGTTATGACTTTGCACTTTTTTGTCAACAAAGGATATCAAATTGGACGAAGTGATAGATCCACAGACACAATTCAAGTTTGTTAATCTATTTGTGTTTCTGACCTGAAAACAATCTTTGTAACCAGTAAAAGTCTCCAAACTATTTGGCTTGCACATATCCTCAATTTGCATGGAACTCGTTTCCTTTGAGCCCTAATTCTTTACTCTTTTTTTTTTCAGTCCAGGTTCACTGACAAAATATTAGTTACCTTTTGAATCATATTCTATCTGCATGGCTACCATGATATAGTCAAGAGATAGTTGCAGTAGCATGGTAGCCATGCAGACAGAATATGATGCAGAAGGTAACCAATATTTTGTCAGTGAACCTGGACTGTAAAAAAAAGAAAGAATTAGGGATCAGAGGAAACAAGCTTCATGCAAATTGAGGACATTTCATCAATATGCAAGCCAAAAAGTTTGGAGACTTCTACTGGTTACAAATATTGTTTCCAGGTCAGAAACACAAATAGATTAGCAAACTTGAATGGTGCCTGTGGATCCATCTCTCCGTCCAGTTTGATATCTTTTGTTGACAAAGAAGTGCAAAGTCAGAACACTAAAATGCAACATGATAATACAACTACCTTTAGCACGAAAAGACGTAGATCGAAAATATCAAAAGCAAAGGAACATTATTTTTCTAGCATGAGTTTTGATAAAAGAAAATTTACTTCAAGTGTAAAGAAGAAAAGTGGTAGGAGAAAGAAAAAATTGATTGGCATAATTTAATGATAAAGTATTTCGCTGGTTAAAGAAGTAGTGATCAAATGGATTCTATGGACTGGGAGGCAGTCAGGCATGCAGATGTTAACAAAGTAGCAGGTGCCATTGAACAACGTGGGCAGCAGAACAAACTTGCAACAACAATCTAAATAAGAAAATTATGTATCAGAATAACATATTTCACAAGGTTCATTTCAAGACAAAGGTTAGATAAAAAATTACTTTTATAAATCTTTTCATTTGGTTATTTTTGCATAACTTACTTAACTTATTGGTTAGTTTACACCTAATACAAAACATGGACGGGAGCTTTTAAGCTTTAGTCTTGAATGTCGCTTCAGAGGTATTTTTTTTGTAAGTATAATGATGCAGAATGTTAAACAAAAAAAAAATTAGTTTTTAAAAATAATATTTTTTTAATCATATTTTGTTAAAAAAAATAAAGAATAGTAATACATTGTTATTGGTCCCATTACTTTATTGAAAACTAGTTAATGATGTTTTCAGAGTTGGACTCTTACTATTATTCTTTTAGGAATTTTTTATTTGAAAAATTATTTTATATTTTGCTAATGAAGTTTTTAAATTTTATAAATTTATGATTATATCATATATATATATATATATATATATACAAAAATATATTCTAATAAAAGTAGGAGATTATAATTTTATATTTTTTAAAACAAATTATTTTATACACAATAATTGAGATTATAATTTTATATTTTCTAAAAAAGAATTATTTTATACACAATAATATAATTTTAAATTTTATAAATGGATTAAATAATTGATATATTTCGAATAAAGTGTATTTATGAAATTAAAAATTATATATGATAATCATTTAACCTTGTTTGTGATATTTGTTTATTTTTTGAAACTTTTCATACACTATTTTTAATATATAAAGTACATATAAAAAATGGCCTAATAGAGTTTAAGCTCGACACGTATCAAGCTCTTTTGCTTGACATGTATCGAGCTCTTTTACTCGACACGTAGCAAGTTTTTTATTTTTTAGTTTTTAATTTTATTTTATTTTAAAAATGATGTATTTAAAGGGTTGATCTATACGTTGACTCGCGGGTCAATTTAATATCCATACTCGATCCGCTAGAGATTTTTTTATTAATTATTTTTAGTTTTTTATTTTATTTTATTTTTAAATGATGTATTTAAAGGGGTTAGTCTGCACGTTGACTTGTGAGTCGATTAAGATCAATACTCAACCCGCTCAGGAAAAAAAATTAATTTTTGTTAAAAAAATTCTAATTTTGTTTAGTTTTAATTATTTTATTTTATTTTTAAATGATGTATTTAAAGGGGTTGGTCTGCACGTTGACTCGAAAATCGATTTAAGATCCGTACCCGACCTGTTCGAAAAAAAGTTAAAATTTCTATTTTATTAATTATTTTAATTTATTTTAAATGATGTATTTAAAGGGTTGGTTCGCACGTTGACTCGCGGATCGATTTAGAATCCGTACCCGACTCGCTCGAAAAAAAAAGTAAAAAAAAACTTGATGCTATTCAGTGTGACACACGTGTTAAGCTCATTTGCATGACGATGAGTTTTTTTTTTTTACTTTTACTTTTTTTAGTTTTTTTTTTTTAGTTTTAAGTCGACGTAACGAGAGAATAAAATATAAATCATTATTTTATTTTATTATTTTTAATTAATTATGCTTTACCTCCTATAAATAAAAATATACATTATACAATAAGATCTAAATATTTTTGAAAAATACATATAAATAACATTTAAAAATGCATTTATATTACGTAATTTATAAATAAATAATTTTCATAAATTATATTAATATTAATATTATTACAATTTAAAAATTAAAAAATTAAAAAAATAATAATAATTTAATAGAATTTAATTTAAAATTAATTTATTATTATTTGATTAAAAAAAATTTAATGACATCAATGAAGTGCGGGGCTTAATTCTAAGTTCTATATAATTATTATCCATTAAAAGAAGAAAAAAAGACTAAATAAACTTTAGAAATGGACAAACAAAGTATAAGTGTGACCACCTAACTATGCTCATATTAATTAAATAAGTACCACTATTTTTATAAATTATAGTATTTGTTGAATTAGATACTACACGTACGATTAGACCTGTTCATAGGTCAGGTTGCGATCTAAATTTTTTTTTTCTATTACCCAAGTCCGGACCGAGCAGGCCCGTAAGCTCATTTTACTGTTCATAAATATTAAAAAGAATAATTTTTATATTAATATAATTTAATTAAATTAAATTAAAATATTTTTTATTAAATAAACAGTAATTTAAGTCAAACTGAACCGATTCGAATTGAAAAAATCATATCCATACTCGACCCAATTAAAGCCAGACGAGTAATCCGACCCTTGAACAAGTCTACGTATTATTCATTACCCTCCATTAAATTACAATTTTTTTTCTTTCTATTTTTAATTTATTAATCTATGAAATTGTTAATAACATAGTCAGGATCTAATAAGACTGGTCCAACACTGACCAGTAAACACAGTTGTAGTCATAGTCAAAGTCATCCCTTGTTATAAAAACATTTTCTCCAAATACTTAGGGAAATTCATGCTCCAAATTTAATTCTTGAATTTCACATTTAGGTTCTAGGTTTTGTTGGGTAAACTTTTTGTTTTTGTTTTTTTTTTTTTGTCTATTGTGGTTTGTCTTCCATTTTGAAGAAAATTAGTATGATATCAGTATTACATTATTTCAATTTTTGTATTGATTAATATCGATTTGTATCGATCAATACAAGATTTTAAATTTTTTTTAAATCTTTTCATTTATATAATTCTTTTAATCAATTCTTTGTACATTTTCTCTCATGATTATTTTTATATTTTTATAATTTCATGCAAAAACAAAATATTCATTAAATTAGACTATTTAACATAATTAATTATATAATTTACTATATTTTATATTTATTTTCTTTATTTGATATTTAAAAATTATGGATATTGAATATTTATAATTTTTAAAAAATATATATATAAAAGTATGTAATAGAGGTATATTTATATGTGTATATAATATATATTTTATTAGAAAACTTGAAAAATGAACTATATATATATATAAATATTTGAAAAATACCTATATATCCAAAATGATACAATGAAACACATCGATACAAAAATATATTAATATTAAAATTAAAATCAATACATCCCTCCATACAATACTAACTATTTTAATGTAAACGGCTCAATTAAATAGTTTGATTAATTTTAACGTTATAGTTGTAGGGCCAAGCCAACGAGCCTTTTTTCTTCTTAAACTTTTAAGCTTAATATTATATAATAATAATTATGTGACGCCTTAAAGCAACTTGTGTGCCGTCAAAAAAATTCTCGCATGTTCGTTATTCGGTTTTAATCGAATTAATCGATCAAAATTTAATTTGGTTCGATTAATCAGGTTAACCAAAAAAAATTCAGTTCGATGATCGGTTAAGGGCTTTGATAAATTTTGATTTTCGATTAATTCGATTCGGTTAAACGAAATTAACCGAATTAATCATATTAACCGAAATACTTTATGCTTTCTTAGTTATTTTTATATGTTTGATATTTGAACTTTATTATGCTTTGTTTTTGGGTTTTGGTTGGATATAATATTATGGATGGAATACAATTAGCTTGTTTGGCATTTTGGTTGGATATAAAATCATGTATTAAAAATATATTGTAAAATAAATTGAGTATTTATTTCGGTTAATTGAAAACCGACCGAATTAACCGAAATTATTTTGGTTCAGTTAATTCACCTATACTATTCGGTTCGATTGACGGTTAAGGAAAATAAAAATTTGATTAATTCGGTTAATTGAAATTCAGTTCGGTTATTAACCGAAATTAACCGTTTGAACACCCCTAGTAAACGGTGGGTAAGAATTTTTATATTTAATGTTTCATTGATTATAGATTTTAACACTAACATTGTGCTAGGCTTTTAATAAATGAAGAGTAAACACATAATTCAAATATTATTCAATTGTTAATGACAATTAAAAGTTGATGATTTGTTTAACAAGATTTGGTAAAGTAATAAGATGCTTGATGAATGAAGAAAAAGTACTTTTACTTTTTTTATATAAAAATAATGGCGACATTCATGATTGTTCAAATTATAAAAATTTGAAAAAATCAATTTGGTTTCATATAAGGAGGATCCACTATAAAAGCGATTCATCTCTTACAACAATTTATTGAGAAATTTAGAATGTCAGGATGAGATCTGCACATTATTTTTATTAATCTAGAAAAAAGCTCATTATAGAGTATCTAGAGATGTTCTTTGGTGGGCTTTGAATAAGAAGGCAGTTCTTCCCAAATATGTTAATATAATACATGATATGTATGAAGGAGTAGTTACGAACATAAGAACTTGTGGTGGATTAATGGATGAGTTTTCGATTACAATAGAAATGCACCAAGTATCGGCGTTGAGTCATTTCTCTTTGACGTACGTAGTAATATTGATGAGATAACGAAAGTCATTTATGATGAAATACATTGATATATGTTATTCGCAAATGATATTGTATTGGTTGATGAGATAATGAAAGGGGTTAATACTAAATTAAAGTTACAAAGATAAATACTAGAAGCTTGGGAGTTTAGATTGAAAACTGAGTATATGTAATGATCAAGACATGATCACACTCGATGGTCAAGTGATACCATTAACAGAGTGCTTTAAGTATCTAGTAGCGTAATCCAAAAACACAGGAAGATTGATGGAGATGTTAACCATAGGATCAAGGTTGAGTGACTTAAGTGAAGAAGTGCGAGTTAAATTTTGTGTGATTGCAATATATTTTGAGTTTGAAGGGAAAGTTTTAGAGGATGGCTATCAGACCTATTTTGTTGTATGATACGGAATGTTGAACTAACAAAAAGCAACATATACAAAAGATAAGTGTAGTCGAGATGCGAGTGTTAAGATAGATGTATGATAAGATTAGGAAGAACAAAGTTAGAAATGAAGATATTTATCTTCAAGTTGAGATAACTCTTATAACGAATAAGGTAAGAGAAAATCGTTTATACTAGTTTGATCACATAAGACGTAGATCGAGAGATACAACTGTTAGAAGGATGAAGTAAATTGACATTGCATAAGGTAAATGGTTGAAGGGCAGACCAACAAAAACATTAATGAATGTGATAAATAATGATGTTAAATTATTAGAACATGTAAAAAAGATAATAATAATAATAATAATAATAAATAAATAAAAATAATAGGAGAAGCAGGATTCGTGCCGATTAAAATATGCTCAATTTTAGGGGGAAAATTAGATGTATGTGACCATTGCTTTATGATGAAGATGATTATGATATAGACCATCTCACTATGTTGGGTTCTCCACTCTTCTGGGTTGAGTTTATTTCGACATCGTTTTAGTTCGGGTGTTTAGTTTAAAATACTGGGCTGCCTCTTGTTTTTATACGGAAAATTTTAAGAAAAGTCTTTTAATATAGGTTTTTGATAGGCTCCAACAAATTATAATCGTTAGATTAAAATAAACTCATCTGAACCATTGAAAAAGAAAAAAAAAAATTAACCCTTAATCCCGATTGAAACCAAAATATGTCCGAAAAATCAATCTCCTTCTCAAAAACCTTCCATTATAAAAAAAAACCTTATTTTCCCTTCCATTTGCCTCCCCTCTTTACTCAGCTGTTCGCTCATCATATGGTATTGGTCCATCGCTTAGATCTCTTTCTTTCTTTTTTCTTTCTCAGCATTTTCTCTCATTTACTAGTCTCGTCTTGAATGAAAGATCCACATGAACTAATCACATCTCTGCAAATGTGAATAAATATATTCACTCTCTCTAATCCAATAATTTTCTCTTCTGTTTTCACATTCACTTTTCTGGGTTTATTTTCCCTTTGATAATCCGTCTTATCAAAGCTTCTTTGATTCCCTTCTTTAATGCTGGCGTAAGTCTAAATTTTCCATTTTTTTTTTTCTTTTTTGTTTTTAGTGATATTGCTAAGATCCTTTTTACCACCGAAAATGCTAATGAAGAATCTGATCTTTCTTTTTTCCCATTTTTAGTTAATTTTTGTAATTATTCTTTGCTTGAATCGTAGATGAAACGCCGTTGACGCTGACTGACGTGAATGTAAATAAGAAAAGCAAGCTTCTGGCGAGATTGGATCGGGTTTTTTAGTGTCTCTTCGGTAATATTTTTGTTTTTTATTCTCTCTTTTTACTAATTTAAGTAATGTTTTCTCCCTTTTTTCTAAAATTAAAAATCATAAAATGGTTTATTTATTTAAGTAGCTGAAACTAGCATGATAAATTTGATATCCAATAGCAATGAAGGTTGGTCTAAGTGGAAGGGGCTCTGGTCGCTTAAACAAGTGGTCTTGAATTCGAGCCTTTGTGAACACAAAAAACTTTCTTGAGAGAGATCCTCGTCTTGGCGTTCGACAGTACCTCGAAGGATTAGTTATGGGCGAAGTTTGAGATACTTGAGTAATCAAAAAAAAAATTGATATCCAATGAAGTAATTTATTTTTAACAGGAAGGATAGCTAAACCCAAGTTAGTTTATTTATTTTCTCACTATAAATGTCAATATCACTTTTAGTCAAGCACTACATTTTTCACTAGTTTCTTAATATTTTTTGGACATAATAATACTCGTTTCTTAATTGGATTGAGTAGACCAAAAGAATAAAGAAAAAGACACTGTAAACCAAATTTGCTTTTTGGGAAATTTGGATCTTTCATGGTTTCAGTGTGGCTCATCTATATTTTTGGACTCTATTGAGCTTGACATATTTTCAATATTTTTACTGTCAAATTTTGATGATGACTTTAATATGCAGTTTTTTCTGTTGAAAGAATAATTATTATAAGAGTGAATGCATCTACTATTGTGGAAACCTTTTGCAGAAATAAAAACAGAAATTAGGGCATTTTTTAGTTATATTTATTAAAGAAGGGAAAGTTGGAAAGAAGTGAAGTAAATGTTTTTATTTTTTCTTTTAAAAGAAGAGAAGCAAAGAAAATGTTAAGTTGAAGTTGTGTTCTATTTTCCTGCACAAGTTGTGGGAGAATTGATGTGAGGCCCTAGAAATAAACCATTGATCCCAGGTTCAACTCCTATTTCATACTATTGCATGCTACCTGAGATTGTTGGATGATCTTAAGAGAAAATGCCATTTTAATTCTATGCTTACCAGTGTGAGTTTAGTTGAACCATTTATTTTCGAAATTGAGGCTTCAGTCTATAGATGATAGAGCTAATTTTTAGCCCACTTAGCTAGGCGTTTAATAAAAAATTTCATTTATTTGTTGTGCTTCTTATGTTGATAATAAGATGGTTCTTTTTACTGTTCCAAAGTCTCTTGGTTCATTATGTACTGCCTTGACATGGATGATCTTTTGCTGTTGTTTTCCAAGTATGTAACTTCTAAAATATAGCATACATGAATTAATACAAATATTTCATGGTTGGACCAGGTAAATAGTTTTGATAGTTTCAATAATAGCCAAAGCCTTGAGACTAGTTTGCTGGTTATAGATGAATATCAAGTGGTTCAATATCCTTGCTTTACTACTGCTTTAATCCATATTGCTCTGCTCCTTGTCAAATTTAGTGACAAGCTTGAATAAAGCAGAGTTGATTTGCTCCAATTTCTATTCAAGGTTGATTGTTAAATTAAAATGAATAAAAATGCCTTCGATTCTTGGTAGAGAGTCATTGTATACAATCTTTGATCTCTTGTGAAGAAATACTTGATCTTTGATAGAGTGTCATTATATACAATATTTGATCTTGTTTATCAAGCACACTTCTAGTTACTGATATCGTTTCCTTTGGTGCATGCAGGTTATATCACAGTTTGCTACACATTACTGTATTCTAATTTGAGAGGTTTTTGTATCACATAGCAGTTGGTGTATAATTACATGATATGATAAGATTCATAGCTTTACATTTTTGTTATTGTATATGCTGATAATCACAATAAATGCTCCCATCTCTTTTGATTCTTATTCTTTGTATAATTTCGGTTATAGTAAAATTTATTATAAATTAATTTGATACACTTAGTGTAACTTTAGTGTAACATTTGACAAAAAGACATTCATTTTTCTTCATTTTATTTTTATTACAAAAGTTTGCTTGATCGTTTGATTTTTATTTTTACTAAAAAAAGTTGTAAAATCATAGTAAAATTTATTATAAATTAATTTGATACTTGATTTTTTAGAGTTTTGATACACTTAGTGTAACTTTAGTGAGTAATTAGATTAAGGATTTGTTCGGCAAATTAATTATTTCTTTAATGTTGATTTTTATTTATCAAAAATAGATGAGCAAGTATAGAATAGTATTTGTAATGGATCAAGTTAAGTTGCTCAGGTTGAACAAGGTTTTGCTACTTAAAAAAAATATGGATTTCTTTTCTAATTTAACTTTTACAAAAGATTGAAAATTATAAATTTGTATAATATTCATTATTATCTTGCATTTATTAAGATTTTAATTTATTGCTCTTAAAAAATATTATAGTTGTGGAAACACTTTTTTTACTTATGTGAGTTTCAAGTCGTTTTTCAAAATTTTAAAGACTTGGCTTTAATAGCGTTCATGAAAAGAGACGTTATCATATAACTATAAAAGTATTATTTGGATATTATATGTTAAAATTATTGTATAAGATGTGTTCAATTAATTAAATAAGATAAATAGTTCAAAGCATAATTTATCATGCAATTTGATTAGTTTTAACATATTTTCATTAAATCAAAGTTCAATCAAGAAACTATTTTATTTATGCAATTATTTTTTTAAATTATAAAAAATTACAATTTTATTTTTATATTAGAATGGTGGTCTAGCGAATTCGCTGAGTCAATTTAAAAAAAAAAACTTATATAATAATAATAATAATAATAATAATAATAAAAGAAGTAATTTCAAGTTGAATAATATATTATATTGATAAAAAATATTTACTATAATAAATTGAAAATTTTAAAAAATTTTAAGAAAATAATGAAACGGTCCTTACAAAACAATGAATCATTCTATTTGAATAATATAATTATAATTAGCATTAATTTTTAATATCATCATTAATGTCTTCATAAAAATCATGAAAAAAGTTTACAAAAATACATGACAACTTTTGACTCACTTATTCCAGTTACATAAATACATGACAATATCCTTTATTAATTTATATAATTTATCATGTTTATATGTAATTTCGGTCATGCTAATATGTAAAAAACAATTACATAAATACATGACAACTTTTTAGTCTATTTTTTCAATTACATAAATACATGACAATATCATTTAATGATTTATGTAATTTGTCATGTTTATATGTAATTGGTCATGTTTATATGTAATTTGTCATGTTTATATGTAATTTATCACGTTTATATGTAATTTGTCATTTATAATGTTTATATGTAATTTGTAATGTTTATATGTAATTTGTCATGTTTATATGTAATTTGTCATTTGTCATGTTTATATGTAATTTATTATGTTTATATGTAATTTATCATGTTTATATGTAATTTGTCATTGGTCATGTTTATATGTAATTGGTCATGTTTATATGTAATTTGTCATTTGTCATGTTTATATGTAATTAATCATGTTTATATGTAATTTGTCATATTTATATGTAATTTGTCATTTGTCATGTTTATATGTAATTTATCATATTTATATGTAATTTGTCATGTTTATATGTAATTTGTCATGTTTATATGTAATTTGTCATATTTATATATAATTTGTCATGTTTATATGTAATTTGTCATATTTATATGTAATTTTGATCATATTTATATATAAAAATTGATAACTTGATAATCTGCTATTCAAATTTTTTAATTTTAAAATCTATCAAAAATCTATTTTAAAAAGCTCATGGTAGAACCTCTTATACCTTATACCTCTCTGAGGCAAATTCTTTAATATTTAAGGAGAGTGTACAATTTCTTGGAAGCAGAGTTTTAAAAGCAGAGAGAAGATCAAGGGAAATTATGCTTTGGTCCAAAGAAGGATGCTTTATTTTCATACATTTATTTTGGGTTTATTTGAACGGAGGGTGAGATTGAAAACAACGATAATGGTAAGATTAATTACTGTAGCGATGAGATTAAAATCAATAGTGAGATATGTGTTTGGATACAAAAGTAGCGGTAAACCATTAAGGACATCAATGTAAGAGTGTATTGATAAATTATTTTTATATATAAAATTTTAACATATATTATTTTATATATTTATTATATTAAATGAATAAATAATTTGTAAATTTTTTAAATAAAAAATTGACAAATTAAATAAAAAAAAGGGTAAATGAAGATTTCACCCCATCATAGGATCCAGTGAGTTCGCTGGACCCTTGCCCCTCCAGTTTCCAATTGGACAATGAGATTGGAGTACCAGTAGGAAGCAATCCAAATGCACTCACCGGTGCAGTTGGGAGGTTTTAACCCCCATTATGCCTTGGATTCCACCGCACATCCATATAAGGCCTTCATAATCTTATGTTATTTTGATGCGGGATGAGTGTTGGATATCGGTATCTGATACAGATATGCTCAATTTTTTTTAAATTTTTTTCATATGTTTGAAAAATTATATCCCCGTACCCATATCTAAATATATATCGAATATGAATATCATATACGAATACTTTAAAAAAAAAAAAATCAAAACAACATAATCAGAAACTATTACTACGACACTATAAGAATTTTTTTTTTTCTCTAGTCTTACACTAGAGCAACAAAATCCTTTTTCAAGCTTTAGCACCAATCAAGTAAAACAGTGGCAGTACTAGCATATGTTTTCAACTTTTCATGTTTTTATTACAAGAATTAACCAAACAAAATTTGTTTGATCTGCCTGCCTTAACCAAAAAATTTGTTTGTAAACTGAGGTAGGTATAATGAAAGACCCAATTCGGGGAAAATAAGAAATTGTAAAAGAATGTAAGGAAAAGTTTGGTTTCTCTGAAACTGGGGGCCCTAACTTTGAACATGTGACACTGTTTTCTAACCTGTACCTTCACTCGACAGAGGAAGACAATTGACCTTTTAATTGTTCCAGCAAAATTGAAAATTTCCCTTCTTCAATTTCAAAGCCAATAACCATCTCATATACATATAGTCATAGCTCATCGGCCGATTTTTTTTTTTTTTTAATTGAAATTGCTACCTTCATCAATTATAATTTTTCATTGGATTTTGCTAACGAATACCTTTAAACATTTTTTAAGATTAATTAATATGCTATTTATAGTAATAACTGTTGAAAATAGCGTGACAGTCCAATAACAAGTATTAACACACAATATGCACTCGGGGAAGAAAAGAAAAAGAGAACATAATATTTTTAACATGGTTTAGTCCTTCTTGGTTTACATCCACGATCCCAAAAGGATAATTTACTTCACTAGAAAATATTCCAACTTGTAACTTTTTGCACGGATAAAGCTACAAACCCTCCTTACTATTATAGCTTTTGCACGGATAAAGCTACAAACATTTCTACAAACAAACTTGACTCACCACCCAAAGAATCCTAATACAACTTCTACTTAAATGTATAGACTCCCGAATCCTAATACAACTTCTACTTAAGTGTATAGACTCCCGAATCCTAATACAACTTCTACTTAAGTGTATAGACTCCATCTCTTAAGGGGTGATGGGTTGTGTTTCCCCAAAGGCTAAGGTTCCTATTTATAGGTGAGCACTCATCTTGGCTCATCAATACTACTCAATGTGGGATTAGGATTCTCTTTACTTAACTAATTAGTTACTTGATGTAGTATGACACTCCTACTCAAACTCAATATTGAACTTGAACTCAAATTCAACAAATCCTCCCTTGAGTCAAAGTCTCAATTACCTCTTGGCAGCAACTCTTTTCCCTTGAACCAAAAGCCTTTGGATAGCAACTCAGCAACTCTCATACTCTTCTTCCTCGAATAAAAAACATCTTGGCAGCAACAATCCTCACTCGAACCAAAAGCTCCAGGCAGAATCTCTCTTCGCTTGAACCTGGATCTGATACCAGTTGTTGGGAATAGTGTGGCAGCCCAATAGCAAGCATTAACACACAACATGCACTCGGGGAAGAAAAGAAAAAGAGAACACAATATTTTTAACGTGGTTTAGCCCTTCTTGGCCTACATCCACGATCCCAAAGGGATAATATACTTCACTAGGAAATATTCCAACTTGTAACTTTTGAACAGAATAAAGCTACAAACCCTCCTTACAAATATTGTAGCTTTTGCACGGATAAAGCTACAAATCTTCCTACAAACAAGCTTGGCTCACCATCCAAATAATCCTAATACAACTTCTACTTATGTGTATAGACTCCCGAATCCTAATACAATTTCTACTTAAGTGTATAGACTTCATCTCTTAGGGGATGGTGGGTTGTGTTTCCTCAAAGGCTAAGGTTCCTATTTATAGGTGAGTACTCCTCTTGGCTCATTAATGCTACTCAATGTGGGATTAGGATTCTCTTTGCGTAACCAATTAGTTACTTGATGTAGGATGACACTCTTACTCAATGTGAGACTTCGACTCCTACTCAAACTCAATGTTGTATTTGAACTCAAACTCAACAAAAACATTGTATTAAATGCAAAAGTTGACAACTTTATTCATCATTTTTAATGCATTGATTGAAGATATTACTATATTTAATAATATTAAAGAGTGCCCTTAGGACATTCGTTAACAAAATCCCTTTTCATTTTAGCAAATACCATGATATTTACATATATACCATCAGAAATTCTTGCAGGAAAAAGAAAAAAAAAAGAAGAAGAAAAGGCTAAAATTAAGATTTTATTACTTTATCAATTTCTACTACTGGATAATATAATTCAATACTCCCTATTTATGTTACCTGAATTTTTTATTTTTAAATATTTTTTTAAAACATTCGTATTTGACACCTGTCCGATACATATTTAGATATGAATATAAAATATAATTCTCCAAAAGTATATAATTTTTTTTTTTTTTAAAAATTGAGTACACTTATATTGAATACATACTCAAATCTTACATTCATCTTCGAACCCGAATAACATAACTCTATACTAGTACAACTACATTAACAAAAAGCTAAAAAAAATATCTGTCACCCAACTTAACATTATGCAATTTGAATTTAACATTGACAGTTTACACCAGTGTAGTCGGTACCGTATCGGCCAGTACGTACCGTTTTTAAGGTAAATCGAAACGGTGCCAGTCTTGTACCGTTTCAGTTTTTGTACCTGCCTGTACCGGCTTGTATAGGTCTGTACCGGCCTGTACCTGTCTGTACCGGTCAATACTGGTCAACTCTGGTACGTACCGGCTCGTACCAGTTGGTATAAGATTTTAATTTTTTTTAATTTTTTAAAAAAAATTTATTTATTTGATTTTTTAAACCAATTTCAATATTTTTTGTGTCCAAAATCTTTTTTATTTTTTTCATAATTACATTTAAAAATAAAATATGTTCATTAAATTAAGCTATTGAACATAATTAATAGTAATTTATTATATTTTTTAAATATTTTAATATTTATTTTAATTATTTGATATTTAAAAATTTTAGATATTAAATATTTAAAATTTAAAGTTTTATATTTGCATAAAAACGTATATATACATGTAATAGATGTATATTTGCATGTACATATAATATATATTTTATTAAAAAATTTGAATATAGATATATGAAAAAATATTGGAAAAACATCGGTAAACCCGAAACAGTATGCCGAAACACACCGGTACAGGTACGTACCAATAGCAGAACAAAAACGGTACGCTCACCGGTACGGTACTGACTACCTTGGTTTACACAGACACCATAGTTCTAATGTAGTCGATACCGTACCGGTACAAGCAGTATCGGCCGGGACTTACCGATTTTAAGGTAAAACGAAACGATACCAGTATCGTACCGTTTCGATTTTTGTACCGGTCGTACCAGCCTGTACGGATCAATACCGATACATATCGGTCCTTACCAGTTGGTACAAGAATTTGATTTTTTAAACCAATTTCTAATATATTTTTGTCTTGATCATTTTTTTTTCTTCATAATTACATTTTTTTTATAAAAATGTTCATTAAATTAGACTATTAAACTTAATTAATAATAATTTACTATATTTTTATATTTATTTTATGTTTAAAATTTTGGTTATTAAATATTTAAAATTTTAAAATTTTTATTTGCATATAAACAAATATATATATATATATAATTGAGATATATTTACATGTGTATATAATATATATTTATTAAAGAACTTTAAAAGAGACTATATATATATACATAAAAAAATATTTAAAAAATATCGATAAATTTAAAATAATACGTCAAAATATATCGATATCAATACATATCAATATCAAAATAAAAATTATATATTCACCTATACAGTACTGACAACTTTATATGGTTACTGATTCTCTCATTTTACCAAATGCCTACTCTTTTTCCCACTTCGCAGTAACTCCCATAAAACCCTACAAAACGTAAACAGTAAAAAAAATTGCCAACTACAGTAAAAAGAAATTCACTTTTACCTTTTTATTTATTTATTTTTTTATACCCACGCGGTGAAAAGTGAAAACAGTCTTATCTTCCTTTCTTGCATTTAAAATTAAAAGCTGCTGTAATTTTTTCCCTTAAAATAATCAATAAAAACGTAGATAGGTGCGCTTGATGAACATGCTTTATACAATTACAGACTATAGAGAGAGAAGGGCAGGCGGTCACGTGCGGCTTTGTCGTCTCAGTTCTCACTCTCATTTTATTGTAACTCACGCGCTCTTCGGTGGGCTTGCCAGCTATAAGAAGCAGAGCACGTGTCTTGGACCCAACAGAATACAAAGGGCTCATTTGAAAAAATTGTTAGCTTAAAACCACACAGTAATTCCTGAAAATTGTACCTTTTGTGCTGGCAAACAAATACAGTACTATTAAATTTTTAATTTTTAGCCAAGTTAAAAAGTGTTAATCCGAAGGGGTTTTTGATTAGCATCTCTAATTTGTTGGCCATATCATAATAATTGATTTGATTTGACTGATAGTTTATTATTGATGTAATGATAGGTGCTAAGTATTTTTATCAAGAAATAGATTGGATTTGATTTACTGTTAATTGTTTTAATTTCCTCTTGTTCACTCAAATTGTCACAAAACTTATTATAGCTGGGAAGTGGCCCTTGGCTTCACTAATACTACTAATCCTTTGAAAGCTATTGGCTAGGGGCGTTGCTCTACATGCATTTGTTACAATAATACTAATTGTATGGAAGAACCCTACTATGTTATGTACCACAGATTTGTGTTTGGTTGTTGAGAAACATGCTCCACTTGTACTTACTGGCAAATTGTGTATATTATGGATTGTTTTCTTGCTCTATTTTTAAGTTTTCTTGTCTTTTTCATATTTTTTTTGTAGCTTAATTATTGGTTTTTGGTTTTCTCTTAGAAGTTTTTTTTAAGCATCCATAACATTTCTTTTCTTCCATATCCATTCAAAGTTTTGATAATTCTGAACAGTGAACAGGAACAGTAAATGTCTAGAGAACCATAGCTAAGTTTGTTGAAGATCATGACATGCTCTTATCTTTATTTCAAAGTCCATTTTGAACACATCTCAATCCAATAAAGTTGAGGACGAATTTGTTAGTCATAATAAATGTTCCCATCATTCTCAAGTGGAAAGAGAGTCTTTGCTTTCTGGGTTTTCTCCATTTTGTATTTCTTCTCTTCTTTGGGATGAGGGTATTTCTCTTCTTTTGGTATGAGAGTAATTGATCAAATGGTAATCAAGTCAACGATGGTGGCCAATCTCTGCTGTGCTGTCCCATTTCATCCCAAAGAATACATGGTTGCTCACAAACTTTTTAACTTTTTTTCCTTTGGTGCAAAAGTGAGTTTGGATTTTTGAATGCTATCATGTCTGATCCTGCTGTATTTTGACTTGTGAGATTCCTTACGTGTGACCCTACTTGTCTGCAAAGAGATAGCATTATTCATCAGTTTAATTTGGTATTAGACATCTAGATCATTAACATATTGGAATTTTCTTCTGGTTGAAGTTTGATCACACCGTAATTCAGTTCCATATATCATTAAAAGTACATCTAGATCATTAACATATTGGAATTTTCTTCTGGTTGAAGTTTGATCACACCGTAATTCAGTTCCATATATCATTAAAAGTCCACACCAGATAATATATCAACTATATTAGTCATTTGCTTTTCCAATCTTGGGCAAATTAATTAACCCTAGAAAAACCTTTTTTTGACATCAATATCTAAGACATGAATCTATTTGTCAAGGAGATAAATGAGTAAAGAATCTGGCTGATAAAACTACAGGTACTACAGTGAAAATGGTTATCTTATCTGGTATGAGCTGATTTTTTACCTAGTGTTCTTACTTGTTAGTTAAAAGATATCTCTAATAATAGTCTAAGCTGTTGGTTGGTCCTACACCTATCCCACCAAATCAAGAAATGATATCCCCACGAACAACTCTAACAGAAAGAAATCCTTGAGATTCCACTCTGTTTATGATAGTACAAGTACAAGGTCATACAGACAGACAGAATTTATGGAGCTCAACAGTTGGCTATGGCAACCATCAGCTGTCCCTTTGTCGACTTTTACAGAACTCAAAGTCATATTCAATGTGATAGCCAATTAAGGATATATCTTCAACCAGAGAAAGAGGAGCTAGCTGTCAAAGAAATCTAAGCATGGATGTGATAGCTGGTTGGTTCAAGGCAATGCAAATTTGCATGACTGTATTGTATTCAAATGTGAAGAAATGAGAAAAATCTTTTTAATCATGGGAATTTTTTATTTTGTGACTCCAAAGGGGAACTAATTTATGTTGGGATGTTGAGGCCATGTGCTTAAGCCAGTGAAAAAGCAAAGAGTTAATTTACACTTTCTTCCTCCTCTCGTGGGGAGAAGATTTGTGTTTGCTTTTCTTTTTTCACCTTTTTTTTTATTTCGACTTTCTGTATTGCTTTAACGGTTCACTTTGTGAAGATAACATTGAATCTTCACGCTTCAAAAACTTTAATTTTCACCATCTTAGACTGACTTTTGTTTTCAAAGCTTAGCAAACATATAGAATCATGGTCATCATTAGCAGAAGAAAAAATAACTTGAATTTTCAATTTGAACCCCCCCAAACCAATAATTACAATTTGGAAGATGATAATGGGCTACAATATGAAGCCATTAGCAATGGCTTGATTAGTTTGAAAACTAGTAGTTTCATACACTGGCAGCTCCTCTCTATACCTTCCAATTCCAATGACATGATCCAACTCAAAAAGATCAGAGCTTGAATAACTCAAAGTATCATCATCTTCATCATCATAATCGTCAATAAAGCCTCTCAAATCCAGTTTCCCAGTACCCCTCCTTTGATAGCTCCTTAGATAATCTCTTGCTTTATTGCTGACTCCTGAATCTTTTTCCTTAACAAAACCCTTCAGCTCCTTTTCTCTTGAAGAGACTTTAACATTCTTTTTAACAGTTGAAGTTGGCATTAAACTTGGATCATCTTCATTAATACATTTATGGCCACAAGGTCTACAATCTTCATCAACAATGACACTAACTGCAGGACAAAAATTAACTGACCTTTTCTTGCCATTGATAGACTTATTACCTCTTGAAGAAGGTGTTTGGCTCAAACAAGACCTGGAAAATGAAGTGGGTGATGAACATGTAGATTTTGATTTGCGTTCAAAACTTACATCGCCTGACACCCCAACGGAGCACATCTTCACTTTCTTAGCATTAGCATTGAAAATGGAGTTTAAAAAGTTAGTAATACGACCGCCAGGGGAAACAGGCTGTTTTACTTTCTTCAATTCACCATAGATTTTCAAAGCTTTCAGTTTGGTCTTTGTGAACCCACCACCTTCTCGCTTGGCCTTTTGTTGATTGCTGTTGTCGAAGTTTCTTGGCTCAAACTGCATAGACTGGTCGAATTTAGCCGGTGTTGATCTTCTTGATTTCTCTTTGTAACTTGACTCAGTTTCGGATGATGAGAAGATTCCGCCACTGCTAGAATCCGAGGAATTTGAAGTTGAGTTGAAATGCCCAGCTGAGCCATAACTACTCTGCTTCTCAACCCAACTTTCAATCATAATAGCCCTTCGAAGACTGGAAACCTTTCTTTCATCTTCTGAAGAAGCATTGTTCTGCTTCTTAACAAAGGTTGTTTTTGTTTCCCTGTAATGACACAATGTTGGTTCATCTCCATTAGTCGATTCATCGATGGAACGGTAAATAGCATCGAGAAGGCTTGAAGAGAAAGAAGGGGTTCTTCTTCTTTGAGGAATCGTAGTTTCTATCACGGAACTCTCTCTTCTATACATATTTTTTGCATACACGCAAAAGAAAAACAGGGGAAACAGAGGTTTATACAGGGAAAAAACAGAGGAATTGAGATTAAAGAAAGAAAACAAAAGAAATGGACAGTAAGGGGTTAGTTTAAGGGTGGCTAAGAGCTTTATTGTCTGCTTATAGAGTGTCAAAAGCTGCAAAGACACATTAAGTAGAATGGCAAGTAGATCATGTGAAAGAACAAAGTGAACAAATATTCCTCAATATGAACTGGACTGTTTTGTTTATAACTAGTATGTTTTTTCTATTTGTGTAAGGCACTGAATAAACATAGATAAGTTTGAAGCAGAAGAGAGAGAGGGGATTTTAACTATGAAAAAAGAAAAGCAAAGAAAAAGAGAGAGTTGTGTATTTGTTGTTGATGTAGTTGTGGAAAAGTTTTGAAGGATAGTGCTGCGCGTGCGGGTAAAAATTTTTAAATGGGGCGGGGGTGGGGTGCCAGGCAGTGGCAGGTTTGATTGTTGGCTTCACTTTTTTTTTTTTTTACCAGTTTGCTGTCTGTCTAAGATACTATTTTTTTAGTTTTTACTAGTTTGATGACGTTCTAAGGTGAGTTCTTTTTCTTGGGGTTAATTGTCAGCCATTAGCCAATTAAAAATCAATGAAGTGCGTCATGTCAGGTCATTTTCACCTTTCACTTTCTTTGAGTAATTGTTATCACCTTGTTTTTACCACCTGAATCAGAAAAAAAATTTTGAAAGCAAAATTCGTTAGCTTTGTGCTTTTTTAGGAGGATGCAACTTGAAAGATTGCAAGTGTTTGAAACCCCCCCCCCCCCCCCTTTTTTCATTTTGTGGCCATGGGCAGAGTACAGACTACAGAGGGAGAGGCTTTTTCGTGTTTTGGACTTTTTGGTCACTAGAAGAGATCGAAACTAACTGAATGTTTGGGCCTCAAAAGAACCTCAGATATAATTTCAAATTTGGGCAAAAGAGTTAGGCCCAAGTCTGTGAACATGGTCGAGTCCAGCTCGATAGGTCTTGCAGTTTTTTGGTCCAAAGTTAATGTGGGCTGAGCTTGGCTCCTGTACTGTTATGTTGGGCCAATTCTTAAGAAATACTATTTGATTGGGGGGGGGGGATCAAATTTAACTGTTTGATTTGGCGTGCAAGCTCAAATCCCTTTCTCCAAATAAAAAAACTCAACTGTTTGAGTCAGGGAGATAGATGGTTGACAGGTGCAAAATATATTTTGGCTAAGTTTTTACGCTCGACCACGATCTGCTGATGAACATATTGTTGATATATTTTTTTTTTTACTTTTACTATTATTAATCTGGTCGGTGATAGCTTAGGAAAGTTCTGCTGGCTTCACACCTACGCTGGAGGCGTCTTAAGTCTTTGGTTGTTCCTGAATCTGTCCAATCTAGACACTACTTTTAGTAACTCAATTTTCATGTGAGTAGCTGGCACTGGCAGCATGACAAAGCAGAAGAGTATCAAAGAAGAATGAGGAAACACATTCTTTCATTTATATTGGTTTTCCCTTTTTACCATCACCCAAATACACAGTTGATGCTCTTTATCCACCAACACTTTTTCTTTTTCTTTTTTTAAGAAACTACTAATATAAAATCCCACCATCATATTTCTAACCTACTATGAAGCTGGAAAAAACTTAGCTGCCCAAATAGGAACAGGTGCCAGTAGGCAGAAACACCTGCTTAGATCTCTGTAGAAGGGATTCTACAAGTATGGCAGAAGCAATGAGAAAATACACACCCCCCACGATTTAGAAAAGCGCCAGCAGACTGCTAGCCTCCTTTGTTTGCTCGATTACAAGTATTGTTCGTGTATCCTGGCTCGGTTCTCTTCCCACCACAGTCTAGCATGCACCTCTCCAAATCTTTCTCGGCTGCACGATATAGGCATTAAGTGAGGAATCCAGTCAATGTTAAGATAAGTGATGGAAATGAAAAGACAATTACATTTCCTCAGTAAAAGTTCATGCTGGATTTGCCTCGGCATGGGACCAAACCAAACTAGTTGGTGAAAGCAGAATGAGTGACTCAGTAATGATGCTGTCAAAAAAAGATTTACAGCTAATAAATCTGTTTCTGACGGTTAGTAATTCAAATCATAATTGTTTCTGAGGTGGACCTCAATTATAGCATTGACTTGTGCTGGACCCATCAACCTAACAATGAATCAAATCCACGGAAAAAAAAATGGCTTTCTGGAGCATTTCCAACGAGTCTTCAATGCTTATGTGTTTTAACTTTTAACCAATTGCCTTCTCCTTTGGGGAAAAAAAGAGAAAAGATAATGCAGCTTATGCCTCGCTCATATTCTCAGCAATTAAATTTATCGAAACAAATGAAGATTTCTAATATAATTCAATCAAACAGAAAGACTTTGCCAATGACGACAATGCATAAAATATATACTAGAATTGGCCTCGATAGATAGCTGATTTACTGCCTGATAATTTGATATGTAACAAACTCTAAAGCAAAGTAAATGAATCTAGAAAGTATGCTAGCCACTGAAAAGGAGAGTGCAAGTTACATTACATTCTACCCTATCATAGTCCATAAAATGCAAGAAAAGGTCATCAAATAAAACATAATCGCATGGGAGACATTAAAACTATGATGTCAACTAGCAATGAGAGTAGTGCAATTGTTATTATACTTACAGATTTCTAAGGAATGCAAAGATTAGGCTTATGAACTAATCTAAATTCGATTTAGATAGTTGTAGCTTGTAAGATGAATTTGCAGTGACCGCAAGGATCAAACTACAACCTGCTATTTCTACCACTTTGAGATGTTGCAAGTTTCTAAGATGTTAAGTGCCAAGAACAGTTTGATAGTTGTGGCTGATCAATTCATACAAGCACATTTCTCTATCAGTTATGATGGTCCTGGTCAATATTAGTTGTTTATGGCAAACCAACTATCCTGAAGTTAAGGAATGTCATAGAACCATACCTGAATCTAACTCGCCTAAGCTCCCTTTTGCCTCCTGGCAAGGCTCTGATAGTAATGTAAACCCCTGGTTCATCTTGTTCAACCCACTCAGTCTCAAGATCACTGGCATTGCTGATGGATAGCTCTCCGGAGCGATCAGCCTCCCTTGATGAGCTACTCCTCATAGAGGCATCCATTGATGATATCTCTGTCTTGGCACCACTAATACTGGAAAGTTTTGGGGTTGAGGTAAGACCAGAGTCACAATGAAGCCGGGCCTGCATTGGGTGCTGATCAAGTGAATCTGACGATGAGTAGCCCATGCCCATCCCAGTTGGACGATATAAATTACGAGGTAAGCGTTCTCTAGTCAATGGTGGTGTTACGGGACTTTCTTCTGCTGATTCCATTTTTGAGCTCTGTAAGAAAAAAAATGATCTTATTAACACTGAAAAAAAACACACACGTGGACGTTGCATGCAACAGTCCAAGTTCAGTTCATCACAGTATTAGTGCAGGGCATTGGATAGGTACAGCTCATTCACACTATGTTGAGCAGGCAACAGCCTAAGAACTTGCCTCATCTTCAGATCTCGGGGGTGTTGGCAGTGGGAATGCCTGGCGGTTAAGCCTCTGGACATTGTAAAGTTCCATGACCCTATCATAATTCTCTGCCCACCATCTTTGAGCTTGCCATTTGTTAAACGTTTCCCGACTAGTCAAAGAAAATAAACTATGTTTCAGCACTCCTGATGTTCATGAGATTAGCATGCCAGAAATCAGAAATTAGAGGTTCATGTTATGCATGTGCTAAAAATGGAGCAACTAAAAACATTAAATGATTGGTTTAGGCAACACAGTAACAGCAGACATGCATTAGGGACGTCAAGCACAAGTTTTGGTTAAAAAATTATCAGAAAATGAAAGATAAAATTTGTGTCCTCGGAATTGAAGCCCTAATTTCACAAAGATAATACTTACCCTTTTTCACAAGTCAATGACTTGAAACGCGACCATGACCAATATAATTGCATTATACTCTTTAATGTGAATGGAAAATTTTAATTATATATTGGGCCACTAGATTGGCTTATAAACATCTTTTGACTAAGCATTTCCCCTTCTTAGTTTGGATCATAAGAAAAAGGCTAACAACCACCATTAGGTAAGGAGAATATTAAAATTTTCTAAGTGGCATCAGTGAGTTTGAAATAGTGGGATGTCTAGTCTTCCCAAAAAGAAAAAGCATCAGGAGTTTAAAATCAATGAGGAGCTTTATCAAGCATTAAATTAGATATGATCACATGAATATGAAAGTGGTGATGGAAAATACAGTCAATTAAGAGACCTATTAAAATCAAATTTCTAGAATGGGCACAAAGTCAAATGAGGCCAAGGTCATAAATGAGAGGCAACAACAATGTTCCCATGATCAAATGACTAATCCCTCTTGTCACTGTCCATAGAAAACATGGAAAGGTAAAGGTTGTAGTCGGGTCTCTGTTTGTTGGCAAACATAAGCTTAGTAAAGGGTCAAATTTTTTGTCTTGCATGTAGTTTTGGAGTAGCAAATGATGTGGGCATTCCCTAATTAATTGCAGACAAAATGACAAGAAATGGGTCATCAGAAGAAGAAGAGTAGAAGACAATGCCACGGAGAATCAGGCGTGAAGGGAAATTCTTTTTTGGTTTGAATGAAAAGAAAGGGGAGAGCCTTCTTCGACAACACGACAAGGCTCAGTGAAAAAGCATCCCAACACAATCAAATCCTGTCCCACCCACCCACCATTGATGAGGCACAATGAGTTCTCCTTTTGGACTTTTATTGGATTGCTTTTCATTAGGCGTGAAGCCTACTGTTACACCGTAGGGCCCTCACCTAGAATTCTTCATTTTCCTGCCGAGGTTGCTAAGGCAATGTTTAGATGCAGCGTTAAAAGAAAAAACAAATCCAACAAATATTTGGGAAAATATCAATATAATAAGTTTAAGTTTTTAGTACTATTTTTCTTCTTCTTTTGTTTCAATCTGTTTAATGAATTAGTAAAAATAACCATAACTACAAAATAGTAATACATGTAATTTTGCTGCATTTGAAATAGATATGACATATATGTGTTATGTCTCGTATTTTTGTTCCGTATCAATCGATAAACATAAACACAACATAAATTATTAATATATTAAAATTTTAAACATAAATTATTAATCATGTCGTATTATGCTTACTATATTATTTTTATATTTAATAAATGTCATATTCATATTATATTTTTATATTTTTTTCAAAATTATCAAATCTAATTTGAAATAAAGAATCTCTCAAAAATAAATGTTTTTTTTCACAGCAGTCAAAATCAAGCATAAAAATTTGTGATCAACAAATAAAAGTGGTTCCTTTTCTTTACAAAAGAAAGTCTTTTCATTTTTTATTTTTAAAAGAATCAATTACTAGAAAAAAAGATTGTGGCATCTAAAATTGACATCCAAACAACAAACAACCTCCACCCTCTATGTCCTAAATAATTTTTTTTTTAAGAAAAATGCATTAAACAAAATTTTATGAAGAAAAGAAAAATCGACCGATGACGTGTCCAGTCCATTCTAAAGTTTCCGAGCGATTTCGACAGTGACTAAAAAAATTCTAAAATAACTGCAACCGTACGACTAAAAATGTAACGCATGAAAACAAATCAGAACCATCAAAATCGAAAACCAGAAAATGGAGGGTGCGGCGCACCTGAACCGTATCCGCTTGAGATCGTTGCCGCCACGCGGAAGCGAAACGAAGGTGATAAGCACGCCGGGCTCCACCTGGGCCACCCACTCTTTAGGCTCACTTTCTTCGACGAACACGATCGATTCGACTCGGCGCCCACTCAACGATTTCGGCGTCGCTTCTCCGCTCGAACTCGATATCCCTTTCAACCTGGCTTCCATCTCCTTTCCCCACGTCCTCGGCGTCGCCGAACTGGAGCTCCCCGTCCTACGATACGACCACCCGAACCTGTCCGAGTCCGCGTCAGACTCGCCGGAGTTCCTCAACCGACTCTGTGCCGTGCAGGGGTTACAGTGCCTGTACGCCCCCGACGCCTTTAGCGCCATGTCCTTCAACTAAAATACACCCCAAAAAAAAAGCAGAAAACTACTTTCATTAAAGCCAAACAAAGACCAAAGAACTCGAAAATCTTGACTTCGTAAAATTGAGAGTTAATTACCTGAGAACTGAGGGATTTGATGGCTTGATTGTGCTTAGTGCTAGGAGTAGTGGAAGAGTCCATTTCCTCTGGCTGACTCACTGAGTCATCACCGGGTTGCTTGGAACGAGCTATGCACGTCAGCATTGTTGTTTTGAAATTCTCTGAAAAATGAGAAGTCATCTGTGAAAAAAAAAAAAAAAAAAAAAAGAGATTACATTCAAAACTACCTTTGTCAGAATTTAAGAACAAAACTATGAAATACTAATAAATTCATCAGCAGCTTTTCTTTTTCCTTATTCTTTTTAAAGAAACAGAGTAAAACAAGAGAGATTAATAATTAACAGTAAAAGAGTTTTCGAGTTTACCGTACAGAGAAGGAAAATTTAATGTACTGAGAAATCTGAGAATCAGTTGTTGGGTAAGGGTTATTTCTCTTCTTTTTTTTTTTTTTTTTTTTCTTTGCAGTTTCAGGGAGCTCGAATTACGAGACTCAGTCAGGACTCAGGAGCTCTTTAATGCCACGTTAAAATTAAAACGATCAGAGATTCTCTGTACTAACCCAAAATAAAAACAAATTAAACAATAAAGGATTTTAATTTAAAAAAAAAACTCAATCTCATCGGAGGAGAGTGGAGGCGTTAAGCAGCTGCATTTGCTTTGCTTTTGTTTACTTTTCTGATTCTGTTTTAGTATAGGGGTTGCTTTTTGTTCTTTTGGAGAAGGAAAAAAGGAAGGAAAACAAATTGGTGTGAGGGGGTGGATGGGGGTAGCTCGTGAATCGCTATAATGGGATAGTGTTCATTGCAGTGTGATGAAAACTGTTTGTGAAATTTTTTTGCTTTTTTTCTTATTAACCTGTTGCTATCGGATGGATTTGCTGTATATTATTGTACTAGAAGAGGAGTGGAGTGGGGACTGGAGAGAGAGTGTGTGTTGGTGTAGGCTGTAGCTGGGCTCAGCTGATGTTTTCCATTTTTATAGTCTGATCTGATGATGAATAGATTGGTGTGGGCTTTGCTTTTTCGGCTTTGGGTGGTTTGAAAAGGCCCACACTGGAGAAATTTGATGGGCTTAGTTTCATCATTTGAAGGCCGAAGAACCCGTAATACAGAAAATGGGGCTTCAACTTAAATTATTCCCTCACTTCAATAGCAGATTTATTTTCATAGCTAAGCTTGGGCGGGCTATCAACTCAGGCTGTGAACTGTGAAGAGACAGACAGCCTTTTAATGCTAGTGAGAGTGTTGAGGGTTAAAGTACTTAAATAATTCTTTTATTATTGTTAAAAATTTATTTTAATGTAAAAATAAATAATTTAATTATTGTACGTATAAAATTAATAAAAAAAATAAAATTGGTAATAGTGTTAATGGAAAACTGTCTAAATACTGACATAGACATTTAAAACTGACCGAAAATATGACTTGAAAAAAAATTATGACATGTCAATTTTTTTTTACTCAAGTGAAATTTAGAAAAGCATTTTTTTTTACTCAAATCCCTTCCTTATCCGTAAAAATGTCATAATATTTTTTTGAAGTTATCTATTATGTCAATTTCTAAATTCCACTTGAGAAAAAAATTCGACATCATCATTTTTTTTTTCAAGTCATCTATTCTGTCAGTTTTACATGTCCAAGTTAGCATTTAGACAATTTTTCATAACACTGTTACCAATTTTACCTCTTTGCATTAATTTCAAATATACAAAGATTAAATTACTCATTTTTTATAGTATAAAGACTAAAATATATTTTTTATTATAATACAAAGATTACCTAAATACTTTAACAGAGAGTTGAGCAGTTTTATGCATGAATCATGCATTTGGTCATATGACATCTACGCATATATTAAGAATACTTGTTGAATTGCATTTGAGCATTTCACTCAATTAATCGGTTTATAAAATTTTATTTTTTAGTACATTCGACCCAAACAAAAAAAAAAATTATCTTTCATTCATACAATTTGCGTGATTTAACTTAAATGAACAAAATTGAATGTCATCAACAAAAGATAATCGGTATCTATATGGGATGAGAAAGAACAATTTCTTTTTTAAAAAGAAAATTAGAATGCCTTCAGTCATGAATCAAGTTTGCATCTGCTAAAACAATAGATTGATTGTATGATATCAAGACAATCCTCTACCCACTACATGTTATCTGAAACCCGTAACTCATACTTTGCTAGGTAATACGCAGCTTTGTTTCCAGATAAAAGGGCCTGTATCCTTAGCAGCTTAGAACTTAGAAGTGTGAGCACCCATTACTTAAAGTTACATGAATTCGGGTTTCTATGTGTTTGTGTTTTTTAATCTTTTGTTTAAAAATTTTGACTCGTGAAATCGATTAAAAAAATCAAAAAATTAGATACGAGTACATGGATATATTTTATAACAATATCTTAAATAAAGATATATAAATGTAAAAATGTAATAAAATATATAAATAAATATGTTTATTTACTTTTATATTTATTTATATAATTTTATATAAATTATTTATATTTAAATATATTTTGTTTGTTTGATTTAATTAATTTCATTTAAAATATTATTCATATCATTGTATTAATATTTAAATATAATTATTTTTTTGGGTGATATATAAACATGATTTCCTTAATAGTCAAAGTTTTAGTCTGGACCTATTTCCTCAATCGACCTTTCATCTTCGTCTCTAATTATTGTCCAAGCTGCAATCAAGAATTTTTTAAATTGTTGTTGGTTCATCTTTTTCAGTGGCTTGCAAAAACCTTTATGCTATCTCTAACTGCTCATCACTACCAGTGTCCAATTGAAAATCAAAATGTTTCCACACCTCTGCTGCAGGTGAGTAGAGAAAGAACAATTTCTTAGTAGCTCGCCAATCATAATAAACGAATAATTAACACTATAGAATTATACTTTTATACATGTTTAAGGTTTGCTATGCTACAACTGCATGGTATAATTGTCAATTAATATATATTGCTATGTTACTAATTGAGGTGTCTATGGTTGGGCCAAGCTTAAGTATAGTATCAACACTATATATATTTGTTCAAGTTCGGCTCTATCCGAAATATGAGTTTCGAATTATGCTCAAATCTGTCCATATTTTTAAATGAGTAGCCCTTATCCGTCCAAGTCAGTCCATATTATTTATTTTTTTTAAAAATAAAAAATATATATTATTTTTATTTAATCTTTAGTAGTTTAATATTTTGTCTTATTAAGTTTTCAAACATGAATAATTTAATATATTTTTTAATATTTTAAATTATAAAATTATATATATTTATTTTTTATATAATATAAATTATATAATATATAAGTATAAAAATAATATATAATATATATCATAATTTTCATGAATAATATATATATTTTTTTAATTTAGAAGTACAATTTTAAATGTCATGGTGTTATCAATCTTATGACCTAATGATTTAAATTTTATAAAACGAATTATTATTTTTTATTAATTATTTTTCAATCCAGATATCATCATTATCCATACATGTGAGTTCAAAAATTAATGAGTAGTTGTTATGTATGTGACAAGTGATGATAAATGATATTGAAAAATAAAAAATAATGAAAAGAGATCAACATTAAATTTGAAAATATTGGACATCAAACGAAAAAAATAAAATATAATATGATACGAAAAAAAAATTCAAACATGAATATATAAATACATCAATGTGTTAAAATTATATATCACATCAAAAATTATATTAATATAAAACACCTTAAATATAATTATAGCACAAAAAATAACACACAATATACAAATTATCAAATCTAATCTATACCGAAAAAAGGTCAAACCCATATAGTTCTAAAAAATAGCAGGATTGCATGGAGTACTTTTATTTATTAAATTTGGAGGAAAATGAACAAGAAGCAGTTTAATCATTCTCAAGAAACTTCATTGCAGTTGTTGATTGCGGTTTGAGTTTGAGGAATAATATTGTTGTTGCTGACTCTGTTAATCAAAATCTCTGTAGTGTTTAGAAGGGCTTTAAATTTGCGGTTTGAATGGTCAAAATAAAATGAGGTAATGGAAGTTGAAAAAATCTTTGTAGCAGTAACGTGTACACTTTACATCGTAGACGTATCCCTTTGACGATCGTGGCTCCAACTTCCAAGCTAGAAGCCAGAAGAAGCATCGCATCTTCTTTTTGGCTCTACTACTGGGAATTGGAAAACATATAAAATTCCTTCGAAATATTAAACACAAACGCAACTCTTCAATCACCGTTAAATCCATCTCCCCCTATTTCTGATTCCCCTACCACCGCCGTCTGATTAGCTGACCACCGTCATTTCATCATCAATCCAGCTCCCGCCAAACCAAGACAAAACTTAAACGGGAATTAAGGTTTGAAAGGAGAGACAGCCTCATTAGTCATTAGCCATTCCCCTCTTCCCCAGAACTAATCCATTCACGGTGGGACCCTCGTTAGAGGAACCTGGAATATTAAAAAAAAGTTTATTCGAGCTTAAATAACAGCCAATTCCGTGCTTCCACCTATAACTCCGCCGGCGACTGTCATTATATTTATTGTCACCGGCGTCAAGTGTAAAAAAAAGCCCCTTTTTTTTTTCCAATCAATGAGAAGAATCTCAGAATCAGAATTCTCAGTCTCTATTAATGAACAAACCAACCCCACCGCAGAGCATTTATAGATATATATCTTTTGGCTTTAAATACTAATGTCGTTTTTGCGGCGAAGGAAGGTAACAGATTCCTCGAAGTCCCCAAACTTCAGATCCAACATCGAAAATGAAGATGACAAGAAAAACCAATACAAGAGCCCCCGAAGAGAAAGTTATTCCAAAAAATGGTCGTGTTGGGACAGTTGTTGTTGGTTCATTGGTTTTATATGTTCGATGTGGTGGTTCTTGTTATTATTGTACAACGCAATGCCTGCTTCGATCCCGCAATACGTAACGGAGGCGATAACGGGGCCGTTGCTGGACCCGCCCGGGGTCAAGTTGCGGAAAGAGGGCTTGACGGTGAATCACCCGGTGGTGTTCGTGCCTGGGATTGTGACTGGTGGGCTCGAGCTTTGGGAAGGACACCGGTGTGCTGAAGGGTTGTTTAGGAAACGCCTTTGGGGTGGCTCCTTTGGAGAATTGTATAAAAGGTATTAGCTTTTGATTTATTTATTTATTTTGTTGAGAATTTTGAGGTTTAGTGTGTGTGTGTCTGTGTTTTCTCATTCTGGGTTTTGCCTTTTTGAGGTGTTTCGGCATGCCAGGAAAGGTGTTTTTTTTAGGAAAAAAAAATCGAAGGCCTTTCAGGAATGTTAAAGTTCTTTTCTGATGTTTGCTTAGGCTGGAAGTTATTTGAGAAGCTTCCTTATACTGATTTCTACATGAAATTGATGCTTGAGTTTTCTTTTCTTTTCTAAAATTAAAACCTTTTCATTGTTGCAAATGCTTCTTCCTCTTGTTTTATGTTTGATTATGGGACATTAGAAAGGTATCTCCGGTTACTCTTACAGCAACTTGATCGCTGTCCTGTGAGTGGCAGTGTGGAATAGAATTTGTAGTGGCACCCGGTTGGATCATATGTTGTATATTCTTTTCTGTGATAATTGAAGCTTTGCGCAGGGAGTGAGAATATGATTACGAAAGCTTACGAAGTTGTTCATTAGGTTACTGTAAGAGTGCATAGTTTCATTTTGTTTTGTTTTTCTAGAATCTGAAAGCTAGGATTTAGGTTGCTGAGTGGAAACTGACATATTTTGGCCTCAATTGCCAAAATTGTGATCTCTGTGCATCCCCTCTTCTTTTGGTTCCTCTTCTTTCCTTGCCAATCATAGTTGTTACAGTGTTGGCCACATGGATTGATGTAGATAGAAGTTAAAACCCTCAAAATGCTAATAAGATTCTTTGCAGTTGATCTGTGTTCCTGCTAGAGTACTTCACAGGATAGTTATCGAAAAACATATTTGTTGCTATGAAGAATCTTCAACTCTTGCCAAGTAAAATACTACTTAAACTCTCCATAGGCCCTTATTGAACTTAGATGTTCTGCCAAATCGGGGTTTTCCTTCTTTTAGGATGTTATTACACTTTATAACTATTGGGTTGCTTCTAGATTTGAAGAAGACCAACCTGTCTTTCCAATGAGCGATGTATCTACTTTGTAGCAGTTTAGTCTTTGAAGTAATACTGCCTTCCCTTGACATTCCAAGAAGATTATAGGTTTTGCTTCCTGAAATTTTCTGAACAGTTCTCCGTAATCTGTTGAATATGTTGCTATATTGAGTTTTAACTTTTAATTTTTTTTTTTTTTTGGTTATAATGAAAATGTCATTAGAAGAATGAAAATTGCTCTAACTTAGACCTGTTATTGCTATTTGCCCTTGTTTATCTTCTAACTATTTGCAAAAGTTAAGTTGTCCATGAAGTTTACTAAAGTTTATTCCCCCCACTGTTCTCCCAATTTCATTGCAGACCATTATGCTGGGCTGAGCACATGTCACTCGATAATGAAACTGGACTGGACCCTCCTGGTATAAGGGTCAGGCCTGTATCTGGACTTGTGGCAGCTGATTATTTTGCAGCAGGTTATTTTGTTTGGGCTGTCTTAATTGCTAATTTGGCTCAGATTGGGTATGAGGAAAAAACAATGTATATGGCTGCTTATGATTGGAGGTTATCTTTCCAGAATACTGAGGTACGCGCTTGATTTGAAATTTCATATTCCTCCCAGAGTTATTCTGCCAATAATTTTGTTCTAACGGATATACTTAAGATGTTTATCTTTAGTATTTCTGTTGTGCTTATGATTTGAAATTGACATTATGTTTATAGCTCCCTGAAATTATCTTATCACTTCTAGTCTATCTGAATAAATCAGGTCAGGGACCAAACTTTGAGCAGAATAAAAAGTAACATAGAACTCATGGTAGCTACAAATGGTGGGAAAAAGGTAGTAGTCATTCCGCATTCAATGGGAGTCCTGTACTTTCTGCACTTCATGAAATGGGTTGAAGCACCAGCTTCCATGGGTGGTGGGGGTGGATCAGATTGGTGTGCTAAGCACATAAAGGCAGTATTGAACATTGGTGCACCCTTTTTAGGTGTTCCGAAATCGGTCTCAGGACTATTTTCTACTGAAGCCAGGGATATAGCCATTGCCAGGTGCTTATTTTAATTATTTTTTTGTGAACAAAGACTTGTTTCTTATCTTGGTGTGGTGTGATTTGTCATATTTCTACGTGTCAAATCAATCAATTGGCATATAAATCAATGATGCTATGGATGAAACAATGGTTTCCAAGAATTTCTGTTGCGTTGATAAAATTTTCCCTTTCGCATGTCACTATAGATCATGTGCATGCAAACATGTCCGTGTTATAGAGAGCTAACTTTTCTAATGCTTTGCTTTTATGGCGTCAGTTTTACTGAAATAATGTTGTCTCATTTCTTAAATCAGTAATGAATCTGGCTTCTATTCTAATAGTTGGATTGATGTTATTATTTCTTGAGCGAACAAAGTAACAGGTTAGATCAATCTGTAGGAATCACTAAAATTTGCAATCTTAATCCATTTTGCATCTATGTCCCTCAACCCTTGTGTCCCTTCTATTGCCTTTTTCATAATAACAGTCATTACATGCAAGCCTTTGCTATAGTCAGTTTTGGTTGTATATTCTGATATAAACCTTGGAATGTTTTAATTTCTTCTTAATTACGTGACTCTCCAAAGTGGTGCAGTCATGCTGTCAAGCATGCTGTTGCACCTTAAACCATATCAGCATGTTTGATCTCACTCTTGGCAAACCTAGGGTAGTTGTTCAGACCTGATGAATGTGCGTCTTTACTTTGTTTTGGGAGCTTGATGAAATGCTAATTGTTAAACAGGGCTTTCGCACCAGGTTTTCTGGACAAAGATGTATTTGGTCTTCAAACTTTTCACCATTTAATGCGGATGACCCGTACATGGGATTCCACCATGTCAATGATACCAAAAGGTGGGGACACCATCTGGGGTGGGCTTGATTGGTCACCTGAAGGAGGAAGCTTTAACTGTAGTGCAAAAAAGTTGAAGAACAATAGCACTCATAACACGGGCCAAAATGCAAACAGCAATTTGGGTGACATGAAAAGTGTGAATTATGGGAGAATTATTTCATTTGGGAAAGATGTGGCTGAGGCACATTCCTCCAAGATTGAGAGGGTTGATTTCCGGGTACTGTCCAAGTATCATTAAGTTATTTTACATAAGTAAAAGGAGATGGATCATCTCTCTCTCTCTCTCTCTCTCTCTAACCATGATCATTGTCACCAATTGCCGCTAATCCAAGTCTTCAGATCATTTGATTAAAATCTGCGGAATGTTTGTAACCAAAAGGAAAAAAATTCTGCTGAATTAAAATGCAATTATGAGAGGATGACTATTATATATTGTGCTCTTTAGTTTTGCATGCTATGAGATATTTGGTTTCTTAGTCTGTAGCTTGGAGTTTATATGATTATTGTTGATATGCAGGATGCTGTGAAGGGTGATAAGCTGGCCAACTCAACCAACTGTGATATATGGATAGAGTATCATGAAATGGGCAATGGCGGTATCAAAGCAGTTGCTGATTACAAGGTTTATACAGCCGGATCAATTTTGGATCTGCTTCATTTTGTTGCCCCCAAGTTGATGGCACGGGGAGGCGCTCATTTTTCATATGGGATAGCTGATAATTTGGATGACCTAAAGTATGAACACTACAAATATTGGTCAAACCCCTTGGAAACAAAGTGAGGTTTTTCAACTTCTCTCAGTTATTCTAATTGGTTTTGATTTTTTTGGGGCGCAAGAATTGGTTTTTATAATACTCTGGTTTAAATTGAAGGTGTTTCTTTGGAGAACCTTTAGGTTGAATGAAGTGAATTCATTAATGTAATTAACTCTGATATAGTAGCTTTTAATTTGTTGAGTTTGTATTGTTAACCAATCTCATAGTTAGCTTAGCTTCTTAGGATTACAAAACTTGTGGTTAACAATTAACATTTGTGAGCTGTCGCTGTTAGTGAAGTGTCCATTCTCGATCCTAAGTATTCTGTTGATTTAATTGATTGTCTTTGAATCCCTTGTTTGGTTTGCTGGTTCAGAGCAGAGATCAATTTCAAATTGTTATCCTTTTGAGTTTCCTCATTAAAAGCTGTTGAAACTTTTATACTGCTAGGGACCCCCCCCCCCAACTCTCTCTTTCTCTATGTTTCCTTGACAAGTGCCATATGATTTTGCAGGTTACCAAATGCTCCAGACATGGAGATATACTCAATGTATGGAGTTGGAATCCCCACTGAAAGAGCTTATGTCTACAAATTAACTACTACCACTGATTGCTGTATTCCGTTTCAGATAGACACCTCAGCTGAGGGTGGTGGTGAAGATTCATGTCTAAAAGGTGGTGTTTTCTCTGCTGATGGAGATGAAACAGTTCCTGTTTTAAGTGCTGGTTTTATGTGTGCAAAAGGTTGGCGGGGTAAAACCAGATTCAATCCTTCAGGAATTCGTACTTACATAAGGGAGTACAATCATGCCCCTCCAGCTAATCTTCTAGAAGGTCGAGGCACCCAAAGTGGTGCTCATGTTGATATAATGGGGAATTTTGCTTTGATCGAGGATGTTATACGAGTAGCAGCAGGGGCTACTGGCGAGGAATTGGGTGGAGATCATGTTTATTCTGATATCTTTAAATGGTCTGAAAGGATCAACTTACAGCTCTAGATTCAGCACTCGGGAGGTGAGCACTCAAAGGTCAAAGTTAAATGCATAGCATAGGTAGGTTGAAATAAATATCATATCCAACTTGATATTTAGGGGTGTTATTATGAGGCTATTCTTCACAATCAAGCTGGGTTAATAAGGGAAATTAATTAAATAATTAAAAAAAACAAAACTTGAGAAGACTTGATTGGTTATTAATAAGGCTTGGCTGGCCACAGTTTGGTACCCGGCCTCCCATTGAAATGTAATGGCCCTTGAAACGAATTTTGCTTCTTGCTTGAATGTCTGTTTCAGTGTCCTGTTAGCTTTTTGATAGATATTAAACTTAAGTTTTTTCAATCATTCTTTCAGTGTCAACAACAGAGATGGTGCTCCACTTCCCGTTTCAACTTGGGATTTTCCCTGATGAACTATCCATTGTTGGCGGTAGCAGTCATCTTGCATGGGTTGCACGCACTATTGCAAGAAAATGGTATTGAGCTCCTGAAAAAAATGTGTATTGTTCTTCTGTTTGTACCTAAAAGGCCTTCATTTGCTTGTCCAAAGCACCAAAATTGTGGTGTATGAAAATTGGGCATCCCACGTTATGACAGGCTCCTTCGATTCTAGGAGCACTTACAAAGTCAATAGTTACCTTACCTACCTCAAATTCAAAATCTTCAGATATGTTCCGTTAATCTATTTGTTATAGTTCAGAATTTATTGTCTGTCTTCTCCCTTTTGTAAATCTCTTTCTATTGCTTTATGTGCGCGCGCGAGACCTGCAAGTGAATGTAATAAAATCAGATTTAATCGAACCGGTTAAAAATCGATTCAACCGATAAAAAATGATGAAAAAAATGGAAAAAAATAAGAAAAAAACATTTTCTTAATTATTTTTTTAAAAATATTTTTTTGTAAATGATAAGATTTGAACTCATAACCTTTTGAAATTATATTAAAGATCATATCATTAAATTAAATATTTTTTTTTACTGTATTTAATATTTATTTAGCATTAAAAATATTTTTAAAATTTATTTAAAGTGTCTAACCGATCTAATCAATTGAATCGAGAATCGAAAGTTACATAATTTAATCTTCGATTCGGTTTTTTCAAATCTTGACCTGCATGTGCCTGCCTGCTTCCTTCCGGCAAGGCGGATTCTGCGCAGAAACAGATCTTTCCAACCACTCCTATCCATCCCCAATATATTATATTTTTATCCATAGATTCTAATCTTATGCAACTAGACAAGGGAAAATGACAACCCAACTTTTCTCTTTCATTTCTCAACTCATTTTACTATACTACCCTCTCTCACCCATTTCATTTTTTTTCTTTTTACTAAAAAAATTAATTTATTATTAAGAAAATAGTAAGTAATTGGGTGGCAAACTGGCAATCTTTAACTTCTAAAGTATAGATAATTTTGATAATAATTAATTTTGATTTTTGATGAATTTCACCAGAAAAATACATATTTTTTTTATTTTTTATTTTCTAATTTTCTTTATGGTTTTTTTTTTGGGGTATTTTGGAGCATTCTTAATGCGTTCATCAAGAGATAAATATTATATGAAAAATAAAAATGCTTGGCTTGAGGAGTGAAGTAATCATTTTTTTGGATAAATTTGGTTGAGCTTGCAGCCAATTTTCCTTTAGTCCTTATCCAGAAATCAGTGGTTTTATTTATTGCTTTGCTAAAGTCAGATTAAATTCTAAACATTATCTCTAAACCCAACTTGCTCACTAAACTAATCAAAGGGTCATCTTCATTAACTATTAACTAAAAGTAGGCACGAGGGAACAACATACGAAAAACGAGGTACTCGTTATGATCGTCACTAGTTAAGTATTAGATTTTATGTTAAATTACTTTCATTTGTTTGTATGAATTAGTATTTGTAGACATGTACGTCATGTGAATAATTGTTATTTTATTTAATTTTGAATATATAATTAAATATTTTATTAATAAATAAAATTAATAAAATGTATGTTAATTGAAATTTTCATTAATATGTAAAATTTATTTTTTGTGTAAATTATATTAAATTAATATAATTTTTTTTGTTTTAATGTTAATGTAAAATACTATCAAGATAAAAAACATTTAATGTAAACTTTTTTCTATTTTAGAATTTTGAAGAGAAAACAATTCAATATAAAATTTTAATTTTTTTATTTATTATTAAATAATTTTATTTTAAAAAGTCTTTTAATAAAATTAAACTATTGAATAAATTTTATTAATAAATTCATTCCAAAGTATTTAAATGAAATTAAACTTTTTGCTTATAAATTAAATAAATTTTTTGAATAATAATAAAATATATTTACAATAATTATGTAAAAATATAACCAACAATAATGATAATTTTCGCTAATTCAATCCATCCATGCCATGTCCAAAATCTTTTTTTTGACCGTTTATGATTTTTTTTTTATAGTTAATTATTTTTTACTCAGGATCGGAGAAAATTAATTTTTTTTTTGACCTTTTATAATTTTTTTTTTTACAGGGAGAGCAAGATATATCTATATAGTTATAGATTAAAAGAATCCCATAGCACTGTAGCTAGGTTAAGCGGCAATAGCTGGGTTTTTTAAAGTTTTTAGGAAAATTACAAAATGATTTAACCAATTTAAAATATTTACATTTTATGATTATTATAATAAATAATTATTATTAAGTAAATAATTTTTTTTTAGTTTTTGTGATTCCTTCTATTTTCTCGGATTCGGATATTACGGATTCAAATAATTTATGAATTCGGATATTAAATTTACTATCCACAGCGGATTCGAATATGAACCATTGGATATTCGTTATCCGAATTCGCTTTAATTTTAATTTGGATAATGTCAGATATTTCAATGTGTTATCCGCTCCATTTATATATTTACAGCGACAACTGAATCAATTAAGATATTTATAATTTATAGTCATTATAATAAATAATTTTTAAAATAAGGAAATCATTTTTTTCACTATTGTGATTCGATCCTTTTTTCGGATTTAGATATTACGAATTCGGATAATTTTCAGATTCGGATAGAATTTACTATTCAAAGCGAATTCAGATATAAACCCCTGGATATCCGTTATTCGAATCTGCTTTAATTTTGGTTCGGATATCCGAATCCATTATCCACTCATTTTACATATTAAGTTCTTATTTAATTTTATGTTTTTATTTTTAAAAAATTGATTTAATAAATTCAGATATTCAGCGAAATAGGATATTCTCAAATGAGTATATCTTATTTAAAACCTTACACTACAAAAATCAGTTGTAAAGTATAATGATTAGCAAGGGTCGAATCTACAGGGATTGGTGTTTAGTTTAAGAATTATTAGTTTATACTTAAATTAAAGGAAAACAAAATAAAAAGGGGTTTTTTGAAATCAATTTAAACTTAAGCAAACAATAAAAAGTAATCAAATATGAGAAATATAGTTGAGATTTCATTCTTGCCCACTAGACAATATTAAGAATCAATTTCAAACCTATCAATATCAATTCTCTATCAAAATTAACAACCGTAGATAACAACCTTTCGTGTTACCCCAATCCTTCCTTAGTTCGTCGTTAAGTAGGATGAACGTCACTATCTAATCTTTAACTATCAAACAACCTAGGATAAACATCTCTAAATTTAATTTGACAGCAGCTTTATGATGAGAAAGATAGGCTGATCTAAGCAACAAAAACATAAACATGAATTGTTTAACTTAGGTTACGTTCTACTTTGCAATTAGCGAAAATTTTAACATAATCATTAATCACAAATTGCCACTATTAAATAGAAATCAAGATAAAGTACGTATCAAGACTCTTAAACTAGCATTAGATAATTATCAAGATCTATCTAGTTGGCCACCTAAACAAATCAAGACAACATCATGAACAATTTTTATAGAAGAACATAAACAACTTTGATAAAAAACCAATAATAGATAAAATATGAAAATCAATTACAAAACATGTCTAGGGCTTTGAAATCACCCTTAACCAAAAATAAGTTTATCCTTACATAGGCATTATTAACATAAACAAAAAATTAAAGAGAAACTAAGAAAAAAACTAGAAGAAAGAAGAAGAAAATCATAATACAAGAGTAGAAGAAGTGTGTTGTGGCTATCCCCCCTTGTCTCTATTTATAGGCAGCAACTAGGGCTTCTCTCCTTGTGATTTGCGGCTAGGGTTTTAATAAAAAAAAGGTGATTTACGGCTAGGATTTTTTCTGGCGCTAGGATTGTTTAGGGATTTGAATGACCATTTCTTATCCGATTTAGGCCTATGACCTATTGTTGGAAAGGTATTCAAGTCATCTTCAAAATTCAAGAGGAAGTTTCTTCGAATAAAGATTCTAATATCATGTTTTCTTAGCAACAAGCTTCGGAGGTCAAATCTGCCTTCTTGCTTTGCACCAAGAATTTGATCTTTTTAACTCCCAAGTCTTTTTCCATCTTGTGATTGTGATTTTATATGCTCTAAACATCCTAATTGACATGTTTTGACTTCATCTCTTCCAAAATACCTACAAAGCATAAAAACCTAGTAAAATATCAAGGAACTTAAGAATCAAAGCACAAAGTATAAGGAAATTAAATAAGAAAATGTATGAAATTAAGCACTTATCAAATTCCCCCACACTTAATCTTTTGCTAGTGCTCGAGCAAAATAAAATAGACACAAAGTAAGAAAACCTAATCTAGTCCTCTTTCAATATAACTTAGAGACAATTATTGAACAAGTCTTATCAACTAATCAATAGCTTAAATAGTTTCAAAGATAATCTTGCTTGAATGTAAATAGTTTAAGTTTAGCCAATATTAACATAATATATCTCAATCAAAATAATGCATATTCAAACTTAATCTCAACTTCTCACATGGGTTACTCTCATGATTTTCACGCTTTAAAGTAGTGGTAAAGTGTTTACACTCAATTAATCTCATGAAAACAGTTCTACCATATGCTTGTTTATCCATTTATTCTCCACTATTTAGATCATACAACTTCATAAATCAAGAGGTCTTTGTTCAAGGTTGTAATGGGGCCAAGGGGTTATAATGTGGCTAAAGAATAAATAGATAAAGATATCACAAAGGTTCCAAAGATTTCATAGAGTTTAGAGACATAATAAGATCATACAAATAAAACTTCTCAAAACTCTTATAAAGCACATAATAACATAGGCTAAATATTCATGTTGAGCCTTTGCTTCATTCTAACCAACTTTGTAACATCTTTTTCTTTAACCAAAAGTTCAAGAGATGATTCTTTTTTTTTTCAATATGGGAATGTATTTGACAATGATCCCTTTCTTTTTCTCTTGACTTTTTTTTTCTTTCTTCCCCACACTTATCTTTTGTTTCCAACCCAAATTTTCAATAAGTATCCCTTGTTTTGCAATATGTCTCAAAATATGTAATCCATCTTTAGAACGAGGGTAAGTATATAAGTACATTTAGGCTAGAGATAAGATGTGGTTACCAAAGAAATAGCTTATTCAATGTAGGCTCAAATTGGCTCACTAATAGGGATGTTCTCTTGGAACATTAGTAAGGGATAGATGATTTGGCCCTGGTTATAATCCTATTGCCTCTATTATATCCATGTAGTCATATGTATCAATATAGTCTCAAAATGGTAGAGAATCGTGTAATCATAAGAGCACTCAAGAAAGAAATTAGATTGATATGTATAATGCATCAATCATATAGGCTCAAAAACTCACAAGGATGATTATACAAGTCAATATCAAGTCCAAACATGCTTATTTCTCAATCAACATATCATATTAACATTGGCTCATAAAAAATGATATCAAGCTCAATTCTCATGAAAAATCTTCTCACTAATAAACTAGTTTTAAACCTATACAATTCATATATCATCATTGCATGGAAAAGAACTAAAAACACAATAAAAAAAATATAATATTAATAATATTAAAGACCTAAAAAAAATATCTTAAATAAAAGAAATCTTAAATCCTTCCCCCACACTTAATTTTTACATTGTCCTCAATGTAATGCTATTACCCACATGAAAGAATTATGTGTAAGAGGAAAGAACTAATAACATAAGAATAAAAATAATTAAGACTCAAAACAAAACAAACTCATGCAACCTAAATAATTCTAAAACACTAAATAAGCAATTAACAAATAAAAATAATAAAAAGAGAAAAGGAAAGGGAAAGAGAAAGAGAAAGAAAGCAAATCTGAGTATGACAGGTTGGTAATGCCTTCACCAATTGGGCTGCCTCCCAATTGGCACTTGGTTGATTGTCTTCAACCTGGCCTATACCTCTTCTTGGCTTTTTAGAATCTTTGGGCTTAGACATAAAATTTCCCAAATTTGTGCGCTTTTTGTAGGGCGGTTTTTTTGCACAACAGTGGATGCATTCTCCATCACAATTATTATTCCATCATCCTTTGTGGTGCATAGCTCATCGAGCAATGGTGCATATTTTGGTACTTGTTGAATGGCATCCACAAACAAGCTGTTTAAAGTTTCCAGCATGTGTTGTTCATGTTCCTCCTCCTTGAACTTTGCAAATCTACTAGGAAAAGGTGGAGAAGAAACATTAGTACAAATTGGAACCTTAAAAGTTACCTCAGGTGCGAAGTACTCTCAATTTGAATGGTGGCTTCATTATCCTCAAGAAGTGAATCCATCTTTGGTTTTGTCTCATCCTCATCTTGTTCCTCATTCCTCAAGGTCACAATAGTAGCATTCTCCTTTGAGTTAATCACCGTTTGGACAGGGAGTTCTTCAGATCTTTGTGCTACCCATCCCACCATACTACTGGCCAATTGGCTCATTTGTGTTTTCAAACTCTGGATACTTGCATTTGTTTCCCTTGTTTCCTGTTGAAGTTGCAAAGTATTAATAACAAGAGAATTGACAAGTTCTTTTAAAGAATTACCTGAGTTTTGAGGTGGTGGCTCAAAAAGATCTTATTGTTGATCTCATTGTTGATTGAAGACAGATTGATGAGTGTAATTGGCATAAAGATCTACTTCTTGATAATTTTTCTAGTAGCCATAATTAGTATGATCCCACCATCCTTCATTGAGTATTTGAGTAAGGATCATACTGTTGTCCTTGGAACCCTTGATGGCCTTGACATCCTCCGAAATCATAGGCTTGTTCAAAATTATCATCTCGGAAGTATGGGCACAAATTGGTTGGATGATCCATCATAAAGCATACTCCACATTTCTTTGAGTTGAATATTAATCATGGCCAATTTTTGAACTATGGATGTGAGGTTGGTTAGTTGGTTTTGAATGTTTGATGTAGCCCATGCTATCTCTCTTTGATTGGGTAGAAAAGAAAACTTATATTTTCAAAAAAATAATTAATTAGAACTGAAAATAAGAATAAACCAAGTAACAAATAAACTAAAGGAAGCAATCCCAAGCAACGGCGCCAAAAATTTGATGCACTCAAATGAGTATATCTTATTTAAAACCTTGCACTACAAAGATCAGTTGTAAAATATAATGATTAGCAAAGGTCGAGTCCACAGGGATTGGTGTTTGGTTTAAGAATTATTAGTTTATACTTAAATTCATGAAAAACAAAATAAAAAGGGGGTTTTTGAAATTAGTTTAAACTTAAGCAAACAATAAAAAGCAAATAAAAAGTAATCAAATATGAGAAATATAGTTAAGGTTTCATTCTCCACCACTAGACAATATTAAGAATCAATTTCAGACCTATCAATATCAATTCTCTACCAAATTAACAACCGTAGATAACAACCTCCCGTGTTACCCCAATTCTTCCTTAGTTCTTTGTTAAGTAGGACGAACGCCACTATCTAATCTCTAACTATCAAACAACACAGGATAAACATCTCTAAATTTAATTTGACAGCAGCTTTATGATGAGAAAGATAGGTCGATCTAAACAACAAAAACATAAAACATGAATTGTTTAACTTAGGTTATGTTCATCTTTGCAATTAGCTAAAATTTTAACATAATCATTAATCATAAATTGCCACTATTGAATAGAAATCAAGATAAGCTACATATCAAGACTCCTAAACTAGCATTAGATAATTATCAAAATCTATCTAGTTGGCCACCTAAACAAATCAAGACAACATCATGAACAATTCTTATAGAAGAACATAAGCAACTTTGATAGAAAACCAATAATATATAGAATATGGAAATCAATTACAAAACATGTCTAGGGCTTTGAAATCACCCTTAACCAAAAATAAGTTTAGCCTTGCATAGGCATTATTAACATAAACAGAAAATTAAAGAAAAACTAAGAAAAAAACTAGAAGAAAGAAGAAGAAAATCAGAATACAAGAGTAGAAGAAGTGTGTTATGGCTATCCTCTATTGTCTCTATTTATAGGCAGCAACTAGGGTTTCTCTGCTTGTGATTTGCGACTAGGGTTTTAATAAAGAAATGTGATTTGCGGTTAGGGTTTTTTGTCGCTAGGGTTGTTTAAGGAGATCTTCCAACGCCAATTTGGATGACCATTTCTTATCCGATTTAAGCCCGTGACCTATCGTTGGAAAGGTATTTAAGTCATATTCAAAAGTTAAGAGGAAGTTTCTTTGAATAAAGAGTATAAC
The DNA here is from genome assembly GCA_030761205.1 of Fremontodendron californicum. NCBI lineage: Eukaryota > Viridiplantae > Streptophyta > Magnoliopsida > Malvales > Malvaceae > Fremontodendron > Fremontodendron californicum. The sequence goes on from JAULJL010000003.1 coordinate 4,451,982, forward strand.
ATCATGTTTTCTTAGCAATAAGCTCCAGAGGTCAAATCTGCCTTTTTGCTTTGCACCAAGAATTTGATCTTTTTGACTCCCAAGTCTTTTTCTATCTTGTGATTGTGATTTTATAAGCTCTTAAACATCCTAATTGACATGTTTTGACTTCATCTCTTCCAAAATACCTACAAAGCATTAAAACCTAGTAAAATGTCAAAGAACTTAAGAATCAAAGCACAAAGTATAAGAAAATTAAATAGGAAATATATATGAAATTAAGCACTTATCATTGTTCTTTAAATCGCATGCAAATTTGAATAGTAATGGATAATAAACAAATTTGGATTTCGGACAAAATTAAGCGGTTTTGAATATTTAAAAAATTGCAATATCCGATCCCCTAAAATTCTTATTTGTGATCAATTTTTTTTGGAAAAATTACAAAATTAATTAATAAATCAAAAATAATGGAAGAATTACAAAATAAACCAATTAAGTTAAAATATCTATTATCTACTATTATTACAATAAATAATTAATAAAAAGGAAATAGAAAAAAAATGTGAAAATAAGATTTTGCAATTAGTTTTTATCTTTTGAGAAGAAAAAAAAAAGAAATACTTGCATGAGTAATTGGTCAGTTTTGACTCCCACAATAAAAACGTGAAATCTGATTGATAAAAAAATTGACTTAATTTTTTTTTTTTGATTAATTTGTCACTTAATTTTTAAAAAATTTAAATTTTATAGTTTTATGTTTTTTATTTAAAATTTATTTAGTAATAAATTTTTTATTTGTGAGGAATGTGTAATTTAAAATATTTAACTTTTATATTAAAAAATATAAATATTTTAATATATAAATATTTATTATTTAATATAATTCAAATTATATTAAAAAATACAAATCTTTAGCCAAATAGGGAAAACATTCTAGTGTACTATTATTTGCACGCCATAATAATTTTTGTCTCTTCTTTTAAAATTTTAAATCATATATATAGCACAATTCTTTTATACTTGTCATTATATAATTTGACTCCATTTTTTACTTACTGTTTAGATAATTTTATTGTTACACTTACACGTAATTGTTACACTTACACATAATTATATTGTTACACTTACACATAATTATATTGAGTGTGAGTTAATGGTGATTAGACTAATCTATATCCTTACACCACTGATTACCTGTGATAGGTTAAGTTTAATTTCCTTTTATTTTAATGTTTTTGTTACTTTTACACAATTATATTGAGTGTAGGTTAATGGTATTACTCTTACGCAGATTCTTTCAAAACTAGAGCTCAAACAATATAAAAAACCAAAACCCTTTCAAGTGGAGAGTCTGGTGAAGCATGAGGAGGAGATGGAAGAAAGACAAAAAAAAAAAAAAAATTAAAGAAAGACCTTTAATCTCTCTCATTTTTTTTTCTTGCATCTCCTCCCTCACCGGAGACTCTCCAGTTGAGAGGGTTCTGGTTATGTTTATTGTTTGGGCTTTGATTTTGAAGGAATCTACGTAAAAATAATCACCATTAACCTACCTTCAATATAATTATGTGTAAGTGTAACAAAAACATTAAAATAAAAGGAAATTAAACTTAACCTACCACATGTGGTCAATGGTGGAAGGCTATGAATTAGTCTAATCACCGTTAACCCACACTCAATATAATTAGTCGCATTTTCGAGATTGAGAGAATCAGTTATTAACTAATTTTCTCGATTTCCCTTTAAGTCCACTTCAACCTACTCTCAATAAAATATTTATCATTTGATTTTAAAAATTTTAATTTTATAGATTTATGTTTTTATTTAAAATTGATTTAGTAATAATTTGTTTTTATTTGTGAAAAATATTTAATTTGAAAATTTTAATTTTTAACAAAAACATTAAAATTAAAGGAAATTAAACTTAACCTACAACAAGTAGTCAATGATGGAACGATATGGATTAGTCTAATCATCATTAACCCTCACTCAATATAATTAGTCGCATTTTCAAGATTGAGAGAATCAATTATTAACTAATTCTCTCGACTTCCTTTCAAGTCCACTTCAACCTCCCCTCAATAAAAAATTTATTTAAAATTGATTTAGTAATAATTTGTTTTTATTTGTGAAAAGGATTTAATTTAAAAGATTTAATTTTTATATTAAAAATATTTAAATAAATACTATTTAATATAATTAAAATTATATAAAAAACTTAAAGTCCCTAACGAAGCAGGAGAACCATTCTAGTATATGTAAGAAAAAAGCCAGTAGGCCTTCATTTGGGCTATTAACCCACCTATCAAAATATGTATGTAAGAATTTCTTTTTTTTGAAATTTATTTAATAAATAAATTACATAGTATTTTACTTCTAAAAATAATATTTGTTTAATTCCAAATCTATTACACTATTTCAACAATTTGAATTCTTGTTTAGATCTGCCCATAGGTTGGGATGGATTGAGCTATCCAATATCGTCCTATTTGAGCTCGGACAAATTTCATTGACAAAAAAGTTTATCATAATTTTATTAGATTAAATCTTATAGGAAAAGCAGCTTGTTCTAGTGACAAAAATCGTATACACTCCACACTCTTCTACCTTAATCTCTTTATTTTCAACTAGTATTTTCTATAAGTATAGAATAAACATATGAGTACATGCAAATTGTTGCAGTTTCAACAGATTTGTTGGCTTACTTTGCTAAATCAGGTGAAGTGTTTTGTAGCCATTAAAGGTCAAGATAATTATATAAACTAACCAATAGGTTAAGTAAGTTCTGCAAAAATGACCAAATGAAAAGATTTATCAGAGTAATTTTTTATCTAACCTTTGTCTTGAGATGAATCATGCGAAATATGTTATTCTGTTCCTAGAATTTCCACGCTTGAAAAAGAAAATCTGGGACGTATTTCTCAAATCATCGGTCCAGTACTGGATGTAGCCTTTCCCCCGGGCAAGATGCCTAATATTTACAACGCTTTGGTAGTTAAGGGTCGAGATACCGCCGGTCAACAAATTAATGTAACTTGTGAGGTACAACAATTATTAGGAAATAATCGAGTTAGAGCTGTAGCTATGAGCGCTACAGATGGTCTAATGAGAGGAATGGAAGTGATTGACACGGGAGCTCCTCTAAGTGTTCCAGTCGGCAGAGCGACCCTAGGACGAATTTTTAACGTGCTTAGGGAGCCCGTTGATAATTTAGGTCCTGTAGATACTCGCACAACATCCCCTATTCATAAACCTGCGCCTGCTTTCATACAATTAGATACAAAATTATATATTTTTGAAACAGGAATTAAAGTAGTCGATCTTTTAGCTCCTTATCGTCGTGGAGAAAAAATCGGACTATTTGGGGAAGCTGGGGTAGGTAAAACAGTACTCATTATGGAATTGATCAACAACATTGCTAAAGCTCATGGGGGTGTATCCGTATTTGGCGAAGTAGGTGAACGTACTCGTGAAGGAAATGATCTTTACATGGAAATGAAAGAATCTGGAGTAATTAATGAACAAAATCTTGCGGAATCAAAAGTGGCTTTAGTCTACGGTCAGATGAATGAACCGCCAGGAGCTCGTATGAGAGTTGGGACTGCCCTAACTATGGCGGAATATTTCCGAGATGTTAATGAACAAGACGTACTTCTATTTATAGACAATATCTTCCGTTTTGTCCAAGCGGGATCCGAAGTATCTGCCTTATTGGGTAGAATGCCTTCCGCTCTGGGTTATCAACCCACCCTTAGTACCGAAATGGGTTTTTTACAAGAAAGAATTACTTCTACCAAGGAGGGATCCATAACTTCTATTCAAGCAGTTTATGTACCCGCGGATGATTTGACCGACCCTACCCCTGCCACAACATTTGCGAATTTAGATGCTACTACCGTACTATCAAGAGGATTAGCTTCCAAAGGTATTTATCCAGCGGTAGATCCTTTAGACTCAATGTCAACTATGCTCCAACCTCGAATCGTTGGTGAGGAACATTATGAAACTACGCAAAGGGTTAAGCAAACCTTACAACGTTACAAAGAACTTCAGGATATTATAGCTATCCTTGGGTTGGACGAATTGTCCGAAGAGGATCGCTTAACCGTAGCAAGAGCGCGAAAAATTGAGCGTTTCTTATCACAACCCTTTTTCGTAGCGGAAGTATTTACCGGTTCCCCGGGGAAATATGTTGGCCTAGCAGAAACAATTAGAGGATTTAAATTGATCCTTTTCGGAGAATTAGACGGTCTTCCTGAATAGGCCTTTTATTTGGTAGGTAACATCGATGAAGCTACTGCGAATGCTACGAACTTAGAAATGGAGAGCAAATTGAAGAAATGACCTTAAATCTTTGCGTACTCACCCCTAATCGAATTGTTTGGGATTCAGAAGTGAAAAAAATCATTTTATCTACTAATAGCGGACAAATTGGCGTATTACCAAATCACACGCCTATTGCCACAGCTGTAGATATAGGTATTTTGAGAATACGCCTTAACGACCAATGGTTAACGATGGCTCTGATGGGTGGTTTTGCTAGAATAGGCAACAATGAAATCACTATTTTAGTAAATGATGTGGAGAAGGGTAGTGACATTGATCCACAAGAAGCTCAGCAAGCTCTTGAAATAGCGGAAGCTAACTTGAGGAAAGCTGAAGGCAAGAGGCAAACAATTGAGGCAAATCTAGCTCTCAGACGGGCTAGGACACGAGTAGAGGCTATCAACGCGATTTCGTAACTAGTTGGTTAATCGAAAGAATTTCCGTATAAACAGAACTTTCGTTTATACATCCCATTTTGATTCTGCCGATTAAATAGAATCAAATACAATCAAAAGTGAAATCAGATTTTGATCTAACGAAAAATTTTAAAATTGAAAACGGAAATAGAATAGGATGAAAAAGATAGAAAATCAATAAAAGAAGGTGGGTAGAAAAACTTATTAGACACCGGGATCAATGGTATCTAATAAGTTCTACCTACTATTGGATTTGAACCAATGACTCCCGCCGTATGAAAGCAATACTCTAACCGCTGAGTTAAGTAGGTCATTTATTATCATAAGGAATCATAAAGAGAAAGAAAAAGGACCTATCACATCGATGGATTATAAATCCAATATTACTTCTAAGCAATACCAATCAAACCGACCAAAAAGGTATGATTATGATGTTGGATCATGTAATATTCATCTTGACAAGAAATTATCTACATAATATGATACAATATGTATCACAAACACAAGGGCTATAGCTCAGTTAGGTAGAGCACCTCGTTTACACGCGCGCCAATGTTTTTCAGGGAAGTCTATCATGCAATCAAAAGAATTGATCCTTTTGAGAAATCGATGTCTTACTCCATTACTTTGAAGGAACAAAACAAGAGAACAATAGCCTGACAAATGGTTCGGTCCGATTCGGGTGCCATTTAGGCAGGATCCGAATCGAACCCATCATTGATTTGAGATATTGATAGGGTGAATACCCAGTCTATTCAATGCTAGGCATAATGAGTATAAGGACCTCAAAAATGCTCTTTTCGTCCTATGAATCTTAAGGTGTATGAAGTTTCATGTTTGATTTTTTAATCAGGATGATAGAGACTCCATTTAACTTAGGTTGATCTAGGCCAGAAGCAGACCTACGTCAAGATAACCCTTCCCTTCTTTGAAACACTTTGAGAGTGCTCCTGTATCAGTAATGAATCAGAGCACACGGAACCATCTTCTTTTTTTTCTCTTAGAAAAAAATATATGGTAGACTAGCTGATATTTCTATCAGTTAATGAAAGAGCCCAATGCAAAAAAAAATGCATGTTGGGTCTTTGAAATAGGTCGAATCATTTTGATAATACGAAATATGTTATTCTGATACGTAGTTTTCTTACTTGGATTGTTGTTGCAATTTTGTTTTACTGCCCACGTTGTTCAATGGCACATGCTACTTTGTTAACATCTGCCTGATTGCCTCCCAGTCCATAGAATCCATTTGATGACTACTTCTTTGTCTAATTAAATACTTTATCCTTAAATTTTCCCAATCAAATTTTTTCTTTCTTCTACCACTTTTCTTCTTTCCACTTGAAGTAATTTTTTTTTTTTTATTTATCAAAACTCATGCTAGAAAAATAATTTTCCTTTGCTTTTGGTATTTTCGATCTACCCTTTTTTGTGCTAAAGGTGGTTGCATCATCATGCTGCATTTTTAGTGTTTTGCACTTCTCTATCAACAAAGGATATCAAACTAGACGGAGAGATGGATCCACAGGCACCATTCAAGTTTCTGACCTGGAAACAAAGTTTGTAACCAATAAAAGTCTCCAAACTATTTGGCTTGCACACCGATGAAATGTTTTCAATTTGCATGGAGCTTGTTTCCTCTTAGCCCCAATTCTTTCTTTTTTTCCAATCCAAGTTCACTGACAAAATATTGGTTATCTTCTGAATCATATTCTGTCTGCATGGCTACCATGCTACTGCCAACTGTCTTTTGACTATATGTGATTCACACGACTTCATCACATGGGTTAGTCTGACTTGTTGGTTTTGGAGGAAACTTTGCAACAAGCGACATAAGTACATTGCTATGAAAAAAACATTAAAATTAATTCGGCATAATTTTCTGGTGAAACATGAGAAAAAGATGGAAGAAAAAAAAATGAGAGATGGAAGAAAGACAGAAAAATGAGTCTATTTTTTGTTTTTCTTGCATCTCCTTTTCACCAGAGACTCTCCATTTAGAGGGTTTTGGTTATGTTTATTGTTTTTGTTTTGGTTTTGGTTTTGAAGGAATCTGCGTAAAATAATCACCATTAACCTACTTTCAATACAATTATGTGTAAGTCTAACAAAAACATTAAAAAAAAAAAACAGTTAACTAATTTTCTCGACTTCCCTTTAAGGTACACTTCCACCTCCTCTCAATAAAAAAAAAAAAAAAAAAGTAACGATATTTAACGATACTTGTATTACTGTGGGTGACGGTGGGTGAGTATCAAATCGGAGGTTCACGAAGAGTTTTCACATGTGTTTTCACCTATGCTAACTTAGGTATTTTTTTTCTCGGCTATTTTGATTTATTTGATTTTGAAAACGTTTTGTAGAATGTAGTGTACAAAAAGATAGTGAACAAGTATTCCTAAGGGGTAAAAATGAAATATTGGTGGCATTAGGCCAACTTGTGTTGGTAAAAATGGAATGTTAAGATTGTGCGCAAGATTGAATCCCTGATTTTCAATCCTCTTTTTGTTACATAATTATTATTTTTTTATGAAAACTGAATAAAACTGTGTTTAAATTATTACACATTTTTTTTTGGATAGAAACCGATAATTGTATTTAAATAGTGAGAGGACCAATTCAGGTATCCAAATGGACAATTGAGATACATCCAAATCAATAATTGAGATACATCCAAATGGACAATTGAGATTTGTTTATATTAAGAGATAAATATCAATTATTATTCAATAAATTAAATGATTAGTCATCCCAATTATCTTAAAAGTATAACCGACCATTATCGACTGTTGATAATTATATATATATATATATATAAAGATTTAGAGTAAAATAAAAGTTGTTATACAATAGACTTGTTCAAGATTCGGGTTATCCGTCTGGCTTGATAGGTAATAGATTTTTAAAGTCTAGGCCTGAGTCAAACTTGGGTTTACTTTTTAAAATTAAAAAATATTTTTATTTAATTTTAATTATAAAATATCTTTAAAAATAAAATATGAAAATTTTATTTTAATGTTACAAAATAGGCCTTAAAGGCTAAACAAGTTGACCTGAATCTTGGGCAAACAAATTTTTTTACTATTCGAGCTTGGCTTGATCCGACCCATGAACAGTTTTAGTATGAAAACATTAAATTTAAATAATATATGTAATATTAAAATTACAAACAATATATAAATTCCTTGTAATAAAATAAAAAAAATCAATTTTTAAATATTATAATTCATGTTGTATATGTAAAAAATTTAATAAAAATAAAATCTCAATATAAAAAAATTTACTAATTAAAATAATTAAAATATGCATAAAATTATTTAATATTATAAAAGAAAAATATAAGATTACATACACATTTAGAAAAAATAAAATAAGCTAGATGTATAATTTGTATCAAATATTGTAATAGTTTAACTTTCTTTACTTTTTCCATAGAATGAAAAATTTTAACTTAATAATTAACGTAATAATTGATTAAAAAGATAAATAGAAAATTAAGCTAATAATAATGAATAAGGTTTAAACCAAAAATATTATCAAATTTATCATATCAAACTAAAAAATTTATAAAGGAGCGAATTAAAAAACTTTGAAGGGGCTAAACATAAATATACTTTATTTTCAATTAATGATGCAAAATATTTTAAGAAATTTAAAAAATTTAAAGGGACCAAATATAAACATATTTTATTTTCAAATAATGATGTAAGTTAAAAAAAACTTAAACAATCTAATCTAAGCCGCTGTATATATTATAGACAGAGTATAAGAGAAAAGATTATTCGATCTTTTCTTTATGTCATATATATACTTAATATTGAAAAAAAAAAAAACATAAATAGCTAAATTATGGTGTGGATTGCATTTTTTTGGGTAGAAAGTATGACGAGGAGATACAATCTATGGTGTTTTTTTTTTTTAATTATTATCTCAATATAACTTTTTTTTTAATTCTCAAATTCTCAATATTTTAATTTTAATTACCAAAATCCGTTTTTTTTAATTCTGTTGAGTAATTTTCATGGCCCATGACGATTTTTCAACATATTTTAATTTTTTTTTTAATTGATCAAGGGAAATCGTCATAGTTCATGACGATTTCCTTGATCATTTAAAAAAAAATTCATATTTTAAGAAGGGAAGTCGTCACCATTTATTTTATTTTTTTAAAATTATTAAACAATAAAATTTAAATTTAAATAAAAATAAAAATAAAAATAAAAATTATATAATTTATAATTTATAATTTTAAAAAATAAAAATAAAACTAAAATAAAAATAAAAATTTAATAAATTTTAAATAACAAAATTAAAAAAAATAACAATTTACAAAAAATTTAAAAATTATATTCGTAATGTCAATTGAATTCTTTCAACTTATATTCGTAATAAATGAACCTCTGGAAGAAAGGTCAACCAAAGCGTTGTGGATTATGAAGAAATGAAGGTCATAGCTAGACCTAACCACGGGCCGGGTAGCCCGCCCGACCCGGTAAGCCCGGATCGTATTGGACAGGGCTTGGACAAGTGTTTTTGAAATTTGGGCCGACCGATCTAGCCCGAATTATTATTTATTAAATAAAAAATATTTTTATTTAAATTTAATTATAAAATATATATCAATATAAAAATGTATTTTTAATATTTTTTGAATAGTGGTGACTTTCCTTCATTACTTTACATAATTTGTTTTTTAAATATTAAATAATTTATAAATTTAAAATATAAAAAATATATAATTTATTTTTATTTAAATTTAAATTCAATTATAAAATATATAAAAATATTTTTTAATATTTTAATTTTTTTGAATAGTGAAATGGACTTTCGGGCAAAATATGTATAACAGTATTATTGTTGATGCGAACTCTCTCCCGATGTACCAGATTGATAAGGACATTTTTGATGGCTATGACTAGAGGTGTCTATGGGCCGGGCCAAGGCCCGAATTTTTTTTATTTCTCTTGCCCAAGCCTATTTCGGGCTCGGCCCGGGCTGGCCCGAATGCCCGTTTCACTATTAAAAAAATATTTTTATGTTAATATCTATATATATTGGGTCGGGCGGGTCAAGTGTTTTTGTAATTCGAGTCGGTCTGGCCTAGCCCGAATTACTATTTATTAAATAAAAAATATTTTTTATTTAACTTTAATTATAAAAATATAAAAATGTATTTTAAATATTTTTTGAATGGTGACGACTTCCCTTCATTACTTTACATAATTTTTAAAAAAATATTAAATAATAAAATTTAAATAAAAATTATATAATTTATAATTTAAAAAATAAAATTAATAAAAATGATATAATTTATTTTATTTAAATTTAATTATAAAATATATAAAAATATTTTTTTAATATGTTAATATTTTTTGAATAGTTAAACGGGCTTTCGGGTAAAATATGTATAACGATATTATTGTTGATGCGAACTCTCTCCCGATGTACCAGATTGATAAGGGCATTTTCGACGGCTATGACTAGAGGTGTCCAAGGGCAGGACCAAGGCTAGAAATTTTTTTATTTCCCTTGCCCAAGCCTATTTCGGACCAGGCCAGACCCGGCCCGAAAATTCGTTTCACTGTTCAAAAAATATTAAAATATTAAAAAATATTTTATATTAATATTTATATATATTGGGTCGAACTGGGACAAGTGTTTTTGTAATTCGGGCCGGTCCGGCCTAGCCCGATTACTATTTATTAAATAAAAAATTTATTTAACTTTAATTATAAAATATAAAAATGTATTTTCAATATTTATATAAAAATTTATATAATTTTTAAAATTGTTATTATTTAAAATTTACAATTTATTAATTTTTAATTTTTTTAAATTATAAATTATATAATTTTTATTTTCGGGCTTGGGCAAGGGAAATAAAAAATTTTCGGGCCTCAGCCTGGCCCAGCCCATGGACACCTCTAGTCATAGCCGTTGAAAATATCCTTATCAATCTGGTACATCGGGACACATCCGGGCAAGCTACCCTGCCCGTGGATAGGTCTAGCTATGACCTTCGTTCCTGTATAATCCACAACGCTTTATTTCCCTTGCCTAAGCCCATTTCGGGTATGTCCGACCCGGAAGCCCGTTTCACTATTCAAAAATATTAAAACTACATTTATATATATATATTATAATTAAATTTAAATAAAATATTTTTTATTTAATAAATAATAAATCGGGCTAGGCCTACCGGCTCGAATTACAAAAACATTTGTCCAAACTCGGCTCAATACGATCCAGGCTTACTGGGCCGGGCGGGCTATCCGGCCCATGGATATGTCTAGTTATGACTTTCATTCTTGCATATCCACAACGCTTTGGTTGGCTTTTCTCCTGGAGGTCTATTTATTACGAACACAAGTTGAAAAAATCCGATTGATATTACGAATATAATTTTTAATTTTTTTATAAATTGTTATTTTTAAAATTTTGTTATTTAAATTTTAAAATTATAAATTATATAATTTTTATTTAAATTTTATTATTTAATAATTTTAAAAAATAAAAAAATTTGGGAAGTCGCCACCCATGATAGAGACTTCCCTTCCTAAAATATGGAATTTTCTTTTAAATGATCAAGGAAAATCGTCATGAACCATGACGATTTTTCTTGGTCAATTTAAAAAAAAAAATTTATTGGAAAATTTTCAAAGGCCATGGTAATTTTTCAACAGGATTAAAAAAAATGAATTTTGATAATTAAAAATAAAGTATCGATAATTTAAAAAAAAAAAAAAAAACTACGATCTAAAGGAGAGTTTTTTTCATTAAGTATGGAATATTACTATTATTTTCCTATTTTTTTTTCTTTTTACTTCTACATATTACAATATTAAAATTTTATGAATTTATTTAAAAAGTCATTATATTTTTATTATATTTAAATGAATTTTTAATTTATATCCAAATAAATTTTTAACATTTAATTTATATCTAAATAAATTTTTAACTTTTAATTTATACTTAAATAAACTCTTAATTTAAATCAAATTTTTATTTAAAATAAGAATTTATTTGGGTATAAATCAAAATATAAAAATTTATTTGGATATAATAAAAGTATAAAAATCTATTTAAGAAAAAGAAAATAGTTTAAGGTTTTTAAATATTTTAACTATTAAATATCAATTTTATAAATACTAGGGGCATTTTGGAAATTAACAAATACTCTTGATTCCAAATGTTAAAACTAGTGTCATTTTGGGCACAATTTGAAAAAATTATTAGGTAGACTTTTTCTAGTACAGAAACTATGGTCCCTTTCAATAACATTATACCATATAAGATTTTTTTTTTTTTTTACATGTCATACTAATTAATAGAAACAGTGAAGGATAATACTCTCTCTCTACCCTCTCCTAATTATCCAGCCACATGGCGTCACGTTACACGGCCAATTCCACCACTATTGCCACGGTGGCTTGCCGACGACAAAAGTGCAAAAAACTCCTTAAACGCACCCCCCCAAGCAAGCAAAAAATACTCTGAAATTCAATTCTATCACTTATCAATCTCAGAACCTCCCTTCTTTTGCAAAGAAATGTCATGTTTCTAGAAGATGATTGGACAGCTGGTGCAAGGTTCATTATCTGGGCCACTGCCTTTCTCTTTTACGAGAATCCATTTAGAACTTTTCTTTTAATAAAAATCACAGATCCAGATCCAATGAAAAAAGAACGAACAAATAAAAAAAAATTCCAATTGAATGGAAAAACAAATTATATTAAGAATTTTGGGCACCCTAAAAACCCAAGAAAAGATATGTAAAACCCTCGAGAGACAAAAACCCTAACCCTAGCTTCTGAGGGGTTTTGGGGAGGATAAGGAAGAGGAAGCTAAAAGCGAGAGCCAAAGCCAAAAGAGATTTGTAACATGGAGTTTGGCCGAATTCTGTGTAAGGTGTTGGCAGGTGGCTGGATAATTAGGAGAGAGTAGAGAGAGAGTATCCTTCGCTGTTTGTATTAATTAGTATGACATGTAAAAAAACTTCTTATGTGATATAATATTATTAGAAGGGATCATAATTGATGTGGTACCGAATAATTTTTCGACAATTCGAAAAAAAAAAAACCATTCATTTGGGGCAATTGGACAAACTAATCAACAAACTTCCACTTATATCATCAAATTTCACGCGCATATCAGGGGCGTAAGAAACACGAATGAATCAGAAACAAGATATCCACCTTAGCACGTGGGGCATAAATATCGACAGTGAAGGGCGGCTGGCTGTTGTAATAAATTAAAGCCAAATAAGGACTTAAGGGAAGGAGTGTGGTCCCCACAAAGACATAAAAAATTAAAATTAAATAAATAATAACCAAAGGTAGAGAAATAAAACTGTTAATCATAGATGGATTTTAATGGAGGTGGATACATCTATTCATATATCGAGTCGAATCTTGTTTATATATATAATATTAATATTATATTTATTTATTTAAGTTCGGTTTTGTTTGAAATAAGAGTTTCAAATTTTGTTTAAATTTTTTTATATTTATAAATAGATAGTTCAAATCCGTTTAGAATTCTTCATATTTTTTATAAAAAAAAAATATTATTTATTTATTTAATCATTAATAATTTTATATTATATATTTTTTTATCAAGTTTTTAAACATAAACAATTTAACATATTTTTTAATATTTATAATATAATATATATTTAATCTTTATATGATATAAATTATATATTATATAAAAATATAAATAATATATTATATAATTGAAAAACGAGCGGATCGAGTCGGATTCGAACTTTGAATGTTAAAGTTAAAACCAAACTTATTTTTTAAATAAATCTTATTTTTTTGTCTAAACTTATTTTTGGACCTAATATTTTTGTCTAAATAATTTAGGACGTATCTCAAATTTGAGCGAGTAATCTGACATTTGGGTGAAATAATACTTCTACTGCATGCTATATATATATATATATATATTTGATGAAATACTACATGCTATATTGCTATCACGTTTTTAATTTTTTTTTAATTTTCATATATATATATATATTTATGTTTTGGAAATTTTCATATATTTTGGTATTACTAGAAAAATAAATATTTGAAGAAAAAAACAAGTAGGATAAATTTGAAGAGAGAGGGGTGGTTGGAGAGTTTCAAGAGGGGGGACATGCCTAAGTTCTTCCCAACAGAACAATTCTTTGCTTCTTCTTCTTCTTCTTCTTCTTCATGCCTCATCAGATCCCATAGGTCCTTTCTTTCTTTCATTCTTTCTTTTACTATCTTTTGTTTATTTGATTCAAAGCTTATCCTATCTTAAGCCTACTACTACTACTACTACTACTTTTTTTTTTTTCTTTGCTTCATTTTCTCTCCTTTCGTTTCTTGATTCTTTCCTTTTACTTTCTTTCTTTTTTAAATCTCCCGATACTTTTATTATTTGTCTTATAAGTGGGGTTTTGTCTTATCTTCTGTTTTTTTCCCCTTCAAATGCATGTTGGTGGTGAACTGGTCATGATGAAGTTGTTGTTGTTGCTCTTGTAGAAGTTGGGAAAGTTGTTGTTCTCGGTAAAGTAGTTGCTACTGTTGTTTTTGTTTTTGTTCTTGTGTTTTTTTTTTTTTGGGTGCATATGGTTCATGAATCATGACCTTTAAGCATTATCTTGTCTGTACAGATATTGTTGTCCGTACAGAATAGATTTTATATCCGGGCCCTTTTCTCTCTTGTTCTTAGAATGGGATAATTCTTGGTCAGCTCTTTTTCTTATTCTTCTTCTTAGGTTGCTTAATCAACAGAACAGAATTTCTGGAGGAACTTGGATTTTATTCAGCTAAGATTTGCTAATTCTTAAATTGTAGGGATTTTTTCTTTTGTTCAGGAGAGTTACTGATATGAATCACTACTCTTTTTTTTTGGTTTCTGATCTAAGTTTGCTCTTTATCTTGTTGTTTTTTTTTCCCTCTCTTGTTCTCAAATCTTTTATGGTTCTTGTATTAATTTCTGCTGCGTGTCACTAGGAAGCCCCTTAGTTGTATATCTATGAAATGTAGCTTTACTCCGCTTCAAGTTTCAAACCCCACATGTCTATTTCTATAACTAGGTTTTTCTTCTAACTCATTGGAATTTGTAATAACTTTGCTATTTTAATCATGGAAAACCACATCATAAACCTTGTCTGGTTCTTTGCTGGAGTTGCAGTCTAGGCTTTAGTTGTAGACTGTCAATCTTTTGAGGCGCAGCGCCCGAACTGTTTGCATATTATCTGGTTTTTCAGAACTTCTTGTTGCATGCAGAGCAAAAATGCTATTAATTTTACAGGGTTGACTTTCTGAGCATGCCTGATAACTGCACAAACTTTTTTCATTTGCTTGTTGAAAATTAAGATGATGATGTCTAATATGTTTCAATTGCTCAATAGATCTAGAACATGTTTCTGAATCTGGGTTCTGAATATCATTCTTCATGGAATTTGTATAAGGAACTATTGCTGCTATTATTCCGAAATGTGCTCGAAAAGCCTTTATGTTCCTCTTTTGTTTTTCTTTTTTTTTGAAAATTTGATCTTCTTTTGTTTCTTCTTCTTTTCTGTTTGTTTTCCTTTCTCCTATTTTAGAATTTGTACATGCTTTTCTTTTGAATGCTACTTCACATTCATAAATGCTTTTCTTTTGAATCCCTTGTGAGTTTTATGTATCTAATGTTTAATGCTGAATGTGTTCTTGATGATTGAAATAAGCATCTAAACTATTACCTTTCAATTAGTAAGTACTAGTTCTTCATGATTGCCAAGTGAATTTGTCTTCAATTTACCCTCCCCAGATGGCCTGGTGCACTTGGTTGCTCTTATCACTATATATATGTATCAGTTCATCGTTTTTTGCCTCAAAATTTTGATGGTTTTGGAAAATATGACTGCAGCAAAGGAACACCCCATCAACCATCGTTTGCATTGTTGTTCTTCTGGTGTGTGTTTTCGTCAAATGTTAATAAGTTGTCAAATATAACATTCAGAATCTAGCTTGTGATTTTGGTTCATGTGGTATGGTTAGAGTTTGTTTAATTGAATACTCATTATGCAATGTACATTCAATTGTGGGTGGGACTGTCATCCCTTTTGTTCGTTTATGGTTGGGTTGTTTTTGCTTCATTTTACTTTATACTATAGCAAATTTGATCCTTACTAGTTCATTTGCTTTTGACATTAACTTGGATGTGCTGAGCTTGTGTTTGTAGTGTTCCATCTACTTTATTTCTTGCACAATGGCTTGTTTGGTTTGATGATTGCACATATTGTTGCTTACATTCATATTTTGAGTGTAACCTAGACATCCACAGCTCATTATATGTTTTTCCCCCTTTTAGTAGTTAATATTGGAGTGAGACAAAAAAGAATCTGTTTGTTGATAAGGATCTTCTGGGTTTTGCATCAAAATTCAAGACAATTGATGAATTAGATGGCTGTTCGGGTTCAAAACTTGCCAAAGAAATTTTTTGATGAAAGTTCTGTTCATTCGCTATCCGATATATCTGTTGGTTGCCAACCATGGTGGAATTCAAATGAACATCAAATTGCACAGTCTTTACCCCAGAATAGAAGCTTGAAAGTGGAAACTCCCTCCCAACTCTATCATAATGCAAAGCATTTAGATCTTCAACTACCAGACCAGGAGTCGACCTCAGCTCAAGCAATTGGTCAATCTCTTAATGAAATGGGTGTCACAAGAGTGACCAATTCTCCATATGATTCATCTGAACCTGGTATTGATGCTTCTGGAAGTGTTATTTATTGGGAATTTTCTGTTCTCTATTATTTTCTTTCTCTATTCACCACTGTTCTTGCTAGGTAGCTGTGGTCAATGGCTACAATTTTGTTTTACTTGATTCTTTTTTCTGTTTTCTTTTTGGGGTGGGGGAAGGGGTGGACTGGGAAGAAGGAAGAACTATATTGGTAATAAAGTTAATCAAATACTCTAGGGACCATGAACCATTCTAATACACAACAAACACATGTGCTTCAGTTTGACTTTGATTGAATTGCTTGTGAGTAGCTGGAGAAGATGTTAACTTTTGGTAGAATTTGTTTATCTTTTAGCAATGTCCTAGTTCTTATAGTTGGTTCTTGCAAGTTTCGCAAATAGGAGTCTTGTTGGTGCTTTATTCTTTTGTTAAATGTCAGGTGACTGCTTGTGTTTTGTTATTACAGATCTTGTTGATGGCATTCTATAAATTTCTCTCATCATTGTTGATGCATTAATGTGCTTTTCTGAAGAGGGAAGGGAAGCTTTTTGTCAAGCTTAACAGGTTAACATTGTTTGTCTGATATCATAATTGTTTTCTCATGCATCAGGTCAGGATGAAAGTTCTGGGAAGGACATTGAGGGTCAAATGAAGCCAGTTTTCTTGATTAACAATCCAAACACTGTGTTCAGCCCTTCTCATCCAAATTATAACCATTCAATGGTATGTTTAGCAGTTATTATTAAGTTCATTTTGTTTGCTTTGTTTTAAATTAATATTTCTCGTCCCATTTCAGGCTTGTGCTCAATATCCTTATGCCGCCGCATACTTTGGTGGCCTATTTACTCCATATGGGCAACAGGCTATTGTAAGATCTCCTGAGTTATTGTACCTTGCTATTGATCTGCATTAGTTATTAGTGGGAATATTATCTTTTCCATGAATTATTGGCAATTTGGCATGTTAGTAATCACTTTTCACCCGTCAGATTGCTTCTTAATTGCTTTATAGGACGTTTTGCAGTACGCTGTTTCACGACCAAATATTTCTTAGCTGTGGGTTTGATAGGCTTAGATAAGCTCTAATTCTTTTCTTTTACCACCACCTCTGCTCCTCTAGTATTAGTCTAAAGGTTTCACCTTGTTTACCATATAATCCTTCCTGCGACCATTTTTGTTCTTATAATGCAACTGTGATTTAAACTTGACCAGATTCAGGCCCAGATGGCAGGAAGTGCACCAACACGAATTCCGCTGCCTCTTGATCTTGCAGAAGATGGCCCCGTTTATGTCAATGCAAAACAATATCATGGGATTCTCAGGAGGAGGCGGTATCGTGCAAAGCTTGAGGCACAAAACAAACTTGTCAAATCTCGAAAGGTATATAGAATTCATTTGGGCATTTGTTTGAACTCCCACTGACCTACTTATTACAATGTTTGCAACAATAATATTATGTATTAACTCGTATTAATAATGGCCATACCAAGTCGTTGTTGATTTGCTATCCAACTGCGTGCATCAGTAACATTACTGTGGTTTTTCATGGTTGATAATAACAGCCTAAATCCACTGATCTGCTTTGGTTTGAATTAAATGTAGGCATACCTTCATGAATCTCGACATCTTCATGCACTGAATAGGGTTAGGGGATCAGGTGGACGTTTTCTTAGCAAAAAGAAGGTGGTCCAACAGCATGATCCAACTTTTAACACAAGTTCCCATTCCATCTCTTATGCCAGCTGCTTAGACCAAAAGAATAGTGGATCAGAACTTGAGAGTCGTTCGCGCACAGCAGAATGCACTGGTTCGAGTACAAGCTGCTCTGACATCTCAAGTGTCTCCAACAAAAATGGCAATTTTCAGCAGCCAAAACACAGATTCACAGACATCTCTCCTCGTGTGGGCAGCATGTGCAATGGAATACAACACTGTGCTTCAGTTGTCCTGTGAGAAGGGGCAGCGAAGTCGGCAACTCATCCTTGGCTTTATCAATTATCACTTCAATTATCTATCATGCATGTTGTGTAAATTGTCTCTGGCTGAACACCGTCTTAAAAGCACTTCTAAGATTCTGCCTTTTGCTTTTACATTCTGGAATGACAGCGTTGTTGAAAAGAGTTTGGCTTGGAATTTTATCAGTGATCCTTGACTTGATTCTTACTTATTATGAGTGTTATTTATGTCAACTATGTAAGATGTTTGCATAATTTCAGATCATTTTTAAGCAAATAAGTGATTTCCACCCTTTTTCATTTCAGACCTTAAGTAACATATGATTGTGTGAACTAGGGTTCCTATTGTAGTTGACCCAGCCATCAATCAGCCATCAGTATCTTATGCATTTCAGCTTTGCCCAAGGTAAAAAAAACCAATGTCCTTCGTTACATTTTGGACCCCCTAAGGATATGCAGAATGTTAGGCAGCAGCAACTACTTTACTTGAGTCATCAGTATTAAATTATTATGTATCTCATTATTTATTTATTTATTATTTTTTAAAATTTATATTAATATTAAAATTAAAATTTTGACTGAATTTTTGTCATGAATCAAATGATATCAATTTAATCAGAAAAATTAGTTAAAGATTTAAACAAAATAATAATATTAGAGACAATTAAATACTTTATATTTTTTTTAAAATTATCCATTTTTCTTAACAAAATTACTCATACTTGATTTTTTTTTTTTTTTTTGCTAAAACATTTTTTTCATTTTATTTCTTCTTTCGTGTTTCTGATATATTTTAATGAAATATGAAACATCCTTTTAACCTTACTTATCATTTTAATTTTACTTGTAAAATTGAAAAATGGTGTATAAGATGATTTTTTTAATAGATAATCTTTTTTAATATTATTATTATTATAGATTAATCACTAGGTAAGGTGATTTTGAATCATTCAAGGAGATTTATTTATACTTTCATATTTAAAAATACATTTTTTAATTGAGAAAAAAAAATCAAAGCATAAACCAATTATTTATCATAAATGAACAATTAATTGGAAAGGTAAAAAGGGAAGACATAATAAAAAAAAACTCATCTCGAAAGCAACCCATAATTAAATATTTTTCAGTATTTATTATATATCAACCCAACTAATTTATAAATGTAAAATTAAATCCCATTAAAACAACACCACCAAAGCAATATATATATATATATATCATTGAATCTAGGGGTCACTGACCTAAACCCTAATGCCCAGTGTCCTTGTGAAGGGGAGGGGACCCATCACCCTCCAAAACAAACAAAATTATCTGGAAATTCAATCGATTTTTTTTATTAAAAAAAAAGGTACTAAATAAGTAAATGAAAGAAAATTAAAACAACCAACCAGAAAAATCCACATAGAAAACAGTCTCCAGAGAAATAGAAGAAACCCAATAACAAAGAAAGAGATTAGGAAAAAAAATAAAAAATTCAGCAGCTACGAGACGACGACGAGGAAGAAAAGAAGAAGAAAATGGTGTCTTACGTAAGCTTATTGTTGTACGGATTGGGAGGGATAGTGGTGGCGGGGATGGCGTTGCTGGTGGCGTTTCAAGAGAAGCTCGTTTACGTTCCGGTTTTGCCGGGTCTAACCAAGTCTTACCCGATAACGCCGGCCCGACTCCGACTCATCTACGAGGACGTTTGGCTCCGATCCTCAGATGGAGTCCGACTCCATGCTTGGTTCATCAAGCTCTTCCCTGATTGCCGAGGTCACTCTCACTCCTGATCCGCCTTTTTGTTAGCGTTTTATTTAGTTTTTGTTATATTTTTAATTGAATTATAGTAATTCTACTTGTGTTAGTCCTTTTTTAGGGGATTAAGGTTTGGTTTTCGGTTTGAATTTTTGGAGCTAGTGGTCTTTTTGCTGGTTTAAGACTGTGTTTGGTTGAATGCTACTTTTAGATTATGATTTTTCATTTTTTGGTACAATTTTATTGAATTATTGTTTTCTGTTTGAAATGTTATGTTCACTTGAAAATTAGACTGCAAAATTTGCTTTTATCCTTGGTTTTGCTTTGTTTGAACTTCGAATATAAGATGACTGAAACAAATGCTAAATGCTAAGGGTATGTATTTGAACTAAATGAAAGCTGAAGTAATAGTTGAGATTAAGCGTATGGACTGTGATCTAAAAGTAGCTGAAAAATGTGGGAGGCATGTGATTTGTTTGATGGATGTAGTGTGATGGGTTTTGATTATGACTTATGTATATGTTTTTTGTTCAATTTGATAAGATTGATATATGCAGGGTATAACTGGTGTATTTCTCTTTAAAATGCTCATCGTATCTGCTTCAATTGGTTTAGAGTTAGGCACTTGGTTTAGCTATTGCATGTCTTTGAAAATTTTGGAGAAAAACTTGTAAGTTCATTTTGCAGGTCCAACAATCCTGTTTTTTCAAGAGAATGCTGGAAGTATCCTTTTCATCATCATTAATGTTTTTGCATTATAATTTTTTATTTCACATCTTAGCGTATTCAATTGCCAGTTTCTCTTTGTAAAGTCCAAAGTCCTTGGGCAGCCTTGACCACTGATCTGCAGATATTGCTCACCGTCTGGAAATGGTTCGCATAATGTTACAGAGGTTACAGTGCAATGTCTTCATGCTTTCATATCGAGGGTGCGTGTCCCAAATATCTAATGTGATGCTTCTCTGTTTTAGCTTTCTTATGTATGACCTTGATTACTCTTAGTATACCACTCATCTATGGAATGAAGCTTAACATCTTATTTATCAAACAGTTATGGAGCGAGTGATGGCTATCCTTCTCAGCATGGAATTATTAACGATGCTCAGGTTGTGACTCTATCAGTTCTTCTATTCTATTCTATTCTGAAAGCTACTACCTTAATAAACTAGCAATCTTAACTATTTCTTTCTTTTCCTTTTTTTTTTCCCCATTTAGGCTGCATTGGATCATCTCTCTCAGCGAAATGATATTGACACAGACAGAATAGTAGTCTTTGGAAGATCACTTGGCGGTGCTGTTGGAGCTGTACTCACCAAAAACAATACTGATAAGGTATCCCTCTGGTGATTTTTGTATTTAAATTTCTTTCTTCCTTAGCATAGAGAGATTTAGAATCAGAAACCACCATATTGCAATTGCATGGTTCAAACTCATGCTGAACATGTGAGCAACATATTGGTTGAAGATGTTATACTTGTTGGATTGTAGCCTGGCTATACTTTGATTTTGTCTGCTTTAACATGTATCAATAGCTTGGCAAGATTATAATTACATTTGGCACACTATACTTGTAAAACTTGTGGTTTGATTGGAGATGTTGGATCACTTGTTTCTTGCACGGTAGATTTGCATCAATGTTCATGAGCTGGAGAAATATGATCTAGTTTAAAGTTAGTTTTAAAGGATGATGGGAGAACTGGAACCATGCTAATGAAATAAACCTTGGTCTGCGGTTTGGAAAGCAGGGAATTTACATCATGATAGGGAATGGAATGGCAATAACCCACTTAGCTGTGTATGAGCACTAGTACTATGTTGACGACCTAAAATGGAAGGCACTTGAGCATAACACATGGAATGAGACTATACTTTTTTTGGGCAATGTAGATGTGTTACAGAGATTTTAGTTCACTTAATGGCGTCATTATTGTTCAACTAAGTTGGCCTCTAATTTTCATCTATTTGACAGTTATTTCCCAAGTTGATTACTATTACTCTATGTTGCATGGGTTTCTCCCATTCTCATGTGATCAGGTTGCTCTACTTTACACTGTTCACCATTGAGGGTAGAATGGATTTTTACAATCATTATATATGTTTCTTGCTATACTCACCTACAAAGGTTTTAATATTTTTGCTCTAATAAATATCTTTATCCTTTTTAAGCTATATTAGGCATGCCATTTCTTGGTTTACCTTTAAATGTCAGGTTGCTGCACTGATACTAGAAAACACTTTCACATCTATTCTGGACATGGCTGGAGTTTTGTTGCCTTTCCTGAAGTGGTTTATTGGAGGCCCTGGTACAAAAGGTCCTAAAATTCTTAATTTTCTTGTCCGCTCTCCATGGAGTACCATTGACATCATTGGCCAGGTAGTTACATGTTGGTTGGAACTTTAACTTGACTTCCTGACTCTTTTAGACTATATTATTGACATTCATATAGATGATATTAGTATCTGTTAGCAGTCTGTCTCATGGTCCTTGGTATGTAAGGTCTATTGTTTCTAATTTGAGCATGCACCTTCTATGAAATTTTTCTTAGTGAATTGTGAAGGAAATAAGTTCCTTAGTTTGATAAGCAACTGTTTACACATTTATACTTATGCTTACAATTATCTATTGCCAATTGGTAGTAGATTGGATGCTTAAGAGTAAAATTAGTTTAGCTACAAGATAATTTGAAGATAAATTTTTCATTTTGCACCTATTTGAATTTTGTTATGTAGCGACGAATTGAAATTTACACATGTTCCATTCCTGCAAAGTAGCTTCTTTTAATGTCCATAGAATGTTAGCAATTTCTTGAATTAAGAAGACAGGGCGATTATGCTTGTTCTGTCTTGTGTGTGTATGCCCTCTCGTGTCACTTCGTTAGTTGATACATCTTTTGCTATTTTGAACTTAACATCTGCAGGTCAAGCAGCCTGTCCTTTTTCTTTCTGGCTTGCAAGACGAGATGGTTCCCTCATCCCACATGCAAATGCTGTATGCTAAAGCAGCAGTTCATAACAGGCAATGTCTCTTTGTAGAATTCCCTAGTGGCATGCACATGGACACTTGGTTAGCTGGTGGTGATCACTACTGGAGAACAATTCAGCAGTTTTTTGAACAACATGTGCCAGAGAAAAAGGAAAATGAATCATCACAAAATGGACATGGTAATTCACCTTTTCCAGATGAATTGTCACTAGATGATATTTGATAGGATTAGTTTTTGGCCTCCGGATTTTTGTCCATCACTTGCATTATAAATTTGCCTGCTTAAATTCAAATTGATGTTTGGCATTTAACTTTTTTTCCTAATCCCTTCTTTTCCCCCAAGCCCTAGCAGCACCTTGTTTGCAACCTAGTTTCTGCATCTTGTTGAAAAGTCTGGAAGAATAGATTACTGTTGAAAAGCTTCTAATGTCATGACACTAGGCTTACATTGTTTAATATTATATTCAACTGGAATATTAAACTGGAGCATTTTTGCACCAAATCTTTAAATGCCTTTCTTTTTGGTGCATGTGGAGGGCAAAGCCCAACTTAGAAACAAACCAACCTAGGCTGGCATAAATTAGCCAAATCATCATCAGGCCTTATTCCAAAGTCCATCTGGGTGGACAGTCATGAACACTGATTCAAAAAGGTAATAAGTATTGCCATTATTGTGTTAGGGAATAACACACCTATCAAACTGTGCTTCATGCTCCCTGTTCTCTCTCTCTCTCTCTAACTCTCTTTGTTTTCTTACTTGCAAAGTAGCTGCAACTGCCAATAGTATGTAATTACTTTCATTGCTTTCCTTTTTGTTCCCCCCTACCTCTCGCCCTTTTTTTTTTCCCTCTTATTGATGGGTGCCTGATGCTGCTTTCAGATTTCGAGAGGAGGTGACTGGCTGGCAAGTAAATTTCTGAGATTTTATTGTTTGGCTCACACCATGGATCTCAAACTTTGTGCCTTTTCTTTTGAAGCTGCAGCTGTTAGAAGCGCTCTATAACATGCAGCCTGTTGTCCTTGATCATTTTCTCCCAAGATTTTTTGCTGGCATACAAAAACATAAGCTGATCAAAAGGATAAAGAAAAGAAAGCGAATTCCCTTTAGCATACTATACCATATTAATTCTGACTGGTTCCATATGAAATAAGAAGACTCTTAAAAAATTTGCAGATATATGGTTGGTGCTGATATGCTGAACTATTTACATCTCTATTTGTCTATGGGACGGTAGGTGTTTCAGCATTTGTTTGATAATTTAGGAATTTTTTAACTCCTCTTTTTTCTATTGTCTTAGTGGTAGTTTTGTTGAACTGTTAGATTATATGGGAAATGAGGTGGAAACTTGAAATTTCTTTCACTTTTATAAGATGTACTAAATTAAGTAATATGAATTGAGATGAAGGTTCAATTCATTTGGAAGAAACAACTTAAGAGTTAGGCAGGCCATAATATTATAATTGACATTATTAAAATAAAACTGAAGCAGCAAAGAAGGGGCATTGTTTTGTCACAAGACCCTATTAGTCCACTGAACATCTTAAGATAGATTGTATACGAGATATTTATGTTCATAAGTTATTCGGGTTTGATTCGAAAAAAATTTAAATTTAGTTTGGTTATTGTCGAACCGAGCTTGATTATGGATTATCAAGTGAGTCAAGTTCGAATATCTTAATGCTCGATTCAAGTGGCTTGTGAATTTAATCGAGTTTTTTTTATAAAATTATTAATGTATATTTTTTTATGAGAATTGTGTTTGTTTTTTATTAGATAAGTGAACTCAAATAGTTTAAATTTTATCTCTAATTGAATTGGAATTATAAAAATAAAATTCTATCGAATTGAATTTTAAATTACAAATTTTGAATCAAATTCAAGCTTTTTACTTAAATCGGCTTGATTAGACTATTACCTTAAGATGTGACCGTACTTGGGGGGGCGCAGCAATTGAGATTGAAGTAGAGGCTAAAACGAAGCTGCGGGTGCTATCTGCTCAGGCTTAAAACACACAAATCATTCTCATCAGATCCATTTGGATTAGCTATGAGATTAATTTTATTAAGATTAAAAATAACGATAACAGTAAAATTAATTATTATAATGGTGAGATTAAAATCAACGATCAATTATGTATTTAAAATAAAAACAGCGGTGATGATAAAATAAATTATAGTGAAAATCTAAAATGATCATTAAAAACATTAGATTATAATTTGTATATAATAAATTTATAACATATTTAAAAAAATAATAAATAAAATATCTATTTACACATTTTAAAGTAAAATAAATAATAATTTGTTAAATAATTATAAATTTATTAATTTAGCTATTTATTTATTAAATAATTATATAAAAGATTTGTTAAAAATTTATAATAAATTTATTTGATTAAATATAAATAAATAATAAATAATAAGTAATAAAAATATCAAATCAAAAATGTTAAGTAGTTCCCACATTAAAAAGTGGGAGCATGGATAAATAAAAAAAAAAACTCTGCAGTGGGTAAAAATATTTTCACTAACCTTTAATTCAGTCAAATTTTTTGATTTCAATGCAGTGAAGAGAGTCTCAAGATATTTGCCAAGCAACCTTTCAATTCAGGTGAAGCTTCCAACTGAACTTCACTGAAGGTAGGGGTGTAAACGAGATATTTGTGCTCGCAAGCTATTCGAGTTCGACTCGAAAAAAACTCGAATTCGATTCGGTCATTATCGAGCCAAGCTCGAGCAGCTCGAGCTATCGAGCGAGCCGAGTTCGAGTATCTTAATACCCGATTCGAGCAGCTCGCGAGCCTAATCGAGCTTTTTTATTTATAATATTTTTATTATTAATTTACTATTTTACCCTTAATATATATACATACTTAAAAACCCTTTATTCGAGCTCGAGCTCGAGCATATAAACGAGCCTAATCAAGTCGAGCTCGAATAGTTCGATTTTATCTCGAGCCGAGCTCGAGCTTAAAAAATGATACTCAATCGAGCTCGAACTGAATTTCGAGCCTCGAGTTTCGAATCGAGCTCGAGTTTCTCAGTATTCGAACTCGACTCGACTCGATTACAACGCAAACGGCCTTCTAAATTTCAAATAAAGCCTAAATCTGTCATTGGTGGCTTGGATTGGAGCGCTGATTTTTTTAACGGTAGAGAAAGGCGTCAAGATTCAAAACAATTTATGGAACACGTGTACGGTGATGGATCATCATCGTTCTGCAATTGTGATGCGACTAGTTTGCAAATACCCTTTTTCTTCACATCTGAATTTAATAAATCGTTGACTGATTGATTGATTTTTATCTAATTATTACTATCATATTTTTTTTCTTGCATAAACTCGAGAAATTTAAATTACAAAGGCGACGGATTTATATCCATCCCGCGGCTCACTCTAGCATATCCTTCTTTCCTTCACCATCTCGGAACCCTAACCTTACTCAAAATTCCAGTTCCGAAATGGGTTTCAAATCCGCAAAATATATTATTATTATTATGGGACCCACGTAGCTCCCTTTTTCAACCAAACCTCTTACGCCACGAGGACTATACGATCTCCAAAATCGAGACTTACTCGCCTAGTGCTACTGCTGTTCTGGTTGTTGGATAATATTAATATAAACGATTTTGTTAACTTAGAATATTTTTTAAAGATATTATATGTGATAATAATTTTTTTTAATATATTAAAAATAATAAATAAAATTATTAATTTTTATAATTAATATAATATTATTATTATAAATAATATATTAAATAACTTTAAAAAATTTCGTAGTTAGCAAAACTTTAATATAAATAATATATGGAATTAAAATCAAAGACGCTGTAGATTTCCGATTTTATCCCTTTCTCCTTTCTCTCTCCGTTCACCTCGCTTCGCTGCGCTTCTTCTTCTCTTTTCCTCTCCATAATATATATATTCCTTTCTCTTTTTCTCACTGGAGTGCAGCGTACGGAAATGGACGGAGGTACTCAGTACAACCTCAGAACAGTAGAGGAGGTCTTTAGGGATTTCAAAGGTCGTCGTACCGGCTTGATTAAAGCCTTGACCACCGGTCTCTCTTCTCATCTTCTTTCTTTCTTGTTTTTTTTTTCTCTCAAATTTGTTAATATTACGAACCGACTAGTGCATTTTGAGTTTTTTAGGGTTACTTTTTTATAGCTTGTTTTTCGCATTCTAATTTTCATTTTTTTTTTTTGGCGCAGATGTTGCAGAATTTCATAAGCAGTGCGATCCTGGTTAGGATTTCTCTATCTCTTTCTACTTTCTCAATTTTGCTTTCTGTTCTTAGAAAAATCGCACATGCAAAATTTGAGTTATTGCGTTATGATTCTTGGACGTAATAATTAATAAGTAGCTCAAATCAATTTCTTTCTTTTCCTTTTCCTATTGTGGTTATAATATTCCAGAATTTTAAGTTATCTGTCGCTTGCTTTTTTACAAGGCAATGCTGTACTTTTAGTACATTTAAATAGGTACTTTGGGTAGTTGACCAGAAGCAACTAGATCACTTGTCAAAAATGTGATATGCTCGTTGCAACTTATTTTCTTTGAGCGAGTTTGTCTCTGAATAATTATTTGTAATTGTTAAGTTTAAATGCTGTGATTGATATTTCGAAATTGTTGTTGAAGTCTTGAGGTTTTCGTTTGCGTTTAACCTTGTTTCTTGTCTTCCATTTTCCACAACCTTCTTCAGTTTTAATTTAAACATGGATTTGTACTATAAGCCTCTCAATCTCCAAAGCATGTTTAGTATGAATATTCCATTTGTTTGGTTATCTGGAGCCTTTTCTTTGAGTTGCCTTGATAGTAATATGTAATTGGAATAGCCTTATTTGTTTCTCAAGGTAATACGACCTGTAGTAATTTGGTAATATAAGTACCTTAATAATTAATTATTGTCCATTCTTGATGGCTTGTTTCTTGTTTAATATTATGTTGTAAAGAATTTGCCAAACCTATTTAAGAATGGATACAATTACTCTGTTTCTCTATTATGTCTGCTTGGAATTTTGTTTGACCAACATTGTGTTTTCCAGAGAAGGAGAATCTTTGCCTGTATGGATCTCCTAATGAACAGTGGGAAGTTAATTTACCTGCTGAGGAAGTGCCTCCGGAGCTCCCAGAGCCTGCATTAGGTATTAACTTTGCTAGAGATGGGATGCAAGAAAAGGACTGGTTGTCGCTTGTTTCTGTTCACAGTGATGCATGGTTACTAGCGGTGGCTTTCTATTTTGGTTCTAGGTTTGGTTTTGATAAAGCTGACAGGTATAACTTTTTCCCTTACCTGCTGCATTACGTTGCAATTTTTTTTCCATATGGAATAACATATTGGAGGCAATATTAATGCTTGTGGACTGCATACATAATAAACTTTACTGTAACTTGAAGCTTTGGTGGTAGAAAAGGTAATAATATTAGGAAAGGATACGTGACAAAAGTTTCATGTAGTCATTATGTCTTTCTCATCTTTCTTCTTGTGTCATCATGTCATGTGGAATAGGTATTTAAACTTTTTACTGGCTATAAGTGCATGTAAGCATGTCGTTCACATCTTTTACCCTGGGTTCTACAGGATCAACTCTTTGAGATGAATGGTCAAGAACATATGAGTTAATGGTGGACATAAAGGACAGATGTCTAGAAAATGAGTGAAATATACATATAGTAATTTTGATGCAAAGAAACTAAAAGCAAGATTGAATGGAGTTTTTCATTATAAGGAAGAAAGTTGTCATTTTTGTAGCATATATCAATTTGCTGGATGTTCTTATGTTTGTAATGATGGTTGAAGGACTTATTTGCAAATATATGCAATCTTTGATGCAGGAAACGTCTCTTCACTATGATAAATGATCTCCCTACAATATTTGAAATTGTCACTGGAAGTGCCAAGAAACAGGCAAAGGAGAAGTCATCAGTTTTTAATCATAGCAGCAACAAATCCAAGTCAAGCGCAAAAGCTGTAAGTGGGGTGTTAATGCTTAAAGTTATCTGTTGGCTTAAGTAAGTATGGATATTGGTTAATAGTAGTGTCAAAGTACAATAGCGATGTGGGTATCCTGTGAAGTCTGAACCTATGTTATTGGGATATCTAGAACTTCATTTTTCTGTCCCTTGATATATTGGCTGCTGAACCTTCCTTTTTTTACTTATTTGGGCCAAACTTAGCTGAACATTCTCAAAACCAAATTATGTCCTATAATCTTCTATCAATTATCCATAATGCGGACTTATTCAGCCTGGCTGTCTTGGGCACGCATCTTTTCTTCTGTACTGTGCTTTTTTTCAGGCTTTATCTACACAAGGTGTCATCATCTTTCATCCTTGCATCACATTATTCCTGAAGCTGGATTCTCATCACCAGCCATGACTTTACTTTTAGCCTTGTTTCAGATTTCCGTTTTGGGGTGGTAAAAACATTTAAAAGTAACTGACTTTTTCAATTGGGTATATGGGTAATGAGCTACGCCAAGGGTAATACTATATATTTTGTATCAATTGGATGTGCAATTCTTTTTAACTGATTCAATGATGCATATGTTTGTTTCCTTTAATGTTATGATATGCACATTTATTTCCTCATTTTTAATTTGGCAATGAACATAAATATAGAGAGGGTCTGAATCTGCGAAATTCTCAAAGAGCATGCAAGCAAAGGATGAAGAAGAGGGGGGATTGGGTGATGAAGATGAAGAGGAGCATGGAGAAACCTTGTGTGGTGCATGTGGAGTGTACTATGCTTCAGATGAGTTTTGGATTTGTTGTGACATATGTGAAAAGTGGTTTCATGGCAAATGTGTAAAGATCACCCCTGCCAGGGCTGAGCACATCAAGCAGTACAAGTGCCCCTCTTGCAGCAACAAGAGAGCAAGACCTTGACATGAAGGAGATGCTGAGTAGTTTTCACCTCTTGTAATTCTTCCATGCTTTTGGCAGCTAACTGTTTAGTTGGTCAAGTTGGCCAGCGTATGTATCAAGTACTTCTCTCAGGGACTTTTAGTTGGATATATTAGTATTGGTAGTTTTCAGGCGCTGAACTTGTATTCTAAGTGATTCCAGAATGAAATCTCTTTCCCTGTTAATTGAAGATTGTCCTAACGCCTAGTTCATTCTCACTGAATGGGTTAAGCGATTTCTTTTTGTTTGCTATGTACAGCACAGAATCTGTATTGTTTCTTTTTTGCTTTATATTTGAAAGGGTATGGTTGTACATTTGATTGAAGTCCATCTTTTGTTACATACCTCTTTCCACACTTCTTTTGGGCTTGCCAGATTTTGAACCTGAAATCATACCCAACAGTCATTTAAAATAGAAAGAGAATTGAATAGGAAAACAATATGGTAAACTAAACTAAACTAAATGGGGGGTATTAACAATCCGAGTCTGGGTCATGTCATGAGTCAACCTTTTCGATGGTTTTCCAAAAGGACAAGAAAATGTTAGTTAATGGATGGATGGATGGTATAAGCATGAACTGAAGTGCTTCATCTGTGGTTCGTATTTGGTAGCCATGTCTTGCATGGGGGGGTTGTTGGTTTGTCCCATGATATCATATGACTGCTTAAGAAAAGCTGTTGGTTACATGTAAGTGGCATTTTCCACAAGGTCAATGGTCAATTTTCATAGATTATCGTCGAAGTTTTCTTTCATATCTTTTCATCCCCCCCCCCCCCCCCCCCAAAGAGATTCAGTGGAAAGACTGGAAGAATGCCTTATGTGGCAGAGAAAAGAAATGGAAAAAAGATAGATGAAGACATCAGAGATGGATGTTTTCCATTCAAATCTACTAAATTCTTAGAAAAAGTCGGAGGAGAAAACAAAAGGACAAGTATTTTGCCTTTTTTCCCCTTTCTTCAAAACATTTATCCTGTTTATTTTCACATCTACTTCTACATCAAGAAAAGTACCAAAAATGTTTGACCCTTTTTTTTTTCATTTGGTATAAAAGAAATCTTAGCTTAAGGATAGAGAAAATGTTTGCAGATATCGAGATTTGAATCTCAAACTTGCTGAATGTCACTTCGAATGACTGCATCCTATTAATTTTCACATCTACTTCTACGTAAAAATAAGTACCAAAAATGTTTGACCCTCTTTTTTTCATTTGGTATAAAAGAAATCGTAGCTTGAGGATAGGAAAAATGTTTGCAAATGTTGAGATTTGAATTTTAAACTTGTTGAATGTCACTTCGAGTGACTGCATGAACTAACTGTATTAAATCTTGGATTCTTGACCTCATTTTTTTTTCTTTCCTTTTCACCTTTCAACTACATTTTTCCTAATCACCTTTTCTATTCCACTACAACCTTAGTACTATATATTTTCTTCACAAGAAAAGCCTAACTTCCACTATCTTTCCCTGCAATTGCCTTGTGACCATACAATATACATGTGGGGTGGCTCACTTTAATTTTAGAAGGACTTGACCGTGGAGTGGACGCAGCCCTTTCCCACTTAACCTCACTTCACTCACTACTATAAATAGTCACCCGTTGCTTGCTTCCCTCTCAAACTCACCCCTTCAAAGTTCAAAACCAGCTCTCATTCTTAAATTCCCACTAGAAATTCTATCCTTTGTTTTCTTGCAATGGCAACTGCCGAATTTGGGCTTCCAACTGAGCACGTTCTTGTTTCAGAAAATGATTGCTGTGTCTCAACTCAATCACACTGGAAGAAGGCTGCTGATGCCCTCCAATGCTCCCATTTCAAAGAAGTTAGTCAAATGGTGTCACAATTTGCGGAAGCTCAAACTGTTGAAATTCAGGGCACTACCATTTCGCGTCGAAATGAAGTAATGGTTGAACTTGATGAGGCCACTGCTCATGACAGGTTGGCAAAGAGTGCCAACTGGGTTGCTGACAGCATCTTCCCTGGCACAGACACTTATGGAGTCACCACTGGTTTCGGTGCTACATCTCATCGACGCACCAATAAAACTGCTGACCTCCAAACAGAGCTTATAAGATTCTTGAATGCGGGAAGGAAAGTCTTTCCAAAGCAGCTATGCTTGTGCGTGCAAACACGCTTAAGCAAGGCTACTCTGGCATCCGTTGGGAGATACTTGAAGCGATGGCTAAACTTATGAATGAAAATTTGATCCCAAAACTCTTCCTCTAAGAGGAACTATCACTGCATCTGCTGATCTTGTGACTCAATTCCAAGGTTTAGCTCTTGTGAATGGAACAGCTGTTGGTTCAGCTGTTGCTGCAACAGTTTGGTTTGATGCCAACCTTTTGGCTCTCCTTTCAGTGATTCTCTCTGCTTTGTTCTGTGAAGTTATGAATGGCAAGCCTGAGATCACTGATCCCCTTACTCATGAGCTCAAGCACCATCCTGGCCAGATTGAATCAGCTGCTATCATGAAGTTTCTGTTAAATGAAAGTGACTACATGAAAGAATAAAAAATTTGGCATGAGAAAGACCCTCTTACAAAGCCTAAACAAGACAGGTATGCAATTAGAACCTCTCCTCAATGGCTTGGACCACAAAATTGAAGTTATTCGCCAGGCAACACATTCAATCGAGACGGAAATCAATTATGTGAATGATAATCCATCGATTGATGTGGCTCGGGACCTTGCTCTCCATGGAGGGAATTTCCAGGGAACACCAATAGAAATATAAGAGGATAAACACCCAAAAGAAATATAAGAGGTTATAACTTACCAATTCAAATGTAATTATAGTGAACCAGCTGATAGGTACTCTAAGGACATCAAACTAGGAGCTGTTCTGACGAGGTGTTCGACTAATTGGAAACTATCAGCTGGTTCACTATAATTACATTTGAATTGTAAGTTATAACCTCTTATATTTCTTTTGGGTGTTTATCCTCTTATATTTCTGGTTTTT
Organism: Fremontodendron californicum; assembly: GCA_030761205.1. Lineage (NCBI taxonomy): Eukaryota > Viridiplantae > Streptophyta > Magnoliopsida > Malvales > Malvaceae > Fremontodendron > Fremontodendron californicum. The sequence continues at coordinate 4,484,953 of JAULJL010000003.1, forward strand.
CATGTTTGTAACTTTGTCTTTGGGAATATCAAATATGTACCTTTGCTTCTTGTCATGTCAGTATCTATGAAGTTAGTATGGAATTTGGGAATTAGCTGATTTATTCACTGCATTTTATATCTGATAGATTTCCTAACTTCCCAATAGATAATCGGACCAAAGGGCCTCCTTCCTAGTGCCCTTGTGGGCGTCCTGTCCATGGCTCATTTACTAGCCTATAATTTAGCAGCCCAATCAGCTCAGCCTTTCCTTATCGGTCCAAGCTTACTACTAAGGTGGGATAGCTTCAGCAGGTAGAGAATAATTCTTAAAGAAAAGATCATGTAAATTTTGAAATAAAATGCATTATTTTAATTTCCATTCAAATTCCGTCAAGAGGAAAGTTTTGGTCATTATCAATATAGACCACTCAGATGCTTGAGCATGAAGTCATAAGAAATTTCACTTTCACAGGCTGCAAATTCAAGCCTTTCTTATTTTTTCCTGAATTGCCATTCAAACTCAAGATTTAGTGCTCATTAATCAGGCACAATTGTTAAGCAAAGGTCATTTTCTCGGATGGTATAGAAGAACTCTAGATTAAAAGTTGTTTTACCACCCAAAAAAATCCAATTTAATAAATGGTAATTCATTGAGTTAAATAATGTGTGAAATTTATTTTTATCTTTCTTATCAAACATACTTGGACAAGCATTGAAAGTAAACCTGTTCATGGACCGGATCGGGTCAGGTTCGGGCTTAATAGGATATTAGTGCAATTTGTGTCTGTCCAGGCTTGAAATATAGGCAACTTTTTGTGACCAAACTCGGCCCAAATTACCCAAAGGATATCCAAGCCCGGCTCGCCCAAAATTTTCCAATTAAAAAAATAATAATATAATATTCTAAATAAAAATCATATCACAATATGTCAATATCACACCAAGTTTAAATAAAAAAATGCAAGAACATCACCACACCAACAATAAGTTTAATAAGTTCTAGTTGAACACAAACACACACATACTAACAAAAATAGGATCTGCAGTAATTTCGCAACAAGGAATGATAAAAAAGAAGCAAAAATATGGCAATGAACTAAAATTTAATTGTTGTAACCACTTGCACATCACCTTTCTGGGAGGCGACAGGAAAGACTCCTATATAAACCATAGAGAAAGACACAATGCAAAGCTCTGAAACTGAAGCTAAAGCTTCTTAGTTACACAACTTGTTGTGTCAAGTCTAGCATAGCAAAGGAGTGAGCCACCTCCAGTTTAATACAGAAACATACAGTACACTATTCGGGCCGAGCCGAGCAGGGCTCTGTCCAAGGTCCGGCCCGTTTAAAAAATGAGTTTATTATTTTACCTAGGCCCATTTTTTAGGCATAAGATTTTTGTCTAAACCCTCCCGAATATCGAATAAACTTTCGGGTTTGGACGAATAGCTCGGCCCTTGAACAGGTCTAGTTGGGAGTGCTATAATCAATAGATATGAAGGTGACAATGTGGGAGTAGTGATATCCAACTTGCACTGAATAAGCGTTGACAAACTTCTCAAGTTTTTACATCCTCCTGATCTGACTCTGTCTCGACCTAAGGGGCAGTTTTCTCTAAGGGAAATGCCTCATATAGATAACTTAGGATCGGAAAAAACTAAACTTCTTGGAACGTTTATGATTTTTTTTTTACTATTAATTTATTTTTGACTAAGGATCGGTCATATAGATAACTTAGGACCGAAGAAAACTAAATTTTTTTTACTGTTTATGATTTCTTTTGTTAATTATTTCAGGATCGGAGAAAACTAAATCTTTTTTGACTTTTTATGATTTCTTTTTTACCGTTAATTGTTTTTGACCATTTGGAGAAAGAGAAAGGGGAGAACAAGATATATCCTTAAATAATTTGATTTCGGTTTGGACTTCCCAATTCTTATTTTGCTTTCCTAAAATAACCCCAATCTAAAAAACGCAATAAAGCTTTTAACTTCATGTCAGTGGGAGGAAATTGTCTAAAACCAAATGGGTAGTACAAAAAGTTGGTGAACAAGTATTGCTAAGGGGTAAAAATGGAGACATCAAAAAATAAAACAGATAATATGAATTAACAATCTTCCATCCTTTCAAGGTTATTGTGCAAACAAAATGATAACTGAAAATATTCCAACAATCTTCCATCCTTTTCAAGGTTATTATTCAAACAACAAGGTGATAGGATAAGAAAAACAGATGATAAAACCAAAATATGAAAATGCAAGAAGCATTTACTTACTAAAACAGACTCATCATATTCAGCTTTTGCAATCCACATTTGCACTTATGAGAAAGTAGGGTTCCACATTAGAATTTTTTCATAAAACGCTTGGATAAAAAACGACTCAAAAATGAATGCATAATAAACTTACTTGTTGGAAAGTGCTGAGGATGCCATATGGAACCTCCACTCCACACACTATACCCAAAGCTGTGATCTCTTTGCTCATTCTATGAGCAATAGCAGGGAACATGGTGGTGCCACCACTAAGTGCGTACAAATCCTTTCTGATATCGACATCGCACTTCATTATGGAGTTGTAAGTTGTTTCATGGATACTAGCAGCTTCCATCCCAATTATAAATGGCTGGAAAATGACTTTTGGGATCAAAATCGCTCAGCCCCGATGGTGATCACCTGATCATCTAACAACTCACTCAACAAAAGAACTGTACCAAAAGTAATGTTAAATGAGGACTTAGTGATTCTGTCTATATAAGACTCAAATCCAATAAGCAACTTGTAAAAATAATCATTTATAACATTTAACTTGTAAGTTATAATTTCTTTGCAAGGCCATTATGTTACATGAGCTTCATCCAATTAGTACTTAATAACTCTTTATTATTGTATTAATATGAAGGAAAATCTTGTATCACTATCTTCATAGTGAAGGGTTTGCTTTATTGACTATGTATCCCACGCTCAATCTGATTGGTTTTAGGGCATACAACAACACATGCTTGGCTCCAGAGTTCCAATTAGTGGAACTGCCAGTTAATCTTTATTGGTATCAGAACCAGGTTTTGATTTATAGTATGTTTTTCTAAAAACAAGAACATAGAAATGATTTTTCTGGTGCAATGTTTAAATCCACCGGAATGTTTCATGGATCATCATACAAACGTGTATAAGATTACAAACTTGCGTACAAAGAATAATCTCAGATACTTGAAAAGTTGCCAATTCTACAAGGTTTCTTTCACCTTTAAATAATAGCATGTAGAAGTTGAAGTGGATGAATTTGATGTCTGGCTCATTGGATTTTCATCCATTACATAAATGCCAGCTCTGTAACCCAAGCATCCAAAGTCTCATAGAGAGAAATGTTCATTGTTTTTTCGAGGTTCATCTATGAAACGGTGGAAGTCTGTTTGCGTTCCGAGAAGTTGAAAAAGAGAATTTGAGACCGTTCTGGTGCACTGGTGCTTGATCGTGCTTTCAGATGCGAAAAGTTTTGTGGGTGTGGGGTCTAGGACTTGTTCGTTCGATGCTATGCATTTCGTCCATCGGCACGTACGACGCTCATGCCCTATCTTGGCCTCTCTGCTGCTCAGGAGGTGTGTTGAGGCCCATGCAGTGCCGACGTCGCGTAGTTAAACTTTCTTTCTTGATTAATGAAAACATCCTTGGCAAATGCTTTCGCAATTGTTCGTCTTTCATAAATCCGAGAATTTCACCTCTGACTATGAAATACAAATGACTTGGTTAGAATAATTAGAGGAGACTGACTTAGGACTTTGGATAATGACTTTGGTTAATTTCCATGCCATTTGAATCATAAAATTTGATTTTATAAAAGTCGGGTCAAGGGTGGTCAACACGAGTTTCAAAGTTAGAAAAATAAAGCCTTTTAAATGGGGGTTCGGCCATGGTGTCATCTCCAAAAAATTTTAAATTATTTTTAATCCAATCACAAAGTATTTTGATTTAGAAAATTTGATTTAAGTTTCTTCCTAAGATAGTCGGATATCTTTTTAGGTATATATATATATATATTTTGTTGACGAGTGCCCATTTAAAGTTAGTTAATATATTATTTATAGTAATAATATTGTATTAAATGTAAAAATTAACAACTTTATTTATTGATAGTTTTTTGGTTGAGGCCTATGAGTAACTTAATATTTTTAAGATCTAAATGAACGGTTAAGATATATCTAAATGAATAATTGAGATATATCCAGATGGACAACTCAAAGTTAGGAAGTTTATTTTAAGATCCAAATAGACAGTTGAAATATATCCAAATGGACAATTCAAACTTAGAAAGTTCATCTCCAGATCATCCAAGTCCTCATTCCCTTCTTTTGATTCTCAGTTGTCTTTTTCTACCCAAAGATCCAGTTATGCAAATCAGTCTCCAATAACTGCCTCTGTGCAACCAGCACAAGCAAGACAAACTGATAGATATATACAATCTACAAGTTCTTTGATGGGGTCTAATTCCAGCCATCTTTTGAGGCCACCCATCAACCCTTTTGGATGGAGGGGCAGGGCCGACGAAACCAGCTAACTGAGATATATATGAGATAGTTAAAGCACCGTATAGAGCCTACTCCAAAGGGGATTGATCACGGATGACTTCAAAAAAGCTATAAGTGGACAATACAGTTTTTCAACTTCTGTTGTCAGGTTTTCTGCATTTTAGATTTAAATGTTGTTTTTTTCATACTTATCATAAATCTCTCCTCAGTTGAGGCAAAAACTTCGCAAATCTATGGTGTAACTGTTTAAGGTGACACTTTGACCTTTATAAAATGGCGCACTTTGTCTGTTGGAAACCTGTTATATAATAATGTTTTCGGTATTTTTTTTTTTGCCAGGAATATTGCCCCGAAAAATAGCAGCTATCAAGGATTTTTTTCTCCAAAATCATAAGCCTATCTTGTCTGCTTTTCTGTTTAATTTGCTTGCATAAGTTTTTTTTTTCTAACTATCAATTCGTGTTTGGTATGAGGAAAAAAAAAAAGGTTAATATTAAGAGTTTGTATTTGATGCATACACTGACACCTCATTAAAAAAATTAACCACTAACCCTTAATCCTAACCCTAACTCCTAATCCTTAACAATTAACCCTAACCCGACTGATGACATCGTAAAATATAGTGTATAGACCTATACACTGACAGTACATCAAATATAAATTCTATCTTTATATCCTTCTTTTTGGCAGTTAACACATGCTCCAGAGAGTTCATTTTCCATTGAATAATTATCATACGCAATTCTTGATTTTCCACTCATTTTAGTTTCCAAATCTGGATAGAATGAATAAGAGAGAGGTGTATAAACATCAAAAGGATTTGGAGCAGAGATGAATGCGCCCTTACACTGGACCAAAAGGAAGACTTGGATAGCACGCCAAGTGCCTTTTATGATTGCACCTATTTGGATCTTCAAGTGCAGAGAAAGTGGGTAAAGATGCTATCACTTACCACTAGTGGTGGTGCAAAAGGAGTTAATTTCTCTAGATTGCAAAGAAGAAGTGCAAGAGGGCATCATCAATGGAATGGAAGGGTGTGAGAGAGTTCTGAGAAGAAAGAAAGAAAAAAAAAAAGGCTCTATGAAGCCTCAATGTTGACTCCTTTAACCATTTAATGGAAGAAGATAAAGCTTATTCTTAGCCATAGTTTCAACTACTTGCTTCAACGAAAACTCCCTTGCCTATTGCAACCAAGCTTGGTCACTTCAAATTTGCAGAAGCGCTTCTAAATCATAGACCTGAACTGGCAGTCGAGCTCACCTCTTCCTCAGGCTTCTGCCAATGGGAACGTTGAAATGGTGAAACTGCTAATACCAGTGAATCCTGCCTGATATATGCCTTGTTCAGGATGAAGATGGTAGAACTCCTTCATCTAGCCGTTATGAAAGGTAAGATTGATGTTATCCATGTCGATTCAGGCCATATCAAGGCATTGAAAAGGTGAAACTGCTAATACCAGTGAATCCTGTATAGCTTTAGTTGCAGTCATGGCATATCAAGCTGCCCTTAGCCTCCTGCTGGTGTTTGGGACCATGATTCTACATGTGAGGACAAATAATTTTTCCAGGCTGGAGAATCAGTACTTGCTAGCTACGTATGATCAAAGTGCCTACAATTCATTATGGATTATTCAACACGGCTTCTTTTGTTGCCTAAGCACAATGTTCATGCTTGTAAGTGGGCTGCCCCTGTTGTGTGGATTCTTATGGCTGCCATGTTGGTGACAATAACATCTATGGCCTATACCTACCTACTTTCAGTAAGGACCCTCACACCAGATTGTTAACAAACCACAATACTTTCTCTGATTGGGTTCGCTTTGCTAGTATGGTTGGCATTGTCTTCTTAGCACATATGTCCGACTTACCATACAGATTATTTGAAGTGTTCGAAAACAGAGAAAAAAATGCCTTACAAGGCGTGCAAACAAAAGCCAAGGTCTGGTTGAGGACAATGTCTAAAATCTAAATGCATAAGTAACCCTGTGACAACAGTAATCTGTCAAACGAACTTACTAGATTCTCATTCCACTTAATATCCTTTACTAGATTCTCATTCCACTTAATATCCTTTCACTTTTGAACTAGTATTCTAAAAAGGTGCAATGGTGAGCCAAAGATGAAATGTGGCTATTTTTTCCATATATGTATCAAACTTGCCTTCGCTTGTATTCATCAGATGAAAAAAAGGTTCAAAGAAAATGCAAATCTCGTGCAACAGAAAAAACTCGTATTCATCCAATAAACAAGCCTATGAAGGCAAGCAGATGTACCTAAATGAAGGTTTTTTTTTTAATTCCTATAAAGACTGGCTGCTGCAGTTCTTCTGCAGCCAATAGAGACAAATGAGACAAAACACAATTGCGCAAAATAAGACATAAATTACACCATGCACTCTTGATCACAAAAACATATAAATTTACAAGACCAAAATGAAAATGTAACCTCACCTTTGCTTTTGGCTTGAATTGCCTGAATGAACACATTCAAAATAAATACAAGAAAATCTCCGCAAGCAGAACTTATCAACCCTGTCTAATCTCAAAGCTGTATACAGTGGCTCACCAACAGTCGCACCATATTTAGGAGCACTCAATCCTTTCAAGCAGATTCCAATGCATGAGCAACTCATTGCAACCTGATAGTTTCATTGGGGAATATAACATTAGGATTTCGAATATGCGGATTGAGAGCTGCCAATTCTTTCCATTTAGCCCCAGTACCATGAATACGAGACGAGATACTCCACAAAGTGTCACCTGGCTGAACCTTTGTTGTTGAAGGGGTTGAAGATTTAGAAGTAGCCTTGGACTTCAATAATGGATGTTTATTGCTCTTTCCCATTCCATTGGCAAGCAACCATCGAGAACCAGACTGTTGTTGGGTCGTGCTACCCCAAAGTTTCTTCTTGCCAGGCTCAGTCTTCAAACCTGCAACATGGACTTCTGTGATTCTGAATTTTGGAATCCCTTCCTCTTGGGAAGCTTTTTCTTCTTTCATATCCTCCATTTTCACCTCCTCCTTCACAGCAGACTCAGAGTCATCATCCTCTTGATTGTCATTCCTCAAAGCCGAAACAGTACAGTATATCTTTGGCTTTGGTGGGACAAATACTCTCTCCACTTGAATAAGAGCAAGCATTGGTGCACCAACTGGCTCGTAGTTTCTTATAGGATTGCGAAGTTGCACCATCAATGCCACTGTGAAGTTATTCCCTAACAAACCACACTTTTTACCCCGTCTTTTCTCTCCCTTTGACCCTCTGCGTATCAAGTCCAATGATGTAGCATGATGAGCAGCAAGGATTTTAGAAGTTCGCTCACTTATATGATCTTCATCATCAATATCCCCAGAATCAAGTCTCATCCATTCATCAAGAGTTAGTGATAGACCCATTAATCCATCAACATCATCACCACTGTCTTTTATGTCCAACAATTGCAGCCCAGCAGTTCCCTCCAGACCAAGGGACCCGGTAATACCAAACCCCTTGCCCTGAAGGGCCGAAATTTCCCCAATAGACTGTGCACAGATGTTTGAAGGTGCATCCTCATCTGACATGTCAGATTGAATTCTCAACCCTTCCATTGAGAGTGCTTCAATCTTATCCATTGCCAATGGAGCAAGATCCTCAAGGGATACATAATCCAAGCCCATCTCATTGACAGAGGATGAACTAAGTTTGTTAGAGCTGGGTAGATGTGATCTTCTAACTTTCTTTTGCCCGCTAGACATATTTTGCCCAACCTCAAATTCATGCTGCAACAAATACTGTCTGCATAGAAGAAGCAATAACATATAATATCAGTATGATTTCACAAACAATGTTTAAGATGGAAATATACGGCCAGAAACCAAAGAAAAATGGAGTCACAAACCTCTCCTGTCCCTCCAGGGTGGGGGCAGCTTCCCATGCAACTTGTTGCATAGTCTTACCGGTTATATCCTCCAAAGGCATCAACTTAGTTGCCTGCATAGAGAGCTTTTCAATCCCAATTGAGGCCAGTCCCTGAAGTATATCCATTATACCAGAACCCATTTCTGCAGGTACCACAACTGGACTAGACACTTGCATGATCAGGCTCCCACCACTTTTAGAATTCCCGAAAAGTGAGGGATTCATAGATCGTAAAAACCCTCCATTCTTTGTCTGAAGAAATGGACCTAAACCATCTCCAAGAGGGGGCAATTCAAATGGCTCTTCAGGAGGCAATTTAACTGGACTTCCAAGCCCACCAGAAGAGCCAGATGGAGAACGCTGAAAAGCCTTCTCATTCAATCCCCATTCATGCATTAAAGCTTCTGTCTCCATGTCTTCCAAAACTTTAGCCCTCATTTTGCTCCTCCCATTAGTTGCCATCTGATGCTCTTGCTCAGCATCTTGAATAACAGATGACATATCAAAACCCTCAGTCAAGTTCCCCCGACCAGATGCAGTTGAGATGTCAAAGCCACATTCCAGTTCCTCCCCATCAGCTATGTCAAAATCAAATAATGAACAACCACTGGCTAGGGTATCTTTCTCAAATTGCCTTAGTAAACGCTCCCTTGGTGACTCAGCCTCACTCTCTGAACTCAAGCTGAATGGACTGTGATCAATTCCAAGCATACTCAAGAACTCACTTGCCACAGATTCAGTAACTTCATCCAGGCTAAGTGACTTCGCCTTCCTATTTGTTTTATAATTAGCTTTATGCTCCATGTAGTCTTCTGGGTCTTCAGGATCAGGAGAATCTAATGCTGCCTCCAAATTTGTAATGCCATCTAAAACTAACTCCAATTCTCTCATCAGTGATTCTTTTGAGCACTGGTCATCCTCTTTGGAATTGCAATCTTGCACTACAATCACATCTCTTTGATTACTACTAGTCTCCTCATTTAAGGGATGAAGCTGATAGCATTCTTCAGAATTTACACCCATGCCAGGATTAATTTCAACAACTTGAGGACTTTCTACTGTCGATATAGCAGCCACCATGGAAACTTCCTCCGACCTAACCTGTTCTTCTGAAGATAACTCTATCCCTTTTTCCACAACAGAAAAATCATTATCTTCAGTTTCTTTTTCAATATACTCCTCATTTGATTCAGATGCAACAGAAGATGGAGGTCTGATGGGCTCAAAATGTTCAATTAACTCATTAGATTCATGCTTAGAAGCATCTGACTTGTCTTCATCAAATTTCTGATCTAGCATATTTGTATCATTGGTCTCTGACTTTGACACAGGCAAAACTTCATGAAGATCTTTTATCTCCTCCACAAATCGAGATAAGCCAAAAGATGTGGTGTTAACCAAACTGGGAAGACTCTCAACACGCCTCATTGTGCCCTTCTGATCACCGTGACCAAATTTAGTACCTGCTTTTCCCATACTCAGATTATTCTGCTTCATATCTGACAACTCGGCACCATACTGATTATCTCCAAGTGGAACGGGATTATCCCCGATAACCATATAACCAAAACTAACATTCATTGTAGCACCCCTGGCCTTCCCTGATAACTTAAAACTTGTTGTCCACTTCCCTGAGCTATTCTCTTCCTCCAATTCCTCCAATGTAAGTGGAAGAAACCGTGTAAGGTCAACTCGATGCTTCCCCAAATCAAGGTCTGGTGCTCCAAACACAGAAGCATAAAGCAGGAAATGCTTCGCCTCATACTTGGCTGAGTTGTGAGGTCCACTTCTACTACCATATACCGAGCAAGAATGCGTCAACTTCTCTTCAAATTCAGCAATTCCCTCAAAAACTTTAGCAGGATGAGTCATTAGACCCTCATCCCGCCTCTTCCAATGCACACATAGACTAAGATCTTTAAAACTGACCGGCAAACCTTCAATGGAGTGTACTTGAAGTGAGAAACAACAAGCAAACCTACGGCTTTTATCATTTGAAAATGCTTTCAACGGCTTCCAATTCCAAATGGATTTCTTGTCTTTACGTGATGGGTCCTCATTACTATTCTTAAGCTTTGATTTTGGTTCCGGAGAGTGGGTTTTCCCGGCTGGTTTGGAACGACGAGAATTAGAAGCAGAAAATGAAGTCCTTGAAGGGTTCTTGTCCAAATACAAAGCTTTGCTAATAGCTTCAATTTCATTCAGCAACTTCCCATTACCCGAATCTTCACAATTCTTCTTCTTAGCTTCAACTTTGGACAACATCATCTTTTATATATATATATATATATATATATATATATATATATATAATCAGATTAAGCAATTTAAAAAAAAAATCCCTTATTAAAAAATTCGTTAAGGAAAACTAAATCTAAGAAAACAAATAAATGAATTAAGTAAAAACCCAGAAATTAAATTAAATTACCAAATTGAGCTTTCCAAAGAGCAAAATTTCCCAATCAGAAGCCCTGCTTTATCCAGTTCAATACATAGTCTTCCTTCGGCCTTTGCCTATCCAAATTTCAAAAATTCTTTAGATTCAACAACAACAAAAAACATATATAACAATCTCACGAAAAAAGAAAAACGCAAAAACGTAGGAGCTGAAGAGAATAAAGGCGGAGATGTCGAAGTCTTACAATAAGCGAGTTAAAGCGGCTGAGACTATTGAACCGCGCTTGTCTCGGCGGGTCGCTGTCCCCTTTGGTCTCTGAATTGCCGCTGCCTTCTTCTCAATCCAACATTTCAAACCAAACTACGGAAAGACATTATATTACGGATTATATATCTATAATTATTTTATACATGGTTTTTAGTATTTTCCGTTGGTGGACCCTTAATCTTTGTGAAATTTCTTTCCAAGATTGTACATTTTCCATTTTTTCATATATACCCCTATCTATCTATTTTTGCATTGGATTTACTTTATTTAACTAAAGTTGATGGATTATAATTATATACAGCTCCTACTCAACCATGGTGTTAATATAGGATACAAAATCTCAAATTGCAAAAAAAATAATAATAATAAAATGAACTTATACCTGAATTCATAATAACATTAATTATTATCAATTTCATGCATTTGAACTACTATTTAGTAGATAATCAATTAAAGGTTTAATTTTATTAATGCATAACTTGATTATACTTAAATTTTTTATGAAAAAAAAATTGTTATTACAAAGCGATAATCAGTAAAACAGTCAATCATAAGTTTAAAAAGTAAATTAATTATAAAAATTTATTTTCTCAATTGATCTGATAGTTAAGATCAAGTGATTTAGCCCATAAAATTAGGTCCAATTCAAATTAATTAGAGGTGATAAACCATATTGGAGGTCCAAACCGTTGAAGGCACAACGCATATGAGTAAATTATTATATTTATGTAAGGAAAAAGGAGTCCATAATCTTATGGATTAAACCAAAGCGATGAAGTTGAGAAGAGTCCCGGATTAGGTTTATGGTAATTAATGTTTTTAAAAAAATGATCTAGCATGATGGCCAATAAGGTAATTACTAAGGTTAATATACCTTAAGCTAGGAGGATATTTCTTTGCAATGGTAGGGTAATTAGATTATCATACCAACATAAACAAATGTGATGAATCTTATACTATATCAAGTAGACTTGTTAATGGGTCGGATTTTGACTTAAATTTTTTTTTATTCTGACTCGATTTTAGAGGGCTTGACCTGATCTGTCGACCCGGTTTAATGTTCAAATAATAATAAAAAAATTATATTAATATTAATATATTTTATAATTAGTTTTAAATAAAAAAATATTTTTTTTATTAGTTAAATTGTGATTCGCACCGAGCCAACCTAAATCGTAAATATCTTTGTCCATATCTAACCTAATGCGGGTCGGGTCGGGCTGTTAGAACTTATATAAGAAAGTCCCACATCGGTGGGAGCAACGAAGGAGTTCCTCCTTGAAGGCTATATAAAGAGCCTTAAGGAGAAGTATTAAATCCATCCCAAGAATTATCTCTTCCTCTCTTGTATACTTTCTTATATTCTTTGTGAGGTTGTTCTCTCCTAGTATTTAGAGAGAGGTGTTGTAATATTTTCTCATAGTGAAATTCTTCTAGTCTTGCCCCGTGGTTTTTCCCTTTATTCATTGAGGGTTTTCCACGTTAAATTTTGTGTGTTCAGTTCCTATTTTCTCATCTCTTATTTTAGTTGTGAGACACTATTCCGTCACTCTGGTACCTAACAGTGGTATCAGAGCCATTGGTTCGTGGTCCTTATTCCGCTGCAGTGAAAGTGTTGGTTCTTAGTATGCTCTGTGGTTGCAGTATTGTCTGATCTTCCACATCAGAAAAGAATTATTCTTGTTGCTGGAAATAAAGTGTGGTAGTGTGAAAGTGTCTAGGGAAGTTCTGGCTAGGAAAGACTTGGTATTTAAGTGTGTCTATCAGTGACCCACCTCTCTTTCCTGGGAACCTACCTGGTGCACTATTCACGGGCTACGGTCACTGTTCCAGTATACGAGCTATTCAATTGTACTGTACTATTCACAGATACGGTTATTATTCATACGTGTGGTTGTATACTTTTGCAGTAATTGTTAACGTATACTGGATTTGTTCTAGTGTACGACATACGTACAATACTGTTCACGTATACGGTACTATTCACGGTGAAATAGTGTAACTCGCTTCAGTTCGTGTACAACCATGGCAGCAAAATTCGAGATAGAGAAGTTCAGTGGGAGAAATTTCTCCTTGTGGAAATTGAAGATAAGAGCAATTTTGAGGAAGGATAATTGTCTAGAAGCAATTGAAAGTAGACCCACAGAAATGACTGATGAAAAGTGGAAAGAGAAGGATGACAATGCTGTTGCCAATCTGCACCTAGCAATGGCGGATTCAGTTTTGTCAAGTGTTGCAGAGAAGAAGACTGCAAAGGAGATTTGGGATGTTCTAAACAAATTGTACGAGGTGAAGTCACTTCACACCAGAATATTCTTGAAGAGGAAACTCTACACTCTTCGAATGAGTGAATCCACGTCGGTAACGGATCACATCAACACTCTGAATACGCTATTTGCTCAACTCACAGCATCAGATTTCAAAATAGCGGAAAATGAACATGCGGAACTTCTACTTCAGAGTTTACCAGATTCGTATGATCAACTCATCATCAACATCACAAATAACAATGTTAGTGACTCTCTTCACTTTGATGATGTTGCCGGTGCTATTCTTGAAGAAGAATCCAGGCGCAAGAATAAGGAGGAAAGGTCAGAAAATTCAAAGCAAGCAGAGGCTTTAACGGTGATGAGAGGCAGATCAACAGAACGTGGCTCCAGTGGGAGTCAAAATCATGGTAGATCAAAATCTCGAAGAAGGAAGAATCTTAAATGCTACAATTGTGGCATGAGAGGGCACTCGAAGAAGGAGTGTTGGCATAATAAGAAGGGTGGAGAAAAGAATTCTGAAACATCAACCTCCCAAGGTTGTGTTGCAAGTACCTCAGATGATGGAGAAATCTTGTATAGTGAAGCAGCGACTAGTTCTAAAGGCGGAAAGAAACTCAATGATGTCTGGATAATGGATTCAGGTGCGACATGGCACATGACTCCACACCGAGATTGGTTTTGCACTTATGAACCTATTTCGGAAGGATCTGTGTTCATGGGAAATGATCACGCCTTAGATATTGCTGGAGTCGGTACCGTCAGATTAAAAATGCATGATGGTACTGTTCGCAAAATTCAAGGGGTACGACATGTGAAGGGCTTAAAGAAGAACTTATTGTCAATTGGACAATTGGATGACCTCGGGTGCAAGATCCACACTGAATGTGGAATATTGAAAGTAGTGAAAGGAAACCTTGTGGTGATGAAAGCAGAGAAGATCACAAGCAATCTATACATGCTTTTGGGAGAGACGTTGCAAGAGGCAGATGCATCAGTTGCAGCAGCCAGCCAAGAAGAAACGACGATGATGTGGCATCGCAGATTAGGCCATATGTCAGAGCGAGGCTTGAAAGTCCTTGCAGAACGCAATCTCCTGCCCGGGCTCAAGATGGTCAATTTACCTTTCTGTGAGCACTGTGTGATAAGCAAGCAGCATAGATTGAAGTTTGCTAAAGTAACTACAAGAAGCAAACACATACTGGACTTAATCCATTCTGATGTGTGGGAGTCACCAGAAATATCCCTGGGTGGAGCAAAGTATTTTGTATCATTCATTGATGACTATTCCAGGAGATTATGGGTGTACCCAATCAAGAAGAAGTCAGATGTGTTTCCAGTATTCAAGGAGTTCAAAGCACAAGTAGAGCTTGAAACTGGGAAAAGAATCAAGTGCTTGAGGACAGACAATGGAGGAGAATATGTAGACGGTAACTTTCTAGCATTCTGTAAGAAAGAGGGTATTATGAGACAATTCACGGTTGCACATACGCCTCAACAGAATGGTGTAGCAGAGCGGATGAACAGAACTCTCCTAGATAGAACAAGAGCCATGCTGAGAACAGCGGGATTGGCCAAATCTTTCTGGGCAGAAGCAGTCAAAACCACCTGTTATGTGATAAATCGATCACCATCAACGGCGATTGGTTTGAAGACGCCTATGGAGATGTGGAAAGGAAAGCCAGCTGATTATTCTTCTCTACATGTGTTTGGATGTCCTGTGTACGTGATGTACAACTCCCAAGAAAGAACAAAGCTGGATCCAAAATCCAGAAAATGTATATTCTTGGGTTATGCTGACGGTGTTAAGGGGTATCGCCTGTGGGATCCCACTGCCCGCAAGGTTGTTGTCAGCAGAGATGTAGTTTTTGCAGAAAATGAACTGCAAAGTGAGCAAACAAATGACAACACTTCAAAAGAGACTGCTACAGTGCAGATGGATAGAAATTCTCAAGAAGATGATTCTTCTGAAATAGAACCAGAGCATGAGGTACCAGAACCAGTTGAGTCCGAGGCTGTAGAAGTTCGACGGTCAACTCGTGAGAGAAGGCCTCCAAATTGGCACACGGAGTATGTTACGGAGAGCAATGTTGCATACTGTCTTTTAACATAGGATGGAGAGCCATCAACTTTTCATGAAGCTACTAGTAGCCCAGATGCTTCTCTGTGGATGACAGCAATGCAGGAAGAAATTGAAGCTCTTCACAAGAACGAGACATGGGAACTGGTGGAATTACCACGTGGCAGAAAAGCCATTGGTAACAAATGGGTCTACAAGATCAAGCGGGATAGCAATGATCAAGTAGAACGATATCGTGCTAGATTGGTTGTAAAAGGATATGCTCAGAAAGAAGGTATTGACTTCAACGAGATATTTTCTCCAGTTGTCAGACTTACTACTATCAGAGTAGTGTTGGCTATGTGTGCTGCATTTGATTTACATCTTGAACAACTAGATGTAAAGACGGCTTTTCTACATGGAGAGCTTGAAGAAGAAATTTATATGCTCCAACCAGAAGGTTTTGTTGAAACAGGCAAAGAGAACTTGGTTTGCAGGTTGACCAAATCTCTGTACGGTCTAAAGCAGGCGCCCAGATGTTGGTACAAGAGATTTGATTCTTTCATAATTAGCCTTGAATACAACAGACTGAGTTCAGACCATTGTACGTACTACAAGAGGTTTGATGATAATGATTTCATTATTTTGCTGTTGTATGTGGATGACATGTTGGTGGTAGGCCCCAACAAAGATCGAATCCAAGATTTGAAGGCACAGTTGGCTAGGGAGTTCGATATGAAGGACTTGGGACCCGCAAACAAGATTTTAGGGATGCAAATTCACCGAGACAGAAAAGACAGGAAAATTTGGCTTTCTCAAAAGAATTATCTGAGGAAGGTCTTGCGACGCTTCAACATGCAAGACTGTAAGCCAATATCTACCCCACTTCCTGTCAATTGTAAATTATCCTCAGGTATGAGTCCTAGCAATGAAGCAGAGAGGATGGAAATGTCTCGAGTACCGTATGCATCAGCGGTGGGAAGCCTTATGTATGCTATGATATGTACAAGACCAGACATTGCACAAGCAGTGGGAGCGGTCAGTCGATTTATGGCAGATCCTGGTAGAGAGCATTGGAATGTTGTTAAGAGGATCCTTAGATACATTAAAGGAACCTCAGATGTTGCATTATGTTTTGGAGGATCATAACTTGTTGTCAGGGGTTATGTTGATTCAGATTTTGCAGGTGATCTTAATAAAAGGAAATCCACTACTGGCTATGTGTTCACACTTGCAGGAGGAGCGGTAAGCTGGTTATCTAAGTTACAGACTGTTGTAGCTTTGTCTACTACAGAAGCTGAGTACATGGCAGCTACCCAAGCATGCAAGGAAGCAATATGGATACAAAGGTTAATGGAAGAACTCGGGCACAAGCAGCAGAAGATTATTGTGTATTGTGACAGTCAGAGTGCCTTGCACATTGCAAGGAATCCAGCCTTTCATTCCAGGACAAAGCATATAGGTATACAGTATCACTTTGTTCGAGAAGTAGTAGAAGAAGGAAGTGTGGATATGCAAAAGATTCACACCAAAGACAACCTAGCAGATGTTATGACAAAGCCAATCAACACTGACAAGTTTATTTGGTGTCGATCCTCCTATGGTCTATCAGAAACGTAAGCAACATGGAATGGCAAGACAGAAAGAGTGGTGTGAAGATATGATTGGTTTAATCAAATCTTCAAGTGGGAGAATTGTTAGAACTTATATAAGAAAGTCCCACATCGGTGGGAGCAACGAAGGAGTTCCTCCTTGAAGGTTATATAAAGAGCCTTAAGGAGAAGTATTAAATCCATCCCAAGAATTATCTCTTCCTCTCTTGTATACTTTCTTATATTCTTTGTGAGGTTGTTCTCTCCTAGTATTTAGAGAGAGGTGTTGTAATATTTTCTCATAGTGAAATTCTTCTAGTCTTGCCCCGTGGTTTTTCCCTTTATTCATTGAGGGTTTTCCACGTTAAATTTTGTGTGTTCAGTTCCTATTTTCTCATCTCTTATTTTAGTTGTGAGACACTATTCCGTCACTCTGGTACCTAACACGGGCCGGGCGGGTTAATAGCAAGTTACCAAAATAAGATGATCATGAAATTGGGGTGTCGCGAACAACAAATAGAGAAAAAAGTGTTGGCAGAATCGTAATAAATGGAAAATAAACGCATTGATACTTTCGTATAGTGAGAACTGAGAAGTAGTATTTCTTAACAGGGAGGGAGAAGGATTTTTCTTTGCTCTTCTGCACGTACATCATCTTTTAAAAATTCAGTGCAATTTTGCGTGAAGGCTTGATTATGCTTTAATTCTAGGCTCATTATGGAAATGGGTTTGCCTATTGGCCTACCATTATATGATCGGTAGCCCATTTCATGCATAAACTACTAACTAAACAAATTAATGCACCAAAAAAAATAAAAAATTAAAAGAATTTTGGAGGTTAAATATATTAAACATTTTCAATTTTCAACAGTAAGAAAGGTGACACTAAAGTAAAATATATTATTTTTTAAATTTTTTTATATTATTTATAATTAAATTTAAATAAAATTATTTTTTTATTAATTAAATGGTAATCTAGGTCAAGTCAAGTTTGATAACAAGTTCAACTTTTGAACAGGTCTATTTTTAATAAGCAACTCTTCTCAAAATTTCAAAAGATAACGAGTTTGATTTTTATGATCATGCAAGATTCAGTTACAAGAGAACAAAAAATAAATAGCGTTCACTCTTCGACTCGTTTATCTTTAAGAATGCTAATTTTAAGAAGGGTTTTACTAACAAAGTACTCTTAGAGCACTCGTTAAGGTTAGTTAATTTATTATTTATAGTAAAAGTATTGTATTAAATACAAAAATTGATAACTTTATTTATCATTTCTAATACATTGAATGATGGTATTACTATATAATAACCTTAAAGAATGATCTTAGACACTCGTTAATAAAATCTTTTTAAAAATGATTGATTAACAAGACATTTACCACTCAATTTAGGAGCGAACAATTAATGCATTCCATTTATTAAAAATGATTTTATGCGACCCTGAATACCAAAAGCTTTCTTATTGCAACAATTAAGAACTCAATTTTGTCTAATATCCCTTTTTTTTTTTTTATGTAATATAGTATATTCAAATTTTGTATAGATTTAATTCCCTCCCGTGACAATCTTAAAATATAAACTTAATGCATTCAATTTTTTACTTTCAAAATACTTTTCACAATAATAGAGCCTTGATTAACAAAAAAATAATAAAAATAATCCTTACCAACTAAAGAAACTCTTGAAAGTAATTTTTTCAGTTCTTCATGGACTATATATGAAAAATGATAAATCCATGTCATGACACGGTAACAAAATGATGATATCATTAATGTTACGAGTAATTGTTATCAAGTCATCAATAAATTTGGGAGAGAAATGATTAAATGAAAATATTGTTAGTGATGATTATATTGATTATTAATATTTTAATGTAGATGTTTCTCTCGGCAATTAATTTAACAATAAAGCATATTTAGTACTAAAAATTCAATAATATCGTAATTTTGATAAATTTAACAAACAACATTGACTAATATTTCATGAATATGTTTTTTTTTTATAAGGCAGACTAGTATAAAAATATAGTAACAATTGCAGGCGTTGGAATATAAATTTAAATCGATGAATGTTTAAGGTTAGGCTGATTGCATGAATCTAAGTGAAATAAGAATGTATTTGGTAGAATGAAAAGTTGAAAAATAAATAAAGGTATGTAAAAATGAAAAGAAAATAAAATTTGAATGTGCTTAATAAGAAAAAGGAAAGATGAAAGAAAAATAAGGAAAATGATCATTTTTCGCCTTATGCATAAAAAAATTATTCCAAACTGGAATGATAAAAATAAAATAAAATAAGAGAGATACGAGTAATGTGCATATTTATAAGATTATTTATTTATTTTTTTAAATATATATTTTATAAATGATATAATAATAAAATATTAAAATATTTATTCTTTTCAATTTTCAATTTATGAAGCAATGAATTTTTTTAAATTTTTTTATATTATAAAAAAAAATTACTTTGTGTCTAATAATATTGATTAAAGTGATATATATAAAAAAAATTATATGTATTTTTTTAATTCAATAAAAGTAAATATATTAAATAAAAAAATCAAAATAATTTTTTTTTATTTTAATAATTGACTATAAATGTTAGTTAAATAAATTAAATTAAAAATATTAACCAGTATAAAAAAAGTGTAATAAATACAATTTTTTTTTTGAATTCAATAAAACTAATGTATTAAATACAAAAAAAATTTTCCAAAAATAATAAATAAATAATCTTTCATTGATATCTATAAGGATCGATTAAACGGACCCTTTTTCTTTTAGGGTTTTGTTAAAGTGTGCCCTTACGACACTCTGTAGGGTTAGTTAATATGCTATTTATAGTAATAACATTATATTAAATACAAAATTAATAATTTTATTATCATTTTTAATATATTAATTAAAAATATTATTATATTTTATAATTTTAAAAAATACACTTAAGACACTTATTAATAATTTTTTTTTCTTTTAATACAATTTTTTTCATTAAATCTTGGATTCTGAACAGGCATTTTCAGTAGCAGCATTGGAAAATGTGAACTTCGGATTTGCCAAAAGGAAAAAAGAAAGAAAGAAAAGATGATATCTTTAAACGCGTCTGGGCCATGCTCCTTGAGGCGCGGGAAGGGAATATTCTTCTCCATCGGGGACTATTTTTACATTTGACTCAAATTATCAACCTCCGTATGCCACGTATGAAATCAAAGGAATAATCTGTAATTACATCCATCATTTATCCACGGGGTGATTTAAGAAGATAAGGATAACCAGAGACCGACAGCAGACCAGAACTATCTTCCTTACAGCTTTCTACAATAGACGAGTGGATCCATATTGCATCATTTACCCAATAATTGCCTGACAACTGTCATCGGAACACGCCATCAACAACAACCAAAAAGCTCCACGTCACCATTTAGCCATTATCCATGTCATGTGATTAGAAATATTGTATTATAGTTTATACTTTATACTAAGTCTGTCCAAGATGGAGTTATCTCCTTAATTTGAAAGGTTTGGTTTAAATAAAATTGTGTTTGAGATAAAAAAAATTTAAAATTTAGGTTGCTCCGATTTAGTTTAAATTATTGTTTAATAAAATAAAAATAATTTTATTTAAATTTAATTATAAAAATATATAATTAATATAATATATATTTTAATATTTTTAAAGTAATATGAATTTTTCAAACCCAATAGGTACAACTGAGTCTTGGACTAATAAGCTTTTTTGTTAATAAGATTGACTTAATTCGACTTATGAACAAGTTTAATTGAATATTTTGCTAAAGAATGTTTTTAAAATAATTATTAAGATTAATTAAACTATTATTTATAGTAATATTTTATATTAAATATAATAATTAATAGTTATTTTGATAAATGTTAATATATTATAAAGAGTAACTTAATTAATATAATAATTTTAAAAGTATCCTTAAAATATTTATTAGAAAATAAAATTTTAATTAATTAATTAAATATCTATACTAATTATAAAATCATTGGTTGAATTGGTGTTACGAGTCAGGTGAATCCAACTCGATTGATGAAATTATATAAGAATCAAAATAAAAGTTATAATAATAAAATTAATTTAGGGTATTTAAATTTTTTTAATTACCACTAAAAATTAACTTATCTTTTTAATATTTTTATATTTTTTTTAAAAAAATAAACACTCTTAAAAAAAATGTAATTACAAAGTGAATGTCATAAATTATAGTGATAATAATCTTGTAGGTAAAGTTAAGATATCCATAGTTGTAAAATTAAATATTAATTACTAAATAAAAAATGTTAATATATATATTTTTTTTTGATAAGTAAAATGTTAATATTTGATTTGAGTGATAAAATGGTTTTAGTATAATTTTAATCAAATATTCAAAGCATCTGCAAAACAAAACTCAATTTAATTAGTATAATAATAATAATAAACAATTTAGCAACCAAATAACATAAGGACACTAGGATTTTGTGAAAGACTATATTTTCAGTTGGTCAATGATGTTAACAACAATAATTATTAATTAAATAAAATTCATTAATTGAAATTAAAAAATTAGCCTAATAATTCGATCTGAGTGGCGGTCAGGTCAGGTCACCTATCTATCATCAGGGCAGGGGTCCACGGAGTGTTTGACGTGCTCTAAATTACGAAAGAGGAAATTATTTAGTATTTAGTAATCAGCTTAATCTGAATTAGAAGTTTATTAAAATCAATATAAATCCTTAATTATTAACCAGACGTCTAAACCAGATTTGTGTCTCCTTGTTTGTATATATATTCACACGAAACCCACCACCTTCTTCTCTTCGTCTTTCTTCTTCTGTCATTTGATTTGATTTGATTTGATTACAATTAGCAACCAAAAAAGAGAAAAAAAATGTCGAGCAGCGATGAATTTGGAGAGGACATGAATGTGAATGGGGATCCGCCCGGGACGGTGAAACAGAGGTTCAAGGATCGGTCGGAGGTATAATTTTTCTTCTTCATCCTCTTCTTTTTTGAGTCATTTTGAATCAAAGTTTGTGTTTTAGCATTTTTTTTTTTTTTATGATCTGGGGTTATGTTTGGTTTTTGGTGCAGAAAGTGGCGAAAACGAAGGAGATGTTGTCTAAACAAGCGGTTCAAACGAAGGAGATGTTGTCGAAACATGCTGTTAAGATCGCTAAACAAGCTGAAGAACACGAACGCTTTATCAACAAGGTAAACTTTTCAATGTTCTTTCATTGATTTATGTATATTTTTGTTGTGTGTATTTAATTGCGGGTATTAATGTCTGATACTGTGAATTTGTCATTAAGAACATGGCGTCTGAAGTTATAATTTTTGAATTTTTCCTTCTTTTTTTTTTTTTTTGGATTTTTATGTTTAGGTGACGCATCTTTTGGGGGTTCTCGGATTTGGAGGGTTTTGCTTTCTCTTGGGAGCAAGTGAGTAAACTTAGCCTTGAATTTATGGAAATGATTACCAAAATGTTGGCTCTGCAATCTATTAATATGTTTCTTCTTTTTTTTTTTTTTTTTTGAATTTCGATTTTTAGGACCACAAGATATTCCTTATGTATATTGTTTGTTCTATTTCACCTTCGTTCCTCTTCGGTGGATATATTACCGCTTTAAGAAATGGCATTACTATCTTCTGGTAAGTTTTATCTCTATGCAATTCGGTCTTGTTCTTGAGAAATTAATTCATCAAAATTATATAAAAAACTGATGCATTTCTGTGTCAGGATTTCTGCTATTATGCCAATACAATCTTCTTGGTTGACCTTCTTCTGTATCCAAGGAATGAAAAGCTTTTCATGGTTTGCTTCTCATTTGCTGAGGTAAGATTATATTACTACTTGGCCTCTTACATACATCTCATTGGTGAGTGATTGTTTTGTTTTTAACTTCTTCAATCTTTTGGATGCTACCTGTAGGGGCCGCTAGCATGGGCACTCATTGTTTGGCGTTGTAGCTTGGTTTTTAGTTCCGTTGACAAAATTATTAGTGTCCTTATACATCTTTTACCTGGTATGTTTGCATTCCTTATTTGCACTTGCTATCTTTATAAAGCATTTTAGATACAACAAGTTTGTTACTATCGTTATCCTCTTCTTTCAAAATGGAAGAGGGGGGGGGGATTGAGTTGGATTTCAAGGCTGTTAAACATTCAATTCTGAATGTGCACTTTCCTTGTCGTACGTGGAAGATACCAATAGCTAAGGTTATTGCACTGCAAAATTGCTTGCAGGTTACCATGCTCATAAAAACAACTTAAAATTTCCACCATATAGGTTCATTTATGATCTCAATGGAATGTTTCCATTTTTATGTATTATCTGGATTCTTTTCTGCTGTAGTACATAAGCAGACAGAGATAAAATTTTCCAACTACCCAGATTTTTTTTTTTGGTTGTATATATGATATATCCTACTAAATACAATCTTACATATTGTTGATTATCATCTAATATTCCTTGACTGGTTCGCCCACTCAATGAGTTGTACTTGCTCGAACTGGAATCTCCAAAAGTAGAAAAGACTTGACCCCCTGTATAAACTTGATCTTCTGATTCTAATAGAGGACTGCCTCTATGGCATCAATCGGCAGCCTTCAAGGAGGTTTAAGGAAGCTGAGATGTCAACTACCCTGGAATTTTTCCGTTAGTAGGACATGCCCTGTGGTAAAATTTTTATAGTATGTTGTTTAACAAGGAGTTGGATATAGCAGCTTTTTCTATTTCATAATTTGCTTATGCCTGGTTTGATAATTTGATTTGTCATATCTGTTATCAGAGCTAGACTTTTGCTGTACACAAATGTGAACTCTAGCATATAACACTTAAGAAGAAAAGCACATAAAGAATGGAAACAGCTTTTATATTTGGTCATGTTTATGCACATCTTTGAAGAAAAATAATTAGAGATAGCATCAGTTTTTCTGTAGAGGTTGAAAGACATTCCATGACCTTAGTTTCATGTAGATTCTGAAACTATAAACCCCAGCAGCTGGATCATTTTTCTTTGCTGGTGGCGCGAGAACCTGTGAAAAGTGTAGACATTTGTACCTTTGATGGCTATGTGAGTAGTAAATTCAGGGAATTTAATATATGGCAGGAAGGTGTTGCACAAATGTTGGATCAGGTGTTTCTGGAAAAGACCATCAGATTTTGGTGGTCAAGGCTCTTTAGAAAAAGAGGCCAAGCTTATGTTTCATTCTAATTAGTCCAAATGTTCTTGATGCCTAATATAATCATTTCTGCTTTCAGGAATAGTTTTTTTCACAATTCGATGGTGGAATCCTGCAACCTTTGAAGCCATGCATCCTGAAGGAACTTCTCACAGACTTTCATGGCCTTATGTAGAAGACAAATCTTACCTTTGGACTTGGCTGTTTGGGGTTCCCTTAGTTGCTTATACCCTCTGGCAAGCTCTTTATTTCCTAATTGTCAATGTGCTACGTCGCCAAAGGCTGTTAAGAGATCCTGAAGTCATGACTTCTTACAGGTACGCTCTCCCTATTCCCCTGTTACACTACATTGGCTCGCTATAAATATTTTTATATATTTAAGCTGCCTGGCTTTGGCTTCTCTGCATTTTGATGATTTGTTCGTATAATAGGGAACTTTCTAAAAAGGCCCAGAAAAAAAACAACCTATGGTGGCGTTTAAGTGGGTTGCTCGGGGATCAAAACCGTTTGTTGATGTACATTTTACTTCAAGCCATTTTTACTGTGGCAACCATGGCACTCACTGTCCCCATCTTCCTATCATACAAATTCCATGTGATTTTCCAATTACTCAAGGTTTCTGCCTCTGTATGGAATGGAGGAAGCTTTCTGTTAGAAGTGATGCCTAGACAGGTGATTGTGAAGGAGAAAAAGAAATCAGAGGTTCAGATGCAGCCAGTATTACAAAGTCAACAAGATCAACCCTCAGATTTAATGGAAAACGCAATGAAGGTGAACGATTCTTCTGATATACACTAGTAATAATAGGTGCACATGAATGGTTGTAAAAACCATGGCGAATTAGTAAGTCCTCCTAGCTGTTGATTGTATTGTATGTTAGGGCAACATGGATTGGGTAGTGTGTTTGTGTTATAGCTCAAGGACAACAGTGGTTGGTTTTCTTCAACAGTCCTAACATGTAGGTTCTATTGAGAATCTGTAATACTTTTTATCAGATATCCTCAAAACTGAATTTTGTAGAATTAAATTCAAAATTTTTAATGGTTGTAAATATGGTAAGAACTGTTTTGTCAAAATCAGGAAATCCTCATTAGTATTTCTCTACCTTCAAGAGTTCAGATGTATTTGCCTACTTGGGTGACAATCCGTATATACGTGTCGTGTTTATATTATTATTATTTTTTATCATAAGTGGTGTTTATATTATTATTTTTTTATCATAAGTGTGTATTATATAAATTTGCAATGTTGGTGTATTCATGTCATATTCATATAATATCGTATTTTAGTTTTTTTTGTATCACATAATTACGTCGTATTTAAAATTATCAAATTTAACACTAGACCTTCCTTCTGTTTAAGGAAAACCGTGAATAAATTCTATTCATAAAATAAAAGTCAAGGGGTGGGGTTCTTCAGTTAAACTCGGTGATTAAAAAACCGGATCGGATCGATCGGTCGGACCGGTTGAATCGGAAATCGATGGCTAGTTCGATTCGAATGGTTATTAGAACCGATTTACATCAAACCGATAAAGAACCGATTCAACCGGTAAAAAATCGAATTGAACCGCTTAAAAATCGGTTTTAAATTTTTTATTTATTTATTTTTTTTTCAAAATTTTATTTGTAATTAATGAGATTTGAACCTTTAACCTTTTAGTATTATATTAAAAACCATATCATTAAGTCAAATGCGTATTTTTATTAATTATTAACTATATTTAATATTTATTTAATATATAACTTAGTATTTAAGTATTAAAAAAAGAGTTTTATCAAACCGGCCGATCCAAACGGTTAGGTCAAAAATCGAAAGTTTGACCGATTAAACCTCTGGCTCAGTTTTTTTAATATTGGTTAAACTACTCATAAATATGCATCAGCATGCCAATGACAGTAATTGTGTAGAAGACAAAGTATTTGCTTTCTTAATCATTTTTCCTCAATTCAATATGTGACCTTTAGAGTTTTTGTTAGGAATCTTGCATTTTCCCCTATCCCTTTATATTTAAAAGAGATCATGAATACTAATCAAAAGTTGTTGCAGCGTAAATTTAAAAGAGATCAGGAATGCTAATCAAAAGTTGTTGCACCCACAGCGTAACGCGAGAGTCGATTCTAGTTAGCATAAAAACAATGTGCTCTTTGATGTTTAACCGTTGTTGAGATTCGATTCTGAGTTGATCAAGAATATATCTAAAAGCCTCTGAATCAAGGCTTCTTCCTCTAGTTTTGTAATTATGTTATGTACAAACTGAAATAATCTTCTCTGCTTGTCCGTCATTCTGAGAAGACAAAATGAGGATCGTATTCCATATCTATATCTAAATATGTTTGTAATACTCTTCTTGTTCAAAAAACCACAATAAATCATCAACCTACCCAGATAAAAATGCAAAATGGTGATTGGAAAATAAGCAAAGATTTAGAAGCATCATGCAAACAATCTGATTTGTTGGCCTGGAATATAAAATAATCTCCTCAAGCGAACTTTCTCCTAGCAAATGAAAAAAAAAGAACAGTAGAAAGATTAGTATTGACAGCTTCAAAAGGATATAATTTTCTTGTACTTGTAATGAAGCTATTAATTAAAAAAGAGTAAGCAGTAAGATACAATGCTAGCCTCAAAGCTGTCATGATCATATCGGATCAAAAAGATACACCTGCAACCTCTTATGTCATGCGTTTTCCTTTCAATCTCTATGACATGAGCATCATAGTCGATTGATTGGTCTCTTCTCTCCTAAAATCAAGCCAGAAAAAAAAAAAAAATTAAGTAACAAAGAGTTGGAAGACTATTGGAGAAATTTCAAAAGAATGATTGCATCTATAGTCACCTGCAAGCATAATATGATATCTCCAATTGTCACCTTATTACATTTGAAATGTGCAAATGGGATGGATTGCTCTCGTACTGCCCTTTCTACATTAACCTATTCATTCTCATCAGCCCCAAATCCAACAAATCTAACACGAACTTCCTATAACAAACAATATGTTTTATCAAACGACTTGTAAAATAAATACTTAGAAGTTAGAATACAACAAACTCTTTTTAAGAACTTTCTGCAGTTTCAACCTAAAATCACCCTATAGTGGTTAGGGCTAAATGTTTGACAACAACTATGACCACTTTAATATTAGCTGAGGATGAGCATCAGTCTATACAGTGAATGCAATAGTATGATTTAGTTACTTACAGCTTCACCAGAACTGAGAAATCAGTGAGTGACATCATACCTGCACATCAAAATCAACTTAGTCCAATATGAGCTGGTTTAAATTACAAAATTTCCCATAACATTACAGAATAAATGCATGTCAATTCAAGTTGTTTTTATACGATGAGAACAGTGATAACAATTTAAAGGCCTAGACAATTGCTGTTGAATTAATTAAGATTCATGTGCTTACCATGCTCCATCTTTAGATGACTGTGCCTCGAATTCTAGTTCTGATAGATCATGGATCTCTTTTCCCAGTTGTGAAACCACTACAAGAGAGGGAAAAAAATTAGCAAAAGCCAAAAGCAGAACATACTTTTCTCCAGAACATGAAATGAAAAAGATGGTTCAGTTCTGTATTTCATTTTTATGTCATGGTTTCCAGATCACAAAGCAAAGGTAGAAATGACCAAGAAACCTGTTCAAGATTTCTGCACCATTAGAATATAGAAGAAACAGAGAATAAATATGAACACTAGTGAACTAACATATTAAATTAGACACTCTCAATTATACTAGTAAAAATTTGACTTTACAAGTAAAAAGAAAATAAGAACCAGGGTAGAGAAGTCACTACACTTCTTCTACCATGTTGCTTAAAGAGAGACAAATGTGCAATTTTGTAATTATGATAGTTACACAGGTAAAGCCAAATAAAAATAAACCTTAAGGTTGTGTGAACAATTAGTTTATATAACACCATGTGCAAAAGCAAAAGTCTGGAGCCATATCCTCAATACTTAGCTTTCATATTTACGAAATGGGGTAACAAAATGAACCAAAACAGTATTACAACAACCAGACATCTGAAACTTCCACAATTTTGAACATTTCATTTTTCAAATTCCCAAAAAACACAAACCTTTAAGAATCTGAGAACTTTGATCTCCATTATTTAGAGGGCAAGTTCCAGAGATTCTGGACTCATTTTCGGATGTATCAGACAAGGAAGGAACTTTGGATGTGCTTTCATTCTCGGATGTATCAGACAATGAAGGAACTTTGGATGTGCTTTCTTGCTGCCTAGCTAAGAACCATCTTTGTACCTGAGAAACAATATGGAAATTCGGGATCATAGGAGAGATCCTAAACTGTTAAACATAAACAACATAACCAAAATTTAAGGAAAAGAGGAGAAATAATGAGACAAGTAATGCAGAAAATGAAAGAAAGAGCAGAGTAAAGAAAGACCTCAATTCATTTAATAATAGGTTTGCCAGCACGACCTGCGAATAAAGTGCAAAGACAACATGCATCTAAGTCCAAGCTAATTCATTCATTTGGTTAATCTAAAAGGGGAAAATGGGAGGGGAGAAAGAAGAAATCCATATAATGCAACTAACCTGAAACTTCTAGCAATTTTTTGACAAAACTCCTTACTCTGCACAAGCTCTCTTGATTCCATTAACAATTTCTCCATCTTCTCGATCTGTACATAAAGAGGTAATAAAAAGGGCAAATATATGTTTTATAATCCCATAGCACAATAACTTTGCAGAAACCACAAACATGAGGCATCTTAACAGTTACTACAGATATTCAGTATAAGGATCGCGTTGGTTCGCTTATAGTAAAAGGTTAGAATCAACAACATTCAAACATTATTACTATGTCAAACCAAGAAAAATGAAAGATCCTAATTGCAATACATATGCACGAAATATCACACAATGAATCAGAACTATGACATACACGATCCAGAATCAAGACGAGAGCTCTACCTTCACATGTTCATGAATTACAAATAACATTAACATGTATTCGAGCTAATCAGAAGCAGAAATAAAGGACACTATATTAAGAAATAAGAAATATAGGAAGCTTTCGATGTTGAGAAATATGAATATATGTAAAAAAATTCATGCCACCATTTGTTCTGGACCCCACAATTTGGAGCTCTATTTCTCAACTATTCATTCATAAACAAAACTACTACTGCTAATAGCACATGAATACAACATCCTGATAAAATTCTTTAAAAGCAAAGAACATGAAAATAAACAAAAGTAACAGCTAAAACTAAAAATTTGTTAACTACCCAGATAAAGAAATGCCACTTAAAACACAAAAGAAAAAGTTTTTCACCCCGGCTTTTGTAAATCCAGAGAAGACTGGTCTCTTTCTCTGTCTTGGGCTTAGAGGATCCATCAAACATTCCAAAATAGTTTTTTTTTTTTTTTTTTATCAAATAGAAACTTCAAAAATTTCCACTATAAATAGGTGGCGGCTAATGATTGGGATTAAGGGCTAGTTTAGCATTGCTGTTGGAAAAAGCTTGGGTTGAAAAAAGCTCGAGTTGAAAAAAGTGTGTTTATAAAATGTGGTGAAAAAGTGTGGTTAAAAAACTTTTGAGTGTTTAGCATTACTGTGAAAAAGTGTTGTTGAAAATTAAAATGTCAAAAAAAGATATGTTTAAAATAATAAAAGTGTAGAGATGTGAGGATAATAAAGTCATATTATCCAAAAGCCAGCTTTTAAAGCCCAAGAGCTATATTTTTTAGCTTTCTGATTTGGTTTTTCAAACTATGGTTTCAACAGCAGAAGCTAATTCTTTTTATATGTTTAACATTGCGTTTGCGGTGAAAAGCAACTTTTGACCTCAAAAGCTGTGCCAGAAGCAATGCTAAACGATACCTAAGAAATCTTATGTAACTTGGAAAACCAAAGTAGAGACCGTGTGTTCTATAGAGAATGCCAGTTTAAGCGCCTTTGACGTTTTGGATTCAATTTTTTTTAGAATATATGGAAAATTCCCAAAATTAAAAAATCTTTTAAAATATTTCCATCCGCTGACTGCTGAGTTCTATGAATTTGGGCCTTGAGTCGCCATGTACATAATATATTAATTTGAATAAATCATGATCAATTTTAAAATAGTTTTTTTTTTCCACTACAAGTACAAATAGCTAAGTATATATATTTTGAGTAGATCGTATAACCTAATTAGAAATTCTTTTGGATATCAAAATTGTATTTCATTAATTAAACATTGATTAGTTTTTCAATTTTAAAGGGCTTAATTTTCCAAATTATTACTTTTTTAATTATTATTCGTAGAATGGAGGATTCAAATTACTTTATTCTTTAAATAAGCAAATGCAATCAAATATTGAACTAAATGCATGGTTTGAATTGGACCGATTTGAGATAGAATTTTTTTTCAATTCAAATCGGTTGGCACAAATTATTAATTAATTAATAATAATATTTTATTTAAATTTAATTAAAAAAATATTAATATTAATATAAAAATAATAATTTTAAACAGTAAACTGAATTTTCAAGTTCAACAAATTGGACTGGGACAAGCCAAACCTTGAACAAACAAAATTTTTTGTTATCCAAACTTAACCTTATACAACTCAGTCCATAAATAGCTTTACTCGACTGTGGTTGGCTGTCAAAATTACTTCCAATTTTACCTATTCTAGATTGCGAAAAATTAAGTTTCTTATTTATGAAAACTATAGCAGTAAGACAAGTAAAGATTGTGAGAATTCTTGGAGCAAATTTTTTAAAGTATAGCAGTAAGACAAGCAAATTTAAAAAAAAATTTAAATTTTTTATGAAAACTATAGCAGTAAGACAAGTAAAGATTGTGAGAATTCTTGGAGCAAATTTTTTAAAGTATTGTGAGAATAATAAATGATTTGTTTATCTATTTTTTAAAGTATTTTTAATATTAAATTTCTTCATTTTGCATAAATATTTAAACAAATAATTTGCTTATCTATTTTAAAAAAAATATTTTCAGTGTATTAGAAGATTTTGTTTTTGAGAAATCGCATAATGTGTTAGTTTTTAACAATGATAATTTCGTGCATAATACAAGTTTAAAACTAAGAAATTAAATTAAAATATCTAGTTTTTAAATAAAAAGATATGCACGTGAATCGTACTGGTTAAAAACTAGCAAATATTTTATTCTAACTATATAAAAGGCAAAACAATAAAAAAAAAATATATTAAAATTTATGCTATCGCACAAGTAAAAGACTAGCACGTTTTTTAAATCAAAATTTGGACATTCAATTTATGCTAACTATAGTTGTAATTGTTGTATTTGTTGCTTTTGCTTTGGCAAGCATTGTAAGTAGATTTGATTTTCATGTTATCTAATTTTCTTTAATTGATTTTTTAATTATAAAAATAGTTTTCTACTTGTGTTTTATGCCCTTTCCTCAGGACTCATATCTTTAGGTTAAGCCATACAACTTGATATTTGCTTTTGTTTTGAAATTTTGTATATTTTTCCTGTCAAACTTTATCTTTTACTATCTAATATATATTTTTAACATAGGTATTTTATCAATATATTAAAATTTCTCAAAATTGAACTGTCGTTATATTCTATTGTTAGGGATTACAACTACATGTATGAATCTGAATATTATGCTATTTTTTTTTTTTAATTTGATAACTTACTTTTTCCTTATACTAAGTTATTCTTTAAATCAAGTATTGTGTTTTCAAACTAGTGAATGTCGTCATGTGATTGTGGTGTCTATAAGGATTGAAGAATGCTATTGCCTAAAATCGTGTGTATGATATAGACATGATTTAACTTTCCTAATACATGATCTCTGTTATTCTTCATGTAATGTATTTGATACACAAAAAATGTCTACTTTAGATAACCTTTCTATGCATGCAATAGAGATTAGTGTAAAAATCTAAAAGATTTGTTGATAGAGTTAAAAATGAGTTATAAGCTCTATTGAATGTTTATTTCTCTGATAACTTTTATATTTTCTTTATTCACAAGCTCTAAAGGAAGCAGGTGGGTTGCTATTGGCTCTTTTTGCTTCTTTCTAATTGTTTTTATAGAAGAGAATTGTTGTAACCTTGGCTTTAATGAATATACAGTTCAAATATTATAAGTATCACTTTAGCCTTCATTTATGAAGCTCTTCTAGAATTTGCAGTAATGTAAGGTTAAAGTTTTCACCAAATAATATCACAACTACATTGTACTCTTATATGGTAAAAAAGCGAAAAATTGGAAAACCAATGCTGATTGCTTTTATAGATTTGAACTGGAATATTTACCTCAAAAAGAGAAACATGAATCTTTCTTCTATAAGATGAGGTAAGAAGGGAAGATATATGCTTTGACACTTATACTTTCTAATGTACAATTCTCTTTTTCTTTACAACATTACCTTTAAAAATGAGATTTTTGTGAAGTTAAAAGATACCCAAATGAATCTATTGAATATTTGATTAAAAAAAACCTCTAAAATTATGCAACAACTACATTGTACTCTTATAATATGGTAAAAAGGCGAAAAATTGGAAAACCTAATGCTATTGCTTTTATAGATATTGAACTGGAATATTTACCTCAAAAAGAGAAACATGAATTTTTTCTTCTATAAGATGAGATAAAAAGGGAACATATATGCTTTGACACTTATACTTTCTAATTTGCAATTCTCTTTTTCTTTACAACATCACCTTTAAAAATGAGATTTTTATGAAGTTAAAAGATACCCAAATGAATCTATTGAATATTGATAAAAAAAAAAAAAAAAAACCTCTAAAATTATGCAAATATGATTATTTTAAAGTTGATTTAACAAATTTATTCGAAAAGTATAACCAAATAAATTGTTTGATGCATTTAACCTTGCAGAGATTTTGTAAATTGAACTCATTTACTTTCAGTTGCTTTAATCTTAATGCTGACACTGGGATTTCTCAGTATTTGATTTTATGTTCTCAATAAGTACTAATTGATCATGTCTGTTTACAATTAGATTCTGGGGTTCTGTCTAATAGACTCGCAAAGAATTCAGAACATTCTGACGTGCAAATTCTGTTCGAGTACTTGGATCATAGATTGCATCAAAGAGACATGATTCTAAACTTCAAAACAAAACAAAAAAACCGCTAAGAAAAGAAAGAAAGAATTGAAAGAGATAAAAAAACAAGGGTGGAAAAATCAAAGGCTAACGTGGGTTTAAGTGCTTACATGTCAAAAATTACTCTATTTTGATAAATAAATATAAAACTACCTTATTTTAAGAATATATATTTTTTAAATACCTTAGTTTAGGAAAAAACTCATGAATCAATTTATCCAAAAAAAAAAAAAAAATCATGAATCTCTAGTTCTATAATCCTATGTGAAAAAATATTTGTAAAACAAGTCGTACAGCTCATCATTGTACATATATATATATATATATATATATTTTTAATTTGGACATTTGATATACCATGCTTACAGCCCTTGCCCCACCCAAAATTTTCTTATACCAGCGGATGGTACAAGTAAAGGATGCAATTCTAATTCAGATGGGGTATCTTTGAAATTGAAATAACCAAAAACACACTGATTCACAGAAAATAAACCAACATGATACGGATTCAGAAAAGCTTTCTAACAGTTTCAAGGAAAGGATATCCTTGATGTTTCTATCAAGATCATGGAGTCTCCATCAGATTCCTTATCTTATTAATGAGGAATGGTATCACCCAGGCCAGCTGCATTGCATCTCAAAAAACATACACTTTTACTACCAAGATACTGATCTTTCTTTTTCAGCAGGCTATTTCATATATTTGGCCTTTATTTATATCACTGTTTCAAGCTTAGAAACGGCTGGCATACAAATTACAAAGTCTATATTTCACAAAAGCATATTGTTATGTTTGGCATACGGTCTCTTTTAAGATATAACTTCCATGGATATTCATATCAAAGTATCTCGAAGAGTACAAACTGCAAGTAGCACAGAATGTACCAATGACCTTTTTTGGTATAAATAGTATCTCTACATTGAAGGATATTTATATCAAAGTATCTCTACATTGAAGTCTCTTGCATGCAAGTAGCATAATAGATCACCAAATAATATACCTCAATTCTGCTAGGCTAACTATTATTTGGATTAGCAAGTTAAAGGCATAAAGAATCTTAAGATGAAATATGATAATGAATGGTCATTTTCACTTCTCTTTCATTGGAAAACGACAGTAAATGCCCAGGCCCCATGAACACAACTAATTCCACACTTTAAACATAAACTAGATAAGTAGTTTCTTTAAATGATAATGAATGGTCATTTTCATTTTCAACATGTTGAAAAAAAAAAAAAAACAGTAAATCACAAACAACTTCATGGCTAGGAGCCCACAAACACAACTAATTCCAAACTTTAGAAATAAAGTAATTGAGCATTTTCCTTGCATGATAAGTATATACAGAAGAAACACTTGCAACCCATAACTCCACAAAGATACAAACTTTGCTGGGTGAAAGCAGAGTAAAGGTCAGCATATTCTTGAGACACAATCATCTATCTAGCTCACAAGTCTGATCGCCCAAAGCCAGATACATAAACCTTTTATTGAACAAGTTACTGAGACAACTGTAAGAAATGCTGATGTAGGTAGAAAAACATTAAGCTTCTGACTCACAAATTTTAGATAAATTATGTGGCTAAGAGATGATTTCTACGCTGAGTAAGGCAATCTAGAATCTAGATCAAAATTTATATAACACCAGAATTAAAACCAAGCATAAATCTCGAAGAGTACAAACTGCTAAACTTACAAAATGCTCCACCTAGTGCATTGGAGCTTTATCTCCCAAATACTTCATCAGCACATCCATAACAGAACCAAAATCTGCCTTCACTTGCACAGGCGGATTAGCAAACCGGCAAGCCATATCCGGAATCTCCTTTGAGTGATAATCAACCTTAGACTGTGCAAACTTCAATCCATGAGCTGTACTAACCACAACCGTCCTGTCCCCAGCTCCAATAACCCCACTATTCCTAAGCTTAATCAAAGCAGACAACGCAACTCCAGTATGAGGGCAAATAAACATCCCTGTAGAATCTGCCTGCGCCATTGCATCCATTAACTCCTCCTCAGTCGCTTCCTCAACAATCCCATTTGAATTTTTCAAAGCATAAACAGCTCTATCTATAGAAACAGGGTCGCCGATTTGAATAGCTGAGGCAAATGTAGTATTTGCCTTGACTGCCTTAAACTCATTCCACCCTGATTTATAATACAAATAAAGTGGGTTGGCATTGGCTGCTTGGGCACAAACCAGTCTAGGTATCCTATCAACAAGCCCTAGTTCTTGACACATTTTAAACCCTTTGTAAAAAGCATAAATATTCCCCAAATTACCACCCGGAACAATAACCCAATCTGGAACTTCCCAATCAAACTGCTGTAAAATCTCAATCGCAGCCGTTTTTTGCCCTTCGAGTCTCAAACTGTTCAATGAATTGGCAAGGTAAATCGGTAACTCGGCGGTAACTTCCCGGATTAACTTCATGCAACCGTCGAAATCGGTGTCGATACTCAAAACGAATGCGCCGTTTGCAATCGGTTGAACTAATTGAGCAATGGAGATTTTATTTGCAGGTAAGAAGACAATGGAAGGAATCCCAGCGGCCGCGCAATAAGCGGATAAGGCAGCTGACGTATCACCCGTGGAAGCGCAGCCGACTCCAACGAGGGGTCGTTTCAGTTTTCGTAGATGGTTGACTTGACTGACCAAAACGGTCATTCCCAGATCCTTGAAACTACCGGTGTGGCTGATTCCACAGTGTTTAACCCACAAATCGTTCATCTCTAGAAACCGTTTCCCGAAGCGTTCGGCCCAAAACAGATTGGAGTTCCCTTCGAAAGCCGAAACGATGTCGTCCGGGTCAATCTCGGGTAAAACCCATTCCTTTTTGGACCAAACTCCTGACCCGTACGGCCACGTGGTTTTCCCCACGCGCGAATCGAACAACTCCCTCCAATACGCGCCGTCGAACTTCTTCAAAGCCTCCATGTCATGTTGAACGTCGAGCAATCCGCCGGAACGGCTACGGTAGACAATCTCGTCGAGCGAGTACGACTCGGTGGAGTCGGGTCCGGCATTGAATGGGACGTATTTGGCGGAGAAGGTGTTCTTGGCGATGGAGCGGTGGCGGCGAGCCTCATCGCGGATGTTCTCATCGGCAAGGCGTCGGTTCTTTTGGGGAGAAGGGGAGTTGTTGTTAGAGAAACTAGTAGTAGGGGAGGGATCGAATGTGGAGGAGGAGGTGCATGAGATAACAGTAGGGGTGGGGCGATTGAATTTGGAGTGGTTTTGATGACGGAGCAATGGGAAATTGGATTTGGATTCGAGAGAGGACTGAAACAGTGAACAAGAGGAAGCCATGTTTCAGAATGGAGGCCGCGGGTGTTGGGTGACGATTTTTGTTTGTCTTTTTTAGAGGGTCTTAAAATGGGGAGTGGAGATTGAAAGTAGGAAAACAAAAAAAAAAAAAAATTGAGAGGAAAGGAAAGGAATATATTTATTTCAATTATATCTTTTTTAAATTAAATATTTAATTAATTCATTATGTGAATAATGAAATTAATTTTTATAATTACATTTGAAATGTTAAAAAAAAAAAAATCAATTAAAAGGATGTATTATTTATGAATTCATAACCGTAACTCTTAGAATCCAAGTTAAATCAAAAGAAGAGTTTTAACTCAATCCAAACTTGGTTTTATTTTTTTTTTCTTTCACTTATCCGAATTTCTTCCTTTTTATTTTCTGATTTTTTTTTGTTAAATTCAAAAATTAAAAAACAAAATTAAAATTTTATTATAATTAATTAATTAAAATTATCAACAATTACAATCACTTTGACTTTTCAAACTCTAATAATTGGTGCATGTATTTCCTAAAATATCCTTTTTTTTTTAAGTAAATATGACGACATATAATAGGTCATATAGAATAGTCGTGACCATCGAATAAGAAATATGCATGCTAACATCCATGAAGAGAACATTATTAACCCAACTTTCAAGTTTTATATATAATATAAAGCTTATAATTTCAAATATCTTAGTTGCACATATCTAGCCAAAAGTCCAATCTTCTTGAGTTCATGCATGAATTATCAAAAATGGTTTATCAATATAAACGCTAAGTTGAGAGGAAAAAATGTTGACATAAATTTTAGCACTATACTACACAGCCAAAGCAATCAATACATAACAAATTTATAAACAACCACCTTCATCAGACTCTCCAGCAGATAAAAGGAATTTTTATGCATGGAAAACAGTCAATTCTGCTATCCATAGCTCTAGACAGTTGAAAACTATCAGTGCAACAAAAGCAGTAACTTGTAGAAAGATGTTCAGTAAAACAGTCAAAGCTAATTAGGTAATTTTTCAGAACGAATGAAATAATATTTTAAGAGATAATTTTCGATATTAAGATCAGAATTTATTTTTCGAACAAACATTAATAAAATGTGGGATAATTTTGGAAGATTAATTTAAGAGAAATAATTTTGTTAAACGTTTTAATTTTTCCGACGACGGAGCCTCTTCAATAAAACAAATGGTTTCTTTTGGATACTCTCGAGGTGAGAAAACGTTTTCTAGTAATTTCTCCAGAATGAATGGAAGGAAGACCTAAAAAATGAATTTTGAGATTTCTAATTTTAACAATTAAAATGAAGATAGGATAGACAAGATCATTTAATTAAGATTTTTTAAGTATCACAAGACTAATTAGGTACTATCTCTTAGATAGGCGTTGTGAGGGTGCTAATCCTTCCTCACACGTAACCGTACTCCCGAACCTAGTTCTGATAAGCAGACCAGAACTTATTCTTTTTAAGGTGCCTTAGTCAAGCTTAGGATTACTTTAAATAGGATAGATTCGTAAAGATGGCTAATCACACCTAGATTAAATGATTAGTGGCGACTCCATGATTTATGTCTAGCATGCTGAATTCGCATTTGACACGTTATGATAACTATTAGTGCAACAAAAGCAGTAACTTGTAGAAAGATGTCCAGTAAAACAGTCAAAGCTACCAAAAGGAAAGGTAGAGAGATTAAGGTCGGAGAAGAAACGAGTTGACAAACTAGATATGGTTATGGATATAGAACTTCAACCAGTGCATTACTGATTCGTTCATCTAAAGGTAACTCCAATGGTTGTCGATTTACAGCGTGAATAGTATACACATGTTATCCACTTTAACCTGATTAAAATAAATAGCAAACTAAGAAGTGAAAAATGAAAGAAATAAAAAAACTAAAAACACATAATCATAACTGTCAAACCCTAAAAAATATATGGAAAAATGGAAATTTGAAAATAAAAAATCATAATGAACGTCTAAATGGATGTATAATTTCACATGTAAAGAATACGTGCAGCATAGTAGGGACCAAATTATAAAAACTAAAGACATATATATATCTATGAGAAAGAATGTATTTATAATAATACCCTCTCAAAGTTTTTTGTTTTGTAAATTGCATTACCAGGGCATGTCTGCTTCCTCAATCATTAACCAGCAAATTGAGAATAAATGTTTTAAGTATTTTTCAGTTCCAATTAATAGCATATTGTTCTATCTATGTCTATCAATGTGAACTTTTGCTTTAAATTTACACTTTAAGAGAAAAACAACAATAAAAATGTCATGTGAACAAGCAAGAAGTTGCTAACCTTCACAGATGGAGAACCATAAGGACGATTTAGAACTTTCCCATCACTACATTGTCTACATATATCATATATACATTGCACAATATTCATTAGAATACGTTTTGTTGTTCAGTAGAATACGAGTTTTTATTAAAACCAAAGAAAATATGGCAGAAAATACTACAACTTTGTGACAAGCAAGGATAAAAAAGAAAAGGTATCCGTCAGAGATTAATTAGCTCTCTGCAATTGCAAGACCATTATAAGATCCTTCAGGATAGGCTCAATAAATAAACCAGTAGATAGAAAACAAAAAAAAAAAAGTGCTTAAAAATTTGAGAATTGTACACAATACATACTTGTACATATATTAAATATAATAAAACCGGTTTAACCCTCTTTTTCTATCTTAAACCAAACAATAATCAGACTACTAATAAACAAAAAAAGTTACTTCTTTTGTGCTATTAAAATCTATAATTCCCTAAAAATATATAATTAGAAATGCAAATTGATATCGTAGAGGTTTGCATGAACATCTAGTTTGTGTTTTTATTTTTATTTTTTATTATTATTTTATTAGCACCAAAAATTCAAAGTACAAACAATATAGGTTACTACCACATAGAAAAAGTTACATAAGACAAATTAGAATTTTAAACTAAGACCATAAAGTATTATAACACTATTATTTGCATTTGCAAAAAATTTGAATAGGAGAAAAGATGTAGATATTTAGAGAAGAAATTTTTATGACTACAAATCTAGAGTAAAAGTATTTTTCTAGAATAATTTCAATAAAAAAACGACATACCAATGTTCTAATTTGTCAAATTAACAAAATTTGATTCAAAATTCAACTTTATACCATTATAAATTATTATACAAATCTAGAGTAAGAGTATTGTTCTAAAATAATTTCAATAAAAAATGACATACCAATGTTTTAATCTGTCAAATTAACAAAAACTGATTCAAAATTAAACACCAAACAATTCTTAAAAAATTTACTAAAGAGTCGAGACAACTTAATAAAATCTAGATTACAAAATATTAAGCAAAAATACAAAGACAGGAAGGCTTCAGCTTATCCAATCAGTTCTGTTTCAACTGCAGAACTTCTGGTGCAGACATTTTGTTCTGCCCAAGCAGTGCATAAGGAAGTTGATGCAGCTATGCTCAAGCTTCTTATGGAAAGGGAAGGAAGGCCAAGCTAAGGGAGCTAAAGTTAGCTGGAAGTCTATTTGCCTGCCAAAATCAGAAGGGGGACTTGGTGTAAAGGACACTGTCACTTGGAATCAGGCATGTATTCTAAGGAATTTTTGGGCTGTACTGATTGAAGCAGGCTCCCTATGGATAGCTTGGATCAAGACTTATGTGTTGAAGGATAGAGATCCATGGCACATCTCTATCCAGAGTGGGAGCAGTTGGAATTGGAGGAAGATCATGCACTTGAGAGAGGTGGCTGCCAGAATAGTTCTCACAACTGCTGATGGAAGCTGCAAATGGCCTTTCCCTGAGGGAAAGTACCAAGTGTCAGCAGTGTGGAACAAGATCAGACCTTCAGCTGGGAAAGTGGCTTGGTATAAGTTGGTATGGTGTAATTTTAATATTCCTAGACATTCTATGCTCTCCTGGATGGCAATCCTAAATAGATTGGCCACAAAGGATAGACTTATCTCCTGGGGAATGGCAGTGGATGATAAATGTTTGTTGTGCAAACAAGAGAGGGAAACCAGGGATCATCTATTCTTCACTTGCTCCTACTCGAAACAGATATGGCAGAGAGTGATGGTACTTTGTAGGTTAAAAAGGCAGGTTGCATGTTGGAATGTAGAGCTTCAATGGGCCTCTGTTAACCTCAGAGGTAAAGCACTAATCACAACGATATTGAGGCTAGCTTGGAACGCAGTTATCTACCTAGTTTGGAAGGAAAGAAACAATCGTTTGTTCAACTCAACTGAGCAAAAGGAGGAGCACCTCACTGAGCAAGTGAGAGACATGATCTCGACCAGGTTAAGTGATCTTAGGAAGATTAAAAGAGATTCAGTTAATACGTTTTTATGTAATTCTTGGAGATTAAATGCAGACATGTTTGTCTAATGGCATTGGTTTTTTTTTTTTTTGATTTATTTAGCTAGGCTAAGCTAGCTTTGTAACATGTAGCAGCACTGCTGCTTTCTTGGATAAATGAACATCTACTTATCCAAAAAAAAAAAAATACAAAGACAAATTGAACAATGGAAAAGAGAATTATAGACAGATAAAAATAAGCAGTCAATCAATTACTTGAAATCCTTTTGCAACTTTCAGAACTCGATAATTGAGTTATTAGAAGACAGTAATACTTGCAACATTTAAATAAATACTGACACATAGACAAACAAACATACATCTTAGACTGTTTTGATGTTAGCATTAAGTATTATATTGAAAATACTTGACAATATATTACCTAATTCAAAAGAGAGTTAGAATCACAATAGTTGATATAACATAACTTTTTTGTATATCTTGATTCCGAGCTAAGTGGAAAACCACATTCAAAATCAGACCAAACAGCCATATGAAATATAATTAATGTGTCAAAGTGAATGGAGAGAAAACCAAAAATATAGTTTTGTTTATAAAAATTGAGAAAACAAGAGTTGCCTCATGTTTTCTTAGTGCCTTCAATATATGTAATTGACAAGACTGGTTAGAAAGTATGCAAAATTGTTGGATGATATATCCTTCTACACTGTTCTATTTCTTAGGGATGCGTTCGGTGGGGTTATCTTTCATATGAATATGAATATATATGCCTCATCTAGTAATTTACCTATTCATTATTGTTAGACATTGATTAATTCCTATTCTGGTGCTAGTAAACGGTAGCTTGACGAAGAAGACAGTTCAGGGGAGTTGAGGTCATGAACAACTCTCGAGAAGTGCCAAAATACAATTGCACGAGTGTAGAAACAGGGAAGGGAAAGAAAGAGTGAGATGAGAATCAAATCTTATTAGCATACCTCTGCTCCTATGGATCAAGTCCTTATATACAGTTCGAAATGAATAGAGGAGCAAACAGAATTACAAACAGAATTAACAAGCAACAGAATTGACAGTTCAGCTTAACAACTCCTATAACTGCCATAACTAACTTTCTAACAGCTTAAACTGACTAGTAACTAACTCGTAACTAACTAAACCATTTCACATGTATCAATCCCTTCCCCATAAGACGAGCCTTGTCCTCAAGGCTGAAAATGAGGAAACCGTTGCTGCAAGTCATAGAGATACTCCCATGTTGCATCTTCTTCAAAAGAGTTAGTCCAATGCACCAAGACTTGAGTCACAGGTTGATTGCCTCTTTTGACCAGCTTCCTTGCCAAAATCTTCAAGGGTTCCAACGTGCATGAGCTGCCAGGGATAGGTAGGTTGGCGTTGGCAGATGTCTGAAGACCCACACTTTTCTTCAATTGTGATACATGAAATACAGGATGTAACTTGGCTTGGGAAGGTAAAGCCAACCTGTATGCTACTGATCCCACATTGTCTGTAATCTGAAAGGGCCCAAAATAACGTGGAGCCAATTTCTGAAACTGTCGATCTGCAAGGGAATTCTGGCGATAGGGTTGCAGTTTAAGATATACCCAATCACCACTGACAAATTGTCTATCACTTCTATGCTTATCAGCCTGTTGTTTCATCCGTTTTTGAGCTCGACTGAGATGGTACTTCAATAGGTGTAACATATCCTCTCGGGCCTGTAAACTCACATCCACTGTATGGACCTTAGAATCTCCTGGAAAGTAAGGGATGTGAAGTGGTGGAGGGTAGCCATATAAAGCTTCAAATGAGGTAGTGTTGATGGCAGAATGATGGCAAGAGTTGTACCACCATTCTGCTAAGGAAAGCCACTTCCCCCAAGACTTGGGTTGGTCACCAGAAACACACCGCAAGTAAGTTTCCAAGCAACGATTGACGACCTCCGTTTGACCATCCGTTTGAGGATGATAGGCCGTGGACATGTGAAGACTTACTCCTTGCAATTTGAACAAGTCTTGCCAGAATTTACTGAGGAAAACTGAATCCCTGTCACTAATAATGACACTAGGCATGCCATGCAACTTGAACACATTATCCATGTAAGCTTGTGCCACATTTAAAGCTGTATATGGATGAGCTAAACCCATGAAGTGAGCATATTTAGTTAATTTGTCTACCACAACCAAAATAACTGATTTACCAAATGAAGAGGGCAATCCTTCTATAAAATCCATGCTCACATGGGACCAAGCTTCAGATGGAATGGGGAGGGGTTGGAGCAGCCCTGGTGAGGCACTGACATCGTAT
This sequence comes from Fremontodendron californicum, assembly GCA_030761205.1. Lineage (NCBI taxonomy): Eukaryota > Viridiplantae > Streptophyta > Magnoliopsida > Malvales > Malvaceae > Fremontodendron > Fremontodendron californicum. The sequence goes on from JAULJL010000003.1 coordinate 4,528,159, forward strand.
TTAAACCTCTGGCACACGTCACATTATTGTATGAACACTCTAACTTGCTTCTCGAGACCCTTCCAGTAAAACAAGGAAGTTAGTCTTTTAACAGTAGCCAACATCCCTGAATGGCCTCCTGTACTGCTACTATGGAAGAGCTCGATAATTCTGTGTTGTAGTTGAAGATCATTACCCACTACAAGCCTCCTCTTTCTCTTAAGTTGCCCTTCTTGCCATGTATACAAGGATTTGGTTAAAGTTCCCTGTTGCAACTGAAGTATTAACTGCCTCAGCTGGTCATCAGCCTGCCAACTTGCCTGAATGAGAGGATACAACTCTATGGAAATGCTGGAAATTGGCATGAGTAATAACTCATTAGAATGTATCCTGGATAAGGCGTCAGCTGCTACGTTCTCCTTCCTTTTCTTGTAACTGATATCGTAATCATACCCCATGAGCTTAGTTAGCCAGGAATGCTGACCTGGGTTAGTGATGCGTTGCTGCAGCAAGTAGCCAAGACTCTGGTGATCGGTCTTGATGCTAAAGTGCCTACCACTGAGGTAATGATGCCACTTAGTTACTGCATGGACAATGGCCAGTAATTCTTTCTCATAAACTGAAAGGGATTGGTGTCTGCCCGAGAGTGTTTTACTACTGTATGCTATGGGATGATTATTCTGCATCAATATTGCCCCAATTCCACTGCCAGAAGCGTCTGTTTCAATCACAAATGATTGAGAAAAATCAGGAAGTGCCAACACAGGAGGTGAGATCATGGCATCCTTGAGTGCTTGAAATGCTATAGTAGCTTGTGCATTCCATTGAAATTGGTCCTTCCTGAGCAATTCTGTCAAAGGTTTGCAAATTTGGCCATATTGCTTTATGAATCTTCTATAGTACCCTGTTAAACCCAGGAACCCTCTAAGTTGAGTTATGTTCTTGGGCATAGGCCATTGTTGAACAGCTTCGATCTTCTTGGGATCAGTGGAAACACCATTAGCTGAAATTAAGTGACCCAGATATTCCACTTGTGGCAATGCAAAGTTGCACTTACTTCTCTTTGCAAATAAAGAGTGTTCTTGCAGCCTCTGAAACACCAACTCCAAGTGCTGCAGGTGATCCTGAAGATGCTTGCTATAGATCAGTATATCATCAAAGAAAACCAATGTGAATTTTCTCAAATATAGCCTAAAAATATCATTCATCAAGCTTTGGAATGAAGAAGGGGCGTTGGTGAGCCCAAATGGCATCACTAGGAATTCATAGTGACCATCATGGGTTTTGAATGTTGTTTTGCTCACATCAGGTGGATGCATGCAAATCTGATGGTAGCCTGATCTTAGGTCGATTTTTGAGAATATTGTAGAACCATGCAGCTCATCTAACAGTTCTTCAATGATTGGGATGGGATATTTGTCTTTGATTGTGTTCTTATTCAGCTCTCTATAGTCAATGCACATATGCCAAGTACCATCCTTTTTTTTACCAAGATCACTAGAGAAGAAAATGGGCTGTTGCTGTGTTGGATAAAACCCTTCTGCAACAATTCTTGGACCATCTTCTCTATGACATCCTTTTGCAATACTGAATGCCTATAAGGTCTGACATTGATTGCTGAGACTCCATCTTTGAGGGTGATCCTGTGATCATGACCTCTGTGTGGTGGTAAGCATTGTGGTTCTTCAAAGAGTCCTTCATAACGGTCCAAAAGTTGTTGAACCTGCCCAGGCAACTGTTCTTCTTTGTTTCCCACAACATTGATGGCATTAATTGTATAGGTTATGTCTTCATGTAAACTCAAATGGCACAAATGAATTAGGTTACAATTCAGAGAATGGGGCAAGAGTTTACCCATCCCTTTGCTAGAAATAGTCTTCAACTCAGTTGGTTGGTGACCCCCTCTTAAGACATGTCTTTTGCCCTTGGTTTTGAAGTCCATCTTCAAATTTTTGAAATCCCATTGAATCACACCGAGTGTCTCGAGCCATTGGATTCCTAGGACCATGTCACAACTTCCCAGTGGAAGTAAATTTACATCAGTAACAAATGTAGTACCTTGTAAGGTCCATGTGAGGTCCTTGCACATTGATGCACATGTCAAACTGTTTCCATCAGCCACATCCACTCGCAGTGGTCCAATGCTTGTTATCTGACATCCCAGTTTCTTGGCAACCTCCAAATCCAAGAAGTTGTGTGTGCTGCCAGAATCAATCAGAATATGCAGTGCCTTTTTCCTGATACATTCAGTAACCCTCATTGTCTTGTAACCTTTAGCTGCTATGCCACTCATGGCATGTACTAAGATGTGAGGGTTATCTCCCTCCTCCATGTCTTCTGGTTCATGGTTACCCGCAGCATCTTCCTCATCATCCTCATTCAACTCCATTAAAAACAACTGTCTCCTATTACATTTGTGCCCTGGCTCATATTTTTCATCACACCAGAAACAAAGACCCTTGGCTCGTTTTTCATCAAATTCTGCACTGGTATGAATCTTGGTGTTTTTGTCATGGTATGGCATTCTCCTCATGGTTTGTGATTGAGTTTGATTTGGAGTGGGCAGGAGAGGTGGGTTTCTGGGTGTAGTTCTTGGTGGATAGGAAGATGTAGGTAATAAGGGTGGTTTCTTGAATGCAGGGTACAGTTCTGTATGGTAGGTTTCAAAGGTGGATTCTTGCAATTGAGAGAGGGCAAATGCATGTGCCAATGTCTTAGGCATGAACATTTTTACTGGTTTCTGTATGGTGCCCTTCAATCCATTAAGAAAGAAACTCACAGCATATTCTTCAGTTAATTCAACTTTGCCCAATAAAGATTCAAACAAATCATGGTACTGTGCCACCGTACCTGTGTGTCTGAGGCTTAACAGCTCTGTCATTGGATCACCATAGAGCTTGTCTCCAAAACGTTCTTCCAAAGCCTGCACATACTCCTCCCAGGCTATGAGCTCAGCACCACCCTTGAACTTGATCCAATTCTGATGCCACTGTAGTGCTCGACCTTCCAGGTGAATGATTGCCAACCTGACCTTGTTTTCTGGTGGGGTATTGTCCACTTCAAAAAAATGTTGGCATCTGTAGAGCCATCCATTAAGGTTTTCTCCATTAAACCTTGGAAAATCGACCTTAGTCTGTCTGGTTGCAAAATACTGGTTTCTTCCCTGTGATGGCTGCGTTGGTGCATCTGTTTCTGCTGTTTGTGGGTGTGCCATGATTTGTGTTTGCTGGAGGTTGAGGGCTGTGATGTCATTCCTAAGGGAAGACATGATTTTTTCTTGAGTTTGCTCCTGACCATGGATCTTGCTGAGCAATTCTTTGATGGAATCCTTGACTGATTCTTCCAGTCTTCTCAGATCTTGGGATCGGGTGTTCTCTGCCATTGTAGGTGCCAGGATGAGTCTCTGATACCAATTGGTGCTAGTAAACGGTAGCTTGACGAAGAAGACAGTACAGGGGAGTTGAGGTCATGAACAACTCTCGAGAAGTGCCAAAATACAATTGCACGAGTGTAGAAACAGAGAAGGGAAAGAAAAAGTGAGATGAGAATCAAATCTTATTAGCATACCTCTGCTCCTATGGATCAAGTCCTTATATACAGTTCGAAATGAATAGAGGAGCAAACAGAATTACAAACAGAATTAACAAGCAACAGAATTGACAGTTCAGCTTAACAACTCCTATAACTGCCATAACTAACTTTCTAACAGCTTAAACTGACTAGTAACTAACTCGTAACTAACTAAACCATTTTACATGTATCATATTCCTGCTTTCAGTTATGAATTGGTTGTGATTGAGCAAAGAAGCATATGGGAAAGAAAGAAAAAAGAATTGGAGAAAAAAATAGGGTTAGGGAACAAGTCAATGATGACGTGGTGATTGAGTGATTACATGGCAAATAAGTACCTTATTTTAAGAAAAGAAAAAAAGTGTTTTATTTTGGGAATAAAAATTTCTAAATACCTTATTTTTGTAAAAAAACTCAGAGATTCATGGCACTTGCGACATGTATGGATATGTATAAATAACTGACAAATATTTAATAGGCATAATAACTTGATTTAATAATAATTAGAATTTGAGACATTCATTATGTGAGTGAAAATATATTTTGAAAAAAAAAATTATGTTTAAAAAAATTAAATATAAAAAATGGATAATCTTTTTAAGTGGATAATTTTTTTTAAAAATAATAAAAATTGGGTTTTTTTTAGAAGAGTAGATGATTTTTTAAAAATAAATAAATATTTTTTTATTAAAGATATTATTAAAAGACATAATTATTCCTATTTATTTTTTTAATTTTATCCAATTGAATTGATATTCAATTAACTTGTGAGAGCAATTCAATCATTTCTTTTAATATAGAAGAGATAATGAAATATGAAACAAGAAAGAGAAGATTGGCTATTGATTTTGATAAGATTTATAAGTAATTTTAACTGTACAATAATAATAATTTTTTTTTACCATAACAGTAGTATTTTTTTTTTTACCATAACAATAGTACTGATTTAAGTAAACTCAAAAACAGATTAGTTTAGATATATCCAAACAATCCCCAAAAGTTACACGGATAACGAATTTAAGTTCGAGAGAGAGAAAGAGATCAACAATGGCGGATTTAGAGAACGAAAAGACTGATAAAGTCGCCGATGCCTTCAAGGAACTTGCGGCAACAGTAAACTCGCAAACCGCGGAGATGGAGGTGGCTAAGAAATTTTGCCTTGGTTTGCTAAGAAAAACCTAGGGAAAGGTGATTCAGGCTGTCATTAGACTAACGAAAACTTCCTATCATATATAAGCTCTACGAGGTGGCCTTCAAAGATATTTGCTACTGCTGGAAGTGTTGAATTTTTTTTAATATTCTTTTTCAAATTGAACAGAATGATAGAAAAGCAAAAGAAAATTATAACCGTATCGGAAGAACCATGTTTAAAAGACAACAAGACTTTTGTTTAATTACCAAATAATGGCAAATACCAGATAGAATTAGTCTTTCTTACTAGCATGCAGCTGCTTTCACATACCATCAGATCGAATTGTGCCCCCTTGTATATAATAATGTCGCCAAGTTTCATATTCATAGGATAAGGGATAGCTAAACATAGCAACATCTTGTAATGCAAACAAATCCTTAATGTTTTTAATCTCAACAATCCATCAATACTCAGGAACAACGATATAGTGATATACTCTTGTCATCCGAAACACTAGCAAGACGACCCCCTCCACTAGGTCGAAATGCCACTGCCCAGACCTGGTCTGTGTGATTGCTCATTGTCTGTATAGCCGCTCTCATCTTAAAATCCCATAGTCTTACAGTTTTGTCACTTGAGCCTGTTGCAATAGCCTCCCCATCGGGGCTTACATCCACGCTCAACACCCAGCTAGAATGACCTGACATGGCCCCAATTATAGCTTTCCCCTCAGCATCATAGATATGCACATGACCATCATCAGAGGCTGAGTATAGCTTCCGCGCATCAGGTTCAGGAGAAAACACAAGAGACCTAACAGGCATGTAATGGCCTTCAAGGTGATGTAGAAGTTTGGCACCAGCTACATCAAAAACGGAAATCGTGCCATCCATTGAGCCACAAGCAAGCCGTCTTCCATCAGGACTCCATGCAACAGATAGTACAAACTTCTTGCTGCTGCTTTTATCAGAGGGCTTGGGTCCTTCAGGACGAGGAATTGTTAAAGTTGCAACCAACCTCCATGTTGCAGTGTCCCACAGCTTGATTGATGCACTACCCCCACCAGCAACAGCAAGTGTTGTACCCTAATTTTGAGAGCTGATGTTAGAGAGCCGCTCAAAACAAATTCCAAAAATAGCACTTAAAATCTTAAAGACATTCACCATAGCACCTAAATCATATTATCATAAGGAATAGTTTTCATCATAAGTAGTAAGATTGATATTCAAAATAAGATCATGAGTGCAACCTGAAAAGATATTAGTAGATTATCATAGAATCCCTGGGAGGTTCTTCAATGAAGACTGAAAGAGAGAGATTTTTTACAATGATAAAAGTAGCAAACACGAACTCGTACATTAATGCAAAGCAAGCCTTTTCTGAGAATTTTGTTAACATAAGATCTTCAAGAAGAGTGATATAACTCGTCGGCGAGAGCTTACTTTGCCGAGCTTAGCTTCATTTAATGTAATGTTCCATGGTAATGACTAGAATAACAATATCATTCATAACAAAGTAATATTCCATTTTGCCTGCGCTGCACTATTAGGTAACAAGGTGATTCTAATTGAGGCATTGGTAAACTATATCATATGAACAATCCATAATTAATTTGAATTTCTTTCATTTAAATAAACATTTCATTTCAGTGGCCTTCAAATTTAAAATTCAAACAATTCATAAATTAATCAATTTCCATAACTAAAATAATTTTTCTCTTGTAGGAAAGAGTCAAATAAATTCTTGCCTTGGGATCGAATTGCATTTGCCGGACTTCAGAGGGAGGAGCTTCGAGAGTGGCGATAGTGGCGTTGGTGTCAACGTCAAACACACGAACCAAGCTGTCCAGCGAAGCGGAGGCGGCGATCACGCCGGAAGGATGGGCGGCCACCGAAACGACGCCGAGGCAGTGGCCAGTGTTGGTGCGCACGAGCTCGAGCTAGTCGGGCCTCCACAGCGTGACGGTTTCGTCGAGGGACCCAGTTAAGAGGAGGGCCGGGCGGGTGTCAGTGGCGGGAACCCACGTGGCAGCCCCGACAAGTCGTGGGCGTTTTCCACGGATTTCAGGCCCGCTAATTTCATTGATTTTGCCATCTTGGTAATAAGAACCCTAGCTAGTTAATTTTACAAGTACAAAAGTGGAGTGCAAAGTCGGGCTTTTTTTTTGGGGGGGGGGGGGGGGGTGGGATCTGAAATTTTTTCTTTAAAATTCCTTTTTGGAGTTCTGATTTGTGGGATTTATGGAGAGGGATTGGATCATTGAAGTGTTGTCGGCTTTGGGCCTTATTAACTCAGATATTTCATATTAAACCCCGGCCTTATTGACTTTGGGCCATACATACAAATCCATGACAATTTAGCAGGCCAGCTCCTTTTATATATTTGATGAAAATATTGTACAAAAATAGAAGGTTTCAATATTTGTCAATGGCAAGTGGAGTTTAATTACCAAAACGAGAAAAATATTTAGTGATGAAAAGTTGATAATGCTGGCATGAGTTGTGGGCAACATGACTGATTATTTATTTGATTCGATATGAAGTTATGAACTACAATGTCTATTTTTTTTTTTTTTTTCAGGGTTGGAGGGGATGGGTCGAGGGAGGGAGAAGAGTTGATTTGGTGAAACATTTTATTAGTTTTAAAATTTTTTCCGACATAATTATATTCAATTTTTTATTAAATTATATATATATATATATATTTAAAAAATTATATTTTATATTTATATCCAAATATATGTCGAACACGAAAATTTTGTTAATATAAATTGCCTTATCTTTAGATTTGAAGCAATGAATATAAATAGTAGGACACGGTTTTTAAAAAAAATTAAATGACAAAAATAATTATCGTTATTCTTTGAAATATAACATGAAAAGCATGCACATTGATATGCCAAACTTATCTAATTGAAATCTCTTGTACCATTTTCAATCAACCATGATCTTTGTTTTTTAGTTTGATTTGACTTCATGAGCTAGCTGGTGCCAAGGCATTTTTTAGTTGGCAATTTCTCTTGCCATTAATCTGACTAATTGGTTGACAATATTGATCATCATGATTTGTCTGATGTGTTTTTCTCAACCAGTTTCAGCTTGAAGGTTAGGTATATATAGAGAGGAAATAAATATTTTCATGACTAACAGACAAACAACAGCAATGACAAAATAGAAACCACTTGCTTTGTGACATATATCTTCCTTGATAAAAAAAACTGGTTTTGTCCGAATTCTGATTTCTGGTTTGGAAAGATCAGTTGTCTTGTTATTTCACTGATCATTGTGGGCAGTGATGAATTTGATTGGAGAGCTTTCTTTTTTAAAAAAAAAGCAATGGTCAATCATACACGTTATTGTCATGGTGTCTATTGTGATTAATCTAAATTTCAGTAAAAATTACAGTTATTCCTATTTATATTTTCTTATTGGTTTCACTCATATGTTGGTTCAACTAGCTTTACTCAAAATTTTGTCTGGCTATATTCATACGTATATATGTTTCCATCCACCTAGCCAATGTGAAAAGTACTAAAAAAAAAAAAAAAACTTATAATAAAGTTCTTTTTGGACTATAAGCTGGCTAATAATGCAAGTTTTCAACTGCTACTTCACGTGAACCAGGAATAAGGTTGGTTTCAGATAAATTTGTTTAAAAATTAAATTATTCATTCGATTTGATATGATATGATATTTTAATTATAAGATGGATTAACTCAAATCGAGTCAATTTTAAGATATAATATTTTAATTTTTAAGTTCAGATTCAACTTGATTTGAAATACTATTAGTCAATAAAAATTATTTTTATTTAAATTTAATTATAAAAATAAAAATATAAAATATATTTTAAACCATAAAATGAGAGTATTGAATAAATAAATTTTTTATTATTTAAACTTGACTCCGATGAACAATTTTAGTTTTAGTTCTAATATTTTAGTGTTTCACATTTAAATTTTATTTGCATCTCAAAATTTACAAAAACGTAAACTAAACAAATTATATGGGAAATATGTGAAGGAGAAAAAGAGTGGGGATGAAATTGTATAAGGGAAAGTGAAATTGTGAAAAAGTACAATTTATAGATTTAAATGTTTTTTAAACTTTTATAAAAGTTCAATTTAGTTATTTTTCAAAATAAAATAAACTAAACAAAAAAAAAATAATAGTAAGTTAAAACTTAAAAGAATATATTAATCTTTTTTAAAAATAAAAAATTAAAAGCATAATTTAAGACTTTTAGCTAATTAAAAAAAAAGGCGCGGGTAACTTAAAGAAAAGTAAACGGGAAGTCGGAGTCATCTTCCTCGTGACTGTTATGGAGGAGACTGGTCTCTGCTCTCTCTCTCTCTCTTTACCAACCATAAAAACACTCTCCACTAATCTTTTCTCTTTAAATTAGAAAAAAAAAACCCTTTTCTCTCTCTAGATATAACCTAAATCTGAAACCCTAATGAAAAACGAAGACTGACTGCTACCCACTGCTTTAAAAGAAAGAAGAAACCAAAGAGCAAAAAAGAAATGATGAAGAAGGGAAAGGGAATTTTAAGCCCTAATTTGAAGCTCTCTCTTCCTCCTCCAGCCGATATCTCCTTCTCCAAATTTCTGTAATAATGATTAATTATTACGTCCACTCATTCAAATTTTCTTTCTTTTTTTTTTTTAGTTTGATTTTGGTGATGAATTTTTCATGGCAGAACTGCAAGCGGCACATTCAAAGACGGCGATCTTCTCGTCAACAAGGACGGAGTTCGAATTGTATCTCAATCCGAATCTGAAGCTGTAAGATTTTTCATTTTCCTTAATCCTTTTCAATGAATTTGCTGCTTTCCTTTTTTAAATGTTTTTCATTGTTCAGATTATTTGACTTTTTATGTATCTCTAGACTGCTATTGGCTAAACAGATATTATCAATTGACGAAAACTGTTTCTTTTATTAACTTTGATTTTTATAAATTTCATGTTTCAAAGATCTTAATTTGTTTCTGTGTGTGTATTTTGGTTTTAGCCTCCGCCTATTAAGCCATCAGAAACTGACAATGACACTCAGTTGAATTTAGAAGATATAGATGCCATTAAAGTTATCGGCAAGGGTAATGGTGGAATTGTGCAATTGGTCCAACACAAATGGACTGGCCAGTTTTTTGCATTGAAGGTATATTTCCAAGTGTTAAGTTTAACACTTTCTGTATTTTCATGTTTTTTGTTTTAAATTTTTTCATGGTATGCTTTTTTTTGTTAAGCAAGAATTATTTTCTCCTCCAACAACATTTGCATGATTTTATACGTATCACCTCTATCGTAATGAAATTACATGTTGTGATGTTGGAACCTTGTGATGTTAGGAGCAGAAAACAGAAGTTGGTTCCTTGAAGCTTTAATTTTCTATTTCCAGTTAAATCGGTGGTCCTCTAGGTTGCATAATTGTAATTTCAGTGGTTGTTCTGGCTTATATAATTACAGTGCCAGAATTCTGTGGTTAAAGTTATTAGTTTAACTTATGTCAACTCAAGTCAAGGCCTTGATTCCTTGGAAACTTATTTATAGGTTTGATCATGGTAAATGATGACAAAAAATCTCTCCTAAATCATTCTTGACAGATGTATTATGATCAATTTCCTGTTATAGAAATGCATCTGTTGTTGGCTATACTATGAATTTATCGGCAATCTTGTAAGCAATTAGCAAAATTTCATTACTACTAAATATAAATTAAAAGATTAAAGAACAGATTATTTATCTGTAATTTCGGCAGAACAGCATATAAAAAATACGAACAATCCAGAGTGGAAAATTGACAACACTTACAGGTTAATCCGAGTACAGAAAAAAGATAATCGAGTCAAGGTTGGACCTCTGACCTTAAGACGATTATTGTCTGTCTCTCAAGTGCTAACCGTATGTCGCAATTCGTCTCCCAGGTCTCCTCGATTACGTCGCAATCAAGAGCACACTTTTAGCAACATGGCGGACCAGAAAAATGTCGGTCTCTCTCACAGAAGATACAGGAAAAGACAAGAGCAGTATATAAAAAAAATAGGAAAAAATTTTGGTACTTTAAGACAGGCACTGCTCAGGTTTATATAGAAAAAACTATTGACTTTTCGGAACGGACACATCATTTGGTACAAAACCTGTTCGGCCAAATAGGCAACTTATGAAAATAAAAAGGTTCTTAGTTTAAACCGAACAGACAAAACTTTTAACAAACAAAAAGGTTCGGTCCGAAAAGATACTTCTTAAACAGACAAGTATCTTGGTTGGAGAATACTGAATCGGTTCGGTTTGGACTGAATAAAAATATCGGTTGGGTAGTAAAAAATTAATTACTGCCCAAACCCGACCCGACCCAGCCCGGCTCGACGGCGCGTGTGGTCCAGCTCAAGTTGTGTAGGTCTTCATCCACCACAAAACTTGGGTGCCCCTTGGGGCCCAACCCCTCATGGAAACAAGGCTTATAAATACCACAAGCTTATGCTTTTGTTCATCCTATGTGGGGTTCCACACCAATCACTAACATCAACCAACTTTCTTCCTCTTCAAGTGGGTATAAAGAGATTAATTTCTCATTCAAATATGATATCAATTGTGTACATAAATTATGCACCGTGTATCTACTTACGACATCCTACATAGTAAAATACGTATTTCGTATTTATACACCTAATAATATATTGATATCCAACAATTCTCCACATGAATGGAAATTGTCTGATTAAAACGACGAACTGACTCGGAATATGAGAGAGTTAAACCTTGAAGAGTTATTGCATCAAGATAGGTAGCTTTTGGCTTTGAACCTTCCATAGTGAATAACTATCGGATTTACTTGGCTAACTAGTGAACATGATGTCTTGAACTATTCAGCCTTTCGTGTAAACCAAGACAATAGATATCACACAATTCCCCTTCGAACATCTTCGATTCTCACGATTGTGTCCATTTTGGCCCTGGACACTGCCTGGTTTCTTATGAGTACTCTAGAGAATTTAGCCTGATCAATTCTCATAAAAGTGGCCACGTTTCTTACTTATAATAGGTGATTGCTCATTATGAGTATCCTGCAATACCCCACTTGATTTTATCAAGCTATAAGAATCATTAAAAGCATAGCTTATCCTAACTCCTTTGCAGACAGCACTAAATCATCATAGGAATGGATAAGAGTGTTTAACTCTTTTAGTGCTCACACTCAGTTAACATAATTTAGTTGTCCCTTTTGAGCCTAGATCTTGGGATCTCCAGTCAGCTAGGTTGGGTTTCCATTATGTAACTTTACTTTATAGGCTTAAGACCCATTCCCCTCGATGATATACTTCCTCTCTTGTTAAAACTTTTCGTAAGCGCGCTTCATTATCCTTTGATTTTTTCATAATCAAAAGAGATAATTCCATTTGAGAGCAACTATCTAACAGTATTATGTATTCGACGAATCTGTCGAGATTTACCGTTATACAAACAACTCTATGCCCTACCAATTGCAGATTGGCTATCACAATGTATACAAATTGCAGGCACAGGTTTCGGCCATCTTGAAATATCTTCTAAACTTTCGAAGCCATTCCGCTTTTTCTTCAGCTTTATCTAAAGCTATAACTTCAGATACCATGGTAAATCTGGCTATTCACGTTTGTTTAGAAGATTTTCAAAACACTACAGCTTCTCCAATAATAAAGATAATTTCGTTAGTGGATTTGAAATCTTTTGTATTGAATGTACATTTTGCATATGGATATCTTGTATAGTGCAGTCCATAACTTGAGGTGTATCTTAAATATCTAAGTACCCCCCACAATGGCCTTCTAGTATCTTTTCCAGGAATACTTGTAAATCTACTCAGTTTGCTAACTGAGTACGTTATGTCTTTACATTCATTTACAACCTTATGGTTTACTTTCAGGGTTCGTGCCACTCTTGGCACCATCAGGGATCACCGATCCCATGGACAAAGTCTCATCCTCCGCTTCACAATGGGGTAGTCATGGTAGCACCAAGGCATGCCGATACCATACCATGAAACTCTTCCCCACTTACTATGTCGATACCCTCATTGATGCCAATATCACACCCGAGTACCCTTGTTGCATAAAGTTGACATATTGTCACATGTCCTTCTCTTGCCCTCAAGAACTGGGTCATGATCCCTTTGAATGAGACACTAATATGATTTTTTAAGTCGGAGAAACTGATACCTTCGCAAGACACCCCCACAGTTTCGTGTATTTATAGGATGATCCTTAACCCTTCCATAATTCATACGGTGTCTTGTCTTATTTCTTGTGGGGTATATTTATTTAAAATGTAAATAGCTATTCAAATAGCTTTCCCCCATAAGTTCTGAGGTAACCCTGAACTAATGAACAAAGCATTCATCATTTCTTTCAACGTTCGGTTCTTGCATTTCGCAAAACTGTATTGTTGAGGTGAATAAGGAGAAGTGGTTTGAATGTTGATTCCATATTTTAAATAAAATTCATAAAATATTGAATCATATTTACCACCCCTATCACTCATTATTTTCTTAGTTAATTTTCGACCTTAATTTTTAAAAAGTTTAAAAAACTTCCAAGGCCTCGTTTTTGCTTCTTAGCAAATAGACATAACAGTATCTTTTTATCACCTCTAGTTTGCACAAACTTTAAGTCACATATATCAGTGTGAATTAAATCTAGAGGTTTACTACTTCTTTCTACCGAATAGAAATAAGTCTTAGCCAATTTGGATTCCACACAAATTTCCCATTTGTGATTTTTATCAATAACAATTTGCGGAAGCAAATCCAAATTGTTGATTCTCTGCAAGGTCTTGTGCCACACATGACCTAATCTACCATGCCATAATTAGAGGATACCACCAAATAATCAGAAGAAATAATTTAATTATTATTCTTGTTCTTTGGCATAACATCCATAATATTGAGCTTAAAAAGCTCATCACATAGATATCCTCTACCCACAAACATGCCACATTTAGTGAGTACACATTTATCCGACTCAATTACAAGTCTAAACCCGTTATTGCTCAACATAGAGCCGGAAACCAAATTCTTACGAATTTCAAGAGCATGAACCACATTGTTCCAAGTTAGTTATTTAACAGATGTCATCTTGAGCACTACTTTATTCATGGCCTCGTAACGAAGAGTTTCTCATAAATATTTGTTTCTTTATACTCGGAGAAACTCTTTCTATCAGAACAAATGTGACAAGTGACATCGGTATAAACCCACCATGTCTTAGGATTTTCTACCATGTTCACTTGTGATACTGCAACAACGAGCTCAATCTCATTATCATAAACTAAGTTGGCTTGAGCTCTTTTCTTGTTCTGACGGTAGTCCTTTGCTTGATGACCGGGCTTGTTACATATGAAACAAGTTCCTGTGAACTTCTTGAAATCCATTCCCTTATTAGCTTGGGAAGAGCTAGAACCAACAAATTTTCTTTTGTTGATCTTGTGTGAATGTTCTACAACATTTGCCTTTGCTTCCATGGTCTGAGCTTTAATCATTTTTTCTGAATCACAGTTATCCTCCTCGATTCTTAACCGAATAATCAAGTCCTCTAAAGTTATCTCCTTTCTTTTGTACTTTAGATAGTTCTTGAAATCCTTCCACGAAGGAGAGAGTTTCTCTATTAAAGTCGCCGTTTCAAATGATTCACTAAGAATCATCCTTTCGGCAGTAATCTCATGGAGGATCAGCTGATATTCTTGGAGTTGACTGATCAAGGTTTTGGAGTCCACCATTTTAAAATCCAGAAATCGACCAACCACAAATTTCTTTATGCCGGCATCCTCGATTCTGTATTTTCTTTCTAAGGACTCCCACAACTTTCTCGTTGTTTTGATTGGGCTATACACGTTGTATAACGTGTTGTCCAATTCATTGAGGATATAGTTCTTGCATAGGAAGTCAAAATGCTTCCATGCTTTCACCGAAGCGACAACCGTAGTATTGGTATTTTCCTTTTTAGGAATCAAGGGCTCCTCCTGTAAGAACCTGGCTATGTTCAGAGTGTTTAAATAGAACAGCATTTTTACTGTCATCATTTGAAGTCCAAACCATTGAAATTTTTGGGTCTCTCACCATGTGCAATATGTGGTGGCATCGGCGCTACAGGCGCACTCACATTTACGGTAAACCGTTCTGCCATCTGTTATTTAAAATAACATGATCAACTTTATATATATATATATCGAATATATATGTATTCCAAACTCGTATATATATATATATATATATATATATATATATATATATATATATATAAAACCAAACTAATATATATTGTAACAAATAAAATTCTCTCAAAACAATATATATTATATATAAACAGAATATATATATATATCACACGAACAATATATTTGCTATACAGTAGCAAAATATATGTTATCACAAAGTACAGTACATATATATATTAGCAGAATATATATGTAAACAAAAGTACAATATTTACTAAGCATGCACACTTCATATATTTGTCAACAAATATATATATAAATATAGTTCATAACAAATCTATATATAATATATATTTCAAATATATATACATACAAAAAAAAAACGTACACCATATATATAGAAAATATCACTTAACAATATATATATATATATAGAGAGAGAGAAAATAAATATATATTGTCATATGGATAGCAACATGACAGCTTGGGCTTTGTAAAAGCCACCAAACCAAAAAAAAAAAAAAAAAAAATAGAACCAATGTCTCGTAGGGTCAACAGAAACGTACCGTATCATAACAGATTAAGGTTCTGAACCGAAAATGCATGGGTTCAAATCCCACTCTCAACACCACTGTCTGAAATGACTTGAAAAGAAGATATGTATTCCATCTTATCAAACAACTTACTATCAAAAGAAGTCAGTAAGCTTTCTAAACATGTTGACAGTATATATATATATATTACTAACACAGTAGTAAGAAAGTATGACCGAATAACAAAAACCTCATCCATATACGAAGCGGCGGCACCTTAATGAAATAACCGAAACAGTTAAAAAAGGCTATAACCTGTTCAGATTGTAATGCCGATAGAAACAATATATATATATATATATTCACAATTAATATATATAAAATATATATAAAACGAATTATCAACGTGTAAAAATTTATATAAATATATAATACTTTAAACACAAAAAATAACACGAATACACAAATTTTTTTTCGTTTTTTTTTCCTACCATTTTTTTTTCTCTACACTAAAACAAAGTGGGATCCACAAACAAAAAAAAACACCAAGGGGGCGACGTGGCCACCCTCTCTTTGCTCCAAAAAATGTAAAATTTATCTATAGGATACAAGTGCAAAACGTACTGAAACAACACTTCACGAATCATCACAAAGTCATGGAAACATTCTATAGCCTTTCTCATCTTTTAGAACGTCATGACTATTACTAGCATGAATAATATTCCCAGATAAATTCAAAGACTCATGCATGAAATATATATACAGCGAAATATAAAAATATAAATCACTAAACAGTAATGAAATAAAAACTTGTAAAAGAAAGCACTATAATCGTCTTAAGATTGTTGGCAATCTTGTAAGCAATTAGCAAAATTTCATTACTACTAAATATAAATTAAAATACTAAAGAACAGATTACTTATCTGTAATTTCGGCAGAACAGCATATAAAAAATATGAACAATCCAGAATGGAAAATTGACAACACTTACAAGTTAATCCAAATACAGAAAAAAGATAATTGAGTCAAGGTTGGACCTCTGACCTTAAGATGATTATTGCCTGTCTCTCAGGTGCTAACAGTATGTCGCAATTCGTCTCCCAGACCTCCTCGATTACGTTGCAATCAAGAGCACATTTTTAGCAACAGGCGAACCAGAAAAATGTCGGTCTCTCTCACAGAAGACACAGGAAAAGACGAGCAGTATATAAAAATTAGAAAAAAATTTTGGTACTTTAAAAGACAGGCACTGCTCATGTTTATATAGAAAAACAGATGACTTTTCGGAACGGACACATCATTTGGAACAAAACCTGTTCTGCCAAACAGGCAGCTTATGAAAATAAAAAAGTTCTTAGTTTAAATCGAACAGACAAAACTTTTAACAAACAAAAAGGTTCGGTCCGAAAAGATACTTATTAAACAGACAAGTCTCTTGGTTGGAGAATACTAAATTGGGCAGTAAAAAATTAATTACTGCCCAAACCCAAACCCGACCCTGCCGGGCTCGGCGACGCGCGTGTGGTCCAGCTCAAGTTGTGTAGGTTTTCATCCACCACAAAACTTGGGTGCCCCTTGGGGCCCAACCCCTCATGAAAACAAGGCTTATAAATACCACAAGCTTATGCCTTTGTTCATCTTATGTGGGGTTCCACACCAATCACTAACATCAACCAACTTTCTTCCTCTTCAAGTGGGTATAAAGAGATTAATTTCTCATTCAAATATGATATCAATTGTGTACATAAATTATGCACCGTGTATCTACTTACGACAACCTACGTATTAAAATACGTATTTTGTATTTATACACCAAATAATATATTGATATCCAACAGAATTAATGAAGCATGTTCAGACTTTTTTGATTTGATAGAAGCCATTCTTCTAAACAGATTTTGTTGTTCCTTTTTAAAATTGGAGCTATCCAAATAAACACTTAGCAATAGAAATGCGTTTTTAGTTTTGCATCTCCATATTGTCCTCACAATCTCATAATTTCTGACATGTCTTCTTTTATCAGATTATTCAAATGAATATTGAGGAGTCAGCTCGCAAGCAGATTGCAAAGGAATTGAAAATAAATCAATCCTCTCAGTGTCCATATGTTGTTGTTTGTTATCAGTCTTTCTATAACAATGGTGCCATTTCAATCATCTTGGAGTATATGGATGGTGGATCCCTAGCAGATTTTCTGAAAAAGGTTAAATCGATTCCCGAACCCTTTCTTGCTGCAATATGTAAGCAGGTTGGTACATTTAAACTTCGAATTAATTATAGTATGTACCAAATGTTCTGGTATGCAGTTTGAAATTCTTCTCATTAATGCAGGTGCTCAAGGGTTTGATGTATCTTCATCATGAAAGACACATTATCCACCGAGACTTAAAGCCATCTAACTTGTTAATAAATCATAGAGGAGAAGTCAAGATTACTGATTTTGGTGTGAGTGTAATAATGACAAGCACCTCAGGACTAGCAAACACTTTTGTTGGCACATACAACTATATGTCTGTAAGTAATTTAATTTACCAAAATACTGTTCTTTTAGTGGCTAAGTTATATTTTATTTGTTCAAAACTTATTAATCTTTTAATGTCTATTTACTTCTTTTCTAGCCTGAGAGAATTATTGGTGGCAATTATGGCAATAAAAGTGACATTTGGAGCTTGGGGCTGGTGTTGCTTGAGTGTGCAACTGGTCAATTCCCATATTCCCCACCAGAGCAGGCAGCGGGATGGACTAATTTTTATGAGCTCATGGAACAAATTGTTGAACAACCACCACCTTGTGCACCTTCAAATCAATTTTCTCCTGAGTTTTGCTCATTTATTTCTGCATGGTAAAGATTATTTTTTGAATGAGTTACTTGATACACTTGCTTTAAAAGATGTTCTAGAATATTTTTGCACTAATGAGTTATTGAGTTTTGTATTAAATTAAAAGTTTTCTTCAAATTGGTATTCTGTCAAAAGAGATCATTTATTAGTTTCCTTTCAATACTAGAATGATAGCCTCTGCTATTGGTATTTTTTTTCTTTTCACTTGGATTTTATAGTTTTGTTTGATCGTTCAAGTTCACCAAGCCCAACCTTGGGTTCTTTTATCCATGGCAGTGTAAAGAAAGACCCAAAGGAAAGAAAGTCGGCACATGAACTGCTGGTATGTCAATATCTGGATTCCTCTGTGGCTCCTTTATTTTCAAGCAGTAAAGAATTGATTAAATATCTGTCAAGGATGCTTCACATATGATTTCAATGTGAATACAGGCATTGCCTTTCTTGAACATGTATGATGACTTGGATGTGGATCTCTCATCTTACTTCAACGATGCAGGATCACCACTTGCAACACTTTAGAACTTATGTGGTATGTTTGCTTGAGTTTGCTGTCATAATTTTGGTTAAACTATCTAGATAGTCCTTGTACTATAGTCAAAAGTGTATTTTAGTCCCTGTACTATAGAAGTAAGTAATTTAATCCTTGTACATTTAAAATTTGTGCAAAGAAGTAAAATTGATAACTGTGTTAATGGAAAACCATCTAAATGCTGACGTGGATCTGTGAAACTGACAGAATATATGACTTGAAAAAAATAATAATAATGACGTGTCAATTTTTTTTGCTCAGGTGAAATTTAGAAACTGACAGAATAGACGACTTCGAAAAAAAATGATGACATGTTTTTACGGGTAAGAGAGGGATTTGGGTAAAACAAATTTATGTTTTTCTAAATTCCACTTGAGTAAAAAAATTTGACACGTCATTTTTTCTTTCAAGTCATCTTTTCTGTCAGTTTTACATGTCCATTTCAGCATTTAGACGGTTTTCCATTAACACTGTTATCAATTTTACTTCTTTGCACCAATTTCAAACGTACAAGGATTAAATTACTCAATTTTATAGTACAGGAACTAAAATGCACTTTTGATTATAGTACAGGGACTATCTAGATACTTTAACCCATAATTTTCTTATATGGGGTTGCTCTATACTACTTCAGGACTCTGCCTTTGGAATTTAATTTTGACATGCTTTGATCTGGGATTGGTCACAGGATTTTGCTGCATATCTGTTGAAAAAACTTGTTTTCACTATGATGTAATGAAATTTATCTTGTCTTCTTCATATCTAAAGCATAGTAATATAACTCAATGATTTTTTCTCAAGGTTTCTGTTTATTTAGAATCTAAAAAATTACTTTTCTTGCTTTTGGAAGCCTTTGATGTTAGAAAAATAAGTAAAAAAAAAGATTCGAATATAAGCAAAGTTTTTATTGGCTTTGGATACAAATAATGAAATTGGTGATGAATTCTAAGAACTAATACCTAAGTGTATTCCCTGGGCTCTATAGAATATGGCAGCATTCTTTCTTCCTGATCTGCCAATATTTTCACTCGTTACATTTTCCATTCTACTTTAGAGCTCTACTGGTTCTAACTTCTAAGCACCCATATGATGTCCCTATACATTCTAAGATTGAATTTTTTTTATTATTAATGCATGTGTTTTGCTTTATGATGTTGATCAATATGTTTGCTGCTCAGGCAATGTGTTTGGTGAACTGTGGTTGAAGTTCTTTATTTTCTTTTTTCCCTATAGGATATTTTTGAATTCTTTTATGAAAAATAAATTATTCATTTTGGTAGCTTTTAATCTGGGTGCTTAAAAATGAGAGGGCACTATCCATGTGTGAGTTGTAATTAATATTTATTACCAGGGGGTGGTGCCGTTTAAAGCGAAACCAACACTGCCACCTTTTTGGCAGAGTTCGGACTGAACAAATAGTTGGTAAGGCTCAAAAGAAGTCAGCAAAAGCCAAAGTTGTAGAAATATGGATGATTTGTAGTTGTTATTGTGACTAACGTGCGGGACTTATCTGAGTAGTTGTTGTGGTGACGATGCCCAAAGTTCTCTTGCCTGAGGACTCGGAGTGTGAGGTACAGCTTATTGCTGTGTGTTAATGTTTCATAATTGAATGGTAATGCTGTCATATATCAAGAACAATTTTACAAACTTCCTGAAATAGGAATTGTACTGAATTAGATAATGGAAAGTGACAATTTTTACTTGCCTATTTGAGTTCCGACTGCATTAATTCTGTTTAGTTTATGGGTCGTATCATAGTGCATGCATTTGCATGCAATTGAGTTCGTAATAAGCATGGTTTGACCTTAAGGTCTGGCAAATTTAGGGGTCCTTTCACCATCTGATAGCTAATCTACATTGTTATGGTCAGTCAGTTGATTCTTAAATGAATAAATAATTGACATTCTTTCCAACAACTAAACTACTATGGATGTATTATCATACCCTATAAGACTGTTAGATCTATTTGCAGTGCCTTCTCATAGAAAAATCCTTTCTCTAAAGAGCTATCTGCTTAAATGCAAAATATAAATCTTTCCGCAATTTGATTATGGTATGTTGTCGAAGCTTACTCTGACCGAGCAAGCAAGCTGGTAGGGATATGACTGATTCTTTTTTATTTTTCCTTTTTCATGTATGATTTAGTACTTGAATTCTGCCTCATCGGCAGAATTTTCAATTGAGGGCTCATTTGGATCTCACCACACTCCGGTGCGGTGAGATTCCAAGAGCAATTTAGGTGGGGAAACCCCCACCGTACTAGTCCAGTGGATTTTTCACTGGACTGGAGCTTCAGTTTTACACTGGAGCTTAGGGGTTCAGTGGACACTGGAGGGAGAAATCCCCTTTTTACTCCCTCCACTATTTTTTTTTTAAATTTTAGTTCTTTTATTTTTATTATTTAATATAAATATAATTTTAATATAATTTAATTATTTATATCAATAATTTTAATTTATTTTATTATTTAATATAAATATAATATTTTTTTAATTATTTATTATATATATATATATATACATTTTAATATAATGTTAGAAGAAAAGTAGATATCATCAAGCATATTGAATTTACTTTGTCATTAGAGAGTTTTTTTATTTTTATAAAATTTCAATAAAAAATTAATTTTTTTATATAAAATTTCAATAATAAATTTAATTTTTTTTTAAATTTTCAATAAGAAATTAAATTTTATTTTTTATAAAATTAAAAAATTAAATAAATTATAAAATTTTAGTATATATATTTAAAAAAAATAAAAAGCAAACCAAGGAATTTTTTTATTTAAATTTTTTTATACTCGTTTGCAATTTTTAAAATTAAAATACAAAAAATAATATAAAAAAAAATCAGTTGGAAAATAATCATGGATCATGGTGATTTTTCAACTGTATTTTTTAATTTTTAAAAAAAATCATTTGGGAAATTGTCATAACTTATGACGATTTCTCAATTTGTTAAAAAATAAGCGAATTTTGAAAATTAATTTGAAAACACCGATATTTTGATAAATAATTTTTTTTTATTATTATATTGTGATAAAAACCCCAAACATTATAGGGGAAGCAGTGATTAATTTGATTGGAGAATTGAAAAAGATTTTTTATTTATTTTTAAAAATACATCTTTTGAAAGCAATGGTCATTATTGGTCACTCACGTTATTTTTTTTTTTTTGTTAGATAATGGTCACTCGCGTTATCCTTATAGTGTATAACGTGATTAATCTAAATTTGAGAAAAATGATAATATGTTTTAAAAATTATTTTAACAATGAGAGTTCTCCTATTTTTATCTCTTCCTACTGGTGTGGTGTTGCGTCGTTGATATCGCTTTGGTAAAAAAAGTTTTAGGGTAAATATGAAAAATATGTTTTTAATAATTAAATAATTATTAAATAATTTAATAATTAAAAATTATTTTAAAAAGAAAGAGTTAAAATTTATTAAAAAATATATTATAAAAACAAAATTATTCTCAATGAAATTTTTTTTATTAAAAAATTATTATTTTTTTAAAAATTTTAATTAAAAATAAATTATAAAATAAAATATTTAAATATTTATTTTTTAAAAAATTTTAAAAATAAAAAAACTTAATTGTAGAAATATGATTTGTATTATTTATTATTATTATTTTTAATTAAAAAATAAATAAATTTATGTTTTAAAATTAAAAAAAAATATTTTTAGAAAAAATTATGTTTTAATTAAAAAAATAATTTAAAAAATAAGAAAAAAAGAGAGAAAAAAATTGTATCAAAAAAAATTTTGTTTTTACAATTTTTTTTTTTTTAACAATTTTTTTTTAAATAATTCTTAGTTATTGTATATATATTTTCTAATATTTTTTTATTTTTTTAAAAATAATTCTTATTTATTGTATAATTTAATAATTATTGTATTGGAAAGGTTATGTTTTTCAATTAAATTAGCAGAAGAATTTCCCACTAGCTGCAGTCCCTGTATTGCAAATTTGCAATGGTTTCGTTGACTGCTATCATCAAGTAGCAAAAAAGAAGTTTTTTTTTTTGGGTCAAGTTTTCTTTTTGCTTTCTCCTTTTATAGCTTTCTGATTTTTGAGATCGAAAAAGACCCATGGATTGCCTGAGCCCTATACTGGACATCGGAACTCGCTTGTTTAATTGCAGTTCCAAGCATGTGGCCTACATCGACGATCTTGAAGAAAATCTGCAGAAGTTGCGAACAGAAAAAGACGCACTCAACCGCCGCAGACATGACGTACGGCGCAGGGTGGAAGTCGCTGAGCAACAACCACGAATGAGGCGTACGGAGGAAGTGGAAGTGTGGCTGACAAGTGCAGAAACCATGGTTAACGAAGTAAATGTAATTATTCAAGAAGGCGATCAGGAACTCCAAAATAAATGTGTAGGAAGTTGCTGCCCCAAGAACCTAAAGTCCACCTACAAGATTGGGAAGCGAATCATTAAGAAGATAGATTCTGTGATGGACCTACTGCATAAGGGTGAACCTTTCTACTCAGACTCCGCGATTGTGGTGAGGCTACCACGTATGCGCCTTCTGATGCCTGAGTGGCCTGTGGAAAACACTGTTGGCGTAGATTCTGCAGTTGAAAGGGTATGGAAAAGCATTGAGGATGAAAATGTTAGAATTATTAGATTATGTGGAATCGGAGGTGTTGGGAAAACGACCCTCTTGAAGAAAGTTAGCAATGAATTCCATAGGCAGAGCCATGATTTTGATGCTGTCATTTGGGCCAAGGTCCACAGAGAAGAGGATTATATAGAGAAAGTTCAAGAGGTTATCAGGAAGAAATTGGACATACCTGATGCCATATGGAACCAGTGTTCAGGCGAGGACGAGAAGGGGGCTCAGATATTTAGTGTCTTGAATGGTAAAAAGTTTGTGTTATTGTTGGACAATGTATGGGAGCGGTTCGAGCTTCTAAGACTGGGCATCCACCTGCGGGATGATCAAAATCAGTCCAAAGTAATATTCACAGCCCGCTCACTAGGGTTATACTTCGACATGCAAGCTCAAGTGACAATTGAAGTCGAGTGTTTACCACCGGAACAAGCCCTGAGTTTATTTAGGATGACTGTAGGTGAAAGTATACTAAGTAGCGATCCAGATCTCTCGGAATTGGCAAATACTTTTGCTAGGAGGTGTGGAGGCTTGCCACTTGCTCTCCTCACTGTTGCTGGAGCCATGGCTTGTCGGAAAAATCTTCGTGAATGGCGCCACACAGTTGAGCTGTTACATACCTACCCATCAGAGATTGCAGGTATGGGGGCTTATGTGTTTCCTCTTCTCAAGTTTAGCTATGATAACTTGAACGAAGCCACAGCTCAAAACTGTTTTCTGTATTGTTCCATATTCCCAGAGGATTATAACATCAGAATAGATGAACTTATTGATCTCTGGATAGGAGAAGGTTTCCTAGATGGACCCAATCCATGCGATCAGGGAGAATTTATGGTTGGGACTTTAAAGCTTGCATATTTACTCGAAAGTGATGAATCTAAACAATGTGTTAGGATGCATGATGTAGTCCGTCACATGGCCTTGTGGCTGGCCCGGGATCAAGGAAAAAAGAAGAACAAGGTTTTGGTAGCAAAAAGTGGAAGGATTACAGATCAGGAACTCACAAAATGGGAAGAGGCGAATTGGATTTCCTTGTTTGGCTGTATTAGTAGCAAACTGAACATAAGTCACTCACCATCTTGCCCTTCTCTATCAACTTTGCTCTTAAGAGATGCACAGCTGGAATCATTTCCCGGTGGATTCTTTGACTCTATGCCTGCTTTAAAAGTTTTGGATTTGTCAGGTAATCGAAACTTAGTTGAGTTACCTTCCAATATTGGAAATGTGAAAAGTTTGCAGTATCTTAATTTGTCATTAACAAGCATAGCAAAGTTGCCTACTGGTCTTGGAAATTTGAGAAAACTCAGGTGTTTGCTATTAGATTATACTATGAACCTTAAATGGATTCCAAAGGAGGTGATATCCAATCTTTTACTCTTGCAAGTTTATAGCAAAATAAATGGAGTCACTGAGTACTTTGGCTCAGTGGAAGTTCTTCCTTATGATGAAATTGCTTTTTTAGAAGTGTTGGAGTGTTTGAATCACATAAACAAAATAGGCATCACCATATTTGGTGCCCCTTCTTTGGAAATTTTTTTGAAATCCTACACTTTGCGGAGTTGCATTAGAAAATTAACATTGATGGAATGTACCGGCTTGATTTCACTATATTTTACAGAAGAATTAAGTAATCTAGAAAGGCTTGAGATATTTCATTGCAGTTCACTCAAGGAGTTCAAAGTATCAGAACGGTGTAAACTTGGCAACCTTAGTAAGGTATACATAGGAGTTTGCCCACTGTTGTTAAACCTTAATTTCCTCGCTTATGCTAGAAACCTTGAGATTCTTACAGTTTTTGACTGTGAGTCGCTAAAGGAAGTTACAAGTGATAAAATGGCATTCCCTGGGTTGAAAACTATTTCTTTGACTCGTCTGCAAAATCTGAAAAGCATCTGTCCATCACCAAGGTGCTTTCCTTCTCTGTTGGAAATTGAAGTATCTAAGTGCCCATGGTTGAGGCAACTTCCATTTGACTTGGAAAGTGCAAATTTCTTACAGAAAATCATAGGAGAAACAGAGTGGTGGGATGGTTTGATTTGGGATGATGAAGCCGTTAAGGATGCTTGTCGCTTGAAATTTGTATCCATCCCATTCGAACTCTTACAATTAAAGAAAGATCACGCTTTCCCCTTCCGGTAAGTATTTCTTTTTGTTATTGATGAATTTAACTCATACTATTGTTCTTTCAACAAATGTGGAAAAAAGATGTACTACCATAATCTCACACACTCAAGTGAAATGGTTTGCTTTCACTATTTTTGCATGAGAACTAGGTATAATCTACGGATTAAAGAGGCTGTTAGCAAATTATATATGCCTAATTCATTTCTTGGTGATAAAATTCATTGCAGAACCAGTTCGATTGTGAATCACTCTCCTCCTCCTTCTCCTCCTGCTGAGACCTCCTTCGCCAAATTTCTGTAATGATAATAATTATAATGTCCACTCATTCAAATTTTCTACCTTCTTTTTTCCTTTTTGATTTCTTAAAGTTTGATTTTGGTTATGAATTTTTCATGGCAGAACCCAAAGCGGTACATTCAAAGACGACGATCTTCTTGTCAACAAGGACGGAGTTCGAATTGTTTTTCAATCCGAAGCTGAAGCTGTAAGTTTTTTCATTTTTCTTTTTCAATGAATTTGCTTCTTTCATTGTTCAGATTCTTTGACTTTTTATGTATCTAATCTCGAGATTGCTCTTGACTAAAAAGATATTACCAGTTGATGAAAACTGTTTCTATTATTAAGTTTGATTTAAAAAAAAAAATCATGTTTCAAAGATCTTAATTTATTTCTCTGTGTGTGTGTGTGTGTGTTTTTTTTTTTTTTTTTGTGGTTTCAGCCTCCGCCTATTCAGCCTCCGCCTATTCAGCCACCAGAACCTGGCGCAGACAATCAGTTGAAGTTAGAAGATATAGATACGATTAAATCTATCGGCAAGGGTATTGGTGGAACTGTGCGATTGGTCCAACACAAATGGACTGGCCAGTTTTTTGCATTAAAGGTAATATATTCATTATCTGTTTTTAGTTTCAGTTTATCTATCTAAGCAGCATGGTTTAAGGAATAATTATGCACCGTGTATCTCATTCAAACATGATATCAATTGTGTACATAAATTATGCACCGTGTATCTAGTTACGACAATCTACGTATTAAAATACGGATTTCGTATTTATACACCAAATAATATATTGATATCCAACAAAATTAATGAAGCATGTTCAGACTTTTTTGATTTGATAGAAGCCATTCTTCTAAACAGATTTTGTTGTTCCTTTTTAAAATTGGAGCTATCCAAATAAACACTTAGCAATAGAAATGCGTTTTTAGTTTTGCATCTCCATATTGTCCTCACAATCTCATAATTTCTGACATGTCTTCTTTTATCAGATTATTCAAATGAATATTGAGGAGTCAGCTCGCAAGCAGATTGCAACGGAATTGAAAATAAATCAATCCTCTCAGTGTCCATATGTTGTTGTTTGTTATCAGTCTTTCTATAACAATGGTGCCATTTCATTCATCATGGAGTATATGGATGGTGGATCCCTAGCAGATTTTCTGGAGAAGGTTAAATCCATTCCCGAACCCTATCTTGCTGCAATATGTAAGCAGGTTGGTACATTTGAACTTCGAATCAATTATAGTATGTACCAGATGCTTTGGTTTGCATTTTAAAATTCTTCTCATTAATGCAGGTGCTCAAGGGTTTGATTTATCTTCATCTTGAAGCACACATTATCCACCGAGACATAAAGCCTTCTAATTTGTTAATAAATCATAGAGGGGAAGTCAAGATCACCGACTTTGGGGTGAGTACAATACTGACAAGCTCCTCAGAACGAGCAAACACTTTTGTTGGCACATACAACTATATGTCTGTAAGTAATTTATTTATTCATGCTGTATCAAAATAATATTTTCTGGTATCTTATTCTTATTTGTTCAAAACTTATTTGTTTTTTAATTTCTACTATTTGTTTCTTTTGTAGCCAGAGAGAATTGTTGGAGGCAGTTATGGTATTAACGCTGACATTTGGAGCTTGGGGCTAGTGTTGCTTGAGTGTGCAACTGGTAAATTCCCATATTCCCCTCCAGAGCAGGAAGGAGAATGGACTAACTTTTATGAGCTTATGGAACATATTGTTGAAGAACCACCTCCTTGTGCACCTTCAGATCAATTTTCTCCTGAATTTTGCTCATTTATTTCTGCATGGTAAGGATTATAGTTTGAATGAGCTGCTTGATGCACTTGTCTTAAAAGGTTTTCTAGAAGAGCTTTGCACCATATCAAGTTAGTGAATTTTGTTCTAAAATCAAAAGTTTTCTTCAAATTGGCATTCTTTCATAAGAGATCATTTATTACTTTTTTACATTACATCCTTTTGATACTCTGGAGGTAGCATCTGCAATAGGTACTTTCTTCACTTTGACTTTATAGAATTGCTTGAACTTATGAGTTCACCAAGCTCAGCTGTTGGTTCTTTTATCAATTTACAGCCTACAGAAAGACCCAAAGGAAAGAAAGTCTGCGCACGAACTATTGGTATGTAAATATCTGCATTCATTTGTGGCCCCATTGTTTTCAAGTTGAGAATTTCTGCTAAATGGATGCTTCACATATGATTTTCGATCTGAATCCAGGAACTGCCTTTCTTGAACATGTACGATGACTTGGATGTGGACCTCTTATCCTACTTCAGCAGTGCAGGATCACCACTTGCAACCCCTTAGAACTTATCTGGTATGTCCATGCTTGGGGTTTAGTGTCTTAACTTTCTTATAGTGAGCCTTATATGTTGCTCTGTACTACTTCAGAACTCTGCATTTGAAATTAAAATTCACATGCTTTTTTGTGGTTTTTTGTCATAGGATCTCATTGCTTATCTGTTTAAAAAACTTGTTTTTGGTGAAACGAAATTTATCTTGTCTTAGCTTCATATCTAGAGCATAATACAACTATTTATTTTCTTCTCAAGGGTTCTTTTTCTTTAGAATCTAAGAAGTGTTTTTCTTGCTCTTGGAAATCAAGAAGTTCTAAATAAATAAGAAAAGAAAAGAAAGACCAAGTAATGTTGTAGCTTTGGCTACAAAAAAAGTAGCTAATGATGAATTCTGAAAACTTCGGTGGTTGTATGCACCCATAGAGAAAGAGTCCTATCTTGTCATATTTTTTTAGAATTTTGCCTTTAAAAGATTGAATTCTTTGATTGTTAATGCATTTGATTTATCTTATGATCTTGAATCAGTATGTTCCTGTCCGTGCACAATGTGTTAAGTGAACAACTGTGTTTGAAGTTCTTTGTATCTTTTTTTTCCCTAAAGGATTATTCTTGAAAAGAAAACAGTTTTTCCTCGAAAACTAATTGTTCATGTTCATAGTTTCAATCTACGTGCTTAAAGATGATGGCAAATTCATGCTTGACTTGCCCTTAATACTTATCATGACTGCCATTTGAAGTGAAAGCAACACTGTCAAGATTTTTTTGCCCCTTCTTTTTGGCACAGTTCAGACGGAAAAAATGACATGTCAGACTAAAACAATTGTTGGATTAACCAGAAGTTGTAGAAGCTTGGAAGATTTGTATTGTAGTTGCATTGTGACTGAATTCCAGGGACTGATTTGAGCGGCTGTTATGGTGACCGATCGAGGCGAGGCCAAGGCTTTTGAAGCATTCAAGGATTCTAAAAAAATGTCCTAGTGACAGGGTTGGGTTGACTCGGGTTGCAAGGAACAGCTTGCTGCTTGCGCTGTGTTAATTGTTTCATAATCAAATAGTAAAACAATTGTGTAAACTTGCTGAAAAGGAACTTTTACTTGCCTATTTGAGTTCCAATTGTATTAAATTCTGTTAAGATGATCTGACCTATAGTGGTGCTTGCTGGTGCATGCAAATGATGAGATCCTAATTTACCATGTTTGAGTTTGACCCTCAGGTCTGGCAAATCTAAGGATCTTTTTTACCATCTGATAGCTAATCCACATTGATATGTTTTTTTTTTTTTTTTTTTTTTTTTTTTTGGGATAATTCACATTGATATGGTTGGTTAGCTGTAATGTGGTTGATTCTTGAATGAATAGTAATTTGTTAATCACCCCTTTTCACAGAGGGAAAAAAAAAAAAGCTTTCCCTGAAGAGAAGAGCTATCAACTTTTGACTACAAAATATAACATGATTCCGCATTTTAATTTTGGTTGCTCATGAATTAGGTGTGCCAAGCCAAGCCAAGCCTTGACTGAGCCAGCACGCTGCTGTTAAGCCATTTCTCAGATTTGTATTTTAGTCACCGGAAAGAGTTTTCAATGAAATCAATGGTTTACTAAGCAAGAAAAGGGCATTGAGAAACAGGTTCACAATTAATTGCTATGGAATATGGATGGTCGATTTCTTGATGCCTTTTTCAAGCTCATGTTGCTTCCAAAGCCTTCTCAAGGGAAAATTTTATACTAACAGAAAAGATTATAGATAGGAATGCAAAAAGGAGGGTAGTCTCTGAATTAGTTGCCAAGAAAGATGAATGAATAAAGGAAAGAGACAGATAAACCTACCTCCACAATTTCCTTCTTTTGTTTTGCAATTTGATTCTCGAACCATGACATAACAGGAATAATTTTAAGAAACTGAACAAAATTCAATAAAGACAAATAGTCATCCCTAACCCTCCTAACCCTACACTGAGAAGTATTGTAAAGCATGCAGGAGGTCAAATCAAAGTTCTCAACAAATAAATCCCAGAAGTGTACCTCAGAATCATTTGGCCCCTACTGCAGTAACCAAACAAAACAAAGAATTTGCAATTATTACGAGAAAGAAAGAGTCGTGAGTTTCAAACGAATTCTGAGATGCTTAAAAATGATAATTGAGGAGGCCAGGCGAATACATGAACAGTTATGCAGAAAACCAACTAGCAGCTTGAGGTAGGTAGGATGATAACAACTAAAGCAAAGGTATAGTCAAGCCTAAAATCTACCACTCTAGAGAAGAAATTATAATAGAAATTAGTTCTCAATACAAACAAGACAAGATTCTTGACAGGCCCATCCAATTTGTCAAACTTTTTATATAAAGCAAGTTGAGAAACATGAACACTGAATCAAATGTAAGCTTTAAACTGCAGTGGATGAACATTACAGAACATAAGCCCTGCAAAGCCTTCAACACTGTCCTAGAACTGATGCCTTGCCTTTCAAAAGAAAAAACGAAAAAGAAAGAAAAGTAGATATATTTTCTCTTGCAAAAATAATTGTAACATGCATGGAAAAGTTTATAGCCAAGACTAGAACAGGGGTTACCTCAGTGGTAATGCAGGTTTATCAGAATATGGCGGATGGCATTCTAGCATTTGATCCCAGGTATACATATCTTGATCAGGAAATCCACTAGAGCAGTTTTACCTGCAAACATTTTAGACTTCTTACTAGGAGAGAGAGAGAGAGAGGAGGGGAAGGGAAGGAACGCAAAGCAAAGCAAAGCAAAGCAAAATTAATTACAAATAACGACTTAAAGCATAACTTAGTATCAGTAGGATAGTAAGAAGTCAGTACCCTAGAAACACAGTAAAAAGAAGCTCCAATTTGATGCAACAACCTTTTAGTATGAGGGTAATAAATGCAGTTGACAAAGATCTTACCATAGTTCCTGAGATTATTGAAGTGAGAACCTGACTTCAAGCAATAAAGCAGGAAAGATATAGAGCTAATAGTCCCCAGTCAGTACCACAATCATCTTTTCCTGATTGAAAAAACATGGCCAATTATTGTATTGACATCTTCATTGAACATTCTTACCTCTTAGCCTCGGAAGAGAAACTTCTTCAGGTACAAACCTAAGGAGAAATTACTACATCTCATATAACTTTCAACTGCAGTTGCAGTTGGCAAAGTGAAAATAAAGACCCATAAACCAGAAAACTAGGAAAGAAAACCCTATATGATTATGTTTACAAGGTATAATTACAATGAACAAAAAAACTAATTTTATTGGGAATATAAATGTATGTACAAGAAGAGCATTGCTCTCTGATTTGTAAAAGCTACAGCCAGGATACAGTGTTTGCTAAGACATACTCACTTGTAGGAACAAAAGATCTTTACAGTCGAAGTCACCAACTTAAGAGAAAAATTCAAAACGTCCAAATGGTTCACTCGAAAATCAACCTCTGGAGGAGTCTATAAAGAATCTATGTAACCTAATTGTGGACTGGACAGCCAAACAACTATCCATGTAACGGTAATTTCTTGATGACAGTGATTATGTTTTTGTTTGTCAACAGTATAATGAACAATACTATACAAAGAAAGCAACTCAAACCATCATATTCAAGTCTGAAAGATCATCCATGGGAATTTCAAGGCCCATGAAGTCATGATCTTGTAATCCATCATCATCAAAATTCAACCATGAACCCAAATCTTGTCCTGCTAGCTGCAACTCATCCAATACATCCAGGCTAAACTCATCTTTTTCTTTGGCATTATTATTGGCAGTTATCTCACTTGACTTTGATACAGAAGTTGATGGTTTGGGTTGCTCTGACATCTCGCCAAGAAGGCCATTTACAGAAACAGATAGTTGAGTTGTTTTCTGCTTAGGCTTTGCTTTTGATTTCCTTTCCCCCTTAACATTGGATACTGGTCGACCAATCTTATTAGTTCCATTTCTAGATAAAACCTCTCTACCAAGTCCCTTTCCTTCTCTGTCTCTCTCACTCCTCTTTCCTTTTGTACTGCTCGACAAAGAACTTCCAATGCCTGACTGGGCACTAGAAGTACCAATAGTACCACCAACTACATCCTCCAGCAATAACTCTCTCTTTTTCACCCTGTTAGACCATGAGTCATCTTTAACAGTAGTTTGGTCGGATAACCGATTTGTGGGAGGAAGCAGATCAGAAGAATTAACAGCATAGCTATCCCCATTTTGACCTGCCAGAGAAGTAGTTGTGTGTGAGAACCATGAAAGCTGCAAAAAAAAGACCAAAGTGACAATCCACAACTGAATTGCACCATAAGACAGGAAAATGGAGAAAGAAGAAAGAGAAGACAAGAGTTCCGCAAACTGCAAAAAAGTACCATGAAGAACATTTTGCAGATGATTACATGGACTAGAACTCACATTCACTCCAAAGAAATGAACGAATGGACTCCCTCGGCTGCTAGGGGATCAAACACACACGCGCAGACACGACACAAATACACATGTGGGAATTAAAGTGTGTACTCTCTCCATAGGCATCGAGTAAATACCTGAAGTTCTAGCTTCCAGAGAACGGGTGGAGCTGTTGGCACATGGCTTCCCAGATTCACCATCTGTAGGAGTATCTACAAATCGTGCACCATTTAGCCGGGAAGACCCAGAAAGAAAAATGTCTCTAAGCATGGGCTCATCGAAGCAGCTCTTGCCTGTATCTTCAAATTTATGATATCGATCTAATGTCCGTTTAATAAAAGCTAAGGCAGCTTGCTTGATCATTTTGTTACTGGAACTCTTCCCACCAGTAGCATTAGGACCCCAACAAGTCTATTAAAAGATTATTAATGAATCATCAAAAATAGAATACCAGCATCATATCATAATATGTCAGCATCTAGCATGATAACTAGGGTAAATAAAAGTCAAATTCTCAATGGAAAATGTAAAGCTGTAATACAAACAGAGAGAATCAAGCAGATTTATCCACCTTGGTAGGAAGCTTTTTTTCTATTCCTTGGAACTTAGATAGCAACCAAAAGAATTTTCTGGACCCATGTTGAGATGTTGTCTCTTCACTATCTGAATATTGTGAGGAGTTTGAACTACCCAATAGGAGGTAGTTCTCTCCTGCGACATAGAAGATTTTCACCAACTTTGGGCCAGTTGGTTAAGGTTAACAATATTGCCATCCTGCCCATTTGCATCTATTTTTTCTATTCCTTTTCTTTCTTTGTTAGTTTTGGTCCACCCAGACAACTATTTCCTTGAAATCCTTTGGCTTTTCTTCTAGACCAGAGATTAGTTTCTATATTCTCATGTTAAAGGGCTTTCCTACAGACTTGGTTCTGGGCACCCAAGATATTAAACAGTGTCTGTATGGGTGTGTGCAAATGAAAACCAAAACAAAATGGAGACTGAATATTAGGAGAATTACCATGTACTTTTCATAAGCCATCGCGACAAGCTTGTCCAGAGCACGTTGTTCAAATTCCCTATATCAAAAATGATATATTTATACATACGCTAGGCACCAAAGACTTTATGTTACAAGGCAAATGCATACAAAACTATATGGAGAGAAAGGATAAAACAATACTTCTCCTGAATTGTTCTTGTTTCTGAGGCAGCTTTCAACAGTTTATCAAGCAAACCTTTCTTCCTTGAAACCTATTGCATTCACAACAAGATTATAAAATGAACTTCTCAGAACAAGTTTTGAACTTTATGATGGAAAATCCAACAATAAGTATAGTAGCAGGCATAGAAGAAAGATCGAATTTTTGAATATCTAATGGAAGTTATCATAAAACGGAAGGGTGAAAACAATACTCTGAAGGAAAAAGAAAATATCAGATTGCATATTAGAGCTTCAATAGTTCCATTGAGAAACTACCTGTTCATTGTGCTTCTCCTCTAGCTTACTAATGTCCTCACGGATTTCATCATCCTCCATCTGTGCTATGTCAGGCTGAAAAACAGTGAAATACATAAAGTTAAATACATTAACAACCTTAATGTCAAGGCTGAAACAGAACAAACCATACAGACACAAGCATCTACAGTAAACCACAGCAGAGTCAGAAAAAACATCACCCTTCAAGATAAAGAGAAGCTGCAGTGGACATACATGCACTATTTGACAACCAACCATTCAGATAATGATAGAAATGCAGACCAGATTGCTAGATCATGATAATTATTGATTTTGAAACAACAACGAGAGTGAGAGAGAGAGAACTGCCAACGGCAGGATGAAATAATATTAACCACAAGGATAATGCAGCATTTAATATTTAATGTAGGAGTAAACCAACCAGTGGTTCTAAGAAAATTCCGATACTTTGAGCCTCCAAAAAGAGTTTCTCATTTATCTTCATACTCTCATACTGAAATTCTGAACAAACCATGTCAGGCATTGGTTTGTCTGGAAAAGTGCCATTCAGGGAATGACTAAAAGTTGAGTTAATTCCTGTGTTTCTCAACATATCAGTTTCAGGATCATCATGTTCTGGCTTCCCAGATATCCTATAACCATTGAAAGAAGCATGCCCAGTAGATTGGAAGTTAACAATATGACTGAAACCATTGGATCCCAATTCTCCATCCATCTCAAATCCAGTTCCATATACGTCAAATCGGAGGTCTTCATTTCCACTGTCACTATCTTCTTCTGGAATTAGAGCTGCTAAAAATCTGTGACAGAGAGGAATCACATTATTGTCCCTTGTATCCAGGAGCAACTGTTGTGAAAGGATTTCCTCAGTTGATGTTACAGCAGCAATTCTGTCATCTCTTTCCTGTTCAAGCAATCCACATCCATTGGAGATGGTACTACAACCATCTCTAATAGAAGGAACTGGTGTTGATCCCAATTTGGTGAGTTCATAATTTCCCTGAAAGATATGAAAAGAGTTTAGAGAGACTAAAATATTTGTGAAAAGGATGGGTTCGAGTCTCAAACTTCAATCATAATGAAATCAAAAACATTTTATGAAATTCAATAAGAAACAAGGTGTAAGCACATCCTTCACTAAGCTACTTTTACCATTTTCACTGAAAATAGTGCATTCAGAAAAGGTTTAGGCATATTGTTTTTTTCTTTTTTGGATTTTTACGAAGGTGTTGCAGTGTTACAAAGATATGTTGTTGAAGAGAAAACTCATCATTTTTACTGTTAAATAAATAAATTTGACATGGTAAACTTTAGGGTTGCATACTATTCATACCAAAATCAAATAAGAAGATGAATTCTTGAAAAGTAGTCACATGGTTTGACAACCAGCAATGTCTAATATAAATCAGCAAGTCAACAGGATTTTATTTATTTATCTCATGCCTTTCTTCAAAATTTGATGGAAACATAAATAATGGCAACAACCCATGCCTGTCCTAGTGGCAATGGAGGGTAAAGGTCTAGGTTCAGTTCACTTTTTCCCCTGCCTTTTTGAAAAGAAATCAACCCACCCTGGCCAAAAAGGAACATAAATTGCAGCCAATAATTCATATGTAAAGCATTTCAGTAAAAGATTTAATCCAAGAAGATTTTCCAATGATTTTTTTTTCCTAGAAAAAGGGATTTTGAGAGCTACACAAGATCTTTTCAGTAAAAATATGCTTTCTAAGGTCTTGTAGAAACAGTGACTATCAATATTAATAGGTGGGACAAGAAAAAATACCTGCTGCTTCAAATAGGCAATATCTGCATCAGATATGAAACCAAGAAATGGCTCCATCTGCCTCCAAAAGGAGTTCGGAAAGGCATGGGCTGCAATGACAGTAAAATCAACCAATGCAAAAGGAAATTTGAACCAAAGAAAATAACAAAATTGACCCCCCAAAAAATGACCAAAGATTTCAGAAGACACTACCAGAACTAATAAGAGACTTTACAGCAGCCACTAACTCTTCATGTCCATCCTCCGAACCAACTAAGAAAAATGTACCAAAAGCGATTAGATGTCACGAACATGTAGTTGAAGATTTAGAAATTCAGAAAATTTTGTTAAGAATGGATATTTAAGAATCCAAGGAAATTTCTTAGTTAGTGAAGTATAACTACCAAGAAGATCTGCAGCTGCATTTATTGCTGCATGCTTCTGGCGTGCATAGGCCTTGCGGTCAGTGAGCTTCCTAGTTGGAGGACGACCAGCCTTGCTGAGCAAAATGTTCATCAAACTATGAGATTTCAATCAGAAAGAATGTTGGTTCTAGACCACAATAAAAGAAATATTATTGGAGAAAAATGTAACAGGTGGTCAGGTAGGAAGAAATATTTAACCTTTCGGCCTTATCCAAGCCAAGCCTGGCACTTCTGAGCTGTTTTGCTGTTCCCACATTGCCAAACTTCTGAACAGTCATTGGTATAAGAGACCTTGTAGAAGTAATACCCCGCCCAGTCCTCCCTTGTCGACGTACACCATCTCCAATGTCTTCTCCAGTCATCAGCTTATTCTTTCTTGATGGCAGCACCAATGTGGATACTTTTTGAACATTCTGTCCAGCTTTCTCATCTATTTCATCAGACTTTTTCACTTTCTCTTTACATTTAATTTCAGCAGCCCCAGACTCCTCACTCTCGGAAAGAGCAGCCGAAGATAAGGCATCACCTTTTAGTTTAATTTGTTGGGGAGAACTGCTTGACAAGCGTCTAGCAAAGCCTGACCCAATCTCATTACCTGCCATATCAGACACAGTATCCAGTGATGGAGTTTCACCATTACTTGAAACAATAGGAACAGGATTTGTTCGTCTTGCAGTACGGGAGCTCTTTTGTGGTCTCTGGCTGGCCCAGTGGGCGACAGGTGGTGGTGAAGACCGAGCTGATGTTGTGCGTTTGCGATTATTAGCTCCACCAGCAGTAGGTGGTTTATTTGTACAGTGAGAAAGCTCCCAGTCATTTGATGTCATTGCTCTATGAACGACTGGTGACAACTTTGGAGCAACTCCAGAACCTGGTCGTGGACCACGAATAGATGCGTTCATTTTTGTGCTTGAAGTAGGACTAGCTGAATTAAATTCATCACGAACACTCATCCTGCACATTGTACAGAACAAAGGGTATACGAATAAATACAAATACTGCAGTAAAGCCCAAAAAGGAAAAGTACTCCAGGTGCCAGAAATAAAGATGCCCCAAATGACAAAAACAAAGGCTTGATAAAATACAAATGAACCAGAGAAATTTATGGAAGAAATGGAAAACGAAATATTTATTACGAAAATTATGCACACTTGTTAACAGCTCTGAGATTCACTCTCTGTTTATCGGAAGCAACAGGACGATCTCTCCTGTCATTGAGAAGGGAACTGTTGTCCAGATCAGTCCTAGGGGCAGATGACCGTGGACCCAAGCCTGTTGGCTGCGAGATACCTTCTGGTTTTCCAACTCCAACAGATCCATTAGCAATTCCTGACCTATAACATGTTATATATTTATAAATATAAAATCAAGAATAGGATAAATCAAAAGGTTAAAAAATAAATGTAAAGGAAGGTTCAATTCACGGAATGCTCCAAATAGAAGATTTGAAGAAATGGCACACAAGAAAGACCCCTAACACAATTTCCGTACAGCCACCATTATGATCATCTATTAAGTAAACTGCATCCTCTATAGTGTAGCAAAGGCCCCAATAAGAGTTCTTTCTTTGTGTCTGAAAATCATGCGATTGGATCTTAAGTTAATCAGAGGTCAAATCATGACTAAAGTACTCTACCTCTCAAACATTATGTGCAAGATGGATTAAATCATAGGGTTGGTTTACTATATAGTTGAAAAAACACAGATCATAAATATTAGAGGTTCTACCATCTTCGACTTCTCTGGCAAATATTCTCACTGTAAATGCACCTTTAAGGCGTTAGTTTAGATGTCCTATGCACTAAAGGCATAAGAAACTTCGCTTAATCTAGACCTCCATATTATGCATTGAGGTTATTTTAGATCTCAACCAAAACAGCATGCCAAATAAGGACAATACAGAGCAGGATGATAAAATGTGGGTAAAGCAAAATAAATGAATATGAAAGAAAGAAAGAACAAAGGGTTACCAAAAATATATTGTTACTCACCCTGTCCCTGACACTATCATTAACACCATGCAAAGAAACTCAAAAATAAATAGACAACTGGAATGGGAATCAAAAAGAACCTCAGAAGCATAAAATAAAAGCTTGACATCTATAATTCAGTATATCCTCCACAGCATATGCAATTAAAAACAAAAAGGAAGAAAGAATACAGTTCCAGCATGATAAATTAGGTTATAACAGAATACTGACAAAAGCTGCTACTGCCATCATTATTATGACTGAAGCCCCTTATTCCCATAAATCTCTTGGCAGTGGGCTGAAAATATAGACTATAATATGTTGGTAATTACATCAATGTTTTTAAAATAGGACTGGAGGTTGATACGGTGGGTTCCCTGGTCCAACCCTTTCAACTAGCCGGTCTAATTAAAGAGGGTTGTTATTGCCAGAAGCATGATCTTGACATTAAATAAGAATAAAATATAGTGAACATTTAACAAAAACATGCATTTGACTAAATGGTTTAGTAACTAATGCAAAGGTAAGTGGTCAAGGGTTCAAATCTCACAACTTATAAAACTTTTTTGGAAGATTAAGTAATAAAATAAACACCTAAAACCAGTTCGATACCAATCCGGTCCAGTTTAACTGACTGATTCTTGACCAGTCCAGCCAGCCAGTCAGTCCAATCCAGTTCTGACAACACTAAATTACATTGATGATTCTTATATTGTTATGATTGTTACTGTAAAAGCTTCCAATGATAATAGGGGTTAAAATACTCAAGGACTGTGTTGCTCTAACTCTTCATTTTTCTTAAAGTATCCATGTCCGACGCCCATATCCGACGCATATCCGGACATGGATATGGGGATATGATCCTCCAAGGACCCTCCAAATACATGGAAATCTTGGAAAAAATTGAACATACCCATGTCGGACACATACCCGTGTCCGACACTCACATCCGAGTCCGAGTAACATAGCTCAAGGATGGTTGTCCTCCTAGCACCCCCTGTGCATGCCCTTAACAGATTTTATTAAAGCAAGCATTCAAATAATCACCATTTGGCATATGCACAATAGTTGCACTTTCAGCAGACCTACCTGAACCCATGGGTGTCATTAATTAACTTTGATCGAGCATCAGAAACAGCCCTTTGCTGTATTCCCTGCTTAGATTCCCGATACCCTTCAAGTTTAGTTGATACCATACTTGGAGATACATCAGGATTTATCCCAGAACGCTTTTTCTTCATCTTTGACTTTTCCCATCCGTCAACACCACCTGATAAAGTTCGATCTTCACCCTGTGCTGCGCCACTATTTGAAACCCTGAGCATTTCCATATCCCTATCTGCATTACCAGGCTGCCTGACTAGAGCATTATTCCGTATATCCATCTAGATTCATTAGAACAAATGTTAATTCTTCTCTTCAAGAGAAAGTGATGCAAAAAAAGGCACGCCACATGCAAATTGGGCACCAAGATGAGACCAAAGATATCACAACTATGCAGAAGAGTAAGAAAACGAGATGTAAAACCATATTCATGTTAGTGCATGTGTGAAACATAAAGTTATGTGGATTCTTGAAACAGGAAATGGGCTTCCTATCACTCACATAGGTACTAAATCAATGATTGAAATACATAAGGAAATCAATTACACAGGAAGAGTAAAGAGAACAAACCACCCACCATCACTAATTGGATCAAAAGAAAGAAGTGAGGCTTGGATGCAATGACAAATGGAAAAGAAGAAATCAACTAGTAGTGTAGAAACATGAAGGGAACGCCAGAAAGAAGTAAAAGAAGCAATAGTGACAACAATAATTACATTTGGACATGGCACTTTTTGATCCCAATCAAAATTGAATATGGCACATAAAACAGCCATTGCATAAGCTTATTAAATAAGTTATATCAGGCTCAATAGCAGATATGGAATTATAATATTACCATGACAGAAAATGCATAGAGATGGAAGAAATCAAAGATACAAACCCTCACATCCACCACAGAAGTTCGAGTACGTTTATTTGGAACAGCACTTTTAGGCCTTTCTTCAGACTTCTGCTGTTCAAATTCAAAACCTCCAGCAATGGAATGATTATGCATTCCCATCTGACCAATGGTTGGCCCCAAGACTGACCGATCACTAGATAACAAGGCGTTAGGTCGGTCACTAGAAAAGCTTTCTGATCGAGATTTCTTCTTAGATGGTATGCTTGGGAAAAACTTGTTGAATACTGATAAGGCTTCATTGAAAGTTTTCATACGCTCCCTGTTAACTAATGCACTTTAATAACTAATGACAACTTCAATCCAAATACAAATTTACAAAGAACTACCTCGCTTTGACAGAGCAATCACGTAGACCAGCCTTAACTCGTTTGATTTGCTCTGGAATGGGAGAAGGCAGCAACTTGCCTTTTGACAACACAGTAGGAGATTCATCAGCAGAAATGCCAAGAGCAACATTAATGTGCCGTTTAAAGTCTACTTGACGACTAGATTTATGATCAGCAGCAACCACCTTGGGATCAAAACGCAAGCATTGCAAGAAGTTGGATACATCTCCTTGGGCTACTACAGAACTGGTCCTTGACATACTTGGCACAGAAGATAGAATTTGATTCTCCATGGTCTCGTGAAAGCTACCTGATCTGTCTAATTGAGCAGCTAAGTGGGCTCCACGCTGCCCGCTGGTGTACAGTGGCCTATCTGGGCTACCAGAAGACAGATCAAACTTGCTAGACATTGCCATTGCATCAGATTTTGCAAATCCACAAGTTTACAAGGCCAATAAATACAGCGGTGCATGACAAAATTGTAGTACAACAGCACATAAAGGCTGATTTAAACTCTTAAGGACAACAACGGACAACTTATCTGCAAAAGAGAAAAAAGCTAAGGATAAGCATATAAATTTTGTATTAGACTCCAAATCCATTCAATACTACCTCAAAATTCATGCTATTTTATGCATAATGCACACATAAAAATACAACTAGAAGTAGTAGGTTAAAGTTAAAGTCATAAAATAATCACTAGTAGTTATAAAGAAATATCAAAGGCCATGGAACTAAGATGAGATTCATCACCTTCCACTGCCTATGCCATAAATTTTTTACTGTCTTGCTATAAGACAGTAGTGGTTTCCAACGGTTAAGAGAGGGTATTCTGGTAGCTTGCATTTAGTTTTTCAATTAATGTTGAAAAGTGATCAATTTGCATGACTAACTCGATAAATTCATGACCAGAGGATTTATGGTATGCACAATAGTGAATATAGGGATTTTCATCAAAGTATAAAAAAAAAAAAAAAATTGTCTAGTCAACAAATTAACATGGCAAAGGCACCCCAAATAAATACAACAAATAAAAGCAGTATATACAAGTAGACAACAAAAACGAAACGTTCAGAAAACAAAGGTGACTACAAATCTAGTACAAATGGCTGTCACAAAAAGACCCATCAATTGAACAATGAGACTCATTATATTTATAATTTGAACGATAGCCCAAAGCCCAAGCTTGAATAACGGATGGGGAAATAGTAATCTCATAAGAGATTGACCCTTCGTGGGAAAGTCTATCTTTCTTCAGATTTCATTGTGAGAAACAGGTCACCACAAATATATTTTCCCATCTAGATGCATATCCTATATAACATTTTAGGAAACTATTCATCTCAGTCAGTCACTCCACCTCTACCACTGACAGAATTTGTTTTATCTTCTCCCTGTCCCATTAATGGCCTTAGGTAGAATCAAAATAACCCCTATTCAATGTCACTGGAGCTTATAGGTATTCATGGGATTTAGACTTTTCAAAACATTGAATTGTCAAGTTTTAGGTTGTTGAACCTCAAACTTCCGACAAATACATTCATTCTTTTTCTAGATATTGTTTCAATCTTCTGCTACTGGCATTTAAAAAATATGTATATCCTTGCTCACAGATTTTATTAGAGCACCTTTTGCTCCTTAGCTACAGAATTACTGCATGCAGCACGTTGGATTCAAAATTCAATCATCTCTTCCTTTCATATATGAGGATCAAATGTTTATGTTCTATTCATATACCAGTTTCTTATAAATTGCAGATTAAATCACTTTCAATCCTAAGTTTAAATAGCATGGTGATCCTAAAATTTATCCTGACTTTATAACAGCTAGCAAGTGCCAGATGTATACAATCAACTTGAAGTTCTAAGTAATACTCAATGCTCTGATTCACACAATAACTCAATAATCGGAAGCTATCAAGAACAAGCTCAAATATATATTTAGGGTACTCCATCAGCCTCATACTTGGTAAATAATTAAAGACAAATTAATATAACCTAAAATGCCTTGAATATAAATAGGATTTTGCTAACAAGTGACCAAAGCCACTCTTTAATGTTATCATATTAAGTTTTCCCCCAAATGCATTAAATTCATCGCATTAACAGTCGGCTACTGCATTTAATACAAGAATATACAAGAAAATAAAACTGAAATAAAAAATCAGTTAAAGAAATTAGAAAAAGAAAACCCTAGAGCTTGCAATCAAGAATGTGAGTAGAAATCTACCTTCGATGAATTGCGAGGTGATGGTGGAGGCTGTAATTTTTAGCAAGATAATTAGATTCTTTTAAATTACGGATACGAATTTAGTTTACGTAATTGATTCGAAGCTCGAAACTGAAAGTGGAAAGTTCGTACATGGCCATGGAGGTCGAAAGCGCCCCTGTGTTTTGATCGGCAATGGAATCGGGTTTAATTAAATGACTATTATGCCCATGGTTCGTTGTCCTCGGAAGTCGGATGCAAAGATGTCGAGTTTCCGAACGGGGCTTTTTTGGTAATAAAAATATGTTGAGCCGGCTCCTAACCTAAGACAGCTCATGATTTATGTAATGCGGGAGTTGTTGTGGGTATGTTTGTCCTTGTCCTTGTCTTTATGAAATTTAATTGGATCTTAAATAAATTTAATTTAAATTATTATTTTTAATATATTAATATTTTAAAAACACTCATTAATAAACTATAATTTCATTT
Organism: Fremontodendron californicum; assembly: GCA_030761205.1. Lineage (NCBI taxonomy): Eukaryota > Viridiplantae > Streptophyta > Magnoliopsida > Malvales > Malvaceae > Fremontodendron > Fremontodendron californicum. Next base: position 4,571,331 of record JAULJL010000003.1, read on the forward strand.
CATTTTAGTTAAAGAAAATCTTTCTTTCTTTTTTTCAATGTGTAAATTACTAAATTTAGATAAAAGAAATTGAAATGAAAACATTTGAAGGTGAGTTTGTAAGAAATTTGTGCAATTTGTATTAATCAAAGAAAGATTAATTAATTAAGATAAAACAAAGGTTATTAGTCAATAAAGTTAGTTTGATGTGAATTAATTAACCATCATTTAATGTAATTGTAATGTAAGTAATCATTGATTTGAAAAATCAAATGTAATCCTTAATTACTGAATAATCATTCACATTGCAAAGCTATTTTTTTCATAGCCAACACACCATGAAACTTTATCAGCTTAGCTTTGGCTTTAGCTTTAGCTTAGCTTAGCTTAGTTTAGTTTAGGCTTCTCAATTTATTTATTTAAAAATAAATAAATAGGTGCCTGAGGTCCATTTTGCAATCCGACCAGTTCAGGTTGGCTACACCCATGCATGTACTTCTTTTGTTATTTTTTCGATGTTAAAAAAATTGAATGTTAGATTTGTTGAACCGAAAATTTGTTCAATTCAATATATGTTAAAAAGTCAATAATTTAATGAATCGATACAAAAAAAACTAAATTTATGTTAATTTTATTATTTTTTATTAATTTTTTAAATAATAAAATTTTAACTTTTGAGTTATATATTAAAGATTATATCATTAAGCTAAATACATATTTTTATTAATATTTTACTATATTTAATATTTAATTTATTTTTTAATTAAATCATCTAATATTTAAATTAATAAAAAAAAATCTCATCAATTTAATCTAATTTTTTATTTATCACTTTTTTTCTTATTATAGATAAGACTATAGGATGCAAATTTAGTAGACTTGAAATCCAATGTTTCACTTCAATTACCCAATTTTCTTTGTTTCTCTTTTTTAGGCCTCTCCATAGAAACCCACCCTGTCAGTGTCAGTGTCAATATCAATTGTCAAATTGTCATCCCAAACAATAAACACTTAAAAATAAAAATAAAAAACAATTTTGTTAGTAAGTAAGAATAAAAAAAAAAATTTGGATGAAGAATCATTCCCATCTAAGTTCCCTTAATTTGGAAGATTTTAAACAAAAGAAGGAAAAAAAAAAAACAAAGATTCAAAGAGTTTTCTTGGAATTGTATGCATATTATTACACCCCTCTATCATCAGCCCAAATATATGAAAACACACATGCTGCAGGCTGCATTGACAAAAGATACGATTTATCCATGATCTTGTATTTGCTGTTCAACATTATTCAAACTTCAAAGTGTCTGATTCTTCCCAAGTCAATCTCTGTCTGATAAATAATGATTCAAGAAGAGACAGACAACATCCCAAAGATAAAAACACATTTGATTTGCATTTCACTGCCAAAGACACAAGGCTTCCATATAATACCAGTCAGTTTCATGATTCCTGAGCCTGAACATTAATTTAGACATCTTAACATTGATTTCCCTAGACTATCAAGAAAGGAGGGCAAAATGAGGAGGACCAGAAACCGCCACAAGAAGAAGCGTTGCCTTTGGCTCGCCCAACCTGGATAGTTAGGACCTCAATGCAATCTCAAAGACTAAATGGACATAAAAAAAAAAAAATCTCACTTATGGCTACTATCAACCAACCCCATCAAAGAACTATCAATCTCTCGATTCTAATCGATATTTACTGTACACTTATTAGTTTGGCAAATATGTGGCAGCAAGCAAGCAAGCTTCAATAAATAAGCAAATCAGGGTAGAACCTGACTGAAATAAGCAGGTAGACCCATCAATCAAAATAAGAAGAGCTTGTTTATCCATTATGCATGGTGCTATACATGGAAAAGGATTGAGCCACTCCTCAAAAGTGACATGCCATCTCTCCTGATGGTCAAAGCATCCTTGTTTCCGTGTCATTAGAAGAGTAGTCCACACCAGAATCACCTAAAAGAGAAACTCATTTATGAGAGAAGTTTAACTCAATCAGGCAAACGAAAGCAAGACACAACAATGCTAGGGCTAGGAATGAGATATTACTGTGGAAGGAGTCAGTTGATGACTGCCTTTGTGGTGCATTCCCATTTATATCTGCAGCAGTTGAATGAATGATAAGAAAATTCTGTATTGGGCGATAAAAGGAATCGAATACAGTTTAAAGCAACACATGCATGTGCACATGAGATGCTACTACATTTGAGTTTAATGGTGCCACATTCTCTCCTTCCCTTCTTTTCCTTCTCTTGGCTATGCAGTAAGAATAAACTTGAGTCGCCCTTTCTATATTTCCTTCATTCTTGATCTCTCGATTACCACTTACAAGTCTTCAGAAATGTGCATTAAATTACCTATAATTCCTCGCTTGTACTTGGATAATGCAGTTGTACCTTTAAATGTGATATGAATCATATTTATCCATACAATTCTAACAGATATCCCTTATATTTTCTTTTCTGGTTAAGACATCCCTTATGTTTTCAAGTTACCATGCAGATCGGATAACGAAATATTTAGAAGGTATATTTACTTAAAGAAAGACAAAAGATTCTAGAAAGAAAGAGTTTAGTATGAATTGGTTGACTGCAGGAGGGAAACTATAATTTGACTCCACATCCATGCATGGGCCTGGCTTGTTGGAAAGACCAAATTTCTTCAAAGAAAAATACAGATATGACCTTACTGCCGGAGCTTATGCAAATAATAAGAGCAATATGACAATGTCCTCCCATGTGAACTTTTACAATCAGTTACTTAGGTTACTTGAAAGAACTTTTAAGTTTTGTTCAAAAGAAGCAACATAGAAAAGAAAAAGTTCTTATGATATGATTTTAAATCATGAAATCAAAGATGTGACAAAAGAGAAGCAGTTTAACTATAAATAAAAGATAACACTCAAGGAACTAAGAATCTTGTACCAAAAGAATGACGTAACCCTTTGACAGCCTCAAAATTCTTGTATGTATAGCCCACAAAATTAAGATCTTTAGGAGTTAAAAACATCTGCCAAAAAGGTAAGAAATCATAATGGTAAGTTATGCAAGACAGTATTAAGTTTGGATAAGTTAAGGACATTCAAATGTTCAGTGTAAGTCAACAACAGTAGAGGTGACTCAGAGGCCAGTCAAGAAACTTCCATCATGATCTTCGACTAAAATACGGAATGGTCACAGCAAAACAATGGTTAAGTTATTCAAAGTTCAAACTACATCCAATTGCATTCATACACATCCTTACAGTCCTTGCAGAAAAGTTAGGTACCTTCCTTAATGGCCCAGATCCTGTTCTTGCTGGTATTGGACATTCCACCTGTGGCACAGTCAGAATTTATGTCACCAGCAGGCTCCATAGAAACAAAGGCAGAAAATGCCTTTTAAAAAGCATCAAAAGCAAAAAATAACCCAAAAAAAACATTGTTAAAGATTGAGAAAGTATGGAAATGTCTCATAATAACTTACCTCATCAAATTTCATAAAATTTTGAGTATCAAGATCTCCATCGACATGTGGTTTAAATGCTGCTTCCATTTCATAGAGTTTGTCCCATGGAGTATCTTTGAACCAAGGATGAGCCTAATTATACTCATAGTTAATATGTGAAAAGTACAACGTAAAGGGAAATGGGAAAATGACTATTTCGGTATTCGCAGAACTTACTTTAATTTGGTCTGTTCCTAATGTACCAAGCCTATTCTCAACATCACAAAGCAACCTACAGATCAAATCCTTTGCTGCAGGTGTAAGCCTTGCTTCATCTGGAAATTTCAAATGATTTCTCGAGTGCACAATCTGGCATGCATTTGTCAGCATATCAAGGAATAAGTATATAAAAAGAAAACAAGTATCCTAACCTTTTCTAAGAGGTATATAGCTAAAGAATTAGTATGAAAAGCTTAACATCACTTGCTGATTTAATATCACACTTAACATCACATCATTGTATACATCTACAAAATGATTTGATTTAGTCAAATACTATATCAAGCACTTTATTTTAAAATTATTGTTAAGTTAAGACTACCAAAACAAGAGAAAGAAGCATGACATGAAGCAGACAAGAAATAATGGTGTTATGAAGAAGGGCAAATGAACATTTGAAATAGGACAACGTAAAGTTAAAAGCTAATTAGATGTCCTAGAATTAAACTCAAAATAGCTGAAAATTTTGAAAACAAAATTTTAAAGCAAATAAAACCTTTCTGCATGTCGTCACTGGATCGTCAGAGTAAAATGGAGGATAACCAACAAGCATTTCATACATGATAGCACCAAGTGACCACCTGCAAGCAGGTAAACTGATAAGAATTTATAAAAGAGAAATCCAATTACCGTATCCATTATGATTTTATATAAAGCATATTACATAAATACATAAAAGATCATCTCCATAAAGTATATCCTGTTATTGCAGTGGGAAAAATCTTCAGAGAACTCTTTTTTGAGTTTTTTTTTTTTTTTTACTTCGTGAAATAGGGGGCGAATTGGTATTTGGTTATTATTTGCATCAATGCTCCGGTCAATCATGAACGATTGGTTATATCTAATTGCAGCTTTCTTTAGATCACTCTCTAACCATTTTTGTGCACTAAAGTCTAAAAGATCTTGAAAAAACAAGCCAAAAGGAATATTCATCTTGGTTTAAATTAAAATTTCTTTTTTAGTGAAATGACTTCGTTTCATTGGCATTTTCAGACCTTGGTGTCATTCAGATAAGGATAAGACCAGCATGTCTTCAACCAAGTTTTCTTGCAACAAATTACATTTGCATTGAAAACCTAAACTTTAAAAACATAAGAAAAAAAGCAGATGAAGAATGACAGAAACAAGACCTAAATTTTACAAATCTCATGAGAAAGTATCATTCATCCTAAGTCATACCAGTCACACTCTGTGCCATAACCTTTCTTCAGCAATACTTCAGGTGCAATATAATCTGGTGTTCCAACTGTTGAAAATGCCTGCCATTGAAATAGAAAGAAAACAACCTAAGAATAATTGACAGAATAAATAATTGGATATATTACTTGATTCCCTCCAAAAATTTACTAACAACAAGGATGCAGCCCTCTAACAAGGCACACAAGCAACAAAAGAAAAGGGAAAGGAATAATAAATAAGCTGAATCCTAAAGTTCAAATTCATCAAATATCTTAAAAGATATGAAACAAATGGTGCTAGAATTTAGGTTTTAACAACTTTGGCAAATTGGTTTACTGATACACTCAATGATCCATAGGAATTTAAACCTAATTACCCAACATGTTTTTGCTCCTTCCATACTTTGTTGGAACATGCATCTGAGTTATTGATGAAATCTTAAAATGATATTTCTCAGGTACAAACACTCTCACCACGGCCCCACGCATAGCCATAAAATTCATTTGCATCCATTATGATATTACTATCTCTGAGTTTAGATTATGGAATTCTCTGAAATAAGATCAGTGAACATGCTTCCTGTATATATGCATGCACGCATCAGAATGATAATTTGCAACTTAACAAAAAGAAAGTATGGTTGTACCAATTTCCTCCTGTTATGCTGCCAGTGCTGCAATTGTTCAAAGGGACTTTTCCAGCGCCTTCCTCTACCAGATTCAGGGAAGTGCCCATCAACATCCATTGATTCATTCAAATTCTCATCATCCAGGGTTTCATTTTCGTTTATAGCAGATAAATTTCTACAGTCTAGAGGCTTGCAAAGACCAAAGTCAGAGAGCTTCATATGACCATTTTTGTCCAACAGAAGATTGTCAGGTTTAATGTCTCTGGAGGAAGGAAAAGAAACAAGCACATGTTTGTCAGATATGATAATATTCATAAGAGCTACAGCAGGTTAGAAATTACAGCCTTAACAATATTCCACATTTCCACTACCTGATATTTCTGTTGGTAATCAAAGGCTACTAACCTGTGGATGTAATTATGCCTATGAATAGATTCAATGGCCAGAACACTTTGAGCAATGTAAAATCTAGCCACAGTCTCAGTTAGGGTGTCTTCTCTCATTAGCAAAGTCATCATGTCACCACCGGGCAGATACTCCATGATTAGATACAGATACTCGGTATCTTGAAAAGAATAATAGAGTTTCACAATGAAGTGACTGGCAACTTCTGCAAGCAAATTCCTCTCAGCTCTCACATGTTCAACCTATATTATATGCACAAAATCTGTGAGTGTAAAGAAATTAAACAAGTACCACAACAACATGAGAGAGAGAGACTTTCCTACATCACGAAAACATATAGTGGAAAGAAAAATGGGGTTGGAATTTCTGAAACATGCTATGAATGCATAAATTGAACTTATATGACTAAAGGTTTCAGATCTCACCTGTCCCCTACTAAGCATTTCTGACTTCTTCAACTTTTTCATGGCAAAAATATCACCTGATTTTTTCTCTCGACACAATCTTACCTGTAAACTAACAACAACATATGAACAAACCAAAACCTCCGACATCATAACAGAACAGTTAAAATTTTAAAAATAATAATAATGAATTATGCTGGTGATAGGAGTAGCACTCAAGCAGGAAAAGAAAAAAAAAAAGGCACAGCCAAGAATCCACATGTAATAGTGATATACATAGGAAACAATGTTTATCTGCTATCAACACCGAAGCAAAATAGGATTATCTCTGAAGAGGTTGTGATAAACAAAGACTAGGCAAAAAAAACAGAAGAAATTGTGTTAAAGGAATTTTTATCTTAGGAAGGCCAGCAGTTAAAAAATAACTCGTATGACTGAGATTTAAACAATAATAGCATACAGGGTTCTAATCAGTTTCAAATTGGAGGATTTGTACTTTTCCGGGAATTCAAGGACTTCAATACCATCTACACCTTAATGCATAGACAAACTGGGACTTTGAATGTTCAAGTAATCTCTTTAAACAAGGGATTTCCATGTCTCAACCATACTACAAAACTGAAGAATCCAAAGTGTATTTTTTTGGAACTTTATTAATCAGCTCTTCTAGCTTACAATGATCCTACCGCAAGACTAGCAGTGTTGCTACATGCTAAAATTTGCATTAAGCACCATAAATCTACCATCACCAGTCTCAGTAACCACCATCTCTAGCTTTATTTACACCACAGCTACTACATTCATGAATGCTATTGCTATCTGTTAGTTGCTTAACATTTATAAATTGATTTCAAGTGGCATAGGTTTTATAATTATTATTTTTCTTTCCATTTTAATACAATGTTTCGTGCTGTAATTCTTGCAATTCCAAATATCACACAAGTTTCAACACAACGCAATAGCTCTTACAGTAAAAGAAGGAAAAAGACAGAAGGGCAAAAGATAATTGTAAAAAGGATGTCCTATGAACACTATCAAAACTGTTTGTATTTCTAACCTCTCCAAAAGCCCCTCTTCCAATAATGGTTAAAAGGTGAAAATCATCCACACAAAACTTGTGCCTTTTAAGCCGCATATAATCTGACTCTTTGCGCTCCAAATCCTTCAGCAGGTTGATTTGTTCCTCTTCTGGAACATCTGAAGATGCCAACTTCTTTTCCAACACTGAACGCCTGCAATTCATAAATTTGCCAGGATATACTAAAGTTTAACATCTTACAGTCTATAATCTTATCAATAATTGTCTCCTTCCATAAAACTACAATCATCTAAGATAAATATACAAACAATTACAAGGAAGAAGAGGCAGAAGTAAAATTGTAAAACAAAGAAGAATAACTGCAACCCACTTACGAGTGTCTCTTTCTGTGTAAAGAGAGATTATAAAAAAAATAAATAAATAAATAAAACTTAACAAAGAGTCCAGAGCCATTGAAGACTGAAATGGAGATGGCAAAACCATGTGCAAAAGAATATGCTGCATTCTCCGACATATCTAACTCAAACATCATGGTTCTTTTAAATAAAACCATGCAGTCAAACAAACGGGGGCGGGCAGATTAAACGTTGGATCAAGGCCTTGTTGGCAGTTTCATTCCTTCTTTTAGAGCTATTTTCCAACTGTGATGCTCATAAAACAAATGGACTTGCATCGGAATGAAAATATGTAATTTTTTTCTTGATAAAAAAGTAATTTCTACTTATTTCTTGACCAACCAGTTCATTGGGGAAAAAGTGCACATTTATGCTCAACTTATTACATGGAATGTGCTTACATTATGCGTGTATGTTATGGGAACTTTAAAGAATTGTTTCCACGTACCTAAAGGAGACAAGGTTACGAAAAATTATTTCATTATTGGCATCCAAATCCTACAATAACTTACTTCAAGCAATCAGCTTGATGTTTCTATAACCTTTTAACACATTTTAAGTGTTTCCCTTTATTCTTAAATCCATTTTCACCAATCTATAGGATGATAGTATATATGCACCCCATTCTATCCCAGGAAGCAAACTGACATTAATTCATTAATTAAGCAAAGCCTTTGTAAACCAATTTCCTTTGATCAACCCAAACTTTATAACATTTTAATTAATTTCAATACAAAGTATTAACAAGAAAGAATTACATCAATATCACAACTTGCAGATATTGCCCAAACCAATCCCATGCAGTCAAAATACCAAACACATTCCAGCTTCCAAAATCAAAGACCATACCAAAAAAAACACTCGCACCCAAAACAAGATCTTCATGAAAGAAACATCCAAAGACAAAAAGATTCAAGGCCATGCAAAAACATTTAACCAAGGAATCATATAGATATAATTAACATGCAATAATAATATAGTACAAAACATTTTTTCCTATATACCTTTCTTTGCGTTCTTGGATATGTTTCATATGGGCTTTATAGTGGCTTTCGATGAACTGCTTAGCGGCAGCCACCCTTTCAAGCGTCAAGCTGGTCACATCATCCCCTTCTTCCTCCTCTTCCTCCTCCTCCGCCCCCTCCCCAACCATTGGTCCCTCCTCCTCCTCTCTTTCTTTCATCTCCTCCATTATTATACCCCTGCCTTATCTCTGGCTCTCTTCTTCTTTCCTCTTATAAAGAAAATAAACTCTCTTCTTCTTTTTTTGCTTTTTTTCTTCCAGTTTGTGGTTTTTGATGATTGTGACAACGAAGCAGGGCAGGAGAGGGCCTCAGGTTATTACATGTTGTAAGGGACGAACGAGACCTGAACATAACAAAGCCTTTTCCTCTGCCATCCTTAAATTTTCAATTCAACAACCCGGCTTTGTTTCTTGACACGTGGAGCTTTGCAATTGGTTATGGTCCCACAAACTCATAGCTTCTAGACAGTTTGGAGCCTGGAACTTGTCCATGTGCATGGTCTGACACGTAGGATTTTATTAGCGTGGACCACTGTTTAGTGGTTAGACTTGACAAACTAACGGTCTTCAATTGTCGATGGTTTCAATAAAAATGGGGTCAGATGGGACCCCTTTCTGGCTGATCAACGCTCAGGGGAAAATGGCACATCAAATTGTGTGCCGATGTTCGTACCTGATCATATCCGATGAAGAGAGAGACTTCTATTTTTAATTTTTATGATTTATCTGTAAAAAAGATCAAGCACATGGGACCTACTAAAATATTCTACTCAGACGATAGATTCTGTGTGAAGCTAACGTCATATATGAGAAAATCATGATGTAAGAACAGAGATGATGATAATAATAATTTCAACAAATCTTATACACAAAGTATAAATTTTTTGAATATAGGCTTTATTGGGTTAGTTTAGGATTGTTGTTGAAAAAAGTTTGACTTAAAAAAAGTTTGGTTAAAAAGTGTAGTTTAAATTTTTTTAAGTGTTTGATATTGTTATAAAAAAGTGTTTAGGAAATTGAAATGTAAAAAAAAAATATGTTTAAAATAATAAAAGTGTAGAGAAGTGAGGATAATAAAGTTATTTTATCCAAAAGCCAGCTTTTGGATAAAGTTTTTCAAACTATGGTTTCAACATCAAAAGATAAAATTTTTTTTATCGGTTTAATATTGCGTTTGCGGTGAAAAGTGATTTTTAACCTCAAAAATTATGCTAAAGTAATACTAAATAAGACCTAAATCCAATTGTTTCATATATTATTTTTATTTTTAAAATGTAACATTTAATAAATTTAAATTTTGAATTTTAAAATTTATCAATGAGCAAAGAGTTTTTTGATCATTCATTATCGAATCAAAGGACTCATCAGTCTCCCCAATCAATGCCGAGGAGGGATTATTGTTAGTCAAATACTGAAATGACCAAAAATATGAACATAACAACATATATTAAAGCACTTGACTTGGTTCATGAGGAATAAATTAAGGGTCAATAGCTTTGTGTAACATGTGTAGAAGAAAATGCATAGACTATGCTCACCAAATTTTTAATTTTTTGTGAATGACCTAAGCACAATCATAAATATTTTTTTTTTTTTAAATGTTGGCAAACCCATATATAAAAAGTTATCAAAAATGATCTTTATTGCCATAACCAAAAAGAATAAGAGTAGCCAACAAGCTCTTGGCTGAGTGGCTAAGAGTCTTGGGGGCATGAAGTCTTGGGTTCAAACCCAAGCAACCCTTCCCCTTACCCAATTATCAAAAAAAAAAAAGAATAAGAGTCTTGGGGGCATGAAGTCTTGGGTTCAAACCCAAGCAACCCCTCCCCTTACCCAATTATCAAAAAAAAAAAAAAAAAATAAGAAGCAAATATCTAACAGACTACAAAAAAAAAAAAAAAAAAGATTTCTAAATCAATACTAATGATAATGTAATAAAACGCTATAGAAAAGCAGAGGCTGTGCCACCAAGGCCATGATGCAACAAATTGTGAGCAATGTGATCCCTAGCTTGTGCGGAAGTCATAGACCTCAAATTATTATTTGGGATCACCTCGTCATCGAAAAGCTCGAATTTAAGCTCAGGGTCCATCTCCTCGTTCCGCATCTCACAAATATTATGCAAAACGCAGCAAGCTCCAAGCACAACAGGCAACTCTTGAAGCTTAACCTCGGTTCTCTTTTGCAAACATGACCACCTCCCTTTCAATCTCGCAAATGCTTCCTTACCCACCTTTTCAATCTCCCCAATTTTCTCATTGAAAGAATGTTGAGCCCAAGTCAGATTCTGGTGAGTGTAAGGAACCAAAACCCAGTCCATCAAAGGATACGCTTTACTCCCTACGACCCAAACATCCTTCAAAAGCCCCCTGGTGGCTCTTTGGTAAAAGGCCGATTTCTCCAAAACTTGATCATCAGACATCGAACCAGGCCATCCGATACAAACATCGGTAAAAGCTCCTTTTTGATCAACAACTCCTTGAAGAGTAATGGAATATGAAGTTTTCTGATTCCTCTCCGTATGCTTTTTATTGAAATACGCCGCGACGCTAATTTTTGGTGCGATGATGGGCACGTGAGTAGTGTATATTGAACCACCCACGTTTGGAATACCAGTGGTGGACTTAAATTCCCCTTTGATCCTCTTCATTTTGTTTTCGTCAGGCCATTGAACAAATTTAGGCATCAAAACGGTTTTTATAGCAGCGCAAACCTCCAATACCAGCTTATGACAAGTTGAAATTCCCAACCCGAATCGTTTCGATACCATCCTAAGCGGCTCACCCGTGGCCAACCTCCAAATACAAACCGCCACGCGTTGACGAACCGGGATCGCATCACGAAGCATCGTGTTCTTTTTCATTACCGCCGGTTCCAACTCCGCGCAGACCATATCGAACGTGGCTTTGCTCATCCGGAAAGCGCGTTTAAACTCCTCGTCGGGGAAATCCGGGTGGTTACACTTATCCCACCAGTCCTTAGATCGATCTTTTACCCATAGCCGCCTTTGCTGTCCGGATCCGCTGCCCAACTGCGATGGGCACACATTGTCCGAACCAGCTGAAACCGTCGCAGCAGCAGCAGCTGCTAAACTGGATTTACGGGCGCGTTTGTTTCTGGAAATATCCAACTCGTCCATTTCAGTGTAATGGTTTTGGAGCTGGTCGAAATAACCATTCATTTCTTGAACTGTTTCCTTGTAATTGACTTCGAAAAAAGCTCTTTCTTGATCAGAGTCAGTGACCCATTGATGTTGCTCTTGCTTTGCTTCCTCGTCCAACAACAAAATCGAGGAAAGTATATCTCCAAACCCGCTCTTGTTGAATTCTTCGTTGACTAAAGATTCCTCAATATCTTTTCTACCCCTCTTCTTGCTGTTCCCATTGAACCCATTTTCCATATCCTGATCAAACCAGGAGAAATCGCTGTTGTTGTTATAAGAAAAATCTTCTGGAGAAAGAAATGTGAAAGACCCGATTTCCATGTAACCAAATATGGGTTTCTTTTGATTGAATGTCTTGATTGACGAAATGTGAAAAAGCAAGTGTGATGATCTGAAATTGGAGATGGGAACGGAGGGATTTGGTAATTTATATACGTATCAGCGCACGCGGTTCGCGAGAAGGGGAAGCGCGTGGGGAGCGCAGGTGTGAACGCGGTATAAGGGTGGGGTTTGACGATGATTTGACTTTCTTTTTTCCTATGCATTTTATTTTTGTTAAAAGAATTAACGCAACTCGGTATCGGGGATTTTGAAGGAACACGTTTGGGAAAAGGGAAAGTTGGATGGAAGGTTCGTTAAAACGGGAAGGAAGGCAATGGGAAGTAACTGAAAAGGGTAGGGATAACCTTATGTTATCCTTAACTAAAAAAAGAAACTACTTGTCCCACAGATCTAGAAAAGGGAAGTAGGACTCTCTAGATCTAGAAAAAGCTTTAAAGGGGTCAAAGTACATGTAAGGTCTTTAAATTATATTATTTAATATAAATTAATTTTTTATTATAAAATTAAATAATTTAATTATTATTTTTTTAAATTGAAGTAAAAAGATAAAATTTGTATTTGGTTAATGATGTGGATATAGTATTTTCAATAATTTGATTATTTATTTTATTTATATTATCTTTAAATAATATATTTTATTAATATTACGTCAATTTTTTTAATGACTCATTATATCAATTAATGATTTTATTTTTTTATTTCAATTTAAAAAAATAAAAACTAAATTATTTAATATTATAATAGAAAAATTAATTTATACTAAATTATATAGTATATTCAGATACTTTGATTGCTTTAAAAGTTAAAGCTCTTTAGGAAATAATATAATATTATTAAATTAAATTAAAATGAAATGAAAATTTAATTGTTTATGCAAAAAGTTAAGAGACCAAATAATCACCCACGATGAGATGTTGGCACATAATTAATCAAGAATTAACTCTTCTTTGAGTTTGAGTTTAGAAGTATTATAATATAAGAAGGATGAAGTTATATCGATATAAAATTAATTAGTTTTATATTTTTTATAATTTTATTTATGATTAATATTTTAATAAATTAATTATTGAATTTAATAATATAATGGTATTTGTTGCACACATAAAAGTTTAAATTGATTCAATATTTTTATCATATCAATAAAAAATTTACATTTTTCAATATATATTTCTTTGAATAACATTTTTCAATTATATTTATTGGTTGAAATTTTTTTATATTAATCAAATAGTTAGACTCTTTTTGTTAACTCAAAATTTGACGTGTATGATCTACGTAAATGGAGTATAAAATACAACAATCAAATTAAACAAATATAAATCATATTAAAAGTATGAAATAATATAAGCTAAATTAATTTTACATAAGTATATTTAATCCCTCCTCCTAAAATATTTAATCCCTCCTCTTAAATTAATTTTACATCAGTATATTTAATCCATATGATATCTTTATATCCAAATTTAACTAATTTATGATGTTTTTGTAATTAGAGACACTTATCGTATTGGATATTGTTTTATGACTGAAATGATATTTAATTCGATGAAATGTCTCTAATCGAGCTCTTATCTAAAAATCTCTAAAATATTTTTATATATACCAAATGAAAAGATAATCTCAAATGTTGTTTCATTTTGGTAAAGGAATCCACAACTTATTCTAGTTACATTGCTGATTGCATTAACTATAGTAACCTACACCTAATGGTTTAAGTATTTACATAGTCGTTGTACTATAGTGAAAAGAGTAAATTAGTCCATGTACTGTAAAAGTGAATAATTTAGTCCCTATACAATTAAAATAGATGCAAATAAGTAAAATTGATAACGGTTTTAATGAAAAACCGTTAAAATGCTGACGTGGACTCGTAAAATCTAACAGATTTAGATATATTTCAAGTCATATTTTATTCTAAATCATTAATTCTGTTAGATTTTATGAGTTCACATCAATATTTTAACGAATTTTCATTAACATTGTTATCGATTTTACTTATTTGTACCTATTTTAATTGTACAGGGACTAAATTACTCACTTTTACAGTATAATGATTAAATTACTCTTTTCACTATAATACAGGGACTATGTGGGTACTTAAACCACACCTACTACATCTATAACTAGATATCCTTGTTGGAATATGGTATGGCTCAAAGTCACATTTGGTGGCTTAGCACCAATAATGGAGCTACCACTTGCACCACTTGCACCACCAATAATGGAAGCTACCACTTGCAAATGGATGGTGGCTATGGTGGCTACCACTTGCAATGTGTTCACACCAAGATAGGTGGTGGAAGGTGGCTATGGTGGCTGCCACTTGCTTAGTGTTCACACCTTGATATTATGGCTATAAATAGCCATGTAGAGTAAGAGAGAAAATGAGTAGAGTAGAGTTGAGTTGAGTAAGTTAGAGCTAAAATTGTTGAAGCAAATACTCTGTGTTTATAGAGTAATTCGGTATTGTGTTGAGTTGTGAGTTCAGTGCTTGTGTAGCACCTTGAATTCTGTATATGTTTGTACTCTAAACTCCATTAATACAAAGCTTCAAGCTCCTCCTCCCGTGGACGTAGGCACAGTTGCCGAACCACATAAAATATCGGTGTTTTTTCAGTGTGTTTAAATCGGTTTTAGTAATATCAATTCGCTTCCGCACAACAAATTGGTATCAGAGCCAACTTTTACGTAAAACCGAGTTTGTTCGATTCTGTCCGTTTTTCAAAAGTGCTCCAAATTGTGTTTTGAAAATACCAGGTTGAAGAGGTCGTCGAGAGGAGTGCAGCAGAATCAACCGGAGCGCCAGAAGCCGCCGCACGCGCCGCCACGCGCCGCCAGAAGAGGAGCTCACGCGCCCCACGCGCCGCACGCGCCTCTGGAGGTTGAAGACACGTGAAACCCACGCGCCACACGCGCCGCACGCGCCAGCCAGAGGTTGAAGACGAGTGGGCCTCACGCGCCCACGCGCCCCACGCGCCGGTGAGCCAGTATCCTCCACGCGCCCACGCGCCGCCGCAGCTCCGACCAACTTTTTCGGGCTATTTTTTGAGCCGTTTCAGAACACTATTCCGAGACTTTTCCGAGCCGGTTGAGCTAAACCGAGTCCATTTCGAGCCACTTGTAGCAGAATATTCACCGTGTGTCCAAAAGTTACACAGTTGGACCCGTTCCTGGCTATTTCGACTATTCCGGACTCAACCGCGGCATCCGTTTTTCCATACAGGTAACGGAAAAACACTTTGTTGGTAATTTTGTTTTATTACCATGGCAGAATCATTAGAGACACATGAAACAACCAGCAGCGCACGATCAAGTTCTTATATCAGAAAGAACTCGATGACCACTGCAAAGTTCGAGGTGGAGAAATTTGATGGCACCACCAACTTTGGCATGTGGCAGTGCGAAGTTCATGATCTGTTATTCCGAGAGGGTTCATATATCGCTCTGGAAGACAGACCCAGAGATATTTCGGAAGATGACTGGAAATTTGTCAACCGTCAGGCTTGTGGCACAATCCGGTTATGCCTAGCCAAGGACCAGAAGTACTTTGTCATGAGAGAGAATAATGCAAAAACTCTCTGGAAACAACTTGAGGACAAGTACATGACAAAAAGCATGGAGAACAGACTCTATCTGAAGAAGAAGCTGTTCCGCTTCCAGTATATGCAAGGTATCACCATGCAGGAGCATCTAGTAAGTTTTAACAAAATCCTCGCTGATCTTGAAAATCTAGATGCAAATATCTCTGATGAAGATAAGGCTCTTACTCTGTTAAATTCCTTGCCTGATAGCTATGATCATTTAACCACTACACTGTTGTATGGTAAAAATGATATAGAATATGTTAATGTTAGTAATGCTCTGGTGAATAATGAGTATCGGAAAAAGGATCAGCATGATCACCAGAATACTACACCAGAAGCTTTAACTGTGTACAGAGGCAGGACGGACAACCGAGGAGCCGGAGAAAACAAGCGAGGTAAATCCCGCTCAAAGAGGGGATCATCGAGAACACGACTCTCAAGGGACGAGTGTGCCTTTTGCCATGAGAAAGGGCACTGGAGGAGAAACTGTCCTAACATGGAGAGGTCGATTGTGAGTGTAGCTCAAGAATCTGAGGGAGAGGAAGACTCTGCATTTACGATTTCCACAACAACACACTCTTCAGATCAATGGATTCTGGATTCCGGATGTTCCTACCACATGTGTCCGAACCGAAAGTGGTTCTCAAACTTCAAAGAGTTTGATGGAGGGATTGTCCATATGGGCAATGACAATACTTGTCACACTAGAGGCATCGGAACGATCCAACTGAAAATGCATGACGGTACAATCAGACAACTTACAGACGTAAGGTATGTCCCTGATCTCAAGAAGAACCTCATATCACTGGGGGTCTTAGACTCAAATGGTTACAAGGTGACCATTCAGAATGGAGTCCTGAGAGTTGTACGTGGAGCATTCTTAGCAATGAAGGGTTATATGAAGGGAAATCTGTATCTCCTTGACAGAGAAACCGTGACAGGCAGAGCAGCAGCCTCTCACAGAATGATGGGATAATCCGACACTTCACTGTTCCTGGCACTCCTCAGCAGAATGGAGTTGCAGAAAGGATGAACCGAACTTTGGTTGATAAAGTTCGCTGCATGTTATCCCAGTCGAGCTTGAGCAAAGCATTTTGGGTGGAGGCTTTATTGTTCGCCTCCCACATTATCAACTGACTACCCTCCACTGAAATTGATGGGAAAACTCCCATAGAGGTGTGGTCCGGATATTCTGCCATTGAATATGATCGGCTTCGTAGTAACGGATGCAAAACTGGATCCTAGAGCCAAGAAAGCTGTCTTCATGGGCTTTAATGAAGGAGTAAAAGCAGTCCGATTGTGGAACCTTGAGTCAAAGAAAGTCATCGTAAGCCGAGATGTTGCCTTTGACGAATCTGTAATGCTGAAACTGTCAACTCCAGAGAATGTGAACCAAGATTCTCTAAAGCAGGTGGAGTTTGAATCAGAAGATGCTGGTCAAAATTCAGATGAATCTGAACCAAAATCTGATGACACCTTAACTGAAGTGGAGGAGTCATCACCGGAAATCTTTCAGCAACTTGAATCAGTTGTCACCAGTAGACCGAATAGACATATTCGGAAACCTGCTCGATACACAGACGTGGTGGCATACGCCCTTCCAGTAATTGATGATGATGTTCTGATCAATTACAAAGAAGCTGTAAACAGCCCTGTGCATGCCCAGTGGAAGGAGGCGATGGATGAAGAGATGATATCACTTCATCAGAATCAGATTTGGAAGTTGGTTCCACTTCCAACACTCAAGATATCAATTGGGTGCAAATGGGTCTTTGCCAAAAAGGAGGGTGCTACCGGCAAAGACAGCATCAGATACAAAGCCAGATTGGTAGCCAAAGGTTAGGCTCAAAAAGAAGGAATAGACTACAATGAGGTATTTTCACCTGTTGTTAAGCATGCATCTATTCGGATCTTATTGGCTTTAGTAGCACTGTATAACCTAGAGATAGTTCAACTTGATGTAAAAATTGCATTCCTCCATGGTTCCGTAGAGGAGGAAATTTGTATGACTCAACCAGATGGTTCTGGAGTCCCCGGTCGCAGAGATTACAAAAGCAAGTTGAACCGATCACTGTGGTCTGAAACAATCCCGTCACAGCTGTACAAACGGTTGGACTGTTTCAAGACAGGATGAAAAGTACACACGCAGTCAATTTGATCACTGTGTTTATTTCCGGAAACTTCAAGATGGATCATTTGTCTATCTGCTGAAAAAGGCAAGGTGGAGATCGACAGGCTGAAGGCTCAACTGAGCTCAGAGTTCGAGATGATCTTGGAGAAGCTAAGAAAATTCTTGGGAAGTAGACAGAAAAATTGACTCAGGCTCAGTGCATTGATGAATCATGCCAATGCAGTAGGTGCCCTGATATGTGAGTAATGGTGTGTACATTTGAAGGAGAAAGGAGGAAGCTCTGATCTATGAATTCTCTCTGTGGATTCTCGCCAAGGTGGAGATTGTTGGAATATGGTATGGCTCAAAGTCACATTTGGTGGCTTAGCACCAATAATGGAGCTACCACTTGCACCACTTGCACCACCAATAATGGAAGCTACCACTTGCAAATGGATGGTGGCTATGGTGGCTACCACTTGCAATGTGTTCACACCAAGATAGGTGGTGGAAGGTGGCTATGGTGGCTGCCACTTGCTTAGTGTTCACACCTTGATATTATGGCTATAAATAGCCATGTAGAGTAAGAGAGAAAATGAGTAGAGTAGAGTTGAGTTGAGTAAGTTAGAGCTAAAATTGTTGAAGCAAATACTCTGTGTTTATAGAGTAATTCGGTATTGTGTTGAGTTGTGAGTTCAGTGCTTGTGTAGCACCTTGAATTCTGTATATGTTTGTACTCTAAACTCCATTAATACAAAGCTTCAAGCTCCTCCTCCCGTGGACGTAGGCACAGTTGCCGAACCACGTAAAATATCGGTGTTTTTTCAGTGTGTTTAAATCGGTTTTAGTAATATCAATTCGCTTCCGCACAACAATCCTAACTTCTTAGTTCTTAAGAGGAAAAAAATCCACTAGATAAATTAAAGAACAAACAGTTTCACCAATAATTAAAAATAAAACTTGCACATTAATTTGTTAGATTTTAATTCCAAAAATCCTTTTTCATTCTCCAACTATGGTTACTTAGTTTGCTTTAAGAAAAAAAAAAAAAAACCAAAAGATTACCTTGTATAAAAATTTAGGTTCAACAGATTTGATATAAGGTTGAAATGGGGGAAACATAAATTTGATTTTTTTTCTTCTCATTTATACATTAATTGCATTAATTTAAGTTCAATGACTTTTGTTTTTGTTTTTTTGTATAATTAATGGACAAGAAAATGTGGACGAGGATGACAAGGTATTTTTCAGCAGAAATTTGATTATATATTCATAGTTGGCAAAATTGGAAAGTCTTGGATTGTTGTCGACCATCATAATCACTAACATGAAATTGAAGGCCGTAAGTCACACCTTGTTTTGAGTTTTGGACAATTTCTTTTAGTTTCTTTTCACATCTATTGTCCAATGATGGATGAGGTGTCGCATTTGTCAGCAAAAGCCATTAATTGCATCATAAGTACTACTTTAAATCCACCAATTAGAATCTCTAATATTGCATATATATATATATAATTATGTATATTGAGTTATTTATTTAAATGTGAAGATCCATTTGATATGTAAATTTAAATAAAAATGTTAAGTTTAAAAAATAAATTTCAGTAAAAATGAGATTAATTTAAAAATATATATTAGATATTGATTTCAATATTTAAGATCCAAATCCAACTCGACATGACCCGTTTTTAATTATTTAATGTATTATGTAATTTATATAATATTATGATGTAAACGTTAAAAAATATGTTAAGTTAATATTGTTTTAAAATTTAATAAAAAATATTATTAATAATTAAATAAAAAATATTTTTTTATTTAAAAAAAATATGGACGGATCTGGGTTATTCATTTATAAATATGGACGGATTTGGATAGAATTCGAGATTTGAATTATCGAATTAGGTCGGACTTGAACATACATACATATTGTTGATATCATACCTAAACTCGACTCTGCCGGATCTATGAACACCTTTAATTTCATATTTGTTATATATTTTTTTAAATAAAATCAAGTTATTTGTAAAAATGAGTTGTTTAACAACTTCTTATCTTACACTTCGTTTGGTTGGAAAAAAATAATAATTAATCTTAAGGTCCTTAGCTAATAACTATATATTTTTTTTTTATTAGTGAAAATTGTTGAACTTAGGTTAAAAAAAAATAGCTTGAATTGAAGTACACAAAAGATTAAAAGGAGAGGGCGGGAAGAAGAAACAAGTTTTGAAGTATTGTAATCCAAGCTGAATTAATAATTAAGAATTTAAGATATTTGAATTTGTTAATTTGTAATATCCTAATCATGTCCAAATCTAAATGATTAATATCCACTAAATTGTCAAACTTGCCTAATTAATTAGAAATGATATATCTTATTCTTATATAAATAGAAAAATATGACATGTAGTTAAAAAAGAAAATATAAAATAAAACTAAAGAATTTTTGAATTTGAAAGATTGGTTCATTACAGTGTTATTAAAATCGGATTTGATTGACCGATCGGACATGTTAAATCGGAAACTGATGGCTTGTCCGGTCCGATACATGTCATAAAATCAAAATTTTTGAACCGGTGAAAAACCCGAAAATTTGATTTTACATTTAAAAAAAAAAATTATTTAAAAAACTTATTGTATATGATGAGATTTGAACCTTTAACCCCTTGAATCTATATTAAATATCATACTTAGCCAAATACAATTTTTTATTAAATATTTACTATATTTAATATTTAGTTAATATTAATTTTTTTTTTAATACAACCGGCCGATTCAACCGGTCCAACCAGTTAAACCATTGAACCAATAATCGAAAGTCTCACCGGTTCAACCTTCAATCTAATTTTTTCAACATTGGTCCATTATATAAAAATACAAAAAAAAAAAAAAACACAATTAACTTATTTATAATCTATAAACAAGTTTGGGTAACTACTAACTAAGGCTACAATCCAAACTCCAAAGAAAATTTTGATTCTTGAATTGGATTCTATTACGTCTTATGATTTCAAATCCCATTTTATCAACTTTGCTGTCCAAAAAAAATAATACATATCTCATTTTATATTTATATTAATAGAATTTTTTGAACGAATGTCTTAAGAATAATATTTAAGATTGTTATATATATAATAATGTATTTATTTAATGTATTAAAATAATAAATAAAATTATCAATTATTATGTTTAATACAACATTATTATTATAAATAATATTTTATATAATTAACTTTAAAAAGATATTTATTAACAAAACTCTATTAATATTCTCAAATTATCAAATCTTTGTAACGAAGGAATATTCTTTAGCATTCAGATTCGAACAATAGTTTTTTTTTATTTTATATTGGTGAAAACAAATAAGCTTTGAAAGGCAATGGTTAAACTATAACTAAAATTAGAATCATAGTATTATTTTTTTCTATAAAAAAGAAGAAGAAAGAATCATAGTATTTTTGTTCAATTCAACAAAAATATTTTAATTAGACTAACAAAATGAAAAACACATGCACACTTAAATGATTATTAATGGTTAATTATTTTTTAAGTAATTATGACTTTGAATTCCCACTCGTTTTTCAACGAACATAGGCAGTTGACTTTCCATATTCCACCACATGGTGATAAAGCACACTGTAAATGACACAACTCTATTACTCGTATTTTTTTTTATTTAAAAAAATATATTTATATTCATTATCAAAAAAATATATATTTATATCCAATATATTAAATATAATTCTCAAAATATATATTTTGAGTAATTTACATTATAGATCATTGAATTTAGTATCAATTTTCATATATGTCATAAATTTTTAATTTCATCAAATTATATCACTAAACTTCTATTATTAATAAATTAAATCATTTATGCTAACTCTTTGAGTAATTCTAACGAAAAAACTCACTCATCATACATATATTTTTTACATCTCATCAAGATAATGCATGATTGACATTTTAACTTAATCTATTTTTTCGTTAAAATTACTTAGCGAAATTAGTATAAATAATTTACTTTATTCATAATAAAAATTAAATATAAAAATTGATAATAAATTTAATAATTCAAAATATAAATTATTTTTAAAAAAAATAAATAAATCTAATATTCAACATTCTCATCGGAATTAACACAGCAACCCAACTTCGGATTCAATGCTTTATTCAATTCTTTTCTTAGTCTTTTTTTGGTTTTTCTCAGATGCCCAACGATTAATGTTATTTACACAATTCACTTATATATTGTTTTATTGTTTATTGCAGAATTACCCCAATTCTCAACTAGTGGTTGTGGCTTCTGTTCATTTGTGAAAAAATCCTGAGCCAAGGATTAATGAATGGTTTTAACTTTGCACAGGGTTCAAAAAATAGTTCAAAAAAATAATAAAGGCAAAAGAATTAACAAAAAAAGAGTGAAGCCATGGCCTCTCTTCTCAGTCCCTCTGCAGCAATTTCTCTTCAACACAAGGTAACTTTATTAGCTATCAAAGAGATTCATAATATGATTCTATCATTGAATTAATTTTGTAATTAGGTAAATGATTTGAAGTTGATTAAGATTTGATTGAAAGAATGTTGATTAGCTGATTTTAGTTTTTACTAGAAAAGATCTGGTTTCTTTGAAACTGGGATTTATGATTCGACCCAAACATGAAAACTTGTTATTATGTTAGGACTGCTGTGGTTTTTAACACCCTTTTCTTCCATTTCTTTCGTTTTCGGGTTTGCAGTTGAATCGTTCAAGTTGTAGTGCCCTCTCTACAAATACACCATCCAAAGTTTCCCATTCTTTCTCGGGAAATGGGAGATGTCAAAGGTTATCTTTCAAGGCAAAAGCTGCGGGTTCTGTTGAAGGAAATGTACTTGAGAAAGAATCTGCTAGTATCAGTGACAAGATAGGTAACTGCTCCTGTTCAGTATTGTTTTGTTAAGTTGCAACATATTTGCTGTCATTGTATCAAATATATATATATATATATTTGCTGTCTATGTTGGATATCTGATCTCAGGGAAAGCAAACGTAGTCTCGGACTATGTTACCCAGGCTTGGGGTGAGTGTCGGATACGGGTACGTGTCCGACATTGATATGATCAAATTTTTTTTTTTTTTAAGTTTTTTCATATATTTAGAGGATCATACACTCGTACTTATATCCAAATATGTGTCGGATATAGGTGTTAGATATGGGTACTTAAAAAAAAAAATGAAAAGCTCGGGTAACATAGGTCTTGGAAGCGATGATTTCTCTAAGTCATTCAGAGCTGAAACAGAGAATGAAATTGGCATCAGTTCTAACCCTGTTATAGCTCATCTGGCTTTTCAAGCATCTTTGAAAATTTTGATTTAAAATCATTAAAGAAAATGAACATTTCATTTGTATTTCATGTTTCTCTGATTTACAAAACATTATTAGTGTCATATAGTTTTTTCTTAAATGCAAATTTGATATTCCTAACTAGTTTATAAAACAAAAATGAATGCAAATCTCTTGTTTTTTTTGGTCATTGTTGAGAATTGAATCCCAAACCCAGCTGCCTTGGTGCCATAGCTCATAGTTTGCCACTTTCCCATGGACTTTACAAGCAAAATTTTAAGTAGAGTGTATATTGTTGCTTTCTCCTACATTTTATGCTTTCCCAATTTTGGATGAAATTACATTTAATTATTGTCATTGATGTAGATTATGGAGTTATTGGTGTTCACCATGTTGGAATTCTGTGTGAAAACCTTGAAAGATCGCTTGAATTTTATCAGAATATTTTAGGTATGCTTCCCTTCCCTTCCCTGTACTCATATTATATATTCATTTGTTTGGTAAGAAAGAAGAGAATTAGAAATTGAGCATCTTTTTCTAAATGTTAAATTAGGTCTTGAAATAAATGAGGCTAGGCCACATGATAAGCTTCCGTATAGAGGTGCTTGGTTGTGGGTGGGTTCTGAGATGATTCATTTGATGGAACTTCCAAATCCGGACCCTTTAACAGGAAGACCTGAACATGGGGGCCGAGATCGTCATGCTTGTATTGCAATTCGAGATGTATCTAAGCTGCAAGCAATCCTTGAAAAAGCTGGTAAAATCCATTTTCCTTGTTCCATTCCAGGGTCATCATCTTTGCCAAGCAATATCTCGTTTTATGTTAATTTGCATGGTATCCTTTTGTTTCTAGCCTTTTAATAGCAGATTTTTCTCATGTAGCTCTGTAGGTTACAATTGGAATGAGGATTATCTTATTGCAATATTGTTTCCATATTGCAGGTATTCCCTACACACTTAGCCGATCCGGGAGGCCAGCAATTTTTACACGAGATCCAGATGCAAATGCACTAGAATTCACACAAGTTTGATCCCTGAGATGTTTTTAGCATTCAAAGCCTGGATTTCTTTCTTTCTAGAAAATATCACAGGTCCCTTTTTTCTCTCAGGATTCAAAAACATGTATACAATAATTGATAATGCCAAGTGTTCACACAATGCCATTGGTATGGCAACTTGCTATATATGAACAAGGATGTAATACCCAAATCCCAAATCAGCTTGCTTGAATTTCCCAGTGGGATTTTGGGATGATGATCAAATTAAATTAGTCTTATCAGTCAAATAGACTCTTCCTTTCTGGCTCTTTGTAAAGTGTCACCTAATTGTCCCATCCTATTAGCAAGTCGTGTTAAGGTTTTCCTTTATACTTTAGAAGCTACCAAACTAAAAATGGTTTAGTATGAATTTCTGAACCTACATATACGGGGCTTCTAGCCTTCATTCATAGGTTTGCAATGCTTTGACATTTCTTTTCATCTTTACCTTTTGTATTATTTTTAGTAGAATCATCTAAGGCTTGGAGGCTAATTTAGCATTGTTGTTGAAAAAAATTTAGGGTAGAAAAAATTTGGGTTGAAAAAAATGTTTAAAAAATGGTAAAAATTTGTAGTTTAAAATATTTTAAGTGTTTTACATTACTGTGAAAAAATATTGTGTAAAATTGAAATATAAAAAAAAAATACTTTTAAAATAATAAAAATTTAAATATGAAAATATGAAAATTATTTTATCCAAAAGTCAACTTTTAAAGTTTAAAAACTCTATTTTTTAGTTTGAATTATTAAACCATATTTTCAATTGCAAAAATCAAATTTTTTTTATCCATTTAACATTACGTTTGTGACGAAACATAACTTTTGACCTTAAAAACTGTGCTAACAGCAATGTTAAACGAGACCTCAGTGGTGCTGATTACCGAGCAACATTATCCACTGTAAAATCTTTATAAAATCTAGATCAACCGAAATTAGATTTTGAATTATATTCTAAAGCAGGCATAGAAAGCAGAAAGGTGTTTATATTAGAGTTTGTCTTTCTTTCACGTATACACATTGTAATGTGCAAAATTCACATTTCATTTAACCCTTTGCCTTCCTTTATCCACACCATGTACAAATCTAGTTGCAGACTTTTTCAACCTCAGTACAATCTCCCCATGCCCGCATTTCCTATTTGATTTTTTCAGGTTGCGAGGGAGGGGATGAACGGGGTCTTTTTCAGCTTGAAACAATGTCTTGTAAACTTCCAAGAAAAGGAAGCATGGCATGCAACCTGCTTAATATAATGTACTAGATAATGTCACCCGCGACTTCCAATCCTGTATGGCAGAGCGTAATGTGTGATTTGGAGTCAATTCGACGGAATGCTGAAGCCTACGCTTTGTAACTGGTGATACATTGTGTTTCTCAAGCCATGCCTTTATTGCTCTGTGTTCATACGTAAAACCATCAGCAGCAATGTGAGGATCATCCATCACTTCCTGTATCACAAAAAAAATAAAATAAAAATCATTGAGAATGCAAGTATACAAGATTGTGCTTAAGCTATGAACCAGAAATTCTGCTAACAGTTTTTCACCTGAAGGATTGGACAAAAGTAGTAGCTTGGAGCATATACATTGTTCTTTTCCAACTTTAAGCTAGCATCTGCAACATCAACAAGTCTTTTGAGAAATGGCAGAACCTCTGTGTCAAGATCTGGTCTGTCCCTGCATCTAAGCTTTGAACACTTCAATGCTATTCGAGCTAGTTCTTCTGTTTCAGCTAGTGGCCAATCTGTAACTGACTTGTCTAGAATGTCAGCTAAGGAGCAATTTGTAATGGCATTTTCAACTGCCGGTAGAAGTCCATTGGGATGCCGAGCTGTCAGTAACTGGAGTGTTGTAACTCCAAGAGCAAATAGATCTGATTTTGGTCTGATGGTGCCGGTTCTCAGATACTCAGGGTCCATGTAGTAGAGAGTACCAGCAAGAATAGAGTCATTGTACTCGGTGATGTTTTCAGGCACAACATCTGAAATAAGCTTAGCCAGCCCAACATCCCCAATTTTGCTCGCATAGTTTCTATCTAACAATATATTAGCCGGTTTTAAATCTCTATGGACAATAGGATCTGGCTTTGAGTTGTGTAAAAAAGCAAGCCCAGAAGCTACTTCAAAAACTATGCGGAACCGAATAAACCAAGGAAGAGGAGGCTTTCCGTTTCGCTGGAGAATATGTTCCTCCAGGCTACCATTTTCCAAGTATTCATAAACCAAGCAACCATTCTCTGGACAGGCTCCAAGCAGCAAAAGAATATGTGGATGGCGTAGCTGGCTTAGAACTTCAACCTGCAAAAAAAAAAAATTGGGGGGAAATTATTATGCCATAATGGCAGTGAAACATTGAGCCACTTGTGGAGCACTCCTCCAAATATTCGTCATTAATAGAAGCTAGCCATAGCCAATAGTACACAAAATGGAAACCCTCTAGCATACAAATTCATGAACTTTATGAGTAAGGATATGAGTATGGTTGCAAAAAGAACAGTCAGGCATAGAGTTCAGAGTAGGAGCAATCTTTGCTAGGGATCCAGTTAAAGACTTCTTCAAAAAAGCCATGATGGTTGAAAAAGCGATGAAATCAGTTCATAAACATGACTGCAACTACAAACTATACACTACAGAAAATTACCTCCTTCAGAAATTCCTCTTTCCTGTCTAATGCATCAGGTCGAAGAAGCTTAATAGCTACAGGAGTGCGATGAAGACTACATTTATAGACTGTCCCGTATCCTCCCTGACCAATCACATTACTCTCGGAGAAGAAATCCGTTGCTACTTCGATTTCATCCCTGGTGTATTTTCTGTACCTTCTGTCACTACAGAAGAGTGCATCGACAATTTTCTGCTTCTCCGAGGATTCTTTATGAGCATTCAACTCAGCCACCTGCCTTTCATAAGCTTCTTTAGAAAGCAGGTTCTTTGCCTCATCAACATCCTTCATTGCTTGCAAATGTTTTGCTTTCTCTTCTGCAGCAATTTTGCTAAAAACTTCTTCTCTTTCCTGAGCAGCATTAACTCTTCTTGCTTCCTCAAGGCATTCTGAAGAAAGTAATTGGACCTGCAAATTAAAGCATAAATGGCTACATTCAATAGTACGGACAAAAAAGCTACAAATTTATTTCTAGGCTATTCAAATTCACAAATTATTCTCTCTCTAAACTCAGGACTGAAAAATACAGCATATGTGAAAGCTAAGCAAATTGCATTTTAAATACCATCTATTTTAGGTCTGTGGACTTTGGCTGAAATCCAGTAATTTCAAAACATAGATATTCATTTCTTAAACTTTTTGAGTGGTGGTTGGCAAAGAGGGGGAGATAAAATCATGTAGAGATCTCTTGAACAACAACATGTGTTGTTGAAAGATTTTCAAGAAATGGAAACTGAAATTGTGTGAAATGCAAAACCCTTTTTTATCAGAGTCTAGAACTTGTTGCAAGAACATCAATAAGTGATCATCATAAAGTGCTCATTTTCTCACTTTGTTCTGGGTGTGGACAAGCTCTTCACAAGCTTGTCTATACATGGCAAAAGTATTTTGTAATTCTAGACGCAGCTGTTCCACTTCAGCCTGCAGATTCAATTGCACATAAATTCTATCAAAATCCAGATAGCACATGAAACTGAAGAATTACCAAAATAACATGCAACCGCCATAATAAATGCTCAAGAAAACTCACCTGTTCAGTCTTTATAGGAGCCAAGGAATGGGACTGACTAATAGTACTAGCACTTGTTGAAGATCCCATAGATGAAAATGCACGTAAATATGGGTAGTTAAGCTCTGATAAAGATGCTATCTCAAAGGAGTTATGAACAGTAGATTCTGCAGAAGCATTAGCAGGACTAGAAATATGTTTATTAATGCCACTGGAACTTTCTTTTTGATCTGTTGCAGTAAATACTGGTGGCCTATGACTGGTCCCTGTGACATTGCAAAAGAGAGAATCAAGACTGTTGGTAAACTGATTAAGAAAGCCTCCATTAGTAGGAAAAGGATAAACGTAGATGCAAATATTTCTGACTTACCACTAGTCCACAAGGGATTAGCTGATTTTGTGACGATTCTTTGTCCATAAACAACCCGAATATTACAAGTATCTGGAGCACACCTCAGGACAGTATTAGGTACCCCAGGACCCTTCAGCTTCCTATAGTAGACATTGCTGAAGATTAGCATTTGTATTTCCATAGCCATAAAAATGATAGCAGGATTACTATAGAGGCATCTGAAAAACTTGGTCAGCAATATTTCCTATACAAAAGCGATTTATTCAACGTTCATATAGCAAAACTTGCAAGTACTGGATGCCATTAAGCTCAGTACATACATTCACATAGATTTTAAGTTTTACCAGTAAATAAACAGCGGCAATGCATACCTTGTTATACAATTGGAAGCATAAGAACCAAATACCAAAGTGTTAATCCCAAACTCAGAAATGTATCTTATAAGCCCAGTTGCAGGATTGTCATCTTCGAGCACCAATGTTTCCATCTACCAAAAAATGAAATATATTTTCTTAAAGAAAACTAGAAGAGAATTTTTTTTATATAATTTAGACTTCATTTGCAAGATTAGTTTGAAAAACAAAACCTTTTATTTTTTACAAAAGAAACCAAAACCCACCTTTCTTGTTTTGAATAGCTTCTTAAATGGTATAAAGACTTCCTCAAACTTAAGTTTCATTTCTTGAACATACATTGCCACCACATTCTCATCCATTTCCGTGATGGGTATTTGATTTCCTGCTGTAGTAATCATATACACCAAATAATCAACATAATGTAGCTCAATTTAACACCTTTCGTTTTAAAAAGAAAAAAACCAAAAGCTGTAACACTTTTTCACCATAACTATTCACTATGATTTTTTTTTCTTTTTTTTCTTTTTGAAACTTAATATATTTTCATGCATGCACAGTTAAAGTTCCTTGCTTGGTCTCGATAATTGAATTAACCAAACTAAATTATCTACAAAACTACAATCCTCCATTAAAATTTCAATATCTCCAAATTCACGTAACTTTCAAAAGTTAAATTCAATTAAGCATCATTTGATAAAATAAAAAGGTTAAAGAAAGAAAAAAAAGAATTACGAGAAAGGTAAACTTATATAGCCAATACTTACATGGAGTTGGGACAGAGGTGATTGCTGGCATGACATGGACCAAAACGAAACGATCAGCTTTCAAATTCTCCACGGCCCATCGAACCGCGCGTCGGCTACCGCTTCCTCCGGAGGTTCCTCCCTTCACGGCAACCGCTACGGTCGTCATCTTCGGCGGAGAAGCACCGGTGCTGGCACTAGCCAAGCTCTCGTTTCCTGTGATTCCAGTTAAAAAGTTGGGAATTTTCATTTTTGAAACCCTGATGCAGGTAGGCGTTGACAATAGGTCATTTTGACTTTCTATTTACTATTTTCTATTTTTTATTTTATAGTTTGGGACGGGGGATTCGAATCTTTTGAGCATGAAGCATGCAACAATATGATTTGGAGTAGTTCTAGGTAAGCTTCACCTCACTCTTATGTCACCCTTATGACGAGCTTAAAATAAATTTTATTACATATAAATATGATAAAATTATATATAAATATAATAAATTATATAAAATTATCATATTTATATGTAATTTTTTTATATATAAATATGAAAAATTATATATAACATGAGAATTACATATAAACATGATAAATTATATATAAACATGATAAATTATATATAAACATGACATATTTATCATGTTTATATGTAATTTTTTAAATAGTGTACTTTTTTTTTACATATAAATATAATAAAAATTACATATAAACATAATAAATTACATATATAATGAAATCTATGAAAAGTTCACCATAAATAAGATTCCTTAAAAAATTTCCATGCTCAAAGATTTTATCAAAAATTTTATGGACTAACAGCTCAAAGCTTGGACTTGGACCCGACGATTTGGGTTTTAAGCCTGTTTCACTGAGTTGGGAGTAGCTGGCTCAAACCTCTTTTCTTGGGAGCCTCCAACTCAATTCAGGTCCATAAAATTAAAGCCTAAGAAGAAGAAAAAAAAAAAAGGAACATATTCCCATTTAATTCCTAATAATTTATAGTTTATGAAGACTTTTTTTTTTTCTTTTTATTTTTTAATTGTAATTTGTATTTGTATTGTTTGAAGTGATTAACTATATTCAATTTTATGATCCAATGAAATGCTACAAAATATGGATTAATTTTCAATAGTAAAGGGTGTATGTATTAAAAATAATAAACAAAAGCTCAACCCAAAAAATATATAGAGTAAATATACATACAGCACTGGGCTGGGCATAAGAATTAACATGGAGTTATATGGACCAAAATTTAAAATAACCCATCTACTTCATTTCTCTGTATTTCTAACCCAAGCCCTTTGCCATGCAATAATCTGCTCCAGAGAATACTATCAAAGGCCGGACGTCCAACCCAAGTCCCTTCTTTCAGTAACCCAAATCCAATTGCATTTGCAGAGTAATGAGGTGTCCAACCCCACAAGACTAAAGATTAGCTTAGCATTGCTGTTGAAAAAAATTTGGGTTAGAAAAAGTTTGGATTGAAAAAAGTGTAATGAAAAACTGTGATTTAAAATTTTTTAAGTATTTGGCATTGCTATAAAAAAGTGTTGTTAGAAATTGAAATGTAAAAAAATATATATATGTTTAAAATAATATAAATTTAGAAATGTGAGGGTAATAAAGTCATTTTATCAAAAAGCCAGTTTTTAAAGCTCAAAAGCTCTATTTTTGACTTTTTGGTTTGGGTTGCCAAACTATGATTTCAATCGCAAAAACCAAAATTTTTTATCCATTTAACATTGTTTTTACGGTGAAACGCAACTTTTGACATCAAAAGTTTGCCAACAACAATGCTAAACTAGGTTAAGCTCCGGCCCCAAACTCACCTCAGTAGTCAATACCCAGTACAGTAATTATGAAATCTAGATCTTGTAATTTTGAACACTACACGAAAAAGAATAAGTAAAATACGACGCGAAACATAATACAAAAAAATAATATGAATATATGAACATGTCAAAATCTATATAAAACGAATTATTAACGTGTCAAAATTTATATAAATATATAATACCTTAATCATGATTATGACACGAGAAAATAACATGAATACACATGTTATCAAGTCTAATTAGATCTATATGAAGAAATAGTGTTAATAAGGGACATGGCACCGGTTTCATATATAGAGTTAGATTTTCATATTGCGACCGTGCTGTGCTGAATGTCCTAAGAAACCCTAAAAACATACAAATTAATGGTGTAAAAATCAAATTGTTTTTTAATAGGTTTCATGGATTTTTTAAAGACTTATTAAAACAGTACTGATTTTTATCACACTTGAAAGTTACTAATTGGAAATTTGGTTGCTTGCATATCAGAAATTAACCCCATAAATTAACTAATATATATATATATATATATATATATATATATATACATGCATGTTAATTAATTTGATCAACCTTATTGAACTTCAAAGTCCAAGCTTCAACCTCCCCATTTAATTTTAGAACTGGCTCTGCATAAAAAAAAAAAGGACATAATTCTCCACTTAATTCAGAAATATAGTGAAGTAGTGTGCACTTAATTTGCCTAGTAATTGGATATATACAATTAGGAACCTTGCTGAACCATCAACCAGGTTACACTTATCGACATAATAATTATAAAAAAATGAAAGATTTTGATATAGTCTCAGGAATCATGAAAATGAAACAATTTATCTACCATTGATTCATTAATGTTTTTGAACCAAAGAATATATATAGTTGTTATATATATCTGATGCAAGAATCTTTAAATTATTAAGAACAAAAAAAAAAAATTTCCAAAATTAAACTTATGGAGAAATAGAAATTAACCAACAAGTTGATCATGCACTTAAAAGCAACATTAATTGATAAATTAACTTTAATTTAAATCACAACATATATAGATATATGCAAAGATATTAATGGGGGAGAGAAAGAGGTGTGCGACAGAAAGAGAGCAAGCACATAAAGTTTCAAGCATGAGGCTCTCATGCAAGAAAGAACCTTGTGTGCTCACTCTCTTCTGTCACCTTCCTGCACTCAGATTACCTGCAGCTTATTCTTAAAGTAGTATATATTTGCAACACGACGACAAGCTCTAGCTAGATTACCTCTCGTTGCATCGATCAAAACGAACCGGTTATTACAGCGGTCTTGCTCCATGTCCTAAAGGCTCTAATTTAGTATTGCACGAGCTAATTAAGAAATCTTTATTTGTTCCTTTGAGTGAAGAAATATTGATGAGAGGTTGTAGGGCTTTTATAGATCAGACTTGGTGGTGAATGGTAATGACATCACAGATGATGAGGTTTAAACCTTCCATAACACATTATTTGCACTCATTGGCTTTGCTTGTTTAATCTCTAGAAATGTTAATCAACATTAACAAATAAATTAAACCTTAATTTCCATCCAACTATCTAATTAATTTTGTTCCTTTCTCTTTTACTAATTGTATCATTATTTTCTTTTCTTTTCTTTTTCTAAGCTTCTACGGTAGGGTTTAGTAACGAATCTAGATATTTAATTTTGGGATGTCAATTAATATGTTATTAAATTTTTATTTTTTTTATAAAATTTATCTTATTATATTAATATAAATATATATAAAATCAATATACTAACAAAAAGAAATACGCTTTTAAAATTATAAATTTGATCAATTCATAAAAAAAATGTATAAAATAAATAATGCATAAAATAAATAATTTTATGCATAAATAATTCTATTTTAAATTATAGACACTTTCTTTTAAAAAAATATAAATATATCAATTTCTA
Organism: Fremontodendron californicum; assembly: GCA_030761205.1. Classification (NCBI taxonomy): domain Eukaryota; kingdom Viridiplantae; phylum Streptophyta; class Magnoliopsida; order Malvales; family Malvaceae; genus Fremontodendron; species Fremontodendron californicum. The sequence goes on from JAULJL010000003.1 coordinate 4,604,519, forward strand.
AATAATATATTTTTCATCAATACAAGAAAAAATTATATTAAAATAATAAAATTGAAAGTTTTTGTTAAAAAATTAGGATATTTTTATAATCTTTTATAAAGTGGTTTCAATCTGACTTCTGTGTTAATGAAAAAAGTTGTATGGTAACTAGAGAAAAAGATCTAAGATAAAATTAAAAGTGAAAAATTATATATATAATCAACTAAAAAAAATAAAAATTGGTACATAGTTAGAGACAAAGTTTTATTGAAGAAGTTAGAGAGCCAATTCAGTTTTTGTTAAATTTACATAAATATGATTTAACTTTTGTGATAAACCTTTTGATTTTAAAATTTTTTGAGTTATGATGAGTTAGTATAATAAATTGACAACTAATAATATGATTTTAACCATTTTAAATTTAAATACATAAAATTAAATAAAATATATATATACATAAGCAAAATTAATAATGTTAATTTAAAAAAATTATTTAAATCTATTTAATAAATAAAATAAAGAGAATTTAAATTTTTTGGGGGAACCACCGGTAGGGTTTTACATGGATCAAACGAAAGTACGTATATTAATGTTTTGAATGCCATTTAGAAACTTAATATATAGACTTAAAAAGAAAAAAAGTAATTTAAACTTTTTCAATGAAAAAGTGAAGATCGACAGCCAAGGCTGATCCAAAGGCAAGCATAATTTCATTAGTTGCATCACTTTTAAATTCGAATTATTTTTAGGGCTTCAAATTAATTAACATGATCAATATACAAAATTTAACTTTTTGTATTGGGTAGAGGATTTTCATGTTTTTCTAAATGATTTTATTTTTATCTCGCAGAGACATACTGTACAAAATTGATCTTCTCTAACTGTTTCAGGTAATATAATTATTCCATGTGGCAGGCGCTGATGGTATTTTGGAGATATGTAACCTAACCCATTTCAAGCTGAATTTATTACATTAATTATTGGTAAATGTAGACAATAATATTCTTTTTTTTCTTTCTTTTTGTAATTAATTATAATATAATAATAAGATTTTGAATGATAATTTGACACTTAAAAGTATACCACAATCATAATATCATTGTGTTAAATACTTAAATCGGTATCATATCGGTACTGGCCATATCGGCATATACGTACCGTTTTTAAGATAAACCGAAATAGTACGAGTGTTGTTTCGTTTCGATTTTGGTACCGGCCCGTCGTATCGGCTTGTACCGGTCAATACGGGTACGTATCGGTCCGTACCCGTTGGTACAAGATTTTGATTTTTTTAATTTTTTTAATATAAAAATTCACTTATTTGAATTTTTAAACCAATTTTAATATTTTTTTTATATCATGATCATTTTTATTTTTTTCATAATTATATTTAAAAATATATATGTTCATTAAATTAGGTTATTGAACATAATTAATAATAATTTACTATATATTTTTTAACATTTTAATATTTATTTTACCTATTTGATGTTTAAAAATTTTAGATATTAAATATTTAAAATTTGTATTTGTATAAAAACATATATATACATGTAATTGATGTATATTTGTATGTGTATATAATATATTTTTATTAAAAAACTTGAAAATAGGCTATACATATAAATATTTAAAAAATACCGGTAAACCCGAAACGATACATCGAAATACATCAATATCGATACGTACCAATACCAGAACAAAAATTGTACGCTTACCGATACGATACTGATTACCTAACTTAAATAGAATTCCTGAATAAAGTTTTTGAATAAAGTTTTGAGGAGTGCTGATTATTTGTTGGAACCACAGATTAAGGAATATGGTTTGAGTAATGGCTGTCTTTGTTAGAGTATAAAGAAGTTGAAGAAGAAGAATAATATTGGTAAAATAAAATAAAAAAAAGTTCATCCCTCTACAAAGGGATCAACCAATGTGAGTTTGACAAAATCTAAGTAATCAAATAATATACTAATTTTGAGCTTACCCAAAGATTTATAATGCATAAAAGTAGCATAAAGTATATATGCTTTATGTTAATTAAACAAAATTCTGGGTACTAAGAACCATTGAATTTGCTAATCATGCTAATTGATATACCAAAGCAGTAGGGCTATTGGTAGATTTGATCATTTTGGATATGATACGAAAAGATGATACGCTTAATAAATACGAAAATAATGTAATAAACAAATTTAAACACGATTAACATTATGATTTAACATACGTATCGTATTTTATGTTTAAAATTTTGATACATTTAATAATTTATATTATATTTATGTTTACACAGTTGACAAAAAAATACGAAATATGATACGTATTGGCGGATTGCTAGGTTTATTTGGTGGGAGGTAATATCATGCTTTTACTACATTCTCTTCAAGCGCCATACTTAATAGGATTTTGCCAACGAGTGTCTTAAAAACACTTTTTAAGATTATTAAATATAATAATATCTTCAATCAATGTATTAAAAATGATTAATAAAGTTATCAACAATCTTATTACTATAAATAATATATTAACTAACCTTAAAAAATACCCTAAAAATATCCGTTAGCAAAACCCTTCTTTATAATTATCTTTCAATAAATATAGGTATCAGTATCATGCTCATGAAAGCAATCCTTTTGGATTGGAGTAATGAAAGGCTAAAGATAAAGCGTTTTTCAAGCATGCTAGAACCTCAAATTTGCTCATAATTAATGACAATGCCCAATACAATCTTGAGTGGGAACAATACCATTTTTTTAAGTGTTTGATTTTGTCAAAGTTGTGTCTCCTCAAGGTTTAAGTACCCATATAATCTCTGTACTATAGTAAAAAAAATAAATTAATCTCTATACTTTAAAAGTGAGTAATTTAATCCCTATACAATTGAAATAGGTACAAATAAGTAAAATTGATAACGGTTTAATGAAAAACCATTAAAATACTGACGTGTACTCGTAAAATCTAACAAATTTAGATATATTTCAATTCATATTTTATTTCAAGTCATTAATTTTGTTAGATTTTACGAGTCCACATCATCATTTTAAAGGTTTTTCATTAACATTATTATCAATTTTACTTATTTGTGTTAGGTACCAGAGTGACGGAATAGTGTCTCACAACTAAAATAAGAGATGAGAAAATAGGAACTGAACACACAAAATTTAACGTGGAAAACCCTCAATGAATAAAGGGAAAAACCACGGGGCAAGACTAGAAGAATTTCACTATGAGAAAATATTACAACACCTCTCTCTAAATACTAGGAGAGAACAACCTCACAAAGAATATAAGAAAGTATACAAGAGAGGAAGAGATAATTCTTGGGATGGTTTTAATACTTCTCCTTAAGGCTCTTTATATAGCCTTCAAGGAGGAACTCCTTCGTTGCTCCCACCGATGTGGGATAAGTTCTAACAATTCTCCCACTTGAAGATTTGATTAAACCAATCATATCTTCACACCACTCTTTCTGTCTTGCCATTCCATGTTGCTTACGTTTCTGATAGACCATAGGAGGATCGACACCAAATAAACTTGTCAGTGTTGATTGGCTTTGTCATAACATCTGCTAGATTGTCTTTGGTGTGAATCTTTTGCATATCCACACTTCCTTCTTCTACTACTTCTCGAACAAAGTGATACTGTATACCTATATGCTTTGTCCTAGAATGAAAGGCTGGATTCCTTGCAATGTGCAAGGCACTCTGACTGTCACAATACACAATAATCTTCTGCTGCTTGTGCCCGAGTTCTTCCATTAACCTTTGTATCCATATTGCTTCCTTGCATGCTTGGGTAGCTGCCATGTACTCAGCTTCTGTAGTAGACAAAGCTACAACAGTCTGTAACTTAGATAACCAGCTTACCGCTCCTCCTGCAAGTGTGAACACATAGCCAGTAGTGGATTTCCTTTTATTAAGATCACCTGCAAAATCTGAATCAACATAACCCCTGACAACAAGTTCTGATCCTCCAAAACATAATGCAACATCTGAGGTTCCTTTAATGTATCTAAGGATCCTCTTAACAACATTCCAATGCTCTCTACCAGGATCTGCCATAAATCGACTGACCGCTCCCACTGCTTGTGCAATGTCTGGTCTTGTACATATCATAGCATACATAAGGCTTCCCACCGCTGATGCATACGGTACTCGAGACATTTCCATCCTCTCTGCTTCATTGCTAGGACTCATACCTGAGGATAATTTACAATTGACAGGAAGTGGGGTAGATATTGGCTTACAGTCTTGCATGTTGAAGCGTCGCAAGACCTTCCTCAGATAATTCTTTTGAGAAAGCCAAATTTTCCTGTCTTTTCTGTCTCGGTGAATTTGCATCCCTAAAATCTTGTTTGCGGGTCCCAAGTCCTTCATATCGAACTCCCTAGCCAACTGTGCCTTCAAATCTTGGATTCGATCTTTGTTGGGGCCTACCACCAACATGTCATCCACATACAACAGCAAAATAATGAAATCATTATCATCAAACCTCTTGTAGTACGTACAATGGTCTGAACTCAGTCTGTTGTATTCAAGGCTAATTATGAAAGAATCAAATCTCTTGTACCAACATCTGGGCGCCTCCTTTAGACCGTACAGAGATTTGGTCAACCTGCAAACCAAGTTCTCTTTGCCTGTTTCAACAAAACCTTCTGGTTGGAGCATATAAATTTCTTCTTCAAGCTCTCCATGTAGAAAAGCCGTCTTTACATCTAGTTGTTCAAGATGTAAATCAAATGCAGCACACATAGCCAACACTACTCTGATAGTAGTAAGTCTGACAACTGGAGAAAATATCTCGTTGAAGTCAATACCTTCTTTCTGAGCATATCCTTTTACAACCAATCTAGCACGATATCGTTCTACTTGATCATTGCTATCCCGCTTGATCTTGTAGACCCATTTGTTACCAATGGCTTTTCTGCCACGTGGTAATTCCACCAGTTCCCATGTCTCGTTCTTGTGAAGAGCTTCAATTTCTTCCTGCATTGCTGTCATCCACAGAGAAGCATCTGGGCTACTAGTAGCTTCATGAAAAGTTGATGGCTCTCCATCCTCTGTTAAAAGACAGTATGCAACATTGCTCTCCGTAACATACTCCGTGTGCCAATTTGGAGGCCTTCTCTCACGAGTTGACCGTCGAACTTCTACAGCCTCGGACTCAACTGGTTCTGGTACCTCATGCTCTGGTTCTGCTTCAGAAGAATCATCTTCTTGAGAATTTCTATCCATCTGCACTGTAGCAGTCTCTTTTGAAGTGTTGTCATTTGTTTGCTCACTTTGCTGTTCATTTTCTGCAAAAACTACATCTCTGCTGACAACAACCTTGCGGGCAGTGGGATCCCACAGGCGATACCCCTTAACACCGTCAGCATAACCCAAGAATATACATTTTCTGGATTTTGGATCCAGCTTTGTTCTTTCTTGGGAGTTGTACATCACGTACACAGGACATCCAAACACATGTAGAGAAGAATAATCAGCTGGCTTTCCTTTCCACATCTCCATAGGCGTCTTCAAACCAATCGCCGTTGATGGTGATCGATTTATCACATAACAGGTGGTTTTGACTGCTTCTGCCCAGAAAGATTTGGCCAATCCCGTTGTTCTCAGCATGGCTCTTGTTCTATCTAGGAGAGTTCTGTTCATCCGCTCTGCTACACCATTCTGTTGAGGCGTATGTGCAACCGTGAATTGTCTCATAATACCCTCTTTCTTACAGAATGCTAGAAAGTTACCGTCTACATATTCTCCTCCATTGTCTGTCCTCAAGCACTTGATTCTTTTCCCAGTTTCAAGCTCTACTTGTGCTTTGAACTCCTTGAATACTGGAAACACATCTGACTTCTTCTTGATTGGGTACACCCATAATCTCCTGGAATAGTCATCAATGAATGATACAAAATACTTTGCTCCACCCAGGGATATTTCTGGTGACTCCCACACATCAGAATGGATTAAGTCCAGTATGTGTTTGCTTCTTGTAGTTACTTTAGCAAACTTCAATCTATGCTGCTTGCTTATCACACAGTGCTCACAGAAAGGTAAATTGACCATCTTGAGCCCGGGCAGGAGATTGCGTTCTGCAAGGACTTTCAAGCCTCGCTCTGACATATGGCCTAATCTGCGATGCCACATCATCGTCGTTTCTTCTTGGCTGGCTGCTGCAACTGATGCATCTGCCTCTTGCAACGTCTCTCCCAAAAGCATGTATAGATTGCTTGTGATCTTCTCTGCTTTCATCACCACAAGGTTTCCTTTCACTACTTTCAATATTCCACATTCAGTGTGGATCTTGCACCCGAGGTCATCCAATTGTCCAATTGACAATAAGTTCTTCTTTAAGCCCTTCACATGTCGTACCCCTTGAATTTTGCGAACAGTACCATCATGCATTTTTAATCTGACGGTACCGACTCCAGCAATATCTAAGGCGTGATCATTTCCCATGAACACAGATCCTTCCGAAATAGGTTCATAAGTGCAAAACCAATCTCGGTGTGGAGTCATGTGCCATGTCGCACCTGAATCCATTATCCAGACATCATTGAGTTTCTTTCCGCCTTTAGAACTAGTCGCTGCTTCACTATACAAGATTTCTCCATCATCTGAGGTACTTGCAACACAACCTTGGGAGGTTGATGTTTCAGAGTTCTTTTCTCCACCCTTCTTATTATGCCAACACTCCTTCTTCGAGTGCCCTCTCATGCCACAATTGTAGCATTTAAGATTCTTCCTTCTTCGAGATTTTGATCTACCATGATTCTGACTCCCACTGGAGCCACGTTTTGTTGATCTGCCTCTCATCACCGTTAAAGCCTCTGCTTGCTTTGAATTTTCTGACCTTTCCTCCTTATTCTTGGGCCTGGATTCTTCTTCAAGAATAGCACCGGCAACATCATCAAAGTGAAGAGAGTCACTAACATTGTTATTTGTGATGTTGATGATGAGTTGATCATACGAATCTGGTAAACTCTGAAGTAGAAGTTCCGCACGTTCATTTTCCGCTATTTTGAAATCTGATGCTGTGAGTTGAGCAAATAGCGTATTCAGAGTGTTGATGTGATCCGTTACCGACGTGGATTCACTCATTCGAAGAGTGTAGAGTTTCCTCTTCAAGAATATTCTGGTGTGAAGTGACTTCACCTCGTACAATTTGTTTAGAACATCCCAAATCTCCTTTGCAGTCTTCTTCTCTGCAACACTTGACAAAACTGAATCCGCCATTGCTAGGTGCAGATTGGCATCAGCATTGTCATCCTTCTCTTTCCACTTTTCATCAGTCATTTCTGTGGGTCTACTTTCAATTGCTTCTAGACAATTATCCTTCCTCAAAATTGCTCTTATCTTCAATTTCCACAAGGAGAAATTTCTCCCACTGAACTTCTCTATCTCGAATTTTGCTGCCATGGTTGTACACGAACTGAAGCCAGTTACACTATTTCACCGTGAATAGTACCGTATACGTGAACAGTATTGTACGTATGTCGTACACTAGAACAAATCCAGTATACGTTAACAATTACTGCAAAAGTATACAACCACACGTATGAATAATAACCGTATCTGTGAATAGTACAGTACAATTGAATAGTCCGTATACTGGAACAGTGACCGTAGCCCGTGAATAGTGCACCAGGTAGGTTCCCAGGAAAGAGAGGTGGGTCACTGATAGACACACTTAAATACCAAGTCTTTCCTAGCCAGAACTTCCCTAGACACTTTCACACTACCACACTTTATTTCCAGCAACAAGAATAATTTTTTTTCTGATGTGGAAGATCAGACAATACTGCAACCACAGAGCATACTAAGAACCAACACTTTCACTGCAGCGGAATAAGGACCACGAACCAATGGCTCTGATACCACTGTTAGGTACCAGAGTGACGGAATAGTGTCTCACAACTAAAATAAGAGATGAGAAAATAGGAACTGAACACACAAAATTTAACGTGGAAAACCCTCAATGAATAAAGGGAAAAACCACGGGGCAAGACTAGAAGAATTTCACTATGAGAAAATATTACAACACCTCTCTCTAAATACTAGGAGAGAACAACCTCACAAAGAATATAAGAAAGTATACAAGAGAGGAAGAGATAATTCTTGGGATGGTTTTAATACTTCTCCTTAAGGCTCTTTATATAGCCTTCAAGGAGGAACTCCTTCGTTGCTCCCACCGATGTGGGATAAGTTCTAACAATTTGCACCTATTTTAATTGTACATGAACTAAATTACTCACTTTTACAGTACAAAAATTAAATTACTCTTTAAACTATAATACAGAGATTATGTGAGTACTTAAAACTCTCCTATTTCTGATATATACAGAGTGATGATTATACTTATATCTGCTCTGCTGCTAATAAGAACAAAAACTCAAATAGTAAGAATTTGCTTTTTCCGATTACCTCAAGCCTTTTCTTTTCTACATTCCTCTTCTGACTTTTGAGTTGAGTCATGAGTGTTACTGTTTGTTTTTCTGCCTAGATATGAAACCTCTGAAAGGTGTTGATATTGGATTAAGTTAATCCAAATGCTGAAAAGCATCTAAAAAGCTTGCAAGATTCTTTGAATTTGTGGACTAAAAACTCATCACCATCTTGAGTGGAAGGGGAACAACTCCTCCAAGTCTTTTGAGTTCTCTTGAATTTGTCCTCCCCTGAATTATTTGTTTAATTTAAGATTTGCATATTTATCGATTAGAATAGAACATGGGGCCTGGGGTTGCTGCGGGCTTCTAGATATCTAGCAGATGTCTTAGGGGTACAAAAGATGCTTTAATTTTTTTTTTTCTTTTCATTTTTGCCATTCTGACAGGATAGAATGTCCCCTTGAAGGATGCAATACAGACCAGCATTTTGCCACCTACATATCAGCCATCCATCATCCCCGGAGATTCTTTGTCATACATTCAAATTCCTTTTATTTTAAGGATGCTGGAAAGAGAAAGAGGCTATATCAGATATGGCAAGTTATCATGTTGATTACCAAAACCACTCATAATCTTTGTGCAAGATGTTATAAAATTTTTGAGTGCGAATTAAATTCAATTTCAGAAAGAAAGAAAAAAGAATTGGAGGTCGAATTCAATGACTGTTATAATTCCATTTCCAGTTCAGCTTGCTCAACCCGTGTCCCAAATTCACCTCTCTTGTCCTTTTGGTTCATTTAGCTCACCCGTGAATGAGCGTATCCTTCTATCCAAATAAATAACATGGCTTAACCATGGATCCTTGACTCTGCATAACCTGTAAGTGTCAACTATATTGATCTTATAGTTAGATGAGGGTTGGCAGTGAAGAGGAAAGACTCAAGGGTCATCGCCCATGGATCCTAGTTTCTTTCTGTACCAATACGAACAAACTGTTGAACAAAGGAAAACGAGGCCATTTCCTTGATCTTCATGCAGGATCATTGCTCAAACGATTCACTCGAAACAGAAAAATCAAATTAATACCTTCCAAGTTCCATCTCAAGTGTGGATTATAACATAGGGAGGTATATTGTGGAGTTTAGGTTTTTAAGACAGAGAGAAGATGTCTCAGTAGGCAGTATAATTCTTGAAAAGTTGAATTTTTAAATTTTTTTTTGGATAATGTCCCCCTTGAAATTTATCAAATCTTCTATTATGATCCCTATACTTTAAAAATATCTATTTTGGTACTTAACGTTTTCACTCCGTTTGCTATTGTAATACATGTTAGTAAAGCCGTTAAATATTGATGACGTGACTTTGGTATCTAATAAAAACTTGACACGTGGTACTATATAATGGTGTCACGTGTATTACACAAAAAACATATTTAATTTTTAAAAATATAATTTTATATTTTTTAAAATTTTAATATAATTTATTTAAAATTTTTTAACAAAAATTCAAATACTAATTTCTAAAAAATCAAGTGTTGTCACGTGTCATCACCTAAATGGTAAATGCCACATCATCTATATTTTAACAGTGTTAGATCAAGATACCATATTGATACACGGTTTGATAGTTCAGTTACCACATTGAACATTTTTAAAATATAAGGATCACAAAATAAAAAATTTGATAAACTTTAGAGACTATTGGGGTCATTATTTTTTTTTCCCCGAACATAGAGGAGGAGACTGTACAATAATCATGAGCATGGAGATTAAACACCATCACACCAATATCAAGAGTTAAAGTATCTAAGTAGTTTTTATACTATAATCAAAAGTGCATTTTAATTTCTGTATTATAAAAATAAATAATTTAATTTTTATACGTTTGAATTTGGTGTAAAGAAGTAAATGTGATAACCGTGTTAATGAAAAACCGTCTAAATGCTGATGTAAACATGTAAAATTTACAGAATAGATGACGTGAAAAAAAAATGATAACATGTTTTTACAAGGGAGTAATTTGAGTAAAAAAAAAGTACGTTTTTCTAAATTCCACTTGAATAAAAAAAATTAACACATCATCATTTTTTTTTTTTCAAGTCATATTTTTTATCAGTTTCACATGATTATATCAACATTTAGACGATTTCCCATTAACAGTTACTAATTTTACTTCTTTGCACCAATTTCAAACATATAAAAATTAAATTACTTACTTCTATAATACAAAGACTAAAATGCACATTTGACTATAATACAAAAATACACTTTTGACTATAATACAAAAACTATTTAAGTATTTTAACCCAATATCAAGTATTAATAATATTGTACTACTAATAAGGTAATCTTTCGCCATGCATTGTCCGTTTGGATGAAGGAAGAAAACAAGCCCGGAGTCAAGGAACAAGAGCCGACTTCACGGTCCAAATCCTGACCATATAATTTGCTATGGGACAGGTATACTGATGACCAGAGCCAATTTGACAAAGCTAAAAAAATAACTGGAAAGATTATGCTAGTTATTTTGGCAATTAATGCTTCATTCCCCTTCAACTCAAGGTCAGACTGACCACCCAAAAAGTTCATTAACAGATAGATTAATGAAATTTTTAAAGGAATTAATCAAGTGAGAAACAAGGACAATAAGTAGAAAAAGCAATTAAAAACTGAGAAACAAACCACATGCATAATCTCAACATTATTGGTGTCCATAGAACAATATGCATTGTCAACTCAACAGCAATATTGTATTTGCCTAAGCAATTAAAGCTCGGTAACACAATGAAGGCTGCTCTTTCATGCACTGCAAACCGGATCCTTGGCTGCAGATGCAGTGGAACATGCAATCCAGACCTAATTTGGAAACAAAACTGCAGGACCAAAGCTGAAACATACCAACCTATAAGAGTACAAGACCAAGCTCTGATGCTCTCAAGGCATTTCGTATCCGATAATTATACATGTAGTAGTGAAGTTGTCCATCACCTGGTCCAAATTTCAATTCTTTGAGGAAAGACTCATTATGCATGACATCCAGTGCGTTGAAAACGTCAAAATCCTTCTTCTTAGCAACGACAAGCGCATCATTCATCAACTGTAGCAGTGGAGTCTTAGTGGAGACATTGTAGTAAGAGTAGGCAGCTTTCAAAATCGAATAGTTCTGGTTGCCAAGAATTGATGAGGGAAGAGTGTAGAAACTGCAGAAGTCAGTTATGCCATGCGTCTCTGGGCTCTCAACCAAGTAACTGTCCACGACATCCTCAGTAGGAAGAAGCCAGTGCTCCACATCGTTCTCATCAAAATCTGGAGAAACAACAAACTGGCTCAAGTATTGTCTAAGCAACCTAGTGACAGCAGGGACATCACGAAGCTCCATCTTTCTGAATCCAGGGGTTGCCGGATGATCAGGTAACTTGTAGAGTTTAATGGTTCGGCTCATTGTCATCCTAGGCCCAAGCCTAGAAAAGCCAACATCAATAAGCTTCTTGGGGTTCAACGACCTATGCCAGTACTGGCAAGTAGTAATTGGTGTTGGAAGAACAACACCAGCTGTATAAGCTGCCTGCCAAATATTCTCCAAATGAACTCTCCTAGTAACCTCCTTAATCATCACAGGTGCAAGTCTCTTTGATCTCAGCTTCTTATGAACACATAAGAAATTGATCTCAGCCATCTTCACAACTTCATCACGCACCCTTATTCTCGCAGGGACACCAGTAATGAAAGCAACAAGCTTCTTCGAAGCCTTAGCACGGACCCCAATATGCCAGCTCTTGTAATAACCAGGAGGGCGCAAAGCCCAACTAAGAAACTCCTTGGAATAATTGAACCTAAACATATTCTCATCATCCTCGACATAATTGTTCTTCAAAAGATTGTAAACCTCGGTACAAGTCTCTTCCGAATCCATATCACATGTGGTCCATTCATACGGACTCGGAAGGTTATAAGGTTCCTGTTTGACTTCAGACAATGGGGTCGGGGCCTCAATCGGGCCTTCAGGTAAACTTGTGTCCCCAACCTCCTTAAATTGACCAACAGGCTGAGTTTCCCAAAACGTGTGTCTCTTTGCTAAGGACATGGAATCCTGAAACCTTCGAACTATGTTTTCAAGTGAGCTATCATCTTTGGGCAATGGGTTAGCCTCAGAATTATGATCTGGGTTTACTTTGGGAGACCCAGGTGGTGAATTGTTATCACTCATTTCAGGCAATCAATTAATTTCAGCTACTTCTAATATACCCAGAGGATTATTTGAATGTCTCAGCTATTTTCTCAAATACACCTGAATCAATAGAAAAAAGTAATGAATGTCCAAAATAAAAGCAGAGCAAAAAAGCACAGCAACTAGCAAAAACATAATAATCTATAAAACAATCTAATTTATTACTATCAAATAAATCTATAGAAGCGACATCAACAATAGAATTGCAACGTGATATGATGAGCAAATAGATCTGCGAAATTAAGTTGAAAAGATTATGAGAAATACATAACTTACTCGGTTTCAAAGGACAAAACTTTAGCAGATTTTGAATCTGGGGAATGTTGGGAGATTTATGGAGGCGGATTTTGAGAAGAGAAAATTTAAAATCAGATCCCCAAAGCCAAAGCAATAGAAAGATTAGTTTTTGTTTGGTTTATAGTTAGGCAAAGGGAGAATCTTTAGGGTTTTCTCCAAGACAGCGGCTTTGAAGATGCCGAAAACTCACTTTGATCTTGGTGCAAATGGTGAGAGTGAAACCGAACGCTGAAGAAAAACTGTGTAATTTTTTTGTTAACAAGCCAATCGACTTCTTTTCCTTTTTAAAAGTCCGGTTTAGCCCAAAAGGCCCAAATGAATCTTGGGCTTCTGGCCCTCTTTTTGCGGCTACGACAACAACGCCGTTTAAAAGCGTCCAACTGCAACCTTTCCCTTTGCTCTCTTCTTCAAGCTCTGGGAGTTTCAGTAGAGAGAACCAAAGGCAGAGCTGCTCGGAGCTCCAAACGCGGTGCCGATAAAGATTCGAATTAAGGAAAATGTGTGGGGACGCAACAAACTGGGACGAAGAAGCGTACAGGGAGAGCATATTAAGGGAAAGAGAGATCCAAACCCGAACCGTATTCCGAACCGTTTGGGCTCCTTCTTTGAACCCTAACCCGGAATGCGTCGTCGTCGCCTCCAGCGATGGTTCGATCGCTTCTTACTCTATTTCCTCTTGCGTCTCCAAACTCGTGAGTCCTCTTCCTTCTTTTTCGTATCACCAAAAAAAAAAAAAAGAATTTAATTGAAAGAATAGAAATGATTCTCACTTGAATTTCGCGTTTGCTTTCAGCCGATTGGTTTCTGCAGTGCTAGGGCTCAACGGTAAAATAACTGTCTATCGGTGGACTGTTAAATTAATTAATTAATTGATTGATTACTGTTTCCAATTTGAGTGAGAGTAACTGATTGTGCTTTGGGTTGTGGTGGAATTTGATAGGTTGTTACCGGCTGAGCCGGAGGGATTCCTTGAAGGGCATGATGGACCTGCATATGACGTGAAATTCTACGGCAATGGCGAAGATTCTTTGTTATTAAGGTTTAAATCAATATTATGCAATTAAAATCTATCCCTTTTTATTTTTATTTTTTTCTTCCATTTTTGTTGCATTTAATTGTGTGCATTAAGAGTAGGAAATTGTTTTGTTTAGCATGGTGGAGCTTATTTGAAGCTCAAGCTGAATCGTGCTGTTGTTCATTAACTTAACCAAGTTTGATTAGAATTCACCACTAATGGTCAGTGAACCCTCGATTATTGCATCTTACATTATCGAAGCTTTTTTGCAGTTGTGGTGATGATGGTAAAATTAAAGGATGGAGGTGGAAGGAATTTACTGAATCGGAGGTGCCTATTACCTTTCAAGGTACCAGATTTTGGAACTGTGTAGTTTGTTCTTTTAACAAGATAGCATTTAAAGTTATGTGAGACTACTACTTAATTTCTGAATTTAATGTGGAGGGGATGAAAATTGTGTCATTACCTTTTTGTCTTATAGTGATCGGAAATTTTCTTTTAGCTTTAAATGTTGGCCATCTGTTTATCCATTCTTGGTCTTTGACACTTAGATTGAGCAGAGACCCAGCGGGTATTTTCCTGTCATTCAAATGCTCCTCTGGGTTGGAAACGTAATTTTGCATGTATTTTAGCCTAGGTTGTCAACATGTCATACTTATTATTCAGCAATTTTCTTTGTCGCTTTTGTTGAATGTGTTTAATTTGCCAATTTTGTTTGATGTTTTTGCAGGAAATCATATGAAGCCAGTGCTTGACTTGGTCAATCCCCAAGATAAGTGCGTAATCACAGCTTATAGTAGATGCTCTTGTGTGTTTTGATGCATATCCTTCTACTTCTTCATTCGTAGTTAATCTTAGAGTCTCATTCCATTTGCTCCCTTCACTCTTCTATTATGTGGGTTGATCATGCATGTAGCTTCTGATGTACAAGACATGCCATATGCTGCTTTTTGAGTCCAAAAATAATTCGTAAAACGATATTTTCTTCTGCTTATATTCTCTCTTGATGTTCAGCTGACTAAATGTTATTTTCAGGTCTGCTGTTTTTTTTTTTTGGAAAAAAATTGAATCACTAAAAAAGAATTACTTTGTTCTATTCTATCTGATCAACCCTTTCTTTGTGTGTAACTTTCTAATTGCTGTTTTCAGAGGTCCATGGGGTGCTCTCTCTCCAATTCCTGAGAATAATGCTATTGCTGTTGATCCTCAGGTTTTTAATACCTTTCCTTTTAATTTGTAGGTCATATTGACATTTGCTTATTTTTGTGGCAAATTAAGTTTTATGATTTTATTTCTTCTTTCACTCTTTGCTTAAACAGGGGGGATCCATTTTTTCTGCTGCTGGTGATTCTTGTGCATATTGCTGGGATGTGGTATGTTTTTGCTCAAATGAATCTGTTCCTCATGTTTTGTCTTGTCTGAGAAGTGATTGTCAATATTTTCCTTTTTCATTGGATATATCTTTAAATTCCTCCCTTTATTTCGCTAGCCGCTGTGACACTTAACATCGTTTCTAATGGAGCTTTTCAGGAGAAGGGTGAAATCAAAATGGTTTTTAAGGGGCACTTAGACTATTTGCATTGTATACTAGCCCGTGCCTCTTCCAATCAGGTCAACTTTTCCTCTTTAAATGATTCTCTATTTTGGTTGTTAATTTAATTTTGCTTTCAGACAGCAGGATTAGTAATGCTTACTGCCACAATAATCCTTTTAGCTTCAAGTTTGGGTTTCTTTTAATCAATTGACTGAAATGAACTTCTTTTGGATTGTCATTTTATTCATTTAATCAACCAAGGTTTTTTATCCTATATGCTAACAAAAATATTACTCATAAAAAAAGGTCCTGTTGTGATATGGTATATGGTTTATGCTGACGTAGCCATCTATTATCTAAGGTTGAGAGTTGAGATACAGAGCAAACTTCTTATCTATCATCTTTAATCTTTTTCAGATTATAACTGGTTCAGAGGATGGGACTGCACGAATATGGGGTAACAGTCTGTCTTCATGTTTTCAAGGGTTACAGAGAGCTAGTTTGCTCTTATGTTGCTATTAGCTTACTCTGTCTTATGCTAGTTCTAGCTTCAGAAGATATTTAATGTAAAATCCACTGTTGATTGGCTTGGCTAGATGAAATAATTTTTCCATAGGATGTGTTACGTATATTCTTGAATAATGACTATATTAAACAACTTAACCCATTGCCATGTCACCTATTGCGACCTGACTAACATATGGTTTTACATAGATTGCAAAAGTGGAAAGTGCATTAAAGTAATTGACCCACTGAAGGGCAAGAAGTTGAAGGGGCTCACCTCTTGTGTTAGTTGCATTGCTCTAGATGCAAGTGAGAGCTGGTTGGTAAGAGCTTAAGTGGTGAAAAATCTTTTTGTGTTTTTATATTGTTTCTCAGTATAAATATCATACAATTATGATAACATTAATCCCATTAAAGATTTGGCCTTCAATAAAGTTAAATGAAAGGCATCCTTGTCACTAGAGGTTGTGACCGGATAAATCTCTTAGAACTCACTTACCTGAGTATATTCTCTTAGACTTCAGCAATTGAAGTCTATTGTTATTTTTTTCATTGGAGGGATTCTTATTCTGGGGTCTTATGAGCACTTCTTTTTCCCCACTCTAGTGAAGATCCTTCAAATACTTATTAATTATATTGAAATGGTTTTCTTCAAGTATAGGCAGAATTAAAGCAGAATTTTATTATGGTAGAAGCTTACTATTTGTTATGTGGTTTTGTGGTTCCCGATTGAACATGTTTTAATCAAGATTTTAACTGGACAGGCTTGTGGCAGTGGTCGAAGTTTATCAGTCTGGAATCTCCCTGCTTCTGAATGCATTTCAAGTATTTCCAGTGGTGCATCTATACAGGATGTAGTGTTTGATAACAATCAAGTAAGTGGGAGTTGGTTTTCGATGAATTCCAATCAAATTATTGCTTACCCAATATTGTTGTTAGACTTATCTAGTTATGTGTCATTTTCAAACTAGTCAGTTTGCCTTAACCTTCCCGTTCTTTCCACCCACCTAATAATTGTTAATTTCTTGATGTTTCCATTTCAGATATTAGCTGTTGGTGCAGACCCTGTACTCAACCGTTTTGATATGAATGGAATGATACTTTCGCAGATACATTGTGCTCCTCAATCAGCGTTTTCAGTCTCTCTGCATCCGTCTGGTGTATGTTCCTATAATTTCCATTTCCACTCAGCATCATCGCTTGCTATTAGTTTTTCATTTTTATTTGGAACGTTTTTTTTTTTTTTTTTTTTTCTCTTCATGTTTTGACAAACTTTTTCTTGTCAGGTTACTGCAATTGGCGGTTATGGGGGTCTTGTTGATGTCATATCACAGTTTGGAAGTCATTTATGCACATTCCGTAGCCATTGTGTTTGAAGGTCACTGAGATAGAGATGTACCACAACCTCAGGGTTGCCATGTTTTTTTATGAGTGAGAACTGAGAAAGCCTGCGAAACATAGGACATGTCAAAGTTGCTTTTGGGTTACTGCAATTGGCCTAAACAACAAGACCGTAGCGATCATCAAACATGTACCCATAACTCTTCTAAGTCATGCCTCGCTTATCCTATCCTAGCCTTAGCCAAATGGTCAAGAAGGTGTTGTAAAAGGTAAATCACATTTTGGGTTACTAGCCAATAGCCAAATGCCTGATTCTAACATGTTTTGTTTCTGCCGTTTTACTTTGAGAAATTAGTGTAGCAGATAAATGTGGTTATTGACTTACGGTTGCATTAGTTTTAAGAAAAATACATATTATTATGTTATTCCATTTAACTTTTGCAGCTAAATATCCAATCCCTCCTTTTGAAGGGGAAGGGTGATAAATGAAAATATTACCTCCCTTGCCTTTATCGGAGGCAAATTTACCTAAGAAAAAGAACAGAGATTAGGAGGGAAAAAAGAAAAAAAAAAGGGGACAAAGGTGGAGAGAGAAGCTTATCCAAAACTTAAATTTAGTAACTTTGAATTTGGTATGTTTGATAAACACGAAAATAATATAATAAAAATAACACAATATGTTTAAACATGATTATCATAATAAATTTAATTTAATATATGTTTTTTGTTTAAGATTTTAACATGTACATTTACAGGGTTGACATAAAAAAAAGTACAAAACATATATATATATGTATATATATATATGTATAGAGAGAGAGAGAGAGAAATACAGAAATTGCCACGAGAATGAAATAGACTTTTGAAGAACCTCGTATTATAAAATTGAGGATTTTTATTTATTTTAATTGGGAAGACATGATTCTGGTCTTATTTGTGTTTGAACTTTGAACCTTTTGGCGGATGGGACAACTAACTTTAATAAATGTCTAACCTAAAAACTTTCTTAAATCACAATTAACTTTGTCCAAAGTTTTATAATGAAAAATAACTGTCAAAACTTTTGATTGATACCACTAAGTAATATATTAAATGACATAATATTAACGAGAATATGGCATTTTCATATGTGGGGGAAAGGAAATGGTGTTTTGAAAAGAAAAATAAAAAAATTTGTGTTTTAGAAGAGAATAATAAGTAAAAAAATAATAATAATAATTAGTTTCTTTAAAGTGAAAAAAAACATATACATTTTAATTTCCATAACAAAAAGTATAGATTATTACCACATGAGAATGATTGTTCAAAAAAGTGTGTATGAAATTTCCTAACCAAAAAAAGAAAGAAAAATCCTTGATTCAAAGTATGACCAAAGGACCAAAATAGCCGAATTAATGTCTATAAATTTTACTTGAAATATAAAAAATACTAACTTGAAATATAAAAAATAATATTATTAAGAAAAAAAATGCTAACTTGAAATGAAAGAGCAATTCTTTGTTTTTTTGGCTAAAAGAAAAATAGTATTAAGAAAAAAAAAATAAAAAAATAAAAAAAAGAAAAGAAAGAAAGAAAGAAGGAAGGAACAACTGATTTCATGCCTTCATGGGTTACTGCCTGTGCCTTAAGCCCATATTTGACCCATATCTAAATCCTTTAAAAATTTAATAAAATAATTTGATTCTGTTAACGAATCGGGGCAAATCCGGAAACCTAATTAAAAAAGTTTCAGGGTCAGGCCCACGACTTGAAATGCAACTGCAGATATATATATTTATTTAAGAATTATTTTCTACATTGGTGTACTTTTTTAATTCTTACAAACGTCATTTTTATATTTTCATAATTTTTTATATAATTTAGATTTTTTTAATTTAATTATCTTATTTTATGTTTTATTCGTGTAATCATATACGTCAAATTTTGAGTAAATTAAAATTATTTAACTATTCGTTATGATGTAAAAAAATTTCAACCATTATATATATTAAAAAAATAATATTCTCGATCGATATAATAAAAATATCGATCAATACGATTATATTATTAAATCAAATAATTAATTTATACAAATATAAATTATATAAAAATTATGAAAACTATAAATTGTAGAGTTAAAAAAAATAATAATCCTTTTAAACACCGTACACCGCATCGCACCGCTCCTTTTTTCACTATTCTCTTAACTCTCACTTCGCTCTTTTCTTCTCAAACATCTTTTTCCTTAAAACTCCGCGGCGTTGATCCGAGGAGTTTGAAAAAAAAAAAAAAGCTAATTTCATCAAAACCCTTCTTCAATAAGAAGCTTCTCTTCATTACTTAAACTTTTCGATTGTCATCGATCATTATCTCCAACTCCAGGTATGTTTTTGTCGAACGGCTTATTCTTTTAATTTTTATCTCACCATTTTATTTTACATTTTTGTCATAGTATTTTTTTATATCGATTTTGGTGAGAAGATTGCAATTTTTTTTGTTAGCGGTTTTTTTTTTTTTAATTTCTGAATTGTTTTGAAATATTTAGGATTTAGGAGTAATTTATATGTATTGATAGCCAAACTTATTTGATATTTGTTGGACTTTTAGGACTTATTTTGAGGTTTCCAATTTCGTTTTCTTGATTTTTAATTTCTTATTTTGTTTGGTTACTTAGAGGAACCTTAGAAGTAATGCAATTTTTTTTTTAATGGTACTTTAAAGGTCAAAAAAGGCGAGGGAACTAAAGAAACAGTTGTGTGGATTGAAATCCTGGTTTTTTTGTTTCAAATATTGTGGCATTGTGGATGGTTAATTAGATTATCTTTGCTTTTTTCGGATTTCAAGTATTTCTTGCTCGGAATATTTTTGTGCTTTTATGCAGTTATGGCAGGGGCTACACTAGAGGGAACTCAATTTGATGCTCGTCAGTTTGATACTAAAATGAATTACTTGTGAGGTTTTTCTTTTCTGGGTCTATTAGTTACCTGCACCATTTGCATTTAACTTTCTGTTTATAGATGTTTTATTTTTTTTTTATATTCTTTGTTGTTTATTGATAGTTTAGCTGTTAAATGCTTTGGCATTCTGCTTCTTTTTGTAATAGCTGCTGATTACTTGTTTTGGTATGTTGATGACTACAGCCTTTTAGGTGATGGACAGGAAGTTTTTACCTCATGGGATGAGGTTTATGATACTTTTGATGCCATGGGTTTGCAAGAGAATCTTCTGAGGGGAATTTATGCATACGGTAGACATAGTTCTTCTTTTTGCATCTCTCTGTATTTATGTAATAATAATGTAGTCTTTGTATGCTATTGTTATTACTATTATAACTTTTGTTTTTCCCACTTTACCTCCTCTAGCAATCTAGACGTGCTTTTTGAGTGATCAGTGGGGGCAAGTGAAATTTTATATATTGATTCCTTATGAAGAGTCCCCTTACTTTTTCACCTCATACTAGACATTGGTCAATCAGCTGAACAAGCTATTCCATGTGTAGGTTTTGAAAAACCCTCTGCAATTCAGCAAAGAGGAATTGTTCCTTTCTGCAAGGGACTAGATGTGATTCAACAGGCTCAATCTGGGACAGGAAAAGACTGCGACATTTTGTTCTGGTATCCTGCAACAACTTGATTATAGTTTGGTGGAATGCTAGGCCTTGGTTTTAGCACCCACTAGGGAGCTAGCTCAACAGATTGAGAAGGTTATGCGAGCACTGGGAGACTATCTTGGTGTCAAGGTTCATGCTTGTGTTGGTGGGACCAGTGTCCGTGAAGACCAACGCATCTTAGCGAGTGGTGTCCATGTTGTTGTTGGCACTCCTGGTCGTGTTTTTGATATGCTGCGGAGGCAGTCACTTCGTGCTGATCACATTAAGATGTTTGTGTAAGACGAGGCAGATGAAATGCTGTCACGAGGTTTCAAGGATCAGGTCATGTTTATCTCATAATCTTTATCTCATTTTTAATCTTATTCTTGTTTTTTTCCTTCAATATTTGATGGATGACATGCCTTCTCTTGCCTTTAAAGTCAATCTTATCGTCATCGAACAAGGAGATTTACACTGTAATAACATTTGTTCTGATTGAAAAATTCTTGGAATCAGATCTATGACATTTTCCAGCTTCTGCCAGGAAAAGTGCAAGTGGGTGTCTTCTCTGCAACAATGCCACCTGAGGCCCTTGAGATCACCAGAAAGTTTATGAGTAAACCTGTGAGGATTCTTGTGAAGCGTGATGAGCTCACGCTGGAGGGTATAAAACAGTTTCACGTCAATGTTGACAAGGAAGAATGGAAGCTTGAGACACTATGTGATCTTTATGAAACCTTAGCCATTACTCAAGAGTGTCATTTTTTTGTGAACACCCGCCACAAGGTTGACTGGCTGACTGACAAAATGCGGAGCAGAGACCATACAGTGTCTGCCACGCATGGAGATATGGACCAGAATACAAGAGATATCATCATGCGTGAATTTCGTTCTGGGTCATCTCGTGTTCTCATAACCACTGATCTTCTTGCTCGTGGTATTGATGTCCAGCAAGTCTCTCTTGTTATAAACTATGGTCTCCCTACACAACCCGAGAACTACCTTCACCGTATTGTACGAAGTGGACGTTTTGGGAGGAAGGGTGTTGCCATCAACTTTGTGACGAACGATGATGAAAGGATGTTGTTTGACATCCAGAAGTTCTATAATGTGGTTATTGAGGAGCTGCCCGCCAATGTTGCTGATCTCCTCTGATGAGATTTTGCCAATCCATTATTAGTGGAGATTGAAGCAAGTGGAAGCTGTTTAGCAAGTTTCTTTGTTGTGTTTCTTCTTCTTCTTTTATCTTTTCTTTTTCCTTTCTTTCTCTTTAAGCCCCTCGTTTGCATGCCTTGTTTTATAGGCGTAGGCTGTTAAAGTTAAGGTGTTTGAATATCTGATTATTTAGTGATTTGATGTAGTCATATTTTGCAATCTAGAACCGATTTGGTATTGTTAGCGATTGGTGTTGCAAGTTATCTTGGTTATTTAGGTTTTTGTTTGCGGTTTAAAATATCTTGGCACATGTTTTTTTGTTGGTTTGTTTCTAGATTAGATATGCAGAAATTGCTTATGAGGGAGCATGTATGTTGGCAGTTTTGTCTGGATGACTCCTTACAATCAAATATTATATTATACAATAATCCTTCTCTTCAATTTCATGATTTGATTAAGATGGTCTGCATGGTTTGATGAATTACTATTGCTTTATGCAGTTCAACTTTTTTTAATTTGTTACATTTATTTAGTTATTAATGGCAAATAAGACAAATCCAAACCGATTCCATGCAGTCCCCTCTTGATTTACGAAGAATAAAAATGTTCCAAACAGAGAGTGTCAAAGGGAAAGAAGAATCCACCACATGGAACTAAAAACAGAACAGAAACAGCCCGTGACAGAGCAATGTTATAAAGATTATATAATGTCCTGCTCTTAAGCTCCCTAAATCCAGAGGACTAAAATCTGGTTATCATGTGTCCTGAATCCTAGTTTCCCTTAATATGCATGTATGATGTATGTATATATATATATATATATATATATATATCCAGTATTGAGGAAAAAAGAATCTATAAATTTGCCTTCCGAGCAGTTATACAAAAAAAAAAAAAAAAAAAAACCGTAAGAACACGAAGAGTTGCATGAATACAGTAAAAAAATTTACAATGTCATAAAGTTTCAAACCTCAAGAAGTCCCGGATGACTTAAGAATGCAATAATAATCTTTAAGATAAAAGTGGCACCACAAAAACAAGGAGTTAAAACTGTTAGGAAAATAGCCATACCACACTTCTAGCCTTCACAGGCAACAACTTTGATGCAGCCAAATTTCACCACAAGCATTTCCATCATCAGTGGAGAAATTTATGCTTTGGGTGCACGAGAGTCCAAATCAGGAGCTCCAAGTTACAAAATTCCTTGAGAACTCAACCCCACCAAGAAGGTAAAACATACTCTGTTGCACAATGTAGTAGAGTAGTACATCAACCATTTCATGGTTTACAACAATTAATATGGCTGAGAGCATTTAATAATGAATTCTCTCATCGTTTTCAAATTGCAGGCCCTCAATTCCCTTGAGGGCGGCTTCATAGTTCTTGACATTAGAGGTATTTCTCCCAGACAACGTCCACTTAGGGTCAGCAGATTCAACAGAGCTTCGTTGTCGACTTGAATTCTTGTGCAATGCTGCAGGGCTAGCATTGGTTGTACGAGAACGTTGGGGGTCAACCTCACTGCCAGCAAACGCATCACGACTGCTAGAAACAGCAATACGTCTTGAAGAGGATCCACCTGACTGCCCCATAAACTTTGTCCAAGTAAAATCCAAATTAGCACTAAAAGACAGAGGAATAAAATATACAATGATATTGTTAGAACGAATAGGACAACTACAAAGGGGAAGTTCAAAACTACCCAATATCTGTTGCTAAAAATGTTGGACAGGGAATCTGAAGCACGCATCCAACTTTTGTTAAGTGCATTATATGCACTAATGTACAGAGCCTCCTAATTTAACTAAAAAGGTGCATATAAGCATTTAGGTCATCCCATGTACCAGCACTGAAAAAACCTAGAGATATATCCTAAAATGAAAAAGAAGCAAGACAGTATCTGGAATGCAAGATTGATGACAAATCACAAAATACTATATGCATAATCATAATCATAATCATAAAATTTAAAAAAAAAAAAAAAATACCATAGTCTCTTTAGGAATTGCAGGATCATTTGCAATGGGACTCTTCTGCTTTGCATAACTTCCAGAATTCATCAGGGGTCCTGATGTTCTCCGCCGAGAGGAATCCATGGATGACAAACCAGCTGCTCGCATATCCTCCCCAGCTGCAACCAAGAGGTGCAAATGGTTTAATTTCAAGAATAACTTGATTTTTCAACTTGAAGGAAAAGGATCAGACAATTTTGATACTAATGCAAGTATTTCATTTTCTTATTAAATATCAAAGATTAAAAATTTGGAAAAGGAATAACATTGCCAGTGTGCTCACAAGTGCCTGCACTTAGATACACACACTCGAGTAACTAAAAATTTAAAACGTCAGTAGCAATGCTAATTAAGAGACAAGTATATGAAAGGAGCAGCAATTACCTGTGTGTCTGTCGGTATTGGCAATAGCAGGGGGCATGGCAGAACTTGTTCCAGCACCAGGGCCCTAACAGAGACAAGCATTACAAAAGATGCATTACATACTGATTACTAACAGAAGTAAAGCGCCCTACTAAGCACTCACAAGGGCTCGAGCTGGAGGAGTGGCCAGCTGTGATTGCTGATACTTCAAAATGGTCCAATCAAAGACATAATCAAACTGGAAGCCTGTTTACAAGGATCAACAAGAACAATGAAAGATATGACGTCACTGTGATTGATGGAGATAATACAAGTTGACAGCATGCACTGCTAAAAATTTAAGTTGTCAAACCTTCACGAATAAAAAGGTCACGAAAGATTCTTTTGAGATAAGCATAGTCTGGCTTATCATCAAATCTCAGTGAACGGCAATAATGAAAGTAAGATGCAAATTCTGTTGGATAACCTCGACATAAGGCCTGAAACAACATCAATCTTCAGTCACAATTGCGCATGTAAAATCAGAACCTCTAGCCCACACATCTACCTCTCTCTTCAGAAACCTAATGCAACTGCAAGATTCAAAGACATCCTCACCTCAATTGAAGTAGAAACCTTCTTCTCACTAATTTTCTCGTATTTCTGTTTCTTATTTCCAGCTTTCAGACCTTGCCAAGGAAGACTGTAAAGAGAAGAGGCATCAATAATGAAAACTATCAAGGAAATGAACACAAGACAAAAAAGAAAGTAGCATAGGTGGCAAAAATCACCTTCCTCTTAGGAAGTACATAAGCACATATCCAAGAGACTCTAAATCATCCCTACGGCTTTGCTCTACATATCACCAAAGGGCAGAGAATCAAAATGAAGACGACTAAAAGAAAGGTCCATACATCAAAGAAAAGATACCACCAATAAGATTGACCATACATACCAATGCCCAAGTGTGTATTCATGCTTGCATATCTTGCAGTTCCAGTCAGATTCTTATTTTCCCTGGAACCATCATGACCAGGTAGAATATAAAAATTGGCTTGGAATATTCATCATAAATTATGAACAGAATAAATCAGTAAAAAGAATATTGAAATAGACACGACAGTGTAAGGCAAAGAAGTTAGATGCTTCATCATTGCCACCACTACAAGTAATACAACTACCCTTGTAAGTTGTAACAGTTCTTCACAATGCTTTATCATGGAAACTCAAAAATACATGCCATACTAAAAGATCAGAGCTATAAGTTAAAATGTTGTAACCAACCTTATTAGAAAATCCCATAACTCATAAGACAACACAGACCAGGAAACAGACAGGTATTAATTCATTTTCAGGCAGATTATGGAACAAAAATGGAAAAGGAAACATGTCAACTCAGGTAATAGAGCCCAAAATTAAAGCTTGACAACTTCAACTTTATCAGCAAAACTTCTCTTAAATGTCCAAATGACCATATATTTTTTCTGCATGATATAATTTCATTCATGCATTGCTATATCACCTACGAGCATTTACATGCCAAAACATATATGGTAGATTATGCATAAGATTTATCATAATCACAAAAGAAGTATGGGAATCCATCAAAAGTTGCCTCTTCTAAAAGAGGATGCACCATCTCTACCAGTCAAGAAGATGAAGATGTGAAACAGTAGGAGAATCAACTCAGATGACTCTATTGGTACAAGTAAATTCAAGAAGATGTGAAACAAACAAGGAATTAAAAAAAAAAAAGGGGGGGGGGATGAAAACTAATCCAGGCCTTTTAAACTGAATATAAAATACAATAGATCACATGCATGCAAAGTTCTCTCACCTGTAAGGAATGTGTTGATGAGTTGAACTGTCTCTATATTTCTTAGCCAGACCGAAGTCAATCATGTAGACCTATGTGAATGTGAAAAGCGATAACACATTAAAATCTGCTGCAACATATGATAAAACAATATTTTGACCGAAAGCACAAACCTGATTTGCACGCCTTCCCAAGCCCATAAGAAAATTGTCCGGCTTAATATCTCGATGTAGGAACGATTTTGAATGAACAAATTCGACACGATTGATCTGGGGAGAAAAAACAAAATAGCATGTAGTAAAAAGACATTAAAGGAAGAGGAACTGAAGTTGCAAATGTATGAAATTCTATGAAACTACCATTTGATCTGCAAGCATGAGAACTGACTTCAATGAGAGTTTCCTACTGCAGAAATTAAATAGATCTTCAAGACTAGGTCCAAGCAAATCCATAACCAGAACATTATAGTCTCCCTCAACTCCAAACCATCTCACATTTGGAATCCCAGCTGTCAAGAAAAATATCAAGATGGGGAAAGTCAACAGTTGCAGTCATAAGAAACAATATGTTAAATAAATATTAAATTTAAAAACAACCAGACTTTAACAAGAATTTTATGTTCTAGAAAGACAAAAAAATAACTCAAATGTATCATTACTTCCTCCCTGCAGGATCCTGTATAACTTTGATTCATATAACAACTGAGGATGCTTTGTCTTCACATTTTCCTGATCATTTTTAAAAAAAAATAAGGTCATCACCTTATGTACCAAAAAGAATTTATTATGGTTAAAACAACTGCAACATGGGAGAAAATCACTATCATTACTTAATATAAGAACGCAATTCTTATCCAGAACGTCAAAACTTTGAACTAATTGAATCAAACCGAAAATTCAAGCAGAAAGTTAATTTATTAATTATATTCAAACTGAAAGTGCCCCCTCCTTAACACTTATAAGTATCATTGATTAAAATTAAATGAATTCACACAAATATCGAGAAAATAATGTATATACAATGGTAAATCGGTAATCAACACTATAAAGCATTAACCATATTTATCTCAGGGGATAACCACCTAGAGAAAACACTTCTTGGCCACTATGATGCCATCCAACCATTAGAAAATAAGAAGAAATCACTTCTGAACAAATTTAATCCTCCTTTTGATGAGATATTTATGATCCCACCGTGTTAAAACCTTAATTAATAGTTTAATTCTCGTTTTTCCCTTTTTTCCTTCGAGTGAGTCAACAGACTATGATCATCATTAATTTAATGCAAAAAAAACCAAAAAAAAAAAATTTAACACCAGGTCAAGTAAACAACTGTAAGCATAAACCAAAGTGTCAAGTGGCTCAAACATCAGCACACTTGTCATGCTTCCCCTGAACACTATAATTTTTAACCAAGACAGTACATTTGAACCACTCCTATAAATTGGAATCGAATTTCTCCTTCTGGTGCACATTAGCTAGAACCAACTAACTAAACAATAGCAGATTTCTACACTTTCTAGCTTGAAAATATCCTATGACTCAAATGCATCACTAAGTTATGTATGATTGTGTTTACACAGGAAACCTAATGAACCCGAGCTCGGATTCAAACCTAACTAGAATAGCAAGTACATTGCTATTTTATAGAACGTTAACATGCCACAAACTACAATTACATACAAGCAAACAACTAAAAGCAAGAAAACCATACAAAATTCAATAAAAATAGAAAGTGAATTTTAAGCAAGGACTGCTTACAAGCTTAATGGCAACCTCTTCATTTGTCTGATTGTTCGTACCTGCAAAGAAAGCAAAAAAGAAAAAAAAGCACCAAACCAAATTATAATCAAAACCACGCAAACAAAAAAAAGGAGGAAAAAATAACATGTAACGAACCCAGATAGATCTCTCCAAAAGAGCCGCTACCGATCTTACGACCAAGCCTAAACTTATTACCAACACGAGGCTCCATCAATTAAACTTAAAAGAACTGAAAAAAGAAAATTCGAAAAGCTAACTATAATTTGAAACCCTAATTTAGAAAAATCCTCCGAATAAAAAGCGAGGAAATTAATGGCGACACTAAACACCGAATCAACCGCACCGACAATCCATACTCATCCAAATTTCGATCACGTAAAAAAAATCAAAATTTTTTACAGAAAAATCAAAAGAAAAAGAAAAGATCTAGTGTTCCGTGTTTGTTTTAAGTCAAAAGAAATAGAAAACAAAACAAAAAACTAGGGTTAGGTTAGGTTAATCGAAAGGGAAAAAAAAAAGAAAAAAAGAGGAGGGGAAGGGAGAAGTAGCTAAGAAATCATAATTCTATTTCTGTCTATAAAAACAGTTAAATTTGCGTATTTTCTTTTTCTAAGAGCTTTGTTTTCTCGCATTGTGGAATTGATCCAATCGAAGCAAAGAAAGAAAAAAGAAAACGCTTTGAACGACGGAGGATGTGTGTTTTTGTTCTGTGTGACCGGGTCTCTATTTTTTTTTTCCTTCGCTTTCGTTTCAAGCTTCTTGCTTTATTTTTCTCTCTTTAAAAAAAAAAAAAAAAAAACTAAAATTAAAATTCTGGGTGTGAGAGAGAGATGGTTGGCCACGCGTGTTTACTACGCGTGCAAAGGATGCGAAAGTTTCTCTGAGAAAAAAAAAAAAGTATTTTCGAGTCACTATCAAGGTGGGGTCCCTATCACGTGCTTTTTATCCGACTGTAATCTATAAGATAGATGAGTGTATTTGTCACGTGATCTTGCTGCATTTGGGATTTCGTAGTGGAGTGGAGTAGGACCAAAGCTTTTTCCTTTTGTTTTGCCACTAATAACAATTTAAGTCATTATCTATATAAACTTGGATTATTTGGATACGAAAATAGAGTTAGGTCTCCTTTAGCATTATTTTTGACATAATATATAAGGTCAAAAATTATTTTTTATCGTAAATATAATATTAAACAGATAAAAAAATTTAGCTTTTGCTGTTAAAATCATGGTTTGAAAAGTCAAACCAAAAGATCAATAAATATAACTTTTAGACTTTAAAAACTGATTTTTAGATAAAATGACTTTATTATCTTCATATCTCTACACTTTATTTAAACATTTTTTTTATATTTTAATTTCTTACAATACTTTTATATAATAATACTAAACACTTAAAAAAATTTAAACCACATTTTTTTAAACTCAAGTTTTTTTCAATCAAAGTTTTTTCCAACAGTAATGCTAAACTAACCCTTAAACTTAGCTTAATGGGACGAGATTTAAGTAAGAGATTCTAAATTTAAAAGTCATAGTATTTTCTTTTGTATTTATATAAAAAAAATATGAGCCAAATAATGGATTTTTAATGAAAATTAATTGGATATTCTCATGCATTCATTTATAAACAAAATGTGTCTTGTTGCAATAATACACCAACTCCTCCAAGGTATGTACATTATTTGATAATTATTACAATGAAGCTTTTTTATTTTTTTTATGAATGTATGAATCAAATAAAAGAAATATTGAACTTCTTTTTCCTCTTCCGCTTATAATAATCACAAAGACTATATTATTATTTTTTTACATAAAAGTTTAAATAAAAGTGATACTTAAAAATTATTTATCAAATGAAATTGTTGATAAGACTCGAATCTTAATGTTTGTCAATATACTAATCAATACTCAACCAACTCACACTGACAGACTATATTCATTTTTATAATAAAATATTAAACACATATTGAATGTCTTCAAGCTATATAAAGGATTACAACAAGCCACCCAAAAAAAAACGGATGTAATGCTTTCTTATTATTTTCCTATTTTGGTGCAGAAGAAACAAGACTAATTAACAACAACCAAGTTACAGCAAAATTGTTTTTTTTTTTTTTTTTTTGCTCTAAAGGTACTCTAAAAAGTTAATGTTATAATATAATCTATTGTTAATTTGTCCGTTCATAAAAAATGTTTTAAGCCTTTGTATTTTGGGAGGGGAAAAGCTGCAACAAGATGAAATTTTTAAGGGAAAAGGACAAGGGAGATCATATATATTGGTTGTGATCTGCTCCGATTACGAAGCCCCGCCGAGCTCAAAAAACCCAATCGATCGTCTAAAATGTCTACAATCTAATTGAATATGAGCCATGGGCTCCAATCTCAAATGTCCATGAAAATGAAGATTTTCTGGCCAGCCCAGAGTTCAACTTGCAGCACATGGATGGCTGGCTAGTTGTTTACATTCATTCACCAGAAGACCACATCTAGAGTACAATTACAAATTAAAACAAACTGACCATGAATTTGAAACCTCATTTTCTACGTATTACAGTAACTACCTTAAAAGATTAACACTTCCATTTTTTTTTCTTTTTTCTTCGAAGAAGAGGAAGAAACAAAGAAGGAAAGATAAAAGACAAATTGAGTCTATACATGGGGTAATGTAGGAGAGAGAGAGAGAGAGAGAGAGAGAGAGGGGTAAAAAAGTTGTTAAAGATTGACATTGACCCCAGGCCAGCAGCATTTATGGATTGAAGAAAGTGGAGCCGCACTTGCATTTCCACCCTTCAGGCTCGTAATTGGTATATTGAGTTCCCAGTTTATCAGAAGTTGCAGGAATTTGAGTGGCAATACAGGGAGTGCAGCGTCCACACTTTCGCTGACAGTTTGGTGGCCTTGATCCAAGTCTTCCCACCAATATTCTACTATATGTTTCTTCACTCCAATAACCTACTCCACCCTTGCTTTCAACACCCTGAATATTAAAAAATATAAAGAAATCCCGGTCGTCAAAGACTAGGTAAAGATAAACCCAAATAATAATATAAAAAAAAAGTCCAAGACCATTATTCATGACTGAAAAAGAGCAGAAAAGAGAGTAAACTTTAATGATGAACCTGTTTAGAGTCAAAGGCAACTCCCTGGAACTCTGGAACTGTATCTGTTTGATGAGGTTTAGATAGTTAGTAAAACACCAAAAGCAGAAACTGAGAAGCTAAAGGTTTCAAGGGAAAAGGAAGCTTTTGCTGCTGAAACTAGCTAGCAGGGGGAGAAAAGGACAAAGATTGGCAAAGAAAACGATTTATAGCAAAAAAAGATGTGAATCAGACAAATGAAGCTGCGGTAGTAATTAGACAAATAAATAGCAAACCTTGTTGAGGAGCAATATCATGAGATGCTAAAGGCCTGGTTGATACATGAATCCAGCTTATTGTCTGCAGAACAACAATGAGAAAACACCACATTCTTTGCTTCATTGTCCTCATAATCCCCAAATGATGATGAGATGATGATAATCTTTATTTCAGAGAGAGAGAGAGATGGGTGTTTGAATCAGTGCTCAGTTCAAGAGGACAAACAGAACAGTTGGAATCGAGAAAACATTTGGAAGGGAAGCTTATAGAAAGAAGCCAGATAAGCAACATAAACTATTCAAAACAGAATAACATAACATAACAATTTAGACAAATACCTTATCTAAATGTCTCTTCTCTCTTTCTCTGACTCCCAGATGTCTTGGTGGAGAGATCCTTGCTTCTCAGACAAGTTATTCTGCCTTCTTATCAAACAGAATTGGTAGCTTTCCTGATTTTTTTTATTTTTTTTTTGTGCACCTTTTTTTTTTACCTTTGGAAAACTCTATCTAGTAGCAGTATTAGTAAGTAAAATTTAAAAACAAAAACAGCCAGTTGAAAATTCTCACTCTTAAATTTGCTACTCTACTACTTTACTACCACTTTTTTACTCATTAAATATTAAGTAGTACTGCTTATGTTAATTATGCTTAAATTTCACATAGTACACAAAAGCAAAGGAATCAATGTATTGGGCAATGAAAAAATCGAATTAAATCGGTTGAATTAATTTAATCAAAATTGATAAATTATTTGATCTGATATGATATATAAAATTAGCTATGGATTGAATCGATAAAAAATCAATTGAATTAGTAAAAAATTTATTATATATATTTGTTAATTGATAAGATTTAAATTTTTAATTTTTTAATTTAATGTTAAAGATCATATTATTAAATCAAAGTATATTTTCTTTAATTAATTATTTTCTTTAATATTTATTTAATATTAAAATTATTTTTTAATTTTTTAATTAAATCAATTTAATCAGTTAAACTGATTTTAAAAAAAACTAAACTTTTAATGAATTGATATTCAATTTGATTTTTTTACCCTTATATTAGGTACTATGTATGGATCCAAAAGATATAGACCGCTAAGGTTATTGTTGTCTCAATTTTTAAGTTCCAAAGTTTGTAATACATATACAACTAGTATGTTTATTGTGCGATGCACAAATTAATTTTTTATTTTTATTTATTTAAATGTAAATGTATAGACATATAAATTAATATTATTTAATCATTTTTTTATCTAAATTATATATAAAATACGTACAATCAATATTGAGTAAATAAATCTAATTTTATATGAATAAATAATTTACTATTTTAATTTAGTATGCACTATTTGATATGAATAAAATATGTATTCTGTTATATTATATATATATATATATGATTCGTCAATTAAAAAAAAACTCGGATAATCAATGGAAAAATGAATCGTTTTAATTGATGCCAAGTCATTGGGTTTTTTTATTTTAATATAGCTAAAAAAAAAATTTCCAAAATACAGTTACTTTTAGATTATTTTCCAAAATACGCTGGTTTTAATACTAGCTGGGAAATCGCCACCCCCCATGGCGATTTCCCAGCATCAAAAAACATATTTTGACTAAAAATACCAAGGGAAATCGCCATGAGGTGGCGATTTCCCTTCATGTATATATTTTTTTTTTAATTCTTGAAAAAATATGAAAAACATGTACCAATAGTAAATTTATTGTGAAATGGTATAATGAATAAAAGTTATTTGAAAAAGAGAAATAAATAAAAATTAATTTTAGACATATTATTTTTATTTTTTAAAATTTTTTAATTAAAAAAAGTAAATAAAAAATTATTTTTTTAAAAAAAAATTAAAAAGTTTTTATTTTCAGAATATTTATTTTTTAATTAAAAATTAAATTAAAAAATAAAAGAAAAAGGGAAGAGAACGCTTTTTTATCAATGATAATTTTGTCTTTACAATATCCTTTATAGAGGTGCTCATGGGCCGGGCTGCGGCCCATTTTTTTTTCTTTTCTGCCCAGGCCCTCCCGTTTCGGCCCGAATCACTGTTCATTGGAATAAAAAAATATTTTTTTTATTTTTTTTAATTAAAATTAAATAAAATAATATTATTATAATAAAAATCACTGTTCCGGGCTGGGCCGGCCTGGAACATAAATTATCCTGTCCAGGCCCGGCCCAATACGGGCCGGGCCTGTCTGGCCGGGCGGGTTGCCCGGCCCGTGAGCAGGTCTAATCCTTTATAATAATTTCTAATTATTCATTTCTCTTTTTCAAATAACTTTTATTCATTATACCATTTCACAATAAGTTCACTATTGAATCATGTTTTTCATATTTTCCCAAAAATTTGAAAAAAAAAATAAAAAATAAAACCTTTGGGAAATCGCCACGCACAGGTGGCGATTTCATCTGGTATTTTAAAACCATGGGCCATGGCCATTTCCCAACTGGTATTTTAAAAAAAATTAAAATTTTCAGTTGAACGGATTTTGAGAATTAATCTGAAAAAAGCGATATTTTGATAAATAATTTTTTTTTTCTATATTAATATAAAAAAACCAAGTCATTGTCAATTTAACTTTTTCTTTATACACTAAAAAAAAAAAAACTTGCACTGAGGCACTGATAGTGAATAGTGATAGATAGGCCTATTAATATTCCAAGGCCAGTGCTAGATCTAATAATTTATATTGATTTTTTTTTATCATAATCGTATTTAAAATATTTATATTTATATAAATTTTGACGTGTTAATTATTTATGATATATAAATTTTGACACATTCGTATATTCATATCGTGTTCATATGTATTATATTTTAATTATTTTTTATGTCATATTTATATCATATAATCGTATTATTTTCAATATTATCATTATATAAAAACTTAGAAATGCAGTTTAAAATAAAATAAAAAAAAAAAAAACTCCTTAAGCTGCATCCTAAGAGTAAGACTGGAGAGCCTCGTCTCCGAGGATAGACTTCACTATTTGAGAAAGAAAAAACCAATATAAGTTTTTTTTTTTGTTGCAAAAATTGATATGTTTTTTTTGTTTTATGTATGTTTGGTTAGTCATATTAGATGATAAATTGAGCAATCTTTCAAGACAAAAAGCTTGTTACAATCTATTACTTGTCTGCCTCTTTTGCAATACTGAAGAAAATAGTAGGATCACTTATTTGTTGCTTGCTTGTAACTTTTCTAAGCAAGTTTGGGTACAAAATTTGTTAATAGAATTTTCATATTTTTCATAAGTTAAATAATTACAATATTTAATATAAATTGTGTATTTATTTTATTTTTTAATTTTTTTCTTTTATAAATGAAATAACTTTATTTTTTTAATTTTTTTAATTAAATTATAATTCTTTTTTATATTAAAATTTTAATTCTTATTAATTTTTTTACATATATAACATGAATTATAATATTTAAAAAAAAATATTCATTATAAAAATGTATATATTATATTTGTTATTTTAATATTATATATAATATTTAAGTTTAATATTTTTGTACTATAATTGTTCATAGGTCGAGTCAGGTTAAGTCTGCATATAAAAAAAATTTGCTTACTCAAAATCCGACGAATAACCCGATTCTTTGACATATTTATTTCATACACATTTTTTATATTTTACTTTACATCTTCTTTTATATATATATATATACTCCCTCGATAATATTCATGACTTTGTCCACGTGGGGGCTTAATGGATTTTAGAAGGCGTTTAATATGATGAAAAGTGATAAATTTTCAGAAATTTTAATTGATAGGAATTTAATACTCATATTTGATATATTAAAAAATACTCAATTTTATGAGAATATAACTTTCCTTTGATAATTATTTTTTCACAAGCATTGAAATGTGATTTTCATGGGTAGAGGTGAGAAAATACCCATGTAATTGAAAAGTTAAAAAAATATTAAGAAAAAATTGCTCTTTTTCCTATTTGGTTTAAAATTATTAATTGAGATATTATTTTTAAATATTTAGTACAAATGTTATTATTAACAAAAAAAAATTTATCTTGGACTCAAATTATTAATTGAAATATTATTTTTAAATGTTTAGTATAAATATTGGTTAATAATAAATATCAATGAAAAATATTAAATTTTTTAAAAATTATATTTTATTTGATAAAATTAATTTAAAAAATTATCATATTTTTAATAAAATGTTTAATGAATTGTGTCTAATAATTTTTTTAAAATTTTAATAAGTAATTTGTTATTTATACCAAATATTATAAAATTACATTATGAAAAATCACATTGAGATTATGACATTAAAAAGCATAAAAAGAACAACGTGGTAGTCTAGTCTAGAGGTGATCATGGGCCGGGTCGCGGCCCGTTTTTTTTCTCTGCCCAGGCCCGCTCGTTTAGGCCCGAATCACTGTTCATTGGAATAAAAAAATAATTGTTTTTATAATTAAAATTAAATAAAATAATAATATTATATTAAAAATTACTGTTTCGTGCCGGGTCGGGCCGTCCAAAACATAAAATTTCCTATCCAGGCCCGATCCAATACGAGCCGGGCCGGGCGGGCTGCCCGGCCCGTGAGCCGGTCTAGTCTAGTCAGTCTTTAAAGAACTACGCTAGTACAATAAAAGTCTTGCTTTCACTGACCTCACGCTCACATCATTGTCTCATCACTAATTTTCTCTTTTAATCAACAAAATATATATATATATATATATATATATATATATTACAAATCAACATGCACTGAAACAATTTTATTTTAATTAAATAAAGTTGATGAAAAGCGGCACTGAATTGATGAATCAATGAAATTTTGAGATTAAAGTTTACTGTTCATTTTATTTAAAATGAAATTAATCTTTTAAAAAAATTGTATAAATTGAATAATTAATTTTAATTGAAAAAATCTCAAGTTTGGATATCTAGAATGAATAATTAAATTTATTTATTTATTTATACATACAAACATTAGTACAAGCTTAGTCTTTTGGTCATGACGGGTTTAGGACGACGAGGACACGTACGTATGGTGGAAGCCATTTGAGACAGTTGCCAGCCTCACCATTCAATTCGAATTAAATGTTAGAACTTGTATTGTAACCTGCTCATGGTCGAATCAGATCGGGTTACGATTCGATTTTTTTATAATTTTTATCTAAGTTCGGTTTTGGGTCGGGTCTGGTCGATCCGTTAAGTTTGAATTTATTGTTAATCGATTAAAAAATATTTTTTTATTTTTTTAATTAAATTAAATAATATTATTATAATAAAAAATACTGTTTTGGATCGGATCGGACTGAAATAAAAATATCAAATCCAGATCCGGTCCAATACAAGCCGAACCTGTCGGATCGGACGGACTATCCGATCATGAGCAGGTCTAATTGTAACAACCCAAATATTTAATATAAAATCTTTAGTAAAAAAGAAAGTACAAGTACTTTTACTATTTAAGGGGGAAAAATATTAGTAAAATTTTATTATTAATAAAAAAAATTTATAGTAAATTTTTTTATTTCATTGCTGAATTAAAAAATTGTTACATGATTTATTTATTTTTTAAATTAATTTTTTCTTTTAAATATATTTTAAAAATATATTTCAAATTTAAAATTTGAATTAACGATGAATTTGATAATTTATTTTTATTAAAATGACATTTTTTAGGCATATTGATCAATTAAATAAAAGCGTTGATTTATTCGTAATTATGAATTTTTGACATTTTGAAATGTGTAATACAATTAACTCCATCCACATATGACATTTTGAATTTTATTGTATTGCACTTGAAATATTAACAAATTTACATATAAAGAAAAATCGTCAAAATTAGGAATTATTATTATACGTAAATTCCATCAAGGGATTGAGCTGATCTCTCTCTAGGTCAACCAAAATCATCGTTGGTCGGCACTCCCCTCCTCTCCTTTTATCCCCTTTCATTTCTCTCTTTTCCCAACTCTTTTCTATATATATTTCTGAATTTTTTTAGTTTTAAATTTAAAAATACAAAGAATATCCACATAAAAATAAATGAGTCAGTTTTAAACTTTTTGCATACAAGTTTTGTATTATTGGATTTTATACTATTCAAATAATATACACATAAAAATAATTATGTGAAGAAATCAATTTTAAAAGTTTTTGTATTACTCATTATTAGAAATTAATTATATTTATTATGAGAAATTATCCATTAAAGTGTTTATATTATTGTATTTTATTTTCTCATTGTCAAAGTTGTATTGATAAAATTATATTTATATAAAATGAACCAAACAAGTTATGTAAAAACAATGTTAAAAATATATATTGAAAAAAAAAACTAATTTAAAAAAAAGTATTGTTAAGACTTTAAAAAATGCATATATTAAATAAATAAAAAAATTTAATTAACGAATGTCTTAAAGGTATTCTTTAAAGTTATTATATATAGTAATATCTTGATATAATATATTAAAAATTATGAATAAATTTATAAATTACTGCATTTAATATAATTTTATTATTATAAATAATATATTAATTAATTTTAAAGAGTGTTTAAAAATACTCATTAGCAAAACCTTACCTAAAAAATATTCATTGATAAATTAAATTGTTAAGTATTAAATGAAAAGGTAAGGAAAACTTAATTATAAAATAAAAAATTAGAAAATTAAGGAATAAGATTAATTAATATAATTGTTCAAAAATAATAAAAAAATGAAAAACTTTTAAATTAAAATCCTTGTAAATATATATATAAATTTTTTTTTTTTTTGTCATTTAGTCATCAAAGGGGTAGACAATAAACCAAGGGTTTTTGGCTTTTTGCCATGGCTGAGGGTTGACAGTTTAACCTCAGGCAAAGCTCTATGGTAATTGGGAAGTTCATACCTTAAACTTAAAGGAGGCGCTGCCTCTTCATTTATGACTATATATTATTCAGTATTCAGCTGACCATCTTCTCATTTCCTAATTTCAGCACTGATCATGGAGCAAAAGTAATTAAAAGTGAAAGAAAAATAAAAATAAAAGCTTGTTCATCACCAGATTCTGCAGATTATAATGGAATGAGAAGAGAAGTTGTTCGCACTTGAGTCATGACAAAAAAAAAAAGTTATCAGCAAGAAAAGAGTAAATGCTACGTATTAGTGTATTACTTGGTTTTTTGATAATTCAACAGCAAAACAAAACAAAGAGAAAAATACTGCTAGCCTGCATGAAACTACTGAAGAAACATTGGCTTGGTCATGAGTCGTGACAATAGAAGTCACAGTAAAAAAAAAAAAAAAAAGGAAACTCCATGGATCTTTTGACTGAGATGATTGTGGCTGTGGGTAAAAAAGCATTGAAGCAGTAGTAGTGTCATAGTAGCCACAGGTGCCTACAGATAAAGCCCAAGTCTAGCGAGCATGGCTATGCCAGTGCATAGACCGACCAGCTAGAGAGATGAGAAGGTTTTGTTACTCTGTCTGGCTAAGACGACTAGGAAGTAGGAACCCTTTTCTTTTATTTATTTAATCAAATTTGAAGAGAAATTAATGATTTTGTTATTATTAATAATATATGCCTTCTTTTAGGTGTTTGTCTGGGTAATTTTTTAAAAAATTTGTGTTTTGGGAAGTCTGAGATATGATTTGATGAGTGATTTGATCATTCACTGTGAGCGAGAGGTTTGATCTGCCTTCCACGATCTTCTTCTGCTTTTCTTTCTGCAAAAGGTGATTTTATCATTTTGTGCACGTAGTTGTTGCACATTACTTTCATTCCCTTTTACAAGAAGAATCACGTGACAACCCTCGACTTGGACTCTCCATTTTCCATCTAAAGTAAGCTTACAAACCGAACCATCTGTCCCTGTTTTTATGTGTTTTGTTTGGGTGGGAGAATTTTTTAGCTTTTTCATGATTGTATTTGTGGGTGCTGTTATCTTATTTGGGCTTTATGTTTCCTTTTAGTGTCTGTATGTGTGTGGGCGTCAAAAATTTAATGCTCTCTGAATTCTGAATTATGGCCTATTTATGTTTTTTTTTTTTAATTTTTGAAAGAGATTGTTTATGTTTTTTAATTCTGAATTATGTGCTTCAATTATTAAGTAGTACTTGGATTTTACAATGTAAAAATGAATACTTTTCAAAATGATTTATTACATTTTCATTATACTACTAAAAAAAAAAAACTTTTAGCCAGAAGTAGGATTAAAAATGACACACAAAAAAAGTCAGTGACAAATATTAATTAAGATTAGATGATGAGTACAAGACAATATTGATTACATATGCATGCAGCTAGGGCATGAATGTGTTTAATTAATTTGTACCTCAAGAACTCCATCACGAGCAACTAATCTTCCAGCTGCTGTGGTAGCACCTCCGGCCAGAAAACTAGAATGTTGAAATTTACCCTTTTTCTTTTGACCCACATATAAGGCTCTAGTTGTGCTAAGTACAAATATCCATTTGGATTCACCTGTTGTATCCACCGGTAACCCACTTTGCCTAAAAACAAGCCTCCCATTGTCAACTATTACCTCATATTCTTCCCTATCTTTCTGCACATATTTATTGAAATGATAGATGTAAGCAAATTTATGTTAATTCTATTCTATTATAGGCAACTATTGTTGAAACTGAAAATTATTATATATATATGCAATTGCTGTCTTAATTAGAACCTACTGGTCCAAGATATGTGATGCATTGCTGTTGTAGTTTTTTCCTTGGACATTTGTCAAGATTTACTTCTTTTCCATCTCCAACATCCAACCTTAATTTTAAAGAAGAAAATAACCAAAGTCTTAGAATGTTATGAATTGCTCTTTTGACTTTAAGAACTGTGATGAACAGCTAATTTACTACTGCTATATATATATATATATATATATATATATATATATACTTTTCTAATTAGTTGAATATAAAATTTTCAAAAGGATGCGAATTAAGAATAAAATGGTATAATAATTACCAGTAGAAAAAAGGCTGTGTGCTTTCACTTGAGAACCAAACGTCATAATACAGGTGTAAGTTATGCCCATATCGATGTCGTGGATCAATCTGTAAGAAATTAAACAGGGAATAGCACAGCCATTAGCCATACATTTAGATTATAGATATTCCATATTTATGTCTGGATAAACTAAACTTGTTATGACATCTTGTTCTAGCTTTTCAAACCCTAGTTCGAGCTTCCAGTATATCCTAAATGTTTCAAAGAACTTACAGCTTCAAGCCAGTGTTGAAGGGCTAGTTTTTGGGCCTTTTCATCCTTGGACAATCCCTTTCCTACCTGCAATAATAAGGAGGAAGAAGTATCATTAATATGTTGGTTAAAGAAAGAGAAACATTAAGGAGTCACAACTCACAACATATATAAAATTGTTGTTGAAAATTGAAAACGATTCGAATGTGTTAAAAAAGTACGTACCTTTGCTGCTCTTGTCTTGGCTCTTACCCACCGTGAAGCTGCAGATTCTGGTTTTTCAACCTCGAAAAATGAGACAGAACTTTGCTTGAGCTCTGCAAGGTCTAATACCTTCCACCATAGCTCCTCAATCACCACTGCCACAATCTGCAAGGTTTCTTCGAGTCCGGTAGCTCTTGTAGACTTTTTGAAGCTTAACAGCAGCCGCATCAAGCTCACTAATGGGTCTCGGTGAGAACAAAATCGTTGGTTCGGGTAGAGAAAGTGTGGGAATTGGCTTATGCATAAACCCATTCGAAGCATTTGAACCTGATGATTTCCTTTTGTCTTGAACTAGATTCTTGAACGAAAAGGTTTTCTCAAGCAGTACTTTATGATTAGGTTTGCTAGTACTTCTCAAAGTTTTCGAATTTTTTCTTTGAATCTTATCCGACCCAACTGAGTTGATTATGGTTTCTGAATCTGTTCTTTTGAAGCTGTTTACCCTCAAGGTCACCTCTCCATCTTTTAAACTGAGATTGATGTTGCAGGCCAAATCCAAAAACCTGTGACTTAGAATTTGTTGCCAGGCTGATAGAAGCAAGGAAAGTGACAATCCCATAAGCCTTCAATTAATTAGTTTATGGCAAGACAATCCTGTACCTGCTCAACATGATTGAGAAACTAATTAATTACAAGATAATACAGATGGGATGAAGCTAAAAAGGATAAAATTCTTATAGGAAAACGGCCAGCTCCATGTTAAATTAATACTTAATTAGATATTGTTTTATCACAAAATTCATATATATAAGAAGAATATATACTTAATTGATTTTATCTTGTTAACATTGATATGACCTTGGTTATGACAAACAGTGCCAAACAAAATTGAAAAAGGCAAAGTTAAAGGCAAAGCAGTTGCAAGTTGCAACTGATTAACTCCAATAATTTGAAGGGAAAAAAAGGAAAAACATAAACTCTCATGCAACTCCATTAATCATGAATGTCAAATGATCTAAACCAAAAAAAGAAACAAAAATCATTAAATTGATAAACAGAAAATATGAATCAATACCAACAGACAGATTCCATGTAAAGGACTAAATTAACCATTTGCAAAGTCGACTGACTGATATATCTATCTACCTGTATCCTGAATAAGAGCTTCAGATATGTTCCTTTTCCCCTCTTTCTCAGAGAAATAAGATTTCTGACTGGAAAAGCAAAACAAACAAACCCCTTTGGATCGAGTAGATGATAAAAAAGATATGCTTCCTGACTCTGACTGACTGCCCTCTCTCTTATTATATAGGTCCGATAGAGGATAAACTAATAAGGGAAAAAAAAAATTATATATGGAGTCCAACTAAACCTTCAAATACGTACTAATCCTATTCCTACCTAAAAAGGGCCACGGCAGTCCTTGAAATCTCGTAGCTATCAACTGAGATTGGTTTTGGATTATAAAATGTGATTTAATTAAAAAAAGATGGGTCTAATTCAACGGTTTTAACTTTTAAGCCTCGTGGTTTGATGAATTCAAAGCTTTAAATGTTGGAATTCTTTATGGAAAATTTGAAGGGTTTTTTAAAGGTCATCCCCTTTCCTTCATGGAACCTGGAGACCCCTTGGGACCGACCAATACATACCAAAAAAAAAAAAAAAGGGAAGTTGGAGAAGATATAAAGATATGGAAGGACAGAGAGAGGAGATTGGTCAAAGAAAGTAAGCTTGTTGTAATTAAGGAAAGCTTCCATGAAAAAAGTTCAAAAACTGAAAAACACGAAAGCGCTTTAAAATCTCCACGCACTGGGATTTAATTTGTTGTTGTGATTCATAACAGTCAACGAGTGTTTGGTTGGTCATGGCTTTAGTCATTTATGCACGCGCCTTTTTTTTTTTTTTGCTCTTATTTATATCTGTTCTATTCTTGTTCCATTGCCATTATCGATTATCCATGCAATATTCATTTTCCACCACTTTTCTTGACTTGCTTTTC
Source organism: Fremontodendron californicum (assembly GCA_030761205.1). Taxonomy (NCBI): domain Eukaryota; kingdom Viridiplantae; phylum Streptophyta; class Magnoliopsida; order Malvales; family Malvaceae; genus Fremontodendron; species Fremontodendron californicum. Next base: position 4,647,218 of record JAULJL010000003.1, read on the forward strand.
TTACTATACAAATACAACACCAAAAATTACTTTGTATAAACTCCCCCACTTTAATTTCTTGTCAAAGTGAAACTGATTTTCGACTTTTTTTTCATCCACGCATAAAAAGTACTATCTACATTTCTTTTCCTCGATCAAGTAATATATAAACACTTGTGATTGACATGATTTAATTACTATATTTTCATATATATATATATATTTATACATGATGTTAAACATACATTTTATGTGTAGAGTAATAATGTAGTTTTAGAGTGAGTTATGTGATCAGTAAATTTGATGAGAGTTAAACTTAAAATCTAAAATTTTTAAATATTTTATTCATTATTGAAGAAAAAAATTAATTGACCATTACTTGAAATTTTTAATTTTAAAAAATATATATATGTTTGATATTTGTGTCTATTATATATTTGGATATAAGAATTAGAATATAATTTTTTAAAATATGAAAAAACTTAAAAATTTTGAGAATACTAATATCGAACACATATTAATATTCAGCACTCATATTTAAATTTGAGTAAAATAATTGATTAACATTTCATTTAGATGATTGATGAAAGTTTTTCATTGACCATCGAAATCATATATATATATATATATATATAATGGTTATTAGTTAATTATTAATAACCTAAACACGAGGGAAACAGCAATCATGGCTGGCTGCAGTATAGTTGGCTTGTGAAAGCAGGAAATGCTTTTTTTTTTTCTTTTTTTTTATCGAAAAATGAATGCATAGTAAAAGTAATAGAATGTGGGTCAAAATTAAAAATATATATATATATATATATATTTGGTCAAAAATCAAGATCATCAATTAGTCTTTTGATTTGATTGGGTTTTGAATTTGGGACTTCACCATCGTGTAAAACAGAAAGATAATAAACAGATTTAAATCATGTAATTTATCTAATTAAACGCAGGCCATCAAATAAGAACAAGTCACATTTACATACTACTATTATTATTTTAAAAAATATATACAACAGTAATTTTATAGTATCGGGATTAGTTATTAAGTTAACAAATAATCAACAATGTCGATGTTGAGGTTACTAAATTGAATGATTCACTTGTTATTTTTGTAAGACATTTACAAAATGATTTGTTAAGTGTAGCGCGTTAAAGCGTGTGTTATTTAAGCGATTATCTTCGTTCATATATACTCGACAATGTATTTTTAATAAAATTTTAATCAAATAAAATTGTTTAACATTTTATATATTGCCAATAAATCTTGTTTTACTGACAAAAAAAATGTTATGAATTTTTTAAAATCTCAAATTTTCAATATTGGATTTATCCCATTTATTTATTTGATTTAATTAATATTTAAAATTTATATAAAATATAATTCTTATTTATGATTTTAATTTTTATTATACTCGTGATTTCATAAACAAAAATTATTTGACATCCCACGAACTTTCAACTTACAAGAAATTTGTTGTTGCAGATGATTCTTGTCAAAAAAGAAAAAAAGCCACCAATTTTAACCAAATAAAATGTATTAAGTGTTAAATTTTATTTTAATGGATTAATTAATGTTAAATATGTATACCATCGTTATCCTAAGTGTGTTTTCGTGGCTAGAAAACATATTTCTGTCGCTTTCACGAAGTCAGGAGAGTGGAAGCAAAGCAAATTTACTAAACTAATTAAACTTGGAGGAAATTTATTTTCCGCCACATCTATCAGGGTGGTTGACCCGTCGCTAATTGTGACTTGTGTGACACATTTTTATAGATTTATTTATTTATAATATCGTTTTATTGCATTGCATGGTGTTTTTGTTGTCAACGTATTCGAATATTTGCCCCTAAGTGGCCATGCTCGTCATTTTTAGCATGGATTCTAATACTGTCTTTTGAATATTTATTGCGAGTATAAATTTATGAATTTTTCTAACCAAATCTTTAAAGATATTTTATAAGATTATTAGTATTTATTTTTACGTGCATCGCATTTGAATATTCGTTATTTTATTTATTTTTGAATATATAATTATATATTTTATAAAAATATAATATTAATTGAAAAAACAAAAACATTATACTATACTACTTCGACCTGGTATAAGTCTATAATAATATATTAAATTGTATAATACCTATTAGCCTGTAGTCCTTCAGAGCAAGCAACTATGCCCAAGGTCAATCCCAAAAACAAATATTATCATTTAATATTATTTTTTTGTTGAAAAAAGTATGAAGCAGAGTGGAAAATATTTTTTTATTTGAAAGACGAGAGGAGACGATTTTGATAAATATTTGTTTTATCCCATCTATAATTTATCATTTTATATTTTTATATATATCTTTATACATATATATTATATATATATGAAAAAATAAAATTTTGTAATAATTGATCTTACTTAAAATGAGTTAAATAAAGTTTTTATTGATAATTAATTTTAAAAAATGATGTTCATAATTAAATAATATTATTAGTATTTTAAAAAAATTAAAAAGTTATAAAATAAAATGAAGTGATTATAGATGTAATAAACTATCATAAATATGATGTGATATTTATATTTCAACATTTGAACTGAGAACAAAATATTTTAAAAATGGGATGAAGATAGAATATGACAAAATATGCCTCGTTCCACTCCATTAACATCATTAGCAAAAATAGTAAAATGTTAATAAAATATAATAAATTATTATTAATTATGTTTAATAGCTTAATTTAATGAATATATTTTATTTTAAAATGTAATTATGAAAAAATAAAAATTATCATGACAAAAAATATTGAAATTGGTTTAAAAAATCAAATAAGTGAAATTTTTTAAAAATCAAAATCCTGTACCAATCGATACGGACCGGTACGTACCGGTACTGATCGAAATTGATCGGTACAGAGCGATACAAGTCGGTACAATCGGTACGAGCCAGTACAAAAATCAAAACGGTACCGATAACCTTGAAAAATACCCCATTCTCAATATTTGAAGAATATCGGAATATCAAATAAAATGTTTTGTTCTTTTTTGGAATATATAATGAGGAAAAAAAAAAAAAAACCTCGAAGTTATGCTGAAGAAAATTGTAGCATCAAGACTAGACCAAAAATTTCTGTCAATTTTTTGTTTCTATATAGCAGACATAAATGAAATGATGAAATTCCTACTCTGACTGGTCAAGCAATCTATGAACAACTAGCCCCAAAGAAAAATATATAGATATTAATTTGTTGATGGTGGGGAAGCAAAGCTGAAGAGCAAAACTGGATTTTAAGAAAAAAGAGAAAATCAATACGCAAATGTTCAAAGAGTTTTAAAAAATGGAGAAGAAATTGAGGGAAAATTTTAGTTGACAAGTTCCTACTGCCTACAAGCCGCCTCAAAGAAGTCGGTTGATAAACTGACTACAGCTCCGTTTAGAAACTTTTTATTAATTTTTAAAGAAGTGAAAGAAGAGTTTCATAAACATTGAATCATGCCACTTCCCCACTTTCCAAACCGAAATTTGCCCCTCTCTCTCTATAACATTTAAATCATGAGTAAAAAATTAAAGACAAGTTTGATTTTTTTTTATTCAAATTTTGTTCGGGTCAATCCGTAGATTCGATTTATTATTTATAAATATTAAAAAGTTATTTATATTAATATTTATATATTTTTATAATTATATTTAAATAAAAATAATATTTTATTAAATAAACGGTAATTCAAGTCGGGCGACTCGAATAGACAAAACCAAATCTCATTTGTGATTTTTTTTTGTAAATATATATATATATATATATATAATATAATAAGATACATGCTGACTAATTAAGTGCTTGCTGACATGAACGCTTACGTGGACCTCTCCTCTTAATGACACATAAGATAAATACAAATAAAATTATACTTTATCAATTCATTAAATCTCAAAATTCAAAATTAAAATTAAATTTATTATCTAATACTTAAATAATTAAAATTATCCATTTAAATAATTAAATTTCAAGATTCAAAATTAAACTACATTATCCATTATTTTATCCAATAAATACAAAAAATAACTTTATGTAATTATTATAGAGATAAATAGGTAAAATATGGTAGATTATTTTTTATTATTTAAATCTTTAAATTATTCATTTAAATAATTTGTTATCCAATACTTAAATAATTCAAATTATTCATTTAAATAATTAAATTTCAAAATTCAAAACAAATAATTAAACATTTATATACGGTAATTGCAATTGCAAAGTTGAAACAAATGTTTATGATATAGTGAAGTCATCAATGAGAAATCTATAACATAATTAAACGCAATCCCTCAATTACTGTTTGTAATTGGGGGAATGGCTTTAAATTGGCCAAGCGGCAAATATTTTTTTTTTAAAAGAAAAAAAAAATAAATATAAAAAAAATAAAAAACTTGATGTGTTCGTATCGTGTTTGTATTATTTTTTATGTTCGTGTTTTGTGTGTGTGTTCAAAATAGGGTTATCGGTATCATACCGGCCGGTACGTACCGTTTTTAAGGTAAAACGAAATGGTACCAGTCTCGTACCGTTTCGGTTTTTGTACCGACCTGTACCGGTCTGTACCGATCAATTTCGATCCGTATCGGTACGTACCGGTTGATACAAGATTTTGATTTTTAATTTTTTTTTAAATTTCACTTATTTGATTTTTTAAACCAATTTAAAATTTTTTGTGTCATGATCATTCGTATTTTTTCATAATTACATTTAAAAATAAAATATATTCATTAAATTAGGCTATTAAACATAATTAATAATAATTTACTATATATTTTTAACATTTTAATATTTATTTTACCTATTTGATGTTTAAAAATTTTAGATATTAAATATTTGAAATTAATATTTGTATAAAAATATATATGCATGTAATGGATGTATATTTACATGTGTATATAATATATATTTTATTAAGAAACTTGAAAATAGGTTATATATAGATATATGAAAAAATATTTGAAAAATATCGGTAAACCCGAAACGGTACACCGAAACACACCGGTACCGATATGTACCAGTACCATAACAAAAACGGTACGTCCATGGGTACAGTACGACTACCTTGGTTCAAAGTATTATAAATTTATTATATAAATAAATTTTGCCATGTTAATAATTTATTTTATATAGATTTTTACACGTTTGTATATTTCTGTTGTTTTCATATTATTTTCGTGTCGTGTCGTATTTTAATTATTTTTTCTATGTGTTCGTGTCGTGTTTCAATTCATCCAAATATTTTGCATAGTTTGTCATGGTGATCCAATTAAGAGAAAATTATGTGTGTCCGTGTCGTGTCTCAATTCATCCCATATTTTGCATAATTTGTTATAATGATTCAATTTTGTGTGTTCGTGTTATTTTATTGTGTGTTTAAAATATTATAAATTTATATAAATTTTTATGTCGATCTTGACACGTTCAAGTATTTATATCATGTTCATGTTATTTTTCGTGTTGTTTTTTAATTACTTTTTTCTTGTTGTGTTTGAGTCGTATAATCATGTTGTGTTCGAAATTGCTGAGTCTAATTGACACTATTCAAATAACTCGCAAATTTGTGTTGTGCGTCATCATGTTCATGTTATTTTTTTCTGTTATAATCGTATTAAAGGTATTATATATTTATATAAAATTTGACACGCTAATAATTTGTTTTATGTAGATTTGGACACGTTCATGTATTTGTGTCGTGTTCATGTTATTTTTTGTGTCATGTCGTGTTTTTATTATTTTTTCCATGTTATATTTATATGAAATTACCGGATGTAATTTATCATATTCAAATAACTTTCAATTTTATACCATATGTTGTATAAGAATAAGAATTTTTTTTTCTAAATTATTATTTTTACTACTCTTACTTTTTTATCTTTCAAATTTATTACAAAATATTAATTCAAATCCGATAACATTCCGCAACGAAGCACGGGCCCAAATCATGTTTAATGCTTCAATTTAAAAAATTAACTCATTATTTTTTTGACAACTCATAAATGTCATAAACCATAATTTTAGGGTTAATTGGGGCATGTTACTAATTAATTATTATGGATGAACTAGACTTATATAACATAACATCTATATTTATAATCTATAACTATCTATAAACTATCCTCAAATGCATGAGAGTAGATAATTTGTGATTTTGAAATATCATCCATATGCTACATAAGCCATGTCATTAACTATAGTTTGAAGGATAATTATGGTATTTTAATTGTTGTCATATGATTTATGGATTAATTAGGTTATTTTATAAAAAAATTTGTTTGTTTTTTCTTTTTCATTAACACTAATGAGATATTTTGAATCTCGGATTATTTCGGGTTCGGGTCATATAGAGTTTAGATCTTTTCGGGTTCGTACCTTTTTTTATTCGAATTTTTTCGGTTTCAAATATTTTGTGTCGTGTTCATGTTATTTTTCGTGTCATATTTGTGTTATTTTTTCGTATGTTCAAAGTATTCGTGTTCGTGTTATTTTTTTTGTGTTCAAAGTATTATAAATTTATATAATTTTTACAAGTTAATAATTTGTTTAATGTAGAGTTTGTCACATTCATGTCGTGTTCCTGTTATTTTTTCGTGTTTTCAAAGTATTATAAATTTATATAAATTTTTACATGTTAATAATTCGTTTTATGTATATTTTGAGACGTTTGTGTATTTATTTTATATTCATGTTATCTTTCGTGTCGTATTTTAATTATTTTTTTTCAATGTTGTATTCGTGTCATTTTCAATTCATCCAAATATTTTACATAGTTTGTCATTGTGATTCAATTTAGAAAATTTTTTGTGTGTACGTGTTATGTCTCAAATCATCTCATATTTTACATAATTTGTCATAATAATTCAATTTAGAGGAAAAAAAATGTATGTTCGTAAGGTGTTTGTATTATTTTATCGTGTGTTTAAAGTATTATAAATTTTTACACGTTAATAATTGGTTTTATATAGAGTTTGATACGTTCTTGTATTTGTGTCGTGTTCATGTTATTTTCGTGTCGTGTTTTAATTTTTTTTCCATGTTTTGTTTGTGTTGTATAATCATGTTGTGTCCGAAATTGTCAAGTCTAATTGACACTAATAAAATAACTTCCAATTTTGTTTCACGGGTCGTCGTGTTCGTGTTATTTTTTTGTCATAATCGTGTTCAAGCTATTATATATTTATATAAATCTTGACACGTTATTATTCGTTTTATGTAGATTTTTGACACGTTTGTATATTTGTACCATGTTCATTTTATTTTTCGTATTGTATCGTGTTTTAATTATTTTCTCATGTTATACTTGTATCGTATAATTATATTTTGTCCAAAATTATCGAATCTAATTGATCATATCAAATAACTCTCAATTTTATATCAGGTGTCGTATAATGATAGGAGTTATTATTTTTTTTTAAATTATCTTCACTTCTCTTATTTTTTTTATCTTTCAAATTTATTATAAAATATCAATTTAAATTCGATAATATATCCACAACGAAATGCGGGTATTTTTTTAATAGTAATAAATTGTGGCCTTTGCTGAATGTATGCATCAGAAATTGTTAGTTTTACTTATCCTGATGAAGTGCTACTCTGTCACTTTATTGATGTTTGTTTCGAGAATTTGGTGAATTTATTGTCCTTTCCTTTCCTTTTTTTTAATGAAGAATTAATTTGAGTTACACGACACTGTATTGATATATACTGTCTCTGTATGTCACTTGCTAAAGAGTATTATGTTGTGGGCCAGATTTTGTCTTTTTTATTTTTTGTGTGTGTTTATATACTGTACTTATCAGAAAAGAAAGTTCTTAATTAGTACAACCGTCTTTTTTCTTTTAAATTGCATGTTTTTAAGAGTAGCAAAAGCAAAGCAAAAGAAGAGGTTTATTTGGCAATTGGATTTGGAAGGTGCCCGCCCAGTCCACTCCACACCGAATGGCAAATGGATAGTCTGACCGACTGGGCCTCGACTCTTTCACCTTACCCTTTTTCCGAAAGCCACAGAAGAGAAGATTGGGCTTAAATTGATGAATGATTGTTCCCACACCTCGCTTTCTCTCTTTCTAACTAAATATATGTCTTGTTTCACATTTCACTAGACCTGTCAACATATAAACTAACAGGAGGCATAGAGCCAGCGTATTTCACAAACACTCAAACATCACTCTTTTTTTGGTAGCAGTCACCATACTGATCTGATACATAAATGGGACATTTCAAACTTTTTTTTTTTTTTTTTTTTTAAGAAATCGAATCCACAAATTAACTACCAGGCAGGAAGTGGTGGCGAAGGAAACTTCTTTTCATTGCTTCCTGCCTAGTGCAACTGAAATCCAACTTGAAACCGAGCTTTCAATCTTGGATTGATCGGTTGAAGATAAAGATAAAGGAGTTACAGCAACCTGTCATGTGCCATCCAAGAAGATAAAACCAAATAAGCAATTAAAGAAGAAAATATTTATGAAAGAGTTATAGAAAAAAGGACAAATTCCAACTCACATATCCGTCTTCTAGTGCTTTAAAATCTACATCATCATCTGCATCTTCTGTCTCTTTTTCCAAGAACTGCTTAAACATTAACGTATAAACTAGTGATTAAAAAAAGAAATGTGTATTAAGGAATTTTAAGAAAGATATAGGACGACTGAGTGGGGAGCACTGCAGAAATCTGCTTCAACATCAAATGCTTGCTTGCAGAATTCTTTTCGGTAAGCAATGAAAATTAAAAACAGTGGGTTTGAGTTTGAGAGATTGCTCAATTGTAGTAGTAATAATTTTTTCTTACCTCTAACCGAAAGTATTTTTTCATTGTTTGTTGGCCATTTAATTTTCCAGCAACACCAATAGATTCAATCTCAACATTCTTCCTATGTGAGTTCAAGCGCCTAGCTGCACCCTGTTAAATCCAAAAAGTGGGTCATTTAAGGACTATAATGCTAAAGCAAGGTCGCCTATGAATTAGAACCTGGAGATTTTTTTGTTTGTTTTGTTTTGTTTTGTGACTGGTACTTACGGCTGCGGAGGCATCTCGGCTGAGTTGTGCAAGCTTAATACCAAGGCTTTGCTGATTAGACAGGTATTGGCCAGCAGCAGGGTGCCTATTTGCTGATGCAGCTTTCCAGCTTAAAGGTGACCTCCATTGGCTCTGCCTGGTCAATTTGAATCCCTGAAAAACACAAATTGTGCCAATAATATTTGAATTATGTTATATATAGTTCTGCACTTCTGCTTAATTTGCACCCATCTATATATGCCTAATTTATCATCGTTTTATTCTGATTTCTCTCATCTAATTAACTTATCACATTTGCTATAGTAAAAGTGATTAGAGGGTTTGAACTGTCTCTGCATATTTTCAAGCAGCAACTCTTTCAGTACTGTTTATCTTCAATTATCAGTATGAAAATTAGAGTAACTATATATTACCGCAAAGGCTTACCTTGTTTGCTAGGGGACAAGATGGGATTTCTATATTCAGTAAGCAACTTTCTGGGAAATTTCCCCTCTCAATATCTCTTACAGCTGCGGATATTAAAGGCAAACAAACATTGGCTGCATTCTTCAAATCATTTTCACAGCTGACATCTTTTTTCCTAAAATTAATGCAAGCATAAATTCATCATAGACCCACAAAAGACAGGAAATTACTAAAATTCAGAAAGAAAAGAATATTTTACCAGTTGAATGACAGGCAAAGTGATGGCACACCACAAATTAGTGCCTCTCTAGCTGCAGCAACAGCTCCTGAGTAAAACCTAACGGTAACAAGTGATGTACATTGCAAAGAAAAACTTAGAATTGAGACAATGGCCATCAGATTTAAGAAAAAAATCTAACAAAATAAGGGGAGGACAATAATAGGATATAGGCTATGAAAACAACAAATTACTTACATGTTGCGACCACAGCTTGATCCTCTGTTAATTCCACTAATCACCTACATATTTTTTACAAAAAAGATACAGATATAACAACAGCCTTGGTTCTAAAACTTGACAATCTCAATTCTAAAAGCAACAATTAAAAAGTGCATACCAAAACAGGCTTTGACCATGAAAACAATGCTCCGGACAGAGCTAACGAGACACAATCCACAGGAGTTCCTGATCATAAACATGGGAAAACAAACAAGTATCATCTTTCGTAAGCTCTACTAAATGAAATCCAAAAGACATCACTAAATGCGATAGCCATATTACTAACGTGAAGAAAATTGATGTACAAAGATTATGAACAAGATGTGACAGTCACGAGATGTGATTTTTAATGAGTAACATGGCTTATTAATGTCAAATTTACTTACTCAAAGGTTGTTCATTAGTCATTAATTACAACATGGTTTGATAAAAAGGAGATTTGTAAAAGAAAAACCCATTTGTTATTTGACTATTGTAGAAATTTACTTTTTTTACCTGAAACTTCAAAAGCAGTGGCACCGCTCATTTCCACTGAACATACCGCAACTGTCTCTCGCACCGTCATGGAATGACCGGCAACCGATTTGTCCCTGAAAATTAAAAAAAAAAAAAAAAAGGCTCTGCTAAGATTCACTCTGATCTGGTTCAAAACTAAGAAAACCTTTACGACATTAAACCACATTGCATTTTTTTTGGGGCAACTTTAGTTGAAAAGAAAATGTGAGTTGAAACTGACGATTGAGGAGCGCAGACATGGAGACTGAAGCGACCGTCAGAAAGCAGAGCTTGAACGAGGAAAGTGAGGCCAGGTGAATCGATTCCTTCGCCATTGGTGATCAGAAGCAGTGGTTTAGAGCAATCTGGCTCCACGTTGGCTTGGCATGGCTCGACATTGCGTGAAGGGGAATGTAATGAAGCGGAGATGTGGGAAGTAGAGTTGGTGGATTGGTGTTCAACGGTGTGTTGTCGGGATATAAGAACTTGGTTGAGATTGGAGATCAAAGAAGGAGGTAGGGAGTTGTTCTTCACGGAAGTGGTCATGGCGATTATTGTTCAAAGTTCAAACGCAGAGTTTGGTTGTTGTGATTGGACAAATACTATAATACACTGTATTTTTTTTTTAAGGTGAATTCTGAATTGGCTTTGGCGTTTGGGGTGGAGTTTTTATAAATAGAGTTGGACGGGACTCCGGTTCAGTGAATTATTGAACCGGTCGTTTTTCCTTACATGGGTTGGGTTGCAAAAGCAACGAGGGCGCAGTGAATTGCTTTTATGCGTGTTTGTTGCACTGTTGCTTGCAGCCATGATTTCTCAAACATTGATCGTGAAAAGCTTAATTACTTTGTGTATAAATAATGGTTTTTAATTAATAAATAAATAAAAATTCAAGGCACTGAGTTATTTTTCACTATGAATTAGGTTTTATTTGGATAAACGAGAAAATTAATTTTGATGAGATTAAAAATAACGGTAACGGTGAAATTAATTACTGTAACAAATTAAAATTAATGATGACATAAAATCAATAGTGAATATGTGTTTGGACGTAAAAGTAGTGGTGACGATAAGACAGAGAATGAAAAATGACCATTAAAGATATTGATCTAAAAATATATTAATAAATTATTTATATTTTATTTAAATTATTATTATTATATTTAAAAAATAATAATACATTTACACATCTTAAATTAAAAATAAATAACAAATATTAAATAGTCACATAAATAATTTGATCAAAGTAATCTAAAAATTATTTAAAAATTAAATATAAATAATAAATAAAGATAAAGATAAAGGCTACAACTATAGTTTAAAGGAAAAAATATATATATGTACAAAATTGGAAAAAGTTCTCAACTGGAGAAGTTTTGCTTTCACTAGAGATAAATCCTCTAGTTAAAAAAATGAGGGTGTGGCACGGTGAAAATGGCTCCACCGTGCCACACCCCCATTATTCAAAAAGATAAATGATGTGATTGAATTTCAAAAAAGAATTTAATCGCACTGAATAATGATTCCGTTTGATTTCAAAACGAGTTTTAATATAAAAAGTGAGATTGAATAATTTTTTGAAAAATTGAGTTATTGTAAATAATAATTATAACAACAACATTGCTCCCTCTTCCATATAAAACATTAATGTAAGATTGATAGATAGATAGATAGATAGGTAGATAAATTATATGATCTAATAACTCTAAATTCAATTAAAAAATATCAAATAAAGACTAAAACGAACTAGTAGTAATAATCTAATTAATTAATTAAGTATCATTTGATTTCGTTCATGTTTACTCACTTTAAATTAAAGTTACATGAACCTTTTGAATATTGATTGAGCTTTCTTTCCTTCCTACAAACAGTAGAGCATACTATTTTAAAAACACTAGGCTCTAGGGGAAGGGAAAAGCAGTCGATTGATGCTTCGTTCTTTCTTTCAAATTCAAATAACTTAAAAGGGTAAATATAAAAAATATGTTCTCAATAATTGAATAATTGTTAAATGGTGTAATAGTTAAGAGTTATTTAAAAAAAGAAATAAAAAGTTAAAAATTGTTAAAAAAGATATTTTAAAAACAAAATTATATTTAATGAAAAATTTTCTTTTTTCTTTCTCCTTTCATTAAAAAATTATCATTTTTAAAAAATTGTAATTCAAAAAATATATTTTTTTAAATTTTAAAAAATTAAAAATTTTAATTTTAAAAATATTATTTGTATTATTATTTTTTAATTAAAAAAGTAAATAAAAAAATATGTTTTAAAATTAAAAAAATTATTTTTAGAAAAAATTATTTCTTATTATATCATTTAATAATTATTGTATTAAAAATAATTTTTAATCATTATATTATTTAATAATTATTGTATTAAAAGGGATATGTTTTTCAAATATACCCTAACTTAAATTACGGTGCCATCCCCTGGACCCCATCATCCCTCTCTGATAAGCTCTTCATACCATTATCAACACCAAAAGCATTGCTAGATAATTTTAAACTCGACATAAATAAAAAATATATAAAAAATAATATAAATATAACATAAATATATGAATATATCAAAATTTATATAATATAAATTAGTAATTTATCAATATTTATATAGATATATAATATTTTAAACACGACATTAATACTATAATTACCAAATCTCTCTCCCCTCTGATCTGTTAATCATGGTGATGATGACAATGCCTTTTTATTCCTCTGTCAAAGTGGCTCTTCCTCCTTCCAAGTCTAGGCCAGATGTATCGTTGAGGGATAGAGTAACGTAAATTAATGCGATAAATAAGGGATGTTGACTTTACTACCAGTATAAGCATTTGGTCAGGTGTTAAAGTTAACATCTCTGGTAAATTTCCATGTTTTTTTTTTTTTTTTGTTTTGTTTGAACGGGTTTCTCAATTAAGATTTTACTAAAGTTAGAATTGAAATTTTACGTAGTTTAAACAAATGAATGGGAATTTTGTTTCAGAAATGGATAGTTTCATCACCAAAATATAAAATTTCTAACCCTACCGTGATTTTAGATGTTCTTTTTGACAAGTGATGGTCACTTCAATTTAGCAAAAAAGTCAAATTCTGGCGAATTTTTTTCAAAATTGTTTGAATTCATGATCGGAGAAACAACTAAAATAATTCAAATTAATCCAAAAGATTCAAACAACTTTGAATCGGTGAATGAAAAACGATACCAAAATAAATAAATAAAAGTTAATAAAAGTAGACAGTTGATCCTTTAATACGATTTTGGCATTTCATTTTAAGGTGGCGTTACTTTTCAAAAATATCAACACACGATGGGCCAACCTAGATCTGCTGATGGCTAGGTAATTCGTTCGATCCAACAAATTTGATCTGTATTGGATCGGATCTGAATAGAATAATTTTAATCTGGATCGGTCCGTCTTGACCTGAAACAGTATTTTTTAATTATAATAATATTATTTTATTTAATTTTAATTATAAAAATATATTTAAAAAATAAAAAAAAAATACTTTTTTAATATTATAAACAATAAATTCGGCCTGCTGGGCGAGTCCGATCTAACCCAAGACCGAACCTGAATAAAAATTAAAAAAAATAAATAAATTACGATTCGACTCGACCCATGAACAAATGTAAGCCAATCTACACCAACAAAAAACTTCTTGGCCTAGCCGAAGGTAATAATGCTTTTATTCAAATTAAAAGCAGAGGGCTCCACCTTTCCTAATCCATGGACTCCACTGTCCACTCTCTCAACTTAGATAAGGATCCATTGGCGAAACCGATATCAGTAAGAGTTTTTCATCGGAATTATATATAAATATATATATTATTAATATTTATTATTATATGTATTTATATGTGAATATTTGTTAATTTATTTATTTTTAAATATATTATATATTTTAAAAATAAATAAAAATAATAAAAATATATATTAACTAAAATTTGTATGTAAAAATTGTTTAATTGTATCAAATTGTTATATTAATGAAAAATTAATTATGAAGATAAAAAAAATTAATGTAAATTTTAACTTTTTATTTATATCAAATAAATTAATTTATTTTTTAAGATTATTAAAAAATTAAAACTTTTAAGATAAAGCAATTTTACATAAAATTTTAATTTTATTTATTATCAAATTAATCCATTTAATGAAAGTGATTTAATGAAATTAAATTTCTTACTTATAAATTAGATAAATCTTATTAATAATAAAAAATATTTATAATGACAATTTAGAAATATAATGAACAACGATGATTATTTTTTTCAGTTCAAAAGATTCTTCACATTCGTGCTTTTATATATGCTAGTATTTGTTATCACATGCGTTTGCATGTGAATACTCGTTATTTTATCTATTTTTGAATATATCGTTGTATATTTTAAAAATTAACAAACTAATAAAAATTATATTAACTAAAATTTGTTTTATATGCAAATTATATCAAATTATTATAATTTATTATTTTTAATATCAGTGCAAAATTAATTATGAATATAAAAAATTTAATGTAAATTTTTATTATTTTTTATTCATACTAAATAAATTGATTTACTTTTCAAGGTTAGTGAAAATTTTTAAAATTTTAAAATAAAAAGTTTCATGTAAATTTTATTTTTTATTTATTATCAAATTAATCCATTTAACGATAATATTTTAATAAAACTATTTTTTTTATTATAAATTAGATAAATCTTATTAATAATAAAAAATATTTAAAATAGTAAATTAGTAATATAATAAAAAATAAATTGATTTACTTTTCAATGTTATTGAAAAATTTTAAGATAAGCAATTTCATATAAATATCAAATTATTCCATTTAATGAAAGTATTTTAATAAAACTAAACTTTTTCCTTATAGATTATATAAATCTTATTAATAACAAAAAAATATTTAAAATGATAAATTAGTAATGTAATGAACAATAATGTGTATTTTTGTCAGTTCAAAAGATTAATAAAACTAAATTTTTTCTTTAAAAATTAGATAAATCTTATTAATAATATAAAAAATTAAAATGGTAAATTAGTAATATAATGAACAATAATAGATATTTTCGTTAGTTCAAAAAATTATCCACATTCGTACTGATTTATTTGTTATCACATGCATTCGTATGTGAATGCTCGTTGATTTATTTATTTTTGAATATATAATTGTATATTTTAAAAATAAATAAAAAGAATAAAATGCATATTTCCTAAAATTTTACATGTAAAATTTATTTTATGTACAAATTATTATATTATTTTTAATATTAATGTAAAATTAATTATGAAGATAAAAGAATTAATGTAAAATTTAACTTTTTATTTATATAAAATAAATTAATTCACCTAAATTCTACATAAATTTTTAGTTTTTTTATTTATTATCAAATTAATCCATTTAAAGAAAGTATTTTAATGAAATTAAACTTTTTACTTATAAATGAGATAAATCTTATTAATAATAAAAAAAATATTTATAGTGGCAATTTAGAAATATAGTTATAAAATAATTCTACATAAAAAAAATTATTTATTATCAAATTAATCCATTTAACGAAAGTGTTTTAATGAAATTAAACTTTTTTACTTATAAATTAGATAAATCTTATTAATAATACAAAAATATTTATAATGGCAATTTAGAAATATAGTGAGCAACGATGACTATTTTCGTCGATTTAATTTTTTTTTGTTATATTCGTGCTTTTATATATATTATAAATTATATATAGATATATACCGGTAATAAAAATCATTCACATGCACTTAGCTGAACATATAATTCAAATAAGTACTTTAGCATTGGGACAGATCAAATTTAATTTTTGGTTCCTGAACCAGAGACAATAATAACATGGAAACCTTTTACCACTTCATCAGATCCAATAATAATTGGATTCTTAGATGCAACATCTGCAAGTAACAGAGTTGTAGTCTCAAGCTCTTCAGTGAAACTTCTTTGGTTCCAACTGGTCAGAAAATGCAAAGATCTAGAGAACCTGCAAACCCACTTGCTTAAAAGCCTAAAAATCAAACCAAAAAAGAAAGAAAGAAAGAAAAAACTATCTTTCTACTACAGAGATTCAAAATGAATGATAAGAGATCTCTACACCAACTTTCATAGTTTTCCTTCAGAATGAATTGATTTACTCCGTATTTAGTCAACCACAGATCAACAAAACTTGAGATTCTAATGAAACTTATTAAAGGATTTTGCTAACAAGTGTCCTAAGGGCACTCTTTAAAGTTACTAAATATAGTAATATCTTCAATCAATGCATTAAAAATGATGAATAAAATTATCAACTTTTGTATTTAATACAATATTATTACTATAAATAGCATATTAACTAACCTTAAAGAGTGCCCTAAGGGCACTCGTTAACAAAACCCCTTATTAAATGCTTCACCTGCTTGACTGATGCTGAAATAACTGAATTAATGAATGCTATATGATGGCATTGGCAGATATACAGACAGCACTATTTAACCTTCTCCCTTTACAGTACAGATTTCATCAATTCTCATTCACATAAAAAATTAACCCGAAAAACAAAATCCATTTTCAAATGCTTTAGCCACGTACGTTAACCACTATAAAGTCAGCAATCAAGTCTGCTTTATTTTGCTGCCAACACTAGACAAAATATCCAAAATACTGTTATCCCTTGTTCCACTATTAACCCCAGTGCTGACAGCAGACTGATTTTTCTTCATTCCAGACTCAAACTTTGCTGCAAATGCTAGACATTAGTGCTTTCTGAGCTGAGTTTGGTGTGTTTTTAAGTGTCATAATCTTCTCTGAAGATTGACCTATAGCGCGCAGGGAAGCTGGCATCTTCCTTGGGTTTGCATTGGAATTTTATTGTTTATAAGACAAATATTGTTGACTTTCATGAACAGATTTACCCTTGACATATCAAACTATCTTTTATTTGTTTTTGCAACTGCTAGATAGAAAAGAGTGCCTTTTGAGCTGAATTTTGTGTGTGTTTTATGTGCTAACCACTCTGAGGATTGACCTGAAGTTTGTGGAGAAACTGGCAACCTATATGATATTGCACTTAAGTTATGTTGTGTTGTTTATCAGCTGCATAATTACTCTTCTGAAGAGATCCATCTATCATTCATATTTTTTGTTGTGTCTGATTCATTTTGATTGGCCTGAATCCCAAGTCTGCCTCTTTTGTCATCTTCAAAGATGAGCTACCTTGGCTAAATTTACTTGATTCAACCAGAGATGGCTTCAAAGCAAAAGGACTATTGACACCTAATGTCCTTTGATTACTTTGAATCCCAAATCTGCCACTTTCGTTCATCTTTTGAGATGACCTGCCTTTATTAAGTTTACTTGATTCAGCCATGGATGATTTTAACAAAAAGAGAGTTGACACCGTTGCATGCAAGATCAAGTGTTTTAGTTGGAGTCTTTGCCAAAATTTGTTTTTTGCTTTTCTGAGAAAAAGCTCCTACAGAACTGGATGAGGCATCAACATTCTTATGGGAAGCTCTGCTGATAATCAATCTCATATCGGAATCACCTTGCAATGATGGCTTCAGTTGAAGATCACAAACATTTGATAAAATGCAAACATCTCCCTCAGGTGACATCTGAAATGAAGTTATTACCCACCCCCAATCAACTAATTGAGAATGTGGGTTTTTTGTAATAGAAAGTTGGAACAAGGTTACCATGTGTGAAAACAATCATCACCTTTGCCGCAGAAGCCTGCCTTTGGTCATATAATTGATACAGGGATATACTTGGAGAGTCAAATGGACAGTTATCCCCTTTCATGGATGAGTGACGTGCAAAATCGAGTATAATTTGGTTTCTGCTCCATTTGCTGGAATCAACAATCATTTGAATAATGTATTATTTGGTTATGTTCTTTTTATAAAATGAAATCACTAATTCATTTGTCTAGTTATTGGAAACATTTTAAAAAGCCATGAATACCAACGATTAGAAAAAGCATTTTCACTGACCGAGATCAAGCAATGATGAAAGCAACGGAGATGGTGTTCTTAAGAGTCATCTCATAGATTATGTATGTTGCATGTTTCGAATAATACTAAACAAGTTTCTGGTCGTTTTGCCATTTCCTAGTTCCAAGCACGATTTAATAAATGCTTTTACGGATGTGAAAGTGAAGTATAATTTGAATCTAGTTGGGCTTTTACGATCGAAGAGTTTGAACTTGAAGATCATTCTTAGCTTATCTTTAGCATATATGTTTTCAGCTAGGACAAAATCTACTCAAAGGAGTGAGACTACAAATAGCATATTGCATCAGAATATGCACTCCGTGTCTTTTATTTGGGTTATGTCTAATTAATTTTTTAAAATTATATATCTAATTAAATTATATGTACTAAAACTTGACATACTCACGGGTGAAAAATAATATTTTTTTTTGAAAAAAAATATAAGTAAAAAGTGAATAATTTTTTTATAAGTGTTTTTTTTTTTTTTAAGTGGGTAATTTTTAGAAAATAAATAGACATTTTAAAATATATATATGTATATAATTTTTCTATTTATGATTTTATGATTATATTTGATTTTTTGTATTTTTATCAACATAATTAATGTAACTTAATTCATGACATCAAATTCAATCAGACACTTTATAATATAAATTCAGCATATTATATTATTAAATTAATAGTTATATTCGTGCTAGAAAAAATTATGGCAAGTTTGTAGTAATTTTTTTATAGTATGATAAGTATATTTTAAATGTAGGCTTTTTTGCATACTATCATTTATAGATTTTCCGGATATGTGAAAGAATATACGCTGGGCATTAATTTTGTTATAAACCCAAAAAGGAAAAATATATATTTTAAAAGAGAAATAACCAACCCAGAAATGAAAAGCAATAACAAAAGAAATTACTTAAAAGTTAAAACAATTGTTTCCATTTTTTCTTCAATAATAAAAAAAAGATTATGATTGATTCCTTTTTTGTAAAACAAAAAAGAGAAGGTGATGGGCTAATTTAGACTTATCCAATTGTTAGGTTATCGGTCTAAATCTAAACATCTATTTTAGGTTTTTATCGTAATATAGCTGATTTTTTATTTATTTTTTAAAATATCGTTGTTTTTTAAATTATTTTTTAAAATTCGTTTTTTTAACCAGTTGAAAAATTGCCACCATGACGATTTTCCAATGGTAATTTTTTATTTTATTTTTAAACTAAGGTGATTTCCCAAGGTGAAGAATTCACCTTTTTTTTAATTATTAAATAATAAATTTAAAATAAAAAATATATAATTTATAATTTTAAAAAATAAAGATTTAATAATTTTTATGTATAATTTTTATCCCATGGTGGTATAGGTATCCATGGGCCGGGCCCATATCTGGTATCAACACCACATTTGCTTGCCCAAATCACGGTGGCGATTTCCCAGCCCTTATTTATTTTTTTAATTTTATAAAATAATAAAATTAAAAAAATAACAATTTACCAAAATTTAAAAAATTATATTCGTAATTAGACCTGCTCATGGATCGGGCCGCGACCAGGAACTTTTTCCCTTGCCCAAGCCCATTTCGAGTCGGGCTGACTTGAAAGCCCGTTTAAATAATAACAAATTTAAAAATTATATAAATACAATCCGAGTTTACTGGGCCGGACTTACCACCATGTATACCTGTCCAAGGGCCAGATTACCGGCCCAAGCCCGAAGGCCTGTCCATATTTGGAAGGGCTTAAACAACAAATATTAGGCCCGAAAAATGGGCTTGGGCAAAAAAATTAGGGCCGGGCCTTGGCTCCAATATTCAAGTCCCGAGCCTGGCCCGGCCCGGCCCATTTTTTAATTAAATAATATATTACTTATATTTATATATATTATGTAATTTATATCATATAAAAATTAAATATATATAATATTATAATGTAAACATTAAAAATATGTTAAGTTGTCCATGTTTAACAACTTAATAAAAAAATATATAAAATTATTAAAAATTAAAAAATAAATAATAAATATATATTATTTAAAAAATAGAAAAAAATAATATGGGCGGGCTTAAACGGGCTTGGACAAAATTTGAGGCCCATATTTCGGGTCGGGCTTGGGCAAACAAATGTGGTGTTGATATCATACATGGGCCTGACCCATATTTAAAAGAATAAAATATATATATTAAATGAATAAAAAAAAGAATTAAAAGAAAAAAAAGAGAATTTTTTTTATAATTAAACCAAAAAAAAAAATAAAGTACTTTGGGAAATCGCCTCCGTGGGTGGCGATTTCCTAAAGGAATTCTTTACAAATTGTGAAGAATTTCTTTGGGCAATCGCCACCGTAGTAAAAAAAAAATTTTAAAAATTAAGTTGGAAAATTGTCATGGCTCATGACGATTTCCCAATTTAGTTTTAAAAAAAATATAAAATTTACCGTTGGGAAATCTCCATGGCCATGACGATTTCCCAACTGATTAAAAAAAGAGCGAATTTTGAAAAATAATTTCAAACCATCGCTATTTCGATAAAAAAAAAACCAGCAGTATTAGGATAAAAAAACTCTATTTTATATTTGAAAAGGTTTTGACAAAAAATTAAATTAAAAAATAAATTTGAATAAAAAAATAGAATTTATTTAAAAAATGAGTTTAGTTTTAATTTTAAATTTAAAGTTCGAACTCAACATAATTATAATTATAAAAATAAAAATATATAATATTATAATATAATTATTAAAAGATACATTAAATTATTAATATTTTATAATTTAATAATAATAAAATTTTAAAATAATTTAAATGAATTTAAACAAAATCTTAAAATTCAAATTATAAAACCGAAATGAACTTAAATAAACATGTATGATATACTCGAACCCGACCATATTCAACAAAAAATTGCGGGTTGTGTTGGGCAAATTAAAAAGCTTGCGAACCATATTTCTCTTGTCTGCCGCCTCACAATAAAAAAGAATGTATTTTGATAATTTATATATTTTATGTATTATAATTATATTTAAAAGATTATATTATTTAAATTTTAATATATTAATATATTAATAATTCAATTATATAAAATTTTATCATATTTATATTTTTAAATATGTTTTTCATATATTTTTATATCGTATATCTTGGGTCGGGGAGTTAGGGAAGTGGAATTGGAGGCCACGTCTTCTTTATACGCCTCTCACTGAAACCCTTAACACTCCAATCCCTCCCTTTTCCTCATTTCGCGCCACTCCCTCCAATCTAGGGTTTTAGTTTCTCCTTTCTCCAAATCAACATTTTTCCTTTTTCTTCTCTTAAAAATAAAATCCTCAATGAGCAACGAAGGGATTAACTTCAACATGTCCGATCTTGGCGATGGTAATCTCTTTCTCCTCTAAACCACTACCACTACCTCTACCGCTTCACACTTTTTCGCTTCTCTCACTCTTTTCTTTCCATTTTTGGTTGCAGCTCTTAACGAGGAAGCTCGAGCTGGTCTCGTTAACGCTCTCAAGGTCGGTGACTCCCAGATTTTTTTTTTTTTGGGTTTCTTTGTTTTTCCTGTGTTTTAGTTTTTGATATTCTGGTTTGCAGAATAAACTTCAAAATCTTGCTGGGGGGCACTCGGATATGCTGGAGAGCCTATCACCGAATGTCAGGAAGCGTGTGGAGGTTCTTCGAGAGATCCAGGCATGTTCTTTCTTGCTAAGCTTTTTTGTTACTGTGTTGTTAAGTGTTACTATGATATCACTCGTGCTTTAGTTTGTTTTTGTCATATTAATCGAATATGAGGTCGGATTTACCTTTCATAGCTAAGAAACTTGAGTGTCCTTGGATGTTTAGGATTGCTACAATTTTTACCTTCATAGCTAAGAAACTCGAGTGTCCTGGGATGTTTAGGAGTACTCAATTTGTTGAATTTCTAGGATTATCTGTGCAAGTTTTGATTGGATTTACTTTGATACAGTAGAAAGTTGCATGTTCTTGCTGTGCAGTTACTTTCCATTCTCATCTAGATGAACTAGAGTGTTGTAATCTAATTACAATTTATTTGAGCTGCAATATGGTTGGAAGTGGAATGCCATTTTGATGGTCTGGGTTCTTCTATTTTTTTAACAGGGCCAACATGATGAATTAGAGGCTAAGTTTTTTGAGGAGAGGGCAGCACTTGAAGCTAAATATCAAAAACTATATCAACCCTTATATGCAAAGGTTTGCTTTTTGAATTTTGTTTCCGTTTTTCTCCAATTAGTTACCGTTGTTTTTTACCTGACTAATTATCATACATATGTAGCGATGTGATATTGTGAATGGTGTTGGTGAAGCCGAAGGAACAATAAATGAAGCAGCCATGGACCAAGGAGAGGACAAAGCTGCCGAAGGTAAGATCTTATTCATTCTGGTATTTTTTTCTGTCAGCTCCCTTTTTTCTACTTGGAAGGTATTTAAGCAATTATGCTTCATGCAGAGAAAGGAGTGCCTGATTTTTGGCTTACTGCAATGAAAAATAATGAAGTGCTTTCTGATGAGGTGAGTTATCCAGTTATAATTATTGTCATGATACTTTATTTTTTTGGTTGGAAATAGTGAGGCTCATTTTTACATCTTTTGCGTTTGGAATCAGATCACTGAGCGTGATGAAGGAGCTCTCAAATATCTCAAGGATATTAAGTGGTATAGGATAGAGGAACCCAAAGGATTCAAGCTTGAGTTTTACTTTGACACCAATCCTTATTTCAAGAATACTGTGTTGACGAAAACATATCACATGATTGATGAAGATGAACCTATTCTTGAGAAAGCTATTGGGTAAATACCATTACCATTTTTTTAAAAACGTCTTATTGGATTATTAAATTTCCAGATTACTAGGTTTCTTCCTTTATTTAACTAAAACATTTTTGCGCCAAATTTGTAGGACGGAAATTGAATGGTATCCAGGAAAATGCTTAACACAAAAGCTCCTTAAAAAGAAGCCTAAGAAGGGATCAAAGAATGCCAAGCCAATTACTAAAACAGAAGACTGTGAAAGTTTCTTCAACTTCTTCAATCCTCCTCAAGTTCCTGATGATGATGAAGACATTGACGAAGATGCTGTATTGCCAACCTCACCATTTCTATAAACTTCGATGATTGATTAATTTCTGCTATTCAAATTGTTTTTACTTTCTTGCACAGGCTGAGGAGCTACAAAATCAAATGGAACAAGATTATGACATTGGGTGCGTTCACTTTTCAGCTTGATCTAGTCATTGGCTTGTTTCTCAGTTTGAACTCCTCTTCATGCTTTGTATGAGATGCTATTAATCAATGTTACATGTATGAAATACCTACTTATTTTATGCTAGCTGTTTCTTTTTGCAGGTCAACAATTCGAGACAAGATTATTCCACATGCTGTGTCATGGTTTACGGGAGAAGCTATTCAGGGAGATGAGCTTGAGATAGAAGATGATGATGATGATGAAGATGAAGATGAAGATGGTGATGAGGATGAAGACGATGAGGAGGAAGAGGATGATGAGGATGACGATGAGGACGAAGAAGAAGAAAATAAGACCAAAAAGAAGGTATGAGATGCTAATTTATGTGTAATTTTATATGTTCGCCCAATTATTCGTTCAGAATTTGAAGTGATGCTAATTTTTCATTTGTTCCTTGTTAAATTGCATGAAAAATATCGCTGCAGTCCTCGTCTGCACAAAAGGTACACCAATTCCATGTCGTTTAGGTCTCTTTTTTGGCCCCTCTGTTGACATTTATGCCTGATTATTTTTGTTGTGAACTGCAGAAGAGTGCAAGAGCACAGGGGGATGGGCAGCAAGGTGAGAGGCCTCCAGAATGCAAGCAGCAGTAGATTTTAATTGTTGCTGTTGCAGATGTGTGGCAATGTTAGAAGCGTGGTCTATAAGATGTTGATTGGAAGAGAAGGGGGAAGGAGGGGGGTTTGCAGTTTTGGTGGTTATTTATTTTTACAATTTTCATGTTATAGTTATAGCATGAATGATTGGTTTGAAGAATCCTTCTTTTACCCTTTATGGTCTACTGTTGGTTTGGTAGTCTGAGATGTGTTGGGATTTTCTTTATGTGAATGTTTCCAGAAACTCTTGAGTATATGTCTGGCCTTAGTGTTCATGTTCTGATAGCTTGTTATCAATTATTTTATGGCCAGTCTATTATAGTGTTATTTTTTTAATCTCTTGCATATTCCCTTGGGTTGATTTTTGTTTTCTTAAATTAATTTTGCTCCTCAGTTCAACTCTTCCCATTCCCATTCCCATTCCCATTCCCAAGCATAGTTTATTTTACTTTCCTGATTCATAAGCTATCCGAAGTGTTCTTGCCATTGATTTAATTGTTGTTGGGATCTCTATTGGTTATTCACTTTTGTGTTGTGATAGGAGGCTAATGATTTAAAAAAGTTTCTCATCTGCTCTCCTCTCCTGGTTTTCATTTATTCTGCTTTTGGCGATTTCAAGGTAAAAAAGGCTAATGATTAAAAAATATTATTCCTTTAATTCATATTTTTTTTTTTTATAGAGTTTGATAAATGAACAAAATCCAATTGTTAATTTAGTGTTCCTTCCACCCACCTTTATTTATTTATTTAATTGAGAATGATGTATTATGTTAATGAACATGTTTTCACGTTGAAAGTTGATAGAGAAAAAAGCCAATGGATTGGTAAGATAGATTTTTTTTAATCATTAGGTTTATGTTCAAATCTCATTAATACATGAATTGTTTCAACTCTATAATATTAGATTTATTTAGTTATATATTCATTGATTTGTTTGTTTATTATTTGATCCAATTCAATATATTTTATCATAATTGTAATTTCTATTTCTATTATTCTTGAAACTTTCAACAAAACATGGATGCAAAAAGAATAAAAAACAGAATATTGATAGCAGCCCTATTGGCTATTTCCCTTGAAATTTGTTTAATAGAAAAAATAAATTAATGAAGGCAAAGGCCCAATGTATAATAGTATAAAATAGAAATACCAAAATGCTTCTTTCTTAGGGATGGCAATGGAGCGGGGCGGGAACGGATATTGTTTTATCCACTTTCACTCCACTCTTGCATGGATGTTGGAAACATCCACATCCATGGATGTCGGTTACATCCATAACCGCTCCACGTTGCTTCACTCCGCTACACCCCAATTTATATTAATTATTTTTAACTTAATATTGTAAAAAATTATATTATAATTTATTCATGAACATAATTTTAGTATATAAATTTTTTTAATATAATATATATAATACATATATACTAAAAGTATAGATATAAAATATTAGTATATATATGATTTTAGTACATATATCTAATATATATTAAAAATATAAGAAAAAATATAAAATATTTTAAAGGATAAAATAGTAATTTCAAAAGTCGGGGCGGGGCGAGTGGAGCAAGCATTTACCAAAATCGCTCCGCTCCACCCCGCTCCAAAAAGAACTTCTCCATTCGGAGCGGATCGATGCAAAATCCATCAGTTGGATCGAATTTTGTCATCCGGATAGAAAGAAAAAAAACACAACCCTACTTAAAACTTAAAACTGGGCCCTTCACTAATTACTTTTAACGAGAATCCCCTCAAGGCCTAGACGGCCCATCCAGCAGGCTCCCGCTCCCCGGTGGTGTGGCTACTTAACCAGACTGAAATCTCAAAAAGGAGGGAAAGTGGGAAACTCAACTCAACCCTATACTAAAACCCTAACATCCCAGAGCTCATTGTCTGTCTCTGTTTCGCCATTTCTCTTCTCTCTTTCTTCTTCTCTTTAAAAACAAAACAAAAAAATCCCACACTTTTTAATCCATGGAATAACATCTAATCACAACTAGTTTGTTCTTTATCTTCTTTTTTCTGATTTTATTGTTCTAAACAAAGCCCTTTCCATTGCATGCTATGGCGGGGTTTCTTCGGAATATTTCTTCTCTGAAACGTTCTCTCTTCGCTCCACAGGTTTTAATGCTTACCCTTTTGTTTATTTTCTTCCATAAGTTCACATCCTTTGTTTTTGTTATTTTCAATCTGATTATTTTGCACTGTGTTTTTTTTTTTTTTATAAGAAAGTTTAGAAACAGTAAGAAAAAGTGAGACCTTAAATTGTTTTTTTTGCAGGTATGTAGGGGAGGGGTATTAGG
This sequence comes from Fremontodendron californicum, assembly GCA_030761205.1. NCBI lineage: Eukaryota > Viridiplantae > Streptophyta > Magnoliopsida > Malvales > Malvaceae > Fremontodendron > Fremontodendron californicum. Next base: position 4,673,771 of record JAULJL010000003.1, read on the forward strand.
GTCATCTTTTCAACTGTGTAACTTTTCTTCTAAAGGTATTGAAACTTCCATTAAAAGCTTTAATTTGAATGTTGATAAACTATTTTATTTGGGTATTTAATATTCTATGTTTGGTTAAATCACGTTTTGGTTTTTGGTTAGATTTTTTAATCTGGTAATTATCTGAATGTTTTATCATGGGATTTATATTAACTTAATAAATGTTTGAATTCTATGATGATATTTAATTGAAACACAGCATAGTGCTTAATTTAGTATCGTATTCCTATTCAAAATTTTTTTTTTAAATAGTGCCATCTAAAAGATAAAGGCTTTGGCTATTTTTCTTGAGCTGGATTAATTTGAGTTGAAAAGTGAAATCTGGTACTTACTTTCTTGTGTTTGAATGTATCTTGGTTTATGTCTGATTGAAGGTAGAAGGAAATCCAAGTCAGATTCAAGCGATTCCTGTGAAGAGAATATGTCCAAGAAAGATTTAGCCCTAAAACTGGCCCTGGATCAGATTACTAGTTCCTTTGGAAAAGGATCTATTATGTGGCTTGGTCGTTCTGTGTCTCCTAGAAATGTTCCGGTAGTTTCCACTGGTTCTTTTGCTTTGGACATAGCACTTGGAACTGGTGGACTTCCAAAGGTACTCTGCAATTCTTGTTTCATTTTTCTTCCTTTTTTTCCCTTGATACTTCTACTAGGTAATTGCTGCTTGTGATGTTTATTAGTTCCTTAGACATCTCTTTATTGGAATTTTACAGGGCCGTGTCGTGGAGATATTTGGACCAGAGGCTTCTGGGAAAACAACTCTTGCTCTACATCTAATTGCTGAAGCACAAAAGCAAGGAGGTCACTTAATGTATTTTAACTTAGTACTGTGTGATTTATGATCTGTTATGATTAACTGCCCATTTATCATGACATCCATTATTCTTTGTTGGCAGAGTAGAATACCTTTCCATTTGTAACTTCCTGCTGTGCTACTAAAAAACAAATTTCGTATGTTTCATGATTAGCACAGATAGTAGGAATTTATGATAGGTTAGACTTTCATGTTACTTTCCAATATATGCCTTGTCTACTAATTCTAGATTCTGACATTTGAAAGATTATTATAAAAAAAAAGCCTCTGAAATATTGTAAAGGATTTTTATGCAGCATTTAACATTCTTAAATCTATTTAAGAGCTGATTAATTTGGAGAGTGGAGGAGATTTTGTTGTGACTATCTTCTATTCTGTTGAGGTTGTTTCTGTTATCTTTCTGCTGGAGCCTGGATGCTTACATGTTTTTATAATATTCAAATGTAGGTTATTGTGTTTTTGTCGATGCTGAGCATGCTCTTGATCCAGCTCTAGCTGAGACAATTGGGGTAAACACTGAGAATTTGCTTCTTTCACAACCAGATTGTGGAGAACAAGCTCTCAGTCTTGTGGACACCCTTATACGGAGTGGATCTGTTGATGTTGTTGTTGTTGACAGCGTAAGGTGTTCTTGGATTATGGAGTTTGACCTAATAAATACTGCTTGTAGTTGGTAGAATGTGCTTCTATTGTGTTCGTGAAATCTGCTTTCTTCTCTTTGTGTACATTTTCCTTTAGACTGGTTAGATAGTTAGGTTGTGCTATGATGCAAATTTGAAGGAGGGTTTTTGAAATAATTGTTTGTGTGCCAAATATATTGGATACTCATCCGTGAAGGGTTGAAATTCTATAATTTCATCTGTGCAATACTGCACTTTATCATATTTATTTAAAGTGAGTCCTAATATAGCTTTATTTTCCTCTCAGGTAGCTGCCCTTGTGCCTAAAGGTGAGCTTGATGGCGAGATGGGTGATGCTCATATGGCAATGCAGGCCAGACTGATGAGCCAGGCTCTTCGTAAATTAAGCCATTCCTTATCATTATCTCAAACCATATTGATTTTTATAAATCAGGTTTAATTTTATATCCTGATTATATCCTTGATGAGTTTTGATGATCAACTCCATATTAGCACCATAGTCCTCTAAAGCTTTAGTTCGCTAATATGCAGTTGTTAAAGTTCTTGCTTTGAGTTTGTTTAATTAAAGATTGAGATTATACTCTCTGTGTCGTATACATTGAGAGTTTTGCCCTTCGGTAAACTTTTTGCGCTATTTTATGGCTTTTATTAGGAATACAGACTACTAATTAGATGGCTATCTGATTGATCCAAAATTTCCTAGCTGAACTGTTGCCCTTGAATGTGGTCAGGTGCAGATTCTTGTGAGATTTTAGGTTGAGAATGCAAAATGTATCATGTAAATTTTTTGTTTATTATAACACATCTTAACTATTTATATATATCAGGTGAGGTCAAAACTTTCAACTTTTGGTGGATTTGGCGGGCCAGCCGAAGTTACCTGCGGTGGTAATGCCTTAAAGTTCTATGCTTCAGTGCGTCTAAATATAAGGAGAACGGGTCTTGTCAAGAAAGGAGAAGAGGTATCAAGCTCACACCCTTTCTTTCCTCTTGAGTTTGTTGGTTGGATTTAGACTTAGTGGGTTAAGAAAGTCTCCCATCATATAAGACACATGTAAAATCTGCTTGAGTGGCAATGATTTGTTTATTTTCCTTTAGCTTGGTTGAAACTCTGTTGAGGAACTCATTAAAATTTCCTTTGAATGGTCTCTTACATTCCCAAGCAAGTTAAACATGTAGCTTGATCTGCTAGCCAGCAGATCTCATTCTTGTATATTTTTTATGTCTCATTGTGTTTCTGATATTTCTATAATCTCCAGACTATTGGAAGTCAAGTTCGTGTGAAGATTGTGAAGAACAAGCTTGCCCCTCCATTTAAGAATGCTGAATTTGAGCTTGAGTTTGGCAAGGGAATATCCCGGGAAGGGGAGATCATAGATTTGGCGACAAAACACAAACTTGTTACAAAGTCTGGCGCATTCTACAGTTTCAACGACAAGAAACTCCATGGCAAGGAAGCCTTTAAAAAGTTTTTGGCTGAAAATGGAAGTGCACGTGAAGAACTTGCGATGAAACTTAGAGAAAAGCTACTTGATGCTGAGAGCAAAAAGGAAAGACAGACAGATATTTTGGATGGGGATACTTCAGAAGAAACAATTTCACCTGATACTACTGATGAAGACGCTGTTACCGCCGTTGAAGCTTAAGCTTGCATATGACTCGGACTGGAAACCCCCCCTTTTGTTCCCCTTGCAGGTTCTCCCGTTGGATCAGTCCTTAGCTAATTGAATTTTTTTTCAGTGGACACAATGATGGAAGGATTTGAAAGTTCTCTGATTCATAAGTCACATTTCACCCCTTGTTATGGTCGATATTAGGGGTTCGGATTGACGGCATTGTTACTTGAGTTTATTGGTCGTATTTGTACATGTGAGGTATAGTGGCGTTGGAAAGTTTTGTGGGTTCAATGGATGGAAGAATACAAGCATCTTCTTTCAAATTTCCAAGGGCATCCTACTGTCTTCCTCTCCATTGTCGTATGTCCAGCCAAATTTTACATGCTAATGAGACCAATTTATATATATAATATTCTAGTAAGAAGGTTTTTCTTTTTTGTTCTTATCCCATCTTCTTAGACTTGTAGTGGTTGTGGCTAGAAAAACATTGATCTTGTTGCTTTCTTTCTTTTATTGGGATAAATGGAAGTTTGTTGCTTTCATTTCTGTGCCCATGCACATGTAAAGGGCTTCTGAACTTAGCCGGGAATTGCCTGACACAAAGAAGAAAAGGAAAAGGAATTTGGCAAAGAAATTGTAAACTGATTAGATGAGGCTCTTAAAATTTGTACTTCCACAATCCCATTTCCTTGATCAATTTTTTTTTTTTTTTCTTTCTGCGTGCTAGGAAATTAGAGGTGTATCAAGAAGATTTTCAAACGATAGAATTTGATAAACCCCGTGTGAATTTTAAAGGAAAAAGGTCGAATTTGATGCAACTTATGCTGGGCCATCGCCTAAGAGTCCAACTGTCTAGCAATATCAACAAATTACACAATTATCGGCTAATCTTCCTATTTCATTAACTACCAACAGACTACACTGCTATTCGCTAATCTTCCTAGCTATTTCATTATTTGAAGAAGTGAAAATTAATTAACAGTAACAAAACTAGTGTTCGAGTTGAATGCGGCTTTACCCGGTTTAACAATTTAGATCCTGAACCAGGTTGCCGCAATGCTAATGTCTTCAATCAAGTCAGCAACTGTAGGAATGTTTTATATGGGGATGAAAGGGTATATTCTTTCACGTTGGTCACCAACATGCTATCTTGTCTCGTGGCTGCTGTAAATGTAATTGCCGGTGGCTACATCAATGCTCTCGGCATGTATTTCTTTAATAACATTTTTTTACCTCTGCCAGTCTGCAGATTAAAGTCGCAGTTGATATAAGAAGAATGATGATGTTTAGGAAACCCAAAGGAAAGAAGAAAAACAAATATTGGTCAGTGCTGCTGATACACAATTACAAGTCTTGAATCAAATCAAATTCTATAAAATCTCATATCTTTGAGGCTATAATGTCATATATATATATATATATATATATATATTTTGACTGAAATCAATTATAGCATGTGCTGAAATGATTGTTCTGGTTTCCTATTTCGTACCATTAGATTCTCAACTTATCTAATTGCTTCAAAATCTTGACTAAGCCCTGAAGGGGACTTGAAAATTTGTTTTATAAATGCCACAGATTGTGCCAAAATTCCTTTAAAAAACGCTTCCTTCCATCCTAGCATGGAAATTAACTTTTTTTTGCTGACTAAAACTGCAACAATATATTTCAGTAACGTGATTAATGATGCTCATGCTGATGCAGATGCAGATTGTAGATTGTCACCAAGAAGTCCTTTATTAACACAAGTTATTATAAATAAAAGTAAAGAGGGGGGAATGTTTTTGTTCATGGAAGAAATATTTAGTTTCTAGAAGTGGGATCCACTGGCTTTTCAGCCTTTAGAGGTGGTGAGGGAGAAGGAAAAAGTGCATCAAAAAGGAAACTACGAGGAACTCACATCACAAGCCTTGAAAAGGCTCATCTGGTTTGGTGTCTCTCGGTGGCTAGCTGTGGTGCAGTATTTTGAGACTAACCTTTTCTGGGAATATATATATATATATGTATATATATATGGGAAGTCAAATTTTGCCTTGCTTGAAAAAGGGCTGTTGTTGCTAGACTAAAGGCTATATACTAATAAACTGACTTATCATCAACTTTCTGTATCTTAACATTTAACATTGAGCTATATTACTTAAAATATATATATATATATATATATATATATATATATATATATATAGAGAGAGAGAGAGAGAGAGAGAGAGAGAGAGAGAGAGAGAGAGAGCTATATTGATCAGTGGCTTGACGTGGTTCTGTCGATGATATATCATAGTGATGATCACCTCTTACTCTTAGACAGGCACAGGCCAGCTCCTTTGACTACTTAATATCATAATCTAAACTAATTGAACTGCGGAAAATGCATGTTTGTTTTACATTGGAGTTTCAGTACTCCTATTCCTTACGTACATATACGGATGTAAATGGAGCGAGACGGTGGTGGATTTTGCAATATCCGTCTCCGCTCCGTTATTGGAATATTCTGTCTTGTCTCTCGTCCTGTTTCGCTGTGGATGTTGAAATTTTAATACCACTACCAACCGTCCCGTTCCATCCGATATTTATTAATTATTTTTAATATTTTCAAATAATAAAGTATTGTAAAAAAATTTAAATATAAATTCAATATAAACGGGTTTCTAATCTAAGGAGAGAAAAAAAAGTATTATGTTTAGGTTTCCAAAAAGAAGAATAAAAATAATATGTTTAATTGTATTACTTTATTATCTTTTTAAAAGCTAAATATTTAAGGATAAAATAGTAATTTCAATATTCGAGGTGGGATGGAGCAGGCAATTATCAGAACTGCTCCATCTCCGTCTTTCAAATAAAAAAAAATCGCCCCGTCCTACTACGCCTTCACTGTTAGAAAAAAAAAACCTCTCCATTCAAAACTGATCGGTTCAAAATCATCGGACGGTTCGGGGTTTTGCCATCCCTAAGTACATATATATGCATGGGCTAATAAATCTAGAATTTATATTTGATGCATCGACAATGTATATATCTATACACTGTCAGTGAATCAGATAATGTCACCTCATTAAAAATAAAATTATTTGTATTTATTTTTAAAAACTTTTAATGAAATAGTATCATTTGATTCACCGACAGTGTATAGATTTATACACTATCATTGCATTGTATAAATCCTTAAATCTATATATGTTACTCCATATGTTTGTGATTAGAAGTATATATATCCATATATGAAAATAAAAGAGGGTAAAGATATTTGTATATATATATATATATGTGTGTGAAAAACTATAGCTAAAAAAATGAATAGATGAAATATACCTATTAAGAGGTGCATTCTTGATCTCTAGTCATTAAATCTTAAAGGTCTCTACATTAATCTTATGTTTTTATGTCATCATTTTGTGTTTTGTATCATAAAATCACAAATGTGATCTAAAGATTCCTAGGTTTCATTAAATGGTTCACTTGTTTTATTTTAAAAGTGAATTTTCGTAAAATGGATTTATATTTTACTTTATTCATAAATTTTAATCTTCTTTGTATTAAAAAAAATATACCTAAACTTTGTCACCTAACACAAAATTATTGATGAGGTGAAATATCAAAATGTAAATTCGTTAGTATTTAATAGTTGGATCCTAAAAACAAAATAAAAATTATATATGTATATGTATATAAATAAATAAGGATGCGCGAACAAGTTTCTTAGAACATTTTTTTTAGCAAAAAAGACTACAACCATAGGAAGTTCTAGGTAAACCATACCTTGAAAATAATTTTTATATATCTCACTCTTTGTACAAGCAAATAATAAAAGTGATAAGGAAAAATAATTTTGATATTTACAAAAAAATAATTTCCAAATAAAAACAAAGTGATAAGGGTAATTTAGTATTTACTCTTTAAGCCATATATCCTGTAAAATTTTTAATTTAGAAAAATTGTCTAATATATCTCTACAAATTGGATTAGAAAATGATCATTTATCCAAAAAAGTTAAAATATATTTAATAAATTAAATAATTAATATAATAAAAAGTATATAATTATTTTTTAACATCATCTGTAAGATGTAAAAACAATACCGATGATGTATATGAAATAATAATTCTTTAATTTATTAATTAGATGTGAAGAGTTTTGGGCTTTTGGCTAATAATAAAATTATTATTAAACAATTAAATAAGTAGAATATAATCTTTTATGTATACTATAGTATTTGTGCACGTGTCGGCGAGAGCTCTCTCGAAAAAACTGTGGCTTCCAAGTTCCAACCGCCGCCCCATAAAGCAGAGGGTTAGGTATAAAGACAAGTCAGTTGAAAACAAGACAGCAAAAACATTGTCCGGACGAAATCCCACAGCTTCAATTCCATTCTAAAGAAAATGTTAGTCAAAAGCGCCGTCTCCAAAAACCATTTTGAATGTTTTTACGAGTTCGATTAATTGATATTTATAAATATTGATTAAAAATTATTAAATTATTATTTTAAAAATATTTTTTTATATTTAATGTGTTATTTTTTTTAAAAATAATCCATTAATTATATTTTTATTTTTTTAAATATCACCTTAATTAATATCATTAGACATTAATTAATATTTTTTAATTACTTATAAAAAATAAAAGGGTTTTGTTAACGAGTGTCCTTAGAGCACTTGTTAAGGTTAGTTAATATACTATTTATAGTAATAATATTGTATTAAATGCAAAAGTTGATAACTTTATTCATCATTTTCGATGCATTGGATGAAGATATTACTATATATGGTAACCTTAACAAGTGCCCTAAGAGCACTTGTTAGCAAAATCCAAAATAAAAATAAAAGAATGACCCAATTTTTGGAATCTTAAAGTGACTGCTTAGCCAAATGTTCAATTTTTAACACATACAGTCAAGTAAATTTGTCTAAAAATCGAGTTATTTATCAAGTTCGTATTGGATCGGATTTAAATAAAAGTTTTTTTTTTTTAATTCGGATTGGTGCATCAACTTGAATTACTGTTTATGAATAAAAAAATATTTTTTAATTATAAAAAATATAAAAATATTAATATAATTTTTTTTTTAATATTTTAGTAAATAGTGAAACAGACTTTCGGGTCGGCTCTAACCCAGCCCGACCCAGGCTTGGGTAAGAAAAGAAAAAAAAATCGGACCACAGTCCGACCCGGCCCATGAACAATTCTACAATCGAGGTTAAACAAATCGGATTAATGGTTAAATTGGTAAGATTGTCAGTTATTGATTCAACCGGTTCAATCAATTGGATTGATTTAATTGAAATAATTTTAATTTAAGTAAGTAATAAATATAGTAAATAATTAATAAAAATATACATTTGATTTAATTGTATGATTTTTAATATAAAACTAAAAGATTAAAAGTTCTTCTCACTATTTACAAAAAAATTGAAAAGTAATAAAATTATATAAAATTAATTTTTTATTGATTTTATTCGATTTTTAATCAGTTCAACAAAACACCAATTCTATGCATCATATCAAATTGGATAAGTTTTCGATTCTTGATTGAACAACCAGTCCAATTTTTATCCATACAAACAATTACACATATATCTAATCTCGATATTCCATAAATATAAAAAAAAATATATAAACATATTACTAGCTAACTAATTTAAGAAGAAAATTATTTTGATTTGTTGGTGCTAAATTGCTAATTGGTGTCTTGAAAAAGTAATTATATTTCGACATTGGACCAACTTTGAATGCATTTATCCATGTTTTATTGTTGGATTCGTGGATGGTTTTTCTTGATTAATAAAAAAAAAAAGATAAAAGAAAATTGGGTTGCTCTCATAGTTTTCCTTTTAATAAAATTGCAGTCAATTTAGGCGACACAACTACTTAATCGTACATTTAGAAAATAAAATTATACAATTATATAAATAAATATAGTAATTGATCACTTTTGCTATCAAAATTGTGACAAATCCACTAAAATTTTTAACTCAAAAACAACTATGGGAAAAAAGAAAAAAAAAGATTATATGAAAGAGTAAAATATATTTATATTATACAACATATTATATGTGATCACTGTGCCAGGTCAGCAACTAGCCTTCTCACTGCTTCCTGGAAGGAGGATTCATCCCATCCATTGCCCTACATATCACAAAAGTATTTATGTTTTAGTATTTAATTAGTAGTAAAATATCAAACATCAATTAATCACTAATTGCCATTTTATAAAGCTTCAATTCAATTTCCCATCATCAGAAATTTTTTATAATAATGATATATAAATCTAGGAATTAAATTATACTAATTTATGTCACATTCATTATGTGAGTGAAGCATTAAATAATTTTATTATTTAAATAAATGTTAAAAGAGAAAAAAATACTATATATCTAAAAATATAAAAAATAAAGTATACAAAACTTAATGTATAGTTTTGAAATAAAGAAAAAATAGATACAATTGTTCCTTAAAAGAAATTGATTTTAAATCATATTTCCAAAAAAGAAAAGAAAAGAAAAAATCTTTACTAATTTATTTTTTACTATTACAGATAAGATTATTTTGTCAATTCAACAATTGAGTTAGAATTACTGATATCAAATTTAATAAAAATTTAATATTACAATAAATATTAGGCTAAAAAAATTAGCAGCCAATAGTTATTTTTATAATAAATTTTTTTGGTGCAAATCTAAACATGTCCCTTTCATGCAAATTAAAGCATAATAAAATAGCATATGGTATATATATTAGAAAAGTTGAAAAATATTTGAAGTTGCTATTTGTTTTTTTAGTGAAAAACAAAAAATAAAAATAAACTGAAAATAAGAAACAAATAACAAAATCAAAGCACCAACCAAATATGGAGCATAAATGTATTATACTATCCTTTTTATTGTTGAATGAAAAACAAACATATCACAGCAAAATTTCCTCATGAAGAAATCAATTTAGAATTTATAACTACATTGAAAATATTGATTTGCATACCTCAATTCTCAGTCTCAAGTTAACATGATTAACTGAGCCAAATTCTGCTATCTGAGTGTTGGCTTCAATGGACATCAAGCTCACATTTCTGTCGAGCTTCAAGAATTGTAGCAGGTGGATTAAGATATCCACTATAGGCCGTTCTCCTCTAACACTGACTCTCAGGTCGATGATTCTTTGTTTGGATGTTGATTCGGAGACAGGTATAATCCGAACATTTAATCTCTCGTTTGATGAACCACTAACTTCTGCGGCTGCTTCTCTGGAAGGCAAAAGTTGAGCTTCTAATAACTGGTTTTGCCGATTAAGCTCCACAATTTGAGCTTTCAATGAGGTCAAGTACTCCCTTGAACTAGTGAGCACCGATGCTTTGTCTTTCTACATGAATCCCAAGCCGACCAAATTTAATAAACATTGTTGTAATAATTAAATCATTGATGCATAAAATTAATTCAATATTGTTGAGACTTAATAGGTATTTTTGAAGAATGATATATGGTACCTTGGTGGCAGAAGGAAGAAGAGATCGCAATGCAATGAAACTTTCATTGAGCTTTTCTCGCCTTCTCCGTTCTGACATCATATGGTGCAATTGATTGCTAGTGGGGCAGCTTCGCAGCAGTTGTTCACGTCTCGCTAAAATGAATTTTCTATAAAACAAAATGGCTCTTTTCAGCATACTTTGGGCTCTTAAACTGGCCCTCACAGGTGTTGTTGGGGCGCCTAACACAGAGGCATAACGTTTAAACGCAGTAGCATTGGGGTTTAGCTGGTAATTGTGAGGTAAATTTTGACTTTGTTGGGGATGATGGGATGTTGTTGAAGAGGAAGAAGAAGGAGAGGTTAGAACAGCGAGGATTGCTCTGATCATCGCATCATTTTCGCTCTCTATCGTCGGTAACTGAATATTGCTCCGCATTTGAGATAAGGCTTGCATGGCTTGTTGGTGGGGATCGTTGATTGATGAAGAGATTGCTTGGCCTTGCAGTGAAGAGGGTACTGTTGTTTCAGTCGTCTGAGCCTGGGGCTGGGGCTGGGGGTGGGATGCGCTTGGGATGGTGAAGATCAGAGAAGAGTCTGGACTACTCGTGCACAATGACCTTAGCGATGATGAAGATGAAGATGGTCTGTTCGGATCAGTTGGTTGAGGAAGCTGATCTCCTACAGGAGATAATTGTCTTGAGAAGTCTTCTGGGAAAAAACTTCTCATCTCCATCTCCATATTAAGCTATTAATAACATGTAATAAAGTTCAGTGACAAATTAGAGATATATATATACTCTTATATAGATTAATAATTTAATATTTTCAATAAACAAAAGCCAGTGGCATTATATATATTTTTTCGATATTTTACTTTCTTACTTGAACCACATTGGACGACCCTAACTCAATCTCTCCACTCCTGCATCCCATGAATACAGCCGTCTGCAATATATAACAGACAAAAAGAAGCCCATGTCAGGATTATTTTACTATTACATTATGAAGATCAAAGGCGCCATATAAGTTTTGACAACAAATTAAGTGATGAACAAACCTTAATTCCTGCTTCCTGCAATAAAAATAGAAAGATAATTATTAGGTTAGTTCCAGTTAAAAGGAAATGCAGTATTAGTTATTGTCATTAAAATTTCCATTGATCTTTAATTTACCTGATAAAACTGTCGCTGTGTCTGATGGGATGCTCGATTTTGAAGCTCCGATTCCCCTAGCTCAATGTAGGGTATATTATCCCTGAAAGCAAACCCCGGAACGAGGCCACTGTAGCGCAGAAATCTCACACGTTAATGCCAAAACTACAACTTTTACTGATCAAGTAGAACAAAATTAGAAAGGAAAATTTTGTCATACTGATCATTTTCAAGAGGGAAAATTAATTGCCGATATTCGACGAAGAGCCCCAAAGCTACGGGTTGGGTGTTTTCTTCATTGTAACATCCGTCCCAACCAATTAAACAGCTGTTAAAAGCAAAATATTAGTTACCCAAATCATAAAATTAAGAATATATATATATATATATATATATATATATAGTGTTAATGAATGATGAGAGAGAGAGAGAGATGAAGAAGGTACTTTGCTTGATGCAGGTAGGAGTACGACCATAGGCAAATGTATGTGCAGCCGGTAGACTCCATGAGTAATTGTAGAAATTCAGCACGGGATACTTCATCGAGGTGGAAGACAGCGTCCATGGGAATTAAATAAGGAGATTAGCAGTACAAGATCCCTTTTGGATCTCTAGATACTGCTGGTTTGGCTTTCATGTCATTTGATTGTTTATCTGCCTTTTGTCATTCATTCCTGATATCAATTGAGATGCTCGATCCGCTTGAAAAAGGTACTGACAAATCATCTATTTATAGAACAGACTTGGGTCTCTCCCAGTCCCATGATAAGAATATTCTAAGCTAACTGAGATTACTTATTTGATAGGGTTTCTGGAATTAATCATGAATCGTAATAAAGGTGATCACACTTGGGAGATTAATAAACAAATTAAGCCAACTGAGAGACCAAGGGGGTTTTGAAAAGTAGCAGAAAAATAACAAAAAGGAAACAAGCTATGACCTATATCAGAGAAGAAACCATAACAAAATCAGGAAAATTGTTATAAAAAATGATACAGTAATTAAAAAGAGAGAAAGGGTTATTGATGGTGAGAGCGAGAGAGGAAAGAATTGTCTGGAAAGTGAGAACATGGAAAAGTATGTAGGAGAGAGAATTTTCTCCGGAAAATTAAAAGATTGATACAAGCAAATTAGAAAAGGAAAAGACAGAGAAAGAGAAGCAGCCAAGCCAGCCAAGAGAAAATTCAGAAAAGTAATGGTCAATCTTCATAGTCCCCCCTCGCGATAATTTGTTTGAAAAGAGTCAAGATGGGAATGCAGATTCCTTTTTAACCTTTTTTTAAATATTTTTTTCTTTTATAATTTCTTTAAGATCTCCTTAATTTATTATATGATTAATAAATTACAGAATCTTCATGCAAAATCAATATACAATTCCAAGGATGATCATAACCGTCCATCAAATAAATTTTCTATAAAAACTAGTATCTTTTGGGAAATTAAAATTAATTTTGATTAAATATTGTAATGTTTGGTAATACTGTATTATTAATTGGACGTAAAATACTTTCATTTTTGTTTAGTATTTTTCTTTTCATGACCTAAAGCTAAAAGTCTATAACATGATTCACTTTAATATATCTATACGTTGGATTCCATTTTAATATAATTTATATTTTATGCATCGTGAATGAATATATTATATATTTATAGTTAATCACATGATACTATCTATTATATATAGTTATTATATTGTTTAAAGTTTTATATTTATTTATTAATGAGATGTTATCGTATAACACTACGTCAAAACTAGTGATAGACAACATTTTTTTTATAACATTTCTCAAATATTGTTAAAAATAACAAAGGCAATAATTTGACAGCATTTTGCATATTGCTGCTATATATTATAAATCCAATAATTACAGCATTTTTAAAATTTTTAGAAACATTTGACATGTGCTGGTATAAATTTTATCATATAAAAATACTTTTGGTAACACTTATAATTGCTATCATTAAAATCTTTTGCAGCAAATGAAAAATGCATGCAAAAAGTCATGAAAAGTAAAAATAACAGTATTTTGATAAGTGTTATTATACATATGTAAAAATGCTATTAAAAATATAAGGCTGCAGTCACATATACAGCACATAAATAAATGTTGTCTTATCTTACAGCAATATTTTTTAGTTTTCACAACGTTTCAAAATACTTTTATATGTCAAATTTGGCATAGTGTAATTCATTGATAATATATAAAATATTTATATACGCAGTGTATCAAATACAGACCCTTTTAATATGCCAAGTAAGTATCCTTATTGTCACTAAACCAAACAAAATTTTTCTTAATTATTTATGTTTAGATACGGTAATAAAATACTCAAGAAACACCTTTTTTTTTTCCAGAATCTAGGTCATGGGATTACCAAAAAAAAGAAGAAGAATCTAGCTAGTAGGATCAGGGATTGATATATATATATATATATATATATATATATATATATGGATTTTAATTACTACTAATAAATAAAGGCTATTTTATATATATAAAATAAAGGTTATATATATATATATATATATATATATATATATATATATATGGATATTATATATGCTAACCTACTTTTAAAGGGATATTATTAGGTTGTAGGAGGAGAGTTCAAGAAGAGGATTTGTTTGAGAGTAAAGAAGATTTCTAAAGAATAGTAAATAGTTAAAAGGGTATCGGAGTTTAGATTTCAAATGCATTTAAATATTCAAACAAGAATAAGAAATGAGACTCTCAAAAATGACAATTGTTGAAAAATGAAAATGTAATTTAAAGTTCAATATTTTTATATATTTAAGATTATGTGCGACTTATAATGATTATGATTATACTTTTTTAATTTATAAATCCCACCTATCTGTTGAATATGGCTCAAAGTTAACCAAGGAAGCTTCCACCAAAGCCACCAACCAAGGTCAATAATGGAGGAGCCACCAACCAAGTTGGTGGATGGTAGACCAAGATAGTTGGTGGATGGTGGCTACTTTGTTTGCCACTAGCTATGTGTTCCCACCATGATAGTTGGTGGATGGTGGCTACTTTGTTTGCCACTAGCTATGTGTTCACATCATGGATGGTGCCTATAAAAGGCCATGTAGAGTGAGAGAGAAAAATGTGTGAGTTAAGAGTTTAAGAGTTGAAGCAAATACTCTGAGTTTATTAGAGTTTTCTGGTATTGTTGAGTTGTGAGTTCAGTGCTAGCATAGCACCTTGAATTCTGTATATGTTTGTACTCCATCTCTATTAATACAAAGCTTCAAGCTCCTCCTCCCATGGATGTAAGCACACTTGCTGAACCACGTAAAATATCGGTTTTTTTTCATTGTGTTTAAATCGATTTTAGTAATCTCGATTTAGTTCCGCACAACAAATTGGTATCAGAGCCAAATTTTACGTAAAACCGAGTTTGTTCGATTCTGTCCGTTTTTCAAAAGTGCTCCAATTTGTGTTTTGAAAATACCAGGTTGAAGAGGTCGTCGAGAGGAGTGCAACAGAATCAACCGGAGAGCCAGAAGCCGCCGCACGCGCCCGCACGCGCCGCCAGAAGAAGAGCCCACGCGCCTCACTCGCACACGCGCCGCACGCGCCGCTGGAGGCTGAAGACGCGTGAAGACCACGCGCACCACGCGCCGCACGTGCCCTCCAGAGGTTGAAGACGAGTGGGCCTCACGCGCCCCACGCGCCACACGCGCCGGTGACCACCAGCCTCCACGCGCTCCACGCGCCGCCGTACACGCCCCACGCGTCGTCGTAGCTCCGACCAACTTTTTCGGGCTATTTTTTGAGCCGTTTCAGAACACTATTCCGAGACTTTTTCGAGCCGGTTGAGCTAAACCGAGTCCATTCCGAGCCACCTGCAGCAGAATATTCGCAGAATATTCACCGTGTGTCCAAAATTTACACAGTTGGACCCGTTCCTGGCTATTTCGACTATTCCGGACTCAACCGCGGCATCCGTTTTTCCATACAGGTAACGGAAAAACTCTGAGTTGGTAATTTTGTTTTATTACCATGGCAGAATCATTAGAGACACATGAAACAACCAGCAGCGCACCATCAAGTTCTTACAACAGAAAGAACTCGATGACCACTGCAAAGTTCGAGGTGGAGAAATTTGATGGCACCAACAACTTTGGCATGTGGCAGTGCGAAGTTCAGGATCTGTTATTCCGAGAGGGGTCATATATCGCTCTGGAAGACAGGCCCAGAGATATTTCGGAAGATGACTGAAAGTTTGTCAACCGTCAGGCTTGTGGCACAATCCGGTTATGCCTAGCCAAGGACCAGAAGTACTTTGTCATGAGAGAGAATAATGCAAAAACTCTCTGGAAACTACTCGAGGACAAGTACATGACAAAATGCATGGAGAACAGACTCTATCTGAAGACAAAGCTGTTCCGCTTCCAGTATATGCAAGGTATCACCATGCAGGAGCATCTAGTAAGTTTTAACAAAATCCTCGCTGATCTTGAAAATCTAGATGCAAATATCTCTGATGAAGATAAGGCTCTTACTCTGTTAAATTCCTTGCCTGATAGCTATGATCATTTAACCACTACACTGTTATATGGTAAAAATGAGATAGAATATGTTAATGTTAGTAATGCTCTGGTGAATAATGAGTATCGAAAAAAGGATCAGCATGATCACCAGAATACTGCACCAGAAGCTTTAACTGTGTACAGAGGCAGGACGGACAACCGAGGAGCCGGAGAAAACAAGCGAGGTAAATCCCGTTCAAAGAGGGGATCATCAAAAACACGACTCTCAAGGGACGAGTGTGCCTATTGCCATAAGAAAGGGCACTGGAGGAAAAACTGTCCGAACATGAAGAAGTCGACTGTGAATGTAGCTCAAGAATCTGAGGGAGAGGAAGACTCTGCATTTACGATTTCCACAACAACACACTCTTCAAATCGATGGATTCTGGATTCCGGATGTTCCTACCACATGTGTCCGAACCGAGAGTGGTTCTCAAACTTCAAGGAGTTTGATGGAGGGATTGTCCTTATGGGCAATGACAATACTTGTCACACTAGAGGCATCGGAACGATCCGACTAAAAATGCATGACGGTACAATCAGACAACTTACAGATGTAAGGTATGTCCCTGATCTCAAGAAGAACCTCATATCACTGGGGGTCTTTGACTCAAATGGTTACAAGATGACCATTCAGAATGGAGTCCTGAAGGTTGTACGTGGAGCATTCTTAGCAATGAAGGGTTCTATGAAGGGAAATCTGTATCTCCTTGATGGAGAAACTGTGACCGGCAGAGCAGCAGTCTCCCACAACAATGGAGGCGATGAATCTGACACTTCTCGACTTTGGCACATGCGCTTAGGGCATGTTGGAGAGAAGGCCTTGCAAAACCTGATAAAGCAAGGTGTACTGAAGAATGCCAAAACTGGAAAACTTGATTTCTGTGAGCATTGCGTCCTAGGCAAGCAAACAAGAGTCAAGTTTGGCACTGCAATTCATCGTACGAGAGCAACATTGGACTACATTCACACTGATGTCTGGGGGCCTTCCAAAAATGCTTCATTGGGAGGTAAACACTATTTTGTGACATTTATTGATGATTACTCTAGATATGTCTGGGTTTATACTATGAAGCACAAAGATGAAGTTGTAGATATCTTCGTAAAATGGAAGAAGATGATCGAAACCCAGAGCGGGAGAAAGCTCAAGAGACTAAGATCTGACAACGGTGGAGAATACAAATCAGATCCACTGAAGGAAATCTGTCAGAATGATGGGATAATCCGACACTTCACTGTTCCTGGCACTCCCCAGCAGAATGAAGTTGCAGAAAGGATGAACCGAACTTTGGTTGATAAAGTTCGCTGCATGTTATCCCAGTCTGCCTTGAGCAAAGCATTTTGGGCGGAGGCTTTATTGTACGCCTCCCACATTATCAACAGACTACCCTCCACTGCAATTGATGGGAAAACTCCCATAGAGGTGTGGTCCGGACATTCTGCCACTGATTATGATCGGCTTCGTATTTTCGGATGCCCAGCATATTTTCACGTAAGTGAATCAAAACTGGATCCTAGAGCCAAGAAAGCTGTCTTCTTGGGCTTTAGTGAAGGAGTAAAGGCATTCCGACTATGGAACCCTGAGTTAAAGAAAGTCATCGTAAGCCGAGATGTTACCTTTGACGAATCTGTAATGCTGAAACTGTCAACTCCAGAGAATGAGAACCATGATTCTCTAAAGCAGGTGGAGTTTGAATCTGACGATGCTGGTCAAAATTCCGATGAATCTGAACCAGAATCTGATGACACCTTAACTGAAGTGGAGGAGTCATCACCGGAAATCTTTCAGCAACCTGAATCTATTGCCACCAGCAGACCGAAAAGACATATTCGAAAACCTGCTCGGTACACAGACATGGTGGCATTCGCCCTTCCAGTAATTGATGATGATGTCCCGATCAATTACAAAGAAGCTGTAAACAGCCCAGAGCATGCCCAGTGGAAGGAGGCGATGGATGAAGAGATGACATCACTTCATCAGAATCAGACTTGGAAGTTGGTTCCACTTCCAACACTCAAAAGAACAATTGGGTGCAAATGGGTCTTTGCCAAAAAGGAGGGTGCTACCGGCAAAGACAGCATCAGATACAAAGCCAGATTGGTAGCCAAAGGTTACGCTCAAAAGGAAGGAATAGACTACAATGAGGTATTTTCACCTGTTGTTAAGCATGCATCTATTCGGATATTATTGGCTTTAGTAGCACAGTATGACCTAGAGTTAGTTCAACTTGATGTAAAAACTGCATTCCTCCATGGTTCCTTAGAGGAAGAAATTTATATGACTCAACCAGATGGTTTTAGAGTCCCCGGTCGTGAAGATTGGGCATGTAAGTTGAATAGGTCTCTATACGGTCTGAAGCAGTCACCGCGACAGTGGTACAAGCGGTTTGACACCTTTATGTTGGATCAGAAGTACACACGCAGTCAATTTGATCACTGTGTTTATTTCCGGAAACTCCAAAATGAATCATTTATCTACTTGCTTTTATATGTTGATGATATGTTAATCGCATCTATAAGCAAGGTGGAGATCGACAGGCTGAAGGCTCAACTGAGCTCAGAGTTCGAGATGAAGGATCTTGGAGAAGCTAAGAAAATTCTTGGGATGGAAATCAGCAGAGATAGAAAAAATGGTGTGATCAAATTGACCCAGGCTCAGTATCTGAGCAAAGTACTTCAGAGATTTGGCATTAATGATAAGACCAAATCTGTAAGTACTCCTTTAGCGGCACATTTCAAACTCAGTGCATTGATGTCACCAAGTACAGATGGTGAGAAGAGACAGATGGATCATGTTCCATATGCCAATGCAGTAGGTGCCCTAATGTATGCAATGGTGTGTACGAGACCTGATATTTCACATGCTGTCAGTATGGTAAGCCGGTACATGCATAATCCTGGTAAAGGCCATTGGCAAGCTGTGAAATGGATTCTACGGTACATTCATGATACTGTGGAAACAGGCTTAAAATTCGAGAGAAGTAAAACTATTGGCAAGCATCTTGTCGGATATGTGGATTCAGACTATGCTGGAGATCTTGATAAGCGTCGTTCAACTACTGGTTATGTGTTCACCATAACAGGAGGACCAGTAAGTTGGAGATCAACTTTACAGTCAACGGTAGCTCTGTCTACAACAGAAGCAGAGTACATGGCTGTAACGGAAGCTTTCAAGGAAGCAATTTGGCTTCAAGGATTGATTGATGATTTCGGGATAGCACAGGAAAAGGTAGATGTTTTCTGCGATAGCCAGAGTGCCATTTGCCTAGCTAAGAACCAAGTTCATCACAGTCGGACCAAGCATATTGATGTTCGCTACCACTTTATCCGAGAAATAGTAGATGAAGGAAACATTCTACTACAGAAGATCGGGACTGTAGATAATCCTGCAGATATGCTAACAAAAATAGTTTATGGGATCAAGTTTCAACATTGTTTGGACTTGATCAATATCTCTCGAGTTTAAAGCACCTGAAGGAGGAAGGAGAAAGCTCTGATCAGTGAATTCTCTCTGTGGATTCTCGCCAAGGTGGAGATTGTTGAATATGGCTCAAAGTTAACCAAGGAAGCTTCCACCAAAGCCACCAACCAAGGTCAATAATGGAGGAGCCACCAACCAAGTTGGTGGATGGTAGACCAAGATAGTTGGTGGATGGTGGCTACTTTGTTTGCCACTAGCTATGTGTTCCCACCATGATAGTTGGTGGATGGTGGCTACTTTGTTTGCCACTAGCTATGTGTTCACATCATGGATGGTGCCTATAAAAGGCCATGTAGAGTGAGAGAGAAAAATGTGTGAGTTAAGAGTCTAAGAGTTGAAGCAAATACTCTGAGTTTATTAGAGTTTTTTGGTATTGTTGAGTTGTGAGTTCAGTGCTAGCATAGCACCTTGAATTCTGTATATGTTTGTACTCCATCTCTATTAATACAAAGCTTCAAGCTCCTCCTCCCGTGGATGTAAGCACACTTGCTGAACCACGTAAAATATCGGTGTTTTTTCATTGTGTTTAAATCGATTTTAGTAATCTCGATTTAGTTCCGCACAACACTATCCTACGATTGAACTTGATTTTGAGTTTTCAACCCAATACGTAATTATTACGCATAACACCTACCATATTGAAAAAGTCTGGTGAAATTATCGAATTCTTTTTTTGACAATAATCTCTTTTTTGAGCGGTTAAACTTTTGGCCAATTCTATCTTAACTACTACATTATTTAATTAAGGCACATAAACTTTTTTGTTTAAAACATGACGGCACATCAATATCTGAACACCTACACTTGTACTTCAAGCCAATGCTCAGTCCTAATTTTCTCAGAATTGCGTGGCATTTTTTAGTGCTGAATCGACGAATTATACTGAGATATATGTATTAGAAATTGTTTTGTTCATACAATTTTTATTTTTTTTTAATTTATAAAAGGTTGATTTTGGTGAAATTCCAATATTTTTCTTTTCTTTTTTTTTTTCTTTATTTGCTACGACTTTATTAGGTGGGGTACTAACTAAAACAAAATCAACCATTGACTTAAAAGGAGAGAATTTTTTTTTTTAATGAGGAAAGTTTGGCCTCTTTCATTTTCAATATCTAAAGAATCAAGAAGATCATAGGTATTTGATTTTAAGATTTTCAAAATAACCAATTATTTAAAGTGGGGTACATTATTAATCGCATCTCAATATTTGGTTTAATTGATTGGTGCATAGGATTCAACATCCTCCCATCCGTAAAAAAAAAAAAAAAAAAAAAAAAAAAAAGGGGTAAATTATCATTCAATATCAATTTCTCTATTGATCCAAAAAATTACTATGTATGTATATATCATTCAATATATATATGATGATATGAAATTACTATGTATGTAGTAGTAAGTAATTTGTATGATCCATTTGATTCGAGAAGTCTTGCATCCTATGATAAGAGATGAGGCCTAAAGCTAATAAATAAAATTGTGAAAGCACTTTTTGGCTCCTTGATTAAGTTCTTTTCGAATTCCAACAACTCCGACGACTTAAATTCTAGCTGCTAGCTGCAGCTGATAAGTTTCTATCGAAGCTTAGATTTGTAAAACCTGCAAGTCTAAAACTTTGACCCAATTTCTTTCATTGCTGCAATTGGTGATTGATTGAGAGCAGCATAGCCACTAGCTTTGCCAAATATCCAAATTAACTAAAAAGATCCATCAATATACAAAAACAAACATATAATAATAATAATAATAAAGGGTTTGGTCATTGGTCATTGGCCATGCATGCATGATTACATATTTCATATACACATGTGAATGCGTTGATTTCCCTTTTACGGTCTTCCAAGGATGTTAACAGTTTTCTCCATTTCTTATTTTTGGGTTTAGGACATTTTCTTTGTTAATTATTAAGCTGAGCGATCATTCATATGGAGACGCATGACACATGATTGAAAATTGAAACATCAAAGCATGGAAACGATCTCTGCTCCCTTAATTAAAACATATCCTACATACGTTGAACAATGTTTCTTACTGTGTCTGAAACAAAGATTTTCAATCTTGACACATGCTGAGATATTTCATAGCAAAAGTTTCTTCTATACGAAATATAAGAAATATATATGATGCATTTTTAGAGAGGTGTTAGGACTAATTTTTTAGGTCTGTCAACTTTATATATATATATATATATCAAAGAAATTATGTTATTCGGATTCTTCATTTTTTTTAATATTAGTGTCCGACACATATTCGGACATGAGTATGAGATATGATCTTCAAAATATATAAAAAAACTTAAAACAATTAAATATACATGTATAGACACATACTTATATCCGACATTCAGTTTCGAATCTTATTAACATAGCAAAGAAATAGCATTTTTTTCAATAATAATAATTTTGAGAGATCGGGATTTTTAAGAAAATTTTCTAACCTTCTTTTAATAGCATGGAGTGAGAATGATTTCAAATGTTAAGTAGAAAAATAAATTTATGAGATACAATAAACTACTTCATCTATATTAAAAAAAAATAATTCAATCAACAGTTATTATAGTGAGTTTTTATGTCAAAATTGTATTATTTTCTTCTTCTTTTTTCTTCCCTAATAGCAAGTGAACTTATACTTTTAATATATAGTAATAGTAATTGAGAAAAGATCCATATTAATAGAAATAGAAATAAATTATTTTATATTAAAAAATATGAAAATTTATTTTTATTTCATAAATATAATAATTAGTGCCAAAAAGTAGTAGAATGATCTCTAATCTCTCTAATCTTGGAGAGGTGAGTTCTGTTTCTGTTTCTATAGCAGATATCTATTTTGTCTGTGAAGCTGAAGGATTCCTAAAGGGTACGTAGAAATCTATTTTTTTTTAATAATTTTAAAAAAAAATTTAAATACAATTCTTTTAAAATTATAAATCTTAAAAAACAAAGGCCAATAATATATATAAAATATAAATTTCAAATATCCATATTAAAAAGTACTATTTTAGAAGTTTGTGACCTTCACTAGTTCAAGTACCATTAGAAGTTTAATACTACCAGCATTTTATCTATCTGTAACAAAAAAATATTTTATAAAAATAAATCTATTCATGAGACCAGAACTTATTAGTTAGGTTGGTGGATTTGGCTTGATTCATTGTTGATTTGGTTTGATCAAATCAAGTATTGAATAAGATTTTTTAAATTCAAGTTTTATAATTTGATTTATTTATTTAATTTTAATTTTAAAGTATATTTAAAATATTAATATAAAAATATTTTTTAATATTTTTATAATAATAAAGAATTTAAATGAATTTGATTAGATGGAGCAGATTTTAAGTAAAATTTTAAAATTGTCAATCGAACTTTTATTTGATTTAATTCAACCACTATAGGATTAATTTAGTATTGGTGTTGGAAAATATTTGAGTTAAGAAAAAATATGTTTTAAAAGTATGATAAAAAAATAATTTAAGAATTTTAAATGTTTAATATTATTATAAAAAAAATACTGTAATGAATTGAAATGTTAAAAAATATATATATAAAAATAATAAAAGTTTAAAATAACAAAGTAATAAAGTCATTTTTAACCTCAAAAATCAAAGTGTTCCAAACTGCAAAAATATAAATTTTAGCTTCTTAATTGCCAAATCATCATTTTAAATCAAAAAATTAAATTTTTTTTTTGTTATTGGACTTATTTCCATTTAGCATTGCGATGGAAGCGGGCTTTTAGGGCAAAAGCCTTGTTCCATCGCAATGGTAATCGGGGCCTCAATATAAAACGTTACCAGTCTTCTCTTTGATCCCGTTATACCGATAACCTATTTTGCAGTCTTGCTTTATTAAAGCACAGTCCAAGAAAGAGGGAGAGCCAGAGGTACTAAGAAATGGACACTATTGCCTATAACTTTCATTCATTGTTCTTGAACTTATCGACTTATACTAAATTTCCTTTTCGACAGGTCCGATTCATCTCATCCACCAATCGTATCCCCAAAGCAAACTCAACAACCTTGAGGATGGCTCACTCTGACTCTGACCAAAACCCAGGTCCGAAATTAATAGTGATTTCTTTTGTAATTTTATGATTCCAATTTTTTATGTAATTTATAAGAATTTTGGAAAAAAAGAAAAAAGAAGAAAAATTGACCCTTTTATTTAAAATTTAGTGATTGAGCAGCAGAGAGTGATAATTCCAAACAAGCATGGAGAAAAACTGGTGGGATTATTGCATGAAACTGGGTCTAAAGAGATTGTAATCTTATGTCATGGTTTCAGATCCAGCAAGGTTGGTACTTGGTAGTTATAAAGTTGGGTCATTTCATCTCTTTTACCTTGCTTTCAGTAACAAATATATTGACTGCAAATGTCTGTTTATGTAGAAATAGTAATAATTTATGGAAAGCTCACTTGGGTTAATTCCACTTCAGGACTACAATACTATGGTGAATCTTGCTGCTGCTTTAGAGAAAGAAGGAATCAGTGTCTTTCGTTTTGACTTTGCTGGAAACGGGTTAGTATAATTAAAATATGTGATTTTAGAGATTTTGTGAGGTGGTTTTTGTTGGATAGAAAATATGTGTTACACGGTGTAGTTCTTACCTTTTATGTCAATCTCTGGAGTTATGGGTTCTGTTCACTTTGTCTCATAGTAGTAATTTAACTTGTATCATAACACTTTTCAGAGAAAGTGAAGGTTCATTTCAGTATGGTAACTATTCCCGAGAAGCTGATGATTTACATGCTGTAATTCAACACTTTTCTGGGGAAAATCGTGTGGTAGGTGCGATTCTTGGCCATAGTAAAGGTGAGTATCCGAAGTGTTTCCTACATGAAATTTTGTGAACTAGTTAAAATAGAAAATGGTTTCACATTACACAGTAGAAGTTGTTTGTGAGTTTTCTAAAGAAAACCAAGTTGATGAAGATTATCTCTTCAACTATATTCTAAACACTGAGTTATTTCCAGGTCTTCTTTTTGTTGGATCTTAGCTATATCTTTTTCTTATAATGTTTTGATCATTCATACAAGGAATATGTAACCAAGCTAACATCTAGACTAGATACTCTTTTCCTGTTGATTTTGAGGCTTAAGTGATAAGTCTGTCAATTAGCTTTGTTCAGCTGTGATTTCCATTTACTTAATGCGATAATTGGCTAATAAGTTTTCGAACAAATATTACCGTGCAAGTGTTGTACCACTGAAATAATGTAAATGCAGGAGGAAATGTGGTGCTTCTTTATGCTTCTAAGTATCAAGATATCCATATAGTTGTCAATGTTTCTGGCCGCTACAATTTGAAGAGAGGCATTGCAGAACGCTTGGGAGAAGACTTTATGGAAATAATTAAGAAGGATGGATACTTTGATGTTAAGAATAAGACAGGTAATTGTTTATTTTGCTTCCATGATGTGTATGACTTCCTGAGTTTGTTTTGTTCATGTCTGCGTGTGTCCATCAAGGGTCTATTTGTTGTTTGTTAAGTTGAGCAAATCACTAGCCCTTCTGATTGGATTTTTTTTTTTTGGATAAGCCATATGTTTATTTATCCAAAAGAAAGCAGGAATCCTGCTACAATGAATCAACTGTACAGCTATAGTGACCACTATACAACTGTATCAAGTCCCCATGAGTCTATAAGTATGCTATTTACTGAGCTATTACAAAAAAATTTATTCCATCTAATCTAGCCCTTACGTTGCTAGCTATGAGGTTAAAAAGTTCTTGCACCGATCGACCCTGCCCCCCGTGAAGCCTTCTGTTCCTTTCTTGCCAGGTATAGTAAATTCAAGCATTACAGACAAGCCTCAAAATTACTAAACTTAGAGGATTTTCCATTCAGTTTAAATGTTACTTAAAAGTGTCCTGATAGGATTGTGGCCACGTAATCAGTGATGAAGACAGCTGCTTGCAGTGCTCTTCTAGCTTTTGCTATTTGAAATTAGAAAAGAAAAATAGAAATTGTGCATTAAAAATGTAGAAAGTTCTTAACAATTTCCTGGGAATAAAAACATTGCTTGTGGAATGTAAAGGGTTAAGATGTTCTACCCTATCAGCAAGACATCAATCAAATTAGGCATATATCTTTCCCACCTACCCTACCTCTCCAGCCCATCTCTCTCTAAGCCCTATACATTCTTTGCTTGGTTGCTCATTGCTGAATTACTCTTGTTCAATCTTGTTTATATGCTTGATTGGAAACATTCCATAGTTGAATTACGTTTTATTTATCTAGGAGGTGTTGAATACCGTTTGACTGAGGAAAGTTTGATGGAGCGCTTAAGAACAGATATGCATGAAGCTTGCCTTAAGATTGATAAAGAATGTCGGTAAGACTTGAATCTAGAGCCTATTAATTATTGTTCTTTTGAAATCACTGTTTCTTTACTAATTCATTGATCTAGCTTTAGATGTCATTGTTTCTTCACTAATTCATTGATCTTCACTAGTATATGTTATTTATGCTTTTATTCACCAATCTTACATACAGGGTCTTGACAGTCCATGGATCTGCTGATGAGATAATTCCCCTTGAAGATGCATTGGAGTTTGCAAAGATTATACCTAATCACCAATTACACATCGTAGAAGGAGCCAATCATGGATACACCTCGCATCAAGCTGAGTTGGCATCAACTGTTCTGAAATTTATAAAGTCAGCCTTAGAGCAAGACAAAGTTGTTGCGAAGTAGGTAGTTTATGTGAACAATGGACATAAGCTTTTCAAAATTCAATTTCAACTTGATGTTGGGCATTTAAATTTATCTCCTCACAACAAACACGATACAGTTGACTGGTGGAATATTCCAGTAATGTAAGCCTCTGCAGCTGTAATTGATCTCAGTTGCCCATGGAAATGTTACAAGGTCATGCCAAGTTGGATCTTGGCCACTCTTACTAATGACCAAAGTTTCATGAAAGCTTGAGTTTTCCAAAGTTAGTACGGTTAGTCTCTTATATTCATTCTTAAAAGACAAATTGTTACGTAGCATTTTTTTTTTCTTTCTGAGTTCTTATAAATGACTTGTATGTAACTTTTTTCATTCAACTAAACACTGTTATTTTCCTTTCTATTCCCTCCCAAATTTTCTGCTAGAATAAAAGGATGTTTAGAATACTAAAATGTAATCTTTTATTTGATCTTTTGGACTCCAATTTACGTGGGTGCTAACAAAGCTAGTTCACAGAAAATCAGATTGCTTCAAACCAACCGAGAATACTGCTGGATCATTGTATTTACAACATAACTAAAAGCACCTACAAGCTTCTAAAATTTGCCCATGAATCCCACCCTAACACTTGCTGCACAAAAGGACAATTACCGTATAATGTTAATGCAACATCCAATGCAAATCGCAATTCAATGATCTCCATTGCTAGATGATCTTTCCCTGGCCTACTGGTTGGGATGTTAAAAGCATTTGTCTTTATTAAAAATCTGCTGTAGCTTGTACTCCATGCTCCAATCAGGTGGAGGAACTACTAAACTGGTCTTTCTGGCATAAGCTCCTTTTGCTCATAACCATCATCATCGTCATCGCCACTGTCATATGATTCTAGATATTCCTCTTCCCACTCGCCCTGCTTCAAATAAAAATATATATTTGCTATCAGAATCAGTGCATGGGAACATACCATCCTGGCATAAGAACAAGAAACCTACTAGACAGGTTTCAATTCCATACATTCATTCAGTTGTAATATCATTGAGAAAGAAGAGAATAATAGATTATCAATGACCATTGTAACATGAAATTTGGCCAAGGGGGAGATTGCAACTTCTTTATCTTCCAGCACGTATAGAAGTTTAGTGGGTCATTTTTACCTCTTCAATATCCTCATCAGAAAGTGGAGCTTCATTCAACCTTGAGTATGAAGTTTTTACTACATCAATCTCCTTCCCAGTTTTCATTTCTTCCTGAATCAAAAACAATATATTATATATTATTAAGACGGGAATCTTCAGCAAGTCATCTCTCTTTGAACATCACTATGTAATTACATATATCTTAAATAAAACGAATACCAGTTCTGATTTCATTAACTCAATTTTTTCCTGCAAGTCTGAGACGTGATACTTCAGTGCCTAGAAAATGCAGGAAAAGAATTAGATGGAAGCACAAACAATTAGTTGGAGAAGAATCCTATAAATCATCGAGACAGTTTAATATGATGTTACCTCACATCTTTGAAGTTCAACTGACCGAGCTAATGCCTGTCTTCTTGTCAATAAATTCTTTGGCCTAAATACACGAGGACGCAAGTAGTTTTTCCCTCGATAGATAATAATAGCAAAGCCTTTGGTAGTTTTATCTAAAGATACTAGCACCCCACCACTCTCGGCCTCCAATGAAATTGCAATATGCTTGACTTGGGCAAAACTTTCTCCTTTCACAATTATCTTTACCAACTCTCTATATTTCCAATGAAGGTGCATGTTTTCTATTGTACCATCATAAACTCCTCGTCTTCCTAAAAAAGAAAAATCATATAAATATTTGACTCTTCTTGTCAGTAACATTAAGCAGAATCCAAGTTCCCATTCTTACCCAAAAGCAAGTACGGTTTCATACTCAGACCAATCTTACGAAATAAAATTCTTTCCTCATCACTCAAAGTTTCCAAATCAGTTGGGAGATCTGCTGGTTCCAGATGCTCCTGCACTTTAGCTAAAGCCTTATTGGCCTTTCTCAACTTCCCTTTAGCCTAGGACCACAAAGTTAGAAAGAAAGCATAAATCAGAAAGTATGTCATGGTTTTAAAATGTTTGAGAATCTTTTTATCATTTCTTACTTACTGCATCAGTTACTTACAAGAGCTAGTTTCTTCTCAAGATATCTGACTAATGAAGCCTGTTGAGTCAAAGCTGAATTTCTCTTCATTTCCTCCACTTCATCGTGGCTTGGTTGGTGCCCCCAGCGAGAGGTTGCAGCAGTGGTTTCTGCAAGGGTGCCGGCAACCAAAGGAAGTTTAGAAGCTTTCACATTAGATCCAACCAAGGCCAGGGCCCTCCCTCGTGCTTCCTCTTCCTCCTCTTGTCGGAGATTTCTGGACTTTTGCATCTCTTTCAATGTCTTTGTTACAACAGGTGGCAAGAAATCATTACCCCGGTAAAATACAATAAATTCCTTGTTTCTGGAAAGCAATGTCCCCCCTGTCAATTGCTGCATGTACAAATGCATATGCAATAAGCAACAAGTATCTAATGAAGCAACAGATAGAGCACCATTAGAACAGAGAAAAGAGGCAAGTCTCCAAAAGTTTGATATAATAGATAGTAATGAAGTATGGTAGCCTGAAGTTGAATTCGATGTGAATGAAATGGGTATTGTATTCAAATCTATCCTTTTTTTTTTTGCCACCCAAATCTACCCTTATTCTGCTCAAAAAACAAAATTTCTGTTGTCAATATCTAACTGAAATTTTATGAAATTTAAACATAGTCATGAACATGCATTTGCTTCAAATTTGAGATGAGATATCTCATTAGCAAACCAGATACTATATTAATTGTATGTTTTCCACCAAGCAAAGACTCCATCAAGAAGTTCATTTCAGGAGAGTAAAAAAAATGGGAGAGAGAGAGAGAGGAGGAGGTCTACTTTATAGTACATGTGATACTAATTTCAGGGGCTTAACAAAACTATGATATCAATATAATTACAAATTATTTTTCTCTTTTCCTTTTCATAAGAGAAACAATGATATTCAGGTGATGCGAAAAAATATGAGACCATAAAATATCTTATTTATAATCGTTGAACACTTTCCATAAGCTAACTAAGTCATCAGATAATATTTAGATTTACATTTCAAGATGCAACAAATCTGTAATCTCTCACCTTCAGCTCTTCAGCCATTCTTTCATTGCGTGTATTTTGTACTCCACGTTTGATGGCTATCTTTGCAATAGCACTTCTTTCCCATAACTTCACGATAGCCTGTGCCAGACCTTGCAGTTCCCTGTTTCTTCCTATAACAATTAAGAAACATAATCCCTCAAGAGAAAGTGATCTGATTATTGAATGAAAAAGGAGAAAAAAGAAAACGAAACACTTGGTGATACAAAGACAATCTCATACATTAATTTACCTAAGGCAAAATGCGGAGGCACTGTCCTTGCAAGTCTACGGAAAGTAGTCATTTCACTGTGCTTTAAACAATGTCTTATCCCATAAGGAAGACGTCTGAATGGGGGTTGATATCCAGGAACAACAGGAGGAAGCAGGTCTGCATCAACAGGCAATGGTTCACGACCTGACCAATCTTTATATCGTGGACCTAATTCATCTAACAAATGGTTGAGTTCACACAAATCCATGAGCTCTTCTTTAGATAGATCCTTTAAATATTCTGAAGAAGAAGGCATGACGGACTCCATGGTCCTAACAGAGTCTTTAACTACCATATTTTGGGTGGTACTAGTTATAACATCCAAAGCATTCATATCAGCCTGATCCTGTCTGGAATACGATTGAACACAGTGAAGCTTGTATGCCATGCCCCTGTACAACACCACTGAGCCACCTGATCTCCATATAACCAAACCTCCAGTTCTTTTCTGATGTAGAAAAGAGATAATTCAAATAAGATTGCTAGTAGACTCAATTCTATACAAATTCTATCTAAATTAAGATTCAGGTTTAATATTTTCAACACAATAACTGGAACTGGAAGTATATCATCGAACATACTAGCAGCAATAGGATCATTGAAATGATTTGCAAGTAACCATAGAAATATAACAAATCAAAACAATGTAGAAACACTAACCTCCAAAACCTCGTGTGTCCTTTTCATGTTAAGAGAAAGAGGCTCTTCAAACTTCAACTTAACCACCTCATCCAACTTCCATCTCTCATGAATGTACTCGACTAAGGCCTGCGTGATCCCTGCAGCTCCAACTTTTGTCCTCTCCACCATCCTCAGCGCAACATTCCTTAGCCTCCGCAATTCATGCTCCGGTATCATTCTCTCCGACATCTCTGTGTTGCTCCTCTTCTTACTTCTCCTGCTATCTCCTTCAATTGAACCACCCTCACCACTAGTAGAAACCTTAAAATTCTCCCTGGAAGAAACTATATCGTTTAAGCTCTCAACACCTGCAACCTCTTTGTCTACTGCTAATCCAATTTTTTGCTTATTAAAGTTAACTTCCTCATCTAAAAGTTCAGATTTTTCAATTCGGTCCCCAACAACTTCAACCTTGTTTACTCCTGGAAAATCAATCGGTTCCTTACTAGTAAAACTACCTCCTATTTTAGACTCTAATTTTGAACTTTCAGGTACAAAATCAAAATGGGGTTCATTAAATTTGCTTCCATGAGACCAAGGAGCAGAAATTACCCGACTCGGCAAAGGAAAACTCACTGGGTCACTCACTTCCACACGTGGGTCCTTATCACTTTCCGACTCAGATGTGGTCGCCTCAAAAGACTGCTCTTTTTCCACTTCTTCTTCAAGTTCCTCTTTTTCTTGCCATGGAAACTTCTCTCTTGTGGAAATGATTGGTTTTAGAGACCATTTATCCTTAATTTGATCCAAAAAACTTGGCTTCGGCTTCCTCTTCCTCCTACTTATCTCAACACCAACCTTCACTGTTTGATGAGAAAAACAAGAAGGTTTGAATTTGAAAGCTCTGAAACTGTTATTGGGAAAATGGGTTTGGGTTTGCAAAATATGAAGGTAAAGAGAATGTGGAAATGTTGGGAAAGTTTGATGGCTTACTGGAAATGGTGAGAGGGCCATGGCTAAACCCCAGTGAAGAAGAACACTGACAAGTTTTTCATATCGTAGTGGTGAGAATTCTATGGTGTTGTTCTTACATAGTATCGATCAGTGAGCAATCAAATCCTGCCATTATCTCAAATGCAAATGCTCAAGCCTAATGTAGTGCTCTTCAAAAAGAAAATAAGGAAGGCCCAATTTGAAGCCCACAGTGAAGAGTTTTGGAGCCCATTCTTTGTGGTTTGAGTCCAAACAAGCATTTAAGGAATGCACTTAGGCCTCATTGGCCTCAGATATCCAGTCCAGACCTCTATCCTTTTGAGATCTCAAAGCCTCATTTTGTCTGAGTTAAAATAAATAAATAAATAAATAAATAAATAAAATTATCTCATCTATCGTTAAGTTTTTAGACTCCACAATCAAGTTAGAAAGGTGATATATAATTTTTATGGTATATTAAAAATTAAAAAATAAAAAAAATGAAACACATGATAATATTTTAATTTCGCTTGTGAAATTAAAAACTTTATTAGTAAGTGTATCAAAAATGAATTTATAATAAATAAATAAGAAAAAGTAGCATCAAAACTTGAACTAATACCTAAAAATCTTGAGTTTGGAATTGAATCCTTTAACCCAAAATTGTAGTAATATATATTTTTTTAATCTACTGAGCCAACTATATATCTATAATTTCTTAAACAAACACGATTGTTTCCACAGGTTTAAAATCTTTGAATGCTTTTAAAGTCTTGAAATCAAATATTCTTTCTGTGCCAATAAAATTATAAGGAATTTTGGTACGGATGAGTAGAAAAATGAGAGGAAGAAGGGGATAGATTTGAACATGGATTTTATCAAGAAAAAAAAAATACGTACTTCTGCAGCCTTTGAAGACCAAGGGAGGAAGTAGTGAACTGTTTCTTTTTTTGGTCTTCCTTACATCTTACATTAATCTCTCTTAAAAAATATACATTTTTGCAAATGAATAAAGAGAAATTATCTGATTTCAGTGGAATTTTTAAATTCTACAATCGCATTAACAAGGTGACACGTATGCTTAAAATATATTAAAAAATTAAAAAATAATTTAAAAAAAGTGAGACATATTAATATTATGACAGATTTTTAATCTCACTTATATAATTAAAAAAATTTATCACCAGTGTATAAAATATGAACTCATAGTTAAAACTTGTGATTTTGGAAGAGAGAAAACGTGTATCTCTCACTCCAAAAGAGTTTTTTTTTTTTTTTTTATCATTGAGATTGGGGAGGGGGTGCTCGAACTCGGGCTACACATGCCACAAGTCTTTAACTATTAAGTGAAGAGGTTGTTGGCTCTAAAAGAGTATTTTAATGGTAATACTTTTTTTTTTGTTGGCTTTTACATCATCTAATTTCTTTTTGCAAAAGATGTCAATAATTTAATTTACAACATTAATAATGAGTGGTCTTGGAAATTAGACTGTAACAAAGAATAAAAACACAATCAAGCTTTTATTGATGAAAAAGTCAAAAAAGATGGGGGAGGGGATAGCAGCAAAAATGATGCTCATGTTTCCTGGTTTTGAGCAATATGCATTAAAAGTTGCCAACATTATGAAACACTATAATAAGCTAATTCTTAGAAAAATAGAAGAAAAAAAAAAGGATTTCTTAATGTAATTCTCTTGCGGCTAGCAAGCAAAAGAGCCATGGCTCTTTCATCATAGATATATGGTAAATTAATACTATGTTTTTTTTTTTAATTCAAGGAAAGGGAATTTGAAAACTTAAGCTTTTCTTTTTCTAAGCCATGTTTAGCTGCCATGCATGATAAAAGTGGTAGTGTTAATTGATGTGCCTTCACTATTGGAGGCAATATTGTGGCCTACCCTTTAAATTTTTTCTTTCTTTCTTCTTTTGGTACTTATAATTATATAAAATAGCAGGTCTTAAGTTGTTTAAGCATTTGATACCATTCTTTTTGCATGAAACTGAATTGTGATTCTTTCTTATTTTTAATTAATATGGATTTCTTCCAATTAATCTTGTAATTAGGATAGGATAAGAGTTATACAAACTAACCAATATATATAATATGCCTACCAACCTTATCACTCCAAATTTAGGTAAGTGGCAAATTTCAATTAATTCCACTTAGTTATAAGTGGAATAATCCAATATATAGGATTATTATTCTAATTAAATATCTAAAAAGGATTATATTTTAAGAAGAGTTGCAAGAAAAGGTTAAGATCCAACTATGGAATTTATTCTTCTAAAACGGACACTAGATTAACGAATAAATTAGGTGTTCATAAACTAAATCTGACATGATTAATCCGAATTATTAAAAATCTATCTTATATCCAATCTAATTCGGATTGAATCTATTGGGCCGGACAATTAATCTAATCCCGTGGACAGATCTAGTATAAACCAACCAAAATAATTAATAAAAAACGAGGAAAACTTTAGAGATTATTGTAATAACATGAAGATGGGTTCTAATTATAGGATTCTCTTAATTTATACATAACTCCATGTCCATGAAATATATGTGTTTTTTAAGTTAATATTTGTTATCTGATTGTCGCATAAATTATAAATGGAGACTGAGCTAACTTTAAGTTTTGTAGCAAGATTATTTGTAGCGGTAAAAAAAGAAGAAGCTACCCTTCATAATTTTCCTTAATCTACATATAAATTTTGTCAACTTGTGAGATATGAATGCTAAACTCAGAGAGATATACTATCAAATTTCCCCTAAAAAGCCAGGAAAAGAATATAGTATTATTTTGTTCTCCTAATATCCCTAAAAATAAAAATAAAAAATAAAAAGTTAGGACTTAATTGTTATTGAAAATTCTCTGTCCTGGCGACAATAACATTTTTGGATCAAACTGATGTTTTCTCTGTTGAAAAGTCTTCCATTTTGAGCCAAAGTGGTGAATCCATTCTTCCTTAGTAGTGAAATGAGGAAGATACTGCTTAACCCCAATACCAGCCTTCTCACAAAACTCCATTATTTCCTTATTTTGATCATCAAAAGTTTCCCAATCATCAAACCCACTTGAATGCAAAAATCCTACGGTGTAGATAATTTCTTCATCTGGTATAACAGCTGACATCCTATCATCCCATCTGCCATTAATTAATTCCAACATCAAAATATCATGATGTAAGCCTTTTGGTTGTGAAGAAAATGAAAGTATGTATCATCAAATTTTAATTAAAAAACAAAACTTACTTTTTTCTGTTCATGGGGTAAACAAGGACAGGTCCTGTAGTAATGTTTCTTTCAAGGACAATGCCCTTGAAAACCCCATCATTGAAATCTGCTATCTGAGATTTGGGTATAAAAAGATTCAACCATGGATGTGGAACATCCCATAATCCTTGTGATTTAAGCTTCAGCTCTCCACTTCGGACTCTATTCAAGAATTCTGCATATTGGACATCTTTTTCGAACATATATCCAGGAATGTAGCTCAAACCTTTCAAAAGCTGTTGCAGCTCCTATAAAAGAAAGGAAACAACATGAACATATGCAGATTAATTATTACCATATTATATATTTACTATATCTAATTTTATATAATTAAGAAAGATAAATGTGATCATTAATTTACCTTGTCCACTGTTTTTTTGGTTTGATCATCATAATGCTTGACAACTTCAAGACAGTAGATAATGCGATGCTTGGTTACCAAGGAGATTATTTTGGGGTGATCTGCGGGTGGGAAAAAGGAGGATCTCCAGTTATCTGGAGAACCTTGATCCATCATAAGTGAACCTTCTAAATAATCTAGTGCATTCTTGTCTTTCCTTCCATTTTTCGAGATCAAAAGCTCTTGGTCTCTAGTAAAAGCTGAGAAATCATTGTACAACATTCGTACCCACTTAACCTGTTGTGAACCCAATTCACCAAAACAAAATGATCAGGGTCTTAAAATGAAAATGAAGTTAGAGATGAACAAATCCAAGGGAAAAAATGGGGCTAATTAATAAGGTTGTTTCGAGATTTAATATTTACCCCTTTTGCTGCTGGCTCAAGTGGAATTCTTGCTCTTGTTATTATTCCAAACTGGCCTAAACCTCCGAGAACAGCATAAAAGAGCTCCGAATTGTTCTTTGGAGAGCAAGTCAGAAAATCAGCTTTTCCTGAATTGAAGAGACACAAACCTAGTTCGTAAGTAAACCCTCTAAATAATTGCATGCATGCAAGCAAGCAACATGCCTATATTTAAAATATGTAGTCATACAATTATAGTGTAGTAATACTATATATATAATCTTCGCATTTTTTTTTTGCAAAAAGGAAGTCATGGTCTAAGGATAAAGAAAATGATTGCAGATACTTGAATTCGAATTTGAAACCTGTTGGTTATCGGGTTTGAAGCTCTGGATTCAATCTTGGCATATTATTTTGATATGGTAAACTCAAACATAAAATAATTGGAATAGGCCAGGAAAAACTCTCTGACCCTTTAAACACGGTTTGGTGAAATCTACCTTGGAAATGTCCTGACATGAAATATTTATATAGTATACGATAAACTGAGAGGAATCAAATACATTACAGTGACACCATATATTATTGTAAACAGATTGGAAAATTTTGAATTTCTATGAAACGTCTGTCTAGGGGGTGTCGATAATGACCGCCGTGTGAACTTTTGCCCATGGCTTCCTAGAAATTATTTAATAGGTTCAACCACCAGCTAATTTGTCTGTTCAGGATTTTTTTCAACAGGAAAAAAAAATGTGAAAAGGAGAGAGACAGAAGAAAAATTGTATTACCTGTTATAACATCCATTTCATAAACATTACTGATCTGAGGACCATATCGAAAGCTTTGACCACTAATTCCAGCATTGGAGAGTGTCCCACCTACGGTTAGGTACAAATAATCGGTCCAGGAAACGGGTGTAAATCCACTTTCCAGTGTTGCATTTAGGACATCAATCCAAAGCTGTTCGCCGCCAACATCTGCGTAAGACCCGTCACTTGAGATTTGGATTCCGGTTCCGTTTCGATGCTTCTTCATCGATGACATGTCGACCACGACACCGTTATTTGCCATGGCTTGGCCCCTCACAGAATGGCCGTGCCCTTTGGCTGCTATGCTGAAGGGAACCGAATTATTGTAGCTGAATTTTATAAGGGTAGCAATGTCTTCAGGGGATGAAGGGTAAAGAACTGCTTCAGGAATGGCTTTTACGATGTGACCGAAATCTTGAGAGGCTGATTCAATGGCTGAAGGATCAACAGAGAGTTTGCCTGCAATATCAAGGGTTAGGAGCTTATGTGAAACATTATTCCAGGGCTTTGATATCCCTATGAAGGACATCAGACGGTTTATAATGAATATAGCCATGAAATATGCTGGAATTGGGAAACTCACAGCCATTTTTGTTTTCTTTTTGGTGAATCAAAAGCAGTGAAAATTAACAAAGAAAGGGTAAGCGAAAAGGTTAAAGAAGAAAGAAAGAGAAGCTATTTCTCAGCTTTTCTTTTTGGTGAAAGGACGAGTATATATATAGAGGGCGAAGGAAATTTTGCATGAAAACTGATGAAGGTTGGTGAAGAGGAAAACGACGTTGTTTTCTGATGGATATTAACTAGTTAAACTTATTAAAAAGTTATAGAAATTTCAAGGACAAAGCCTGGGATCCATTTCATGAGTTACTCGTGTCAAAGGAAAATAAATAATCCAGCTAATACATGTTTAGTCATTAATGTGTTTTTGTTCTGATATAATCATCAAAGATTCCAAGCCATAGCCTAGCATAGCCAGCCACCCATTCTTGTGGGGCTAGGCTGTTTCAAGAGGGCCAAACCCAGTTGATTTCAACCCTCTGATGATGATCTTGTGGTCAATATATTATTCAAGCATGGTCAATTGGGCTCGTACCAAATTTTAAAAGTATGTAGTATTCCTCTTCCTATTTTAGGATGCAAGGTTGGTCAAAGTTAGGTGATCATCAAAAGGAACTTTAAGATTTTTTTTTTTTTTCTTTTGGGGGGTTTTTGGAAGAAGTCTTATGAATCAAGGCATTATTTTTCGTGTTTCCATTGGAGATTTCATATTGCAATTGGTAGAGTTTTAATGAGAAATGGAAGAGTGGAGACATCAGCCAAAGTTTTCTTCTTTACAAGATTTGGTTTGTATGTATCTTAGACTACATGTAAATCGAAATAATAAAGTCAATTTGGGACCACAATAAACCCAGCTGCCTTAGTTGTCATATTAATTGAACTCACTTTTCATAAATATTATCACCTGATTTTTAAACTTCCAATCTAAACTTTTAATGAACCCCCAAAAAATCACTATAAAATGTAAACTTGTTTTAATCCCAAAATATGCTATTAATTACAAAAATTTATTGAATTAATGTATTTCCAAACTTTCAAGAGAGTTGAAAAATTAATTAAGTTTAATTATAAGAAACCAGTTAAGCGGAACCTAATTATAAATATAAGAATATCTAAAGCAACTTGCATGCACCAAAAAGATAATATATATATATATATGATAGCAAAAGAAAAGAATTTAATTTAATTCAAATTATTCATCCATTTTTTAGATTTCAATAAGATTAAGATTAGTATTTGCAAATTTGTCTTCTCCATTTCCCTTTAAATCTTGACCTCTAATATATATATATATATATATATATATATATATATATTATATATATATATATATATATAGAAGAATATCATGCCATGCAAACAAAAAGAATTTGTCCATGCTCATATTTGGAAGGAATGAAATCAGGAATAAAATTACATAATTCATCTTCTGATTTTTATGTGAAGGAAAGAGAATATTAAGTTAATTTATATATTGGTGTTTAGCATAATATTGATGTTGAATTGCAAGAAATGGCCAAAAATAATTATATAATTAGGTCCTAGCAGCTAGATTCGGTTTGGAATTCAAGTATTAGACATTTCGACTAACAAAAACATACATTGATTCAAAAGGACAATCTTTGACCTAAAGATCCTACCGGTACGAAGACCTATCAAATAGCCAAGCAGACCCTTAAACATTCATATATATATATATATATGAATTCGATTAATACTATATTATTAAGAATATGTGAGGTTTAACATTCATGTGGAACATGCAATTGTCTAAAATATTAAATGCCTTTGCTAATCAGAAAGAAAAAAAAAAAAAACATGACAATCCAAATGTAAGAAGATCAATGTCTATTGGAGATGTTTTTAAAGAGATATAAACATCATGAAAACAACTAAGCAGGCCATCCCCACATGCCAAAAAACAGTGATAGTTAGGTTTTTATACCTAACAGAAGACATTGAAAGAAGAAGAAGAAGAGGAAGAAAGGTGGGTCATGCACTCATGCCCCATATAACTTGGAAATTAGGAATAATAACTAAACCATGAATAATCAATATGCACCATTCAAATATGTATTATGAACTATAGCTAAATATATCAGTATACCAACAATATGTCTTATATATGAGCCTCTCCAATATATATACCTCCACTAAACTTTTGAGAATTAGTGCTATATCTTTTTCAAAATATGAATTGTTTGAACTTAGACTCTCAAGTTACGATCGATATCATCAAATTCAAAATACACGTGCGCATATATATATATATATATATATATCTGTTTTTCCAGCATTAGCAATGACAATGTGAAAAAAATTCAATTGAACCTAGACACAAATATTGGAAAGTTTACTCTTATATATATATATATATATTAATGATTTTAGTATTCATCACAATTATGCTTTTTACCAATAGTGTAATTATATTTTAATTACAACTATATATGAAGTTGGAGGAGTAAGAGTTTGTCAAAAGTGGGGAAGGTTGAATTCAGATTCTATGGATGAGTTGTTTATTAGGGATATGCTGTGGAAAACACCCCCACTGAGTTTTCAAAATGTCAAATATGCTTCTTCATGATGAATACACAGAGAAAGGGCCGTGTGAGATTCAGAGAGAGAAATTCAGATGGGTTTTAAGAGTCTTGGTGTGATGAAGACTAACATGAATCATGTATATCATGAAATCATGAAATCATGACTCATGAGTGAGAGAGAGAGAGTGTGTGTGTGAGAGAGCCAAACCAAAAGGCCCTCGTGCAGAAAAACATGGGTAGGGACCTCGTAGGTGGGGAGGGGGGTGAACTTTTATGACTTGTGAGATACTGAAAATCTTTATGGGGATCGAAGCCAGCCTAAAAGATCACTTGGTCCAAAACAACACAATCAGCATCAGCC
This sequence comes from Fremontodendron californicum, assembly GCA_030761205.1. NCBI lineage: Eukaryota > Viridiplantae > Streptophyta > Magnoliopsida > Malvales > Malvaceae > Fremontodendron > Fremontodendron californicum. Next base: position 4,713,500 of record JAULJL010000003.1, read on the forward strand.
CCTCACGCACCCCCTTTGCACTGCAAAATCTATGTCACTGCGATTGCTCACGTACAGCAATCATATCTACCCATACGTGCATGAAAAAAGTACAAATAATAAAGCAATTTCTTAATTATGTTGTTTCTTAATTACGCAGCATAAATTGCTCTTTTTATAGCTCAAAAGTTGCTTAAAAAGTCTTTTGATTCGTACAGTACTGTTAATCCGCAATAAGTAAACATGAAAAGAAAATCACTCATCATCGAGAAGAAGAAGACTTGAGCACTAGGATGATGGCTAAAACAAGTCTTTTGATTGATGAGAGAGAAAGGCTAGATTTTGATGTTAGCAGTTTTGTCTTTGTCTGGTATTCTATTCCAACTTTCACTATTTATATTTTCAAACTGTCATCTTCGCTATGGAAAAGTCTACAATGGACCATCACAGCTCTACCGAGCCTACAGCCTTGATGGGGATATCTCCTGATAAAAGATTGCGAATAGAACAAACTAAGAACTTGAAACCTGTCACCTAGCCACAACATTGTTGGAGCAATATCCAAAGAATTAGATTGAATCAAAGTATCAAAAGTTTAATTCAAAACAGTACTTGCGGGATAACAACATATATATATATATATATATATATATATATATATATCATCCTGATTAGTTAATTAAGAAAGTGTGTCGGGGAGTGTTTTACACGATCCAAAGACTGGGAGGTGGGGTTAAGTCGGGAAGTTTTTGATGTCGATGCCCGTAGCTGGAAGGTAGTTATTGGGCATCGAAGGTCATCAAAAAGTTTGACAAAACGACCCCACTTATGAGTGCAACCTCAGTTTTACATTAGCTCGTGATTTGGCTCTGTCTGTACTATGGGGTGCTTTACAGACGAGATTTCCAGCAGACAAGATGGAAGATACGTCCTAGAATAGGAGCCAATAGGCCCCTTCGATTCCTAGCTAGCGCGTGAAAATGTTGCTGCATCTCCTCCAAGGCAGTGAGTGACATTGATCATCTCCCAATTTCTATCCACCATGTGCATGGAAGAAATCAAGAAAAGCACCATGATCCATTAATTATTAAATTTTATCTCTTGTGATCTGCATGCAGTGGTCAATTTTTCCAGTACTGAAAACGTCCATCTCCTTTCTAAGTATCGGCTATTGGATCTTGGATGATGATCTCTCACTCTCATACATGATAATTCAATCAACCAAGTTTTTTCAAATGGGGTCCCAGCCCCGATTGGAATCAAAGATAAAAAGTACTATGCACTTGGATACTCTGAGCATCGTCCTACTAGCTACTACCTCAATCTATCATGCAGCCGTACTCGATCGATAGTGTTTTCTAGCAGAAGCTTTGAAGCTGATGAATGGCAGATTAAATTGTTTTTAGCTATTGCGTGTCACTGTACTTACATTTGTTCTAGAGTGACCATTGCCAAGTCTACTGTTGTAGAGAATCCCGATTAATGATCCCAAGGATCATCAAGATATGAAACAGCAAAGCGTCCAAATCACAAGATTTTGGAAGCAAGAACAGGGGAGTTAAATCCTTGCTGTACTGAAGCAGTCAGAGCAACCGGTAAACAACTCAGATATTTACCTAATACTACCAAGGAAGCAAAAAAATAATAGACAGAGAAGACCATGTCGACAAAGAAAAGCAAAAGCAAAACAGCAACCCCAGGAGGAAGGAGATGGGAAATTGGCTGGCAGAGAAGACTTATCAGCTGCCATCCTGGAATTGAAGTTCGAATTTAACTGGGTATGGTTCATCTTTGGGCAGTCTCTGGCTGAATAGCATGTAAAAATTGGAAATCCATCTAATATATATTTATCTTCCTGGATCATTCAAGTCAAACTTTTTTTTTTTAAATTGTCTGCTAACTAGCTAGCTCTGATTTAACTAGTAGATGGTCATTACTACAGTTCCAAGGTGGTCTCTGTTGTAACTAGTGAATTTCCCTCAGCTTTCCTGGGCACTTTGGCCAACGGGGAGGGTAAAGCTAATGCCAAGCAGCCTGCAGCCATCATTTTATGTAATCAATTACTTAGTTCCCTTCACCTCTTCCTCCAGCTAGCTTGGATCACTCATCTTTCAAGCAAGTTTAATGACCAGGAATTATCTAGTTTCTTAAATAATTTTATTAAACTGTTAACAATTATTACCAGGAATATTATTTCTACTGTTTCAGGCATTACCCCCAAGTTATTGGCCCTTGAATTCAACAGGGAAAATCTGGTTCTGATTCTTTGATAGTTATATGTGATAGGAGATGTAATCTCTGACAAGGCTGCCATTTTGGCATCTTACAAACAAACAAATCTAGTCTGATTCGCAGGAAAATGTTAGGATATAACCCGGCAAATAATTCATTCAAGGACTTTCCTAAACTTGATTTGCAACATCAACCCTTCCAACATATAAATATAAACTTCCCCACCTACTATACAGGTATAGACTAAACTAAAATACCATCTAGATTTCACCCCCAAAAGAATGAAACTTCTTGCGATGGCCAAAAAAGACATCCTGGAGAAAAAAAAATGGTGCTTATAATGCTAATTTCGAACAAGATTGTGTAATATTTAGAGAAAAGGGTGCCTATGAAAAGAGAAAACTCAAAAAGTAGAACTTTTTATATAAAAATAATTGCAGAATAAATAATTAGATTTTTTTTATATAGAAGATAAAAATGTTAGAAGCAACAAGCATCATATTCCCTATTGGGATAATGGATGAGGCTGAACCCTTAATTCTTGACATATAACACACAAAAAATGGTGCTTTCAGAAATTCAATAACATCATTTCAAAAGATTCTTAATGTGATTCGCAACACATGGGACAGAAAGAAATCAAATCAAATGCCATGATAGAGACAAAAAAAAAAAACTGGAATAACTTAATATTAGAGCTGCTCATGGGCCGGACCAGGCTGCGGTCCGGTTTTTTTTTTCTCTGCCCAAGTCCGCCCGTTTAGGCCCGAAACATTGTTTATTGAAATAAAAAATAATTTTTTTATTTTTTTTTATTTTTAAAATTAAATAAAATAATATTATTATAATAAAAATTATTGTTCCGGGCTGGGCCGGGCCGACCCGGAACACAAAATATCCTGCCCAGGCCCGGCCCAATACGGGCCGGGCCGAGCGGCCTGCCCGGCCCGTGAGCAGGTCTACTTAATATGTGGGACAACTTTGGTGTTGAAAAAGCTGGCCAAAATGGCGAAAATCAGCTCCCTAATTAGACTAATTGACTTAAAACTTTTTCAAAACATCAGTTTCAATTTTGCTAACGAATATTTTAAGATTATTTTTTAAAATTATCATATATATATATATAATAATATCTTCATTCAATACATTAAAAATAATAAATAAAATTATCAATTATTACATTTAATACAATATTATTATTATAAATAATATATTAATTAATTTTAAAAAATATTATAAAGTCAATTGTTAATATAATCCTTCAAAAATCCTTCTAATATATTCAAAGTAGCAGTGTAGGAATTAATAAATAAATAAAAAAACAACAACAACAACATAATAAAAGGCAGCAGAATCAGATTTGAAAATTTAGTCACAACTATCACATGATGAGATTTTTTTTTTTTTTTATATTGAGATGGGGGAAGAGTTACTTGGAATCGAACCCGAAACTTTTACATGCCTCACTAACGTTCTTGTTACCACTAGGTTAAGAAGTAGCAGGCCACCTGATGAGATTGTTAGCCCCACATTTATGCCAAATTAAAAAAAAAAAAAAAAAAAAAGGAAGCTCTGCTTCCCAATAAATTGCCCACATTATTGCAATCAATAAGCTTTGCTTTCCTTCTCTTTCTAGTTTAGACTGATATAAATTCTTGGTAAAATCAATCTTTTTTTTTCTCAGCCATCTCTTCCCAATGTTAGAAGGACCAGTTTTTAAAAGGTTTCAAAGTAAAATTGGCAGGGATAACTTTACAAATCTAGAGCTCAAGGAATCTGGGAATAATGAAACTCCACAAGCAAAGTTAAGTTACAGAATCCCGACCTTCAAATGAGATGATCATCACAGTTGATCTATCAAAGTGAACAATATACAAGATATTGTAGAAAGAAGAAAATGCTCTAGATATTGTAGCCAAGCCAACCACTCATGATTCCATATCAACATCTAGAATGAAGAAAGCGAGACAGTCCAACTAGCCATATAGGTTTATTAGATCAATTAATTTATGAGCATTTAACCCCAAATGCATTCTCAATCTCATTGTAAATACTGCTCTAAAAGTTGGTTTCAATGAACTTACTTTCCTGAAGCACTAGTCTCAATGTTATCCATGCCATTCTAAAACATGGCCTGGTGCACTGAATGTGTTCTAAAGTCTTTTTCAAGCCATTAATTATTTCTAAGAGACTTGCTTAGAGCACATCCCAATCAAACCAAATCGATAACATCACACCAGGCAGCAGCAAATGGCACAAAACCAACCACAACCACAAGCACCATCAAACCATCCCAGCCATAAATACACAATGACTGCCCATCCCAACCGGGTATTAAGATACTCGAAGTCGGCTCGCTCGATAGCTCGAGCTCGGCTCGATAATAACCGACTCGAATTCGAATTTTTTTCGAGTCGAACTCGAGTAGCTTGCGAGCACAGATGTCTTGTTTACACCCCTACATGCCACCACCACCTCTATATGATATTAATAAAACCCATGTCCACTTGTGCTTGTCCACCACTTATGCAGAGAGCACATTACATATATATTCCCTGTTAGTTACTACTCATGACTGAATGATGCAGATCCATAATCACTTTTCAATCATATACTTATTCTGTCACAAGCACAGTTGATTCTAGAGATATTATCATATTTTATATAGCAACATGTTTGCAACCATCAAACCTACATCTGAATGCAGAGTCTCCAAGCAAATTGTGTCAAATCTTGATTACATTTAACTTTAAGAGGCTAATCTAACTAGAAGACAGAATGGTGAAATCATTTTGGCTTAAAAAACTCTTATCATAACCCACAAGATACTGATATTCCATAGGAGGCACAAACATAAGCAAAATATCATAGGAAGCACAACAGCAAGAGATGAATAAACTGTGGAAAGCAAGCTCATCACGACAAATTAAAATAGCATCTTGTTAAGGAAATTCTACTCTGAATGCAAAACAGAGTGTAAACCATTGGTAGTTGCCACTATACAGACCGCAGCTATTGATTAAATGCACATAAATGCTCATTTCAACCGCAAAAACTATACTATTTCAGCAAAAGAATAACAGGTGACTCTGAAAGAGGAAAAAGGTCTCACTGGTTGTTGAGTTTTGTCAAGCAGCACTTCTCAATTTGACAGAACAATACATTTTACAGAGTCCCATTCAAAGGGCAAAGACCACTGCAATCCCTATTACACTGCAATCCCTATTACACTGCAATCCCTATTACGTATCTGCCTTCATTTAAAGTCAAGCAGCTGGAACCTTTTTTCCATCCTCAATAAAGAAAATTGCAGTTTCCGGAACCTAAGGAAGAGGGGATAATAGAATTTTTGTCAATAAATGCAACCTGATTACTGTCCAATAACTTTGTAGAAGAACTGCAGGACATGTAGATTAAACTTATCCTGAAAAAACTGAGGGCACTCAAGGCAAAAAAAATTAATGAAGACACAGAATCATAGAAAAAAAGAGTCATATCAACCTTTCTTGCAAAATTTACCCAAAAGGAAAACCTTTCCTCCGCTACTACAAGCAATACCAATGACCATGTCCACGACTTTCAACAGCTCATTTAAAAATTCAATGTTTTCAAATTTTAGTTCTAATCATCAATTTATAAAAGAAAAAGAAAAAACAAATAAACGGATGTCTAATTACTCAAAAAACAGCAATATTTATTGAGCCGTGGCATTTTGAAAAACATTCACAGTCCTTTTTATCTTAGCACAAAATTCCAAACTAAGTGCATGAAAATTTTAAGCCTTTAAGCCATCACCAAGTCTTCATCAGCACATTATAGGTTTTAACATTACTCACAAGTCGTTATATCAAGGTTTCAGAGGACTTCAGAACATTGTTTCATCTTTCCATGCTTTTAAGTTTTCTTTTAAAGAAAAAAATAATATGATATCAAAAGGATTACATTTCTTTTTTGTCTCTTTTACAAGTCAAAATGACTATACCCAAAAGAATTTCAACAGAGTTCAACAACAAGAGAGGTGTCAGCAGGTTTACATGCAGAAGGAACATCAACTAAGAACAGCAATAGCCAATAAGCAATGTGATCACAAAAATGGCACGTTAACCAAATGCAAAGTTTCAACACCATTAATTTTTCTATAGTTTTCCTGCTTGGAGGCATGTTTACTTTGTGACAAAATCGAAAGGAAAGTAAAAGGTCTCTCATATAGTTCACATTGACCAATTTAGATGCCACATTAGTGGCATTAGCTTATTTTGACTGAAAGTCCTGATATAAAGAGATATTGCCTGCATTATAGGATACAATTTGATTTGATATAAAACAAGATAGACTGCTTTTAATTATTTATATTAATACCTAAACTACTTTTATTTTTATATAAGGCAGGATGCATGCTAATTCTGGGAGCATTTCACCTACAATTCTTTTTACTACAATCCTACAATTATCCAATCACAATCAAGAATTATGTAGGGATCCACCGTTTATAAGTGTGGACTCCACATAATATTTTGGTGGACCCTACATAACTCTGAATTCTGATTGGTTAATTGTAGTGCAATTATTTTAGGTGATATGCTCCTATTAATTCTAGTTTGGATGAACTTCTAAGTACAAGGAGGAATATCCTGCCTTATAGGAAGTTGATCATTGAATTTTAATTTAAAAGAAGTGGAGACACATTCAACCCCAACATAAAACATTAAAAAGGACACAGAATGATATGAGTATTACATCAGACCAGGTTTCTGTGATGAATTCCACAATGTCATATGATATGTCTCCTTGGACGTCAATCTGTTCCTTGTCAGTTGGCCCCTGAAACCAATCAGTTGAAAAACAATAAGGCATTATGAGATATTACACCAGAAAAGATTTAATAGATATTTATGCAAAGTAATGCACCTTTACGACAGAGGCTCCTGTAGCAAACTTCTTTCCAAGTTTCTTTGAAGCATCAGTTAATTTTACACCTGAACCGAGTTAAGCACAATAATAAGATGGGAATATTGATGCCAAACTACACTTCAGAAAACAAGAACTAGCATGTGGCTCACCAAAAAGTTCCAGGCCTTTTACAGTGGTTATACATTTTCGCTTGTTACGCACAACCTTTTCAATGACAACTTCTTTCTTCTCCTATACAAGAAGCAATTCAAATTTAAATTCTATTAAACTAAGTTGACATGTCCACTGAATGTTATGTAATTCATTTCATCTGAGTAATATTCATATGCATTGAAGAGTTTGTGATTGTACTTTCTTTTTAATCTTCCCCCCAGGAAGACGTTTAACTCCCTCTTGCTTAGATTCTGAACAACCACCTGCAGCCGAAGTGAGAAAAAGAGGAGTGAAGAATGCCAACATATTGGAAATTTAAGAAAAAATATTAAGTATGAAAAGTGACAAAACTAATGACACCAAAAAACACACACGTATACAGAAAATACACAATTAAGCATGGAGAAAAGGTTTTAAATCCCTGAACGATAAATTGTTCATGATAAAAGAAAAAAACAACTACCTGGGAAAATGTTCATTTGCAGATGGAATTCGAAGCTCTTTGGACGATATGCAGAATGTTCAATCATACATGAGGCATGATCATATGCATGTATGTAAAGGTTAGCCATTTATAAGCATGTTTGAAAAAGCTAGGGTAGTTCAAACAAGCTATTAGTTCATGGAGCAGCATCCTTTACTCCCACATAACTAGCCTGTCTCACTAAGTACAATTATCACCTAGAAAGCTTTTCCAGGAAACTTTATCTACTTTTGCCAGCACTAGCCCCTCATTTTCTGAAAATGTCTCTACCCAGCTATCAGTCTCTTAATAACAGTCACCATTTAGAGTACAGTAAAAAAGTAGAAATTTTTGCAAAAGATTTAGCAGTAAGTGCAATGAAATCCATATATTTTTATAACTTTAACAGGTGTATTTTCTATTATCAGCTTCGTATTCTTCTTGGTTTGAAAGTGATATCTTCGACCCTTGAAATGTCGAAATCTTTCCCATCTTCAATTACCACCTGTAATGAGACTTGTAAACACTCTCCAATTTTTACTCCAATATTATAGCAGCATACCCTATAACTATAGGACTTTGACATCCCAGAAACTATTCTTTTTCTAGATAGCTGACCTCTAAGGCAGGTATACTTCTTAACTATTCTAGAAAATGTAGGAAAATAATGTTTTACCTAGGGTTGGCAATGGAGCGGGACGGGGCCACGGGGGCGGGGATTGCCCTATCCACCTCCGTCCCGTTCTTGTATGAATGTTGAGAACCCCCACCTCCATGGATGTCGGTTACATCCATAACCGATCCACCCCGCTCCACCCACTTTTTATTAATTATTTTTAATTTAATATTGTAAAAAAATATTTTTTAATTTATTCATAAACATAATTTTAGTATATATAATTCTTTAGTATATAAAATATACATATATATATATACTAAAAATATAAAGGGAAATATAAAATATTTTAAGTGGTAAAATAGTGATTTCAAAAGGCGGGACAGAGCGGAGCAAGTATTTACCAAAACCGTCCCGCTCCACCCCGCCCCCGCTTTTTACAAAAAAAAACCTCCCCATTCAGAGGGGATTGGTGCGAAATCCGTTGGGCATATCGGGTTTTGCCACCCCTAGTTTTACCCTACGCTTTCTTTTTCAAGGCCCAGGGGCAGTAGAAACATTGAGATATTAGATCAGTTATTCATCCAACACCCTGCTCCTACCACACCAACATTATCATGTCAGCTTGGTAGGCACCAACCACCCTACAGGCTACAATAGAGATACCAAATTTAAACTTTCCCTTGCTCTCAAATTGTACAAGTTACCATAAGATCACATTTCACATCTTGAATCCCCCATTTACAATTATCATGTACTAAACCCTACCCATCAAATTCCCTTTCTTTCTTATTTCACCAACCCATTATTAACAATCAAAAAAGAAATTAAAAGTACTTGACTAGATAAAGACAAACAACTTCAGCATCTTGTTATTCTAATTTACCTCCCTATACATTCAGATTCAGTCTGCAATGATTGAGCCTCATTGGTACATGGCAGCAAAAAATAAAATGTACAAGAAGTTTTAGATTCTTGAAAAGACCAAAACAGATTGAACCAAGTAGTAGTTTACGATTCCACGAGGACCACGACGAAAATATTACCAAACCTAATCCAGTTGTATTACCATATCATTACAGCTTAACCCCCAATCTTTCAAGCTCTTAGGCCAAATTTCACAATCAAACATACTATATTACTAGACTAATAAACTCAACCCGTGTGGTTCAGAATACAAAACAGCCTACTCACTCACAGGCATGAGCGACTCCAATAAACTGATACATGATCCAATGTATTTACTATTTTACTAAATGCGAATCTTTTTCTTTTTTCAAGAATTATTGGAATGTCATTTAAAACAATAAGCTTAATCAACCGCAACAACAACAAAAAAAAAAATTCAAATCAAATCCGATACTCAAAAAAATAGAAATTCAAGTATGTAAGAGAATTGCAAATAAAATTTACCTGCAGCAGCATCAGCAGAACAGATGCTAGTGGATTGTAATTGATCAGCAATTTTATCAGCTTCTTTAGCATTCGCTACAGCACATTAAAGTTGAATAAAAAATTTATTAAAAGAACAAATGATTGGTTTCAACGACGGTGATTAAAGGGCGTTACCTTCAAGGAGATCCGGGTAAAGGTCGGGAGCATTTTGGATTAGCCAGGGCTTGCATTTGTCAAATTCGGATCCGAATTCGCAATACTCGGCGGGCAAACTGCACACTTGACAGTATTGTACGAGGACCGGTTGGGGTTTCTCCGCCATTAGACCGCCGCCTCAATGACCAATTGTTCTCTCGCTTCTATCTAGAACGTGTGGCTTGTTAACTTGTAAGAAGGCGGTAGAAAACGCAATGCTCAGGTTGGATCGAGCATTAAAAATTTGTTCAAGGACCCATCCACCATTAATATGGGTTTAGGTTGTTATTTTAAAATATATATTTTTTATATAATTAATTAAATAATATTAATTTTTTTTTTTTAATATGGCAATGTTTGCTCTTATTACTCTTGTTACCATGGTGACTTCTTATTTACAGTTTTAATAAAAAAAATTGGATCTTTTCATTTTTGAGATTCAAAAACTTATTATTAATTTTTTTTATAAGTAAATGGCATTAATTATACAATACAATGCAATCAAAAAAGCTTATTGTATATCTATTCTACACATATAAATATTAGTATGAGTTCAATACGATTATATTTAATTTTTTTATAAATTATATAAAAAATTATATCTCATATTTATATTTAAATATATATCAAACATAAATATTAAATATAATTATTTAAAAAATAAATAAATAATTCGAATAACATAAGTTACAACAGTCGGACAAAACCTTGTCTAGGCCTCTTGTCAAATTACAAATAAAAATTTAGATTTGGTTTGCCCTTTCAGAAAATTTACTCTAAAACAGTGTCGCTATTCTCGGATGGTCTCGGGCGAGCCGTGACACTTGCACCCCATCCATTCCTTTCTAGGGATGGCAAAACCCGATCCGACCGATGGATTTCGCACCGATCCGCTCCGAATGGAGAGGTTTTTTTTTTGGAGCGGGGTGGAGCGGAGCGGTTTTGGTAAATGCTTGCTCCACTCCACTCCGCCCCGCCCCGACTTTTGAAATTACTATTTTATCCTTTAAAATATTTTATATTTTTCCTTATATTTTTAATATATATTAGATATATATATTAAAATCATATATATACTAATATTTTATATCTATACTTTTAGTATATATGTATTATATATATTATATTAAAGATTTTTATAGACTAAAATTATGTTCATAAATAAATTATAATATAATTTTTTATAATATTAAGTTAAAAATAATTAATATAAATTGAGGTGTAGCGGAGTGGAGCACCGTGGAGCGGTTATGGATGTAACCGACATCCATGGATGTGGATGTTTCCAACATCCATGCAAAAGTGGGGTGGAGGTGGATAAGGCAATATCCGCCCCCGCCCCGCTCCATTGCCATCCCTTCCTTTCCCATCTAAAAGTAACAAAAAGAAAGATTCTTGCATGTTATGGAATCGCATTTTGTGTTTGCTTTAGAGAGGAACTTCAAATCGAACAGATTTCTTTTGTTCTTATTTGGTATCCCTTTTGGTTTCCTTTTAATGTTTGTTTGACATGTATTCAAAATTATCTATTATTTATAAACAGTTAAATATTAATATTTTTAACTTTAAACGTGTGTCAAATTAACAAAAACTATAGTTTATAAACTTTTCAAATTAACAAAAACTATAGTTTATAAACTTTTAAGTGTTTAGCATTGCTGTGAAAAAGTGTTGTAGAAAATTGAAATATCAAAAAAAGATATGTTTAAAATAATAAAAATATAGAGATGTAAGGATAATGAAGTCATTTTATCCAAAAATTATATTTTTTGGCTTTTTGATTTGGCTTTTCAAACCATGATTTTAACAGTAGAAGCTAATTTTTTTATCTGTTTAACATAGTGTTTGTGGTAAAAAACTGTACCATAAGCAATACTAAACAAGACCTTACTCATTGTACATTATACGTCCTATTAAAAAAAAAACAGAAACATTTCCTGAAAAAAAAATTAACTAAAGGCAAGATAATTGCATGGTTAGAAACTTAGAATTGATAATGAATGTAAAGGATAAACCAAAAGATTCAAACAAATCAGCATCAACAGCAACAGATAAGAAACCATATCAGCAAGTTCAAAATTCAAACAAACAAGCACCAGCAGCAGCAGATAAGGAACCACCGAACCTGCAACAAACTCAAGCAATATGATAGGCAGCTAAGATTCAAATATTTCAGCTTGTAACAAACATAGTGTTTAAATATTTTAGGAGACTCATACTTGTATAAATACCAACGTTAGCAATAAAACAAATATAGTTCATTTTCTGTAAAACATTGTAATCTCTACATGGTATCAAGAGCCACTGCTTAAAAGCATTCGATCCTCATTTTTTTTTTTCTCTTTCTTCAACTTCAATCTTCAACTTCAATGGCTGCCAACAACTTCCAACCAAATGATACTATAACCATGGTCAAAACAGAACCAATTTCCATCAATGCTGCAGCACAGCTCCCTCTAAAACTGAACTCTACCAATTTTTCATCCTGGCAAATCCAACTTCTTTCCCTCCTTGATGGCCATGACATAATCGGCTACCTAGATGGTACCATTCCCTGTCCAGAATCAACCATCACTATAAATGGAAACCAAACTCCCAACCCAGCTCATAATCTATGGCGCAGACAGGATAAGTTTCTTCTCCATGCTATAATAGCATCAGTCACTGAATCCATAATACCAATAATAGCAACTGTCACAACCTCTCAAGAAGCTTGGCAAAAGCTTTCAACCACATTTGCCAGCAAAACACGATCCAGGATCATGTCATTGAAAAAGAAACTTACAATGGCAAAACAAGATGGCCATTCAATTGCTGAATATATGCAGTTTATGAAAAGTATTACAGATGATCTGGCATTAGCTCAAGCACCAATTTCTGATGATGATCTCACTCTTTTCATTCTCAATGGTTTAGGACCAGACTTCAAAGAAATATCAACAGCCCTTCGAGCTCGTGAAACTCCAATTTCCTTTGAAGAGCTCCATGACAAATTGACAGATTATGAAAGGATCATCAGACAAGAAGAACTTCCTCAGCCATCACTAGCAACTGTTCAATTTGCCAGAAAAACAAGAGGTACTTAGTTTTACAAAGGAAGAGGGAATCAGTTCAACAATCAAAACAGGAACAATTTTGCATACCAAAGAAAGAGATCATTTCAGAATGCACCATACTCTTCCCCACGACTGGTCTGTCAGCTATGTGAAAAACCAGGTCATAGTGCAAAGTACTGCAGAAGCAATACAACACCTGAAAAGGACCCAATTGCAAATCATGTTACTAAATCCCAACCAAAAAATGCTGCAAATTGGATTGTTGACACAGGGGCCTCACATCATGTCACCAATGATCTAAACAATCTCTCCCTGTACACTGAATATGGAGGACCAGATGAGATCCTTGTAGGTGATGGCACAGGTTTGAAAATATCTCATAATGGTACATCTGTTATCTCTACAAACAGTAAACCTCTTCAATTATCAAATGTCTTGCATGTTCCACACATGAAAAACAATTTATTATCTGTTTCCAAATTATGCCAAACTAACAAAGTTTCCATTGAATTTTTCCCTTTTCATTTTTTGGTGAAGGATCTAGCTACGGGGGCACCACTAGTGACAGGACTGAATAAAGATGATATCTACGAGCTACCAAGTTCCCTGCTGTCCACCTCAAAATCAGCCCAAGCCATGTTTACTGTAAAAGAGTCAACTGAGTTATGGCATCAACGCCTTGGTCATCCCTCCCTTAAAATCCTAAGTCAAATGCTTAATGCCTTTAATTTGTCTTCCTCGTTCAACAATAAACAATACATTTGTGATTCCTGCTGTTGTAATAAAAGCACAAAGCTGCCATTTGCTCAGTCATCTTTAACTAGTTCCAAACCTCTTGAGTTAATCTATTCTGATGTATGGGGACCAGCACACACAACCTCCTTGGATGGTTTTCACTATTATGTGATCTTCATTGATCACTATACAAAATACATATGGTTATTCCCCATTAAACAGAAATCAGATGTCTACTCTATATTTTCATCCTACAAGGCACTAGTTGAAAAACACTTTAACACACCAATCCTTACAATGTACTCTGACAATGGTGGTGAGTACAAAGCCTTATCCAACTTGTTTGCATCACATGGCATATCACACCTCACCACTCCACCACACACACCTCAACATAATGGCACTGCAGAAAGAAGACATCGACAGGTTGTTGAAACTGGACTAGCCTTGTTACACCATGCATCCATGCCATTAAAATTCTGGTCACAAGCATTCCAAACTGCCGTATACCTTATCAACAGACTATCCACACCCATACTTCACATGAAATCCCCATTTCAAACACTGTTTAACAAAACACCAAACCTTACTAAACTAAAAGTATTTGGATGCCTCTGTTACCCATGGCTGAAACCCTATAACAGTCACAAATTACAACCTAAGTCTAAACCCTGCATCTTTATAGGCTATTCACCAACTCAGAGTGCATACAAGTGTTTTGATCCACAAACACAAAAAATATTTGTATCTAGACATGTCTTGTTTCATGAAACTGTGTTTCCTTTCACTAAGTCTCCTCCTCCATCATCCAAACCTGAACCACAACTACCTTCAACAGCTGCCCTTGATCTGCCATTAACATATTCCTCAGTGACACCAAACAGGAACCAGTCAGCTAACTCGATCAATCAAAGTTCAACTGATCACTTGGTGCGTGCTCCTGCTCCTATATCTGACTCATCAGGTAATGAAACTTCAAACTCACATCTGCCTGTTTCAATTTCTACAACCTCAATTCCTAACACAAGAACACATTCCATGACCACCAGATCCAAAAACAACATTCACAAGCCAAAAGTCATTCACACAGTCACCAAACATACCATAACTCCTTCCCTAGAACCTACCTCTGTAAAACAGGCACTTCAAAATATCCATTGGAGACAAGCAATGACAGTAGAGTACAATGCATTGGTGAGAAACAACACTTGGGATCTGGTACCCTTCTCTCCCAAACAAAATGTTGTAGGCTGTAAGTGGGTCTATCGAGTCAAAAGAAAATCAGATGGTACTATTGAGAGATATAAAGCAAGACTAGTTGCCAAAGGTTTTCACCAAAGACCAGGTCTAGATTTCAAAGAAACCTTCAGTCCAGTGATTAAACCAACAACCATTCGAACTGTTCTTTGCATTGCTCTTGCTCATAACTGGTCAATCTCTCAATTGGATGTCAATAATGCTTTTCTTCAGGGAACACTTACTGAGGAAGTCTTCATGGCACAACCTTCTGGCTACATCAATCCTGATAAACCAAACCATGTCTGCAGGCTTAATAAAGCCATCTATGGCTTAAAAAAAGCCCCACGGGCTTGGTATCAAGAACTCAGCAGCTTCTTAATTCTTTATGGTTTTA
Source organism: Fremontodendron californicum (assembly GCA_030761205.1). Taxonomy (NCBI): domain Eukaryota; kingdom Viridiplantae; phylum Streptophyta; class Magnoliopsida; order Malvales; family Malvaceae; genus Fremontodendron; species Fremontodendron californicum. Next base: position 4,728,868 of record JAULJL010000003.1, read on the forward strand.
ACAAATCTGTTTCTGATGCCTCACTCTTTGTTTATGCCAAGGATTCAGTTATCTTATATTTTTTAGTGTATGTAGATGATCTGATTCTAACTGGCAATAACTCAGCAGCATTGAACCACTTTCAGCAACAACTTGCTCACCGTTTTTCCCTCAAAGACCTTGGCAACCTACATTTTTTCCTTGGAGTTGAAGTTATCACTACACCAACAGGTCTGTTTCTATCACAACATAAATACATCAGAGACATTCTAGAAAACTTCAACATGGATAACGCCAAAAGCACTCAAACTCCATTGCCTACAAATGTGAAGCTTCAGCTCAAAGATGGTTCAGGCTCAGCAGATGCTACTGCCTACAGGAAACTGGTAGGATCACTGCAATACCTCTCCCTAACAAGACCTGAAATTGCTTACAGCATCAACAAGCTCTCCCAATTCATGCACTCTCCATCACAAAATCATTGGATCAGTCTGAAAAGGGTCCTACGCTACCTCAAAGGCACTATACATCATGGCTTGTTTCTCAAAAAGCCTTCACACCTACATGTTTCTGCCTACAGTGACTCAGATTGGGCAGGCAATTTGGATGACAGGTCTTCAACCACAGGCTACATCATATATCTTGGTGGGAATCCAATCTCTTGGAAATCAACCAAGCAAAGAACAGTAGCACGATCTTCAACTGAAGCCGAATACAAAGCTATAGCAAACACAACTGCAGAACTCACATGGATAAAGAACCTTCTGTCTGAACTACATGTTCAAACCAGCAAATCAACAATACTTTACTCAGACAATATTGGAGCAACTTATCTCACTGCAAATCCTGTTTTCCATTCAAAAATGAAGCATCTGGCCATCGACTATCACTTTGTCAGACAACATGTCTCCTCAGGAGATGTAAAAGTCTCCTACATCTCTACATCTGACCAACTTGCAGATGGACTCACTAAACCACTCACCAGACAACGGTTTCTTTTTCTCCGGTCCAAGACTGGTGTCGCTGATGGCTCCACTGTCTTGAGGGGGCATGTAAAGGATAAACCAAAAGATTCAAACAAATCAGCATCAACAGCAACAGATAAGAAACCATATCAGCAAGTTCAAAATTCAAACAAACAAGCACCAGCAGCAGCAGATAAGGAACCACCGAACCTGCAACAAACTCAAGCAATATGATAGGCAGCTAAGATTCAAATCTTTCAGCTTGTAACAAACATAGTGTTTAAATATTTTAGGAGACTCATACTTGTATAAATACCAACGTTAGCAATAAAACAAATATAGTTCATTTTCTGTAAAACATTGTAATCTCTACACACGCTTGCTTTTGATAGTTCCTCTACAAAGTTTAATTATAATTATAATTATAATAAAAGGAATTAATTAATAGTAATAAAAACGTGATTATTGACTTCATTGTCAACACTACTAATTATCCATCGAAGGAAGAAAAGTTTAATTCTAATGAGGTATGGACGTCATATGATCTTCATCATTACAAAGTTTACAATTAAAAAAACATGTGCGACGCCATGGATTGTTCAACGATTCTGTCCCTACCCTGTCCTGTCCTGGCTTGGGTGAGCAGATGATGGGAAACGAAACCAAACAAAAGTGAGATGACAGGATCATGAGCCAACAATTTTAAGGAAAACAGTTTTAGTTTGGCCTAAATCACAGGTATATATATATATATATATATATTTTTTTTTTTTGTAGTTTACTTTTGTAATTTTTAAGTAAGTAAGTCGGCAGCAAAATAATCCTAGAAAATTTTCATAATCCCTGCCATAACATGGCTTGAGCCAAGGGCAAAGGGGTACTCAATTTCGTAGACATGACGGTTTGATTCTTTGAATATATATACTAACAGTCCCTCATCGTCCACTTACCATGCAAAAGGTATACTTAAAAAGTATACTTAAAATAGTTCATGAAAAGCTACACGAAGTTTAAATCCAACTACTAATTTAAGTTTGCTTTTATGAAACAAGTAACTAAGGCGTCTTAAATGATAGAAAACCCTATCATTTTCTACCAAATTTACTTGAAACCAAGGGCAATTACGGTCATTTGAATTTCATGCTTTTGCGATCACTGCTCAGTGCTCAGCTAGCTGATCTTCTTCCCTTATTCACTTGCCATAACTCGATTTCGAAACCTTAATTAAGAAGAACAAAAATAAAATCTTACATTACTTGCCCTTAATTAGCATATTCCTGTAACGCAAGAGAGAATCCAACCTCTCCAACTTGAGTTGCTGCTTAAACTTGTTGATGAAATCATCAGCTTTTGCATCAACACCTTGATCATCATCCCTCAACGATACCCTTTTCTCGATCCTTGTAGTTACCGCCCGTCTTCTCTCCACTTCTTCTTCTTCTTCTTGATCCTTCTCCTTCTCTTCCGCCTTGCACCTCGAATTCTCACTCGCTGATATCTTCATCTTCTCTGGTAATTTCCTTTGTTTTGCCTTAGAGTCCTCTGATATGCTTCTCTTCACTTGACCATGAACTTGAATCATATCCGTGTCCGAACCTGCTTCTTCGGTTGGAGGGGGTTCCTTTTGTTGGTTTGATTTGACGGAGTCCCATCTGTAGAAGGAGGTGAACTCGATCGACTTGACTCGCTTTAAGAGAGACGGTGCTGCTCGGCTGAGGGGTTGTGGGTTAGTGTAGTCGTGTTCCGTTGGCTGAATATAGTCCGTGTCTGGATTTTGAGGAGAATATTTATGGAGAGAGAAGTTGATGGCCTTGACTCGTTCGAGCGGATGGGCAGCTAAGTTGTCTGCATGATGGAGATGATGATCGAAGTCTTGGTTTGGAAGAGGAAACTTGTAGGTTGAAAAGTAGTTGATGGACTTGACGCGGTCGAGCAGCGACGGAGCTCGTTGGAGTACTGGAGGAGCTGAGTTATAGCCGCCGTCGAGCGGATGGGCAGCTAAGTTGTCTGCATGATGGAGATGATGATCGAAGTCTTGGTTTGGAAGAGGAAACTTGTAGGTTGAAAAGTAGTTGATGGACTTGACGCGGTCGAGCAGCGACGGAGCTCGCTGGAGTACTGGAGGAGCTGAGTTATAGCCGCCGTCGTGTCCAAATTGCTGGCGATGTGGCATTTTGGGAGGAGAGAGACGAGAGATGAAGAAGATGGTGCCGACCATGACGTTGAGGAGGAGGAAAAGAGAGGTTGGGGTCAACCAGCTTGCTATTAAAGCCGACGACATATCGCAAAAAGAGTATCGCTGGGAAGACAAAGACAAGGAAGTCAAAAAATGGAGTTTTCTTATTTTTGCGGATAGTGAGAAATGAGAATAGGAGTAGGACTAGGACTAGGAGGGTCGAAGCAGAATAATAATATAATTAATGTCGCTGTGAACGTATTAACATGCCACACGTGGTGTTTTCGCTTCTCAATTTCCTTCTCCCATTTGTCAGGGACTTGGTCTAACTCTACTCTTTCTTTAATGGTAATAATCGATTATGGTCCCATAAATAATATATAATTATATATATCTCATCAGCATCGTGATGAAATTTGATTTTTTTTTTCTTTTTTAAATCTTGTCATGAATAAATGTTTATTCATGATAAGTGATACTGATAACCACTCGCCTTTAACTAGATTATATTCTCTACTTTTTTTTTGGATTTGGAATAAAATTTTCACTTATCAAAAAAATAATAATAATTGTTGATTACAGTATTTTTAATCGATGGTATAATGAGTTATACCTACCCAATATTTAATATTATTATTATTAATTTAAAGTTGTCATTTCTGATTTCAGAATTTGAAATGTGATACTTTACATTTTATGATTATATATTTTTTTTTTATTTGATACCAAATGTATAATGTTTAATTCGGTGATATTGATAACATTTCACCAATAATTTTTTATCTAGATCTGTCCATTTTTCAAATGAACAATTTAAGCCCATATATATATATATTAATTTATACTATACGTGCTTTTGTACGTTGATATTATAATAAATCAATATTATTTATTTTAATATATATAATTTACTATCAATTTTTTTTCTTTATTGATAAATGTATATATTATATGATTTTTTTATGATATAAAATTATATCAAAATTGTATCAAATATTACAAAAACTATTACAAATGTTATTAAAATTATTACAAAACTAGTTTGTGTACCATGCGATGCACGGATTAGTTTTATTTATGTATATAAACATGTAAATTAATTTTATGTAATCATTTACATAATTTAAATATATATATATATATAAATATCTTTATGTTTCGGTTTTCGTCAAGTAATTAATGCTTTAAGGTTTTTAAAACCAAAATTTTTATCAAAGGTTGTCAAAAAATATATCAAAACTAACCAAAATTATATAAGAAGTTATCAAAATTATATCAAAAGTTATCAAAATTGTACCATAGGTTACTAAACTTACATCAAATGTTACAAAAATTACATTAAAGATTATCAATATAAAATAGAAAGTTACTATAATTGTATCAAAGATTATTTAAATTATATTAAAAGTTATCAAAATTATATTAAATGTTATTAAAATCCTATTAAAAACTATTAAAATCATATCAAATGCTATTAAAATCATATCAAAGATTATCAAAATCATATCAAATGTTATATTATATAAAAGGCTATGTATTCACTATTACTTATTATTATATTATATATTTATGTTTAATCTTATATGATAATATATATTATTGTAATTTAACATAATTTTACAATCCAAATATCTTATCATACTACCAATTTAATGTCAATTATCATATTTGATGTATTTTCACATTTAGATTCTCATTAAGTAATTAATACTTTAAAAATTTTCGTGACCTAATAATTCCAATAGAACTCAATTCCCCATCTTAATCTTTTTCTTCAAAATTACTACCTTATCAATCACTTCCTTCAATTTCATGATATAATCTTTTTGATTTTGACAAATATCTTCAGCAATATTGAGTTATTTTATAATAATTAATTTTTGTAAGAAATTGGTACCATTAACAAATTATTCGATATTGAAGCTTTTAACAAACATTGATAAAATCAATCAACGTTACTTTAGACACCTATGATGCACCTAACAACCCATCTGCCACTCTGCCAGTTTACCTTTGAACATCCATTGAATTTTAAAATTTAAACTCATAAAAAAAAACAATTTTGATTAGGAATCACAATGATAAATTGCAATTTTAAAAAAAAAAATCTTAATATTTAAGATATAATAACATTACATTTTAAAATAAGGATTGAATCAATGGTAGTCTCCATTCAAGGGATATATATATATATATATATATATATATTAAATGGGTATTAAATGGGTATTAAAGCTTATAAAGTATAGTATTAAGAAATAATAAATGACTAATAAATAAAATCCAAATTCAAAAATATGAAAACCTTAAAAAAAAAAAACTTACTCCATCATTGAGAGAGCAAATAAAATAATAAGTGAGATGGATTTAATAACCCAAAAAATTGATATACATAAAACCAACCTAAAAAGAATATTTAGATAGGGGAAATAATGAGAAGCAAAACTGAAAGAGAATAAATAGAAACGGTAAATGAAAATAAATGGGAAATTAATGGGTAAATGATTTGAAAATGTGAAAAATGGACTAAGACTAAAAAAAGCCGGTCAAACATTAGGTTTAATTTCAAAGGAAAATATAGGAATTAAATACCCAAAACGTTAAATTTAATTGTAAGCTAAATTATAGGAATTAATTAAATGCATAGTTAGAAAAAAAATTAATTGGAACATTTGAAAAAAAAAGAAATTTATTAAATGTCAAATAACAAATGCTTGATTACTTCTTAAATTATTTCAATTTAAAAACCCTAAATTGCTCCTATTTATTTTAAATAGGAGAATTAAAATCACAATAAAAACATATTTAAGAATTTTAGTTTAATTACCCATAGAATTAACCTTAAGAAATTACAATTACATTATAACGATTAAATTACATTAAAATCGTAATCAAAATACATTTAAAATTTGTAATTAATTACTCATATATAGCATTAAACCTTAGGAGATGACACAAAACTATCATAATCTTCTCAATTAATAAATTAAGCTTTAGTCGTTTTATAATATGAATTGTACAAATTTTATTTTAACAATATAATTAGGTGGACTACAATTTTAGAGTTAGTGGATCCATTGAATTTTCCTTTGATTATATATTCCTTTAAAGATAAAAAAAAAATAAAAAAATAAAAAAAAAGATTGAATTCATTTTTACCAACTTGATTTCAAGTTATGAAAATTACTTTATTTGATTCTACTCAATTGCTAGCTATAAAAGGTACAAACAGAAGTAGTTAATAGTACATAAACCACAAAATTATATTCTCATTAAAATTGTTTAACATATACAACAAAATTACAAATGACAAAAGATAAAAGATAAATGTTCATAATACAATAAATATTGGAATAATTGCATACAAATTATATTTCATTTAAAAAACAAATTCATATCTTTTAAAGTAGGATTGTAGAAAATCCTTTTAATTTTAATGAATTAATATTATTTCCATTTTTATTGTTATTGCAGTCAAGAAAAATGAAAATTTCAAATTTATACAAGGAATAAATTTCAAAAAAATAATAATTATACTCTCGATCAAGTAACACTTCAGCAAACGAATGATATCGCAATCTCTATTGATGGTATGAAATTCAGAGCACGAGTTTTGCTTATTATGTCTGAAGGGAGTGATAAAGAAATGCATTTACATTATTATGATTAACATGCTCAAATAAAAAAGAATCTTAACATTTTATTGCAAAACAAGTTATCTTAGAATTGCACAAAGTGTATCATTTGAAGCAGATAATATCAATTTTGAAAGACTTGAAAATGCTTTTGATAGACAATCTTATATTTGTGAGATGAAAATAATTGAAGACAAGTTATTTAAAAGCACGTATATAATGTTATAAAAAAAATTAAAGAAATTTTATAAAAAAATTGATAATAAAGATTATAACAAAATTAATATACTGCATATCTTTAAAAGACTAGAATGAAAAATCTTTTTATTTTACATATGTTCTTAATTTTAGTACTATGAAATAAATCTATGAAATTTCAATTATGATTATTTCATGACCCGTGGCGCGGGTGTATTCCTAGTGTTTTGGAAATGTAACACCATTTGACTTAGTATTAACCCAAAAAAAGAAATTATTAATTACAAAAAGCTAAAAGTACAAATAATGCTAGATAGGTTGCCAGCGCCGATGACCAAGAAATAATTAATCAGATTTGATAATTTTGAACACGATATGAATATAACATATTTAATAAATACGAAAATAGTATAATAAATATAATACAACACGGTTTAATATGATTAACACGATTAATACACATCATATTTATATTTAAGATTTTAACACGTTTAATAATTTTTATTATGTTTATGTTTACATTACTGGTACAAAAAAATACGAGACACAACATACACGAATTGTTAAATTTATAAACAACTTATATGGTGATCGAAACTGTTTATTTTTCAATTGAAGAAGCAAAAACAAAATTAAATATTTTATTTTTTATCTACAATTATAAAGAGGAAATTAAAATTTTTCATGAAACAAATAAACATATGATTTTTCACAAAATCTTATCCTTTTGGTTTATTATTATGACCAAATAGAAACCAAGAGCTAAAGATGGGGCAATGGTAGATGTGATAATATTGACACGATTACATAATACGAAAACACGAAATGAAATACGATATGAAAAAAATATAAACATGACACGAATACACAAACATATCAAAATCTATATAACATAATTATTAACACGTCAAAATTTATACAAATATAAAATATTTTAAACACAATTATAACATAAACAAATATACTAACACAATATAAATACACGAATTATCAAATCTAAATAATGGTCGTAGGAGCCAGCCCAAAACTAAACTCACTCCGACTAGCTACCAATTGTTTTAGTACAAATTGGATTGTTTGCCGAATATTGTATAGCGACTTGGCAACGAAACGACGAAGCTCAGGTCCCGATCCTAATCCTAGCAACATAACCGCCAGCCCAAAACTAGCGGCTCAATAACGGCCAACCATGTAGCTGCGATTGGCATTATGAGTAGCATGATATGGTTCATCACCATTTTGACTTTATATAGATTTGTATAATTAATTTATGGTTCTAAATCGTATGCAATTCAATAAAATTGCATACCCGGTTAATCTTTAATCTTTAATAATACTATAATTCCACACTGTGAAAATATATTTTTAAAAAATAATAAATTGTGTTTTAAAAAATATATATATATATAATGGGTATTTTTTGTTAGTGGGTAATTATTGTAAGTGGGTAGTTTTTTTGAAGTAAATAGGTAATTTTTTTTGTAAAATATTATTATATAAAATATTAAAATAATAAATATATATATATATTTTTTAATATTTAATGATTTTTTTTTGTATTTTCACCAACTGAGTTGGTATCACTTGACTCAGTGATACCAACTCAGCCATTCTTTTTATAATAGTATAGATTTTTATTTTTTAATACTTAATGAATTTTTTTGTATTTTCACCAACATAATTGATGTCACTTGACTAAGTGACACAAACTCAATCATTCCTTTTATAATAGTATAGATTAATAACGTCTTCTTATACTCAAAATTAGTTCAATTGATAAAGAGGAAAATTCTTTTTTTTCGATAACAAAAATTTGGATGTATTGAACCGGTGTGAAGAAATGCATCTTTAAAATCGACTTATAAAAAAATAAAAATTGTAAGGTGTTAAGGTAGGGATGATAATACCCGAACTTCTCGATAGATTTCAAACCGATCTATTCAGAATGAAGAGGTTTTTTTTTTTTTTTTTTAACAGTGGAGGCGAAGCGGGACGAGACGATTTTTTTTTTTTGAAAAGCGAGAATGGAACAGTTTTGCTATTTGCCTACTCCGTCCCGAATATTGAAATTGCTATTTTACCCTTAAATATTTAGTTTTTAAAAGGATAATAAAGTAATACAACTAAACGTATTATTTGATACTTATGTTGAATTTATATTTAATATTTTTAGATCTTTTATTGTCAAAATAATCCTCTTATCTCAAAGGTTATATATCATTTGATACTTATATTTAATTTTTTTACAATGCTTTATTATTTTAAAAAAATAATCTTTTTACAATGCTTTATTATTTAAAAAAATTAAAAATAACTAATAAATATCGAATGTGACGAGGTGGAGCGATTATGGATGTAACCGACATCCATAGAGGTGGTAGTGATATTGAAATTTCAACATTCACAGCAGAACGAGGCGGGGCACAGTATTCCAATGGCGAGACGAGATGGATTTTGCAATATCCACCCCCTTGCCGCTCCATTGCCATCCTATGTAAGGTATTTTGAGGGTAATTTACATTCTGGAGTCTGAACTTAGCATAATTTTTTATGTAGATCACAAACCTTTAATTTCATCAAATTACATCACTGAACTTTTATTATTAATAGATTAGGTCACGTATGCTAACTCCGTTACGTAATTCTAACGAAAAAGTTTACTCAGCATGCATACATGACTTATTAGACGATAGAAACACTAATTTTTCTAATAATTTACTCTAATCGAAGCTTTGAAAAAACTCTAAAAAATTTTGATTGACAAAACCATATGTTTTCCTTTCTAAAACAAACCTCACAATGGCAGCATGAATTTTTTTTTTTTTTATCTAAAATGCCAACTAGGCATTATCTTAATGAGATGTAAAAAATAAACTATGTATGCATACTGAATCAACTTTTTCGTTGAATTACTTAACAGAATTCTCATAAGTGACCTAATTTATTAATAATAGAAATTCAATGATAAAATTTGATGAAATTAAAAGTTTGTGACCTACATGAAAAATGATGTTAAATATAGTGACACAGAATGTAAATTACCCATATTTTGAAGTCTTAAGGTATTTTGATTATCTTTTGGTAGAACGAGCGCGTAAGTTAGCAAGGTAAGCATATTAAGAGAGATTGTAAGGTGTTAAAGTATTTGCATTTACATATATACATTAATCCTTCCAACTTCCTCAGATCTTTTTAATTCTGTCACTCCAATAATTTATTTTAACACAGCTATAGGAAAGCATTACATCTCCTTTCATTGCTCAACTGTGTCACCGACCGTATAACTACAACAAGGTTCGGCCATTAAAGGTGCCATGCTGCAACATTTCAGTCATGAGGTTTCTGCATTACCTGGAAAGACTGCCAGAAGGTTGAATTCGCGCTCCAGGCTCCATGAAGACTCGTTCTGGTTGTTGATACTGAACGTATATTCCTGAAAGTATCCGTTGTATGCTATCAAGGATACTACGGCCCTAGACAATGAAAATCAAAGCAGAAATAATGTGAGTAAATCCGAAAACCATGTATATTGATGCAACTTCAACAGATGCGCCTGCATGCATAAATGCAGCGGCAATGTCCAATATAGGCAGATTTATTGGCTCAGAACACAGTCATTCTAAAGCAGTATTCATTGGCTCAGCGCATAACCAAATATTCCGCTTTTGGAATGACAGATTCCTGTTTGGATAAGACCACAATGAACGTGCTCGTAATAGCGAATAAAACCACAATCATAACCTAATGTCTATCCATGGTTGCACTCAATATTACTGTTGATTATCCAACCAATTGCAACTCTACTTTCTTACATCCAAATCCTGAAATTACCATACAAATGCACTCTTAGACGCCCTTAGAGAAATTTGTACATCATCCTTTCTGAGTAGAATGATTTTAATGTTATGATTGGAATTAGGAAAGGAAACCATAGCTTTCAAACCACTTTGGTTGCACTAAAAACAAATGACATGAAGCAGGAAAAACAAGATGCAAGAAAATTTAACCATTAACTGCTTGAATTACACAAAAAGCACTTTTCAGAACAAGTGATCAAATGGTTCTGTTCTGCTCAAATGCAGAAGAGACATCATAGCATAACATTTATCTATATTGGAATTCTATAGAACTTGTTGGAGAATACAAGATTTCTGCCCTTAATTATGATTCTGTCCTTGATCAGAGGATTGATTGATTCAAGAAATTATGTACATAATACTCTCTTGAAATCATGGGAATTTAGTTAGGAAAATCCCTTTGTCAAGGGATTTGACTTGGGAAGAGTTAAGAGTTAGTTTCCCTTTATCTTTGTTTTTCCTTTTTATTCTCTATACAACTTGTGTATATAAGAGAAGACTTGTAAATAGATTATAAACAAGAAACAATTTCTCATTCTTCACAAAACAGTTCCTCATTTTTCACATGGTATAGAGTTGTAGGCTCTCTCTCTCTCTCTCTTTTTTTTTTTTTTTTTTTTTTTTTTCCTGGGCTCTTAAACTGTTCAAAACAGAGTGTTTGTTCACTGATGAGCCTTCATTGCTGATTTTTTTTTTCAAAATTAGAGTGTCTTTCACATTTACTGATCAACCTTCATTGCTGAAATTTCACTGTAGTTTCAAAATGTCTTTCATGATCGAGAATACTTCTACTGCCCAATCCAAAAAGGTGACACTTAATCAAACAACAGGGGAATTCAATAGAGATGAGATTGAAAGACTCAAAGACTTGTTAGGGGCATTGGGAAAGCCCAAAACCAATGGTGCACTCTCAGGTAAGTCTATTTTTCGTTGTGAGCTAAATGCCTCAAATAGGAAAATTTCAGTGGCAAATGGTTCTCTTACCACAGTAGCTGGCTTAGGGGATATCCAAATTAATCCACCGTTTGTCCTAAAAAATGTTCTTCATGTTCCTAAGCTATCCAATAACCTATTGTCCATACAGAGGCTTACTCATGATATGAACTGTAATGTCCTTTTTTATCCAACTCACTGTGTATTTCAAGACCAGAACACGGGAAAGAAGATTGGACTTGCTATGGAGAAGTATGGACTCTACCATCTTGAAACATTAGTAATTCAAAGAGTGTCATAGATAGTTTACCTCTGTCATTTCTTTCTGAGGGCAGTAGTGAAGAAAAGAGAGAAAAGATAATATTTTTCTTATTTTAAACAATACTGAAATTACAAGGATTAAATAGAGAAAAAATTAGAAAATTAACAGCCTACAAATCTGCCTAATTAACAGCCTACAAATCTGCCTAAATCTCCTTAATTCTAAGACTTATCTTTAACTACCTGATTAGGATCAGATTATGCTAATCAATCAGATTTATTGATATCTTACAAATCCCTAAGAATCTTGCCTAAGAATCTTGATTTTCTACACTCCCCCTCAAGTTGGTGCATAGATGTCAATCATGCCCAACTTGCTGACTAGTGTCTCAAAATTGGTTCTAGACAAGCTCTTAGTCAGACCATCAGCTAACTGTTGATCTGTGGTTATAAATGGCATACACAATATTCTACTTTCCAGTTTTTTCTTAATGAAATGTCTGTCAATCTCAATATGTTTTGTTCTGTCATGTTGAACTGGATTGTTAGCTATGCAGATAGCTGCTTTATTATCACAAAACAATTTCATAGGAGATTCTGAACGTAGCTTTAGTTCTTCAAGCACTCTCTTCAGCCACATTATTTCGCATACCCTATTAGCCATAGCTCGAAATTCAGCTTCTGCACTGCTTCGAGCAACCACATTTTGCTTCTTGCTCCTCCATATTACTAAGTTTCCCCATAGAAATGCACAGTAGCCAGAGGTGGATCTTCTGTCAGTAATTGATCCTGCCCAATCTGCATCTGTGAATATCTCCACTGTTCTTGATTCCCCTTTCTTGAACCACAATCCTTTTCCAAGTGTACCTTTTAAGTACCTAAGAACTCGATAGACAGCTTCTAAATGTTCCTCATATGGTGAATGCATAAACTGACTTACCACACTGACTGCAAAGGCAATGTCAGGTCTTGTGTGGGACAGATAAATTAATTTCCCAACGAGACGTTGATACATCCTTTTTTCCACTGGTACTCCTTCTGTCTTTTCTCCAAGCTTTTGATTAGTATCCATTGGTGTGTCACTACGCTTACATCCACTCATTCCAGTTTCTCTTAGCAAATCTAAGACATACTTCCTTTGAGATAATACAATGCCCTTTTGTGATCTTCCAACCTCCATTCCCAAGAAATATCGTAAGGATCCCAAATCTTTGATCTCAAAATCAGCAACAAGACATTTTTTCAATCTAGCCAACTCATCATCATCACTTCCAGTAAGAATTATATCATCAACATAGACAATCAAAATGGCCATCTTCCCTGTACCTGTATGTTTTATGAACATTGTATGATCAGTTTGTGCTTGACTATAGCCTTGATTTTTTACTGACCTTGTGAATCATTCAAACCAAGCTCTTGGAGACTGTTCCAATCCGTACAGTGACCTTTTTAGCTTACACACTTTAGTTCCAAACTGATCTTCAAATCCTGGAGGAGCATCCATGAAAACTTCTTCTTCTAACTCTCCGTTAAGAAAGGCATTCTTAACATCTAGTTGGTGTAGAGGCCACTCAAGATTCACAGCTAAAGATAAAAGTACTCTCACTGTGTTTAGTTTTGCCACTGGTGCAAATGTCTCCTGGTAATCTATCCCATAGGTTTGTGTAAAGCCTTTTGCAACCAGTCTTGCCTTGTAACGTTCTAGAGTTCCATCTGATTTGAACTTTGTTGAAAACACCCACTTGCATCCCACAGGTGTCTTCCCTTTGGGTAAATAGACCTTTTCCCATGTGCCATTTTTTTTCAGTGCATTCATCTCCTCAAAGACTGCCTCCTTCAATTCGGGAACTTTTAGAGCTTCCTGTATATTCTTTGGAACATCCACACTAGACAATTGTGAGGTAAAAGCAAGAAAAGAGGGTGACAATTTTTCATAAGACACATATTTTGATAATGGATGTTTAGTACAACTTCTGACACCTTTCCTAAGTGCAATAGGAATATTAAGAGAATCAAAATTGTCAGTTTGTGAGGGACATGACTCGGATGGAATACCTGAATTTGGAGGATCAATGACTTCTGGTTCTGGATTCGGGATAGACTTCTGGTTCTGCACAGTTGTGATTGCTCCCTTAGTTTGAATCTGTTTTTTCCGTGAGTAGACACGAAGCTCAGAATTTTTCTCAGTTTCTGGTCTAGTTTCAATGTCTTGTTGTGGCATTAAAGTAAGCTGCCTTTCTTTCATAGGTGACTTACCTGATTCTAAACTATCCAAGTTATTATTGATAAACTGTACCAAGATGTTAAAATCAGTGGGTAGATATGATTTTTGCTCAAGATCACAACAAACATTATCAATTTTTCCAAGTTCAAGTTCAATTAACGAGTCTTCATACTTATTCTCCCCCTGAAGAGGAGTGTCAAAAAAACTTTGGGATTAAAAAAAAGTGACATCCATAGTTACAAAAAAAATTTTGTTTGAGGATCAAAACACCTATATCCTTCTTGTGTTGGAGAGTAACCAAGGAAAACACATTTTAAAGCTCGTGGGTCTAACTTACTACGGTTATGATTATGGATATGAACAAATGCAACACAACCAAACACTTTTAGAGGTAAGTTAGAAATCAACCTTGTCAAAGGAAAAAACTCATTAAATCTATTTTTTGGTGTTTGAAAATTCAAAACTCTTGACGGCATTCTGTTTATTAGGTATGTAGCAGTGAGAATAGCTTCCCCACATAAGTATTTAGGTACTTTAGTTGTAAACATTAAGGACCTAGCCACTTCTAAGAGATGTTTATTTTTCCTTTCTGCCACTCCATTTTGTTGTGGTGTATCAATACAAGAACTTTGATGAACAATTCCTTTTTCCAAAAAATAATTGTCCAGAATATGATTAAAGTACTCTTTTCCATTATCACTTCGAAAAACTTGAATTTTTTCTTGAAATTGAGTCTCAACCATATTGTAAAAAGATTTAAAAATGTTTCCTGCCTTTGATTTTTCTTTTAGTAAATAGACCCAACAAATACGAGTGTGATCATCAATAAAGGTTAGAAACCATTTTTTACCAAAAATTGTTGCAGTTTTACAAGGACCCCACACATCACTATGAATGAGAGCAAATGGTTTAGAAAACTTATAAGATTGCATTGGAAAAGAAACTCGATGATGTTTAGCAATTTGACAAATATCACACTGAAATGAAGATGGATTTTTATTCTTGAATAAGTTTGGAAACAAGTACTTCAAATATTGAACGTTTGGATGGCCTAGTCTAAAATGCCATAACATTACTTCATCGTTACTAGAAATAGAAACTGACCGGAGACCGGTTATTTGTGCTTGTCCACGTATGGAACTTTCATCTTCAAAATAATAGAGTCCATCACTTTCCCTAGCATTGCCAATCGTCTTCCCCGAATCCAGTGCCTGAAATTCACAGTGGTTTGGGAAAAATTTAGCACAACAATTTAAGTCATGGGTTAGCTTACTGATAGATAACAAATTGCAAGAGAGGTTTGGAACATGAAAGACATTATGAATGACAAGTTTTTGAGATGGCTACAGATCCTTTTCCAGTAATTGCTGAAAGAGAACCATCAGCAATCTTAATTTTCTGGTTGCCTGCACATGGACTATAAGAGGAAAACAGTTTAGAACATCCTGTCATATGATCAGTTGCACCTGAATCAATGACCCATGGGTAATTAGAGTTAACAAACACATTGAATGCTATGGCTTGAAGATAATTACCTTTTTGGGCTAGGGAACAAGAGGAAGACACATTTGAAAACTGTGTGGATTGAAAAAGTTTATACAGTTGATCTAACTGTTCCTTACTGAAAGAAGATGTCTCATTAATTCCTCCTGAACCATTCGGAGCCTCTTGCTCTGTAGTGCTTGTTTGGAATGCCTTTGAGTCACGGTTGAATGATCGTGGTTTCCAATTCGAAGGCTTTCCATGTAACTCCCAACATGTCTCCCGTGTGTGGCGTAGTTTGTTGCAATGATCACACCACACTTTGTCTCCTTTTCTGGATTGTCGAGGGTTATTATGGTTGGCTTTAGTAACAAGAGCAGAGGCTTCGGTAGGAGATTGGTTACTGTCTCCTAACATAATTTTCCTTCTTCCTGCTTCTCTTCTAACTTCAGCAAATACCTCATGAAGAGATGGCAGTGGCTGTTTTCCAAGTATATGACCTCGTACCTCGTCCAAACTCCTATTCAAACCTGCCAGAAATAGGTAAACTCTGTCATTCTCTATTCTTTTCATATATCTTACATGATCATTAGCATTCTCCCACATGTCATTGTAACATAAGTCCAACTCTTGCCAAAGTCCCCTCATCTCATTGTAATATTCAGTCACATCACGATCACCCTGTTTGGAGTGCCACAACTTTGTCTTCAATTCAAAGATTTGGGAAGAGTTCTCCAAGTCTGAATACATTTCACGAACACTATCCCAGACATCTTTGGCGGTTGGCAAAAACATATATGTTTTTCCAATTGTTGGCTCCATGGAATTAACCAGCCAGGCAGTGACTAATGAATTTTCTGACCTCCATATTCTGAACGAAGGATCATCTTCGGCAGGTTTCTTTGTCTCGCCCGTCAAGTGGCCAAGTTTTCCCTTGCCGTCGATCATTAGTTTGATTGACTGTGCCTATTCTAGATAGTTTTTACCGTTCAATTTGTGAACGATTAATTGGAGAGATGAATTATCAAATCCATTTATTTGCACAACAGGGTTTACCGAAGTTCCATTGGTGTTGACACCGGAGGATGGTAAACTTCTTTCTCCAGTCATGGCTGTTTTAACCATCAGGATTTTTTTTCAAGGCTCTGATACCATGAGGGCAGCAGTGAAGAAAAGAGAGAAAAGATAATATTTTTTTATTTTAAACAATACTGAAATTACAAGGATTAAATAGAGAAAAAATTAGAAAATTAACAGCCTACAAATCTGCCTAATTAACAGCCTACAAATTTGCCTAAATGTCCTTAATTCTAGGACTTATCTTTAACTACCTGATTAGGATCAGATTATGCTAATCAATCAGATTTATTGATATCTTACAAATCCCTAAAAATCTTGCCTAAGAATCTTGATTTTCTACACTTTCCTCTTCCAATAAAGACAAAATCTAGCTCGATCACCATCTCCTTCGTCATCATTTATTTAGAGTTTTGAAAACTTTGTTTCCTTCCTTGTTTAAAGGGCTAGATGTCGAGAGTTTCCATTGTGATGTTTGTGAGTTTGTAAAACATAAACGTGTCTTTTCCAGCTAGCAATAAAAGAAGCTCTAATCCTTTCCATTTGATTCATAGTGACATATGGGGTCCTACTATTCCAAATGTGACAGGTTCTAGGTGGTTTGTTTCTTTCATTGATGATTGCACTAGAGTTACCTGGATTTTCCCACTCAAATTTAAATCAGATGTGAGTACTGTTCTTCCTAGATTTCATAATATGGTCCAAAATCAATTTGGTGTGAAAATAAAAAAAATTCCGATCAGACAATGCTAGGATTACTTCAACCAAGTTTTGTCTTCTTATTTTCAAAAGGAGAGAATAATCCATGAATCTTCATGTGTTAACACTCCACAACAAAATGGAGTTGCAGAAAGGAAAAATAGCCATTTATTAGCCATAACCCGAGCCTTTTTATTCTGTTAACTGGTGTTATCCCACATCTTTTAAGTATTGGATTTCTTGTGGTCTAATATTAAAGTTGGCCCCCTCCACCTATTACCAACTGGTTTTAGGTTTGATGTTTAACATGGTATTAGAGCCCATGTTATGTTCTGTTATTCTTCCTGCCTAACCCCAAGTGAGGTTGACGACCCACGGTGAGGTTGTCCACGTGTAGGCATTGTGAGCTACACGTGAGGGGAGTGTTAAGTGGTGTAATCCCAAATCTATTAAATATTGGGTTTCCTGTGGTCTTACATTAAAGTTGGACCCCTCCACCTATTACCAATTGGTTTTAGTTGAATGCTTAACATATTCCAACAAAATGTACCAAAATCATATTGGAGGAGGCTATTCTTACAACTACTCACATGATAAATAAACTTCCCTCTAAGACCTTAGAGTTTACAACACCAATGGAAGTCCTTTCTCAGTTTTATCCTGATTTGAGTATCACAAATAACCTAACACCAAGAGTATTTGGTTGTACTTCCTTTGTCCATATTCATAGTAATAATAGAGGGAAGTTGGATCCTAAAGCAATCAAATGTGTCTTTGTAGGATATTCACCAACCCAAAAAGGATACAAGTGTTATCACCCACCTACCAAAAGGTTCTTTGTCTCGGCAAATGTTACTTTTGCAGAAGGGAAGCCATATTTTACTCAACCTTATCTTCAGGGGGAGTATTCAGTTGAAGATAAGGATAGAGAATTTTTCTTGTTAGATTTATCTTATCTCTCGTCTAGTCCAACATACAACCCTGTGTCCACATCTCATATACCTCAAACCCAGCCACAGCCTCCTATGTCTGGGACTCATTTACCTAACCAAAACACTTTACCACACACTGACCAGAACACTTTACCACACACTACAACCCTTATTTATGACACTTAGAGATATGAGCAGGTGTATTCAAGAGGTTGAACTCCAGTTTCAGAACCAATGCAGGTCCAAGATTCTCCTTCTAACTCTGAGAATGAGGTAATTACAGTATCTAAACCTACTCCTCAAATAGACCATGATCTTACCTTACCTATTGCTATTCGAAAGAAAACAAGAGAATGTACCAAACATCCATTACATCCACTATCTCTTTTTGTGTCATTTGAAAAAATTTCACCATCTCATAAAACCTTTCTTGTGAGTCTGAACACCATTTCAATTCCTAAAACACTATCTAAGGCATTGTCCAAAAAAGAATGGAAGAAAGCCACCAGAGTGGAAATGGAGGTCTTAGAAAAAAACAAAACATGGGAAATCATGGAGTTTCCTAAAGGGAAAAGAAACAGTGAGATGCAAATGGGTTTTCTCTGTGAAGTATTGATCAGATGGAGTTCTTGAGAGATATAAAGCTAGATTGGTGGCTAAGGGCTACACTCAAACCTATGGAGTTGATTACCAGGAAACATTTGCTCCTGTTGCAAAAATGAATACAGTAGGGGTCATACTGTCATTAGCTACCAACTTCAATTGGGACCTACAACAGTTTGATGTTAAGAATGCATTTCTTCATGGGGATTTGGAGGAAATATACATGGACATTCCACCTCAATTTGGAGAAAATCTAGAAATCAACAAGGTCTGCAAACTAAAAAGGCATTGTATGGTCTCAAACAGTTACCGAGAGCTTGGTTTGGTAGATTTGCAAAGGTGATGTTAGCCACAGGATACAAGCAAAGTTGGGGGGATCACACCTTATTCATTAAACACTTGGATGCAGGGGGAGTTACAGTTTTATTAGCATATGTTGATGATATAATTATAACTGGGAATGATGAACATGATAAGGAATTTCTGAAGCAATGTTTGATAAAAGAATTTGAGATAAAGCAACTGGGAAGGCTGAAGTACTTCCTAGGAATTGAGGTGGCTCACTCAAAACAGGGTATTTTTATTTCACAGCAGAAGCATGTCACTGATCTCTTAAGGGAAACAGGAAAGCTGGCATGTAAACCTGCTTATACACCAGTTGATCCAAATCACAAACTTGGAGAAGCAAAAGGAGACTTTGCTGTGGACAGAGAGATGTACTAGAGGGTAGTTGGAAGACTCATTTATCTCGCACATATAAGGCCTGATATAGCATATGTTGTAAGTATAATAAGTAAATTCATGCATGATCCAAAAGAAGTTCATCTATAGGCTGTCTATCGAATCCTGCACTACTTAAAGGCTAATCCTGGGAAGGAAATCTTGTTCCGTAGAAACACAGGTGTGGTATTTGAAGCCTACACTGATGCTGACTATGCAGGTTCACTTGTGGACAGGAGGTCTACCTCGGGATACTGAACTTTTCTTGGAGGTAATCTTGTCACATGGAGGAGTAAAAAGCAACATGTGGTAGCAAGATCGAGTGCAGAGGCAGAATTTAGAGGAATGACACAAGGGATTTGTGAGCTATTATGGTTAAAAATCCTTCTTGAAGATTTGAAGATTAAAGGAGATGAGCATATGAGACTCTATTGTGATAACAAGTATGCAATAAATATTGCACATAACCCTATAAAACATGACATAACGAAACGCATTGAGGTAGACAGACATTTCATAAAGAAAAAATTGGACACTGGCTTGATTTGTACACCATGTGTCCACAGAGAATCATCTTGTAGATATATTTACAAAGGGACTAAACAACACAAGATTTCAGGAGATTATTTCCAAGTTGAGAATGCAAGATACCTATTCACCAGCTTGAGGGGGAGTGCTGGAGAATACAAAATTTCTGCCTTTTATTATGGTTCTGTCCTTGATCATAAAACTGATTGATTCAGGAAATTATGTACATAATACTCTCCTGAAATCATTGGAATTTAGTTAGGAAAATCTCTTTGTCAAGGGATTTGACTTAGGAAGAGTTAAGAGTTAGTTTCCTTTTATCTTTTTTTTTTCCTTTTCCTTCTCTATACAACTTGTGTATATAAGAGAAGACTTGTAAACACATTATAAACAAGAAACAATTTCTCATTCTTCACAAAACAGTTCCTCATTTTTCACAGAACTCATAAAGATTGTAACTTCAATTAATTCAGCATCCATATGTATAAAAGGGGGAAAGTGGTTATCCACAATATAAAAACGGCATGTATAAGAGAACACAGGAAAATGAATGCAAAAAATTAGAGAAGATAATACAATTTTGAAGCTGAGACACATCCAAGAACTGACCTACAAGATGCAAATTCGGATGAGGATGAATCAGCAACTTTCTCTACCTTGCGTACCACTGCATAGCTGCATTAGAGCAATGCACCTTTAGTACATTTGTTGTGGATGGTCATCTAGTCAAAATCATATTTCATCTAGCCATGTCTAACATAAGTTTGTGTTGCCTATATTCATGAACCTATATTTTATGGACAATTTAACAATAAATTCTAGATTAAAGCTAATCAGAATATTTCTCAGCTAAGGAGCTTGAACAGATACTTGTGTACCATCATAGTCTAGTTTTCCCCCAGATACATGTTTAGCCTTTGATAACAAATTAAATTACTCATCTAGAATTTAAAAGTTAAAAGGGTCAATTTGAATTTCGTCTTCCGTGGCAATTAACCAAGCATATTTGAGCATGGTTCAACAACAAAGAAGTGAAAAGTAAATTAGTTTAAACATACGCACTTGATCAGAATTTAAAAAACTTCAAGAGTTACTTAGGCTAATATGGATGAGCAGGTTGCCTCCAGTCAAGCTGTTCTCTATTGTGCTAATGAGCTAATAAATTCATTAAATCAGTTATAAAGTGCTTTACCTTCTGACTCCCACAGAAACAGCATTATGAAGCACATGATGGTGAGCTGGATCTAGTGCATCATTCACAGAATCAGGTAACATTGATCCAAGAAAACTACCTGATTTTTTGGTCCTGCTAAGAGTTACAAATTTGAGAAAGGTCAATTAACTCAATAAATCATTCATATAGATTTATAGGCAGACACAGATGCAATGACAAAAAACACTACTTAAAATTTGTGTAAGAAGTAACTTCTGTTGGTTTGCAAAAATATGATGTTATTTTTTTGACCCTTGCGTTTCTGATGATCACAGAGAGCTACCCTGAGGTTAGCAAAATTACACTGGTCTCCTCTCAGGTTCATTTAAACTATAATAGACCCCCATTAATTATTCAAGCCTGTAAGGTGAAGTAAAATGTCTCTTACGGCTCCCAAATATTCAATAAACTAAAAGTTTTCTTGAAATATTGAGAAAGAAAGCGGAAGCAATTTTTCCCACATAAAAGAGAAAACAGACATTTTTCATGACAAAAACATATGATCTTCAAGTACTCAAACAAGGGTTAAAATATCCTTCAAACCTATTAACCTATATTTTGAGATGCACAAGAGTACCAGATGGAAGGTGTGTGATAGTGCTATTTAAGTTCCAAGGGTCTCTCTATAATTTGTCAAGATTAGTTATATTATACTAAAAAGTAAAACATACATAAAAAAAGAGCAAAAATACAAAAGGATTGAAACTGAAAAGCCAACAAGAGAGACATTTTCACCAACAAAGGGAACTCTAAAAATTAAGGACAACGGAGTTCCATTATATGCAAAATGTTATATGTCGAAGAAAAGCAATCAAAAATATTGTAGAAACAATATTTATAATATGACAGAATAACCAGTGTCCATGCTAATAAAAGGTGAAAGAATGCTGCATGTTTTAACTTATTTTATAACATAGGTACTATGCAATATGCATGTTGATTGTCAGAAATATTTTCCAGTCTACACTAGAAAGAGATTTTATTTGTAGTCCTCACCTTTGATTTGTATCAAACCCCAGAGAGAAGATGTGAACAGAACCTGAAGAACTTGTGGCTGCAAGAATATCTGGAAGTTGCAAAGATGGTGCAAATGACAATGAAAATATGGTTGATGGGTATGTTCCCCTCCGGAAACTATATGACTGGGAAAATAAATGATGGTTAGATTCCATATATGAAGTTAAAATTTGAGTGGACATAAATACTGATCGCATGCTGCTTAAGGAATTCAGTTTATTACAAGTCAAAAAGAAAAGGAAACCTAGTGGGCATAAATCACACATCATAAATAATATAAAATGGTAGCACAGCACTACAGCAAGTGCTGTCCTACCATTTGATCAGTGAATTTAAGCGATCGAAATAGACTATTAATTTGACTCCAGATCTAAAAACAACTCAAAAGGTGTTTGTGCTTTTACTCATGAAATTGATATAGCTCTTTTAAGTATAAAATCGATTAAAATTGATCAAATTGTTCTCTGACTATTACAAACTATGCAATCAGTAAGGATTGTTGCTTCAAATGTGTGTGTATGTGCTTTGTGCGCGCGCGTGTGTGTGTGTGTGTGTGTATATATGTATGTATGTATTCTGCATCATCTGCCAATAAACAGGCACCACACAGTTTTGGTTTGGCTCTTAATTCTTCATTCCAGTCCCTTCTCATTCCTTGTCCTTACTTTGACTGAAAACAACTTTAAGTTACATGATCAAGTTTGTCTTTGCAATTCTGCAGCATGAGGACGTCATTTAATGTCAAGTTTACTTTCTATTTTTCGAGCAACAAGGGATAATTGTGTCTATAACAGCCTGCATTTTCTATTATGTCTAGTACCAATAACACACTTCATATATCAAGTCCTATCAAATACATGAAGCGCAATTTTCTAAGGAAGTTTTGGTTTGGCTCTTATTTCTCTGTTCCAGTCCCTTCTCATTCCTTCTCCTTACTTTGACTGAAAACAACTTGAAGGTTACATTAGCAAGTTTGTCTTTGCAATTCTGCAGCATGAGGACGTCATAATGTCAAGTTTACTTTCTATTTTCGAGCAACAAGGGATAATTGTGCCTATAACAGCCTGCATTTACTAATGCGTCTAGTACCAAAGACAAAATTCATATATCAGTCCCATCAAATTCATGAAGTACAATTCTGTACCTTAGTTGCTTCTGAAACCAGATGAACTCTGACTATGGTTCCCTGTTCAGATGCTGTTGCAATGTATGTCCCATTGGAAGATAAAGCAATTGCGGCCAAAGGAGACTGGTGGGCATCTATCTACAATTAATTCAATAAATGCAAAATTAAAAAGTGATCGATCGAAAGGATTAAATAGCACAAAGAATAAACAGAAAAATTACATCTCTTCCATACAAGGGTAATCATATATATGTCAAGGCAATATTAAACAACAGAGCAGTTGATATGAGTAGAAATGGTCATTCCCTGCTCAAAAGAAGGTTAACAGCAATACCCAAACTAGAAACTTTCAGCTCCTAAGATTATCAATTTCTCAGTCACAGGAAGGTAAATACAAAGAAATCTCTGATAAGGGAAGGGTAACTATTAAAAATAGAAGCCAAGGTGCTTGAGCTATTCCGTCCTTTGTTCATATTTTACATTCGCAGTACCTGCTTAACTTTTTCTTCAAAAAAATGCTTTTCATAATTTAAACACTTTGCACATGACAGCTAGTACATCTACTGTTTTTATAGAAAAATACACAAGAATAATATCACATTAAATGCAATGGGTTTATGGAGGAGTTGTTATTGGGGATAAGAAAATAATGCAGAACGCTATCCTGTGAATAAATATATTTGTCAGAAAATCCAAAAAACATAGGTGGCGAATCAAATGTAGTGTAAATAGTCCCCCCATGTTGACAGACAGATGTAATCAACTTAATTACTCTGAGTTTCAAAAACTTGACTGTTTTCTATATCATAGGTGTAATTTCTAGCAGTCAAAAAATATTTAATCCAGTATGACAACAATGCATCCTGGAGTCCTGATTTGCTAAATAATAATATTCATTTTAATCTGATGAGAAACTTTTCTGTCGCAACCTCACAATGCAACTGGAGCTCCATGACATTGTACACTAATACAGCTCCTTTGGTCGTACTGGCAGGAAGAGCTAAGAAGCAACCATCCAAACTAGGGGAGAATGCACAAATTCCTGAAGGAAAGAAAAAAACAAAAAACCCTCAGGAAATCAAAAACGAAAATGCTTTTTGTTCAGGAGTATTTACATGACTCACAATGCTTTCTCAGTTACCCCAACTGTACCATTTTCAATTTCATAATTAACTATCAACAATCACCCTTCTAGATAGAGAGTATACAGCCTTTTCATAGATTAGCTGCTCTCCCTGCTCTTCAAAAGCACAAAGATTCATGGAGATTGATGATTAAAAATATGATAGTCTAACAAGTGATTCTGTTTCTCTATCTTCTTATTTGAGAACATTCTATAATCCCTTTCTTATCTCAATGTCAGTCAGTAATATTCATAAGAGATTTGAGTTATTAACTGAAAGGAGATCCAAAAGTAAGTGAATAATTTTGAAGGACTGAAAATAACCTGGCTACAAGTGAACTTTTGCATATCTCAGAGTGGAACAATAGTCATGCTCTCTTGCAACAAGTTACTGCATTAAAAAACAATTCAGACCTAAATCTTATCCAACATAACTCTCCCCAAAGCAGTTCAGCAAAAAAAGAGAAGAAAAGAAATTACACTTTGGCTATGAGCATAGCGCTTTGCTTGGTAAGGAGGATGGAAACATTTTCAATCCAATGACAACTTTCATAACCTCCTTCCCGCTTTATATAGCATCACCATTGGATTCAAAACTTTTCCATCCTCCCTACCCAGCAAAACATAAATATATCAGACACATTAAACAACCCTTAAGGATCTTTAGATAAAGCACCAAAGATAAAAACTGCCTCAAATGTGGCAATATAACTAGGTTTCCACTGCATGACAATTGCAACATGCAACCATGTTTAATAAAGCAACTCACTCCATAGTGGTCTCTTCCATATGTTACAACTATTGTTTCGTGAACTCACTTCCAGAAAGCAGTAAGCACCAAAAGAATTCTGAGCTGAAGTCAGTTTGCTAGAGAATCTTTAACTCAAACTGTACTCATCCTCAATAGAACCTCCTAAGACTTGAGGCACAATTGGATTTCCAACAAAAATGGAATTAACTTCTTTGGTTTGCATAGTATCGTGCAAATTCATCATATGGGATGCAGATCATCTATAAAATGGCAGAAATTTGAAACTTGCATGGATGGACCTATTCAATGATCAAAGGAGTCCCCTCTCACTCCAAATTTTTGGATACCTCCAACTACGAAAATCTTATTTATCCTCTTTCCATTTGTCCACTCCATGTTTAACCCATCAAGTGGAATATCAATTTCTCAATAAGTATTTAAGGAGGAGTAAGAAACCATGAAAAGGTATTAGAAATCTGAAACTCTATAAGAAGCTATTTTTCTAACAGCAAACTGAGCAAAGTATTCCTTCAGTTCCATATCCGTTCAAATGTCATGTCTTAATCATTTAAGAGAACCTAAGACAAAATGTGGTCTTAGAAGTACTACTTCACGTCATATAAGCACCCATACAAATACTATGATCAAGTAGTTATCGAAGTTAGAGTAAGAAAACGTGTGTAATTAAATATTTCCTACTTGAGAGATAGCAAAAGCCACCTTATATACAGAAGAAACACATTCTGCTTACCCTTTAAATTTGGCACAGTATCAATGGTATCCAATATTGCAAGACTGTTTGAGTCATATATGTAGGTTTTCTCTTGCAAAACCACAATAAGTCTGCAATTATACAAATTAAGTATCACTAAAAACAGGAGATAATCATATCCAATGGACTATTGTAGATTTAATATGATGCCAGAGACTAACGTACAAACCTCAGTGCAATTAAGTATGACTAAAAGAAGTCAAAATAGAAATCACAACAATAGCATAAAGCCTAAAAGGCTGACTCGATCTTTGGAGACATACAAAACTGAAACAAATGAAAATGTAATTAAATTATCGAAGAAAAAACTTCTTTTTACAATGAGATTTTTTGCCCATTCCAACTGTATTAAACCCAATTTCTACAGAAACTTGCATCTTCATTTGCAAACTTAAATAAACTCCCTTCACACTGTTGTTAACAAATACTAGTGAATAGTATCCACAACAAAGATTCACTAGATCCACAACAAAGATTCTCTAGAGCCACCTACACAGAGTAATATATCAATATATGTATTCGCAAGTATCCTCAGACATTGACTCTACAATTATTACGGAACAGAAAGAAAGTTGTTGCCTGAGAAACAAGATAATTTCTACCCTAACAAAATGAAGACACCAACAAAGTAACAAAGTCCTATCAGGGAAAGAAACCAAACTACTTCCAAACCAAAACCCTCTTCAAGACCACAATCGTGATCCAAACTTTATTTTTAGTTTAACAATACTAATAACAATTATAAAATATCTTTTACATGGCTGTTAATCATTTTCTCTTGGACTTTCAGCCGTTCAAAAGTCCTCAATGTTGAAGAAGCATGTTTACAGGCACTCAAAGAAGGGTTAAAAAGGAGATTACTTTAAAGTGTTTCTATGAAACTTCTGGGCTAATGTTAATTAACTAATTTCCTTTATGTCCCATTATCTATCTATTAAAAGAAATCCCACCAATATGAGTTTTGAAAACCTCGTAAGGGGGTATGTAATAACTATGTTACCGAGACTCGGGAGTGAGTATTAGATACGAGTATGTATCCGACACGGGTATGCTCAATTTTTTCTAAGTTTTTCCATATATTTGGAGGATCATACCCCCATACCCATGTCCAAATATGTATCGAACACGAGTACTTCAGGGAAAATTTAGACTCCGGATAACATAGTGTAATAAGTAAGCACAGAGGAGTATGAAAGAGGTTCCATATTTTTCCCAAAGATTAAACAAATCAATGTCTTGAGTATAGGAGCAGGGCTATTACAACTTAAAACAGTATGTGAAGAAAATGGTTCAAGCCTTGCTTAATGACGGCAAGACTTTCTTCTATTTATACTAGTAATGAGTTTACATTATAAGGATGTAAAAGGATAGGCTAAAGAATACAAGTATATCAGATATAGATTAATTCTGCTCATTGTAATAGATATATTTGTATTCTATCTGATATACTTTATTCTTTAGCCTATCTTTTTACATCCTTATCATGTAAACCCATTACTAGTATAAATAGAATAGAGTCTTGCCATCATTAAGCTTGAAACTGTTTTTTTCACATACTGTTTAATGGTATGTGAGCGTAAAACGACTCAAATCAGATCAATAGCCTCAAACACAAACAGCTCTTCATTGTCCTCCTCAAGCAGCCCCTCTTTGTCCTCTACACCCTCTAGAATTTCTTCTAATACTATTTCACTTATCACACCAGCCATAACACAACAATCTTCAAACTCTTTTGTCAACTTTTAACATCTTATCAATATTAAACTCAATAAAAAATAATTATCACTTGTGGAAAGCTCAACTTTTGCCATATCTTTGAGCAGAAAGATTGCTTGGATATGTCAATGGCACAAACCCCTGTCCGCAACAATTTCTCACCAACTCTTCCAAAACAGGAGAAAGCACGACACCAGCAATTAATCCAGCATATATAACATGGCAACAACAAGACCAAATAATGATGATCCTTAATGCATATATTTCATCTCTTTTTGAACCAATTCTAGGTCAAGCAATTGGCCTTGGCACAACCTATGAAATGTAGACAGCATTGGAACGAATGTTCTCTCAATCAAATGCTCGAATCATGCAAATAAGGAATGAATTGGCTATAAGAAAAAAAAGGTAACCTCTCCATTGCCGATTATTTCCAGAAAATCAAAATCTTAGCCGATACACTTTCTGTCATTGAGCAACTATGGCAAGACTCTATTCTATTTATACTTTTAAAAAGTTCTCATGATAAGGATGTAAAGGGATAGGCTAAAGAATACAAATATATCATATTACAATGGGCAGAATTAATCTTTATCAAACGAGGTGATGACTCCTGCTTGTGCTCTATCATTATCTTCAACCTACTGCTTTCCTAGCAAACTAATCTGGATGTACTCGAGATTCTTTGCTTTCTGATCTAAAAGCACCAGTGCCATCTCATAGCACGTGTATATGAGGCATGGTCCCATTCCCCTTCCAAAAAATAAACTAGTAATGCACGATAACAAGGTCTAAGGCAAGACATATAACAGAATTCTCATGCCAAACTCAGGAAAGTATGAAATTGCCAATATGTCACTAATAAAGAGCTGCACAACAACTCAGAAAGCTTTTAGAACAAAACTCCATTCAATGTAAGAGAGGGGGAAAACTCTCCAGATAGTAATTAGGTAATTCCGAAACATTAACAGTTCCTCGCAGATGTCACCTATGCTGCTCCGACTCTTCATTTTTCTTGAAGTACCTGTGTCCGACGCATATCCGGACATGGGTATGCGGATAGGACCCTCCAAATACATGAAAAAACTTTGAAAAAATTTGAACATACCCGTGTCAAACACATACCTGTATCCGACACTCACACCCGAATCTGAGTAATATAGGATGTCACTATCCTGAGTTACATCTAGGTACGATCATACATATTATTTAAATTAAAATGAGCTATATTTACCCAGTCAAAACTGAATATTTTGAATCCATACATAAAAAGAATGAAGAATCTGCAATAAATTTTCCAAATGCGTGCATTATGGAACTTTGAACTGCTTATCTTTTAAGCTAAAGACGCCTTTTTACCTTTTCCTATTTAAGCGAACAGCAAGTATTGAAGTTAGGAAGGTCATTTCACGGAGAGCAGCACCGGTTGTTGTATTGAACAAACAGAGACGACGTGGAGATAAAGATGGCTGTAACAATTCATCAATAGTAATTCATCATCACCATTTACAAAGTTTATTGTTAAAATTATAATAATAGTGATTTTAATTTAATTATAATAAATAAAAAAATCAGTGCAAAAACATTATTAACAAAAAGGAGTAAATTTGTGAAGCACCTGTTCACCGGCTCCAACAATGGCGAGAAGACTAGAACTATACAACATTTCAACAATAATGAAAGCTCCAACACCTAGTGAATAAATCAAAAATTAAAATTTTTTAAAAAATAAATAATCAATCAATTATTTATTTAAAGCTTCGAATAAATTCGTTAAAAATCAGAAATAGCGAAAAGAATAAAAAATAAATAAAATTTGCGAAATTAACTCACCTCGTTCGTAGCAGAGCCTTCCGGTGTTTGAATCGATTATTTTGAAACCATCTTTAGTGCTTATTGCAAAACCACTGCGAAATTGAAACCAAAAAAAGAAAAAAATAATAATAATCTATCAAAAAACACTTAATTTAAGCAATAAATATTTACTTTATTGCAAAATTAAACGAAATAAACTAGGAATTTTTAAATTAAAAATTTTACCTGTTGTCTTGATTGAAGGAAGCGCTGAGGATTGGGTAAGAGAAGGACTGATTAGCCATTATGAAAATTGTTGCTACCCGTGGAAGGAATTTCGAAAACCTTTCAACAAAAAAGCATATAATTTGTCGCCACTCTTTTAAAATTAAAGCGAAATTAAAAGAAGTAAATTGGAATCAAGGTGTGTGGTAAGTGTGGGTCCCTGTTTCCATCGTTTAATCTCAACCGCAAATGCCAGATCAGACCATTGACTTGTTTAGATCATGCTGGCGTCGTTGGATTATGCCACATCAGCACCTTAAGTGGGTCCACCGTGATAACTGTCAGGTTTCATCCAACAACAACGGCTTAGATTTAGGCTTTATTTAGCATTATTTCTGACACAGTTTTTTAGATCAAGTATTATTTGTGATCGCAAACTTAATGCTAAACAGATAAAAAAAATTAACATTTATTGTTGAAGCCATAATTTGAAAAGTCAAACCAAAAAGCCAAAAAATATAGCTTTTGAACTTTAAAAACTGACTTTTGAATAAAATGATTTTATTATTCTCGCATCTCTACACTTTTATTATTTTAAACATTTTTTTTTTGACATTTCAAATCTCTACAACAATTTTTCACAGCAATGCTAAACACTTAAAAAAATTTAAATCATAGTTTTTATCATACTTTTTAAACTGACTTTTTTGAATCCAAATTTTTTCTAACAGTAATGCTAAACTAACTCTTAGAAGTTGGAACCTAAGCTTTAATTAGAATTTTTTTTTTAGATAAGTAAAGATTTTTATTTATCTAAAGAGTAAAATTTGTTACAAATGTAACTTCATGCTATCAAGTATAAACAAAACAATCTTCTATATCATTGTAATATCTCCTATACCCCAATAATCACATAATTGCTTATTTGCAGAGTTAATTAAACCTGTTAGTCTATCCCTCACAATACTAGTAATCAACTCGTATAGAATTTGGTCCTGTCTCCCCGACCTTCCGTGAAGTCTTCGGTTTTTCTCCTGTCAAAAATAAAATATATATAAGCATTCCAAGCCAGCCTTAGAATGATCGGAATTAGAATTCAGAACATAGCATTGGAGCAGGAAATAAATTCCAAGTAGGTTTTATGAGTAGACCTGCTAATCAGTTGAGTTGGGATTCGATTTTTTTTTTATTCAAATTCATTTTGGATTGAGTCCGGATCGATCCGAAAACTTGTTTCATTGTTTAAAAAATTATTTTTATATTAATATATTTTTTTATAATTAAATTTAAATAAAAAATATTTTTTTATTTAAATACCAAAATTCTTACTTAAAGTTGGGCCTGTTGAACCGGACGAGTTAGTCCAATCCTTCAACAAATCTATTTAGGAGTGTCCGTCCTTCTTTTTTTTTTCCTTTTATTACCGCTAATATTGTGATCACTTCAATTTGTACTTATTTTTAAATATGCAATTATGTATATTTTAAAAATAAGAATATTAATTAAATATATATATTAACTAAAATTTGCATTAACATCTAAAGTCTATTTCATATACAAATTATTATAATATTTATTATTTTTAATATTAATAAAAAATTAATTATAAATATAAAAATAATAAATTTATATATTTTCAGGACTAATGTTAATACAAATATACAATAACATTCTTAATTGAAAATAATAAATATATGTTCTTCAAGATTAATGTTAATTCCTTAACGCTATTGATTTTGTTTTCATAAAAATATCTTAGATACTAAATATTTTAAATTAAAAATGAAAAAATAAAGATATACTGAAAGTAACTTGAATTTACTATGGAATATACATGCTAGTAATAATAAAAAGAAAAAAATTTAAATGAAAATTGAAGATTGAAGATTAAGTTTTAATAGCAAAATTAAATTACTGATATAGGAACTTGAAAAAAAAAAAAAGTTAGCCTCAAGATTTGTTTCTCTTCAAATAAATTCATAGATGACAAAATAAAAACTAAGTTTAGCAACAATTCAAGCCTATGCATGGAAAATTATGTTCATAAAAGAAAGATTTATTTAAGACATTGTCGATGTTAACTGTTAAGGCAGAATTGCATAGAGTGAATAAAAAAATATTCTGACAAGCTAAATCAACCATTACAATCATCAAAATGTAAATGTATATGCATCATAAAAAATAAAAATATATAATTTTTCGTAATACTTGTATTATTACTCTTCAATAAATTTTTTTCATAGTTTAATTCTTAACATTATATAAACCTTAAATTTATTTTTTTAATTAAATAAATAAATGAATATCTTTAAGAACTAATGATATGTACCTTTAAAGAAAACAGAGTAATTGACCAAAACATTGTAAAAAAAAAAAAAGAAGATTAAATTTGGGCTCTTTTTCGGCATCATTTTCAATATACCATACAAAACATAATATTTTCAGTTTTGTGCTTCATATGAATAATGTAATACTTAAATTTAGTTGGCATTTGATTTAACGCCCTCCTTCTATATTATCTCTTAATTATATGATCCTTAATAAATTTTAGTTTATTATTTTCATGTCTTGTGATATTTTAAATTTTATTAGAATAATTTATGTTACTAAAAAATTCAAGATTAAAAAATAAATAGATAGATAAAAATTATTCAATATTTGATTTAATAAAAATTATTAATCAAGCGAAGTTAACTTTATTAAGGACTTCAATGTTAATAAAAATTAATTAATATATTAATTTAATAAAAAATCATTAATTAATGATAAAATAATTAATTTAATAAAAATTATTTAATTTGATATAAATACTATTTTAAATTTTTTGTTTATTTAAATTTAAATAAATAAATTAATAAAAGTTATATATTTAAAGATAAATAATTTAAATAAATAATACAGACTAGAAATTTAATTATAAATTTGTTAATTTTAAAATCTATAAAAGTATTTACGTCAGAATTCACACTTTTATATATAGATATAAATAAAAAATTATAAACGAATAAAGTTTACTTTTTTTTTTTTTTTAATATTGAGAACCCAGCTCTTGAATCTCTCATCGAATCAAATATAAAAAAGATTAAATGTCAGATTTTGGATAAAAAAAATGCAGCAACTATTTCATATGACACTCGTATTTACTTCATAACAATGAAATACTAGAACACCACAACTGTGTTTACAAAAATTGGCAATGTGCACATTGTCTTTGTCTATCATTTACGAAATTTCTCAACTAAGATTGTAATTGTACTATAAGTTTGTTTTTTATATTTGGTATTGAAATCTTTTAATTCTATAAACAGGATTATGAAATTATCACATATTTTACTTTTTTTTTTTTAATTTTTAATATATTTTAAGAGGTATGTGTCTCTCTAATCCCTACTAACTTCAATTATAAAATCTAAAAACTCTACTACAGTTGACGACATAATTTCTTTGTACCATTACATTACATTCATGTATTAGATTAGATTTGCTTTTGATAAAAACACATATCAACAATTCCAATTGCAACAAAAAAAAAAAAAGCTATAATACTATAAAAGCCTTTCAACTATCTCAAGTCAGAGATAGTGAAGTGAATTTCTAAACCTACCAAAAAAATTTTAAAATTGCTGGAAAAACATAAAAGTTAGAAGCCAATCACAAATTAAAAGGCAATCTATAGAAAATACAATGCAGATACAGTTGAAGAAATATTACCACTGTAAACTAATTTGCTTTTGGACCGAAAACAAAATATTGATCAGCATAAGATTTTCCTGATTTGTATATGTAGATACTTTATTTTGGTTACTAATATATTATCTCTTCTTAGAAAGAAATATAGTTGTTTTATAGGAAATTGCATTTCTGCGTACAATAGCAAAATTATTCCAGAAAAAATAATAACGTCGCTTCACTGAAAGAGATTCTTTTACGAGACTAGCTCTTGTTCAGAACAACTCCTGTTCGGTACAGCTTCTGTTCGGAACAATTTCCGTTCAGAACAACTCCTGTTCAGAACAGCTTATATTCAAAACAACTCTTATTCGGAACAGCTCTTATTCAGAACAGCTCCTATTCGTAAATAGCTCATATTCGGAAACAACCCTTTCATGGAACAAGTCATTCATAGAACAACACTCTCATGGAAAGGGACATTTACCGAGAGGTATTCTACAGAAAACGTTTAGGCCTGATACTACTTCATCGAAACAGAAGAAGTGGAAATAACCCCAGAATATGACAGGATTCTTGGGTTAATTTCATCATTAGGATGTTCTGGAGAGTTTAGCTTGATGGATCAGATATAGAGATAGTTAAGAGGTCTCATCTTAACCTTTCCCTGAAGTATAGTGTTTCTCCCTTTATTTTAGAACAAACAGTGAATTTTTATTCACTATTACCAACAACAATCTAAACTCTCATCAAACAAAGCATTAATATCATAGTATTTGACAGTTTCTACTATTATTCATATTCAATGCTTAGTTATGTAACTCTTATTCTTGACACCTATAAATAGGAGTTCTCACAACTCAATTAGGGACTTTTGGCTATTGAAGTAACTTTTCTCTATGTAATTCTCTCTTCTCTGATTCTCTCATCAGCCTTGTTCTCAATCTTACTCCGCCATCTCTCCACTTCCTCCACCTTACTTACCACCACCTACCGCTGCGCTCAACACTTTAAGGTTTGCTCCAGTCTTCCTCTCTGTCATCTCCCGTTTCATCTCCCTACCAAAAAACCCTTTACAATATATCGTATCATATTCGTGTTAATTTGACATGTTAATAATTCATATCATATTCATATTATTTTTTCTTGTGTAATTTAAAATTACAAGTTCAAGGAACAAAAGAGAATCAAATACATAGGATTAGCAAATTTCAGTAGTAACTGCGAATGAGAAGAAAAATAATGAAAAGATGTTATTTTCCACAAGTGGTCAGCAAACGACAAATTTAAAATAGAGAGAAAGGGCCAATGGGTTTCAAAGGATTTTATTAAACTTTGAATTTGAAGGACCAAAAAGAGAGAGAAAGAGGCAACAACAAGCGCGTGATACTGCAAAAGCATCCAAAGAAAATGACCCCAGAAACTCATACATCTTTGACAAATTAACCTTTCACTTTCCCAGCCCAAAAAAATATTGCAAATACAAAAGATAGCCATTTCTTCTTTTTTTTTTAGTCAAAAACTGTCAAAATCATACTGTGTTGAGTCTCTGTCTCACACTTGGGAGCAGAGCATCTGATGCTGTTTCTCCCTTCAGTCTTATCCCCCATCTAAAACCCTATACATCCCCACTACTACTACTCTACTCATTGCACCCTTTCCCATTTCTCCATTTGACAGAATAAGAAGAGGATTCAAAGCAAAAAAACATAATTGAACATAATAAAACAGTACAAGGGATATTTACATTACAACCCAAGAAAATATATATATATATATATATAAAAAAAAAAAACTTAAGATCAAAGTCTTTAAACATAAGTCTGCCACTGCTGCACCTATTTCTTCTTTTTGAAACTTGGGTAACTTGTAAAGAATTTAATAAAGAATTCATCCTCTCTATATTTCACTTTCACCTCTTTCTCTTTTTGTTGAGATCTTATCTTGGACCAGAGAGTTCCATGGCATAGGAATCCAAAGATTGTTCATCATCATCATCATCCATTCCTGTGCCCAACATGTTGTTGCTGGATTGATCGTCATGACTTTTTTCATCATGTTTTGATCCAGTGGTAGGGCGGCGGGGCATACTTTTGTTGTTACTGAAGTTGTTAGGAGGAAAGAGGTTGATGGTGGAATTGCTATGATTATGCGATGCTGCCCATTTCTCAGCAAGCCCATCACCTTCGAGCATCCGGACCACTTCAGACATTTTCGGACGGTGGGCCGGAAGATACTGAGTGCATAGCAAAGCCACTTGGAGCATCTCCTCCACTTCAATCCTGTCATAGTTGCTCCCTAGCTCTCTGTCCACCAAAACTTCCACTTTCTTTTCTTGCTGGATTTTCTTCACCTGTCACAATCATAAAATTGCAAATGTTTCTCCATCAGCTTTCTTCATATATACATCTCTTTTTATTCTCTTGGCTGATTCCAACTTATTATTCTGAAAAACAATTCAAATTCCTAATACATCTTTCCCAAAGTGTATAAGGGGACATACTTTTATGCCAAGGTATTTTTACTTCACATACAGTACTAACTATACTGTGTTACTATGATTACAGGGCAAATAATGACCGTAAACAAAGTAGAAAATCTTGGAGCTCAAATGCATGTAAATTATGACTAGTTACTCAACATTGTAGCTCAAGATTGCAAAGGCATGAGAATATGCAGTTTCTTAAATGGAAAATAGTGGAGGTTAAAAGATAAACATACATCAAATAAGATGCAATCATCAGGTAGGTCAAATTAATATTAAGGTTAATACACATGCAGAAATTAAACTGGCTAAGCCAATCAGGAGATTTTTATGTGAAAAGGTCTTGTGGTCAAATGCATTTAGATCAAAATCCCCTGATCAATACCATATTTGTTTCAACATCTAAGGTGCCTACAGAGGTCTTGAGTGATCAAGCAGAACAACCTAGTTGATATTAATAGAAAGCAAGAGTTTAGCTTAATATAGTTGCTGAGGAAACTAACCCACTCGAGCATTGCTCCTTTCTGACTAACTGTTTTACCAAACTCGAGAGCTCTCATTCCAGTTATGAGCTCTATCAAGAGAATGCCAAACCCAAACACATCAGTTTTCTCCGAAGACTGGCCAGTTGAGAGGTACTCTGGTGCAATGTGACCAACAGTGCCACGGACAGCAGTGGTGACATGGGAATCAGCATGATCAAGGAGCTTTGCAAGGCCAAAGTCACCAACAATGGCTTCACAATAATCATCCAGAAGAACATTAGCTGCCTTCACATCTCTGTGGATTATTTTTGGATCACATTGCTCATGTAGATACAGAAGTCCCCTGGCTGCTCCAATCGCAATCCTCTTCCTTGTATTCCAGTCTAGTGCTGGTTTTCCTGCCAAACCCAATTCATTTACATTAGAGGTATGCTAAATTACAGTCAAGAAATCATCTGCAAATTTAATAAGAATAAATTTTCTTCAAAACTTGTTTGGATCTTTCTGCAAAGCCAGGATATAATAGCTTGTCATTCCCAGTCTTAGACTATGGCCTATTCGGCTGATCCATTTTAGTTTGCAAACAATGTTGAAGAAAACAATTAAACCATAGCAACTATGAAAGATGAAACTCGAACAAGCTTATTTGGCAGACATTTGTAAAACAGCTGAACTAAATGCAGATAATGGGTCCTCCCTCTTGGTATATGTAATTCATATTCAGCCCAACTGAAGTGAAATGTAAATATAGTAATAGCTTATTATTTCAACATATAATTGGAAGAAATTACCAACATAAAAGGGGGATTGTAAGAATTAGCCCAAAAATGAAAGCCTCCAAGATTTAGACTAACAAATAACAAAAAACATTGTCAGTTGGAAACTACTTTGAAAAGTAAATAAACTAAAAAACAAGAAAAATAACTACTCCAAGCATGGTCCCAATCAGCATAGACAGGACCTTAATTTTTGCCATTTCAACCAATTGTGGTCCATGGTAAGATTAGACATTGAAAGTGCAACTATACACTGGTTGTGCAGTTATTCAATAAACAAAATAGGAAATCAACTTGTCCAGCATGAGAATTGAATGAAAGAAGTTTCAACAAAGTAAAGCTAGTACCAACCTCTGAGCCTGAATGCCAAACTGCCATTAGACATGTAAGGGTAGACAAGAAGTCTCTCATTACAAGTAGCACAATATCCAATTAAACGAAGCAGATTCCGGTGAACCGCCAAGCTGATCATCTCCAACTCAGTCCTGAATTGTGACTCCCCAAAACTTCCTGTCAAGTCTTTTAGCCGCTTCACCGCAACAAGAGTACCATCTCCTAACTTTCCCTTGTAGACATTGCCAAAACCTCCAGTGCCTAGTATGTTCTTGGAGCTGAAGTTGTCTGTAGCAAGCTGGAGTTCCCTGAAAGTGAAGTTTCTAAGGTTACCTAGGCTTATGAGGCCCTCTTCTTGTTTGTCTGCAATAAAAGTGTGACAATGTTAAATCACTTTAAATAAACATATAAAAGATAACTTTAACAGTATTTAGTTGTTGTCACTGACCACTAATATTTAGAATGGTTAGCCTTTTCCGTTTCTTTCTGTGCCGAAGTAGTACAAATGTTAGAAGTATGAGAGAGGCAAAGCTGAGGCTGATTCCAAGTGCAATAGCCAACTTCTTGGATTTTTGTTCCCCTGATTCATGAGGCAAAAAAGCAATATATATAAACCACTAATAAGGAGAGGAAGATTAGTTGTGGAGAGTTACAAGGAGGTTTGAAGAGAGTTACCATTTGATGAACCCAGGGAAAATGAAAGGGGAACAGCATTGGCTGATCCAGAGCAAACTTCAGTGGAGCTGCTTCCACAAATCAATGGATTTCCCACAATACTACAATCCAAGTACCCAAAGGCAAAATTAGAACTAAATGATTATAGTAATTGATAAGAGAGAGCTGTAGCAAAGAAATCATACTTGAAAGTTCTGGCAGGGAACTTGGGTACAGGTCCACTGAGATTGTTATAAGAGAAGTCCCTGAAACACCAATAATCAGATTTTGAAAATTGAAGCAGTGTACAGGAAAAAAATAACATAACAAGTTAGAGAAAGAAATGGAGAAAGAACGAAATTCACACTCACAAGAAAGCAAGTTGAGGGATTTTTGCTAAAGACGCAGGAAAAGGCCCAGACAAGCTATTGTTGTTCAGCCTCCTACTCTCATTACAGGACAAAACAACATAGTATTTTCAGATGTCATAAACACAGTAAGTTATAAAACAAACATATCACAAACAGAATTTGCAAATATAAAACCATATGATTTGAATGTCCATGAAAATTGTTACTCTAATTTAGGACCTCCTCCCTAAAGTCTTTTACAACTATTTGGTTACATTACTAAACGAGAAAACATAGGACTCAAAGTTCTGTTTTCCTTCTTTTTTTTCATCTCTACTTTTCTTAGCATACAAACAGGAAATAAAGAACTAGTACAGTGAAAATACTTACAGGTATTGCAAACTAATTAACTGTCCAAATGACCCTGGAATTGCACTGGAAAATCGGTTGTTAGATAGATCCAATGTCTGCAGTTTCGGAAGAGTCCCAAGCTCGGGTGGGATTTTACCAGATAAGTTATTGTTTTGCAACAACCTTCAAATTCACAGCAACAATTTAGACCATAAAAGAAAACATCAATATCCAAGAAACAAAAATAAAAGATGAATGGAATTATGCTTCTTCAAATCATTCATCTTGAGAAACTTAAAATTTGCTCAGAAAAGGCTTTCTAAAGACAAGGAAAACAAAATGTTTTGTCTTCTTACACTTGGCGAAGATTGGTGAGATTTCCTATTGTCCCAGACAAAGTTCCTGATAAGGACTGACTTGGAGCTCCCCTGAAAAGAAAAAAAAACCCATTAAAATGATAAACTAAAACATTTGATCTTAAATGTACAATGTTTTCAAAACAAGCAAACATTAAAAACAGAAAGGAAAAAAAAAAAAGTGTTAAAAAGAAAAGAGAAACTGACAGGCCAATAACAAGATTTTCAGAAGAGCAAGTGATCATAGCCCAGCTACAAGGATCAACAGAGTCTTCATCCCAGTTATTTAACACCCCATGTGGATCATTCAATTCTCTCCTTATACTTATCAATGCTTCCACTATAATCCCACCAAGAAACAAAACATAAAAAATATATATATATCAAACCCCATAAGAAGAAGGAAAAAAAGGAAAAAATTACTTTAAAACAAGCCAATGAATACAATTTGTTCCTATACCTTCATGGTTACGAGGCTCATAGGACAAAGAAACCGTAGCAGAAGAAAGGATGAAGAAGAAAAAAAAGAAGTGAAGAAAAAGACTCATTTTTTTATGACTCAATAATAGTAATGCTAGTGATAGAACATTTTCTCTGGTTATATATTTTGGTTTTTAAGCCAAACCCAAAAAAAAAAAAAAAAAACTTCTCACTCTTTCTCTTTTTTCACACTCTGCTGCCTGGCTTCCTTTCTTGGGTTCTTAACTGAGTCCCTCTCTCTTTTTCTCAGTCCACAAACACAACTTTTGAAAGAAACAACACTTTAATTATTGATATATATATATATATATATATATATATAAAAACAAAGTAAAAGTCTAAAAGACTCTCCATTTTCCTTTCTGTTCCTATAAATAAAAAACAGAGACTAGTAAAAGATCAGGTGGGTGATACGGGGTGTCAGGAAGAGAGTATGTGTGTTTGTTTTTGTGTGTGCAGAAATTGAGAGAGACGTAATACTGTAAATTTTGTACTCACTGGACTCCACAGCCTAACATGCACCCTTTTATTTTTATTTTTTTCTAACTAATTACTACTAATTTTGTAAAAAAAATATTTTG
Organism: Fremontodendron californicum; assembly: GCA_030761205.1. Taxonomy (NCBI): domain Eukaryota; kingdom Viridiplantae; phylum Streptophyta; class Magnoliopsida; order Malvales; family Malvaceae; genus Fremontodendron; species Fremontodendron californicum. The sequence continues at coordinate 4,769,394 of JAULJL010000003.1, forward strand.
ATTCACTTTTTCTCTTGTTATACAACCAAAACATAGAGGAAGGAAAAAAGCAAGGGAACCAAAAATGGAGCAGGTGATGGTCCTTGTTGGATGTTGTTCTAGCTTTTGGTGCTTGAGTGGCTATTTTTTTTCTTGGGTTTTTTTGGCACAGCCTATGTTTGCTCTAGCTACAGCCTGTTCATCATTATGCCCTAGGTTTTTTTTACCATTTTTTTAGTATATTTATGATTTGCAGAAGTAGTATGTTTTTACTTTTCATTCGATGTGAAACCTGATATGAAATATGCCTGCAAGGTTCATTGTTACCCTAAGAAGAAGAAAACTAAAATAAAGAAAGGAACATTTATTAATTTGGGCTTTTACGAACATCAATTAAAAAATATTTTAAAAGGTTTTATATTCAATATATTATTTTTAATAAATTTTAGAAAATAAAACATTAGTTATATATATATTATAAATATTATCTTAAACAAAATTATTAAATAATAATTAATATTTTCTTTATTAAAAAATAGTAAAATATTGATAGTACCTTTTTAAAAATAGATAAAATCTAAATATTATTAAAAAAAATTAAAGCTTGGAGAAAAATTATTTTATCTACAAATTAAAATTATTAAGTATTTAATTTAAAATCAATTAGTTTCCCAATTATCTCAATAATAATAACCTAATCAAAAGGAATTATCATTTGAATAAACTCATAAAAAATAGGACGAATTTGACTCTAATATTATCTTAAACATTTAACTTAAAATTAATTAATAATAATAAATTTCAAATATAAGATATAAAAATTTAAGAATTAATCAATATGGCTATACCACTCAACAAAATTAAGATGTGTCGTATCTTGTAAAAGCTATATATTTAATACAAGGATTGATAAGAAATTATTGATAATAATCGAATTCTAGATCAATTATTATTGAAATGAACATAGTTGTAAATTGAGATAATATTTTTTTTTTATAACTAAAATATATCAAAGAATAAACCATTTATGTATTTATTATTAAATCAAATATTTAATGATAAATAATGTTTTATTGAACATAAAGAACATGGAATTTGTTAATATGTATTTAAACACTTAAAAATATTATAATTTAACATTATTTTATAATATAATCCGAAATATCTCCAAACTTTATCCGGATTTAATCTTCTTTCGAGAACGATTTTAAAAATACTTCCATTCACATCAACTTCGTGTAATTAAAATTTTACTTTTAAAATGTTTTTTACAAAAATTAAATCCTAATTAATTGTACTTCAGCATGTCCGCTTTTCGTTACGAAATATTATCGAATTTGAATTAATATTTTACAATAAATTTGAAAGATAAAAAATTTAGAGTTATAAAGATAATAATTTAAAAAATAATAATTTTTATTCTTATACGACACATGGTATAAAATTGAGAGTTATTTGAATATCATCAATTACATCCTATAATTTCAGATACAACATAATTATACGATACGAATATAACATGAAAAAAATAATTAAAACACGACATGACATAAAAAAATAACATGAACACAACACAAATACACAAACGTGTCCAAATCTACATAAAACAACGTGTCAAATTTTATATAAATATATAATATCTTGAGTACGATTATAACAAAAAAAATAACACGAATATGATGACGCACGACACAAATTTGTGAGTTATTTGAATAGTGTCAATTAAACTCGGTAATTTCAAACACAACATGATTATACGACTCGAACACAATATGAAAAAAGTAACTAAAACACGACACGAAAAATAACATGAACATGACATAAATACACGAACGTGTCAATATCGACATAAAATGAATTATTAACGTGTAAAATTTTATAATATTTTAAACACACAATAAAATAACAGGAACACACAAAATTGAATTATTATAACAAATTATACAAAATATGGGATGAATTGAGACACAACACCGACATTCAAAAGTTTCTTTTAATTGAATCACCATGACAAATTATGCAAAATATTTGGATGAATTGAAACATGACACGAACACATAAAAAAATAATTAAAATACGACATGAAAATAACATGAACACAACACAAATACACGAATATATCAAAATTGACATAAATAAATTATTAATATGTAAAAATTTATAATATTTTGAATACAAAAAATACGAATATGAAAAATAATACAAATACGACATGAACGTATAATTTTTTTTCTCTCTCTTTCTCTTTCTCTTTCTCTTTCTTTTTCCTTTTTTTTTTTCCTCTCTTTTTTTTTCTTCTTTCCTTCTAAAAAAAAGATGGCTTGCTGTGTAGCAAGCGAAAATGAAGCAATTCCCCCAATTGAGAACAGTAATTGGGGGATTACTTTTATAGTATGTTATATATATATATATATATATATTGTTTGATTTAATAACTATAAGTAAAATTTTATTTAACAATTTTTATCCGTTCAAATATATATATATATATATAAATGAAAAAATAAAACCAAGTTTATATGTCATAGCATTGATGGCAGGTTGGTTTTTGTGAAGTACTTGGAACCCCTTTGAGGTTTTTGTTTTAATTTGGAGTTTTATTATTAATTTTATGGATGCATGCTTTTGTTTGGGTGGTTTAGAAGAGCAAGCAAGCATGCACGCAATGTTCATGAATTAACGATTATCTATCTAAACTGAAGATTGCTCAGAGAGGGCTGAAAAAACAAAAAAGAAAGCACCCACATGGAAACCTAGCTTTTTCTTCTATCTCTAGCCCTGTTCTTTAAATTAATTAATTTCAAATCTGGCATATCACAAGTTGCTCTTCTTTTTTCGTCTACATGTAATGCCAAGTTGCTTATAAATTCTCATTCCTTAAACTAGAGTTCATTTTCAACCATATTTTACAGGAAAGTTTATATTCCCTATATATCTCAAATCTAAATGACGATAACTATATGTGTTTTTTATCATTATCTTTCTTTACAAAAAAGTTGTAGTTTAGAAGAAAGTGGTGTAAATGTCGTTATTCGAATTTTAAACTTTTTAAATATGTTATTTTTAAAAAATGATTATATGAATGAGTTGAACTAAACCGTGATTTCATCTTATCATTATCTTTAAGTACTCTATATTGATCTTAATTATTATACACTATTTGTTGAAATGTCTTTCCATTGTGGCTTATAATGTGCATATTCCAAGACTGCTATTGAGTTCACCTCCAGAATGAAAGATTCCTGTTCACCACTTCTTTCTAATGTTTTTATTTTTTTATCACATGGGTTGCATTTAATTTGATATGTAACAAACTACAATAGTATATAAGTTTGTGAAGAAAATAAAATTGGAAGTACAAAAATTATAATTATAATCAAATAATTTTAATAAGATATGGAAATATGCTTATATTACATTTGATATAATAATTTAAAAAGAATAAAATCCAAATTTACTACTTTACTTAAGATAATGGATTAAATTTATTTTTATCTTTGAATGAGTGCAATTTTATATTTAATTAGTTTGTGACTCATGTGATGCATGCATTGATTTTATTTATTTGATTATGTAGTTCATAAGGAAAGTACAAATTCTCAATCAAACATTGATAGAGATCAATTACAACCACAAACAGAGGCACAATCACAGTCACAAACATAGGCTTAACTCTAGGCTGAAGTTTAGGAAGTCAACTATATTGATTTATTTACATACCTTATTCTATCTTATTCCTTGTATATTTACTTGTATATAAACTGATGAATGAATAACAAAAAGTCAATAAGACAGTAAATTAATCCTGTCACAAAAATATCTCAAACCTTTTATGGTATCAGAGCTACAAGACAATTGTCTCATTTCTTTCACAATGGCCTCCCCAACTTCATCCACAACTCTCACCATTGCAACCATAGCCCAAATCTCAGCCATGGTTAGTGAAAAATTAACCATGAAGAACTATATCACGTGGCAAGATCAAGTTCTTCCAATAATTGAAGGCATTTCAATGGCAAATCATATACTTTGCGATTCAAATGCACCTAAAGCCACTATCATTACACCAGACGGGAAAGAAGAACAAAATCCTCTTCTTCCAACTTGGTTACAAGAAGATAGACTTGTCAAAAGTCTCATCACAGCCACCTTGTCACCAGAAGTGCGAGCACTAACTGTTGGACTCTCTACAGCGAGAGAAGTTTGGAAAACCTTAGAGGAACGTTTCGCTAACTCCTCAAAACAACGAGCTCGTGATCTTCTACGAAAGTTACAAGAGGCTCTTAGGGATAATCATCCCACACTTCATGCATATTTGCAAGAAGTGAAAATGATCAGCAATGAGCTTGCTGCAAAACCAGTCAATTGATGACAGTGATAAGGTGTACTGGTCTCTCAATAGACTTTGAGACAAATATGACAACTTCATAACAGCTATGCAGGTTCGTTCTCTTTCACCCTCATTTGATGAATTTACAAATCTGCTAGCTGAATATGAGAAACGTCATAAAAACAAGTTCACTAATGAAAATCAAGCACTAGTTGCGAGTCGTGGCAGATGACGTTTTGGCTCTAACCATCGCTTTTCTAGATGAGGCAACAACTTTAGAGGCAGAGGATTTTCTAACAGAAACAACAGGTCATAAAGCTATTCGGTGGGAGAGTGCCAAATCTGTAACAAACCCCAAAAGACAAACAACATTCAGCGACCCACACTCATATGCCAAATCTGTAACAAACCAGGTCATAAAGCTATTCGGTGCTATGAAAGATTCAATCATGCCTATCAAGAAGAAAATATTCCTAAGGCGCTTGCTGCACTGTCTATCAATGATTCTCAAGATCCAGAATGGATTCCAGATACTGGTGCTACCTCACATCTCACTAATGATGCAGGTAATCTTACAAATCTCAGACCATATAAAGGGAGAGATAAAATTTTAGTTGGTGATGGTAAGAAACTTAAGATTACTCATGTAGGTGATGCAACTATTTCAACATCTTCAGGAACTTTATTGCTTAAACGTGTGCTTGTTGTTCCTCATATCACAACCAATTTGCTTTCAATTGGTCAATTACTTGATGATTCTCCATCCATAATTGTCATTTTCTCATCTTCTGGATTTGTTATCAAGGACAAGGAGACTTGGAGAACCATAGCAACAAGGATTAGAGATGGAGGGCTTTATTCCTTTGGCCAAGACAAGCTTGCTCTTTTTTCTGTTAGACAACAGAAGGCAACTTCAAAAGTTTGGCATCAACGGTTGGGTCATCCTCAATCTAAAGTTTTAAGTTTTCTTCATAATAAACATTTTATTTCTGTTGAAGGTTCCAAAGAAAATGCTATTTGTTCAAGTTGTCAGATGGGTAAGATCTGCAAATTACCTTTTCTTCCTAGCAATGAACACAGTCATTGTGATATTTGGGGGCCATCCCCATATTTTCTAATCAAGGTTTCAAATATTTTGTCACCTTTGTGGATGATTTTTTAAGATATGCATGGTTATATCCGTTAAAACACAAATCAGATTTTTTTTCAATGCTTCCAGCAATTTAAGCAAATGATTGAAACTCAATTTGAGAAGAAAATCAAAATTTTCCAAAGTGATGGTGGAGGTGAATTTATTAAGACTGAGTTCTTGAATTCCTAACTCAAAGTGGCATTGTACGACAAGTTTCTTGTCCAAAAACAGCATAACAAAATGGTACAGTTGAAAGAAAACACAGGCATATCATTGAATGGGCTTTAACACTTATGTTTCATTGCAAAGCACCAAAAAGGTTATGGCTAGAAGCAGTACATACAGCTGTTTTTCTTATTAACAGATCACCTACACCTCTCTTGAATATGAGTTCACCTTATAAAAATCTTTTTGGAAAAGATCCAGAGTATTATTCCTTAAGAACTTTTGGGTGTCGTTGCTATCCTTATCTCAAAGATTACCGGGAAGATAAGCTTTCAGCAAAAACTCTTCCTTGTGTTTTCATTGGATACAGTCAACATCATAAAGGATACAAATGCCTTCATCTACCATCCGGGCGTATATATATATATATATATATATATATATATATATATATATATATCCAGGCATGTTATCTTTGATGAAAACAGTTTTCCTTTTGAATCTGTAACTTCTGTTGATCATGTAACACAGGGGGAGCTTGATAACCCTAGTCTTTGGCTAAATCTCTCTATTGACTTGGAAGGCCAGGACATGTCTGCAACATCCAATGATGGACAGTCAATACCAGTAGCACAAGATTTCTCTCAAGAATTTTTTCCAGCACAATCACAAAGTACTCATGTTGAGGAACAAAATCAAGAACAAGTTTCTTCACAACTAGACAGCTTCCCTACACCACTTCAGGATCATGCTATTTTACTTTCAAATTCCTCTGATAACACTGACGTATCGATTCCGATTCAAAGTTCAACAAGTGAAGCTGTTGCACTTGATCCAGGGCGTCACTTAGGCTTGAATACTCATCCAATGGTAACAAGAGGAAAGTCTAAAGCTTGTCTCTTACACTACACTTTTCAGACTTCTAATTCTGTTCCTCGTGAGCCTAAGTCTGTCAAAGCTGCACTTTCTCATCCAGGTTGGCATCAAGCTATGCAAGAGGAATTAGAAGCACTTTCTAAGAACAATACTTGGAAACTTGTCCCTCGTCTGCAGTCCATGAATGTTATTGGTTCTAAATGGGTTTACAAAGCCAAACTCAAAGCAGATGGTAGCTTAGAACGACTCAAGGCGAGGTTAGTTGCAAAAGGAATTACACAGCAACCTGGCATTGATTATGAAGAAACATTTAGTCCTGTCATCAAACCTCAAACAATTCGTATTGTTCTTACTATAGCCCTAGCAGGGAAATGGGTACTTAGACAATTAGATGTGCAAAATGCATTTTTGCATGGCTACTTGAAGGAACCGATCTACATGGAGCAACCTCCTGGTTTTCTTGACTCTACTCATCCAAATCATGTTTGCTGTCTTTCTCGAGCTCTTTATGGTCTTAAGCAAGCACATCGAGCTTGGTTTGAAAGGTTTAGTCATTTTTTGCTTCAGCTTGGATTTACATGCAGCCATAATGACACATCTCTCTTCATTCTTCATCATGAGAAAGGGACAATTCTGCTTCTTTTATATGTGGATGATATCATTCTTACAGGCAGCAACTCAACCTTTGTTAATGAGTTCATCTCTCAATTACAATCTGAATTTGCTATGAAAGATTTGGGTACCCTTTCTTACTTTCTTAGTATTCAGGTGACTCATACAAATAGTGGTTTATTTCTCTCTCAAAAGAAATATGCTCAAGATATTCTTGATAGAGCTGGTATGGCTACTTGTAAAGCCATTACAACACCAATGGTTGCAAAGTCCTCAGTTCTCAATCATACTGAACAATTTTCTGATCCTTCTCTTTTTCGAAGCTTGGTTGGAGCTCTACAATATTTAACAATTACTAGACCAGAGTTGCCACTAATACTGTTTGTCAATTCATGCACTCTCCCACTGTAGGTCATTTTCAGTTGGTCAAAAGAATTCTCAGATATGTTCAAGGGATACTAGATCATGGACTACATCTTCTCCAAGACACTAGTCTAGATTTGTATGGTTTCTCTGATGCTGATTGGGCTAGTTGCACCTTAAATCGTTGATCTGTCTCGGGATATGCTGTCTTTCTTGGTTCAAATTTGATTTCTTGGGGTGCTAAAAAGCACAATACTGTCGCACGATCTAGCGCCGAAGCTGAATATCGATCCCTTGCAACAACAGCAGCTGAACTTACATGGTTGACTTCACTTTTGCGTGATCTCGGTTTACATCTTGCTCGACCCTCCATCTTGCATTGTGACAATATGAGTGCACTCTACATGTCTTAGAATCCAGTATTTCATGCCCGAACAAAACATATTGAAATTGACTACCATTTTGTTTGTGAAAAAGTTGCTCAAGGATCTCTTATCACTCGTTTTGTTCGCTCATCTGATCAACTCGCAGACATCTTCACCAAGCCTCTTCCTCGAGATAGGTTTCACTCTTTGTGTGGCAAGTTGGGTGTTCTTTCCCTTTCACACCTCAACTTGAGGGGGAGTAATAAGGACAGTACAGATTCTCAATCAAACATTGATAGAAATCAATTACAATCACAAACAGAGGCATAATCACAGTCACAAACATAGGCTTAACTCTAGGCTGAAGTTTAGGAAGCAAACTGTATTGATTTATTTACATACCTTATTCTACCTTAATCCTTGTATATTTACTTGTATATAAACTGATGAATGAATAACAAAAAGACAATAAGACAATAAATCAATTCTGTCACAAAAATATCTCAAACCTTTTTAGTAGTATATGTTTTAATTTTGTGCGATATTATAGTTTTATTTTTATATTATTAATTTTTAAATTATGAATTTATTAAAAAAGTATTTGAACTTTGAGTTTGAGAGTTTTGAATATGATTTTATGTATTGCATGAGAAAATTATTTTATATATTGAGTAAATAATTGAAACAAAAAAATTATATTTATATTAATAAAAATTATTCATTATTTTAAGTTTTCTTCATAAGTTTTTGTTTAGTAAATTATCTAACGGACTTTATTCAATATTTTTTTGGATAATTAACTTTATTCAATATTTTAGTAAAGGTTACCACTCAAAATTTTAATTGAATTAATAATTAACATTTATTTTGAAATGATTTATTATATTGAAAAGTTAATTATATTCAAATATATAGCTAATAAATTAATTATTTTAAGTATTTTAGTAGATGATTATTTTTTATCAAAAGATAAATAAGTTATTCATTAGTTATTACAATAATTAAAGCATATAATATTAGATGAAAGATTTTTTTTTTCTTAAGATAAATATGTTTTTATATAGGCATTGAAAAAATTAGCAGATGTGTGCAAAAAAATATTAATAAAAATATAAGATTAAGTAATATATATACTTTGAAAGAAAAGTTATAAAAGAAAATTGATCCAACACATTACATTTATAAACTTAAAATCATAGGATAATTATTGGATGACAAATATATATTTTTAATAACATAATACCATATATATATATATATATATATATATATATATATAACAGAAAGTAATATTCAAATATATATCATTTAATTTTTTTATGAAAAATATAATTAAATTAATGAAGATAAAAAGAATGTGCATGCTTTTGAAATTAGTAAAATTGTAAAACAAAATAAATTTAGTGAATAAAATATTTTTAAATTTTAATAATTTAGAAAAATCTCATCATCCATCCTAGTTTGACTTTGATAAGTTATAAAATTTAAGAATTCAAATTTTTTTTCCACCAATTTTTTCAAAAACCAAACATAGCTAAATAGCTAATTGTTACCTTTTATAGAAAATAAGATCCTTAATTATTGTAATTGATAAATCAAGCCTTAATTAATTTGAGTAACCATAAAATTCAAGCACTAAACTGAAAATAATCTTATAATTTTTAAGATTTAATTTTTTATTTAATAATAAATAAAAATTAAAGCATTTATATTTATTTTGTTTAAAGTTTCTCCCAACAAACTTGCCAGATGCAATTTTAAAATTTTACAATCGGTTGGATTTAAAAATATATATTTTAAAAAATAATTACTTAAAAAGATAAAGAGTTGATAATGGTAGATTTTATTTTGAAAATTTGAAATTTGGTGAGAGTAGGTGGGAGATAAATAAGATATAATATTATTTAAATTTATCTTACGTATCATTAAGAAAAGATTTCACGTAAGCTTTCATGTCAGCAATGCTTGTCATGTAAGTATGTACCCTGTTATATTATATTATATATATATATATATATATATGATTTGAAAATAATAAAAATATTAATGGTAAAAAAATATTGCATGAAATATTATAGGATTATGTTAGAGAACATTTTAACTATTTATTTTAATCAAATTAAATTATATAGTGATAAGACTATATCCGTTTAAATGAATGCTAACTTTAATCCATTATCATAAATAAAATAATAAATTTGAACCTTATTTCATAATCAAATAAACAAACTAATCATGATATAGCAAGGAAAAAAAATCAATTTAAAAATTTATTATTAATCAAAATTTTGGATTTTAATAGCTCCTTGCCATTAATTAAGATAAAATCTGCACGTAATATGATGATGCTCTCGGCTTCACATAATTTGGGTATAGAAATATTTATGGATCGGATCGAGTTAGGTTTGAATAATAAAAAATTTGTTTGACCAGATTCGATTCGATTTAAAAGTTTGTTTTATTATTGAAAATATTTAAAAAACTATTTTATAATTAAATGTAAATAAAAATATTTTATTATTTAAATAATAATCTGAATCGGGTTGATCCAAATTACAAAAATCCTATCCTCATCTTGACCTAATTTGTCGGGTCGAACGAATAGCCCAACCAGTCCATTTGGAGCCGCATATATATATATATATATATATATATATAATTACGAATGTGAAAAATATTTTGAACTGACGAAAATAGTCATTGATATTCACCATGTCATTATAAATATATTTTTATAATTAATAAAATTTATTTAATTTATAAGTAAAAAAATTAATTTCATTAAAAGTCTTCCATTAAAAATATTTATTTGATGACAAATAAAAAAAGTAAATATTAGAATAAAAAATAATAAATTTATATAATTTAAACATTAAACAAACTTTACATATCAATGCATTTATTAATTTTAGTTATTAGTAAAATATACAATTATATACTTAAAAACAAATAAAATAATGAGTACGCGACAACAAATATTAATATATATATATATCTATATTATTATAAAGGGAATGGCTAAGTTGGTGTCACTGAGTAAAGTGACACCAACTCAGTTGGTAAAATTACAAAATTAACAAATATAATTATAACATAAAAAATAAAATAGAGATATTTTTGTCTTTTCAAATTTCAAATTTCAAATTTCAAATTTCAAATTTCAAATTTCAAATTTCAAATTTCATATACATATTTATTTTTTAATAAAAATATATTTATTCTTAAAAAAAATTACCCACTAAGCCAATAAATTACCCACTTCTTTAATAAACTACTCACCAATAAAATTATCTATATTTTTTACCTATAATTTTTTAAAAAAAAAATAATTTTTTCACTTGCATAGTGAATGTATAAAATTCTAGTATATTATACATTATTACGGTCTTTCCTCTATGCATGTTCATCTTCTTCATTTAGCATAAAATCTCATTGCGGATGGTTTCATAGCCCAAAATATATTACTACTTTCAACTTCAACAAGGGCAGATTTTCTTTTTATTGAAAGAAGAAGTATTCCAAGTTGACTCTTTTTAGCCGAGAATGTAGGCATCCATTATATTTGAATTTGATCGGTCAAATGCTCAATTTTTTTTTTTTTTTAATATTTGAGATTGTGAGAGTTTGATTTTTGATCACTTGAATTAAGGGTATGCATGATAGAATGCAAAATTGGAAGGATGAATAAAAGAGAGTGAAAAAGTGGAAAAAAAAATTGAATTTTGGGTATACTTGGTAATAAATAAAAGTGAGAGGGAAGATTATCATTTTTCACACTTATTAACAAAAACAAATCACTCCAAATTTGAAAAGAAAAGAGAAAAGAAAATAAGAATGGTATGAATCAAGTGTGTATATTTACAAGATCATTTGTAAAATTTTATTTTTCATCTTAACTTACATGGGTATAATTGTAAAACAATTTACTTTTTATTTTTTTTTCTCTCATTTTTCAATCATACCAAACAATGGGTGAAAAAATTTATTTTTTCTTTTCATTTTTTTATCTTTCCTACCAAGCATATAAAATGAAAGAAAAAAAATGTTTTTTTTATCTTTCTACTTTTCTTCTCCTCCAATTTTTTATCTTTTCACCCTACCAAGCAAAGCTTAAGAATCCAGCATTCTACCAACTAATCACATGGTTATTGGCAATTTCATTCTTCTAATTTTCTTTTTCTTTAAAAAGAAAAATTGAATAAGCACATATTTGATTCTTTGAGTTCCACCCATTAGATTAAGGAACTTTATGATATTTTCTCTCAAAATGCTTTTAGTTATCTATATATAAACTCCTAACTAGTAGTATATATTCTATGGACTATTTGCCCTTTTTACTTCTATATGCTCTAATTCTTTGACTACAATAGGCATAAAAGGCTTACCTAAATTATTTCCTATAAATTTAATTGGCCAGATTATGTCATCAAATACAGCTTTTCTATCTATATAAATTTCATTTCAACTTCATTCAATACCAATAGCTCTCACGCTCTCACTCAAAATACATACATTAGGTGGTAAATTGACAAGTCGGATTGGTTTCGGGTTGAATTATTTTGGATTTGGATCAATTTTTTTCATAATTTTTATCATGTCGGATTATGTTAGGGTTCAGATTGTTTCATTTATTGGGTCACTAGAGTTTCGAGTTATTTTAAATTAGGTTAAGTCAAATATAGATTACTACATATAAAATCATTTTAAAACCCGAGTCATTATAAACTGGGTTATTTCAAATTCAAATTATTTTGAATTCAAAGCACATTTGAATTTTACTCAATAGGGATTAAAACAATTGACATTTTAAAAAATTTAAATTTGGTACTCTCTTTTTACCTTCTAATATGTTTTACTTATAAATATTATTATTAGTTATATAAAATTTTTTTGCTAGGATAACACGTTGAACTAATATTATAGTGATTAATTGATTCCCAGTCTCGTGTATCATATATGTATTTGTTTTATATGCATCTCTTTTTTAATTTTATTTTCTTTTTATGCAAATCTTTTTAAATGTTAATAAAATTTTAATTCTTTTAATATCTTTGCATGTTTCTTTAATTTATTTTCAACATATATTTTTCATTATTTAACTTTATTTAATAAAATCTAGGTATATAATTATGTTTGAATTTGGATTGTTTCAGGTTTGAATTTAATACGAATTATGTCAAGTTCGAATCGGATTGAATCATCGCAATTATCAAGTCACTTCGTTTTTGAATTACTTTATCAAATTGGATCATTTTAAATTTGAATTATCTCAATTTGAATAAACTCAAACTCAAACTCAAACTAGATTATTTTATTATATTATCAAGTTACAATCAGATTCAATTTGTAGCGGATTAAATTGAGTTCCTCGCATCAGAGCAGCTTTTGCCACTTAAAGATTCAACTTTGATACTCTTTACATGGTTGCCATTAATAAATAATAAACTATTTATTCAAAAAAAAATATTTGCTACTTCAAAATATATTAAAGCAATCGAAAAGTTACAAAGCTAACAAAAACTACCATATAAGAGAACATAGTTGAAGTACAAATTTCAAAGATAACAAACAAATACCATCATATTGAGAAACTAAAAATGCCCAAAACATCTACTAAAGTCCATCCTAAGAACAAATGAACAATGATTACAAAACTTACTCTAAGAACATATGAAGATGACAAAATCCAACTCCAAACATTCCGCCAACAGAATTAAAATTATAGCCTAAAATGAGTTCATGCCTAATACTAACTTACAAGAAATTCGGATAACAATCCAAAATTTTAAAAACAATGATGAAACATCAACAACTATTTATTCAAAATTATCATAGCATCACATCAAAATTAATTCAAGCAAGGTTATCTCAATCTAGATATGATAATTTTAGACACAACAAAAAAATATGATATGTTTAATAAAACGAAAACACTGTAATAGGTATGACACAAAACATTTAAAAACGATTAATATAACACGTTTAATACATGTATTGTATTCATATTTAAGATTTTACACATTTAATAATTTTTATTATATTTACGTTTATACGGTTAACACGAAGAAAAAAAATGACACAAATTAAAAAAAAAATGAGCCAATTGAATAATTACATACCCTCATCCATCCAAACTTTTTATCTCATCCCTAGGCACAAATAAAACATAAAAAAATAGAAAAAAATAAAATCCCAATTTTAATTATTTAAACTTAGATTACCAAGCAAGACCTTTAAAACTCAAATTGGGAAGACATCACCACCTTCCAAGAAAATTCAAAAAGCCCCATAGATAGTGGTATGCTTGTGAGGGATGTGAAGAAGCAAAGCCCCATCCCCAAAAAAGAAGCAAAGAAAGAAAGCAAAAGCTTAAAAGAGAAGCAAAAACACAAGGACTTGGCAATAGTGTTTTAAATGTTTTATTATATGTCATGATCCTCCTAAATAAGTATAAGTATATGAATTCTGAACAAAACAAAATCAAATCTTTGTTGGAATGCGTTTATTCTCTTCCATTCCATGCTCGTGGAATTGATGCTTCCACGTTGGCTGTTATTTTCAGCTATTTCAGTGCCTAATAAAAAAGAAAAAGAAAAAGAAAAGGCAAAAAACTATATAAAAAAGGGCCAGCAAAAGAAAAAGAAAAGAAGACATTATAGAATGGGAAAAAAGCAAAAGCTAAACGCCCGTGCCTTACCTCTTCCTCAGCTTTTTTTGGGACCCACGGTTTACATTTCGATTTCTAATATATTATTTATATATTGCTATTTGAAAAAACTAAAAAGTAGAACATATATATATATATATATTATTTGTATTGATGGGCCCAATTTTGGATAATTTTGATTGATTTGATAGCTCCAGGGGCCAAATCTCTGGAACGTTCAGTGCGTGCATCGAGTCAGCCCAAACCTCAATCCTGCAAATTTACAATTGTATGTAAACAATTTCATGTTTTGTAAATTGAAAATACTGCTCTTTCCTCCTTTTTTTTTTTTTTTTTTTTCTTCATGTTATGTTATTAAGAGATATGTTTAGTCTTTATAGCATTTAAGTGGGACTTAAGAGCTTGAAACAATTAATAGCAACATTATACTTGATACATTCATAGAAGAGAAAATGGAAAGGATAAAACCAATATATATATATATATATATATATATATATATGCCAATCAATTGTATATTTTTTAATAAATGTAAAATACAATGAATTCTCTGTCATACAAATAGAGATTTTTTTCCCTATTAATTTAATTTTTTCTGCCATCGATTGTGTGTAGACTTATTAATAAGTCGAGTAGCGCGTTCAATTCGTTTTGTATTGGACCGGATTTGGATAAGAGTTTTGGTGATTCGGACCGGCTCGATCTGGATCATTATTCATCTATTAAAGAATTAATTTTATTTAAATTTAATTATAAAAATATATTAATATTAATATAAAAAATAATTTTTTAATTTATTATTATTTTAAATAATAAATTAGGCCGATCCATGAGCAGATCTAATTGTGTAGTATATTAGTAGAATGTTAAATTAATTATGGTTCAATCCTTAACAGTTTCAAGTACAAAAAAAATTATTATTTTCTTCTCAAGATTCAAATAATAAATATTTTCAATTTAAAAACTATGAATTTTAATTAGTATCCAATAAAGTGAGTTTTTTTTTTTCTTCAAGTTTTGAGGATGAAATATTCAAATCCTACTCTTTAAAAATATATGCACCTAGGCTTGGACTGAATGTTCGGGTGATGATGAATTAAAATTTTAATCTAACTTAATTTTGCACATTATTCATTATTCAAAATTTCTTATTTGTGACACCGAACATTTAGTTTAATAGATCTGTCGAGGATAATCTTTATTAGGCAGTGTACAAGATAGTGTTTTTTTTTCAGTGTTTTTATTAATAGATCAATACAAAAACTGAGTTATTTGCCTGATCTTATAGAGTCGGGTTTAAATAAAGATTTTTATAATTTGAATCGACCTAGCTCGGTTCGAATTACTATTCATTAAATAAAATATATAAAAATATTAATATAAATCTTTTGTATAAACTCTTTGGATAAACAAAAAATTTTCCGAATAGCAATTCGAGCCGATCCATGTATAGGAGTTTTTATATAAACTCTTTCAGCTTTTTATCATAAAAAAAAAAAAAACAGTTACCAGCTTTTTCAATCTACCTCTATTAAAAATGTTTATGATTATAATTAGTTTAGAATCTGGGTGATTGAAACCTTTTTTTAAGTGATAAACAAATAGGATGAACTCAATGTTTTCATTTTTTTTTCTTTTCAAATTAAAAAAATATATTACTAAAAAGTAGTATTGCAGATATTGTAACTGTCAATAATGTTTTTCTTGCTTTATTCTTCATGTCATTTTCAAAGGAATATTAATAAGGAAGCTCATAATTAAGTTATGGATATATCTGCCATCTTTCATCTTTTGATTATCTGCTTTTCTTTTTTCATGTTTCAAAAATTAATCCTCTACATGGCAAGTAACACTTTATGCTTTTTTTTTGGCATTTCATTTTCAATAGAAGTTAATGAAATAAAGCATAAAAATGGAGTTGAAAGATCTTAATTACATTCCAAATCACATCAATTGCTATATTAAGATTGTGGTTGGTAGGATGGAAGAGCTAAAAGATGAACAAAGATAGATAGAAAAATGTATTTTTAGTGTGTTGGTAAGAGAGAAACGTGAAAGTAAAAAAAAATAATTATTATTTTTCATCATTAATTCATTACGCAAAAAAATAAATTATTTCAAATTGAAATGATAAGAGAAAAAAAATAAAAGATGTGAGTCAAATGTGCATATTTATAAGATTATTCGTAATTTTTAAATTTTATTTTTTATAATAACTTACAAAAGGTGTGTTGTTAAAATAATATAATTTTAATTTTTTTCCTCTTATTTTTCAACTATACCAAAGTAATGAGCGAAAATAGAATTATTGTTTTTTTCTATTTTTCAATCTTTACTATCAAGCATGTTATCAGAATCTGGAGCTTACCTCATTTAGTTCATGAAGTCACCCTTAAGAGGTGGCATCCAGTAGATCTGAGGTTCGAATCCCAAAATCTGCAATCTTTTCCCTTATTCGGTTTAAAAACTTTTAAGTGTTTGACATTGATGTGAAAAAATATTGTGAGGAATTGAAATGTCAAAAAAAATATATTTTAAATAATAAAAGTTTAGAGATATAAGGATAATAAAGTCATTTTATTTAAAAGTCAGCTTCTTAAGTTCAAAATCTCTATTTTTTTAGTTTAGGTTGTTAAACCATGATTTCAAGTTTCAACTGCAAAAGTCAAATTTTTATCCGTTTAACATTGCGTTTGCGATGAAATGCAATTTTTAATTTCAAAAATTGTGCCAACAACAATGCTAAACTGAGCATTGAAATGGATACCTCGATAAAGCAAAAGTTTTTAAAACATTCACTCCCTAATAATTTTGAAAAAACATAATAAAATTGTATTCCCAAAATAATATTCAAATCATACAAAAACTTCATCTCTATTCCAAAACCACCTGTTAATAAAGTTGAATTGAAGATCCCAAATTATATACAAATCATGATAAATTTTGTACCAAAATTTATTTCTTAGTGAATTATCTCCTTTCTAAATTCACAAAAGTTAATTCAAAGTTACTGAAATCAAGGTTTCATGTTCAAAATCTCTCTTTTTCTCTATAAGAGACTTCAACAGAAATAAGTTCCTAATCAGATTGAGAGATTCTAAAGTTTGATTTTAATGCTAGGGCCAAGCATAGGATCCCACTGTCCACAAATTCCAATCCATGATTAGGGTAAAAGAGTGCAATGAACAATTTCCTTTTTTTGCATAAAGTGGAATAACAATTAGATACCCAAATTGTCCCCATTGCCTGGTAGACCTCCTTGTTCCACAAGAAAAAACTTTTTTTTTTTTTGATGAAGATGCTTGGGCATATCAAAACAATAGCCAATTCAATATTGCTGGAATAAAGATTGCATTTCTCCACATTTGTATGCCTACAAGATGGCTTGATTGCAGAATTTAACTACCACTGATTCTGTATCATCTTTACATTGCTGTCTCAAACAATAAGATTATGAAAGAAATCCAAATAAATTAAACAACATTTTTACCCAAATGTGGGGGGTGGGGGTGTTATTCACTAAACAGTGGAAGTTAATTATGTAAAGATTCCATCCTTTCATTTGTTCAAAGTAAAAATGACAACGGATAATATATTTGTTAATTTTGAGGTACTTATATCTATAATAAATATATCGTACTCGAACTCAAATAAAAATATTCTATTAAAATCCGAACTTGTTTTATTTAATTAAAAATGATATAGGTATCCATTATCAAAACTCGATCAGACCTAAATTCAATAATAAAAATAAAATAAAATTATTTTATATATTTTATTAAATTAATAAATTTAAAAGTAAATTTTATATTTAAATAATTTGTCAATTATAAGTAATACATACACTAAAAAATAATATAAATATTAAATATTCATTTTCTAAGATAACATACTTTAAGCATACTAATCATAACCTCACCGTACCCTAATTTTAATTAGGCTCCATTTGAAAGCATGATAGGAGACACTCCACCATATCGAAAATATCGTTTTATGATTGGACCGTTAACAGCAATCCAATGCCATGAGATTGCCTCTCATCGTTCTTCCAAATGAAACCTTTAATGAATACTCGTTTAAACCCTACAGTTCCCATCCCTATTTCAAAGCCTATTCGTTAAACAGGCTGGCCTATCCAAAGTGATTCTGAATTGCAGTAGGCTGAAGATTTTAGAGATGGGCTCAACTTCAACGGCCTATGAGGCTCAAATATGGAAAGTTCAAAATTGCTTATGACTTGCAATACCCATGCATATTGGTTTTCCAATTATTATTTTTTTTCAAACAAGTTTTTCAGTTGTTTCTTGTACAACTATTGCATAAAATATTATGTTTTTTCTCTGAAAAAAATGAAAAATTGTTCCCAAAGTTGAAATTTTCATTTGCTAGCTACTATGAGGAGTACTAGTTTATTTTTTGCTAGAATGAGTGGTATAAATGAATCTTAAGATGTTATTAGGATTAAAGGTTTAATAAATAAAGTGAGTGAAGCTGATTCTGACAACCATATCCACCTATGAATAAACCAAAATACTGCTTACTATATGATAAAGAAAAGTGGAGTAGTACAAAAAATTTAAGTAAAAATTAAGTTTTTAATTTAAAATTCTTATTATTTCATTTTAAAATAAGAGTTAAGATTTATGAAATAGAAAATAAAAACTATCATCCTATGACTATGAGAGAAAATACCAATTTGTTGCTACGTATGTATAAAATAAAAACAATGGAAAAATATATCTATCTTCCTCAGATAAAAAAAATACACTTATTTCTCTAAGATTTGAAAAACACTCACTTACCCCTCAAGATTTGACACAAAATACACTAACCCCCTAAAATATTATTTCTAAGTTGATTTTAAATGAAAATACAAATATACCCTTTGTTAATTTTTTGTTTTGTTTTTGTTTTCATTCTTTTTTTACTCAAAAAAAATTTTAACTACAAAATTATCTTTAATTACTATCAAGTTAAATTCTAATTATATTATATTCTAATTCAAGTATACATGTTAAATATTTTAAACTTATGCCAATGTGGATTGGTTCAATTTGTTGAGTACTCATTAGCATCTTGACAAGTACCAGGCTTTGAATCTCACCAGCAGTTCCACTTGGTGGGTGATTTATAAGTTTTACTGTTAGCCATCTTTAAGGCCTGTGACATGTCCTGACTCTAGATTGGATTGCTTCTCCTCACCTAAACTTTTTTGTACCAAAAAAATATTTTAAACTTATCTTTAATTCAATTATATATATTAACTTTGATATTAATATATTATATTATTTTTATTTAAAAATGAATCAATTGTCATTATTTAAAAAAGTTTAATGATAAAAAAAATTGATTAAAACAAAAAGTTAAAAATAGACCCAAAAAAATGTATTTTTAATATTTAAAGTAAAATTTGAATAAATATTAATTTGATTAATACAATGTTAACATAGTTACTTTTTCAAGAAATAAAATGTGTTTTTCAAAATAATAGCAGTAAGTTTATTTTCAATAAAATCTCATTAAAGATAATTATATACTTTTATATTCTCATTTCTTCCCTTTTTTTTTTTCATTTTTTCTTTAACCAATTTAGTTATTACTAATTTTTTTAAATAACAATAATTAATTAATTAAATAAAAATATTTTAGTAAATTCATTTCAAAGTTAATACACAATTAAATTAAAGATAAGTTTAAAATATTTAACATGCACTTGAATTAGAATATAACTTAATTAAAATTTAATTTAATAGTAATTAAAAATAATTTTAAGACTAAATAAAGTTTCATTATTTTGTAATTAAAAAAAATTGAGTAAAAAATAAAATAAAAATTAACAAAGGCCATATTTATTTTTTCATTTAAAATTAATCTAAAAATAATATCTTAAGTGGGTTAATGTATTTTGTACCAAATTTTAACAGGATAAATGGATTTTTTCAAATTAAAAAAGATAAATAAAGTTTCTATCAAATTTAAAAGGATAAATGTCTTTTACCCTAAAAATAAAAGTATTTTAGCACGATATAATATTTGATTTAAATGATTAGTATATGATATTTTTGTTAAAAAATCAAATTTCTTTTCCCAATTTTTTTATAAAAGAGCTAAGGCATGAACTGATCGATGCTAAAACAATTGCAATCATTACTTTTCATCCCATTTTACAAGAGGATTGGTTAATTTTTCATTTTGGGGTGGTTTTTTTTTTGTTTTGGGGGGGGGGGGGGGGGTTCAGAACCTAGAATTAGCCATCATTTTCTCTTGATAATAGTTTCTAGTAACTGGGAAAATCTTTTTGGACAACTTATCCAGATATAGACAAGTAATAATTACACAAACATATATAAATGCCAAAAGGTTGATTGATCCAAATTCAGAGCTAAGGGTCTCCCCCAGAAAATGAAAACAAATCCAAACAAAGCTAAACCTTGAAAAGCCAGGATGAGAACAAATGGCTTTCATGGCACACACGATTTTGATAGGCCTCTATGGAAATACTTTCCAAATTCTGCATTGGACAGAGCTTAGTTTCCTAGTGGTGTTCATGGTTTGCAGCTGGATGAAAAGAGATGGAGCTAGAGATGTAGAACTTAGGGTTTGGGGCCTAAGTTTTTATCCAAAATAAATTATCATGTTTACTAATAGTGAAATTATTAAATTTTATCTTTTAGGATACAATAATAAAATAAATAAAAAAAGTGATATATGTGACAATCTCTTAATCTATTTATGAAGTTAAAAATGTTGTACTGTCGATGTATAAAAACGAATTCATAATAAAAATAAAAAGTTTACCAAAAGTAACCTAAATTTATCAAATTGAACTTCAGAGAAGGGTTCTATATTTTAACAGGCATGGGCATTGAAGATATATCAGGTGAGCGAGCAACCTCTCTTGGCTTTACAGTCGAAGACCTGTCTAAGTGGTTCGACAATGATTGATGTTAACAAACAATGACCACCTGAAATTGAACATTAACGTTAGCATTAAAATCAGCACACCTCGACTATGATTGATGTTAACAAACAATATGACTGCCTGAATTTAAACATGGGTTTTGCTAATGAATATCTTTAGATTATTATTTAAGATTAGATAATATATTATTTATAATAATAATATCGTATTAAATGTAAAAGTTAATATCAAAACTCAAAATCTTTCCTTTGAAGCTCATGTCGATTCTTGTCGAGATTCCATCTGCCGGTTGCAATCAGGTCCTCAAAAAAAGGGAGCCTGCCATCTATAGGAGGTTTTGAGCACCAAGATAAACCATGTAATTGAATTTTTTTTTTACTGCAGCTTCTCTTAACTAAAAGCATTCAATTACTGATCTTGTCGAACCATAAAATCAAGTACTAAAAAAGCAAAATTTTGAGAATCGAAAGAAAGAATTAATGCATTGAAAGCTGTAGTTTCTATTTTCTAATTGGATTAATATTTGATACACTGATAGTGTATAACTTCATACATTATCAGTGAACAAAATGATGCCACCTCATTAGAAATAAAATAATTTATATTTATTTTTAAATTTTTTTAATGAGGTGGATCATCTTGTTTACTGACAGTGTATAAAATTATACACAGTCAGTGCATCAAATACAAACACTTTCTGATTTATATGTTTTTGACAGTTAACATAATACTAGTAATTAATAATACACCTTGAATAGTTTTGAAAACGTATTATGTGATTATATACTTTTAGGATATTTTTAAGGTTATTATATAAAATAATATTTTTAATATATTAAAAATTAACATATTAACTATCAACTATCATATTTAATAAAAAATATTAATATAAATAGAACGTCAATGCTCATTAGTAAAATACTTTTTTTAATTAATAAAAAATCCCGCTAAAAAAAAGTAAATAATTGATTTGATTCGAATGTTCGCAATCATTGCTATTGGTTTATTGGTTTATCTCAATGATAAAAAAATCAAACCGGAGATCGAACCAATCCAAATCTCCGATTTTCGATTCAACTGGTTGAGAGGTTTTTTTTTTTTTTTAAATATTTAAACACTAAATAAAAATTAAATATAATTAATAATTAACAAAAAAATTGCATTTGGTTTAATGGTATGGTCTTTAATATAATATTAAGAGGTTAAATGTTCAAATCTAATTAATTACATATAAAATTTTGAAAAAAAAAATACATATAAAACCAGTTTTTTATCGGTTTGGTAAAAATCCAGTTTTAATATTCTCGCTAAATCGGACAGGCCAACGATTCTATTTCAATTGATCCGACCGATCGGTCCGGTCTGATTTTGTAATCACCGGTTGATCCAAGTTTGATGGTGATTCTATACTTGGAGCTTGTGTTACTTAATGGGTTCTTCCCACTATTGTATACAAAAATAAAATTTAGTATTAGGTAGTGAAAATAGGAGGTGAGATGATTTAGTGGTGTTAATACTTGTAACAAGTAGGCGAAGCACATAATGCAACTAACTGTACAAGAGGTGTACTACGTACTCAACCCCCATAAAATTCTAAGAATGAAATGATGTACGATGAGAAAGCAAGATGTTGACAAAGGCATGCAGGAGGAGTACTCTGTTTTGATAATATGAATATGATTGAGCTATTGATGCATGGCTCAGTAACCAGATCAGGTCACTTTTTTTTTTTTTTTTTCCATTATCCCTACAATAAAAGGGAAGGTACAACTTGAGGTGGCACCACTTGCTCCCGAATCCTAGATGCCAAACTTCCCTTTGCATCTCCATTTATCATTCTTTAGTTCATATATAGCCTTTGCATCTCCCGCAGCATACCCTGTTTGAAATGTCTTTAAACCCCTTTTTTCATCTAGAAAAATTGTCCTTTTGTCAGTTGTAATTCCTTTGTTTTTCCTTGTTCTTATCACTTACATATATAATATAACTTCATGATTCATCTTAATGGGACACTTACAATTGGTGGTTGCGTTTCAATATTTTTGCCTGCTATCAGATTTTGTGTGTGTTTCCTGCCACTGTGCTGTGTAATTCAAACAGTTCTTTAATGACATGAGACATGTTTCTTATTCGTATGCCATATGCATCAGAAACTTGATAATTTTAAACACGACATGAATACAATAAAAAATAACTAAAATACGATAGAAAAAATAACATGAACTAGTCAAAATCTATATAATATGAATTATTAACTTGTCAAAATTATATAAATATATAACACATTAAACACGATTATTACATTAAAAAAATAACACGAATATTCGGATCGTCGGGAATGCATGTATCATTTTACTAGGTTGACATCAACCCAGAGAAAACTTAGTATTCTGTTTACAGAGGTTTGCCTCCTCTACATCCGAAGTGCTTCTGGTCTCAGAAAGTGAGACGTGGATGTTCCTCTGTTCACATTAAACTTTATGTATATAAATAGTTAAATACAAGCTGGTAAAAAACCTCATACTGTAAATCTGGTCGCTATGGGAGCCATTTCACTTGTTGAAGCTCAACCTCGGGTGCTATTGCCACTATTTCCCTCGGAATTTGTGTGTTTCATTTTTATTACCACATTCAGGAAAACATGGTATTTAGGCAATTCTTATTTTGATTATCCAAAGACCTGCCTTAAATCTGTTTCTAAAAGGAGAATTCTGACGTGATTGCTCGCTTGTCTTCCTTTTTTTTGTTCGAGGATGTCAAAAGAAATGAGACTGAACCAATTTGCTAATTTCCAGGGCCTAAAGGACATACGCAGTAAAGGGAGTGGCCGGCATTTTCACCACAGCCTACTGTCGGTGTGTTTTATTACTCGTAAGAAAAAAAAAAAAAAAATTGAATTCGTGGTGATATTTGATGGAAATGTTAAACGCAAGAGAAGGTGCCAAAGTCAAGCTACTCATAAATGTATAATATTCTACTTTTATTAGCCTGTTAGTTTAATAAAATCGAGTTCGGTAGTAACAGTTTTCTTAACATTTACAAGCAGAATTATGAATTCGAATTTAATCTAATTAATTCACATAATTATTTTTATAAAATATTAGTCAATAAATTTATAATTTAAATCTCAATATTTACTATCATACCATTTATTCCTAAATTATCATCTCTTTCGATAAAAAAAAATTACAAGCAGAATTATGGGGATTGCTTCAATCAGGGGCAATTTCAAAGAACTCAGGGTCATTAACATGAGAAATAACTTAATAACCTTGCTGTAAGATATGAAAAAAAGAGAAGCCATAACCGCAGCAAAGTCCTTTCACCTAAATTTGAATAAGCCAGGAAAATGGGAGAGAACCCTGAAGCAAGGAAACTAAAATTTACGAATTTAATTTTGGATGACTAAAGGTTTCATTTGGATGAGCAGTGAAATTGATTTCGGTGAGATTAAAAATAAAAATAGAGGTAAAATTGGATACTGTAGCGGTTAAATTAAAATCAGTAGTGAAATATGTGTTTGGATTCAAACGTAACAGTGGCGATAAGGTGAATGATAGTGGGAAAGTAAAATGACCATTAAAGACATTAGATTAAAATGTGTATATATATATAATAAATAATTAAAATTATATTTATATTAAATAATAAAATATATATTAAAATTATATTTATGTTAAATAATAATTAAAATTATATTTATGTTAAATAATAAATTAAAAAACAAATTAATTAATTAATTAAAAATCTAAAATCAAAAAATAAATGATTTTGAAATTAAAAAAAAAAAAACAATGAAAGGGTAAAAAGGAAATTACCCCCTCCACTAGAGCTCCAGCCCAGTGGAACCCCTACTGAGAGGAAAAATTCCCCCACAAAATGTCTTTGCGGTACGGTGGGATTCAAAGGGACCCTAAATATCAGTCTCAGTGTCTCAAATTTACCGAATGGTCCAAGAAAAATGGATGCCAATTAATTTACAGAGGGGTCACTTAAATTCAAGGTCCTCATCTAGATTTTCAGCTTCTGAAAATACCGTTGGTGACGCCATTGAACGAAAAATTGGAAGTAACAGGAACTGAGTTCGGCAAATTTATCTCAATATTGCTAATTTTTTTTTTATCAAATTACTTATATTTAAGAATTATTTATCAAAATACGCTTAAAAAAATATCAAGGGAAGTTGACATATGATATGGCGACTTCCATTCATGGTTTTAATTTTTTTTTTTGAAAAACTTAAGTTAAAAGTCGCCATATGATATATTATATATATTAAATATTGTATATATAGGTCAGAAGTCGTCATATGATAAATTTAATTCGGAAGTCGTCATATGATATGGCGATTTTTGAATTTTTTTTTTTTTTTAAATTTTGAAATTATAACCGTTATAAAAAGATAAAATAAAATAAAATAAAAAAATACAAGAGATATGGCGACTTCCTTTGCACTAAATTAATTTTTGTTGTCTTGAAATGGTATGGAAGTCGCCATTTCAAATGGCGACATCCATACCTTTTATATATATATAATATATATTAAATATTTATATATATAATATATATTTTAAATATTAAATAAAAAATAAAAACTATATAGTTTGTAATTTTAAAAAATAAAAAAATTTATAAATTTTAAATTAAAATTAAAATTAAAAAAATAACAATTTACAAAAACTATTACAAATATTGATGATTTATCGTAATATCAATCGGATTCTTTCAACTCGTATTCGTAATGAAATGGATCTCCGGAAGAAAAACCAACCAAAGCGTTGTAGATTATGCAGGAATGAAGATCATAGCTAGACCTATCCACGGGTCGGGTAGCCTGCCCGGATCGTATTGGGCCGGGCTTGGGTAAGTGTTTTTGTAATCAGGCCAACCTGGCCTAGCCCGAATTACTATTTATTAAATAAAAAATATTTTTTATTTAAATTTAATTATAAAATATATAAAAATAAAATATACATTTAATATTTTAATATTTTTTGAATAGTAAAATGGGCTTTCAGGTCGGCCCAGTCCCGGCACAAAATGGGCTTGGACAAGAGAAATAAAAAAATTTCGGGACTCGGCCCGACCCGGCCCATGGACACCTTTAGTTATAACCGTAAAAAATGTCCTTATCAATCTTGTACATCGGGGGAGAGTTCGCATCAATAATAATGCCGTTATACTATAGTTATTGTATACATAGTATTAAAAAATATATAAGTTATATACATACAGTTAGATCTGGCAATTTGTGTATCCGTGTCATGTTCGTGTATTTTGTCGTGTCATAATCATGTTTAAGGTTATATAAAACTTTGATACGTTAATAATTCGTATTATATAGATATTGAGACGTTTATGTATTCGTGTCATGTTCGTGTTATTTTTTTCGTGTCGTGTCGTGTTTTTAGTTATTTTTTCCTTGTGGTTTTCGTGTCGTGTCCAACATTATTAGGTCTACATACAGTTTAAAAAATATATAAATTGTATAAACAAATTTTATATAATTTTTAAAATTATTTTTGTAAATTTTTTATTTAAAATTTATTAAATTTATATTTTTTAAAATTAAAAATTATATAATTTTTATTTTATTATTTAATATTTAAAATATTATATATATATATAAATATTTAATATATATAATATTATATATATAAATGGCGACTTCCATACCATTTCAAGACAAAAAATTTGATTCAGTGCAAGGAAAGTCACCATATCATATGGCGACTTCCCTTGTATTTTTTTCATTTTTTTTACCGTTTTATAACGGTTATAATTTTAAATTTAAAATAAAAAAATAGTTCGAAAGTCGCCATATCATATGGAGACTTTCGAACTAAATTTGTAAAAAAAATTAAAAAACAAAGGTCAGAAGTCGCCATATCATATGGCGACTTTTGACCTAAGTTTTTTAATTTTTTTTTTTTTTTAAAACAATGAAGGGAAGTTGCCATATGATATTGTGACTTCCCTTCTTAGATTTTTTTATTTTATTTTAAAATACACCATGGGAAGTCATATCATATGGCGACTTCGCTTGATATTTTTTTTTGAGTGCATTTTGATAAATAATTATGAAATATAAGTAGTTTGATCAATAATTTTTTTTATCAGTATTCAAATAAAAAAAATCACTGAGTTCTGCCAGTTAAAAAGGTACAAAAACTTAAGTACTTGGGGGACCCTGAACATTAATTTCACCCATCTGTAAATGCTATGATTACAGGTCCATTGAGACGGATGATGAGATTAATTTCAGTGAGATTAAAAACAACGATAAAAATGAGATTAGTTACTGTAGCGGTGACGGCGAGATTAATTGTAGTGAAAAGATAAAATGACCATTAAGGACATTAGATTAAAATGTGTATATATATATATATATAATTATTACAAAATATGAAAATTATATTTATGACAATAATAAAATATAATAATTAAAATTATATTTATGTTAAAAAAAATTTTAAAAATAAAATATTTGTATTTATTATTATTATTTTTTAATTAATCATATCAAATATATAATAATAAAATATATGTTTATTACTTATATTAAATTAAAAATTATTTTATTTTAAATAAAAAATAAAAAATTAAGTGTTATTGTGCTAAGGATAAAAATGCATCTACATTATTTATATGCAGGGGTAAATTTGAAAAATGCCCTCCGATAAGAGGACATTTTGTGTTATCCAAACACAAAATTCAGTGTGATTGGAAAAAAAGTGTTCCAACCACACTGAACTGACACTAACTTGAGCATCCAAATGAGCCCTATATCAGTTTGATGCAATAACTTTAGGGTTTTGATATTTAGAGGGATTTGAACCAAAACTTGTAACGGAGTATTTTGAGCTGTAATGGAAAATATGACTATATCAAGGCAAAGGGGTAGAAAAATATTGAAAAAACTAGCAGAGTTCGTTTAGACTAGCAAACAAAACACAGGCACTCAAAATCTGAGCTTGCAGAGTTTCACATATGTAATTTGAAATAGACATTTTACCTAGAGGAAGTGCTCAGTACTGATTTTGAAAACTGGTTGCATATCTGACCCAAAAAAAAAAATGCAGAAATAAAAAAAATCTACAGAACAAATAAGATCATAAATCACTGTTTGAATATAGTTATTTTCTTGAGAAAATATGTATTCTGATACTTCCATAAGACAACATCATAAATTTGCTGACATGTGTCAGTCATAAACCATTGTTTGAATATGTTATAGGTAAAATATGTCTTCTCCATAAGATAAGATCATAAATTTGCTAACATGTTCCACTTTCACTGTTCTGATATACGAATATACTACATAAACATGATACAAAAAATATAATTAAAACAGGATACAAAATACAAACACGACATGAATACACGAATATATAAAAGTTTATATAATACAAATTATTAACACGTTAAAATTTATACAAATATAAAAATATCTTAAACACTATTATGACACAAAAAAATACACGAACACAATACAAATACACGAATTACCAGAACTACTCAAAGCTAAGTCAAAAATTTTATAATTTCGGATATGATACGAAAATACGATATGAATATAACATGTTTAATAAACATAAAAATATAACAATAAATATGATACAATATGATATGATCAACACGATTAATATGACACGTTTAATATCGTATTTATATTTAAAATTTTAAAATTTCAAGATATTTAATTATTTATATTATATTTAATTTACACTATAAAAAAAAATTAAATACAACACTTAAACAAGAATTACGAAATTTAATTTTAAAATGAACGAGGTAGATTACCCTCTCTCCCCTCTCTCTCCCCTCAATCAGCAAACACCTCATAGATTGACACGTGTCATGATGCTCAGTCGACAACGTCGCTCTCAATAAATTTTCTTAGAAGATTTTTGTAATATTTATAAAATTTTAATTAAATTAATAATCATAAATGAATATAAATTGAATCATATTAAATTAATATTGTTTAGTTAAATGATTTTTTATGTTTTAATAAGTAAATGAATTTAAAGTTAAAATTGAATAACTATGATAAATTATACAAACTATGGGATGAATTGAGATATGACACAAACACATCATAAAAAAATAATTAAAAGCGATATGACACGAAAAATAACATCAACACGACACGAATACACGAATGTATCAATATATATATAAAATAAATTATTAACGTGTAAAAGTTTATATAAATTTATAATACATTAAAAAAAAAAACAATAAACACGAACACATCACGGACATACAATTTTTTTTTTTAAATTGAATCATTATAACAAATTATGCAAAATATGTTATGAATTGAGACACAACACAAACACATAATTTTTTTTTTTAAATTGAATCACAATGACAAATTATGCAAAATATAAAATGAATTGAGACACGACACGAATACAGTATTAAAAAAAATAATTAAAACACAACACAAAAAATAATATGAACACTAAACGAATACAAAACGTGTCAAAATATACATAAAATAAATTATTAATGTGTAAATATTTATAATACTTTAAACACACAAAAAATAATACGAATACATAAATTTTTATCATTTTTTTCTCTCTCTTTTCTTTCTTCCTCTTTATTTTTTATTTTTTATTTTTTCACTTTTTTTTCTCTGTCCTAAAAATAAAAAATTTGCCATGTGCAGGTACATGAAGATTCATGTAATCAAAAATATATTGTAGGTAATAGATACACAACTAAAAGGACTTGGCTTTTTTTTCGTTCAAAAAAAAAAATCTTCACTGTTTAACTCTATTAAGTTGCTTCTTTTTCCGATTACAAAAATGTAGAACTTATTTCCCAAGAAATATACTTTTATCCAGCATATCAATAAGAAATGTATGAAAAGGAAACAATTATTATCCCAAGTGTAAATAGTAATAAAAACATGAAAGAAATAAACATATATTTACGATACACTATTGTAAGGGGAAATAACGAATGAAGGTAACATGATAAGAAAAATTATTCAGAAAAAAAGAAAAGAAAAAAGAGATGAATTTATAAACATTTTTGAAAAACATGACTCTAACTGAAACAACCAAATTAGTAAGACTTCATATGAAAATCATCGAAACTTAAGCATTTTTTTAATGCAATCGTACCACTGCTACCCATTTTGGATAGCAAGTCCACCGATTCATCTACATGAAATCTTTGCCTTCTACTTAGAGGTGTAAATTTTTTTATCTGTTTTTCTTTTTTATTTTAAGATTATAGTTTTATTTATTATTTTTTTTATTTAAAGTTTTTAAAATAAGTCTATAATTATTATTCTAAATATATATCATTTATATATTTATTTAATAATTATTATTTTATTTTAAAATATGGAAAAATATGTTTATTTTCATTTTAATAATTTTTAATTATTTATTAACTTTTCAAATATGTTATAAATTTTATTTTATACAAATTTTAATTTAATATCTCTAGTAATTATTTTCTTTTTTTATTATAATTTAACTCATAGGACTATGTTCGATTAATAACGAAAGAAACGTTACAATAATTAATCTCATCAAAATCAATCTCACCAATCATGTAAATGAATGCTAAATATACTTCATATTTCTCCTATTTATAAACACATTTTCCCAATCCTAACTCTCACTCCAATTGATAAACTTGAGTGAACACGAAATTAGGCAACAAAAATGGGGGGAATTCTCTGAACAATTTGTTTTGTTTTTTTTTTTCTCTTTGAAAATTCACTTTCCAGGAAATTACCATCAATGAAAATTACTTTAAAATATACCCCACTTAGACTCTATTCCATGGTGCCAAACTCTAGGTGCTCTAGACCAGCAGCTTCAGTGTTTGCAAATGCCCAATTTCAAAAAAAAAAAAAAAAGTGTTTGCAAATGTCACCTCCCATTTCCCCACACAAAACCCAAAAAAGATAAATCCCAATAACACCAAAAAAAAAAAAAAAAACCAATTAAACTAAATGAGAATAAAAGCATGAGGAGATTGCAAATTAATCATAGAGATGAAAATCTAAACAAGAAAAATTCTTATATAAATATTTCTAAATCAACCGAGTACATGTTAAAGGGGTGTGACATTTATATAATAGTAATAAATAATACTACACATTTCCCAAGAAGATACACAATAAATTACAGGAACGGAGGCTGAGCCTGAGTACAATAAAACAGTATAGAGCATTAATGAAGTCTGCATTGTTTTAGGGACCTCAAGAATTTACTTTACTCACCAACTCCATCAAAGATTTAGCCCTTACCTATTTACATCACTATTTTCTAACCTCCTAATTATATTTTTTTTTCTCCTTTCTCATGAAAATGGGGGGTTTGCTTCATGAAGCAAGCAAAAGCACAAAACTAAAACCAAAAGAGGAAGTTAGCGTCACTAAGATTAAACAAGAGAGAGGAACAGATTAGCAAAGAGACCAATATACCCGTTGTTTTTACCAACATTATGGACCAACATGTAAGCAGCAAAAAATAGAACAAAAAATTTAGTATATCATAATGAACAATAAAGAGATTGAGCCGATCCCGCCAATATCACCACCACCACCACCGCCTCCGCCACCACCTCCATCACCAGGAGCTGAAGAAGAAGATAATAAAGAGAGCTTGTTGCAAAGATTGGACTTTGAAGAAAATGGGGTTCCTTATATAATTGCCCCATGCTTCATATGAGCCTCCAAAACCCATTTGCTTAAAAAAAATTCTCATGGAAAAGCTCAATCTTGCTTCAGTTTTCTTTGTAGATGGATTTACAGAAGTCACCATATTTCACCACTCTTGAAGCAAAGTCCCTTTGCTTCCACTTTTGCCCCCACCACAAGCCTATCATCATTATAACAAAAACACAAAGAATAAGGAAG
Organism: Fremontodendron californicum; assembly: GCA_030761205.1. Taxonomy (NCBI): domain Eukaryota; kingdom Viridiplantae; phylum Streptophyta; class Magnoliopsida; order Malvales; family Malvaceae; genus Fremontodendron; species Fremontodendron californicum. The sequence goes on from JAULJL010000003.1 coordinate 4,801,699, forward strand.
AAAAAAAGGTAAGCTTTTTCAAACACTACTGCCCAAAAAAATAACAAAAGGAAAGCAGAAAAGAACCTTGTTGGAGAGTGCAAAAATGGTAAAAAAGGGAACTTGAATGAAAGCAAAGGGAGAAACATAAAATAAAAAACATGGGCTTGGTGAGTGTACGTTTTTATTTTTTTCTTCTCCTTTCCCTTGACAAAACTTCCTTGATGGGTTTTCTTGTCCTATCTTAGAAAGAAAAGAATGAAATAGTCAAAGAAGAAGAAAGAATTGGCTTGCATATGTATCTACTGGCTACACTGAGAACTGTGTCTGCCTAAACATAATGAGGCCAAGAAGTAAATGTGGGCAAAGAAATAAGGGCATGGTGTTTATTGGTATTGTATTGGGGATAGCTTCGGGGTCTTGCCTTAACCACAGCTTCAACCCCAACTTTCACAGTTTCACTTTACTTGCCCCAGAAGGGTGACTACTAGAGTGAGAAGTTTTACAATGCGAACCGGGCAAACAATTTAGGTTGTGGCATTTAGTAGTATTTGATTGGCTTGGACAAAATTTTGAGCCTCAATTGTTGGTCGCATCAGGCTTGAGCAAACATGTAAAGTGTTGATATCATGTCTAGGTCCAACATGAATCTCGCCTGCCCTGACAAAAATATATATATATATATATGATTTTTTATAGTTTTACCATTAAAATAAATGGGTTAAATTTTAAAAAATTATTCATTGAAATCAACATGTTGACAATATTGGACACGAAACAAGAAAAACAATTAAAATGCAATAAAAAATACGACACGGCACAAAAAAATGTACACAAACATGACACAAATGCACGAACGTATAAAAACTTATAGAACACGAATGAGTAACGTATCAAAATTTATATAAACATATAACAACATAAACACAATTGTGATACATGAAATAATATGAACACGATATAAATACACGAATTACTAGACATACATGTGATAAGTTTATTGAAATAAAAATATTTTTTAATAAAATAATATTATAAATTGGTTCGAACCTAACAAATTTATTTTCGAGCTAAATTCATAAAATTGATAAATAACTTGATCCATAAATAAATCTAATGATAATATCTTATTTCATCAATTTTTAATATTTCATTTCATTCTTAATAAAGTTTTTGTTGTACTAATAATACAAAATATTTTTAATCATTAACCTTTTTTTTTAATTCTCTTAAAAAATAAATTTTGATTCATTATTCAAGACGTTCTCATGATTGTAAATGTTCTTATCATAGTCGTCACCCCCGGAAGCCCCAGATTAGCTAGATTTGCTGAAGCAACTTCTGTTCTCTTCTTGTTTCCTTGCCTACCCTTCATTGTTTCCCAAAATCCCTTCATTGCCCCTTTCCCCCCATGTTTGGGATCCACATAAAAATGATATATCCATACTACTATATCTCATTTTTTTTTTCTTCATTCTGACCAAACCAGCAGCAGAGACGAGCCCAGATTTATCGAGACAAAAAAAAAAAAAAACCCTACGCCCCAACCACAGTGGTTATCGGCCTAACATTCGTTTTTATGGATTCTAATTTCTAGGGAGTCTAACTGGCTAAGCGCCTAAGCCACAAACACCTACATCGAGCCTGTCTTTGTTCAATATGGATGGGGGTTTGGGACTTTGGGGTCCCCTTTGGTCAAACAATTGCTACATACAGTATTATATTTGTTTGTTGGGGACTAGCCCGAGGGGCCTCCTATTTGAAGCGTTGGACCAATCCGAAAACAACAGGGTTGTTCGGTCATTTGGCTCTACGGAGGTAAAAAAAAGTACCCCGGATTTCACGTATCCAACTACCCATTTTAACATTAAAGTGTTATCTGATGTGAATTTCCTTTTCCCCTTATGTGTCTCTGCGGCTTTTGTTGCTTGCATTGCATTGCATTGGATGGATTATTATTATTAACTAAATTAAATGCGACTTGCTACAGATTTATCATCTTAAGACCAAGCTTTCTGTCAAAAACATGCCGCTGAGCATAAACTAATTGTTTATTTCGGCAGTCAAATAAGTGACTCTTTGACTGATTCAGGTTCAATTTGGAAGGCGTTTGAATAATTAAAGGTTTGGAATCTCGAAAGATGATGGATGTAGGATTATTAGCCATGTGTATGGTGATGGATGTAGGATTGCATTATTAGCAATTTATAATAGGGGTAGTAGTGTACAACATGAGCTTATGTTTGTTTGTTTATTTGTTATATATCATATACGTATGTATATGCATATGCATATGCTGCCAAGTGCCAACAACAAAGCAAGCCCGAGAAGTAGACTATCACAATTGAGAACAGCAAGAGACGGAATGTCTGAGGAATAGTCAGATATCAGAGAAAGAGAAAATAGTTTTTTACTCTTTTTTTTTAAAGCGACAAATATATAGAGAGAGAGAGAGAGGGGGAGGGGTACCTGAAGAGAAACTAAGGCAGCTCTTAACCCAAGACAAGGATGAATCAGGAATCTCTGATCAAACAATCCTAATTAAAGCTAGTTCTTTGATCTGTAAAAGAAACACCCAAAGAACAAAAAAACCATCCCGAGTAAACAAAGAACAATGGGAAAAGGGATTGGTGATGAATAAAGATATGGTGTTGTTTCGTGCAGGAATGGTGGTAATCTATGGTCATGATCAGGAAGCTTTTTTTGGATCAAAAATCCTTTCTACCATAAAGATTAAGGCTAACAAGTAAAGAACAAACGGAAATTAGAAATGCCTTTAGTTTTTTTTTGGATAAGTAAGTGTTTTATTTATCCAGAAAGCAGTTAAACTGCTACATCCAACATCATGTGCAACATGTACTTAAAGCTATACATACTTAAACAATACTTGAACAAAACTTAAGACCACTAATCAATCAGGGAACAATAGCAACATACTTCAGCAATACTTAAAGCTATACCAGAATGGACAAAGATCCTAGGAAAAAAGAGACAGTCCCCAATCTGCATCCAATCTTCGGTTCACTTCATCAGGACTAATGTTCTTGAGCCCCAACAATCGCATTCTGATGATCTCTTTTATCTGCTCAATGATGGCTCCTTGTGTGGATTGAAGGCGATTAAAACACCTATTATTTCTCTCCCTCCAGATCGAGTAAAGAAAGGCACTCCATGATAAACGCAAAATAACAGAAATGAGAGTTTTTCCTCTGATTCTGTTTACTGCCCATTGCAGCTCTGCTTGCCAGCTCCTTATGCTTCTATGAAGTTGACATAAGCATAGTATATGCCCCCAGATTTCCTTTGAATAGTCACATTCAAAAAATATATGATTCCGGGTTTCTTGCTCAGTTTGACATAGCTCACATTTGCCATCCACCTTCATGCCCCATGACATCAATCTGTTCTTTGTAGGCAGTTTGTCCAATATAGCCATCCAAGCTACCAGTGCATGTTTAGGAATATGAAATGGAAACCAGATCAGTTTATCCCACTCCACCTTGTCCTGCCTAGGCCTGAGATCATTCCAGACCTTAGCCACCATAAAACTGTTCCCAGGGAACTTCCAGGTTAGAGCACCATTCTGGTTGGAGGTGAACCTCAAAGCCAAAGCCCTCAGCTGAAGCATTTTACGCCATGTCCAGCTGCTTCCTAGGGAAGGTTGAACCTGCCACACTGTTCTTCCTTTCAGCACATAGGCATGAAGCCAGGCAATCCACAATGAACCTGCCTGGGAGAGAAGTGCCCATAGGTGCTGAATAATGCAAGCCTTATTCCATATTCCCAAGTCTTTTAATCCAAGACCCCCCTCTGACTTTGGACAGCAAATGGAACTCCATTTGACTCTTGCTCCCTTAGCTGAGTCATCTCTTCCTTTCCAGAAGAACCTGCTGCATAATTGATTAACTCTTTTAAGAACAGCCTTAGGCAATACAAAGTGCCTGCACCAGAAATTGGACACATTAAAAAGAACAGATTGAATGAGCTGAAGCCTTCCTGCATAGGATAATATGCGTGCTGCCCAGCCATTGATTCTCTGAGTAATTCTGTCGATCAAAGGAGAACAATCCTTTTCAGAGAGTCTTCTTGTGACCAAAGGGACCCCAAGGTACCTAACAGGTAGTTTGCCAAGTTTAAACCCTGTCAACTCTTGCATCTCAAGTAGAGTGGTCCTACTAACACCAGAGGAGAAGACTTCACTCTTGGAAGGGTTTAATTGCAAACCAGAAATGGTATAAAAGTAATGGAGAATACCCTGTATGCCCACAACAGAATCCAAGTTACCCTTTGCAAAAATCAGCAGATCATCTGCAAAGCACAGGTGAGTAAGCTTGATTCTGTGACATTTAGGATGGTAGCTGTAAACTCCATGAAGAGCCCCTGCATCCAGAAGTCTGGATAAAACATTCATAGCAATGACAAAAAGATAAGGAGAGAGAGGGTCTCCCTGCCTTAACCCCTTTGCTCCTTCAAAGTACCCTACTAATCCCCCATTAAAAGAAATTGAGAACTTTGGGGAAGTGATGCATGCCTTGATCCATCCTATGAACTTATCAGGCAATCCATAAACTGATAAAACAGTGAGAATGAAGTCCCAATTTAATGAATCAAAAGCTTTTTGGAGATCAATCTTCATTGCAAAACGGGGGGATAAGGTTGCTCTTCCATACCCTTTGACCAGTTCCTGAGTCATGAGAATATTATCTGAGATGCTTCTCCCTGGTATGAAGGCACTCTGATTGCTGGAGATCATAGCAGGAAGGAGTGGAGTGAGCCTGGCAGTGATGATCCTGGTAATACATTTATAAATGACAGAGCAGCATGAAATAGGCCTGAAGTCCTTCATATGATTAGGATTCTGGAATTTTGGGACAAGAGCAATACATGTAGAGTTAAAGACTGATATCCTGCTCCCTGATTGAAAGAAGGATAAGATTGCTGCAGTGACATCCTCTTCCACAATAGGCCAAGCAGTTTTAAAAAACTGTGCAGTGTATCCATCTGGCCCTGGGGCTTTGTCCCCATTCTGCTCAAACATGGCTCTTTTCACCTCCTCTTTTGTAACAGCCTTAGCTAAATTGTCCTTAGCTTCAGTAGGTAAGGCAGGCTGAATAAGTTCAGTAAGAAGCTCCCTAGGGCAGTCTGTGACCTGTTTGTCCTCAGTCCCAATCAACTTCTGAAAGAACCTTACAGCCTCCTTTGAGATTTGGCCAAAATCTTCCAACTTCCTTCCCTCATCATCATAGAGGACTCTGATGGATTGCTTGCTATGCTTTGCTGACACCATTTTATGGAAATAATGAGTGTTCTGATCCCCCTCCTGCAGCCATTTTATCCTTGATTTCTGCCTGTAATAACTTTCCTCAGCCTTTTGGAGTTCCATCAATTCTGCATAGAGTCTTCTTTCTGTTTCAACAAGAGTATTAGATGGCCTTTGATGCAGATTGATCATCTGCACGCTCTCCAATTCTTGCCTTTTATCTTGAACCTTCCCTGAAATGTTGCCATATATGGCCAGGTTAAATGCCCTCAGTACTGCCTTTAATCTCTTCAATTTGTGGAATAGAGTGGTCATAGGATTGCCAATGAAAGGCTCTTGCCAAGAGTTTTCCACAATGTTCAGGAACTCTGGATTCCTAGTCCAGAAATTAAAAAACCTAAATGGCTTTGGGGGAGAATGAGCAGTCAAGTTCATCTTTATGTATGCTAGGCAGTGATCAAAAACCATTGGAGCCAAAAACTCAACAAATGAGTGAGCAAACTGTGTATGCCAGCAATCATTCACCAAAACCCTATCAAGCTTTTTAGCCAAGTAAGCATCAGTTTGGTGGTTGGACCAAGTGAATGCTGGTCCAGTACTGGTATGATCAAACACTGATAGCTGTGTCAAGCAGTCCTGAAAATCCTTCATATCAGAGGTAAGCATGTAGGAGCCATTGAAATCTGAGCTTTCCTGTGGTCTTGCTATAACATTGAAATCTCCAGCCAAAAGCCAAGGAGAGCCATCAATTCTGCCTTGAATGTCCTGAATATGGTGCCAAAGCCTTCTTCTACTTATGCCTTCATTGCTTCCATAAATTGCTGTAATGTAGAACCTGGTAGAATTATAAGTGGTGCAGCATGTAATGCTCTGATCAGATGTTGCAATAAGATCAACCTGCATCTGATTTCTCCATAGGAACCATATTCTCCCATTATAAGCTTCTAAGTAGTTGTGATGTAGCTTCCATCCCTGAAAGAGCCTATCTACTATAGCTGGCATGTTTTGTTGTTTCACTCTTGTTTCCAGTAAGCAAACAAGGTCTGCCTTCAGGCAGTTTATTCTCTGTATAATACTTTTCTGCTTTTGAGGGTTGTTTAGCCCCCTAGTATTCCATACTATAAAATTCATGAAAGTTGAGGGGGGTCACTCCAGAGGCAGGTAAAACTGCCTTACCTCTTTTCCCCTTGTCAATGGGCCCTTTCTTCTTATTCTTCAAGGCTTTCATCAAGTCTGCAACTCCTGCTGCTGCTGCCCTTTGCTTCTTAGGAGAGTTTGGAAGGATTTCCACTAATTGTTCCTCCTCTCTCCATTGCTCAGAGCCACTAGTTTGTCCAGGGTCTACATTTGTCCTCTCTGAGTCACTCAGGATGTCAAATCTGTTTTGGGAACCAGCTAATACCGACTTCTTGCTTTTCTGTATGCTTCTGCTTCCTCTCCCTTTACTGCCCTCATTAACTTCTGTTTCCTGCATACTTGCCTCTTTCTGTTCTTGAGCCATAGGCAGGACACTGCTTTCAACTTCTACACTGCTTGTAGCCTGTGCATCATGTTTTGACAGTTCTGTTTTAGGCCCCTCCTTTGGAATATACAAAAGATCAATCGTTTTCGAACAAGATCTTCTAATACATCAGGAGACTGCTTTTAGTGAGTATGAGACATGACTGATCAAACCATGGCAGATACAAATATAGTGTACAAAGAACAAATATATATATATATATATGCATTCTTTTATCAGTTTAAAAGCTTCTTTGTTCGAGAGAGAAAGAGAGTGTGAAAGTATACAACTTGGGCAAGTATAAATCAACCGTACCTTAAGCTACCAGGAAAAAGCAAGAAACTTATTTATCAGGAGCCCAAATTCCTATATAGTATAGTAGTAATTATTCTTTATTTATTTATTTATTTATTTGTTTGTTTTTGCAAGGGTGAGAGTGTGAATAATAAAAGAGCAAGAGAGAGTAAACATGAAGAAACTTAACTTATAGCCCACAAAGTTATAGGAGTAGTCAAGAAAGACTTGGGATACCAAGAGAAAGAGAGTTTTCCACTTTTTCTAATGTTATTTTATGGAAAAAGCAAAAGGTTTTATCTTTACAGTCGCAATCCAATTACTAAAAACTTCATCAAAAGCTTCTTTTGAAATCAGCAGCAGCAGCCGCCGCAGCAGCATACACTCTGAGAGTTGATAATAATAATAAAAATGTTTTGCTAAGGTGCTTTTAAAATGTTTTTTAAAATTAATTAATATATTATTTATAATAATAATATTATATTAATTATAAAAATTAATAATTTTATTTATTATTTTTAATGTATTAAATTAAAATATTATTACGCATAATAATTTTAAAAAATATTCTTCAAATTCAAAACACTTATAAGTAAAATCCCTAATATAATGGTAAAGATTTAAAAAGTTTATAAAACGCTTAAAATGACAAAAAGGTTTATATTTTGGGGGTAGGTTTACACTTGTCAAGAGTCAAATTCGAGTGAATTTTTTTTTTTTTAATTTGAATCGATTTGGTCCAACTCGAATTACTATTAATTAAATAAAAAAATTTATTTAAATTTAATTATAAAAAATATATATAAATAAATTTTCAATATTTTAATAATTTATGAATAATAAAATTGAATTACGGACCGATCCGATCTCGATTCGAAACAGATTTGAATACATGAAAAAATTATGAGTCGCGATCCGACTCATGAATAGGTCTATAGTTTAAGGGCCCAAAACCTGAAATCAGACCTTTTGCTTGACATTCTTGATCAATTGGTTTCTTATCCTTTTACAATTTAAACATATTAAATATTTGCATAGTCGAAATTAATGAACTAAAATTTTCAATCTAGCTACTTATAAGAAATACAATCAGATCCCTTATGATTAGCAGAATTTAGATTTCGTTCGAGAAGTTAGCAGAGTACTGTCAATGGTTTAGGTTCAAATGTAATTCCCTAAGAAACCAGAGGCAGATTAATATGCAGCCAACTTATTCCTTGGTGGGCAGTTATCAGAGATAATATAAGAAGTTCTTATTAATTATTGCTAATCAAAGCAATGTTAAGTGTGTAAATGGAACCAAAAAGTTAATTCTGAGAAAATAAAATAAAATAAAAGACTCTTACCTTTGAAATTAAGTTGAAAATAAATTTATCCATTTAGTTTGAAAAATACAGCTTTATTTTCTTGAGTTTTGGTGAAAAATATATTAACTTTAAGAGATGTCATTTATTAAGATAAGTTTAAATAATAAAATAAACGTATATTTTATTTTATTTCATTTACTAAGATAATTTTAAATAAAAAGATAAATATATCATTTATTCTTATTTTCATTCTTTCCGTTATCCAAGACTTTTTTTTTTCCTAATTACGAAATAATAATAACAATATAATTAATTTTAAAATTATCTTTAATTATTATTAAATTAAATTTTACTTAAGTTATACTCTAATTTAAGCACATGTTAAATATCTAAACCTATCTTTAGTTTAATTATATATTAATTTTGAGAAGAATGTATTATGTTATTTTTAATTGAAATTAATTAATTATCATTATTTAAAAAATGTAGTAATAAAGTAATCGACTAAAATAGAAAAAAAATTAAATGAAAAAAATGCCAACAAAAAAAAGAAGAAAAAAAAAAGGTATTTTTAATATTTAAAGTAAAATTTGAATAAATATTAGTTTGATTAATGAAATTTTAACATTAGTTAGTTTTTAAATAGAGAGAAAATTTTTTTTGGTAAATTTATTTTCAATAAAACCTATTTTATTCGGCAAATTTATTCGAATATTGCTAAAAAAATTTAATTTGCAAATTGCCGATATTTTAGAATTATTTACCAAAATACGCTGATTTTCAACGGATTTAAAAAAAAAAAAAATCAAGGGAAGTCGCCATATCATATGGGGACTTCCCTTGGTATTTGTTTACAAAAATCGAAAATAAAAGAAGGGAAGTCGTCATATGATATGGCGACTTCTGACCTTGTTTTTTTTTCAAATTTTTTTACAATTGTAGTTCGAAAGTCGCCATAAACTAAAAAATTAATTTTATAAAATTAAAAAGTTTTAAAAAATTGTACTGTTTTCCAAATTAATTTTTTTTTAAAAATTACACCGTTGAAAAACGGTAATTTTTTTTTTAATTGTATAACTAAATTTTACAAAATTAAATTAAAAAAACTAATTTTACAAAACTAAAAAAATTAAAATAAATTTACCGTTTTCCAAACTATTTTTTTATAAATTTAAAAATTAATAATAAAATTTAAGTAACAAAAAAAAATTTAATTTTAAATAACGGTTAATTTTTACATTTAATGAAAAAAAACACAAAAAGTACATAATTATTATACAAAAAATACATTATTAAAAAAATTATACAAAAAATACATGATTATTATACAAAAAGTACGTTTATTCTAATTATTTACGGAAGAGCTCTCGTATCGCGTGGTGTTAAGCAACAATGTCGAGCTCTCCTATTGCGTGGTGGTTGCATCTGTCGTTGAACCTCGTCAGTGGCACGTATTCGTTGTCGACCTCGTCCTCGACCTACCGCCACTGGTTCTGGTTGTATGTCATCCGCATGCTCATGGAAATCACCCACATCAGTCGATGGAAACGCACTACTAGAGGGACCCATATGTTCTACATCAAAAAATGAAAACCCACTGCTCGAGGAACTAGCACCTAGTCCACCTATAAATGGAACCTGACTACTAGATGGACACAGAAATGATGTAGTATCAAATATTGACGTAAGGGGTTCCAAACTGATACATTGTAGTTAGATATGTTGAACTTGGACTTGGGGTGAGGAGCTGGTCATCTAACCTCGTCATTGGCGATGATGGTCGGTAACACTCATCAACATCAAATCCGAGGTAACTGATGGAATGACGATGACTGGATGCTACGCCATGTTCTGGTTGAGGTTCAGGAATACTAAATGACATCCTCGATGCAGTGAACTCCGCCGCATGTGATGAGGCCGGTTGACGCGTCCGCCCATGTTGTCGGCTAGGTCTAGGAACTTCCATTTCGTGTGTAGGAGGGACTGGATTTGAAGTCTGTCTGGGAAATAGCATACTCCTAACATCCTCAAACTCCAATAGATAAACAAAAGGCCGACCTTCATTTTTATACCATCTTATGTAATCAACAGATGGGTTAAAATTATCACGAACAATGGGTATACCTGTCGGAATTTGTTCAGAACGTAGATTCCACCACTGGATTTATTGTTGATGCTTCGTAGGTCAAAATACTTGTGAACCTTCTCAAGATCCACCGGTGGTTGCGGAATTGATTGTTGCATCCCAAATTATCACAACACCCTATCAGTGTGGTGTCACTTTAATTTTATCGCAAAGCATATCAATGCTGTGTTTACATTCCATATATTATAATTATTGTAGGCATCCGATGGGAGGCATGCCATAATTTCATTTGAAAATATGACATCCACACAAACTACGAATAATTATTACAAATTATTAGTTTTATATGGATTAAATACAAAAAGACTTAAATGTAACAATTGAAACAATTACCTTATGATATCCTACTCGATCTAGTCGTGATCTTATACTTGGAAGGTCGAGCGGAATATCGCTACAATCTTTAGGATGACTCCACCTGTTAAAATGCATATAAAATCTTAATAGACTTAATAAAAATACAAGTTCGTACAAAATTAATAAAATAGTCAAGATTATTACCTGCTTGCAAAGGGGTATACAGGCGAAAAATTCCCGCGCGGAGTAATAAATAGCAGTCGATGCCAAGCCCATGACTACAGAAGCAGTAAACATCCACCAATGTCATGGCTCTTTGGAACTGTAGCCCGGCACAGTTCTCTATACAAAAACCTCAAACACGTAAAACCCCAAATATAATTTACTGCATGCTCTAAATCACGAAGCAATGGAAGATACATTAAATGTACACGACTGCTCGATTTGTTGGGCATTAGCATTCTTCCAATCAAACGTAAAATATATACTCTAGCAGCATATTTTACCTCTTCTTCACTTGCGTTTTAGGGAAGATTTTGCAATGACTGCAGCCACGTTTTTGTCACCATTGAGCCCTTAAGACACTCTTCTGGAGGTACATCGCCCAATAAATTTTGACACTCTTCATTCCAATCTAGAAAACTTGCGCAAGTAACTGTCATGCCATCCACTAGTGGTCCAAGTTGAAGCGCAACATCTTCTAGAGTGATCGTGCATTCACCACACGAAAAATGAAAATGTGCGTCTCGAGTCTCTATCGTTCAACCAACGCACTAATTAAGTCTGGTAGAAGCATAAATTGTCGAATTTGACTTGAATAATAAAATCCAGCACTCTTTAAGTGGTCGATAATAGATAGATGCGGATCTTTAAAAAAAATTCTCAAACGTAATACGCAAGCAGTATCCTGTTGATAATTAATTAAATTAAATACTTATATATCACAAACAAATTAATACAAAATTAATACAAAATTAATAACAATTATAATGATAATTAATTAAATTATAAAAAAATTACTAAGCTCTTGACAAATAACTAAGGATATTTGATTATCTTGCAACCTCAATAATAATGAAGCCATTTTTAAATCAACACTAAAAGAAAATTTGAGAATTTTTTTATATTAAAAAAAAAAGAATAAAAGAGAATTTGAGAGTTAATGTATGAAAAAAAAATGAATTTGAAAGACTATTTATAAGTGAAATTTGGAATGAGTAGGTTGGTGGAGGGTGAAAATTGAAGGCAAAGGTCAAATGACCGTTGCCTTCAATTTTAAAAAGCTTGTTTGAGCTTTTTATAACTTGAACTCAATTTGATTACACCCCTAATCAAAAGCTTGTGCTTATTATTATTACCAGAGTATGTAAGGACAGTTGAGAAAATTGATAATAATAAAAAAAATGTTCTCAGCTCAGACAAGTCTTTTTCATTTTTCTCAGCCAGCCAACCTGTGTACAAGATCCACTGTCACATACAAATGAGCAACCCAACATGGGGAGCTTAGAAACCTTTTTTTTTTTGTTCTTCCAACAATGTTGAAGCTTGTCTCATCTTAGTAATTTTTTTTTTTTCTTCTTTGTCAACCAATCTGGCATGGTATAACAACAAAACCAGCCAGTCTAACAGACTGGCAACTGAACTGCTACAAATTATAGAGTTAAGATGGCTAAGGCAGCAGTTGAAGATCTCCTGCGTTTTGAGCCCCAGCAAATATCCAATTTAATAATCTTTCTTTTGGTCCCAAGATAACCTTGACAATTTGAAGCACCACAACGGCACCTCACTTCTGGTCCAAATTGCACAAATCTACAAACACCAAAACCTACAATAGTCACAAACTTATGCTAGGAAATATAGTATTTACTAGTTTTTTTTTTATTATTATTCTAAAAGAAGGGATTAACTAGAAACTACACCATATCCACAAAAAGGAGCCTAGTATAATGCATCACCCATGTCATTTTAGTATATCTATCATTATGCTCTGAGGGATCCACTCCAGATTCTAGACCGTTATGAGAAGTTACCTTCACAAACTATGAAACCTTATACTTTGTTATAGATTCATTTCTATCATGTAGCAATCCTCCTTTCTTCAAAATAATAATAATAAAGAAGGAAAAAAAAAAAAACATTTACTAGCTCTTCTAGACCTTTGAGCAATAGGTAACTTATGGTGAATCCAAGAGTAAAGTTTTGATAAAGAGATGATGTAACATCTTTATACCAGGGAAGTAACCAACAACAGAACATAGGATTCCTTTTTGGCCTGAAGAACAAACATAAGAATTAAATTTACAGAATGCAACAAGAAGGATGAGAGAACATGGCATATTAAACATTACACCTTGATACAACAACAATAAACTCAGCATTTTCCACCAAGTGATATCAGCAACCACTGATCATATTGCACACCATTTGAACACTAACATTTCAATATCAGAGTGAAATTTTATGACAGATCTTATCATTTGAAGACCTTAAATACCTGACATCATTAATTGCACATTAGATACATCTTAATGCTTTCTCTTCTCGTCTATCAGTGTTTTGGCCTTGGGACAATTTGCAAGAACCATAAATCTAGGGTTCAGATTCTGTTCTTTTAGGAGAATAGGGGAAAAAGAAAGGCAGAGACCTCTTTTTCCTAAATTTCTGATGAGATGATTGCAGAGCTTGTGTCATTGACCTACTCAACAAGGATTAAATGAAGCTGAGAAATCTGGTATCCCGTTCAGAAAGCATTAAAGATAGGAATTCGCATCAACACAAACATTGTTCAAATCATGTCTAGAAAAGCTTTCTGAACCCCCAACCCTGTCCAAGATGGCAATATAGTATAATGTAACCAATTTTCTTGGGAACACATTCACAAAGCAAAAGGTAATAACAATCTGATCTAGCCAAGAATCATTAACCAAAGTTGCCACCTATCGCAGTCTAACATTTACTTACCAAAAAAGGAAAATAAAGCATTAAAAAAATATGTCAATTTCAAGGGCTGTAATGCCAAATGTCCACATTCAAGTCTATATTCACGCAACACCATAGCTGTTAATTGCAATATACTAAGAACACAAAAATGGCTGTAATTTAAGCTGTGCAAGCAGTATTGAGACCCATGCATACCTGTAGTCATATGTCAGTGGCTCGCCAACTTCAATTGATCGAGCAGCGAACACCCCCACACGTGTCTCCCCTTCAACTTGCCTAACAGGGTAGCAGTTTTAAATGGTTAAAACCAAATATTCCAAATAAGGTTCTACTATATTGGCTTTAGCACAAAGAATCCTGCCAGATACAAGTGATAAACAAATGAACCTGAATGTTTTGATGAGAACATAAGAATCTAAATGGCACTATAAAATTTATTCTAGAACTCTAAGAGGTATGAGAAGTAAATAGGATTGTGAAAAAAAAAATCAGCTAGTCAATCGCCCAAAAAACTCTAAACTAGCTAATCTATTCCCCACTGAGATGTTTGTAATTCTTAAAATGCTGGCAGAAACCTGCCAAAGAAATCGTATATTTGAAATCTAGAATACCACATAAAGAAAGCAATGAGAAGAAAATGCAGTTAGCAGCATTTAGGAATCACCCTCTAAAGCATTTCAAAATTTTATGAAAGAAAAGAAAGCAAACAAGAAAAAAAAAAACTGTTGCTGCCATTCTCCAAACACATTCCTAAAATATCTAACTAAAGTATGCTGTAGGCATGTTACAGCAAAATACAAGGGTATTTCCTCTATTTAGCCAACATCCAAACAAAGAAAGAAAGATTGTCCTCAGTTCTCATCTATTCCTCTCTCATAGCTAGACGGATGCATATTACAAACAAAAAAAAAAAAAAACCTTATATGAGGCATTTATAATCTAAAACCACAGACAAGGATAATAGCTGGTGCCATGCATGTGAAGTTTCCTTTAAAATGAGCATGTCATATTTGCAATAAAAGCTTTAACCGGTAATATAGTGCTCTCCAACCTTAAGAAAAGCTTTTACAGCTATTTAACAGCCAAAACATAAAAAAGCAATATCATTAATACCAACCACTTATCCAAAACACAGTTAGGATCACAGCTGTGATTTAGAAAACGAGATGTGTTCCCTTTGAAAGTTGCATCAATTGTGAAGTCTTTTCGAATTTCACACATGTAAAAGTTCTTCACTCCTTTGTATTTCATGTCCCAAAGCCTCTGCTCACACTGAGCATCATCAATAACTGTAAAGAAAGATAGTTATTTAATTAGTATTCAGCTCTCAGATAGAGAAAAGAAAAGAAAAGAAAAAACTGCGAGGAAGGCCAGCCATAAACATCAAGTGATGAAAACTGTGCTTATAACATTATACATATGAAATTCCAAGCCCAATCAGGCAAGTGGAGCAAGAAAGGTTCACTGTTTCTTGGTAGAACCTGTAATATTTCATCAGTAAATAGACAATGAAAACATATTTGTTATGTCTAACTGTCAAACTGATTGCATCTATGCCTATACCAGCATCCAAATGGCTAGATTTAAGACTAGACCAATGTTGCTCCTAAAGATACATCTATCAAATGTTTCATGAACTACGTCGGTCAAAATTTTAGACAGCTTAAGAGCCAACATGTATATAAGCATGTTTATGCATGATTTGTAAGTAAGAGTAAGTCAAACCAGTGATGTCAAGGAGTGCGCCTAGGCGGGCCTACGCCTTGCGACTAGACAACAAAAACGCCTCAGACCCTTTCAGGCAAGGTGCATTTGATCAGGCGCACGCCTGGTGCGCCTAGACGCATTTTTTTGTAAGACGACAGGCGTAAAAAAAGCCCGCCTGATTAAAGTTTTGAATAAAGTTTTCTTTAAATTCTTTTATTTTAAACTTTTTCCATTAGATGTATCTTTACTAGTAAAAAGGAGATAGTATCAAATTCTCTACTTCTCAACATTTGAGTATTCAACAACAAACATGGGATCATAAAGAAATCATGCCTATTGGCCAACAACAAAAAATTGCATGTTTTATAGACAAACTGGACCACTCTTTAGATTTTATTATCATAATCATATATCTTAAGCTTATTTTATATATATATATATATACAAACACATATACATATTGCGCCTTACTTCACTCAGGCGAGCGCTTTTTTTGCGCCTTGCGCCTGAGGCAATATAAGGGTTCTAGCGCCTAGAGTACGCCTTGCGCCCTTGACAACACTGAGTCAAACTGTGTTGTGAGAAGATTGTTAACTAATTCCATAACTATAATCCATTTGCAGCACACATACAAAAAAAAAAATACAACTCCCTCCCCTTTAAAAAAGATTTAACAATTCATGACATGTCCACTGCTAAGTGGTGTTCATGGAAATTAAAATAATAATAATAACAACAAAGCTTTAGGAATGGAGTGGTAAGCTATAAATATGTGAAGTTGAGTAATATCATGTGGGACATAGTGACCTTGGGAAATTTTATAAAATTAGGAACTTTCATCTATAAAAGTACAAGACATCATCCAATTCAATAAATGATTCATATATCTTCGGTTGACATTATACTTATTACTTATGCTACCAAAACATATACATTCTAGAGAATGATGCTGCACTTTAGACAAAGAATACACCCTTTGATGACAGTGATAAGTGATAACCAATGCTTAATATGAATTTCTATACCAGAGAAATGTTCAGGGATGTTTAAATACAAGACTTTCATTTTCCCATAACTACTATAACTTGACAATAATATTTAAAAAGAAAAAGAGGACAGAACAAAATTATGTTTTAAATATACAGTAAAATTTTAAGTCAGAAGAAGTGAAACTACCTTCCCCAATATACTCGATCACAAAATCTCCTTTATTAATAGGTTCAGCTGCTTCTACTCCCCAACCACAAAGTTCAGTCTGAAAGGAAAATAAGCGTTTATTCAGAAGAGAATTTTGTACACAATAATTGCCCTATTTATTTCTCAAGAATAGTCTTAAAACCAACACTAAAAATGTCATCTGCTCATACAGATACAAATTTGAGATAAAGATAATTGATGCAGTCTACAACCAATTGTCACCTTGACAAGTCTGATCTTTTTCTCCTTGCGAAATGGCCTGTTGCTGCAAGTTTCGGGGCAGCGGCAAGCCTTTGAGCAGCTTATGCATTGAACTCTAACATATGGTACAAGCATGTTATAACTTAATTGTCAATTCATCATAATAAATGGCATATCATAATATAAAAACACTATGGAAATATTTACATAACTGCTTTGCACAATAGTGCCAACTGGTACGTTCAAATTATATCTCAGGAGGTAGATGAAATATCAAGTTTTGCTACTAATGAAGAATGTAAAAGAACACAATTATGTAGTATCAATTAATATTTAGGGATAGATATTACCTTTCTTATTCTCCTCTCGAATATATTGAGATTATTTAAGGCTTTCTATTTGGAGTCATCTTAGGTCTAAGTCCTATTACTTTGACTGATTACTCATAACCGCATAGTCACAATACACATGGTGATCTGTTGGACCCTTTATTAATTAACTTCTCTGTTTTTTTCCCTTTAATTTAATCCAAGGAGGTCAAATTCAAATTACAGTTCATTTTGTTTTAATTCGGTGTAATTTTCAACCAAACAAGAGTGGAATCAGGCTCTATAGGATTTTAACCAACGACATTGGCTTTGGGAGACCCATGTACTAGCAAACTGATTGAGAGAAGAAAAAACATTTTTCAAATATCAAGTTAAGAAACAATAACACAATTTTAATTATAGTATGTTATTGGAAAGGGAAGGGGGGAGGGGGGAAAGGGACAAATACACAGTGAAACCATGATCTTGAACACACTGCAAAGCAATGAGTGAAAAGGAGACACAATATGTGCAACATGAAACGCGTGTGCATGCATACGGACAAATGAATTCACAGACAGAGCCACAGGAATAAACATACAGAACTTCTCACTTTTAGAAGTTCACTAACCCATCTGCACACTTCTTATCCAGGGGAAAACAAATTTTAAAATGAAAAATATAATTAGTGATGTTCTATGAGAACTTTTTGTAGACTTAAAACATTCGGGAAAAATTACTAATCAAGTAGAAGGAACCTTGCGTGACATTATTATTTTAGAAAAAGGTGTGTATGGAGGGGGTAGGAAGAGCAATTCATCTAATACACTGGTGTTAGATGATCATTTATCATACCTATATTAAGCAATATAGACTTGAAAGATAATTATAAATACCTGCATACACAATCCTCCGAGCAATTAGAACTACAACTTGTGCATCCAATATCATCATCGGCATCATCACGCTTCTTCTTCACTAGGTAAACATCTAACTTCATTTAAGGCATTTCAAACAAAAAGTATACTACAACAATCATTATAAAGAAACAAAATTTTCATTTGCCAAATTGGAATAGCATTCACCATGTCAAAGAACAACACAAAATTGAGCCTTATAATTAAACACATCATAACACATTATGCTTGAACATCTTATTATCCATATCTTAGTTGGTACAAAAAGAATCTATTTAATATCGGGCAGTGTTATTATCAGCAACTCCGTTAGCATGTTAAAACAATATTTCTATTTCTACATTCTATTTTAAGATATCCCTACTTATTTTAAATGCAAACATATTTGGGGAAAAACGATGTGCATAGTTTGTGTGTTGTCCAAGTTTGTTTATTCTAAAAATTTAAGAAAAATTAAATAGAAATCCAGAAAAGTTAAGGAAATAAACTACAAGACTTAATTTATATTTAACTTAGTCAAGATGATTGCATAAATATACAACAAATATAAATAACTCCTATTTCTTCTCAATCAGCAATAAGCCATACCCCTAGGAAGCAAAACTAATTAGAAAAAAATCTTAGCCAACTCTCCACTTGTTGGGATACAGAGCACAGCAGCAATCATTAGTTTTCTAATATACTACTAGTATCAGCTAGATTTCTTTCTCTATTAATTTTATTTTTATGGGTGTAATGATAATTATGCACCCATCATCAATGCTTAAATAAACAAAGGCGTGGCACCTTTCAACAACTAAATATCATAGACATTAACAAATTTTAAGCAACCAAAATTTATTACACAGCTTGCCAACTCTTAAAGTCTTAAGTTGTTTTAATTCTTTTTATATCGTGGTTTCAACTTAATATGTATAGGTTCTACTAACAATGCAATATGAAGGTAAATTATGTATGACACATTACATTTGCACACAATATCGAATTCCAAAATATTCATATTAAAAAGAAATTTCTCAAAAAACTTCTATTATAAACTAGTATTAAAGACAATGTGCATTATAATTATGGAAAGAACTCAAATTCCACAAGAAAAAAAAAAATTGAGAATCAATATTTGTTTATATTTAGTATGTGGTAAAATAAGAAAGCCAACTATACAAGCATGTGATATAATCATTCAACTTAAACTTGAATCTGAATTTGGTTCAATATAGTAATGAAATGCTTAGGATACTGCGCTTGATTTGGACATATGGAGGTGGCTCAAATTTATTCTCCATTAAATCTCTCCATGTCAAGTCAAGCTTGAACTCCTCGTCCATGTAAGGTAAAGGCATTTGACAGAAAATTTCCTAAAATACAAAGGATGGAAAAAGTTAGCCAATTTAATCTGGAGTCACTCAGCATATTTGATGGATATCTTCTTTTTTTTTGACAGATATCATTAACTGTAACCAAACATTTTTCAAGAAAAAGGGCAGATGAGCTGGCATGGTATAGATTATTAATCTACCCTTGAAGATTCTGGTGATCTTGACAATCTTAAAGAGTTTCTCATTGAAAACCAACTTTACAAGGTATTATCAAACAGCAATAACAATTATAACAAACTCCTCCAATAAACTGAGAAATTAATGAGGTGTCATCTTTCTTACACCTTCTTTCGGATACTAATCAAATTCAGAATTTCAAGACAAACCAGAAAATTATTTGCTTTCAAGGGATGTCCAACGTATAAAAGACATCAAGGTATCAGGACAATCTAACCCTCAAATCTGACAATAAACAGGCAAAAGCTAATTGTTGAAAGGTTAAACTGCAACCTTTCCCCATTTTTTATCTAACAAATGAAATGTGAAATGCAACATAGACTCTCATTATAGCATATTGCGGACCTTCAAATTATGACAGATAATAATAACTGAACAAATCCAGAGTATCAAAACATATCTGTCCCAGACTTGAAAAAGATATCGATAATATTGCCTTGTTTCCCATAAACACATATGAACAATTTATGCTTTACCAAAAATCCACATTGTGGAAGTTTATACTATACAAATTGAACAATATCACAATGTAAAGTGCAAAAAACAATCTGACCTCTATTTCAGTTGCTGGAACTGCATGCTGCTCATTGAATAAATATATCAGTCCTGTCAGCCAACCTAATCAATAGAAAATAAGAATGGAGGGATAAACCTCAAGATAAAACACAATGATACAGTTAAAACTAAACCGATAAGTACCATGATCAGGATAACTAAATCAGTAACCAATCTATGTATCCTTTACAATACTAACTGGACTTGAAAGCTTTTATAGGGCATGCACAATATCAGATATTAGCATACACACAAGCACAAGAAGCTCGAACTACAGCACAAACAAGGGATTTCCACATTTCAAATTTGAGAAATGGAATAGATGTAAGATCTTGCATGGAACTCTTAGTCTACTCCCTCGTGAACATGAATAGGGTCATTGATCAGGTTTCGAATCACATTTATAACTGGTGAGCTAAAAGTGGGCAAACTCAAACACAACCCTAGGGGCCATGCATCTAAAGAAGTTTCAAACTGTGGTATGAATTGCAACACCTAGAATTCTATCAACTACATAACAATTAAATCTTGCATCAAATTAAAAATAAATTTTGGATCTTGCATCAGCTACACTAATCTTACACCCATAACCTTTTTCCTAGGGTAAGATTTCTTTTCTATCTTAAACTCCGGTATGAGTCAAAGAACATAGACATTCTATAAAAATTAATAAAATTTCAAGGTACCTATGTGTTTAAGAGAGCAAGAAGGAAGGAACTAAAAATGGTTTTCACCATCTAAGTATATCAAATTCAGTATTTGATAGATAGTAACAAATGTGTAGATTTGAGTTTAATCATGAAAGTCATATTTCAGGAGTTTTATCACACTATTTATGCTTTTGAAATTGAATCCTCCTTTCAAATTCGAAAATACAACCTTAAGTTTCAAAATAATTAATAAACAAAATTTTTTCACATTTGGAAAATTCTTACCCATATGGCTGACTAGAATCCAAGTCTATTACAAAAAAGTTTGCTGGAGACATAAATTTCAAAGTGGTACTCCAGAATTGGAATAGATTTAGGTATTTAGCAAAATTAACCAGAACATGACCTCTAAGAATAAATATCACATACTACAAAAATAGTTCACATGATAAAGAAATTCATCAAGTTTTACCATTCACCTCAGAAAAGAAAACAAAGAAAATGCAGTTAAATACAATTTTTTTTTGTGATACAACTACTACCCCATGCTAATCACATATGCTAAAGACTTTATCAAAGGTACTTGAAGGCAGTCTTGTCATAGGGAATAACAATATAAGGCTAAAAGCCAGAAATAGGACATATCTGATGAAGGAAAGAAGAAATTGACCTTCTTATCTAGCTGCCAATTAGTTGGATGCCTCCAACAAATTGCTCTCCCTGGTTTGTCCTTCAAATGAACCACTGAATCCAGCCATGGGGAGCACTTATCATGAGATGCAATTGAACAACATACACATCGCCATTGTAACCTCTGTCTACAAACGTAACATACCTATTCATTGAAGATGCCAAGTAGATAAGCAAAACTGCAAATAATAATTATGAACATTTTTCAGAAAGACATTTGCAATCCTAACATATACCACAATCACCTAGGATAAAATAAGTCATAATCATAAAAGGGAGTGGGGATGGTCAGAAAGGGCAGTAACTGAGAACAAACATCAACTTTAAATAAATTAAAATTTCCGGTCAAAATTAATACAAGAAGTTGCTTTTCTGCAGATGGCGCCTCAGATCCTATCTTTATCAAGAGATATGAACAATAAGCTTTGATGATGACAGGATAACATGATTCTAACATTACAGAATCTTTAGAAATTTAGGGTTAAGTTCAAAAGCAAGAAACTACTCATTCAAACGAAAACATGTAACCTTTGAGTAGTAACTAAATTATGTTTACTATAAGGCATTTCCAACACCATGGGAACAATAGGGAACAGAGAAAATAGCCCATGCAGACTTTTATCAATCAACAATAACAACATAATTAAAATAATAAGAAAACAGTTGTAATTTGTAAAGGTACACAGACAAAATCAAACACTAAAAAGTCAAAGGAAAAAGAAAACCACGGTTGTACCAGTACTTCCTGTTCAGGCAAGAAAACTATAATTTGCAAATACATATATGAATATCTGCCCCTCTCTCTCTCTTTTTCCCTCTCTACTTTGCAAATGACCAAGTACATTTTGCTAGGTAGAAGCAAAGAAACAGTACAGGATGTAAAAGTCTTTGAAAGTAAACAATAAATTAGCAGATGCAGGTATTACATGCTGTGGACACTGGAATTTTTTTGGGTTAGACATCCTAAGGCTTTCTTTGGCACATATTGCATGATAAACTCCTTGACAACCACGAACTGAGCATAACACCTCCTCCCCTGGATAAATGAGCTTATGGCATTGGAGACATTCAACCTGAGAACAAAAACAATAAACAAACAGTCAAATATCTACCAGCTTGTTACAATCAAAGGATATTAGATTCACAACGAGAAACTCAAGTTCACCAAAAAGTTAATACAGAGAATAGAAACAAAAAGGTAGTATAATCTAGTAGCACATAACATATCCAAGTTTTCAAAATGCTGAACAAACAGGTGTTTATCTTATGCAGTTATAGTATAACTGCTAATGTCGCTGTTAGCAATGTATCAGGCAACAAACTGAACCCTTTGGAAGAATATGCAGTATATTTCTTCTCTTTATCTGATAAGTAAACTGTACCGAACAAGGAAAAGAGCAACTAGTTACAAGCAAGAAATTAGAAGGACATCAATGTTAGCATCCTCATGACAGAAAAATGAAAGTGAGTATAGAAGGAGAAAATTTTTGGCAAATTATAAATTAACACATGTTAAATGAAATTTTCTTTTAAGGAATTTTTTGTCCAATCAAAACTCACCTATGTGTCATTATTATTTTATCTCTAATTAAATTAAATTAATTTAGAGATAAATAAAGAAGATAAGTTCTTTTAGAACTCTTTCATAAAGAGGCCAAATTCTTTTAGAACTCTATCTCACATAACAGGCAAGCACTATAAATAGGGACATCCCCTAAACCATTCATAACAATTCACAAGCCTGAAAATAAGAAGATTTTGAAGATTCCAAGTCTCTCCAAAAGTCTTAAGAATCAAGATCTGAAGAATTCAAGAAATTTTGAAGAACATCGTCTTTGGGTTTCAAGAAATTTCAAGAAGTTTCTCTTTGATCTTGTGTTGATCCAAGAAAGAAAATAAATCTTGTTTGCTCAAGATTAAGTGTCGAAAACACTTAAAGCAAGAATCCCTTAATTGGGACCAAATTTAAACAATTCCAAAAATCCCTAAATCTAGGACCAAATTCCAAGATTCCCTAAATTTGGAATCAAATTGAAGCAAATTTCAAAATCAAGTCTCCAAGACCCTTGAAACAAATCTAAATTCAAGATTAAGTTTCCAAGACCATTGAAATAAACCTAATTCAAGACCAAGTCCTCCAAAGACCCTTGAAGCAAATTTCGTCAGTTCACTCTTGAATTGGATTTCCCTGTGAAGAAAAGAATCAGAAAATTTTCTTTTATCTTTAAGAATTCCCATAGATTAAAATCTCCACTTTTGATAAATAAAATTATCATTTGACTCTAAATTTTCTGTCTTATATTCGACATGAAATTTGTGTGTACAATGAAAAAGAAGATAATAGTTAACCACAAAAACTCCAAATACATTCCACAATATTAAAGGCTTAAAATATCATAAACTTCAAGGATTAGGATTCTTTTATGATTAAAACTTCTTACAGCACTTGATCTAAGATCCAAATGGACCAAGGCACAAAAATGCAAAAATATTCCAATGATCTTTACCTTAAGTTGAAAAGATACCCATTTTTCCTGGACTAAAAGAAATTTTCCCTGACAAAGAAAACCCCAAGAACCCAAACTAAACAAAAAACTGAGTGGAAAAGAAGATCACTACAACACCTATTTTGCACACCCCACAACCCACATTGCATGATTTACTTTTAGCTAAACTAATTTGCCATTGATCGTAAATCATTAAAACTTGTTTATACAAAGAAAGCAACTATGAAGCCACCAAGTAACAAATCCTCTTCACCAGCAACAAACTACCAACTAACATCAAGGAGTTTGTAGTGAGGCTTTAACAGTAAACTTTTAGCATGCTGAATCTCCATCCAATTATCAATATTGTCAAGGGCGCAAAGCACACTCTAGGCACTAGAACCCTTATATTACTTGAGGCACAAAGCACACAAAAAGTTCTTGCGCGAGTGATGTAAGGGCAATATGTATATGTGCATGTTTTTGTATGTGTCTATGAATATATATAAAATAAGCTTAAGATATATAACTGTGATAATAAACTCTAAAAAATGATTCAGTTTATCCTACAAAACATGCAAAATTTTCTTTTTCTTTTATTGGAATATGCATGATTTTTTATGGTCTCATATCTATTGTTGAATACTCTTAAGAAGTAGAGAGTTTAATATTATCTCCTTTCTTACTAGTAAAGGTGTAGCAAATGAAAAAAATTAAAAAGAACTTCAATAAGACAGGCTTTTTTTGCACCTATCACCTTACAAAAAAACACACCTAGACACATCAGACGTGTGTCGGATCAAATGCACCTCACTCAAAAGGGTCTGAGGAGCTTTTGTTGTATGGTGTTAAGCACAACACCTAGGAACACGCCTTAACAACACTACCAATTATTATCTAAAAACTACAAAAAAAATTTATAATCTCTAAAGAAATATTTAGACACTTATTTACACAATTTTATCCTCTCTATCCACAAAAAGGGGAATCCTGCAAAAGTATTAGCTATTATCTAGATAGGCTCTTGACACCAAGACCATATGTAACAAAACACATTAAAGCACCTTCATCCTTTATGGAAATAGGGTGAAAATACATGGTTAAGACACTAAAATATTGCAATATTTAAATTTCATATCTAATTTGCAATTACAAAATCATACTCTACATTATCATAATTGTAGGTACATGTGTTTTTTTTAGCTGTAAATGTACCAAATTAAACTCATTCTCAATCCTTTATGGCCGGTAACACCGAAATAATACATGTACATTGATTTTATCCCAAGACAAATGACAATATCCTTTCTCTTGAAATATTGTAGAAAGCTTGACAAGATGGCTCCAATATGGAGATACTTAAGAGTCCTTAACTTTTCTATGGAATACATGAGTGCTTCCATGTGCCATAGTCCAAAACATTACATTATTTCAACTTTTTATCACAACCTAGAATAGTATTCAATTGCCCTAAAATTTACCATGAATATTTAATACAAAACAAACTAGCACCTACTTTCTTATTGATGGCATTAAGTGCATCTCATAACCTAAATATTCGATATATGGGTCTGATTTGGCAAACAAAAAGCTTTCTATACAAATTTCCCTATCTCAATTAACTATTCTCAATGTCTTTTTGTCAATTTTAATTCCTAGTTCTCCTGCTTCACACTTTCTATTTTCCATCTCCCTTCCCTATTTCCTACACCCTTTCATCCTCTTTCTAGTATCCCACTTCGTACCTTTTTCATCTCTCACAGCACTCAATAATCCAAGGTCTGCTTCAATCCTCCTTTTGCCACATCTACATCATTCCTGATCACTTGTTTGCCACATTCCCTCACCGTACACCTAAAGGTATATAAGAATAATTTCTTGGCCAAAAGGAAGGATGAAATTGGCACGGAATTAGCATCAAATGTTGCAAATCTCATAAAAATTATTGTGAAGCCAAAAAAACCTTAATTCTAAAGTGGCTACATTTTCAATCACAAACAATAAATTCAACACCAAATAGGCCATACATTTGTCATCTTCAAAATAAACGAACCAACATCTCCATTTCCCGGACTCCTTAAATTTAACTTATTAGCAAAAGATTCTTACCTTAAGTCTCTTCTTTCTCACATTTTCTAAGCAATCGAACATGAACCATGTAATTGAATTGCCAAATTCTCCAAGCAACAAAAGAGAAATCCAAGAAAAAAGTCAATTTGTTAACTTTAATTGTGTCATATACCTTCCCGCAGTTTCACCTTTTACAACTTTCAACGTCTTTTTACTTACGTTATCTTCTACCATTTTCAATAAACCAATTGATAATCAACAAATAAAAAATCCAGTATTCAAACTTAAATTCCATTTATTTGCACAGACACTTTCCAACAACCAAACAAAAAAGAATCATGAAACAAGAAAGACGAATACCAATTTCTTAGCCCCGACGAGAAATGGAAGAAAACAGCGGGACACAGGAACACCAGATTCCATCTTCCTCTGAACCCAATCTCTCAAATAATCCTCCAAAACTTTACCATTAGACCCCTTCTTCGCTCTCAAAACCCTAATTCCATTCCTATTGCAGTCCACGCCTTTGTGGACTAATCCCTGGTCCCAGTTGCAGTTTACGGCTAGGGTTTTGAGGGTGCCAGGGTCAAAAGCATCGGTGGAATCGGCAGAGTAAAGAGAGAGAAGCTTCAAGTTAGGGCAACGAGAGAGAGATAGAGATGAAGAGTGAGAAATATTTCCAAGGTCTGGCATTTCATAAAAGGATTTTTTAAAAAATTGGAAGAAAATGAAAACCCTAAATTTTTATGAGGGGAAGAAAGGGAGGGGAAATATTTTTTGGGCGGGAAAAGGGAAAATTTGGGAATGGGTGGGAAAAGAAAATGGGGAAAAAGAGGAAATTATATGAAGGATGATGGGAGAGTCGTGGAATTACGAGATTGCCATGCTGTAGGTTTTTGTTATGGCCGGGGGTTCAAGGGGTTGGTGCTAATGTGCGCTAAGGGCGGTGAATGCGAAAATAAAATTTTGGGTAGCCGTTGGAGCGTTGGCACGTGGATCAAATGGAGACGTTGATGGTCTATCGGACTTTACGATTGTAATTGTGAAAGTGGGTTTAAGTACCCAAGTTTTTGTACTATTTTTGTACTATAGTGAAAAGAGTAATTTAATTTATGTATTGTAAAAGTGAGTAATTTAGTCTATGTACAATTGAAATAAGTGCAAATAAGTAAAATTAATAACGATGTCAATAAAAAACAATTAAAATACTGACGTAGACTCGTAAAATATAATAGATTTAAATATATTCCGAGTCATATTTTTTTTCAAGTCATTAACTATTAGATTTTACGAGTCCGCTTCAGCATTTTAATTGTTTTTCATTAACACCGTTATCAATTTTACTTATTTGCACCTATTTCAATTATAAGGGACTAAATTATTCACTTTTACAGTGCAGAGACTAAATTACTCTTTTCACTACAATACAGGAACTATGTGGGTACTTAAACCATAAAAGTGTCATGCACCAGGCTCAAAAGAGGCTTGGGCGGGCCTAGAAAACCTACACTTACATTATGTTTGGTTGGCTTCTATTTCGGTCATATTCGGTGCGTTAAAAACGTGCGTTTATTTGATTGGCCGAATGAATATTCGATGGAATACACATTACGACTAGACCTGTCAATTGTTTGGGTCGGAAAAAATTTGGGTCGATTTTGAGTTCGAATCATTTCGGATTCGGGTCATGATGCACTTGAAATAATGTGTCTTTAATAAATCTTACACTTAATATGATCAACTATAGTAAAGTAGCATGTAAGGGTCGAATGCACAGAGATTGCTTTTAATATATGAGTTGGTTGATTCAAAACTTTAATTCTAAGACAATAAAATAAAAGTAAAAGAATAGGGGGTTTTTGAAATAATTAAAAGTAAAGTAATCAGAAAAATAATAATGCAATTAAGAAAGTATAATAAATCAAATATGATAAAAGTATGGTTAAGGTATCATTTTCCACCACTAGACATCATTAAGAATCAATTTTTCAGATCTATCAATATCAATAAACTATCAAAATTATCAACCGTAGATAACAACCTCCCGTGTTACCCCAATCCTTCATTAGTTCGTTGTTAAATAGGACAAATGCCACTACTTAATCTCTAACTACTAAAGAACCTAGGATAAACATCTCTAAATTTAATTTGATAGCAACTTTATGATACGAAATATAGGTTGATCTAAGCAACAAAAGTATAAACATGAATTGTTTAACTTAGGTATATTCCACTTTGCAATTTCTGAAAACCCAACATAATCATGAATTACAAATTGTTACTATTGACAAGCTACGTATCAAGTCTCATTAACTAGCATTAGATAATTATCAAGATCTATCTAGTATGCATCATAAACAAATCAAGATAAAAATCATAAACAATTTTTATGGAAGAACATAAGCAACTTTGATAGAAAATTAATAATAGATTGAATCTGAAAATTAATTACAAAATATGTATAGGACTTTGAAATCACCTTTAACCAAAGAAAAGTTTAGCCTAGTATAGGCATTATTAACATAAACATAAAATAAATTAAGAAGAAAAACCAAAAGAAAAAAGAAAATCAGAATACAAGAGTAAAAAAAGTAGAGAAGTGTCTCAATTTGGCTCCCCCTAGGTCTTGTGCATTAATTGGCATTTAATATTATCTAACATTTAATGATATTTAATGCATGTAGACAGGTAGGGTTTAATGCAAGAAAGAAAAGTCTTGGCAGTCACTTCTCCTATTTTGATTAGGTTTGTGTATTTATGGAAAGTAAAGAGGATTCTTGCAATTAATGCAAAGTTGAAAGGTTGACAACCATTAATCTTACTTTGACTAGGATTTTTTCATATGACAAATTAAGTTGATTCTTACAATTAATGCAATTAATGCAAGATAACACCTACAAAACACAAAACCATAGTATGAAAATATAAGGAATTGATATATGAAAATATATGAATTTAAGCATTTATCAGGTCATTTCGGGTTCGGGTCCTTCGGGTTTGACACTCAGGTTATTCGGGTTCGAGTCATTCGAGTTTGACACTCGGGTCATTTCGGGTTTGTCACTCAAATTATTTGAATTCGATCGTTCGGGTCATTTAGGTTCAATTTATTAATTTTGAAATAAAATTATATTAAATTTAAACAAATTATTTGATCGAGTCATATTTAATCAAAAATTTTGTCAAATATAAATAATAAATAATATTAAAAATAAATATAGAAATTATAATTTTAACTTAAAAATAAATATTGATCTAACCCAATTTTTTTGATTCGAACATAATCAGATAATTTTTTGAATTCGAGACTTAAGTATCTATTTTACAGTTTTACTCGAACAGGTATTATTGTATACCTGAAGGCTGAAACCATTACCTTAAATTCTTAATCAATTTACATATTTGAATTTGATATTTGTAAATATATTATTAATATTATAATGTAATGTACAAATCATTATAACAACGTACACATCAATGATTTATTTTATATACTCTTAAAAAATCACATGATAAAATTTAAAAAATTATATATAAAACACATTTTATTTATGAATATGTGTTGACACGTTTAGCACATTTATATATAAAACACACTTAATTTTTAATATAACATATATAAACTATCAATATTATATTAAACTTTTAATTATGATACTTATTTAATATATAACTAAATAAAAAATATTTTAAGCATTTAATTTAATATAGTTATACTCGTTTTAGTTAATAGTAATAATATGATTGTTAAAACAAATGATAAGTATAGCAAACTTAATTTCTCCTCATATAATATCCGATTTCAATCTTTTTATAATAGAAAAAATAATTTAATTAGTATAAATATCATGACCTTTAGACATATATATAAAAAAAAAAAACAAAAAACAAAGAAGAAAAACTTAATTAATATGAGATATTAAAACTAATTAGTACTTAGTACTTACTAGTAAGTAGTTACTACTTAATAGTATAATTTTTTTATATATTTTAAAAATAACTTTTAGACATATCACACACATATATCTAATAAATAAATAATTAATTAAAATTTAAGATTTTTCATATACCCAATATATTTTTAATCTATACTTTTCTTTTTTATTTAAAAACATAAAAACTATACTTCTCTTTTTAATTTTAAAACATAAAAACTAAATTTTAATTAATATTATCCTATAATATATTATTTTATGTTTAATTTTAAACATAATAAACTTAATCATTTTTTCTATAATTTATATTTTTTAATTTTAAAACAAAAAAAGGTATTATGCTTAGATGACCGGACTTTGAAATGCATCTATTAAAAGATTTTATGGAGTTTAATTTTCATTTTTTTCATTGAATATATTTTAAATTTGCTTTATTTTTGCATCTGTTAAAGATGCAATTCTATTGATCAATTGGTAATATGCTTATTTACTTTTTGCATTAGGAATTAAATGGCATATCGTTTTATCTTTTGAAAAATAGATGTTTTATATAGTAATTGCATATTTTATCATACTCCAAAATGATAATTACAAGTTATAAAATTAAAACAAACTAATAATTTATGTTATAGTCATAGGTATTATTTTTATTAAATTAATATTTTCAAAATAAAATTATACTTAATTTAAGTTCGGGTCATTTCAGGTTAATTGTTCGGGTCATTTTGGTTTCGAATCATTTCGGGTTTGGGTCATTTCGGGTTTGGGTGCGGATCATTTCAGGTTTGAGTTGGTCAGTTTCGGGTTGTTGACTTTTTTTGGTCAAATCGGATTGGGTCGGGTTTGGATTCGGGCAGGTTTTTCAGGTTCGGATCAGAATTGACAGGTCTAATTTTGACCCTATTCCATGAGAGGGTGAAATAGTCATTCAACACTATCCCCAGTGAATGGTTATTTCATCTTGTCACGAAATATATTTTTTTACTAAAAAAAAAAATCCCCAAATAAAAAATCATCCACACCAAAAAATCAATAACATTTTCACCAAAAAATAACATAAATACAGTAACAACAAATCAATTTTGATAAAAAAAAAAAAGAAAAGAAAAATAAGATAAAGAAAATGCAAAGGGGGTTTCGGGTTTAGCGTGTTTTAAGAGGATTTAGGGGTTGAAATTTGGTGGAGAGGAAAACAAAGGAAGGGGAATAACATATTTTAAAAATCAGGCTGTGCTGAGCGACGAAAGAAAGATTTTTCGATAAATTTTTTCGTGTATTTCATTTTAGATATATGTTTTTCTGTAAGTTTTTAGGAAAAATTAAGTGAAAAAAAATAGGAAAGAGGGAGTTGAGATGAAGCTTTAGGTGAATACTAGCTGGCAACGACGATCGGTCGACCGAAATATAAAAAAAAAAAAGATTGATTTTTGGAAAAGGCATAATGACAAAAAAAGCCCTCAGCTATAAAAAAAAATCATTTAAGCCCTCATTCTTTTATTAGAGTCAAATTTGCCCTCCATCTAATTTTTTTTTTTGTCAAAATGACTAAATTTTGACGGAAAACGTTTTATAACTAACGGTTCAGTTAAATCATCTAGGTGGCAGACACTTGTGAACAAAATTTGATGACGTGGATTTTACATATGAAAAAAATGATATTAATGGCATTTATTTATGAAACAAATAAATTTGAAAATCAATTAAATTTTAAATAATAAAAAACTCAAAAATTCAAATGTGATTGCAACACCAATTTCAGATTTTCAATCTTTGCGGTTTCATCTCTTCTTCCTATCTCATTCACATTATTCCATAATTACCCAAAAATCATGGACACCCTTTTCACCATCAAACAAAAAAAAAAAGCAAAAAAATAGATCAGACACACAAGAAATTAAATCCATTTACCATTTCCATCAGTTTTTCCAGAAAATCAAACATATATAAGAGTAAAAAAAATACACAATGATGCAGACCCTTTAAGTATAAAAGAATCCAAAATTTCAAACATTGAAGATTTTGTCGCGCAACCCCAGTTAAACCCAAATTCATATCTTACCTTACTACTAAAATTCTTATTTATCTTAAATTTCAAAACACCCATAAACCTATGAAACCCAATTTTCATTAATTTTTTGTTACTTTTATTTATAAAAATCAAAATAGTTTTTAATTACAATTCTTACCCACTGACGTGCTAAAACCCAAACCACTTATCCATAAAAAATCCACAAATCAAAGAGGAAAAAATGAAAAGAAGTAACATACGATGCTTTTTTAGGGCCTTCAAGAGGAGAAGAAAGAATCCTTACTTCTCTTGACATTAAAAAAAAGAGCAATGGAAAAATGATAAAAAATAAATAAATAATAAATGCTTTAATAATAAAAAAGCTATTGGAGAAGATGAAGAACAAAAAAGAAAGTATATTTGAAATTTGAATAATAAAATTTTGGAGGAAAAATAGATCGGGATTTGAAGCTCGTTGGAGGTGTTATACAACCCCCACGACGTGGGACCCATGTTGTGATCTTTGTCAATTTCCCTTGTCTTCATCCAATCTTTGCCAAATAATTTTCCTTCTCTTCCATATCACTTGAAAAGAAGAATAAAAACAAAATCAACTCTTTTCTAGGCCTTCTCTTCATTTATTAGGTTTTCTTTGTGGGTGTTGATTTCTTGAAATCTTGTTTTTTTTTTCCTCTTTGAATCGTCTGGGCAAACATTTGGGATTTAGGGATTTGGTTTTTCTCCAACAAAAATAACAAGTTTCTCTTACCCTAAACCCTTTAAATTAAAATTTTACTTGCATTTTTTTAAATGATTTGATAATGACATGTAAGCATATGATGTGTAAATACACGTGTATTTTGGTCACGTTTAACGGAATTTTAATAGATTCCGTTCAATTCAAAGTAAATTGACATATGATGTGTAAATACACGTGTATTTTGGTCATGTTTAACGGAATTTTAACAGATTCCATTCAATTCAAAGTAAATTGACTCAAAATAAAAAATGAGGGTTAAATTGACTCAAATAAAAGGTTGAGGGCTAAAATGATAAATATGATATAGTTCGAGGACGAAATTTATCATTATGCCTTTTGAAAAATGGATGTAGAAGATGAAATTGAAGAGAGAGAAAGAGTGAGGTAGAGAGACAGGGCTGGAAGAAAAATGGAAGGAGAGAGAAAATCTAAGTATTTATAGGTGATCCGAAAATAATTTTTTTTTTTAATTATTTTTAAATATAATATATTAAAATCTTATTTATAAATATATATTAAAATATAATATCCTAAATATTTATTATATAATATTTTATTATTTTAAAAATATTTTATAATAAATAAAAATAAGTTTAATTTTTATTAATAAAATATTAATATTTAATTTAAAGGTAAAAATGACATTTTCTACCTATTCCATACATATTCCTTAATATCATATTAACCAACCAAACAATATAATATTATTTTTCATCTATTCCATTCAACCAATCAAACTAAGTAATGCATATTCTCCCTCTATTCC
Organism: Fremontodendron californicum; assembly: GCA_030761205.1. Lineage (NCBI taxonomy): Eukaryota > Viridiplantae > Streptophyta > Magnoliopsida > Malvales > Malvaceae > Fremontodendron > Fremontodendron californicum. The sequence continues at coordinate 4,835,226 of JAULJL010000003.1, forward strand.
ATTTCTATCGAATAGCTATTCCCTTCTTGCTCTATTCCACTCAGCAGACTAAACACAATGTTAGAAAAGTAAATTACCTTTTGATTCAACTCAACTTACAATTTTTTTATTTATTAATTTACATTATTTTTTACTTTTTAAAAAATGAATTCAATTTGGTTTCTAATTTTATTTTTTATATTTTTTTAGTTTACTTACTTATTTTTTTTTATAAAAATTAATAAATAATGCAATCTGATTCAATTTTTTTTTTTTTTACTTTATGGATTTTAATACAAATTGAATAGGTATTTAGTATCCAACCTGAACATAAAATAATAATAATAATAATAATAATAACAATAACGTAAGCCCAAATTTTGCATCCTATTAATATAGGTTTGCAAATAATTTTTAAGGTATGAAATCATTCAATTCGACCTTACGAATTTTCGACACATTGAAATTGATGTAAAAAATGTGCACTAAAATTACTTTGAAAAGTGTTTAGGAAATTTATACTTCAATCATATAATATTGTTTAATTATGAGCTTTATAACTTTTTTAATACTTAGTATTATTGGACAAATTTTATATGATTGAAAATAACATTTATACCCCTTTCTTTTGATATATTATAAGCTCCTCCTGAGGTATTGAAAATAGTTAGGTTGGTTGGGAAGCCAAGTTTTGAAGGACATTAGAGAATAGTGGTATTGGGGAAACATACTTAAAGGTTTGGACGTGGACATACCAGAAGTAGTGGTCGGCGGCTTAGTTAAGCTCTCGTTGGTTACAAGGAAGCTCGTTTTTGGGCCAGGGGATTAGTGGTAGGGTAGTGTTTTATGGAGAAGACATAATTGTCCACAGACGACGCCAAATTATTTATATGTTGGAGGTGATGGACTAAGCTGACTTGGAATTGTCAAAAAATAGAGAATTGTCAAGTGGCACATGAATCACCTAGACCAGCTTATGGATCGGGTCGGGTCGGATTGGGCTCGAAACTTCTTCTTTTTTGCTTGCCCAGGTCCATATTTGGGTGGGTCTGGATCGATCAATGAACTCAAATTTATTGTTCATCTTTAATATTTTTTATTTATATATTTGTATAATTAAATTTAAATAAAAAATTATTTATTTATGAATAGTGATCCGGACCAGACCAGGCCGGCTCGGATCAAAAAAACACTTGTCCAGACCCAGCTCTTGAGCAGGTCTAAAATCACCCCATTAGACTCTATTATTAGTTTCTGCTTTTACCAAACTCTAATTCGGGACTCGTCACTTGGTTTAAGCCAGAAACTGAGAAATGATTATAGGTTCTAAGGCCACAAGTCTCGTCTTTACCAAAAAACCTAATTAAAAGATTTAGGTACAAAATCTAAGAGGAACCAAAACTCCTAATCTCGTCTAGGATAACCTAACCTTTACTATTCCACTTTAGATATGATTATGTCAAACATTCAAATTAAAAAACATATCTCATCACTCACTTAATACTATGCAATTATGTGATTGTATATTTCATGTTGTCACGCATCTATCTAAAAAGATACAAGAGGATCGACAGCCTTAGGTGATTTTTCAATCATTAAATGATGCAATCAACAATAATTAAAACAAATAACAATGAAAAAATAAATAAATAATATAGTTATAAAACATATTAAACTACATGGCATATTAAAAATAATCTAAATCATACTTCTATATGACATGACATAATTAAAATAATTAATTAAATTATACATAATAAAAATAAAATAATCCTAACATAATTAGATTTTAGATGACATTTATTTAATGCAATCCCAAATCAAATTTATATGTCATATTAAAATATTAAATAATCAATAATCATCATACGTACCCAAATTTACATGATAAATATTAATGAATATTATATCTAATGCTTATCATAAAAAAAAAATATAGTTGAGATTTTACCAAAGTGAAGTTGTTCGTAGGTTCGGAAGACAATTGAATTTTAAACCGTCTTGAAAGCCTTCTATTTTTGTAATGAGGGGATTCTTATCCAAAAAAGAAAAGGGATTCGTCATTATAAATTTGTTCAAAAATTGATTCTTCTTCTTTGTCAGCTCGTTTAATTTCTCATTAATTTAATCAAAATTTTCTTTGCACATCTGTTTGCTGCAGCTTTCAAGTGCCTTATAGATTTCATTTGATGGATGATTGTGACATTAGATTATACTTTAGAATAATGTATTATAAACATTTCTCTTTATTAAACAATGCTTATCAACTAGCAAGGCAAATATATATATATATATATATATATATATATATATATATATATATGCACACAATGAAAAGGGAGGCAGTGCATGCTGGGAGAAATTTAATTGTTGATGATGATTCTTATTGATAGGAAAAAAAAAATTATATTAAATACAATTGCTTATTTCTTCTCTCATCTACAAGAAATGAACCAAATATATTGATCAGCCGCCATCTTTCTCCACTTCATACCCTGCAATGAAGAAGCTATATATATATATATATATATATATATTTTTTTCTTCTATTTATATATATCCTTTCCCTTCTTAGCCTAATTTTTTTTCTAGGCTAAGTGGAATCTAAATCCGCCACTTTATCCAATATTATGATCCCTAGGGTCATTATTCTTGTATTCACAAAGCAGCTACACATGCATCTTTATTGGTTTATTATATATGAATAATAAATAAAGAAAAAGCTAGAGATATGATTAACCATTAAAATTGTTTTCCCTCTAGGTATCAAGGTCGCATTGAAACATTGGTGGCATGAAGGAGTTGAGCACACCAAAAATCATATCATCACCATCTCCGTAACTGCTCGAATCTTGACATTCGAAGTACGTTTGTATGTCTTCAGGGAAGCTGCATTGCACTGGTTCCGTCGACACCGTTGATGTCAACTGGCTGCACTGATCAGCAGCCGATGTCATCTCCATCATCTCCTTGAATTTTGAAGATTGAAGAAGAAGCCCTAGGGCTGATGTGGCATTCGCAGGCCGCGGCTTAGTCAGCAAGGCTTCACTAGGTACATTGGATGCTTGCAGCTTCTGGTTGTTGTTGTTGTTGTTGTTAAAGAAGCTTAGGTTAAGTTCTTGATTAGGGTTTGGTGTTACTGTTGAAGTAGTAGTGTGTATAATATTATTAGGGTTAGGGTTAGGGTTAGGGTTATTTTCATTGTTGGTTTGGTTAGGTTTAAGCCATTTGATGTAACGGCTTAAATCAAAGTTTGTCACAGCATTTAATCCCCGATACTCTATAGCAGCCTTATCGTATGCGGTGGCAGCTTCTTCCTGGGTAGCTGCAAAAAGTCAATGAACAAATCAGAGTATGATCTTATTAATAATTTTCAGTGAGAATAGCCTAAAAATAATTCATTTTTACATAATGGACAGGTTGAAATTTTGTTCACTAGTATTTAGATATTAAACCAGTTGTTAAGGTTGGTGGACCATCCTATCCTACTAATTAAATTGATTGTGATATAATCCTTCTCCTCCACTAACTGTATGTTTATTTGGTAGATATTTGGCCATATGCATGCCCCAATTAGCTTCCAAGGAAATTATAACAAAGCAACAAACATAACTGTAAGATATATACGCTTGGCCTCATTCGATAGGGAGTTAGAAAAACAGATTACAGATATGATTTAATGTTTTGTTTGACAACGTGAAAGATTTTGATTAGCTCACTTGTCTTTTTCAGTCTTGATCATATTGGAGTATTTTAATGAATGAATCTAAAAAGTGAGCTAGCCTTTGCCATTAATGCGTCTATAGGTGAATGTCCATTTCAAAAACGCCATAAGCTCTGAAAGTAATGGGCAACAAGAAAAGTGTTAAATATATGTCCACCTATATAGAACCAGCTGAATGATTATAGAATTAATGCATTTTGTAATCAGAGAGAAGTCTAAGCTTTTTTAACTTCTTTCTCTTTGCTTTTCTTACATAACATTTGGCGATCGAGGGCTAGCTTGTTTTTGGAATTAGTTAGTACAAGGACGAAAAGACAGATGAATAAAACAAAGGAATGGAGTTAATACCATATGTCCCAAGATAGAGGTACTTGTTGCCAAACACTCTGCCAATGCGAGCCTCCCATCTCCCATTCTGATGATGTCTGTTCATTGACATTGAAAAACAAGTAAATACCACAAATTTTCTAATTCAGGATATGTTTGCAGTTGAGATGTAGATGATCCAAAAGATTATAACTAAGATGCTACAAACTGAAAATACTTAATTATCTTTGAATTATAATTCACTAGCCGGGGATTATTACGAGACGCATTTTCGGTCATGTCGTTATCGTGGTTGCGGATGTAATTATTGCTATCGTAATCGATTGCGATAAATATCAGAAATGAATATCAACAGCGAATAGAATCTAAGCTGTAACATCCCATTGGGACCACTATAAATCCCTAAACTAGCTACTGCTATAATTTTGTAGATGCAGTAGGTATAGCCGTGCATATATATATATATATATATATAAAGTGATTGTTGAGAGCCTGGTTGTTGCTCTAAAAAGACCGAAAACGATGAAGAGGGAAACAAGAAAATTTCTAAAAAAAGCTACCTAGCAACACCTCTGTATTTCGAAACTCCGCGAGAGAAACCACTAGATTTCCTGCAAATTCAAGACCAAATACACTTAATTATATAAATCTTAATTAAGTGGAGTAACCTCATATCGATCATCGGTCATTATACCTTCTCAATGCCCCAATATATTCTTCTCTAGACTGATCCTCCATTTCTTTCAATTCCTTCTGGTATGTTGATAACTGCATGCATTGTTAATGTTATATATATATATATATATAATAAGTTTCTTCCTCAAACTTCCTAAAAAACATACTCAGGAAATTAAACAATGCTAGCTATAAGAGATAAAATTACCGGAAAGTTAAGAATGGTATCTTCACCCCAGTATTTGAGTGCTGCTAAATCATAAGCATGTGCTGCAGCTTCTTCTTCATCATAAGCACCTGAAAAAAGTAATAAATTTCCCAAATGTGAGGTTTAAAAAAAAAACCCCATAGCTCAAAAACAGCATTAAAAATACCCCTCTCAAAGTAGTAGTTAACATACCAAGGTACACTGCATGGAGTATAAATAACAGCAGCAAACCACGGCAGCAGCAGCAACCAAAGGAAGAGAAAAAAACAGAAAGAAATCAATAAACTCTGCTTCTGATAAAACTCAATTAAGATCAATAAGAAAAGAAAACAAAAAAAGGGTAATAAACCTTGGCGTCCTTTCTTGTTTTGTGATTCATTCCAGCAATTCTTGTCCCATAGATGAGCTTCATATCGACCTGTCCACCTATGTCTGAAACAGTCAACATAACATGCAAGTCAGGTGACTGAAATCAAGATACATACATATATATATATATATATATATATATAGGATGAAAATTCATGAGTAAATACTAGCTAGCAAGTAATTTTATAACTAAATAACTTGCCTGGTGACCCCTCGATAAATCGAGCTACGTTGAGGAGGTGAGTCTCTTGGAACACTTCTTCTAGTTTTCTTCACCTTAGTAACACCATTACTGGCTGTAGTACTAGTATTACTTTGTGTAATGTTTTTGTGGTTCTGATGTGATAATTTCGCCATGAAAAAAGTTGATGATCAGCTACGTATGTCAAGGAAAATAAAAGTGATAAAAAAAATTGGAAAATATATGACTGAGTCCTCCAATGAAGAGGGTTTTAAAGGGATGATGAGAGGAGAGGTAAAAAAAAAATTATACGAGTTTGGAAGATTGTGTGGTGGGCAAATTACAAATAGCCGGCTACAAAAAGAAAGAATTGTACTTTGCCGTCTTTAACCGGCTTGAGCTTTCTTTCTCCCTTGTCTTACCTAACTTTGAGCTGTTTCAATCACATATTTAAGAGTTTAAATTATGAATTTTTAGCCCTTCTCTTTTATCATAATCCCTTTACTTATTCCCTTGTAATTATACTTTTTTAAAGATCGGTTATTCATCCAAATTCGTCCGATATTTTGAAGGGTTCATATAGAAATATTAGACCCAAAAAATAGATTTGAAAAAAAAAATGAGATCTGTTTAAAAAATAGTTGAACTTTAGATATAATATCTTTTGCCCATATCCGACTCAATCCGACCCGTTTTACTATTACTAATATAAATTTTTGAGAGATCGATACTTTTTACAGAATGATCAATCCTTTTTTTAAAATAATCAATCTTTCTGTGTATAAATTTAGACAGACCTAGGTAATGCCCGACCTGGCAATACTAGACACGACACGAACACGACAAGAAAAAAATAACTAAAAACATGACACGAAAAAATAACACGAACACGACACGAATACACGAATGTCTCAAAATCTATTTAATATGAATTATTAACGTCTCAAAGTTTATATAAATATAAAATATCTTAAACACGATTAACACGACAAAATACACGAACACGACATTGATACACGAATTGTCAGATCTAGGCTTAAAATGATCATGTTGAACCTGAGCAGAATTTTCTGTTCATACTAATTTCAAGTCGGATCGGACCTATGCAGATAAACTATTTGTTAATATAAAATATAGAGTTTAGATTTACTTTAAAAACGATACGTACCATCAGATATCGATATGATACCGACCACATTGATTTAGACCTAACCTGATCCGTAAATACCTCCACTTAAACCAGTCTCTATCTCTTAAATAATTTATCTTTGCAAATATGAAGTTTAGTTTAAATGATTCACCAATCTTTTTTAAAAAGTGAATTTTTGCAAAGCTAAAGTTTTGTACTCAACACTGGCAAATTCTTTTTACTAATTTTTTTTTTATCGATATTGACATTTTTTATACAAAAATAATAATTTGTCTTCGCTGTATTGATACTGTCACCTTTATTTATTTTTAAATGAGTTGAGCCTCATAAAACGCGTGAAAGCAGCTGATTTGGTTTATTTAATTTGTAAAGAAAATAAGACAACATTTCAATTCAGGTTAGCTGTATTTATTCGGATAAAATAAAACGTAAATGTACTTTTTGAGGTGCCTTTTGGTTCGTAAAAAATTGCCATACGGTAACGTCTTTCTACCGTTTAGTTAAATTTTGTTTGGTTAAGGCTATGTTTAATATTGTTATTTTCAGAATTTTTGAGATAAAAAATTATATTTCATTGCAAACGAGTAAAAATTTTTAGTTTTTACTATTGAAATTATGATTCAACAATTCAAATAAAAAAATCAAGAAAATAAAGTTTTTAGATTTTAAAAGCCGATTTTTGAATAAAATAATTTTATTATCTTCGTATCTCTAAATTTTTATTATTTTAAACATACTTTTTTTGATATTTCAATTTTTCAGAATACTTTTTCATAACAATGTCAAAAATTTAAAAATTCTTAAACCACATTTTTAACTACAATTTTTAAATACACATTTTTTCAACTTGAATTTTTTCTAATTCAAACTTTTTCCAACAACAATATTAAACTAAACTTAAAACCCATCTATTGGATCATAATTTATAAGCCCGCGTGACAGTGAAAAAGTGGGGCTGCAACAGCCTAAAAAGAGGAGGAGCTTAAATTAATTTTTAGAAGGAATTTTAAAATGGGATAAAGAAAATAAAATATTTGGAGCTTGTTTCAATTACAAAAAATATTTATTAAAAAGGAAATAACTTTTTTTTTTTTTTTATAATTATTAATAAAGATCATGTAATTATCAAATTTTTTGTGAATTATTTTTTTCATTTTCACCAATTTTTGAAAAGAAAAAAAAGGACAAGGGAGAAAAAGAAAAAAGAAAAAGTAACTAAATATAATGAACCTCAATCTCAATTTTGAAAAATTATAAATATATATTTGTTAGAAATTTTGATATTTTATCTATACTGACACCTCTAAAATTAAACAAAAACTTAAAAGAATGATCAAAAGTTAAATTTCATTTATTTTTCATATAAAAAAAAGAATACGAATATATAAGTATAATCTTAACATTTTTTATATGAATTTGTAAGTTTTAAATTCGTATACAGTATTATTATTATTACATCTATTTGTTTTATCTTTTTATAAATAAAAATTAATTTTGAAGTGATAACAACTATTTAATTCTTTCAATGAGTAGAAAAAGAGGGTTTTTTTATTGAGATATAGCCACACAAAAAAATTACCAAAATATCGTTGTTTTTGGATTAATTCCCAAAATCTTTTTTTTTTTCTAGCTGGGAAAGTGTAAAAATTTCAAAATTTGTAAAAAACACCAAGGGAAATCGCCATGGGGGGTGACGATTTCCCTTCATGTATATATATATTTTTTAAATTAATAAAAAAAAATTAAATTTAAATTTATTTTTTAATTTGTAAATTTTATTTTTTAATTTTAAAAATTATAAATTAAATTAAAATATTTTTTTTTATAATTAAAAAAAAAAATCGTAAGGTATATTTTATGATTTTAAATTTATGAATTTTTTTTTTAATTTTGTTAAAATATTAAAACAAATTAGATAAAAAAAAAAACAAAAACAAAAAATTTGAATGAAGGCAACGGTCATATGACTAGTTTTAAACTTTGTTCGGAAATTAATTGTTATATTTTATTTTAATTTATATATGTTGTTATTTAATTTTAATATAATAATCCAAATTACATGATAAGTTGATTTTCTTTTTTTCATTTTAATTTAATTTTCTTTTTTAAATTTTAATAAGAAATAAAATTTTAATCATAAATTAAATAAAAATTATTTTATCAAATATCTAGTTTTAAACTGTAACAATCTATACTATTATTAAAAACAATGATTAAATTGATGTCACGAGTTAATCGAATACCAACTCAAAAAAATAATCAAATTAAAAAAATTATTTTACGATACCAACTTAAAAATAACTTCTTTATTTAAAAAAGTTACTCGATAAATTTTTTTGAAAAAAAATTTTATTTACATTTTACATCATTAAGTTATTTTTGATATAAATTAAATTTTGCTTTTTATAATATTACAAAATTATAAAAAATACAATTTTTGATATAAAAATTTAATAAAAAATATAATCTTCTTTTTAAATTTTAATAAGAAATATATTTTTATTTTTTATAAAATTGTAATAATAAATTAAATTACATTTTTAATATATATTTAAAAAAATAAATAACCAAACCTATAAAAAAATATTTTAATTTAATTTATAATTTTTAAAATTAAAAAATAAAATTTACAAATTAAAAATAAATTTAAAATTTGTTTATTAATTTTTAAAATAAAAAAAAAATTATACATGAAGGGAAATCGCCACCCCCCATGGCGATTTCCCTTGGTGTTTTTTACAAATTTTGAAATTTTTACACTGGGAAATCGCCATGGGGGATGGCGATTTCCCAGCTAGAAAAAAAGAAGGGATTTTAGGAATTAATCCAAAAACAACGGTATTTTGGTATTAGTTTTTTGCTATATCTCAATAAAAAAACCAGAAAAAGAGTTAGACATTTACAAATATATATATATATATATTTCTTTTTTCGTTTCAAAAATATCCATAATAAAAATGTATGAAGATTGACAATTATAAAATAATATTATTCGATTGTTTTCATTTTTTAAATGATTAATAAAATAACTTTTTCGTTTATATTTAAAATTTGTAATCCATGTATAAGTTTTTAATGGTATAATATTTAAATTTTTTTATACATAATTAACTACTATATGTTCCCCATATAATTGTTAATGACTTGTTATGATCGAATTTCACTATAATCTTGTTGGATCTAACTTGAAATTCTTACAAGGAACAAGAAATGCAACTATAAAATTTCTTGATTAATTTGCTTCAAATTTTGAATGGTCAAAATCTACAATTAATTACCGCATTTACGCGAAAATAGTAGATTTTGTTTTTATATATTTTATATAAATATATAAAAAGTCAAAAATTTTGATAAAAGAGAAAATATTTTACCTGTATAACCTAAAATATTGACATTGACAATCTTAAAAAATCTTTAAGTGTCTTTTAATTAATTCACATTTCAAAAGTCAAAATTCAAAATTAAAATCTTATATATCTTATATAAATATATAAAAATCAAATTTTTTTACAAAAAAGCAATTATCATACGTGGATCACTTACTTTTTTAACACGTGAATAATCTTAAATAATTGTCATTATTAATGTATAAATTTAAATTTGTATATTTAAAAAATTAATTAATTATATATGATTTATTTCTATTATTTATTTTTGAAGAATCAATTAATTCCATATAGTAATTTATTTTAATTATTGCAATACTTGCTTATGGGAATTATATCGACTTTTTGGATTGGAAACTATTTTTTTATATAATTTATTGCTATTATTATTAATGAATTCTGAAATCAAATATTCATATCTATAACATACTATTAAAGTTACCCCAAGTCTTTTAACATTAGTTGATAGCTGACTTTTTATATTTTTTATTATTATTATTTTTTCTTTTAAGTTTTTGAGATTTACCTATTACTTTTTTTCTCTTTTTGTTTGTGAGACTTAGGTGGGTTTCAGTATTTGACACCTGTGATATGACAATTTGAATAATATCAATTAGACATAATAATTTCGAATACAATATGATTATATGACACGAATATATGAAAAAAAAATTAAAACACGACATGATACGAAAAATAACATGAACACAACACGAATAAATGAACTTATGTTATTTTTTCGTGTCATAATTGTTTTCAATGTATTATATATTTCTATAAATTTTGACATGTTAATAATTCTTTTTATGTAGATTTTGACACGTTCGTGTTTTCGTGTCGTGTTCGTGTTATTTTTCATGTCGTGTTTTAATTATTTTTCCATGTTATGTTCATGTCGTATAATCATGTTGTATCTGAAATTGATAGGTTTAATTGATATTATTAAAATAACTCTCAATTTTGTATCACGTGTCGTATAATGATTGAGAGTTATTGTTTGTCTAGATTAAATTTGATAATGTTAGACATCTATACCTTACTTTAAAAGTTGTCCTAAATTGGAGATATTTTGTATAATTTGCCATAGTAATTCAATTTTAACTCTAAGTTCATTGACTTAAGAATTGGATTATTACATTTGCATCTGTTATATATTAATATAAATATCATGTTCAAAACTTATTCTTTATATTTTTATTTTGTCTATTTAATTTTATTTTTTGCATGAATTTGAATTATAAATTAATTATCTTAAAAAATAAATATAATAAATTTTCAAAAAATTAAAATTATTAATTGAATAAATTATTTTAAAAAATAAAAATAATAAAATTATTAATTCAATATACATTAAAAAATAAAATAAAAATTATTAATAAAACACATTAATTCAATATACATTACGTATTAAAATATAAAATTTTCAAATAAATTTAAATTATATAATTTATGGATAATTACTTTTAACATAATTTTTAAATTAATAGATATATGATTATATTCATATTATAATATATTAAGATATAAAAAAATTAAATATTTTTTAAAAGAATTATTTATAAAAAAATTTACTCTCACAACAACACATAAATAAAAAATTATTAAAAGAAATATTATAAAGTAATTATTAGTAAATTATTAATACTATTATTATATTTTTTAAAATTATTCATTTTTATAAAATATTAAAACAAAACATCCCCGGCAAAGCCGGGGCTAACATACTAGTTCATTATTATTTCATTCCTTAGATTATTCTGAAAATGACAATGAGCAAAGAGAAAAAAATTAAAAAAAATCTCCTGTTTCCAATGGCAAATTTGGAAAGAAAGATGTTCAAAGGTATTCCGCAACAGAAATCCTGAACCTATGCAATGTATCAGAAAGATCAAAGGCTGTGTAAATGAAGTGATTATGACCAACCTAAGGGATAAAGACACTCTACAGCAAAGGTTTTTGAAGGAAAGACAAGGATGGAAGAAACCAAGGGAGGGATGGACAAAACTCAACTGTGATGGAGCTTATAGCTCAAAGGAGAATGCAATGGTAATTGCTAACACTGCAAGAAGAGTAAAAGCAGGTTCCAGAGTTGAAGCTGAAGCTGCTACACTTAAGGAAGCCATGATTCTGGCTGACAGGCTAGAGTTATCCAGAATTATCTTGGAGACAGATTCAGAGGTATTATACAAGACAATAATGGATGAAAAAAATAAGGGGAACTGGAAAAGTATATCCATATGTACAGGACATAAAGAAGAGAAGCAGGAAGTTTGAGGAAGTTGAATTTTCAAGGATCAACAGAGAAGCTAATCAAGTGGCAGACTGGGTTGCAAACCAAGTCAAGAGGGGGATGAGCTTAGGCAATTGGGTGGACACACCCCATCCTCTTTTGTTCTTCATATTCTTAGCAGGGATGGCTTCCCAGTGCCTCATTAAAGAAATTATATGTAGCCTAGATATGTTGAGATTATTCCTTACTTTTGTTCATAATACTGTGATGATACTGTATTGATACTGTGATGTAAGTCTGATTTTCATAATGAAATATGTTTTTACTGGCCAAAAAAAAAAAAAAAACTATCTGTCATAAACCAGTCTAAATTAAATTATTAGTCAACCTTTCATGTCTAATTCAAAATTATAGTTTTTTCTTCATTAAACAAGCTTTTTTTCTGTATAAAAACATAAAGGTCCTATTTTGTATTTAAAATAAATAAAAATTCAAAACTTGAAAAATCAATTTTCTACTCGAATTTGGATTTGGCTTTAGGAGTGTTGCCTATAAAATATACATCAAACATTGTCAAAATTCCCATTATGATTGTTAAACATATCTCTCATATTCTTCTATTTTGCTTTTGTTCTTTTGTTCCCCTAATACAATTCATACAATGCTATAAAGATTTTTGAAATGTTATATTCCAGGCTTCCAGCCATAAAGCTTAAAAGGTTGGTGCTTGATTAGCAACTAAAATTGTTTAAGGATTGAATTATTCGTCCAAATTCAAAGTTTTACTCGATATTTGAGATGGTTCGAATAAAAATATTAGATCCGAAATATGAGTTTGAGCCAAAAAAATGAGACCCATTTAGAAAATGGGCCGGGTCTGACTCAAAAAATCAAAATCCGAACTCGGTCCGACCTTTTTTCATTTATATATTATATCATTTATATCATATAAAGAATAAATAAATACAATATTATAATGTTAATATTTACAAATATGTTAAGTTATCCATATTTTATAATTTAATAAAAAATATATAAAATTACTAAAAATTAAATAAAAAATAATATATTTGTTAAATTTTTTTAGAAAAAAAATAATATGGGCTAGTCTAAATGGACTTTGACTTATCCATTTATAAATATGGGCGGGTTTGGACAAAATTTGAGACACATATTTCTAGTAGGACCGAACTTAAACAAATGTATATGATATTGATACCATACTTAGACCCGAACTCGAACGGCCATAAACACCTCTATTATCAACTAGATATATATTTTTTGTGTTACACGTTTTTTATATTTTGATGCTTTTTTTATTTTTTTATTGTGATTATATTTATTTGATTTCTTTGAATCTTTCTTTTATTCTATTGCAGGTGTACACGTTTGATATGTTAAATGCTTCTTCAAATATAATTTTCGTTTTTGCATGTACACAATCTCCTTTCTATCTTATTACTCGCACATTTTATAAGATTTTCTTTTTCCAGTATCTCCAAACTTATTTTTTTTCTTTCTTTTTATTTGGTTGTCTTTAAAGAGATTTCAAGATTATATGAAAATCTTATTGTCATGTGGAGTAGTAACGTAACTTTGACAAATGATTTATTTAAAATGTATATTATTCATTGATATTTTAATATTTGGTATATATGAAAAAAAATTCACCGATAAAGTAACTATCATGAAAGTTGATATTACTTTTGGTTGATATTATATGTCATGTGGGTGTAACAAAAAAATGTTTGAAGTTGATGAAAAATTCGATGTTATTCATGTAATATTGATGTCCTTAATCCAACTCCAAAGTAAATAGTAATCATTTTTTATATATATTTGATATATTAAAAAAACTATTGCATCATGATAATAATATAATATAATATAATATATTATATTATATTATATATATATAGTTTTTAGATTTTTTATTTATTTATATTTTAAAGGTATGTCAAAGCATTTGATCATTATAAAAAAGCGATATTCGTACTTTTTAATATAGGAGCCAAAGATATGAATAATAAAGGTGCTGAAGATCTTTAGGATATTTTTGTTAAGGTATTAAGTTAAAAATCATGTAATATTATTAAATATTCTATTTATTTGAATGATGAAAATTATAACTATGATTTAAGAAAATGGAGATTATAAAATTTAAGGTATATTTGAAAATCTCAATGGTATTTTTGTGCATGTGTGACTATAAGCAAGGACTGTCTGCATTTTGAGTTTAACAACAAATTGTTTAATTGCAATTTTTTTTTAAAATATTGGAGATAATGATTAAAAGAAGTATTACATGTTAAAATAAAAATTAAAATAAAAGTATTACATACAAATACACACTTAATTAAATACAATAAATATCAATCAATTATTAATTTTATGATAATAAAGAATAAAATATATTATTATATTAATTAATTATAATATAAATGTTAAAATTGATTTTAACTTTTATTATTTCAATAAATTATATATTTTATTAAGAATATTTTATTTTATACTATTATTTTTAATTTCAAAAAATAAATAATTGAAAGCATAAAATATAATATACTAATTAGTTAAATTAAATGAAATAATATTAAATAATACAATAAAAATATTTACTTATTTTTATACATAATATTCTTATTTTATAAGAAATAATAAAATGCATGAAAATCATATTTACGCTTAACTTTTTTTTTTCAAGTATAATTTTTGAATGATGGAGATTTGAAACTAACTCTTTCACAGGGAAAACATATACTTTTCATTAAATAAATTTTTATTTTACATTTCATTTTATTAAAATAAATTCCTGAGATGTTTAATTAATCATATCAATAAAATAGGTAAAAAATAGGTAAAATTTCTAGTTTCTCTTTAATTATAATTAAAGCAATTAATATATATTAAAAAAAAAAAGTGAACCTAAATACTTACATGTGGTGAGATACATTTTCGACATAGTCAATTTAATAAATTAAACATAAATGTAAATTAAAATTCTTGGATTAAATCATTCGGAGGGGTTGACAAATACATACACTTGGAAGCCTGGAGCATTTTATATTGCAGGGCACAGCCATCAGATTTTTCATGTATTTGTTGTTCTTGGGGCACTTGTGATTATGGATTTTGTTATGTATTAGGCTCAGCTTCGAATACATAAACTTTTAATGCTGGAAAGCTAAAAACAGAATATTTATGTTTGCAGGAAAAAAAGCTGAAGCTTTATTATTGTCAATTTTATTTGAAATTATTATTCTTAGGAGAACTACCTAGAAAGGTACAAATCTTTCATGGTTTTTTTATGTTTCCATTGACATCCCATAAAAGTGATGGCAGAAAAATAACCAAAAATTTGGGTAAAAAAGATAAAGAACAAAAAGTACTAGTCATCAATGAACTACCCAACAGAAGATGGTCATGGTACATACCAGTCTCTCAACAGGCCTTCTTTCACTGCAAAATCAAAACTGTATCAGATAGTAGTCACACCGCCTTGGTTTAATCTTTACCATCAAACATGTCACAAACTTTGCAAAATAAACTTACCCATCCTTGCCCCTTCTCTAGTGGCTCTGCATTGTTTATCAATACCTGTCTCTTGTAACTCTAGTGCTTACAACCCTTGGCTTTGAACAAATCATTTAGTATCCAAAAGTAATCTTGTTTTCTTCAACTTGTAACCTCAACAATCTCTGCTTCACCATCGCTGTAATCTCCCCAACACTTGCTCAATTTTGCATCAACTTGTATTTCACTGCAAGCTTCTTTTGCCACAGTAACACGACCAGTCAAAGGAACCACATCTGCAGGCTTTCCTTCATTTTCAAAAAGCTTGTTTTCATTGTCTAAAGATTGATCTTTTGGTGGTTTCTGCTCACTTGATTGATTTTCACCTTCAACTTCTGTGGAGGAAATCTCTGGAGTCTGCTCCGCTGCTGCTTCACTTTTGTTTTCAGCTTCAATATCAACAGTTACAACAGCTGGTGATTCTACTGATCCTATTGGAATTGTGAGAAATCCATTTTGAGTCACAGGAACACCATTTGGTGTCATTGGGGACATGGGATAAACATTTGGTGAAATTGGCATGCCATTCGGAGAAGCCAAAAATCCATTTGGAGAGACAGGGTAGCCATTGGAAACCACCCAAGGTTGGCCAGGTAAAAACTCAGCCGCATGTGGGTTCATTATTATTGGACTGTAGTAGTTCCCTTCTCCAGAATGTTCACTGCTGTGGTAGCTAGACTTGTTGCGTGGAACCCGATTTCCGGATCTGTTATAGCCTCCAGAGAGCCTAGGTCCATATGGAACTCTAGCTGTCGCAGATTGATGAGGTGATCTGCGCACAGAGTTGACTTGAAGCATTAGAGGTATATTCACTGGTGGGGGCAGGATTCCTCCATGATCCTTGAAACCAGGAACTGTAACTGAGCTAACAACTGGAATTATGGATGGATTAAATGGGGGTGCAGCTGCAGAAAGTTTCTTTGTTGTCTCCTTACCAATTTCTGCTTCATCTTGCTTTTCTCCTTCAGTTGGCAACTGCTTAACACTAACTTCACTGGTTAGCTCTTGAGGATCTTCATCATACACTTTTCCTGTGGGAATAGAGGCCTCTTTCTCTGGCGACTGAGCTGTATTTTCAGTTACAACAACCAAAGGTTCTGAGTTGTTGGAACATGTAACTTGGCATTTGTCTAAAGATCCAATTTCCAATGCTTCAATTTTTGAACTAACACTATTTGACTCCTTGCAAGAATCAGAATGTGCAAATCCATTAGCAGCTTCTGTTTTTGTGGTTTCAACATCACTTTTGACTTCTACAGTCCCAGCTTCTATTTTTATGTCTTCAAGTGCAGTGCCCTTTTTTTCAAGCAAAGCTTCTATCATCACCGATTCCCTTGTCTGCATTTTTTTCCCTTCATTAGCAGTGCTTTTCGTTTCTGTCTCAGAATCTAGAAACTCTTTGTCTCCAGTGGCTTTCGGAACTTCTTCGCTAGCGACCATTAGTGTTGCCATGTCACTAGGTGTGACATCTGGTGCCTCTGTCTCTTGGCTTGCCTGAGCATGTTGTTCTGGAAGAGGATTTCCTTTTGGCAACTGCTCTGCCACTGCCTTTACAATTGTCCCAGGTGGGGCCAAAGCAACTTCTTTGTAGGAGAATAGTTTTCCAGCTGCCTGCACACTGATTGGACTTTTTAATTGAGTAGGCTTAGTAACTTGATCAGTTGAAGCTGGGCTACCTGGGGCTGATTTTGGATTTACAAGTTTCTTCACTCCACCGGCTGTGCTGCTTGGGTTATTTAGCTTTGGACTGAAGCTTGAACTTTTAACGAACTTTTTCAAAGCAGGAGGACTAGGTCCAGCTGAAGCAGTAGGCTCATTGGGGTTTGCTCTTGGAGATGTGAAATTATTGAGCTTTCCCCGGTATCTTGAGGATTGGGACACATTCATAAAGTTTGTATTCAGTTTGGCTAGACTTGGCCTCCTTGAAGCAGAAGATTTACGTGTTGCAGGTGAACGACCTTTAGGAACAGCTTCTTGCCATCCTTCATCTGAGGTGTCATCCTGTTCTTGGTCAACATTTTTAATCAGCACCGGTTGATCTGCTAGAAGTGAATCAGGTTTTTCATTACCAGATTCCATGAATTGAGCTTCAATTTTTTTTTCTTTATCACTTGAATTCTCCACAACAGGATAAGTTGGTGATGAAATCTCATCATCCTGATATTCATCTGAGATTGTCTCCCAGTTTTGGCCTGGTTTGCCCTTAATCTGTTTGTTGAAGGGAAAAATTTGCTTAGATATGTTGTCAATGAAGATGATAAGTAACTAAAAGGACAGGTTAGGCGACTAACCTTTGCACGGGCTTTCTTTTGGGCATCTCTTGCTCTCATATCTGCGTCTGGGGTTATATAATCCAAAAGATCTGATACACTGATCCAAAATGGGAAACTATTGTAAGTAATTCTTACTAACACATAACACTAAAAGAGAAGAGGTGCAAAAACACATGGTAACTCCACAATTAAATTTATGTCAAATATAATAGGTTTCCTTGGGGTAAATCATATTCTTTCAGGAAGTTCATTCATTCTCAAAAGGTCCTACAGTTCAAAATTTTGAATTGGACAACGAAAAATAAACTATCTATTGAACAACATGAGCTGATATTCATCTGTATTTATTCTGCTCGTAGATTATACCTTAAATGGCCTTTGCTGGAGATTGATGCATCAGGCTTAGGAGTACCGTTACGTGCAGCTTCTTGTTGCTCTAGAGCCTTAGACTCGAAGTACTCAAGCCATGCAGCCGCATCCTACAGAAGACATAGTACATATATCTGAGAACAAATAAACACTAATACAATCGAATTTAACCATAAAAATATCAAACATCAAATTACCTGTGTACGTAGGTCCTCGGACCCTAGTTTTGCCTGCAATATTTGTAGTGTAGTTTGCTCATGTTGAACACTTAAGGAGTAAGCTTCCATCAAAGAGAGAGCAATAGCAATGGCATGATAGCTGGCAGCAGTCTGTAGAAGCCAGAAATACATTAAACACGAACCTTATTATTTCCAAGTCTACTTTCTATTTAATTTAGATTGAAATTTTGTTTGGGTTAATTTTGTAGAAAGGAGCTCAACTGCATAATAAAAAATCCAGATTTTAGGTTTCAGTTCATTCAGTAAATACAGTTTTCATTCAATCTTAGCAACGGGCATAATTCAATCTAGTACAGCTAATTAAATGATGAACAGACAGATTAATTTACTCTCAGTTGTTAATATGATAGTTTACCTGTATATGATCAGCTCCAAGTAGTCTTTGGTTGCATTTGAGAGCCTCATGGAGATATCTAAGAGCAACATGAACATTTCCCAAGCCTTCTTCCATCATTGCTACATTAATATAGGTGGCTGCCGTATTCGGATGAGATGGCCCGCACGTTAAATGCAAAAGATTCAATGCACGATTTACATACCTAGAATGAGAAAAAGACAAGATTAAGTCTGAACTGTAATACAGTATTCATTAAATGATGTTTCGTACAATGAAAGTCATCCTACAAAATATTAGAACTTTTGCTTCTCAAAGTTATGGGCTTTGCTTCTCGAGAACCATGTTTCACTTCTCATGAGCACAAGTATCAAGTTTAAGTTTATGGCTAATCAATGTTAAGTTTTCATACTAATCTCCACCAACAACACTCTTGGGACTCAAATACCATCATTGGAAAGGCTAATCCTCATAAAATATTATTTTTATGAGGTATAAGTTCTATGATCACAATAAACATTGAAATTTATGAAGTTTGCAATTATATAAAAATGGATGTTTATGAACTTCATTATCATTAGCACCTACACTATTCAGGACACACATAATGTTCTAAGAGAGTCTAAACCCAATTACATCGAAATTTTTAATGGGATATAAGATTTGATAAACATATCATGATCCAGATGCTTCATGCTTAGTGTATATGAAACAATCACCTAGTTAACAATTGAGCATGACTAGTGTGATCAGATTATAGTTGATAACAGTTATCTTACTCAAAGCTGAAATTCTTGATGCTATTGACCAAGTTGTAAATTTGAACTTTTTACCACTACAAAAATTCCTAAGCACTAAATAGAAAAAGGAAAAAAACTATCAGCTTTTAACATGGTCATAACCTAAACACAACCTATCATGTGGTCAAGTATATGGCATAAATTCTGCAGCATTTGGATACCATATGAACATGTATTTTCTATACCGTAAGTGCATAAGCATAACTCATTGTCTTACCTCTCCTGATCAATAGCATGCATTCTTTTGATATAGAAATCACAAAGAGGATTATCTCTCCAGGAAAAGTTTCTTCCTCTTTCCATTAAGGCTTAGGACTAATTTTTAATCTCAAAGTTAAAAACAAAGGGAGCTAAAGCAAACAATTTCTTTAATTAGAAAGATATAAAAGCATACTTCAACGCTAACTCTGTATGTTGAAGGCGATAATAGAAGACAGCTAGGTCTCCATAACTTTTCATCGTATCTGGATGGTCAAGCCCAAGCTCTCTTTCATTTACATCCAACGCTTTCTGCTGATAAATTGTTGCCTAAATAATTGAAAACAAATCAGTATATTGCAAAACACTGGAAGAATTATTAATGCTGGATAGAGATCAGACACTAGCATATGTCTAGCATGCACCAATCTTTGATTCAATACTTCAAAAATCAAATAAGTTAAATTTAAAAAAGAATATACCAAAGTTGCCTAAGATACAAAAATCCCAAAAATTAAAAGATCATTTCCACTTTATTCTGTTTTATATCTTTCGATCATCAATGGATTTCAATAGGGCTCAAAATACTGAGACATTTAGAAAGCAATGCAGATAAATTTAGTCATGTGATGCATGGATAGAAATGTTAACATATTTTAAAGCAAATACCTGATTGAAGTCTCCAGTATGGTAAAGCACAACAGCCAGAAGACTGTAAGCTCCTGCAGTCATCCGATGGTAAGGACCACAGACTGACACAAGTTTTGAAAGTGCCTTCAAAGTCAAAGTCAAATATTGGATTGGTTCAGATGTTATTTATATTGCGAAGAATAAAGCCATTTAGAACAGCATATAGAGAGATGCTTCTTCATACCTTAGTGCCATAATTGACTGCATCCTCCAATTTACCTTTATCCAGGGAAGTCTTAGACGACTCCAACAGTGTACGCCCATCTGCTGATGAACATGCAACATGCTGCGGGGAAGAAACAATGTCAACCAAAGTGCAAAGCAAGAATTGCAAGTCAATTCATTTCCAGTTTTAAATTCCACTCAGTGGTTTATTTACCTTGTATACAGGGACCATGCTTATGATATCTGACTTCCTAAAAGGAGATGGAGTATCCATGTCATAGTCCCTAGGAACAAGCTCAAGCCCCACCTGAGAAATTATCATTTCATTTAGAAAATGGAGACAGAGAAGCATACATCCTAAGACTCCTCATACTATGGCAAGATGATTGTACCTTATGGGACAGTCCACGAAGAATGGCAAACTTTCTCAGATCCTGGCAGCTTTCCGATTTCCACTGCCACCCAAACCTCTTTGAAAGGAAAGTTTCCACCCATTTCCATTTTAATTTATCATCATTAATGATATCTATGTCACCATTCTCAATTGATGTTGTTCCCAACAATATATTTAAACATGCCGCTATTGATGCAGCGAAGTCATCAATACTATCAACTGCTGATACAACAGCCTGTAACACATGTTTATAGGCTCGAACAACCATTTCATGTATACAGAGTGATTGCACATGAGGCAGCTTGTCTGCAAGCTCAACCTAAAATAATAGGAAAGAGGAAAAGATGAGAAGAAGAGACCAGGGGGAGGGGTTGTCAAATTTTCATCAGTCTTCTATAGTTCATTAATATGTAATAATATAGAAAGCCAAGCTCCTTATCTGCTGTCCAACTTAAATGAGATCAGATACTCTTCAAAAAGATTTTTCTTTCCAAGATATTTTTGGACAAAATAACACTGAAGACTAAAATATCTAGTCAATTCTGCCCTCACTCACACAAAACTGTTTTTTGTTCATAGTACACGTGTGATATTAAAGGAAAAAGAACAATGTGATTAAAGAGGGCAAGAAATATATCCAATAAATATACTATTGTTAGAGGCATTACCGAGAGTCTGACACTGTCTTTTACATGCATTAGTTAACACAACTGGATTGAAAAAAATTACCAATGAAAAGTGAAAACAATTCAAAACAACAATCAGTAGAAAATTTTACTAATGGCATAGTAATAACTTTGATCTTGGTCCTTTTAGTGGATATTGTTCAACAATTTCAAAAAGGTGAACAATTGAGACTGTACCTGTTTTCCTCTTTTCTTTCTTGGTCTTGAGGGTGGATTGCAGTAGTTTAAAAGCGATTCAGATTCACTATTCAATAGAAATTATATTTTCTTTAAACATATCTTACACGGTGACCTAATTTTTCTCCAACAATCTGTTCTCTTGATCATCAGAATATATTATCTTTTGTCATTTGGTTGACATACTTTCTGACTACTTGCTACAGGCATAAAGGTATGTATTACTTGGTTGGGCAAGAAGTAATTGGAATTTCAATAAGAAAGTTGATGAGTTATTTAAAAGAAAAAAAAAAAAACACTGAGATGAATTATTTACCACACGCCCCAGGGAAGACATTTGCAAACCCCTTGTATGCATAAAATCTGTCAAAGTCCTTCCGTCGACTGGTGAAAGTTCAAGGGAGCCAAAATCTGCCACCTAAAAGATTTGAAGTCACACCAACCAAACATATCAAGTCCAAAGCATCTCAAAGAAAAAGGAAATATTGAATGCTAAGGGACTAACCAGTTTTGGAAGAGCAGTATCAGCGTAGTATTTATGTGCCATTTCAATCAACTCATCAGGAGACTGACATATGAACAAACCATAGAAATATCAATAACAAACTTAAAAAGAGAAAAGACCTAAGCAACTGTGTTGAGAGAGAGAGAGACAGAACTGCTTAAATCTTAATACATAAGAAGTTTACATGTTAACTTTTGGGGAAAGGAAATACATAAATAAGTGCAAAGAGCCCACGGAGAGATCAAATTTTAGCAGTCATTCTTCTGGGAAATTAGCAATTAACCTTAAGGTGAAGGCCAGCTTCTGATTCTTTTAGTCGCAAATATGCTGCTTCAGGAAGCAGCTTTTTCCACATTATTTCCATTTCCTCGTCTTGCTTCTCCACTCCCTTCTGATTACTGACTTCTGATTTCTTGTTCATATCAAGGTTGTTACCTGGAGAAACCTCCATACTCGGTTCATTTTTACCACCTTTGATATCAGTTTTCTTTTTTATCTCCTTTAGCAATGCACCTTGTTTTCCAAGACCCTTCACAGCAGGCGCGGGCTTAACATCTTCATTTTTCTTAGACTCAGTTTTCCCAGAAGCCTGATTTTGAAGATGTTGCACCCAGCATGCTCCTAGCTCCCATCTGATAGACCTGGAGTTATTAGAAGGTTCATTCTGCAACTTCTGCAAACTATCTTCTAACACTTTCCTCACTGAAGCCCTAGCGGAATGCAAGTTCTCAAAATCAACACTCTGTGATCGCTGAGCTGATGCAGGTGTGGTTGACTTGTGCAATAGCATCCTTAAGCTGAAAGGTAATTGTAAGAGAGAGGCATTAATATCTCACAATCCTATAGTGTAAGTTAGGGTCATAGATACCACTGCCACATCTGATTTTTTTTTTTTTTTTCAAAATTAAGTGTCTGCACATTTTCTTTTGTGTATGCATTCATACTTTTGATTCTTTCTGTGTGTTTGTGTGCTATGGAGGGATAGTTAGTGCATAAATATGTCTTTGCGTATACAATAAGAACTACTTAGTAATGAAATGGACATGAGATGAGCTGACCTATTGACATTTAAAGCGTTGGCGCCTCCTTCAGGCTGGTCCTCAATGTCAATTTCTTGAGGAATGGGATTCCCCTCCCAATTTACCTCAGCTGAAACTTTTACTATAGCTGTATAGCCACAATGTCTGACAACCACAACACCTAAAGTAGAAGTATCCTACAAGAAAGAAAAAAAAGTAAAGTCAGCAATACATCCCCACTTTCTTAGTTCACCATAGTAATCATTCAGCAAAAATAGTTCACTCACATGAACAGTTGCACTCTCATCAGCAGTTATGCCTTTAAGTAAATTTCTCCGAGCGAGCTCCTCTTGTGGCATTCCAAGAACCCGACTCCCCTCATTTTTACAATCTAATTTCACACTTGCATCAGGAACATCTCTTGTCACCTTAATAATCAAATCTCCCACTTTTTCTTCATGTAAAATTGAAGCAGAAGGGTCACTTAAAGCATTCTGATTGGTTTCAATGATGTTTTTGATTGCTGCAATTGCTTTAAAAACTGAAATGTCGACAAATAAACTGTGAAGCAGAAAAGCTTTCCTATCTCGTATTTGCCTCTCCTCTGCTGTTTTGCAAGGCATTGCTGCCAAAATTGCAAACTCTTTTGCCCATGGCCTATTATCATGTTTACCATCTCTTCCTTGTCCACCGCCATTTCCTCCCCAGTTTTCATCTTCCACTGGAAGTGAGGGAAAAGCCGATGGGGTATCCGCTACTACAGGAGGAACAACCCATGTATTCGCCCGAAAACCATAAGGAAGGTTGCCAAACTGAATTTTAAATGTAAAAAGAAGAATAAAAAAAAAGAACAAACAGAACAAAATTGAATTTAAAACCGTCTCCTCTTATTAATATCAAAATGTAGCAACTTGATTGAAAATTTACATACTTTGTTGTGTTCAATGAAAGCTTTCATAAGAGCCTTGTATGCCTGCAAGGAAAATTAGTGTTCCTTAAAATGAATGCATTATGTACCCAAAAAATGCATTTCATAGAAAAATTAATCATCTTTAAGGAGATACCTAAGGGATAGAATTTGAAAGGTTCAAATTTAGAAAAAACCCCATGAACTTTTACATGTAGAAAATATCTAAACCAATGGGCTTTTACATGTAGAAAATATAAAGGAAAAAAAAAAGCAGGAACAAGAAGAGATGGAGTGGAACTTACAACTTCAAAGACTCTGCTAATCTGCTGCAGAAGAGTGACCAAAGAGTAACAGAGAAGAGGGCGCTTTCCTGCCGGGTAAAACCCTTTTCGAGAAGCAACTATGGTCATCGGTTTCCCACTACAAACTCGAACCTACAATTTTAGTTGAACTCCAGAGAATCAAATTAGCCCCCATTTCTACAAGCAAAAAAAAAAAAAAAAAATTGAAAAAAATAAGAACTTCAAATTAAAGAATCCCACTTACATCAATTTGGAAAAAGTCATCTTCTGTTTTATCCTCCAAGAACTGACGACTTGATCTTCTAATATCTGTAAAAATGAAAAGAAAAGAGAAGAATATTAACTTCGAAAAAAAAAGAAAGAGTTCATGGCTACAAAGAAAAAAAAACTTACATTGGATAGGAGGGGTGAGGTGAGAGAAGGAGAAGAAATCGTAGAACTGGCCGAGCCGCGGCGGAGGACACATCGACAACGCCGCCGCAGCAGCCGCGTCGATTTTTTCCTTCGCCTTCGAGTTGTCAGGAGATTCACTCCCATGGCTTGGATCGTTGTCGACAGCAGCCGATTCCTTAGAGCCTGATTCTTTGGGAACAGTTCGACTAGCCGGTTTCGACGAACCGAAAGAGATTGTGCAGGCAACGATGTCGAGCAGTCGTCGGATGTGCGCGATCGCTAGATCCTCCGTGTAGTCCTCTGCATCAAAAAAAAATTCTCAAGTTCAATTTTCTGGGGTAGAATTAGGTGTAACGATTACTACATTTTTAATAAAAAAAAAAAGGTGACTGCTGAATCGGGAAGGCACCTTGAATGATGGACAGGTGACAGGGTTTAAGAGAGACAATGTCAACGGAATCCTTAAGTTGATTTCCTCGTACCTGTAGAACAATTTTCCCACAAGATATCAAACACTAATCCCGTTAGAAAAATAGATCTAACAAAGCTAATGGTGATTGCCATTCCTAAACTGGTGAAAGCTGGTCTGGTCTGCTCCACTTTCTGTTTTTGGGATCTAAGTTTAACAGAGCCGATAATAATGCCACATTGCTTGCCATTCCCAAATTAGAAAGGGGACATTAATTTTAATTTTAATTTTTTATACCTCGTGAGATAGGGAGATGTTGGTCAAATGACATGTCTCAACGTGGACCCCTAAAAGCTTTCTTACATCCAAGATCTTGTCCGAAGATATCCCCTGCATTAATGTAAAGGAAAAATAAAATGTGACAAATCTACAGTTTTTTATGCATTTTGCAAAAAAACTTACTAATTGCACAAGAAATAAATTTTATAGCATTATTATTATTATTATGTTACTAATTATAATTTAAACTAAAAAATGGATAAGAAAAGTAAGAACGGAGGGGATTATACCTTAAGAGTGACTTGGGATTCTTCAGGTGTTTCTACGGTAATTTCGATTACAGTCGGCAAAACTGTAGAGAAAATGGAGGAAAACAAAGCAAAGGGAATGGAGATAAGGTTTCAGTTTTGATATTCAAAAGTACAATATTAAAATGGAAGAATTCAGCAAGAAAAATTTTGAACCATAAATTATAATATCATGAGATAAATATTATGGGAAGTAAAAGATTTTGTCAAAGCAACAAATACCAATCAAATAAGCATACATTTGTATAATTATGTTATGATGGTGAACATATTGTTGAGTTTTTGATAAGTTTTAGAGGTTATTTTCTTGGGTTTTCTTTCATTTTCTTAGCAACCAAACGGAAGTATATGGAAAAGAAGGAGAGCAAAGAGTACCTTTATCTTCTTTCTTCTTCTTCTCTCCCTTGGCTTTGTGTGCTTTTGTCTTGCCTGTCTTGGGAGCCATTTGTGCACCACAATTGAGGGATTGGTTATAAAGATATGAAATTGTTTGGCTGCTTCAATTGGTAAATCTTTGACGATTAAAACTATGACCCAGATTGAATTTATCGACTAATTTCTCTGCATGCAAATTTTGAGAGAAAATATCTCCGTCCAAACACTCAAAAACTTTTCTGTCTATAATAAAGAAAAAGAAAAACCAGGAAAGTGACAGTACTGGACAGCAAAAACAAAAACAAAAAAACTCAAAGTTTTAATTTAAAAAAACAGATTTAAAAAAAAAAAAAAGCAATAGAAAAAAGAGAGAAGAAACTGCTGAAAGAAGCTGAAGCAAAAACCAATATACAGTAATGTAAACTAGAGCATTGAAATGAAAAGATAAGATAAGATACTATGATATGATTATTAATTTATTAGAATTGAATTATGAGTTTTAACTTTTAAGTTACTTAAAAAGAGCTAGAAAGGAGATTTTCACATGGGAAAAAAAAACTGAAAACTAGAAAGTTCAAGTGAAAGAAAGGAAATTAAGAAGGAAAAATTAGGGGACAACAAGGGGAGAGAGAGAGAGAGAGAGAGAGAGAGGAGAGTGTTGTTGAATGTTTGGCAAGAGAGAAAGGGAGAGAAAAGAGAGGCCGTGGATAGATAGGATAAGGGTAAGCCCCCAAAGTCCTTTCTTGTACACAAGCAAACCAGAATGTAAGGCTAGCAAGTGCAGGGCCAGGGATCGAAAGAATGAGTGAGAAAGGAGAGTGTTGTTTTTTTTTATATTATAGGAAGAGGATATACAAAGGTGGGATACTGGATAGGATAAGGTAAGGCCAACTCCTTTGTTGTACACAAGCAAAGCAAAGCAAAGCAAAGCAAAATGAAAAATGTAAGGCTAGCAATTTCAGGCCTCTCATTTTCTTTTTCTCTCCTTCTTCCTTCCTTAACACCTCATCATCTCTGTCTCTCTGTTTTTAGCTTTCTTTCCTTTCTTTTTGTTTTTTAGTTCTTTCCCATTTTCTCTAAAGATTTTGCAAGGCTGTAGTTGGAAAGTGGAAACAGCTAATTGAGAGGGTTATCACCATTTTTGGTTGTTTGAATTTTCAAACCAATGGTTGAATGACACAGTGTGTACCTCCCTATATATATATATAGTTAGCCAGCTGCTGAATGTTAACTTTTCAATGAAAATCATGTTGAAAGTGAAGAGATTCTAGTATACAAGGTTTTGTCCATTTCTTCCTTTCTTTTTCTTTTTTTCATAAATACGTGAAACAAAATTATTAATATTATAGTTAAAAACAATGAGCAATTAAACATTTGGTTCAGTAATTGGTATATTTTTATAAAACAAATCATTAATTAAAAAATATTAATTAATGTTTAATGATATTGATTAAAATAATATAAAAATATAATTAATAATTTTTTTAAATTCAGTAAAAATATGCATTAAATACATTTTTTTAAAATAATAATTTTATAACTAAATTTAGTAAGTATCTAAGCATTTTGTTCGGTAATTAATGTCTAAATAAAAAAATTTAAAAGTAATGAGCAAAACTCTTTGTCTAATATATATCTGGACTTGAATTGAGAACTAATGTCTCTTTTACCTAATAGTTAATGTAAAGGATGGAAAACCAAAGATAGTTCTTAATAATACAAAGGGAAGAATTAAATCACAAAGAAATAGTAGAAAACAAAACAATTTATTTACACTAGAACAGAATCTGACACACTCACGAAAAAATATATATATTTTTTTAAATATTAAATAAAAAATATAGATAGTTTTATAAGTGGTTAGTTTTTTTAAAAAAGTGAGTAGTTTTTTAGTTTAGTGAATAGTTTTTTAAAATATATATATGTTTATAAAATTTGAAAAGATAAAAATAACTCTATTTTATTTTTTATGTTATAATTGTATTCGATTTATTTTATAATTTTACCAATTGAGTTGATGTCACTTGAGACGTCAATTCAGTCATTTTTATTATACTAGTACTAATAATTAGGCACACATGTATGCATGTGATAAATTATTTTTTGACAAACTTAGGGATATTTTTTAGTGAAACTCTTTGCTAAATTATTTTTATATAAATTAAATAATAAAAATACAGGTGATAAATTATTTTTTCGTGTATAATTATTTTTATTAAAAAATAATTTATATATTAAAATAATTGAATAATATAGCGTATAAATTAAATAATAAAAAATATAATTATTTTTTGACAAACTTAGGGATATTTTTTAGTGAAACTCTTTGCTAAATTATTTTTATATAAATTAAATAATAAAAATACAGGTGATAAATTATTTTTTCGTGTATAATTATTTTTATTAAAAAATAATTTATATATTAAAATAATTGAATAATATAGCGTATAAATTAAATAATAAAAAATATAATTTTTTAGTCAATTGTTTAATTGAATTGATGTATTTTTGTGATACTATATCTGTTATTTTTTTAAAATATAATATAGATATAAGTACAGATATAAATATATATATATATATATATATGTTACCTACGAGAATGGAAGTGTGGAAAGATAAGACGAGTGTGTTGCATATTGTTCCGTTGTTGCAATGACACGTGGATGCCAAAAGAAACAAAATAATATGTATTAAAGAAGATAAGACCTTTTTTTTTTTCTATATCCTTCTTTTGTGAATTGTCATCCACCTAATTATCCCTCTATCAAACAAATTATTAGGAAGTTATATCATAATGCATAGCTAAAAATTGGATATTTGAAATTATTTAATTTAATTTTTTTAATTTAAATATTTTATAATCGGTTAATTTTTTAATTAAGATAAAAAATTTACTATTTGGGTCGGATTTGGATAATAATTTTTAGATGTTCCGAATTCGATTTGTAAAATATGAAAAAATTTATACTTGTAGAAATGTTCGAATCTTAGCAAACAACTCTTATTATTGAGAATTTTACTAAGTGAATCAATTTTAGATCTAAAAATTATTTGCTATTAAAATTAAATTATATCTTAAAACTTTACTTAAAAGTTAAGTTATCAAATCTAAAATATAATAATAATTTAATAAATGCATATCTAAAATGATTTTTATTATCTAAATTGTTGTTTTTGTATTTCATAAGTTGTTTGTTGTTAATTACGAGTGAAATTGAGCATTAAATTTATTTGATTTTATATTTTTATCGTGACAAAAAAGTTGATTTAATGAATTCGGATATTTAACGATTTAAATGTTTAACAATAGTGCTATCTAATCGGATTAGTATCCGGATAATAATATTCAAATTTAATCGAATAATAAACAAATTTGAATATTATGAAATTAGTCAAATTCGGATATAAAGACTTTAAAAATAATAGATATTCAATTTGTTATCATCTTAAAACAAAACTTTCATAATGTGCTTGGTAGGAGGGAAGATAAAAGAAGGGGAAAAGTTGGAAGTAAAATGAACTTATATCTCATTAATTTCTAAACCCAAATCAGTAAAAAAAAAAAAAATCTTACTTGCCAACATTTTCGTACATTGAGATAATTGTGAAACCAAAGTTGTCAATACATATAATAACACGACATTTAATTATTCATCAACTTTAACTTTACCTTTGATAAAATTTATCCACTTAAAAGTTATCTAAAAAAATGTTATCCAACAATTCAATATAATTAAAACTCTTTTCTATAAAACTAAATTTATTATTAAAATTTAAAATTATAATAATTGGAAATTAATTTAAAATAATAATTTAATTATTCATATACTCTAACTATATTTTTTGCCAAACATTTTTGCATTGAAATGATATTGACCAAAGTTGTATATGGCATGATATTTAGTTACTCATTGATTCTAACTTTATCTTTTAAAAATTTAACCAGTCGGGTCGGACCGGGCCAGGCCTAGGCTCGAAATTTTTTTATTTTGTTTGCCGAAGCCCGACCTGGGTCAGGCACGGAAGTCCATTTTACTATTTAAAAAATATTTTATAATTAAATATATATTTTTATTAAATAAATAGTAATCCGGACTGGTTCGGATTATAAAAATATTTGCCCAAGCCCAACCCAATTATGGGCTAGGCTTATCGGGCCGACGGATAAATCGACTTATAGACAAATCTAGTTAAGAGTTATCTAAAAAATTAATATCCAAAAAATTCTATCATAATAACAACAACTGCTCTTTTTTTTTAATAAAAAATCTTATTATTAAAATTTTAAATTATAATAAATAAATATTAATTTAAAAATACTAATTTAAAAATATAATAAAAATGATAATTTAAGTACTCATGTACTCTAACTTTATTTTTGTTGAAATTTAATTAATTAAGAGTTATTTAAAAATATTATAAAAAACATTCTATAATAATGACAACAATTCAATATAATTAACTCTTTTTCATTATAAAACTAATATTATTATTAAAATTCAAAATTATAAAAAATGTTAATTTAAAAATATAATTAAAGAAAATATTCGTTTTTGTTAATTTAAAAGATTTTTCACATCCATATTTTTATGTATATTATAAATAGATTATAGATTAATAAATTGATAGTATCTTTATTTTATTTATGTTAATTATAAAATATATTTGAAACTATTAAAAATGTTAATATAAAATCTTTTTGATATTTTAATAATAAATTTCGATTCAGCTCCAATCTGGTCCACAGTCACAAGTGTAAAAGGTTTTTTCAATTCAAGGGGAAGGATGATAAGAAATAGATGAAGACGGAAACGAAGGAATAGGATATATATATATATATATATATATATATATATATATATATGATTTTGTTAATAAGTGTCTTAAGGGCACTCTTTAGGGTTAGTATATGTGGTAATATATTCTTTCAATGCATTGAAAATGATGAATAAAGTTATCAACTTTTGTAATTAATAAAATACTTTTACTATAAATAGTATATTAACTAACCTTAAATAGTACTCTAAAGACACTCGTTAGCAAAACCCATATATATATATATATATATATATATATATATATATATATATAAGCATCGATCGGTTTTTGACTTTTGAGTTTAAAGGAGGCAAGAATCAAAGATTGTCTCAAGGAAAATTGTTCAAAAATTACTAATGTCAATCAAACAATTATTATATATTAATAATGGATGCAATGTTAGGAAGATAATGAATAGTAAAAATAAGATATTTACTATTTAATTTGATTTTTATAGATTCGGATATAATATATTTACATAATTTTTGGATTTAAATATTAAATTTATTATTCGTGACAGATTTAAAGTGAATTCGAACAAAAATCATTGGATATCCTAAATACGTTTTGATTTTAATTTTGATAGTATTGGATATTCAAATCTCCTTTATTTATATGGATATTATCGGATATCCGATCGAATTTGATATCCGCTTATATATCTGTAAATATAGAAAATTTTATACTTGTGTAGAGATTCTAACATTGGCATACAAATTTTTATTACAAGAGTTAATACCACCAATGGTCCCAAAATTTTAGAGCATATTTTATATTGATCCTCAAACTTCAAAATATATCAATAAGATTCTCGATCTTATAGTTTTGTATCAATGTGGTCTTTCCGTTAGCAAAACCGTTAGTGTAGGTGTTAAATGACATATGACATATGACGTGTAAATTACAAAAATGTCATCTACTGACGTGGTCTTTCTTAATAGCACCAATGGTTCCCAAACTTTAGGGCATATTTTATATTAGTCCTCAAACTTCAAAACGTATCAATCAGATCCTCTATTCTTTTTCTTTTTTATATTTTCCTTTCTCTTTTTTATAAATAAATACAAAAAAAAAAATTATATTATAATTTAAATTAATTTTTTGAAAATATAATTAATTTATAAACATATAAAATATTTATTTAAATTAATTTTACAAAAACTATTTTTAATTTTTTTTGTTTCTTTCCTTTTTCTCTTTTTATATTCTTTATAAATAGACGAAAACATAAATAATAATTTATATTATATTAAATTAATTTTATAAATATTAAATAATTTATTAAAAATATAAAATATGTATTTACATTAATTTTATAAAAATTGTTTTTACTTTTTTCTTTTCCCTTTTTTTTTATTAATAAATAAATACAAAGAAATAATTTATAATAAAATTTATATTAAAATTTAAAAAAGTAAATAATTTGTAAAATAATATTTATTTACATTACTTTATAAAATAAATTTTCTTTTATTTTTATTTACTGTTATAAATAATTAAATAAAAATTAATTATTTTGATAATTTATAAAAAATAATATATTTATTTTAATTAATTAAAAAAGTCATTTTTCTTTTTTCTTTCCTTTTATAAATAAATTAATTTTGTAAAAGATTAAATAATTTATCAAATCTAACTATTTATTTACATTATTTTTTTTGTAAATATATTTTATTTTCCTTTTCTAATTTTTTTCTTTCTATTCTCTCGACCTAACTATCGTTGATCAAAAAAGAAAATTTTGAATCCCTACCGCCAGTCCGACCCTGCGAAGGAACAAACTGCCATTCACAACGCTCGATAGGCATTGTAAGAGGCCAAATTTGATCCCTCGTGCTAGATCGAGGAGGGTCCGATTTGGCGTTTTATGACAGATTCAGTCAAGGTAGTTGATGCCTCAACTTCAACATTGGAGTCGACATAAAAAAATATAAAATTTTAATTAAATGAATGTAAATAAATATTTTATATTTATAAATTATTTAATTTTAAGAAAATAATTTATTTAGAAAAATAAAAAGGAAAATAAATTTTATTTTTATTATAAATTTAATGTAAATAAATATAGTATATTTTTATAAATTATTTTATTTTCAAAATTTTATTTATAATATAAATTGTTTTATTTTTATATATTTATAGAGAAGAAAAAAGGAAAAAGAGAAAAAAGTAAAAAAAAATTTTTTTATAATATTGATGCAAATAAATATTTTATATTTTTTCATAAATTATTATTTTTTATAAATTTGAATAAATTATAATATAATAATTATTATTTATAAAGAGGAAAAAAATATATAATACAGAAGAAATAAAATATAAAATATTTTATAGTTACGTTTTTATAAAATTAATTTAACTAAATATTTTATATGTTTATAAATTAATTATATTTTTAAAAAATTAATTTAAATTATAATATAATTTTTTTTATTTTTTGTATTTATTTATAATAAAGAGAAAAATATATAAAGTATAAAAAAGAATAAAGGATATGATTGATACGTTTTGAAGTTTGAGGACCAATATAAAATATGCCCTAAAGTTTGGGGACCATTGGTGCTATTAAGAATGACCACATCAGCAGATGACATTTTTGTAATTTACTCGTCACATGCCATCTGTCATTTAACGCCTTTTGCTAACGGAAGAACCACATTGATACAAAACTATAAGATAAAAGATCTGATTGATACGTTTTAAAATTGAGGGACCAATATAAAATATGCCCTAAAATTTGAAGATTATTAGTGCTATTAACTCTTATTACAAAGAATTTAGATATTTAACGAATTTGGATATGCGATGGATATTACTATAAAATTTGGATTTGGTTTCGAATAACAATATTCGAATAATGAACGAATAATAAATGGATTCAAATATTATATAAATTAATCGAATTCAAATTTGAATCTTTAAAAAATAGAAGATATTCAATCCTTTGTCATCTTTATACAATGCTTAAGCTTTGACAATTTTTGTCACAGTTCTAACTTCTTGATTCGTAGTTTTTGAGTTAGAGCTCCAAAAACCTGTCTTATAATTAGAATGTATAGTTGATTTCTGCAATATAAACAGACTTACGGCATATCCATCTATGTTATCCGGGTCGAATATAGATATATATTCGATAAAAATATATTTAATTTTTTTTATATATTTAAAAGATCATATCTTATATTCATTATCAAAAATATATTTGATAAAAATATCATATACGAATATTAATTAAAAAAAATTCTGAATAACATATATATCCACTGCCAGATTTCTTTCTTTCTGATATGATATATAAGTTAGAATGGTTAGGAAAGAATTCAAAGTCTTCCTAGGCTAAACAAAGTTCAAGTGTCAGCAGGCTCCTTGAAGAAAGAAAATATAAGAAAGAAACACAAAGGAACAACTATGAAGGCAGCAATCTTTAAGAGGTCCTCAACATCCTTTGAAATCACTCCAATCCTTGACCAATCTCCACTATACCTGAAACAAATATCACAAACAATTTGGTTGCATTTGCATATATAAAACATAGATTGACAAGACAAACCTGAAGGAAAAACTAGAATATTGAGATCCATGTTATTCGAACTTTTTGTTTTGACATATATTCATACATAAATATGAATATGATCTTTTAAATATATAAAAAAATTTAATTTAATTTAATTTTTTTTTGAGAATATCTGTTTTAAACACATCCGTATATGATATTCATCCGAATTCAAATAACATAGATTGAGATTATCAAAATAGTGAAAGCAGAAAGAGAAAAAAAAAATGGTTACTCTTACTTACCCAGAATCAATAAACCCAAGTCCAAATACAGCAACCACAGAGCTTGCAAGAATTGTGTTGGAAACCCTGAGTGGAAACTTGGGTTGCTGCTGCTGGCTTCTTGAACTTCCAGTTTCACCCACAACATCTTTCCTTTTACTCATTTTGGTAAAAAATCTTCTGTCATTTGTCCTCACAGGAAGATAAGAAGAGTGAATGCCTTTGAAGATAAAGCTTTTCTGTATGATCAACATTTTCCTCTCATCACATATCTATTATGTCCAATGAGAAAAACCCATCATCCTTATCCATAAAAACTACTTCTATCCTAAGGCCATATATGTAATTTCTCAAATTTTCTAACAATGCCATTTCAAATTATCTCATGGTTTGTATATATATTAATTTAACTAGATTTGATAATTTGTGTATTCATATCGTGTTCGTATATATTTTTTTGTCATAATCGTGTTTAAAGTGTTTTATATTTATATAAATTTTGACGTGTTAATAATTTATATTTTTGTGTTATATAAATTTTGACACATTCGTATATTCGCATCGTGTTTGTATTTTTGTGTGTGTCGTGTTTAGTGTTATATTTTAGTTATTTTTTCGTATCGTGTTCGTATGATATAATCTTGTCGTGTTCAATATTGTCAGATCTAAATTTAATATAAATAACATAAATTTATAAAAAATATATATAATAAAAAAAGTTTATTAATTGAATGCCATCAAAATTAATCAGTTAACTCAACTCAACTCAACTCAATCCAATTTTAATATTTATTATGAATCCAATCTAAAATTTAAAATAATAAAAAAACTGAAACTTAAATTAATAATTTAGAACATCCGATTCAAGTCTCAAGATATAAATAATATATATATATATTACAATAATTGGGTGTTTAGTTGGTCTATAAAGAGCAATTGAATTTTTTAAGTGTGTTAAGTGAAGGTTTGGGATGGTTGAAAGGATTCTTAACGATATGCGCTTTTTTTTTTTTTTTTTCTTTGAGCGGGAATATTGCTTCCTTTCTTTTCTCATTGACTGTTCTTTGGTCCGGGTTTCTTTATATTTTTTTAGGATTTATATTTGATATAATGTTGTTATATAGATTTATACACTATATATTAATAGTGCACAAAATTAGGTTTAGAATTTAAGATTTAAGATTTAAGATTTTAGGATTTAAAATTTATTTTTTTTAATAAGGTGTTACCATAAAATACACTATCAGTGTATAAAATTATACAGTGACAATACATCAAATACAAACTCTTTTATTTTTTTACTTTTACTTTTAATTTTTTTTTTTTTTTTTGCATTTTAACTTTTGGTACTGCATGTGAATTTTTTCTGAAATTTGGGCTTTTTTTGCATGTATGTTCTTTTAAGTTGCAAAATTAATTGTTAGGTTTTATTTTTGATTTTATATTTTAAATTATAAAATTGATTGTTGAGTTGCACGGGTTCCAATTGAAGTTTTTTATAAAAAAATAAAAAATAAAATCATTGATTTGGTGCTTTTATTGATTTCTAATTTTCAGTTTGCTACTCATTTTTTTTTTTGAAAAAGGTTCTAAAAAAATGTTTATGCATGTTTGATCTTGGTGTTAGTTTTTTTTTTTATTTGTTGTCCTTGCATGCATGTCTATTTTGATTAAATTTTTTTTGGTTGTTTTTTAGTTTTTGCATGTCATTTTGTACATACATTTTTATTTGCAGTTTATTGGTGTAAAAATTAGGGTTTGAAGATGTTTTGGAGTAAATCATGCATTTTTTTTTTTTCAAATTTTTAGTTGTGTTTTTTTTTTTTTTTTTTTTGTGTGTCAGATTTGCTGACTATTGTCTTTGTTTTTGGCTCTCATCAACTGTAGTAGTGAAGCTTGGTTGAGGTTTTTTTTTATTCCTAATTCAAATTTAATTTTTGTTTTTTTTTTTCTTTTTTTCATTTCTTGATTTCTTTGAATCTTTATTAGATGTTTGGAGTGAGTTATTTTATGTGTTTATGATATCAATGTACTCAAATTATTATAATCAAATAAGGATTAATTTTCATTTGATCTTTATTGTTATTCTTGAAAACTTTTTTTTATTAATATGTTGATTTATAATTCTTAAATAGTTTTGCTTAATTGTCACTATTGTACAATTTCTTCTTTGAGTACATTTTGTTTGGATAATGAATTCATATGCTTATTTATAATTTGAGTAAATTCCCTTAAAAGGGTAAAGCATATTTCAACTTTTTACACTTTAAATGTGATATTAAATTTTTTATATGTTGAATTTGATATAATAACCGTTTATTACTACATTTTAAACTAATATTACTATTCAATAGTCCTGTTTCATAAATCTATTATTTTAATTGGACTTTTGATGATAATTTCTTTTAGTTTTGTTTTCATTTATTTTAAATTAAAATATGAAGAAAAAAATACTTTTCAAAAATCTCGAATAAAGAGACTTTTAAATATATACTTTTAAAAAAATTATTTTAATAAAATATTTAAAATATTAATGATTAAAATTTAAAAAAAAAATAGTTTAAACAAAAGGAGAGGCAAAAAGAACTCATAAAAATTAAAAAAAAAAAAGAAAGAAAGAGAGAGAGGGGGTAAAACCGTAAAAGAAAATAATTTTGGAATAAGCAAATTACGGCCACAAACGCCTATGTTTCGCTGGTCCATAATATTCCATGAGGACGCAACCTCTTAGGACTGCACTTTTCCTTTTCTATCCAAATCCAAATCCAAATCCACTTCCCTGTTCCCTCCCACAAACATAACCTTAGCCTTAACAAAACAACAAAGCATTCATCAATGGCTTCTTCTCTGAATTTAACGTCCATGTCTTTTAATTTACCCTTTTTCCATTCACATCCGTCCTCCTCCACTCGACTCTCTCGTGGCTCAGTCCAACTCCCCCAATTCAACAAGGTGGGCAAAGCCTTGAAACTCAGTTCCACCCAAAGCATTTCTGGGTTCCCTTCATTTGCTTCCCATAAGCTTTGCAATACTACCCCTGCCCCCCAAAGACTCCAATCTCTTACTGTCTTTGCTGCTAAAGGCTACAAAATGAAAACCCACAAGGTACTTCTCTCTTTCTTTTCTTTGGTTCCTTGGTAAACGAAGGAAATATTCAAATTTTGAAGCATTAGTCTTCTGTTGTTATATCAAAACAATATGTGAATTTGGTTTGCTATATTGAGTTAAACTTGGGCCAACCACATTTTTAGCTGTAGTTTTAAGATTCTGAAAAGTTGGAAATTTTATGAACAAATTCGGTTCTTTGCATCTATTCATCCAAATAAGTTGAAAATTTTTCTTGGCAAATAAAAAGCACAGCTTAAAATTTGACAAGCTGGTTCTACTTTTTATGCGTATGGGTGTGCTTTTCTAATGGATTTCGTGCTGTCATATCATATGGTTTGTTAGGCTTCTGCAAAGCGGTTTCGGGTGACAGGAAGAGGTAAAATAGTTAGGAGGAGAGCTGGGAAGCAGCATTTGTTGGCTAAGAAGAACACCAAGCGTAAATTGCGCCTCTCCAAAATGGTTAGTTTGGTTCTCACACCAAAGTTTTCCATTAGCTTGTGCTTTGTTCTTATTGAATATTTGAGCTTTTAGTTAGTCTAATTGCTCCAAATTCATGATGCCTTTGGTCTTAGTTAGGAGGCTTGGTTTCAAAATTATATCCTAAATTTTGGTGGATCCTCCCCCTCTGTCGCGCTGCTTCTTTTCCCCCAACTGTGCCTTGGCATGTCAATATTTTCTATCACACAGGCTACAGATCACCTTTTTTCTTTTTAAGTTATCCAGAGAGAGAAAAAATCTTTAAGGAGCAGCTGTCAATAGGTACATTTTATCTCTTTTACTGACAGAGGGTTGGGTGTGTCTTAGAGAGCATCTATTTTAGCTTCTTTTAGAGTGAAATAACGAACCTATGGTCTTACTGGGACATAGCAAAATCATCCTGGCGTTTAAGAGGTTGTGATGGGTGGATCGTGGTTATTTTTGTTACCCATTGTTTGGTGAGTGTGGTGGGATGGAATGCAGTTTTCACTTTTGTTTTTCTGATCAGTTGACTGTGTGAGAAAGTTCCATATTGACCTTAAGAAGTGAGCAAAGGGTATTCAAAAGTAACATGCACCATGACCAATGAAATGTTTTGCTTAAATGCTGAGTTGATAACATGATTCGATGTTTCTTCATAGGAAGTCATATAATGATATCTGGGGTGTAGATTTTGAATGTCCTCTTCATTTATTACTGTATTTCAAGGTGAAATCCTAGTTATTTGTTGTTAACCATTGTTTTGTGAGTGTGGTGGATGACAGGCAGGTTGCATTTTTGCCTTTCTGATAAGTTGGTAGTGTGAGAAAGTTCCATGTTAAACTTAAAGGGCTAGGGTAGTCAAAAACTTAAATTTATTGCAAGTAACCTGCATCATGATCATAATCAATCTAATGTTTTGTCTAAATGCTCAATTAATTGCTTAAAACATGATTGGTTGTGTCTTCTCTGGAACTCAATTTACTGAAATAGTTTTTAACAATTGTGAGAATTTACTCATAAACTACACTTAAACCAAGAGGCTTACTTCAAATGCCCAGTTGAACATCATGGACTTACATACTTACCGTTTAGTGTCCAAGCTTCAAGATGCCTTGGTACATATGAGAAATTGATCCATTACCTTGTTTGGTTTAAACAGACCGTTTAAGTTGCTGAGATAATTTGAAATTAAACACTTTTTGATTAATGTATAAGTTTAAATCTTTAGGTCTCTATTTCAGTATAAAACTTGTTTTTATAGTTTAGTTGTGTCAATTTCTGTCTGCAGCATGCAGTTAGCCGGAGTGACTATGACAATGTGATCGGTGCATTACCATATCTCAAAGTGAATAGAAAGGCCAAATAAAGAGTGTTTTCAAGTGTCATGTGAGGACTTTTTTTTTTTGGTTTTCTTGTGATTTCTCAAAACTATGATAGAGAAAGTGTGTTGATTGTTTTAATCTCCGATGCAGTTTGTGGCCATTGATCAATTCTAAGTTGAAATTTATTCAAAATCATGTTGGCACCCATTTTATTTCAGTTTATGACATCACACATAACATTATATGCATTGAATGCCTATGCCTTGTATGTTGGATTCTTTGGGGTTAAAAAAAAAGGCTTAGACCACATAAAGTGGCATAAGAATCCTCAGTCATTTCTATTCAAAACAGAGCTCATCAGATCTCCTCTATTTGCTTTATGGTTACCTGATCTAAGGATGATGACCTAGAGTCATGAATTTATTATTACTATTGTGTGAAGTACTGAAGTCTACCATTTGCTTTGGTATTTGTTTTAACCTCAATTCGTTTGGTAAACCGGAATTGAATCGTTGGAACTCAACTTTGGTGAATACAAAGTAAGGGTAGATGATTGACAAAACCGTATTTAAAAATCGAGTGGTTGTGCACAGTCGGATATTTGAGGACAGAAAAAAAAAAACTTCAGCATTTTTTTTCCTTTCACTTTCCCTTGAAGAAAACTCATTCATTATAGCAATGCCATTTTGAAAGAGAGTTACACCTTATGAGTGTATGTTCTTTAGTAATAGCAGTTGACCAGAAAAATCTTGTTGCAGATTTCCACCTTTATAAAGCCTATCCTGTTAGAACCCGGGACTTAGTCCAATTGGTTCATATAGTGATTTTTAAAAGGTGACATCCAGTTTGGGTTCGAAACTTAATATTTACAATTTCTTCTTTTATTCTACCTCTTTGTAACCAAAAAAAAAAAGAAGCCTATTCTGTTATCGACTTCTTTATTAGTTGTTACCAACTGAAGTTGACAAAGCTAAAATAAGTGAATGTTTTCATGGGCCCAAGGTTTTGCTTATTTGGTCCTCCTTGAAAAGGCTATCTTTTTCAAACCCATCAAATCTTGTTTTCTCATACTAATATTAAGGTTGAGAACATGTCATGTTGCTCTTTGTAGCCTGTAGGATCTCAGTTCACAAGTTTCACACCCATCAAAACACTACATCCAAGCAGGTATCTTTTAATAGGAGGAAAAAGAATGGAAAGTTAAGAAACGCTGAAAACAAGAGGAACTTTTCTTTTTTCCTTTTGTCCATTTGCACCAATGTGCTTCAAGAAAGAATGAAAAGATGGGCAGAAAGAAATTAATGAATGTTTATTTTCTTTTTAAAGAGCAAGAAAATTTATACACTTTTTTTATTAAAATCTTGGTAAAGAAAAACAATAAAGAGAAAATAAAAGTATTATTGTTTTTTTTTTTAACTCTCTTCAGTTTGAAGAATCATTCAGGAACTCCCATTATGTTTCTTTCTCATCCTACTCTTGGTTTTTGAATTGCACAATAATGATGATATTCGAATATCAACAAGGTTCCTTTTTTATAGAATTCTGCTGAGGAGTGTTCTTAGCATATTTGTTAAGATTAATAAATATTATATTTATAATAATATTCTTCATTAAATGTGAAAGTTGAATATATGTTGATTCTCATTGCATTGAAAGAAAACACTTTATATAATAATTTTAAAAAAGATTTATATTTGATGCACAGATAGTGTATATATTTATATTAATCAGATGATGACATCTTATTAAGAGCTTTATAATTTTTTGAATAAAAAAAAAAAGCTTTATAATTTTATTTTTAATGAGTATTTGATTTAATGACAGTGTATAAATGTATATAATGTCAGTACATTAAATATAAATCCTATTATTTTCAACTGCTTATATATATATATATATATATATTATACAAAAGAAGTCGCAATCTAAAAATAAATAAAAAAATTAAAATTAAAATTTTAAACTTATTATATATCATCTCGTAAAAATGACTATTCCGCGTTCAACTGCTTATATTTTGTCTTCCATTTTTATTTTCCTACCAACCAAAATACTACTATAACCACTTGCCATGTATAAGACACCTGTTTCCAAAAGCATGCAAAGAGTTCCAAATGGTAAGTTAAATTATTTTGTTTGTCTTCTTATATCCTAC
Source organism: Fremontodendron californicum (assembly GCA_030761205.1). Taxonomy (NCBI): domain Eukaryota; kingdom Viridiplantae; phylum Streptophyta; class Magnoliopsida; order Malvales; family Malvaceae; genus Fremontodendron; species Fremontodendron californicum. The sequence goes on from JAULJL010000003.1 coordinate 4,877,495, forward strand.
TCATGTCATTGTCATGTCAGGGGAAAATTATTTCATAGATACTTTTCACGATGTGAGTTATGATTTCGATTAAATTAAATTATATCAGCTCAGATTTTTTTTTTTAAATATCATTATTGTTTTATTTTATTTTTTAATTTAGTTATTAAGATTTAAAGGTGCAAAAATTTAGGATTTAGAATTAAGAGTTTAAGATCATGTTTAAGATTTAAGGTCGTATTTTATGTTAGAAAACAAATATGACGTGAAATAAAAATTTATTTTATTTTAATTTAATTGGTTAAAATTATAACTGACGTGATGGAAAGGGTCTATAATATTATTTTTCTATTTCAGGGCATTCTTCCAAATTTTATGTTTATGGCTTAAAAGAAAAGACATGAATTTTGGTGAGCTTTTAAATCCTTAAATTTAGATCTTACTATTAATATATTTGTGTAATTTTTTGTATTATAATTATATTTAAAGTGTTGCATATTTATATAAATTTTAATATATTAATAATTTATGTTATATAAATTTTAATACATTTATGTATTCATATAATTTTTTCATATTATATCATATTTTAATTTTTTTTTATGTCATGTTTAAAATTAACAGAATGCACCATTTGTTAAAATAATGATAATTTTAACAAGCATAAAAAACCACAAGGTACATTGGAAACAAGAAACTGAAGAAAATTATTATTACAAAACTTATACTTTTTTAATCTTGTAATTAGTGTTTGTGTTTGACTTTTTTTTTAAATTAAAATTTTCCAGCTTTGACTATGTATTAAATCATTATTAATTAAAATTTGAAGAAAAAAAATTAAACTTTGAATAAAAATAGTTTTCAAGTATATACTTGTTAAAATTTAATATACTCAAATATTTAAAATAATTAAGATAAAAAATAAAATTAAAAACTTGATCATAAAAATAAAATTAAGACAGTATTATTGGACGAAATTACGAGCATATTTTCTCCTTCCATAACCAATTTTTTCTTGGAAAAAAAAAATCTAACTCATTTTTAAGAAATTAAAAGAAAGAAGAATGAAAGTAAATAGGGATAATATTCAAATCAGTTTTAAAATTTTATTTTAAAAATTTAAATAAAAATAATACCAAATATATTTGCATCCTGTCCTAAGCTTGGAGCAAACCAGTAAACTATCAGCTTTGGCGACAGGTTGTGTGCTTAATGATCTCATCAACTATTTAATTCTATTAAATTTAAGATAATGATAAATCTAACTCTTCTAAAGTTTTTTCAACTTAAAAAAAAAATTCAAATATAGCCCAATTAAATTATTTAAAATGAATTTTATTCATTTATTATGAACCAATTAAAGTATTATAATTATGATTAAATCATATTAAGATTCCTTAATAATTTTCAAAGAATCACAGCCATAAATTTGCTATTCTACTAGACTAGTATATTGGTAATCAATGGTGTATAGACTTTTAAGAGTAGATATGACAGTGAAAATTTGTTTAGAAAAAATTAGAATCCGAACTTATTTAAATTTAAATTGATAAAAAAGTTAATAAGTTAAATTAAAAAATATTCAAATTTAAAATAATTTAAATTTAAACAATTCAAATTTAAAATAATCAAAAATCCAAATAATCAAAACTCTAAATAATTCAAACTTAATATTAAAAATATAAATATTAATTAATTTATTTATTTTATTTTAATCCAAAATTCAAAATCAATACAAGCCCCGTTAATCAAAACCTGATATGATCGGCATCAAAAATTGACTTGACTCAATTGTCACCTCAGGTAAAGAATGGTCGTTTTCGGCGGCATGACTATATATTGTCTCGTGTTAAACGTGCTAACCTCGATGTGAAAAGACCGGCAAGTACTATGGAAACTAGGGAAAACCAAACCGGCCTTAATTTGTGCACGAGAATGAATGAATGAAAATGGATCAGAATTGGATAGAAGTTAAAATTTATGTATTTATATTGTATTTTTATATAAATTTTTATAAATTAATAATTTATATTATATAATTTTAATATATTAATGTATTTATATTACATTATATTTTAATTATATTTAAAATTATCAAATCCTAAATGAGATGGATCCGTCTGTCTACATTCATGGCATGCCCTCCGCCAGCCCCAAATGTCAACATGTTTTTTGTCTTTCCTTGCAACTCTTGTTTTTCTAAATACAATATATAAGTAATGTCGTTTGGATATATATATATATATATATATATAAGTTTTAATATTAGGGTTATAGGTTTCACCACGTTTTTCATATGGACTTAATACTAATTCATTAAATTCAGTGTTTATAAATTTAATACTAAAAATTTAATACTTAATTTTTTAAATTTTCAAATCACACCTTAGTAAAAATAAAATAGGCTCTTTGTGTTCATCAAGTAGTAGAGAGAGGAGAAATGTGGTGACATTATTAACTTTTTTTCCCAAAAAAAAATACTTCATCCACGTTACAAAATTAAAGTTTGATAATCCTTGTATTCGTAACGTGTTCGTATATTTTCATATGTTATAATCGTATTTAAAATATTATATATTTATATAATTTTTGATATACTAATAATTCGTATTACATAAAATTTGATACATTCATATATTCATATTATGTTAATATTATTTTTTATATTGTATTATTTTTTAATTTTTTTTTTCGTATTTTATAATAATATCATAGACGAAGAAACCTGCATTCCTGCTCAAAATATGCCACCAATGAAAACCAAGATGGTGGTTGTCTCGATTAACCCTTTAAGGACTTTTACTTTTTGGATTGGACTGCCATCAAATCCGTTGCTTTATTCAAATTTAATCCCTTATATCTTTATTTTTATTAGTTAGAAAGAAAGAAAAAATATATATGTTTCAATGAATATTTGTATATAAAAATACGATGTGAAATTTATTTTTAAGTTAACGAAAATAATTATTATCGTTTATTATTATTTTTAAATAATTATAATAAATATTTTTTTTTATTTTTCATAAGATTTATTTAATTATGAGTAAAAAGTTTAATTATATTAAAATATTTTTGTTAAATGAATTTATTAAAAAAATTATTCAAATTTATGAGTAAAAAAATTTATTTTATTAAATAGATTTATTTGATAACAAATAAAAAAGAATATTAAATTTATATTAAATTATTTATTTTCAAAATTTTAAAATAAAAAAGTTAAAATTTACATTAAATATTTTTTGATTTTCATAGTATTAGTTTGACATTAACATTAAAACAAAAAAATTTATACTAATTTACACATGAAACAAAATTTATATGTTAATGCAAATTTTAATCAATATACATTTTATTATATTTTATTTATTTGTAAAATATTAAATATATTTCAAATATATCAAATATTCACGTGTGATGCACGTGACAATAAATATTAGTATAAACTAAAATAAAAATACTAAATACATTTTAAAATTTCAAATTTAACATAACAAATTTAAATTTAACTAATTAATTAAAATATCTTTTTATGAAAAAATAACTAGTTAAAATGTCTAAATACATTCGTACAAAGGGTATAAAAAGATAAGTAATAATATAAACTATTAAAAATAACGTGGGTCTCATGATAATTCAGTCAAAAAATAATAATATAACTAATTATTTAATTAATGCAACATTAATTTTGATTTTAAAAATAAAACTATCATCCTTGTATTGCGCGAAAAAGATATAGAGCAAAGACCTAACATTAATATTTAACGGTCTTAAAATTTTGGCATTGCCAATTTTACTTCAGGTGAAAAAAAATATAAGTAAAAAAGGGGAATAATCTTTTATAAATGGGTAATTTTTTTTTTATATAAAATTAGATAATTTTTTAAAGAATAAATAATTTTTTTAATAAAAAAAAATGTGTATATAAAATTTTAAAAAATATATATTTTTTTATATTATATTATGTTTTTTTAAATATATTTTTACCAATCGAATTAGTGTCACTTGACTTGTGACACTAAATTTAATCAAACACCTTATAAATAATATCGATAAATAACTAGAAAGAATGAATTTCATTCACATAAACACATTAGTCTCAATTTCTTTTCTTAAATGTTCATTTTTTCTTACCAAACAAACACATTTTTCCTTTTGAAAGGTTAATACTAGACTTGCTCAAGGATCGGACTATCCATCCAATCTCAAAGGTCCGCCCATATTTTGAAGGATTTTGACAAAAAAGTTACGCTCGAAATATGAGTTTGGGCAACAAAAAAAAAATGAGACCCATTTAGAAAATGGCCCAGGCCTTGGCTCCAACAATCAAGGTCCGAGCCCAGTCCGACTCGTTTTTCATTTATATAATATATTATTTTTATATTTTATATATTATGTAACTTATATCGTATAAAAAATAAATAAATATAATATTATAGTGTAAACATTTAAAAATATGCTAAGTTATTCATATTTTATTTTAGAATTTAATAAAAGAAAAAATAACTAAAATTAAATAATAATAAATATTTGTTTAAATTTTAGAAAAAATATGGACTGGCCTAAATGGGCTTGGACTACCCATTTACAAATATGAACGGGTTTGAACAGAATTTGAGACCATATTTCAAACCAGGTCGAACTCGAACAAGTATATATGATGTTGATACTATGCCTAAGCCTGGCCCGGCCATGAGCACCTCTAGTTAATACTTAATAGGGTAAAAGACAATCAAAGTATCTGGGAAGTCATTGTACTATACCGTCTAATGCAAATTAGTTCATCTACTATAAAACTGAGTAATTTAGTCCCTATACTTTTAAAATTTAAGCAAAAAGGTAAAATCATTAACTAGTATAACAAAAACTGTTAAAAAAGCTGATGTGGCATTTAACTATGTGTTTATTTGATGATGTGGCACCAATAAAATATGTTATTTTAAGTTGACTTGGACAAAATAATAAACTAAGTTGGCAAAAAATAATTTGATGTGGCATTTTTGTCAACTTAGTTTGTTATTTTATCTATGTCAGCTTAAAATAATATATTTTATTGGTGCCACGTCAGCATTTGACATTCACGTTATCAAATAAACACAATGTTAAATGTCACGTCAGTTTTTTTAACAGTTTATGTTACACTAGTCAGTGATTTTACCTTTTTTGCTTCAATTTTAAAAGTACAAAGATTAAATTACCAAGTTTTATAGTAGAATGACTAATTTGCACTAGATGATATAGTACAGAGACTTCCTAAATATTTTGACCGGTAAAAGACACTTTTCTCCTAAGGTTTAGTGTAAAATCCACTTATCCCCTAACCTTTAAAAAATATCTCTTTACCCCTTATTCAAGAAACACCGTTTAACAAAATATTATAAGAAAATAAAATGACAATTTTAACTTTTAAGGTTTTGGAAATAACCCATAAGACCACAACTAGACCTGTTCAAGGATCGGGTAACCCGCCCGGCTTGGCTCGGGCCGGATTTGGGTAAAAATATTTGTAATTCGGATCAGCTCGGCCCGAATTACTATTCAACAATTAAAAAATATTTTTTATTTAAATTTAATTATAAAATATATAAATATTAATATAAAATTTGATTTTATAATATTTTAATAGTTTATGAATAGTGAAATGGGCTTATGGACCGGCCCGATCCGAAACGGGCTTGGGCAAAAAAAAATATTATTTTTTGGGCCTAGGCCCGGCCCATGAGCACCTCTAGCCACGACAAGTCACTTCTATTTTTAATCAATTTAACTTTTCTTTTGAAAGAAACCTAATTGAAGTGTTTGCAAAGGGAGTCGAAAAAGAGCAATTGTAGGAATGCTTGCAGATCCAAATGAGGTATTATTTTCTTCAAAGTCTTTCTTCTGTTATATTTAGGATTGGGTCCAAGAATTAATTTAGTCAATTTGGTTTTTGGATAATTGACCAGGCACGAGAGGAAAAGGACTAGGATTTGTAAGAGTGAAAAAGATACTAATTGCATCAGAGGTAATATGTTATATAGTTTATGCATGCTTCACTTATAAACTAATTTTTTTTTATTTCTTGTGATTTGTAGGTAATAAAGAAAGGAACAAAGAAAACCGGTACTTCTACTAGAAATGAAAAGAAGAAGCAAGCCATTGATACTAGTAAAGGAAAGGAGAAGCAATCAAAACAGACCCCACTGGTAGATGCAAAAATGTATTTTTTTTCATATCTATTATATTAACTTAAATATGCATTATTATAAAAATACGTTAACCAGTTAACTACGCACGAATTATGCAAGACTAAAATTATAGTTAATTACAATACATTTACCAAGGTTAATATATATATATATATATATATTTATGAGATGCATTCTCTCTATTAGACCTGCTCATGGGTCTGGTCAGGCCGCGGCCTAGAAAATTTTCAACTTTCTTACTCAGGCTCGGCCCTGGGCGAGCCCGGATTCACTATTCACTCTTAATAAAAAATATATTTTTATAATTAAATTTAAATAAAAATATTTTTTTATTCTATGAACAGTGGCCCAGATCAAAAAATCACCTGCCCAGGCCCGGCCCTTGAGCAGTACTCTCTGTTTCTGTCTTGAAATATATGGATTTTCATTCAGTATGATTTTTTTTGTTTGTATGTTCTTTGAATTAGAGAAATGGATTCTTTATATTTGACATGTTATATATCATAGCTAGACCTGCTCATGGGACGGACAGCCCGTCCGGCCCGTATTGGGCCGGGCCTGGACAGGATATTTTTGATCCGGGTCGGCCCGGCCCGAAACAGTGTTTTTTTTATTATAATAATATTTTATTTAATTTTAATTATAAAAATATATAAATTTTTTTTTAATCTGATGAACAGTGAATTCGGGCCTACCGGGCCTAGGCAAAGAATTTGAAAAAAAATCGGGCCGCGGCCCGGCCCATGAGCAGGTCTAGCCATAGCATAGAAGGGCATTATTGATAGTATTTTAATTTTTCAAACAGAAACTTAACACCGTTATTTTTTCAGGGGGAAAAAAGGATATTATCCAAACAATAAGGGGTATCTGGAATTTATATCAAACCTTAGGGGTGATAATACTTTTCCCTACCGAATATATAGGCTCCCTTTGGATTCAAAGGGAGCCCCGATGAGGCACGATTGGGCCACTTTTGTGCCCCAATCGTGCCATTTTATATGTTTGGATAACAGGGCCAGCACGATCTCATCGTGCTGGCCTTATTTTTCTCCACTCGAGCTTGAAGCTCCAGTGGAGAAAAGACCCTCTAACTGGAAGGTCTTTTGCCTATTTTAGCCTTGGAGCTTCAATCTCCTCTAGGTTTTTTTCTTCTTTTTATTATCATATAATAAATTAATATATATTATATAATAATACAAATTAATTAAAAATAAAAATTATATAAATAAAAAAAATAAATACAAAAGAATTATTTGATATATTATTATCATTTTTATTAATTTTCTTTTATCTATTAATAAAATAATTAGTTGATAAAAATATAATTTTTAATTATTTATTAATTTCATAAATATCAAATAATCTAAAAGGTTCATTATTTATACACATTTTAATCTAATGCCTTTAATAGTCATTTTCGATTCTCACTATAATTTATTTCACCGCCATCGCTGCTTTTGCATTCAAATACATATCCCACCACTGATTTTAATCTCACCGTTACAGTATCCAATCTCACCGCTAAAGTAACTAATCTCACCTCCACCGCTGTTTTTAATCTCATCGGAGCCAATCTCACTACTCATCCAAATTGACCCATAGTCTTTTAATAGTACTGACAACAATTATACTTAAAAGCCATAAATGACTAAGGCTCCGTCTGGTTTCAAACGGAGCCCCAATGTGGCACGATTGGGGTATTTTTTGGCCCCAGTTGTGCCACACTATGCGTTTGGGTAACATGACCAGCACGGTGAAACCGTGCTGGTTACTTGTTTTTCCACTGGAGCTTATAGCTCCAGTGGAAAGAAATGCCTTCTACTGGAGCTCATTTCCCAACTTTAACCCTCGCCCCCCTTTTTTTTAATGGAAACAGTGCAGAGACATTTTGTCCCTGCCACTGATTTTTTTTTAATGTAAAATAAATTTTAATATAATAAATAAAATTTATTATTTTATAATAAATTAATAAATATATATATTTTATTATATAATTAATATGAATTAATTAAAAAACAAATAATTACAGAAATAATAAAAAAAATAAAAAAATATTACTTGATATATTATTATTAATTATTATTAAATTTTAATTATCTAGTAATAAAATTATTACTTCATAAATATATTTTAATTATTTATTAATTTATAAATGTCAAATAATCTAAATTTTTTTATTATATATACACATTTTGTTTTAATGTCCTTAATGATCATTTTATTTTCTCACTACAATTAATCTCACTGCCACCGCTGCTTTTGCATCCAAACACATATCTCACCGTTGATTTTAATCTCACCGCTACAGTACTCAATCTCACCGCTACAGTAACTAATATCACTTTCATCGCTGTTTTTAATATCACCCGATTCAATCTCACATTCCATCGAGATGAAGCCTAAAAGTGGTTGAACATTCTTCGTCAAAGTCAAACCAATTTTTGTTTTGACTTCAAAAGAAAAATTGGTACCCACACTTTTATACACAAAAATAACACTGATAAGCTAGCTGTTACAAAGCCAATTTCTTAGGCCTTGTTTAGCATTGCTTTTGCCACAACTTTTGAGATCAAAAGCTGCTTTTCACCGTAATGCTAAACAGATAAAAAAATTTAACTTTTGCTGTTGAAACCATTATTGAAAAGCCAAACCAAAAAGCCAAAAAATATAGCTTTTGGGTTTTAAAAGCTGGCTTTTGGATAAAATAACTTTATTATCCTCACATATCTACACTTTTATTATTTAAAACATATCTTTTTTTGACATTTCAATTTTCTACAACACTTTTTAACAACAATGCTATACACTTTAAAGTTTTTAAACCACAGTTTTTCACCACACTTTCTAAACACACTTTTTTCAACCCAAGCCTTTTCCAACAGCAATGTCAAACTAGCCCTTAAGATTGGATTTTGTGCCTTTGCGGTTGACCTACTCATGGCCGGATAGTCTGTTCAGTTCGTTAGGCCTGGCTTGTATTAGGTCGAGTTTAGATAAAAAAATTTTATGATTCGGATCGGTCTGGCCTAAATCACTATTTAAAAATTAAAATATTAGTTTTTATTTAAATTTAATTATAATATATATAAATATTAATATGAAATAATATTTTAATACTTTATAAATAGTAAAATGGGCTTACAGGCTGGCCTAGGCCCGACCCAAAACAGGTTTAGGCAAGGGAAAAAAAATTCGAGCCGCGGCTCGGCCCATGAGCTCTTCTATTTACAGGTGTTCATGGGTCGGGCTGGGTCACAATTTGAAATCTTTTATTTAAACTCGGTTTGGGTCGAAAGTTCGTTTTATTATTTAAAAATATTTTTATATTATAATTAAAAACTATTTTTTTTATTAGTAAACAATAATTAGGATAGGATCGAATTAAAAAAAAATTATATTCAAATCCAATCCAATATAGATCAAACTTATCGAGTTGGCCGGGTAACCCAGCCATTGAATCGGTCTAGACTCTACCACCCACACTTTTTTTTTTTTTTTCATGGCTTCCAAATTCAAATTGATAGCCGAATTAAATTAATGTAATTGTTTTAGATATTCTCAAATCCAGAGTACCATTTTTTTTTTCTGTCTTGACATAGCATGAATTAGCTTTTTTTTTTATATGGATATATTATAAACAATTTCATATTTTCATTTATTTTAATAATATTTTTCTAAAAAATAGTGTTTTATTTTCAAATAATTGTTTAAAATTAATATTATTACTTACTCAAAATTTTAAAATTATTTTATTTCGTATTTTAGAAGAATACAAGTTTGCATCAAGTGTAAGTTAAAAAAATTCGAGAAACATACAAATTTGACGAGTCATATAGATGCTGAAAATCAAGATATTATTGAAACTTCTGCAAAAAATTCTTACACACGAGTAAGCTAACATGTACATTATTTAATGTTTAAATTCATTGCTACTCTTAAATAAATAAATTTATCTTTAAAATATATATATAAATTTATAGGTGTATAAAAATGAGCATAGAAGATAAAGATGACGCAAATTAAAAATAAATTAATATGAAATAATAAAAACTTTTAATTTTTATTCTAACATATTGTCGTGTGCTTAATAATATTATTAATTATATCTTTTAGATTTTTTTTATGTTCAACAATAATATTGTTTATCACAATCAAATTATGATTTGATATATTTATTATATGTATTTTATATTTTATATATGAATTTTGTTAATGAGTGTCTTTAGGACACTCTTTAAGATTAACTAATATATTATTTCAAAAAAAAAGATTAACTAATATATCATTTATAATACTAATATTATATTAAATGCAGTTGTTGACAATTTCATTCATTATTTCTAATGTATTGTATGAAAATATTATTATATATAATAATTTTAAAGAATTATCTTAAGATACTCGTTAGAAAAATCTATTATACATATTTTGATTTTTGAATATATAAATAATTAAGTAATATGATTTATGTGTTTAAATATATTTAAATAGATAAAAAATAACTAGCACATCACGCGAATCACGAGTTAATTTATAGTAGTATAAATAGTTAGTTTAATTGGTGCTTATAAGCACTAGTTAATAATTATTTAATTTTGTTTGTATTTAATAGATTATTTTTATTGAATTCAAATATATATATGATAACATTTTTTTTATATATCACCTTAAACAGTGTCATTAGACACCGATTAATATTTCTTTAATATAAAAAATGTTTGGCAAACAAGTTCCCTTATAGTACTATTTAAAGTTAGTTAATATACTATTTATAGTAATAATATTGTATTAAATGAAGTGATTTTGTTAACGAGTGCCTTTAGAGCACTCTTTAAGGTTAATTAATATAATAATATTTTCAATCAATGCATTGAAAATAATGAATAAAGTTATCAACTTTTGCATTTGATACAATATTATTACTATAAATAGTATATTAATAAACCTTAAAGAGTGCTTTAAGGACACTCGTTAGCAAAACCCTAAATGCAGTAATTAACAAATTTATTCATCTTTTTTAACATATTGGGTGAAGATATTATTATAAATAGTATATTATGTAATAACCTTAAAGAGTGCTATTAGGATACTTGTTAGTAAAATTCAAAAAGTTTTTAAGGTTATTATGTATAAGGGTTTTGCTAACAAGTGGGCAATTGTTAGGGTTATTTAATATGTTATTTATAGTAAAAATATTGTATTAAATACAAAAGCTGACAACTTTATTTATCATTTTCAATACATTGAATGAAGATATTACCATATATAGTAACTTTAAAAAGTGCCATTTAAGGCACTTGTTAGCAAAATCCTATGATTAATAACATATTCATTCAGTGCATTAAAAAATGATGATTAAAATTATCAATTTTTTATTTAACAAATATTATTACTAAAAATAATATATTAACTAATCTTAAAGAGTACCTAAAGGTACTCGTTAGCAAAATCTTTATTTAATTATTATTTAAAAAAATTATTTAATATATTATTTTTACTGAATTTAAAAAAATTTGTATTAATTATATTTTTTTTATAAAAGATTTTCTTAACGAGTTTCTTAAAGGTATTTTTTAAGGTTACTGCATATAGTAATATCTTCATACAATGTATTGAAAATGATAAATAAAGTTTTCAACTACTGCATTTAATATAATATTATTGAATTTTGCTAACGAGTGCCCTAAGGACACTCTTTAAAGTTACTAAATATAGTAATATCTTTAATCAATGCATTGAAAATGATGAATAAAATTGTTAACTTTTGCATTTAATATAATATTATTACTATAAATAATATATTAACTAACCTTAAAGAGTGCCCTAAGGGCACTCGTTAGCAAAATCCAATATTATTACTATAAATAGAATGTTAACTAACCTTAAATAGTACCTAAAAGCACTTGTTAGCAAAATCCAAACTTTTTTTAAGACACATTAATAAAATGAGTTTCGCTAATAAATGTCTTTAAGACACTTTTAAGGTTAGTTAATAAATTATTTATAGTAATAGCATTGTATTAATTGCAAAAATTGATAATTTTATTCATCATTTTCAATATATTAGGTGAAGATATTCCCTTGAGTTCGCTTAACTGGTGTCTATAGGTATTGGTTAAAGATTATTTTTTTACTATTTTAAAAAAATATTTTACATTTAGTACATTACTTTTATTAAATTAAAAAAATACATTAATTATATTTTTTATTTTATATATATCACTAATCACTAATTAATATTTTTTATCATCACATATTTTAATAAAATATATCAAATAATTCTTAACCGTACCTGTATGCGGATCCAAAATAATCCTCCTATTAATCTATTTGTCGTCGGCGTCAATGAACAGTGCACGTGTCAACTTCAAAACATATGCACGAAGCTACCGCCGGATCTCTCGCCACGTGTCGGACAGCACAAACCACCGCCGTCATTTAAAAGAAACCCTAACTCTCCTGGGCCCCACATATATCCATTAATGTGTTTACGTGTCTGCCAGCACATGCTCATCTTTTCTCATCGAATACCCAATGTAACCTCCATTCTAACCCCAATAATTGCCACAAACCAAGCATATTAAAGTAATCTCATAACTTTATCGCACGTGCGATAGCTCAAATAACGCGGGATATCGCACGTGCTCGCCGTCAAAAAAGATCCTTTTCTTTCAATCTTTCTTCTTTTAATACCGTTATTTAGATTTCTCCAAGGTAATTTTCTAGGGTTTTCAGAATCTCCGAAATTTGCTCTCTTTTCATCAATTTTGAGAGAGGAAAAGAAATAGATTTTTCCGCAATTTTTGGGTTGGGATTGGGAAAATTGGGATTTCTATTTGATTGAATGGTGCAGTTGATGAGATCGGGAAATCTTAGGCCGGAGCCCGAAACGACGGCGTGCCCGGAAAAGCCGCCGGTGAAATTGGAGATCGTCGAGGATTCCTTAGAGGAAGAACATGGCCCTCTTAGTAAACGATCAAAACCTTCTCCAAATCTTCAACATGTAATTTCTTTTTCAATTTTATTTCCTTTTTTTTTTTAATGAAATAAACTTTTACCTAATTTTGGAGAGAGATCTCAACGATTTGGGGAAAATAAGAGCTTATATTGGAGGTTTTAAAATTTAAAGATTTTTTTCTGGGTTTATGTAAGTTTTTTTTGGCAGTATTTTGATGATGATTTTTTTTTGTCAGTGGAACTCCGAATGTAATGCTTTCCCGATCCCGCCATCGCAATACAATCCGTTGGATGAACCGAGCCCGCTTGGTTTGAGGCTAAGGAAGAGTCCTTCACTTTTGGATTTGATCCAAATGCGCCTCTCTCAATCCCAAAGCAGTGGCTCAGCTGCCCAAGCTGAAGACTTGAGCTCTGGAGTCAAAACGGAGGCTAAAGCTGCTGCCGCTACCGATAAGCTTAAAGCCTCAAATTTTCCGGCTTCCATTCTTCGAATCGGCCGTTGGGAGGTTACTTTTTAATGAGTTTTATCTAATTGTTTTATAAAATGCATTTATTTTGGGGGTCAAGTAGCTGAAGAATTGTTTACTTGGTGATTTGCAGTATAAGTCGAGGTATGAAGGTGATTTAGTGGCCAAGTGTTATTTTGCGAAGCATAAGCTTGTTTGGGAGGTATTGGAAGGTGGGCTTAAGAGTAAAATTGAAATACAGTGGTCGGATATTATGGCTCTTAAGGCAAATTGTCCCGATAATGGACCAGGGACTTTGAACCTTGTGGTAAACTTTCTTGTGTTTCTTATGATCTTCTTCTCTGTTTCTCTCTCACTTGCAATGAATATGTATGATTTAGGTTGTTTCTTTTATGATGCAGCTAGCAAGACAGCCCCTTTTCTTCCGGGAGACTAATCCGCAGCCTAGAAAACACACATTATGGCAGGCAACTTCAGATTTTACTGACGGTCAAGCTAGCATACATAGGTATAAGTGATATGGTTCTAATTCTTATTTGGTGGAAATACAAGCTGAATATTGCAGCTTTATCGTTTGTATATAGTTATGTGGCTAATCTACCAATGGAATTTTTTTTGGCTTTGCAGGCAACATTTTCTGCAGTGTCCCGAAGGATTGTTAAACAAACATTTTGAAAAGCTCATCCAGTGTGACATGCGTTTGAACTGTTTAAGCAGACAGCCAGAGATAATTTTGGATTCACCATACTTTGAATCACGGGGTTTGGTGTTTGAGGATCCTGATGAACTGAAAGGGCATGATTTTGGACAGAGAGAGACTGGTAAAGGATCTACTAGCTCTGGCTTCCAGAATATAGCATCACCAGCTGCAGCTCAATCTTCGTCCTTGGAGATTGAGAAAGTGGATTCTGCTGGTATAACTTCAGAAAATATGTACAGGGAAGCCCCATCCCCCAGTTCAGGTACAATCAGGAATTTGTGGGTTGTTTTTGATGTGCTGCTGGTAAAGTTTCCAAGTTATATAGTCTTTTTGTTTTCTCTTTTATTTACTCTTTTGAAGTTCGATGCCTAATATGGTGTAGTGTGTGATCTCTTAGGAAATTGAGTACATTTGATCTGAAGTATGCTTTTTTATTGTTGATAATTATGTTACACAGGCTTGAAGTTATAAATCTTTTTGTTAATGGTGATGGGTGCTGATATAGGCAGCAGTGTAAAGAACACAGTATCCTATTGTTGATTTTATATATGCTATATTCTGCATATACATGCTATTTGAGTTGTTCAGTTTCTGGTGGATTTAGTATGTGCGTTGTTACAATTCCTTTTCTTTCCTGGGCTTAGACTTGTACCGAGTAAAAATATGTTTTCTTCCTTGTGAAATAGGATTATCTAAACTATTTGTAAAAATAGCATTCTTACTTTCTTTTCTTCTTTCTTCTCTAATTAATTTATCATTTGACATTAGTGATGGACTCTCATGCCTCTGAAGGAAGTGGAGTTTGTGAAGCAGTGGATTCAAACGGGCCAAGGAATTGGAACCAGATAAAAATGCCTGGACTTCACTCATCTATGTCCATGAGTGATCTTATGAACCATATCGGACACTGTCTATCGGAGCAGATGACCTCGGGAAATCCATCCTCTGAAAATAGACCAGACTGCCAGGAAATGCTGGAGGAGATTGCACAGTACCTTCTCAGTGACACTCAATTTACAACAGACTCTGATGAGAAATCCCTCATGTCAAGGGTCAATTCTCTCTGTTGTCTTTTGCAAAAGGACACTACGACAGGCACAAACTCACAGGCTAATGGGGAAAATTATGATGGACTTGATGATGGAAAAGATGTTCAGCAAAACCAAACTCATGAGTCTGGGTTTAATATTACAGCTAAAGGTGATGTGAAGGCTTTTGAAGGGGATAGAAAGGAAGTCTCTAGTAGCAAGCAGGCTCCGGGCATGTCAAGAAAAGACTCATTTGGTGAGTTGATGCTTCATCTTCCCCGAATTGCATCTCTCCCAAAGTTCTTGTTTAACATTTCAGAAGATAGAGAGAGTCAAGCTAGATAAGATAATTTTCTTGTTTATCGACTGTTTAAAATGATTAAATATCAAGTGAATTTCCCAATCTCCCTAATGTTAACTGGAAATCTGATGGTTTTCTATTATATCAAATGTATGAGGAGGGATGCTTGGACAATGGGATTTATCAGGATTTGGAAAATACTTTTGATGAAGAATTCTAGTAAAACCCATGTAAAAATCTTAGGTGTTTTAGCAAAATTGTTTGATGTAATATGTCAAGCAGATTGTTGGTTCTATTTTAATTTGTAAGTAAATTGTAATTTATCTGTGCAATGCAATGCAAGTTCTCTGTTCTTATCACACAGCGCAAATTAGCAAATTGTTGGAGGGATTTGAGCGAGTTTGGTGAGGTTGTTGCCTTGGATATTGTTGAATCGTGTCGATGGATGTTTCATATTTCTAATTTTAGCGGGCAACAGTTAAGTTTGATATAATATATATATATATATATATATATATATATATATATATACACGAGAATGAACAAAAAATAAAAGGCCATCCCAAGACATTAGCAGGTAACTACGAGGTGGGGTGGATGTGGATCTCTCTAGTCTGGACTGCTTTCTTTTTAGGTAGGATGTGATAGGATGTAAATGAGACATTCGAATTCGGCTTGAAAAAATTTGAATTTAACTCGATCATTGTCGAGTTGGCTAATGAGCTAGCTGAATTCGAGTATCCTAATGCCTAGCTGAATTCGAGTATCCTAATGCTTAACTTGAATAGCTCGCGAGTCTATTCGAACTTTTTTATTTTAAATTAGTATTAAAAAATTTCAATTCGAATTCGAGCTCGAGCACAAATAATCAAGTTTGAAGTTGAATATAAAAATTGAGCTCATTTTTATCATGTAAATGAGCCTAATTGAGCTCGAGCTTTAAAAATGAAAATCAATCAAACTGAATTTCGAGTCTCGAATTTCGAATCAAACTTGAGCTTCTTATAGCTTGGGCTCGACTCGATTTCACCTCTAACATGTGACATGTGAAAAGGCAATGTCGACATTGAAGAAAAGCCAAGCTCCGGAAGCATCTTCTGATCATGACAACTAATAAAGTAATAATACGTTAAAAAGGTAACCTTTATGTACAGAGGAAAGAAAGTGAACAAGCTCCCTCCCTCCTCTTCCAATTTGTTACCGCAAAAGAAAAAGCCTGGTAACCTTTTCCATTTGATAAACTGTCCGAAAAGTTAAGTTCAGTAATCCGTGCAAAAAATACATTGTGTCCATGAAGTTTGTGAAATTACATTTTCTATTCCATATGCTCGTTACAATTGCATAAAATTGATGGTTGAGGAAGTTGAAATAGTTCCCATTTGTGGTTTGATTTCCTTTCTCCTTTCCTGCTCGATCTACTAAAACAGCAAAAGAATGTAGGAGTACCAAAAACTTGAGGAGAAGATTTTAAGAGAATGGAACAATACACAGGCTTTAAGATAAAATACTGGCACATATTATGCAAGGAGGATCCCTAGACTTCTCTTCAGCTGTGGCCAGCAGTAAGCACGAGCTATGAAAGACATGACCACATGAAAGAACAGCACTCTCTGCAGGATTAACACGCTCTATATCTGGATCATATTCAGCTTCATTTGCAAGATCACCATCACATAAGAGACAGCTCCTCTCAAGTGGCACAATGCGCTCATCAAAACCTGCAAAATTTGGAAGGAAAATTGTTATATATGGTAAAGGTTCATTTTTACATTGCATAGCAGTTTACAGAAAAACATCAAGCTGTCTCTCCATGTAATTAACTCTCCTGGCCTTTACTTTTCACATCTTTTAACATACTAGGCCGCAAGTTTCCTCCCTCTCCCTAATATTTTTGGTATGACTTGCACTGAAACTGAGACCACCAATTTGTTCCTAGATATCAAGTTCTGTCAGTCTAAGCAATCTGCTATATATCTCAGATATCTAGTTTTAGTTCTATTTCTATAAGCCAAATGCAAGATATTTACATTTCAGGATCTCTCCCTGGGATTTTTCGGGCAAATGTGTATGCAATTATACATGTCATAAGATCAAGTAAATTATAGGACTAAAACGAAAGCGCAATCCATAGGCAAGTGGCAGATGAATGTGAAAAGATGTTAGTATTAGATAAGAGTAGAAGAACCTGTGGACATACCTTCCCACACTATATGATCTTTGCAGATATGTTGCTTTGGTCTTGGTTTGGCTGGGATTGTTTCTTTTTTATGTGTAACCAGCTTAGAAGGCAGAGTTCTACCAGTTCCACTTTCGCTCACCACCCCAGCAGAGCCTTTAGAAGGTTGGGTTTTTTTCTTTTTCTGAGTAAATTGCTTCAAAGTTGGAATTCTAATAGTAGTTTCACGCTTCTTAACCCACGCTGCAGAGTCTTTTGGAGATTGGATCGTTTTCTTTTTCTTCATACTATGAACTGATACCGGAATTCTACTAGTTCCAATATTCTTGACCAATCCTACAGGATCTTTGGGAGGTTGGGCTTTTTCCTTTTTCTGCATAACATGCTTTGATGCCAGAATTCTTTTAGTTCCAATACTCTTGACCAACCCTGCAGGATCTTTGGGAGTTTGGGCTGTTTCTTTTTTCTGCACAACATGCTTTAATGCCAGAATTCTACTGGTTCCACCATTGTCGACCTCAGTAGGTTTTTTGGGAGGTTGGATTGTTTCCTTTTTCTTCATAAAATGCATCGATGCCCGAATTCTACTAATTGCACTATCTTTGGCCATTCCTGCGTGACCTGTGAGAGATTGTGTTGTTCTCTTCAGTGTAAGCTGCCTTGATTTCAGAATTGTACTAGTTCCACTCCTCTTGAACAAATTTTTAGGATCCTTGGGAGGTTGTGTTGTTTGTTCTTTCTTCTTAGACAGCCTAGAAACTGAAGTTACATTGTTTCCACTCTTTCTAACCAATGGGGCAGAATCTTTGTTCATCTTTATCTTATTAGACTGATGCTGTTGAGTAGGAACTGGTTTACAAGAAGTAATATATTAGCTTTAAATTTCAACCAGAAAAAACTGCCAAATATGGTTTGTTTATGTATCTGACATGACATGTGAGAAATCAATTCTACCAACAGAATAATAAGGAAGTACCCTATACACAGTAGGTAGGACTGAGGTAGATAAAATTGTTAAAACAAAGCCATGATCTTACTTTTAGGGGGTAAAAAAAAAAAAACATAGCAAGGAGCCAAAATAGCAAAATACCTGTTCGACTTTTTACTTGAATGTGTCCTGTGGGATCTGTCAAATCTCTACTTGACGATGTAGCTCCTCCTAAAGCAGGGTTAGAGACTTGAGAAGATTCACCAACGCAATATGTAGCATTCGGACTTCTACGAATACGAGGCCAAGTCCGAGGCCCATTGAGCAGGTTGTTGCCAGGACTTGAAACGCCTGGCTGGTATGTGCTGAGGCGTTGAGAATTGGAATTGCCATCAATTACCTTCCTCCTGGAACCATGAAAATTATACGTGTTAGGAAAGTAAATTCTAGAATTCATATTCAGGGCCATATAAGGGTATCAGTGATTTGCGTAGCCTGAATAAGGGAAAACCAAGCAAAGATCTTTTATATGGGAATGATGAAGGTCGAAGGCCCTTGCCTGTTGGTATTGTGCAAGAAGCGGAGTCTTGGATCTTTACTTTGGTTATGAAGGGGATCATCCGTTGTCGCCATTGAAATTAAAGGAAATCCTGAAAATTGAAATTACAAAGATAACATGTTCTTGAAAAAGAAGTTAAAAATCCATACTAACCCAAATCTCAATCTCACAAACTAATAAAGATATTAGAACAATGCAACAGAAAGGAAAAAATAATAATAATCATACACTAATAACGTTTGAAAAAGGAAATCTGTCAATGGCAATATATGAGAGAACCAAATATTTCATCCAAGAAAACAAGCTACTTGTTTTATATTAAGTTTTTGGAGGTAG
This sequence comes from Fremontodendron californicum, assembly GCA_030761205.1. Lineage (NCBI taxonomy): Eukaryota > Viridiplantae > Streptophyta > Magnoliopsida > Malvales > Malvaceae > Fremontodendron > Fremontodendron californicum. The sequence continues at coordinate 4,897,111 of JAULJL010000003.1, forward strand.
GGTTTATTGTTCAAAGTTTGATCCTCTATATAAACGCTTTGGTTTCTGAAGTGAAGTCCACAGCTTCTACTTTTTTAATGTGAAGTAGAAGTCTATTACACAATTTTTTTAAAATTATTTAATAATTTAATAAATATTAAATAATTTAAAAGTTTTATTATATATATATATACATATTTTAATTTAATATTCTTAATAGTCATTTTTTCTTTTCATTATAATTATCTCACCGTCATCTCTGCTTTTGCATCTAAACACATATCTCACAATTGATTTTAATCTCATCGCTACAATAACTAATCTCTCTTCTACCGTTGTTTTTAATCTCACCGAAATCAATTTCATCGACCATCCAAATGGAACCTTATTTGCCAAATTCATGAAATTTTTTAGTATTTTAACAATTTTCATTTCATTCACTTTTCCTCTTTCTTAGCAAGCAAGCAAGCACAATAATGGATTTTTTTTAAAAACTTTTTTTCCCTTTGATTTTCCCCTATCCCATTTTTCAACCATTCTAGTTTTTAATACTTTTTTTTTTCGAATTTTTTTTTAAAAATACTTCATACAAAGCAAAAGGTTAAATATCTTTACTCTAGCTATTTCACTTTTATGTACTTTTAGGTCAGTGTAAGTAATCTTTGAGTTTCTTTGATTTAATTAATTAATGTAAGAAAGGTTTAAAAGTTTAAGTGCAGATATGTTTTGTGATGTAAAGGAAACCAACATGAAAGATCAAAGTGATATTCATATCAACAGTAGTGAAAGTTGATTCCTTGGAAAGTTACTAGGGTTTGCCAATCAAATTCTTTTCCCTTAGCTCTGCAATATGCTTTGTTCTTTCCCCCACCCTCACTTTCTTTCTCTTTCATATATGCATTAATATCATGTCAACCTTCAGACTTTAAGACAAAATTTGCATTCCTTTTCTGGTTCATCACTCATCAGTGGGCTGAAGCCTGAAGCCTGAAGCAATCACGTTTTGACTTGAAATCAAGATAATGGCAGAATCCAGCTCTCTGGAGTATAAGCCAACATGGATTGTAGCAGCCGTCTGTTTTTTCATTATTCTTATATCTCTTTTGGCTGAACGAGGCCTTAATCACCTTGGAAAGGTACTCTAACATTCTTTTTCTCCTCTAAGTTCTACCAAATTTATAATTTTATTTTGTTCAATGATAAAATCAAAGTTCATTTTTACTTTCAGTTAAAATATTTGTCCTGGAATTCCAACTGAACTGGGAAGTGAAGCAAAACTTCCAAATTTGTATACTGCAATGGCTCCAAGTATTAGCTTTTATTAAATTACCATAGATTTACTGATAATTTGAGATGTCAAATTCATATTGTAACTTTTTTCTTTGGTGGAACAAATTCATACAGTAATTAAATACAAGAAGAGGTTGTAAAGCCGAATTTCATGCTTCTATGCTCAAGCAGAACAAATAATTTTCTGAAGCAGGCCAAATTAACTTATACCTGCTTTATAGACTTGACTAGATCATGAGTCATTAAACATTTAGATAGAATTTAAATCTTGTGTAGGATCATATATGCCTATCCAGTCTGCAAAATTTCGCAGGAGGTGAAGGTTGGAATATTTCTTAGGACTTTTGCATATTGCAGTCACCAGTCACATGGAATTCTTTATCACTTGATTTTTCTTTTCTTTTAGAGATGTTCTATGCTAAGAAAATCTTGTGTCTGTTTTTGACTTGGCAATCCAGTGGTTGAGGCGTAACAAACAAGATGCACTATTTGAAGCTTTACAAAAACTAAAAGCAGGTTTGCCTCACTACTACCTTTTTCTGTCTTGAACTTCTCATGTATTAGCAGTATCTTATTAGATTTGATGAAGTAAAATGCATGTTAAGTTTACAAATTGAGCTTTAATCCATGGTTCTGTAATTGAGTTATGCAATGTTTTATCACATTGTTAAAACAAAGGTAAGTTTTGGGGAGTTTCCAAGAAGCAGTGATGTAGTTGGATTGGAATATTATAATGTCTTGTGTCAAATGTCAATTAGCACTTCAACTTTAAGATGCTTCCCAGTTTTCAGATTGTCCATGAATTAGTTTATGCTTGATGTTGACCAGATACAGTTTGACTTGTTACTACTTTATTTCATGAATGGTCACTCAAGGTGCAGAAATGCTCTAATCTTATCTCGCAACTCTACCACACCTTAAATTTCCTGAAGTTACATGTTTAGCCTAACCAATGTGCTACTGATGTTTGTTGACAGAATTGATGCTATTAGGATTCATTTCCCTTCTATTAAATGTCTTTCAAGGTCTAATAAGTCAAATCTGTATTCCAACTCACTTGGAATCCAGTATGCTTCCATGCAAGAAGCATACTGAAAGCAAAAGTCATGAAAAATATTCGCCTCAACCCATAAACAATGGACGTCGCCTGTTTTCTGCAGATAGTAGTTCAGGGCATTGTTCACATCAGGTACCTTATACCATGCTTTTTTTTTTAAAAAAAATTATTTTTTCGGCATGCTGCTGGTGCTGGTTAATGAATGTGGCCCTTGATAGCAATTCAAGGGATGTCTATGCACATTTTATGCCCGTTTCACATACCTTTCCCATTTTTTTAATGGGAAAATACAATAATGAAACTCCAGATGAAGCTCACTCTTTCAAGTAAGGGGTTGATTTTAGGTTGACTTAACTTATTTCTGTAATTTTCTCTTTCCAAACTCAGGGGAAGGTCCCCTTATTATCAACGGAAGCATTTCATCAGCTGCATATTTTCATCTTTGTAGTGGCAGTTGTTCATGTGGTATCCTGTGCCATTATATTGGTTCTTGGAGGAGGAAGGGTAATGTATTGTGCCTCTAACTTTCACTATTTGCTGCCCTGTAGTTAGATATCTTATTTCACTTTAGAAGATGTTATGTTTTGATATAACTGCAACTTCGGTTAGAATAAGTGTTTGAACTTTTAACACATGCAATGAGACTCAATAACATTGGTAAAAATTGGCAATAGCAAGGTTAAAGAAAGCAGAATAATGTTTCATCTTATAGGAGTACTAGGTGAATTTCAAAACTGCTTGTTCTTTGATTGAACTGTTATTATCATTTTCAATTGCCAACCTAATAAAATATATAGCTTTATTTTATGTAGATACGCCAATGGAAACCTTGGGAAGATCGGATTTCTAAAGTAGATAAGGGTAAACATCAAATCAAGTTTCCAAAGATTATCAGTTAATTAAAGCATTCTGGTTTCTTAGCGTGATATGGTTCAGAGTTGAGATTCATCTTGTTCTGCAGATACAGCTAAGGAAACTCATATGCGTCGCCGAAAGTTACTCGAAACACATGCATGGGGATATTGGAGAAAGGCAGCTGTTGTGAGCTGGATCGTAAGTCTTACAGCTATATAGTCTTCATCTCTCCTGTATGCAGCTGCTCACATTATTGTTATTTCAGCTTTTCACAAGTTATACCAGCAATGACACAAACTTATGACTTTCCCTGTATCAAATCTGTTAGTTACCTTTGGGAGTTTTAAATTTAAAAAAAAAAAAAAAAAACATTTGTTGACAGTTGTTAAATATAAATGTAAATAAAGTTTCTCATACAATCATCTGTTAACATTTTTTGACAGCTCTTATTTATTGTTAACATATAAAAGCCATTAATTTCTTATGTTCATTTGGCAGATGTCATTTTTCAAACAGTTCTATAGCTCTGTCACCCAGTCAGAGTACATAGCACTTCGAGAAGGATTTATCATGGTTAAGTTCTCATCATCTATCATATTCTCTTAATGCTTGTTTTTAGTTTCTAGATTTGTTGCTTTACAAAAAGCATGCTACTTACCTACTTTCCCTACCATCTAGACCAATGTCCCTGCCGATCGTGAATTTGATTTTCACAAGTACTTGATGCTGTCACTTCAAAGGGACTTCAGACATGTTGTTGGCATAAGGTAATTCTTAAAATCTTGGCAAATTTTTAGACCAAGATCTGTTTGATGTTTAAGATAAATATTGCACACTAATATCCTGTCATTAATGTAGCTGGTACCAATGGCTATTTGTGGTAGTGTTTTTGACATTGAATGTGGCAGGTAAATTTTCCTTTAATCTGAATGAAGCAACTTTATTTGTCATTACATTTCACGATAATGGGATTCTAAGTATTTCATATTTCCAAGCAGGATGGCATACGTATTTTTGGTTATCATTTCTACCTGTAGTTGTAAGTGAATCAGTTGCATTTCAGAGGATCATTTTAAACTGTTGAGGAAATGAGATTCACATGATTAACAATTGTTGAGGCAAATGGATTTTTATAGCTTCTTCTTCTTGTTGGAGCCAAGTTAGAGCACATAATCGTCCGCTTAGCTCAGGATGTTGATAAAATGAAGAAGCCCCAGGAAGCAGCACCAGTGAAACCTTCTGATGAATACTTTTGGTTTGGTCGTCCTGGCATAGTTCTTGATTTTATTATCTTTATTCTATTTCAGAATGCCTTTGAGATTGCATTCTTCTTCTGGATCTTGGTATGCCATTGCTTGCAATACAACAAGCTATCTTGCTCCAGTTTGTTTTGTAAATGCATTAACATGGTTAAATTGATTTCCTCTCAGTGGACCTATGGTTTCCATTCATGCATCATGGAACGAAAAGGCTATATCATCCCTAGACTTATAATGGGGTACGTAAATAATCGAGACCTGAGTCTGTATCCCGATATCTGTCAGTACTTATTTTACGTGTTATAATCGTGTTTTTTGCTTCTGCAGTGTAATCGTTCAAGGTCTATGCAGTTACATCACCTTGCCCTTGTATGCTCTTGTCACAAAGGTAGGTTACTAGTCCTAGACATGTTTCATTCCTTAATAAATCTATGTTGTGCTCTTTATTTGAAGGTTCATTGTGGCATTTCTTTTTATCCTTGTTAAAGATGGGATCGCCTTTCGAGCGGGTGAATCCAGAAGGAGGGGCTCATCTGGTGCAAGCATGACACAGATAAATAAGCTGGCGAAACAATTTGGAGAGCAAGAAATGATCAGTATTGAAGTAATCACAAAATGTCTTGTGCAAATCAAAATGCATACACCTTCACCTTAGTACTTTTTGCTAAGTGATGATGCTGCTGTAATTCCTTTTTCTTCTTTTTGGGTGGAATCTTGCCATTCTAATATAGGAACTAAATTTAAATACGGGTTGTCATGCCATGGCAGCAGGCAGTCAAGTGAAATCCGCAAGACAAAATCACTATCCAACATGCTTATATATAGCTTGCTCATGCTTTGTTTGAAGGATTGTAAGGATAAAACAAACGAAGTAGAAATCGTCGATATATTATTATTATTATTATTACTACAGTATTCAATATATAAAATCAAAAGTGATTTCTGATCATACAAGAACAGGACACCAATAATACAGCAAACTCCCAACAATGGTGGAAAAACCAAAACAAACAAAAGAAAAATTTTTATACAAGTAAAATGGAATGAAACAAAAGGCTAAAAGCCTCTAAGTACTTCGCTCGGTGATACAAGATTAATGTTTTAAAGAAACTAGACCACACCAAAGCAAAGGCACATAGTCCAAACTCTTTGTATCATCAGGGAGCACAGACTGAACATTTTCAAGGGCTAGTTTTTGCAGGCGGTGGTGAAAAGAATGGGAATGAGGGCATGTTTGGGAGAGGTGGCAGGGTGAGTTTTGGGGCAGTAGGGATGGTAGGAAGCTGAGGTAGAGTTCCAGGCTTGGGTAGTGATGGCTGGGTGGTCGGCAATGTTGGTATTGTTGGTTGTGGGAGATTCGGGATAGTTGGCAATGGTGGCAGCGTTACTCTAGGCAAAGTTGGCATTGGTAATGGTGTTAAAGGTGGCAGCTGGAGGAGATGACGAGCTGCAAGGCCAACACTGATGCTTGAAAATGACAAAGCCATGAAGAATGCTAAAAACAAACAACTGAAAGAGGCCATGAAACTAAGCAGAGTATTGTTTTATGGTTTGAGTGAGAAAAACAAAGGCATGCTATCGGATTTATATAGCCTGGAAGCATGGGGCGTGGCCTCTCAGGTTGTTGATTACTGATCATATATGGTTGGAAAAGAAAGCCTAGAGTCATTTTGAATGTTTTGTTAGTTCATCTTTGTTAGGTACCAGAGTGACGGAATAGTGTCTCACAACTAAAATAAGAGATGAGAAAATAGGAACTGAACACACAAAATTTAACGTGGAAAACCCTCAATGAATAAAGGGAAAAACCACGGGGCAAGACTAGAAGAATTTCACTATGAGAAAATATTACAACACCTCTCTCTAAATACTAGGAGAGAACAACCTCACAAAGAATATAAGAAAGTATACAAGAGAGGAAGAGATAATTCTTGGGATGGTTTTAATACTTCTCCTTAAGGCTCTTTATATAGCCATCAAGGAGGAACTCTTTCATTGCTCCCACCGATGTGGGATTGCTCTTCTTATATAAGTTCTAACAATTCTCCCACTTGAAGATTTGATTAAACCAATCATATCTTCACACCACTCTTTCTGTCTTGCCATTCCATGTTGCTTACGTTTCTGATAGACCATAGGAGGATCGACACCAAATAAACTTGTCAGTGTTGATTGGCTTTGTCATAACATCTGCTAGGTTGTCTTTGGTGTGAATCTTTTGCATATCCACACTTCCTTCTTCTACTACTTCTCGAACAAAGTGATACTGTATACCTATATGCTTTGTCCTGGAATGAAAGGCTGGATTCCTTGCAATGTGCAAGGCACTCTGACTGTCACAATACACAATAATCTTCTGCTGCTTGTGCCCGAGTTCTTCCATTAACCTTTGTATCCATATTGCTTCCTTGCATGCTTGGGTAGCTGCCATGTACTCAGCTTCTGTAGTAGACAAAGCTACAACAGTCTGTAACTTAGATAACCAGCTTACCGCTCCTCCTGCAAGTGTGAACACATAGCCAGTAGTGGATTTCCTTTTATTAAGATCACCTGCAAAATCTGAATCAACATAACCCCTGACAACAAGTTCTGATCCTCCAAAACATAATGCAACATCTGAGGTTCCTTTAATGTATCTAAGGATCCTCTTAACAACATTCCAATGCTCTCTACCAGGATCTGCCATAAATCGACTGACCGCTCCCACTGCTTGTGCAATGTCTGGTCTTGTACATATCATAGCATACATAAGGCTTCCCACCGCTGATGCATACGGTACTCGAGACATTTCCATCCTCTCTGCTTCATTGCTAGGACTCATACCTGAGGATAATTTACAATTGACAGGAAGTGGGGTAGATATTGGCTTACAGTCTTGCATGTTGAAGCGTCGCAAGACCTTCCTCAGATAATTCTTTTGAGAAAGCCAAATTTTCCTGTCTTTTCTGTCTCGGTGAATTTGCATCCCTAAAATCTTGTTTGCGGGTCCCAAGTCCTTCATATCGAACTCCCTAGCCAACTGTGCCTTCAAATCTTGGATTCGATCTTTGTTGGGGCCTACCACCAACATGTCATCCACATACAACAGCAAAATAATGAAATCATTATCATCAAACCTCTTGTAGTACGTACAATGGTCTGAACTTAGTCTGTTGTATTCAAGGCTAATTATGAAAGAATCAAATCTCTTGTACCAACATCTGGGCGCCTGCTTTAGACCGTACAGAGATTTGGTCAACCTGCAAACCAAGTTCTCTTTGCCTGTTTCAACAAAACCTTCTGGTTGGAGCATATAAATTTCTTCTTCAAGCTCTCCATGTAGAAAAGCCGTCTTTACATCTAGTTGTTCAAGATGTAAATCAAATGCAGCACACATAGCCAACACTACTCTGATAGTAGTAAGTCTGACAACTGGAGAAAATATCTCGTTGAAGTCAATACCTTCTTTCTGAGCATATCCTTTTACAACCAATCTAGCACGATATCGTTCTACTTGATCATTGCTATCCCGCTTGATCTTGTAGACCCATTTGTTACCAATGGCTTTTCTGCCACGTGGTAATTCCACCAGTTCCCATGTCTCGTTCTTGTGAAGAGCTTCAATTTCTTCCTGCATTGCTGTCATCCACAGAGAAGCATCTGGGCTACTAGTAGCTTCATGAAAAGTTGATGGCTCTCCATCCTCTGTTAAAAGACAGTATGCAACATTGCTCTCCGTAACATACTCCGTGTGCCAATTTGGAGGCCTTCTCTCACGAGTTGACCGTCGAACTTCTACAGCCTCGGACTCAACTGGTTCTGGTACCTCATGCTCTGGTTCTGCTTCAGAAGAATCATCTTCTTGAGAATTTCTATCCATCTGCACTGTAGCAGTCTCTTTTGAAGTGTTGTCATTTGTTTGCTCACTTTGCAGTTCATTTTCTGCAAAAACTACATCTCTGCTGACAACAACCTTGCGGGCAGTGGGATCCCACAGGCGATACCCCTTAACACCGTCAGCATAACCCAAGAATATACATTTTCTGGATTTTGGATCCAGCTTTGTTCTTTCTTGGGAGTTGTACATCACGTACACAGGACATCCAAACACATGTAGAGAAGAATAATCAGCTGGCTTTCCTTTCCACATCTCCATAGGCGTCTTCAAACCAATCGCCGTTGATGGTGATCGATTTATCACATAACAGGTGGTTTTGACTGCTTCTGCCCAGAAAGATTTGGCCAATCCCGCTGTTCTCAGCATGGCTCTTGTTCTATCTAGGAGAGTTCTGTTCATCCGCTCTGCTACACCATTCTGTTGAGGCGTATGTGCAACCGTGAATTGTCTCATAATACCCTCTTTCTTACAGAATGCTAGAAAGTTACCGTCTACATATTCTCCTCCATTGTCTGTCCTCAAGCACTTGATTCTTTTCCCAGTTTCAAGCTCTACTTGTGCTTTGAACTCCTTGAATACTGGAAACACATCTGACTTCTTCTTGATTGGGTACACCCATAATCTCCTGGAATAGTCATCAATGAATGATACAAAGTACTTTGCTCCACCCAGGGATATTTCTGGTGACTCCCACACATCAGAATGGATTAAGTCCAGTATGTGTTTGCTTCTTGTAGTTACTTTAGCAAACTTCAATCTATGCTGCTTGCTTATCACACAGTGCTCACAGAAAGGTAAATTGACCATCTTGAGCCCGGGCAGGAGATTGCGTTCTGCAAGGACTTTCAAGCCTCGCTCTGACATATGGCCTAATCTGCGATGCCACATCATCGTCGTTTCTTCTTGGCTGGCTGCTGCAACTGATGCATCTGCCTCTTGCAACGTCTCTCCCAAAAGCATGTATAGATTGCTTGTGATCTTCTCTGCTTTCATCACCACAAGGTTCCCTTTCACTACTTTCAATATTCCACATTCAGTGTGGATCTTGCACCCGAGGTCATCCAATTGTCCAATTGACAATAAGTTCTTCTTTAAGCCCTTCACATGTCGTACCCCTTGAATTTTGCGAACAGTACCATCATGCATTTTTAATCTGACGGTACCGACTCCAGCAATATCTAAGGCGTGATCATTTCCCATGAACACAGATCCTTCCGAAATAGGTTCATAAGTGCAAAACCAATCTCGGTGTGGAGTCATGTGCCATGTCGCACCTGAATCCATTATCCAGACATCATTGAGTTTCTTTCCGCCTTTAGAACTAGTCGCTGCTTCACTATACAAGATTTCTCCATCATCTGAGGTACTTGCAACACAACCTTGGGAGGTTGATGTTTCAGAATTCTTTTCTCCACCCTTCTTATTATGCCAACACTCCTTCTTCGAGTGCCCTCTCATGCCACAATTGTAGCATTTAAGATTCTTCCTTCTTCGAGATTTTGATCTACCATGATTCTGACTCCCACTGGAGCCACGTTCTGTTGATCTGCCTCTCATCACCGTTAAAGCCTCTGCTTGCTTTGAATTTTCTGACCTTTCCTCCTTATTCTTGCGCCTGGATTCTTCTTCAAGAATAGCACCGGCAACATCATCAAAGTGAAGAGAGTCACTAACATTGTTATTTGTGATGTTGATGATGAGTTGATCATACGAATCTGGTAAACTCTGAAGTAGAAGTTCCGCACGTTCATTTTCCGCTATTTTGAAATCTGATGCTGTGAGTTGAGCAAATAGCGTATTCAGAGTGTTGATGTGATCCGTTACCGACGTGGATTCACTCATTCGAAGAGTGTAGAGTTTCCTCTTCAAGAATATTCTGGTGTGAAGTGACTTCACCTCGTACAATTTGTTTAGAACATCCCAAATCTCCTTTGCAGTCTTCTTCTCTGCAACACTTGACAAAACTGAATCCGCCATTGCTAGGTGCAGATTGGCAACAGCATTGTCATCCTTCTCTTTCCACTTTTCATCAGTCATTTCTGTGGGTCTACTTTCAATTGCTTCTAGACAATTATCCTTTCTCAAAATTGCTCTTATCTTCAATTTCCACAAGGAGAAATTTCTCCCACTGAACTTCTCTATCTCGAATTTTGCTGCCATGGTTGTACACGAACTGAAGCGAGTTACACTATTTCACCGTGAATAGTACCGTATACGTGAACAGTATTGTACGTATGTCGTACACTAGAACAAATCTAGTATACGTTAACAATTACTGCAAAAGTATACAACCACACGTATGAATAGTGACCGTATCTGTGAACAGTGATCGTATACTGGAACAGTGACCGTAGCCCGTGAATAGTGCACCAGGTAGGTTCCCAGGAAAGAGAGGTGGGTCACTGATAGACACACTTAAATACCAAGTCTTTCCTAGCCAGAACTTCCCTAGACACTTTCACACTACCACACTTTATTTCCAGCAACAAGAATAATTCTTTTCTGATGTGGAAGATCAGACAATACTGCAACCACAGAGCATACTAAGAACCAACACTTTCACTGCAGCGGAATAAGGACCACGAACCAATGGCTCTGATACCACTGTTAGGTACCAGAGTGACGGAATAGTGTCTCACAACTAAAATAAGAGATGAGAAAATAGGAACTGAACACACAAAATTTAACGTGGAAAACCCTCAATGAATAAAGGGAAAAACCACGGGGCAAGACTAGAAGAATTTCACTATGAGAAAATATTACAACACCTCTCTCTAAATACTAGGAGAGAACAACCTCACAAAGAATATAAGAAAGTATACAAGAGAGGAAGAGATAATTCTTGGGATGGTTTTAATACTTCTCCTTAAGGCTCTTTATATAGCCATCAAGGAGGAACTCTTTCATTGCTCCCACCGATGTGGGATTGCTCTTCTTATATAAGTTCTAACAATCTTCTCATAAAATGTTGGACTAAAAAAATTGTCTAGTTGTGGTTGGCCAGAAGCCACCTGAAGTACTGAAGTCAGCCACTTGTTGTATGCAAGTCGTCAAGATGTCAAACAGTATTCAAAAGGTTGAGGGTACTAAAGTTTTTCTCAAATGGAAATGGTGGGTTATCTAACTGGAGTTCAGGGTTATTGGCCTTGATGTACACCTCCAATTCCAAATAGAATCTACCATTTTGAAAATTTAATTATCAGAAGATAAAAGAGTTATTAACGTAAAAGGTTATTTGGGTACGTCACAACTAAAGGAAAAGGGTTGTAATTACCATGTTAAAATAAGTCTTAGTCATTGGTGAATGAGACGACTACTGCCGGAAAAGTTTGCACCACGTCCAGCTTCTTGATAACAACCATCAGAAAAGGCAACTGGTCTGAGACAACATTAGTTACCAAGTGTATAAACAAGGCAAGATTTCTGTCCCCAAAGGAGGGATTCCTGACTTTGAGATGGCAGAGCCAAATGATTGCAGTCAAGTAACATTTTACAGGTAAAGATGAGGGGGAACACATTTGTGAAATAAACTTTGAATAAATGAAGGTTTTGTTAAACTAAAAGAGCCAATGCTTCTAAAATATTTACAGTTCCTTTTTTTCTTTTTTTTTCTTTTTACAGATTATAAAAGGAGTAGCTTTATGTACAAATGAGATTAAACTTGGCTGTACAAAAGGAAAATCTAGTTCAACTGCCACCACCATGATGGGCTTATCTTCTGAATATCTTATAACATATGTACACTTTGGTTTCTTCCATCATGTCAATATCTGCTTTCGGGGCAGGGATCAGGAAGGAGGTGGTGAATTATGAATGGTGGAATCAGGTAACATGGCTACTGTCACTACGAAGTATTCACATCCAATAGGGAGATCATAGGGGTTCAAACTTGATCCAGAATTTAAGGTTAACCGCTCTGATCCTGTGTCAGAAGTTAGTTGATCCACAGGAACCGGCCTACCATAATCAGGTCTCGTTGATGAAGGCGGCAGTGGCTTCACAGTCTGGCTCTCAATATGCACAATCTGCCCAATAATATAGCTCGGTTGGCTTGGGAGATGATCAGTAAACAAGGACACAGATTCAGCAGACAAGTAGTAGTTGGAGCAGTTTCGGGTGATTGCCTCATAATGCCCAGCTGAATTTAGTACAAATGCAGCAATCTCATGGACTTGCAAGCGGCTGAAAGATATCCTTTCCTTGTTTGCCTGAAAAAAGAACATCAAACCACTTAGTTAAAGAGTGAAAAATGGCTATATATCCTCTCTGTACATACACATGAAAAGAAAGAGAGAAGTCGCGAATAATTATATTTAGAATAATCAGGAAGAATCAATGACAAGCAAAATATTTATTCTACAACAGCTTGCTATACATGGTTGATGGCTCTGCAAGAACAAAAGCTGGTAGAAGCTTCTTTTCACGGTTCAAGCATATATATGCGCATGGTATAAACAAATCTATCCACCCAATCTTATGAAGTTGAGAACATTGACAAAATGTTACCTGCTTCTCAAGTTGATGCTTAGTGTACAGAGTTTTAACCAGCTCGTTTTTCTCTTCCAAATCCTTCCTAAACTGTTCATTTACTCTTTCAATATTAGTGTACTTCTCATGCAGCTCTTTGCGATGCCTGGACAAGAAACCAACTTTTTCAGCAAGAACCTGGATACATTTGCGGAACTCAGCAGCACCATCATCTTCACTATCACTAATGGAACTGAAAAGTTCATAGCACAGATATTTGGACATTGGTCATTAAACTGTCAATCATAGAAGTGAAAATTCAACAGAAAAAAAAAAAAAAAAGAGCACTTCAGAACATCAGAAAAGATAATGTCATGTCTATGTATATCACCCTTTAAACTTCCAAGTAAACAGATTGCAGAAGTTTCCTTTTTTCCCCCAAAAATTCAAAACAGCAATGAGGTTGAAAGAGAAAACAAAACCCATTTCCAACCACATTTTAATAAAGAAATCCACTTCCTAGAATGCTAAATAGGACCTAAAACTCTTATTATGCCTACATATTTTTTGTGCATGGACTTCAACTATAAAATTTCATTAAGCTTTCTCTTTTCTTTAATTTATGAAATTGAGAAGAAAAGTATGTTTCTAGTTTTCTTCCAGCCCTGAGCCCACCGTTCTTTTGCCCTTAATAATGGCCTACCAGTGGAAAAAAAATAGTGGTAGTGGGTGAAGGAGAATGGATGGAATACTAAACCCCCACAAGCATCGTAGCAAGTAACTTACTTGGCCAAAGACTGAGCCAAAGCATGCAAAGATTCAGCAAAACTGGCCATCCCACCAGGAGCGTAGACACAATTTCGAAGTCTTTCAAAAAGACCATGCATCTTAACAGCCGATGCACGGAGTGCACTATATTCTGAGGCCCTCCTATCAGCAGCACAACGATTGCTTTGTGCTTCCTCTCTTGCTTCATGCAAACAATTCTCCAAGTGAGCACAGTTCATCTGTACCAGGAAGGGAAAATTAGAGTATGGCACAAGAATGTGATCAAATAGCTAAATTTACACTATAAAGGCAAATAACATAGGTTTGACTTCTACATTCCTGAGATAAAATTTGATTGGCAGTGCAATGAGCTGTAATCTGGAGGCTATATGATACATGCATACACTTAATCCTCTAGACATATCTAGCTCTAAGTGGATTCCCACAGAAAAGAAAATTTCCTAGTATCCAAGAATCTTTAAATCAAATCAAAGGAATAGGCAGCATATTACATTCCATTATACCTATGCTGCATTTTAGGAGTAATACTGAAACGACTAATACTCTCAGCCATATCAGCACATAGAACAGCATATGCTATTACTACCAATTTTCAGATCGAATCTAGCAAACAAGAAAAACTATTACTCCTCCATCTCAAATTGTTAGTCTCTCTTCGACTTTCATGGAGTTTTAAGAAAAAATAGTTAACTTCGGTTTATTTAATATTAAAATTTTCTTTTCTTTTCATAAAACTGATGTTCCATGGTTTTTAATGTCAAAAAGTGAAAAAACAACATGAAAAATAATTTTGGAATATTGAAAAAATAAGAGTTTTAAGTGTCAAACAAAGGAAAAAGCACATAGTTTTGGGACATCTAAAAGGGGAGAGACAGACAAACAAAATGGGATGGAGGGAGCAGAAAACATGATTCCAAATAATAACATTAAATAAGTTCACAACCTCTCTATAATATATAAAGGAGCCCTTGAGTTCACCAGTAACAACCTCCTAAATTTATAAGTTGGTCTGTCATCCAACTTGGGCACCCAGTTCAACCTCCTATTTTTCAGGTTTTGTATCACTTTTGAAAAGCTATTTACACCTTAGAGACATTGTTTTGTATAGTATGCTCTAATTGGTCTCTCTCTTCACCCATATTGTGGGTGCCACTGGGCTAATACAAATAAAAGAAGGAACAATTTACTCATACATCTAGCCTGGAGAGCATACATAATAAAAGGACACCCTAAACTAAGAACAAATGAAGTAAAGAATAGGCAGCATAATGCATTTGATTTCCACATCCATGTTATAATCCAGCAACAGACAAATATAGCCCTATAATGCCAGTTGAAGATTGGTAGCCCACCAAATTGTACCAAGTTTCATCCCCACTTTCACATAAAGTTCCAGGTAACTTAGTGTACTAAAATAAAGTATATGACTGCAAATAATGCAGTTCATAATAATGTGAAGGAGGGAATCCCAGTAATATCCATGTGTTAGCTAACATGAATGCATAAAAAAGGACATGCTAAATGAAGAACAGTTAGAAATGCAAAAAGAATCGGTTAAATCTATCATAAATCTCTGAAAAAACAAAATGGAAGTAGAGAGGGAAGAAATTTCATCTGGTACTACCTGAGATTCATCAAGAAGTTTACAACTCGTTTCCATCTCCCTCCTAAGCATGGAAACCTCATCTAAAGCATCTCTAAGCTTGGTTTCAGTTTCACTTAATTGGTTCAACTTCTCTGCAAGTGCACTTCGCAATTCCAACACAAGATCCCCCCTAACTTTAGAATCTAAAACCAGCTCAGCTGCTGTCCCAGAAGGTAAAGAATTCGGAGGCTCAGGCATGCTCTCAGCAGTAGAACTGTTAGTGAGAGACATGCCAGACCGTCCCACCATCCTATCTTTTCCATCTTTCTCACCAACTTGCAGTTCTTCTCGGTGCGGCTCTTGCATTGATGAATCCAACTGAGGGTTGAGCATTCCAGATGAATCTATCATATTCTCATCAACCCCTTCTCGACCTTTGCTTGATTGCCGTGTAAAAAGTCCCAGCTTTGCATCCAAAGAATTTGAAATGCACGAAACCTCATCCATGGGCTCGGATGTAGATATGTGAGGCACATTAACCACACAACCTGAGATTTCTGGCTTGCAATCATCAGACTTTGAAGCCAGAAGGCCAAAGTCAGTGTCATCATTAGTTATAGAAAGCTTCTGCCCCTGTGAATACTGATCAGACAATCTCTGCTCCAGTTCCTGAATGCGCTTTTCATATGAAACACACTGCATTTGTTTTGCCTTGAGTATAGATTGTAGGTGTTTTCCATACTCATCTTTTAGATGCAAGGCTTCAGCAGTCTTCTCTGCAGCATTTTTCAATAAAGTATTGACTTTACTATCATCAAGTGTTTCATATTCAAATTCAGGACCCAAAGAACAAATCAGCGCTATTGCAGAAGCAAGTTCAGCTTTCAGTTTTGCATTCTCAACTTCCATCTTGCTAGTTCCAGCAATCTCCACCAATTCACATCCCTCAAGGAAGTCATCAGAATCATCTTTTTCAAGAGTATCTACACCGATCTCTTCAGTATCAGCTGAATGAGAACTCTCATTCGAGATGGAAATTGAACCTCTTAAGCTAGCAGGCTTCTCAGCCCTGGTAGGCAGTCCTGCTAAATACTCAGGAGCGTAATGGTCTAGGTCAGGAATATCAATATCAAGCAATGTAGTGTCAAACGGAGCTATATTCACATCACACTGGTTAGGGGTATCATATAACCCCATGGAAGCCAAAACATCCTTGGGTATATACAAACCATGTGCCTTTAGAAACTCCTCTCGTCTCCTGACCTCAACTTCTCTCTTTGTTGCAAGCCTTTCAGCCAGCTGACCAGCCATGCCCATGTAAAGCTTCATAGATGCCTTTCTTCTTATTATTTCAGCAAGACATGCTCTATATGCAGGACCAATTCCGCGGACCAACTTAAGGTCCATAAATAGATCCTCCTGACGCACCATTGCCTCTCTAAAAACAGGAAACTGCAACTTGACATCCTTGATGTGGTATGTAACATACGTTGTTTTTTGCATGTAAGTTTGAAAAAAGATGTTCATTGCATTCTTCTTATCCTTGCAAAAGTCAAGCAGCTTTGATATTGCACGTTCACAAGCCAGCATCCTCGGCAGATGACTCTTGTCATGGACATCATACATAGGACCCAGGGCTGAAACTGCATCATGAGGACGAAGGGAGGAAGATAATTGGCAGGACAGACAATCATCTACAAGCTTCTTTACAGTATTAACATCTTTGCTGCAGGAATAGACATGCAAATGTCATCAATTTCAGATATGTAATGAAATTCTACAAAGATATTCCTATGTTGCTCCGACTCTTTATTTTTCTTGAAGTACCCGTGTCCGACGCATATCCATACATGGGTATGGGGATATGATCCTCCAAGGATCCACCAAATACATGGAAATCTTGGAAAAAATTGAACATACCCGTGTCGGACACATACCTGAGTCCGACACTAATACCCGAGTCCGAGTAACATAGATTATTATTGAAGCATAAGTGCACAAAAAAGTGTAAACCATAAAGCAGTTGACAAAAACAGCGTACTAAACAAAAATTAACCTTATGATTAGGAAAACCTAACATCCATTTGGATCTCATAAAGTAGAGTAGAAAGGAAATACGGGTTATTAAATTGTCTAAGAAATAAATTCCAATTTCTCAAACTCAAAAATATTCTGTAAGAGCTGAAGTTTTAATAGCTAGGATTAGAAGAAATGTTTTTCACTTATGCATTGTTCAAATGCACTTTCAAATGATATTAAAGGACCACAATCCTTTTATGACCAGATTAGACTAGTATGAGATTAAAACTCCAATCTTGTGTTTAAAACGTTCTTCAGTTGGCACTATTTTAGATTGATATAAATAAGTTACTATGTGCTAGATCCCAAAGATCTATATCGAAAGCAGTCTCTGACAGGTCAGAGCCATATGGACATGAGGAAACCCATTAATAAACCTCCTCCAAATCACCAAGCCACATAAGACTTGTGGAAAGGCTGTTATTAACCTTATATGCAAGTTCTGTCAATCCTCATCAATCACTAAGGTGATTGACTTCGAATTCATGAGTCCCCATGGATATTGATTAGTTTCTTAATAAACAAGAAATCAATGTCTAGCTCCTCATATTTCCATTTTGAAATCCCAAACGAAGGGCCTTGTGCCTAAACATCAATTCAGACAAGAAACACACCGGCTGAGTTCTTTTCTAATCCAGAATACTAATCCCTGCTTATGTTCCAGTAGAACATGCAGATCAGAAATTTTGTCCTAGCTTGTGTGTCTAAACATTCATTATAAAATTTCTGATGAATCATGCAAAACA
Organism: Fremontodendron californicum; assembly: GCA_030761205.1. Classification (NCBI taxonomy): domain Eukaryota; kingdom Viridiplantae; phylum Streptophyta; class Magnoliopsida; order Malvales; family Malvaceae; genus Fremontodendron; species Fremontodendron californicum. The sequence goes on from JAULJL010000003.1 coordinate 4,915,094, forward strand.
AAGGTCATAAGAATAACAAAAGCAATGATTTGTCCATACAGCTGGGGAACACTCAAAATCTTAAATTGATCCACTGTGAGGACATGTATCCAATATAAAGAAGAAAACATCAAAAGTTCAAGGTTGAAATGACAAAAGTAGCACAAACAATCAAGACTCTGGATCAGAATTTTATACCATAATGCAAGAGGGATGGGATGTACAAATCAAAATTCCCTTCAAATTACTAGGAGGAAAACAAAAAATGCGTAAACCAAAAGAGCAAACCTTAAAGACTGCATAATGCTCTTCTGTTCATTCAGGTATCGCTGATGCTCCTTAATGGTTAGTTCTAAATTCTTAATAGGCAAGGGAGCCCTCAAAGTGAACAACTCCTCTACCTTTCGCTTCACTTCACCAAACATCTGATTGAATTGTACAACTTTGTTCTCAAACTGCCTGTGGGAGCTGTTACAATTTTCCGCAGAATTCCTTAAGTTATCTTCCTTCAAAAAATCCAACAAGCATTTCCTAGTAGCGGTCTGCAATGTAGGGTGAAGCTTGGTGGATCTCAATTTCTGCATATCGTTATCAATGTTTGCCAACAAACCAGTATGATAACAATGTTGTTGTTTATACCGCTTCATGAATTCCGTACAATTTTGGTGAATCATCCTATAATATTGATCTAAATTACCCCTTGCAACTTCCAATGCCCTCTCCTGAACCTTCTGCTCCCTCAACAGCCTTTCACAGTGATCAAACTTTGCTAGTGTTCGATTATATATAACATATCCTCGGTGATAATGGTACCTAAATTGCCTCTCATAAGAAGGTAAAGCCTTCAAAGCGGGGTCAGTAGCATCATCCAAAGGATGAGGAGGATCACTAGAAGAAGCCGGCGGCCGGGGTTCTGAAACTTCATCTATATCAACTTGCTCTGGTGGTGGTGGTGGGTAATTAGTTTGCAACCTTGACTTGTTAAATATGAAGACTTCGCGGTCACTAGAAGGAAGCTTATATGCAGAAAGTGGCCTTTGTGGCTCAAGTTTCAAGTCTGCACATAGAACGAGCTGATCATTAAAGTGAATGCCGGAATCTAGTTCGATCGATTGCATAACTGCCTCCACCAATGTAGTTTCATCGCAATCGAGCTCAAACGAATGTCCATTTTCAGCTATATGAACCAAAAGCTTCCCTTCAGGAATCAAATTCTCTGTGATACTTGAACTCATCTTTTCTTCAACTCCGCAGACACTCCAATAAAAATCCCAAATAGACCACTCAAAATTCAATTTTTTTGCAAATTAACCCACACCCAAATGGGGAAAATTATCAAAATCTCAGCCTTTAATGATAAAACCCCAAATTTTCACCAATTCTACCAATAAAGCTGAAAAGGCTACCAGAAAGGATATATCAAACCAATAAAATTCCTAAATTTCACGTTGAATCCTTCTCAAAACCCCTAAATCGAAACAGACCCACAAATTATAATGCCACCAGAACCCTAGTTCTCATCAACCCACCACAAAATACAGTAAATTACCACGAACCTAGAAAAAAAATCCACCCCGAAATCGTCCGATAAACCCCAAATTTCCCTTTTTTCACAAAAAAAAAAAATTAACCCCCCAATAATTAACAGGAAAAAGGGCTTCGAATAGGAAAAGGAAAGAAAACGGAAGCTGAGAGGAAACAAAAATCAAAAGCGATTGCGTGAAGAGAAGGAATTTGAAACGAGGGATTGTGTTCTTTGTTTTAGGGTTGGAAAAAAAGTTCTCTCCACGAAACCCTTTCATATAAATTTTTTAATATCTACGTCTTCTTACTTGGAATTTTTTATTTTATAATGGGTAAATCACAGAGAACCTTCTGTAGGAAGTAAGTAACAACGACAGTGTTAGCAGAAGGGTTCTCTCTGTTTCTTCTTTATTTATCTCTGCTTGGACGAACACAAAACAAAAGCTAATCAACTTTTAATTTATTAATTATCTATCAGTATTATTATTAAAGTTATGAACCGAGTTTGGTGTTAGATATGAAGTAACATAATTCAATTAATAAAAATATAAAAAATTAAATTATAAAATAAAAATAATTATATTTTTAATATTTTATAAAAAAAATTATTTATTTTTTATACTTAATTTTTTTAAAACACAATATTGTTTCATTCATATGATGAACATGTGAAATTATAATATTTTATTATGTGATTTTTAAGTATTATTTTAATTAAATTGACTTATGACATTAAATTTAATCAAAAAGTTTATTATCTATTAGAATATGCAGTACATCTTCTTTAAGTTAAATATATAATTTTTTATTAGATATAGTATATAATAACTCTAAAAAATATCTTTAAAACATTTATTAATAAAATTTTAATTTTAAATATGTTTTAAAATTAAAATTTTTATTTATTATTTTTTTTTTAATACGATTGCAATTTTTATTTGTAACATGTAAACTCGTAAAAGAAAATTCACATATGGAAATTTAAAAGAACAAATTGGAAATCAATACAAATTAGTTGGTATAAATTCATGCTATAGCCATATCTCATAAGAGAATATAGATATCCAAGAAATTAATTCATCGTCATTAAAAAAGTTAATGCAAAATGGAGAAGATGTTTCTTATTTCTGGACTTTATTATTTATCCTAATAAGATTGATTATTTAATTATGTTGAAATTCTTTTCTAAAAATAAAGATTTTAAATTAAATAATGTAATTTTTTTCATTTCATAAATATCATCATATTTATTTTAAAATTTAAACTCGAAATTTCAAAATAATAAATCTCTGAAATGGATATTTATAATGATACTTTGTAGTACTTTAAAAAGTTTTAGTTTTTGTTGCATACATTTTGTGCTATATAACAAGTATATTGATGTTCATGATAATAATAGGGTTTGAAAATAGAGAGTACTCCATAACTAAGTTAAGTCATAGTAAGTAGTTGTGATATTAAGACATAAAATATTGACCACACGATCTAATCAAGGCTTGATTTTTATGATATTATATTTCATTTAATAGCAAGCTTGCTACAGATAATTTTATTATAATTATAGCTTATCTTGTTATAATGTTAATTTTGCAATTTTGGATCTTTGATTTATAATTAACTTCATAAATTTTTTGATACAAAAGATCCATCAAAATGATAATTACAAAATATATGACTCATGTTATTACTTAATTAATACGAGCAGTGACTCAAACTGAACAATTAAAGAAAAGAACAACAAAAAAGAAGAGTTTAAAAGAAGATAACTTTGTATTTCAGAAAGGATAGTACCAATCTAGTTATCTTCCATCACCACGGTCAATGATTTTTTATCTGTATTTTAGTAGCAGTACTTTAAAGATATTTTTAAAAATTATTATACATAATAATATATATATATATATCATTTTATTAATTTTATTTGTAAAATTTAAAAATTTCGCTCCAATGATAGAAGAAATTTATCATATATATTCCTCCCAATTAAAGGTATCCATGGGTCGGTTGAGCCGAATTCGGATCGGATTTATGTATGGTATCAATACCATATATATTTGTCCAAGTTCGGTCCAAAATATGGGCCTTAAATTTTGTCCAAATCCATCCATATTTGTAAATGAATAACCCAAATCCGTTTAGACCCGCCTATATTATTTAAAAAAAATAAAAAAAAAACATATTATTTTTTTATTTAATCTTTGTAATTTATATATATATATATATTTATTAAATTCTTAAATATGAACAACTTAACATATTTTTTAATAGTTACACTATAATATTATATATATTTAATTTTTATATGATATAAATTACATAAAAATAAAACCAATATATTATTTAATTGAAAAACGGGCCGAACTGAATCAGACTTAGACCTTAAATATTAGAGTAAAAATCCGATCCATTTTTTAAATGACCTCATTTTGTATTCAAACTAATTTTTTAAATTTAATATTTTTATCTAAATTTTTTTAATTAAATAAATTTTCGAACTTAAACGTCGGACATTTAAAAATTGTATACTCCCAACATATGTATCTTTACAGTCATTTCTTCTCTTCTCATTATTTGCACGCACTTGGCAGAATCATTTCTTCCTTTATCTAAAACAAAGTTACTACACATTTTGTAGTGTTTCATTATAGCCACAAAGGGACATGGGCATGATATATAGTAGATATCATCTTTTCTGTTTTCTGCAGCTTTTTAATTATTGCCTTCTTACACTTCCATTTACTTTTAAGCTGTCCTTGCGATACTTATAATATCGATTTATTCATTTAAATCTAAAAATTTATCTTATATTTAAAAAAAATTTGATACAAATTTAAATTCGAAATATGAGTTTAAGCACAAAAAAAAAATCATTTAAAAAATAAATCGAATTTTGACTCCAATAATCAAGATTCGAACTTGACCCTACCCGATCTTATTTATTTATATAATATATAATATATAATATTTATATATATTATATAATTTATATCATATAAAAAATAAATAAATATAATATTATAATATAAACATTTAAAATATTGTTAAATTATTAATGTTTTAAAACTTAATAAAATAAAAAATTAAATAAAATTATTAAAATTTAAATAAAAAATAACATATTTGTTTAATTTTTTTTTTTTAAAAATATGAACGGATCTAAATGGGTTTGGATTACTCATTTACAAATATGAACGGATTTGAGTAAAATTTGAAGCCCATATTTTGGGTTGGACCGAACTTTGATAAACATATATAATATTAATACCATACTTAAATCTAACCCGAACCCAACCCAATGAGGCCATTAACAACTCTATATATCATGGTTGCCTGAGAATATTATTGCAATTATATTCATAAATAATAGTTTAACATTTTGTACCCACAATGACTAGCCTAGTTTGTAAAAAAAAAAAAAAAAATCTTAATCAATTATGATTTAATTTTTATGCTGAAAGTTTTAAAAATAAAATTTTAAATGCACAAAATTAATATAAAAGAATTATTCTTAAAGTCGTTAAAAAAATATTAAATTCAAACAAAATCAATCGAAGATATCTTTGATCGCATTATAGCAAAAATTGATGTAACTTTTTGTAAAAGTTTTACTGATAGCTTGGTAAGAATTTGCCTCGTGTATATATATATATATATATATATATATATGATTTACAGTAAGTAGAAAACATGGTTTTCAAACTAATGTTTACCATGAAAATGGAATCCAACTTTACAATAACAAAATTAAAAAAAAAAAAGAGAGAGAGAGAGAATGGGAAACAAAATAAACTACCAATTAAGAGATATTTAAAAAATCTAATAGTTAAAATGGCGTTGAATTAAAATTAACGGTATAATTAATATAGGACAAAAGGTTTAAATTCCAACTTAAGCGAATAGGACAAAAGGGTGCAAATGGTGGAAGAATTAGATGAACAAAATCTTCAAATTGGACAAAATTGAGTATATCAATATCGAATACATACCCATATCTGACACTCATCGCCGAATATATTGATATTGTTTCTACGGAAAAAAAATTAGTGTCGGGCAAATTTAAATTTATTTGCATTCAATAATTTAATTTAATGATAAATATATGTATCTCATATTTAAAAAATTAAATTCGAGTATCTCCTTTCTCCAAAGTTAAAGTTTTTTAATAATGTTAAATTTTATGAGTTGTAATAACTCATGCTTAACCTAGTTACAAAAGTTGAGATTCAAAGTTGGAATTTATGCTTCCCTTATGTTTTCTCATATTTAACCAAAAAGGAATTTTCATGAGTGGTGAAACATAAATCTCATTAATCATTTTTATTAATGTGTAAATATCCTTAGTTAACTTAAATGTTTCTTTAAAATTTTTTATTATATATATTTTTTGAAATGGATATTTCTTTTTCCTAATTAATTACTCATTCTTAACATAAAAAAATTTCTGAGAAAAAAATGAACCTACATAGTCATCATCTAAAAATAGTCATGTATAAAAGTATACATTAAATTTCAAGGTGGAAAAGGCTTAAGGTGGAAAAATTAATGATGTTTTGGATGAAATCATTGAGTTTGATAAAGGTAATTGTTTCCACCAACTTTTCCTTGGTAAAATCATTAACAAAAAGTAATAATAAGAAAAGACTTGACTAAATTATTTTATTTTGATTTCTTATTAGAAGAAGAGTGACTCCAATGATTTTTATTAGATTCGATAATTTTGAACACGATATAAAAATATAATACGAATATGAAAAATTTAATAAATAAGAAAAATGTAATAAACATGACATAATACGTTTAAATACAATTAACACGATTATTATGATATGTTTAATATATGTATCGTATTCATATTTAAGATTTTGACATATTTAATCATTTATGTTATGTTTAAGCTTATACAATTAACACACAAAAATACGATACATGACATACGTACACATATTACCACCAAATCTAATTTTTATATGCATTTATCATCGAAACAAATGTTTTATGTATAATTTAATTATTTTTTTATAAACTTGTTGATTGGTATTACATTGACGTACAGTATATTAAATATTAAATGTGTAAATCCTTATCATATGAAAGAATGACATTATTTGATAAAGTATAAATTTAATAAAAAAATAATAAAGTTGTTGATTAATATACAGAGTTATGAGATAATTGAGTAATAAAAAATTTAAAACAAACATGACTTAAATGCTTTTAAGTAATTTGTTAATAATTGAGTGATCTATTATTTTATTTGTAAAATACTGAACTCTTAAATCAAATATCCGAAAAAAAAAAAAATCAAATCATTTGATAGATCGAGAGGATGGTAAAGGACAACGATAATTTTATTTTTAATCTAAGCAAATGCTTAAGTTTGATGACCACATTCGATATTTGATAACTCAACTTTTGAATTAAAATTTTATTTCTTTCTTTCTCCTTTCCATCCTGACAGTATTTACGTTAAATTAACATCACAAATGTTTGTTTAATAATAAAGGTTTAAATCTTCTTTCCTTGTGAATATCTTCAAATGATCTAAAAAAATAGTTTATGATAGATTTGATAATATTGGACACGATGCGAAAAAAATTAAAACACGCAAAAAACACGACAGGATATGAACACGACACGAATACATGAATGTTTTAAAATTTATATAATAAGAATTATTAACATGTCAAAATTTATATAAATATAAAATAAGTTAAACACGATTATATACGATAAAATATACGGACATTACAAAATATACGAACACGACACGAATTGTCAGGTCTAAGCTTATCATATATGAGAAATTATCTTATATATCGACAAGGAAGTTGTTAGATTTCACGAACGAAATTAGCAAAATAACACATATTTGTTAAGGTATATTAAAATAACAAAATTAAAAATTGAGACATATGATAGTCTCTTAATCCAGCATGTGGAGTCAAAAAATTTTACTCCGAGTGTACCACGAATTATATATATTTTTATAGAGAAATTATCTTATACACTGTCAATGAAATTTTTAGATTGTACAAACAGAGTTAGAAAAATAACACACTCTTAAAGTATAATAAAAATAAAATAAAAATATAAAGTATTTGATAATCTTTTAATTTCATTTATAAAATTAAAAAATTTCACTTCCAATAATGTGTCAAAACGTATCAACTAGGAACATTCAGAAAGTAACTTTGTTTCCAACAACCTAAACTTGGCTTATCAATTTTTAGGAAGATTAATCAATTGAGATTATATATGTTTGATCTCCTCCCCCAATCTCTAGTTTTGGACTTTCTTTTTTGGCTCTTGTTCCATTGAAACTTCCTCGAATATATCAAAAGAAGAACAAAATGAGAAAAAGAAAAAAAGAAACAAAATTCTTCAATAATTCTATCAAACTCAAATGACCTTGAAGAGATTTGCCAATTACTATGAAAAAGTTTCCCCAAAGCTTATCAATTTGTTTTTTGATAAAAAAAATTTCAAAAAATTTTGTTAGTTTAATATAATAATAAATAATAATAAAAAGTTTATCATATAATAAACTAATAAATATATGAATTTTATTATCATATAATTGATATGAATAAACTAAAAAATAGATAATTACATAAAAAATAAAAAAATATTTGATATATTATTATCATTTTTAATTATTTATTAATAAAATTAATGTTTGACATAAATAAATCTTAATAATTTTAAATTATTTATTAATTTTATAAATATAAAATAATTTAAAATTTTTATTATATACAAAATTTAATTTAATATCTATAATAATTAATTTTTTTATTATAATTCATTTCAGTTGCATTCAAATACATATAACTAATTTAATTTTCATCATTATTTTCAATTTTATCAAAATTAATCTCACCTTCGATTTAAATACTCAAAGAACATTGGCAGTGAACAATTAGAATACATTTAAAATTGATGGGTTACATCAGGCTTTGGAGTCAGGGAGAGGCAGGCAATGTCTGCTGCAACAAAGGCTCTATTAATTTGAGTTAAAATAATTTTTCATTTTCAATAACAAACGTAAAGTATTTTATTTTTGTTTCGCAAAAGAAATACGGAAGTTTTAAAAGAAAAGCAATCATGATTTCAACACCAATTGGATGGGGCAAAATATAAACAGCTTGGCTCATTCAAGTTTCTCAACTCTACAAGCCAACCAAATGACTATGTATAAAATACAGTTGTCATGAGGGTTTCTTTTTTTTTTTTTTTTTCCCCTTAATTTAATGGTTTGGAGAAGAGAGCACATTTAAAATTGCAATTGTTTTTTATTTATTTATATATTTTTAGATTAGAAACCAGCTACTCAACTATCACAAGTTGAACCCATGTAGCATATAATTTTTTTAATTTAATTATCAATCTTTGATGCATGGGAACATGCATTTTTTTTTTTTTTTTTTTAAGTATATATATTTTATATCTTTAAGTTTGGTTTGGATATGAAGGAGGATTGAGTGTAGGAATGAATTGGTGGTAACATATTCCTAGGAATGGAAACATTAATTATCTGTTGAAACTTGGGTTTAAAGCAACAGAATTAATATTTTATACTGGCAGTGGTATCTCATGCTTTAGAAGAAAGTAAAGTGAGTAGCCAAGCCAACCAGCTAAAATTAATTAAGTTGCAACATAAATGGATCATACATGATACATAGCTAGGTTGGGCTCAAATGGCCCCAATTTAGATTGTTCCAATCGCACAAATACACATTGTAAAGATGAATATTATATAGAAAAGATAATGTAATCTATATATCAACAGAGTACAGATCACCATAGCCATATTAGCCAAGCAATAATAAAAATTGTATATATAGCATATGGGTGCCACTCATGATCTTCGACCAACTCACTCTTCCTTATCCATTCAGTTAATGTTTAAATATGTATTTATAAGTTGATAGCGCATATATATATCCTACAAGGAAAAAAAAACAACATTTAGAGTAAAGAATACAAATTACATACTTCAATTATCAATTGTCAAATTTTATGATGTGTTGACACATAAATCTTGGTATATGGAGATAGATGTAAGATATATATATCTCGAATATGTCCCTCAACGTTTCGAAAAAATATATTAAAGTGTTGAATATGATATTTATATTAATTTATAACAGATGTAATGATCCAATTCTTAAGTAAATGAATTTAGAGTTAAAATTAAATTATTATGATAAATTATGCAAAATATGAGATAAATTAAGATACGGCACAAACATAACATGAAAAAAATAATTAAAATACGACACGACACGAAAAATAACATGAACACAATATAAATACACGAATGTGTCAAAATTTTATATAAAATGAATTTTTAACTCGTAAAAATTTATATAAATTTATAATAGTTTAAACACATAAAAGAATAACACGAACACGACACGAATAGACAAATTTGTCTCTAAATTGATCACTAAGACAAATTATGCAAAATATGGAATGAATTGAGACACGACAGGAACACACAATTTTTTCTCTAAATTGAATCACTATGAAAACTATACAAAATATGAGATGAATTGAGACACGACACGAACACAACATGAAAAAAATAATTAAAATACAACACAAAAAATGACATGAACACGACACGAATACACGAATGTGTCAAAATATACATAAAACGAATTATTAACGTATAAAATTTTATATAAATTTATAATACTTTGAACACATAAAAAATAACACGAATACATAAAATTTTCTCTTTCTTTCTTTTTTTTCTTTCTTTTAATTAAAAAAAAAGCTTGGAAATACTCAAACTAACCCTTCAAACTGTTGAGAAAAGCTTAGAGTAGATAACTCTAATTTTACCACTCAAAGAAGAAAGTTTAGATTTTAGGAAAACTCACAAATGCTCACACTTCACTCTAGACTACACTCTTTAGAGAAGAACTCTTTAGGAAAACTTAGAACTTTTATTGCTTATTGAAGCTTACTACTTGATGATTTACAAATGCAAGGGAGGGGGTATTTATACAATACCAAGACAAACACAAGCCACACAAATATAAAATCTAAATAAATTACAACAACCCATTGTTGTTTAATAACAACCACACATTTAAATCACACAACTACAACCACACATTAAACCACACAATTGCAACCACACATTAAACCACACAATTGCAACCACACATTTAAATCACACAACTACAACCACACATTAAACCACACAATTGCAACCACACATTGTTAGGCTTTTATTTTTCCTTGGGCTGGTATTGGACAATTTAACACTCCCCCTCAATACCAGCTCTTCCTCTTTGCACCATGTTGAGTTGACGACGAAACATTTCAAATTTGTTGATACTCAAACCTTTTGTGAATAAATCTGCCATTTGATCATCTGTCTTGATCTGCTTCATCTCAATCTCTTCTTGTAGAACCTTTTCTCTGATAAAGTGATAATGCACTTCTATATGTTTGGTTCTTGCGTGAAAGACTGGATTTTCTGCCAAACGAATTGCTGACTGGTTGTCGCAATACAACGGAACTGCATAATCTACTGGTTGATGTAGATCACTCATTAGTTGTATCAGCCACGTACACTCTTGAGCTGCCATTGCTGCTGCTCGATACTCAGCTTCGGTAGTTGACAATGATACCGTTGGTTGTCTCTTACTGCACCAGGAAATTGTTCCAGAACCAAGTTTAAACATGTACCCAGTTGTTGATCTCCTGGTGTCATGATCTCCTGCATAGTCAGCATCACAATAACCAACTAACTTACAGTCTTCACCTTTCTTGTACAAAAGACCATAATCTATTGTACTTTTCACATATCTCAGTATTCGTCGAGCTGCTTCTAAATGAGGCTTCTTCGGATTTTGCATATACCGACTCATCACACCAACTGTATAAGAAATGTCAGGTCGAGTCAAGGTTAAGTAGATCAGGCTACCTACCAATTGTCGATACATAGTTGCATCTTCCAAGTCTTTGCCTTCAAGTGCACACATCTTGCCATTTGGTTCCATCGGTGTTGAAATTGGCTTGCTCTCGAGCATTCCAAACCTTTTTAGCAAATCTTTAGAATATTTTTGTTGACAGAGAAATATTCCTTCTTGTCTGTGATCAACCTCTAGACCAAGAAAGTGCTTGAGTTGTCCAAGTTCTTTCATTTGGAAACGAACTGATAAATTCTCCTTGGTTTGAAGAATTTCTGCCTCATAATCACCAGTTATGATTAAATCATCCACATATATCAATACGATAGCTAGCTTTCCTCCATTAGCTTTGACAAACAAGCTGGAATCTGCAGGTGTCACTGAATAACCACTATGAGTTAAAAATTCAGCAATCTTACCATACCATGCTCTAGGTGCTTGTTTCAATCCGTAAAGTGCCTTTCGCAGCTTACACACATGCTCAGGATGATTTTGGTTTTGAAATCCCAATGGTTGAATCATGTAGATTTCCCGATCTAGCTCTCCATGAAGGAATGCATTCTTCACATCCATCTGCCACAAGTTCCAGTCTTTGTTGGCTGCAAGGGCAAGTAGGACTCGTACGGTTGTAAGTCTTGCCACCGGACTAAACGTTTCATCATAGTCTAGCTCATACTTTTGAGAGAAACCACGAGCCACCAACCGTGCCTTGTACCTTTCAATCGACCCATCTGGACGATGTTTTATCTTGTAAACCCACTTGCAGGATATGGGTTTCACATCTCTTGGTTTTGGCACTAGATCCCAAGTCTGATTCTGCTCAAGCGCAGTGATCTCTTCTTTCATAGCCATAATCCACTCAGAACTCTGTGATGCTTCTTCAAACGTCTCAGGTTCTGTTGCAATTGGTTCTTCCACTATGGCTGCATTAGCATATTTGGGATTTGGCTTCCGTGCTCTTGTTGTCCTTCGGATTTGTGATTGTGGAGATGGTTCTTCCACTTCACTCGATCTAACATCTGGTTGATACACACCAGTTTGCCAAGGACTCTGGACTAACACTTGCTCGTCATCATCATCATCACATAGGTCTTCTACTTCATCTGAAGTTGATTGAAGTTGGACAACATACTCTCCCATTTTCTGTTGTAGCATGTCTTCAAATTCTTTTGAATCTGACAACACCTCCTTTTCTGATAGGTTCTGCAACTTCTGTTTATCGCCTGTCATGTGATTTGAGCAACCTGAATCGACAATCCAGTCATTCTCATAGTCAATTCGGTCAGCCGTTGTTACTGTGAGAGCTAACTCTTCCTCTTCCATAGCAAAAAATGCTTCAGCGTCCCAATCATCTTCGCTTTTCTCCATTGTACTAGAAGTAGCAGCATTGCTCTCAGCGGGCCTTTTGTTAAACCAACAATCTTTTGCCATGTGACCTTTCTTGTCACAGTTGTAACAGTTACCTTCAAATCTTTTATTGTTGCTACGATTCTTTGAAGCTCCCCCTGGACGAGAGCTCCCTTCTCCTTGATGACTTTTTGTCTTGTCACCATACTTTTTAGATCCACCACCGACGTGCTGTTTGAATTTGCCTTTGCTTTTGTTGGTGTAGAGTGCTTCCTCTTCACTTTTCAACGAGACCCCTCCCATTTGCTTGGCCATAGATTCTTGACCAACAAGCAAATTTTCAAACTCTACAAGTGATGGTTGAGTTGGCCATCCTTGTATAGCGGCAATGAAGCTGCGATATTCGGGCCTCAAACCATGGATAATTATTCTTTTTACCCTGGTATCTCCAATAGCAGCTGTAGGATCTAAATCAGAAATTTCACGGCATAACGTTTTTACCTTGTGAAAGTATTGAGCAATCGGTATATCTCGTTGTGCAACTGATAACAATTCATTCTCAAGAAGTTGAAGTCTTGTGTCATTCTTTCTCGAAAAGAGTGCATCTAAAGTATCCCACGCTTCTTTTGGCGTTTCTAGCTTTTGTATGTGTTCCAACATTTCTTCTTCAACTGTGGTCTTAAGGGCAAACATGGCTTTACCCACTTTAATCTTCCATTTGCGCAAGGTTCCTTGAGCATCTTCTTGCTCGGGCTTCGTAACTTCACTACCACCAACGACTTCCCAAAGGTCTTGACCTTGTAGGTAAGACATCATACACGTCTTCCACGTGTTGTAATTTTTGTGATTGAGCTTCTTGATTCCTCCAACTACTTGAAGATCACCCATCGTGTCGGCAAGACTAACAATACCGAACAAGCTTGATTTTGAGACACAAACTTGTAGAGTACAAACTCCTCACAACTCAAGAACGCTCAAACCAAAAATAGTACCTGAATAACTATTTCACCGTGAATAGTACCGTATACGTGAACAGTATTGTACGTATGTCGTACACTAGAACAAATCCAGTATACGTTAACAATTACTGCAAAAGTATACAACCACACGTATGAATAGTAACCGTATCTGTGAATAGTGACCGTATACTGGAACAGTGACCGTAGCCCGTGAATAGTGCACCAGGTAGGTTCCCAGGAAAGAGAGGTGGGTCACTGATAGACACACTTAAATACCAAGTCTTTCCTAGCCAGAACTTCCCTAGACACTTTCACACTACCACACTTTATTTCCAGCAACAAGAATAATTCTTTTCTGATGTGGAAGATCAGACAATACTGCAACCACAGAGCATACTAAGAACCAACACTTTCACTGCAGCGGAATAAGGACCACGAACCAATGGCTCTGATACCAATTGTTGAGAAAAGCTTAGAGTAGATAACTCTAATTTTACCACTCAAAGAAGAAAGTTTAGATTTTAGGAAAACTCACAAATGCTCACACTTCACTCTAGACTACACTCTTTAGAGAAGAACTCTTTAGGAAAACTTAGAACTTTTATTGCTTATTGAAGCTTACTACTTGATGATTTACAAATGCAAGGGAGGGGGTATTTATACAATACCAAGACAAACACAAGCCACACAAATATAAAATCTAAATAAATTACAACAACCCATTGTTGTTTAATAACAACCACACATTTAAATCACACAACTACAACCACACATTAAACCACACAATTGCAACCACACATTAAACCACACAATTGCAACCACACATTTAAATCACACAACTACAACCACACATTAAACCACACAATTGCAACCACACATTGTTAGGCTTTTATTTTTCCTTGGGCTGGTATTGGACAATTTAACACAAACACCCTTACTTAGTTGTCCCCAAACAAAAGCACTCAAAATTGAAATTGAGCAGTCTCATGTCTTGGAGATAACTTTTGATTAGTGTTATATGTATGTAGATAAAAGGGAACTTGGAAGTACTAAGGGTCCATTTGGATGGGCGGTGAGATTGACTTCGGTGAGATTAAAAATAGTGATGGCGGTGAGATTAATTACTGTAGTGGTGAGATTAGGTACTGTAGTGGTGAGATTAAAATCAGTGGTGGGATATGTGTTTGGATTCAAAAACAGCGGTAGCGGTGAGGTGAATTATAGTGAGAAGAAAAAATGACCATTAAAGACATTAAATTAAAATGTGTATATATATATAAATATTTATACTAAATAATAATAATTAAAAATTATTAAAATTATATTTATGTTAAAAAATAAATTAAAAATAAATAAATAAAAGAATTAAAAATAAATAAATAAAAATTTGAATAAAAAAGTGAAAGGATGTAAAATTAAATAATAAAATATATATTAATTTTTTTAATAACTTATTTTTAATTAACTCATATAAATTATAATATAATAAGGAAAATATATATTTATTAGTTTATTATATAACAATAAGATTTATTTATTATATTAAATTAATAAAATTATTTCAAAATTTTAAATAAAAAAACTGATAAAACAAACTATATAATTATATAAAATAATTTATTATAAAAATTCGTATGAAAAATTGTAGATAAAAAATAAAATAACAAAATACACTATATCCGTTTGGGGAGGGTAGTTTGGGGAAGTGAACATCCGGTGGGAAGAAAAATCTCCACCGGATCTCAACTCCTCCAGTGTCGATTGGAGTCTTCGGTGCGATGGCTGAGGCTTCACTGGCATTGGAGCATGCTATCCAAACGACTTTCGGTGGCGTTTGAAAACACTAAATCGCGCTACACGGGGATTAATCGGGGATCCGACGACTTCCAAATGAAGCCTAAATCAATTAATTAAAAAAAGCACCAAAGTTCCTACATATGAGAAAAGTAAAATCATAACGAAATTAACTACACAATGCAAAATTGCCCCTTTTCCCACTTTCAACTTTCAAGTACAAAGTCAATTTTGACAAAAAAAAAAAAAAAAGGGAGGGGATTAGAAATTGGAATGTTAGATCTAGAATATTAACTAATTATTCCCATGGCAAAAAATATTTAGTAAAAAGAAAATCTCAAAGTTGCAAAATTAGTAAAAGAGAAATTATTTTTACTATCTTCATCTTAATGATTATGGATATATATATATATATATAACTACTTGAAAGTGTTGTCATGCCTTCTTTTTTTTTTTTTTTTTCTCACATGTTTCTCTCTTTCTTTTGGCTAGAAATTTCATTTTTTTTCTACCTCATTTTTTTTTTGTGATTATAGATGATCTTTAACACTTTTTTTTATAGAAATGAAAATGTGATACACAAAATATTGTATCTCTTAAATCCTTGCACTAAATTATGTTATTGTGTATAATAGTAAATAAGGGTCGAATCCATAAAGATTATTCTTAATTTATATGTTATTGATGTAAAACTCACAAAACACCTAAACTAAACTTTGTTGGGGGGTTGAATTGTTTTGATATGTAGAGAAAATAAGAAAACTTAAAAGTAAAACTAAGATTAAAAAATAATACAAAAATTTAAATATAACAAGTAATAATAATGATGAAAAGTATGGTTAAAGAATCATTCGCCACCACTAAACATAAAATATAACCAATAATCATAATTATTTTTTAACTATCTCTTTTGAAAATAATAATACTAAGACAATCACAAGCTCGATTGTCTCGATCTTTCCTTACTTTATCGTTGAGAAAAGAACAAACGCTTTTACCTAATCTCTTTCCAATGAACAACCTCGAATAAACTCCCTAAATTTAATTCAATGAAAATATTCAATCTAGAACGATAGATTATATCAAGCAATAAACACACAAGCTCGATTTATTTAACTTAAGTCATACTCTACATTGTATCGAACGAAAATATCCCATAATCATTGATGACAATTTGCTACTTATGTTTAGGAATCTTGACAATTATGGATCAAAACACTAAACTAGCAATCAAATCACTATAATTTTCATCTAGTTGCGCACCTAAATAAATAAGATAGCAATTTATGACATGCAATTAGTAGAATATAACAAATTCAAAAGAGAGTTGAAAGACAATCTGAAATTTATTAACTAGCAATCATGTCCAGGGCTTTGAAATCACCTTAACCACAAAAAGAATTTAGTTACACATTCTTGATGTGTTCAATAACAAATTCATAAGAAGGTTAAGCAAGAAAGAAAGTAGAAGAAAAGAAGAAAGAATAAACTCTATTATGATGACTGCTTGCAATCTCCATCTCTTCCTGTTGGTCTCCTCTTCTTGTTCTCCTATTCTTATTCTCCTTATTTTGTTCTCTAAGCCTCTTCCAAATATGTCTAATTTCAGCCTCAAAAGATCTTATTTATAGAGCTCCAAAACCCTGAGACTTATTTTTTCCCGCGCAAGTAACATCAGGTTGCAGATTTTTTTGACAGATCTTCTGGCGTCGCGATGCTGGGTAATTTGGTTGACACGGATGTGCTTGGCAGGCGCCAGCCTTGCTGTCTTGCCAATTTGTGCTGCTGCTTCTGCTCGCATTTTCTTGGCCAATTTGGATGACCAATTCTTATGAGTTTTGGGCAAGTAATATACCGTTGGAAAACTCTATGAGTCAGCTTCAAAAGTAAAGAAGGAAATTTCTTTGAATAAAGACTTTAAAATAATGTTTTCCTAACAACAAGTTCCAGAGGTCAAATGTATCCTTCTTGCTTTGCACCAAGAATTTAATCTCTTTGACTCTGATATCTTCTTTCATTTTGTGATTGTCATTTTGTAAGCTCTTTAACATCCTAATTGATATGTTTTTACTTTATTGTCTTAAATAAATCTGAAATTGAAAAACATAACATATGTAGCCAACATAAATAACGAAAACTAAGAATAGAAAGAGCATAATATGTGTAATTTATGAACTTATCAAAATGTATTTACTTTTATCAAATATTATTCTTATAATATATCATTTTTTATGATTTTAATAAAATTTCAAGATTCACACAATTCAATTCGAATTTTCTCTAACTTGATAATCCAATTTGTAATTCCCAGTTAATTATAAACCATTTTTTCCTTCTTCTCTTTCCTCCAATTTCTCTTAGATGCCAAATTTTTATCGTTTTTTTTCATTTTGTAGTTTGAAAGCTTCAATTTTTGTCTTAATGGCGATTAAAAATCTTAGGGTGTATTTGGAGGAGAGATTTCATTTCAATCAAAATTTTTAAAAATCCAAAAATAAATTTACTTTTTTGGGTAAAAGTAAGAGAGAATTTTAAAAGGGGATTTGAGTACCTTAAATTTTCTATTGAAATTTCACCTAAAGAGGTGATTTTTTAAAATTTCTCCAAATCTCCTCTCACTTTACTCTTACATTGCCCACAATAAAATACAAGACGAAAAAAACAAAATATCATTATATTTAAATATAATATTTTTATATTATTAATAATATCTATATATTTTTACAGATCTAATGATATCCGTATTGCATTTTTTTTATACATATATGTAATTATTTTTTATCTCATGAAATTCCAATAACCTAAATTTCCTTCTAAAAAAATTATTTATCCAAACAAAATAATTACATATGCTAGAATTTTTAAATAATGCATTTTATAATACCTTCATTTCAAATTTTTTTTTTCAAAATTTTAAAATTTCTCATCGAAACGCACTCTTATATTTTAGAAAACAAGACCATGACTAAAAGCTTACATATTTTTAATATCCTTTTAAGTTTATACAATTAACTTGTTTTATGAAGTTTTATTAATGTACACATAATTTAAGCTCATTGTACATATATTTTTAGTCAACCATATAATTCAGCTTCAAAACTATATACATTTCACAACCGAAGGAAATTGGTCAATGAAATCCATTAGTTTTTTTTAGGGATTAAAAGGCTCTAAAAATCCTAAATTTTAAAAGACATACTTATGACAATGTTTATATTTTTAAAATTACGTTATTAAATTTTAATAACGTACATATAATTTAAATTTATTGTATATATTTTTTTGTTAAATGTATATGTGTTTTGGGTTGATGTACATTCCAAACCCCAAATACTTCTATTTTTTTAAGGTTTAGTTTTAAAGTTTAAAAATTCTATATTTTAAAATAAAATTTAAGTGCATGTCCAAACCTTTCATATAATGTTTAAGTTTTCCAAAATAATTATTTACTTTTTAAAAAAATTATATATTATACATATAAACCAATCTCGTGTATGTGATGATAAATACATATATAGTAAAATGTATATATTATTGAGTGTACAAGTACATGTAGGAACTAGGCCTGTCCAAAGGCTGGATTATTTGTCTGGAGCAATAAATTCGGTTCGAATTGAACCGGGTTTGGATAAGATTTTCTATAATTCGACCTGGTTGGTCGGGCTCGAATTATTATTCATTAAATAAAAAATATTTTTTATTTAAATTTAATATATACAAACATTAATATAAAAATAAAATTTTTAATATTTTGTAACTGTAAAATAGGTTTCCGGATCGATCCAAGCCAGGTTCGAAACGAGCTCGGACAAAAAAAAAAAATTTGGATCGCGACTCTACCCAATCCAACCTTTTAACAGATCTAGTCGGAAAGCAATAAATTTGTTAGTTCTAAGCATAATTGCATAAGGATCAAGATAAAAACAATTCTTCTTTCACTAATTTTGCAATTTGATATTTCTCTTATACTAAATACTTTTTATAATGACAGTAACCAATTAATATTGTGGTTTCCATTCCAACACCTCAATTTTTGATTCAAAAAAAAAAAAAAAATTTGATGGCTAAATTTTTTTTGGCTTCCCGACCTTTTTCTCCGGTGAAGACTATAATGAGAACTTGTTTTGTGAGAACCAAATGAGAATTTTTTTTATTTTCGATAAACGTGTAAAAAGTAAAATAAAATTATTAGTTAAAAAAATTATAAAAAGGGTAGAAATAATTTATTTATTCATAACAAAGGTAATAATGAAAAAAAAATGATGTATTCTTATATGATGAATTAATAAAAATAAATATTTTAAAGGAAATAAAAGATTAAAAAATAATTAAATTTGTGATTAGATTTCTTCACGAATTACACTACTTGTCAAGTTTATTAGTATAATCGATTCAACCCATGATATTATTTTATAAATAAATAACTAAATAAATATTTTAATTTAATTTTAAAATATTAATATAAAAATATTTTAATTAAATAAAATTTGAATGAACTATTGAGCCAAATTCGATTTCAAATTTAAATATTAAAGGTATTGGCCGAGTGTGATGCGACTCGATTTATAGACATCTTCAAACAGTCAATATCTAAATCAAAAATTTTTTTTCTTAATTTTTATGTTTGTTAAGACAATATCTAATAAGCGGTCAAAGTACTTGTCAGATCCTTATAATTTAGAGTCTGGTGTACATTAGTCCCTGTACCAAAATTGTAAGTAATTTGATCCATTTACTTTTAAAATAGAAGCAAATAAGTAAAATTGTTAACATCCATAATAATTTCTGTTAAAAAGCTGATTAGACAATTTGACATGTTCAAAAATGCTGATGTGTCATAACATATCTGACATGGCACTAAAAAAATATATTTTTAAAGCTGACATAGAAATTAATTAAAAATAAAAACATCAAATTTTTCCTATTGGACAATATAATTTCACGAAAAATTGAAAAGCATCTAAGTTACCCCCTAATACCCATTTCACGAAAAAAAAATGAAATTTATCTTACACAAAAAAAAAAAGAAAGGAAAAGCATTTGAAATAAGTAACTCAAATGCTTATTAAATATTGTCTTAACAAACATAAAAAGTAAGAAAAAAAAAAACTTTGATTTAGACATTGACTGATTGAAGATGTTTATAAATCGAATCTCATCACACTCGACCGATACTTCTAAAATTTAAATTTGAAATCGAATTCGACTCAATAGTTCATTCAAATTTTATTTCATTAAAAATATTTTTATACTAATATTAATATTAATATTTTAAAATTAAATTAAAATATTTATTTAGTTATTTATTTATAAAAAAATATCATGGGTTGAATCGACTATACTAATAAGCTTGACAAGTAATGTAATTCGTGAACAAATCTAATTATTTTTTAATCTTTTATTTTCTTTAAAATATTTATTATTATTAATTTATCATGTAAGAATACATAATTTATTTTCATTATTACCTTTGTTATGAATAAATAAATTATTTTTATCCTTTTTTTAATTTTTTTAACTAATAATTTTATTTTACTTTTTATACATTTATCGAAAATAAAAAAATTCTCATTTAGTTCTCACAAAATAAATTTCCATTGTAGTTTTCACCTCTTTCTTCATAGTTGAAAAGATGGCTTTGTCATTTATGTTTAATTGGAGGGAGGCCATATTTTCACTTATTATCATTTTTTTTTTTAGTAAAGGCCAAAAAAACTTGCCTCTTTAAGTTTAAAAATTAACACTTTATAATTGAGTATTTTTTTTATTTATTAATTTTCAAATAAATACTATTAAAAGAAAAATAACATATATAATAGACCTGCTCATGGGCCGGATTACCCGCCCAAACTCGAAATCCACCTGATATTTGGAAGGGTTTGGACAAAAATATTAAGCCCAAAAAATGGGTCTGGACAAAATTTTAAGCCCATTTTCTAAACGGACCGGGCCTTTGATAGAAAATTTTAGGCCCGGACCCGGCCTGACCCAGATACTATTATATAATAATAAATAATTTAATTTATAAACTTATACAATTATTTTATTATCCTTAGGCTTCAACCCCATACAAGAAAACACAACACAGGCACACAGCCAAACCTTTGAAGACTTTGAAGAGATCTGTGCGGAGTTTTGGGATCAAATACTTGATCTCTTGTTGCACCAGGTAGCTGATGAACTTGTGGGAATTCATATGCAAATTACTGACATGTAATGCTTGAAAAAAATGGTGGAAATTTTTGCACAAAAGCAGAGTTTTTCTATGCTCTCTTAACTGCTAAACCTTGAAAATAACATTTGAAGAAAAAATCTCGTGCGAAAGGAGTTCGCCGATTTTGATTACTGGTTCAGTTGTCTCTGCAAGCAGATTGCAACAAGGATCTAGTGTCACCTGGCCTAAGTATATGTAGGAATAATATGATTACATGTTCAGCAAATGTAAATTTGTTAGTAGTACTAATATATTTTTTTTTAAAATGGAATCATATTGCAGCTTAGGCAGAGAATATACATTTTTTTTTTTTTTTCTATTCCTGAGTTGAATTCAACAACTTTCTCACCACCTCTAAAAGAACATCCTCCATTAAAGATGGCCAATCATCAGCAACAGCGGCAACCTTTCACTGAGTATGCTCATACTTTATTCTGGCACTCCTATCAGAGGCAAAAAAATTGGGATTTAAACTCAAATTTGGGCGGGCCGGGCCGGGCCAAGTCTAGATATCATTTTAATAATATGGGCCGGGCTTAGTAAAAAAAACTTATTCATATTTAGGACCGGACCTGGACAGACACAAATACTCTTAGTATCATGTCTGGACCTGACCCGACCCATAAGCAGGTCTAATATATAACACTATTAAAGACAGATGGATAAAAATTCAAGAAAAAATAAAATGTGACAAGAAAAAAAAGACATGGTAAAAGATAAAAGATTTTAGTTTCAAAATTAATAATAATAAAAAAAAACTTTAAGGAGCTTAAGCATACATCTGATAATTTCGAACTCGATATGATTATATGATATAAAAATAATTAAAACACGAAAAAATAATATAATAATACGGACACGACACGATTATACAAACGTATCAAAATCTATATAACACAAATTATATAGATTAAAACACGATTATATGATAAAACACGAAAAATATGCACAATACAAAAAATAATAGAGGCACGACACAAATACATCAACCTATCAAAATAGGTCAAAGTATTTGGGAGGTCTTTATACTATATCATCTAATGCAAATTAGTCCATATATTATAAAACTGAGTAATTTAATCCTTAATCTTTTAAAATTAAAGCAAAAATGTAAAATCAATAACTGAGCTAACGTGAACCATTAAAAAAATGATGTGGCATTTAAAATCTATAAAAATGCTGACATGATTGTTAAATGCTGATGTGATACTAATAAAATATATTATTTTAAGATGACGTGATTAAATAATAATCTAGTTGTTGCAAATGTCGGAATCCAAGCTTTCTTCTCTGATTTTTTCAAATGAGACTTTATTTAATCAACGTCATTTTAAAATAATATATTTTATTGGTAGTATGTCAGCATTTTAATAGACTTTAAATGCCACGACATTTTTTAACGGTTCACATTAGTCTAGTTACTTATTTTACCATCTTGCTTCAATTTTAAAAGATTAAAGATTAAATTACTCAATTTTATAATATAAAGATTAGTTTGTATTAGATGATATAGTACAGCAACCTCCTAAGTACTTTGACCTATCAAAATTTATATAACACAAATTATTAATATATCAAAATTTATATATATAAATAAATTTATAACATATAAAAAGAATATAAATACAATAAAAATGCACAAATTACCAAATCTAATTGAGTGCTACTTTTTTAAACCATAATGCCGTACTTATTTCGCTCTTAAGTCTTAACTATAGGGTGATTTTTTTTTTTATAATTACTAAAATTTCTAAATTTTATCATTTTATTTAAATAAATCTTGTATTTTTATTTTTTCACCCAGGTTACATTATCTAGTATTTTCTTAACTAAATTTCGCTTTCACAATCAAATATCTTTCTTTTATAAAAATAAGTAACACATTCCAAAGCAAGATGCTGACCTTTTCACATCCCAAAATAGTAAAACAGAAAAGAAAAGCAGTTTTCAGTGTTCACCTTTTAATCTTTTCTGCAACAACCATTCCTCCACACAAATTCCATGGCAGAAGCCGACAAAGCAAGCAAGTGGGACATAATCATTGACCCCACCTTGCTATGCTTGCTTGCTTCCCTGTTCCAACTCTTTCTCTCTATATAAACCCCAATAAAAAATCTTAAACTTAACTAACCTCAGAAAAATACATGGCAAATCCAACATGGGTTTTTGGTCTTAAGACCTTGTTGATCTTTATCAGCCTCTATCTCTCTCTGGGTAGTTGTGTAATTGCAGCAACTTCTTTGGAAGACTCAATTGCCCAACAAAAACTTGATAAGGTTCATAAGCTTCAAGGGCAGACTTTCAATGTGAACTTTGCACACTATGCTGGTTATGTTACTGTCAATGAAGTCTCAGGGAGAGCTCTCTTTTATTGGTTCTTTGAAGCTGCTGAGGATCCTGATTCCAAACCTCTACTACTTTGGCTCAATGGAGGTCAGAGTTTGAAATTTTTTAAGATTCTTGTCTTGTTTTGACTTTTTTTTTTTAATTATTTTTGTAGCAGTATTTGATTAATGGATTTTGCTAACAAGTGCTCTAAGGGCACTTGTTAAGGTTACTATATATAGTAATATCTTCATCCAATGCATCGAAAATGATGAATAAAATTGTCAACTTTTGTATTTAATACAATATTATTACTATAAATAGTATATTAACTAACCTTAACAAGTGCGGGCACTCGTTAGCAAAACCCTTGATTAATTTAGTTAGGTGGTTATGACTCTTTTGCTTTTAATGCTGTGATTATATGGTAATTAGTGCTTTTTACTGATTGTTGACTATGTTTTTGAATATCCAATCATTGGTTTTATGATTTCACTATGTTCTTTTTCTGGGCATTTTCTTTTTCCTATCCTAAAAATCTCATTGGTGATCATGTCATTTGATTAGCTTTGTATCTCTTTATTCGAGTTAAAATCTGCAGAAAATTTTTATATAGGAATATTGTATTTTTGATTCATTTATGGCCTATTTTGTGCTGGCTCTTGTAGTTCTCATTATCTTGTTTTTGTTTGGTTTCTGATCACTACCAATACTTCTCATCACGGGAAAAATATAGTACTTATTTAGGGTATTATGTCAACAGGGCCTGGATGTTCATCCGTTGCTTATGGTGAAGCAGAGGAAATAGGCCCATTTCACATTAGGCCAGATGGGAAGACCCTTTACTTGAACCCTTACTCTTGGAATCAAGGTAATCAATTCTTTAAAACTTCACTATGAAAGTTGAGCAAATTAAAGCAGTATTTGCAAGACAAAAGTTTCTCTTTAGTGTTCCTGATAGCTGGTGTAAGAAATGGAATTGTTTTACTTCATTTGTTGAACCTCTAAAATGATGTTATACTTTATTTCTTACATAGAAGAAAATGATTTGTTTATGGTGGACAATAGATGGGCATTCCCAATTAATTCAATTGCAATATGACCTAGAGTATTTATTTTTAGTTGCAATCCATTACTTGTTTGGGTGTATCATTTCATCTGGTCAACTTCAAGCTCTTTCCTTAGGCTATTGTGGGTTTTTCCAATCCAAATTATTATGAAATCTATTTAGCACTCAAATCTAAAGTTGTTTGCTGCACTCTTGCAACCTGATCTTCCACCTTCCCTTTCTCACAAATTAACATGTGCATACGCATGTGTAGACACCCAAAACACAAACTCAAGTGACTAACAAATGTGTATTGGTTGAGCAATATGATTATCATTTTCTTTTGAGATCTATGGAATCTTGACCAGTTCCTTGTATTACATTGAAAGCTACATGTCATGCTTGAATAACTTTTAGAAGATTTTTACCCCTTTCTCCCTAAAACGGCTGTTAATTTAGATCTACATTGAGAGTATTACTTACACCTGTTGTACTTTCAGCTTGGGAATGTGAATGTTAGAAATATTCCCTTATTAGTTACATTGTTACAAGATTCTTCTACTGCTTTGCAGTTGCCAACATTCTATTTCTTGAGTCTCCTGTTGGAGTTGGTTTTTCATATTCAAATACTTCCTCTGATGTGCTTAACAATGGTGATAAAAGAACTGGTAAGGCTAAGACATTTCTACTTCATACCTTTATTTGAGTTTTTATTTTGGCTAGCTTGTGTAAGTGTACCTTCTCATCCTTTGATGTACAGCCAAGGACTCACTGACATTTTTGCTAAAGTGGCTTGAGCGCTTTCCTCAGTATAAAGAAAGGGATTTATACATTGCTGGAGAGAGCTATGGAGGTAAATAGTAAATTTTCTCATTTGTATTTCTTTTAAATATGGTAAAGCAAAATTTCTTTTCCTTTGGATAACAAAAACATCATGAGTGAAACAGATGGAAATAATGAGGTTTCCTAGCTTTGTTATTCTAGCCAAATAACATGCAGCTCTTCTTTAAGAACCATGTCTTATTAAGTTAAGATTAATAAAAAACTTCTTTCTGTATTTCATTAAGTTACTAATTGGGACATTTCAGAAGTTAAAGTATTGAAAAACACAAATTGGTAATAAAAGTCAGGTTTGAGGACAAGAAAGATAATTCTGAATATCTAAAATAGATTCGATGCACTGGAAATTACAACTAGCTCACACCTGTGAAGGAGTGGAAGATGGTTAGAAGGGGGAAAACAAGAAAACCATCTTCAATTGCAGGACTGTTGCCAACTCAGGGGATGCTCTTGTGTGCACAAAAGTGATTTGGTCACAGTAGGAGTAAAAGGAGGCAAAGGTAGATTAAAAAGTACTTGTGTTTGAAACATAAAAAAAACAGTTTGGCTGCTTTCTATCTTCAAAAGATATAACTGAGTGGAATGGAGAAAACAGATTCATGTAGCTAACCCCAGCTAGTTTGGGGTTAAGGCTTAATTGAATTGAATTATGAGAGCAGTTTCAATGTGATTAGAGAAGGGGGAGAAAACATTCTTTTCCCACTTTGAAGGCATCTATGGGATGAAATGATAAATGTTCAAGTTTTGCAATTTTCTTTCTATTAAAAGGAGCTGCTTGCAATGGGGGATTTGAGTCAAAGAACTGCAAAAGTTCTTATCTCCATTTACGTAGGTATCCACTGTAACTATAAAAAATAACAAGTTGCAAAAGAATGTTTTATTTCATTTTGGAACGCCTGTTAAATGTCTCTGGTGCTGCCTGATGTTTGCTTAGAGTCAAAAGGCATTAGTAAAAATAAGAGAAGTAACATTTATTGATACCCTTGATGAATTTGGAACTTTGCAATATTCATATTTTGTATATTTTAATTGCTCTTGAACAATAAATTCATTATGATTTTTTGTTGTTGTAGTTTTTACATTAAAGAATGTGTTGCAGGGCATTATGTTCCACAGCTAAGCCAAGCCATCGTAAGATACAACTGGACAACCAAGGAAAAAGCAATTAATCTAAAGGGTTATATGGTATAGACTCTATTCTTGAAAGAAAGCAGTAGTTTTGCATCATTTGAGCAAACTGAAACGTAGAGGTCTATATGTAATGCAGGTTGGAAATGCTCTAACTGATGATTACCACGACCATTTGGGGCTCTTTCAATTTATGTGGTCAGCTGGTTTGATTTCTGATGAAACATACAAGCTATTGAATGTACTATGTGATTTTGAGTCATTTATTCACTCCTCAAGTTCTTGTGATAATATTATGGGCGTTGCAAGTGAAGAAATGGGAAATATTGACCCATATAGCATCTTCACTCCCTCCTGCTCTGCCAATGTTAGCCAGGCAAAATGGCTGCTGAAAAGAAGGCTTGTGAGTACATACATACTTCTGCATCTTTAAATTTTAAGAATCTTTTTCCTCTTCTTAAATCAGTCAAAAGATCTTCTAACTAATTTAACTTCAGGTATAAGTTTTGACAGCATTCCTGTTGAAACTACATACATATTTCAATGTCTATAATTTAAAAATCTTCAACATTAATTTTCTTTGGGGGGTTCTTATGCCTTTTAAATATATCTAACTATTCTGTCCTCATTCCTTAGGAATTTCATCCACTAGTTATATGACATTTCGTCCTCAAAATCATCATACACATATTTGTGGTAACCTATGTTACTCGGATTCGGGTGTGAGTATCGGATACGGTTATGTGTCCGACACGTGTATGTTCATTTTTTTATAAAAGTTTTTTCATGTATTTGGAGGGTCCTTGGAGGATCATATTCCCATACCTATGTCCTAATATGTGTCGGACATGGATACTTAAAGAAAAATGAAGAATCGGAGCAACATAAGTGGTAACAGTTAGCTCAGGGACCTGATAATTCTCATCTTTATTTATGATATCTCCAAACTGAAGCTCCATTAAGCTTTCACAGGATTCATGGTCTGGAGAACTCATTGGCGAGAACAATCACCACAATCCAGAAATCAAAATTTAAAAAATGGCCTGCTTGTTTAATTTCCACTGAATTCTAGGGTATTTGATATTCTATTTGTAACCATGTTAAGGAAAATTGATATTATCTAACAGATGGTTGGCCAGCTCAGTGAGAAGTATGATCCTTGCACTGAGAAGCACTCAGAAGTGTACTTCAATCTACCTGAGGTTCAAAAGGCACTCCATGTTTTACCTGAAGCTGCACCATCTAAATGGGAGACGTGCAGGTACATGGCCTATTTTCGTAGATTTGAATTCCTTCATTTACAAAATGTAACTAGACCACCTGACAAAGTATTCTAGCTCTGCCCCTGTATGAAACTTATTTTAATGTGTTCAAAGGTGTTTGACAACATTTCTGTTAATCCAATTACTTTCCTTGAAGTCACATGGAGAAGTATATCTTAAAAGATTTTCCTTTTTTTTTTTGGCAGTGATATCGTAGGTATCAACTGGAAGGATTCTCCAAGAACTATGCTGGATGTTTACCACGAGCTTCTACATGTAGGACTTCGCATATGGATATTCAGGTTTATCTCTAAACCTGTGATGTTGCTTTTTTATATAGCTAGCAGGTGTCCAAATCGGGTAACAAGAGGTCAACCATACATGCTTTACTGTTTGAAGCAATGGATCAATATAGAAACTAATCTGTATATGATATTAGTAACCTTTATTTTCTCAAACTCATCCTACCTTTATCATTTTATAATTCTCCTTTTATTTTTTTCACCTTTTAATTTGTAGATAATGTCTATGTTATTCCGACTTTTCATTTTTCTTGAAGTACTCGTGTCCGACGTATATTCGGACATGGATATGAAGATATGATCCTGCAAGAACCCTCCAATACATGGAAATCTTAGAAAAAATTGAACATTTCTTTTATTTTTTTCACCTTTTTCATTTGTAAGTTTCGACTTTTCATTTTTCTTGAAGTACTTGTATCCGACGTATATCCGGACATGGGTACGAGGATATGATCCTCCAAGAACCCTCCAATACATGGAAATCTTAGAAAAAATTGAACATACCCGTATCGGATACATAACCATGTCCGACACTCACATCCAAATCCGAGTAACATAGGATAATGTTTACTGCATTATATCATTGATTTGTAAATTTGACTGGAGTGAAAGGAGTGTAAATCGTATAAGTTGGCGACTCATGCTTCATGAGTATACTTCTAGCAAATGGAATGCTCCTGTAAAGTTGGTATATAGATCTCACAGCTAGAAAGTATAGGAAGAGGGAATGAAAATTAAAAATACCATTGATAAACTTGATGGACAAACTTTTCCAGAATGCAGTAATAGTGTCAATTTGGAATGCATGAGATAGGCTCTAATTAAACAAAGTCTGATTGAGATTTGATAGAGGGAATAATAGAATATATCTATTTATGGATGCAGTTTTTTTTTTTTGTTGAATTGACTTCGGACAATTTTTTTCTCATTTTCTTTTCTTCATTTCCCCTCCATTCTACCAATTTGAAAGTGGTGACACAGATGCTGTAATCCCAATTACATCCACCCGCTACAGTATAGATGCTCTCAAGCTTCCAACTGTGAAGCCATGGCGTGCCTGGTATGATGATGGACAGGTAAATTGCTTTAGGAACTGCTTCATATTCCATAATCTTTCATTTATCTAGGTAATTTAACTAGTTATTCCTCGAAATATTTGGATTTGATTCATTGTCATAGTAATCAGCAATAGTAGTCTATGTTGTTCCGGCTTTTTTTTTTTTTCAAGTACCCATGTCCGACACTTATGTCCGACACATATTCGGACATGATATGGGGATATGATCCTCCAAGAACCTCCAAATACATGAAAAAATTTAGAAAAAAATTGAACATACCCGTATCTGACACTCACACCCGAGTCTGTTTAACATAGATGGTAGCTATACCAGTATCTTGGTCCAGCTTGAACTTAGGGTTTAGTCTAGTTGGTTCATGCAGTTATTTTTAAGAAGCATCCAGCAGGTTTGAAATTCGAATTTAAATATCTGCAATCCCTTCTCCTATTCTCGCAACTTCTTTTATAAAAAAATAAAAAAATCTTGATCCAGCTTAATTATGGCCATGTTGACTAATAATGTGGCAAACAGGTAGGAGGATGGACACAAGAGTATGCTGGACTTAACTTTGTTTCAGTGAGGGGAGCTGGGCATGAAGTCCCTTTGCATAGACCCAAACTAGCTCTCACCATCGTCAAAGCATTCTTATCAGGAACCTCCATGCCAGGCTCTGAACAAGTGAGTGACTCCTGAATTTGGGTTGAATTAATGCTCTTCTCAAATGAGGAAGAATTAGACATATTTCTATTATGGGGATTGTAATGTTTTATGTTGTGGTGACCACCAACCTTTCTTTCTTCCCCCAAAAATGTCCAATCAACATTCATCAAAATTGTTTCAATTTGAAATGTGAACTTTGATGAAATTATTAGAAATGGGGTTAATTGCAGTCTTGTCCCTTTTGAATTTAGCATCTCATAAAAAATTTATATCAATAATAATGTGATTAATGTGAATGAAAATAGAAATACATAATTTTTATGAATAATTTTAAGATTTATATATTTGTAGCAAAGGCATAATTTCATAAAAGTTAGGCCAATATGCTCGATGTTTATGCCAAGAAGGTGCCTTAACTCTTGAGCATCTGTTAAAATACCTTGGTTTATGTCTAAAGCTATGTACTACTTATTTAAGGTATCCCTTTATAAAAGCAATGGATACTCTCTTTGGTATCAAATGTAATTATTGTAGTTTACTTTTCCTCTCTTATATAAGAAGCTAATTCGTGAAGAAATGGACAAAGTTCACCTTTGTAAGAAAAATCCTTGATATATGATCAGCATAGCATGAGTTTATTAAGTTCTCTCTTTGGCTATTATTTAGTTCATCAGTTTTTCTAATTCATCCATAATAAAACAATAACATGAATCATATGCTCTGCAATTATTAAAATAATAAATCTTTTGCATAAAAAAAACTCATGAAATTAAATACAAATCAAAATAGTCAAATACCGTACCGATAAATATACCGTTTTTGTTTTAACATTGATACGTATCAATTTTGGTGTGTTTTGATGTACCGTTTCAAGTTTACCAATTTTTTTAAATTTTTTTTTCATATATATATATATTATATATATATATATATATGCAAATACAAATTTAAAATTATAAATATTTAATATTCAAAATTTTTAAATATCAAACAAATAAATATTAAAATATTTAAAAATATATAGTTAAATATTATTAATCAGGTTCAATAACCTAATTTAATGAATATATTTTATTTTTAAATGTAATTATGAAAAAAAATAAAAATGATCAAGCCAAAAAAAAATAGAAAATTGATTTAAAAATCAAATAAGTGAATTTTTTTTAAAAAAAAATTAAGAAAATCAAAATCTTATATCAATCGATACGGACCATTACAAGCTGATACAATTAGTACAAACAAGTACAAAAATCGAGATCATATGAATACTGGTATCATTTCGTTTTATCTTAAAATCGATACGTACCGGCCGGTACGATACCAACTACACTGATAGAAACCACTGATCCACTGAAGCAAGTTTAGATTACTATAACTAAGGCATAGCTCCATAAAAATCAAGCCATCAACTCGAGGTTTAAGAGGATGGTTTGAGTCTTGAACAAGGACCAAAATTCCATGATTCATGTCTCATAAAAGGCATTCAAGCAAATTCTGGAGCTCAATGTGGTTTTTTATTGATGCATTCCTAAAATTTGAGCTATTGGTTGCATATTTGGTAGTAACACTTCATAAGAAAAGGCAAAAGAAAGAAAGATTGTAAAAATATATACCAAAGCCAAACATAGCTATGCATTCTCTAATAATATCACAAAACATACCCATCCAGAAAGCAGAGTGGGATTAACAAACTACAAATTCGAAATAAAATCATGACTTAAGTATTGTCAAAACCAAGAAAACTACTGAAATTCTGGTTGGCACTAATGTAAGTGCTGAATCTGAAGAAACTTACATTCGTGAACTCAAATAAACTGAGCTCACGAATCCTAATAAAACTAACACTAAGGAACTTGAAGAAACATAAAAACCCATCTTTAAAGAGAGTTCAAATGAGCTAAAAGAATTTTCTTCTATTTCATTATGTTGGATTTAAGGTGCATATAACTACTACTGTTCCTGATGCATTCTCTTTTATTCCTTTGATACAACAAATACAGACTGAAAGAATAGAAACAATTACTTTGTTTATATCAGTCAAAAAAGATACCTTTGGTGATCTTCAATGATCAGCTTACGCAGCATATAAAAGTTTGCTGCAAGTACTTGGCATCTTTGACGTCTCTTGCCCCCCAGGAGGTATCAACTGATGCACTAGAAAATAATTAAACACTTCCATGTAAGGAGAAACTATTTCCTCAGAGTAACAGTTCCTCTGAGCCGGAGACAACATTTCTCTATAAATCTCAGCCACAGTAAAGGACAATTCTAGTCCTTCACAGTCTATATCAGGATAACCAGAAACAAGAAGCAGTCTGGCCTTATGTTGCTTCGACTCTTTATTTTTCTTGAAGTACCCGTGTCCAACGCATATCCGGATATGAGTATGGGGATATGACCCTCCAAATACATGTAAAAACTTAGAAAAATTGAATATACCTGTGTAGGACCACATACTCATATCCGACACTCACATCCGAATCCGAGTAACATAGCTAACCTTCGTTTCTCAAGTTTCAGTTGAGTTCCACATGGATTTACTCACTAAAATTTCTTGATGCTCTAGGGCAAAAGAATGTAAAAAACCTAGGAATGTTTCTGCACATGATATACAAATGTTGTTGCACTTTGAGAATCAGTTGAAAAAGTAAGGGGACTTGAGAACCTCTCGCAAGTCAAAGTTGCCTCTCTCTGGGAGGGGAGGAAAAACCAATGATGGATATGATGTGTGGAAGCTTTCAAGCAACTGAGGAGAATCAAAGTAAAATTGATATGGTCAATAAAAATGAATGAAACAAAAATTTCAGAATACTTTGAAAACTGGGTAAATATAATTGTCATTTTTCAATTAAAACAAAACTAAAGCAACATAACTATTGATTGGTTAATATTAGAATGAAAAAGGTTTTGACTTCCTTTTACAAGTAGGTGAACTAAAGTAACATTTTTCGTCTACATTGCAATCTAACAAACGAATCAAATATTCTATCTATTGGCTACCTTCTAAGAATACAAAGACAGGGATCAGTACACTTACATTTTCAAGAACTGGCATGCTATAAAGCTCCACAAATTTTTCTCTAAGTATCCGATTCATCTTCTCCACATCGCATGCATGTGTCCAGAAGGAGTCATGGACCCCTGCAAATAGATTTATTTGAGAGGGACATGAGCATCTATGTTACAGAAAAATGTTATTTAGATTGTCTTCCCCAGTATCATCTTCAAACAGTGTAAATACTAAATATAGCAGGTTCACCTTTTTCTTACATCCTATATATAAATATGGGATATTATGAAGATCAAAGGTGGTGTCCACGTGGCACCTCCATAATCTTTTTTTTTTTAAAAGAAAAGATAGAAAAGAAAAGAAAAAAAAAAACTGTGTTCGTATTATTTTTTTGTGTTTAAAGTATTATAAATTTATATAAACTTTTACACGTTAATAATTTGATTTGTGCAAATTTTTACACGTTCGTGTATTCGTGTCGTGTTCATGTTATTTTTCGTCTTGTGTTTTAATTATTTTTACTATGTTGTATTCGTGTCGTGTCTCAATTCATCTCATATTTTACATGATTTGTCATAATGATTCAATTTAGAGAAAATTTTGTGTGTCCGTGACGTTTTTTTTTTTCTTCAAAGTATTATAAATTTATATAAATTTTTACATATTAATAATTAGTTTTACACGTTAATAATTTATATAAAATATTATAAATTTATACAAATTTTTACATGTTAATAATTCGTTTTATGTATATTTTTACACGTTCGTGTATTCATGTCGTGTTCATGTTAATTTTCATGTTGTGTTTTAATTATTTTTCCTATGTTGTGTTCGTGTCTCAATTCATCTCATATTTTACATTGTTTGCCGTTATTATTCAATTTAGAGAAAATTTTGTACTTTCATATTTTTTTTTGTGTTTTCAAAGTATTATAAATTTATATAAATTTTAACACGTTAATAATTAATTTTATACGTTAACAATTTATATAAAGTATTTATATAAATTTTTATACGTTAATAATTCATTTTGTGTATATTTTTACACGTTCGTGTATTCGTGTCGTGTTTATATTATTTTTCGTGTTGTGTTTTAATTATTTTTCTATGTTGTGTTCGTGTCGTGTCTCAATTCATCTCATATTTTGCATAGTTTGTCATTGTTATGTAAAGTTTGAATTGAATTACACGTTAATAAATCTTTTTAAGTTCGAATTAAAGTGGACAAATGTTATGTATTCAAGTAATCAATATTCTTTTCTAATTTTTAACATTATCTCATTGTTTGCATATTTTCATTATGATATTATCATTGTTAATGTAAAGTGAAATTATATTTTTAGTTAAAAAACTCAAAATAAAATGTAAATATTTTCATCTGTATACTCTGCAAATTATTTTCAAGCTCATCTTTGCAACAAAAGCTTTTCTGTTGAGTGTTTCATTACAAACATACACAATATTAGAAGAACGTATCAAAGCCTTTGTAAATAATGAGGTGGAAGTTGATCTAAAAATAAGGGGGTTTAGATTGCTATAGTTGGTTTTACTGTGAGAAATTCTGATAAATAAAGGAAATGTTTGCTTGAATGATGACATACTAGTGGTCACATATCAGAATATCAGCTTCATCTTTGAGAGAATAAGGCCAACCAGATAAACAACTAAAGAATTTACTCAAATCATTGTATTATCCTCCAAAGGTTTTTTCACTTCTAAGCCTTAGCAAGTAATCAACATGCTTCCAAAGTCCAAACTTCTTAATAGTCACATGAAAGAACATGCAGCCAAAAGTAATCTGCAGTTGAAGCAATCTAAGTTGTATGCTAATGCTAAATGTGACAAGGCTTTAATACATTCTAAGGTATTTAAATTTCCTTGCTCCATTTATTTGAGAATAAATAGAAATTTTCTTAAGAGAAAGCATGGACACCATAAAATAAAGACTTTGCCCAACATATGCAAAAGTCTATAACATGTATAACAGTTTCATTCCATTTTTTTTCGAAATGCATTCACTTAAAGAATTTTCCCTTATTAAAATAATATGTCAAGGCTCTATACAAAGTTAATTTGCTTGTTTTCATGCGAATA
Source organism: Fremontodendron californicum (assembly GCA_030761205.1). NCBI lineage: Eukaryota > Viridiplantae > Streptophyta > Magnoliopsida > Malvales > Malvaceae > Fremontodendron > Fremontodendron californicum. Next base: position 4,950,567 of record JAULJL010000003.1, read on the forward strand.
AATCTAATCTTGGTCTAAGCTCTGCCTACTAAAAGTTAGCAGGACAGACCTGCAAAATGTAGACCAGCGTCCCTGCATGCAACCGCAGTCATCATCATGTGAGAACCATCAAGTGAGTGAACAAAATTTGGAGGGAATGCAGTTCTCTGTTTTCTAACTTCTACCTGAAAATTGACAAAATATGAGTGTTTCTACTTGTTTAGAAACAAACCAAAGCAGAAATAGAAACCAAAACAAGGGCTAAAATAATAAACTTACTGAGTTGCCCTCCCGCCGCAAGGCTAATACCTGAAGAGATGTTCTTATCTGAAAAGCAGCAGTGATTTTGTTACTCTAATGTCGATTTATTATTTAATGGAAAGATTATACCTAGTACAGCTAGCATTCTACAAAGGGTGTCCTCGTCCAACTATAATGCTGAGGTATGACCACCTTAAAAGAGATAAAAATGTTTAGCCCATGCATTATAGAGAAAAAAAATAGTAATTTCATGGATACTAGAGCATGAAACAGTTAGGTGGTTTTGTCCCTCAAGTTATTCCAGTTGAAGATAAGGAAAATGTCTTCTTCAGTATTTTAAGTTTAACACATGGGAACCTCCCAACCATGGATGTATCTTCCACACCAATATCTGACTTGGCTTGGTCTGGACCACTGACTAGAAAGCTAGTCCTTTCAGTGGCAAAGTTTCTCATTGGATTGTTTGAGATCAAAAGTCAGTGAATGCAATGACATGTTTTGGCCTTTTTGCTGACCTGCTATGACCTTACCAGGCTTAATGAACCTGCTGGGTTTACTTTAATAGTGATGTAATTAATCAAAATGGGACTTTTGTAGGAATTGAACAGGCTTAATAATCCAGTTACAGTACACTGCAACTCTAGAACTTACAAGATGTCGTTCACTTTTATAGTAGGGTTGCACAACAGGGAGACCAAGAGGTGTTGTCCATTGCACAGGTTGATTCTCTGAAGCAATAACCTACAATACAAGGATTTCACAGTCCAGTAAATTGATTGAACTAGAAACCAATGCTCCATAATTACCATAAGGCAGCTTGTATCAGTGATTCTTGTAATATAAGAAGTCATACCTTCGCACAGTCACCTAGCCAACCCATTATGTTTCGTGCTGCTTGGAATAATTCTCCAAGGGCTGCCAACGTCACCTGTTAAAAATTTTATGACTTTGGCATCAAATTCAGATAAGTATAATTGTTTCATTTCAACAGAAATATTAAAAGCATAGTCTAGTATTGTAATATAAAGAAAAATCATTCTTATTCACCCCTTTTTCCAAGGCTACAGGCAAACAAAAACACGAAGACACACACATGCACACATAAAATAGAACATTTTTTCCATCCTCCAAATGCTGATGCAACAGTTCTAGGAACCACAGCCTCCTAAAATAAAGGGGAAAAAAATCCAGAACACTCCCATTTTACATCCGTCTAACAACTACAGTTAAGATACCAATGTCAAGAAATCGAGGGAAGAAAGGGTATTTGAGAACGATTGAAGAGAGAGAGAGAAATCTAAATGGATGCATGTGCAAACAAACCTAGTAGCATGTATGTATAGTACAGAGATTATCACAGTTTGCACATGCATTTGTTCATGCTCGCATAAGTACATAATACTAAATGGATTGCTTACTTTAGCAGTATAGCAAGCTGCAGCAAATAGCACTCTATCATCAGTTATATTACCCTTCTCCTCTAATCTTCGTTTTATTTGCTCGCGTGCCCCAACAAAAGTGACACCATATACTGAGGTCATTATCGTCTGTTTCACTAATTTTCGATCCATCTGAAAGTTTCCGAATTCCAACAGTTTAAGCCGTTAGTTTAAGAAAAGAATGTCCTAATTAAAAATTAATTGTAAATAGTTTAGACCTTAACTCTTCAATGAAATCTAGTAATTTTGAGTTTCAAAAGAACCAAGGAAGTCCAACCTGATCAATTAAGAGCCTTGCCAATAAAGCATTGGGATTTGTTGCAGGATCCTTGTTACTGTCCCTCTTCATTATATTGTGAACCCTGCCCAGCACCGGAAAATATAATTAAATAGTTATAGGAATAAAGAAATTCTTTAGTTCTCATTTTGTAGTATCATATTTCAGAATACATACAAATAGAAAATTTTCCAGAAATTAAAGCTGCAACAAGAAAATGATGTTGAAAAATGCCCTCCTATGAAGCACGGATACGGACACAAGCTACAGGAAAAAGACTGGTACGAGCATGATGACATTGAAAATCTTGTTCTGCTTCTTTGGGGTTTTGAAGTGAAATTTTCAATTATCCAAAAAAAAAAGAGTCTTAAAAAAGTAGGATTACCATCCCTCCCAGATGGAACTTTGATCCCATAGGCCCAATTCATATGCAGGATTAATTTATTTTGTGATTGGATTTTATATATCTTGAAATCTAAATTAGTAGTAAAACCTTTTAAAAGAACCATTAATTCCAATAATTAGACCCAATAAACCGAAGCTTAAATGAACTCTTTGACTAAAGAAAGCCCAGACCAGTCCAATCAAAAACCTGAAAGTCAGATACTATGTCTTCTTAACCTCACAACGTACACCAGAAAAGTACTACTCTTTGCTACAGCCATCTCTCGAGCAACAAACTTTCTTTCCTTTAGTCAGATACTTTCCCTCTCTTTTTCTCTTGACAAAACTAACAGGACTGCCTGTACCCCATCCATTTTACGCATTAGATATCTGTCACAAGTCACCCAAGGTAAAGCCAAATGATGAAAGCAAAACCCTTCTCCTTGTCCGTCTGGTGTCCTCTCAATGTCCTACCATTTGTGACTCTCTTTTTTTACTTTTTGGTTGTATCCACCAAGTCCAATACACCCAACTTTATCAAAGGCGTATCTGTATCAGACATGTACATGAAACAGACACAGCCACAGAGGTTAGTATCTGTGCTTCATAGGTTCCCTTACGACACATCTAGGCGCTTCCAAGTTCCAAGCAAGGATGATATAATAACTCAAGGTTATACGACATGCTGGTCCTTTTGAGAATAGACCTAGTACAGCCAGTATTCTTTGTAACATTTTGTCCTTAGTAGTGATGAGAAGTCCCTTCTTATTGTTTTCAAAATTAAGAACACGATCCAATTTTATTTTTTTCATCGCCATTTCTTGATTGATTTACTAGAAACATAAAGATTCTTGAACCACAAACTGTCTAAATGTTAATTAATAATCACATTTTGTAACTGTCTAAAAATTCTTCTCCTAGCAAACTGAGAAGAGTGTAAGAGTTGACAAACACCGAACCAGTTGTCAATTATCATTGAATCTAATTAGATGGTAATCAATCCAAATAAGTTTGTTTTGTGAGCATTTCAGTGGACTTTAGAACTTCTGATTGATTAATTTTATCTTTCTTCTCCTTAATTTTCTGACATTAAAAACTCAATTGATTCTCTTGCAATAATACTATGTAGCCACTTGCAACTCACTTAATCCTTTCATCTTACACCCCCCGGTCTCATCCCTTTCTGCTATCAAATGCTTAATCATCTGCTACAAGGGCCAAAACCAACTGTGTTCATATGATACCCTCAGAACAGTCCTCAAGTACTCGATGATTATAACCTTATTGCAACCCAGAACCGAGTTTCTCCTCCTCTGTCCTTACAACACTGAAACAATCCTTAAACTCTCTTGAGCTGCTGCAGCTCAGAAACTCTTCGAAATAGTATCTTATCTATTTCAACTTTTTATGTCAAGCATTTGCATTTAGAACCGTTATGTATCAAACAACAAAATTTTACAACTTCAAACTGCACATAGTAAGTGATCAAAGGCAGCTTCTGAAGTCAATTCTAAATATAAAAAATATCCACCTAGCCTCCAAGTTTGACAGGCTATTTTATTTGAGTTTATTCTAAGATTTATCATGATTATCCTTCTATCTACACCTCATCCTACAATTACAAAATTATATTAACAGGTTCTCTGATTTTGGTCTACCAAACCAAATATATCTAAAATTCCTGCATTGTCAAATTCATGTTGCTTTAGTTTCTAAGCCTCCCTTTATATGGAAAAGATTTCTTCCATGAATATGCATCTACCAAGTGTAAAATTTTCAGTTAAAGCGAGACTAGCTGTATCAGCAGTTATTTCCCCAATGAATAAGGCTACTCTCAATTGTTGCTTTTCCCCCCCTTAATTTTACTGGATTGCTATCCTGTCCATTACTTTCAATACACACATCATCGTCATTCACATGTAAGATCCACCCATGAATTGTAGAAGTCATACTTGTGAATGGTGATTAAAATTGTATTGGATAGTAATGGACAAAAATGTAATGGAGGGGAGTCGGACTCAATTTGGATATCCAAAGCAAAGTGCACATTGAATCCAAAAGAAAATAATACTTTTATAGGATTAAAAGTTTGACTTTTACTTCAATGTAGAAGCAGTACATTTACGTTTCGGTTACTTTTTACTCCTTTCCTCATCTTTAAGCAACAACTAAACGGAGCAACAATATCAACCAGAAAAACTCTGACTGGCAAGAAAAAGTGAGATGCAGCAAGTTTTTTATGCCCCATTACTAATTTTCTAGATAATAACTAAAAGGAATTCTTCAGTTCTAATGCCTTACTTGCCAGGTTTGAATAATTAAATTTAGTATACCTCACAGCAATTTCTGAATAAACATCAGCTGGTTTCTCTCCAGCAACCAAGTTAACCGCTGCAGCTTCCAACTACGAAAACAGATAAAAGATGTGAGACCACAGATGCACGTTTAATAACTAACATAGCAGAAAAAGTGGCTAATGATAAGCTGATAATTAGTGGGTAATAATTTGTAATCAAGAGAAGTTAAACCAACCCAACATTTATAATTTATAATTACAAGGCAAAGATGTAAGATTCAATTTCACATTCACATGATATATCATTTATGAGGAAGAGAAATACACTTCAAAAACTTCAGGGAGTTTAAGACCAAAAGATAAGATTCAGGTGATTCAAGATTTTAACTCTCATTTCATTTATTTCCACATAATCCTCATTCCAAATGGTAAAAAAATCCCCAGGTTTCTTGTTTAATTAGGAGGAGATACCAGTTATATAAAAACATCCAACCAAATATCTTAAAGGAAAGAAAATCTGACTACATGCATAATTACAGCAGTTACTCAGACAGTGCAAGGCTTCTAATATTGTAACAGAAGTTACAAAAATGAGCTAATGAGGCTAGCAAGAAAAAATTCCAATCATTGGGGTAATTTTAATAACACCATTCCCCTAAGTCACTTCTCTCTAACGCCAAAGGGGACCTATGTAGAGGATATAAGGCCTAGATGTAAGTTAAGTTCTATTTATTTCCAGAACAAGAATTCAGAGTTCTCGAGCTATAATCTATATATCTATATATATAACTCAAGCACGAGAATATGAGTTGTAGATCATTCAGAACAGGAAAAAAAATGCTTATCTACAACATACACTGTCTCTTCCCAAGGCTGCATAGTGCTGTAAGCCATTGCAGGAACCGTCCTGCATTTTTAAGGGAAAGAAGAAAAAGAAAAGAAGGGTGAGGCAGAGGAGTCAGATAGGGTATAAAAACAAAATAAGAAACAATAAAGCTAATTAAACAACTAAGATGAGATCAATTTTAAAAATATTCATGTAAAGACAGATTGAAAAGGCATAAGATTCAGATGTGTGTAACCAAAACTATTAAACAATGCCCTGTAAAGAGGAAGTAAAGAACCAAAATAATGCAGGTATTTTCTAACCAGTCATTCATAAAAGCAACTATACCAAGATGTGGCAGCACTAAAAGGTCACTAAAAGCAATGAATGTATAATCACATTCACATAAGAGTTAAGACAGATGAGTAGCAGATATGGTAACCATACAACAGTGCACTATGTGATCTCTTAGAAATTCACAATGCTAAAATCTATCCAGATGAGTAGTTCAAACTATCTTATTATTTTAAGATAGCGATCCCAATTTTCTTACATTTAACAAGATTACATAGACAATGGATTGTTTTGATCAAGAACACTAAGATGATAAGGGCCTTCTGGTAGAACTGATGTCTCCTGATACTATAAAATGCCAGTAGTGGAGAAACTGTTACAAGCAAAATAGGACTTTGAGAAAGAAATTTTCTACTGTCACAATTTAATCCTAAAGATATCAGACAACAGTAGATCAATATTTAGTTTTCCCCCTAATATTTTTTTTGGCCAGAAGTCCCCCCCACCCCCACCCTTTCAACCTTGCAAATTATCAGCTCTTAGGTTCTATAAAGAGATAAGAAGTGTGACATTGAAATCTTAGGATTTCATCCCAGCTTAACGATACTGGCATATGTTATAACTGGAAATGCTAGCAACCTAGCAATAGAAGGTTCAGCTTCAGCAGCAGGTGTCACTTAGTTAAGGCTGGAAGCCTATCGAACAATCAGGTCCTTGCACGTCTAATAACAACTAAAGACCAGAATTATGATGCCTTTCCACAAGGAAAAAAAAAAAAAAAAAAAAAAAAAGAAGTCTAAAGAACTAGATATAGGGATGTTCCATGCTATGTCCAAACTCTATTCATATTGAATGATCATGACTACAGAGAGAAGTAAATTATTTAGTTCAATTGAATTTCGAAGTGCAAATGTTGATTTAAGTGCAGAAATGCAACTCAACAAGCAAACTAGAGAAATTTACTTATGGTATGTTTCAGCTTGCGTAAATAGAAATGATCCTTTTCTCTGCTTCAAGGCTCATAATGAAGATTTACCTGATGAATTGGCAGGTAGGAGAGCACACTATGTGGCGATGAGCTCTGTAAGGCTTCTGATAGATTAATACAAGCAGCTAAGCACTGAAAAGGATCCTCAGCTGTTAACCACCAGCGGTTACCATTAATAGGGTTTTCTGCTGAATCAAATATTTCATCTAAATGATTATCCACAAATGCTAGACGCCCATCATGTGAAAGCTTTTCAACACCTCCTGAGTACAGGTTTGCTAAATGTATTTTCAGCCAATGTAACCCAGATCTCCCCAGTGGTCGTCCTTCAGCGAATTCAAGAACTCCTCGACAGAGATCAGAACTTAGATGACTCAAATGTGGATGCATGGGGTATGCACGGCCTCGAAAATCAAGATTGTGAGGATAATAAAATCCTTCCTCATTTTCCATTTTCCGAGCCACCTGTCCTACGACAAGCTTCTTTAGAGTGTATACTCACAAAATGAAACAAAAACCAGAAGGGAAACATATGAGCACTCATGCACAGAGAGGCAAATGCATCAAAACAAAAACCATCAAGCAATCCATACACCGATACACATGGAGAAGAGAGAGAGAGAGATCTTACAGAAAGCTTAAGTTCAGTGTCACATCGCTGAGAATGTCTCTCTCGGTTAATCTTGTTTGCCTTTCTCACACTCCATTTCCACTCTTGGATCTCTGTTGAATCCTCTAAAGGCGGTTTCTCAGGTATAGGAATCTAAAATAACACATTGGAGGGATACTTCAGGCAAATAAAACAAGTATATAGTGAATAAATACTCATCCCATCTCAAATTAAGTGGCTATGTATGATTTGCATGCAGTGGAAGAAAAAAGCTGACTGTAAGGATTTTTATATTAAAATTTTGAATTTGTTATAATGTTGATTTGCAGTATTTTTTATGCCACAAGGTAAAATAATCATAAAAATCGATATGAAATATAGAAAATTAAGAGGATTGGTAGCCCGAAAAAGGGAAGAGAACATAGGGTCCGTTTGTTTCACAAAATGTTTTCCGGAAAATGATTTCTACATTTTCTGGTGTTTAGTTGGCGGAAAATTGATTGATCAACGGAAAATGATTTACTGGTCAACGGAAAATAAGATTTTTTTCTGGAAATTATCTTCCCCTTTTCAAAAGGGGAAGACAATTTCCATACAAGAACCACCCATGAGTAAGGCTACTCGAATAAGGATCAGATATCATATTTTAGATTGAAACTTAACTTGACTCGAGCCAAATATTATTATATTAAAAAAAATTATTTTTTAATTATAATGTAGAAAATCAGGATTCTTAGGCAGGATTCTTAGGGATTTGTAAGATATCCAATAAATCTAGTTGTTAGCAAAATCTAATTCAAATCATGTAGTTAAGTCCTAGAATTACGGAGATTTATGCAGATTTGTAGGTTTGTTAAGTTTTAAATTTCCTCTATTTATAATCCTTGTATTTTTCTATTTTAATAATAAGAAGTAATTCTATCTTTTCTCTCTCTTTTCACTGCTGCGCTCATGGTATTAGAGCTTTGTAAAAAATCCTGATGGTTAAAACAGTCATGACTGGAGAAAAAAGTTCATCATCCTCGGGTGTCAACACCAATGGAGCTTCGGTAAATCCTGTTGTGCAAATAAATGGATTTGATAATCCATCTCTCCAATTAATCGTTCACAAATTGAACGGTAAGAACTATCTAGAATGGGCACAGTCAATCAAACTAATGATTGACGGCAAGGAAAAACTTGGCCACTTGACGGGCGAGACAAAGAAACCTGCCGAAGATGATCCTTCGTTCAGAATATGAAGGTCAGAAAATTCATTAGTTACTACCTGGCTTGTTAATTCCATGGAGCCAACAATTGGAAAAACATATATGTTTTTGCCAACTGCAAAAGATGTCTGGTATAGTGTTCGTGAAATGTACTCAGACTTGGAGAACTCTTCCCAAATTTTTGAATTGAAGACGAAGTTGTGGCACTCCAAACAGGGTGATCTTGATGTGACTGAATATTACAACGAAATGAGGGAACTTTGGCAAGAGCTGGACTTATGTTACAATGACATGTGGGAGAATGCGAAAGATCATGTAAGATATATGAAAAGAATAGAGAATGACAGAGTTTACCTATTTCTGGCAGGTTTGAACAGGAGATTGGACGAGGTACGAGGCCGTATACATGGAAAACAACCACTGCCATCTCTTCATGAAGTGTTTGCTGAAGTTAGAAGAGAAACAGGTAGAAGAAAAGTAATGTTAGGAGACAGCAACCAATCTCCTACAGAAGCCTCTACGCTTGTTACTAAAGCCAACCATAATAACCCTCGACAATCCAGAAAAGGAGAAAAAGTGTGGTGTGATCATTGCAACTAATCATATGACAGGATGTTCTAAGTTGTTTTCCTCTTATAGTCCATGTGCAGGTAAGTAGAAAATTAAGATTGCTGATAGTTCTCTTTCAACAATTGCTGGAAAAGGATCTGTAGCCATCTCAAAAACTTTTGTCATTCATAATGTCCTTCATGTTCCAAATCTCTCTTGCAATTTGTTATCTATCAGTAAGCTAACTCATGACCTAAACTGTTGTGCTAAATTTTTTCTAAACCACTGTGAATTGCAAGCACTGGATTTGGGGAAAACAATTGGCAATGCTAGGGAAAGTGATGGACTCTATTATTTTGAAGATGAAAGTTCCATATGTGGACAAGCTCAAATAACCGGTCTCCGGTCAGTTTCTATTGCTAATAACGATGAAGTAATGTTATGGCATTTTAGATTAGGCCATCCAAATTTTCAATATTTGAAGTACTTGTTTCCAAACTTATTCAAGAATAAAAATCCATCTTCATTTCAGTGTGATATTTGTCAAATTGCTAAACATCATCGTGTTCCTTTTCCTATGCAATCTTATAAGTCTTCTAAACAGTTTGCTCTCATTCATAGTGATGTGTGGGGTCCTTGTAAAATTGCAATAATTTCTGGTAAAAAATGGTTTCTAACCTTTATTGATGATCACACTCGTATTTGTTATGTTTATTTACTAAAAGAAAAGTCAGAGGCAGGAAACATTTTTAAAAATTTTTACAATATGATTGAGACTCAATTTCAAGAAAAAATTCAAGTTTTTCGAAGTGAAAATGGAAAAGAATACTTTAATCACCTTCTGGGCAACTATTTTTTGGAAAAAGGAATTGTTCATCAAAGCTCTTGTATTGATACACCACAACAAAATGGAGTGGCGGAGAGAAAAAATAAACATCTCTTAGAAGTGGCTAGGTCCTTAAAGTTTACAACTAAAGTACCTAAATACTTATGGGGGGAAGCTATTCTCACTGCTACATATCTAATAAATAGAATGCCATCAAGAGTTTTGAACTTTCAAACTCCAAAAAACAGATTTAATGACTTTTTCCCTTTGACAAGGCTGATTTCTAACTTACCTCTGAAAGTGTTTGGTTGTGTCGCGCTTGTACATATCCATAATCATAACCGTAGTAAGTTAGACCCACGAGCTTTAAAATGTGTTTTTCTTAGTTACTCTCCAACACAAAAAAGGTATAGGTGTTTTGATCCTCAAACAAAAAAAAAACAAAAAAAAAATTGTAACTATGGATGTCACATTTTTTGAATCCCAAAGTTTTTTTGACACTCCTCTTCAGAGGGAGAATAGGTATGAAAACTCGTTAATTGAACCTGAACTTGGAAAAAATGAAAATGTATGTTGTGAACTTGAGCAAAAATCATATCTACCCACTGATTTTAACATCTTGGTACAGCCTGTCAATAATAACTTGGATAGTTTAGAATCAGGTAAGTCACCTATGAAAGAAAGGCAGCCTACTTTAATGCCACAACAGGACATCGAAACGAGACCAGAAACTGGAAAAAATTCTGAGCTTTGTGTCTACTCACGGAAAAACCAGATTCAAACTAAGGGAGTAGTCACAACTGTGCAGAACCAGAAGTCCATCCCGAATCCAGAACCAAAAGTCATTGATTCTCCAAATTCAGGTATTCCATCTGAGTCGTGTCCCTCACAAACTGACAATTTTGATTCTCTTAATATTCCCATTGCACTTAGGAAAGGTGTCAGAAGTTGTACTAAACATCCATTATCAAAATATGTGTCTTATGAAAAATTGTCACCTTCTTTTCTTGCTTTTACCTCACAATTGTCTAGTGTGGATGTTCCAAAGAATATACAGGAAGCTCTAAAAGTTCCCGAATGGAAGGAGGCAGTTTTTAAGGAGATGAAAGCACTGGAAAAAAATGGCACATGGGAAAAGTCCATTTACCCAAAGGGAAGACACCTGTGGGATGCAAGTGGGTGTTTACAATAAAGTTCAAGTCAGATGGAACTCTAGAACGTTACAAGGCAAGACTGGTTGCAAAAGGCTTTACACAAACCTATGGGATAGATTACCAGAAGACGTTTGCACCTATGGCAAAGCAAAACCCAAGGAAAGTACTTTTGTCTTTAGCTGTGAATCTTGAGTGGCCTCTACACCAACTAGATGTTAAGAATGCCCTTTTTAACGGAGATTTAGAAGAAGAAGTTTTCATGGATGCTCCTCCAGGATTTGAAGATCAGTTCGGAACTAAAGTGTGTAAGCTAAAAAGGTCACTGTACGGATTGAAACAGTCTCCAAGAGCTTGGTTTGAACAATTCACAAGGTCAGTAAAAAAATCAAGGCTATAGTCAGGCACAAACTGATCATACGATGTTCATGAAACATACAGGTGCAGAGAAGATGGCCATTTTGATTGTCTATGTTGATGATATAATTCTTAATGGAAGTGATGATGATGAGTTGGCTAGATTGAAGAAATGTCTTGCCGCTGAATTTGAGATCAAAGATTTGGGATCCTTACGATATTTCTTGGGAATGGAGGTTGGAAGATCAAAAAAGGGCATTGTAGTATCTCAAAGAAAGTATGTCTTAGATTTGCTAAGAGAAATTGGAATGAGTGGATGTAAGCCTAGTGACACACCAATGGATACTAATCAAAAGCTTGGAGAAAAGACAGAAGGAGTACCAGTGGAAAAAGGGATGTATCAGCGTCTCGTTGGGAAACTGATTTATCTGTCCCACACAAGACCCGACATTGCCTTTGCAGTCAGTGTGGTAAGTCAGTTTATGCATTCACCATATGAAGAACATTTAGAAGCTGTCTACCGAATTCTCAGGTACTTAAAAGGTACACCTGGAAAAGGATTGTGATTTAAGAAAGGGGAATCAAGAACAATGGAGATATTCACAGATGCAGATTGGGCAAGATCAATCACTGACAGAAGATCCACCTCTGGCTATTGTGCATTCCTATGGGGAAACTTAGTAACATGGAGGAGCAAGAAGCAAAATGTGGTTGCTCGAAGCAGTGCAAAGGTTGAATTTCGAGCTATGGCTAATGGGGTATGCGAAATAATGTGGCTAAAGAGAGTGCTTGAAGAACTAAAGCTAAGTTCAGAATCTCCTATGAAATTGTTTTGTGATAATAAAGCAGCTATCTGCATAGCTAACAATCCGGTTCAACATGACCGGACAAAACATATCGAGATTGACAGACATTTCATTAAGGAAAAACTGGAAAGTAGAATATTGTGTATGCCATTTAAAACCACAGATCAACAGTTAGCTGATGGTCTGACTAAGAGCTTGTCTAGAACCAATTTTGAGACAGTAGTCAGCAAGTTGGGCATGATTGACATTTATGCGCCAACTTGAGGAGGAGTGTAGAAAATCAGGATTCTTAGGCAGGATTTTTAGGGATTTGTAAGATATCCAATAAATCTGGTTGTTAGCAGAATCTGATCCAAATCATGTAGTTAAGAGAAGTCCTAGAATTAAGGAGATTTATGCAAATTTGTAGGTCTGTTAAGTTTTAAATTTTCTCTATTTATAATCGTTGTATTTTTCTATTTTAATAATAGTAATTCTATCTTTTCTCTCTTTTCACTGCTGCGCTCAAAAATATATTAAAATATTAATATAAACATATTTTAATATTGTAATTTTTAATATTTTATTTAAATATTATTAAAACTACAGATTTATATTTTAATAATACAATATTATATTTTTATTTTAATAATAAATAATAAATTATTAATATAATGACTATCATTTATTATTTTAATAAAAAATATTATTTCATATAGCAATATTATTATTTTAATAATAAATTGTAACATTATAAATATTTTTAATAATATTTTTAATGTTTTATTGAAAAATGTTTTTATATTACTATTTTAATAATAAATATATATAAATTATTCTTTATAAATATTTAATAATAAATGTTTTTTAGTATAAAAATATTATTATTTTAATTGTATAAATATTAATAGAAATAATATTTTAATAATTATTAGAATACTTTAAATATTTTAAAATATTAATATAATTAATATTTTAATAATAAATAATATTATTTTTAATATTTAATATTAATATAATATTTTAGTATTAAATATTATTATTAAAATATTACTATTTGAAATGCTAATATTAATAATTAATTATTTTAATATTTTAATAATAAATATTTTAATATTTATGCCATATTACTATTTGAAAAAAGTGAAAATAATATTTTAATAATAATTATATTAATAGAAATAATATTTTAATATTTATATACTTTTTGAAAACTAGAAATAATATTTTATAATAATTATATTAATATAAATAAAATTTAATAATAATTATATTAAAAGAAATCAGATTTTAATAATAATTATATTAATGTAATTAATGTTAATATTTTAATAATAAAATATTAATATAACTAATGTTTAATATTTTAATAATAATTATAATATTTTAAATATTAATATAATTAATGTTTTAAAAATTAATAATATTATTTTAAGTATTTAATATTAATATAATATTTTAGTTTTAAAATATTAATATTTCAAATATTAATATTTTAATAATAAATCATTTTTTAATAATTTAATATTTATGTTAATATTAATATTTGAAAAAAATAGAATTTGCCGAAAATAACCAAACAACAGAAAACATTTTTCATTAAATCATCCAAACATCAGAAAATCTCTACTTTTCCGGAAAATCTTCACATTTTCTAGAAAATATTTTCTGGAAGCCAATTTCTACGAAACAAACGAACCCATATTTTTGGACAGCCTAAAATGTGAAGGACATTTAATTTGGGAGGGAGGGAGTTTAAAGAGGCTCATGCATGCTAGACTAATAGTCAACTGAGATTCCAGGTAAATATCACCAAAAAAAGACAACTGGTTGGAGTCAACAAGCTGTTAAATTGGTATGGTGGAAAACTTGGCATGATTTTCAAATAAAGAAATATTCAGAAAGGTATACCGGGTGACCTTTTCATTCAAAGGATGCTTCTTGATCATCATAAAATATGTTAACAATTAGCACTTCGTAGGATATTAACAAAGTAAGAACCATTAGATGTTGATACATTAACCAGCAAGCATCAACACCCTAGGAAGAGTATCATTCAAGCAGTGGTTAAATAGCAGAATAAAAAAAATAACCAAAATAATAAAGAAATTTTTTAAAAGTAAAAGTTCATGATGTGCTCACATTATTACGATCAACCAAGCCTGCAATGTTGCCACCACTAGCCCAAATACTCTCTAACACAGCAAGTACCTTTTTATTCACCCTCCATTTGGTGCTTCCAAGCATATCCAGGGCCTGCACACATGCCATTTCAGTAAGTCAAGTAGCAATAGCAATTAGATCAAGACTATTCACAACAACTACTCGTTCATGGCAAACTTTCAATTACGAAAAAGAGTAAACTAGTAGATAAATTCTCACAGTTCTAGTTTGCTGCTTTTAAGCATATACTAATCAAAATTGATTAGATATAGCTACTCAACTCAAACCTGTTAAGCAATTGATGCAGACGAGTTTTTCAAATTTGCCCTTTTTGAAAGAAAGTATTTTAGGATAATCTTAAAAAAATTATGGGGAATATTTGGGAACACATGCGGTTTTTCTTTTTTAAGATAGGGAACATGTGTTTTTACATCCAATTATTTAAGAGAATTAGATGGAAGGTAAGTTGCAACATTTGGGGGAAAAAAAGGGCAAAGCTTTAAATTGAACAATCAATAAATCAGGAACAACATAGAGCTGCAAAATATAGACCCCTTCTTTTATTATTACATGGCATGTCCCAAACAAATTCTACAAGTCAGGCCAACAAACATCTATGGCCTTAACCTATAACCACAAGAAAGAAAAAGCATGAAAACAAGAAGCCCCAAAGTTTTTACCTCAAATACTTTCTGCATATTTTTCACATGCACACCCTTAATTGCATCTTGTTGTTTCCTTGATCCATGAGTTCGCATGACATAAGAAGGCAAGAACAAGTAGCCGCCCTTGTCATACCTGGAAGGAGCTTTGTAAATAATTAAGTGTAACTTACAATTACAACTCTGAGTGGCTAACAGCAGAATGTATTATACCTTCAGCTTAATGTCTAATTACAATTTATATTTTTGTTTGTTTATTTGGCTTCAGTCAGGGAAAGTGAGAAAAAGGAATGCAGAAATGTTAAGACATGTTGGCTCTTTTTAATTTTATAGAAAACATATTGACTTTTTTCTTTAGTAGAAAAAATATTTTGACTCTTGCAAGCTACAAGTAATAAATTTCCTCTAAAGCAAATGCACCTATCAGTCTATCACTAATTTTCTCTATAGCATACCCTTTCCAATTTTTTTGGAGGCACCAACATTGGTACATACAAGTAATAAATTTCCTCTAAAGCAAATGCAACTATCAGTCTATCACTAATTTTCTCTATAACATACCCTTTCCATTTTTTTGGAGGCACCAACATTGGTACGTAAGGAATCATCATATGCTTAGCCTGCATGGAAACAAAAGAAATAAGACATAATTGAGTTTCAGGAATCCAAGAGAGTCAACAGACATTAAACATTTACTAGTCAATACCCATATTCCTGACTAGAATTCCATCTGAGCTTAGTAGTATTTATCAGTAAACATCATTAGTGTACAAGCAAAATATAAGGGCCAGAAAAAACCAAAGACATCCTAAAAGAGTGTGAAGCCTTTAAGTGCTCTTTTCAATAGATCTTTGCGTTGTGTGATAATAAGTATGGCTTATGCATGGCTAGACTAAAAGCAGTAAACATTGGAAGGACTGAACAGGAAGTATTAAAACTATAACCTGACAAGACAATTAACTTTAATTTTCCAAAATAGAAAGGATTAATGAAAAGTGTCTTAACTTACAGATTTATCAAGCCCTGAAAGTATCAGGGGATCACATTCAATAACCCCATATCTCCTCTTAATTTTTTGCCTGCAACAACCAAAAATGATTCATAATAATAATTGTTAGTCGAAAAATGTGAAAAAGAAGATAGCATTAATATCACCCCCACAAATATACCACACATAGTTACACACTTTACATGTAAAGTCCAAAAACAAACAAGATTAAATGCAGCAGCATCTGAACAAAAAGCCAGAGGTCTATTGGAGGGACCTAGAAATCAAATCTGACATATGCAGGCAATTCCATACCTAAGAAATAGCCTACTGACTAATTTCATGGAAGATGGTCTAGCAGACCATTATTCAACGGCATGGGGTCAATTCTGCTAAGATAAATTACTGACCAAGAGGAAGATAAAGTCTCACCCTGGGTCCTTCGAGATAGTTTTAAATTTATGCCTAAAAGCAGGTCGAACAACGGGAGGACTATCTCCTGACTGGTCAATTGGTGGTTGTACATAAGCTGTTTCAGTTAATAGTTCTAGAAGACGACTTCCAAGCTGCAGGATCACATTCAGCCAAGAAAGTGTTTTCAAAATCCAGAAAGGGAGGGGAACATATAGGAAAGACCTTTTAAAATCAATCAATCATTAAGAAAAGAAGGTATGCCAAAAGCTTCAAACCTTGGCTTGAGCATCTCGACCCCAAGGTTTAATTTCTTCACTTTTTACCAGCTTCTGAACCTCAATGAGTTTTTTCCTCCTAATCAAACTATTAACACGTTTCTTAACTATCTCCTTCTCCTTGCTTAAACCTTGAACATCATCTATAATCGTCTTCCTTTTATAGTTCTTAGTTTTCTCCAAGAAGTTATGAATTCTAACCTGAGACAAAATAGCATTAACAAAGTTTCATCCTCATTATAATAATAATGATAAAAAGAAAAAGAGTCAACCTGAGAAGCTCAACAGCCTGAAATGATAGGTACTGATAAATGAGATTTTATGATAAGAACAAAATGAAGTGCATTTACTAATACGGTAAAGATTGAAAGAATATGTTTTCGCGAACTAATATGAACCACAAACCTCTAACTTGTGATACTGCTAGCTAGCTTTTGCCAAAAGATACCTCAACTTTTCTTCAGTTGTATTACATGGTTAACGTGAGCCATGAACCTCTAACTTGTGACTCTGAAACCGATTAGTGGGTATTGTATGTTAGCGAGAAATAAATTTAACCAATATCTATAATGGAATGTTTAATACATCCAGTGATTCCAGCAAGATCCTAATGAGGATATCGTACTATACAGACATCATACACTTTCTCCTAGTTAGACAGACATGATCATGTTATGTATCTCAGTTTTGTAAAATGGGCATATTTCAAGTTTGTTGAAACAAATTCGCTCAATTATTCAATCAACCCTTCATATATTCCCATCTAAGTGGTTCTAGTCTGTGAACCAAGAACCCTACAACCCCATATGCTTTTAAACCTTTTCGGCCCTACCTAGAAAACTATGCTTAAAAATTCCCTTCAAGCAACGGATAGACCACTTTTGAAACAGAGAGGACTTAGGTAAGGTTTCTCATGTTTTTTTCCTTGAGTTCCCCAACAAAAAAAAAGCCCACGGTTTAAAAATTGTTGTCTTGACAAAATAAAGTTAGCATGGGTCCATATCAAGTCAATACATTTAAACACATAGCTTGTTTTCATTAGTAACCTAGGGGAAATGGCATAAATGTGCTTAGTTATGTTTTATCCTTTTGAAGCATTACACACTTGCACGAATCTTCAACATGAAACAACCCAAGCTAGGCCCAGCAATTATTACTCTTTCTTAAGACGTTGAAATCTAGAGTTCAAATCCCTTCTGAACTTTCCCAAATATATCAAGAACAAAGCATAATTAAAAGGAAAAAAAAAAAAAAAAAAGCTAAACTTTATAGGCTAACCTCCTGTTCAATAGCCACCCCAATATGCACAGCAGCCTGCACAACCTGCACAAACCCATCGTCCTCAGCTCCCATAACCAATCCCATCATCTTATGCATAACAATAACCGCCATTTTCTCCGCCGGCAACAAATCAATATGCGGCGCATAAGCCGCCCTCAGCTTCTTACTTTTCCCCTCCTGAACCTTCTGTTCTCTCGCAAGAGCCTCCCTCAACGGCTCAAACCACCCCAAAAACAACCCTTTCACATAAGGCAAATTGGGAGCCAATTTCTTCTCACACATTACCCTCTCCAGTTCCCTGTATTCTTCCACCATCTTCTCCCAAGCTTCAGTCTCTTCCTTCACTTGTCTCCTTCTTAGCAAATTATACTTCCTTTTCTCGATCTCTTTATGCTCTATTTTGACTGTCTGGTTGGTCATTTTGTGTAGACCCTTCAAAAATAAAGCTGACATACAAGGTGGATCTTCGATAAAGAGCCTTGGGGGAGATTCTGGGGAAAGAATTTGGCGGCTTTGGGCATTGGGTTCGAGGAAATTTGTTGGGTTTTCGAAGTTTTCCACGAAGTTGTCGTGGAGGGAGTCGTGTAAAGGGTGGAAACCAGGTGGGTTTGAAGGGGAATTGAGATTGAGAGGGAGAGGGAGAGGGAGAGGGAAAGGGAAAGGGAAAGGGAAAGAGAAAAGAGAAGAAGGAAAGGTGGGTTTGGGAAGCAAAAGAAGTGTTCTATTATGGGGTTTTTGGGATAGGAGAGGTTTTGACCATGTTTGGTATTGGATTTGAGGTCCTTGAGTTAAGGAGAGTGAGGCTGTGGAAGCCATTTTTGGGGTGGGGGAGATAAGAAAGGGGGTTTCAGGGCGCTTAAAAATGAAGAAACGAAACCTCCCTTAAACCTCTCAAGTTTAACCCTTTTGAACGATATTCTATTGTCAAATGTATTGTCAAGGATAAAATGAAAATTACTTTTATTTTTTTATTAATGAACATTCATAACATTAACTACATTACTATATCACTTACATTCATTATGTAGGTGAAAAAATATAAATAAAAAATGAAAATTTTATAATGAAAATAAAAAAATTATATAATAAGTGGATTTTTTTTTAATAAAAAATTATGTAATAAGTGAATAATATTTTTTTAAATGCATATGAAATAAGCTTGTTTTATATTTTAAAAATGTAAAAATATAAATATTCTTTATTTTATTTTAGAAATAAAAGATAAATTTGTTATTATACTATAAGTTACTATTTTATTTTGAATTTTTTCATTGTAACTTTATTTTTAATGATAAACTAATGGAAATAGATATTTTATAAAATATTTCGTTAATATATTTAAAATAAATTTTGAATAAACCATAAAATATGAGATATTCCACATGTATAAAAAATATACATTTGACGTGTCATGTGTTGGGAGAAGTTATTATACACCCGTATCTAGATTTTATCCAATGAGCATGTTGCCCACTAAGTCCACAAATGGCCCATTTTGAGTTTGGGTTGAGTAAAGATTTTAAACAAAGATGATTATTGTATTAAATATATTGTAGTATACATATATATTTTTTTATATTTTAAAATATTAATATATAAATACCTTTTTATTTTAATAGTTAAAGTTCAAATTTGTTGGTGTGCCTAGACTAACTCTCCAGTCCATATACTGTTCAAAAACTTCTCTAAACTACTTGCATTCTTTTTTATTTTTTCCTATCTATATAATCCATATTTATATAATATATATTTTTCAACTCAAAAGAGGAATTATTAAAATTATAACTGTTTCCTCTTTATAATTTTATTACTACACTTTAATATAATTAATTATATTTAAATGCTATTTTCATTACCTATTAATGTATTAGGTTAATTGTTTTTATTTTTATTTTCTACTGTTAGAATTTTGTGTCTTTTAATTATTTTTGAGGTTACAACCTTTTTTTATGTATATATTAATCATTCTTTGATTTTATGGACGGTAAGCTTCATTTCAAATTTTGAAAATGAATCAATTTTTTGGAATTGTAGAAACCTAAAATTGAAAAGAGACCTCTTAAAGCTCGATTGCAAGCTTTGCCAGGAATTTATCTTGAAGACTTTAAACAAGTGCAGGAGCATAAAAAGGTCCTAAGATTCCCCTTATACAAAGATGGAAGAACCTTCCAACTGGATATTACAAAGTAAATTTCGATGGAACTTTTTATTTAAGGAGCAAAACTGGTGAAGTTGGTGGTAGGACTGAGAAAAAAAATCGAGAAAATAAAAAACGATTCGAATCGTAGTGTTCAGTTCAGTTTTGATTCATTTTTATTGAATTCGGTTTAAATTTGGTTTGGATAATAATTAAGTTTATTGGGTTCGATTCGAATTTTCAATTCATAAGTTAAAAAACTTAAAAAAAAAGTTTTTTATTTTTTATAATATAAAAATAAATATTTTATTTTTAAATTAATGAAAAAACTTAAAAAAATTAAAAAAAAAATTATTTTTTTAAAATTTTAAAACTCGATGAATGGAACTGGTAAAATTCGATTCGGGTCAATTCTATTTTTGATGCTATTCGATTCAATTTTTTAAAAACCAAAATACTACGATCATGACTATAATTTATTTTTTTTTCAAAACCGAATCGAATCGTTATCACCTCTAATTGGTGGTATTGTGCGTAATGAATACTACACAGAGGGTTTAATTTGGGTTGAAGTGTGTCCACAAATCATGTTGGACATTGTCACAAACGTATGTAATTGAATTTAATTGAGTTTTCAACAATTATGAGTTGATAAAATTTTGGATTTTTAATTATAATTATCAGAGATAATTCTCAATAACCTGAAATATATATATATATATATATATATCTTATTGAGATTTTAATGAATTCCCTTATTTAAAAAGAACATTATTCATTTGTTTTGTCATTTTCAATATTTGTGATTTGCAAAGATGTGATAATATCTTGAAAATGCCATGTTAGTTTCCTTTCAAAATTTGGTAACGAAAGAATTTTGTCATCGTTTTGATCAATACTATTCTCATTTATTTTCTTTTTCTCATCGTTGTTTTCACGAGATTTTATGAAATAAACTTTTTTAATTTTAATTAAAATTTATTCTATTAATTAATAATTATTTTTATTTAACTTTTTAAATATATTTGACATATATGCTTGATCTTGTCATGCATATAGAAACCTTAGATACTACCTATGGTTTGATCATTTTGCATGTACTTTGCTGTGCTTAACAACCCTGGCTTTCTTTTTATTTTTTGAGATAAAAGGAGATGTTAAAACAAATTAAAAAAAAAAAAAAAAAACTTTTAGTTTTTAATCTATCTTGCAGACATCACAAGGCGAGATTGAATTAATATAAACCTTTTTTTGACTTTTTATATCCTTATTATTTCAATTAAATTAAGTAGTTTAATTGTAAAATATGATTTTTTTTTTCAAAATAAATTGAATATGAAAATATTTAAATTAATATGACAATATCTTATGAATTTTCCTTTTCTTACAATAATGATTAGTTTGATTGGTGTTTGTAATTCTATGTAACTAGTGGATATTTTTTCTTATCCGTAAATGTAGACAAATTAAATGCTGAATTACGTTAAAAAATAGTGTTACATACATTTATTAAAAACACAAAAGCTTTGCAACAACTTAAAAGAAACCATCATATGATCTTCAAATTTTAAAATATCCTTTAATTTTTATTATGCATTTTTAAGAAATATTTTTAAAAATTGTATGAATCATTTTCCTTACGTTAAATTGTTTTTTTTTTGTGTGTACAATTTATTGTTAAATTTCGCTTCTGCTTCCATTTACTTTGATGGATTGTTAATCGGGGTTTAGCCTAACATGAACTTGTACTTTTATTGTGGGCATGATGGTGGACAATGTCGACCAATTCCTTCCAGCTAGACCTGCTCATGGGTCGAGTCGCGGCTCGATTTTTTTTTAAAATTTTTTGCTCAAGCTCGGTAGGCCCGAATTCACTGTTCATCATATTAAAAAAATATTTTTTAAAATTTTTTAAAATTTTTTAAAATTTTTATAATTAAAATTAAATAAAATAATAATATTATAATAAAAAAAATACTGTTCCGAGTCGGGCCGGTCCGATCCGGATCAAAAATATCTTGTTCAGACTCAACCCAATACGGATCAGGCTTACCGAGCCGGACAAGCTGTCCGACCCATGAGTAAGTCTACTTCCAACTGCTTGCATTTTTTAAAGCCATTTTTGTCATAAGCTTTAGTGGCAATTTGGCCTTAATAATTAATGCAGTCAGAATGATTCATATATATGTGAAGATCGAGTCATGACTCTTCAATCCTAGTTGAGCTCTTTCCTTCTTTTTTTTTTTCTTAATGAAAAAGGATAATAGAGTTGAACTTTGCCAAATTTCGGATTTTCTCATGTCATCTAAAGCTGCTTCAGGGGATGCCTTTTTCCTTTTCTTTTTAGTTGTTTTGGAGTCAAAACTCAAAAGCAAAAACGCATTTCACACGAATTTCTGCCTCGTGCGTTTTCGAGTTTTTCCTTCATTTTTTTTTCTTGGGGTCAATGGAACTAAGCTGGGCTAGCAAGCTTTAAAGTAAGAAAAAGAAAACTCAAGAACCACGACCCCTTCTTCCCTCTTTTCTTCAAAACTCATGTACTTTTTTCTTAATTGACTTCAATTTAATATATATATATATATATATATATAAAGAAAAAGAAAAAGAAATTGGGATGACTAAAAGTCTAAAATGTTGGTCGTATGCAGCAAGTGGATCCAAGATGGGATGAATCATGGAGGCAGCTTCCCCATTGGGATCCTTAAAAAATGTGTCAAAAAAGTTCTTAAAAACATATCCTTTTGCTCTCATTTAGATTTGAAAATCATGTTTATGGTTTGAGAATTCCTAGTTAAAACTCTAATTTTAGTTGTTAACTATTACCATCCCAAACTCTAATTAGATACTCCGAATAGATGTGAGCTTCAAATCCTTTTTTTATAATTTGTTTTTGACAAAGAAAGCTGTTATTCCATCCTAAATACTTCATACTCACTACCATGCCTCCTTTAGAGTTAATATAAAATGAATTAAATATACTCAATTAATCTTCATTTTCTATTTACTCAACTCACTTAAAGAGGGCATTACGCGCCTAAATCTTCTTAAATTCGCAACTTTCAAAAATTTGTCCAATATATATATCATTTGAGCTAATACTCCATCGATTAGGGAAGACAATGTTACTATGTAGTAAAATATATATTTTGTATTAACCTCTTTACTTGTTTATTTATGTGAAGAGTATTTTGCTTCTGTTTATTAATATTTTTTTTGAATCCAATTCGTCATACAAATGAAGCAGTTATAAACTTATATAGAAAGCAAAATTAATTGTGGTGAAAATATAAAAAATTTCTAATGTGGAAAGCTTGAAGTTAGAGGTGTTCATGGGTCGGATCGAGTCGAGTCGGGTTCGGATTGGATTGGATTTAAGTATGATATCAACACCATATATATTTGCTCAAGTTCGGCTCGACCAAAATATGGGTCTCAAATTTTGCCCAAACTCATCCATATTTATAAATAGGTAGTACAAGCCTGTTCCCGCTCATATTCTTTTTTAATTTTTTTAAAAAATATATAATTTTTTTTTTAATTTTTAGTAACTAATTTTTTGTTAAGTTTTAAAACATGAATAACTTAACTTATTTTTTAATGTTTACACTATAATATTATATATATTTATTCTTTAAATGATATAAATAACATAATATATATAAATAAAAAATGGGTCGGGCCGGACTAGGACCTTGAATGTCGGAGCCAAGACCTAACCCGCTTTCTAAACGAGCCTCATTTTTTTGCCCAATGCCATATTTCAGGCCTAATATTTGTTTCCAAACCCTTTCAAATATCGGGCCGACCTTCGGTCATGGACGGATAGTCTGACCTTTAAACAGGTCTAGTTACAGCTAACTGACCAATATTTTGATGGATTTATATTTTATACACTGACAATAAACCAGATGATGTCATCTCATTAAAATAAAATTATTTATATTTATTTTAAAAAACTTCATCTAATTCACTAAGTACAGCAAATATAAACCCTATTTTGGTTCACTTGCCTCACCCGATTTCAGCTAATTTCATGCAACACGTAAAACTATATTGAAGGAAAATATAACACGTAGTAAACAAGTTTTTGCATATATAGGAATAGGAGGTTAGTTGCAATATTTGCATGGTGGTGCTAGCTAGCTTAGCCTGTTATCCTTAAAACCCTTAAATATTTTCAGTGCAAATTTACCCAATAAAATCCATCAATTAATCTCTGTATCTGCCCCTAATCTTTACGCCGGAAATTTCCTTGCCTGTCCACACTTTAAATATACCAAATATATATATATGACGAAGAACATCAGCAAACCGAGTTGCCAACATCACCTTTTCCAAACGCATGCCCCTATATTTTAACCTAAGATTATCTTTAAAATTTTCCTTAACAACGCATCATCCACTAATTTAATTGGCCCAGATTCACAAGCAAACAACATTAGCCAAAAGTGTTAGGCCTATTTTGCTGACATGTGCACCACCATTGCTACACGGCTCGTGACGCCGCTGATGTGTCACGGCATGTGTCCACACTTGTTGACCTCAGATTGGTCGAGTTCGTAGTCAAAAATCAGAGGCGCCAAACGTACGTTCACTCCTTCACGGTAGTTAGGCACAGCCATCAAATTCTCTAGCTACCCTTTTTTTCCTTCTTTGTATATATTGCTATATATTATCTCAACGCTACAGGCTTCTATCCTACTAAAAACTTGGTCGTGCAAACAAGCACTTTTTTGTGTGTCAATTGCTCTCTAGTTTTTGTTTCATCTAAAAGGAGCAAATGGGGTTTTGCAAATTTTCCAAGTTTAGTTTTCTGTTCCTGATCAGCATTCTCTTTGTATTACTATTTACTACTGCTGAAGAGAATGTTAGAATTGGGAAGGATCGAGTTTCGTTGCTTTTGTTCATGTCGGGTATTGTTTTAGACCCTGAACATGCCCTGGAAGATTGGAATGCAACGAATGTGCATGTTTGCAACTGGTCAGGAGTCGGGTGCAACCATGGAAGAGATCAAGTTGTGCAGCTTGACCTTAGTGGGAGGTCACTTAAAGGCACCATTTCTCCTGGTCTTGCTAATCTTTCTTCTTTGGTGGTTCTTGATTTGTCAAAGAACTTCTTCGAAGGTCATATCCCAGCGGAGCTTGGTTCTCTTGTTCAGCTCAAACAACTTAGTCTATCCTGGAATCTTCTTGAAGGAAACATTCCTTCTGAGTTGGGTTTTCTTCACCAATTAGTATACCTTGATTTGGGGAGTAACCGGCTTGTGGGAGATATTCCAGCTCCTCTTTTCTGCAATGGATCGTATTCTTTGCAATACATAGATCTTTCTAACAATTCTCTTAGTGGCCAAATCCCTTTGAAGAGTGAATGTTCACTTAGGGAATTGAGGTTTCTGTTACTTTGGTCGAATAGACTAGTTGGTCCGGTACCTCAAGCACTTTCAAACTCCTCAAAGCTTCAATGGGTTGATTTGGAGTCGAACATGTTAAATGGGGAGTTGCCATCTGATATTGTACGTAAAATGCCGCAGTTGCAGTTCCTCTATTTGTCCTATAATGAGTTTGTTAGCCATGATGGTAACTCTAACCTCGAACATTTTTTTGCTTCTTTACTGAATTCCTCTAATTTTCAAGAACTAGAATTAGCCGGAAATAATCTTGGTGGAGAGATACCTCCTATTATTGGTGATCTTTCTACAAAACTTTTACAGGTTCATCTAGATGATAATCTGATATACGGTTCAATTCCTCCTCGCATTTCAAACCTTGTGAATCTTACCCTCTTGAACTTGTCTAGCAACCTTTTGAATGGTTCCATCCCATCTGAACTATGCAGAATGGAAAAACTAGAGAGAGTTTATCTGTCAAATAATTCACTCTCTGGTGAGATTCCCGCAGCTCTAGGAAACATTACGCATTTAGGTCTGTTAGATTTGTCAACGAACAAGCTTTCAGGTTCAATTCCTGATAGTTTTGCCAATCTCTCCCAGCTAAGAAGACTCCTACTGTATGGGAATCAGCTTTCGGGGACAATTCCTCTGAGCCTAGGGAAATGTGTCAACCTGGAGATTTTAGACCTCTCTCGTAATAAACTTTCAGGGACAATTCCTGGTGAAGTTGCCGGACTGAGGAGCTTGAAGTTATACCTGAATTTGTCTAGCAATCACCTTCACGGACCCTTACCACTAGAGCTGAGTAAAATGGATATGGTGTTAGCAATTGATCTGTCGTCAAATAATCTCTCAGCCACAATCCCGTCGCAACTTGGGAGCTGCATTGCCCTGGAGCACCTCAACCTTTCCAGTAATTTCTTGGAAGGTGAACTTCCAGCTTCCATAGGACAGTTGCCTTACCTTAAGGAACTCGATGTCGCTTTAAACCAGTTGACTGGAGACATACCGTTAACTTTTCAGGCATCAACAACTATCAAGGAAATGAACTTCTCTTTCAACAAGTTCCACGGGAATATATCAGACAAGGGGGCATTTTCATTGCTGACTATAGACTCTTTTGTAGGAAATAATGGTCTTTGTGGTTCGATTAAAGGCATGCCAAGCTGCCGAAAGAAACATCCTTCTCATCTGGTTATATTTTTGCCTATCATCGTGTCATTGTTGGCAACTCCTTTATTGCTTATGTTTGGATACCCTCTGGTGCTCAAGTCAAAGTTCAGAGATCGACTGGCTGTAGTCAATGGAAGGGACTTCGAAGATGAGGAAACTGAAAGGAAAGAGCTCAAGTACCCAAGAATCTCATATCAACAACTCATTGAAGCCACTGGTGGGTTCAGTGCTTCAAGCTTAATTGGTTCAGGCAGCTTTGGTCATGTATATAAAGGAACTCTTGGGGACAATACAAGAATAGCTGTGAAGGTTTTGGACACAAATACAGCTGGAGAAATTTCAGGGAGTTTCAGGAGAGAATGTGAAGTCCTAAAGAGAACCAGACACAGAAATTTGATCAGGATCATAACAATTTGCAGCAAGCCAGATTTCAAGGCTCTTGTCCTTCCTCTGATGCCGAATGGGAGCCTAGAGAGGCATCTATACCCAAGCCACGGATCAAGACATGGCTTAGATTTGATTCAGTTGGTGAACATATGTAGTGATGTAGCTGAAGGGGTTGCTTATCTGCACCATTACTCACCGGTTAAAGTTGTTCACTGTGATCTTAAACCAAGCAATATTCTTCTTGACGAAGACATGACTGCTTTGGTGACAGATTTTGGAATTGCAAGACTGGTCAGAGGTGTTGATGAGACTATTTCTGCAAATGATTCAATCTCCTTTAGCTCAGCAGATGGCTTGTTATGTGGATCTGTTGGCTATATTGCTCCTGGTATGTACTTTCTTCTTCTGTATTGCTTTATTTTAGCTAGAAATTATAACTTGTTCCATAGGATTAATAACATAAACATCTGCTTTTTCCCTTAATTTTATGCCACTTGTGTTATTACTTATTAGTTAATTTACCCAGTTGCTTGCTGCCATTGCTGACCACATCAGGCTGCACCACTTTGAATGGCTAGGTCATTGCCATATTGAATCTAGTATATATAAGAAGCATGATATAGTACAATCTAATCAAATCATCATAAAAGTTATCTGAATATTACCTATAATACTCACTGTTATTTCTCTTTATCACTTGGTTGAATGCAGAATATGGAATGGGCAAACGCGCTTCCACTCAAGGGGATGTATACAGTTTTGGGGTCCTTTTGTTGGAAATTGTTTCAGGAAGGCGCCCTACTGATCATGAAAGTTCAAGCTTGCATGAATGGGTAAAAAGTCACTATCCTCATAAGCTTGAACCCATAGTAAAGCAAGCACTGATTAGGTGCAGCCCTGCTGCAATGCCAACAAATTCTGATAAAATATGGCGTGATATGATTTTGGAACTGATTGAACTTGGCCTTATGTGTACACTGTATAATCCTTCAACAAGACCAACCATGCTAGATGTAGCCCTTGAAATGGGGCGGCTAAAGCAGTACCTTGCTAATCCTGCCTCGATGTTGACTGAAGAAGCCTCTTCTAAGGCTGACGCCTTTTGATCATAGAATGATGATAGAAATTAGTTCCATTGAATTTTCAAGATAGTTCATCATTGTATTCATTTGTTTGATTTTTTTCACTTAAATTATTTCCTTATTTCTTGGTAAAGTTATTCCGAACAATTTTATATCAAATTTTAAAAAATAATTTGAAGCTGGGATTCAAACCTCGAACCTGTTGAATGTCACCTTTAAAAGTGACTACATAAATCAATTAGACTAAACCTTGGTTCGACCATAGTTTTTGCTTTCATTAGGTCAATTCTAGCTAAGAGCCTAAGATCCCACTCTGTTGCTTTGTGCGAAACGTTTTACAGCTGAGGTGAAGTGAACAGCAGATGAAAATGTCAAGCATAAAGGAGTTTTCCTTTATAACCGTCCAAAAAGCTCCTTCATCAAGTAAAAGAAGGCATTCCTTATCACTTATTCATTTTTTAAGTCATCAATCAACCAAAGATGACCTTTTTCTTCATTAATGATATCTATCAGATAAAATGGGATATGTAGTCAGCAGTGTGTACTATTTTTTTTATACAAAGAAAGCTACAGCTTAGAGCTAGAGGAACAGATTATAGATGTTGAGATTGGAATTCTAAAGTTGCTGAATGACACCTTTTAAGGATGACTGTATGAACCAATTCTGAGCTAAACTCCGAGTTCCAGCAGTTGTACTATGAATCATCCTTTATCCAATTATATTAATCTAACTTTGGCTTTAAATATTAGCCTTGTCTTTTGTGGCAAGCAATGTGAATGGATGTCCATAATAGAAATTGCAGTCAGGTCTCTTTTAACCTACCATTAATATAGCAAATTGCCTAAAACAACTAGATGCTAGTGGATGGTTATAACCATATTTTATTCCCACTTCACTATGATCATAAAAATCAACCATAAACAAATCAATAATGTAATTCACAGCCTTGCACTAGCATCAGGGCTTATTGCTGTAGGCCAAATTGTCTGAGGCAAAAGAAAAGATAGGAACCAGAGATTAGAAAAATAATTAATAGGTGATATGCAAATCAATATCCAAGTCAACTATTGGGAAGCCACCAGGCTATGAATATAAAACCTGTTTAGAAACAGGTTTAGTGGCAGTATAATGTCATTTATATCAGATATATCAACATCTGCTGTTATCTTAAATTATCTAATTGTGTTTTCCTTGCCTTGAAAAACACATTCACCAATCTGCTGCTATGTATACATGGACCTCAACGGGTAACTAGTTATCCATCAATGTCAGCCTTTTTTCTTCCTCAATAATTTCCTCTCACCACCATAACCTACCAATTATATTACTTGGACTCGGGTGCAAGTGTCGGACACGGGTAAGTGTCTAACACTGGTATGCTCAATTTTTTTCAAGATTTCCATGTATTTGGAGGGTCCTTGGAGTATCCTCATCAGGGATTTAAATTGCGGTCGCGGACGCGTTTTCGGTCGCGTTGTATTTATCGCGGTTGCGGACGTAATGAATGTTACCGCGGTCAATTGCGGTAAATATCGGCCGCGAATATCGACGGCGGAGGGAGCCGCAACCGCTAAATAGCGGCCGTAACGTCGCGTTGCGGCCGCTATTTAAATCCCTGATCCTCATACCCATATCCGGATATGCGTCGGACACGAATGTCGAACACGAATTCTTCAAGAAAAATGAAGAGTCGGAGCAACATAACCTACCAATACTACATCTCCTATCCCCCCTTTTACTTTTTATTTGATTAATGCACAATAATAAAACAAATAATGAAAAATATGGTTAGGAAATCACAAGCAGGATATGATATCTACTAAGGCCTTTTGCTGTTTTGCACCACTACCACAGTATCAAGTATCAACACATTTACAAGTAATGTTACACTACCAAAAAACCTGAAGTGAGAATGCATGCCAGAACTTCAGAAGAGCTTATTTCTCTTTGATTCCTGGAAAGTTAAAAGCAGATATCAACTTCCTATTTAGTAACACTCAGATAAATCTTAACAGATGTAGTATATCCTTTTGGGGGTTCAGTATTTGAACCTTTTTAAGTTGATGTCCACTGGTGGCATTGGCAACTCAAGCGCATAGCTATTCTTATATCAGAATCCATGTTAGAATAATACACTTGATATTGCCATGTTCAAGAAAAAGAAAAAAAAAAACTAGGATTTTGAACTTGACCGAAAGGGTAGAGATTTTTTAGGTGATATAGCAAAAAGAATGCCTTATACTGCCCTATCTAGTTGATTACAACATTGTGTTTCTCAAAAATGGCAAAACAGCATTGATAGCTGACATGAAGTAATACAAAGATCAATTAAATATTTAAATCATAGGCACTCTGCTGAAAATACAAGAAAGTATTTATTGAAGAAGAAATGGCATCAGGTTCAGGTGTAACTTTTTTCTTACAGAAAAATATGAGAACTGAAGAGAACTATTTTTACGTCTTGGTTTTCCCCTTCATAGTAAGTTGACAGTTCAGGTCCCTCATAGGCCATGACATCGTTAAACCTCTCTACCCTAACTAACTTTTATTTTAGGGGGGGAGATTACATAGAGCTGATCATTATTCCCAGGAAGGCTTCAAGGCTATAATGTTCAAACCTATGTTATCTGGATTCGGGATGAGTGTCGAATATGAGTATGTTCAGAATTTTTTAAGTTTTTCAATATATTTGGAAGATTATATCTCATATCCATGTCTGAATATGTATTGAATACAAGTATCGGACACGGATAGTTTAAGAAAAACGAAAAGTTCAAGTAACATAGGTTCAAACTATAACTTTTGAGATAGTCATCAGAAGAAGAAAAAAAAGGAAAGGAAAGAATTCTTTTTTCCACAACAATTTGAAAATTTTCTACTGCTGTAGAAGAGGATAAGCACCAGTCTTGAACCTATAATAGACAAGTTAAATTTCATTCAGCATGCTCAGTCATAAATTTTTTGGGAAGAATGATGATTGATTGAATGCTAACAGCCAGTTATTATAAGGAGCCAAAGTAGGTAGAAATACTTTAAAGAAACACACATACATAGTGCTGATCCCACTTGTTGTAAAGGAAGCAAAAACCAGACACTCATGCTTAAGAAAATACAAAAAGAAAGTTTGAGAAAAAAGGGGAAGAATGATGAAATGCCCCCAAGACAAGGACCTCCACAAGGAATATTTAGTTGAAGTCCATTAATGCATGTAATGGGAAAGAAGACTTGAGTGACATAAAATCAAACATGTAAAACACAAGCACTGCAGTTTATCAGTAAATCATGTTACAGAAGATATATTGGTGTGATTCCAAAACTACCTACGAAGAGAAGATAATGAATTATTACAGTGTATGGCATGATCGTTGTAATCACTTTGTGTAATTACTGAGTTTTCCCTCCACTTATATTGCTCTGACTCTTCAATTTTCTTAAAATATCCGTATCCGACGCATATCAAGACATGGGTATGAGAATATGATCCTCCTACGATTCTTCAAATATATGAAAAAACTTATAAAAAAAATGAACATACCCGTGTTGGACGCATACCCATACCCATATCCACACTCACACCCGAGTCCAAATAACATAACCCTCTACTGCTCTTACCTGCCATTATCACATCTAGCTTTTTGGCCTCATGACATTAATTATTAATGGACAGATTAGTTTCTGAAACCTTACTAGTTCTAGTTCCAAGGATTTGCTAAAGCCATCATAGAGAAATGGGAGTAGAGTACTGTACCTCTAAGCTATTTGTCAGATTTTTGCCAGATACCTACCATTTTTAAGGGCGACTGCATGAACAAATTAACCGAGCTAAGTTCCGGGTGTGTTGCAAGAGCCGTGAATGGTGTTTCTCTTTGGCTCCCTGCAGATGTTAAGTAACAATTGCTGATGAGAATATCATGTTATTAACCAAATATTCATCTGCTAGGCAGTAGCAAAAAGTGATCTAGTTTCTTAAATGCGAGTTACCATTAGTTTGAACCATCAAATGACAGAGACATGGATGATGATGATATATTTTAATAATTGATTCTCCAACCACGCAGGTGAGTGCACTTTAAAGGTTTTGAAGTCATTTTCACACGGTTTTTCTATACAGCAAACCGGAAACTAAAGAAATGAATCATTGAGTTGCAAAATTCATGCCTCTTCTGGAAAATGCTGGCAGGTACATTTCATTATCTTAGTCTTTTTCTAAAGGTGGGAAGAAGAGTTTTGGGCACTTGACACATTATTATTTTATGCATTCTCAAACTCAAATCAGTTCAACCGAGAATGGTGCTCTCCACGCGTCGATTTGCTATCACTATGAGAATGAAGATATTCTTTCATCACCATCTCTAATTGCTAAATATGTTTATAGCTTTGTTACTCCCATGATCAAATCGAAAAAGAAAAAAAAAGTATTTAAAGAGCCTTTTATTGAAACAACCCAAAAGTATGTTTTTTGCAGAAGAAAAGAGACACTTCAAGCGAGAGATGGAGCTTCCTGGCAAGAGCCATATGGATTTTTTGCAGGAAATGCTAACTGGAATTACAATCTTTTATTGAAACAAGGCATTGAACTTACTGTTGAAGCTTTTGGTACATACCAAATTTCAGATATCATAAAGTAAAGTAACAAGTTTATGATCAAGCTCTTAGTGGTTGATCGATTCAAGTGCTCTACAAAGATAATGGCTTGTAAATATTGAGCCAATAATCAAATTGGTTATAATAAGCAAATCTTTCACATATCACAGGGTTAACTATAATTTTTTGAATCCTGTCAGTAGTGAAATTACAAGATGTTAATCCTAAAACTAGGAATGAGAATGCAAAATCAATTTAAAGAATTAATAGTTAAGAGTATATGAAATTGCTTCAAAAATTATAGATCCAACCTTAACCCACAAATCTTTCACACATTATTATCAGCTATGTTATTCCGACTCTTCATTTTTCCTAAAATACCGATACTCGACACTCGTGTCCGACACATATTCGACCATGAGTATGAGGTACGATCCTCTAAATATATAAAAAAAAACTTAGAAAAAATCGAACATACCAGTATCGAACACCCCAAGTTCGAGCAACATAGACGACCCCAAAGGGATAAACATACTTCATTAAGGAAGAATTCCAACTTGGTTTTTGCACGGATAAAACTACAAACCTTCTTACAACACACTTGACTCACCACCCAAAGAATTCCAATACAACTTCTACTTAAGTACCTTCTCTTCCAAGGGGTGGTAGTTGTTCTCTTCCAAAAGGTAAGGCTCTTACTTATAGATAAGCATTATTCTTGGCTTAACATAATTACTCAATATGAAATGAGCACTTCCCTTGACTTAACCAAGTTACTAGATGTGGGACTTGTACTCTACTAAACAAATCCTCCCTTGAGTCAAAGTCCCAATTACCTCTTGGTAGGAACTCAGCAACATTTCTTCCTCGAACAAAAAGCTTTTCTCCTCACTCGAACCAAAAAACTCTTGGCAATATCCCTCATCGCTTGAACCAAAAGCTTCTAGGCAATTCCTCCATCGAACCAAAAACTCTGATACCATGTTAAGCATCTAACCTAAAACCAATTGGTAACAAGTGGAGAGGCTCAAGTTTAGGAAATATAAGACTTAATGGATGTGGGATAATACCACTTAACACTCTCCTATGTAGCTTACAGGGCCTACACTTAAACAACCTCACCAAGAGTTGTCAAGCTCACATGGGGTTAGGCAGGAAGAACAACAGAACACAACCTAGGCTCTGATACCATATTAAGCATCCAACCTAAAATCAATTGGTAACAAGTGGAGGGGTCCAACTTTAATATAAGATCACAAAAAACCTAATACTTAATAGATGTGGGATAACGTCACTTAACAACACTCAAGAGTCATTATTGCATGATTTCACTTCACATCCCATTAGAATCCCTAATATACTGTATTAACTCCACCTTAAATCGTTAACCCAAAATCTGATAAATATGTGTAATGTCAAAAATTCAAGACTCAACTGCAGTTTAGTTAGTTTCTTTCTATAACTAAAAATGAATTAGGAAGTGGCTCCTTGCAGCTTTATTTTCCAATTATGATGTCATATTTTGAGTTACAAAGTCCTTTAAAGAACTGAAAGATAAATATATGTGCAGATACGAATGAAGTTAATAAACTACTAAGTTTTACAAAAGCATTTCAATTTCGGAGGAAAATTATATCAAAAGTCATTAAAATTATATAAAAAATTATCAAAATTATATCAAAAGTTATAAAAACTATTAAGGTGCCAAAATTATATTAAAGATTATCAAAATAATACCAAAATTATATTAAATGTTATCAAAATCATATCAAAGATTGCCAACTATATCAAAAATTATCAAAATTATATCAAATGTTATCAAAATTATATCAAATGTAACCAAAATTATACAAAGGTTATAAAAATAACATAAGCATATTAAATGCTATCAAAATCATATCGAAAGTTACCAAAATTATTTCAAATGTTTCTAAAATTATATCTAATATTACCAAAAAAATCACAAAAATTATCAATATTATATTAAATATTATATCAAATATCAAAGGTTACCAAGGTTGTCAAAATTATATTAAAGAGTATCAAAATTATATCAAAGTTCATTAAAATTATATCAAAAGTTACCAAAATCATATCAAAGGTTATGAAAATTATATCAAAATTTAATAAAAGGATACAAAATTTTATTAAAGGTTACCAAAATTATATCAAAGATTAGCAAAATCATAATTATACCAAAGGTTAACAGAATAGTATAAAAAGTTATCAAAATTATATCAAAAATTGTCAAAATTATACTAAATGTTACCAAAATTATATTAAAAATTATCAAAATTGTATCAAAAGTTACTGAAATTACATCAAAGATTATCAAAATAATATCAAAAGTTATCAAAATCATTTCGAAGGTTAACAAAATTATATCCAAGGTTGTCAAAAATATATCAAAAGTTATCAAAATTATATAAGATTATCAAAATTATATCAAAAGTTATCTAATTTATATCAAAGTTTATTAAAAGGTTACTACAATTATATTAAAAATTATTAAAATTATATCAAAGATTATCAGATCAAAATTATACCAAAAGTTATCAAAATTGTATCAAAAGTTACTGAAATTATATCAAAGATTATCAAAATAATATCAAAAGTTATCAAAATCATTTCAAAGGTTAACAAAATTATATCCAAGGTTGTCAAAATTATATCGAAAGTTATCAAAATTATATAAGGTTATCAAAATTATATCAAATTTTACCACAACTATTACAAAGATCATCAAAATTATATTAAAAGTTATCAAAATTATATTATAGGCTTTCAAAATATTATAAAAAGTTATTAGAATTATATCAAAAGTTATCGAAATTATATAAAATATAACCAAAATTATATCAAATGTTACCCAAATTATATTAAAAGTTGTCAAAATTAAATCAACGGTTATCAAATTATATAAAGTTATCAAAATCATATTAAAAGTTGTCAAAATCATATCAAAGGTTGTCAAAATTACATCAAATGTTATAAAAAATATATCAAAAACTATCAAAATTATTAAAAATGTTATCAAAATCATATCAAATGTTGCCAAAACTATTAGAAATGTTATCAAAATTATTTCAAATGTTATAAAAAAATTTACAAAGGTTTTCAAAATTATATCAAAATTTACAAAAATCTTAATAAAGGTTACCACAATTATATCAAGAGTAACCAAAAATTATATCAAAAGTTATAAAAATTATATCAAAAGTCACCAAAATTATACCTAAGGTTACCAAAAGTATTACAAACGACATCAAAATTATAACAAAGGTTACCAAAAAGATGTCGAAATTGTAGTAAAGGTTTTCAAAATTATATCAAAGATTACCAACTATATCAAAGGTTACCAAATTATATCAACAGTTTACAAAAATTGTATAAAAGTTATCGAAATTTTATTAAAAGTTATCAAAAATGACAAAATTATATTAAAAACTATCAAAATTATATCGAAGGTTATCAAAATTATTTTAAAGGTTCCTAAAATTATATTCAAGATTACCAAAATAATTACAAATATTATCAAAATTATATTAAATATTAACAAATATCAAAGGCTATCGAAATTATATTTAAGAGTATCAAAATTATATCAAAGGTTATTAAACTTATATGAAAAGTCACCAAAATCATATCAAAAGTTATCTAATTTATATCAAAGTTTATTAAAATGTTACTACAATTATATTAAAAATTATTAAAATTATATCAAAGATTATCAGATCAAAATTATACCAAAGGTTATCAAAATTGTATCAAAAGTTACTGAAATTACATCAAAGATTATCAAAATAATATCAAAAGTTATCAAAATTATTTCGAAGGATAAAAATATTATATCCAAGGTTGTCAAAATTATATCAAAAGTTATTAAAATTATATAAGGTTATCATATCAAAAGTTACCACAATTATTACAAAGATTATCAAAATTATATTATAGGATTTCAAAATATTATAAAAAGTTTTTAAAATTATATCAAAAGTTACTAAAATTATATAAAATATAACAAAAATTATATCAAATGTTACCAAAATTATATCAAATGTTGCAAAAGTTATATCAACGGTTATCAAAATTATATAAAGTTATCAAAATCATATAAAAGGTTACCAAAATCATATCAAAGGTTGACAAAATTACTTAAAATGTAATAAAAAAATTTATCTAAAACTGTCAAAAATATTACAAATATTATCAAAATCATATCAAATGTTATCAAAATTATATCAAAATTTACTAAAATTTTAGTAAAGGTTACCACAATTATATCAAGAGTTACCAAAAATTATATCAAAAGTTATCAAAATTAAATCAAAAGTCACCAAAATTATACGTAAGGTTACCAAAAGTATTACAAAAGTTATCAAAATTATAACAAAGGTTACCAAAATTAATATCAAACGTTACTAAAACTATTACAAATATTATCAAAATTATATCAAGGGTTATCAAAATGATATCAAAGGTATCAAAATTAATTAAAAAATTACCAAAAAGATACCAAAATTGTAGTAAAGGTTACCAAAATTATATCAAAAATTACGAACTATATCAAAAGTTACCAAATTATATTAACAGTTACCAAAATTGTATAAAGGTTATCAAAATTATATTAAACGTTATCAAAAATGACAAAATTATATCGAAAATTACCAAAATTATGTTAAAAGTTCCTAAAATTATAGTAAAGATTTCCAAAATAATTACAAATATTAAGAAAATTATATTAAATATTAACAAATATCAAAGGTTATCGAAATTATATTTAAGAGTATCAAAATTATATCAAAGGTTATTAAACTTATATGAAAAGTCACCAAAATCATATCGAAAGTTACCTGATTTATATCAAAGTTTATTAAAAGGTTTATATTAAAAAATATTAAAATTATATTAAAGATTACCAAAATTATATCAAAGATTATCAAAGCAAAATTATACCAAAAATTATCAAAATTGTATCAAACGTTACTGAAATTACATCAAAGATTATCAAAATAATATCAAAAGTTATCAAAATCATTTCGAAGGTTAACTAAATTATATCCAAGATTGTCAAAATTATATCAAAAGTTATCAAAATTATATAAGGTTATCAAAATTATATCAAAGTTTACCACAACTATTACGAAGATTATCAAAATTATATTAAAAGTAAAAAATATATATTATAGGCTTTCAAAATATTGTAAAAAGTTATTAAAATTATATCAAAAGTTACCGAAATTATATCAAAAGTTACTAAAATTATATCAAATATAACCAAAATTATATCAAATGTTACCAAAATTATATCAAATGTTGCAAAAATTATATCAACGGCTATCAAAATTATATAAGGTTATCAAAATCATATAAAAAGTTACCAAAATCATATCAAATTTGAAAATATTACATAAAATGTTATAAAAAATATATCAAAAACTGTCAAAATTATTACAAGTGTTATCAAAATCATATCAAATGTTGTTAAGACTATTACAAATGTTATCAAAATTATTTCAAATGTTATCGAAAATTTTACAAAGATTTTCAAAATTATATCAAAATTTACTAAAATTTTAGTAAAGGTTACCACAATTATATCAAGAGTTACCAAAAATTATATAAAAAGTTATCAAAATTATAACAAAAGTCACCAAAATTATACCTAAGGTTACCAAAAGTATTACAAAAGTTATCAAAATTATAACAAAGGTTACCAAAATTAATATCAAACATTACTAAAACTATTACAAATATTATCAAAATTATATCAAAGGTTATCAAAATTATATCAAAGGTATAAAAATTAAATCAAAAATTACCAAAAAGATACCAAAATTGTAGTAAAGGTTACCAAAATTACATCAAAGATTACGAACTATATCAAAGGATAATAAATTATATCAACAGTTACCAAATTGTATAAAGGTTATTGAAATTATATTAAAAGTTATAAAAAATGACAAAACTATATTAAAAGCTATCAAAAGTATATCGAAGGTTACCAAAATTATTTTAAAGGTTCCTCAAATTATCTCCAAGATTACCAAAATAATTTCAAATATTATCAAAATTATATTAAATATTAACAAATATCAAAGGTTATCGAAATTATATTTAAGAGTAACAAAATTAAATCAAAGGTTATTAAACTTATATGAAAAGTCACCAAAATCATATCAAAAGTTATCTAATTTATATCAAAGTTTATTAAAAGGTTACTAGAATTATATTAAAAATTATTAAAATTATATTAAAGGTTACCAAAATTATATCAAAGATTATCAAATCAAAATTATTCCAAAGGTTATCAAAATTGTATCAAAAGTTATTGAAATTACATCAAAGATTATCAAAATAATATCAAAAGTTAACAAAATCATTTCGAAGGTTAACAAAATTATATCAAAGGTTGTCAAAATTATATCTAAAGTTATCAAAATTATATAAAGTTTTCAAAATTATATCAAAGTTTACCACAACTATTACAAAGATTATCAAAATTATATTATAGGCTTTCAAAATATTATAAAAAGTTATTAAAATTATATCAAAAGTTATCGAAATTATATCAAAAGTTACTAAAATTATATCAAATATAACCAAAATTATATCAAATGTTACCAAAATTATATTAAAAGTTGCCAAAATTATATCAACAGTTATCAAAATTATATAAGGTTATCAAAATCATATTAAAGGTTGTCAAAATCATATCAAAGGTTGTCTTTATTACATCAAATGTTATAAAAAATATATCAAAAACTGTCACAATTATTACAAATATTATCAAAATCATATCAAATATTTCCAAAACTATTAGAATTGTTATCAAAATTATTTCAAATGTTATCAAAAAATTTACAAAGGTTTTTAAAATTATATCAAAATTTACAAAAAATTTAATAAAGCTTACCACAATATTATCAAGAGTTACCAAAAATTATATCAAAAGTTATCAAAATTATATCAAAAGTCACCAAAATTATATCTAAGGTTACCCAAAGTATTACAAAAGTTATCAAAACTATAACAAAGGTTACCAAAATTAATATCAAACGTTACTAAAACTATTACAAATATTATCAAAATTATATCAAAGGTTAGCAAAATTATATCAAAGGTATCAAAATTATATCAAAGATTATCAAAAAGATACCGAAATTGTAGTAAAGGTTACCAAAATTATATAAAAAATTACCAACTATATCAAAGGTTACCAAATTATATCAACAATTACCAAAATTTTATAAAGGTTATCAAAATTATATTAAAAGTTATCAAAAATGACAAAATTATATTTAAAGCTATCAAAATTATATCAAAGGTTTCCAAAATTATTTTAAAGGTTCCTAAAATTATATTCAATATTACCAAAATAATTACAAATATTATGAAAATTATATTAAATATTAACAAATATCAAAGGTTATCGAAATTATACTTAAGAGTATCAAAATAGTATCAAAGGTTATTAAACGGTTACTAGAATTATATTAAAAATTATTAAAATTAGATTAAAGGTTACCAAAATTATATCAAAGATTATCAAATCAAAATTATACCAATAGTTATCAAAATTATATCAAAAGTTACTGAAATTACGTCAAAGATTATCAAAATAATATCAAAAGTTATCAAAATTATTTCAAAGGTTAACAAAATTATATCCAATGTTGACAAAATTATATCCAAAGTTCTCAAAATTATATAAGGTTATCAAAATTATATAAAAGGTTACCACAATTATTACAAAGATTTATATCAAAAGTTAACAAAATTATATCAAAAGTTACTAAATTATATCAAATATAACCAAAATTATATCAATTGTTACCAAAATTATATAAAATGTTGCCAAAATTATATCAACGGTTATCAAAATTATATAAGGTTATCAAATCATATTAAAGGTTGCCAAAATCATATCAAAGGTTGACAAAATTATATCAAATGTTATAAAAAATATATATAAAAAACTGTCAAAATTATTACAAATGTTATCAAAATCATATCAAATGTTGCCAAAACTATTAGAAATATTATCAAAATTATTTCAAACGTTATCAAAATATTTACAAAGGTTTTCAAAATTATATCAAAATTTACTAAAATTTTAGTAAAGGTTACCATAATTATATCAAGAGTTACCAAAAATTATATCAAAAGTTAGCAAAATTATATCAAAAGTCACCAAAATTATACCTAAGGTTTCCAAAAGTATTACAAACGTTATCAAAATTATAACAAATGTTACCAAAATTAATAACAAGGGTTACTAAAACTATTACAAATATTATCAAAATTATATCAAAGATTACCAAAAAGATACCAAAATTGTATTAAAGGTTACCAAAATTATATAAAAGATTACCAACTATATCAAAGGTTACAAAATTATATCAACAGTTACCAAAATTGTATGAAGGTTATGAAAATTATATTAAAATTTATCAAAAATGACAAAACTATATTAAAAGCTATCAAAATTATATCGAAGGTTAGATTTCCAAAATAATTACAAATATTATCAAAATTATATTAAATATTAACAAATATCAAAGGTTATCGAAATTATATTTAAGAGTATCAAAATTATATCAAAGGTTATTAAACTTATATGAAAAGTCACCAAAATCATATCAAAAGTTACCTAATTTATATCAAAGTTTATTAAAAGGTTTATTTTAAAAATTATTAAAATTATATTAAAGATTACCAAAACTATAACAAAGATTATCAAATCAAAATTATACCAAAGGTTATCAAAATTGTATCCAAAGTTACTGAAATTACATCAAAGATTATCAAAATAATATCATAAGTTATCAAAATCATTTCGAAAGTTAACAAAATTATATCTAAGGTTGTCAAAATTATATCCAAAGTTATCAAAATTATATAAGGTTATCAAAATTATATCAAAGGTTACCACAATTATTACAAAGATTATCAAAATTATATTAAATGTTACAAAAATTATATTATAGGATTTCAAAATATTATAAAAATTTATTAAAATTATAACAAAAGTTACCGAAATTATATAAAAAATTACTAAAATTATATAAAATATAACCAAAATTATATCAAATGTTACCAAAAGTATATCAAATGTTGCCAAAATTATACCAACAGTTATCAAAATTATATAAGGTTATCAAAATCATATTAAAGGTTACCAAAATCATATCAAAGTTTGACAAAATTACATCAAATGTTATAAAAAATATATCAAAAACTGTCAAAATTATTACAAATGTTATCAAAATCATATCAAATGTTGCCAAAACTATTAGAAATATTATCAAAATTATTTCAAATGTTATCAAAAATTTTACAAAGTTTTTCAAAATTACATCAAAATTTACTAAAATTTTAGTAAAGGTTACCACAATTATATCAAGAGTTATCAAAATTATATCAAAAGTCACCAAATTATACCTAAGGTTACCAAAAGTATTACAAAAGTTATCAAAATTATAACAAAGGTTACCAAAATTAATATCAAAGGTTACTAAAACTATTACAAAAATTATCAAAATTATATAAACAGTATTAAAATTATATAAAATATTATCAAAAAGATACCAAAATTGTAGTAAAGGTTACCAAAATTATATCAAAAATTATCAAATTATATCAACAGTTACCAAAATTGTATAAATGTTATGAAAATTATATTAAAATTTATCAAAAATGACAAAATTATGTTAAATTCTATCAAGATTATATCGATTGTTACCAAAATTATTTTAAAGGTTCCTAAAATTATATTCAAGATTTCCAAAATAATTACAAATAATATCAAAATTATATTAAATATTAACAAATATCAATGATTATCGAAATTATATTTAAGAGTATCAAAATTATATCAATGGTTATTAAACTTATATAAAAAGTCACCAAAATCATATCAAAACTTACCTAATTTATATCAAAGTTTATTAAAAAATTTATATTAAAAATTATTAAAATTATATTAAAGGTTACCAAAATTATATCAAAGATTATCAAATCAAAATTATACCAAAGGTTATCAAAATTGTATCAAAAGTTACTGAAATTGCATCAAATATTATTAAAATAATATCAAAAGTTATCAAAATATTTTCGAAGGTTAACAAAATTATATCCAAGATTGTCAAAATTATATCAAAAGTTATCAAAATTATATTAAAAGTTACCAAAATTATATTATAGCCTTTCAAAATATTATAAAAAATTATTAAAATTATATCAAAAGTTACCAAAATTATATCAAACGTTACCAAAATTATATCAAACATAACCAAAATAATATCAAATGTTACCAAAATTATATTAAAAGTTTCCAAAATTATATCAAAGGTTATCAAAATTATATATGGTTATCAAAATCATATTAAAGGTTACTAAAATCATATCAAAAGTTGTCAAAATTACATAAAATGTTAAAAAAATATATATCAAAAACTGTCAAAATTGTTACAAATGTTATCAAAATCATATCAAATGTTTTCAAAACTATTAGAAATGTTATCAAATTTATTTCAAATGTTATCAAAAATTATATCAAAATTTACTAAAATTTTAATAAAGGTTACCACAATTGTATCAAGAGTTACCAAAAATTATATAAAAAATTATCAAAATTATATTAAAAGTCACCAAAATTATACCTAAGGTTACCAAAAGTATTACAAAAGTTATCAAAATTATAACAAAGGTTAGCAAAATTAATATCAAAGGTTACTAAAACTATTACAAATATTATCAAAATTATATCAAAGGTTATCAAAATTATATCAAAGGTATCAAAATTAAATAAAAAATTACCAAAATTGTAGTAAAGGTTACCAAAATTATATCAAAAATTACCAACTATATAAAAGGTTACCAAATTATATCAACAGTTACCAAAATTGTATAAAGGTTATCAAAAAGTTATTAAAAATGACAAAATTATATTAAAAGCTATCAAAATTATATTAAAGGTTACCAAAATTATTTTAAAGGTTCCTAAAATTATATTCAAGATTACCAAAATAATTACAAATATTATCAAAATTATATTAAATATTAACAAATATCAAAGGTTATCGAAATTATATTTAAGTGTATCAAAATTATATCAAAGGTTATTAAATTTATATGAAAAGTCACCAAAATCATATCAAAAGTTACCTAATTTATATCAAAGTTTATTAAAAGGTTTATGTTAAAAATTATTAAAATTATATTAAAGGTTACCAAAATTATATCAAAGATTATCAAATCAAAATTACACCAAATGTTATCAAAATTGTATCAAAAGTTACTGAAAGTAGATCAAATATTATCAAAATAATATCAAAAGTTTTCAAAATCATTTCGAAGGTTAACAAAATTATATCTAAGGTTGTCAAAATTATATCAAAAGTTATCAAAATTATATAAGGTTATCGAAATTATATCAAAAGTTACCACAACTATTACAAAGATTATCAAAATTATATTAAAAGTTACATAAATTATATTATAGGCTTTCAAAATATTATAAAAAGTTATTAAAATTATATCAAAAGTTACGAAAATTATATCATAAGTTATTAAAATTAAAGGGATAATGTCCTGAATAGTCCCTAAAGTTTATCAAATTTGTCAATGTGGTACCTGTATTTTAAAAATGTTCAATGTGGTACCTGTACTATCAAACCGTGTATCAATATGGTACTTTGACTTAACACCGTTAAATATAGATGATTATGTGGCATTGACCAATCAGGTGATGACACGTGGTAGCACATGATTTTTTAGAAATTAATATCTGAATTTTTGTTTAAAAAAAAAAAGAACATTTTTTTTTAAAAAAATTATATCAAAAGTTATCAAAATTATATCAAAAGTTACCCCAATTATTACAAAGATTATCCAAAGTATATTAAAAGTTACCAAAATTATATTATAGGCTTTCAAAATATTATAAAAAGTTATTAAAAGTATATCAAAAGTTACCGAAATTATATCAAAA
This sequence comes from Fremontodendron californicum, assembly GCA_030761205.1. Lineage (NCBI taxonomy): Eukaryota > Viridiplantae > Streptophyta > Magnoliopsida > Malvales > Malvaceae > Fremontodendron > Fremontodendron californicum. Next base: position 4,995,328 of record JAULJL010000003.1, read on the forward strand.
GTTACCAAAATTATATAAAATATAACCAAAATTATATCAAATGTTACCAAAATTATATTAAAAGTTTCCAAAATTATATCAACGGTTATCAAAATTATATATGGTTATCAAAACCATATTAAAGGTTACCAAAATCATATCAAAGGTTGTCAAAATTACATAAAATGTTATAAAAATATATGTCAAAAATTGTCAAAATTATTACAAATGTTATCAAAATCATATCAAATGTTGTCAAAACTATTAGAAATGTTTTCAAATTTATTTCAAATGTTATCAAAAATTTTACAGAGGTTTTCAAAATTATATCAAAATTTACAAAAATTTTAATAAAGGTTACCACAATTATATCAAGAGTTACCAAAAATTATATCAAAAGTTATGAAAATTATATCAAAAGTTACCAAAATTATGCATAAGGTTACCAAAAGTATTACAAAAGTTATCAAAATTATAACAAAGGTTACCAAAACAAATATCAAAGGTTATCAAAATTATATCAAACGTTATCAAAATTATATCAAAGATTACCAAAAAGATACCAAAATTGTAGTAAAGGTTAATAAAATTATATCAAAGATTACCAACTATACCAAAGGTTACCAAATTATATCAACGGTTACCAAAATTTTATAAAAGCTATCAAAATTATATCGAAAGTTACCAAAATTATTTTAAAGGTTCCTAAAATTATGTTCAAGATTAACAAAATAATTACAAATATTATCAAAATTATATTAAATATTAACAAATATCTAAGGTTATCGAAATTATATTTAAGAGTATCAAAATTATATCAAAGGTTATTAAACTTATATGAAAAGTCACCAAAATCATATCAAAAGTTACATAATTTATATCAAAGTTTATTAAAAGGTTACTAGAATTATATTAAAAATTATTAAAATTATATCAAAAATTATCAAATCAAAATTATACCAAAAATTATCAAAATTGTATCAAAAGTTACTGAAATTACATCAAATATTATCAAAATAATATAAAAAATTATCAAAATCATTTTCGAAGGTTAACAAAATTATATCCAAAGTTGTCAAATTATATCAAAAGTTATCAAAATTATATTAGGTTATCAAAATTATATCAAAAGTTACCCCAACTATTACAAAGATTATCAAAATTATATTAAAAGTTACCAAAATTATATTGTAGGCTTTCAAAATATTATAAAAAGTTATTAAAATTATATCAAAAGTTACCGAAATTATATCAAAAGTTACCAAAATTATATCAAATGTTATCAAAATTATATTAAAAGTTTCCAAAATTATATCAACGGTTATCAAAATTATATATGGTTATCAAAATCATATTAAAGGTTACCAAAATCATATCAAAGGTTGTCAAAATTACATAAAATGTTATAAAAAGTATATCAAAAACTGTCAAAATTATTACAAATGTTATCAAAATCATATCAAATGTTGTCAAAACTATTAGAAATGTTATCAAATTTATTTCAAATGTTAGAAAAAATCTTACAAAGATTTTCAAAATTATATCAAAATTTACAAAAAATTTAACAAAGGTTACCACAATTATATCAAGAGTTACAAAAAATTATATCAAAAGTTATGAAAATTATATCAAAAGTCATCAAAATTATGCATAAGGTTACCAAAAGTATTACAAAAGTTATCAAAATTATAACAAAGGTTACCAAAACTAATATCAAAGGTTACTAAAATTATATCAAAGGTTATCAAAATTATATCAAAAGTTACCAAAAAAGATACCAAAATTGTAGTAAAGGTTAATAAAATTATATCAAAGATTACCAACTATATCAAAGGTTACCAAATTATATCAACAGTTACCGAAATTGTATAAAGGCTATCAAAATTTAGGGCTGTAAATGAACCGAGCTTGAACGAACAGGTCTATGTTCGTGTTCGTTTATTTATTTTTGAGCTTGTTCGTGTTCGGTTCGTGCTCGTTAAGGATTTTAAAATTGTGTTCAAGTTCCGTTCGTTTAAAATTAAGTGTGTTCGTGTTCGTTTATTTAATGTTCATGAACAAGCTCATTTAAATTAAATGAACTTATTCGTTAACAATAAATGAACATGTTCATGAACATATAATCGAACATGTTCGCGAACAATTAAAATTATGTTCATGAACAATAAACAAACAAATCTAAACAATTTTAACAAACAAATAAAAAAAATCAATTTTAAATTATTATTATTAAATATAAAATAATAAAATACAAACGTAATTAAATTAAATTTATTATTAAATCATTAAATTTAAGTTATTAAATAATATTAATTATATTATAAGTAAATAAAATAAAATAAACGAACATAAATGAGTTTTAAACAAACTAATAAACGAGTTTTAAATGAACGATAAACGAGCTTGTTCGTGAACAAAACGAACCGAACACACATCTGTTTGAACTCGGTTCGTTTAATAACCGAACATTACAATTGTGTTCATAATCGTTTATTTAGCTTAATAAACGAACATAAACGAATAAAAATCGAACTGTTCACGAACGGTTCGTCGAACGCTCTGTTCGTTTACAGCCCTATCAAAATTATATCGAATGTTACCAAAATTATTTTAAAGGTTCCTAAAATTATATTGGAGATTAACAAAATAATTACAAATATTATCAAAATTATATTAAATATTAACAAATATCTAAGGTTATCGAAATTATATTTAAGAGTATCAAAATTATATCAAAGGTTATTAAACTTATATGAAAAGTCACCAAAATCATATCAAAAGTTACATAATTTATATCAAAATTTATTAAAAGGTTACTAGAATTATATTAAAAATTATTAAAATATCAAAAATTATCATATCAAAATTGTATCAAAAGTTAGTGAAATTACATCAAAGATTATCAAAATAATATAAAAATTTATCAAAATCATTTCGAAGGTTAACAAAATTATATCCAAAGTTGTTAAAATTATATCAAAAGTTATCAAAATTATATTAGGTTATCAAAATTATATCAAAAGTTACCCCAACTATTACAAAGATTATCAAAATTATATTAAAAGTTATCAAAATTATATTATAGGCTTTCAAAATATTATAAAAAGTTATTAAAATTATATCAAAAGTTACCGAAATTATATCAAAAGATACCAAAATTATATAAAATATAACCAAAATTATATCAAATGTTACCAAAATTATATTAAAAGTATTCAAAATTATATCAACGGTTATCAAAATTATATATGATTATCAAAATCATATTAAAGGTTACCAAAATCATATCAAAGGTTGTCAAAATTACATAAAATGTTATAAAAAAATATATAAAAAACTGTTAAAATTATTACAAATGTTATCAAAATCATATCAAATGTTGTCAAAACTATTAGAAATGTTATCAAATTTATTTCAAATGTTAGAAAAAATCTTACAAAGATTTTCAAAATTATATCAAAATTTACAAAAAATTTAATAAAGGTTACCACAATTATATCAAGAGTTACCAAAAATTATATCAAAAGTCACCAAAATTATGCATAAGGTTACCAAAAGTATTACAAAAGTTATCAAAATTATAACAAAGGTTACCAAAACTAATATCAAAGGTTATCAAAATTATATCAAAAGTTATCAAAATTATATCAACGGTTACCAAAAAATACCAAAATTGTAGTAAAGGTTACCAAAATTATATCAAAGATTACCAACTATATCAAAGGTTACCAAATTATATCAACAGTTACCAAAATTGTATAAAAGCTATCAAAATTATATCGAAGGTTACCAAAATTATTTTAAAGTTTCCTAAAATTATATTCAAGATTTACAAAATAATTACAAATATTATCAAAATTATATTAAATATTAACAAATATCTAAGTTTATCGAAATTATATTTCAGAGTATCAAAATTATATCAAAGGTTATTAAATTTATATGAAAAGTCACCAAAATCATATCAAAAGTTACCTAATTTATATCAAAGTTTATTAAAAGGTTACTAGAATTATATTAAAAATTATTAAAATTATATAAAAAATTATCAAATCAAAATTATTCCAAAAGTTATCAATATTGTATCAAAAGTTACTAAAATTACATCAAAGATTATCAAAATAATATCAAAATCAAAATCAAAATTATTTCGAAGGTTAACAAAATTATATCCAAAGTTGTCAAAATTATATCAAAAGTTATCAAAATTATCTTAGGTTATCAAAATTATATCAAAAGTTACCCCAACTATTACTAAGATTATCAAAATTATATTAAAAGTTACCAAAATTATATTATAGGCTTTCAAAATATTATAAAAAGTTATTAAAATTATATCAAAAGTTACCGAAATTATATCAAAAGTTACCAAACTTATATAAAATATAACCAAAATTATATCAAATGTTACCAAAATTATATTAAAAGTTTTCAAAATTATATCAATGGTTATCAAAATTATATATGGTTATCAAAATCATATTAAAAGGTTACCATAATCATATCAAAGGTTGTCAAAATTACATAAAATATTATAAAAAATATATATAAAAAACTGTCAAAATTATTACAAATGTTATCAAAATCATATCAAATATTGTCAAAACTATTAGAAATGTTATCAAATTTATATCAAAATTTACAAAAATTTTAATAAAGGTTACCACAATTATATCAAGAGTTACCAAAAATTATATCAAAAGTTATTAAAATTATATCAAAACTCACCAAAATTATGCATAAGGTTACCAAAAGTATTACAAAAGTTATCAAAATTATAACAAAGGTTACCAAAACTAATATCAAAGGTTATCAAAATTATATTAAAAGGTTATCAAAATTATATCAAAAGTTACCAAAAAGATACCAAAATTGTAGTAAAGGTTACCAAAATTATATCAAAGATTGCCAACTATATCAAAGGTTACCAAATTATATCAACAGTTACCAAAGTTGTATAAAGGTTATCAAAATTATATTAAAAGTTATCAAAAATGACAAAATTATATTAAAAACTATCAAAATTATATCGAATGTTACCAAAATTATTTTAAAGGTTCCTAAAATTATATTCAAGACTACCAAAAATATTATCAAAATTATATTAAATATTAACAAATATCAAAGGTTTTCGAAATTATATTTAAGAGTATCAATATTATATCAAAGGTTATTAAACTTATATGAAAAGTCACCAAAATCATATCAAAAGTTACCTAATTATATCAAAGTTTATTAGAAGGTTACTAGAATTATATTAAAAACTATTAAAGGTTACCGAAATTATATCAAAGATTATCAAATCAAAATTATACCAAAGTTTATCAAAATTGTATCCAAGATTACCAAAATTATATCAAAAGTTATCAAAATTGTATCAAAGGTTATCGAAATTATATCAAAGTTTATCAAAATCATATCAAATGCTATTAAAATCATATCAAAAGTTATCAAAATAATTTCAAAAGTTAACAAAATTATATTCAAAGTTTTCAAAATTATATCTAAAGTTATCAAAATCATATCAAAGGTTATCAAAACCAAAGGTTGCCAAAATTATTACAAAAATTATCAAAATTATATCAAAATCTATCAAAATTATATTACAAGCTTGCAAAATTACATTAAAAGTTATCACAATTATATCAAAGATTATCAAAAGGTTCTTAAAATTATATCAAAGGTTACCAAAACCAATTTTTTTTTATCAAAGATTAACAAAATTATATCAAAGGTTATCAAAAAATTATATCAAAGCTTACCAAAATTATATAAAATATTATCAACATAATATCAAAGTTTACCAAAATTGTATAAAAAATTACCAAAATTACATCAAAGGTTACCAAAACGATATAAAAGGTTACCAATGTTATCAAAGGTTACTAATATTATATCAAAAGTTATCAAAATTATATTAAAACTTATCAAAATTTTATCAAAAGTTATTAAAATCATATTAAAGTCTATCAAAATCATATTAAGGGCTATTAAAATCATATAAAGAGTTATCAAAATCATATCTGAAGTTACTAAAACCATATCAAATGTTATATTACATATATTATATAAAAAAAGATATGTATTTATTGTTACTTATTATATATTTATGTCAAAATCATTCATGTCTAATCTTATATGGTAATATATTATTGTAATTAACATAATCTTATGATCTAAATGTCCTATCATAATACCAATTTAATTTCAATTATTATCTTTGGTTATATCTTCACGTTTTGTTTCTCGTCAAATAAATAATGGTTTAAGGTTTTTGGTGACCTAATTGCTAGATAAATAAAATATTGATTCTTATATAAATGCTTTTCTAATATTCTTTCAAAACTGTAATATTATTGTTCTTAATAATAAATTTGGAATGTTGCTCTCATAAAAAAAATTAATAAAAAAAGAAAATAGATAAAAAATTAACAAATATTTAATTTAAATAAGAAAATTATCAATTGAAAAACAATTGCTTTAATATGGATTTTAATGTTTAAAATAAAAAATAATGAATATTTTATTAATTTAATAAGGAAATCAATAATTAAAGATAAAATAATTAATTTAATAAATTATCAAGAACACACATGTCGTTCATTATTTGTACTTCTTAAATTGATACTTTTATTTATAGAAGATAAATATTATTTTGAAGAAAAAATTTGATATTGAGATTTTTAAATAAAAAGATTCATGCATCAATGAGTGAATTAAATGTGCAAGTCAAGTGTGTAAGCATCTTAAATTTATACAAAAGAAAAAACACATGAAAACATCAAATCATAAACACTAAAACAATTAACATATAATGAATTTTGTTAATCTTATGAATTTGGGACTCTTAAAAGAAAGAAAAAAATAGTATTTTTCTTTATACATGTTTATGGACCGAATTGCGGTTTGAATTTTTTTTTTTATCTAAGTCTGTTTCAGGTCTAGTCTCGCTCGATCCGAAAGCCTATTTTACTATTCATAAATTATTAAATATTAAAAAATTATTTTATATATATATTATAATTAAATTTAAATAATTTTTTTTATTTAATAAATAATAATTCGGGTCGGATTAGATCGAATTAAGAAAATTTTTACTCAAGTCCGATCTAATTCGAATCGAGCCAGACGAGTAACCCACCTCTTGATCAGATGTACAACTTTCTCTTTAGTATAAGTCAATAATTAACATAAAACGCAAGGTTGACTAGTACTTGCATAATATTATTATGCATAGTTGCTTGCAATTTTTAGGCATCTTAGTTATGGAACATGTCCAATGTACTTCAGATCCAATGTGGCATGTGTTGTAATTTATCAAGTTCTTACAATTAGATCTTCTTTTTCACATGGTTTCAGCATTGATTCTTAGGGAACATCTCATTCTTATATTCAACGTCTTCGCCACTATGTTTCGTTTTATGAGCTATGCCAGCATTTTAAGTTCCTAGTAGCATTGTTGTTGACACAATTTCATGACTTTCATTGCAAACACAATCTTAAATGAGTAAAAAAATTTGACTTTTGCAATTAAAATCATGATTTGATAATTCAAATAAAAAAGTCAAAGAAATGAAATTTTTGGATTTTGAAAACTAACTTTTGAATAAAATGATTTTATTATCCTCAGATCTCTAAACTTTTATTATTTTAAACATATGTTTTTTGACACTTCAATTAATCAGAACACTTTTTCACAATAATGTCAACTTAAATTACATTTTTTCAACACACTTTTTCTAATAACAATACTAAACTAACCCTAAATATGAACTGATCCATGAACTGATACCTTGTGTTAGCCTTTCCTTCTAATCTAAAAAATAAAAGAAGGAAGATCATCGTACTTGAGTGACATGGCGGATGCAATCAAATCTACATGCACAATATTGGAGTTTGCATACGGTCATACATGAACATTAGCAACAACTATCAAGCTAGTTGTAGTAATCAATATGATTCAGTACGGGTGTCATCGAGTCGAGCTAAACTCAACCAATGAGAAGTTCAAGTTCAAATTTGACTCGAAACTCAGTTCGAACTAGATCAAGTTTTAATTTTGTAATTCGAGCTTGATTCGAGATAAAAATCGAACTACTCGAACTCGTTTGATTCGACTCGTTTGCCCATAAAAAACAAACTCGATTCCATACTCGACTTCGAACTCGATTATTTGTGCTGAAGTTCGAACTCAAATTAAGATTTTTTTTTATTACTAATTAAAAATAAAAAATATATATTAAAAATTCACCGACATATTGAAGTAATACCCACATATTGAGAAGTAATACCCACATATTGAGAAGTAATACTAATACCCACATATTGAAGAAATCCACCAACCAGAAGAGGGCAAGGAAAAGCCGAGCCAAGCCAACTTTGAACTATCATTAATTTTGAGAAAACTTTTGACGCTCACCAAGGAAAACGAGATAGCTTACTTGATCAAATTCTACTGCATCATGTGGGCTTAAATGCTGACAATGGAATCATCATTCAGCAGATGAACCCCAACCTTTTCCGGGCATTAAAAGAGGATTTTTTTTATTTATCAAGTTTTAGAACTATCATTAAGTTAAAACGATATGTTCAAATACAGGCATTTTAGAAGGAAATGTTTTTCAACCAAAGGAGAGATGCCACTTCTTTTTCTACTTCCCCATTTAAACAAAGCCCTAAGGAAGATATACCATGAAATAATTAATAGCTTTTAACTTTTTCTTGTTTGATGACATCCAAAAAGGCAAAGTTTTTAAATTTTAGTTAACTAGACAAATTACAACAAAAGCATTACGGCATCATTTTTTTGGAAAGAGACATCTACGTTGGCAATGCTAGGAATTCACGATAGCATAGAATGGTTACCCGCAGTTTAGTCCACTGGAACCTCAACTTCCATCTTCAAACCAGAGCTCCCAAGAATCTGCAAGAAGTGCAGTCAAATTGCATGCAATATAAGAGCTTCTCAGACGCATTAATACCAAATGAAAAAAACCTTATACACACTGTAAGAATGTTACATAACAGAACAAGAAAAATTAGCAGCAGATGTTAGCATTATCTTCTTGCAGAGTATTACCATAGTAACATGATCTCAAGATTATAAAAGGACTAGAAAGATAGCAAAGTGAACCGCAACCGGACTAATCCTAAAAGCGCTGATCATCTAGAAGGTCAGATTATGCATATATACTATATCATGTTCTTCCAGAAATAGTGAGAACATAATGCTGCTTTTGACTGCTATCCACTGTCTTTTTCAACCAAAAACTAGCTTTCAACTGGTAAACAAATTACATCATAGTTATAAAGGCAAAGGTTAAATACTAGATTCCAAAGTGTCCCATAATGCTAGATCAAATACAGCTCGACTTGATAACTCTAATAAACATGCAATAAAACAAAAAAAAGTTCAGCAATAATCTGGTGTATTCTCAATCCACTACCAACAACAACAACTAAGCTATTTCCCCACCATTGCATCAGCTATATGCATCATATTCTGCGACTGAGCTCTAATTCAACACTAAATTCTCAATAAACTAGTAAAACTGAGATGCTCTTTTATAGTTTCCAACTTTCCATTTATGTCCTTTGGTCATCCTCTCCTCTTGACATCCGTATCCTCCATTAAATTTCTCTCAAAAGTTTACAAAATGCCTATATATTCCTAATTTTAAAAAGGGGATACAGAGGTCTACCAGCTAAGCGTATTAATTTTGGAGCTTCAACAGAGATATCTCCATAGTCCATAATCATTTAATCTATGAACAAACAGTTTTAGACTTTGCCCTAATTTTAAATGGTAAAAATCAAGCAATAAATTCATCAAGTGAAGTATGTGTCTAACAGATTTTAAAACAACTCTATCCTTCAAACCCTTCTTTTCTCTATCTCTCTTTTTGCCTTAATAGCTTGGTAAGAGCTAACAGTGCTGCTCATTCCCAATATCATTTGAGTGAAAGCACATTAAAAGAATATTCCAAAATTCACATCATCCGCCTTCTAAACAAGTCAAAACAAAATGAAAATATTCAAATGTTGAAACACCAAAAACATCAGATATAAAGCCAATGGTACCTTTACAAAGTCTGACATAACTAACAAGGACTCCTTAGAGTAGCCCGCTTCCTCGAGAACTTGAGTCAAAACTTGCTGTGCCAAACACAAAAATCACGTCGAGGATAAAGCAAACAAATCTCAATATTCTAATTTCTAGTGACAAAAGATGTAATGCCACAACAATGCATGCTTTATCCAAGTACTGTATCTCAGCAGAAGAAACATGGTTTGCAGTCAGTAACCAGAGACATTTCTAATATCAACTCAAACTATGAGGACGAAGAAACGTTCATATCTGCCACTCTCATCATTAATATTCCAAGAAAAAACTTTTGCAGACCTGTTACAGCATATCTCTTTACAATCAATTCAATCCCAGAGAGAACAACAATTTTTAAGTGCTTCTGAGATTGTAACCTGTTTTCTCCAACTACGTCTAGAAGTCTTTTCTTCAACATTGATTTGTTTGGTATTGGTTAATGTGAGCTAGTAAAAAGTGTGATATTTTAGATGATCATTTGTTTTAGAAAGTGAATTATCTCAAACTTATTCTTAGAAAATGCAACTTATCAATATTTACAACTAAAAGAACAATAGAGTGACACACAACAAGCTCCAAATATTTGTCCTGTTAACTAAACAAAGATAAAGATTGAAATAAAAATCAATTAAGAACTAACCACCCTCTGCTGTTCAGATATGAATTGGCCAGTCAAATCATGCAAAACATCCAACATGTCATTAAAGGTAACTTTCCCATTGCCATCTGAATCATACACCTTGAATATAACTACAAAACAAATTTGCAGATTTCAGTTAAAAATGAAAGAAGGAAGAAATTAACTAAGTTTGATATTAACAAACAAAAATTAAGGAATCATTACATTCAATTTTGTGTTGCAAAGTAGCACGAGGACTAAACGCATACAAAAAAGCTACGAATTCCTTGAAATTCAATCCATCTAGCATCCTCAACAGTCTCTGCATAGTTTCCCAAAAACATAATTTCACCAAAAAACACTAACCACGCACATTATAAAGACAATAAATGAAAAAAAAAAAAAAAAACCTGAGAGAGAGGATTAACAGCGAACTCCGGCACGGACAAGAACTCCTCGGCGGAGACGAAACCGCCGCCGTTTCGATCCAACTGACAAAATCTTTCGTACAGAGACACGATCTCCTGCTGCGAAACTGCAGATCAATCAGAAAACACACACACACAAATCAAGGGCTAGGAAACGACTAAGTAGTTACAAGATCAAATTTTAAAGTGTAAATTTAGGCAAATGGCTGCGAGAGCGAGTCACTTACACGCATTGTTACAGTGTTGTTGTACTTCTTCGATGTCGTACTGAGTAAGCATCGACGAAGTGTTGCCCATTGATTTTTCCGGTGAAGAAAGGTGATAGTTACTTTGGTTAGGATTCAGGAATATTCAACAACCTTTGCCTTCGCAGTAGGGGCCGGAAGCTAAGGTAAATGCGTATGCGGGTGGTTAGATGGTTTGTTGGCGCGTGGATGGAAGGCGCGTAATGTTGGCGTTTGAAGGTGGTAGTTTAAAAGTAGTTTGTCTGAAAAAACAAGAAAAAGGAAAATATCGAAAAGGAGCTTTCACTTTCATTTTCCTTTCTTGGGAGTAGGACTGGATTTTCATTTTTTTAGGTTTTGATAATAATTGAATTTTTTAAGATTAATTAATATATTATTTATAATAATAATATTATATTAAATACAAAAATTAATAATTTTATTTATTATTTTCAATGCATTAATTAAAGATATCATTATATTTAGTAATTTTATAGAGTGCTCTTAAGACATTCATTAACAAAATCCATTTTTTTTCCTTCTAATTTCATAATTTTTCTGCAATATTTTCCCTTTTTTGGTTCAACAATGTTTCTTCTTTAATTTTACTGCCTTTTCTTTAAATGCGCTTATATATGGAAAATTGAAAGTAAACTAGAAAAAAGATCCGGGGTATTTTTAAATTTTTTATAAAATTTTCAATTAATTAATAATAAATAATTTTAATTTATATTTTATTAAATTATTATTATTTATTTAAATATTTTAATTTTAATTATATTAATATAATTATATTTTTGTTAATTATAAAAATTAAATTTATGATAATTATTTATTTATAAATTATATAATATAAATACATTTTTAAATATTATTTATATGTAATTTTGAAAAATATTTAAACTTTATTTGTATACTGTATATTTTTATTTATCGTGAGAGATCAAGCTCGAGGAGTCGTTGTCGCAAAATGGTTTGATAATTTAGAGTTGAGTGAGAGAATTTACCAGTTTGCATGAGAAAAACTAATTCTTAGATGCAGGCTATTTGTTTTTAAAAATCAAACCTTAACTTTTTTACTTCTTTTGTTTTCCTTTATTATTATCTAATTTAATATAAAAATAAATTGGATGATTTGGAGAATAATGTTTATGTGTAAATATGATATGAAAAAATTCTGATTTGTATTATTTTAATTAGTTGGACCTACAGCTTAGATGATGGGAATGATTTATAAAATAATTTCTTGTGACTTTTCTTCAAAATATTCATTTTTTTTAAATCTCAAATTGGTGAAGAAAAAAAAATTAAACTAAAAAAAAAATTAAATATAAAATATCCATTTTATTCATTTTACATTTATCAAATTACAATCAATTTTCTAAATTTATATACTTCACGTAATTAATATTAAAAATTATAATAAAATTTTATTATTATCATTTTTTGTTTTTTATGTTACATATATTTTTTTAATATAATTTTTTTATTTAATTTATAATATTTATATTATTATTTTAATTTAAAAAAATATAATTAAAAATATATATTATAATTTTTTCTACTTTAATAAAAAATGGTGGCTACCTCTCATTTATTTTTTTTCCTAACACATTTTTAATTATCTAAACAAGTATGTACCGTTTTCTTTTCTTTAAAAATCTTTATTTTTTTTTTAATAAATATTTATTCAAACGTATCGTAAGTTTTACTGTAACAGTCACTAATCAGACATTCAGATTAAAAATTTATAAAAGCAAAACTGAGAGAAAATAAAATAATAAAAAATAGAAAGAAAGTACCAAATTTCTTCAACAAAAGAGGTCGCGGTTTTTTCCAGGTTGGTTTCTTCTCTTAGCATTCTTATATTTTCCCTGATTTTCCCAGTAACAATAATTTGATTCGCCGCCTTTAAATTTGTTCTTGGAATTTAGTTAAAACACTGGTCATCACTTGGATTTGATTTCAATCGTTTTGACCTCCAACATTTTTCCAGATTATCCTTTTCATCCTTAGAGAATGCAATAAATGAAATTCCAGGATTTTATTACTATTTTTTTTAGTTTACCTTTGAATATAACCATTTTTGCAGCTTACTGTATGAAAATTGGAAGCAGTTTCTTGACTTCAAAATAAAAAAAATGGTACGCCCACGATCTCTTTTTGTTTAATTCATACATTTTTTATGCATTTATACAGATATAGTTTATTATTATGAGTCCATGAGGAAAAGAAAAGATTGTGGCAATTTCAGTAATGTTTTATTAATTTAATCTGATTGACACATAAAGAAACTGAGATATATGTTGCAGTTCGAGAAATTTGATGAACTGTGAAGGACATTATAGCTTATAGGCCCTGTAAATGATTAGTAAAAGGATGAAAGTGCTTTAATTAAAAATATATATAGAATTTCTAGATCTAAAGTAGCCTTTGGTTTAGTATATGATGATTGTTGAATTTAAGGTCTAGAGTCCTAGGAGATTGAAAAGGGGGAAAGGCCAGACGGGTGAGGGAATGTGGCAGCAGTGTTGCCAAGAGCGCAAGGCGCAATCGAGGTACTAGAACCCTTATATTGCCTGAGGGTGATGTAAGGCGCAATGTGTATATGTGTGTATATATGCAAAATAAGATTTAGATATATAATTCTATTAATAAACACTAAAGACTGGTCCACTTTTATCCTACAAAACATGCAAAATTTCCTTTTTCTTTCTTTTTTTGGACCAATATGCATGATTTTCTATGGCTCCAAGTTTGTTGTTGAATAGTCAAACATTAAGAAGCAGAGAGGTTGATATTGTATCTTTTTTTACTATTAAAGGTACCATTAATGAAAAAAAACATAAAAATAAAAGAAATGCAAGAGAACTTAAGTCAGGCAAACTTTTTTTTTTTTGCATCTATCGCCTTAAAAAGAAGCATGCCTAGGCACACAAGGCATGCACCTTGCCCGAAAGGGTCTGAGGTGCATTTGTTGTCTGTGTTGCACCTTAGATCCTAGGCGTGTGCCTTGACAACACTGTGTGGCAGTGGTGAATCGAATGGCAGACTATGGTATCATGATTAAATCTTCAGAAGTTAAAAACTGGTTTCATTACTCCTTGTTGGGACAAGTACAAATGTTACTGGACTATATAGCCTAGTCCCAATGTTTCCTCTTTCGCTCAGGTGTTCACTATAAAGAAAGATCTAGTTCCAAGCTGGCTTGTGTTTATTTGAAAGTTCTCTGTGTATTTGGAGTCTTAGTTTTTTTTTTTTTTTTTGGATAAGCTATTGGTTTCATTTATGCGAAGAAGCAGAATGATTGCTACAAGAATTACAAGCAGCTAAGAGCAGGACAGAATACAGAACATTGTATTTACAAAAATTAAAGATTAAAAATTTAATGGAAGATCTCCTAGGCGATGTTCCAGCTTTGACAAAGGGCATTTTTGATTGGTCCTTGTGAATTTGACTGTAGCAGCAAATCTTTCCTCTGACAGTGTCCTCGATGCTGGCTTTGGGTCAAGGACAAATGTTACTGGACTATATAGCCCGGTCCCAATGTTTCCTCATTCGTTCAGGTGTTCACTATAAAGAAAGATCTAGTTCCAAGATTGCTTGTGTTTATTTGAAAGTTCTCTGTCTATTTGGAGTCTTCTTTTTTTTTTTTTGGATAAGCTATTGGTTTCATTTATCCGAAGAAGCAGAATGACTGCTACAAGAATTACAAGCTGCTAAGAGCCGGACAGTATCAAGAACATTTTATTAATTAAAATTAAAGATTAAAAAATTAATGGAAGATCTCCTGGGCAATGTTCCAGCTTTGACAAAGGGCATTTTTGACTTGGTCCTTGGCAATTTGACCGTAGCAGCAAATCTTTCCTCTGACAGTGTCCTCAATGCTGGCTAATATAGCTGAATTGGTGCTGGCCTTCTCACCAAATAGCCTGTTGTTCCTCTCCCTCCAAGTGTAGTAAATGACTCCCAGCAATTCGCAGAATAACAGCAATTAGAACTTACCTCTAAGCTTCTTTTTGGCCCATGTAAACTCCAAATGCCAATCCCCCATTTTTCTGTCAACACCAGAGTTGTGGAGAATTTTGGACCAAAGCTCCTTAGAGAAAGGACAGGTGAAGAAGAGATAATCCCTTGCTCTACTTCACCTCAACTCTTGCTTGCTAATGGAATCCCCCAGTCATGCAACCTGTCAGCAGTAGGAAGCCTGTTTAGGATAGCCATCCAAGAGGGAGCATCTGGGATACGGGAAGGGAACCAAATAAGCATCTGCTAGGTCACTTTAGCTTGCTTGTCTCTGATCACCTGCCAAGCAATACCAGTATGGTATTTGGTAAGCCTCAAATTCAGAGCTATCCCAGCCAAATTCCTAAGTTGCACCAATTTTCTCCAACTCCAACTGGCACATGTTGAGACAGGAGCCTGCCGAAAGCTCCTTCCTTTTATCTTTGCTTTGCTTGAATCCACCTGGTTGTTTATTTTGGCTTGTTCAAAGAGCAAGTCGCCTTTATCATCTTGTAAAACTGTGAATATGTCCAACAGCTTTCTTGTGCTTGGTGGTGACAACAGATAAGTGTTGTGAGCTTAATTGCCTTGTGAACATAATGATCAGGATTCTTAGATCATGCGTTTTATATATGTTGCTGAAAATATATTTTTATCTACAATTTAGCTTTGAAGCAAAGAGCTCTGTTCAAATTTTTTTTTTTACCTGCAACAATCAATTCCATTGTTTTATAATTAAAAGAATCTGCAGTGAGGAACTCTAATAATTCTTCTAGGTAAGCATCGGAAGAGTTAATGTAATTAAATCAAATGAGATGTAAAAGCAAAATAGTCAAATATAGTTTGTTTTCTCAGCCAAAGTTATATGTATTGTATGGAATACAAGAAATATATTGTTAATAGTCATTTCAGTTCTGTTTGTTTTTTCTATTTAGTGTGCAACTTAAAGCATTTTACTGTTATATTTAAGTTTAGCCTTTGAACTTTGGATTGATTGCCACAATTTTTATAGGCTATGTACATTCGTGTGAAGCGTAGCAGGTCAACATACTTTATCCAATGTGATCCTACTGAGACTACCCTAGACATTAAGCAAAAGTTGCATACCCTCATTGATCAACCTGTTAATGATCAGCGTTTGATCCTATTGAATACTGGGGAAATATTAGAGGATTCAAAAACTTTGGCAGATCAGAAGGTACACGTTATCTTCTCTCTTTCCTCCTCACGTTATGTCGGAAAATTGTTTCTGGCAGCAGTTTGATAACTTACCACTGATTTATTTGTATGAATCCTTAAAATTTGTTGACATTTAATGTGCTCTGGCCTTTCAGGTTGAAAATGATGCTGTTGTGGCACTGACCTTGAGAAAAGGTTGTTTCTTATTAGTAGTTTTCTTCTTTTTCAGTTTTGTTTCTTTTAAATGTTTCTTATTGTACATATCATTTTAGGTTAGTTAGCATCCGTGTACTATAATTCTGGTTTCATAGCTCAGGTGATTTGGATCAAAAGTAGAGGAATTTTTTGTTGCCACAAGGCACAAGCTATAATAGATATATACTTCTTAACTTGAGTCTTAGAAGACAGGTTGCGATGTGTTTATAAGGAAATACTGTTTTCTAGATTTCATTTTGTAGGTTATAAATTACTTTGTTTCATATACAATGCTATGCAATAAGTGAAGAAACTTTTACTATCAGTGGAAGACTTCCAAACATACAATAGATTTCTTAGGATAGTCCTATTATTGCCAATGAGTCATGGAGGTTTTCTGCCTTAGGTGAATGTGTATTGTGTGCTGAACCCTTAAACCATTATCTCTTCTTAATATGGGGCAATACAGGTCCTCCTTAAGTTGTGATGGCTTTTTCTCTCATTTATATTGTCACAATCAGGAATAAAGTGGAATTTAGTTTATATGGAATCTTCAGGAAGTAGTTGCAAGCCTCCCTTAAAGTTGTGTCAACTTTTCAAAAACTTGCGAACTTGTTTGAGTTCCTTCTTCTATTCTTGTAGATGCATGTTTGTGCATGCACATTTATGCATTCGTGGAATGCTTGGGCCAGTATCTTGTAAAAGAAATGTAACTCTTTTCCCTGATCTACTTTTCTCTCCTTATAGGTGATCATTCACTATAGTAACCTTTTTCCACTTTATTTTATCCTTTCTCTCTCTTTCTCTTTAACTTCTCCATCTTAATGTACTTTTATATCTTTTAGGCTGCATCCTTTTTCCTGAAACTTGGAATTAGGTTGTGTATTATGATATTGAGCTCTGTTTATACCTATGTCTACAAGTGGCAAATGCCAACTCCAGATGACCATTGAATATGTTCCTTTTCTTCATCAGTGTTGAGACCACTTCCTCTAACTAGATGTATTGCAATGTGTTTCAAATTATAGAGTGTCAAGTCTTGGCAAACTTAGTATTTCACTTGGGAGATGTATTTTACTATTTTATGGTTGTTGCAGTCTTTAATTGACAAGTCAGGTTAATTCCAGTAAGACCTCATTCCAAATTAGTCTAGCTTTCTGAGAAATATGTCTGTATGACTGGAATGGGCTGTTGTTAACTTGTGCTTTTTTTTTTTTTTGTATAGTTTAAAACTGAAAAAAAAAGGTGCATCTGTCTGCTATTGTTCATCATGCTATACTGTATCTTACAATCTATACCATTTACTATGTCATGCAATCTTTACCATATATTGTGTCATTATACTGCAAATATGCATGTCTGACTGCATGTTTCAACCAGCATCCTGACATACTTCCTTTCTTGCTTCCAGATGACAATGATTTTGAGGATGTCAACATAGTACGACCAAACGATTTCTACCAATCTCGTGATGCAGACGGTGGAAATTGGTGAAACCACGATGTGATCTGGAAAAGGAAAAGCTCGTGAAAAGGAGATTCAGAAGTGCAGACATATCGTAGTCGTGATAATTCGTTGTTGGCGATCTTTGTGCCATGAAACATAATTTTTACAGACGGTAATTTCAAGTATTAAAGCTTCGCCCGAGAAAAAAAAAAATCAGGGGAAACTCGTTTCCCTTGCTAATGGGCGGATGGAATTTAACTCTTAAAATTTACTATGAAGAACGAAACTTTTATGGTTCATACTGTTGTATTACTTTCTTTCTTTTTCATCTGAACAATTGGTTCATACAGTACAAGCTATGTTACTTGGGCTCGGGTGTGAGTGTCGGATATGAGTATGTGTTTGACACGGCTATGTATTTTTTTAAGTTTTTTCATATATTTGGAGGGTCATATCCCTATACTCATGTCCGGATATGCATCGAATACGGGTGTCGGACAACGGATATTTCAAGAGAAATGAAGAGTCGGAGCAACATAGAGTACAACCACAGCTATACCGTGATCTCAGCCTACTAATGAACGCAAGGTAAACTTTCAGCATCTTGCCTATCATTTCCATCTCCCCTGTTTTGGTTTACGTATACTATGTTAACAACAGAGTAATCATGTTGGTGAAATCCCTTGTGTATAACTGAAAATCTTTATTTATTTTTTAGGGTTAAATGGTCATCAACAACTTTTTGGAAGTTGAATAAATTGCATAGCCATTCAATATTTTAGAATTTGAACTTGGAAAACAGAGAGATGGCCAAAAGTAGGAAAACAGAGATGAACAGAGAGATGAACAAAAAAACTTGGAAAACAGAGATGAGCCTGGATTGTAGCAGAAATTGCATATCCTAATTAATTATGTAATATCTCGGAAAATAAAGGAAAATTATGCTATAAATATAACAACTTCTGTGGATAAGAAAAAGAAAAGGTAAACTTGATACAAAAAAGGAAAAGAAAAGAAAATCAGTCATGGGACTGATAAAAACTCAAATGTCAATCGACTTAGCAGATAAAACAAATTAAAAAAAAAAAAAACCCTACTCTTAACATAAAAATAAAACAATTACTACGAAAAAACTATGGCCTAATTAAGCTAGTTGAGATCGGCACATGGGGCAAGGTCTTTTCCTTCACAGCAGCCACTGGGCAATGCAACCCTCATGAAAAACAAAAACTGGCACCCCAAGCAAATTTCTCAATCTCAGCACGATATTTTCTTCATTAGTAGTGTCAGCTGCACCATTAAACTGATCCCTTTCAATTTCACCAATGCAATAATCTTGAAAACCCTTAAAAACCCAGGATTTGTTTGTTTACTTCAACAATAATGAGAACTTTGGGTGCATTGAGATTAGAGAATGTGCCCGAAACTGTAGTTCTTGACAAGGTATTCTGATATGCTGTTGGCCAAAGATGCAATGTTCCTCTGTTCATGAAACTATTGGATACCCAACAAGGCTTTCATAAGCCAGTTTTTGTACATTGTTTGTAGAAGACAAACATTCTGGGTTGAATAGGAAACTGTAGGAAGTTGGGTGGGAGAATCTAACATTTGAAGTTGCAGGAGAGGAAACGAAGCGACGCTTTATTAAAAACAGGACTTGTCCTTGAAGAACATGGTGCTCAGTCATGGGTTGGTGATTTAGCATTCCATTTGAATAGGCGAACTTGTTTCTGGAACACGAACTCTTCCATCTTTAATATTTCTGAGAAATCTTGCTTCTAACTTGAATTAGAAGGCAAGATAAGCAGATGGCAGTGGCGGATAAGGGAAGGCCGTGTGCTGCAACGGCTACTTTTTTATTTATTTTATTTATAGTTTGGATTTTACTAATGCATTGTTAAGCCTAATTAATTTATTGTTTATAATAATATTTTATTTATCCAAAAAGAAGTAGATAAAACTGCTACATTTTGACGGTACAAGAACAAATCATTCAATCAAATAATTGATTAAAGTATTTGAAAATTTTTTGTACTATATCATTTAATGCAAATTAGTCCTTTTACTATAAAACTGAGTAATTTAGTCAAAAAAGGTAAAATCACTAACTAGTGTAACGAAAATTGTTAAAAAAACTGACATGATATTTAACCTTGTGTTTATTTGATGATATAGCACCAATAAAATATATTATTTTAAGCTGACGTGGACAAAATAACAAACTAAGTTGGCAAAAAATGATTTGATGTACCAACATTTGATTGGTTGGAGTGGTTAGTGGCTCCAACCCCCTAGATGAGAACCAAAGTTCGAATGAGAGTCTTCAATGTTGGGAGGGCTTTACCATTGCACTCCCGGCTCGACAGGGATTAGGCTTCCATCAACCATAAAATGAGGATAGGAGGACACCCTGGGTTTACACACACACAAAAAAAAAAAAAAAAAAAATTTGATGTGGCATTTTTGTCAACTTAGTTTCTTATTTTGTCCACGTTAGCTTAAAATAATATATTTTATTGGTGCCACGTCAGCATTTAACATCCAAGTCATCAAATAAATACAATGTTAAATGTCACGTCAGCTTTTTTAACAGTTTCTGTTACACTAGTCAGTGATTTTACCTTTTTGCTTCAATTTTAAAAGTACATAGATTAAATTACTCAATTTTATAGTAAAGGGACTAATCTACACTAAATGGTATAATACAGAGACTTCCTAAATACTTTGACCTCAAATAATTAAAACAACAAAAGAATTGAATCATCCAAACCCCAAGTTGTACATAAATTCCTATTAACCAAGTCTAGTGCAATATGTCTTAATAAGGTGAGCAAGAATCTGTGTAGGAGACTTTTAAAAACTTTCATATAACCTGATGTGTTTTTCCATCCAAATCTAATAAACAAAAGCACTCCGGGCTACCCTAATACAATGGAGATAAAAGATTTACCCTTCAATTTTTCCACTATCCATCTCAGCTTTACCTCCTAATTTCCTACTTCTTTATGCAGCTGTCACAATTCCAAAATTTCTTTTCATATGCCCTCTGGAAAGACACATTAAAAGAATATGTGGTTTCTGGTTTCTTACATTTGGTGATAAAGCAGACAGTCACCACCAGTTTCAATACCCTAAGCTTGTAAACGATCCCCGGTAAGTAGTCTGTTAAGTATGGACATTCAGGAGATGATGGTATACTTTGGGCTGTGAAATGGAAACCATATTAACCTATTCTAATCCACCTTAGGTTGTATAGGTCTTATGTCCTTCCAGACTTTATTAATTGGATATTTTGTCTCAGAGAGCTTTCAAACTAGTTGGTCCGCACGTCGCCTTGTAATTTGAATTGCTAAATATCTTAGTTTCAACAGTTTTCTCCAATTCCAACTGCTATTTTGACTTTCAGTCACTTACCAGAAGGTCCTACCCTTTAATACGTATGCTTCAACCCATGCAATCCATAGAAAGCCAAATTTGGTCAATAGAAACTAAATGTGTTGTATCATGCAAGTCTTGTTCCAAGAACAAAGATCTTTCGAGCCAAGTCCCCCCTCAGATTTAGGAGTGCAAATGAATTGCCATCTTACTTTTGCTCTTCTAGATGAAGTATCATGTCCAGACCAGAAAAACCTTGAGCACAGTTGATTGATTCGATTCAAGACACTTTTTGGGACAAGGAAATGTCTACACCAAAAATTTTGAAGATTAAAAAGCACTGGTTGGATGAGCTGATATCTCCCAGTATAGGATAAGAATTTGGTTGCCCAGTGATTAATTCTTTCAATTATCTTCCCAATCAGTGGAGCACAGTCTTTGTCAGAGGATTTTTTAGTAACTAAAAGGACTCCCATGTACCTTACTGGCAAACTTTAAATTTTAAAATCAGTGGCTCATTGGATGTCATGTAGCTTTTCCCTGTTGATACCAGTGAAAAAAAGTTCACTTTTAGCACTATTTAACTGCAACCCAGAGAAGGTATAGAAAACGTGCAATATTTGCTACACTCCTTGTATATAATCCAGATTACCTTTTGTGAAGATCAATAGATTCTCAATGAAGCACAAGTGGGTAACAATAATCTTCTTACATTTTGGATGGTATCAAAAAATGCCAAATTTTACTACAGTGTCCAACAATATGGATAGAACATTCGTTGCAAGAACAAATAAGTAAGGGGAAATAGGATCATTTTGCCTCACACCTCTTGGCCCTTGAAAATAATCAACCAATCTTCCATTCATAAATATTAAATCCATATTTTGACATAAATACAAGAATTAATAGCATCATTTAAGCATCTAAATCAGTAAGCCACGAGAAAAAAGTTTCACGTTATCATTTGCCCAAAAATTTTTATACTTAACTCGTCACGTCAACAAGTCAATATCCATATTAGCATATTTAACAGTGAAAATTTGTCATTATTTAAAATTGAATCGAAATTTTGAATCTCGAAAAATGTAAGTATCAAATTTTTTAAAATCAAACTAAATCTGTATTTTGACATAAATAACGAGATTAATAAAACAATTTGACCAATTTTTTTTTTTTTTAATAAAAAGTTATCCTCAATCCTAGGGCATATAATAAATAAATAAATAAACAATTAAGTTATAACCGGTTAAACATTTCTGTAGAAAGAGATTTAACAAAGGTTTCTTATCCCCAAGCTCGCATTTGGAAAGGTTGCTCTCCCCATGTCGTCTCTGCTTCAATGTCCTTCCAAGCTTCTCTTACCTCTCCACCATCCTTACTCCAACTCCGTTCTCCCCTATCCTACTCCACGACCTCTCTATCCTTGTCGCCAAACAGTTCGAATCCTCTGCGCCAAGAGAACCGGCAAGCAGAGATACCCTTCAGAGAAGAAGAAACTGAAATTGAGGCAAAAGGAAGCTCTATCCTCCATCACGAACAAGTTCGAAGGAATCTGGAAGCTCTCCAAGCTTGCCGTTCCGGTCCAAAACGACCCCGGAAAAGACTTTCTCCTAATCCATAATGGCTTGCTCCAAGAAATCGCTAAAGTCCTCGAGTTTCCAGTAATTTCTTCTCTCGTTTAAACTTATTTTAGAGATATCTTCTTTTTTTTTTTCTCTTTTTTTTTTCTTCCTAATTTTGGTTTATTCCAGGTTGCTTCCATGTTGCCAGAAGAAGCTTTCTCAGTGGTTCGGAAATCTTTTGATGCAAGAAAGGTGAATAATTTAGGCTACTTTATTTGTTACTTTTAAAAAAATTATTCTGAAAAAAAAAAACACATGAAATAGTAAATACAAATGTAAAAAGTAGTATCTTTGAGGAAATTAAAAATAAAAAAGTAATGTTTTTGCATAAGAAAAATTAATTATTTTACTTTTATATAGACTAATTATGTTAATTGATTCCGCAGACTAACTAATTTTCAAAAATTATGCATGTTGGAACCTATCGCCTATGGTCATTTCTCTCAAATGTTGCCTTTTCCTTTATTTTCATTGATTGCAATTTTGCTTTGGGTGGTTATTAAAAGAGGAAGAACGTTAACAATCAGAGAGTTTAAGTTGTATATCCATTTTATTGATTTGATTTGTTGGTGGTCTTTCAGATACTGAAGGAGGCCAAATTTGTTTATACTGTGGATATGGATGTCAGTAAGCTGCTGAGTCTAGAACCTCGTACATGGGACTTCATTTCCCGGTTGGAGCCAAAAGTTGGGCTTATAGAACATATGCCTCAGGAAAGAATTAGTCGTGATTTGACCAGTATAGTACGTGATTCTAAAGATAGCAATGGTGGTACATTGTCAAGGGAACAAGGACATAACATTGACTCTGGTGAATCAAACAAGTGTTCCACAGCTAGAAAACCAAGAATTGCTGTTGTGGGTAGTGGTCCATCTGGCTTGTTTGCTTCTCTGGTTCTTGCAGAATTTGGTGCAGATGTTACTTTGATTGAAAGAGGTCAAGCGGTTGAGAGGAGGGGCCGTGACATTGGCGCTTTAGTTGTTCGCCGGATTTTAGAATCAGAAAGCAATTTTTGCTTTGGGGAGGTTATATCTTGTTTCACTTGGTACTTCTGCTAAAGCATTTTTTGCATCGTAATTGCTGATATTGTTGTGTCTCATTCTTTGAATTCTGCTATTTTGATAAGGGCTGGCTCTTAATTTAGGCTCACTGATTTGAGAGATCGTTATTTTGATAATTGAGTGTTATGTGACTGCTTGACTATTCTTATTAATATAAATATAGCTAGCTAACTTAGTTAGATGAAAATAGGTGAATCTGCTCAAAAAATAGTATTGTTTATATTAAGTTTGACAAATTGCTTGGGCAAAAGGACATAGGGTTTCTATATTTAAGGCTTTAAGGTTCTAGTGCCTGTTCAGGTAGGCAACAGATTGAAGTAACAATGATAAGGTCTGATCCGGATCATGTTCATAATATGATATTGTTATCTTAGTACAAACAATATTTTAAAGCTCAGGCTTTTACTCACTCTCTCATTTATTCTAGTTGCTCTGGGTTCAATCTGCTTTAATACATAGTTAGTTACACATTAGAAGAAAAGTTGATCCTAGATGCTAAATGAATAAATCTGATATTTTACTATGATGGCTATTGTAGGCTTTATGACTTGGACTGAGGCCATAGAACCATCTTTTATATGCTTTTTTTGTCTACAAAAGAACTAATTTTTAGTCAACATGTATTCTCATTTCTGATTCAGGTTCATGCTCATAAATGCATTTTGCATTATCTAGAGATAGCATATGACTCTATAAAATTACGTGCTTCATAAAGAATTTAAGAAGCAAGTGGCAAAGAATGACTTGGTTAGTTGGTTATCCAAGTCCTTTACCGCTGGACTTCTGTATATTACCTGTGAATTGTGCATGGATTATAGAAGAGCACATATCTTGAGCTACCATCTTTTAAAAAAAAATGCATGTACATGCTCTAGCTATGTTACTCGGACTCGGGTGTGAGTGACGGACACGGGTATGTTTAATTTTTTCTAAGATTTCCATGTATTTGGAGGGTCCTTGGAGGATCATATCCCCATACCCATGTCTGGAAATGCGTCGGACACGGGTATTTCAAGAAAAATGAAGAGTCGAAGCAACATAGCATGCTAGAGCTTTGAGCTGAGAGATGACCATGCAGAGTTTTATATCTGTTTTTGTCGAAACCAACTTGAGTTTTATTCTCTGCTGGCTTTGAGATTTTATGGGTTTTTTTATTTTTTTATTTTTTATGTTTCACTTTCAAGTCATATTAAGGACTTATGTATGGCAGGGTGGTGCAGGTACCTGGAGTGATGGAAAACTGGTAACTAGAATTGGAAGGAACAGTTGCTGTGTTTTGACGGTCAGAACTATTCCTCTAGACTTCTCATATTAGTTCCCCCCCCCCCCCCCACATTTTTAAAATTTTTTTCTTCCAGATTTATATTCTCAAATGCCTCTCTTTTTGGTTGTTCTAGTACAGTTGCTTTATCCTACTCTTGGGATGACATTCAGTTGTCATGAGCATGCTTGTGTGGATTTGCTAATTGATATGATCTCTTAACAAAACCATTTGCTAATTGATATGATCTTTTAACAAACCTGCTCTTGCTGCGGTGGAGATACAATTAGACAGTGTCTTGTACTTCCCTGCATCTGCATGTAATTGATTGCACTTGGGCACAATTATGATGAAGTGTTGAACTATGGCAACTTATGTGGAGTTACAGATATTGGTCGAAACTCGAAAGTATATTTGGTTTTCCAAAAAAAAAAAAAAAAATCATATGCTTAATATAATCAAGGACTGATTGTTAAGCTAAAAGAATGGTCAACTGCTCTGCCAGGCATTAGTCTGGAGTCTTTATTCCAAACATCAGAGTAAATTTGTGCTTTAGATATATTAACTAAGCTATCAAAAGGATAATTTAATAAAGAAAAAAAAAGGGAACTATCATCATTTAACCTTTATCTTCTACATGCATTACTGTGAATTTGTGATTTTAAGTCTTCCCATTTTATCATGCATTAATCACAGAATAGATTGACTGACAAATATTTTTTATCTCAGATCATGAACACCTTGGTTCACTTTGGTGCTCCAAAAAGTATATTGGTTGATGGAAAGCCTCATTTGGGAACAGATCGGCTAGTTCCTTTACTCCGTAACTTCCGGCAACATCTTCAATCACTAGGCGTGAGTTTCATTATAGCTTCTCTCCTTTCGAATTATAGCGTATATCAGATAAAATCTGCTTCATTTATTGCATGTTTGATTCTAATTTTCTCTTTTTCATATATGTCCTAGGTGGATATCAAGTTTGGAACGAGGGTAGATGATCTGCTCATACAGAATGGACGTGTTGTGGGTGTGCAAGTCTCTGATTCAACAAATAAATTGCAGTCAGATTGCAAGAAGTTGGGATTTGATGCGGTAATTCTGGCTGTTGGACACTCTGCACGTGATATATATCAAATGCTTCTTTCTCATAATGTGGATTTGGTTCCAAAAGATTTTTCTGTGAGTTCTTCTGCATTAAGTTTCCAACTTTGCTTTGTTAATATATCATTGCCTTAAAGTCCATTCCCCCGCGTTTCCACTTGTCGTCACTTAACTAATGCTTCCCTGCATTAACAAATATTGCTTACAGCTAGTGTGATCCTAAAGCATCAAATCTACTGCTGTGAGCATCATTCCCATAATTGAAATATGTTGAACTTGCAATGGCAAAAAAGATGACTGTTATATCATGATCTGGGAAGAATGAACTCAAAGAGTAGCTTGTTTTGCCTTAAGTGGGGCATTTGGATGGACCAATCCCTTAGCCACTACCATTTCTGTTCTTTTACTTACCTACCAAGTAAAAGTAATGTTATAGAAGTATTTTTTTCTTTTACTTCTTCAAATTCTCCAAACTATTTCCTATATAGATGCAGCATATTCAAGGATACACCTATAAAACCATCTAAAGAAACGTATGTTCACATGAATGTAAACACACACTGAGTACATGATGCATGTGTAAAACACAGTTCTTTTAACAGTTTGGAAGAGTTGCTGGTTGTTCATTTCTCTCTTTCCAATCCTCAATTGCTTTTCCCTTTTATTTTCTTCCAAGTTTTGATGATGAATATGCAATTGGCACCAATGATCTAGTGGAAATTGCAGAATTTTTTGTTGTCATTTCACAGTGATACTGAGAGCTGGATGCTATTCATATAAGTTCTGGAATCTGCTTTTGTGGTCATAGCAATATCATTTAGAAATGAAATATCCAAAAAAAAAAAAAAAAATATCATTTAGAAATGAATAAAACTTGTGGAAATGCCTGAGTTTGGGTGCTTATTGTTATTGATTATCTCAGTAACTTGCTTTATTGGAACAGGTCGGATTGCGGGTAGAGCATCCTCAGGAACTAATCAACAGCATACAGGTTGTTTACATATTTTCGTTCTAATTATTTTCTGTAAATTAATCAATAAAAGTTCAAATTGTTGAATTGTCAATACTTATAGCTGTAATATCTTCTGTCAGTTGCATTCTAATTTGGAGCTTTTCCTTACTAATAGAAAGAACTTGCATGCCTCCCCCCCCCCCCCCCTTTCCACACACAGAAAAAGTATTTATTTCATGTGTTTATCAATATCTGAAGACTTATTGTCATACTGTTGAATCAGAGAAGAGCACAACTTAGTGGTGGTTTTTTTCTTTCTCATGCATGTAGTTTTTTAGTTGCATGCAGTTTTTTTTTTTTTTTAATCTAGTAAGCGATATTCATCAAGTTTAATAAATGTTTTTGGTCCATAGTCAGTCTAGCTTGGTTGTAAAATAATTTCTCCTCCATGCTGCATGTTATCTCAAGTTTAGGAATCTGCATAAATTTTGTTTTATATATCTGAACAGTGAAAATGGTGAAGATTAGTATTGTGCCCCTTGGAACTGGGCAGTGTTTTGAATGAAATGGAACTGCTAGGTTCTTTCACTCCTTGCTTTTCTCTTTATTGTCTTTCTACATATTGTGCTTCGGCCTTTAGTGTGTGCTCCATTTTTCTAAGAAATATTAAACTTCACCCTAAGCTTCAAAAATTCTT
Source organism: Fremontodendron californicum (assembly GCA_030761205.1). Classification (NCBI taxonomy): domain Eukaryota; kingdom Viridiplantae; phylum Streptophyta; class Magnoliopsida; order Malvales; family Malvaceae; genus Fremontodendron; species Fremontodendron californicum. The sequence goes on from JAULJL010000003.1 coordinate 5,023,574, forward strand.
AATATTGTTGACATTTTGAGGTTCAAATTTAAAGCTTTTTTCAATATTACTGCTTCAATCATGCATCAGATTATCATATAGATTCATTTTGCTTCATGAAGAAAGGTTTGATTCAATTCAATTCTGAACTAGTCTGTTACAAGGTATTTATACATGAAGGAAGGGTTTACTAAATCCCTAAAAGATAGGAATTTGACACCCTAATTTACAGCTCTATTTACACCCTAAAATTATGCTATACTAATTTACAGCTAATTACTAGAATCTTGGGATTTCAGTCAATCCCTGATTTTCAGTCAATCCTTGATTTCCAACACTCCCCCTCAAGCTGGGGAGTAGATATTTTCCATCCCTAGCTTGCCTACAATCTGTTAAAATGCTGAACTCATCAGTCCTTTAGTTAAGACATCTGCTAGCTGGTTCTCTGTAGAAATATAGGGAGTGCAAATCAATCCACTTTCAAGTTTCTCCTTAATGAAATGTCTGTCAACCTCCACATGTTTAGTTCTGTCATGCTGAACTGGATTGTGAGCTATGTTGATTGCAGACTTATTATCACAATACAACTTCATTGGAGTCTCCCATTTAATTTTCAAGTCATCTAGTATAATTTTGAGCCATAACAGTTCACAAATACCTTGTGCCATTGATCGAAATTCTGCCTCAACACTAGATCTTGCTACAACTGGTTGTTTCTTACTCCTCTAGGTTACCAAATTTCCGCCAATGAAAGTACAATACCCAGATGTTGATATTCTGTCAGTAACACAGCCAGCATAATCAGCATCTGTGTATGCTTCTAGTTCCATTCTTGTGCCTTTTCTAAAGAGAATCCCTTTTCCTTGATTGCCTTTCAAATATTGTAAGATCCGGTATACTGCAGCGAGATGGACACCCTTAGGATTTTGCATGAACTGACTCACAACACTCATTGCATATGCAATGTCAGGTCGTGTGTGTGATAGATTAGCTTCCCCACAAGTCTTCGGTACATGCCTTTGTCAGCTGGTTCTTCTTCCACAGACTCTCCTAATCTATGATTTGGCTCAATAGGCGTATCTGATGGTTTGCAACCAAGCTTACCTGTTTCTTATAACAGATCAAGAACATATTTTTGCTGTGAAACAAAGATTCCTTCCTTGGACCGAGCTACTTCTATTCCTAAGAAGTACTTCAAATTTCCAAGGTCCTTTATTTCGAACTCTTTTGCTAAATACTTCCGAAGAGCCTCCTTTTCATCTGGATCATTCCCAGTTACAATTATATCATCCACATAAACTATCAATGCCGTGACTCCCCCTGAAGCCTAATGCTTGATAAACAATGTATGATCACCCTGACTCTGTTTGTACTTCATATTCAACATTGCTTTGGTAAATCTTCCAAACCATGCCCGGGGAGATTGGTTGAGCCCATGCAATGCTTTTTTGAGTTTGCACACTTTGTTTTTATCCAGATTTATGCCAAAACCAGGTGGTACTTCCATATAAATTTCCTCCTCAAGATCACCATGTAAAAAGGCGTTCTTCACATCGAACTGTTGTAAAGGCCAATCATAATTTGCTGCTAGGGATAACAATACCCTTACTGTGTTCATCTTTGCCACTGGTGCAAATGTCTCTTGATAATCCACTCCATAGGTCTTTGTATATCCCTTGGCTACTAGTCTTGCTTTATACCTCTCAATGGATCCATTCGACTTATACTTCACTGTGAAGACCCATTTGCATCCTACTGGTCTCTTTCCAGTTGGTAATTCTGTTAGTTCCCATGTTTTATTTTCTTCAAGGCCTCCATTTCTACTCTCATTGCATGCTTCCATTCCTCTTTGCCAAGTGCCTGTGATAAGGTCTGTGGGATGTCTACAGTGTTTAGATGGGTAAGAAAGTTTTTGTGTGGGGTTGATAATTTTTCAAATGACACAAAATGGGATAAAGGATGTTGTGTGCATTTTCTAACACCTTTTCTTGTGGCTATGGGCAAATCTAAATTAAGAACAGTAGGTGATATCTCAGTAGAAGGACTTACCTCAGTCCCAAGTGACGATTTGGTTTCTTGAACTTGCACAGGATTGATCACGGGCTTTATCCTTCTTGAGTAGACCTGTAGTGGCTTTGTGAGAGTAGGATTTATGAGTTCACAAGGTTCAGAGGTAAGTTCTCTTTCAGAAGTGGTTCTGTTTGTACAGGAGATATTTTAACCACCATTGATGGTTCTCTCAAGAACAAATCCTTATCCTCCATAGATGATGCCTCCCCCTGAGGATAAGGGCTAGAAAAATAGCTTTCGTGTTCTGCAAAATTAACATCAGCAGAGACATAGGTTTTACGAGTAATAGGATTGTAGCACTTGTACCCTTTTTGAGTAGGTGAATATCCTACGAATACACACTTGACTGCTCTAAGATCTAACTTGCTTCGACTATTAGAGTGAACATGAACAAATGAGACACATCCAAAAACTCTAGGGACTAACTTCATAGACATATTGAAATCTGAAAAATACTTAGAAAACACCTCCATTGGACTTTTAAAATCAAGAACTCGAGACGGGATACGATTTATTAAATGAGCTGCAGTAAGGACTGCTTCCCCCCAAAAAGTTTTTGGAACATTTTGTTGAAACAAAAGAGCACGAACAGAGGCTAACAAATGACCATTTTTCCTTTCGGCAACTCCATTTTGTTGGGGTGTGTCAACACAAAAAGATTCATGAATAATTCCCTCCTTTTGAAAGTATGGAGACAAAGTTTGATTAAAGTAGTCCTTAGCATTATCAGTCATCAACTTCTTAATTCTAACATTGAATTGAGTTTTGACCATTGTATGAAAAATAGGAAAAATGTTGCTCACATCAGATTTTTGTTTTAAAAAATAAATCCCTGAAACTCGAGTACAGTCATCTATGAATGAGACAAACCAACGAGCCCCCGAAATGTTGGGAACTCGAGATGGACCCCAAATATCACTGTGAATCAAAGAAAGGAACAGTAGTTCTTTTATTACTCAAAGGAAAGGACACACGTCGGTGTTTAGCAAATTCACAAACCTCACAGTGAAACTCATTTAAACTAACATTCTTAAACAAAGATGGAAACATGACACTAAGAACACTAAAGGAAGGATGCCCAAGTCTAAAATGGTGAAGCCAAATTTGGTTTTTATTGCAATGAGAGTTATTAGACAGAAACGAGATAGGTGATTTGTTTCCACTATTCACTTGTTCACTAGGTAACTCAAGATAATAAAAGCCATGTCTCACCTTAGCATGTCCAATCGTCTTCCTCGTAACTTGGTCCTGAAATACACAAGAAATATGAGAAAAGATCATATTGCAGTTTAGATCTTTTGTAAGTTGGTAAACAGACACAAGGTTTGTAGATAACTTGGGTATATGTAACACATTTTAAAAAATAATGGATGGGCTTAGAACAATGTCTCCTTGGCCTGCAACAGTGGCCAAGGATCCATCAGCAATGACTATTTTTCTGTTGCTTGGACACGGATGATATGTGAGAAATTTGTGTGAAGAATGAGTCATATGATCGGTTGCCCCAAAGTCAATAACCCAAGAGTTTGAAAATTCAGAATTGGAGGCACTTAAAGCATATAAGGAATGAAGCTTACTAGAATTTGCCAAGGAACAGGTACCTGTAGACTTTTCTAATGAATCAAGAAGTGATCTCAGCCGTTCAATGTCTCCTTTGTTGAATTCATTTTGTTCTCCACCATTGAACTCATTTGATCTGTCTTCTTTGGATTGAGTCATATGCACCCGGTTTCTTTGTGTTCCACTTTTAGGTCCTCTATTCCACTGAGAACTTTGTGGCTTGCCATGAAGCTTCCAATAGTGCTCCTTAGTATGACGGGGCTTTTTGCAGTGGGTACACCAGAGTTATCCTTGTTTGAGGGCTGAGACTCTATTCTCGCAACTTCTGAATCTTTTCCAGCATTAAACTTTGGTCTGTCACCATTGTTTTTTTAAGATATCATTGCAGACCCTTCAACCGGTGGTGAGTAAAGCATAACTCCCCTTCGACTTTCTTCAGCATTGATAATAGAGATGGTCTCATTCAGCGAGGGTAAATCTTTTTTTCCCAATATCTGGACTCTCACTTGATCGAATTCAACATTTAAACCAGCAAGAAAGTCATAAATTCGATCATTTTCAATAAAGTTTTTTAACACAACTGCATCATCACTGCACTTCATCTCAATACACAGGGAATGATCCATCTCTTGCCATAGATTCTTCAACTGGTTGGCATACTCCGTGACTGAGCAACCTCCTTGTTTAGTGGCAGATATTTTAGTTTTAATCTCAAAGATTCGAGCAGCATCTCTAACTTTAGAATAAGTCTGTTCTGCTGCGTCTCATATTTCTTTAGATGTTGGCAGAAACATGAACGTATCACTAACTTCTGGCAACATGGAATTCCATAGCCAATACATTACCATGAAGTCCTCTTCATCCCAAGCATCAAATTCGGGATCTCCCTTCTTGGGTCCAGTTCCAAGGAGATGACTTAGTTTTCCCTTCCCTTTTAGAAAGGTCCAAACCATTTGAGACCACTTCATATAGTTTTTGCCACTCAATCTGTAGGCTGATTGAATACTCTGTAGTTCACTTGTTGTTTGACTTAGTGCCACCTCTTTGGATTGGGCGGTAGAAGCATTATCGGTCATGGAAGACATTTTGTAAAAAGATTGTTTTTTGAAAGAAAAATCAGCAATGAAGGCTGCTGATCAGTGACCAGAAATTCACCTATGAAGGCTGAAAAAGAAATTGAGCAGAAATTCTGTTCTCGGATAGATTTCAAATCCCAGAAAAAAATGAGCCTATAGCTCTGATACCATGAAAAAAGGTTTGATTCAATTCAATTCTGAACTAGTCTGTTACAAGGTATTTATACATGAAGGAAGGGTTTACTAAATCCCTAAAAGATAGGAATTTGACACCCTAATTTACAGCTCTATTTACACCCTAAAATTATGCTCTACTAATTTACAGCTAATTACTAGAATCTTTGGATTTCAGTCAATCCCTGATTTCCAGTCAATCCCTGATTTCCAACAGGTTATCATGATAATTTGTTGAGGCAGTTCTTTTTTTATATATATGATTTTCGTTACGAATTGGAAAAGAAGAGAATGACTGAAAATCTAGAGTTTTTCATTGCCAACAAACCATTTGATTGTTTATTAATGAAGTTTATAAAGAATGAATGCAGACATGAATAAACATAAAACAAAAATGTTCTGTAACAATGAGAAGACTCCTGCTTATACAATTGTTGCTATATTTCTGAAAATTCGAACTATTCATGTGCACAGTATTCTGGATTGGCCAATGAAGTTTGCAGTGGACGTGGGAAAGTACCAGTGGCAGATTATAAGGTTGTACAGTATATTAGTGATGAGGATGAAAATTCACCATTCAAGTTGGAATCTACAAGTCGTAGTTGTTATTCTTTCTGCATGTGCCCTGGTGGGCAGGTATGTTTGTCCTTTTGTTTATCTAATTTGCAATGTACATTTTGATTATTTTTAATGCTCTGTAAGTGATGATATTGTTGCTTCTTATCTCACCTGAAAAATGTATACTCTAAGTAGAGTATAATTGTTCCTCCTTGACAAATGAATACCTCTATCTGCAAAGGACATAATTGATGCCATTCCTGTTTAATACTTCAAATATACATATGTCCAAAATCTAACAATGCTTCGTAGACATGAATACGTTAAACATGTGTTAAGATATAGGTCGAGAATGAGTTTATGGATAAAAGTTAAGAAAGAGAATACCGTACAAGCTGTAGCTAATTTATGAGAAGGAATTTTCATGAAATTAATATATAATATACTATCACCAGAATGTGTACTGTTTAATAGACAATAGGCTTTGATTTAACAAAATGCAGTATTTTTTAATTAAAATATCCATCTTGTATTGTGTCTTTAGTCCTATATTTACTTCGTAACTCTTGATGGTCATTTGCATAAATAAAAACATTTGAACTTTCTGATTAACTTTCTTCTGGAGGAGTGTCTAGTCCAATCAGTTAAATTCATGTGGGCAGTATCAGAATAATCTATTTAGATAGGTTTCACATACAGGCAGGAAGAGTTAGGAAGTCATCATAAATATTAGAAACATCCCTGGAGTATCTGCTGGTGAAATCACTTTTATTGGGAGTTGCAGGTTGTTCTCACTAGTACAAGCCCATCAGAGATCTGTATCAATGGGATGTCATTTTCTCGCCGTGCATCTAGGTGGGCAAATGCTGCCCTTGTTGTGACTGTTTCGACAAAGGATTTTGATGCATTGAATTTCCATGGACCTCTTGCTGGGGTTGAATTTCAGGTAGCCTTTCTGTTCTTACCTTTGTTATTTGAAAGGAATCAAGGTACTATAGGACTTACCATAGAGACTTCCATGTAGGTATAATTTTCTGTTAGACTTGACAAAAAAGTTGAGAGCAGCATATTTTTATCAGAATCTTCTTATATCCCTATGGAGAATTTTATTCTTCCATGAATGACAGAGTACAATAACTCCATATTCTTTATTGAGTTACCTTTCACCTGCTTGCAGTCTCTGTAATTTCCAAAAAAAATTATGCGATACAAATATTGAGGCTTTATTAAAATTCTTTAAACCTGTTTTATCATTTCATTATTCAGAGGGAATTTGAGCGAAGAGCAGCTATAATGGGAGGGGGAAATTTTGTGGTGCCTGTGCAGACTGTTACTGATTTTATGGAAAACAAAGTATCAGGTAACATTTTTCTTCGTCTGTTCCCGCATTTCTTTTGCTTTTACTTTTCATCTAGCTAAGACCTAAGACTTGCCTTATTTTATCAGTAACATCTATGCCACCATCAAGCTACCGCCTAGGAGTGAAGGCAGCAAGTCTCCATGAATTGTTCCCAGTTTATATGACAGATGCTTTACGCTATTCTATCTCAATGTTTGATAAAGAGGTCTTTTATATTTCCCCAATAATATTTAGCCTTCTAATTTCCATTCTTTTTTATAATATCCAAACTAAACTTAAGAAGTTTTTCTTTTTCTCCAACCTGTGGAACTTTCAGCTACCTGGATTTATCTCAAAGGAGGCTCTTCTTCACGGAGTAGAGGTAGCCAATTTTCTACTTCTACACTTCTCTTTTCCTCTTTTTTATTTTTATTTTATGGAACTACACTTCTCTTTTATGTTTAGTATTTTCTTAGTGCATTTGTTATCCGATTGGATTTTGCTTCTCATACTACCTAACTCATTTTGTACTTTTTATATGTTATATTTTGTAAATGGATTATGGTCTCTTAATGCAAAAATGTCCAACTCAAGTGTAATCTCAAACTGATTGGGGTTTTCTACATGAATCTTCTTCCCATTTGGCCAGTCCAATATCATGCTTTGTGGCTCTCTGCAACATGTTCATAAAATTAAACCTTGTTCACAACTTCATCATACCATGACATTCCCCCCCCCCCCCCCCCCTCCTCTCAACACACACACAAGCGTGCATGCAACCACAGCAGTTAGAGAATGTGATATTGTTGATCCCAAGAAGTTTTCTTTAAGCAGTTCACATATCTCTGTTGGATTCTTGATCTTAAATCAACCAAAGAACACAAAAAATAAAAAGAAAACAAAGAGGGAGAAGAATTTTCGGTGGGAAAGCTTACAAGCTCACACACTAAATTTCCATTCAAAGCATCTATTTGTAATACAAAGTTAGGCTTGTCTATTATGCCATTACCTAGTCTATCAACTCCTAAGTCTCCTAAGTCAATACCGTATCCACTAGTTTACTTAGCCATGTTGTGCAATCCAAGTATGGATGTTCTGCACTCCAAGCTTTGAAAAAAATTCATCAACAATCTCTCTAGCTCATTTATGCTCCTTTTATATGGTAATTGACATGTTTTTTTAGGACAAAATTCAATTGAATTGCAGTTTATGCATCAATTGTCTTTTCCGCTATTCTGTAAAATTTTGTTCTTTCTTTCAGACTAGAAGTAGCTCTCCCATTCAGATTCCGCGCGACAGTGACACTTATGAGAGCATGTCTTTAAGAGGGCTCTACCCAGTTGGTGAAGGAGCAGGTTATGCTGGTGGGATTGTAAGTGCAGCAGTGGATGGCATGTATACTGGTTTCTCTGTGGCTAAAAAATTTGATTTGTTTCACGGCGAAATAGAGTCGGTTTTAGGAAAGGCTCAGAGTGCTGGAATGGTGAAATACTAGAATGGGATTTGTTGCACTTGTTTTTATAAGCAAATGGCTTCAAATGAGTACATGCTCCATTATCATTTTAAGGCTCCACAAAATTGAGGATGATGATGAGGGGACTTCAAATGCAACTCCAGTTTTATTTCAGAAAATGTAAGTATGATTTATCTTACATTTTACTTAAAAGTCATAAAGTGGTTCTCATCGTTTACACTTCTCTCATTTTTATGCATATGCTGCAGCTAGATGAAAGGATAAGATTGATTCTCCATGTAAATGCATATGCATATGCTGTAAGAAGGAATATTGAAGGATTCCTTCGAGTTTCAGTCGGACATTGCTGTGCCTTTTAACCTTGTTGATCTTGAGCCTTAACCTCAACTGTTTTTTTTTTTTTTTTTTTTTTCTGGGCATTCTCATTAAACTGAAACTCGAGGGCGGCCATGGAAGAGCAAACAGAAGTCTATAGCTGCTAAACTAACCAAAACACTCTTTGTTTTCTAGTTTCTTAATTAGAGGTAACTGATGGAAGCAAAAATACAAGGAAATTCATAGTCATGCAGGTTATAGATTATTGTAGCTCTAGGACCTATTCAATAAGGCTATTTTCCTTTTGATATTTCAGTAAAACTTATCCTTTTTTTTCTCTCTCCTCTCTTTCCCAATGACTATGAGCTGTACGTTTACTATAGCATTTGCGTTTTGTTTATGCACATTTATGCAAACCATAAGTAGGAATTTCTCATGTAAAACTTCTGGTATCCGGACTCTTTATTTTTTGAAAGTACTTGTGTTTGATGTGTCCGATATATATTGGAACATTGGTATATGGTATGCTCTTTTAAATATATGAAATTTTTTTAAAAAAAATTTAAGCATATTCGTGTTAAATACATACTTATATCTGATATTCATATATTCATCCGAATTCGAATAGCATAGTGTAAAACAGCTTTTGATTTTTGCAGCCAATTTATCAGAGATCTAAAGGAAGCATAGAGCTGGATCGATCAGCTTTGTATCGTGGAATTAGTTTCAATTTCGCATTTTAATCATAAATTATTTTTGGCTTTCGTTTAGTATGAAGGCAAATTTCAGGGTCTTTGCGGTTAGTATCCTCGAGCAAAAAAGCATTGGATGATCCAATTACCATCATAGCAGACTTCTAGTAGCTATATCAAGCTTCAAGGGGGCTTTTATAAGCTTTTTTTTTTTTCTTTTTTTTTTATTATATTTTTAGTGGGTTTTTGTTAGTATGTTTTTCGGTGGAGTTAAATATTGAATCTTAAACGACACAATGTAACATTCTCAACACAAAAAAAAAAAGTAAAAGGAACAGAGGTGAGTCTATAAACCTATTTATGAGTCAAGTCGAATCATATTTGGATGATAAAATACTTTATTTGTTCAAAGCCTGATATAGTTCAATAAGTTTGAAAAACTTGTTTTACTGTTTAAAAATATTAAAATATATACTAACAAAAATATCAATTGGTTTAAATTGAAAATATCTTATTCTAGATTCAATTCAATTGGGGTTAAATCTGCCCTTGAAACCCTCTTTTAATGAAAATCATTAGTTAATTTAGTAGAAAATCATTAGTTTAGTTTTAAACTTTGTATTTCTGAATAAATTGACTTTCATAAATTGGTCGAATCTTTAAATTATCTAATGAAATTTTGTTATATTAAGACAATACAAATAAAAAAAAAACAAAATTATAGAGTGAAATAATTTATTAAAAATATTAAACAAGTTATTTTGGCAGTCTTCACCGAAAAAGTACTTAATGTTAATGTTAATTTATCCTTTGTTTTTTTTTCCTTATCCGTCATTATGGGAACCCTATAATCTATTCTTGTTTGATTTTCCAAATCGAACCCAATAAATTATGAGTTCGTTTTTAATATATTGAAATTTTTTTTAATTTTATAAGCGAAATTAAAAAATTATCACATATCTCATTTTTTATTTAATTTTTTTACTATACCTAAAAGATGTGTCACCTTTCTAATTTTGTATGTGGAGTTTGAAAATTTCACTCACAATGTATTAGATAATTTTTTATAAATTATTTTTATTACTTGTTAATTTTTTTAATTAACATATTTAAATGATTAAAATCCTTGTTTTTTTTTTATTATTATTATTTTTTGCTTGGTCAGACTTTTGGAGTACATTCCATGATGTATTCAAAGACAAAGAGAGGCCAAATATTTATTTAGGGCTCATCGCCTGTCTTTCCCATTCTCTTCATGTCCCTTTGTGGACAAGGTTTGCCATGGTATCCTATGTGAAAATACAATTAATAATCCCTTGAGTAAATCAAAAACAAAATCGGTGGCATCAATGTGTTAATTGGACACGTTAGTTGGATTTGAATTAAGTCAGATCATTTTAAATTGAAAAATAATCGAATTATTTCGGGTTTTGTCAAAATAGATTCGGGTCTTTCGAACTTGATATTTGAATTATTTGAGTCCAATTTATAGAATTTGAATAATTTCGAATTTAAATTGATAAGCTTTAAAGTTAAATCAATTTCATTTTGGGTTAAATTTTTGAATCATTCAAATTAGAATAATTTCATAATCAAATTAATTCAAGTTCGGATCATTTCGATTTTGAATAGATGTGTTTTGGATGATTAATTTTTATCATATTGGATTGAGTCAAATTCGAACGAATTTGACGAATTTTTCAAACTCAAGCAAGTTTTAACAGCTCTACGCTATCAAATATTCATGATCAACATTTTAAGTAGCTGAAATAATTTTTTATAAAGTATAACTTTTGAAAAAGAAGAAAGTTTAAAGCTCAATTTTTTTAATAGAAAAGTAACCTTCATGTACTATTAAACAAAATATTTAGAGTAAAATTTTTTAGTTATGGTAATTCTCTTGTAAATAAACTAATATTGTTTATACGATTTTGTAACGTACAAATAATGCTTGAATAGAGTACATTAGATGAGCTGTTAAAGCATGATTTATGCTCAAAAAATTAAATTCGAATTATTTTTTAAAAAATTAAAAAAAAAAACTTTAATCTAAATTAGATGTTTTCTTTCAAATTAAGATGCAATTATTATTATTTAATTCAGGACTTAATTCAGTTGATTTATATAATCACTTTTAAGAAGTGGTATCCAATAAATCTGAAATTTGAATCCCAACATTTGTTATCCTTTTTCGTATTTTCAAACTGTAATCTCTTTTAAACCAAAAATAAGATACAAATATTATTTGAATTCAAAAAAAAATTTACCTTATTGTAGAAACTAGACCTAACAATTCGTATATCCGTGTCGTGTTCGTGTATTTTTTAGTGCCATAATCGTATTTAAGATTTTTATATTTATATAAATTTTGACGTGTTAATAATTTGTATTATATAGATTTTGACACATTCGTGAATTCGTGTCATATCCGTATTTTTTTATATCGTGTTATATTTTAATTATTTTTTCATTTTATGTCCAATATTATCAGATTTAGTAGTAGAAACAATGAAAATACAATAAGAATTGAAGAAATCGACACTAAAATTAAAATAAAATAAAACATAGAAAATCACAAGTAACAAGTAGGGCACCTTGAATCAGATTTTTGTTCCTTGGAAGGGAAAAAAAAACTAAAATAAATCTTTAAAAATGATGAAAAAAAGGACATGTTGAAGCAGTGGGAAAACATGCAGTGGCATGGCATATGCATGGGGGAGGCTTTAATCTTTATCATCATGATTATTTTGCATGCATAATTCTTGCACATGACTGATTGTCCATCATTTGCTCTTTTGACTACATTCATTCACAAACAAGTTCTTTCATCAATTCATATGATATGATTCTCCACCATATATATATATATATATATATATATATAATTGTATTTTTCTTCATTATTCTATTAAATATTATTTAAGTATTTTATATTAATATAAAAGGCTTGGCTGCTTTTTGTGTTATAATTCAATGGTACAAATTAGTTTTATTTAATTGAATACCAAAATCCATAATTATATTTTATATACACTAAAATTAGTACACCCACGTTATGGATGAGTGGTTTATTTTTTAATTTTTAAATAAATAGTTATTAACAAAATTATGTAAAAGTTAGTAGTTTTTGTATTTTTTTTTAATGAAAAATACGTTTTATAAAAAAAATTAAAAGACATAAACATCTTTTATTTCATATTTATTATAATATTTTAACTTTTTTATATATATTTTTTAATTGAGTTTGTGTCAATTTACTCGTGATACTAAATTCAATCAACCGTTTTAATAGAAATATATAATAATATATATGTACCCTTAGACCTTGGATTCAAATACAAATGTTTAAAGCACATTGTCAAATACCAACCATTAACCAAGTTAAGTTTTTCACCATTTTTTTTTATATTTAGAAGTTCATTCATTATCTTGTAATTATATCTATGTGCCATGTGATATGGACATCATAATTAACAAAAAAATATATAAATAAATGAAATAGTATATATCCATAGTCATTAGTTTATCTTTTTTTAATGTAATCATGTACTCATTATCTTAAGTTTGCTTTATCTCAAATTAAGAAATAAAATAACCCAAATTCACCTGTAATTTGGCACAAAATTGCAAACAATTTTATTAATATTTTATATTTATACACTTACGATAAATTTTAATATGTGCTATTTGTACATATATTATTACCAAAAAAAAAAAGAAATAAAAGGCTCAAAGGAATGAGAAAACGGACCACAATGAAAGGCGAAGTAAAGAATTTTATGTTAGATGAGTCGAGATAAAAGATGATCAAATTATAAATTTTTAAAAAACAAAATATAATTTTATATTTTTTTAATTTAGACAATTATTAAAAATTTAAAAAATTTTAAAGAATCAAAGAGGGTCAAGACCCTATCTGCCCCCTTAGATCCGCCCTGACCACAATGTGAAGAAGCTGAAAGTTACGTATCAAATAATAAGACAGGAAGGATCATCGCATCACATGCAGCAAAAATCTTGAAGCTTTGCTAATAATTTTGTGCCTCAAATCTTTATTGATAAGTGATGAGTAGAGGTCGAATTTTGGAACCATTTGTGACCAAAACAAAAAAAATAAATAAATAAATAAAAGAAATGGAACCATTTGTGTTATGAGATTCATTGCATAAAAAAAAAAAAAAACATGGGTCCCTCTCCACGTCTAAAAAAGTCGTACTCTGAAGATAAGAAAAAAGGATTCCAATCTTAGATCTGCTAACAGTGACAGATCTTGACATTTGATTTTGAGAGGACCAATTAATTTTTTATTTTTATTTGAGATATTTTTTGAAATTTTTTTAATATAAAAGATATATGCAAACAATATATACTAATAAAAAATAAAAATCTCATAAAATATATAAATTTTAGCGATTCATAAATTTATAAATCTATTATCAATTTTATTTTCATAATAAAATCTCAATAAGCAAAAGTATCAAGTTTTGTAAAAGAACAATTTTTCATAAGCAGTTAAGATAAGTCAATTAATATAGCAATATAACAAAAATTAAGAAAGAACTAAGGTTTAAAATGATTCATATGAAGACAAGAATATATGTAAATATATTTTAAAATAACTCTTAATAACAATTTTAGTTTTGTAATGGCGGTTGGCAAGTGAAAATTCAAATGATTAAGCAAAACATATTGAAAAAGGTCACAAAGATATAAAATATATTGAAATATATAAGAAAAAAAGTTATCTCGAGAAAAATAGAAAGTCAATATTGTTTTTCTTAAATCTATATGATTGTCACTTAATATTTGTAACGACCTTATTAATCTTAAGTGTTTGTAAATAATGATCGGTGGATTCAATAAATAAATAAACAACAATGTTACTTTAGTTCATTTTGTCAATGCATAAAATTAAGATAAAAATTAAAAATAATAATTTTAATTTGGAGGGGTCAATTTAAATATATTTAATATAAATACATATTTATATTAGGGGGTTTTAAAAACTTTGGGGGAGCCAAGGATCCCTCGGGCTTCTGCTATGACCCGCCACTCTACTGAATACTACTTTTTAAAGATGATTGCATGAATCAACTGAATTAAGCTCTTAGTGTTAATAGGAAAGTTTTGTCATGTTTTTGGTATGAAGGTGAAGTTGGACTTACAAAGTACATTTTTTTTTTTTTTAAGGAATAGCTAAATCTTATTCATAACCACAAAATGGGAAGAGTTTGACCCCATTCAAATGCACCTTTTAATTATTTTCGTAACTATTGAAATTCATGATTATGACTTGGGAATTTACTGGAGTTGGGTTGGGCCGGTTCAAGCAGCAGCTAGTAAATGAGGTTATTGACTTATTGTTGAATCCCAATAGGCTTTAATGGAAGTAATGATTTTTAATCTAAGGCTTAAGCAAAATAGCTGTAAAATGGGCCACTTTTTTTTTTTTTTCTTTCGAGTTTCAGCCGAAAGCTGTGGTCCAAAAAAAGTGTAAAATGCCATCATTCATCAAAGGGGAAAGGAACTCATGTCATGTGCCAAATGATGATGCCCTTAAGGACACATTCATCTTTTGCCCTTCAAAAAATGCACCTAACCACACCTATAATCCATAAACCTTTGCGTCATGACTGCCTGGCATTCATCCAAAAGAAAAGAAAATAATAATAAAAAATATGTCTTCCTTATACATTTGATGTTTCCTTTAAAAAAAAAAAAAAAGGGGTTCTTATAATTGAATAAATATGCTTGCTCTTTGCTTGTTAAATGGTGAATTAAATAAGTTATTATCATTGGCCAAAAAAAAAAGGTTACCATCTCAAAAAATACAAAAACTAATGTTAGTAGGTATGCGATAGGTCTGTCAAAGGGTTGGGTTACTCATCCAGTCGAACAGGCTTGATCCGAATTGGATTGGACATGGATAGAGATTTTTTCAATTCAAACCGGTCTGGCTCGATCCAAATAATTGTTCATTCAATAAATAAAAAAATTGGACCATGACCTGACCCGGTCATGGACATGTCTAGTTTGCGATAATTAATGATGATTTTTAAAGATTAGTTATTGAATGAGCTATATAAATGATAATTAGAGAATGGGTTCGATTATAGGGAGGTTTTCTTAGTTAAAAAGGAGAATATATAAGACACAATTATATATAGATATGACGAACTGTTTTTATATATCAATATTTTTCTTAATTATTGACAATGTAAAACTTATCAATCATATAGTTAATGGAGTTTATTCCAAATTTAATCTACATCTATTATATTCATATAGACTCGTGTGCTTATAATAAATTGCGAAAAAAAAATTAAAAAGCAAAATAAAAGAGTCAAAATGATGCATTTGGCCATGAAAAATGATGTTTGTCTTTAATTTTCCAATTTATTATTAGTGTAAAGCTAGAAATGGGCACGCTTGAAACAAAATAATCAATTGCTAGTCTTAACACTTTCAAAGAGTAGGAGGCGAAGAAATTAAGTCCATATATATTTGCCTTTTGCTTGCAAGCATATTGCATGGCTTTTGTTTCACATATAATTAGTTTTGTGCACGTAACTTCAAGTCCTCAACACGATTTTACATTATTTCAATTTCATTATTTTGGGTTAATTACCAACCTTCAATTTCATTAATAGAAATCCTAATATATATAATTCAAAAAAGAATTTTACAATGCAAGCATGGTATCTCATAAATAAAATATTAATTAACTTCAACAAATTTTAAAATACTATGAGCAAAACTCAAATGAATAGTAAAACGACTTAAAAGTCTGCTCAAATTTCAACCTTAATTAACAAAACATTTTTAAAGTGTTGTTTGATAAACTGAAAAAATTACTTGCTGAAAAATTAAGTATTAAAATTTTTAGTATTTTTTTCACTCGACTCAACTCGATCGAACGCTCACCCCTAATTCTACTTACTTATCTCAATCGACATATTTTTTTTTAAAAGTTTCTGTTAAATAATTTTTAATATGAATCATCAATAACAATAAAAAAAAAATTAAACTATTAAAACTTTTTTTAATGCATTAAAAATTTTCAATGCATTGTCTTTGAGAAATCCTAAACGTGCAAAGAAAAACCAATTGTATAACTGTACTGATTTTGCGTGCGAAAAGGATAAGAACAACCATCAATAACAATGAACTCCTAGTTCAAAAACATTAAATCAAGGATTATTATGAAAATATTTGATTTTAATATATATATATTTATATTAAAGCTAAATCTTTTATAACAAAATGGAGTATTAGATATTAAAAAGAATATTGTTTTAAAAAACTGTTGAATTAAAATGTGCTAAATGATGAAATAGAATTAATGATTTGATTTTTTAAATAGTTGAAATTATATTTTTTTCAAAATAGTTTTTTTTTTTCTTTATATAATAGCCTGCAGCTCCTTTGACCTAGACGTGCAATTTTGCAAGTGCTTTTTTTTTTTTTTTTTCTGAGAAAGAATTACATGGACGGGCCAATAAAATATGGCCACGTGACAAAGTTCTTGATTTGGGAGTCTGATTTTCCATGTTGACTTTTGTACAGTGGTCCCTGCCAGTGCCAGCCATGTTACTTACTGTGTGGTCACCTACAGTATACCACCCAACACTTTTACTAGGAAAAATATGTAGGAGAAAGTACCAAAAAGTTTGGGTCTAAATTAGGAAAAATTGGAAATAAAAAACGTTCCTGCTTGGTGTCAGTTGGCTGGCGGCTGACCACAATTTAGGCGGCTAAATTAAATTCTAAGAATTCCTAAAAAAAAAAAAAATCGATTTGATAATTTTAAAAAAAAACATAAATATAATAAAAAAATTAATTAAAATATGATATAATATAAAAAAAAAATTAAATACACGAATGTGTCAAAATTTATATAATACAAATTATTTACATGTCAAGATTTATATAAATATATAACATCTTAAATATGATTATGATACGAAAAAAATAACATGAATACGATATTAAATACACATATTGTCAAATCTATAATAAAAAAAACTATTAATTTACCTAATCTAAGAATGTCGGTTTCAATAAAGTTTTTTTTTTTTATATATAAAAAAAATCGTAATTTAAGGATAAAAAAATGTAAATGTTGAAATTTGAATTTCATACATATTGAATATTATTTTTTAAAAGTAATTGTATAAACCAATTGAACTAAACTCAAATTCAATAAAATTTTAATATTTAGTATTTTGATCTTGAACACAAAATTTGAAAATTAAAAATTCTATATATGTCTCTAAAGTATTTGGGTGATGTAGATAGACTTTAGGTTTAATTCTTAATCTCTAGTTTTGGTCCAATTAGTACATGTTTGACTTTGATTTTGAACTTTTTTATTTTAAAGAATTGAAAATAACAAAAGCATTGGATAAAAGAGTTTTTAATTGTTTCTGGAAACTTAAATTTAAAATGACATATACTTGCACTTCTTATTTTGTAAAAATTATTAAAATATATTTTTCATAGTTAAAGTTAAAAATTCATGTATTTTGTTAGATTTCTTCTATTTTGTAGTATATATAAATGAGATAATAATAATAATAATACATTTTAATATTATTATCTCCAACCGTCTCTCTTAAATATGTAAGTATATTGAATTTTTGTTGACTCTTAATTACGTGCACAACTTATATAACAAATATAATTCAAATTCAAGTTTGAAAAAAAACAAAAACTCTAACTACCTAAGACATATAGGTATTGTAAAGTTGGGCATGCACTACACTGATTGATTCACCTAACTTTATGTTTGGTTTGGGGTTTGGACAAACAGACAAAAAAACTCTATTATATATAAAAATAAAAATAAAAATAAATTTTTAATATTTTATGAACAATGAAACGAGCTTTCGAGTCGGTCCGGACCTAGCCAGACCTGAACTTGGATAAGGAAATAAAAAAAAATTTGGATCTTGGCCCATGAACATATCTACTTAATTTAGTGCTCATCTTTTCCTATGTATAAGTAAACTTATCAATTTGTGTATCTTATCTCATATTTTTTTGTCAATCATATAAATATAAAAACAATAAAAATTATTAAATATGTTAAAATCTTAAATCTTAAATACGAATATGATATATGTATTAAATATATTATATTAATCATATTAATCATGTTAAAATATCGTATTTATTATATTAATTTCATATCTATTGAATATATCGTATTTTTTTTTTAAAAATCCCAAATTATTAGATAAATATAAGCAACAAAATTTAGGGACGGTTTTGGTTCAGGTGGAACAGAAATGTTTATAGCTGCCGTTTTAATTCAATTTTAAGTAATGTCAGTCATAATTAGCAATGATTTTAACGTTTCTTGGTGGTGATTTTGATGTGTATAGTATAAATTCTCTTGGGTTTTGGAAATTAAAATTTTTCCATAAGCTGTTTAAAAGAGTGTTATAATTTATATAGACAATTAATAAGCAAATAATTCCGTAATCACCAATAAAACGCTTGGACTTCTTATTAGATGTTTTTTTCCCAACTTTTCCAATTCAATGTGTATATAAGAGGGGAAAAAAAACCTTTTTATTTATGAAGTTGCATGTATAAGTTGAAATTACAATTATAGTTAAGCATATTTGTTATATAGGCCTGAGTAAGGATTTGAGTAATTCGGACTGACTCAGCTCGAATTACTGTTCATTAAATAAAAAAATATTTTTATTTAAATTTAATTATAAAATATAAAAATATTAATATAAAAATAATTTTTTAATATTCTATGAACTGTGAAATGGGTTTTCGGACGGGTCCGACCTGGGCTTGGGAAAGAAAATAAAAAAATTTATGAGTCGCAGCCCGACCCGATCCGACTCCTGAACAGGTTTAATTATGAGTGGAATTTTAGATTTCACAAATTAAATTAACATAATGACATATATTCCTTAAAGTGTATTTGAAAAAATAAAAATTAATTTAAAAAATATGATATGTGACATTTTTTTAATTTTGCTGTAGAGTTAAAAAAAATTAATACTAGTATATAAGAAATGAACTCATACAACATAATTAGTACATATAAGAGAAGAAATCAATGAACAATTAAACAAACTGATTAAATTTTTATTATTCTCAAACAAGCTTATTTAGGAATTCAATTTTTTTTTTCTTTCAAATTTGATGACTAGATTTTACTTTTATCTCCCGTTTTGCATGCTCTATTTTCGAATAAAGTAACATTATTTATACCTTCTAATTTTTGTACTTTCTTTATTGTTTCAAAATTCATTAATTCACTATATTATTTTGTAGTTAACAACTTGAAGGAAGAAGTAGAAGTGTTGACAAATATAAGGATAAGATCGGTATTCTCAAAATCTAACATTCAATTATTTCATCTTAGAGATATTTGAAATCTTCTCCATGTGACCAATTCATATACCTTACCTCTCTTTGAATTTTTCTTGTTATATATAGGCTATGAGCAAATAATGTAAATTAATTTGCATCATTTTTTAAAAAAATTTGTACATAATTGAACAAATTCAATATAAAATTAGACTAAACTCACATATGATAAAACTTGAATTTGAGATGTTCCACGATTTTTTTCTTACCAGTAAGTCAATGTCTATTTTAATTTTTTTTTTTGATGGAGGTTTAATGCAATAATTTTTTTTGCACTTGTTCAAAACTTGTCCATGGCCCGGTAATTTTTTTAATTTCATGCCCAAACCCATTCGGGTCGAGCCTGGGCCAGCCCGTATAAGCTCGTTTTACTATTCAAATATATTAAAATATTAAAAAATTATTTTTTATTAATATTTATATATTTTATAATTAAATTTAAATAAAAAATAAATATTTTACTACTTAAACAGTGATCCGGCCCGGCCCGAATCATAAAAAATCATGTCCAGGACCGACCCAATACAGGTCGGGCGGGCTACCCGACCCATGGACAGGTCTATCAGTACAAAAAAATGCCAAATATTTAGTTTCTAAAAAATTTTAAAAAATGAAAAAAAAAAAAAAAAGGTATCACTTTGTTAAAACTTAAAAGGGTAAGAGTGAAAATAAGGTGCATTTGAACATTTAATTTAATGATTGGTTGGTGTAAGCTGCATATCTTAAAAAAACATGATTCAAATCTCCTCTTCTATAATAATAATAAAAAGTGAAGATAATATATATATATATATATATACTTGCAAAAATTACACGATATTTTCAATTAAGAAAATATTTAAATTTGTTCTTTTAAGTAGAGAGATATGTATGTTAATCATTAAATTAAAAGAAAATTATCAACTAGAGCTATTACTCATTATATCAAAAAAATTTCATTAATGAAATATGTAAATCCATTGAAAAATAAAAAATACACATATCGGATGAAATAATTGTTGTTATCTACTTCAATAACGAATCATTGATTTAATTGAATAAACTAAATAAAATAGATATATCTTTTTCTTTGTTTTATAGTAAAGTTTAAATTTAATAAGGTGACACATATTATTATAGGATATAGTAAAAAATATTAAAAAATTAATATAACAAAAAAATACTTATCAATTTTTTAATCTAGTCTATAAACTTTAAAAAATTAATGTATAGAAAACGGATTTTAAATTAAATATTCATTCGCAATTAATGTTAATAACAAAAACGTTAAAAAAACTAGTAATTAATCAACAATTTTTTTTTTTATTATTGAAAATGAAGGTTAACTTCTCTTCTCCTCCTTCTAAGTTGCAAGTTCAGAAAAGCCCAATAAAATAGGTGGCGCGAAAGCGACGTCATTCTTAGTCCCTCTCAACTGAAAAACCGTTTGTTTTCCTCAATTTTTTTTTTCGAACTTTTTTCTTTTTTTCCAGTCCTTTCCCTTTTAAATTTCCTTTATTTCTTTTCTTCCTCGAAATTATCTCTCTCTCTATTTTTTTTATCTCACTTCCCTCTCGTTTCTCTTATAAATAAAAATAAAAAAATCCAATCGGTTTCCATCTCCCGCCGGAATATTAACGCTCCGACCAGTTCCCGGCGATCTGTCCTTCCCTCTCAGGCGATCACCCCCTTGGTTCCTTTTTTATATTGAATTTCAAAGAAGTAAGTGTTAATTTTATTGTGATTGAATCATTTGGAAGATTTTTTAGATCGATAAAGGTGAGATTTTTTTTTTTTTTTTTATAAAATAAAATTTCTTTCTTCTTTACTCTGAGATATATGTTGAAATTAATTTTCAGCTGTCTGTTTGATCGTACTCCGTAGATCACCGAATTAGGATAAATAATAATAAAAAAAAGACAATTTTTTAAACATTAGATTAAATTAGTTTAAAGTAATCCTTTTTGTTACTATTTTTAGCAGTTGGATTCAATGAACAATCTCTGCAACTTTCTTACAAAGAGATTTACATGAAACAGTTTTGTTTTTTTAATCATTGTATTTTTGTCTTCAATTTTAGAGACAGAACACTGTCTAATACAGACACTGATGATTTTGGATTCTTTTCATTAAATTTTTTTTAAGCCCGTCTTAATTATTGCAATTTTAATCCAAATTTAAAGCTTTAATCTTTACTGTGGTTTTCATCTACTTTAACTCGTCAATCTGGAAATACAAAATAAAAAAACAACCAGATGATCATTTCAGAAATAATTGTTTAATTTAAAAACGATATTTCTAGGAATTACTACTATGTTTTTATCTGTATTATTATAGTACAATTTTTTAATTTATATAGAAATTTTTTTTAACTATTATTTTAAGCTTTTACTGTTAATTCATGGGGATGGACAATGATCTTCCTTGCATGTGATCCTCCATGTCTCTTCCCATATCTTCAACAACATTAGCACTGCAAAACTTCAACTTTTTTTTTTTTTTTTTACAATTATTTAGATGTATTAAACAAATATGAATACAAACAGACAAACTTACATTATTTCCTAATTTATTAATTGCATTTTAAGTTTTTAATTGTTATGTTAATATTACTGTCATATAGTTAATCAAACATGTGATCCCAAGTAAAACTCCCATGTGATTAAAAAAAAAAAAATTCATGGAAAGACGGGACTTATTTATTTTTTGCTGCAATTGTTTGTTGGGATCATTTTCATTGAATTTCTTTTCATGGAAAGCGAAAGAGAAGGAAAGGAAGGAAGGGAAGAAGCCTGAGTGGGGCTGTGTATTTGTTTTTGTGAGTGAAAATCAGTGAACCCCATTGTGTTTTTTTTTTTTTAATTCCCAGCCCTGCCGACCATGGCATTCCCGTGAGAAAGACAAAAGAGAAATATTAACTTAACAAAATCAGTGACCTTTAGAGAGAGAAGGGTTTCTTCCCTCTCTTTCACTCTCTCTCTCTCACTTATCCTACGCACCTTTCTTCTAGCTGTCTTCTTATCCTACACCCCCACCATCAGGAACCAAAAACCTGTACAGACTTAATAGTATAGTTCCTCAAGTCTTTCCATAGGGGAACCCTTAGTACATTGCATTTGCAATTTTATGTGAGATTTAACCAAAAGCCAACGTAGTGATGACCGTTAATGTACGTTGGATAGAATTCTACTGGAATTTATTAAGGACCCCCCATTGTACCTGATGCTGTTAGCCTCATTGTTATGGCTTAATCTACTTGGATTTGGGCTTTTTCTTGATGAATAACCATGCCCATTTCAGTTAATTTCTTGTAATTCTCTAATTCTTCATCAGTCAGATCTGGGCATCTGTAAAGATGTATTCTTTTTCAGTTTTTTTCCTTTTTCTATGGTGTTTGTAATTATTCCTTTACTTTCTGCCATTATGTAAGCATCTAACTTTTGGTTTGTGCATTTGTGGCGGATTTATTGCAGGGCAAAGTATCTTCTTTTTGAGCAGCTGGTGTTATTTCAATTGCATGTAGGATTCATGTAAAATTAGGCTGTTAAATGTAGTTTTGTTTTTTATTTGGAAAATCCATCAATGTGCTATAGTTTGGAGAGTTTGGATGGATGTATGTGAATCAGAGCAACGATTGCACAAGCTTGCTGCTGTGGATACCACCAGACCACCCCTTGTTCCTGCTGAAAAGAACAATGCACCACTCACTACCAGACGTCCTCGAACAAGGGAAGTTGGTTCGAGGTATAAATCACCCACTGTATCAACACCTTCTGGTCCCAGGCGTTGCCCATCTCCAAACCTAACTAGAACAACCCCTACACCTTCCCAGTTGGTGCAAAAGAGAGCTGTATCGGCTGAGAGGAAGCGTCCCTCAACACCACCTTCTCCTCGAAGTCCATCTACTCCGGTTCATGATTCATCAATAGCTGTGCCGATATCATCTAGAAGGCTATCAACTGGCCGTATACCAGAAAGTTTATGGCCTTCTACTATGAGAAGTCTTAGTGTTTCATTTCAGTCTGATACTATTTCTATTCCTGTTAGCAAAAAGGAAAAAGAAAAGCCAGTTAGTAATGTTTCCTTGGATCGCACTTTGAGACCTTCTTCAAATGTGGCTCATAGACAACAGACAGAGACCTCTACCTTATCACGGAAGCCTACTCCAGAGAGAAAGAGAAGTCCTCTTAAAGGGAAAAATGCACCTGATCAGTCTGAAAATGCAAAACCAGTTGATGGTTTGCCTAGCCGATTGATAGATCAGCATCGATGGCCTAGTAGAATTGGAGGGAAATTATCTTCCAACTCATTGAACAGAAGTGTGGATCTGGGGGATAAGATTGTTAAAAGTTTATCTACACCTGTTCCAGGAATGGTATCTTCACTGAAGAGAATGCCAATGTCTGATAGTTCGGGTAAACCTCTGCGGAAATCTTCTAGTGATGCTGCAAGGTTGTTATCACTTGATGAAATTGGTCGAGTAGGGTCTGAGGCAATTTCAATTGATGATAAGCCTCTGCGGGTATCTGTACCAGCTAGGCTCCTTTCTGCAAGTTCATTGGACAAAACGACATTAACAACTCCTGGATCACGGCCTCAGTCACCAAGTAGAACCTCTGTTTCTAGGGGTGTCAGTCCATATAGGGCAAGACCTTCCACTCCACCTCCAAGAGGAGTCAGTCCAACTCCAAGGGGAGTCAGTCCATCTCGGATGAGGACATCCACTTCATCTAGTCAATCCCATAGCTCAACTTCAGTGCTCAGTTTTATCACAGATTTTAAGAAGGGAAGAAAAAGTCCAAGTTACATAGAGGATGCTCATCAACTGCGGCTTCTTTACAATCGTTATTTGCAGTGGCGATTTGCTAATGCCCAGGCAGAAGCTGTATTGTATATTCAGAAAGTAACTGTGGAGGTAGATTTCTTCTCTGAATGAACAACTCTGTGTCGACAAATATTAGCATAGATTTCGGTAAGGGAGATAACCTTTGATGATTTGAATAGGAAAATTTTATTTCCGTGATGCATTTCTTTAATTATTGAATAAAGAAAATTTTCGGATTGTTTGCTTATTTGCATCATGGTCCACAATGATCAGTTTCCTACTATGAAGAATTTCATGACAGTGTTGTATGCATGTGATGGGCTTAGAGCTTTATATATGGCATGGATCGTGAATTTCCTCTTCTATAGCATGTTAAATCTTTTATCAAATAAAATTTTGATCTGTTCTTGCAGGAAACTTTGTACAATGTTTGGAATGCTACTTTGAGTCTGTGGGATGCCGTGATCAAGAAAAAGATCAATCTCCAACGGTTGAAGTTAGAGCTCAAGCTGAACTCTGTTTTGAATGACCAAGTAATGCCTCTCTCTATAACAATATTGTCCTTTTATAGCGAACTTTTATTCTACATTCTTGATGTTAGAAATGCCTTTATATTTTAAGTTCGACATTATAATAATAGTTTGTGCACATTTTTTATTCTGCAACTCCTGGTGAAGACACAGGGAGGTATTCAGTGCATACTTATATATCTTCTTCTTTCAACTCTAGGTCTAAATTGTTCTATTTTAGGGAAAGGAGGATTCAAACTTGAATCTTCCTTTTAGAGGATAGGTGGTTATCACTAAGCTATGCCTTGGTCCACTCTATTGGTCTAAATTTCTTAGTAATAGAATATTTATTATCCGATCACATAGCTTTTGGAAGCATCATTTAGATGAATAGAGGGCCTTCTTTATTTTTACGCGGTTAGAGGTAATGATATATAGCATTGTTGTGGGCCTCCAAGCTTCTTAAATTTGGCTGAGATGCTGATTAGTATGAACTTAGAGGTCTTGTAGAATTATAAATCATAATCTTCTAGTTGTGCTAGCCTTTTAATGGGATTAAGAAAGTCAAATCTAACAGATAATTGGAAACGCCATGACTGGAGGCTCATTATGCAGTGTGCATTTGCTCCAAGCTTCAGCATTCGAGGAATTAGAGGTTTTTATACATTTGGATCCAGTCCATATTTGGTGCTATCAGAAGAAAGTATCAGTAGTTTACTCCTGACATGTAATTCCAGTTTGATCGGCTCTAATAAATCTTTCATGTTTGAACTTTCCCAGCTGGGTTGGTGCTAGGAACCTTATTAGATTCAAATATATTCCACCTCTCCATATTTACAATGCTTACTTATTCAGCAAGTTTCAGTGGATAAATCAAACTATAAAATTTAAGACCTAAAAATATAGGTGGAAGCTTGGAGGGAAATATCACGACTGACTCTCTGTTGCATAACCACGGAAGGTATATAAGAACACCAGGTGTCAAATGTGCGTCCGGTACCTTGACTATCAGACATATGGCTAATGTTTACACAGAAATATATTCAACTTTCATTCATGCTTTTGAATACCATTTGTAGTTTTCTTATGTCAGTCCACATAATTCCACTCTCTAAATACATGTTTATACATGACTCATGCAGATGGGATCCCTCAACGATTGGGCATTACTTGAAAGAGATCATATAAGTTCTTTAGCTGGAGCAGTAGAAGATCTAGAGGCGAGCACTCTCCGTCTTCCCGTAACTGGTGGGGCAAGGGTAAGTCAGTTTAGAAAAAATACTTTGGATTGATATCTGAAAAGAGAAATCTTGACATCGTTACTGGATTTTGTACTTGTCAGGCGGACATTGAATCATTGAAAGCTGCTATTTGCTCTGCTGTTGACGTGATGCAGGCTATGGGATCCTCCATTTGCTCTTTACTCTCAAAGGTATTTAGCTTCCCAAGCCACTTTTTTCCCCATTTTTTGACATAAATGCTGGCATTATAAGCAGTTAGAAGAAATATCAATGTGGTAGTCTTTATTTCCCGCTACTATTTGTGATTCAATGTCTATCATGTCACAATAGTGACTCTGAATCTTGCTTTTTGTTCCTTTTGCTTAGTCCTGGAATCCTTTGATGTTTTTGTCATTTGATATTGAAATTTAAGATGCTGACTGCTGGTAATTTTCCAAGAAAATTTATCTTGGTACAAGTATATGTTTTATTTCCGTTTATTTTACTTTAAGGTGTTGAGACTTTCTTTCAATTTCGACTTATATGATGTATATCTGATTATATATATATATATATATATATATATATATATGGTGAGAGCATATATGTCTGCTAATGACTCAAAATTTCAGATCGACAACTTGGGTTTTTGGTCCTCTGCTGCTCCAATGTGTGAAAAACTCTCGATTCTGATATTAGCATGCAGTTCTATTGCTGATATGTCTTTTTATATCTTTGATTTCATTCCGGATTCTTAACTGTTCTCAATATTTTATGTGTTGTAGGTGGAAGGGGTAAACAATTTGGTTTCTGAGCTTGCTGCAATAGCTGGAAAAGAGAAAAACATGCTTGACCAATGTGAAGCTCTGTTGGCTTCAACAGCAGCTATGCAGGTGAGGACACATTACTTGCTTGCAGACCTAGAATTCTTGGATTAAATATGATTACAGCTTGCATTGGCAAACAATTAACCATCATTTTGACCTGGGACTTTCATTTGCATGGTTCAAAGTTTAACCCATAGGATGATGACATAATTGATTTCTGGTGCTGCATATGGTATTTGTGATGGGTTGGTTAATTAATTACCTTTAAATTAAATAGATCTAGGCCTTTAGATTTAACGAACTTCCAAATATATGCGCATAAAACATCATCTAAGCATGCCTCAAAATTGGCCAAAAAAAAAGCATGCCTCAAAAAAAGAGATATTTCTTCCAGAGTTGACTTATTAAACTCCTTCAAAGTTAAAGATTGTGTGATGTTTATTTCTCTGTTGCAAAGACTAGTAAATATTGTGTATGTGATGAGAAATCTGACAAAACATAAGGATAAGATTTTCAGTTATTTCTTCTTGAGAGAGGGAGAGAAACAAGTTAGGAGGTTTGAATTTGAATTTCAACTGAAGAGTTAACTCCTGTCTCACACTGAACAATGGCATAGTAGGATCTATGTGGACAAAGCCAACCTTACTGTTAGAGAAAAGTCTTTAATTTAGTATTGAGTAGTTGACTTAGTTCTGGTTGATTGCGCTGAAGCGGAAATTTGTTTTATGTGTTGATGGGGACCGCAGAAAGAATTTCGCGTATGAAGCTGATGTGTAATGGTTGGAATGCTCAAACGTGGATGCCATGTTGGGACTGTAGGTCAGGTCTTTCCATATTTGCTTGAAACTGACCCTACTTAAACTTAAGTGCATAATCAATTATTAACTGGTTAAAAGTTTTTAGCCTTTCCTACTTAAACATTAACCTGGTTACATTTTGAAGTGTTTTGAGCTAATGAATGCTGGCTGTCAAAGCTTCAACATCCTTGCTTCATTTAAGTGCATAATCAATTATTAACTGGTTAAATGTTTTTAGTCTTTCCTACTTAAGTTAAACATTAACCTGGTTACATTTTGAAGTGTTTTGAGCCAATGAATGCTGGCTGTCAATGCTTCAACATCCTCGCTTCATTATGCACTGGTCCTTTTTCGATTCAATCGGTATAAATGTGGCCAATCCATGCCATCCCTATCAAACTGGCTGGCTAATGTCAGCTCATCGTATATATGAGCCATATGAGCTGGGCTAAAATAGATTATGCAATTGCAAAGTTTTGTTTCTATTTTCTAATGCGAATATTTACTGTCTTTTTTCTTATCTCTATCTTTGACAATATTTTTGCTGTTGTTATTGAACAGTTAGAAGAGTACAGCCTTAGGTCTCATCTCATACAAACAAAACAACCTTTGAAGAGGAATAAGCAGCCAATCTTGGCAGCCAAAAGATTTCCATGGCCCTGACCAGCTGTTATGCTAACAATCTGCCAATATATCATGTAAGTGAGATAAATTACAAAAATCTGCTCAGTTCCTAGTAAATGTAAATTGTCCCCTTTTTTTTCTTAACTTAAATGGTAATTTTTTTCTTTAATTTTTTTCCCCTTTCAAAAGATGGAGATAATGGCTCCGTTTTTACTACGTGTAATTTTTGTATCACACATATGAAAAGAAAATGCAAAGGAAGCAAAGGATTTGAAATTCAATGTAGAGGGAAAAATGTACCAAAAAAAAGCTTTAAGATGGAAAAAAAAATGTAGAGCTAGTTTACTTTTAGACTTGAATTGACGTTTTGTTGTATTACCAGGATAGAGAAGCATACTTAACTGTCATACGTTGATGCTAGTTTTCACCAAATTTGCACTTCCATTTTTCCAAGTTGAGATTCTGGAGAAACAATGCAATTTTATTTTTGTAGAACACTTGAACTATTACACCGGTGGCTCTGTGCCTAGAATTGTTGGGCTATATTACCCAAGTAGGTCCGAACTTTTCATGTCAGTTTAATTTGATCCCTAAGCTTGGAGACAACTTTATTTTGGTTTCATTTCTCTTGACGTATCCGTGTCCGACTCATATTCGAACATGGATATGAAGATATGATCCTCCGAGGACTTTACAAATACATGAAAAAACTTAGAATAAATTAAATATACTTGTGTCAGACACATACCCGTGTTAGACACATACCCGTGTTTGATACTCACACCTAAGTTCGAGTAACATAGCCCCTAGTAATATAAAATGCTATGGGATTATATTGAAATTATTGAGAGGTTAGGAATCAAAGCAAAATTTTAGTAGAAGGTTAGGAACTTGTGCATTTTTGTTAAGGGATAATGTCATGAATAGCCCCTAAAGTTTATCAAATTTGTCAATGTAGTACCTGTACTTTTAAAATGTCTATTTTGGTACTTAACGTAATTCACTCCGTGTGCTATTATAATACTTGTTAGTAACACCGTTAAATATTGATGACGTGACTTTTATATCCAATAAAACCTTGACACGTGGCACCATATAATGATGCCACATGTATTACCAAAAAAAATATTATTTTAATTTAAAAATAAAATAAAAAATTTCTTTACGCATGGTACCACATAGTGATGCCATTTGTAATAATAATAAAATTATTATTTTAATTAATTTTTTTTTCTTCCTCTCTCCATCTTTTAATTTTAATAAATATTTTTAACAAAAATTAAAATAATAAAATATTTTAATTTAATATTTTAATATTAGTAATTTTAATAAATATTTTTTAAAACATTAACGCAATAAGATAATTTAATTTTATATTTTGATTTTTGTAATTTTTAAAAATATTTTTAAAAATATTTCAAATATTATAAATTTTTTAACAAGTAATTTTAAATATTTTATATTTTAAAAATAATTTTAGTTAAATATTTGAATTTTTTATTATTATTTTTTTTTAATTTTTTAATTTGTTTTAAAGAAAAAACATATTTAATTTTTAAAAATATAATATTATATTTTTTTATATTTTAATATAATTTTTTTTTTAAAAAATTATATATTAATTTTTAAATTTTTAAATATTTTTTTTCCTTTTTCTAATTTTTTTATACAAAAATTCAGATGTTAATTTTTAAAAAATCAGGTGCTGTCACGTGTTATCACTTGATTGGTCAATGTCACATCATCATCTATATTTAACGGTGTTAGGTCAAGGTACCATATTGATACACGATTTGATAGTACAGGTATCACATTGAATATTTTTAAAATATAAGTATCATATTAATAAATTTGATAAACTTTAAGGGCTATTCATAATATTACCCCTTTTGTTAATGATAAGCCTTCATGAGATTAGGAATGCTTGATGAGGAAAGTTGGCTTTAATTAGAAGCCTGGGAAATCAAACTATTGTAATTTTTGTTGGAAGAAGGCCATGGCTTAAGCCCCCAAAACTGGCTAGTTATGTTATGGGCTAGTGGCCTAATCATGAAATATTGAGATTGCAAATTGCTGATTTCAACTGCATTTTTTTTTTAAGATTTAAGCTTTCCTAGGACTGCTTTAGTATTTCAAAATCTGTAACTCTCCTATTCTAATGTTCATAATAAACATCATAAATGTCCAAAGGAATAGAAAAGAAATCCAACAAATGGTTCATTTGCTAAGAAGTGTTATTGGTGTTTCTTTTATTATTTTACCAAATAAAAGCCACAATTATTTTTCCACAGTTAAATGTAAATTTGGTAATTCATATATGTGTGTCGTGTTTTTTTTTTTTATGTCAGTCGTATAAATAGAAACATAACATAAATTATTAAATGTGTCAAAATCCTAAATATGAATACGATGTGTGTATTAAACTTGTCGTGTTAATCGTGTTTAAATGTTTGTGTCATGTTTTCGTATCGTATTCAAAATTAATAGATGAGATGGTATTATGTTTTTCATGCTATTCTTTCTCATTTCATTCTCAAGTTAAAAGTAGCCTCTTGCACACTAACATCACATACATATGTAAATGAGTACATAATAATAAAAAGTATCAAAAAAAAAAAAAAAAGAGAAGCAAGGGCAAAAAAAAATGAGAAAGACTACAAGAGGAAAGAATAGAAAAAAGATTGCTCGAATTAGATTGAATTTGAATAAGAATTTTCGTAATTTGGATCGATTTGGTCCGATCCAAATTATTATTTATTAAATAAAAATAAAAATATTTTTATTTTTATTTAAATTTAATTATAAATATTAAAAAATATTTTTAATATTTTTTGAAAAATGAAACATGCTTTTAGATCGATTCGGGTTTGGCCCAAAACAAACTTGACTAGGACTAGTTTAGCATTGTTGTTGGAAAAAGCTTGTGTTGAAAAAAGTGTGGTGAAAAAGTGTGGTTTAAAATTTTTTAAGTGTTTAGCATTGCTGTGAAAAAGTATTATAAGAAATTGAAATGTCAAAAAAAGATATGTTTAAAATAATAAAAGTGTAGAGATGTGAGGATAATAAAATAATATTATCCAAAAGTCAGCTTTTAAAGCACAAAAGCTATATTTTTTGGCTTTTCAAACCATGGTTTCAACAGCAGAAGTCAAATTTTTTTATATGTTTAGCATTGCGTTTGCGGTGAAAAGCAGTTTTTGACCTCAAAAATTGTGCCAAAAGCAATGCTAAACGAGGCCTAAGGAACAAAAAATTTAAATCGTGACCCGACCCATAAACAAGCCTAATTATAAGTAATTTGTTGCTATTTTTTTTATTGATTAAATAGAAAAGTCAGAGGAAAGGCAAAATATTAGACAAGCAAAATGATAAATGTATCCACATTCCAAACTATTAATTGGAAACATATTACTTTTTATTTCTTTGAATTATTTTTTAAATTAGAAACTGAATTTGCTCCCTAACAATTAATTGGAAACAAACTCAACTCTTCAGCTACTATTCAAATAAAGATGCACGAATTTGAAATTCACTTATATTTTATAAAAGAAATTACTCATTAGTGTTGAATTGATTTTTTATCATATTAAATTGATCAAGCGTGTCAATTAATTTCGAACACAAATTAACAAAGTTCAAAGGATAATTTTGGTGGCATTCACTCTTTGAAGCAACATAGTTGTTAACACTTGAAGCAACATAGTTGTTGAGACTTGACCAAAATATACTTTAGTGAAAATCGATAAGACGATTACAACTCTTGAAGAATAATAGAGGTTATAGATTTTTTTTTTTTTTTTAAATCTACAAAAGATTGCTTAAAATTAGATTTGACAATTTGTGTATTTGTATCGTGTTTGTATTTTTTTCGTATTGTAATCGTGTTTAAAGTATTATATACTTATACAAATTTTGACATATTATTAATTTGTGTTATATAGATTTTGACATATTTGTGTATTCGTGTCGTGTTCGTGTTATTTTTTCATGTCGTATTGTGTTTTATGTCGTATTTTAGTTATTTTTCTGTATCGTGTCTAAAATTATCAGGTTTAATTAAAACATTAAAAGTAAGAATTAAAAATGCAATAATCTATCACCAACAAAGATAAACAAAATTGAATTTGAGTGAAATAGAATAAAGTAAAGAGAAATCTTATTGAATAAAAACTCTCGGTCAAACTTGGGTTTAAGTACCCACATAGTCCATGTACTGTAGTGAAAAGAGTAAATTAATCCCTGTATTATAAAAGTGAGTAATTTAGTCCATGTACAATTGAAATAAGTGCAAATAAGTAAAATTGATAACGGTTTCAATGAAAAACCATTAAAATGCTGACGTGAACTCGTAACATTTAATAAATTTAGATATATTTCAAGTCATATTTTAGTCCAAATCATTAATTTTGTTAGATTTTACGAGTTCATATCAGCATTTTAACGGTTTTTCATTAACACCGTTATCAATTTTACTTATTTGCACTTATTTCAATTGTACATTCTCTTTGATTTTATGTATCCCTCCAATTGGTCGGTGCATTTTTTTTTTTAATATTTATTTTGTAAACAATTATTATTACACCTAATTAATTGGAAAAAAAAAAAAAAAAAAGCCAAACTTTCCCAAGCTAGAAACATTCATATTTATAAGAGAGAGATTCACTTGTAACTATTTTTACTACTTTAATTTTAAAATCATCAATCATAATGATGGATTCAAAGCACATATTTACAAATCAGAACCAGAAGTCGAAACTTTTTTTCCTAAACTTCCTCAAGAAATCCACCACTCTTTCTCATCTGACTCAAACCGACGCCCAAATCATCCTTAACGATTTCCAAAACGACCTCTTAACCGAAACCAAACTCACCCACAGGCTCTTCGACCTCAGGGACACCATGTCCTACGCACGTGACCTCTTCCTCTTCCTCTCCATCCCAAACCCTGATCTTTTCCTCTTCAACATCCTCACTAAAGGCTTCTCTAATTATCATTCCATTTCGCTCTATACCCATTTGAGGAAATGCACTCGCTTTGGCCTCTGCTTCGACCCTTTTTGATGAGACGGTGGGGGATTTTGTTACATGAACATCCGGTTGTTGATGTATATGGATTGGATTTGTTCGTGCGTACTGCCGTTGTTTTGGCGCTTCGATTAAAGTTATCAAAATTATATTAAAAATTATCAAATTTACATTAAAGATTATCAAAATCATATCAGAAGTTATCAAAATAATTTTAAAGGTTAACAAGATTTAATCCAAGATTGTTAAAATTAGGTTAAAGTACTTAAACAATCCATGTACTATAGTCAACAATATATTTTAGTCACTCTACTATAGAAGTGAGTAATTTAATCTTTGTATGTTTGAAATTTGTGCAAAAAAGTAAAATTAGTAACAGTGTTAATGGAAACCATCTAAATGCTGACATGGACATGTGAAACTGACAGAAAAGATGACTTGAAAAAAAATGATGACGTGTCAAATTTTTTTACTCAAATAAAATTAAAAAAAAAAAATGTATCCAAACCCCTTCCTTACCTGTAAAAACTTTTTTTTCGAAGTCATCTATTCTGTCAATTTCTAAATTCCACATGAGCAAAAAAAAATTAACACTTCATCTTTTTTTTATCATTTTTTTTTCAAGTTATATATTATGTCAGTTTCACATGTCCACATCAACATTTAGACGGTTTTTCATTAACATTTTTACCATTTTTACTTATTTGCACCAATTTCAAACGTATAAGAATTAAATTACTCACTTTTATAGTATAATGACTAAAATGCATTTTTAACTATAGTATAAGGATTATTTAAGTACTTTAACCGTTAAAAATTATATCAAAAGTTATCAAAACTATTATAAAAGTTATCAAATTTATATTATATGCTTTCAAAATTATATAAAATATTATCAAAATTATGTAAAATGTTACCAAAATTATATCAAATGTTATCAAAATTATATTATCAAAGATTATTAAATTATATCAAATGCTACCAAAATTATATTATCAAAGATTATTAAATTATATCAAATGCTACCAAAATTATATTAACAGTTATCAAAATTATATCAATGATTATCAAAATTATATAAAATTATCAAAATCATATAAAATATTATCAAAATTATATAAAAAAAATTATTAAAAATATATCAAATATTATCAAAAGTTGTAAAAATTATATCAAATGTTATCAAAATTATTATAAAAGTGCAACACGGGGAGACTCCGCTGTGCCGCACCATGCAATCCAAATGGATTGTCACGACATAATTGGACCAAAAAAAACCCAAATCGTGCTGTGCAGTGAGTCCAGTTATATCCAAATGAAGCCTAAGTCATCCAAATGAAGCCATAAGTCCCAAAAACCATCTAATAGATTTACCCTGTTGTACATTACCGAATTCGTTTTGAAACAAAAACTAAGATGGCCAAGAGAAATTCGATTATGGTACCATCAAATGTTACAAGTATTTGATGTTAAAAAAAAGGTTGCTTCTGTTAATAAAATCTTATGCTACAGGTTGTAAGTTGTGACACAAATCTACTATACAAGACTTCCAAGGACAATGCCCAATCCCATAGTTGAAGAATATAAATTTACCTGCCCACTGTAATGTAATACTGCCAAAAACACTTTCTCTTCCTAGATTTGATACTCAGACACCAGCTGAGGCTTCATTTTTGGTTGGTTCATCTTTTTTCTTTCCTGGATCTTGAGCTTTTTGTAGAACAGCCTTATTTGGAACCAAAAC
The DNA here is from genome assembly GCA_030761205.1 of Fremontodendron californicum. Lineage (NCBI taxonomy): Eukaryota > Viridiplantae > Streptophyta > Magnoliopsida > Malvales > Malvaceae > Fremontodendron > Fremontodendron californicum. Next base: position 5,058,759 of record JAULJL010000003.1, read on the forward strand.
TATGAATATATTCCTGACTTTGAAGTTTTTGCTCTCCTCAGTAGCAAGCTGCAGATCAAGATGGACATTAGTATTTAGAGTTCAGAGAAGCTTTCGGGTAATGGAATATGAATGGCAAATGCAAGAACAGATGCATTAAGGGGACCTATGTTACTCGGACTCGGGGTGAGTGTCGGTTACGAGTACGTGTCCGATACGGATATGTTTAATTTTTTCTAAGTTTTTTCATGTATTTGGAGGAACATACCCCCAAACCATTGTCCGAATATTCGGACATGGGTGTCAAACATGGATACTTCAAGGAAAATGAAGAATCGGAGTAACATAAAAGGGGGACAAACACCATTGAGAAGTGAAAACCCAAACACCCGAACCAAAGAAGACAGTTGCTGATTATTCTAAGTTGTTCACGGATCATTTTTCTGTTTTCATTCTTATCGTCCAACCACACTTATCCAATCCGCTAATGAACATACAATGACAATGTTCTGCTGGGAACTATTTGATGACATTTTTTCAAAAAGGGGAAAAAAAAAAAAGTTAACTAAGAAGCACCTAAAAGAAATTACCTTGGTTAGATCACGATGCAAGTTAATGCCACCTCTGATTCTGGAAATGCTTAAACATTTTCCATTTCTAACTTGGGCTATTTCAAGTTGGCAAGAACTTTAAATTTGCCACCTAAGCATAATGCTCAATTCATAATTTAATCTAAAAACACTCTACAATATTGCACTGTTGGAAATTTGAGAGCTTTTATATAATGTTATTTACTCTTAAGTCTTAACCCGTAAAAGTTGCATATTCATTATTCATGGAAGAGAAAAAGATACTTAACGAATGTACCTCCCCAACTTCGTTCTGGAAACGCCGGATGAGCTCCATTGCCTTATTTCTAAATTCATTTTCTCGACCTTTCAAGTTCACTATGACCTTAACCTGAAAGCATAGATCAAAATACTTAAGTGCTAATGAACTCCAAAGCATAATATGGCCTATATGTATCACTTCAATCATGAATGCAACTATTACAAGAAAACGAAAAAACCTTGTCACCATCTTTCAGAAACTTCCTCGCAGCTTTCAAACGAACAGAATAATCATGTTGATCAATGTTATAACTGTTCAAAACAAACAAAAAAAATTTAGAAAGTCAAAACAATATAAATGGGCCCAAAAATAGCTTTCGTTACAGCGTTAGAATAAAGTTCTTGATAGAAGCCAGTCAAATGAGTTACTCTAGCAACTTTTTACCCCAACTGTTGATGAAGATAGATTTGATAGAATAAAGGCACTTATATATATCAAGGAAGAGATTAGGCAAAGTTGCATTCAACACCAAGTATTCTACACTTCACTGAGATAGTACCATTGACATAACACTACCATGGTTAATGATCACAACTTTCTACCTCCAGCATTAATAAAAGATGATTGAATTACACTTGTATATGGAGGAACTTACAAGCCTAAAGCCGTATTAATATCAGGCTGTTCCTTTATTTGCAAAATTCAACAGAGTTAATACCCAGCCTCCAGATAACAGCTCAAAATAGGTTAAATTGCAAGCCTCGTATAGGGTTATATGCTTCTTGACACTTATCATAAACTAGAGGTATCAGGGTAACATGCCATTTTTCTTTCCCAAGAGCATTAATCATTTTACCATTAAAAAAAAACTGCAGATTAATAATAAAATGATAAGAACATCTCTCACTTATAAACTATCTCTCAAAATATTAAATAGTAAGATTATAGTTCATTTACCAAGTCATCAGTGTTTGACAGAAAAATTACACACTTAACACCAACATAAAAGATATTTGGAGACAGACTAGGGTCAACGGTGCTTGAAAGAAAATTTTAACAGCTAGCGTCTATGAAGTGTGCTTATGAAATGATTTTGCCAAGAGAAACTTGTTTTGTAACTATGGATGCTAATTAGCCATTAATAAAAACGATAAAGCAAAGTAATATTATAAAAGCCAAAAAGTTGTGAGATTAAAGGCAAATAACTATATAGAAGCATAATGCGAAATTCTTACCCCATTTTCAGCTCCTTCAGATCCATGCGATTGGCTGACAGTTAAAATCATAGTTTAGTCAGCATCCTTCCTCGAAAAGAAAAGTTTAATAATGAATCGAAGAGAAATATATGAGGAAGTGCTAAATCCAGTCATTCTGGCTGGGTCCACAGAATCATATCATACAGATATTAAATTAGAAAAAGAGCTGCTCCGCCACCAGCCTGATGGGATATGACTTTAGCATTACCCAATGAGCTAATGAGAAAACTCTATACTTACTTTTTTTCTGCTGTACTTTCTTCTTCTTTTGTTGTTCATATCTATACTTACTGAGGAAAAAGTAAAAGCAAGTATTAATACACTTCAAAATGAAATTTCAGAGGGAAAAGATACATAGAAATTAAGACTATTAATTTAGCATTTTTCTATATCAATCTAATACTGCTGTGTTCATTAATGTGGACATGACTAATTGATATATAACAGCATTAAGATATTAATTATCGTAAAACCTTAGATTTCTATTTGAAATTCTTCAGTAGGGTAGATGAACAGGCCAGGTAGACTCAACTGATTGTTTCCCCACCCTTTATTTACTTCACTTTGAGAGGGTCCATAGTGTACTCTACTTTTCTCTCATCTAAAAGGGGTGCTCCAACCTTAAATCTCTCTTTCCCCAACTTAACTTCAAAAAGGAAAACACCGTTCGGCAGTCACTTTTATTTCACAACTATTACTTCTAATCTAGTAGGAGATAAAATCCGTAAATGTACATGAATAATAAATATAGTAACTCATACTATTTCTCTAAAGATAGCATAAAGCATATCATACTTATAATCCATTATTCTGACAACAGGAGGATCTGCATCAGGGGATAATATCACCTGCAAAAGTGGTATTAAAACAAATTTCTGTGTCAGCATTAGGCACAAGAAGTTCAAAAGAACCTTTGCTTTCTAAAAGAAAAAATTATAAGTTTTGATCTACTCAGCAGAGATGTATAGGCGACTTAAGTAAATTCTTATCACTTAAAAAAAAAAAAAACAAAGCAAAAGTGAGACAATGAATAGATGGGAGTATACTAAAATACCAACTTGAATGTCCCTACACAATATAATTCTTTTTTTCCAATTATTATAGTATTTAAAATTTATTATTTATCCAAATAAAATAAAATAGAATTTCTCAATTAACATCAAGATTGACCACCCCGCAGCAACACGTGGTGCAGCCGCTTGTAATCTACTAAAATGAATTGTAATGAATTTTAAGGATATAAGCTAGCATCTAGAGACTTATGCAGCAGCAGAAAAATTGGCAAAACCAAAACCAAATAAGAACTAATGAATACTAGGATCATAATATTGAAAACCAAGGAAGAAGAACTACAATAACTGTGATACCTACTCAAGCAAGTTGCTGCTCATATGCCTACTCAAGCATGCAATAAACGTAAGCAACTATGAATTTCTTGTTCTGTCTTCTAGCCATTTACATCAAACTTCCCCTCCTCCACTTCTCATAAAGACGCAAGGTTTCATATAAGCACTTTGCTTAACCTTCAAGTAGCCACAAAGGAAGAAAAACTATAATAACACTGTTACCTAAAGCATGGAGGCCAAATTACAAGCACAAAGCATCCCATCCCCACCAAGCAAGTTATGTGATTTATATTCATTCTCATTATATATCACACAATTTAGGCATGTAAGAAAACCAATTGTAGAACGTGGAATGTCAAAGGCTCCATTCCGCTATTACCTTTTGTACTTGCTTTTTCCATCCGAAAGTTAAAGAAAAAAATGTTTATATATGAAGCAAATAATAAATTTGAATTATTACAAAATTAAAAATTATAACTTTTGTGAAGAACAATGCACGACTCTACTTTTGTATGGAACATGTACATTTCAATAATTTGCTCATTTTAAGTCAAATATGATGTTTTTTTTTCTGCTATTTACTTTAGTTTTTAGCACCCTTTTCACAGGAATAAAGCAAACAAGCAAAATCAAGTAAAAGTAAGAAACCACCAAAATTTAACAGAACAAAAAGGTGCAATTTTCAACCGAGAAAAGCATACCAAATCGAGCTCTGAATCTTCAGCCATTTGAATGGCCCGACTTTTAGACACTATCCCAACCTACACATTAACAAATTAAACCAATTTGACAACTAAATCAAGAATCATATTACAACGCACAAATTGCCTTCTTGGCACTTGGCAGCGAAAAAATTAAAAAGAGATAAGAGAAAATCCCACTAACCATATTTTGCTGCTCATCAATAAGCCTGACAGAATCTGACCTAAACCACAGCAACATACAAACAAACACACCCTTCATATTAGAAAAGAAAAGAAACAAAAGCTACCCAAAAGTTGCAATTTAATCAAATAACATAAATAAATAAAAACCTGATGCCAGATAAATCAAGGGCCTGCTTTTCATCATTCTTCTTGGACCGACCGGGACCCGAAAACCGAGAATCACCACCGTAACGGGCAGTTATAGCAGCAGAGCAGTGAAGAGAAGAAGAGGAGACACTATTTGGGTAGCAGAAATGGAGCACGAAGAGCTTGGATTCGAGGGAAGATAGAAGTAAAGGTGTCGTCTTGGTGGGTCTAGTTGGGAGGGGCTTGAAAGGGAAGCTGGTGGCGATCCCAGCCATGGCTGTGGCCAGTGATATGGGAATTTGGCACACGCGAGAACGGGAATATGCTTATCCTGAAAAACAAAGTTTTGAATTTATGTGATTTTGCAAATTAAGGTGTTATAATATAATAGATTTTGACCGGTTTGTTTCTTGTTACTTTTTATGTTTTCTTTTACTTTTTTATGTTTTATTTTGTATTATATTTGTGTTATTTAATCTTATCATGTAAAAACAGGATTAAGTGAGGTCATTTAAACAGGCACTGATCAACTAAATGGTATTTCTGTAGCAATCGAGATTATAGATTTTTAATTTATGATAGATAATTTGGGATCCATAATAAGCAATAAAATCACTCATCTGATTGAATATGCTATCATATATTTTATTCTAGTCTTTGCTTTCATAGGAACACGCAAATGAAAAGGAAGTTTGAATTTGATACAAACGACTAAAATACATTTAGCTTTATATATTTATCAATGAAATAAAAAATTTATTTTATGTATCAATTCATCTTATATTTTTTTCATATTATTGTGTGTTATGTTATGTTTGTATTAATTATTTTTAGCATATTTATATTATATAATTATATTATATTATGTTCACGTAAACAATTATATCATATAATGTTTTATAATATTATTTATCATATAATAATATCCTATGAGATGATATTTTTCATATCGTATTTATATTCATATTTGAAATTACCCAATATAACTATAACCACATATTTAAAATTACCAAGTATAGCTGTAACCACGAGAGACTGAACTTTTGGGAACTTTGGTCCCCGACAAGTCCAATCCATTTTGCAAATTACTGTGATTTTCCAATTTCTATAGTTAACTAAAACAATTTCATATAGCAATGACAAAACTACAGAAATAATAGAACTTGCAATTAGATTCACTAAAAAAGGTTTTAACTTTGTCATAAAAAAATAAAATAAAAAAATGAAAAGTTTTAACTTGGAACAATTTTACATGCACGGTATAAAGCAACAAGTACCAAGTTTCTTTTACTGATTTACAAACAAATTAAACTCGAAACCGATCTTTTAGAAAACAAAACTAGTCTCCCCCAACCAAAAACCCTTCATGTTATATGCATAATTCTCCAACGCATTCTTTGCCTCCATTTTCTTCTTCAATTCCTCATCCTCTGCCTTGTACCTCTCCGCATCTTTCACCATCTTCTCTATCTCTTCCTTGCTGAGCCTTCCCTTATCATTGGTGATTGTGATCTTGTTTTTAACACCGGCTGTCTTATCCTCAGCAGTCACGTTCAATATACCATTTGCATCTATATCAAAGGTAATATTGATTTGAGGCACGCCTCTTGGAGCTGGAGGGATACCAGTAAGCTCGAATTTGCCAAGCAAATTATTGTCCTTTTGATTCGAGCTCGCTCTCCCTCATAAACTTGGATCAAAACACCAGGCTGATTGTCAGAATAAGTTGAGAAAACCTGTTCTTTCTTGGTTGGAATCGTGGTGTTTCTTGGAATCAAGACAGTCATCACCCCACCAGCAGTTTCCAACCCAAGACTGAGAGGTGTAACATCAAGCAACAACAAATGTTGAACCTTCTCGTCCCCTTCACCAGTAAGAATTGCAGCTTGAACCGCAGCCCCATATGCAACAGCTTCATCGGGATTTATATACTCTTGCAAAGTTCTTTCCCATTGAAAAAATCTTGCAACATTTGTTGAATTTTGGGAATCCTAGTTGACCCACCGACCAGAACCACCTCATGAAACATGACCTTTATCCATGCATCTTTCAAGCATTTCTCCACTGGCTCCATACATTTCCTAGACAAATCCATGTTCAACTCCTCGAACCTCGCCCTTGTAATCGTAGCATAAAAATCAATCCCTTCAAACAAAGAGTCAATCTCAATAGTCGTCTGAGTAGTCGAAGACAAAGTCCTCTTTGCCGTCTCACAAGCCGTCCTTAACCTTCTCAAAGCTCTAGCATTTCCACTAATATCTTTCTTATGCTTATTCCTAAACTCAGCAACAAAATGATTAACCAACCTGTTATCAAAATCTTCACCACCAAGATGGGTATCAGCAGCCGTAGCTTTAACTTCAAAAATTCCTTCTTCAGTCGTCAACAAAGAAACATCAAAAGTATCACCCCCAAGATCAAATATGAGAACATTTTGCTCGCCTTTTCTCGAAGCCTTCTTATCCAAACCATAAGCAATTGCAGCAGCCGTTGGCTCATTGATAATCCTCATTACATTAAGCCCGGATATAGCACCAGCAACCTTCGTTGCTTGCCTTTGCGAGTCATTAAAATAAGCAGGAGCAGTAACCACCGCGTTCTTGTCGGGATGCCCCAAAAAAGCTTCAGCGACTTCCTTCATCTTAGTCAACACCATGGACGAAACTTCCCCTGCAGAAAACTGCTTCTCTTCCCCATTGTAACGAACAACAATCATGGGTTTTTGTCCGGGTGATTTTGATTTTTAGTTTAATTTTAATTTTATGATACGTGTGGAATTGAAGTTGATGAAAAATCTGTATTAAGCTTTCAAAATGAATTGAATTTCTGCGAGAAGAAAGAAAAAAGAGAAAATATAGAGAAATATAAAGAGAAATAATGTTGAGAGAAATATTCTTGTCAGGGGCGTAGCTAGAAGGGGGCAGGGCTTGACCCTTCAATTTTTTAAGGTTTTTTGTATAATAAGGTAAAATAATTTTTGGCTCCTCAAAATTTTTTAAAATTATATTTGGTCTCCTAAATTTTTAAAATTAAAGTAAAATTGTATTTGATCTTTCAAAAAATTTCAATTTGGTATTTTTGTAAAATTTATAATTTGATATGATAAATTTGGTAATACTTTTAGTTTATATATCATTCATTATTATTAGTTTAATTCTTTCTACCTTTTCAATCAATTAAATAAATACATTTATGTTAATTATTGTGTTAATATTTTCATTCTATACTCATAATGAAGAAAAAAAAAGTTAAACTATTATAATATTTAATACAAATTGTACATTACTTATTTTACTTTTTTTAAATGTATGTAATCTTATGTTTTTCTTTTGTAATATTAAATAATTATATGTATATTTTAATTAAATTATAATTTTTTTGACATTGAAATTTCAATTCTTATTAAAAATTTTATATGTGCAATATGATTTATAATATTTGAAAATTGAAAAAATATATATATTATAAGATTTTTATATATTATTTGTAATTTTAATTTTAATATTATATATAATATTTAAATCTAATATTTTCATAATAGAGTTGTTCATGAATTGGGTCAAACCAAACTCGGATAGCAAAAGATTTTGCTTGCCTAGCCAAGTCCAACGGCCTTTGATGCCCTTTTTTAATATTAAAAAATATTTTTTATATTTTATTTTTAATGATATTTTATAAGTAAATTTAAATAAAAATATTTTTTAATTAAAAAATAAATCTCAATCAGGCCTAAACTTTAAAAATCTATTTAGGTTGGGCCATCGAACTAGACAAATAATCCAACTCTTAGACAAGTCATTTCATAATTAATTAATTTTACTTTAAATATTTATATATATATCCGACCACCCTTTAACTGTATTCCTGGCTTCGCCCCTGATTCTTGTATTGTTTTTTTTTTAGCTGCGTACAGCAACCTATTTCCCCTTTTAAAGTAAAAAATGGTTATCTGACGTCATAATAACCAATTAGCCAATTGAAATAAAAACAAAAAATAAACTGTAACAGAATGGAAACAATCCTAAAAGCAAGGCCATTCAAAACATCACGTATCAATACTCCCTCCTTGACAGCATCATTGTCCTCAAGGATGAAATTGAGGATATTTCTGCTGAAGGTCAAACAAGCATTCGTAGGTGGAATCTTTAGGGAAGATGTTACTCCAGTGAACAAGAACTTCAATGATGGCCCTGTTACCTCCCTTGGACATTCTTCTTTCAAGTACTGCGAGTGGTTCTTTTGCAATTACACCCTGATCATTAATCAAAGGCAAATGAGATTGCACTGCCCTCTGTCCCACATGTTTCTTCAGTTGGAAAACGTGAAAAACAGGGTGAACCTTTGCTCCTTCTGGAAGAGCCAGCTTGTAAGCTACTTTTCCCACCTTGCTCAGCATTTGATAAGGCCCAAAAAATCGAGCAGACAGTTTGAGGTTGATCCTGTTTATCACCGATTTCTGTTGATACGGTTAGAACTTGAGATAAACCTAGTCTCCCACTTCAAATTGCCTATCTGACCTCTTTCTATCAGCTTGTTGCTTCATCCTATTCACTGCCCGATTGAGATAGAATTGTAAAACCTTTCTAGCAGACTCCCTTACGGTCAGACTTATATCCACTGAGGCCACCCTTGAGTCTCTAGGTAGATAAAGCAGATGAACTGGAGCTGGTTGACCATATAGCACCTCATATGGTGTAGTATTAATAGATGAGTGGAATGTGGTGTTGTACCACCATTCTGCTAGAGTAAGCCATTTAGCCCAGTCTTGAGGCCTCTCACCTACCATACATCTCAAATAAGTCTCCAAACATCGGTTAACAACTTCACTTTGTCTGTCCGTTTGAGGGTGGTAAGAAGTTGATAGTTTGAACTGAGTCCCCACACATCGGAATAATTTTTGCCAGAATGTGCTCAAGAACACTTTGTCACGGTCTGATACAATTGAATTAGGAAACCCATGTAGCTTGAAAATATTATCCATAAACGCCTGAGCCACAGTCAGTGCAAAAATGGGATGACTGAGGGATATTAAGTGAGCATACTTACTGAGGCGATCCACTACCACCATGATGATATCCTTGCCTCCAGCCTTTAGCAGTACTTCCACAAAGTCCATGGATATGTCGGTCCATACCTTATTAGGTATTGGTAGGGGTTGAAGGAGACCTGGGTTTGCTGCTGTGTCATACTTGAACTGCTGGCAAACTTGACACTCTCTCACAAATTCCCTGACTTACTTGTGTAACCCTTTCCAATAAACTACCTTATTGACCCTTTTTGATGTGGCAGTGACTCCAAAATGTCCCCCAGTTGATGTCCCATGAAAATAATGCAACAACTCTTGTCTTAAATCAGGATCATTACCAATGACCAACTTCCCTTTTCTCCTTAGCTGGTTGGAGCTCCAGCTATATTTAGGACTGTAATCCTGATTCTGCCGTAGCTTCTCAATCAAGGTAATCAACTTAGCATCGGAATCCCAAGATTGTTGGATTCTGCTAAGAAAATCCGAATGCAGTGTAGTGAGAGCCATGAATTACCCTTGTGGCTTCCGAGACAAAGCATCAGCAGCTGTATTGGTACTTCCCTTCCTATACCTGACCTCATAATCATACCCCATCATCCTCATAACCCATTGTTGTTGAGCAGGTGTTTGAGTTTGCTGGTCAAGCAAAAATCTGAGACTTTGGTGGTCTGTTTTAACAATGAAACGCCTCCCTATCAAATAAGAATTCCACTTCTTCACAGCTGACAGTATAGCTAACTTCTCCTTCTCATATACTGATAATGTTTGGTGTCTTGTGGACAGGGCTTTACTGAAATAAGCTACTGGATGTCCCTTCTGACTCAATACAGCCTCTAGACCTGTACCTGATGCATCAGATTCTACAGTAAAGGTCAAGTTAAAATCGGGTAACTGAAGCACTGGTGCTGTCACCATGGCCTCCTTCAATTGCCTAAAAGCTTTTGTAGCTACAAAATTCCACAAGAAATTGTTTTTTTTTAACAGCTAGTAAGGGCCTTTGCTATTGTGCCATACCCCTTTATGAATCTTATATAATACCCTATAAGCCCTAGAAAACCTTGTAACTCATTTACATTATTAGGAATAGGCCAGCCTTGTACACATTGGATTTTTTCTCATCCATTGAAACTTTTCCCTTGCTGATGATATGTCCAAGATACTTAACCCTTGTAGCTCCAAAATCACACTTACTTCTTTTCACCAACAACTTATGTTCAACCAAGATTTCAAACACCAATTGCAGCTGTTGTAAGTGAGAGGACCAATCACCAGAATACACCAGTATGTCATCAAAGAAAACTAGGACAAATTTCCTAAGATAGGGTTGAAAGATACTGTTCATGAGGCTTTGAAATGTAGAAGGTGCATTGGTCAAACCAAAGGGCATGACAAGGAACTCGTAGTGTCCTTGGTGGGTTCGAAATGCAGTCTTGTGTATGTCCTCTGCAGCTATCCGATCTGATGATAACCCGATCTCAATTCAAGCTTGGAGAAAAATTTAGCCCTTGCCAGTTCATCCAAGAGTTCTTCAATTAAGGGAATGGGGAATTTGTCCTTTATAGTCATCTTATTAAGTTGCCTATAGTCCACACACAACCTCCATGTACCATCCTTTGTCTTAACTAAATCAACAAGTGATGTAAATGAACTAATACTATCTCTAATAATACCAGTATGCAGCATGTCAGAGATAAGTTGTTCTAATTCATTTTTCTGGACAAACAGAGTACATGTATGGGCGTAACTTAACTGTTTGGCTCTCATCTATCAGTGAAATTCTATGATCGTGACTCCTGAGTGGTGGTAGCCCTTGTGGTAATTCAAAAAGGGCTGCATACTGATCCAACAGCTGCTGTAGGTCTATCGAAAGAAAGCCTGAAGATGTAGAGCCAGACAAGGCAGTGTCATCCTGCTACTGCTGCTTAAGAACCATCACTGCGCAGGAACTCTTAGATGCTACAAACACTTTAGACCTCTGCCACTTTGACATTAATAGGACTTGGCCTGGTGGTACCCCTTCCCATTCCACCTGTCTTTTTCCATAACTAAACTTCATGGTCAAAGCTTTAAAATCCCAAGTGATATGACCTAGCCCTACTAACCACTGGATACCTAAGACCAGGTCACAGCCTTGCATGGGCAAAACAAAGAAGTCAGCAGAAAAAGTGAAATCTTGTACCAACCATTTTAGATCCTTACAAACCTCAAAAGTTTTTAACACTTCACCATTAGCCACTGTCATTGTAAAACTCCTGGTACGTTAAACACCATACCCCAACTTCTTAATCAGTGACCTATCCACAAAATTGTAGGTGCTCCCAGTGTCCAAGAGGATATTGACCACTTGATTCTTCAAATATCCATGCACTCTCATGGTTTGGTAACCATCGATTCCAAACATGGCATGAAGAGAAATTACTGGGACATCAACCTGCTCTTTACTGCCAGTATCCAGCTCTTCCAAACTCTTCAAACAATCGGAGAACTCCTCCATTTCACCCTCAACATCAGTATCCACTAAGATGTGATATAGTTGAGACCTTACACATTTATGAACCAGTGCGTATCTAGCTCCACACTATATACACAACCCATTTCTCCTCCGTTCATCCCGTTCCTGCCTGGTAGGGTTTTTACTAGGGCTGTAGCTCTTAGCAAAATTGGTGGTAAAGGTAGATGTTGTGGTTTTACTGTTATTGGTTACAGGAGACTTGAGTGTGTTATGGGGAGTGGGTAATAGTGGTAAGTTTGGAGTGGGTAACAAGGGAGATAGGTTAGGAGGCCTAGGAGAGTAGGTTGAGCCTAAATAGTTTGGTAGAGCAGGGGGTGGAGTTTTGTATGGTGGAAACGGTTTTCTGGGTGGATTATGGGTAAGTGACTCTAACTGTTTGGCAAGGCTGAAAGCGTGGGTGAATGTTTTGGGATAGAGCAACTTTACTATATTGGAGATATCGGGTCTCAAGTTACTGATGAAGATACTAAGAGCATATTCTACTGAGAGTTGCAGATAATTGAGAAAGGCCAGGAACTCTTCATAGTAATCCTCGACTATGGCAGTGTGCCTCAAGGAGACTAGATCGGACATAGGATCAGAGAACTCGTTAGTGCCAAAGCGTCGCCTCAAATCATCCACATAGTCCGGCCCGTGCAAAGCTGCTATGCCACCGTTGGACTTGGCAAAATATTGGTGCCACTGCAGGGCTCGCCCCTCAAGGTGCATCATCACATATTTGATTTTGGCTTCTTCAGCAATCGACTCTGATTCAAAGAACTGCTCTAGCTTCAAGAGCCAACCAGAGAAATCATCTCCTTCAAACCGTGGACATTCCAAACGATTGTGTCGATAGACTGTTTTGGGAGCCTCCACGACATCAGAACCTCGTTCCAGGTGAACAGAGGATAGAACTTCCTTGGATTTCACCAGGCTCGACCCTTCGTTCAAAATGGTTGCAGGTTCTTCAATAGATTTCCCTGAGATTTTGTCCAGTTTGCCCATAACCAGCTCAAATGTCGTCCTCAACTCAGATCCTAGTTGCTTAACATCGCAGCACAGCTTTTTGATGCTGTTGTCAAACTTCGACTCAATCCGTTCCAGATCTTTTTGTTGATGTGAAATTTTCTTTTGGAGACGAGTAGAAATTCCTTCGACCATCATCCTTGCTTTGATACCAATGATACGTGTGGAATTAAAGTTGATGAAGAATCTGTATCAAGCTTCCAGAGTGTACTGGGTTTTTGCAAGAAAGAAGAAGAAAGAGAAAATAGAGAGAAAAAATGTTGAGAGAAATATTCTTGTATTGCTTTTTCTTAGCTGCGTACAGCAACCTGTTTCCCTTTTTAAAGTAACAAACAGTTATCTGACGTCATAATAACCAATTAGCCAATTGAAATAAAAACAAGAAAAAAAATTGTAACAAAATGAAAACAATGAAAACAATCCTAAAAGTAAAGCCATTCAAAACATCACGTATCATTTTATTTTTATTTTTAACTTTAACTTTAATTTTAGTTTTATTTTTGGATAATTAAGAGAAAATCAGAAAAGAAAAAAAAAAGGGAAAAAATCAGAGGCACAATTTTGCCTAAACCGAAACTCTTCCCTTTCTCCTTAGATTCTGATAAAACTTTGGTGTTTGAGATAAGTGTGACAAAAGAGAGTTTTTATCTGGATTGATATTACAATTCCAAATCGAAGTTACACTAGGACTTTTGTGAATTTTCCCTATAAAAGGAACTCTGAACTCAGCAACAAGAACACACAATTCCAAAATATACAATAAATAGTTGAAGAGCAAACGTAATCAGAAACACAAAGCAAAAAATAAAAGCGAAGATTTTTGGAGGCTTTGATTCGAAATTCTTAGGGTTTTGGATTCTAAAAGTTGTTTCGAAAATATGAAAGGTGGATATCTAGGAAAGGGTGAGATGAGTGTTCTATTTGAGTTTGGGGATCATCCAACAGTTGTCGGAGGAGATCGAGGAAAGAAAAGTCGCGGCATTCGTACCCAGATTTAGACCTTTTAATGTTGATTTAGTGAAAACCAGTGTGATATTTGTGTTTGGAAGGTGGAAAGGAAGGTTTCGATAGATTTTGGTGTAATTATGGGTTTCGGAATCGGCGATGATCGACGGCACACAGTGGCCAGAATTTGGGTTATAGAAATTGGACGACGGCGTTCTTGGGGAAGAGAGAGATCAAAGAGAAAAGAATTTTTTTTTTCTTTTTCTTAAAGAGGTGAGAAATGATTTAAAAAAAAAAAACTGATGTTTTAAAGATAGAATTCAGGTCGGGCAGCGGGGCTCGTGCAGCGACCTACATACATACTAGACCCGGATGTAGCTATTTTTTTTTTTTTTATATTCCGTTTCTATTGTTCTTTTATTTTCTATTTTATGTTTTATTTTTGTTGTCTTATTTCATGTTTATTTATATTTTAATTATTATTTGATATTATTATTTAATTGCATTATTAATTTTTATTTCATTATTAATTTTTGACTAATTTTATTTAGTTTGATTGTTGCAGGTATATTTTTATGATTAACTTTTATTTGATTTTTTATTTATTTATGTAAATTATTGTATATTAATTATTAATCATCTATTGATTTCTTATTTATTATTATTAGGATAATTTTAATTGAGTTAGGTAATTTTTAGTTGAGTTTTTATAATTGATTATTAATTAAATTTAAGAACTTTTTCGATAATGAAATTCAAGGGAGTCACGAATGGTTGATTTTTGAGAAATTTTAGGTGAGGAAAATCTCTTAAAAATTCTCCAGATTGATGAAAAAGTTTTTAAGGGATAATTTTCGATACCAAAAAGGTCAAAATTTATTTTTTTGAAATAATTAATTTTCAATGATTTTTTTTAAGTCATAATTTTTCATAATTGATGCATAATTTAAAAAACGAAGAATAAATTAAGATCTTTTTTATGATAAAATTCGAGGGGGGTCACGAATGGTTGACTTTTGAGAAATTTCTAGGTGAGAAAACTCTCTTAAAATTTTTTCAGAACGAATGGAAAGGTTTTTTAAAGGATAATTTTCGATATTAAGTTCAAAATTTATTTTTTGAGCAAACATGAATAAAATGTGGGTTAATTTTGAAGATTAAACTTAGGTTTAAGTGTCTTTTTTATAAAATTTAACTTTTTCGACAACAGAGTCTATTCAGGGGAACGAATGGTTTCTCTTGAATACTCTCGAGGTGAGGAAACTTTTTGTAGCAATTTGTCCAGAATAAATGAAAGGAGGACCTAAAAAATGATTTTCGATATTTCTAACTTGAGTTATTTAAAATGAAGTTAAGATAAATAAGACCATCTAGTTAAGACTTTTTAGGATCATAAGACTATTTAGGTACTATCTTTAGGATATACGTTGTGGGGATGCTAATCTTTCCCTACACATAACCGAACTCCCAAACCTAGTTCTGATAAGTAGACCAGAACCTATTCCTTTTAGGGTGCCTTAGTCAAGCTTAGGATTACTTTAAAAAGGATAGATTCGTATAGGTGACTAATCACACCTAGTAAGATGATTAACGGCGATCCTTGATTTGCGTCTAGCATGCTGAATTCGTATTTGGCACGTTATGACACCACATTGAGTAGGAGTGCTCAACCCATATCAAGTAACTTGGTTAAGCCAAAGGGAGTCCTAATCCCACATTGAGTAGTATTGATGAACCAAGAGGATTGCTCACCTATAAATAGGAACCTTGGCTTTTGTGGAAAAACTTACCACCACCACCACTTGTGAGATAGAGTCTTTACACTTGAGAGAGGTTGTATTGGGGATTTATGGTGGTGAGTCATAGTATTTGTTGGGATGGTTTGTAGCTTTATCCGTGTAAAAGTTACAATATTGGAAGGATGGTTTATAGCTTTATCCGTGCAAAAGTTACAATATTTGTAGGAGGATTTGTAGCTTTATCCATGCAAAAGTTACAAGTTGGAATATTTCCTTAGTGGAGTATCTTTTGGAATATTTCCTTAGTGGAGTATCTTATCTCTTTGGGATCGTGGACATAGGCCAAGAAAGGCTGAACCACGTTAAAAATCTTGTGTTCTCTTTTTTTTCCTTCCCGAATACTTGTTAAGGACTGCCACGCTATTCCCAACACTTTTTTCTATTGAAACACATTTTTTTCAAATGACAAAACTGTAAGAGTGAACTTTGGTGTTCCAAAACAGACAATACCTTATAGCAGACACAGTTCAATAATTTTTGCATCAACATGTACAATACAAATATATGAACTTACTCAAGTAAATTAATAAAATTTAAGGATTTTTTTTTGTTATTTTAATCTCGAATGTTCTATAATTTTGTTTAAATGCTCTTCATAATTTGTTTGGTATTTTTAATTGAAACAACTTTTTGAAGTAACTAACAAATAAAAAGGGATTTCTGAGCTTTTTAAATGTGTTTTTTTTTTTTTTGTTGAGAAAAGGCTGATTTTATTAATAATTACTCATTATTACATTTAGATGAGACAATATTGGCTATATTCTCTAGACAGTCTTCAACCCATACCCTTTCTTCTTCCCACGTTAGCCCCATTTTAGCAAGTGCATGTGGCACTTCATTTCCTTTTCGTGATATGTGGGTGAAATTGCAGACTGATAAGATGGATGCTATGGCTTTTCCTTCTTCAATGATTAGCCCTGCAAGAGAGAGGTCCTGATCTTATGAATTGAATTTCTTAATGATCGCCAGAGCATCGCTTTCCAGGATGATGGTCTTGAAGCCAAGTTCCACTGCAAATTCAAGTGCCCGAATTGCTGCCTTCGCTTCCACCAAGAAAGGGTCGATTACATTCACAACTTTTATAGAGCAAGCTCCTATTACTATGCCGGTCGAGTTCTTGATCACCACTCCTATCCCTCCAGATCTGGTGGTTTTGTTTAAAGCCCCATTGAAATTGACCTTGTAGATTTCATCATAGGATGGTTTCCATTTCTGGGCTTCTTGGACTGGAAACAACCGTCGGCTGGTCTGTGCACTATCATACTCCTCAATATATTTTGTGATGTATCTCCCCATATCTGTTACATTCCTCTTGCTTTCTCCATGCCAATCACTATTCCTATCCCCCCAAATTACTCACAAAGACACTAGGAAATATTTCAAAAGAGCTTGATTATTCACCCGACATACATGAGCAACCAACTCTGCAGGACCGCTACTGTTGTTCCTGCTCTCTTCCCGGTTAAAACTAGTCTGATTCCAAATTAACTTTGTTGTTGGGCAGTCTCTGAGGGTGTGGATTGTTGTTTCCACTTTCGTTCCGCATTGGAAGCATTGATTGTCTGTAAGGATCTTCCGTTTATGCAGCTTCTCCCACACTGGTAAGATGTCATGGTAGATTCTCCAGCTTAGAATTTTGATATTGTTTGGGATTTCGGCAGACCATATTTGCCTATAAGAACATAAAATAAATAATGAAAATAATAACTAAGCTAAACTTAAGCTCTAAATTCCCACAAGACACTAATTTTTTTTTTTCTATTTAATGAGTGATATAGAATTGTACAATTATTATTTGTATATATTTTTCTAATATTTGATAATTGATAAAAAAAAATTGGATCGGATCGTCTGGTCGAATTGGTGGCTTGTCCGGTTCATATAGTATATTTAAATCGAGCATTAATTAAACCGGGATAAAATTGGTTAAAAATCGATAAAAAAATCAGATTGAACGGGTAAAAAACCGGTTATATATATATATATTTTTCAAAATTTTATTTGTAATTAATGAGATTTGAGCCTTTAACATCTTAGTTTTATACTAAAAAACATATCATTAAGCCAACTCCATATTTTTGTTAATTATTAACTATATTTAATATTTATTTAACATTAAACTTAGTGTTTAAATATTAAAAAAATTCATCAAATCGATCGATCCAAAAAAATTCATCAAATCGATCGATCCAACTGGTTAAACTGAAAACCTGAAGTCTGACCGGTTCAACCTTCGATTCATTTTTTTAACTTTGTATTTGACATAGAAAAATGAAAGTTCCTTTGATATTTTTGCCTTGGAAAATTTTGTAATGATGTTATATAATTTTATTCTTTAAAGAAGTAAATATGTATGTAACGTAAGTTTGATGATATAATACTAAAAATATCCCTAAGAAAATCTTTGAATGAATAAAGTGATGAAACCTTCTCCATTGCATTTATTCTCAAAGGAAGTTATTAAACATGTGGGGAGTACTTGAAGATTCTTTATTTTTTTTTTTAATTTTGCTTACATTCAAGTTATGAATGATGAAATAAACATGTGATTTATAAGTACTTCTAGTAAAATCTTCCGAGAATTGGCATGAGATTCTTAATTTTTTTTAAAGGTAAATATTTGTAACTAATTATTAAATAATAAATTTGTTTGCTTAGGTGTTACAAAACATATAAAAAAAAAATTACAAGTGAAAATTATATCAGATAAATTATAATTTCTATTTTTTTTTTGTCTAAACCCATTATGTTTTTCATCCTCATTTTATAATTGATGAAAGATTAATCCATATAAGATTGAGAATGTAATGATAAAATCCTTTCAACATTAATGACTCCAAAAATTCAAATCTTAATTCTCATGTAAAGTGTTAGAGCCATTTTATAATTCCTATTATATACGTACAACCACAATATGAGTTGAAGAGAAAAAATTATGTGAAAAAATAACTTTTTTGATAAAAAAAGTTACGTCGGTATGCATAGGTTTTTTTTTAAAAAAGTAAATAATTTTTTTAAAAAAGTATTATATAAAATAAAAAATATAAATATTCTTATTGGATTATTCAACATTGTAATTTATTTATTTTTTATAATTTTGTTAATTGAATTGATATAACTTGATTCGTGATATTAAACTCAATCAATTTTTTATAATTAATATTAAAATTTGGTACACCGTGTTTTAAAAAAAAAAATAGATAGTTTCTTTAATAATAAGTAAAATTTTAAGAACTGTTTTGTTAAAAATTATTAAAATAATATCTCTAATTTAATTTTTTTATTAATATTTTATTTAATATTTTTAATAATTTTAACCGTAAGTGATGTTAATTTGCGAAACTCAGTCAACTACTTTACAAACGAGTATAGAAAGAACAGTAAGAAGAACGAAAGTTAATTTTAGTGAAAAAAATTCTAATCTCTTAAGTAAAAAATCTCAAATTTAAATCTTGTGGATGCAAAAAAATTTTGTTTGAAAAAGATCGTCGTCTTGACGCACAATAATGCTTGGATGGATTAGAACGAAGGACAAAGTTTCCCCTAGGGGATACCTTGGGTAACCAGAACGAAGGACAAAGTTGTCAATCAAAGCCAAAGAAATCTAGGCAAGTCCGCAACTAACGAGGATAATGATGTAATTACATATATAATACTTCAGATTCATAAGAGGAAAAATAGTGATTCAAAAATTATTATTAAAAAAAGAAAGGGGAAAAACACTCTCCAAAATAAGGGTTTGTTTTTCCTCTCTGCCGTCCTCGCATACTCTCTTTTTCGCTTCTCTTCTTTTTTCTTAGCTCTCACGCAGAAGAGAGAGAAAAACTTACTTTGATTTCTTCTCTCTCTAAAAACAAATCTTAGTTTTTTTCAATCTGTTTATATTCAAAATCCCTTTTTTATTTTCTTTTCATATTCAGATTCAGCGTTTTACACATCGCTGGGTTTTTTTTTTGTTCTTTTGTTTTTGATCGGACGACCGAGATTGAATCTCACGTGAAAAGATTGAGGTATGCAGCAGGGTGATCAGACGGTGTTGAGCTTAAGACCTGGTGGTGGGCGAGGGAGCAGACTCCTTGGTGGTCACTCTTCTTCTTCTTCTTCTTCTTCTTCTTCTTCATCATCATCATCCTCTTCTTTTTTAGCCTTTGGTTCCCTTTCTTCTGATCTTCCTATCTTTCGCCCCCATGGCGGTGCTCCTCCTCCTTTTTCTATTAAGGTTCTATCTTTTTATCTCTTTCTTTTCAAAACCCATATCTCAGTTTTTCTGGATCTAGCCTTATTTGATGTGTTCTTTTATTGGTTTTTGATTGATTTGGACTGGGTTGGTCTTTTTAGATGTTTTGCTATTGGGTTTAGATGGGTTTTCTTTTTAAATTGTTAGTGTCGCAGCTGTTAGGTAGTGCTATTTGGAAGATTGAATCTTAGCAAGTAGATTTGATTCTATCATTGTTATTGTTGATTCTATAACTTATCTTTGAGATAAACATCGCTTTTGTTTTTCGTCTGAAAGGCTCTAAATTTATTTCCTTTGTGCTCTTAGTAGCAAACTTGGTTTTTTTCCCATTTGTTTTTGTTATTTACCAATGAAGAATATAGAGATGCATATTATTAGACCTTTAAAAAAGGAAGAATGTGATTAGCTTTGTCCTAATTCTTGGTTGGGCACTTAGTATGTGTACTTGCTGTAAATATGGACAAAGAAAAATATGTAGGCTTTATGTGGGTAGTCTATGAGTTTTTGATTGCCCATAAAGGACCTATAAACATTAAGGATCTTTATATATTTTGATACAGATAGAGGTGTTATATTGATCAAAGATCAATGAACTTGTCCTAATTGTGGGTCAATCTTCTTAGCTGTGTTTCAATGGTTATATATGGAAGGTATTTTGATATATTGGCGGTGGAGAACAAAAACAGTTTAAGCGGGTTTCATTGATTGTCATGTGTTTGTTTAAGTACAAATAAACAAGTTACAAGTTAACATTAAAATATTAAGTTAGCGTATATAAGTTAATGGACGTAAATAATCAATTAAACCCACATGTGGAGTTTTTAAACTCTATTGGTGGTAAATATAAGATAATAATTTATAGTTATAATTGTTACTTATGTTTACTTGTGGATTGTCCTATTGGGAGAGAATAAGTTCTATTAATGAGTTGAATTTTGTTAAGTGTATGGACTTTTCGTGCACTGACTAACTAAGTCATATCAAGGATTATGAAGTACAAAAGATTGGGTCTTTTGACATCCTCCTTATGATACAAAATCTACAGATTTAAACTATATGATGTCCTTTTATTTGGATATTACTTAATATTTTTGGAGCTTATTTTGTTTTCGTTGGATAAATAAGTTATTTTTTAATAACCATTTTAAGAATATGCCTAATAAGTTCTTAGTCATGATTTAGAGTTTACATCTTCCGTTGTCTGGTTTATTCTTTTGATAGTTAATCTGAATGTTAATATGCTGCATATTGAAATGTTGTTGGGTTGTAGAATCTGAATTTATCAATTGCTTTACTGTTGTAGGCTGGAGACTCACGATTTGAGGGTCGTGAACGTGTGCGGTACACTAGGGACCAGCTTCTACAGCTTAGGGAGGTAATTGTACAAACTTCTGCTTAGTAATATACTTCATCTGTGCATCAGCAGACTATTGTTGCATTTTACTTCCAGAAAAGAACAAGTATACTTTTTATTTGCATGCAAGAAAGTTGTTCAATGTTTTTAGCATCCTGTTTCAATTATATTGAGTTGATCAAGCAAATAAGTTTTTCAGTGTTGTTCGTAATCTGTTTCAGTTTTATTGAGTTGAAGTCAATGGCACTTTGACTATTGTTTGATATAATATCTGATTATGTTGCTTGCCTTCTCTTTAGGCTCTAGAAGTTGCTGATGAGATTCTTAAAATCAAACGAGAAATTGAAGTGGAACTCTTTGGTGAAGATCAGAACTGGGGTCGTGGAGAAAGCAACGTGAGCTCTAAGTGCTCTTTTGCTTTTTACTTTTCAATTGGTTTATTTTGGTAGCAATTAACTGCCTTGATGAAATTCCTGTATTTTCAAATATTACTGCCAAGCAATCATTCTTTGTTAAAGCTTGTTCTTCATCCTCAATTTTTGCTAGCCACCAAATCAGAATCAGAACCGTTACTCCGAGCCTGACAATCGTGATTGGCGTAACCGTTCAGCACAGTTTCCTCCTGATGGAGACGAGAGGTCCTGGGAATCTCTTCGTGATAGAGAATTGGGAAACCAATATGACTCCAGACAGCCAGAAGCTAATCAATTTAATCGTCAAGATCAGCTCAACTCTCAGTTCTCGAGGGCACAAATCTCTTCTAACCAAGGGGTAATTGACGTAAAACGATATGAACTCGTTTTGTCTATATAAGATTTTCTGTGTCTTCAGCTGTTTATTGTTTGTGTTGGCTGTTGCCAAAATTATTAAAATGCTACTTTGTTCTTGTAGTTGTTGGGGGAGTATTCAAAGCATTTTGTGAAATATGCCTCAGTCAATAAAACTTTTATAGTTCCACTCCACTTATTGTCTTAACCACTAGGTATTTATATCAATCAGGGAGCAATGGTTTAACAAGTTGCATCAGTATCTATAATCATGAGATGGTTCAACAGCGTTAGTAACCTTACATTTAGGATTTTCTTATTTTATTTATTAACTAATTTGCTTCAGTTCCATTGCATTTGTGCATTAGTTATGAAGCATATCATTTGCTTGGCTCTCGCACCAATTCCACTGGTTCTTTATTTTTTCCATAATGATAACATTCAAGGAACTCTGCCACTTATAGTTTCTTCATATTAGCTTTGTACTTATTCCTGTAAGAAACAAGTCTATCCCTGCTGCAAGCTATGCCTGTCATTTGGCTTTGGCATTAACATTGGGTTTCCTTTGTTGAACTAGGGGGGACCAACTCCGGCTTTGGTCAAGGCTGAGGTGCCATGGTCAGTTAGAAGGGGAAATCTTTCTGAGAAGGACCGTGTTCTAAAGACTGTAAAAGGGTAAACATATTGAAAACATGTTTCTTGCATCATATATGTGTCTGATTTCTATTGAGAAACCATAAAAGCAGGTTTCTTGCATCATATATGTATCTTCGATTTCTATCGACAAACCATAAAAAAAGACCTTGCTTTTAATTTATCTTATTCAGGATCTGGTCTTAGATTAAGCATAATGGCACGCTAATAATCTATGTAGCAAATCCACGTAGTAGGAACATTTTTCTTTTGTTTTGTAAGTTACTGAAACAAGTCATTTCTGTGAACTTCCAAGATTGGAATTTATTATGGTCTATCAAGTTCTTAAATTCAGAGTTTAATAGGTTTCTTTAGTATGGTTGGTATTAGAACTTTTAGTTTTGGAAGCTGCTGAATATGAGATGCTTTCATGATGACAAAATATGACAGTGATGAAAAATGCAGATGTATCATCTGATTATCCACAGCCATGGCTTCCTTTTTAAAAAAACTTGCAAACTTGCTAAGTGGTTTTTAGTCGAGTTTGAATGATAGGAAGAGGCAATCCTTTCCTTCATTGCGAATTTATTAAATTAACAACGAATTACTGGTTATTCTGAATGGTTCTGTTCTCTGTGCAGGATACTGAACAAGCTGACTCCTGAGAAGTATGATCTTCTGAAGGGCCAACTTGTTGATTCTGGTATCACATCAGCTGATATCTTGAAGGTTATTGTTTTCTACATTTCAATTATTCTTTTTGACGTTGCTACGCCTTCTGTATGTCTTTGTATGTAAGTACGTGTGTGTATGTTTCTGTGTGTATAAACGTACACACACGCACTCTTTTATACATTTCATCTAATATTATGTTCTTTTCTAGTTACTGCATTTGTAAGATGACATCACTGATGGTATCTCTGGTATCTTTACAGGGGGTTATTTCTCTAATATTTGAGAAGGCTGTTCTGGAACCCACATTTTGTCCTATGTATGCTCTTTTATGTTCTGATCTTAATGATAAGCTCCCCTCATTCCCATCTGATGAACCCGGTGGAAAAGAAATCACATTTAAGAGAGTCCTCTTGAATAACTGCCAGGAGGCATTTGAGGGAGCTGACAAGCTCAGGGAAGAATTTGGGCTGATGACTGCCCCTGAGCAAGAGATGGAGCGTAGGGATAAAGAAAGGATGGTCAAGATCCGTACTCTAGGTAACATTCGTTTAATTGGTGAGCTTCTCAAGCAGAAAATGGTACCAGAGAAGATAGTCCATCACATCGTGCAGGTTATTGCCAATACTTCCTTTCTCATCAATGGAACTTGGATTTTTAGTAAGTTATGCTAAATCCTTTTTTTTTCTTGTTCTGTCAAACAGGAACTTTTGGGCCATGATACTAGAGCTTGCCCTGTGGAGGAGGAGAATGTTGAAGCCATTTGTCAGTTCTTCAACACTATTGGTAAGCAGCTTGATGAGAGCCCAAAATCACGGCGCATAAATGATATGTACTTCAGCAGACTGAAGGAATTGGTCACAAATCCTCAGCTTGCACCAAGACTGAGATTTATGGTTCGTGATGTTCTTGATCTGCGTGCTAACAATTGGGTTCCCAGACGCGAAGAGGTAACTCATAAATGCCATCAATTTTTCTGTGTTAGATTAGATAGAAGACGTTGACATGTCCATTTTAATGGGTTTTGATATCAACATCTCTTTTTTGTATTAATTTTTGCAGGTGAAAGCCAAAACAATTACTGAAATCCATTCTGAAGCTGAAAAAAATCTTGGGCTGCGTCCAGGTGCTACTGCAAGTATTAGAAATAGTCGTATTGTTTCTGTTGGTCCTGGTCCTGGGGGTTTTCCTATCACTCGTCCTGGTACTGGGGGTTTGATGCCTGGAATGCCGGGAACTCGGAGAATGCCTGGTATGCCTGGAATGGACAATGAGAATTGGGAGGTTCCTAGAACCTGGTCAATGCCAAGGGGTGATGGACCGGGTATACAGCCTGGAGGGCGTGTCCCGTCACAATTAATCAATAAACCAACTTCAATGAATCCTAGGCTGTTGCCTCAAGGTAGTGGAGGCCTAATGAGTGGTAGGACAAGTGCCCTGTTGCAGGGAAGTTCAACCCCTCCTGCTCGGCCATCCAACTCGATTTTGGGTGCTGAGCCTGTGGCACAGCCTTCTCTTTCTGGCAAACTTGTTCCTGTGGCTGCTGTGTCTCCAGTTTTGGAGAAACCACTAACTCCGGCTTCAAGACTGAATCCAGATGATCTTCGGAGAAAATCCCAGGCTCTGTTGGAGGAATATTTCAGTGTTAGGCTGCTGGATGAAGCATTGCAGTGTGTGGAGGAACTAAAATCTCCATCATACCACCCTGAGGTTGTGAAAGAAGCGATCTCCATTGCCTTGGAGAAAAGCCCACCTTGTGTTGAGCCAGTTTCAAAGCTCATGGAATACCTGTTTATTAAGAAAGTTCTTACAGCTAGAGACATAGGGACTGGATGCCTGCTCTATGGTGCCTTGTTGGATGATGTTGGTATTGATTTACCAAAAGCGCCAAATAATTTTGGAGAAATAATTGGGAAACTTGTTTTGGCTGGGGGATTAGATTTTAATGTGGTGAAGGAGATCCTTAAGAAGATGGAAGATGACCTGTACCAAAAAGCTGTATTTGATGCAGCAATGAGGATCATTAGCTCAAATCCTTCGGGGCAAGCTCTGTTGGATGCACAGCCATCTGAGGTCGAAGCCTGTCGGAATCTATTCTAATTTTTGCATGCTACTTTTAATGACTGTATCCACAAGGACTTCTGCTTATCTCCGCTTCAATATAAAGTCCCCTACCGATTTCCACCCTCTTTTTGAGGCGAGCAACTTGTATTATCTGATAAAGTGGAGCTGCCAAGGACAGGTAAAATTTTATCGAGTTGTATATTTCTCCGAGGTCATAGCGGTGTGTTTATTGAAAAAAACAAATCAAACCATAATGCCATGGATTTTGCCCTCGAGTGTGGCTAATACATTGCTAAATTTCTCGGGGAAGAATGAATGGTCACCCTTAAGGAATCCAGTTGTTTTGTATTTGATTAGTTTTTTTGATAATTATTTTATTTTTTTTTTTTGTGGAGAGTTGACTGAGTAATTTAGTTTATTGTTGAACTTAGTCTCATAAATCTCAAGTTCTTTTTACATTTACAACAATGGAAGTTAAAATCCATCACTGCCTTTATCTTGTCATTGATTGTTCTTGGTTAGTGATGTTTTGAGATATATTGGTTCTTCACTTTCTTTGGGTATCTATGGCCTTAAATGAATCCATGACAAGGATCTTGAATTTGGTGTTCTATCCTTGTTCTTGTAGGGAGCCAATGATGGGTCATGGCCAAAAGATTCTAAAAATTATTATGTCTTCAATTATTTAGGATTGAAAGGGGCTTCTGATATTTGTTTGTTGACAAAACTTTCAACTGCTGTAGAGTGTGTAGATCTGATCATTGAGGTTAAATCTCTCCCTAAACTGCTTAACACTTTGCCCACTGAGACACTGGTGAATGGATTTCAGTTCACCAATCTCAAACCTTCGGTTATCCTCCTTTCTTTATATTTTTTATGTCTAAATTAACTTAACCTGAACTTTTTTTCTTTTTTTTTTTCTTCTTGGATTTAAGGGATAGCAAGTTTAAACCAACTTTGTTTCTGAACATGAGTTAAATGATTGAATGTAAAAATTTTCAACTTTTAAGGGGTGTGTATGTGCGTTAGTAAACAACATTGCTAGTCTAGTCATTAAATATGTTAAATTGGATTATCAATTATTTCAAAAACTTAATAAGAAAATGTCTAACTATTATATTTAAATTTCAGCACGTTTCTTCACGTGCAAGTCAAATGAATGATTAATAGATTTGTATTTGAATTCAATTGTAGAAAAAAAAGTACAAGTTAAAGAAAGATTATAGGAGCGCACAGCTTGATGGGTAATAAGGCATTGGATGAAGAAATATTAAAGGAGAGAATGATTGTTAAGAATCAAACTTGAAAATTTTGATATCATATTAAATTGGATGATCAATTATCTTAAAAGCTTAAACTTTTAAGAAATAGCTAAACTATTATATTTAAATTTTAACACAAACAACAGCTACATACTCCCATATAGACCCGTCCAAGATCGGGCTTGATAAGAGAAATAAAAAATTTATGTCTACGATCCGACCCATGAACATGTCTACTCCTATATATATATATATATATATATATATATATATATATATATATATATATATATATATATATATATAACAATCGCATTAAGCAGTACTATAAGCAAGCATTTATCAATCTTGTAAGTATACAATTACAACCTACATCAATATTTATCTTCAAATACTTGTTACATATATAATAATTAAACAGCTGCAGATCCAATTTAGTTGGATGATGATGAAAATCATATCCTGCAAGAACATCATAAAATTAATTTCATAATCAAATTAATATATTATATATGACAATAGATGAGAGACATTTAAAGGAGGTATATATATAGTAGTTAGTTAATTAAAGATAATAGTAATTAACTGGATAAATTCGACGTTAATTTTGTGAGCGGAGGAACGGGAGATGGCGGCAAAGCATGATTGGACATGAGAATGGTGATTTGGGGCAGAAATCAACCACCTTTGCATGGTCTTCTATTCCCACTCAAACACCTCAATCTGTAACGCCTCCCGCAAGCCGCACCATTGTCCCACAGCCCTTCACTCACTGCCACAAACAAATTCCCTGCCGGAAATTGATCTTCTCTATTTCCATTGCACTTCGTAGCTGCATTAACATTTAAAGGTAATTAATTAAGAAGAAAATAAGGGGAAAGCAAACAACCTTCACAAAGTTGAGATATTCATTTACATCAATGTAAATTTAATTAATTTTACATTCTTTTATAATTTTATGTATATTTAATATTTTTGATAAACTGATTGTTGGATTCAAAAATATACTCATACCCTTCATGTACGTAAAATTTCAAATCAATACGATATCTTTTTTATATCAGTTGAGAATACTTTTTTATATATATATATATATATATATATATATATTTAACGGTTAAAATTTTACTATATCAAACAAATAATTACATATTTTTAATTAACTTGAAATTTGACATGCATAATCTACATTAATAGATTATAAAATACAACAATTGAATTAAACAAATAAAAATCATATAATAAACTATAAAAGGATCGATGTCATAGATTATAAATATATATAAATCATGTAAGTGGATCTTTCTCTATAAATAAATATATATATATATATATTATACTACAGCTTTGGCTATTACAACTTTGCAACATAACTAAGAATATATTAATTAAAATGAATGCTAATTAAAAAGAAAACAGGAAAGAATTTGTAAAAAATCTTTCCTTTATACTACAATGCAATCATTTTAGAAAGATAGCTGATACTATATATACTACTAAATTCATCCTTTTTTTTTTTTTTGTGTGTGTATATGAAGAGATAATTTGAAAAAAAAAATTATAACAAATATTGAGATTTGAATTCAAACTTATTAGATATCACCTTTTAATAGTGATTTTATGAATCAATTAAACCCGAATTTGAATTTAAGATCTTTATAGTATAGTAGAATATTATTATAGAGGAAATAAAAAAGGTACAATTTACTCACGTAGGTAGGGGGGAGCATACGAAGAGGCAGTACCAATATCCCCAAGAACAAAGCTTGCTTCACTGCCCCATAAGCTTAATACTATTGCCATGATCAATAAGAGAGCCATATATAGTTTCAGAAAAATGGAAACTTAATTATAATATTTAGCATGCACGCAGGGCAAATTTATATACTCGGTTGGAGGAATAAAAAACAAAACCAAAACTGAAAAAAGGAAAGAATATATTATCATAAATTTCTATTTTTTCTTGTATGAATGGTGTGGACGTGTTGAAATCCCACCCTCATCGGTGCCCTTCTTCTAGATAAATTATATTATATTATATATATATATATTTAAAACTCATCAATCACGGGTGTATAAACCCTACTTTTGCTACGGTTTAATTCGTAGAGAGATTTTCTTTTTCATTTTAATTTTTAGAAAGGTATATCAAAAAGAAAAGATAGAATATGTAAACTTTATTCTACTTTTTCCACAGAAGAAACTTTGATTGGATTGTCAACGACCGTGTAATCTTTTAATAAAATGTTAGATTTTTAATTTCAATAATAAATTTTGATAATTTTAAATAAATAAAAAAAAACTTTAATTGGATTCAGATTCTGTTCGAATTAGATCCAATCCAAATATATAAAAGAACTGCCTTAAGGAATGTTTTGTATATTGTTGACTGCTTTTTCAAAAGCCTTCCCATGTTCAAATATAACTACACACATATTTTAAACATGTACTAACAAGAAGGTAGTTAACAAGATAAAACAAAACAAAAAAACCTTCCCTTTTGGGTTGTAAAGCATTAGGCCAAGTAAAAACAAAAGAAAACAAACAAAAAAAAAAAAAGAGCAAACGTGAAGAATCGAAGACAAAAGTACTAATTTGAATAGCATAATTAATAAAAAAATATATTTGATGTACTGATAATGTATAAATCTCATATATCATCAGTGAATTATAATAAAATATTTCATTAATGAATAAATAAAATAATAAATAAATAAATATTAATGAGATTTTTTTTATATAAATTTTTTTATTTTCTGTTGTTGACCAATTTCCGTTCAGTGTGATTTTGTTATTCACCAATAAATCAAAGCCAATTCTCTTATAGAGTTATACTCTATCCTATAAATGTATTTAATTTCATAAATTTATTGTTTATAACAATATCCTTAAAATTCTCTATCCAACTACTTATATATATATATATATATATACACGAGGGGGATTCACTTAAATTAGTATAAAACTAAATTAATTTTATACACTTCTATAATTTTTATATGATTTATATTTGTTGAATCCAACCGTCGTATTTTATGATTCACGTAGATCATACACGTCGAGTTTCGAGTAAATTAAAAATATTTAACTATTTGTACGATGTAAAAAACTTTTAACCGTTAAATATATATTGAAAAATACAGTATTCTTGATCGGTATGATAGAGATATCGAATCGATTCAAAACTTTACGTGCACGACGAGTACAATTATATTGTTAAATCCAACGGTCGATTTGTTGAAATATAAATCGTATAAAAAGTTATGAAAGTATGTAAAACTAACTTAATTTTACACTAGTGTAAATGGATCATTCCTATATATATATATATATATATATATATATATATATATATATTGAGAGAGAGAGAGATGTAATAGTCATAAACCAACTGATTCGAATTAATCTGTTAGAAATCACTTTCCTTTTCAATGATTCTTATCCAATGTGTGTTTTCCCTATATGCTAGATTCATAATTAATCCCGTTGATAAGAGGAGTTTTCTTTCCTTGTCAACTTCAATTTGATTTTAATATAAAATTTAATTTAGTTGATTTATATAATTATTTTTAAAAATTAATATAAATAGATTTAATTTTATTCAAATCTCAATACCTATAATTTTTTTTATTTATTTTCAAACTAACAAATTTTTTTATGCAAAAAAAAACTTGAACTCAATTTTTATGAACAGAAATAAAATCTTGAACACATCCACTTGATGAAGGAAAATGTTTTCTTAGAATAGTCAAAGAGAAGATTAAATTTAGAAAAAACCTGAAATTACCCCTGATCTTTTTTTTTTTTTTAAATAGTCCTAATGAATCGTGAGTTACATGATTATTACGAGAACTTGCTATTATTGAAAATGAAAAGTAATTCTCTTGTACCATATTTTGTTAAAAAAAAAAAAAAAATCTTTGTTTTAGATTATTAGAAAAGAGAGAATTTTATTTCCAGCAACTGAGTAAGGCATGGCTAGACCTGCTCATGAACCGAACAGTCCGTCCAGTTCGTATTGGGTCGGACCTGGATAGGATATTTTTGATCCGAACCGGTTCGGCTAGGAAAACTATTTTTTTTATTATAAAAATATTATTTTATTTTAATTATAAAAAAATATATATTTTTAATATGATAAACAGTAAATTCGAATCTACCGGGCCGGTCCGGCCCGATCCAAGACCGGACTTGAGCAAAAAATTTGAAAAAGAAATCGGATCGCGACCCAACTCATGAGCAGGTCTAGGTATGGCCCTTTGTACGAGTTTGAGGGGCCGGGCCGGGCCGGGTATCGAGGTTGACAAACTGTCTTCCCCTGGTTCCAAAATTATATATATAGAGTTACCCAAAACTTCCAGTTCCAGATTTGTGCATTGGCAAAACAGTGTTACCAGGATTTCCTCCTTAATAGCCGGAAGTTGAAGGTATTTGTTAGACTTAGAGTTGGTACCAAAATTAACGCCCAAATCTCAGTAATGAATTCAAACCCCCCCCCCCCCCAATACAGCTGGGCATGCACTTTTTTAAGAGAAGAAAAGAAACCACTCAGACAGCTTATTCCAACCAGCAGATTGTGGGGCTATCTTATCTCATATCCCCTACGGCCCTACCCCATTTATCAAATGTAATCCAAATTGGAAAACTAACTTATGATTTGTGAACACCACCATTCATGTTTAGAATTGAAAATATATATATATATCAGGTTTGAATCATTTTGGATTTAGATTATTTTGAGTTTGAGTTATTTCGGTTCGGATCATTTTGAATTCAAGTCATTCAGGTTCGATTTATTAATTTTAAAATCAAATAACATCAAATTTAAAAAAATTATCTGATCGAGTCAGATTTAATTAAAATTTTATTATAAAAAATAAATATAATTATTGTAATTTTTAATTTAAAATAAATATCTATCTGACTCGATTTTTTTGAATTCGGACATAATCTTGTATTTTTTTTGAATTCGAGTATCCATTTTACTTAAACGAGTATTATTGTATGCTTGAAACCATTATCTCAATCCATTTACATATTTATAAATGTATTGTTATAACATAATCATTATAATAACATACACATATTTTATATATTTTTAAAAAAACACATGATAAGATTTAAGATATTATATATTTAAAATTAAAAACAACACATTTATCCTAAAATAACACGTAAAAAATTATACAATTTGATATAAAATAAATGATAATATATTATTATAACATAATGTACAACTCATTCTGATAAAATATATGTATCATTATTAATAACTTATTTTATGTATTTTATTCTAAATTACATGAGAATAGTTTATACTTTTAGAATAAAAATAATACTTTTATTTTAAATAATATGTATAACGATAAATGATGTTATAAGATTATCATAAGCATATCCATGACAATTAAAATAAATAATTTATTTTAAATTTTATTATAAGATTATCATAATTGATATAATATTTTATTAATTTATTTATGAGATTATTATATATTTAAGAAAGTTATTATG
The DNA here is from genome assembly GCA_030761205.1 of Fremontodendron californicum. Lineage (NCBI taxonomy): Eukaryota > Viridiplantae > Streptophyta > Magnoliopsida > Malvales > Malvaceae > Fremontodendron > Fremontodendron californicum. The sequence continues at coordinate 5,090,974 of JAULJL010000003.1, forward strand.
GTAATAATATAACAAACTTACAAAAAAAAATACAACAAACTTACTATTTATTCAATCCAACGGTTTTATTTAAAACAAAGATATTAGGATTGACTTACAACCGATTAATTTTAATCCTAATAACCTAACACTAGACCTGCTCATGGGCCGGGCTTGGGTAGGGAATTTTGAGATCCGGGCTAGCCCGTCCCGACCCGGATCATTGTTTAACTATTAAAATAATATTATTTTATTTAAATTTAATTATAAAAATATTAATAAAAATAAATTTTTTTATTTTTTCAAATAGAGTGAACAATTACCTCGGGCCTGGATAAGGAAGAAGAAAATTTTTTGGGCCGCGACCCTGTCCGACTCGGCCCATGAGCACTTCTACCTAACACTATATATAATAACATCAAGTTTCTTCTTCATTTTATATTTTTCTCCATAGCCACTGCATAGTCTATACTTTATCATACTCCAAAATTATAGTTACAAGTTATAAAATTAAATAAATTAATAATTTATGTTATAGTTATTATTTTTATTAAATTAATGCTTTTTAAAATAAATTATACTTAATTTAAGTCCGGATCATTTCGAGTTCATTTTATTTTGGGTTCGGGTTGGGTTATTGACTTTTTTGATTAAATTGGATTTAGATTCAGGTGAATTGATTAAGTTTTTTGAATTCGGGTCAGAATTGACGAGTCTAGTATGGACAATAATACTTTGGTTTGTTTTGATATAAATTTAAGTCTGGTTTCACTTAAAATTATAGTACTTTTAATTGACAATGTAATTTATTTAAATTTAATTTTAATTAGATTATATCGCACCCACTATGTGGATGAATGAAAAAAAATGGATAAAAAAAAAATTGTTTTAAAAAAAACTTGATTAGTGGGTTTTTTTTTTTTAATGTAAAAGACATAATTATTTTTAACTATATATCATTGTCAATGTTTTTTTATAATTTTTAAGTTATTTCATTTATTGAATTGATTTTACTTCATTCGTGATTTCAACTTAGTCAAACATTTTAAATACGATATAGATAAAATTGAGACCGCAAAATTTAAAATGTGGGTATAAAGCATTTTCTAACAGTATTAAAGTATAGGTATGGGGTAGCTTAGCTAGGCTGGGGTTGGTTTTAACTTAGAGAAGCTCATGTATGTATGTATGTATGTATGTATGTATGGTTAAGCCAGGCTCAAGTCCACCTATTGGTACCTCTACTTTCATCTCTAATTATTTTTATTTTAAGTATTTTTACTTCTGTTGGGCCTGTTAATATGTAGTGCACAGCTGGAGTTTTTCAGTTAAAACATGGCTTTTGCTTTGCCAATGTGATCTTGGGTTTGGGCCTTATTTGTATCATACTTATTAATAACTATCTAAATGATATGGTATCCCAAAGTCCCAACCATCTAAACTAGCAAGTAGCAAACAAGTGCATGATTTTTTTATTTAAAAAATAAGGTTTGAATGTTAACGAGAATAATATTTAGTTGGTAATGATTGAATGCTTTATTTATAAGGTTTAGATTTGATTCTTATTATCAATAATTTTTTTTTATGGACGATCTGTAAATTCTGGTTGAGATTTATAACATGTCTTAATTTTCAAATGGATAATCGTTCTTCACTTAATTTTTTTTTACGATAAACATTAAGGTTCAATCTTTCTCGAATAAAAAAAAATTGTTAATAAGTGCTCTCTTTAAGGTTATTTAATATACTATTTTGTAATAATAACATTTTATTAAATGCAATTGTGATAACTTTATTCATCATTTTTAATATATTACGGGTAAAAAATATTATTATATATAATATCATTAAAAAATTTCTTTAAGATACTCCTAAGCAAAACCCAAAATAAAATAATTTTGGGAGTTTAATCTATGCTACAAATGAAAATAAGAACAAGAACCAGGCAAGAAAAATATAGATTCAAGCATTTAAATTTCTTTTTCTTTTTCAATGTAGAAAGAGCGAAATGGTACAACTACAACGGGGACGAGCTACAATTTTAGGTGTAGGGGGTAGCACTGCTTAGGTTCAGTAATAATATTGATAAAGAGTCTTATATAAATTGTTTCTATTATCTTTAAAACTAATTTATTATTATTTCATTTTTATTTTCTCATAATTTTATTATATTTCAAATTTAGAATCATCAAAAAAATATAATTAATTAAATTTTACTAGATCATTTATTAAGATAATGTTGATAACAAATTAATTTACGTGTTTTCTATCATACACATTAGTCTACATAATTAAAATTTTATCTATTGATAAAATATAGAATAAAAAAAAAAAAAAAAAAAACACGTGAAGAGCTGTCAATGAGGCATTGAAACCTTCAGTGTTAAATTATTTGATTATGACTATAATTTTTTTATTTTTTTTTGTAAATTTTTTTTGAAGAGTTTGAAAATTTTAAATGCTTATTAAAAAATTTGAAAAATAAAAAATGAGAAAATTAAGAAAGGTTAAGGATTACTAAGAAAAAATTAAGATAACTTAGTGCTCATTAAGGTGCATGATTCGAGTGCCGTGAAAATTCATTCTCACTGCATCAAAATCATGTTTGGGGTCAAACCGACACTGATCATCATACGATTCATACCACAGCAATATTACCCAAATAAATGCCCAATGTGATTGGGTCCCAACCGCACTGCACTAGTGCTAATTAGGCATAGAGCTGCTCATGGCCGGGTCGCCGTCCCTTTTTTTTTTTTTTTTTTCTGTTCAGGCCCGGTATTAGGTCGTCCAGGCCCGTCCGTTTAGACCCGAAATACTGTTCATTAAAATAAAAAAATAAATTTTATTTTTTATTTTTTTATAATTAAAATTAAATAAAATAATATTATTATAATAAAAATTACTGTTTCGGACCGGGCCGGCCCGAAACACAAAATATCCTGCCGGGCCGGGCGGGCTGCCCGGCCCGTGAGCAGGTCTAATTAGGCATCTAAATGGGATTTTAAAGGTCCAATCATTAAACAGACTGTAGCAGATAAAATGTCTCAACCGTGTCATAACAATACTACCCAAATTGATGCTCGATATAATTGGGGTAACCGCACCGCACTGGTGCCAATCGAGCATCCAAATGGTGTGTTAAGAATACGGATCCGACTCCTTTTCGGTTTATTAAGTAGACTGAAGAGGTCAGTACATTGTTAAGATGAAAACATTTGGCTTTTTAAATAATCAATGGTGAGTATTTTACCATATGCATTAAATATAAAATGCTGCCATTAGAATGACTTGCTTTTCTCTAATAATCACAAGATAAATAAAAGAATTAGTAGTATTATTTGGTGAAACAAGACAAATAGATTGGCTATTCGTTCATGATAAGAAAAGCTTTTCCTGTGTTGTTTTGAATGACACCAAATACTGAATTATAGAATCCCAAAATCAATTTTTGCAAAAATTGAAAGCTTTTAATACGTGGGTATTTGTCAAATGTTGAATTTTTCAAATTTCTCCAATTCGAGGAGAAGCAAAGTGTGGATTAAATGAGTTTAAGAGTTGTCTTTGATTTTGTTTCGATTTGTTGAGAAAAAAAGATAATTGAATCTGTGAATTTGAAAGAGAACAAGAAAGGCTTGGTTAATGAGATTGAGAGTGGAAGTGAGGTGCAAATTCGGCTCAACAACAATTGTATATTAATTTGGCTTCAAGGTCAAAGCAAGAGATGAGTGAATCGAGTCCGAAGTTAGAAAAGGATGAATTTGCTGCGCAGGATTGAGGCAAAAAATAACAAATCTTGAGATTTTTGCTTAAAAAAATGAGAGAGAAATTACTTTAATATTCACCGTTAATTATTTAAAAAGCCAAATGTTTTTATCTTAACAGTGCACTGACCTCTCCAGTCCACTTAATGGACTGGAGAGGAACCAGATCCGGGTGATTTGGGATCCCAACCGCACCACACAGGTGCCAATGGGGCATACAAATGTGGCCTAAGTGGAAATTTTGAAGTCTCACATCCATCCACACCTGACGACTTTCCAGCGGTAGGGTGAGCATTCGGTAGGTTCAGTTTTAAAATTTCGAAATTCGATTAAATCGATTAAATTTATAAAATCGATCGATAAAGATTTTAAAATCGAAAAAATCGAAACAGACTTAAGTCTGTCAGTTCGGTCGGTAACTATTTAAAAAATTATTTATTTATTATATATTATATATTATTATATAAATGATATATTATATTATATATAATTTTAAATTATTAAGTAAATATATTTTATTTATATTATATTTAAAATAAAACTTAAAAATAAAATATAAAAGCGTCGGTTAGTTCGGTCTATTCGATTATCAATTTAAAAATCGACAATTGAAACTAACCGACTGAACCAATTTTCATAAACCGACTAATTTCAAAATCGAATAAATCGAATTGAATTAATCAAATTTGATCGGTTCGATCGATTAAATCGATTCAAATCGATTAATGCTCACTCCTACACAGCAGCACGTGTTTGTTGTTTCAAATTTGCGCAAACAAGTTGACCAGTCGTTACAAGAAAGAAACCTCAACAAAAAAAAATGTTATGAGTAAACATGCCTATTTTTCAACAAGATATTCATACTTGGTAGTCGGTGCTACTGATATAGTCATATTGAAATGAAATAATCATCTTTCTTTTTCTATCTTTTTTCCCCACTTTTTTTTTGGACTTATTATAAGCCAAATTAAATCTACAGATATTCCACTAGCTATTGCTTACTACTTTTTTTCCCATCTTTTTTCCTTGACCTGTAGAATTTTGCAGATTGATAGTATACTACTATAATATACTGTACTAGTTTTCATACAGAAAAACAAAATAATGAAAATATTCAGTATTAGGCAACTGCCCAAAGGTGGCAACTGGGCTTTCTTGTGTTGGGTTTAGGTCAAACTGAAAATGGAAAAAGAAAAACGCCCAGAGAAATAATAAATGACAAACAAAGTCAGCACCAGTGTCATCAGGGAGCAGAGGATCATGCTTGCCTTGTAGAAAATCGAGTGGCTTTTGAGTGCTGACTGGAAAGTGAAATCAGCTAGAATTTGTCTGTATTTTGGAACTGGATAATCGTTTAGGGCGGCCTTGCGGGTCGTATAAAATCTTATTATATATCATTAAATTGGAATAATATCACTGCAAAAATAGAAGGGACAAAGCCAGCCAGAGGCAATGGCAAAGAGCCAAAGGCAATTTCTATAAAGTTATCATACGCATTCATTGTCCAATTTCCTATAAAAACCAATATTCAAAGCACATCCAATTACTGAAATCTCCAAAGTCCAAAGCAACAGACGAGGAGAGAGGAGACCCACTTTCAGATTCACTACGCTTGTTAGATTGGAAGTACAACAAAAACCTAACACCTTACCACTCTGACCCATTAAACCCACCAAACCAAAGCCAACCCTACTCTCTCTCTCTCTCTCTCTCTCTCTCTCTCTCTCTCTCTCTCTCTATATATATATATATATATATATATATATATATATATATATATATAGCTTTTGAGTTTTGACACCTAACACCTCACACCAGTCTTTTGAATCTGTCTCAGATTCATTCACCAACCCTCCTCTATTCTCTCTTTCTCTTCCCCCCCTTCTTCTTCTTTTTTTTTTTTTTTTTTTCATTTTAAGGATTCTAAAATTTTCATTTGTCTCTTGTTTTCATCGTCTTTTCTATTTAGATTATTCAAAGAACTTGATTTTCTCTTGTACCCATTTCTTAAAAATGGAGTTTTTTAGGCACCCATCTGTTCAAAATCGAATCTTTGCTTCACAAACACGCTCAAATCTCTTAAAACAATGAAAAAAGAGATTTGGGTGGCCGTAGAAAAAAGTTTTTTTTTTTTTTTAATATATAAAATTTTTCAGTTTTTTCAATTATGAGCAAGAGAGGAATTCAGTTGTTTGATGATAAGAAAGATGGGTTTTTCTCTATATGTGATTTGGGATCTCAATGGAGTCTCGAACAGAATAATTTTTATCCAGGTGGCTTATTTGCAAGCGTTGGTCAAATGGGAATGGGATTTGGCGTATCACCTAACTCCCCAAATCCCCGTGACAATGGTGGAACCAAAGCTCCATTTTCCGATTTGTTTGTGAAATATTTACCATCACAAGAGGAAATTCGGGTTGTTGGAGTACCGGAAGGTGAAGCAGTTTTGAAGACGAAGAAGAAAGTTGGCTTAAAACTGAAAATCAAGGTTTCTAATCCTTCATTGAGGAGGTTAATAAGCGGTGCCATAGCTGGGGCGGTTTCAAGGACATGCGTCGCGCCATTGGAGACTATAAGGACGCATTTGATGGTTGGGAGTAGTGGGAATTCTACAACTGAGGTGTTCAATAATATAATGCAGACTGATGGGTGGAAAGGATTGTTTAGGGGTAATTTTGTTAATGTGATTCGAGTTGCACCTAGCAAGGCGATAGAGGTATTAAATCCCCGAATTCTTATTGGTAATTTTATGAATGTTATGCAGTTTTTTTTGTGGTTTTATGGTACTGGATATTGCTATGTTGGTTAACCAATTGCTTCGTTTTGAGCTTTTGGTGTTCTTTTTGCAGTAAAGTATTTTGGTTCGTTTATATGCTAGGTAATTTCGAATGTGAATGATTCAGATTAATATTGTTTTAATGTTTTCTCTCTATTATTCAATGCAGTCATATACTCAATGCGAGTGTGGGAAGCCTCTTTAGCTTTCTGTTTCTTGTTGTCAGCCTTTCGCCTGTTTTTACTGTGTCTAAGTGCATATCTTGTTTTCTCTAGTGTGGTTGTAAACTGAGGTACTGCAGTGCAGTTGCTAGTTTTATATTTTATTGTTGTATTGGTGTTTCTTTATAATTTCATTTTAACAAAAAGGCTCTCTGTTCAAGCCAAAGTATAGATTGTTACCTTAAATAGATCAAAGTTGTAGTTTTCTGATTGATTGGATAGTGAAACAGAGCTCTATTTACCTTGGCTAAGCAATTTGATAAAGAAACAGTAAATATACCGGGCGCCAACCACCTAGATATTTGATTAATCCCTTAAGAGTCATCTGGTGCCAACCACTTTGGGACGGCACAACCTTGGAATAGTAAAATATGATGGGTGGAAAATTGTGGCAACCCCAGGAATTTGATTTTTCATTTTCTTACTGCTTTATTTCTTGGACATGTCATCAATATGGCTGGTTAAGGCATAATAAAGGAAAAGAAGAGGAAGAACTTTCATCATAATGAACATTGTGTCTATATTTGCGCCTTTCTGCTCCACTCAAAGCGATATCCACTGTTTTTTCTCACTGAATGATGTTTCCATGTCTTAGTTAATTCTCAGCCAATGATGTCTGCTGTTGTTGTTTCTTTCGTTATCTTTTTGGATCTTCCTCTCATTCTCTTCCTCACAAGTTATACTTAAGTTAAAAACTGATTATATATTAGATATCTTGACAAACATATACATGCTGCCAATTGCTTCTATTTGGTTAAATATCATCAATTGAATATGTAATCGACTTTAGTTTAAAAAAGAAAAAAAGAATATGTAATTGACTAAGGTTAGTCTTCTTTATGGTTCTAATCTTCCTAAAGAATGAACTAATTATATAAGGAAATGGGCAAAACCATTGAAGATGTAATTTTGTTTAACATGTAGGTTAATGATGTTGGCATCAATTCTACACTTCAATTCTTATTAGTTTTTTCCGTTGGTTAGTAAATCTCATTTTAGTATAATACCTATTCTCAATGGTTCAGTTGTCTGGTGGAAACATGTACTATGATTCATAACTAGCTTGTAAACAAGCCTTTGTATGCCTTTTTCTTCTTCTTCACTTTTCTTTCTGGTTCTTATCTTCTCAAAGATTAAACTTTAAACATATGAAAGAGGTGGAGAAGACAATTATTGGCATCATTTTTCATAGACCACTTGTTGGTGAACATATCTGTCATTAGTTCTATGCTTCGTACTTCTTTGTCATTGTTGGTTATGTTTTTATAGTTTAACTCTTAAACTCAATTATATGGTAGAACCCTGTTGCATGATTCATATATAGGCTTTTAGCAAGCTTTTCTAAGAGTTCATCTAAGCTTGTGTTCTTCTTCTTACTACTTGCCAGAGGTTTGTTTTTGGTTGTTGGCTTGTTGTAAAGAATAGTTTTGCAAGTTTCGTCCTTGCTATGTATCGCATGAATGCTCATATCTCGTCTTCTACACTAAATAAAGCGATAAAATATTGTACTATACTTCTATTGGCTCCTTGTTATGGACTTCATACAGAACTAACAGAAGGGCTCGACAGTAAACATGATTTGAGCTACTGCTGCCAATTTTTTTCCTGTTTTAAGTCAATAGACCAACAATATGGTAGTGGAAAGGCTTAGCTGCATCTTTCTGGATATTAGGATTCTATGCTGTAGTTTATCTCCAACATATTGCTGTTCTTTAGTCAAAATGAAAGTTGCAATTATTCTTAACATGTTCAAATACTAATTCCCCATGTACTGCAGCTATTTGCTTTCGATACTGTGAATAAGCAGTTGTCACCCAAACCTGGGGAAGAAGCAAAGATTCCGATTCCTGCCTCGTTAGTTGCAGGGGCTTGTGCTGGGGTCAGCTCAACTTTGTTGACCTATCCTCTTGAGTTAGTTAAGACTCGATTAACCATTGAGGTAAACACAATCTAAAATTTGTAAATTCACCAAGTAAAAAATGTGTGTTTCACTTATATCCAAGATTTGTTAATTTTGCAGAAAAATGTGTATGATGGTATACTCGATGCTTTCTTAAAAATACTGCAAAAGGAGGGCCCTGGTGAACTTTATAGAGGCCTTGCTCCTAGTCTCATCGGAGTAATTCCATATGCCGCCACTAATTATTTTGCGTATGATACTTTACGGGAAGTGTACCGTAAAGTTTTCAAGGAGGAGAAAATCGGCAACATTGAAACCCTTTTAATTGGATCACTAGCTGGGGCAATTTCAAGTAGTGCAACCTTCCCACTTGAGGTGGCTCGCAAGCACATGCAGGTTGGGGCTCTCAATGGAAGACAGGTTTACAATAATGTGCTGCATGCCTTGTCGAGCATTCTCGAACAAGAAGGGATTCATGGTCTATATAAAGGTTTGGGTCCTAGTTGCATGAAGTTGGTACCTGCTGCTGGGATTTCTTTCATGTGCTATGAAGCATGCAAAAGGATACTGGTAGACGAAGACGAGGAAGCCTAGAATTTCCCTAACAGTGGAATGAGCATTGAGCTAACATACATTTTAGGTTTTATCTTTGTTGCATTAATGATATTTTTCTCCTGCTGAAATTTTGTTGTTGTTGTTGAGGGGTCAGTTCAGGTAGCGGCATCAGCAAGGTAAGAAAATGATCTTAGTTGGCATACAGTTTTCTTTGGACTTGAAAATGAGACACAGAAGTTATGATATTTGAAGAATGAAAAGACTTATTAGGAGTACACTGTCTGTTTTACAACTTGTTTATCTTTTCTGGCCAGTCCTTAAGCCTGCTTAACATGTGTTCCTTCCAGTGTACAGAAATTGTTACTCTTTTTTCACATTTTACTTTGTAACTTCCTTCATTACCAGCCTTGAAGGGGGAACTGCAATGGAAATTTAGAAGCATCTTGAGACTTGAAAGCAGTAGGCCACAATCAGCAGGGTTTTTTTTTTTCTTTTTTAGAAAACACTTTCATCTAGGAAATACAACGTGTTAGTTATAATAAATAAAGAGTGTTGAAATTGAAAAGCCGAAAATGAATTGAGGGGGCCAAAAAGAAAACGTGGAAAATGTGAAAGATATTAGTATTTGCATATGGATTGTGCCATTGTGGAGCCAGCCAAGCATTGATTGAGCATTGCCACCGGCCATCATTTTCAGCAACATTAACCAACAGCTGCACGTGGACGTGGTCTTCGCCATCACGTTCTAGCCTCATCTTATCAGAAAATCAATGACTTTGCATTTCCTCTTTGTGCGAGTCAAATAAACAAAACTTATAATACAAGAATTCAAAACCCAACTTATGAAATAGACCCTTTCATGAATAGGACCACAGTTTGAATTTTTTTTCTTTGTTCAAGCTCATTTCAGATCAACTTATAAATTCATTTATTATTCATAAATTATTAAAAATTATTTTTATATTAATATTTTTATAATTAAATTTAAATAAAAAAAATATTTTTTATTTAGTGAATAATAATTCGAATCAGAATTGACCGAATTACAAATTTTTTTATCCAAACCCAATCTAATTGAAGCCGAGCCTAACCCATGCATTTGGACAGGTCTACGTGTGAGATAGTATCAGAGTTCAAAAACCAAAAAGCCAACATATGAAGGTTTCTTTTACCAGAACATTCAAAGATATTAGCTTCCAAGAAACATCAATTTTTTTATTTTTATTTATTTTTTGCAAATGGAAAAACTATAGTTACAACTTACAACAACTAAAAAGAAAAAAAAATGTATATCTTCCTCCTCAAAGCCAGAAGTAGGCATATAACTTTATGACTGTCTGCTCTCAATTGCTAAAGATGGGCACTGAGCAGTTCGATTTGAAGGGAGAAAAATATTTCTAAGCATAGAACAAGAAGGCAATAGCCAACAAGAATCTAAACAGAAATCAATATCTAAGCTTCAAGAGCAAAGGTTTCAAATACTCGACCATGTAAGCAAGGAATTAGCAACAAATTTGAATATATTGAATAACAAAGGGACCATAGTATTGTACAAAAATTCCTAAAAATATCATCACATAGAGTAGGCTTCATTCCGTACAGACAAAAAAGAAAAGAACTGTTAAAAGTGTCCAAAATCAAGTAACACAAGCTAAAATTAAGGGAACACCTCATCTTAGCTCTGCTCGTCATTATCTAAGGCTTCCTCGGCAGTAGCTGCCATCAACTCATCAAACTTCTCTGACTTCCCCAGCAATACTTCAATCTACAAAATTATAAACTCCATGCTGTCAGCCTCTCAACATTAAGGTAAGTTCAACCATTTCATGAAAATATAAGAGAGCTATATGATTAAAAATGGACCAAACTTATATAGGTGACTTTTAGTATAAACATAATTCACCATGCCCTTCATGCTATACTAATACAATAATAAAACCCAGATCAGACGTAAGCCTCTACACTAATGACTACACTAAGCAGGTTAAACGGCAACAGCACCTTTCCATACGAGTAGCATAGAAGCGAACAACTTAATATGCATTCATATTAACAGAATTTAGTCCAACCAATAGGGCCTAAAACTTTTAATTTGATCAAAACTGCTAAATATCAAGAGTTTCATTATGGATTACAAGCGAATTTTCCAATCCTAATTCCCAAGGAGGCCTTGACCAACACATGCCAACTCCTAAAGATAACATCACACCATGTAGTGGGTTTGAAATGAGCAAATATGACAAAAATAATAAATTGTTGTTTCATCCCATTTTTCTACCCCGCCAATTAACAGAAATTATGTCTCGACACTTCACAACCAGAGGCCCAATTTCATAGATTCCCTATTTATTTTATTGGCCTCACATACTTACATACAAAAGAATATAACTTAGAGGTGTCAATCGAATGGGTCGGGTCACTTAGGGCCGGGTCATTTCAGGTTGATGAAAATTCAGTTTTTTTTTTCAGGTTTAGGTTATTTCGAGTTCGGGTCTTTCGGGTTCAGAAAATTTCAGGTTCAAATTGTTGAGTTTTAAAGTCAAAGCAGTTAATTTAGGGTCATTTCAGATTAGACTTTTGGGTCATTTAGGTTTGGATCATTTCAAAATCGGGTTAATTTGGGTCCAAGTCATTTCAGTTTCAACTGTTGGCTTTTTGGTCAAATCGGGTTGGGTTCAGGTGCAGGTTGGGCCGATTTTTAGGTTCAGGTCGACTTTGACAGCTCTAATAAAACTCATGTTTCTGAAAGCACTGAGGTCAGTCTAAGGTGAGCCACATGATGACTACTTAAAGTAAATTAATATATATTGTATTTGCAACTTACTTTTGCTTTTTGAACTGGTCGTCCCCCTGATTCCTCTCTCATGTCAACCGTAGAAGTCATGATTTCTGGCATATGATGCATGTATATCATGATAGTAAGTTTGAATTCTCAACATGAGATGAAAGTAAAAGGAATATTGTTCAGGGTAAGAATCTCACTTTTCTCAAGAGCAAGCCCATTGTTCTTCAATATCTCAGCAATGGTAACAACTGTAGCAATAGCTGTGGACAGCATTTAAAAGCAAGTTGTAAAGAAAATAAAGAAAAAATAAATAGTCATGCATTATGTTTTTTCAAACATTCTAAATTAAGAGTGATCTGCATTGCAACACACCCACAAATTACATGCCACAAATGATGAACACCATAACATGTCTGTATGTCAAGGTAACATGTTCTATTTCTACCTAAGTGCTCTAAAAGAATATGTTCACTTTGTTCTTTTGGTTAAAATCATAAAGCTAATGAGAACAAAACAGTATGTGAGCACCCGTCATGTGTTAGCCACACAGAGTTGAAGCTATCAATGTAAATGACAGATTCCATCCCTCAAAAGCTAATAGATAACATCTAATAATAAATCCAGAGAGCATCAAAAACAAATTTCCACTTCAATACCCACAGAGAAATCAGCTGTATTTCGAAATTCATACGGATAAGAGCATCCAAATAGATGCTATTTTTAATACCCCCACCCCCCAAAAAAAAAAATTTCTAAGAAAGTAAAATAAGCATGGTGAAATGGAATGAAAGTGCAAGAAAGAGCAAAGAAAGAATACCCATTCCAAGAGCAGAGAGTTCCACTTCATTGTGTTGCTGCATGTACCTCTACCAAAAGGGAGCAAAAAAACTGCTTAAATAACTAAGAAAAATAAGTTTTTATTTATTTTTTGATTCCTACAATTCCTATTTGTCACATATCCAAAAAAAATACATTTTCTATTTGTGTTATAATTTTTCACATCAAGAAGATAAACATCCAGCAATGAAACACAATGACATAAATAAAAAATAAAAAAAAAATCCTAATATAGTAGAGAAAAAAAAAACATGAACAACCCAAAATCATAATATTAAAGCTATAATTCCTTCATGACTAAAATAATAGCCACTTAAGAACTAATCACTGCTGGAACGGTATGAGAAGGCAAACAGATCACCAAGAGAAAGAGATTTGAGAAAAGGAAAAGAAAAAAAAAACCAGAAACGATAAACAAAATAAAGGAAAGGTGGAGCGAACCTTGGCGAGATTAACGTAGAAGAAGAGGGGTTTTTTGGTATTGGAGACTTGGATACGGTTCTTGTTGTTGTTGGAGGCTGATGAAACCGTGATGTTCAAGTTGTTCACTCCCTCGGTTATCCCCTCCATTCTTCTTCTTCTTCTTCTTCTTCTTCTTCTTCTTCTTCTTATTCTTATAGAGAGATATAAAAGAAACCCTAACTCTCTATCTGCTCAGCTCTCACCACCAAGGCAAGGCTTTAACTTTGAGGCTCAAAAACCCTTGAATTCAAGTATTCAACCCCCTCACCAGTCCCCCTTACTCTATAGTGTGGGGGTTTTTCCTCCTTTCACAATTGTATTTTTTGCACCTTAAACGTCATCGTTTTCATTTGCTTTAGATTGGGATTTTGTGGGGCCCACTAACTTAAGAGCCTTTTCTCTCTCTTTCCCGATCAGAATGTTTGTTGATAGAGATTATATTATCCTGCGATCCGTGTTAAAATTAAGTTGTTTGATGACAGAGATTATAGTAGGATATCACGTGTTAAGTTAAGTTGTAAGAGTTAGATGTTAGTGATTAGGGTTAAAGATTAATAGTTAGCGGTTAATTTTTTATGAAGTATTAATATAAGATTCATTATCAGTGTATGAATAAATTCTAACCTAAATGGTTTCCAATTACAGGTGTTTATAATAATGAATCAATAATTATTTAATTATTTTTTTTAAAAGAAAATGTTAACCGATGTCTAGTGATAGTTAATGAGATATAAATAGTAAAAAAAATGTTATTAATATATCACTTTTTCTTGAATTCAGTAAAAATAATGTATTAAATGTAAAAAACTTTCTTAAAGAGATAAATAAATAAACCTTAATCGGAGTACCGTTTAAGCAAACTCTCTTTTAAAATAATTATATTTAATACATTGAATTTATTGAATTTAAAAATATATATATTAATTATATTTTTTATAAATATCATCTTAATTAATATTATTAGATATTGATTAATATTTTTTTATAAAATAATATTAGAAAAAAAATTTGTAACTTTTAGGACCATTGATCTTTTATTTGGACAAAAAAAATGTTCATTTTATAATTATGAAATCTTAACCATCAGTGATATCTTTGAAAAAAATTGCACATGAGCCTTCGACTCAGTGATTGATACATGTTTCCTTGCTCTGGACATTTGGTTAACAATTCAAGGCAATTAGATTGGCACAACTCTTATATGCAATGGCCAAATTTGGCATGAAACTGAAGATCACCAGATTTTAGCTTTCAGAACATCAAGATATATCACTGATATAATCCAAACTTAAGTCATAGTCTTTACTTAGATCTGACAATTTTAGATACGACACGACCATGACTAAAAAAAATAACTAAACACGACACAAAGATACAAATGTATCAGAATTTATATAACATGAATTATTAACGTGTCAAAATTTATCTAAATATATAACACTTTGAACAATATTATGATACGAAAAAATAACACGAATACGACATGAATACACGAATTGATAACATGAATACACAAATTGATAAGTCTAGTCTTTACTCCAATCTCATATGAATGATCTAATAAAAACTTCAACCATGACAAAAAGTATGAACTTCAAAAGAATAGAAACAAGTCTCTTTCACAGCATTGGAATTGGATTGAATAAATATCTCTACATGCTCTTAGCAAAAAGAAATGAAATTATAGAACTACACAAACATCAAAAACAAACTTAGGTCCGCACCATGTAAAACATATTCAGACCATCAACACCACCTTGTAGAAGAATGAAAAGTGAACAAAATTATACAGGGTTCTTGGTCTTAGGTCCTCCATCTATCATACAATATATATATATATATATATATATATATATAAATTCATGGAGACATACAGTCATAACTAATATCCTGCATATGGCTGTAACGTCTTAAATTTTCTTTTGTTATATACACCATAGCCAACTTCAAGGGGAGAGACATTTACCGCAACAAAACGAAACTAACAGTTGATGCCACATTGACCTGCAGCAGCAGCTTTTGTAGCATCGGAGGTGAAGGGGTCGATCCGCACCCATAGCAAGGAGAAGATAGAAGCGAGAAGAATAGACCACACGATGACAATTGTAGGTGTACGATTTTGACGACCTATCAAACCCTTCAAGAAAGGATACAAATGGGCAATAACCCAAATGGCAAAGAAAAGCTTGCCAAAAAGTGGACCCCAGGATTGGTAACCACTGTTTATCGCATACGATACACCAGCCACAATACCGACCAGGTTCACAATGAGTACCGTGGTTGGAGGAATGAGAAGGGATGTCCATTTGAAGACATAAAGTTCTGCAAAGTCGCCATCTTCGTCAGATGCCTTTGAAGTTACAGTAAAGTTGGTATCAATTCCAGCAAGCACTTTCAGAAGACCCTGGAAGACAGCAAAAAGATGAGCTGATGTCCCACCAATGACCCAGAATTGTTCATTTCTCCACCAATCTTCAATACTGACACCACTCCACCTAAGCTCAAGTATTCCAGTAGAAAAAATGGAGACAAAAAGGAGAATGAACCACATGCTAGCATAGTTGCTTATCTGCATAAAATTGGAGGAAGAACATTAATGCCTGTGGCATTTTTAAAATACTGTAGGAATTTTTTTTTTAGAGGATTGCAGGGTTAGGGATGTAAGAGGAAAGTCTGTTCCAAGCAAAAAATGAAGCTAAAATAATCACTTACCTCAGGAATGATAAACTTTCCAGTCAGAAGGCAAAAGGCCGGAAGCGTACAGTAAGCAAGCAAAGGAATAGAGGTAAGGGGGTAAACGATGGTGTTAATGTATGCCAATCTCTCCAGAAGCCTCAATCTTCCTTTGTAACCATACCATATAGGGCAATGCCTGCTGAGCAAAATCTCAATAGAACCCAAGGCCCATCGAAGAACCTGGTTCAAACGGTCGGAAAGATTGATAGGAGCAGACCCCTTAAATGCTGGACGAGGAGGCATGCAATATATTGATATCCACCCACGAGCGTGCATCTTAAACCCAGTCAAAATATCTTCTGTAACAGAACCATAAATCCATCCAATCTGGTGACAGGAAGAAAAGAAAAAAAAACCCTAAGTTAATGCATACAAAAAGGGACAATGGCTTAGATACTACTAAAGGCCATGAAACAGACCTCTTTGCCCCATTCAGTCTTGTCCTCATAGCCACAACTAATAACATGGATTGCTTCTTTTAAAAGAATTGCAGGATTGGTTGATGGTGGAATGCCTCCTAGTTCCATGAAGGTAGCTGCAATAAATACTGGGGACTGACCAAATCGCTTCTCTAAACTCTTCTGAGACATGAGAAGAGACCTTTCTTCATCATATCCTGCAGAACACAATGAAATTAAGTTAACATCACACAGAGCATGGGCATTCTAACACTACCAGTCATTGATTTCATCTTCATCCTCAACTTAATCAAAATGGAATATCCAGGATCTGATTATTTTTATACTATCAGTTTCTGAGTGATCTTGAAAAATGTTGAAGCTGGAAAAGATACGATATAATGAAATTTATAGCAGCCATGCAGAAATGCAACGTCCACGCTATTTCATGAATAAACTAAATTGATAGGATCTAGTGCTGGTGCAGAGCAAATGAAAATCAATTGGAAATAATAATCAGAAAATAAGAGAGTAGATTTTTGTGAAAGCCTACCTTCAACACCCTCCTCAATGTCTTCCATATTGAAAATAGGGATGGTGGATTCAGTTCTCTTGGCAGCCCTTTTCTTGTCGATGTATTTTTTATTCCCACTCTTTCCCTTCTTTCTTGAACCACAACAACTCTTAACAATAATATTTGGTTCCAAATCAGCTTCAGTCAAAACTGGATCATACCCATATAGAGCCTGCCTGTTGAAACAGCAACCAGTTCCGACATAGACTGGACCTTGGATGCCATCTAACCCTTTCAAGTTAATCTGCAAAATAAAAGTACAAAATGAACTACCATTCCCCACTAACTAATTATAATTGGAAAGAAATTCTATCCTGAAGACGAAATAATTGGGCCATACATCAAAGAACACAATATTCCTATTGGCATATCGATCGTGCAAGTCAATGCCATCAAAACGTTGAGGGAACTGCACATAGCATGTCTTCTTTCCAAGGGCAGGATCCATCAAGAAACACATTGCTTCTTTAAGAGCTTTACTGTTATTGAAGTAGTGATCACAATCGACATTCAACAAAAATGCCCCATTGGTAAGAACAGCTGAAACTCGAATCTGCAAATCAAAAGATAACCCAGATTAGAAAATGAAATTGATTCTAGCACTACAAAGTTGCATGTGCCAAAGATTTAAGAGGATATTCCTGATGAAAAAGTGGCCTACACGTCTATGTCACACATTCCTTGGTAAGGAATATCCAGCAAAGAGACAATGGCAGGACCTTTGCAAAGGTATGCATCTCATCATAAACATTATGCTCTAAAACACTTTGGTAACATGATGCATTTATGATATACACTATTATACAGAGTGTCCCAAAAAGACCAGAGGACATATGTGACGACTTAAGGGATACATAGTGAAACTGAAAAAGTGCTGAGAATTGGCATACCAAAGCATTCATGGCTCCAGCTTTCTTGTGGTGTTGGAAGCCAGGTCGCTTCTCACGAGAAACATAGATAAGGCGAGGTAGCTCATTTCCATCAGTATCAAGGCCCCCACTGTGACCTAAAAACACCTGTTGTTCCACAAAATAAATTAGAAAATGGAAAAAACCATGATAGTAAGAAAATCACAGAGCCAATTTATATAAATACAACTCGGTAGCAGGCTAATACCTGTATCATTCCTGGATGATCTCTTGGATTATTTCCAGGCCAAGGTGTACCATCCTGCATTGTCCAACCTTCTTCGGGCATTTTCTGAGCTTTGGCAACAAGGGCATTGATCCGCACCTTGAATTCTTCATATTCTCTCTGTAGAAAGAAATTTCACCTTGCCCATGTTAGAAAAATGTGACAGACACTTCTTTTTTCTGGATTAATAGAAAGCAGTGAGTGGAAGTGAAATAGCTTTAGATTTTATTGATCTCATATTCTAAATGTTAGCCTTGTACTTGGGTTGGCACCCTCTTGATGCCCTCAGGGTATTTGTTTCTTCAGTTATTTATTTTTTTTATTTTCTGCAGTGACTGACTGCAAAGAAAATGTAGGATGAAGGCATGGACTGTTTAGCGCAAGGCATACCAAGAAATCCCACAAAAAATGGCATTTACTTAAGAAATCAACCAAAGGTCTATCATGTCCTAATAACTATTTTGATAGGTCCATGAAACCATGTTTCACAAGGCACTATGCTTTACCAATTTATTTTCTTCACTATGTTATCTCCAATTCAAATATTCTTATATTTTACCACTATTTCATTCATCTCAAGATATAAACCATATTTGTATCACGTTGAAGAAAATCTAATTCTAGGTTAACACCCAAATTTAACCTAAATGCTTTTGCCGATAGCCAGACCAAAAACATGAAAGTAAAATTCTGTAAAATCTAAAGGAGTCAGAAAACTTATATGACAATTAAAGAACTTCTCTGGAATACATTTAATATATATACCCAACAACATAAGAAACATAAGCATAATTATGCATATTTACACTGACCTTCATCGCACGGCGCTCCTTCACAAAAGAAGGCTGTATCTTGTCCTTTAGGTAATCAATCTTTTGAGCAAAATAAAACTCAGGAGCTCTAGGCTCAATGTTGTGCTTCTTGCAGAAAGGCACCCACTTCCTTGCAAACTCTGCAGTTTCAGAGAGGGATTCAAAAGTCAACATAGCTGAACCATCATCTGAAACGTAGCAAGCTACTTTGTCCACAGGATAATCCACTGCAAGGATTGACAAGACAGTGTTCGCTGTGACAAGTGGAGGCTCTTTGAGTGGATCCACTGTACTGACAAAAACATCTACAGGGGCTAACTGTGATGGTTCCCCTTCCCGGTCATATCTAGAAAATAAAGCCAACCACTATTAGTGGTATGATAACAAGCAACAGCACCACTAACACACACAGGCACAAAGAGAGAGAGAGAGAGAGAGAGAGTTTCATCCACATAAGAAACAAACCATCAGTGAAGTAATAGAACTGACCTCAAAGCTAGCCTGTCAAGGTAGGTCTCACGATTGATTGGATACCATTTTGGAAACTGATCCAGAAGCCAAGATAAAGCAAACCAAATCTCACAGATAACAGATGTTAGCCACAATGGATATGCATCTTTCACAGGATGAGTCGTACGATATTGCAAGAAAAAGCCCAAAATGATAAGCCGAAGAATGATAACAACACGATAAGGAGTCAAGTGAGACGAAGAAATTGGCACCACACGACTCAAAGGTTGACGAGCATCATCAGCCCTGTGGTAGAAGAACTATCAAACTTCAAAAACAAATGCAGACGTGAAATGCATAGATGAGAGCAACCGAGCGAAAATCATATCAATTCTTTCTACAAAACCAAAACTTGCATCTAGAGATAGAAATATAATAAATGGTAGTACTCAAAAATCAAATTTAAACAATTAACATGAAGAAATATCAGCTTGATGTAATTTATAAGGTCATAAAGATATACAAAAGCACTCAAGGGAACAGAGTAAACCAATTTTAGTTCACAAGCTAAACTCACATTTGCAATTCCTCCCCATTTGAACCAGTTACTTCTATATCTCCTTTCCCTTCAGGGTATCTACTGGTCATCTGCAACACATTTTTCTCCTGTTTGAGTTTCCAACTTTCAACCCTTTCCTTCCAATCGACGTTCCCAAGCCCATAAGAATTCAAGTCCTTTGTTGGGTCCACAATTCTCACCGGGACTATAAGAACAGATGACATTATCAACTGAGATCATAAACCCTTCAAAAGAATGAGAAGAAAGCTTGTAAACAAACCCAATAAATAATTACCTGGCTGCCTTGGATCAATATAAGGAGATGAATTAACATTCTTTTCAGAAGGGCCCAAAGGACCTGATGTTGTTCGCACAGATTGATTGTCTGGTGTAGCACATGGAATTTCTCCAGAAACCTGAAAATGATGGCGTATCAGTGAGCATAAATGAGCATTTAAATAGAATATTACTAAATGACACAAAAAGCAGAGGAATCTTCAATCTCATAATACTAATCACCAGAGAATGTAGAAGCAATGCTAGTCACTTCCTCAAATTCAAAAACTTTTCGTAAGATTGAACCAAAACAGGCTATACATAAGAGTTTAATGGCTAATGAACAAAAGAAATAGCAAGCTTGCAATGCATATAACTGCTGTGCAGATGTGAAAAGTTTTAAAGGAAATTTAGCAAGAGGACAAAAAATCCTACAAAATGAGCAAGCAGGAAATGGTTTTGTCAATTAAAATCTGATTAGGATAAACCACGATGGATAACTTGATTTTTCCAACATGGATACTGAAACTCAGGAATTGAAACAGCAGTGTTCAACTACCCAGTAGATAGATGAGAGGGCATTAAAAGAAGAAACAAATAATAGTATCTGTGCAAGCTCCATGCAAACTTCATAACATCAATATGGAGCAAACTACATAAATGCCTACCATATGGCCATTGGTGAGAAGGGGTAGTGGTTGTTGAGATTCATGTCTAGAGGATGATGAAAGATCCACATCTTCACCCAGCCACTGCCGTCTTGCTATACTGTGTCCTTGAGCATAATCAAACTCATTCTCCAAATCATCAACATCTTCCTCATCATCATCTCCCTCCACTCGAGGACTCCCTGAAATATTCAGACATTACTTAATTTGCCCATGATATAAAAACTTAGATGCAAAATCATAAAATGGAATTCAAAAAAGAAACAATCAACAAACAGACAAACCTTTCTGCCTCTTATATCTAGTCTTGCACTGGGGGCAGCACTGAGTCCCATCTTTGCGTTCATACTCGTAACAAGGCCGGCAAACTGGGAAAGCACACTCATTGCAAGCAACAAAGACATCACCAGAGGCAGCGAGTCCAACATTATCTCCACAGATCTGACATGTCTGACCATTCAAATTCTTTAACGGTTTGGGCTGCATTTTAATAGGACAATGAACACTGTTAGAAATCTTCTGCACATTTGAACACTCGAAACAAATAGAGTCATCGGCTTAAATATAATATCAAGTAGACAAGTATAATATCTAATAAAATCAGAGACACAGCAAATCATCGGCTTTGAATAAGAAAAAGTTTTAAATTCAGAACTTCAGCACACTGCTGTAGGGAGACAAAACCAGAATCCTACAGATGAATTTCTAGGCTAAATATCAGAATCAAATATTAAGATCCGATTATGATCACTACCCACTTCTTCAGTTCCTCAGTCAACCAAAGCAAAAAAAAAAGAACAAAACGAACGTAAGACTGAAAAGTAACTTTCACCCAACTAACGTTTAGATCTAAACAACGACTACCCAATTTCCAAATCAATGAAACGGTCTAAACTTTTAAGCTGAAAGTCACTTTCCATGATAACAAACTCAGATCTTAATTCCACAATGTAAATCAAATAAACAAAAAAAAAAACTCAATCTAGAGACTGAGATTAGAAATGGGCAAGCTTAAAACACAAACCCCGCTATCAGAATCATGGCGAATTCGAACCAACTCGTTCCTCCGGTGAGACCCGGCCACCATTCCCGCACTTGCTTCCATGGTTTTTTTGGTTTCTTTCACAGATCAAGAGAAAAGAGTTTTAATTATCCACAAAAAAAGAAAAAAAAAAAAAAAAGAGTTTTAGATGAAAATATAAGTGTGGCGGGGGCTGAGAAAAGGCTGTGGCAATCTTCTCCCATTCAACACGCCATCTCTATCTTCTCTCTATTCATTCCAGCTATGTCTTCGTACAATGCTCTCTCGATTGTCTCGGGCTCAATAGCTTGTCCTTTTATCACTTCTTTTTTATGTTTATTTTATAAATTTTATTGTCTTTATTTTTTTTTTTCTTTAATGTAAGGATTTCCACCGGGTGAACCAGTTGCCAGCTACTGCTTCTACTACCCAACTTTGCTCGGCTTGCTCATTTCACAACCAATAAAGCTAGCTGGCTCAGCTTTTAGTCTTCTTCCTTTTTTTTGGATTAACCAAAAAAAAAAACCTTATTTAGGAATTTATTTTTGGAAAATGTGTTTAATGATTGATTTAGATGATATTTATAAAATAAAAAATATAAATAATAAATTATTTTTTAAAAATTAATAAAAATAATATATTAAATATAAAAAAATTATAAAATGATAATTAAATAATATATTGTGGAAATTAATTTCTCTGATAATTGTTACTTTTTTTTCTTTTTTTATTAGCAAATCCAATAGAGAACTAGCATGAGATGATCTCGTATATCTTTAATCTATTTATCTCATATTCTTTATAAATTATACATGAACAAACTAAAATTAAGATTATATAAAGAGATAGTTTTTTCTTTTCTTGAATTTCCAGTTTTTTCTTTTCTTGAATTTCCTTATCCTCCATATTTGAACTTTATCTCTAATTTTATAATTTCTAACTTTACTCCCCAGTTTTAAATTTCTATTTTATCCATTAAAATGTCTCTTTTAAAAATTAAAATTATTTCAATAATTTTAAAGTTCTCGCTCATATGTACAATTCACATCCGCGCATATAACAATAATTTATCTTCAATTGTTAAAAAAATTGCTCATGTATAAGAGCTTAATGTTACTAAAAATTGTGACTCTATCTATATTCCAATCCTAGTGAGTAGATCCGTTCAATGATCGAGCGAATTCGATCAAGTCTGGCTCAAGGCTTTTGAAACTCAAGCACGATTCGAATCATTATTTGATTAATAAAAATATTTTTATTTAAATTTAATATATAAATATAATGATTTTTAAATATTTATGAACAGTAAAATTAAATTTATTTAAGTTTGACACGGATCGGGTATTGGATAATAATTTTCAGAAGCCAACCAAACTTAATGGCTAATCCAACTTGATTCATATACAAATTTACTAAATATTTTTTTCTTTTTTTTAGATTTAGGCAAATAGACCAATTGACTAAAGAATCAATATCTAAATACATTATGCTTTAACCATGTCAAAAACATTCTTCCTTCAATTTACAAAATATATTCCTTCCTATCCTATGGTTGACAATCTTCTCACTCTATTGGAGTTATTATACTTTAATTATTTTTTTTATTAAATTTGATAATTGATAATGAATGAGGAAACAAATGTTACATTCTTCATTTTAATTTATCTTCAGCATATCTAATTAATATGTATGTTCAAAACTAACATATACATACAAATATGTTTGAAACTAATTTATCTTCAACCAACTCGAACGTACTATATAATATATTATAATTTTTTTTTAAAGAAATGATCTATTTATATTAGTGTAAAATTAATTTAGTTTTACATATTTTTATGATTTTTATATGATTTATTTAATTCGATCGTTGTATTTCATGATCTATTCATGTAAATCATGCATGTCAAATTTTAAGTAAATTAAAAATGTCTAACTATTTATTTGATGCAAAAAAAATTCTTACCATTAAATATATATAAATAACAGTATTCTCGATCGATACAATATATATATATATCATATCAAATCAAAATTTTATTTTATGATTATATTAATAAATCTAATGATTAATTTATTAAAATATCAATTATATACGAAATTGTAAATATGTATAAAATTAATTAATTTTATACCTTCTTTAGTTGATGCTCCTTTTTTTATTACTACATATGAACATCCAGAGCTAGTTGTTTAGCTTAGCCACGGTTCGTAAGCCACGTACTGCTGCTGTCGAACAAACACTTTGCATGAGTTCAATGACATGTCAGACTACCATTGGTTTACTGATAGAAAACAGTCTAACTCCGTTTTGACCACTGGCTTAATAACCCAATAACATTATTACACGTGTTGAGCTGCCCGTTAGCCAGTTTCTTTCATGCGAATGGAAAGGACAATAACAAACAAACAAGACATTCTAAAACGTTTTTCTTTGCTGGTAACAGCCTGTACTTAAAATTACCGGTTATTGCCAGTACTTCCCATCTGCCGCTCCAGTGGCTGTCGGTGGACTTAATTTCTCCACGTTGGATTAAATATTTTAATTCTTTTTTTTTTTTTTTACTTTCAACTAATTTTGAATTTACAATTATATATATATTTAAAAAATAAATTATAAACGTTAGAATTCAAACTTCAAATCTACAAACTCCTTCCAAAAGAAAAAGCAATGCTGACAATGGCAATATCAGGATAATCGTACTCTTAAACCTTATTTTTTTGGTTTTATTAATGAGAAATTACTTTTAAAATATAATTTTTAAAAATTATGTACTTTTTTCCTCTTGATTGAACATAGATTTCCTGAGTTGAGTTATCTATCTGGTTCGAAAAATTCGACTTAAATTAAATCAGATTTGAGTAAAAATTTTGATAATTTGAATCGGTCTGATCCGATCAAAATTATTATTAATTAAATAAAAAAAATTATGTAAATTTAATTATAAAATATATATATAAATATTAACATAAAAATATATTTTTAATAATTTTTGAACAGTGAAACGAGTTTTCGAGTCGATCCGAAACATGATTGGATAAAAAAAAAAAATTCGGATCGCGATCCGACCTATGAGCAGATCTAATTGAACATTACTAATAATAATTTCTTTTACATTAAATATTGCTAATATAAAAAAATATATACTAGAATTTGGTATATGCACAATGTGGGTGAGTTTTTTTTTAAAAAAAAATAAAAAATTATTGAGGTAATTTTTATAATAAAAATGGATAATTTTTAATTAATAAAAAATTATAAAGGACATTAATATTTACCTTTATTTTTATATTTTATTTCTAATTTTTTATTAAATTAACGTGACATTAAACTCTGTCAAACATTTTAATAATACATTAAAATATCCCATGATAAGATAAAATAGCTTTTAAGGGTATTTTTGTTTTAGGGTTAAAAGTACAAAAACTCAATTATTACAAATATCGTAAAAAAGTTAAAATGGCAAAAAATACAAAATCAATGAACAAAAAATAAATATGATCAAAACATAGTCGGATAATTCAACAGTTATGCATTAGTATTCTTATTTTTTTTATTTACTGATTAAATTTTTTAAAATAGACAGTTATCAGACATTTGTTAAAAAAATGAATATCACAAAACCATTAAGAATATTCTTTGATATTAATTAAAAAATATTTTGAATACAATCATAAGAGTTTTAGCAACTGATTTGCTGTTGTTGCCTGCAGCCGACACCCTACCTAATATTTTTTTTTCACAACCACTTTCATTAAATTAAATAAAATAAAATAGAATACTTTTATAAACCATTGACCAAAGTTTTTTTACAGATGAATCACGATTTCTCAGCAACAGAAATATGTTGGCACTTGCCAAATGCCGGCTTTAATCTAGATTTGATAATTGTTATATTCATATTATTTTTTTATATATTATAATTGTGTTTATTTATATAGATTTTAACATTTTAATAATTGGTATTACATTAATTTTAAAGTATTTGTATATTTGAATTGTATCGTATTTTATATGATATTTTAATTATTTTTTTTATCATATTTATATTATATAATCGTATTGTGTCCGAAAATATTAATACTACATTAGACAGACCACTTGCAATTTCCCATTGTCATTCCTTGTGAGATGATAACTTTAGTTTTGATAATTTAAGATTTTTTTATGATAATTAGCATTTATCAATGTAAAAAATTTAAAACTGTGCCCGTTTATGATCGTCCCAGTCCACATCCTAGATTAGAAAAATTAATATTGAGGGAGAAAACGACTTCATATTTAATAGCTAAAAATTAGATTTTGATTTTATAAAACAAAAATGACATTTTTTTTATTGGAGGTGTTTTTTTTTTTTTTTTTTAAGATAAAACTGTGAAAACAGGTCTCTAAATCCAAAACAGACAATACTTTATAGTGGAATAATCTAAAAAATTCTTCCATCAAGATTCGATTAACAAATTGCCAAAGGTTGTATAGCCAAGCTGCTTCATTGCATTGGTAATAGAATTTTCTTAAGCATAAGTCTGTTTACATTAGTTTTTGTTCAACCCCGACAAATTCTATACAGTCATTCCTTAAAGGGTTCCATCTGCTGCTGCATTTGAACTGCCATTTCCTTCTCTCCTGCTTGCCGTCGTGTTCTTCACTATCTGCAAATTACAATGAAGTTCAGCTGATTTTTTTTTTTTTCTTGTTTCATTAATTTGAGTTTAAATGCAAAAGTGAGCAAAAACACCAATACATCCAACAAAAACCAAAAGTCACGCCTAAGCCCGAAATAGCACAAGGCAGGCCTAAATCTTGGTCTTGAACCAAATCAATTTTGTCTTGACATAATAATCGTATCATAATCATGTTTAAAATATTATATATTAATATTTTTTTTTTATTTGAAAAATTATTTGGGATTAGAAACCAAAAATAGAGACTGACAATATATCACATGTTTAAAGTATCATAATCATAATAGTGTTCATTTTATTTTTTATGTTATATTGTGTTTTGTATAGTATTGTAATTATTTTTTTCGTATGATATTAGTATAATCATGATATTAATATAATCATGTTATATTCAAAATTATCAGATTTAATTTTGCCTAACCTAACCACAGCACTCTCATTAATCAACTAGGCCCAGTAGAGTCATGACCTAACCTACCTTTATTCTTCTTCTAGGCCATTTGCAAAATGCCATTACTATTACTTGGGCCAAAATTGAGAGAAACCCACATACCCCATTAATCATTAGCTCGTGATCTTTCAATTTTTTGAAAGAGAACAAATTAGATATGAAAAATATGCCATTTCATATTGCTCTATATAATGCACATTTATATATATATATATATTCATTAATAACTATATGTGTTTTAATACTCTATCCTTCATATATTTATATACTATCTGAGTTAAGAATTAAACATGATTGATGACCCAATTGCTTCCTTCCAAAGGATGATGATGATGATGATGATGATGATGATGATGATGATGATGATGATGATGATGATGATGATGATGATGCGACAAACGTAATTTACTTGTCTAAGCATCTGATTCTCATTCTGCAACGTGGACAGCCTCTCTTCAAGCTCAGAGTTTTTCTTCTCCAAGTCTTTAACTCTGCTCTCCATCTCATTCAAGTATGCCTTTTTCCTCTCCCTTGCTTGCTGTGCTGAAACTCTGTTCCTCAACAACCTTCTCCAAAACCCACATGTGAACGGCTCAAATTAAAGGGCATGCAGAACAGATAATAAAATTATCTGGCTGAACCCACACTAATGGTCCAAATCCTACCTCTTTAGCCGCTTGTTTTCTTTGTCCGCTTGGCTCCTCCCTCTCTTTCTCTGACCACCCTCCCCTGATGGTTGAACCCGGTCCGGACCCGCCAAAGAACCGGCTTCTCGACCGCCAGCTGGAGCTGCAGACACTTCCCCACCTATCTCAGGCACTCTCCGGATCTCTTCATCACTTTCCATACCTTCAAAAAAAAAAATTGTTCTGATTCTTAAACCCAAAAGGATAAAAGAAACTTTTTTCTTCTTTCCTTAAAAAGAAAGCAATGTAACAGATGAAAATGCTGTTGATCTCAACGGATTTTCTCGAGAAAAGAAAAACAAATACCCAGTTAAGAAAGCTAAAAACTTTGCATAACCCACATATAAAAACCATCTTCTTGTACAAAATCCAGATGGGAAATCGAAATTCAGTAACTTTTCCAAATAGGGAAGAAAAAAAGTTCATTTTTTCTTGAAATTTTAGAACTTTAATGTAACAATAGCTAAAAAAGAAAAAGCTTACCTTCGTTGACGTCAACTTGAAGAGCAGAGCTTGAAGATCTTTCACTACTTGAAGGCAAAGAACTAGCTGCAATTGAACTCGATGCTTGTTCTTGCATTTCTTTCTATAAAAATTAATAAAGAAAAAAACTGGAGAAATGAGAGAGATTTTCTCTGTTTTTTTTTTTTTTTGGAGTGGAGAAAAAGAGCGGGATATTAATGTTACAGTGAGTAAATTAGAAAGAGAGTGTTGCAGAAGCCTATCAGCCGTTGAATTCGATTTAAATCCAAGGGATGTGAGTGAGGGAGCGCGGACTTATGTGAGCCATGAGGAGGTAGGTGAATCAAATATCTATGAGAAGTGATCGTGAAAGCGTTTGATCCGTTGGATTGGGATTTGATCGGACGGATGGGTGGGTGGGAGTTGAGAGTAAGGGAATGCAATGTATTGGGTCCACATTATGTGTTGAATCTGACTGCCCATGTTTCTCCACTTTTGAAAAAAAAAGTTTTTTTTTTAATATAGATTTTGTTAGCAAGGATATTTTTTTAAGATTAATTAAATTATTATTTATAAAATATTTATATTTTAATTATAATAGTTAATAATTATATTAATAAATTTTAATTCATTAAACATATATATGAATTAATATAATAATTTTGAAGAAAATTTTAGAATATCAGTTAACAAAATTTAATAAATATTTATAATTTTATTTGAATTGTTCAGAATCAGATGCGACACACATGTTTATTTACGATGGAATTTTGATTTTTAAAAACCTTTTTTGTTGCATTTGAGTAGGAATTTTGGTAAAAATGATTTCTTAAAAGAATAGAAGGAATAATGTAATTTAATGAAAGTGGTTTAAGAACATTTGTCAAATTGTTGGAGTTCAATTGTTGGAGAGAACTCCCATGATCCTTTCACGAGAGAGGATTGTTCATGTTTTAAAGAATATTTTAAAAATTTACGAATGAAAAAACAATTTTTAAAATTTTACCAAATTGTTAAAGAATTTATAAAAAAGTTTAACGCAAGAGATTTTCATGACATTCCACCAAAAATGATTCATTGCTAAATAAAAAATTATTTATGCTATTTCATTTTTTTTCTTATCATATATACTCGCATGTGCTTTCATATATTTTGTCTAATTATTTCGTGTCATATTCATTTCGATTGTTTTTAATTAATGACGAATTTGTAAAAAAAAAACAACTTTTCAAAAAAATGGATTGATTTTTTTTAAAAAGGTCAAATTATGGTATTAATTCCTGTACTATAGTCAAAATGTGGATTTAGTCCCTCTACTTTAATTTGAAGAAATTTGGTACCTCTACTTTCGATATTTTGAATTTCAGTCCAATTTTAAACGGTGTCAAATTTTCACCGTTAAGTATGCTGACGTGGCGTTGACTATGCTGACGTGGCGAGCTTAGTCAGCAAAAAATTTTGGAAACTGATGACGTAGATTTTTTTTCCACGTGGCTTATTAACTTGGATGATCAAATGATGTAATTAGTCCCTTTACTTATATCAAAATACGAATTTAGTCCCTCTACAATTATTTGAAAAAATTTTGGTACTTGTATTTTTGGGATTTCAAATTTTGGTCCAATCTTCAAAATATTAAAAAATAATTAAAAATATTCACATTATTAAAATATTAAATTTTTTTTTGTTAATATTAATATTTATTATTAAAATATAAAAATATTTATGTTTAGTTTAATAATATTAAAGATAAAAATATTTAAAATTAAAATATTAAAAAAAATTATTTAAACATTTTAATTTTTTTTGAATTAAAATTAAATAAAATTATTTTTATTAATATAATAATTTATTGTGTCGAATCAAACATAAAAAGAGATAAAAATGAAAAGTATTCTCAGACAATCAGAGAGAATAAAAAGAGTGATGAGCTTCAAAGAGAAGCTTGTCATAGGTAGTCTGGTCAAATAATACCATGTTTTTCACCATCTCCTTTTGCTTTTTCTTTCTCCATCTCTGTTATTAAAACAAAGAAAAAAAAAACCAAAAACTCATTTCTTATCTAATTTTAAAAAGAAAAAAATAACTCCTATTAAAAATTTAGTCAAGGAAACATATAGTAAAGAAAATTACCTTCTTTTTTTGCTTGCCAGCTCCGGACTTTGCTGGCTTGGAGGAATGAGTAGGGGTTGTCTTTTTCGGGGCCTGCAAAAGCAAACAAAAAAAAAAAACAAAACTAAGTTAGATATAATCTAAAGCAAAGTTGGTTTTAAGTTTTATTGGTATAAAAAGAACTCATAAATCTAGGAAGATGAACATACAATGATATTTGCTGGAAGTGAAGAAAAAATGAGAAAGAAATGAGGCACAATTTTTGGGTGCCACGAGACAAAAAAAATGGGGAGGTGGGGTGAGAGCTTTTTCTAAACCTAAGGTTTGGTTGTTTGCTTCCTGAGACTTCCAAAGTTTTCTTACAATTTTTGTATTAATTTTGTCTTTGAAATTGTTATCTTTTTTAATATTTGAGGTTTGATTGATTTTCGTTGTTTGTTGATATTGTTTGAGCATAACTTATAAGCCAAATAAATGTTACTATTTTCACTTTTAATAGTATAAATATTTTTAATATTTGACGAATAAATATTACTCTTTTTAATATTTATATTAATAAAATAATATTTTAATAATATTTAAAATGTTATTATTTTTTCAAAAATTATTTTAAGAGCTCATTTTTGCAAAATAAATGAACCTTAAGATTAGACCAAAATTTGAAATCCCGAAAAATTCAGGTACCAAAATTTTTTCAAATCATTGTAGAGGGACTAAATTCGTATTTTGATATAAGTACAGGGACTAATTACATCATTTGATCATCCAAGTTAATAAGCCACGTGAAAAAAATCCACGTCATTAGTTTTCAAAAAAATTTGCTGACTAAGCTCGCCACGTCAGCATGGTTAACGCCACGTCAGCATACTTAACGGTGAAAATTTGTCACCGTTTAAAATTGGACTAAAATTCAAAATATCGAAAGTAGAGGTACCAAATTTTTTCAAATTAAAGTAGATAGACTAAATCCATATTTTGACTATTGTACAGAGACTAATACCATAATTTGACCTTTTAAAAATAAAGTAATATCTTCAAGTAAAAATAATTTTTTAGTCCCTCTTAGGTTGCTGGAGAGAATTCCAATAATTATTCTTTATAAAGGAAAACTCTTTTTAAGGATTAAAATAAAAACTAGAAAAAAGACCCCAGGGGTACTTTTAATTTTTTTAATTAATTAATAATAATAAAATTAATTTTAATTTTAATTTTAATTTTAAATTTTATTTTATTAAATTATTTATTTAAATTTTATTTTCAAATTATAATAATATTAATATAATAATATTTTGTTAATTATTAAAATTAAATTTATGATAATTGTTTATTTATAAATTACGTAATATAATTTATTTCCAAATGTTATTTATATATATTTAAAAATATTTAGAATTTATTGTATGTTGTATATTTTTATTCGTAGGAGTTAAAAAATAAGAAAATAAAATTTTGGTTTGTATTTTATTCTCTCTTATGATCGATTTTCTGACATAGATTAGCAGTAAGTTCGTTTTATCCTTTTTTTTTCTGAGCGGATCGGATACGGATCCTAAATCGACCCGCAACTCAACGTGCGAACCTACCCCTTTAAATATATCATTTAAAATTAAAATAAAAAAATTAACAAAATAATTGTTTTTAACTTTTTCCCCGAGCCGGACGAGTATGGATCCTAAACAAACTCGTGAGTCAACTTACGGACGAAGCCCTTTATATACATCATTTAAAATTAAAATAATTAATAAAATTATTTTTTAAACTTTTTTCCCGAGTTGATCGGGTATGGATCCTAAATCGACTCGCGAGTCAATGTGCGGACTAACCCTTTTAAATACATTATTTAAAAATAAAATAATAAACTAATTAATTAAATAAATTTATTTATTTATTTATTTTTTAACATTTTTTCGTGCGAGTCGAGTATGGATCCTAAACCGACCCACGAGTCAATGTGCGGATCAACTCGTTTAAATACATCATTTATAAATAAAATAAAGTAAAGTAAAATAAAATGAAATGAAATAAAAAATAAAAATAAAAATAAAAATAATTAATAATTAATTTTTTTTCAAACGGATCGATTACGAATCCTAAATCGACCCACGAGTGAATATATAGGCAACCCTTTAAATATACCATTTAGAATTAAAATAAAAGTAATTAATAAAATAAATTTTTTATTTTTATTTTTTTCTCAAGCGGATTGGGTAAAGATCTTATATCGATCCGCGAGTCAACTGCAAACCAACTCCTTTAAATACATCATTTAAAAAAAATAAAAAATAAAAACTAAAAATAATTAATAAAATAATTTTTTTTTCGATCGGGTCGGGTATGGATCCTAAATCGACATTGAATTAACATGCAGACCAACCTATTTAAATACATAATTTAAATTTTTTAAAAATAATTAATATTTTTTTCTTTTTTTAACTTTTTTTTCGTGTTGGTCGAGTACAAATCCTAAATCGATCCGCAAGTCAAGATGCAGACCAATTATTTTAAATACATCATTTAAAAATAAAAAACTAAAAATAATTAATAAAATAATTTTTTTAAAATTTTTTTTCCTGAGCGAGTCGAGTAAGGATCATAAATCGACCCGCGAATCAACATACAGACTAACCCCTTTAAATAAATGATTTAAAAAAAAACCTAAAAACTAAAAAAATTAATAAAAATTAATAAAATAATTTTTTTCCCGAACAAGTTGGATACAGATCCTAATCGACCCGCGAGTCAATGTGCAGACCAACCCCTTTAAATACATTATTTAAAAATAAAATAAAATAAGCTTAAAACTAAAAATTCTTAAATTCTTAAAAAAAAAAATCAAAAAAATTATGTTATAAAAGAGGAAAAAATTGTCCCTAACCTATTTAAAAAATCTCCCTTAAATTTCAACTCAAAAATAAATATAATAAATTACTTTTTTACCCCACTATCAAACAAAACAAAACAATTTTTTTTTTTAAGAAATACCAATTGAGTCCCTCAGAACTCAGTTTTAATAATAAGAGATTCTTAAGTGAGAGGATTTTTTTATATTCTGCCAAATTGTCGGAGAATATAAGTTTTTTTTTTTTTTCATGATGAGGTTTTCATTTCATCTCTAAATAAAATGATATGTTTTATCATTTAATAAAATGCAAATTTTGAAGAATCACGTGAATTATCTTTAAATATCGAAATCACTTTTTATCAAGATCAAAAGATAACACAATATTAATTCGTACCATTTTCGAACGGACGCACTAGGGATACTAATACATTTTCCACGCGTAATCGTGCTTTTGAATCTAACCTTTTTTTTTTTTTTTTGTGTTTTAGCATACCTATAAATTATTTTTATAATAAATCTTAATTAATTTTAGGGGTTTTAAAAAGATAAATTTTTATAAGTGACCAATCGTACCTAGCTAAAAATTATTGGTGACGACTCCTTTGATGTTTTGGTTTTTTAACTGTTTTTCAAGTCTAGCCATCTAATCCCTTCCTCGAAGACAAAAGTCGCTATGACAATATTTTTTTCTAAATTGATTGAGAAAAGGATTACGACTACAATTAATTTATTAATAAAAGTAAAATGAAAAAAAATGTGAAAATAGAATTTGACTTCTATGAAGAAGATGGCTTACCAAGATCTCTAGATTTCAACATATTATAATGGTGGAATAGTGGTGATCTCAAATATCCAATGTTACAAACGATTTCTAGACATGCATATGCTATAGTAACCAGACATCATTATTTTTACATTCAAACATATATCTCATCATTAATTTTAATTTGATCACTACATTATTCAATCTCATCATTACAGTGATTAATCTCATTGCTACCATTATTTTCAATTTCATCAGAACCAAATCTCATCTCGTATCCAAATGAAACCTAAATCTCTTATTTATTGTACTATTTTTTATAACAAATTATCTTTATACAACAACATGCAAAATTTTAAATTTCACAATTAAATAGGTTTATAAGATTATGGCATGTTTATTAGATTACAACTAAAACATCAATAAATTAGCATTCTTTTTTATTATATTAAATTTTAATTATTTTTAATACATTTTACGATAATATGTGTTATTTTACTAATTTAATTTTTGAAATTAGAAAATTCCATTAACTTGGATGAGATAATTTTCATATAAGATTTACTAATTAATAAATATATATATGTCAACTTAGTAATTATTATTTTTATCATCAACACATAATTATTAGGGCTTCAACACTGTAAGATTATTTTTTTCCCGAACAAAGATAGTGCAACACAAAGAGGACTATTTGATTGTTTCTCTAATGCTTTATTTAGCTTATAAACCTCGAATATATGTAACACTCATAATTAAAGATTTCTAAATACTAAAAGATGGAATAATATTTGCATTTAAACATTTGGCTCAATGATAATTGTCATATATTTATTTAAGTCCATGCGACCTAAATTGGATCGGATCTATATAAAGATTTTAGTAATTCAGATCGGTTCGAATTATTATTCATTAAATAAAAATATATATATATTTTTAAAAATTAATTATAAAATATATAAATATTAATATTTTAATATTTTGTGAACAATTAAATGGGTTTTCAAGTCGATCTAGGCCTGATCCGACCTGAACTTGAGTAAAAAAGTAAAAAAAAAAAAAAAAAATCGGATCGCAATCCGACCTATGAACAAATCTAGACTTCGACTCCCCTTCAAAAAAAAAAATGATGGTTTCTTTCTTGTAGTTTCTATTACTTTCTAAATATTCTCCCACTTGGCAAAAATAAAATCCATTTAAACAATGGTGAAAGGATCATTTCCACTACTTTATCGATTCAAGGGTGATTAATGCACCTTTCATTTAAACAATGGAAGTATACAGAAATTAATTACAAATTTACAACAAGTAAAAAAAATGAAATTTATTCTAATTAAATTAAGTTAATAAGAAATTCGAGACTTAATTTAATTGATATATATATAATTACTCTTAATAGATGACATCCAACAAATCTAAAATTCAAATTTCAACATTTGTAATCTTTTTTTTTTATCTTCGACTACGATCTCCTTTGTAAAAAAACTGAGTTAATGAGATAAATATTCTTGAAATTTTGTCCCAAAACTCATTACATATGCTAAGAAAGATTACATTCATGTTAAAAAAAAAAAGATGTAATTTTGAAAAGTAGTGTTGAGAATGAGAAGGAATGTAATATACCTAATTAATGAAGTCAGCTGCTGCCAAAATCCATGGTAAGCACATAGTTACATAAATTAAAAAAGTGTTGAAAGGGTAGAGGAGAAAATAAAGAATTAGGAGCTCCCTTCAGTCCAAAACAGATACCAAGAAGTAGAGGCTTAGATAAGGCCAATACAAGACCAAAATGGATCTTTGAAGCTGTTTTAGGCTGAAAAGAGCCCCCACTTCTAATTATTTCTCATTCTCTCAAGCAAAGAAAAGACAGAAAAAGAGAGAGAAATATATGCAGAATTGCAGATTCATACAATTCTTTGGCCAAGAAATGAATAGTTGGAGTAGCTATAGCTGGGGTGGGGTTGGGTTGGAATTAAATTAAAGGGCTAGGTGAAAAGTGGAGTGCTTCATTCTGCCTATCTACACTCCTCTTTCAGTGTGCAATAATTGTTTCTTAGGGTGTAGAATGGTCTTTAGCCTTTTGAGGGAAGTGAGTTAGACAGGATGGAATGGAACCATGCATGCCAATGGCTATCACAAATAATTAATGGTTTTGGCTCAAACTTCTCTTCTTTCTATGCCTCATTAAACAGGTTGTATCTATTATATCACATTCGTCTTGTCACGTTGGATCACTACATGTAAAATATTTAACGGGTTAATAATTGCTTAGCAATTCCAAATATAATAAACACTTGATTTATATCTATCAAGTTCACATACAACACTCAGTAATCAAATATAAATTGATGAGTAAACATTAATTAAAAAAAAATTCATAAATAATGAAATCTTCTAACTATTCTTTACTTTCCCTTTAAAATTCTCTGAACCCATATTAGTTTAAATATCGGAGTACACTCCGAATACATAACTCTCCTCTATGACATTTCTTGTCTTTCCATATATCTTTCAATCTTTGTTTAACAAACCTGAAAAACTTCACCTGCTCCACCATAGGACACCATGCAGTATCCAAAGTAAGAAAGCAGTAGCTAGTCTTAAACTTTTTTTTTTTGTTGAGAAAAAGAAAATTCCAATCCATATATATATATATATATGCATTTAAGTATAATTTCAAATTTATTCTTGATAAGAAATATTAAAAAAAAATGTTCATGTCAAATTTAGGCAATGAAGTAACCCTTAGTGAAAATTGAGAAAAAAAGGGATGCAAAACCAAAAGGAAAAACATACTCAGGTAGGTTAGAATTTTGGTAAGGTAAGTCTTACTTGCTGCAAGATGGAGCTGTTTTTCTTTGGTAAAGTGGTCCCAAAAGTGATTGCCATTTGCCAAGCTTTCAAATACAGTTTCAACTTTGAACAAACAATCCTTTAAAAATCCTTGAGAATTGAATGGTCCCTTTCTTCTATACTAGGAACTTCAACCCCTACTTCATTCCTACTTTATCTAACTTTCATCACTTGGATTTTCTTTCATTTCAAACCCTTTAAATTCCACCAGAAAAACAGACAAAAGTTTTAACGCCAATGTACCATTTTCTACAATTTCAAGTCTATATGCATAGATCTAAAATCTCGTATATTTGTGTCGTATTCGTGTTATGATCGTATTTAAAGTGTTATATTTTATATAAATTTTGACACGTTAATAATTCGTGGTATATAAATTTTGATATATTCATGTATTTATGTCGTGTTTGTATTATTTTTTTCATATAATGTTTTAATTATTTTCGCATATCGTATTCATGTCATATAATCATACCGTATCTAACATTATCAAATCTATATATATGTATGAATTAATTTGGCTAGATATTTAAATGTGATATTGGGCATTGTCATTAAGGGCTATTACTTGTGTGTGGGTAAAATTATCCTTTATCAGCTCCACGCAAACCTATTTGTGGCAATGAAGTTGAAAACAAGGATCCATTGGTGCACATGTGTGGTTATTAGCAATACTAGTTGATTAGACAAATGTGACAATTTTTGAAGAAACAAAGTTAATTACCTATATATCCTTTTCAAATTGAAACATTGACATTCAAAACCCATATTCTTTTTCTCCAAATCCTTTGTTTTTATTTTAAATAAATTAATTTGAAACTTTGCTGGTGTTACTTTGAACTTTTGAGATCCCTTTTAGCTCTTTTGTAAGTCTTGAGACAGCACTACACTGTACAAGTTGCATATGTTCAGGATAATGATACAAGTTGCATATGTTCAGGATAATGATTCAAGTGCCCTAAATTTAGGATTAATTTTCGACCAAAAAAAAAAAAAAAATTTAGGATTAATTTAAAGTTTAATTAAGTTGATTCATGTCATCATTTTTAAGAGATCGTATTCAGTAAGTCTCAAGTTCGAATTTCAACATTTGCAATACCTTTTTCTATCATCAAGCTGCGATGTCTTTTGTAATAAAAAAAAATTGAAGGGTTTGGTCTAATTCTAATATTTAAGATCCGCATTTAAAAAAATTGGAAAAAAGGTGATTCAAATCTTGTTTTTTGAACAAGAAGATTATGTATCAATCACTTGATTCAAATACTTGACTGCAAAATCCTTATTTATGCTCAAAAAAAGAGAAACTTCCATGAATGAATGATATTATATTGAAGTAATTTAAAAGTTAATCGTCATACCATTGTGGTATGTTAAAGAAATTTTCAACCAAATAAATACATAAGACATGGTTTATTCTGAAGATAAAATGGGAAACAAATAATGAATGTGAAGAAGCAGAGAGCCCAACAACTTGACAATAATGTCGAATATCTGTTAACCTCTCAAACTATGCCTTGTGTTTCCTTGACTTGGATTTTGGGACTTTTGGGAAAGGATTATCTTGAAAAGACAATTTTCCAAGAACTTTAAAAAGAGCAGATGGAATCATGGCTGGGGTTGACATGCTACGAGGGCAAGTGTTGGGCACTGGGTTGGACTTGGAGCTGCTAATGCTATTCTCTCGGGTACTCAGGCATGGCCTTAGCTGATCTCTGTAATGCACCGAGCCGTCTTCGCCTTGCACATACAAGTCATCCCAGACTGAACCTGATGACCCCTGCCTCCTGGATGAAACTACAGACCTTTGCAAAGTTGCCATTGTTTCTTTTAACTCTATGGACTATGGAGGTTCTTCAGTTTGTATATAGTGACGGCAAAGACAGAAGAATTTGAAGGATGGAACCTAAGAAGATGAATACTAGTTTGTTTTAACATACTTTTGTTTTTTATCTTTTATTTGAATTGACCAATGACCATGTTGGGTTTTGCTGAACGTTGTTCTGTTAAAATTCTGCCCAAAATATTAAGGAATTTTTGTGTATGGATTTTTATTAATTCAGGCCGTTCTCCTAATAACTTGGACGGCTATCAGTATCTTTTATGGTCATTTTTTTTGTTTTTGTTTTCTTTCTCTTTTTAAAAGTACATGAATTTGTGAAAGTTAAAATTAACAAAAAGAAACTAATATGTCACATCTTTCATCCTGCTCCTGGTGGAAGGTGAGATTGTTTTGGTTGAATCCTTGTGAACAAACAATTGGTCAAATGCAAACCCACAAGATCTCAAAGTTTCCTACATTTTGGATCCTATGGGGCTGAAACTTCAAAGGATGCAGGGCTTGGAAACGTAGACATTCGACCAAACCAGGGTTGTAGATCGTTTCAGAATCAATAAAAGGGAAAGTCAAGTGGCAGCTTATTGTCAACGACATTAATTACTATCTACCTTAACTGTCATCACTTACTAACAAACTGTAACGAACCACTGACTAACTACCATTGCACATACATCTAGGGTTGGCAACAGGGCAGGGCGGTTTTTTGGTTGCCCCGTCCCGACCTCCATAGACATTACTCGAAATCCGCCCCGAACCTATTTTATTTAAGATTATAGCCCCCGACCCTGATCCGCTCCGCCCCAAATTTTTTCATAGAATCAACTGCATCAAGTTTTTCTATAAAACGTTTTGGTTTTGCCTTAGCTTGAAATCTGGTTTACTTCTTACAGAGATGGCAAAGTCAGTTGAAAACAGAATTCTGACAAAAGGTCCATGGAGTCCCGAAGAAGACCATAAATTGATTGCTTATATTAATAGATATGGTATTTGGAATTGGACAGAGATGGCCAAACCAGGGGTAATTAAGCAAAAAAACCATGGAAATTTCACTAGGGAAAAAGAGGAAACCATAATTGATTTGCATGAAAGGCTTGGAAATCGGTAAGTTCTAAAGGCTGTACATAGAACTATCCTTGTTGATGTATGCCTGTAAAAAAAATCGGGGTGCGTCGGTACGGGTTTATGATAAATCCGACCCGAAACAGTTATTTTTTTTATAAATAACCTGCCTCGACTTGTAACCTATTTTAAAAAAACCCGACTCTATAGGGTCGTGTCAGAATCCGACGGATTCGGATTACTTTGCTACGTCCCTACATACATCAGAAAGCGTTGGTGGAGAGATAAGAAGGAAAAGAGTTTGGGAGATGAGTTTTTAAGGAATGGCTACAGTATTGCGGGTAGAAATTTGGGTTCATTGAAGAAGATTTGGGAGATAGAAGAAAATTGTTATTTTTTTTGGTGGGTGGTAGGGATTTGGAAGATGAGAGAGAAACCAAACCAAATTGACTCGTATTTATGGTTTGTGATTTAGATAATTATAATTTTAGTTTTAAAATATAAATATTTTTATATGAGTTTTAAAATTTTTATTTGTAAATATTCAATTTAAAAATTATCAATGTGTTAAAAAGAGTTTTTTTATTGCTATTCGAACAAAAACATTAACTTAGAGTTAAAAAAATTTATGTGACATATAATGAATCACGTGTGAACTTTATGTAGCATTTCATTAATTTGTAAAATATTAAAAAAATTATTTGCTAAAAGGAAAAAAAAAAAACAGTTTCAAATAAAAGATAAAAAAAACTATACTTTATTTTATTACAAACTATTGGTTTAGGTTTCATTTGAATCCCACCGTACAGGAGTTTTGTGGAGAGATCTTTCCCCATTGACCGGCCGACACCCCACTAGACTAAAGCTCCAGGGTCTAGTGGAACTCTGGACCCCCATTGCTGGGAAAAATCCCCTTTTACCCCTTCACTATTTAAAAAAAAAAATTATTTTATTTATTTTTAATATAATTATAATTATTTAACATATATATATTTTTAATATATATTTTATTATTTAATATAAATATAATTTTAATAATTTTTAATTATTTATTATTTATTATATATATATATACACATTTTAATTTAATGTCTTTAATGGTAATTTATCTTTTTTTTATTATAATTCACCTCAACGCCACGCTACTTTGGAATCCAAACACATATCCATCACTGATTTTAATCTCACCGCTACAGTAATTAATCTCAATACCACCGTTATTTTTAATCTCACTGAAATCAATCTCATTACCCAATCAAATGGAGCCTTAGTGAGAAAGAGAGAAAAGTTGTTGGTTTAATGAAAAAAGAGAAAATTTAAAAAATGAAGTAGTGAGTTTTTAATCTTTTATAAGGAGGTTGGTTTTTTTAAATAATTTTTAAAATTTTAGAAATTATTGATATGACATCCACGTGTGTTCATTATATGCCAATTAAGTTTTTTGTTAGTTTTTTCATTTTAACAATAACGAAAAAACTAATTTTTAACATATTAATAATTTTTAGGGTTGAATGTTTTCATCTAAAAAAATTTGGACTTAAATGAAAAAAACTTATACTTTAGGATTAAAATTATAATTATCTTTTTGTGATTTTATGATTTTATCCATCGATTGGAGTGGTGGAGAGAAACCGAACCAAATTGACTCGGATTTAGTTCGTTTTGAGTTGTAGTAACTAGTCAGTAAAAGAATATACACACTCCGGTTTAATTTGAAAATAAAACATCTCAATTAAATTATTTTTTAAAATTTATTTAAAAATAAATTAAAAATACTCCTCAACAGTTTTTTTCCCCTAAAAATGCTCCTCCATAGTTGAATATTTACTTTTCATTTTGGATTTCATTTTTTTTTAACACTTTATATTACTAATTATATTTTATTTTTTATATGAATTGTAACAAACTTTAAATTTTAGCATAAAAATTTTAAAAGCATTTTCTTTTAAAATTTCACGTTAAGTTAAAGTTGACATAGTTGATGATAAAAACAATAATTCTTTTCTATCCATATCTAAAATAGCTATTGTATACTTGTATTATCATTTAAAATTAAAAGATGGATTCATCAGAAAAATATTTAAGGATATGTTTTTTTCGTGAAAAATAAATTTTAAAAATGTAAGATATTTTTTCAAAAATTAAAACAAAATAAAAAAGATCGA
The DNA here is from genome assembly GCA_030761205.1 of Fremontodendron californicum. Classification (NCBI taxonomy): domain Eukaryota; kingdom Viridiplantae; phylum Streptophyta; class Magnoliopsida; order Malvales; family Malvaceae; genus Fremontodendron; species Fremontodendron californicum. Next base: position 5,132,797 of record JAULJL010000003.1, read on the forward strand.
TCTCTAAATAGGATCAATCCTTTATTGTGTCATAACGGTTTTTCGACCACTAAAACGATTTTGAAAATAAAATGCGGAAGTCGCCACCAATCATTTTTTGTTTAGGTGTGATTGGCCACCTGTCAAAAATCGATTTTTATAAAATATTTTAAAACTAGTTAAAAGATTTTAAAAAGATCAATTTTGAAGTCTGCGTTTTAATCCAGAGAGAAAACAAAAGCGGGTTCGGGAGTCGGTTACGTGTGAGGAAGGATTAGCACCCCCACGACGCCCGTTTAAAAATGGTACCTTATTGGTCGCGTATTATCATAAGTCTCGGTAGATGTTGGTTTTAGGTTCGGCATTTAACATTAATTCCCTTTAGAAGCAATCGTATTATTTGAATAACAAACCGAAATTTATTAACACAAAATTTTCTATATTCCCCGGCAAACCCGACAAAACACAGAAATTTTCTTAATGAGAAAATTCACCGAATCATTTTCATTTTTTGGAGAAGGGTATTCCGTCGTTAATGATAATTGATGATATCCTCCCCGGCAGACCCAACAAATATCTCATAAATTATTTTAACTCGGAAATATTGCCTTGTTTTATTACTAAAACATTAATTTTTATATGCATTAAAACTTATTTAAATAAAATATGAATATGAAAAAAAACAATATTAATATGCAACATGAGAAGAAATAATATGAACATTAATTATCACATGGCATGATTAAAAACATAATATAAACATCAATAATTAAATAACACAAACACAAAAATATGAAAAGAACTATTTTCCGAAGAAAAATCATTCTTCGTGAATTTGTTTATTTGAAATTACGTAAATGACAAACATCAAAAACAAAAATAAATAAAATAATAAATAAACAAATAAAAATAACCGAGCTTCTCAGCAAACCCAACAAAGCTTGGAAAAATATTCTTTCTCTTAATACGTGCGTAATTTCGAGTGAAACAACGATCATACTTCAAAAATTCGTGCGTTACGGAATTTCCTAACCTTCCCAGCAAACCCGGCAAAGATTAAGAAATGATGCTCACCAAATATTTACGAAATCAAAAAAGTACTTATTTTATTTTATTATTATTATTATTATTCTTTTTATAAAGAGAATAGATTAATAATACATTTAATAATAATAATAAAAAAGAAAATGCATACAAAAATAAAATAAAATAAATAAAAAGATAAAAGGCCAAAATTAATAACATAGTGGTAATAATAATGACCATAATAAAATAAACAAACAAAAAAGAAAGAAAATTACTAAAATAATAAATAGCATAAAATATATATATAAAAAATAGAGAAATAAGCATAAACATAAATAAATAAAAATTTACCTTCGGAAAATACGCGAATGCCGGGATTTGAGTGCTCGGATGAACTTTCCAAGAGAATTAATTAATTCTTTTTTTCTCCTTTTTTTTATTTTTTTCTATTTTCCCCTTTTTTTATTTTAATTTTGATTTTAATTAAATTTTTTTTTTACTTTTTTACTTTTTTCTTTTTTTCTTTTCTTTTTTCACTTTTTTTTTTCTTTCTTCCCTTTTTTTCTTTCCTGGTTGGCCCAAAGCCAATGCAGTGGGCTGCTGGGCCCAGGGCAAGGGGCCTGCTGCGTATGGCCAGGCCTTTTGGGCCTAATTGGGGTCTGGTTCGGCGTGGGCCGAGCCCCCCTCTTTTTTTTTTTGGGTTAGCCCGGGTCAGGCGCGCGGACCCCGGGTCGGATCCGGGTCCACGCGCGGACCCTCACTCCCCAAAATGGCGCCGTTTCTGGCGCCTATAAATGTCATGTTTTGTTTTTTTTTTTTTCACTTTTTCATTTTTTTCTCTCTCTTCTCTCTTCTCTCTCCCTCTTCTTCCCTTTCTCTAAAAATTTGCCCAGAGTCCGACGTCGGTCCGTCGCGCCGGCCGCCGTGCCTCGCCGTCGGTCGTCGCTCGTCGACGGCCGATGCCCTCCAAATCTCACACCCGAGGGGGTTTCGACCCCCTCTTCTCGGTTTCGGACTTCGTTTTGCCCGAATCCCAACTGAAATCCCTAGATCTGGGTTTCAAAACCTTCCATTTTTTTTTGTTTTCTTGTTTTTTGTTTGTTTGCTGTTTTGGTTTTTTTTTTGTGATTGTTGGTTGTTGTGCAGGAGGTGTTTTGGGTTGTGGCTGAATGGTGATGGGTTTCGGTGGTGTGAGTGCCGAAAGAGGGGTTTTTTTTTAGGGGGAAGTCGATCCAGGGCCCCCGGATCTGTGATCCAGTGTCCTTTTTTATGGTGGGTTGGGGGTTTGAGGTTGGCGTGCACGGCAGGGGTTGACAGGGGGTGGCTGCCGTGTGGGGGTGGTTGCCGTGTGGGGTTGGTAACGTGTCTGGGGGAATGGGGTTGATGTGAGGGTGGTAGGGGTAGAGCAGTGATGGCTGCCAGTGGTAGGGTTTTGGCAGCTAGGGTGCAGCAGGGGTAGGGCTGCTGTTGGGGTTGGGTTTGCTGGTTGGGCCTAGTTTGGGGATTGGGCTTGGACAAGCTTTTGGGGTTGGGTTTGCTGGTTGGGCCAGACGGATTGGGCCTGCTAAATAGCAGGCCCTGTTGCAAATGGCCCGGGTCGGATTCGGATCCAACCTGGGCTAAAAACGGTTGCTACAGTTGCCCCTCTTTGCACATTGCTGAGAATCAGAAATAGGGCAAAGACACGAGCAACGTTTTTATCTAGGATTATGTATGTATGCGTTCTAAAAAGCTCTCTCCATCGAAGGTTCTATCATTTGAAAAAAATAAACTGCTTCTCTCATTAGAGGAACTATCACTTGAAAAATAAATTGCTCCTCTCATCAGAGGCTCTATCTTTTGAAAAATAAATTGCTCCTCTCATTAGAGGCTCTATCACTTGAAAAATAAAGTCTTAAGGAAACGAGTTCGACTTTGCAAGAATTGAAAATGGTACCCGGAGGTCTTGGAAATACGATTTTGAAAGATGTTACCTGGAGGTTTTTGGAAGCAGATGCTCGGAGGTCTTAAAAAATGTTACTTCTTTGAAAATGGTGAGGTCTTATTCCTGACTTTGAGAATGATGTCCGGAGGTCTTTAAAAATGTATTTTCCTTGAAAATGGTGCCCGGAGGCCTTATTCCTGACTTTGAGAATGATGCCCGTAGGTTTTTATCAATGATTTTTAGAATAGTGTCCGGAGGTCTTGAAAACATAACTTTTGAGAATAATGCCCGGAGGTCTTGAAACAGGTGCTCGGAGGTCTTATAAAATTATATTTTCTTTGAAAATGGTGCCCGGATGCCTTATCCATGATTTTTTAGAATAGTGCCCGGAGGTCTTGAAAACATAACTTTTGAGAATAATGCCCGGAGGTCTTGAAACAGGTGCCCGGAGGTCTTATAAAAATGTTACTTCTTTGAAAATGGTGCCCAGAGGTCTTATCCATGATTTTTGAATAATAACGCCCGGAGGGCTTGAGAACAGATGCCCGGAGGTCTTATAAGAGGTGCCCGGAGGTCTTAGAACAGGTGCCCGGAGGTCTTCTTTTTTTCTAATTTCCTTTTTGTTTTGCTGTGCCCGGAGGACTTAAAAGAGGTTGTAGACACCTAATTTTGTCCGGGTCTTTTAAAACCAATTTTTATTTGTCCCTCTCTCGGGTTTAATATTTTTGTAAAAGTCACGGTCGCGATTTTAGATTTTTAAAATGTTCTAAATTATATATATCCTTTTTAGCTTTAATTGTTCAAATAAAACCGGACCGTAAAATTACCAATTTTAAAATTCAATTTAAACCCGAGGTGAAAAAATTAATCTTGAGCTTTATTATATTTTTAAATAAATTTTTTAATTGAAATATTTGAAAAAAAATAAAAAAAGACTTGAAAAAATAAATGAGGGGTAATTTGGACATTACACATTTTTAGGGTAAAAATTGGTTATAAATGGACCACTTGAGCAAAGAAAAGGGAGAGGCCGATTATTTTAGAGAAAAGAGACTGGCGGCTGAATAAAAATAAAAAAGAGAAACAATGGTGAGAGCTACAGCCTACAAGAATTAAAGAAGGCTATGAAGAAATGAGAAGAAAAAGTAAGGAAGGAGAGAGAGGTTATGTATGGGGAGGGGATGAAAAATGAGTTTGAAAAGGAGGTGATGTGAAGATACTGGGGATGGGTTTATTTACTTAGAGCAAGCAAGACAGAAGCAGAGGTCAAGCAGTCAAGCTCGAAAGTCTATCGCCATGGTCTTACTCCCGAAATTGTTGAAGATCTGCACCACCTTATTAAGAAAGTTGTTGCCATAAGAAAGCACCTTGAGAGGAACCGGAAAGACAAGGATTCCAAGTTTAGGTTGATCTTGGTCGAGAGCAGAATCCACCGACTTACTCGCTATTACAAGAAAACAAAGAGGCTGCCACCTGTGTGGAAATATAAGTCTACCACCGCCAGCACTCTTGTGGCTTAGAGAAGGCACGTTTTGAACCAGCTTCCTACTCTTCAATTGACATTCTCATGGGATGATGTAGTCCCATATTTTCAACCCGTTTGGCCAAATGTCGCATTGTACTTACCCAGGATAGTTAGAAGCACCTTAGATGTCAGTGGCCCATCCGCTCAGGTGCCATCACCCGCTTTAGGAGTAAGGCCGCATCAGCAATTTCCAATTTCACCTCCACCACGGCCTGGAATGCCGCTTCCACCAAACCCTCAAAGCCAGCAGTATTAGTGATTTTAATTTGGGTTACATACCCAAATATGATGGACTTCTTTGAGAGTCTTGGAGTTGATATGGAGCCATTTGATATGTCATTCTTAATGAGCCTAGATGAAGGCAAATGCTGTGAATGGGGAAGCTCGTCAAGCATGTTTGCACAGAAAATGAACTTCTTGAATCCATACTTTTGGCAAATGCTTAGAGAAGTTGTTAAGTTCAAGAATGATGTTATTAGTTATCTTGAAGAGCTCGAAAACAACCTAGATGTTGATCGCAATGAAACATTGGGACAATTCATAACGTCACGAGGTTACTCTGAATTATTTCAGAAGACTTATCTGGTACCTATATGTGGTTCAATATGGTCATACCCTGCAGAAAGAGTTATGGATTTTTCAGCTTTCTCTATTCTTTCATTTTGCCGAAACCATCATCTACTTCAGCTCTTTGGACGGCCACAGTGGATGACTGTTAGATGGCATTCACATCGATACGTCAACAAGATCAGAGAAGAGCTGGAGAGCAGAGGTTGTCAAATAAGAACTGGGAATGTTGATAGCAAAGCTGTTGATAGGCTGTCTAGTGGGCTGTTAGACAGTGAAAAAAGAAATGTGGAGATTACAGTTCAGCGGGCTAGAACTGTTGATCGAAGGTCTCTCACCATATGTGGGCAGACTTCTTTAGATTTAGATAATTTGTCAGTAGTTAGAAATGTAGAGTCTGCTGAGCAGATGGGTGTACCTGTTCTTAAGTAGGAGTTGCTTTCTCCATATGAAGTTCCTGGTTTTGAAATAAGGGAAATATGCAAGGCTGGCTTGGATCAAGAGAAAACTGCAGATTTGGCATCAGCTTACATCGATGATGCAGAGACTGGAGCTTCTAGGAGAATTTTAAACTGGAAAGGAAGTGGTGTTGAGGTCGATCATGAGGTGGTCAAACCATGTAATCAAACAGCAGTAGTAGAAATTGCTGAAAGTGTATTTGGGTCAAGTTCCAATGCGCAGAACCTCAATCGCAAGGTGAGTTTCTTTGTTTGAGGTATTTGGGTTAAAGATTGTAGCAGATGGCAGTGAGAATACTGGAAGTTCTGGAGATATTGAGAGTCAGGGATCTTTGCAGGGCGGTGTATGCAGTGCAGATTTGGATTCACTTCTGGAAAATGGACATCTGAATGCAAGTGGTGTTTTTCGAAACAGCTTGTCTGAAGAATTGAAGCCAAATATTGCAGTTGGAAAGGGTGTAAATTCTCAAGATGGAGCTAGGTCAGAAACTTTGTAGAAGCCAGTGATGAGGTTGAGTTTGAAGTCAACGGCATAATGTGTTGTAGATGATGCATTCGGAGAATCTTTGTTACCAAATGGGTAAGGCCAGGCACCTCGGTAAGTGTCCCATTATTTGCTGGCATATACATTATGGTTTTACAGGTATACCGAATGAGACTGGACTGGCTAGCATATTTGGCCACGTGGTGGAGAGATGCGTTGTTTGGCTTATACTTTTAGGTGTGTTGTACTGTTTGGTTTTAGCTTGGGGGAACCAATTTTGAGAAAAGGGAGCTGGCGGCTGGATGAAAAAAGAAAGAAGCGAGCAGATTCAGAAAAGTAATGGAGGAGATAAAGGTGGATGAGAAGGAAGCGGTGGTATGCTGCGGCAGCATCCAATTCGCCAAGCAAATGGATTTGGCCTCTCCATTTTCTTCCTTGGATCACGCTGTCTCAGCCGCCAAGGATATCTGGTTCAACAAGGTTGATGTTATTGGTTGGCTGGAAGCATTTGCAGCTCATCCTCAGATTGGAGAATCCCCTTCTTCTTCTTCTCACACCACCAGTGCTCAGTGGAGTAAGGTAGAACAAGCAACTGCTTTAGCAACTGGCACTGATTCTGGGTTACAGGAACTATCTGACTGGAATGCTCGATATAGGCAAAAATTTGGACATGTATTTCTAATCTGTGCCGCTGGGAGGAGTGCTGCTGAAATACTTGCTGAATTGAAGAACCGTTACTTGAACAGGCCCATACTTGAGCTTGAGATAGCAGCCCAGGAGCAAATGAAAGTAACAGAATCACGTCTTAGAAAACTTCTCTCTCCCAAAACAAAAGTTGATTCAACAGGCAGCCAGTATTCAATGGTGGTCGTAAGAAAAACTGAAGATTGCAGGCTTTGTGGCGCTAGTGTTGGATTATGGGCTTTCTCCACTGTTCAACGGCCTGTAGAGTTCTTCAGATTAGTTGGGTGTGCAGACGTCAATCCTGGAGTCCGTGATTCTGGCCATGAAAGCAATGTGAGTGATGGGATTGTTGCTATTCCTTCAAATGGTGGGTCATCATCTATGGAGCAGTCTTCAAATTTAAAATTGACTATAGCAGGGGGTCCACCACCAACACGACAAAACTTTAAAGCAATAATCTCTTTACCTGTTATTGGCCAGAGTTTAAGGGCAAGGCTTTTCTATCATCCAGAGTTTAGAGGTTGCCATGTGTTAGTGAAAATTCCATGCTCATTTAGGCTTAGAGTCCATTCGGCTACCCTTCCTTTATTTGCTTGGTATGTGCATTTTTATTTTGCTTGTTGACTTATTTGCATGTTTTTGTGTATTTTGGTTTAGAATGCTATGTGTTTGTGTTATTGCCATACATTAATTAGGTCTAGGTTTTGTTTGTATTGCCATGCATTTTAGACCTAAGTTGCATTTATTGCCATGCAAGTTCATGTTAGGTCTAGGCCATATTATTTAGGTCATGCATTTTCCTCATGACATTTAGGTTTAAATCCATGCATTTCATGCATTATGTTTGCTGCATTGTTTCATGCATTTCATGTTCATGCCACTTGAATAATGACTTGAGCCAATTAATGGTTCAAAGTCATGCTCTCTTGAGCACACTTGTGGAAAATTAAGTTTGTCAAGTTGATTATTCTACCTTTGTGATTTTTTTTTACTTAGCCAATTTTTATCTAACTTTCAAAAAGTCCTAGCTACTGTTTGCAAATCATTTTATGAGTTTCAAATATTTTTACTTTGGTTTTTAAATGATTTTATCAAAGGCAAAAATGTGTTGGCAAAGCAGTTTTTTTTTTTTCTGCTCCAAAAACTCGTACATCTCTGATTTTTCTGGGAATTCATCTTTGATCAGAAAATTAAGCCAATTTTTTATTGTGTCGTTTTACATGTCCTAAGTCTCCAGTATTTTTTTCAGAATTTTTGGAATTTTTAAAAATATGGTAAAAAATCGTGGATTAAAACTGGACAGTGGAGTCAGAATTGAATTTAAAGAAAAACCATTTTTCTGTTTTGGTTAATTTACTTAGAGTGGGCTGATTAGGAGGGTTAGCTACCGACTTAGGGTAATTTCTAAACCTTTTTAAACTCTAAAAATGGTTTTTCAAGTCCCGGGTTAAGGGTAGTCAAGTCCGGATTTTTTTAAACTTAGGAAATTAGAGCCATTTAAAAATTTTTAGCCAGTTTTTATTTTTAATTCAAGCTTTTCAAAATTGTTTTCAAACAATCACAAAGTATTTTGGTTTTAGAATATTTAATTTGACATATTTTCCTAAGGTAGCCGGATATCTTTTTAGATATACGGATTTCCTTAATTAAAGGAAAAAATACATTTCATGCATTGCATTTTTATATTCATGCATTTTATATAATATGTGATTCTTGCCATAATAATTTCTATGATATTGTTGTTATTTTGATTTATATTTTTGATGTTACATGGTTTATTATATGGTTTTGAATATTTCATGATATCCTATGCTTTTATTTGGTTATTTTTGTTTAGCATATACATATTCATTTCTTTTAAATGTTTAAAAAAAAATAATGGTTTTCAATAAAAAATAAAGATATTCCCGAGTTAAAATAATTCATGAGTTCTCTACCGGGTTTGCTGGAGGGAATATCATCAATTATCATTAATAAAGGAATATCTTTCTTTAAAAAGAGAATGGTTCGGAAAATTTTCCAAAACTAATAAAAATTTCTATATTTTGCCACGTTTGTTGGGGAATATAGGAAAATTTTGAATTTATAAATTCCGGATCATTTTCAATAAAAAATGGAATTATTTTTCTTTAAATAGGGAATTAACTCGAAATACTAAATTTAAAACCAACTTTTTTACCAAGACTTGAGATAACACACGATTAATAAGGTACCGATTTATACGGGCGTTGTGGGGGTGCTAATCCTTCCCCACACGTAACCGACTCCCGAACCCGCTTCTTTGATTTCTCTGGTTTAAAACGCAGACTTGAAATTGGTTTTTAAAATGTTTTAATTAATTTTTAAAATATTTTATAAAACCGGTTTTAATAGGTGGCCGATCACACCTAGCCAAAAAAGATTGGTGGCGACTCCATGTTTTTCTTAAGGTCATTTTCAAAACCTTCATTTTTCTAGAGGAATTAAGTCAACTTTTCCTCGAGTTTTTTTTAATGTCACGCTTAACGAATAATAAAGTCTTGCGATGAGACTCGTTATTTTTTAGGTTGCGACAGAGGTGTCCGAAGGTCTTAGAACAGATGCCCGGAGGTCTTCTTTTTTCTAATTTTTTTTTTCTTTTCCTGTGTTCGGAGGACTTAAAAGAGGTAACTCGGAGGTTTTAAAAGAGGTGCCCGGAGGTCTTGGTGATCATACTTGCAGATCTTTCACAATCATATCTTGGAAGAAAATCTCACTGAATGTTCAAATTCAAATGTCAAAATTTCAAATAGTCAATGTCATGCATGAAATGTGAATGTCATGCGAAGTCAATGCATATGCCCCATGATGATGCATGTGCAAGTACCCATGAATAATGTAAATATTTTACGACACGATGCAGGTGCAAAACTCAATAAATATGCGAATGTTGATGAATGATGCAAATATTCCCAATTGTTTTTCCTGACCTTGGTCTAGCTTTTCCAATTCTTTTTCCTGTTTGCGACAGAGCGTATCCTGAAACGCTCGTGCCTCGTAAGAGATCAACCCTTTTCTTCACTTTGAAACTATCTCTTTGCCCCGATAGTTTTTCAAAATTTTATCAACTAGAGTCCGAGCCAAATGTTCATTTCTTCTACCTCAATATTTCCATACCTCTGGGCCAGAAGAACTTTTGCCTTATGCCAACATCAAAAATGGTTTATTCCAAAAATATTTTCATTTTTTTATCTTCTTTTGCTTGCTTCTTTTTTTTGAAAAATATTTGCTTATTTACTGAAAATTTTTGAGCTGAAAATGTCATCATCTGATATCCAAACCTCTTAAAAATTGATGATCACTATTAGAAGTTTTTCTGAGTGTCCATTCGACTTTTTCAAATTAAGTCGAAAGGCTTGGTATAACAAGATCTTGATTGATCCAAGGAGACTTCACAACAGGAAAATGTATGTCCTTTCTAGACTCACAAATAGAACAGGTTTTATAGAACATGAATTCTCTGGGAATCAAACAAATGCAACATTCTTTTAGTTTCCAAATCATGGCGTTTTGACAAACGTCAAGACTAGCTGGATGTTCAAACTGGAAAGTTAATTCTGGAAAGGAAAACGGTCTCAGTTTTTGAAGTCAAACCTCCAAACGAGAGTTGACGGTTTTGGGATATTTTGGAATTCCCAGATGTTCCTTGATTTCTTCAAAATGACCTCTTCTTTTGTTATGGCCTTGACAATACCATAAGTGGCATTGAAATTCTCCCATTTTGCTCTAGACTGCCCATTTTAGGTTTGCACCCTAGAGTCTCATTCTTTCCATTTTTTCATTTTTTCATTAAGTGTTTCACCATGCATTTAAGAAATCAAGACTTATCCAAAAAGGATTGTTAGCCCGAAAGGAGACCGAAGTCTTGTGCATTTCTCTAAGAATAGACTCATCAATTTAAATGACCATGCTTGATCAAAATGGTCTTTTCCAGGTACGTAATTGATAACTCGTATAATTATATAGTTTTTAGTTATGTTTTATTATTGTTTTGTGTCAAATACGAGTTATTATTGTTTAGTCTAATTGTGTTTATGATCTTTTATATTTTTATGTAATTTGGTGTTTTTCACAAGTTTCTTTGAGTGATTTCAGATTACTAGAATTAAGGGCAAATCCAGTTCAGTTCCAGTTCCGACACATTTTGCCATATCAGCTATATCTGGAGTTTCACTGAAGAAATAAGGCTGAAATTTGTAGCCGTGCAAAGCTAAGAGGCATATCTATCTTTTTCATGTTTTATACTTCTTGAAACGGAGTTGTTTTCCCTAGCGAAATCGACCATCAAGTTGGCTGATGTGCAATGACGTCTGTGCTGACCTGTTTTCGTATTTTGCCCATATCTGCTTATCCACATCAGCAAATGAGCTGATTCCAATGGCTATGGATCCGTAACTGATACGGGAACCTTTGTCTAGAAGACCATATGATCAGATCAGGCCTCTAATATTGATGAAATCGACCATCAAGTTGGCTGATATGCAATGACGTCTGTGCTGACATGTTTTCGTATTTTGCCCATATCTGCTTATCCACATCAGCAAATGAGCTGATTCCAACGGGTATGGATCCTTAACTGATAGGGGAACCTTTTTCTAGAAGACCATGTGATCAGATCAGGCCTCCAACATTGACGAAATCGACCATCAAGTTGGCTGATCAAAATTGTCATACAATATGACGAAAATTGTTAGAAAAATTCACCCACCTATTATACCTACCTTTGAAATTTGTAAAGCTTGTCTCTTGTCATTTAGCCTTCCAAAATGTGTATAAATAGAGGGGCTTGGATGATTGTAGAGGATCATATTGTACATAGGTAGGATATTAGCCATTTTAATAAAATTCTCTAAGTTTTCTTCTTCTTTCTTTTCTCTAGTTTTCTTTCTTTTCTCTAGTTTTCTTTTTCTTTAGAGAGAGCAAGAGGTTGGATAATTAATATTCTTCCTCTTCTTCTTTCTTTCTTTTATTTTCTTCTTAGATTTTCTTTAATTTTATGTTTATGTTTATAATGCCTATGCTAGGCTAAACTTCTATTTGGTTAAGGGTGATTTCAAAGCCCTAGACATGTTTTATGATTGATTTTCAGATTCTATCTATCATTAATTTTCTATCAAAGTTGCTTATGTTCTTCTACAAGAATTGTTCATGATGTTGTCTTGATTTGTTTAGGTGTACAACTAGATAGATCTTGATAATTATCTATTGCTAGTTTAGGAATCTTGATCCGTGTAATTGTCTTGATTTCCTATTCATAAGTGGCAATTTGTGATTAATGATTATGGTCAAGTTTTCAATAATTGCAAAGTGGAACATAACCTAAGTTGAACAATCCGAGCTTATGTGTTTGTTGCTTAGATCAACCTATCTTTCTCATCATAAAGCTGCCATTAAATTGAATTTAGAGAGCTTATTCTAGGTTGTTTAATGGTTAGAGATTAAATAGAGAGCTTGTTCTATTTAACGACAAACTAAGGAAAGATTGGGATAACAGAGCTTGTTGTTATCTACGGTTGTTAACTTTGATAGTTGGTTGATATTGATAGATCTGAAATTGATTCTTAATGATGTCTAGTGGTGGAGAATGAAACCTTAACCATATTTTTCATATTTGATTCTTCTTACTTACTTGTTTTCTTACTTTTCTAGTTTGCTTATTTTTAAAAGTATATTTATTTTTATTGGCTGGTTATACCGCCTAATTTGTATATTAACTTTGTTTTACTTTTATTGGCTGGTTATACCGCCTAATTTAGTATATATATTTTTATTGGCTGGTTATACCGCCTAATTTAGTATATATATTTTTATTGGCTGGTTATACCGCCTTGCATCTTCTTCTTATTATTTACTTTAGTTTAAATCTGGCTTCAAAAACCCCTTTTCTTTTATTGTTCTTGAATTTAAGTTTTAAACTATTAACTTATAAACTAAAACCCAATCCCTGAGGACTCGACCCTTGCTAACTACTATACTTACAATTTATCTTTTTAGTGCAAGGTTAAATAAGATACACTCTTTTGGGTGCATCAAATTTTTGGCGCCGTTGCCGGGGATTGCTTTCTTTAGTTTATTTGTTACTTGGTTTATTCTTATTTTCAGTTCTAATTAGTTTTATTTTCTTGTACATACAAGTTTTTCTTTTCAAATTTAAAAAAAAAAAAAAAAAAACAATGGAATTGAGCAATCTAACACTTGAAGAGTTGGTGGCATACATAAACATGGAGAATCAACAAGCCAATCTCACCTCCCCAGTTCAACAATTGGCCATGGGAGGATGTCAAAGCCATCAAGTGTTCCAAGACCAACAGTATGATCATTACTCAAACACTTACCATGAGGGATGGTGGGATCATACTAATTATGGCTACTCGAAAAATTACCAAGAAGTAGATCCTTATGCCAATTACACTCATCCATCTAGTTTCAATCAATCATGGTCTCAAGAACCAGATCTTTTTCAACCACCACATATGACTCAAAACTCAGGTACTTCTTTAGAAGATCTTGTCTATTCTCTTGTTACTGATTCTTTGCAATTTCAACAGGAAACAAGGGCAAGCATCCAGAGTTTGGAAAAGCAAATGAGCCAATTGGCTAGTAGTATGGTGGGATGGGTAGCACAAAGATCTGAAGAACTCCCAGCCCAAACGATGGTTAACCCAAAGGAGAATGCTACTATTGTGACCTTGAAGAATGAGGAACAAGATGAGGATGAAACAAAATTAGAGATGGATTCTATTCTTGAGGATAATGAAGCCAAAGATCCAAATAAGAGTATTTCGGCACCTGAGGTAACGTTTAAGGTTTCACTTTTTACTGATGTTTCTTCTCCACCTTTTCCTAGTAGATTTGCAAAGTTCAAGGAGGAAGAACATGAACAACACATGCCGGAAACCTTAAATAACTTGTTTGTGGAGGTCATTCAACAAGTATCAAAATATGCTCCATTCCTCGATGACATATGCACCACAAAGGATGATGGAATAATACTTGTAATGGAGAATGCATCCACTGTTGTGCAAAGAAAGCTTCCTCTCAAACGCATAAATTTGGGAAGTTTCATGTATGAGCCTAACAAGCCTAAAAAGCCAAGAAGGGGAATTGGCTAGGCTGAAAACAATCAATCAAGTGCTAATTGGGAGAGGCAGCCTAATTAGTGAAAGCATTGCCAAACTGCCATCCTCAGATTTGCTCTCTTTTTCTTTATCTTTTTTTTTTATGTTTACTTGTTAATTTTTGTTTAGTATTTTAGGATTATTTAGGTTGCATGGTTTTGTTTTGTTTTGAGTCTTAGTTGTTCCTATTCTTATGTTATTAGTTCTTTTCTCTTACACATGATTCTTTCATTTGGGTTAATAGACTTACATTGAGGACAATGTAAGAATTAAGTGTGGGGGGAATGATTTAGGATTTCTTTTATTTTTGTCTACTATTTTTTTTTTTATGAGTCTTTATTATTATTATTTTTTAGTGTGTTTTAGTTCCTTTTTAATACAATGATGAGATATGAATTGCATAAGTCTAAAACAGATTTATTAGTGAGAAGATTTTCATGAGAATTGAGCTTGATGTCAACCTTTTTATGAGCCAATGTTAATATGATATGTTGATTGAGAAAGAAGCATGTTTAGACTTAATCTGACTTGTATAATCATCCTTGTGAGTTTTTGAGCCTATAATGATTGATGCATTATACAAATCAATCTAATTTCTTTCTTGAGTGCTCTTATGATTACATGATTCTCTAGAACTTGCTTTAAACCGTTTGAGACTATATTGATACATGTGACAACATGAATATGATAGAGGCATTAGGATTATAACCAGAGCCAAACAGCCATCCATTATTAATGTTCTAAGAGAACATCCCCACTAGTGAGCCAATTTGAGCCTACATTAAATATGATGTTTTATTGGTAACCACAACTTACACCTAGCCTAAATATACTTATATCCTTACCCTTGTTCTAAAGATGGATTATATATTTTGAGTCATATTGCAAAAAAAAAAAACAAGTGATATTTTTAGTTAAAAATTTGGGTTAGAAACAAGAAATAAGTGTGGGGGGAAAAGAAAAGAAAAGTCAAGAGAAAAAGAAATGGAATACGGGCAAATACATTCCTATGTAAAAAAAAATATATATATGAATCATCTCTTGAATTTGTGGAAAAAGAAAAAGATGTTACAAAGTTGTTTAGAATGAAGAAAAGGCCCAACATGAATATCCGGCCTAGGTGACTATGTACTTGTAAAGAGTTTTGAGAAGTTTCTTTGTATGATCTTTTTATGTCTTTAAACTTTATGAACTCTTTGGAACCTTTGTGATATCTTTATCCTTTTGTTCTTCAACCACATTACAAACCCCTTGGCCCCATTACAACCTTGATTAAAGACCTCTTGATTCATGAAGTTGTATGATCTAAATAGTGGAGAATAGGTGGACAAGCAAGAATATGGTAGAACTGTTTTCATGAGATTGATTGAGTGTAAACACTTCACCACTACTTTAAAGAGTGAAAATCATGAGGGTATCCCATGTGAGAACTTGAGATTAAATTTGAACATGCACTATTTTGATTAAGATATGTTATGCTAATGTTGGCTTAACTCAAACAATTTACATTCAAGCATGATTTTTTGTGAAATTTTTTAAGCTATTGATTAGTTTATAAGACTTGTTCAAATATTGTCTCTAATTTGTATTGAAAGGATTAGGAGTAAATATTTTTAGTATATGTAGTTTATTTATATGAAGTTTATTTATATTTTAATTTTTCAATGTTTGTGGGTATCGTTCTAGTAAACCCTCACGAGACTAAACTCGTCCACTAGGGACACCTAGGGGTTTAAAGGCTTGTGTCACATGCTAAGTGCCACCGTGATTTCCTACGAAAGTGGATTAGATTAGATTTTCTTATTTTATTTTTATTGAGTCGTTGCTAGGGACTAGCAACAATCTAAGTGTGGGGGTGTGATAACTCGTATAATTATATAGTTTTTAGTTATGTTTTATTATTGTTTTGTGTCAAATACGAGTTATTATTGTTTAGTCTAATTGTGTTTATGATCTTTTATATTTTTATGTAATTTGGTGTTTTTCACAAGTTTCTTTGAGTGATTTCAGATTACTAGAATTAAGGGCAAATCCAGTTCAGTTCCAGTTCCGACACATTTTGCCATATCAGCTATATCTGGAGTTTCACTGAAGAAATAAGGCTGAAATTTGTAGCCGTGCAAAGCTAAGAGGCATATCTATCTTTTTCATGTTTTATACTTCTTGAAACGGAGTTGTTTTCCCTAGCGAAATCGACCATCAAGTTGGCTGATGTGCAATGACGTCTGTGCTGACCTGTTTTCGTATTTTGCCCATATCTGCTTATCCACATCAGCAAATGAGCTGATTCCAATGGCTATGGATCCGTAACTGATACGGGAACCTTTGTCTAGAAGACCATATGATCAGATCAGGCCTCTAATATTGATGAAATCGACCATCAAGTTGGCTGATATGCAATGACGTCTGTGCTGACATGTTTTCGTATTTTGCCCATATCTGCTTATCCACATCAGCAAATGAGCTGATTCCAACGGCTATGGATCCTTAACTGATAGGGGAACCTTTTTCTAGAAGACCATGTGATCAGATCAGGCCTCCAACATTGACGAAATCGACCATCAAGTTGGCTGATCAAAATTGTCATACAATATGACGAAAATTGTTAGAAAAATTCACCCACCTATTATACCTACCTTTGAAATTTGTAAAGCTTGTCTCTTGTCATTTAGCCTTCCAAAATGTGTATAAATAGAGGGGCTTGGATGATTGTAGAGGATCATATTGTACATAGGTAGGATATTAGCCATTTTAATAAAATTCTCTAAGTTTTCTTCTTCTTTCTTTTCTCTAGTTTTCTTTCTTTTCTCTAGTTTTCTTTTTCTTTAGAGAGAGCAAGAGGTTGGATAATTAATATTCTTCCTCTTCTTCTTTCTTTCTTTTATTTTCTTCTTAGATTTTCTTTAATTTTATGTTTATGTTTATAATGCCTATGCTAGGCTAAACTTCTATTTGGTTAAGGGTGATTTCAAAGCCCTAGACATGTTTTATGATTGATTTTCAGATTCTATCTATCATTAATTTTCTATCAAAGTTGCTTATGTTCTTCTACAAGAATTGTTCATGATGTTGTCTTGATTTGTTTAGGTGTACAACTAGATAGATCTTGATAATTATCTATTGCTAGTTTAGGAATCTTGATCCGTGTAATTGTCTTGATTTCCTATTCATAAGTGGCAATTTGTGATTAATGATTATGGTCAAGTTTTCAATAATTGCAAAGTGGAACATAACCTAAGTTGAACAATCCGAGCTTATGTGTTTGTTGCTTAGATCAACCTATCTTTCTCATCATAAAGCTGCCATTAAATTGAATTTAGAGAGCTTATTCTAGGTTGTTTAATGGTTAGAGATTAAATAGAGAGCTTGTTCTATTTAACGACAAACTAAGGAAAGATTGGGATAACAGAGCTTGTTGTTATCTACGGTTGTTAACTTTGATAGTTGGTTGATATTGATAGATCTGAAATTGATTCTTAATGATGTCTAGTGGTGGAGAATGAAACCTTAACCATATTTTTCATATTTGATTCTTCTTACTTACTTGTTTTCTTACTTTTCTAGTTTGCTTATTTTTAAAAGTATATTTATTTTTATTGGCTGGTTATACCGCCTAATTTGTATATTAACTTTGTTTTACTTTTATTGGCTGGTTATACCGCCTAATTTAGTATATATATTTTTATTGGCTGGTTATACCGCCTAATTTAGTATATATATTTTTATTGGCTGGTTATACCGCCTTGCATCTTCTTCTTATTATTTACTTTAGTTTAAATCTGGCTTCAAAAACCCCTTTTCTTTTATTGTTCTTGAATTTAAGTTTTAAACTATTAACTTATAAACTAAAACCCAATCCCTGAGGACTCGACCCTTGCTAACTACTATACTTACAATTTATCTTTTTAGTGCAAGGTTAAATAAGATACACTCTTTTGGGTGCATCAGTAATGTAGGCCAATGTTCGAGATTCTGAAAGAAAAGATAAACAGGCTCAAGCATGTGTTTAAGGTGATCAAATCAAGGATCATTTCATGAGGAGGATTCTCTTCGAAATATTTGTCTTTTCTGAGCTTTTCTCTTTATCCGATGCTTTTCATCCGTTCTTTTCTTCCTTTTCTATTTTTTGCTTTCATTTTTCTTTTTATCTCTTTTTTTGGCATTTCTATTTTGACAATGTGAGCCCGTAGTTATTTGGAAGCTCAAATTTCTCTTTGATTCAAGGCATTCTTTTTTCGTCTTTGAACCAGGACTTCATTATCTGTGACCTTTGAAAAGATCCTTCCTCGCATTTGCCCCCTAGTGTGGAGGGTGATCCTTGATCGGGGTTGAAAGAACGAAAGTATTCATTAGGCTCAAAAGGGGTAGCAAAAGGATATTTTATAATTTGCGAAAGGATGATGAAAGATGGCCATTTTTCATCTCAAACACAAGCACGTAAATCGAAGAGTCAATCCCTAGAGGAAAATAATGAAAAAAAAATAATGAAAAAGTTTCTTCCTTTCTTGAAACCATCGTGAATCTCATAAATGCATGATGTCACACTTATTTTTCATTTCTTTTTTTTCTTTTTTTTTCTTTTTTTTGATGCATGCCCCGAAAATTACTTCATCTTTATTCACCACATGTCCTCCGTATCTACAAATGATGCACCATTTGATTGGTCATACAAATGAGAATTCGTATCATAACGAGGAACACCTCAAGTCGTTTTTTTTGCTCTCCGAAGGGACAAGAAAGAATATGGCTCAAAAATAGCCTTTTTTCTAAGAACATGAGAAAATCGGGTTTAGTCATTGTTACCTGAGACGTTTATCATGAAGTGACGTCTGGGCAACTCTTGTTTTGTGGTTACGAAAAGGGATGTGAATGGTTTTGGCATAACCATGACACATATCAATTTGCCATAATCTAGATTCTTGAAAAAGATTTCACTTGTTTGAGACACCAAGGAGCTCGATTTTTTTTTTTTTTAAATTTGTTCCATTGCTCATAACCTAAACTAGGATTTGCATTTTTCTTATTGCTCCAACTATGGTTTCTAAAATTCAACAATATATTCCTGGAAGCATTGATTTTTTCAAACTCAAATGATTCAAGCATAGGCAAGTCCAAAAGAGAGGTGGAGGGGTGTTGGGTCATTTCTAACAATGATCATCAATAATCTCAAGACTCCCCATCATTTCTTAATGTGAAGAAAGATTTTTTTTCTTTTAAGAACGCGTTCTTCAAAATCAAGAATTTCCTTAATGTTTATTTTTGCAAATTCAAATTATTATTAAAACACAATAAACACAAAGCATTTGAAATTCAAAATTTATTAATTTCATATGGATGCCAACATAAGACAAGTGCTTTCATGATGAGGCATAGAACTACATGCATATTCCTCAATGTTTGTTGACATGCTTTTAAAGGTAACTATTCTCATCCTCAAAACCCGTGGCGAAGAAACCGATTTATGGCAATGCGGATTTCCACTGTTCGAATAGCTCTGGAGTCAAAATGTCATTGTGGACAAGACCTTCAATCTTTTCCTTCAGTTGTCTGCATCTTTCAGTTGAATGTCCAATTGCCCCCATGTGATACTCACACTTGCTGTTTGGGTCATAACTCCTTGCTGATGGGTTTGGAGTTGTTTTCAAAGGCACAGGGGTGAGGTATTGGTTCCTTATTAGTAATTGCAACATGTTGGAGATTGGGATTGAAAATTTATCTTGGTTGCCCCGCGGTCGTTTCTGGGAAGCAGGCCTAGTTGCAGGGGCTGACATAGGATTAGGTGTTTGGGGATGAATATTGGGCCGGTAAGGATAATGGCTTGGAGAGGCATTGGTGGAGTAATATGATTGATATGAAGGGAATTGGGGATATGGAGTGAATTCTCCCACAGCCTGGACATGTTCCTCTTTCTTTTCAGGTGCCTCGTTTCTCTCGGTATTGGATGTCTTATCTCCTTCGAGTTTTCCGTTCTTGATAGCATTCTCGATCATCTCACCAGAAATAACCATATCCGCGAAATTTCTTGAGGTATTGCCAACCATCTTGTCATAATAAGGTGTCGTTAATGTACCGATGAATAATACAGTATTTTCTTTCTCAGTGAGTGGTGGTTGCACCTGTGTTGCCATATCCCTCCATCGTTGGGCATATTCCTTAAAACCCTCAGTATGTTTCTTTTCCATATTCTGCAATGTTAACCTATCTGGTGCCATGTCGATCATGTGCTTATACTGTGTCTTGAAAGCTTTTGCCAGATCTTTCAAGAACGGATACAGCCCCGATCCAACTGATTATACCATCTTGCAGCTGACCCTGTTAGACTGTCTTGGAAGCAGTGGATTAACAGCTTGTCATTGTTGGTGTAGCCAGCTATTTTCCGACAAAACATCATGATGTGGATTGATGGACATTTCGATCCGTCATACTTTTCAAATTCAGGGACCTTGAATTTTGGCGGAATCACCAAATCTGGGACCAAGCTGAGCTCATCCGGATCCATATTCCCGAAAATGTCTATTCCTTCTATGGCTTTGAGTCTCTCTTCAAACAGATCATACTTCTGTTGCACTTTTGTGTCTTCCACTTGCTTTGCCACACGTTTCTTCAGCTTTTCTTGTTCTAGTGAACCATCTTGGCTTGGAATAATAACTGAGACTGAGGGGTAAAATTTCGAGTTCAATTGAAATTGTCCTTGGCCTTGTTGACTTGGTAGGTAAATTGGATCTTCGTTGTTGTTTACTTGAGGTCGAGGTTCTCCCCTTATGATCGACCCTTCAGCAACCCATTTTCCTCGGGTCAATCTAGTCATCATTTCAATCATCTTGTCTATTTGCTCGCGTGACTCCTCTTGAGATTTTGTTATCTGTTCTCGTGCTTCTTGCTGAGATCTGGCTAATTGTTCTTGTAATTCCCTCTGTGCTCTTTCCATTCTATCTAGTCTATTTTGTTCACCCTCCATGGTTCCGGCCTGTGTCATAGAGGTACGCAGTAATTCTTATACCTTTGATTTGAAAGAGAAATCTCTTCAAAGTTTTTGAAGCTAAGCCGACTTCTTTTTTATTCCCCAAATATGTTTCATGATGAATGAGCTATGAATGCCGTGAATGTAACACGATGCCCATATGATGCATGTAAAGAATAAAAAAATTAATGCATGAACATATACAATGAGTGACCATGTATGTCACGAATGCATGACCTTATTGTTATGAATGCAATCACGATGTCGATATGATGCATGTAAAGAATAAATAAATTGATATACTGGTATATACGGAGAACGATCATGTATGTTACAAATGTATTCTACAATGGATGACCATGCATGTTATGATTGCAACATGATGCTAATTTGATTTGTCTAAAGAATAAACAAATTAATGCACGAATATATACAGAAAACTATTCAATAATTAAATTAACATGATTTGGACTGAACTTAATTATTCAACAATTTTATTGCACAAAACTTGCCCCCAAATTCAATCCACAATTTTTTTTTAAACATATTTTTCCCGCAAAACCAAAATATTATTTTCAAAAACCAATTTCTATCAAAAACTTTTGGGGTAGTGGGTCTTATTATGGCACAGGTGTCCAAATATTTAGTCAACACTACCGATTTGCAATTCTTATTTAATCAACAACAAGTGTTTATGCGATTTATCAAATGAGATTATTATCACTGTGAAATCAAAAATACAATTATAAATGTACATGCTTTATTTACAAGTGCATTAATGCATTAAATGTATGAAACGAAATGGTGCTTGAAAGAAAGAATTTTCATATTTACAAATTCAAAAAGTTAATGAACATCGCCCCAACAGTATCGACTTATTTAGGCATCAAGGTGCCTTTTGGGGGCAGAATATTAAACTTATTAAGAGCGATGTACGTTCATCTTTACCCGGTGTATCATGCTTATTTGGAATGTAAAACAAATAGAAAAAGGTTGAAAATGTTCCTCCATGTGTACCTAGTTTCGGTATATCTAATGAAAATTCGGCACGGCTTTACCTAGGTTCGACTTTGTAGGGTTCACTATATGCGGTGCGGTGGAATTCTAAAGGCCCCAAATTGTTCCTCACTGTCGCCCGTGAAGACTAGTAAGGCACCCCGATCCGAGGAACGGGTTCAATTTGTTAGAGTATTTATTCCTTAGCCCATGCGGATTGTTAATCATGAAGGCATAGGAATATCATACTCCGAAAGTGTTTCGCTAGCCCATGCGGATTGTTAGTCACGAAGGCATAATTTACTTTACTTTCACTTAAAAAGGACGAAACTCGGATATAGAGTTTATGTTATGCGAATGCAAGTGTAGTGTGTGAGGAGGTACAAACAAACCTTTTACCACCTACTCTCTAACCCATATTCCGAATACCCCGATAATATACCAAGGCAAAGAATAAACAATGTAAGGTAGTAATTTAATCAAAGAGCAATGATAATATATTAAGTAACTAGAGAATAATAGTAATGTATGCACATGAATTATGGACATATTTAAAAACATTTTTTTATTTTCAAAATTCTTCTTATTAATAAAAATGTGAGAATTAAAATTAAATATCAATTAAACCAACAAAATTGAGACTTTGATAACAGATGATCAATTTTAGGCTTGACTCTCTTGTGGTTCCCCAACGGAGTCGCCAAGCTGTCATAACGGTTTTTCGACCGCTAAGACGATTTTGAAAATAAAATGCGGGAGTCACCACCAATCTTTTTTTGTTTAGGTGTGATTGGCCACCTGTCAAAAATTGATTTTTATAAAATATTTTAAAACTAGTTAAAACATTTTAAAAAGACCAATTTTGAAGTCTGCGTTTTAATCCAGAGAGAAAACAAAAGCGGGTTCGGGAGTCGGTTACGTGTGAGGAAGGATTAGCACCCCCACGACGCCCGTTTAAAAACGGTACCTTATTGGTCGCGTATTATCATAAGTCTCAGTAGATGTTGGTTTTAGGTTCGACATTTAACATTAATTCCCTTTAGAAGCAATCATATTATTTGAATAACAAACCGAAATTTATTAACACAAAATTTTCTATATTCCCCGGCAAACCTGGCAAAACACAGAAATTTTCTTAATGAGAAAATTCACCGAATCATTTTCATTTTTTGGAGAAGGGTATTCCGTCGTTAATGATAATTGATGATATCCTCCCCGGCAGACCCAGCAGAGATCTCATGAATTATTTTAACTTGAAAATATTGCCTTGTTTTATTACTAAAACATTAATTTTTATATGCGATTAAAACTTATTTAAATAAAATATGAATATGAAAAAAAACAATATTAATATGCAACATGAGAAGAAATAATATGAACATTAATTATCACATGGCATGATTAAAAACATAATATAAACATCAATAATTACATAACACAAACACAAAAATATGAAAAGAACTATTTTCCGAAGAAAAATCATTCTTCGTGAATTTGTTTATTTGAAATTACGTAAATGGCAAACGTCAAAAACAAAAATAAATAAAATAATAAATAAACAAATAAAATTAACCGAGCTTCATAGCAAACCCAGCAAAGCTTGGAAAAATATTCTTTCTCTTAATACGTGCGTAATTTCGAGTGAAACAACGATCATACTTCAAAAATTCGTGCGTTACGGAATTTCCTAACCTTCCCAGCAAACCCGGCAAAGATTAAGAAATGATGCTCGCCAAATATTTACGAAATCGAAAAAGTACTTATTTTATTTTATTATTATTTTTTTATAAAGAGAATAGATTAATAATACATTTAATAATAATAATAAAAAAAAAGGCGTAAAAAAAAATACAATAAAATAAATAAAAAGATAAAAAGGCCAAAATTAATAACATAGTGGTAATAATAATGACTATAATAAAATAAACAAACAAAAAAGAAAATTACTAAAATAATAAATAGCATAAAATATATTAAAAAATAGAGATATAAGCATAAACATAAATAAATAAAAATTTACCTTCGAAAAATGCGCGAATGCCGGGATTTGAGTGCTCGGATGAACTTTCCAATAGAATGCCAGGATTTGAGTGCTCGGATGAACTCCCCAAAACGGCGCCGTTTCTGGCGCCTATAAATGTCATGTCATGTTTTGTTTTTTTTTTTTCACTTTTTCCTTTTTTTTCCTCTCTCTTCTCTCTCTCTCCCTCTTCTTCCCTCTCCCCTCTCTCTAAAAATTTGCCCAGAGTCCGGTGTCGGTCCGTCGCGCCGGCCGCCGTGCCTCGTCGGCGGTCGATGCCCTCCAAATCTCACACCCGAGGGGGTTTCGACCCCCTCTTCTCGGATTCGGGCTTCGTTTTGCTCGAATCCCAACTGAAATCCCTAGATCTGGGTTTCAAAACCTTCCTTTTTTTTTTGGTTTTTTTTTTTTTGTGCTGTTTTGTTTTTTTTTTTTTTTGTTGTGATTGTTGGTTGTTGTGCAGGAGGTGTTTTGGGTTGTGGCTGAATGGTGATGGGTTTCGGTGGTGTGAGTGCCGAAAGAGGGGTTTTTTTTGGGGGGGAAGTCGATCCAGGGCCCCCGGATTTGTGATCCAATGTCCTCTTTTATGGTGGGTTGGGGGCTTGAGGTTGGCGTGCACGGCAGGGGTTGACAGGGAGTGGCTGCCGTGTGGGGTTGGTAGCGTGTCTGGGGGAATGGGGTTGATGTGAGGGTGGCAGGGGTAGGGCAGTGGTGGCTGCCAGTGGTAGGGTTTTGGCAGCTAGGGTGCAGCAGGGGTAGGGCTGCTGTTGGGGTTGGGTTTGCTGGTTGGGCCTGGTTTGGGGATTGGGCTTGGACAAGCTGTTGGGGTTGGGTTTGCTGGTTGGGCCAGACGGATTGGGCCTGCTAAATAGCAGGCCCTGTTGCAAATGGCTCGGGTCGATTCGGATCCAACCCGGGCTAAAAACGGTTGTTACATATTGTATAAAAAATAAAGCAAAACAAAAAAATATCATTTTTTGTTTACGTATGAAGATTGATTTCCTAATAACAGAAACTGAAACAATGCAAAAAAAATCGATATCTTAAGTGTGGAATCGATTTTTTTTTAATATCAATATAACTATTTTTCTAAATAACCAAAATTATTTACCTAAATCATCTAAACAAAAAAAAAATATATATATATATATATATTTTTCAAAAACTACTTTTCACGAAAGAAAGGGATCATAAAATATCAAATAATTGAAATTTTAAACGTTAATTTAATTATTCTCTTGATTTTTATTTTTTTTATTTATAAATGAATACTTCCAAGCCGGTTCACAATCTTGTCAAAAAAAAAAAAAAAACGAATCGAATTCAATCATGGCTCGAACGATAAATGGTAAGTAAATCCCACAGTCGTATTTGTCACCATTCACAGCAGTAGATGTACATAAATACGGCGTCGTCACACGAATTCAAAAAGCAGCGTCGTGTTCCCAAATTTAAGACCCACCAGACCCAATCATCACTCTATCCGTTGGTTTCTTCTCTGCTGCTTTGAAAATTGAAAGGCCTCTGGGAATGGCAACTCCGGCAGCATCATCAATGCTCTCTAGATTTATAAGCTCACATCCTTAGTTGTTTATCAATCTGGGTATTTCTTAGATTTAACTTTTTTCATGTTTTAGCATCTGGGTTTTGGCTATTTCAACGTTTTAGGTTTATTTGTTGCTCTACTGTTCTCTCTTGCTGTAGTTTTTAGTATGTTGGTTTCTATTTTAAGTTGCTTCTTTTCGTTTTTAGCAAGTAGTTATAGAATCTATTTTATATAGATGCTTGGCCTATTTGGATGTTCTCTGTTGAGATTTTTTTTTTTTTTTAAATTTCCATTAGATAAAAGAAACAGTGAATGAGAAAGAAAGCACTGAGAAGAAGCGATGGAAAGTCAGAACTAATGCTGCTGTCGACTGGATCATGTAATAATGTTGTTTTATGACCACTAGTTGTGAGGTTCACTTTTTTAGATATATCATAGTAAAAGATTTGGCCAACTAATGAGGGCTTTTAAGGTTGTTCAAAAGGTTCTCCAAGGTGCAAAGAATTGTGAAATGAAGCTAAATGGTGCTCTGCATTTTAATGCAGTGTTATATCACTGCACAGGTGAATCCACCGAAGAGGTCTTGCCTTATGAATGGTATGAAAAGACATTTCCAAAGTTGGCAAGATTGGCTCACTTGTTAAAAGATGTGGATTTAGTTGATGGACGTCTTGTGAATGTGAACGACAATTCAATCATCATCGATGATCGTATTGAACATAGAATGAATACTTTCAAGTCACTTGTGAGGATCTTCGTTGGGTCCCCATCAGTTCAGCTAATGCTAAAGAAACATGTCTCTACATTTGACTGCTTTGGTAAACCTAGTGAAAGGGAGC
The DNA here is from genome assembly GCA_030761205.1 of Fremontodendron californicum. Lineage (NCBI taxonomy): Eukaryota > Viridiplantae > Streptophyta > Magnoliopsida > Malvales > Malvaceae > Fremontodendron > Fremontodendron californicum. Next base: position 5,158,942 of record JAULJL010000003.1, read on the forward strand.
CCATGATTTTGAATTCATTAACCAAAGTGAGCAATGTTTTGAATGTTACTGCTCAACAGAGGAAGTTGGTGCGTCTAACAATATGTCCACAGGTTACACAACACAGGATATGGACAGGTGCCCTTGAGGACATATTGAATGAATTGAAATCAGAGATTGATTTGTTGAATTGCCAATTCCCAAGTAAAGGAACTAAGATGGGTCAGCAGATAGTTTCTAGCTGCCTTAAGTTCTTGGCTGAATCAGCTGTTTCTTATGACCTTGATTCTGCTTCATGGATTCGGCTTTCACCTGCAAAAGTTGTTGAATCTCCTTCACGCAAATGGGAGGATGTTCTTGAGATGTTCACTGATCTCATTAATTGTTTAAAGAGCGAAAAGGTCTGGCTTTATCATTTGACAAAGATTGAGGTAATGAAAGAAGGTGTGTCTCAGATTAGGGATGTGTTAGTCGATAATAGTATTGGGTATAAGGATGCTAGGTACCAAGAAAGCCTGGTACAAAAGAAGCTCTCTAAGACATTGGGACACTCATCACAGTGCTTGTTCACACTTTTATTGTATTACCTCTATGGGCAGGTTAGAGATATTGAAGTGGATTTGTGTGGAGGAATTTATGGGAATGGTTCTGAGAATAGGCTTACCTTGTGCATGGGAAGAGTTCTGACTTCAAATGAGGAGAAGATGTTTTGGAGTGGGGTTAAGCAATTGGACAGGGCTCTGGGGTTATTCAAGTTTGTATGGGAAACAGCAGGTATGAAAGGGATTCTGGAGTTGCAAGGCCACTTATGGTGTGTAGGGCCTGAGGAGAGGTCGGTCACATATCGAGGAAATGCCTTCTTTTTACATGGGATCAGTCTTGGACCAAAGAGTATCTCATCAAAACCTCTATGATGTTTTAAGGTTATATTGTAGCATTGATGATAGCAATTACATCACATTATTCAAGTCCTAGCGCATGTTTTTTATTTATTTTATATACCATTTATTTCAAATATGTTAAGCCTTTGAAGCCATTTTGCCTATCATTGTTTATTTTAGAAGATTAAGGGTGTATTGTAGCATTAACGATTTGCAAGTACTTCACATTACTTTCAGAAATCCTTTTTGACTCTTGTCTCTAAGCAACCTAGACTGTTTGTCTGGTCTAACTGATAGAGTATCAAGTGTCCACACTGTCAATATGCAAGAAGTGATTCTTGTTTTTATTTCGCTCAAATGTGTCGACTATAGCAGGCAAGGTTGGTGGCAAAGGTGCATGGTGTTTCATGTGTATAGTGATTAAGGAACGTGAGGAAACATTTATAAGCTGATTTTTTTATTTCCAAGATGTGAAATGGCACAAAGTCGCAAGTTACTGTTTTTTAGGATCCTTGTCTGGTGGCTCTACATGTATGCTACCTGATCTATTGTTGAATGCAATAAAATTTGTTGCATTGCATTATTGGATCAATGTTTTCTTTTTTTTTTTATTGAACTCCGAAAGTTTCATCTAAGTTCACTATACTATCACAAAAACTGTTCTTCCTCTTTTTGATAGTTGTCTTGGTGATGTTGATGTGATCTGAGCTTATAACTGAAGTGTTCGGTTTGGACAACGATGCAGATTAGCAATTGAATGGACTTTTTTTTTTTAATTTATTTAAAATGAATTGCTTAGGAGGCAGCCATAAAGACTGTAAATATAAGTTCATGTGTCCAACTCATATGTTGCACCCAATGTGCTGATCCTTAGATTGCTCAAAGTATTCTATGTCTTTCAGACTTTTAAGTTTGTGTAGAACTGTAAAAAGCACTGTATCAAAACTGCACCTTCTTTGAGTGAAACATCATACTCCAGTTCAGAAGATATGAGATTGAATAATAAGCTTCTTTTATTGTTTTTACCTGATGAAGTTTTAAATATAATGGCAGTCAAATACCCTGGAGTTATTCCAAGAGAGAAAACACACTGTAGTTCATGAAAACTGAAAAGATGCCTGTCTAATCATTCTCTAAAGTGAAATGTTTGCTATAGAACATATAACACGCAGTTTTGAACATCTGAGTGCTAAATGATATTTTGTTAACTTCCGACGGATTCCCCTCAGAAGGATGCCTTGGAACTAGCATCACAAGAGTAAATTGCTTGCTTTAGTTTAGTTGCCTTTCCTGGATATATGCGCTTTTGCTCATTCATCATTGTTGGAAATATTAATGAAAGTAAATGATGACATTTATACTTTCTTCATCCACGGTCTTGTTGATTGAGAAATATATAGATGAGTAAAATATACTGGAATTTGATTCCAGAATGGGGTTTCTTTATCAGCTTTTCTCTTTTGGCAGGATTCTATGCATATCTGGAATGTGTTCAACTCCAATTCATGTCACATCTTCCTAGTTGATTGCAAGTGCCCTCTTTCCTGTACCTGTGGTGAAGGCACTGCTTTTTCCTGGAGCCATTGCAAACGGTCTTGTCAAGAACATGACTGTTCCAAGCTGGGACAACCTGTTAAACATCCATAACTTAACTGTATAAAGGAAACCTCTGCAGTACCTGATTTCCACGCTTAGAGGTTCTTATCTTTGACTATCTTTCTAATTTTTAGTTTCAAATTGCATTTTCTGTATTAGACTATTAGTATGAAGAAATCTACTGTTCTGTTATCTGTATGGCCTGTAGGGAAGCATATACATAGTCTTACTTGTCCCTACATAAATTATTTGCAGAAACAAACCACAGTCCACCCATCTCTGTGGGAGAAGGAAAAACACGGTCCACAGAATGCAATTTGTGTCATTATCTCAGGCTGGATTAATGAAAAGTCTACCATGTTCAGCGAGTATGTAACTCTTCTGACATCTTCTTCCTAGTAGAATTGACTTTTGCATGCATGACAGTGCACAGGTTCATGTGTTGAGTTTGTTCCCAGAACCCATCTTAGTGAGCCATTTTAACTGTTTCCTTTCCGTAATATATTTGCCACCTATGTTGCTCTGACTCTTCATTTTTCTTGATGTACCCGTGTCCGACACCCGGATCCGACACATATCTGGACATGGGTATGGGGATATGATCCATTGATCTCCAAGGACCCTCCAAATACATGGAAATCTTGGAAAAAATTGAACATCACCGTATCCGACGCTCACCCGAGTCCGAGTAACATAGTTTGCCACCATTTGTAAGCAAAAGGGAAAAATAAAATGGACATCCACCAACGGGCTGGTCACTTCCAGTATGCTCTTCACCATCCTTGCAACTTCTGCACACAGTTTAGCTTCAAATAGTCATCCAAATTTGTGTCCTTTCATAAGCCCAATGTTGTCAAAAATGCGATTGTCTTGTAATCTCATCTCCTTTGTCTGGTTCTTGTACAGGTTCTGGCGGGAAGCTACTTCTGTGTGGCAAGAGCACTTGTAGGCCTTCTAAAACCTGGAAGGATGAGCATGTTTGGGACACTACTGGTAATCTCGGGCCTTGTCAAAAAAGGGATCTTGGGAAAGCCAGCAAATTCTGATCCTACAAAAGCTGTGTATGTATATCCAACAATTTTGATTGCACTAATTTGTGCCCTGTCATCTATCAAGTATGAGTGAAGAAATTTATGAGAACTGCCCCTGCACGACCAATTATGAAGCCTCTTCAGAGCTCTTCCAAATCTAAGCTGAAATAATTTGAAATTCCATTTGCTTGAAAGTTGCTTCTCATTTTCTTTTATACTGAACTCTTATAAGTTATAACCAATCAGCTGAGATGTCTTTCCCTAGAAGTAATTCCGAAAACCTCATTTGATGCTTCAAATTTACTAATTATTTTCCAATGTTTCTGGAGCTGCATACCTTGCTTGGAACTTGGATGGACGGAAAAGATCTCAAGTTTGCATCAAGACCAGTAGTCAAGCTTTACGGGTGCTGTGTGTACTCATACTTTTAAGGCAGGCAAGCATGCTGGCATAAGGGCTAGAATCCGTAGTTTGAACAATGAAATATTATGTGGTAGCAGGATCCTTTGAAGAAGCTGTGGCATTGACTTGGATAGTTTGCACAAGCTTATTGTCATGAGCCAGCCAACCTTGTATAGGGCCATGACCGGGTAGAGATGCCATGGGAGGGTAGCCGTCATATACTTAGAAAAAGTGTTCTCATTTCAAACATTGTAATGGTTCTTGGTAGAGAAATCTTATAAAAGCTCTTATGCTCTTTAAGGGGGTGAGCAGTCAGCGGATTGTTAGGCTATTTCACTGGTTAAAGTATATGCTAGGTCATCCATTTAGGGCTACCCCTTTGGCCCTCACGATGGTGTGGAAGGCTTGATACTCTTTTGTAATCTTTTGTAATGTTTTCAAAATTAATAAAATATTTTTTCTTTGGGGGCATCAAGGTCCCCTGATGTGCATCCATTATTTCGTGATGTGGTCTTGGGGTTAACTAGTGGTTTGCTTGTTGTTTGATCAGGTAATTGAGAAAGTTTGACTGGCTTGTGTGGAAGAGTCCATTCAAGTGCCACACGAATTAACATTCAAGTGCCACACGAATTAACATTCAATTGAGACAAAGCTTAGTATGCGACACTCTTTCTGTTTTGGTGCTTAGCCTTATTGTTTTAGCCTTTTTTGCTTTGTTCTGTTTTGTATATCTTGTTTCAGCCTTAGGCTTTTATTCCTCCCTTGCCTTCTGTAACAGGTTTCTTGCTTTTGTTTCTCTCCGAATTAATGAAATGAAATGGCTTTTATCAGGAGAAAAACTGTTCATGCTTCTTTCTTTAGCTGCCTTCAAAATATAACAAGTTGGAGCAAACTCTGCACTTCCTAACTGTTAATGGTTTCTAAAGGATTAAAAAGGCATAAACTTTAACAAGTGTCAACATGCTTGGTTTATAAAAGTTAGACTTAAAGGGGGAAAAAAATAACTTTAATTCATCAGTGAATTCTACAGTTTTTTAGGCCTTTGGGGCCCTAAGGGATAGTTTTAAAGTCATGATTAAAGATGTTCATGCTCTTCTTTCCTCTACCAAAACTCCATCATTTGTTTCTTCTTTTCTTCTATTTTCTTTGTAGCATTCTACCTATTCATCCCTTTGTTAGCTTGAAAATTGAAACCATCACGAGTTTATTAAATTTGCACGTGAATATTTGTTATTTTATCTATTTTTAAATATATAATTGTATATTTTACAAATAAATATATATTAACGAATTTACATTAACATGTAAAATTTGTTTAATGTGTAAATTATGTTAAATTAATATAAATTTTTTTTTAATGTAAAATTAAAATTATGAAAATAAAGAAATTCAATGTAAATTCTAATATTTTTTTAGTTACAAAATAAATTCATGTACTTTTTCAGATTAATGAAAAATTAGAACTCAAGATAAAACAATTCAATGTATATTTAATTTTTATTTATTTATTAATAAATAAATTCATTTAATGAAAGTCTTTTAATGAAATTAAACTTCTTAATTTTAAATGGAATAAATCTTGTTAATAATAAAATGACAATTTAGAAATATAATGAATAACAATAATCATTTTCATCAATTCAAAAGTTTTTTCACATCCGTGCTTATATATATTATATATTATAAATAACTTAATTTTTTATAAAAATAATTAGTTACATAATTAGTTTTTAATATTACAATTAACTTGAATTTAGAAATTACTCCCTATGTTTTTATCATTTGATTATTTATCTAGTCTAATATTTTGCCTATTACTAGGTCTTATGTTATAAAATGTTTGCTTAATATTTTTTAATACATCCACGTGCAAAACCTATTAATCATTCATTTGTAGTTAAATTAGAAGCTTTTAAGTCTTAAGTGATCATGGGAGAATAAATTAATTTCTAATAAAATAATTAAAATACTTTGGTGAATTAAATACTAGAATAAGTTTCGATATCAAAGGAAGATTAATTTAGTTCTACACATTTAAACTTTGATTTTCAACTTAAGGTCAAAAGTCAAATATACAAAACAAAAAATATATCTGTATCTATTTAACTCATTTGAGGATATCAGTATAAAAAGAATAATTTAATCATATCATTTGAGGATAAAGAGTTTAGAAGACAAAGGTTCTCCATTTTTTTAACCTATAGAGTTAAAAAAATGCTAAAATAATAATAAAAAATCTTTGAATTTCATCACTTTACCTAAGTAATTTATATTTTATTGCACCCAAATAAATCTTAACTTTCAATTTGCATCCAAATAAACTTTGATCTTTAATTTGCACACAAATAAGCTCTTAATTTTTAATTTATACATATATAAACCTTTAATATAAATTAATTTTTCATTTGAAATAATGACTTATTTGAGTACAAATTCAAAGATAAGGATTTATTTAAGTATAATAAAATATATGGGTTTACTTAAAAAAATAGAATGGTTTAGGACTTTTTATTTATATTTTAACCTTAAAAAGAGCAAATTAAAAGATTTAAATTATAGATATTCAATAATAAATATGTAAGTTGATACTTGATTGGTTTTCATTTATGAGTTTTGCTAACGAGTACCCTTAGGGCACTTTTTAAGGTTAGTTAATATACTATTTATAGTATAATATTGTATTAAATACAAAAGTTGACAATTTTATTCATCATTTTCAATACATTGATTGAAAATATTATTATATTTAATAACCTTAAAAAGTGTCCTTAGGATACTCGTTAGCAAAATCTTTCATTTATTTATTTTGGTACACCAAACATGGATCCTTGATCCTTCCACCACTGAATATATAGAGCCAATAGATTAACTTGTGTCATTAATTCCATCATGTTAAAAGATAGTTGAACAATGATGGCAGCAAATGCACTGAAAATGGGGCAAAAACCATGGATAAGCATATGCAAAAACTAGGAAGTGCAAGAGCCAAAATATTGACATGATTGTATGCAATTATCGGAATTGTATACTTTCACTTCACTAATTAACATCAACAAAAGCAAATGAGAAGTCATGAAGTAACATAAAGCTAAGCTTAAAGTGAAACAAAGAATCTTGCTAAAAGCTAAATAATGGATTGTAGTGGAATAGCAGACACTAATGAATGAATGTGTGGTTACTTTTTGACCAATATATTTGCTCTTAAATTAACATTTCCCTTTGTATATTAATTATACCCCAAAACCCAAGAGGTCAATGAGGGAACCCATGAAAGGTTCCCTTCAAAAGCTTGGGAATCCTATGTGAATTATTCATCAAAATTTTTGTGAATTATTCATCAAAATTTTTTCTTACATATGTAATTAAATTGAGAAAGGATTCATTTACATTAGTGTAAAATTAATTTCATTTTATATATTTTTATAATTTTTTATATGATTTATATTTGTTTAATCCGACCTTCGTATTTCATGTTCTAGATCATGCACGTCGAGTTTCGAGTAAATTAAAAATATCTAACTATTTGTTCGATATAAAAAACTTTCAACTGTTAAATATATATTGAAAAAGACAGTATTCTCGATCCATATGATAGAGATATCAGATTGATTTGAAACTTTACGTGCACGATGAGTATAATTATATTGTTAAATCTAACGGTCGGTTTGTTAAAATATAAATCATATAAAAAGTTATGAAAATATGTAAAACTGATTTAATTTTATACTAGTATAAATGAATCTCTTCTTAATTAAATTGGATTAGTAAGATTTGTCCCCATCCTTTAGTCAAAGAAAAGCAAACATATATATGTAATTATGATGATTAATTTGATGGAAAATTAGACTATATCTTGATTATAACTTTTTTATTGTTCCTTATAATTTTTTTTTTTGTTTAGTCAAGGTATCTCAGGTTTCGTCAAAGACTAATCTTTCGAAATACTGTCGGACGCTAAGGCAGGAACCTCTTTCAAAAAAGTTTTCTGTATTCACAAGGACTCGAATTTGAGACCACTTACTTAAGCGACCTGAGCCCCTTCCACTCAGGCCAACCTTCGTTGGTATTGTTCCTTATAATTAGTACATTGGATGTCGCAATTAAAGTACAATATCTAAGAGTTAATATTAATTAAATAAATAAATAAATAAACTGATTAGTAGGGCATTTTAGGGCTCCATGAAACCAAAATTACACTGTTAAATACAAGCACAATCAATGTAAATAAGGTTAAGCATTGAAGTGCAATATTAATTGTTTGATTTGTTTCTCTTTCTGATCCCTTCCCAAAAATGTTTGTGTTAAGCTGTCCTCTCTTACAAAAACATGAGAAAATAAACAAATAAGGGAACCTAGAAATCCTTCAATTTTAAACAATTCATCTCTAACATGACTGACTGTAGTAAAGGAAAATTCTTTTACTTTGTAATGGTCATAATTAACCCTATAACATGCTTTTATATTTGTGGAATAGCACAACCATGCATGGAAGGTAGAAAGAAAATATAGTTATAGTAGCTAATAATTAATTACCTTGTAATATATATATATATATATATATATATGGTCCTAGTTACGCTGACAGTTTTAAATAAAACTTGGCTTAGAAAAAGAAAAAAAAAGAAGCTTGTATGAATGGTTTAATGTTATTATGGGGTGGAAACTTGTTCCAGCTTGTGAATCCCCACCATATCTAATTAATTAATAATATGAGTATGTTTCTTTCGGGGAAAATAATTTTCACAAAAATGATCTTTATTTTTTTAAAAATTTGATATTTTTTATTATTTGAATGATTATGTCGTCAAAAATATTTTTTGTGGTTGTTTTTCGAAAAATTTGCATAGATATAAAAAAATAATCGATCTTACACTTAAATAATCAATTAATTTTATTTTATTTTAATTTTTATTCTTAGGGTATTGATCTCTAAATGTAGGGATTGATTTTTTTTTTTTAACTTTGTTTCAATAAAGGATCGATATTTTTTTTGGGTACAAGGATGGAAACTTTTGAAAAACGTAAGATATATTTTGAAAAAATAAGTTAATTTTTTATTAACTCGAAATTTATTTTTCGTTGACTAAATTATTATCCACAAAACAAACACCAAAAAATATATAAAATATTTTCCAAAAATTATTTTTCACGAAACAAACGAACCATGATATATATATATATATATAGAATTCCACTAAAAATCTTAAAAAATAAAAACAAATGATTAATTAGAAATTAATGCACCTAATTACCTTAAAAACAATAATCCCATTGTGTAAATAAATCCCTAGAGCTCATGCTATCTAAACTTGATGCATATTTTGGAGTACACCTGTCCTCATGACGCATATTAATATATATAGATTTGGAGAGGTTTGGAAGACAAATATATATATATATATAGAAGAGGGATCCACTTATAATAGTGTAAAATTAAATTGGTTTTACACATTTTCATAACTTTTTATACGATTTATATTTTAACAAACCGACCGTTGGATTTAACAATATAATTGTAGTACTCATCATGCAAGTAAAGTTTCGAATCGATCCGATATCTCTATCATATCGATCGAGAATACTGTCTTTTTCAATATATATTTAACGGTTGAAATTTTTTTACATTTAACAAATAGTTAAACATTTTTAATTTACTCAAAACTCGACATGCATAATCTATGTGAATAGAACATGAAATACGACGGTCGGATTAAACAAATATAATTCATATAAAAATTATGAAAGTGTGTAAAACTAATTTAGTTTCACATTAGTGTAAGTGAATGTCTCCTCATATATATATATATATATATATATATATGAAATTGTGGAAGATGAACTTTAGTTACTGCAAATGTAAAATATATCAAGTCATGCATCTAATTCTCAATCTTATTATAATTCCAAAGATATGAATATATGATGCTCATTTGGACATGATTTTTTGTCTTAATATCTCTTAATTAATTGCTAAACTGGTTAAATATTCCGAAGGCATAATAATTATTTATTTGAATCAAATATATATAGTAGTAGAAGTACTACATTAATTCTTTCTCTTGCATTGGTTTAAACAAAAGATATATCCTACTGTGGTCCAAGAATAACCCCTCTTTTACTTTGCTTCGCCTTTGCAGATTTTAAGTTACATTAATACTCAAATATTAATTCCTTGGACCATTTTCAAACAAAAAGATATAGCAAAGAGAAAGGCACACAAAGACACTGATATAACATTGCTGATACCATAGATCAATACATATATATTATATAAGAAAGCTGACAAAATGCTAAACAATTTAGCTCAAGTACTTCAACTGAAGTCTTTCTAAACATGATTCATCTAAAGATCCCTAGCAGCTTGGAGCAAAAAAGAGTGATCATCTGGGATTATTGTCTTCTCTTGTCTCTCCCCTGGGACTGCAGTACCTGAAACCAGAGTCATGAATAATTATTATATATTCTTTAGAAAACAAAGTTGTAATTAATTTGTGAGGAAATTAGACCAAGTTGTCAAAAACTATTAAAGCTCCATACCCATAAATGAAAAATCTATTAATTAGTATGAAGATTTGTTGCTGGAGTCCCTTGGTGCATTGCATCTGAAACATTCCATCCTGTTGGCAAAGTTGTGCTCATTGCAGCCCGACCTGTCCAATTCCACCCCAAAAGAATGAGAAATTAGTCAACCCAGATATTTTGGGCATATCAAGAACTATTCATCAATTCTCACGTCCAAGTTCATGTTTAAGCATGCAGGATAAAATGAAAATTGTCTTCTTTTTTTTTTTTTAAGTAGGGAGAATAAAAAAGTGTTGGAGATGTTGACATTCGAATTTCATATATGTTGACTATCACTTTTTAAAAATGACTATATGAACCAACTAAATTAAACTCTGAATTCATGAAAATATAGTATTTTTCATTTTAAAAAAAAAAAAGTTCACAACTTTGAAACTTTCCTTTTCGGTGAAAAAATATACATTTGCCTATCAATAGGGCCACCATATATAAGTACTTTATATATTATAATATAAACACATTTTTATGTTTTACTATAAGGAAGCAAAAATAAAAATTGTGTCGATTAATGGAATCAACCTGGTGCAAATCCAGTCCCCAGATTTCCAGCTAGAGCGACTAGAGGTACCACTGCCGAAGCCATAACCTCTCATACGTGGAATGTCACCTTCAAATATTCCTCCAGACGATTCATCCTTGGGTGCACCACACTTGAAGCAGCTTGATCTGCTGGCGAAGTTATGAGCTCCACAGTTCCCCACAGTGCAATACCAGTCACCAGGCCTAACATCAGGTCCAGTGAACCCGAATGATGAGCCACCCGGCCTGCTGCCAAAACTTCCATACTCACCTCTCTCGCCAGCTCTTGGCTCTCCACAGCGATGGCATGAGTCCCTCCTTTGGAAGTTGAGGTGTTGGCATGACCTGCAATTCCAGTCTCCTGGCCTGCTCATGATATTTTCTCTCCTCTAAGAGTTGCACAAAAAAGAGAGAGATGTATATGTAATCAGCCCACCTTACAACAAAGAAAAAGCTACATCATAGTAATAAACAAAGACTGAGCTGGACTAGCATAAAATATATTGTACTATGGAGAACATTTTTTGTCTGGTTTTCATAGACAAGGGGAGCACACAGGTAAGTAATAGTGTAATATAATAAGTTCCTGCTAAGAATGGAAGTCACTAATAATAAACTACTTTGAGATGCATCAATTTCATAATGAAGCTTGGAATATGGTATCCAAACTTGTAAAATCAAAACCTAAGGCCTAGAAAGTAGAAAAATGAGGCCAGGGAATGGAGTGTCTAGCTAACCTTGAGAAAGCAGCTATGCAGATGGGGGGAGATAGGAAGAGTAGTAGCACTGAAGATACAAGAGATTCTGTTGCAAGGAAACTTGTGGTTTTTTAGTAAGGGGTTTGGGTATTTATATACCTGATCACCTGACTGGACCTTGATCAGAATCGGGCGGATTGAAGTAGTAGCTAGTCAGTGGAGGGCTTAGGGTTTTCTTTTTCATATTCTTCACTTTAACTCCTTGAACAATGGAATCACAGTAAAATAAATTTGGAAAAAGAGATAAAGGAAAATTGAAATTAGATTCCAAAGTGGGGGAAAAAGATTTAAAAAGCTTCAACTACAGCTCCTTTTTAGGGCTTCTAGTTGCATGTAGAGGTGTGGCAAGTTCATGAGCACATGCATAGTATTTACTTCCATATATGCCCTTCTTTCTGCATGTTTTTCCTTTATACTCCTAACATATAAATCTTCCTTTTTTTTTTTGAGAAATATGTGAAGGCACTCATTTAATTGCATGTTATATATCAGAATCTACTTCTAGTATATTATAAATCTTATTACATTTAATTAAAATTTTACTAAATTAAGTTTCAAATTCTAAAGCATCCCTCATATCAACTTCCTAAGTAGCTTGATTTACTTTAAAAATTCAAATTTTAACTATGAAATTGTCTTCTTGGAGAGGGACCCCCCCCCCCAAGCTTATTTACTAATGGGGATCCAATTCATAGGAGTTAATATATAGTTTATCCACAAGAAAATTACATAAAATGCATATAGTATATATAATTCATTTAGCCTACAGCATATCAAAATTTTGATCTGTGAACTTAAATTTTTTTCCTTAATTCTCAGAAATCGAGCAGGGAGAGAAGGGTATCTAAGCTCATATCCAGAAATGGTAAAAACATTTTTTTGTGTCAGTAAATTAGCATCAATTTTATAAGCAAAATGAAGCTCTAAACTTGAATTTGAGCTGATAGAAGTGTACTTTATAGGCAGAGTCAAACCCCCACCAGCCTATGTCCCTACATAAAGCAAATTTTGCATGCATTGTAACCCTACAAATCCAAACACAGAAAGCACATATCCAATCTTTTTAATCTTGCGCTTGATATATGAACCAAAGAGAAAAAACTTTTGACTGTGGCACATTAGGGCCCCTCATTTGCTGTTTTAGCTAATAGAATTAAGCTCTATCATATTCAAGCAGGGAGAGAGATGTGGCCTTAATGTTGATCTTTTCCCTATTGAGTGATCAGTGGATTGGATAAGGAGGAAACAAAACTCACTATTTCTTACCAGACAAGATGAATATTCCGCAAATCTCTAAAAGCCTTAGAGAAAAAGGACCCAACCCCAGTTTATTCTTATCTCCTTTCAATAATATATATACTTTGAAGCATCCATCCCCTAACAGTCACTATATAGGAAAAAGAAAATGGGGTTTGCTTTTCAATTTTTTTGAATATTCCATTGTTGATGTGCTTGGGAATTAACTTCATATTTTTTTCAGGTAAGTCAAAAGAGTTTTTGAGAATACCCTCTATTTTCATAAAGATGGAAATGAATTATATTAGAGATAAAAGCTAAGCTGCATTGAACCCAGGGCTTAACAATTAGTTCATGCAGTTACCTTAATAGATAGTATCCAGTAAATTTGTGGTTCGAATCTTAATATCGATAAATTCTTTTTTTATTATCAAAATTATGCAACCTCCTTTATAAAAAATAAAAAAGCCAACCTCTACTAACTGTTAGGTACCAGAGTGACGGAATAGTGTCTCACAACTAAAATAAGAGATGAGAAAATAGGAACTGAACACACAAAATTTAACGTGGAAAACCCTCAATGAATAAAGGGAAAAACCACGGGGCAAGACTAGAAGAATTTCACTATGAGAAAATATTACAACACCTCTCTCTAAATACTAGGAGAGAACAACCTCACAAAGAATATAAGAAAGTATACAAGAGAGGAAGAGATAATTCTTGGGATGGTTTTAATACTTCTCCTTAAGGCTCTTTATATAGCCTTCAAGGAGGAACTCCTTCGTTACTCCCACCGATGTGGGATAAGTTCTAACAATTCTCCCACTTGAAGATTTGATTAAACCAATCATATCTTCACACCACTCTTTCTGTCTTGCCATTCCATGTTGCTTACGTTTCTGATAGACCATAGGAGGATCGACACCAAATAAACTTGTCAGTGTTGATTGGCTTTGTGAGAACATCTGCTAGGTTGTCTTTGGTGTGAATCTTTTGCATATCCACACTTCCTTTTTCTACTACTTCTCGAACAAAGTGATACTGTATACCTATATGCTTTGTCCTGGAATGAAAGGCTGGATTCCTTGCAATGTGCAAGGCACTCTGACTGTCACAATACACAATAATCTTCTGCTGCTTGTGCCCGAGTTCTTCCATTAACCTTTGTATCCATATTGCTTCCTTGCATGCTTGGGTAGCTGCCATGTACTCAGCTTCTGTAGTAGACAAAGCTACAACAGTCTGTAACTTAGATAACCAGCTTACCGCTCCTCCTGCAAGTGTGAACACATAGCCAGTAGTGGATTTCCTTTTATTAAGATCACCTGCAAAATCTGAATCAACATAACCCCTGACAACAAGTTCTGATCCTCCAAAACATAATGCAACATCTGAGGTTCCTTTAATGTATCTAAGGATCCTCTTAACAACATTCCAATGCTCTCTACCAGGATCTGCCATAAATCGACTGACCGCTCCCACTGCTTGTGCAATGTCTGGTCTTGTACATATCATAGCATACATAAGGCTTCCCACCGCTGATGCATACGGTACTCGAGACATTTCCATCCTCTCTGCTTCATTGCTAGGACTCATACCTGAGGATAATTTACAATTGACAGGAAGTGGGGTAGATATTGGCTTACAGTCTTGCATGTTGAAGCGTCGCAAGACCTTCCTCAGATAATTCTTTTGAGAAAGCCAAATTTTCCTGTCTTTTCTGTCTCGGTGAATTTGCATCCCTAAAATCTTGTTTGCGGGTCCCAAGTCCTTCATATCGAACTCCCTAGCCAACTGTGCCTTCAAATCTTGGATTCGATCTTTGTTGGGGCCTACCACCAACATGTCATCCACATACAACAGCAAAATAATGAAATCATTATCATCAAACCTCTTGTAGTATGTACAATGGTCTGAACTCAGTCTGTTGTATTCAAGGCTAATTATGAAAGAATCAAATCTCTTGTACCAACATCTGGGCGCCTGCTTTAGACCGTACAGAGATTTGGTCAACCTGCAAACCAAGTTCTCTTTGCCTGTTTCAACAAAACCTTCTGGTTGGAGCATATAAATTTCTTCTTCAAGCTCTCCATGTAGAAAAGCCGTCTTTACATCTAGTTGTTCAAGATGTAAATCAAATGCAGCACACATAGCCAACACTACTCTGATAGTAGTAAGTCTGACAACTGGAGAAAATATCTCGTTGAAGTCAATACCTTCTTTCTGAGCATATCCTTTTACAACCAATCTAGCACGATATCGTTCTACTTGATCATTGCTGTCCCGCTTGATCTTGTAGACCCATTTGTTACCAATGGCTTTTCTGCCACGTGGTAATTCCACCAGTTCCCATGTCTCGTTCTTGTGAAGAGCTTCAATTTCTTCCTGCATTGCTGTCATCCACAGAGAAGCATCTGGGCTACTAGTAGCTTCATGAAAAGTTGATGGCTCTCCATCCTCTGTTAAAAGACAGTATGCAACATTGCTCTCCGTAACATACTCCGTGTGCCAATTTGGAGGCCTTCTCTCACGAGTTGACCGTCGAACTTCTACAGCCTCGGACTCAACTGGTTCTGGTACCTCATGCTCTGGTTCTGCTTCAGAAGAATCATCTTCTTGAGAATTTCTATCCATCTGCACTGTAGCAGTCTCTTTTGAAGTGTTGTCATTTGTTTGCTCACTTTGCAGTTCATTTTCTGCAAAAACTACATCTCTGCTGACAACAACCTTGCGGGCAGTGGGATCCCACAGGCGATACCCCTTAACACCGTCAGCATAACCCAAGAATATACATTTTCTGGATTTTGGATCCAGCTTTGTTCTTTCTTGGGAGTTGTACATCACGTACACAGGACATCCAAACACATGTAGAGAAGAATAATCAGCTGGCTTTCCTTTCCACATCTCCATAGGCGTCTTCAAACCAATCGCCGTTGATGGTGATCGATTTATCACATAACAGGTGGTTTTGACTGCTTCTGCCCAGAAAGATTTGGCCAATCCCGCTGTTCTCAGCATGGCTCTTGTTCTATCTAGGAGAGTTCTGTTCATCCGCTCTGCTACACCATTCTGTTGAGGCGTATGTGCAACCGTGAATTGTCTCATAATACCCTCTTTCTTACAGAATGCTTCTGCCCAGAAAGATTTGGCCAATCCCGCTGTTCTCAGCATGGCTCTTGTTCTATCTAGGAGAGTTCTGTTCATCCGCTCTGCTACACCATTCTGTTGAGGCGTATGTGCAACCGTGAATTGTCTCATAATACCCTCTTTCTTACAGAATGCTAGAAAGTTACCGTCTACATATTCTCCTCCATTGTCTGTCCTCAAGCACTTGATTCTTTTCCCAGTTTCAAGCTCTACTTGTGCTTTGAACTCCTTGAATACTGGAAACACATCTGACTTCTTCTTGATTGGGTACACCCATAATCTCCTGGAATAGTCATCAATGAATGATACAAAATACTTTGCTCCACCCAGGGATATTTCTGGTGACTCCCACACATCAGAATGGATTAAGTCCAGTATGTGTTTGCTTCTTGTAGTTACTTTAGCAAACTTCAATCTATGCTGCTTGCTTATCACACAGTGCTCACAGAAAGGTAAATTGACCATCTTGAGCCCGGGCAGGAGATTGCGTTCTGCAAGGACTTTCAAGCCTCGCTCTGACATATGGCCTAATCTGCGATGCCATATCATCGTCGTTTCTTCTTGGCTGGCTGCTGCAACTGATGCATCTGCCTCTTGCAACGTCTCTCCCAAAAGCATGTATAGATTGCTTGTGATCTTCTCTGCTTTCATCACCACAAGGTTTCCTTTCACTACTTTCAATATTCCACATTCAGTGTGGATCTTGCACCCGAGGTCATCCAATTGTCCAATTGACAATAAGTTCTTCTTTAAGCCCTTCACATGTCGTACCCCTTGAATTTTGCGAACAGTACCATCATGCATTTTTAATCTGACGGTACCGACTCCAGCAATATCTAAGGCGTGATCATTTCCCATGAACACAGATCATTCCGAAATAGGTTCATAAGTGCAAAACCAATCTCGGTGTGGAGTCATGTGCCATGTCGCACCTGAATCCATTATCCAGACATCATTGAGTTTCTTTCCGCCTTTAGAACTAGTCGCTGCTTCACTATACAAGATTTCTTCATCATCTGAGGTACTTGCAACACAACCTTGGGAGGTTGATGTTTCAGAATTCTTTTCTCCACCCTTCTTATTATGCCAACACTCCTTCTTCGAGTGCCCTCTCATGCCACAATTGTAGCATTTAAGATTCTTCCTTCTTCGAGATTTTGATCTACCATGATTCTGACTCCCACTGGAGCCACGTTCTGTTGATCTGCCTCTCATCACCGTTAAAGCCTCTGCTTGCTTTGAATTTTCTGACCTTTCCTCCTTATTCTTGCGCCTGGATTCTTCTTCAAGAATAGCACCGGCAACATCATCAAAGTGAAGAGAGTCACTAACATTGTTATTTGTGATGTTGATGATGAGTTGATCATACGAATCTGGTAAACTCTGAAGTAGAAGTTCCGCACGTTCATTTTCCGCTATTTTGAAATCTGATGCTGTGAGTTGAGCAAATAGCGTATTCAGAGTGTTGATGTGATCCGTTACCGACGTGGATTCACTCATTCGAAGAGTGTAGAGTTTCCTCTTCAAGAATATTCTGGTGTGAAGTGACTTCACCTCGTACAATTTGTTTAGAACATCCCAAATCTCCTTTGCAGTCTTTTTCTCTGCAACACTTGACAAAACTGAATCCGCCATTGCTAGGTGCAGATTGGCAACAGCATTGTCATCCTTCTCTTTCCACTTTTCATCAGTCATTTCTGTGGGTCTACTTTCAATTGCTTCTAGACAATTATCCTTCCTCAAAATTGCTCTTATCTTCAATTTCCACAAGGAGAAATTTCTCCCACTGAACTTCTCTATCTCGAATTTTGCTGCCATGGTTGTACACGAACTGAAGCGAGTTACACTATTTCACCGTGAATAGTACCGTATACGTGAACAGTATTGTACGTATGTCGTACACTAGAACAAATCCAAGTATACGTTAACAATTACTGCAAAAGTATACAACCACACGTATGAATAGTAACCGTATCTGTGAATAGTACAGTACAATTGAATAGCCCGTATACTGGAACAGTGACCGTAGCCCGTTAATAGTGCACCAGGTAGGTTCCCAGGAAAGAGAGGTGGGTCACTGATAGACACACTTAAATACCAAGTCTTTCCTAGCCAGAACTTCCCTAGACACTTTCACACTACCACACTTTATTTCCAGCAACAAGAATAATTCTTTTCTGATGTGGAAGATCAGACAATACTGCAACCACAGAGCATACTAAGAACCAACACTTTCACTGCAGCGGAATAAGGACCACGAACCAATGGCTCTGATACCACTGTTAGGTACCAGAGTGACGGAATAGTGTCTCACAACTAAAATAAGAGATGAGAAAATAGGAACTGAACACACAAAATTTAACGTGGAAAACCCTCAATGAATAAAGGGAAAAACCACGGGGCAAGACTAGAAGAATTTCACTATGAGAAAATATTACAACACCTCTCTCTAAATACTAGGAGAGAACAACCTCACAAAGAATATAAGAAAGTATACAAGAGAGGAAGAGATAATTCTTGGGATGGTTTTAATACTTCTCCTTAAGGCTCTTTATATAGCCTTCAAGGAGGAACTCCTTCGTTACTCCCACCGATGTGGGATAAGTTCTAACACTAACATCATACCTTCCTTTCCCTAAGTATCGACTTTAACAAAATTACAGTTATAATTTGTCAAGCATTTTCGTCTATTCATAAATTACATAAGATAATAACTAATAACATCATTTAGAAGTATTTTATATCTTAACTATGATGTAATTGAACTCTCGGACACTAATATTTTTCTAAAACCTATGATATATATGAACCAAAATCTTAGTACTCAGTCCAGGCCGGATTTTCTAGACATCGAACCTGAGTTCGGCCAGAATTCCAAGAAAAAGAAATCTATATCATATATTAAGGCCATCTTCCTCAAAACTGAACAAGTACTTAACTAGAAGTTAATATATTAATTAATGTCACTCGTGCATGTCAGGTTTTGGTCATTTCCATGGAGATCTAGTTCTAGACATAGCCGAGGTTAAAGCAAAAGTTGCATGGCCATGTATGGTTTCAAGGAACGTTATCATAAGCTAGTTTCCATAATTTATTGCACCTTTGATTTCTTGATTTGAAAATATTGAAGGAGAAGTTTTTTGTTTGATGAACAAATCCAATTCATATAGGTTCAAAATTAAAGAAAGGGAAAATTAATGGTAGAGTTTAGATAAAGATAGTCGAAGCTGATGATGGGAATTGAGAAGTCTTCGAGGTTCAAATTTTGACCATCTTTTCTTTTTCTTTTTCTCTTCACTGCAAAGTGCAAATGGCTTTTTCACTGTCATTTTCTTTTCCCTTTCTCATCCAAGAGAGAAGTTGTAAATTGAAAAAAGAAAAAAAGAAAATATAAAAAAAAAAAAGAAATAAAAAATGGGGAAAAACATATAGGAAGAGAGAGAGAGAGACAAGTTAATTATCATAATTTTTTTTTTTAAATTATCAATACCAATATTCAAACTCTAGATGTCATATTTTGAAAATAACTATATAAAATTAACAAAATTAAAGCTTAGGTTAAATTCTCGCAATTATATTGGGAAATGGGTAAAGAAAGGTGTAGCAAACTGTGAAAAAGCAAAAGGAAATGGCACTTATTCGATTCTCATTGGGAAATGCTTCCATGCATGACCACCAATCACCCAAATCAAATCAAACCAAATTAATACAGCTAATCTAACGTACTCATTTTCCTTCTATACTTTTACTTTTTAAGTTTTTTTAATTAAAAACACACAAATTTTCCACCATACTTCTCTTTATATACGAATAACATGAGACTACGTCCATATGTTCTATTTAGATTTGCTTAAAAGTTGGGTAGTCCACCCTGCTTAACAAGCTTGGTCCAACTCGGCTCGAATTTGGATAAAAGTATTTGTAATCGACCCGACCCGATCTTATCCGGCCTGAATTACTATTCAACAATTAAAAAATATTTTTTATTTAAATTAAATTATAAAATATATATAAATATAAAAATAAATATAAAAATAATTTTATAATATTTTAATAATTTATGAATAGTAAAATGGCCTTATGGGCAGGCCCAACCTCGGCTTGAAATGGGCTTTGGCAAGAAAAAATATTTTTTTTCAAGCTTAAACTCGACCCATAAACACTTCTATTACAAAAACCCTATTTTCATGCATAATAATAATAATAATAATAAAAGCATGCTGTAAACCTGCATCTTTAACGAGAGACACCTATATATACCGATCATTAGAGTTTGAAACTTTTATTTAAATGTCTCCATTTGAATCTTGCAGAGCTAGGGTTTCTTGAAATCATCATATCTTAAATAAAATAATGTACAGTTAAGTCATATCATTTGTGTATTATTATTGAACGAAAAAATATGAAAAATAGTACATATATTTTTAAAAACACATAAGTTTTGCAACAATTTAAAAAACTCATCATATTATAATTCTAAATTTTTATATGTATTTTTAAAAATTTATGAATTATTTTTCAAAAAATATCGCTACGAATTTGGACAATATGATTTAGGGAATTCTCAAATTTAGGTTGCATGCACGTGAGGTGTTAGAGATGATAATGAGAAAAGTTGGCTCTTTTTTTCTTGGCTTAAATACTAAAAAAGCCCTTGAATTTTATCACTTTATTTAGATAAGTCCCTATATTTTTATTGTATCTAAATAAGTCTTTATACTTTGATTTGCGCCTAAATAAGCCCTTATTTCAAATGAAATGTTGATTTATGTTAGACCTGCTCATGGGTCGGGCAGCTCGTCCGACCCGTATTGAATCGAGATTGGGTATGATTTTTGGTGATCCGGATCTACCCTACCCAACCCAGATCACTGTTCATGCATTAAAAAATTAATTTTTAATTAAATTAAATTATAAAAATTAATATAAAAATAATTTTTATAATTTTTTTGAATAGTGATCCTGATCGGGTCTGGGTAAGGTAGAAAAAAATCTGAGTCGTGACCCAATCCATGAGTAGTTCTAATTTATGTTAAGGGTTTATTTAGGTATAAATTAAAGGTTAGGGGCTTAATTATTTGAGTACATCTTAAAGGTCAAGGGCTTAGTTGGATACAAATTAAAGATTAAGGGTTTATTTGAGTGTAATAAAAATATAGAGGCTTATCTAAATAAAGTGATAAATTTCAGGAGCTTTTTTAATATTTAAGCCATTTTTCTTTTACTCTTCCTCCAACATCTTTTTTATTATGCTTTGAGTTGTAAGTTGAAAATTGAGATTTCCCAAATGTCCTCTTCACTTCTCTATTTAGCCACTCTCAATACTCTATTTTGGAGCTCTTCAATAACTTTCCTCGTTTTTAAGGGTCGGGTCGAGCTAGCTCGATTTTTTTTTCTTACCTAAGTCTGGGTCGGGTCGGGTCCATTTCACTGTTCACAAAATATTAAAATACTTTATAAAAAGTTTTATATTTATATTTATATATTTTTATAATTAATTTTTCATAAACAGTCATTCGGATTGGGTCGGGCCGGACCGAATTAAAAAAACCTATGTCCAGTCTCGACCTAATACAAACCGAACCTATTGGGCTGGACGGATAGCCCGACTCTTGGACAGGTCATACTCTAACCCAGTTCAGTAATTAAACAAAAAAACTTCTACCTTTTCCAATGGAATCAACAAGAACACTTCTATTTTCTTAATAAATAATAAAATTACTAATACATAGAGATAACATATTCAATATTTACTTAAACAGATGCATGAAATTTTAATATTTGTCGTTAATTAACTATCAATTAGAGCTTTTCACATTCACTATTCTCTATATCTGGGTGAAATTTTTTTTAATTCAGATAACATGAGTACTAGAACCGCTTCTGTAGATTGCTGGGTTTTTTTTTTTGTTGTTGGATAAGTTGGTAGTAGATTGCGGGTTTGAGAACCTATATGTGTAATGCTTTTTCTCAGTGAATTAAATAGATAGTAGTTGAAAATAAATGTAGATTAAGAATAAAAAATTGAAAAAAAAAAAATTGAAGGAAAAAGAAGTTATGTAACTATAAGAATGGATATATTTTTTAATTGCATGTGTGAAAACTTTGAACAATAAAATTAATTAAAATATCTAAATATTCATTTATGAGAATATTAAATAAAAAATTTTATTTGTCATTTTATAATTTTTTTTGTGTGTGGTAATTTCATCAAATAGAGGCTTTATTAATAGTATATATTTTTAATGATCTTCTCATTTCATTAAACATATATAATTTAATGTAAATATTAGATATAAATGATGGAAAACTATTCTAGAACTAAACATGTCCCTAAAGCTCCTTAATTATCCAATAAATTAAACATCCTAAAGAGTATCTAAGTTATCCAACGAAAGGCTTTTTTTCCCCCTTGAAGCATGCAATATATTACTAACTGAAAATCTGATTCAACAAGTAGTTTTGATCCTGACAACTTCAAGGAATTTGGTAGATATATCAGGTACTTAGGTTATTGGCATAAATATAAATTTGACTTTCGAATTATGCAAATTTAATCATTTTAGCTCATATTATTTTATTTGGGTCAATTTATCCCCATATGCTATTAATTTTGGTTAATTTACCCCTCATACTATTATTTTCGATCAATTTAGCCTAAATTTAACGAAAATGTTAAGTTTTTTTATCTATTTTTTGGTCAATTTATGATAAATTTATTATAAATTAGGCTTAAATTTAACGAAATTGTTAATCACATACTCGCACATCATTAATTTTTGTTAAATTTATACAAAAATGACAAAAATAATAGATTGATTGTCAAATTTACCCAAATAAAAGAATATGGGTCAAAAGAACTTAAGTTGCATAGTATGAAGGTTAAATTTGTATTTATGCTTAGATTATTTAGCCTATTTAGAGCCCAATGGCTTTGTAGGGCCTTTCTATAGTTCTATTTATTACTACAGAAATTTGGAATTTGGATCACATTCACACCCTTTTGATGGAAAAAAAAAAACACTATGCTCAACTTGGATGATTAAAAAAAACGAAGTTTATATTATATAATGAAGTAATGAAATGAATTTTTATTTATTTATTGTCCTTCAACATTCCCCAAAATTTTTGGCTCACCTATCTAGCATGTGTAGCTGATCTGAACTTGTTAATTAATCATTTTTTGAGAAATATGTCTTTAATTACCTGCTTGAAGATAGTTGATTTCCTTTAGAAGGTTGAGCGTAGACTTGCTCACGGGCCGGGCCTGAGCAGAATATTTTATGTTTCGGGCCGGACCGGTCCGGAACAGTGATTTTTATTATAATAATATTATTTTATTTAATTTTAATTATAAAAAAATAAAAAAAAAAATTAAAAATTATTTTTTTATTCCAATGAACAGTGTTTCGGACCTAAACGGACGGGCTTGGGCTACCCAGGACCGGGTCTGGGCAGAGAAAAAAAAAAACCTGGCCGCGACCTGGCCCGACCCATGATCACCTCTAGTTGAGCGGAGTGATTCTCTTAAACTTGCTGAAAGTAGTTTGCAGAGATAGGAAAATATTAGAGGGCACTAGAGTTTAGTTTTTGGAATGTGTTTTAATTTTTAAGTTAGTGTGAAGTCAAAAGATATTAAAAAAAAAAAAGAATAAATGTTTATGTTTTCTTTTAATTCAAGTCAACTTTTATTTCACTTATTTATATCTTATAGATAGTGGTTGAGGAGATTATAATGATAGTAGGGATAGAAAAAGTTACAGTTGTTATGGTTTGTCATTTTCACAAACAGTGCAAATCTACCGGAAGATATTAACACAGTCAAATAAATATATAAAATTTACTTTAAATATTTTAATTAAATAAATATAATTTTTTTTTATAAATATTTTAATTAAATAAATATGATTTTTATTAATAAATTTTAAAAATTTGTTGCAGTGTTGAACAGTGACAAGGGAAATTCTAGTCCATCTTTTCTGTACAATTCAATTTCATTATTTTCTACCACAACGAACTTATTAATAAATTAAATAAAAAATTATAAGTTAAATTAATAAATAATCATAAAATAAATATAACAGTTATAAAATCCTAAATAATTTGTAGTACAAAGATTATGAGAAGTACTTAAACATATTTTATTGTTTCCAAATGTAATTGAATTGTATTCTTTTTCTTTCCAATTTCAAATTATTAATTCATGAAATATAAAAAATTAAAATTAATATAATAACATTTTGTGACTTTTGATCTTCCTAACATTTTAATTAAGTGATAGTAGAATATGAACATCTTTTAAATGAGGTTGATTTATATTCATTTTCTTTTTTAGAAAATTATTTTTAAATTATTAAATAATGGAATATAAAAAAATTGAAATTAATACAATCACGTTTTTGTGACTTTTCAGTTTTCACGTCCTCACCATTTTACTTAAATTCAATAATTAGCACAATATGAATTTTTTTTTAAAAATAATATGACAATATTTTTTTGAATTCTTTTTTTCCTATCATTTTAATTAAATTCAATGCTATAAAAATATTAAAAGTTTAAAAAGTTGATTTATATATTTTTTCTTTTTCAAATCATTAATTAATAAAATATAAAAATATTAATATTCTACCATTTGTACTTTAATTTTTTAATATTAATTTATTAAAAATAACTAATACTAGCAAATATTGAAATTAATATGACAACTTTTAATATTTTATTTTTTATTTAAACGAATATTAAAATAAAACATTTAGGGAATAAGTTTTTTTAATATATGAAATCAAATAATTAATTAAAAACTTGAAATATAATACATCATTAATGATTATATTTTATTTATTTATTTAATAAAATAATAAATAATAAAAACAATTAGATATTAATTTCTAAAAGCAAAATAAAGAAAAATAATAAAAGCAAAAAGGCCGGTTGAAATAGAGTATTAGACCCAGGCCATTGGCCCAGAAAATTATCCAATAGAAAGGCCGAGGGGAAGTTCCCGCTCGGTTTTTTGAATGCCCGCCCGCTCTTGTCCTATTAGCCTACGTTTCTCTCCCACCCCTCAAATTTTAGTAGGTAAAACTAAAAATTACAAAGGGAAACAAAAAGGAAATTTCAACGTCAAAATTCAGGAGATTAAGGGGGAAAAAAAACACAGAGAAATGCAGAGACTAACTAGGGTTAGGGTTTCAAAGCATGGATTCTCCTAAACCTTCTAAATTCCCAATTTCCTCTTCTTCTGCTGCAGCCTCTACTTCTTCTTCTTCTTCCCCAGTTCAAGTAATTTCTTTTCCTTGTTTTTACTCGCTCTCTCTCTCTCTCTTTCTTTCTTTCTTTTTTTTTTTTTTTTTTTAAATCAATAGATGTAACTTGTGTTACTTAGCATTTCATGTATCTTGAGATCTCTTTGTAAGTTTTTCTTTTACACCCTTTTTTTGGCTTTGATTTTAGATGGTATTTTTGTAAATTTGCTGCTTGCGGCTTTTTTTTTTTAGTCTCAGTTTTAGATTTGTGTTTTGGGAGGTTTGTTAGTGAATGTGGTTGAAGGTTGGGGGTCTTGGTGAAATGTGTGGTTTAAGTGACATTTTAATTCTGCTGGAGCCGTGATTTGAAGTGGGTTTGACTAGAATTCCACAATTTAATGGGTTTACTTATCTAGGTATTGGTCAAATTTTTTTATTTTTAGAGGAATTGGGAGGTTCGTTTCAATGAAGTGGTAAAGCACTAAACTTTGTACAAGGATGTGATTGTTCTTTAATTGGATGGAGGCTTGGATTTAAAATAGATTTGAATTTGTTTTTTATTGATGCTATTCTGTCACTGGAGGTGTCTGGAAAACAAAAAAGTTTCTTTGATGATTAAATGCTGCTTGAATGTTTAACTTATTGAAGTTCTAGGTTTTGCACAAGGTGATAGTATTGTGTTTCATTTAGTTTTGGATCGGCTATTTGTTTAGTTATATGCTGATTTTGCTTACCCAAAAAGGGGAATGTTTTGAAAGGCAATTATTATGTGCTTTATGGTTTGACATGTTTAACTACTTCAGACTTAATTTTGGTTGAGTTACATTACTTTGCAAACAACTTTAGACCTGATTTTGATTAAGTTCCATTACTTTGCAATTGCACCTTATTTTCCCTTTTTCTCCCATTTCCTACCAAGATAACTGCATAGCCTTTACGAGTGGATGTCATTTCCCTTTATCATGAATTTTAGACTTCTTATTTTTCATTTTGCACTTTGATTTCAGGAATCCCCTTTTTCCAATTATATCAGCAATCTGTCTCCTATAAAGCATGACAAGGCACCACATGTAGCACAGGGGTTCGTGGGACTTAATTCTCCCCCTCTTGTATTTACATCCCCACGTATAAATACACTTAGAAGGTTTGTTAGCCTTTGTATTTTGGCTTTATCGTTTTCCATTTGAATGCTTCTTGCTTGAGCTCTGATTGCATGAAACCTTATTTCCAGGCCTCAGTCATCCAGTGTGGAAGCATCTCAAAATGGTGAAGGGGACAAGAAAAAAACCGATGAGTCTCGTAGTTTAGAAAGATCTGTTACTGAATTGCAAGAAGGGTTGGTCACTGATATTAAGAAGGAAGATGATACCAAGGACTCTGTGTCAGTCCAACCCAGTAGTTCCTCTGGATGTGTTGATGAATACTTGGCCGATCCTGTGGAAGCAGACTGTGCAAACTCTGTATATTCAGTCAATTCAAATTTGAAACAATCTAATAATGTGCTTCAATCATCAGTAAATGGTTTACCAGACTCGAAGAATTTAAAATTTGGCAACAAAAATAATGTGGGGAGGGAAGTTGATGCAGCTCAATTGTTGTCTGGGCAGAGTGAAGAAGGCCTTGAAAGAAAGTTAACCTTTGATGACAAGCAATTGAAGATTGAAAATGAGCAAGATGCTGGTCAAGGGATATCTGATGAATTCCGAAAATTTGAGTCTGATACATTTGATCTTTCTAAAGAAAAAGAATGTAAAAACTTGGGTCCTCAGGTAATGATTGATTTCTGTCTTCTCACATCTAGTTGGGAAATAGCACCAAGTATATTAGGAGATAAAATATGCATGTTTCAGTCGTTTTTTTTTTTTTTTTGGCAGAAAGTAGTAGAGGACCATGGAGATGGCTGCGATGGTTTCCTTCAACTGCTGCCTGGCGGAGACGCAGATGTTCCAGTTCATAGCACGACACATGATCTTGAGGTATAAAAAGACTTGAAGTAGCCCTGATGGAGAGATATCAAAAATAGATTATTGGATTCATATTGCTCTTTATTTTTATTTTTTTTCGTTTTGGTTATTAAGTGCTACTAGATTTTCCTTTTGCAATAGAATAATTTCAACAGTCAATGTAGGCTAGCGAACACCAACGTGGCATGAGTAGGCGTTGCCTTCAATTTGGAGAAGCTCAACCAGAACGTACAGCAAACTGCAGCACTTCTCCAAATCTAGCAAGTAATACTGTCACTTCAACATCACTTGCTACAACTTCAGAAACAGAGGGTTTGGGTTCATCTCATGTGGATTTAAGTGCTACGTCAAGAATGAGGCAACTAGTTAACTTGTCCCAATTAGTGGTAAATATGATTCCCCAATGCCATGGTGAAAAGTCTTCCTTAACTGTTCCCAAGCCGTCGGGTATTGGCTTACACCTAAACAGCATTGTTAATGCTATACCAATGGGTCAAGGTGGATCCGCAAGCATGAAATTGGCACAGGGGATAAAATCAGCATCCATTACGAGCTGTCAGGCAACGGAAAACATGGAGAGTTGCTCAGATGCATTTGAGAAAGTATCAGCTGCTCCTCCGGATGGAACACTTGAAGCAAAGGTTTGCCAGGTTGCAGGTTCTGCTGCTTCTGAATCACTCTGTGCCTTGGAATCAATTGAGTGTCACATGACTCTGAACACAAAGAGGAAGTTTAGCTCAGAGGATGGAGATAGTAATGAAGTGTTTAACCAACAAAGCCCCAAAAAGAAAAGGTAAGTTTTTATGATACTTCTTGCAGATTTGACAGTTATAACTCTCTTTATAATCAGGACAATTAATAGTGCTTCTTTAGGAAGAAATTATCAAACAGCACAGATGGTGAGGGTTGCAAGCGTTGCAATTGCAAGAAGACCAAATGCTTGAAACTGTAAGTGAATTCTGATTTTACTTGGTTGAAGTCCAGTTATATATGTAACATACCTCTATTGGTGCAATATATGCTAATTTTCTCCTTTATTCCTTTGCAGCTATTGTGATTGTTTTGCTGCTGGAATCTATTGTGCTGAACCTTGTTCCTGCCAAGGTTGCTTCAACAGACCTGAGTATGAAGATACAGTTCTTGAAACACGTCAACAAATTGAATCGCGTAATCCACTAGCATTTGCTCCCAAGATTGTACAGCCGTTCGCTGAGTTTCTGGTAAACAACAGGGTATAATACAACTCCCCCAGACCAAAACGGAGACACGCCTTTTGCTTTAGTTTTTTTTGTCCTGATATAGTAATTTCATAATCATATTTTATCTTTATAGGAAGATGGAAACCGGAAGACACCATCCTCAGCAAGACACAAAAGAGGGTGCAATTGCAAAAGGTCAATGTGTCTGAAAAAATATTGTGAATGCTACCAGGTCTGGAAATTTATTGCTGCCTGAATCATCTGTCATGCTTTCTGTGCCATCTCTTTTAGTATATTGTTGCTGGACTCATGAATCTTCTCTTTATATTGAAAAGGCTAATGTTGGTTGCTCTATTGGATGTCGATGTGAGGGGTGTAAAAATGTCTATGGCAAGAAGGAAGGTGAGTTTGCAAGAAATATCATTAAGCATGTTGTCTCTGAATGCATTCTAGTCTTCATCTCCAAAACTAGAAAATAGAGAAATATGCTCTCTCCTCCCAACATGTTAGGGTCTATTTTGGGCTGAAAATTAGTATCTTTTGGTAGGTAAGAATTGAGAATCAATATAATCCTTATTGCTGTATTTCCAGATTATTGTGTGACTGAAGAAATGGTGAACAGAAGTGGTGGGGAGATGTCAGAAAGCACAGTGGCAGCTAAGCCTAAGAAGCCGAAGGATTTCTTGCATTCTGAGTTGTGTGATCCACAATATCTTACACCTCTGACACCTTCATTCCAGTGCTCAGAGTAAGATTTACAATTATGATGTCTTAGTATCATTCAAGAAAAACTAAATAATACCAATTCCACTTCTTTATTTGCTAATTACTTGCTTTTTTATTCAGCCATGGAAAGAATGCACCCATATCCAGACTTCTTTCCAGGAGATACCTTCCATCACCTGAGTCTGATCTTACCATCTTATCATATGCTAAATCTCCAAGTTCTCCAAGAACTTCTGATATTAATGACATCCTTCTGGAAACAAGTAAAGAAAATTTGGATATTGGTTCTTACTGTGAGGGAATCAATTACAACAATGCAGACGTGATTGCCGATGAATTCCATCACACTCCACTGCCAAATCATCCCTCGATTATTTTAGGTTCATCATCATCTAAAGCAAGGGAATTGACAAGTCTTTCACGGTTCCAATTGGACCCTAGAAGTGGTTCTCTCACTTCAGGGGGTTCCCTTGGTTGGCACAGTTCACCTATTACGCCAATGTCTCCTTTAGATGGGACTAAAAAGCTTCAGGGGCTTGACTCTGATGGTGGACTTTATGACATTTTGGAGGATGATACACCAGAGATATTGAAAGACACTTCTATGCCCATTAAGCCTGTGAAAGCAAGTTCCCCAAATGGCAAGCGAGTTTCACCTCCTCACAATTTGCATCAGCTTGGATCAAGCTCTTCAAGACCATTAAGAAGTGGCCGCAAGTTCATACTAAAAGCTGTGCCTTCTTTCCCACCTCTCACTCCTTGCATTGATTCAAAAGGCAGCAGTAATCAGAGTAGAAACAATTTTCAAGAAAATAGGAGCAACGATTGATTATCAAACCTGCACTTTCGAGTAAGTTGTTGCATTTTGCTGGCCTTCTATAATGTGAATGTTGTAACCAAATACTGACTTAAGCTAATTTTTGCTACATTATGCAGTATAGTACATTAGGTATTTTCATGACTTAAGCTAATACTGACTTAAATATCATTTTTGCCATTTTATATGCATGATTTGATACCATCATGAGTTTGTTTTTTTCGTGGAATACAGGTACTAGAGTGGCCGCATTTCAAGAGTATCGGACAAATTCCCAGAAAGAGAATGCTTCAGCCTCATGATCTGTAGTCTTCTTTTCTTTCTCTATTTCTCTCATTTACTTAGTCAGTCTTATAGTTTTTCATTTGGGATGTTTCTAATGCAAGCCAAGTATGTTTCATTCCTCATGATTAGAGGAAGGACTCACCAAACATGTTGCATTGAGGCTCAACCATGCGAAAATAAAATTTTGTTTTATCAAAAAACCAATGCCCCCTTTTTCTTATGAGATATCAAAGCTAATGTTGAACAAGTCTTCATTGTCATTTTGCAAAACCTTAAGTACCTATTCTATCATCATTGTGATTTTTGCCATTGGTAGATTACTTGCCATAATTGTCATTAATTTTAGCATCATAATTTTGCATTTGAATCTGTAACCATGAAGGGGTATATACTTTTTGTGTTAACTAGCAGGCCTCTTTTTTTGTTGTGAACTGTTGATTGGTGATCTTCAGTCGAACCAAAACGATTTACAATTTTCTTCCAACTTAAAAGACCGAAGAACTATGGATTACAAATTTACAACCATAATTATAACTCCATTGGCTGGGAGAAGACCTAGGGGTGTAATCGACTCGAGTCGAGTCTATGTAGTAAAAAACTCGAGCTCGACTTAAAATTCATAGCTCGAATATTGGTTCAAGTTTGATTGAGTTTTATTTTTAAAATTCGAGTTTAATTCGAGAAAAAAATCCTACTCAAGCTCGTTTACTTTGTAAAAAATAAGTTTGATTTTTATGCTCGATTTCAAACTTGATTATTTTTGTTTGAGTTCAAGCTCAAGTTTGAATTGAGTTTTTTTTTATTTTTAAAAACTAATTAAAAATAAAAAGCTCGATTAGATTTACGAGTTATTCGAGCTAAGTATTACAATATTCGAACTCGACTCCCTCAATAATTAGAGCTTAACTTTATAATAATCGAATTGAATTTGAGTTTTTTACGAATCTTACCTAAATATTATAATTTGCGAGAACATGTGTTTCATTTACAACTTAGGAGAACCTAGCCTGATTGACTTGGGTTGGGTTAGTGATTGTCTAAGCTATTTCTTTCTTGGACATGGGTATTTTACAAGTGTAAAACGATGTGGCTTAACTAATTGACACTTACTAAGGTGCTTCACAAAGTTGGTACACCAATCGAGACGAATTCAGTAGTCCAAAAACTACTATCGGTGAAGGTTAATGTTTCGGAAGGCTAACCTGAAAGTGAAATTATAATATGGTTGGCTTGGTTCCAATTGAAAAGTAATTTCGGATGATTCACGGCTCAACCAAATTTCTTGCAACTTGTAGCTTTAATTATTAAGTGGTTTTTATGAAGACCATGGCATGAAATCTTGAGGAAGTCCTTGTTAAACTTAACCTGAATTATGTCTAAAGATGATGGGTAAAATCTTTTGTTTTCCCCCAACTTTATAAAAAAAGTATTAGAGACATAACTCTAATTCAAGCATTGTTGGTTGGATCCATCACTTCTGCCAAGTTTAGCTTTGATAACAAATGAATGCTACATAGCATATGATGAGATATTTGTGCTCGCAAACTATTCGGGTTCGATTCAAAAAAAACTTGAATTCGACTCTGTCAATGTTGACTCGAGCTATCGTACGAGTCGAATTCGAATATCCTAATGCTTAACTCAAGTAACTTGCGAGTCTAATTGAGTTTTTTTTTTTTTTTTTTTAATATATATATTTTTAATTAGTATTGAAAAATCTCAATTCGAACTCGAGTACAAATAATCAAGTTTGAAGTCAAGCATGGCAATCAAGATAATTATTTATTACGTAAACGAGCCTAATCGAGCGAGCTCTACTAGTTCAATTTTTATCTCGAATCGAGTTCGACTTTTAAAAACGAAACTTGATCAAGCTCAAATCGAGCTTCGAGCCTCAAATTTCGAATTGAGCTTCTTAAAACTTGAACTCAACTTGACTTGATTACATCCTTACCTATGAACAACAAACAGTATTGAATAATGAAAGAAAAAGACGGTCCGAATCCAGCTTTTATTATGCAGTGGAAACATATTCAATGCAGGACAGCCTTATAATTTAGTTACATAATTCAAACCAACCCAAAATTTCATAGATTGAGAGAATGGCAGTAGAACTCCCATCCCATCCATTCCAGCCTAATGAACAAAATTTACTATCACCAATTTCTAGCAGACAGTTAACCAAAATGTAACTCATAGCAAGAAAGTTTACTTATTTAGGAAATAAAAGATTGATAGGGAGAACAATACAGCTACACCATATACCCCATGCCAAACATCCATCTCTGTAGTACCTCTTTCTAATCCTTACATATAAGTCTGATTAAATTCATTCTTCTCCATCTCCCACATGGCCAAACCAACTTATTTGATGATTGGTATTTACGACCTTGATCCTTGAAGACCTAAACTTGCAGTTAGCCAATGGCAGACTTCATCTGTTTCTTCAGGGATTGTATAGTGACCAAGCCTGCATGGCAGTATGGTTAAATTAGTTAAACTCTAGAATTACAGGAGTTGTTCTGAGTCTGTTGTTTGTGTGTGTGTATGCGTGTCCGTATGGGTCTTGACCACTATGTTACTCGGACTTAGGTGTGAGTGTGGGATATGGGTATGTTCAATTTTTTTTTAAGTTTTTCCATGTATTTGGAGGGTCATATCCCCATACCCATGTCTGAATATGTGTCGGACATGAGTACTTCAAGAAAAATGAAGAGTCAGAACAACATAGCTTGACCAAGTTGGAGCCAATCAAAATATACCCATTATAGGTTCTGAATGTAAGATTCCGGAAACCAACTGAATTTAAGGCCTGAGCTGATCTCTCTCCATGTTTATATGCAACCACATCATCAGCTGCAGCAAGAAAAAAAGAGTGAACTTCTAAATCCAGAGGAAGCAAATTCTTTTACAAGTTGAAGTAGATTATGGCATCATGATAAGCCTAGATATTAAGGCAGTTAAAAGTCTGGGGCATGGTAGATGCAAGTTAACCCTCTTGCCAACGACGACTCAAAATCTTATCCGATGCACATGCATATCTTAACATTTTACGATATTTATTTTAAAAGATTTATCAAGAGAACAAGAAAAGCAAAATGATTTCACTTCCACTAGCATCAGTATATTTTATTCAGCTAGTTTATTGCTTAATTAAGTTTCACCCAACATAAAAAAGTAAGCAGTAAACCACACTATCACGAGATGATACAGTGCTAATAAAGCCATCAAAAGAGTATCAAGTTTTTAGATACTATAAAGGTAAACTTCTATATTGCAGATTAAGGAATAGACTTGCACATGAAAGATGCATTTCTATTGGCCCAATTAGTGGCTAGACTGAAAAATGAACTGCATAATTAACAATAAAAAAAAAAAGCATGGAGCCAAATGTCAAAATGTAAGCATTTTAAGCAAAGTAAGAATGTTGAAGAGTAAGAGCAGTAAAAGTATTAATAAGATAATTAGTATTACCATACATGAAATTCCAAGAAAAAGGCTATCTAGTAGTGCGCATGAAATCATATGTGCTTTCACTAGTACTATGGTTCAATATCCCAATTTAATAATAAGTTTTCAGTGCTTCTCAGAATTGGCAAGCTATTAGGTAGTTATGGCTCCCCCTTTTTTTGTACGTGCACATGTGTGCGCACGCATTGGTATATACTCTCTCTTTAAAGGGTTTGTACTGGAATTATCAAGTGATGAACAATCTATGAACTCAACATCTTTCCTGAACCTCTATAAACGACTAAAGTAGTGCAAGATACATCGGTGTATGACCTTATTATAACAGAAGACTGAAGCATTCTATCAAAAACTCAAGATCTCTATATGGACTCGGCATCTTGCCTAAGACCTTGCTCCATGACTTAAATAGATATGTCATTGAGTGACCGAATTAAACAGATTACTGAAGCATTCTGTTAAATATTCAAAAAGAGTATTGAGTACCTAAGCCATGACACAGTAGAATGGGCAAGGATGCTGCACGTCTCACTGCCTGGATCGATCCTTCCATCTGGTTCCTCAAGGTCCTAAAAATAACAGCTATAGAGCTGAATGAATTGCATAAAAGCAAACTGCCAAAGTAGTTGCATTTACATAAATGAGTTTCTATGTGCTATATCTGTGTGTACAGATTCAAACCTTGAACATGGAAGCCAACCACTTAGACCAACAACTGCACTTAAGTTAACTGGATACAGGTTTCCGTTGCCATATTTCCCTAATATGTGGCATGTGGCAGAGTAGAGAGCAGCTGCGGCACCCATACTAAAGCCACCAATTCCAAGTTTAACTGCACATCAAAATTTCTTTTAAGTCTTCATATTGCAAGAGAGAGCACAACTCTCCCCCCAGGCGAAAAAAAAGTAATAAAAGAAGAAAAAAAAAATCAGAAACAAAGAGTAGATAGGAGCTCATACAAATGGATTCAAACACTTCTTGAAATTTGTTAATTATGAGGCAGATGCATTACAACAACCATAGAAGCAAGTAAAATGAGGTTTTTTTTTTTTTTTTTTTTTTATTTAAAAATGAACATAGTCAAGAAAATTACATGAACCATGTCTATATAGCAGTTAAATTTGTGACTAAAGGTTTAAGATTTTAGAAGGTTGCTAAGAATAGAAACATACTATTAGCAGGCTCTGTTGACAACAGATTGGCAACATGTGCTGCTGAAGCATCTAACCCCTCCAAATCATCAGGACCATCTCCTGAAAGATCTTCCACATCAAACCCTGAAACACATTATAGAAGCTGTGTTTATCATCTTCATCATTGCGGTGACTTTAGAAAATACTTGAAATTCTATTGGACAGAGTGCATAGTAAATTGTCAAATATAACCTGGATGATACACCTGTCAGCTTGATTTTAGAAGAACCATAGAAAATCAGAGGAATAAAATCTTACATGCAGTGCAAGGATGTCCACCAAATATTGCTACTGGCCTAGTAGGAGCAGTTGGACAAATCCACTTAATCTGCAACAATGGATTTCAACAGAAAGATATGATAAGTTGTCTATGAAATAAAACGGTCTAGTCACTGGGCAATTACGGCAACCGCTAAGCATGTTGCATTTGCATATATACAAGCCACTGAGTAATTTGAAAAGATTGTTTTTCTTACATTTGGAAGGGGAAGGCTTTCCAAGAGCTGAGACCAGCTGCAGAACAAAAACAAAAAAGGGAGATATCCATCTTAGTCACCATTAGAAACCCTCAAAAAAGTTAAAACTCTTTAACAGCCTGAAACAACATACCAGAACCCAAGTTCAGAGAAGTTGCTAGCATTATGATATATTTTAAGAATCTCCCATTGAAACCATGCTAGTTTGGGACCACAGTCAAAGATGAGCAGAAACCCTATCAATAATGGTAGGATTCATGCTAGATGACAACAGATACATCTTAGAATAAATTGCTCTTAGTATATTTTAGGGAAAAAAAAAAGCTGATTACTTGGTCATTAATATTAGTATTATCTTTAAATAATGATAGAACTTGGTCTGCGAACTTGAAAGGACAATCAAGGTAGTAATAAGTGGTCCCCTATTCTAAGGCCTAAGCCTGCATATACAGTTTTCAGATTTGAGGTTGTCCCAATATAGCTTAGAATCCTTAGAAGGAATGCACATAAACAACTAATCCAGTTTTATTACAGTTTAGAACCACATGGGTCTCTCCCATCAAATCTATCACTATGGGAATCTTCAGGAGAGGAGCACAGAGTTCAAGTTATTAAACAGAAAACTTCTCTTCCAGAACAGGACAAAATGTTGACATGCTGTATCTTCTTTTCTTTTACTTT
The DNA here is from genome assembly GCA_030761205.1 of Fremontodendron californicum. NCBI lineage: Eukaryota > Viridiplantae > Streptophyta > Magnoliopsida > Malvales > Malvaceae > Fremontodendron > Fremontodendron californicum. The sequence goes on from JAULJL010000003.1 coordinate 5,195,127, forward strand.
CCAGGAAGAAAACAAGTTCATTATTCTCGAACAAGGCATATGCCTAGGATCAAGGAAAGGAATTAAATTTCACTATGTGGCACAGATGAAACAGGAAAAAAATATGGAGTAAACACAACAATGTAGTTGATAATTGATGGTTCAAACTCTTAATCATGCAAATTGTTGATCCACGCATGTCTCAAGAGGGAAAAAAGGGATTAGAAAAGACAAGAAAATTATATGTATCTAGTAATAACTACTGATTCCCATAATCAAATAGTTTCACAGGGACCAAGCTTTTTCCAACTTGATATGAAACCTTCAATTAATAGTTTGATCTTAAAACTATTATGAAAGAAAAGCTAATGCCAGCAAGGGCAAACATCAGTAAAGTCTAGCATTTATACCTTGAGCCCTTGTCACCAAGACCATGCAACCAAACTATTGTAGCCTGGTGGTTCCCTCTAGGCCTGACCACATGGGTCCTCCCAAACTCAAATGTTCTAGTAGTTCCACTACCTGAAAACATTGCAACCAAAAAGTTAACAACTAAAGATTCAGAATACCAAAAAAAAAAACTCCATAAAAAATTCTGACCGGAGCTCATAGTAGAATTATTCATTGCAGCTATTTTTCCAGCAGTAGAACTATATTATTGCAGAATGTTTGTAGAATGGTTTAGACTGAATGCCTGCAATGAAAATAAGCAAGAAGTGACCATCTATATTTATAACCATAGGGAAGGGTGGAAATGGAAAACAACCCATCAATCTAAATCAGCTACTATTCTTGCTTAAACCGGTTACACACTGCCTGAAAGCCTTTTAAAAATTTACCATACAAGAATGTGAAAGGCACCCAATAAAGCTTGAGAGAGAGATAAATAAAGGGACAAATAAAAGCAGTAGCTCTTTATCATGAGCAAAAGAATCCACAAACAGATGGAAGAAAATGAATTAACAGAGAACCTTTGAAATTGCAAATTTGCAATGCAAAGACAGAAAAGAGAATCCAATACTTACGAACAGTGGGCAGCAAAGTAAAGCACTTAAAAACATAACAACTTCAGAATATATGACCACAAAAATAAAATAGACAAAAAGAAAAAATATGGCTAATTAATTTATCAAAAAATAAAAAAATAAAAAAAATCAAGAAATATATATTTTTAACATCCATATGTACCCATAAAGATGTTAACTTTGTTGAATGTAGTGAGAAGATCTCATGAAAATAGAAACAATGGGATTGAATAAGAAGAAAAGTGGGGTTTAAGCTTTTAAGCCTTATAAATGGAAGTATGGAATCAACCTGGTGTGGAAAAAACAAAACCCAAAAGCATAAACTCTTTTCTTTTGTCGTTCTTTGTTCTTTTCTCCCTTTTCTCACTTTCTACTTTCCTTTTGTTTTTGTTTGTTCATATTACAGTCTACAGGCAGGCTGGCTGGCACATAGAGAAGCTGAAATTCAGTTCCAAAAACCTGGTCATTTTCTTACATTACTATGTGAAGACTGAAATGCCCCTTTAAAATGTTTGCACTTTTTAATATATATTATTCTTAAGAACATCTGAAAATGACAAAATGGGTATAGTATTTTTAAGTTTTTTTTAATCAAAATTGACACTAAAAAAAAAAACCCAAAAGAATAGGCGTATGAGCATTCTTTCTCTTGAGCAAGGTTTAAATTTTCATGTTTAAAAAACAAGATTAAAGAACTTATATACTACTTACTATGTATAAGTTGTTGTAATTAACAATCATTTCATGTTTTGTCTACCGTTATTTTTATTTTTATATAAAAAAAATTATAATCTGAAATAAAAAAAATATTAGATATTGAAATTTAAATTTTAAATGTATCGAATGAAATAATTTTTAATCTCACGTTGATTAAACATTAATTAGTTTTAAGTATACAATTCATATTACATTACAATTTATATGCCTTTGTTTTCTTATTAATACAATAATTTTTTGTACGTATAAGATATGATTATAAGTGATTGAATTTTTACATAATTTTTTTTTTATTATAATTATAAAATTATAAAATAAAAAATTATAGGTAAAATGCTTTCTACATAATAATAATAAAATTATTGATGTATGTATCCGTCATTTTTTAAACACGTGCCATATCTCCTTCTCCTCCAAAGGAATTTATTATTATTATTATTTTTAATTTCACTTTTAAAGTTTGCAATTTAAGGAGAAGTTAGCAATGAAGAATTATTTGTGATGCCATTGCCGTTACGTCACAAAGGGCGGTGGTGCCACCACCTTAGATGCAAATTCATCAAATATTTTGTTATTACATTTTCAAACTAATCTTGCTTCTAAGTTTTGCTGGAGAGGAGCCATAGATTAGGTCGGAATGTTCGACGAATGATTTATGAATAGTTTAATTTTTATTTATTTATATTCGATTATTAAGTTAAATAAATAATTATAAATAAGATTTTAAGATTCATTTATTAAACAAACCGAACTCGAATAAAATATGTTTAGTTAATTTATATTCACAAATAAATTCATTTATGATCGTTTAAAACTCGTTTAATATATAGATTGTTTATTGTTCGATTATAATACAATTAAAATTAAAATTTGTTTATTTATAATATAATTAATAATATTTATATTTTATTATTTCATGTTTAATAATAATTTAAATTTGACTTATTTGTTTATTGTTTATGAATAAATTTTTAATTGTTCATGAACATGTTCGATTATATATTTATGAACATGTTCATTTAATTAATATTCACGAACAAATTCATTTAATTTAAAAGAATCGAGTTTGAATACACTTAATTCTAAACGAGCCATTAATTCTAAACGAGCCAAGCTCGATCACAATTTTAAAAATTCTTAATAAACACAAACCGAACACAAATCAATTCAAAAATAAATAAATGAACACGAACAAAAAATTTATTCGTTCAAAAAAAGCAAATTTCAAATATAATATATTTTTATATATGTCATGCATGTATGCATATCCCTTTCTTCATACTTAATTCCAAAGATGATGTTTTCTTAAAGAAGCAAATATCAAGCTGGTTTCTCTCATAAAAATATGATCTAAGGAATATATATATTAGATCTGATAATATTGAACACGACATTAAATACGATACAAAAAATAATATGATACAATACAAAAAAAAAACACATACACGATATGAATGTATCAAAATCTATATAACACAAGTTATTAACACATCAAAATTTATATAAATATAAAACATTTTAAACAAGATTTAGACACTAAAAAATACACAAATACAATACGAATATACGAATTATCAGATCTAATATATATCATCTCATGGAATATTAAAAAAAATTCAAATACATTAATGTACAATAACTAAACATGAAATCCTGTTATTAGTTTATAGCTATAGGCATTACTTTTAGTTTAAGTTGTCAACTCTTTCCTTTTAACCCCACTCTCCATAAAGAGAGAATCAGAGTTTGTATACTTGAAAATTCCTCAGCCAAGCCAACAAAATCTTTGGAATAATATCAAACTAAGATTTTTTTTCCCCCCTTGCTTGACTGTGTTTTAAATTTGAGTGGATGCTAGCGCCATATAAATGCTACAAAATTAAGGGGGGGGGGGGGGGGGAAGACTAAAAGTTGGAATTTTTGTTAATTGAGTTGTTTCAAATAAATTTTATCCAATTATCCACGGTGCATTGCTTAATTAATCAATATATTTGATTGATGTGATAGATTATGCCAAATTATTATTATAGAAAAAATTAATAGGGAAGAAGATTTGACAATTTGTGTATTATTCGTGTAATTTTGTGTCATAATCGTATTTAAGATGTTTTATATTTATATAAATTTGACGTATTAATAATTTGTGTTATATAAATTTTGATATGTTCGTTTATTCATATCGTATCCATATTTTTTTCGTATCGTATTATATTTTAATTATTTTTTTATGTATCATATTTATATCATATAATTATATCGTATTTAATATTATTTAAAATTTGAGCTGTGCTTATAAATGAAGTTTCATGTGACTGACACAGGGGCTTTGAGAACTTTCGTACCAATTCAGGCATAAATTCAATTTACATCTCTGGCATATTATTTTTGTGGGGTTTCATAATTAAAAGAAGAAACTAGTGTACAAATTGGAAAGATTGTCTTTATTAGGAAGATCTTGTTGTTCATTTTTCATTTTTTTAATGTTTAGGTGCAAATCACAAGAGGAAAACACAGCTTTATCTCCCAAGAATTTCATCCGTTTAAAAACATTTTTCAATGTTTTTCTAATGCTGTCAAAGAATGAAATTTTTTAAAAATGAGATTTTTTTTTTTAAAATTTAGGTTCATGAGATGCACTAATTTGTCAGTTTGGTAGAATTTATTAACAATTTAATTAAAAAATCTGAATGTTTTGAATGTTTTCAAATAATGATATTTCAATGTAAGAAAGAAATTTTTTGTCATCTCCTTGACAATATAGTTTAATCTATTAAGGGTCTATTTGGATGGACAATGAGATTGACTCTGGTGAGATTAAAAACAATGATAGCGGTTAATTTAATTACTGTAGCAATGAAATTGGATATTCTAACGATGAAATTAAAATTTCCTTTGGATTCAAAGGGAGCCTAGTTGGGTGCGGTTGAGACATTTTTTGCCTCAACCGCACCATTATTGCTGTTTGGATTACAAGGGGCCAGCACGATCCTTTTTTTTCACTGGAGCATTCATGCTCCGGTGGAACAAAAAGCTTTCCGGTGGGAGGGCCTTTTACAATTCTAACCCTTTTGAGTTATTTTTTTTATTTTTAATATAATAAATATATAATAAATTTTATTATTATATAAAACATATATATTTTATTTTTATATAATAATTTAATAAATATATAAATTTTATTATTATAAAATTAATAGGTTTTAAATGAAAATAAATAATTACATGAATAATAAAAATAAATACAAAAATATTATTTGATATACTTTTGTAATTTTTATTATTAAAATTATTATTTGATATAAATATTATTTTAATTATTTATTAATTTTATAAATATCAAATAAACTAAAAAATTTATTATATATACACATTTTTATCTAATGTCCTTAATAGTCATTTTCTCTTCTCACTATAATTAATCTCACCGTCATTGTTGCTTTTGAATCTAAACACATATCCCACCACTGATTTTAATCTCACTGCACAATACTCAATCTCACCTCTACAGTAACTAATCTCACATCCACCGCTGTTTTTAATCTCACTGGAGCTAATCTTACCGCCCATCCAAATGGACCCTAAAATCAGTGGTGGAACATGTGTTTGGATGCAAAAGCAACGGTGGCGATAAGATGAATTATAATGAGAAGAAAAAATGACCATTAAAGACATTAGATTAAAATGTGTGAATATATAATAAAAATTTTAAATTATTTGATATTATGAAATAATAAATAATAAAAATTATATTTATATCAAATAATAATTTTATTAATAGATATTAAAAATTATTAAAAATAATAATATATCAAATAATATTTTTATATTTATTTTTAATTAGTTTATATTAATTAGATAATAATAAAATTTATATATTTATTAAATTTATACAATAATAAAACTTATATATTTGTTAACTTATTATATATTTATTATATAATAAACAAATTATAATTAAAAACAAAAAAAATCAAATGGGGCTATTATAGAGAAAGGCCCTCCGGTGGAGGGCCTTTCTTTCCACGGAGCTCCTAGTTCCAGTGGAAGTAAAGAGGAGCAGCACGGTGAGATAAGGGTCTCACCGTGCTGCCTTTGTTATCCAAAGGCAACTAATGGCACGATTGGGGCAATTTTTTGCCTCAACCGTGCCTCACTGTTTCTTCGTTTAAAATCAAACGAAGCCTTAAAAAATGAATGAACTTTTACAAATTTTGTTCACATATATATGTTGGAATTTCTGGAATCGTCTCTGTTTATAATGATTGAACCCGATTCAAATGGAACAACTATCAATGGTAGTTTGCTTTTTCTGCCTCCAACTTCTGTTAACTATCAAGATAATTCAAATAAGTTTGAATTATGATAATTAACCAAAATAAAAAGAAGGAAAATGTAAGTTTCCTTCAATTGATTGATTTTTAGAACTCTCATAGAAGAAAATTAGAAGGAAAACTCTTTGCATCTTTGATAAGAATCTAAGCTGTTAAATTATTAAACAATTTTCGCTTAAACGATCTTGTTCTCGACTAATAAATCAAATCGATTTTCACACAAATAATCTTATCAGTTAATTCCACAATTTATATTGATTATACAAATATATATATATATATATATATATATATATATATATATTGCTGAGGGATTGTAAGGTTACTCTCAGAAACGTTTTCCATGACATCAAAACACATATCAATTGTTGCTACATAATTTGGCTGTTTTTTATTTATTTATTTTGGGTTATGATTAGACTTGTTCAAGAATTGGATAGTCCATTCGGGCCTAGGTAGAGTTTTTAGTAATTCAAGTCGATCCAATCCGGATTACTGTTTAAATAATGATAAAAAAATTATTTAAAATTAATTATAAAATATATAAAAATTAGTATAAAAATTATTTTTAAAATTTTTAATATCATTTGAACAATCAAAGTCTGGATAAAAAAAAAAAAAAAAATTCAGATCACGATCCAATCTGGTCCATGAATAAAACTAGTTGTGATGAGTTTACACCGTTAATTGAAAAGAATCAAAACAGTCTGTTTCTTTCATTTGGTGAAGGATCAAGGAATCAAACATAGTTGTATAGTATAAATCATTGTTTTTACTCAATGCATTTGAAATTTCTCATCTCAAATTCTCAAAATCCCTTTCATGTTGATGGAACACAAACCTAATATATGGAGTATTTTATTAATTATTATTATTATTATTACTAATTAATGGTAACACTAAGATGTCATTATTCTTTGAATACATTTGAAGACTCAGTTCTCTTTGATTCCCAAAAGTTTTTGTCTCATATCTTCACCTAATTTAAATTCCTTGATTTATGAATAGACTAATAAAAAACTTCTCTCTACTTTCTCATTCGTGATTAGTGCCCAATTTGGAAAGGAATTGCATAAAGTGGATGCCACAAAAGTTTTTTTTTTTTTTCTGTCACACTAGATGTATGTACATCCAATAACTAGATGGAAGAAAATAAATATATATATATTTAAAAATTATGTATGGATTTTTTTTATAAGAAAAATGAATAATTTTTATAAAGAAAAAGTTGCTATTTTAAAAAAATTATATAAATTTTTTTAAAGATAGCACTACCGTTTTTGTTTTGTTTTATTTTATATTATAATTTTGTATTTTTATATTTTTATTTAATTGAGTTAGTGTCACTAATCAAGTGGCACAAATTCAATCAAAATTATATTATTAATATAGATACTACATATAATATTATTAAATCACGTTTGCTAAAAAGAAAGAAAGAGAAATTGTAACAACCGAGGTTACGTATAATCATGTAAAGTTAAATTCCGAAAATTTTAAGGACAAACTTGGAAATTGGTAAGAAGTTATAAGTGAAGGAAATAAAAGAAGAAAGGATCAAAATGAATATATTAAAAAAATTTAGGGGCTTAATGGTTATTTATAAAGAGTTGAGGGACTAATATGCAATTATCCCAAAAACAAGAAAAATATCACTTATCTTCATCTTTCTCTCCCGAAATCTCTTCTCACTTTCATGCTTTCTTCAAGTGGTAGCCGGCAGCCTCCCCTCTCAAATTTCTTCATCTCCTCCAACATTTCTCTTCAAGAACTCAACCAAAAATCTCAACAACAATTACATCCAAGGTTAGTTTCTTGATAAATTCTTCCTTTTCTTTAGATATTCTACTTGAGCATGCTAAGATCTTTGCTCCATAAACATTTTAAGGTCTGAAATCCATCTATTAAGTATGAATTTTACTCATTTTTGGTATGTATTAAAAGGATTTGAAAGCATGAACAAGAAAATGGGAAGAAAAAGCAAAACAGGGGAATCTGAGCATGCTTGCTGTTCGGATTTTCTGGGTTCGGTACAGTTGGGTTTATATTTGTTTGATATTTTTTCTATAAACTAGACTTCACTACGAGAATTTTGGTCTTTGAATCACCCAAAACCGATAAGCGGTTAAAAAGATAAAATTCGGTGAAGTTGGCTGTTTAGTGTGACCCCTGTTTTAGCATAGTTACGGGTTTTATCAAATTTGATCAAGATTTTGTTCTAATTGTCTAAGTTAGTTATTTTCTTCATAAATTAGACTTATTGGTACCAAACTCAAGTTATGATTTTCTAATCTAACTTGATATTAAGGAATTTATTGCTTAAGAGAAATATAGTACTATTGATGGTTATGGATTATGAAAATCTCTAAGGCATGGAATACTAGAAAGGAATTTGATAAGGACATGAATATGGAGTTGAATATTTGGAGAAAATGATTATGGAAATGATATTAAAAATTTGGGATATGTTGTTTTGAGTATGAGGAATTAGTATTGACCTTGAGGGAAGATTATGAGACTTAAGTTGTATTCAAAATTGTGTAATGCTTTGAGCATGTATAGATACTAATTATTGTTAATCTCTAGGCCACGTAGATCCGACGTCACCTATGGATCCCGAAGTTTCAGGTCGAGGTGTACAGTGAGATCATCTCAAGGATTGTGAGTAGACGACAACTATAGTTATTTGAAATTTCTTTAATTATAATTATATATATATTTTTTTAGCATATATATTTATTTTACTTATTAAAGGTATATACGATATTTAATCATATGAATTGATTTGTTATTAAAGTAGTTTTATTTCAAGAAATATTATATCGAGTAAGTTGGTTGATTTTATGAAATATGATTTTACATAGAATTTGACGTACATGGTTTTGGCTCCACCTGACTTAATGTATGAGATTATTTCCTTGACCGGAATACGGGAGCTGCGTGCTACGCCTTTGTGGCGGGAGCCACCTCCAGAGTCCCCATTCCGTGATATTAGACCGGAATACGGGAGCTGCGTGCTACGCCTTTGTGGCGGGAGCCACCTCCAGAGTCCCTATTCCGTGATATTATACTGGGGTATGGGAGCTGCGTGCTACGCCTTTGTGGTGGGAGCCACCTCCAGAGTCCCTATTCCATTATATTTGCCTTTTGGGGGCACATCATAGTGACACATATGCCTTTGGGGCGTCCTATGGTGGTATTGGCCTTTGGGGCCGGCTACTAGTATGCCTACATGGATATTGCTTGGTTATTTCATGGATGTACTCTTATGCAGGACAGAAAGTTGGAGCCCAATTATACGGAACTTGATTTACTTTACAGATTTTATTCATTGATTTAATATTATAATATTGTTATACATTTGAAAACTTTGCTACGTCTTTGAATTACTCATTATGATTTTATTATTATTTATTTTGAAAATGTCTATTATGTTTTAAAGGATTATAATCATAGTTTTCAAATGTTTTAAAAGTTGTTTACTCACTGAGATATTCATATATCTCACCATTTCATATTCTCATTTTCAGGTGATAGTTAGGTGTTGGGATTGCAACCTTCCTCTATTCTCTGCTTCAAATAGTATTGTGACGTGGTGGGCATCATAGTAAAAATTTATTGAAGTCTTGATCTTTTGATGTTTTTATCTAGTAAACCTTGCTGAGATAGGTTTACTTTTGGATATATTGTATATATTTGAAGATATGAGACAATAGATCAATATGTTTTGATTTGAGCATAAATTGATCATGGAAATTTTTTTTGAATATATATGGATATATGTGATAATAGTATTGAGGAATATTGCTGGTTGAGGATATGAATTGAGTGTTATTTGCAGGAGGATTATCGTTGAGATAGAAAGGAAACTCTGCCGGATTTTAGGTAGATTATCCGGACAGGGTGTTACAATTTGGTATCAGAGCAAGGTTATAGGTCCTGTAGACTTAGAAACTATTTGTGGAAGTATTAAAATATTGTCACTTGCGTAGGAAATCAGACACGATGCCACCACGTCGAAGAGGAAGGCTTAGAATCAATCCCCTAGCCCAAAATAGGGATAGGAATAGAAATGTGGATATTGATGAGCAAATTGGAGAACAAGCTTCAGCTGCTGGTTCATCTTCAGTTGCTGCACCCTCAGCAGCACCTCCAGCAGCTGATCGTAATTTAGCTGAGGCAGTTGCGGCCTTGGCAAGAGTAATTCCCGCTTTGACTGCCCCTGCTGAAAAGGGACGTCCTGCCATAACCTGGGCAGATTTTCGAAAAGAGTTTGAAGAAAAATACTATTCTCGGGCCTTGCGTGAAAAGAAATGGACTGAGTTTATGAATTTAAAACAGGGTGGTATGTCAGTAGTAGAGTATGAGCAAAAATTCAGTGAACTATCAGAATTTGCTCCATCGATAGTAGCAAACAATGCAGTAATAGATTGTTTTTTTCCAAAACTGTGACTTTTAAGAAGTCGGGAGACTTAGAGTTTACCTTTCAAGGAGAAATGAAAGTTTTACCTTCTTGCCTTATCTCCAAGATGGCAGCCAATAGATACTTGCAAAAAGGGTATTCTGCTTACGTTGCTTATGTGATTAACAAGGACATACATGAGGCAAAGTTGGAAACTATACCTGTGGTCAAAGAGTTTCCTGAGATCTTTCCTGAAGAATTGGTCGGTTTACCTCCTGACAGGGAATTGGAGTTTACTATTGACTTAATCCCTGGCAGTGCTCTTATTTCTCAGGCACCCTATAGAATGGCACCTTCGGAGCTAAAGGAATTGAAAGTGCAGTTGCAAGACCTAGTTGACAGAGGTTTCATTCGGCCTAGTACTTCACCTTGGGGAGCACCGGTTTTATTTGTAAAGAAAAAGGATGGATCTTTACGATTGTGTATCGACTACCGGCAACTGAACAAGGTCACCATTAAGAATAAGTATCCTTTGCCAAGGATTGATGACTTGTTTGATCAGTTGCAAGGTGCAAGTGTGTTCTCCAAAATAGACCTAAGATCGGGTTATCATCAATTGAAGATTAAAGAATCTGATATTCCAAAGACTGCTTTTAGAACTCGATATGGTCATTATGAATTCTTAGTTATGCCTTTTGGGCTAACTAATGCACCTGCAGTCTTTATGGATTTGATGAATAGGGTGTTTCGACCCTACTTAGATAAGTTTGTTATTGTTTTCATCGATGACATCCTAGTTTATTCCAGGAATAAGAATGATCATGTAAGCCATTTGAGAACGGTGTTGCAAACTATGCGTGAAAAACAACTTTATGCTAAATTTTCCAAGTGTGAATTCTGGCTAGACAAAGTAGCATTCCTTGGTCATGTAGTATCTAAGGAAGGGATTTTTGTGGATCCACAAAAGATAGAAGCTGTAGTTGCTTGGGAAAGACCCACTAATGTCACAGAAGTTAGGAGCTTTCTCGGATTGGCAGGGTACTATCGAAGATTCGTGGAAGGATTTTCCATGATTGCCTCTCCTTTGTCAAAACTAACAAGGAAGCATGCTAAGTTTCAGTGGACTGACAAATGTGAGCAAGCTTTCCAAGAGCTCAAGTGTAGATTGACCACAGCACCAGTTCTTACACTACCATCAGGGACTGGAAGCTTTGTGGTATACAGTGATGCCTCGAGGCGAGGTTTGGGTTGCGTTTTGATGCAACATGGGAAGGTGATAGCTTATGCTTCTCGACAACTGAAACAGCATGAGCAAAACTATCCCACTCATGATTTAGAGTTAGCGGCAGTGGTGTTTGCACTGAAAATTTGGAGGCATTATTTATTTGGAGAAAAATGTACAATCTACACTGATCATAAGAGTCTGAAATATCTGATGGATCAGAAAGAATTAAATTTGAGGCAAAGGAGATGGTTGGAATTGATAAAAGATTATGACTGTGTAATTGACTATCACCCAGGAAAGGCCAATGTAGTGGCCGATGCTCTTAGTAGAAAGTCTTCTAGTTCTCTTGCTCATATCCGAGCAATTCAGAAACCCTTACAAAATGAGTTGAAGTCTTTACCTTTAGAATTGATGATTGATGAGAATAATCTTCTGATAGCCCACTTGAAGGTTAAACCGATTCATATTGATTGGATACGTGAAGCACAAAATAATGACCCTATGCTGGTAAAGTTAAAACAAGAAGTAAGGGATGGTGTGAGGACTGACTATCAATTAAAGGATGATGATGTACTGATAATGAGAAATAGGCTTTGTGTGCCTCAGGATGAAGAACTCCGGAAGGTGATTTTGGAGGAAGCTCATAATGCACCATATGCGTTACATCCCGGTAGCGTGAAGATGTATCGAACCTTAAGAGAACATTATTGGTGGCAAGGTATGAAACGAGACATAGCTGAGTTTGTTTCTAGATGCTTGGTATGCCAACAAATTAAAGCCGAGCATCAAAAACCTTCTGGGAAATTGAACCCTCTACCTATTCCTCAATGGAAGTGGGAAGATATTGCTATGGATTTCGTTTCGGGATTACCAAGAACACAGTCTGGTTATGATAGTATTTGGGTGATTGTTGATCGTTTGACAAAATCAGCTCACCTTTTGCCAGTCAAGAAGACTTTTTCCATGGAAAGACTGGCTAAACTTTATGTGAACGAAATTGTTAGGTTACATGGTGCCCCAGTATCGATTGTATTTGATCGAGACCCCGATTCACATCTCGATTTTGGCCAAGTTTGCAGAATGCTATGGGCACTAAACTCAAGTTCAGTACTGCTTTTAATCCTCAGACGGATGGACAATCTGAACGGATAATTCAAATTCTGGAAGATATGCTCAGATCTTGTATTATGGAATTCAAAGGAAACTGGGATGAACACTTGCCTCTAGCAGAATTTGCGTATAACAATAATTATCAGTCCAGCATCAACATGGCTCCGTTTGAAGCTTTGTATGGAAGGAAGTGCAGAACTCCGGTGTGTTGGGATGATACAGATGAAAGGAAATTACTAGGTCCAGAAATTGTTATGATGACTGCAGACAAAGTTAAGGTAATTCGGGAAAAGATAAAAATAGCTCAAGATCGACAAAAGAGCTATGCAGATAATCGGAGAAAAGATTTAGAGTTTGAAGTTGGTGATATGGTGTTTTTAAAAGTGACTCCTTGGAAAGGAGTAATCCGGTTTGGAAGACGAGGAAAGTTGGGCCCTCGATATATAGGGCCGTATGAGATCATTGAACGGATTGGCCCAGTTGCTTATAGATTGGCCTTACTAGAAGAATTGTCACGAATTCATAATGTGTTCCATGTTTCCATGCTCCGAAAGTACATTTTTGATTCTTCACATATATTGAAGGATTTGCCTATGGAAATTGAGGAAAACTTAACTTATGAAGAGCAGCCAGTTGAGATTTTGGATAGAAGGGACCAAGTTCTAAGGACTAAGACTATTCCATTAGTGAAAGTTCTTTGGAGGAATCATTCATATGAAGAAGCTATATGGGAAAGGGACGAAGATATGCGGACTCAATATCCTCACTTATTCAATCAAGTTGGTAAGTAAATTTCGAGGACGAAATTTTTCTAAGGGGGGTAAGTTGTAACAACCGAGGTTACGTATAATCATGTAAAGTTAAATTCCGAAAATTTTAAGGACAAACTTGGAAATTGGTAAGAAGTTATAAGTGAAGGAAATAAAAGAAGAAAGGATCAAAATGAATATATTTAAAAAGTTTAGGGGCTTAATGGTTATTTATAAAGAGTTGAGGGACTAATATGCAATTATCCCAAAAACAAGAAAAATATCACTTATCTTCATCTTTCTCTCCCGAAATCTCTTCTCACTTTCATGCTTTCTTCAAGTGGTAGCCGGCAGCCTCCCCTCTCAAATTTCTTCATCTCCTCCAACATTTCTCTTCAAGAACTCAACCAAAAATCTCAACAACAATTACATCCAAGGTTAGTTTCTTGATAAATTCTTCCTTTTCTTTAGATATTCTACTTGAGCATGCTAAGATCTTTGCTCCATAAACATTTTAAGGTCTGAAATCCATCTATTAAGTATGAATTTTACTCATTTTTGGTATGTATTAAAAGGATTTGAAAGCATGAACAAGAAAATGGGAAGAAAAAGCAAAACAGGGGAATCTGAGCATGCTTGCTGTTCGGATTTTCTGGGTTCGGTACAGTTGGGTTTATATTTGTTTGATATTTTTTCTATAAACTAGACTTCACTACGAGAATTTTGGTCTTTGAATCACCCAAAACCGATAAGCGGTTAAAAAGATAAAATTCGGTGAAGTTGGCTGTTTAGTGTGACCCCTGTTTTAGCATAGTTACGGGTTTTATCAAATTTGATCAAGATTTTGTTCTAATTGTCTAAGTTAGTTATTTTCTTCATAAATTAGACTTATTGGTACCAAACTCAAGTTATGATTTTCTAATCTAACTTGATATTAAGGAATTTATTGCTTAAGAGAAATATAGTACTATTGATGGTTATGGATTATGAAAATCTCTAAGGCATGGAATACTAGAAAGGAATTTGATAAGGACATGAATATGGAGTTGAATATTTGGAGAAAATGATTATGGAAATGATATTAAAAATTTGGGATATGTTGTTTTGAGTATGAGGAATTAGTATTGACCTTGAGGGAAGATTATGAGACTTAAGTTGTATTCAAAATTGTGTAATGCTTTGAGCATGTATAGATACTAATTATTGTTAATCTCTAGGCCACGTAGATCCGACGTCACCTATGGATCCCGAAGTTTCAGGTCGAGGTGTACAGTGAGATCATCTCAAGGATTGTGAGTAGACGACAACTATAGTTATTTGAAATTTCTTTAATTATAATTATATATATATTTTTTTAGCATATATATTTATTTTACTTATTAAAGGTATATACGATATTTAATCATATGAATTGATTTGTTATTAAAGTAGTTTTATTTCAAGAAATATTATATCGAGTAAGTTGGTTGATTTTATGAAATATGATTTTACATAGAATTTGACGTACATGGTTTTGGCTCCACCTGACTTAATGTATGAGATTATTTCCTTGACCGGAATACGGGAGCTGCGTGCTACGCCTTTGTGGCGGGAGCCACCTCCAGAGTCCCCATTCCGTGATATTAGACCGGAATACGGGAGCTGCGTGCTACGCCTTTGTGGCGGGAGCCACCTCCAGAGTCCCTATTCCGTGATATTATACTGGGGTATGGGAGCTGCGTGCTACGCCTTTGTGGTGGGAGCCACCTCCAGAGTCCCTATTCCATTATATTTGCCTTTTGGGGGCACATCATAGTGACACATATGCCTTTGGGGCGTCCTATGGTGGTATTGGCCTTTGGGGCCGGCTACTAGTATGCCTACATGGATATTGCTTGGTTATTTCATGGATGTACTCTTATGCAGGACAGAAAGTTGGAGCCCAATTATACGGAACTTGATTTACTTTACAGATTTTATTCATTGATTTAATATTATAATATTGTTATACATTTGAAAACTTTGCTACGTCTTTGAATTACTCATTATGATTTTATTATTATTTATTTTGAAAATGTCTATTATGTTTTAAAGGATTATAATCATAGTTTTCAAATGTTTTAAAAGTTGTTTACTCACTGAGATATTCATATATCTCACCATTTCATATTCTCATTTTCAGGTGATAGTTAGGTGTTGGGATTGCAACCTTCCTCTATTCTCTGCTTCAAATAGTATTGTGACGTGGTGGGCATCATAGTAAAAATTTATTGAAGTCTTGATCTTTTGATGTTTTTATCTAGTAAACCTTGCTGAGATAGGTTTACTTTTGGATATATTGTATATATTTGAAGATATGAGACAATAGATCAATATGTTTTGATTTGAGCATAAATTGATCATGGAAATTTTTTTTGAATATATATGGATATATGTGATAATAGTATTGAGGAATATTGCTGGTTGAGGATATGAATTGAGTGTTATTTGCAGGAGGATTATCGTTGAGATAGAAAGGAAACTCTGCCGGATTTTAGGTAGATTATCCGGACAGGGTGTTACAGAAATGAATCTATAAATTGACATGTTTCAATGTTTGTCATATATATATATATATATATATATATATATATATATCTATAAAAATAATTAAAAGCAATTCTCTCAATTACTCTTCTTGATCTTGGCTTATCACGCAGCAAGCCATTTTTTTCTTTTCCTTTTTTGTTGGGAAAAAAAAGAAAGAGAGAGAAAAAAAAAAAGAAAAAAAAAGAAAAAAAAGAAAGAAGAAGAAAAGAGAAAAATAAATTGTGCATTAGTGTCGTATTCGTATTATTTTTTATGTTTGTGTTTTTTTATGTTTAAAATATTTATAAATTTATTATATGTTAATAATTTATTTTATGTAAATTTTGACATGTTCGTGTATTTGTGTTGTGTTCAAATTATTTTTGTGTCGTGTCATATTTTAATTATTTTTTTCATGTTTTCATGTCGTGTTTCAATTCATCCAAATATTTTGCATAGTTTGTCATGGTGATCTAATTAAGAGAAAGTTTTGTGTGTCCGTTTCGTGTCTCAATTCATCTCATATTTTGCATAATTTGTTATAATGATTCAATTTTGTGTGTTCGTGTTATTTTATTGTGTGTTTAAAATATTATAAATTTTTACACGTTAATAATTCGTTTTATGTCGATTTTGACACGTTCGTGTATTTGTGTCGTGTTCATGTTATTTTTCGTGTCGTGTTTTAATTACTTTTTTCATATTGTGTTCGAGTTGTAATCATGTTGTGTCCGAAATTACCGAGTCTAATTGATACTATTCAAATAACTCACAAATTTGTGTCTCGCGTCATAATCTTCGTCTTATTTTTTTTGTTATAAAAATATTTAACGTATTATATATTTATATAAAATTTGACACGTTAATAATTTGTTTTATTTGGATTTAGTAGACCTGCTCACGGGCCGGGCAGCCCGCCCGACCCGGCAGGCCCGGCCCAATACGGGTCGGGCCTGGGCAGGCAATTTCATGTTCCGGGCCGGCCCGGCCCGGTACAGTGTTTTATTATTATTATAATATTATTTTTATTTAATTTTAATTTTAAAAAATAAAAAAATAAAAAAATTATTTTTTGATTCCAATGAACAGTGATTCGGGCCTAAACGGGCGAGCCTGGGCGACCTAGGCCCGGGCCTGGGCAAAAAAAAAAAAAAAGGGCCGCGGCCCGGCCCATGAGCACCTCTAGGATTTAGACACGTTCATGTATTTATGTGGTGTTCATGTTATTTTTTGTGTCATATCGTGTTTTAATTATTTTTTTCATGTTATGTTCGTATCGTATAATTATGTTATATCTGAAATTACTGGATATAATTGATCATATTCAAATAACTCTTAATTTTATACCATGTATCGTATAAGAATAAAAATTATTATTTTTCTAAATTATTATCTTTACTATTTTTACTTTTTTATCTTTCAAATTTATTATAAAATATTAATTTAAATCCGATAATATTTCACAACGAAGCACGAGCATTATATATATATATATATATATATAGTCTTACAAAATCGTGAACTTTCATTTGAAATTAATCCGATCCTTTATCATCCATTAATTTATTTTATTTTTAGAACAATTCACTACCACGTTCAAATTTCATTAACTTTGGTATTTCATTGTTTTGCCATCAGCAAATGCTTTCGTTTTGCTACTATAAATTGTGAAAATTGCTATTTTATTATTAAAACATGTCTTGCAGTTATTGGCTGCAAAAACCAATCAGTTTCAACTTTGATTCACCCGGAATCGATCTAATCACCCACCCGTTGTTAGGGTGAGCAAAAATCGGAAAACCGATAAAACAGAATAAATCGATACTATTCGATTTTTTTGGTTCGATTTTTAGATTTATGATAATGTTGGTTTTTTTCGGTTCGATTTTATTAATTTAATCGGTTGATTTGCGATTTAATATTTACAAACCTAACCGACCGATTAAATCGACAATAAATAAATAAATAATATTATTAATAATATTTAAACCTAAACCTAAACCCAAACACCCAACCCAAGATACTATCCAACCCAATTACCCAACCCGAACCCAACCTAATTACCTAAGTCCGTAGGCCCCATCCCCTCCTTTCAATAACCCAAAACAGTGAACTTGAGTCAATTTGTTTTTAATTACCTACCGTCGTCCCCAACCCATCCCCTACTTTTAATTTTATATTTCTTATTTACTTTCTTCTTTACTCTTTCAGACTTAAAAGAATCAGATTCAGAGTTTCAGACTTTCAATCGATCCCCTTTCCCTTTCTAACTTGAGTCAATCTTCATTTTTTCAGAAACCCTATCCTAATCGTGAGTCAATCTTTACTATTTTACTTTGCAAGGTATTATTTTGTTGTGTGAGAACTTAATTTAATCTCTTAATTCTGTGTTGGCATCATTAAATTGGAAAAGGCTTCACGGTAATTGTAAACTTGTGTTGTTTCTTTTAAAAGTCTTACATTTTCATTTTCATTTGATTTTTTTTTTAGATTCAGTTTCTGGTTGTGAATCAAATGCTGCTAAAACTTCAGTTATAGGAAAATTTGGAATTCTGATCAGTTCAAAGGGTAATAAAATGATTTTATGTCTGTATATTATAGTATGTTTTTTTCATATTCAATTTATGGCACTGTTGGGATGAAGGCAACTGGAGCAAACCGAAATAACCGACCAAACCGAACCGATTAAGTTCGGTTTGGTCGATTCGGTTTCGATCCTTAATGTCGATTGGTTCGATCGATTTTAGGGGATATGTCGATTTAATCGGTTATCGATATTTTTGAACCGATCCAACCGAACCGACCGAATGCTCATCCCTACAAATTCAAACACAAATCGTCCAATCGCCACCTTTTCAAGTACCTAATTAAACTTGCTCATGAATCAGATAATTCATCCGATCCGAATCAATTTGGATTGGATCTAAATAAGATTTTTAGTGATTTGAGTCAATCCGACCTTACCTAAATCACTGTTTAAATAATAAAAAAAATTAATTTAAATTTAATTATAAATATATAAATATTAATATAATTTTTTTAATTTTTATTATTATTTGAACAATGAAACGAACCGACACACCAATTCGGGTCTGTTTAAAATCGGACTTTCAAATTATGATCAACCCGACTCGGTCCACGAGAGGACCTGACCTAAGACTACTATATATCTTATCGGACAAAGAAAGTAGCTGTTATTTGCAGACATGACTAATTGACAAAAGAGAATCAACTTTGTCTTTGTGATTTGTAACTTCTAATTGGCCCCTCTACCATCAATTTAAAGATTGGAGCACCAAAAATTATGCCTAGTGCCAATTGCCAAGTTACTTAATGAAACCTTGTAATCTTAGATTCGATGTTGGTTTTGGGAATTGGTCACATATAATAAAAAATAAAAGCAATAAAATTTATTTATTTTTAATTTTTTAATTATTGGATCATGTTGAATAAATTGTTACACAATCATGCATACAAATCACATAGGACAATTTTGCATATCTCATGGTTTGCAAGCGATAACTTGTCTTATTCCTAGAATATCAAACCAAATTGTCGTAAACCTTCAATTGTTCAAGTATCCACCTCTAATGTTAAGTCCACATGAATAAGGAAGAAAGAACCTTCACAATGATAGGTGGAACTTGGAAGCTTGTTGAAACACTATGCTTGAAATGTTATGTGACTTGCTCTCTATTTGTTTCTTTCAATGGTTTTCAACACATAAGATAAAAACATAATGAATTAATCATCCAGAGAGGGACGTCATAGCCTTCCTTATATTAAGGAGGGTTCGGCCAACTCCTATTCAAAATAAGATTTATGTCTTTGACTATTCTCCTTTGATTTTTTAGTTTACTAGGTTTAGTTACACGTGCGTTGCTGCACGTGGATGATATATAATATAATTAATAATTTAAAAAATTTTTAAGATTTAATAAATAGCAAAGTAAGAGAATCAGTTCACTCAACTTTATCAATTGGCATATGACTATGCATAAGAGAAATTTGACAAAATAGGCAATGATTTATGGATTATATAATCAAATTAATCATGCAATGGTAGATACAATCACCTTATATTTTGAATTCCCTCTATTCAATAGTTTGAAGAATGACTAATAATAATTAATGATTGTGTCACCTTATATTTTGAATTCTCTCTATTGAATAGTTTGAAGAATGATCAATAATAATTAATAATTATACTTATTCCACACCATTTTTGATGAAACTGTTCATGTAATAATTAACCACTATCTTAGGATCCAATTTTCTTAGTGAAATTGACAATTGATAATATTTCTTTCTAATAATTCTCCAATCGATACTTTTCCGAATATATGTTAATTAAGAAAAAAAGTTGCTCTTAGGAAAGCACAAACCAATGTAATACTCCCACAATTAGCTAACTTATAAGTTAGTGAAGTTATACCGTAAGACTTAATATGATATGATCACTATAGCTTGCATTCTTGATGGAGTTGGTAAGAAATTGAGATTTTCATAGATGCAAGTCGGATAACAAAAAGGGCAAACTATATATTTTAGAGGCTTAATTGTATTGATATTACAATTTATAGCAAATAGTCTCCTCCAATACAAGCAGTAAAACATAATAAAATTTGTTAAAAATTTTGTACTTCAAATTAAACTAATTCAATTTCTAAACCAATTTATCTTTAGTGAAATTAAATTAGGGAAAGTATAAGAGAAATTGTTTCCACCGATAATACAAACAAACAATTATATATATATATATATATATTAGTTTCTTAAAAGTTTTTGCATCAATTATAAAGAAAGTTTTGGACATTCTGCACACTTTCAACTAATTTATAAATGTTAACCACAAAACGAAATCTAAGTTTTCAAGTTTCGAGCGGTTTGAAAACCAGCTTTCCTTTTTATGCATGTGATTAGTATATATGCTCATGAATTATTCATCCAAGTAGTACAAATTGGCTAAGCAACATGTTAAAAAAGAAAAATAACGACTCGCTATTTGTTTTGCACTATATGTACTTGCGAACAAAAGAAAACACATATAACGCTTACCAGGGTTCCATAAAAAATGAAGTATAATAGGTTGTTACAAATAGGGTTAGAAAATTAATATAAATTAAAATTTAGATAGATCATAAAAGAAATAGAATTAGCTTACTGTGTAAAAGAAGTATGTTACAAATAAGGCTAAAAAATTAGTAGAAATTAAAATTTAGATATAGATCATAAAAGCAATTGAATTAGCTTACTGTGTAAAAAAAGCAATTGCGCAATATTATAATGTTAAATTAATCATGACTTTCATCTTTATATACAGAGACTTAATTAAAGTTTTTCTATTAATTCTACTTTGATTAGGATGCACATAATAATAATAACTAATAAAATAATTAGTCCTAAAACGAAAGATGAAAATAATAATTAGGCCTAAACTAATTAGTTTTCATTAATGATTTGTAATAGACTTAAAAGAAAATGATTTTTTTTAAAAAAAAATTAATAAACCATTATCAAGGATAAAATAGTTTAAAAAATTAATAAATCATATTATTAAGAATAAAATAATTAAAATTTTGCATTAAGGATAAAATAATTAATTTTAAAAATTAGCAAGGTATAGTAATATTATTTATTTAATTTTTGTATTTGAAAATAAAGAGAATGAAATCAAATTGAAGACCCACGAATCAAAAATAGATCTTTAATAACGATTGTAAACTAAAACAAACAAATAATATAACATCAATTATCTCATGGCTAGAATCTCAGCATTTGCAATCCCCTTTTTTAATTTCAAATTACGACCTGCTTTATACAAAAAAATCGATTGAAGCCATTTCAAGTCTCAATACAAAGAACTTCAATGCGTAAAATCATTTCTTGACCAAGTGATCATCAGCTAATCAAAGAAATATGTGGACTGAATTTTCTTTTTAGCTTCTTCGATAATATATATTTTTAAAAAAACGTTGACCAGAACTATTCAAGGATAAGAATTAGGCCTAAAATGAAAACTTTATGCCCAAATTTATCATAATAGGACTTAATTTACGAACACATATTTTAACCATATCTAATTAATAGGTTTACCTACACGTGTGTTGCACATGGGTGATATATCATGTAATTAATATTTTTAAAGAAATCTAAGCTTTAATAAGTAGCAAAGTAAAATAATCAACTCACTTAACATTATCAATTGGCATATGAATATGCATAGGAGGAAATTGACAGAATAGGCAATGGTTTATGGATATTATAATCAAATTAGTTATGAATGGTAGATACAGTCACCTTATAATTTTGAATTCCCTCTATTGAATAGCTTGAAGAATGCTCAACAATAATTCATGGTTGTGCTATTCCACACACTTTCTGATGAAACTATTCATGTAATAATTAACCACTACCTTAGGATCCAATTTTCATAGTGAAATTGGCAATTGATAATATTTCTTTCTAATAACACTAAATTTAAATCTTGCCTAATTTTTCAATCGAAACTTTTTCGAGTATGTGTTAATCGAGCAAAAATTTGCTTTTAGTAAAGCACCAACAAATATAATGCTCCCACAATTAACTAATTTATAAGTTTGTGAAGTTATATCCTAAACCTTAACATGATATGATCACTGTAGCTAGCATTCTTGATGGAGTTGGTAAGAAATTGAGATTTTCATGGATACAAGTTTGAAAGTAAAAAGGGCAAACTATATATTTTAGAGACATAATTGTATTGATATTATAACTTATAGCAAATAGTCTCCTCCAATACATGCAGTAAAGCATAATAAAACTCGTTAGAAATTTTGTGCTTAAAATTTGACTAATTTAACTTCTAAATTAACTTATTTTTAGTGAAATTAAATTAGGGAAAGCATAAGAGAAATTGTTTCCACCCGATAACACAAACAAATAATTATATATATATATATATATATATATTAGTTTCTTAAAAGTTTTTGTATCAATTATAGAGAAAGTTTGAGACTTTATGCATACTTTCAACTAATTTATAAATATTAACCACTGAACAAAATCTAAGTTTCAAGCTTCATATGCTTTGAAAATCAACTTTCTTTTTATGTCTGTGATCAGTATATATGCCCATAAATAATAATTAGGCCTAAATTAATTAGGTTTCATTAATGATTGTGGTAGCATTCAAAGAAAATATATTTTTTTAAGAAAAAATTAATAAACCATTATCAAGGATAAAATAGTTTAAAAAATTAATAAATCATTATTAATAATAAAATAATTAAATTTTAGCATTAAGGATAAAATAATTAATTTTAAAAATTACCAAGGTATAGTAATATTATATATATATATATATATTTTGTATTTAAAAATAAAGAGAATGAATTCAATCAAAAATGGATCTTTAATGACGATTGTAAACTTAAACAAACAAATAATAAAATATCAATTATCTCATGGTTTGAATCCCAACATTTTCAATCCATTTTATAAATTTCAAACTACGACCGATTGAAACCATTTCAAATCTCAACACAAAGAACTTTAAATTGTAAAATCATTTCTTGACCGAGTGATAATCAGCCAACCAAAGAAATATGTGGACTGAATTTTTTTTTTTTTCAGCTTCTTCAATAACATATATTTGTAAAAAACGTATTGGCCAGAACTATTCAAGAATAAGAATTAGGCCTAAAACAAAAAGTCACAAATAATAATTAGGCTTAAAATAATTATGATTAGTTATTTATTTATAGTAGCCTATAAGAAAATTAGATTTTTATTAAAAGAATTAATAAATCATTATTAAGGATAAAATTGTTAAGAAAATCAATAAATCATTATTAATGATTTGTAGTAGCCTATAAGAAAACTTTTATTGTATAAATTAAAATATAATTATTATTTTAAAGGATAAATTTTAATTATTTTAATTAATAGGGTAATAATTTGTTATCATGAATTAATTATATTTATGTAATTATTATTTTATATATATTTGTTATAATTTAATTGATTATTATTATTTATTATGCAAGTCATATATAATTGATGATTATTTATTATATATGGCATCATTAAAATATGAATGGGAACCCTTTAAATCATGATTTTAATATATAAATATTTAAATCATAGTTTCTAGTAATATATGTCTAAAGTTTAATTATAAAATTTTAATTATGATAACTATTTGTTAGGATATATGTGCTAAGTGAGATAGAATTCTAAAAAGATTTAAACTCTTTACAAAGGAGTTCTAAAAGAACTTTAATTGGATGATTCATGAATCCTTGCAATTTGATTGATTGGCCAAAATTATAAATTTATCTTTAAATTATTTTTATTTAATTTAAAGATAAATTGAATGACTCATAGTTGAACTTTGATTAGACAAAAAAATTTTAATTAAAAGAAATTCATTTGACATGTGTCAATTTATAATTTGCCAAAAATTTCTCATTCTACATAAAGATAACATAGTTAATTTAAAAAATTAATAAAGGTATATATGTCATTCACTATTTGTAATTTTGGAGTTGGTGCTTTTATATATAGTATAGATTTAATTTAGTCATTGAAGTTCTCAACTTAATTAAGCCCAACTTAGTCTTTCATAAGCCATGTTCTATTTGTGTGTGATTTATTATGTTCCTTAACATGTTGGCAATAAATATAAGCATTTTAATCTTTAATTGATTTGAATTAGATGAATCAAACCCTTTGAGTTCATCATTAGTTTCCTAATTAATCAATCTTATATTTATGGATCATGATTGTCATCTAGCAATGAGTCATGACCTTGAATTGTTAAGAACTGTCAATGAGGTTTGACTAACCTATCCATGCTTAATTTTCCAGTATAATTATTATCCCTTTATTGCTTAATATCTCGGTTTAACTTTGAGTATGGATTAGTGTCTACTCAACTTGTTTAACTATATTAAGTCTCAAATTAGATAATTAACTCATCAAGTAAGTTTTAGAACTATTTCAAAATTTCATTCTACTTTGGCCAGAGATTTCATGAGTTAATCTTTATCAAGACTAGTGAAATATTGTCTCAATCAAGATGATAAAACTACAAGAAGATATAGTATAATTTCAATGGAATTTTCGTCGAAAATAGCCTGTTTTCTTGTACTGTGAATCCTTTATTGATTACTCTTACATTTTCATATGATTCATTTTATACCCAACATTATCTGACTGGGACATCCATAATTAAGGCCATAAGTAAAGTAATTACAAAG
The DNA here is from genome assembly GCA_030761205.1 of Fremontodendron californicum. Classification (NCBI taxonomy): domain Eukaryota; kingdom Viridiplantae; phylum Streptophyta; class Magnoliopsida; order Malvales; family Malvaceae; genus Fremontodendron; species Fremontodendron californicum. Next base: position 5,220,454 of record JAULJL010000003.1, read on the forward strand.
GATGACATTTTACATATAAGATCATTAGTAATCTCAAGTCAAAGTATGAGTTATCACATGAAAATGTTTACCATAGACACCAAATGAACTACCAAATAGCTTTCTCATATCATGTCATTTTCAGTGAATTTGTTCTTCTAATAAGTATCCACATGTTGGCTCAAGTTTATCTAAATTTCAACCTATGAGATCAGTTGATTACTTCATAAGAAATAGTATAATCATGTGCAAGTCTTAACAGTTTTATCAATGTCTTATATTGACAAAACATTGACTAAAAACAATTTAAGAATAATTTTTGAAGCATTAATAATTTCATAATTACAACTTATTAAAATTCTCTTGCAAAGAATATTTATTTCATAGACTTTACCTAAAAAATAAGTTATAAAGCACGGACACTTCTGTCAAGGGAATGTCCAAGTGTCGGACACGGCTTCGACATGACGGAATATGTGTCGGACACACCAGGATACGAAAAAAATAAAAATAATATCGGACACAGTCAAAATATGGTCAAAACACAGTTGGACACGTCCGGAGATGCGATGAAATTTTTTTTTTTTTTTTGCATTTTTCTCCAAAATATGGAATAACAATTTGGTTTTAATGGGTTTTTTAATGTTTAAGTTTTTAAATTTAAAATAATTTTAAAAAATTGAAAAACTATTTGCATGTTAATATTTAATTGAAAAGTATCAGTTTTACATTTTTATTGTATATTATTATATAAAAAAAAAAAATTATTGCCGTGTCTTGCCGTACCCATGTCCTAATTTTCTAGAAATTTTCGTGTCGTCGTATCCGTATCGTGTCGTACCCGTATTGCGTGGCCATGTCCGTACTTCTTAAAAATAAGTAATATCAAATATATATACAAACCTTACAGGTAAAAAATATCTTAATTAATAATAATAATGTTTAATATGATATGTATCACAGTTCTATTTAGGCAAACATCTCTGGATAAAAACAGAAAAATTATCTGTAATTTCATACACTAAAAGGAAGAATCCAGGCAAAAGCTTGAGAAGGATTCCAAATTAGCCTCCATCATTTTCTTCAGTAACTGACCAGCTTTCTCTCGAGCTCTTGCGGATCCTCTGACTGAAATATCAACTAGCATAGTTAAGAACTCTGGAAGCCTCAAAGCATCTCTCAGGCAGCCCTCGCTTTCATCAAACAGGCGAAGAAGAATTTCAGCTGCGCCCTCCTTCGTCCTTACTCAACATGCACCCTCCCTTTTAATACATCTACCATTGAACTAACAACCTGATCAGTCTTTTTCAAAGCATTTAATCCTTCATCAAACCTAGCAAGAAGGCCCAGAACAGCCAGTGACATTCCAGCAAGGTCTTCACCTCGGGTGCTTGTTACCACTAGGATCAACATTGGGACGGCTCCAGCCCGGACAGCTACGGTACAGTTCCCATGAAACTGCACAAGCTCAACTAAAGAACTAAGCAGGTGATGAGCAGTAGGACTACGAGGTTTCTGAAACTGCATTGACCAACACAGGGATGGTACCAGCCATCCCAAACTTGGCCTTGTTCTTGTCTAGCATGGCCAGGCTACAAACCAGAGAAGAAGCCAACTTGCTGGACTCAGGAGAGAATTATGGAGTTGAGATGATAGATGGTTTCCATATCTGCAAGAGACTGCTTTGGCTCCATCTGTTTGTGCTAGCAAGGTCCTATTTTGTTTACTGACATTGGTAATTGAAGCCAAAGCTTTCTGCTGAACTTCATGAGAATCTGATCGTGCTTCAGACAGACATTCAACAATGCCTTCACCAAGCCTAACTGTTGACATAGTTCAAATGTTAATTTTCATAAGACCAAGCAAGTAAAACTAACATGCTTTTTTAACAGGCTATGTATTAGCTGAAAGTCAAAATGTTGCAGCAGAAGACAGGACAAGATGTAGATGGATTCAATGCGAAACAGCATTGGTAAAACCTTTACTCTTTGGATTAATGTTCATTTTCCTCGGTCTTGAACTTCTGGAGATTGTTTCGATAGTTTCATTTTTTACTAGTTCAGCAAGTGGCTGACACAAGAATTTCACTGTGTTATAGTGCATCACCAGACAAGCCTTTCTTATATACGATAGAAGATGAAATGCAAGTTTCTGTTATACCAATGTTAAAGCAATTCCCGAGCAAACCAAGTAAAGCAAACAAATTGTGCAGCTTATCCCTTTCAAGAAACAAAACTTTAATAGTATTACCATCTACTGCACCTTTGGAAGTGGTAAAATCATCATCGGCTTAACATGATTCTCGGTGAAATCTAGCCCAGTTACATAAAGCCTCAGTATTAATCAACGGGGATTGTAGCTTGGGAAATTCTACCAAATTTAAGGTTATAACCCAGGGCATCTTATCCAAATAAATTAAATAGGTACATGTCCATGTCAGGAAACAGCAAGCAGTCAAGCAATATACCTAAATAAAATCAAATTTATATCTTTCACTACATGAAATTAAAGTTATAACATTAGATTGTATAAATGCCTATTTATATAGTACCAGAGTGAACAGTGATGCAGGAGCACCAGTGAATGTAGAATTTTAACCTTAATTAGCAGCTTTTCAGGTTTTCAATTTATGACTCTAGTAATTAAGGGCAAAACCGTCTTTTATCAATCATCCTTACTCAACTCTAATTAGCTTAGCTACCAGGCCGAAATAAAACCATAAAGTAAAAGTAAAATTGATAACACCAATTAAAATTCTGATAGAATTTGAAGTTCATTAAATTAAACATCCAATCCAATCCAACAAAGACAAAAGAGAAATAAGAATTTGAAGTCATCTTTAACCAAATATCAAAAGAGTAGTGTCAGCCCAACCCATCTGTTAGCTCCCGATCATCATCAGAATTCATTTCTCAGGAAAATTTTCTGATACATTGATTAAACGCATCTATTCTATAGCTTATTGCCTGCCTGACTCCCAACTAAAGAGATTCCTAGGGATACCGCACTAACAATGTAACTAGATTCCTACCCCACCTCCTACTAATATATAATCCATTATACTATTCATTATTTATTATAAATATAATATCCTAAAAGCAGGCCAAGAACAACCTGAATGAAAAAAATACTTAAATACTAACTACAACCTCTGGCAACAACAAAGTAGAAACAACAATTTGGTAAAACTGCAGAATCCAGTGCATCAAAAGAAGATGGGCTCATCATTACATTAATATCGATATCTCCCCAAACTTTCACCTAATTCACCTTCCTGATTCAGGTGAACCATCTTCATAAGAGACCAGGCCCCTTTTACCATCTGGACTTCCAGAAGATGACCTTGACCTTGCTTTACTTTCCTGCTTTGGAGACTGAGAGTCCAACGACGACCTTGATTCTGATCGGTTCCTGCTCTGAGAAGGGGACCTTCGCCTCCCAGCCCTTGGAGAGGCACGAGATCTGGACACATCAACTGGAGAGCGGCTGCGAATTGAGGTGGTTCGACTGCAACTAGGGCTACGGCTGTGGCTACGACTATATCGACGATTACGGAACCGAGGGCTGGGTGATATGGATGGACTTCGTGTCCGGCTTCTTCTGCCTCTGTACCTGCAAAGCAGATTTTTACTAGGAATCAAGTAACAAAAATCAACCCACCCAATGAACAGAGTTGCAAGAAAAAGGTTTTTTTATTAAATACACACATATAGAGGAAAAAAGAAGCAACAATAAGCGAATCATTAATGAAAAAATCAGAGATAATTGGCATTCGGCATATCAAACCTTGGAGGAGTTCTTCCCCTTGGTGGGCTTCTATAACGCCTAGGTGAATACCTCCTGTAACTTGAATACCTAGAATGAAAATTAAGAGCAAGACCACCGATGGTTAAAATATTATATGGCTTTAGGAAAAAAAATAGGGTAAGGCAACTTAAAAGAACCTGGTGGAATGTGTACCTCTCACGATCAATTCTTCCACTATAACGATAGGACCTCACAGGAGAACGATCTGGTGAGGGGGTTCTGTATCTTCGTGCATAGGAGTAACGCTCACTAAAACCCCGGCCCCTTCTGATGCGCTTAGGTGATGTATCAGGGGAAACGCTTCTCGATAAACTTCTACCTCGATCAGAAGGAGGTGACCTTACCCTTCGTACAGGGGTAGGGCTCCTTGAATTACTACAACGATAACTCCTACCAGGTGGTTCCCTTAATGGACTTCTGCTGATGCTTCTCCTAGGAGGAGCCCTACCAGAGCTCCTACTTACGCTTCTTAGAGAAGACCTTACAGGACTTCTACTAATGCTTCTCCGAGAAGATCTTACAGGACCTCTACTAATGCTTCTCCGAGAAGATCTTGCAGGACTTCTACTTATGCTTCTTTTTGAAAGCCTAACAGGGCTTCTGCTAATTGATTTTCTTGTTGATCTAGGTGGGCTCCTGCTAATGCTTTTTTGAGAATGTGCTCTAACTGAGCTCCTACTGATGCTTCTACTCTTTCTACCCCTCAATGTGCTTCTGCTGATGCTTCTAGCAGGACTCCTGCTTACACTTCTTTCTGCAAAACGTGGGGGACTCCGACTCACACCTGGACTCCTGCTCACACCTGGACTCCTGCTCACACTTCGCCTTGGGCTAAGACTTGGGCTCCGGCTTGTACTCCTCCTGGGACTAATACTCGTACTCTTACTCATGGTCCTCTTAGGACTCATGCTTTGGCTCCTGCTCATCAACTTTTAATAAAATACCGGATCGGGAAGAAGCAGTAAGTACAAAGAATAACTGAGTGAGAAGAATGGAAAGTAGACCTAGATTTGCTTGGGTGATCATCTACCACATCAGGTTCTCTCTCTGTACTTCTGTCAGATTTAGCATCTTCTTCAATGTCATTGCTCTGTCTCTCTCCGTTTTCCTTGGGAGTTTCATGCTCCTTTACAAGCAAATCAGCCTCTGCCCTTTTTTTGTGACGAATTTCTTTCTCTACAGCTGTAGGGGATTGACTCCCAACAGCAGAATGTAGACAAGCCCATAAATACAGAGTGGTAACAAATCAAAAACCTTAAATAACACAAACAAATTATCAAAAACAGAAGGCGAGGGGGGAGGGGGGAGAGAGAATAATTTAGAATGAAGGGTATGCCATTCAGCCACGTTAAATATCCATAACAAAGCTGTTCTGTTTGACAAATGCATGTGAAGTAACAGCATTATTGAGGCAAAAAGAATTAATGTAGAATGAAGGGTATTCATGGTCATGTCAAATTTTCCTAGAAAGCTTTTAGCCAGTCAAAACGCAGGGAAGGCATCCCAAGAACAAAGAAAACACAGTCAAATCTCAAGCAAGGGGGAAAAGAAATAACAGATGCCCATTTCAAATTCAACTACAACCAAAAATATCAATCTCAATAACAGCAGAGTTAAAAAAATCATATCTAACCAGTGCAATCAGATTTTAAGATACAGAGGACAGGCAGTAAAACAAATATTGACAGGCGACAGATGAAATAACTCCAATGCTTACTACTTTTCTGAGAAAGGTCTTCATGCTTCCGCGCTTTTTGTTGCACATCAACATCATCATCATCAGTGCTGCTTTCACTTTTACTCTCACTGTCATCATCTGTAAGACTATCCAAAGCCCTGATAACAAAGAGGATAGAATAATTTAAGTTCTACAAGAAATTTAACAAAGCATAATCAGCTCATCCATGACGAGGCATTATATCCCAATTTTGTCTTAATTGAAAAAGGCATCAAAGCAAACCATACAACATGATTAACAAAACTAATAGGTGTTGACTATTAAAAGGGGAAAAAACCATGATACTTTCTCAATAAATCTTCATGTACGTGAGAGAAACACATATGGAGCTACTTCAACAAGGAAATGTGACCAACTGAATTTCAAAGAAAGAATGGGAAAATATGTATGTGTTGCAAATAACTTGTGCATCATATTTATTGTTGATATGCATGTTAAGCATTCATTTACATATACAACACATATTATGGTTGAAGAAAAATCCAATCCCAGACAATTTATTTAGTAATTCACCAAGATGCAGGTTTTCTTTCTCAACAACCAACCATTAGTACTCAAATAACAAAAATAATTATAAAAAAAGATAGAAATAAGAAAACATTCTTATGTATTGCATGGGAGGCAAAGGCAACAGTATTAGGAGCAAACAAGTTTCAACTACATCTCAAAAATATTTGTCCTCATAACATAGCTGAAGTTGAACAAGCACAATACTCAGAAAAACATGCAGAGGACTCAAGTTTATTAACTGGTAATTTGCCAGAAGACAAGACACTAGTATGAAGGACAAATAGATAATAAGCATAAAACCTTCTTGATCTACGCTTTGATCTCTTATCACGCCTTTTTCTCTTTTTATCACGTCGTCTATCTCTTCTTTTTCCACGCCTATGTATTTCTCGTTTAGAAGATCTCTTCCTCTTTTTGCGCCTGTCATCACTTGAAGAACTAATGTCAGAGGATGATGACAGATATGAGTCAGAATCACTATCAGATTCAGATGATTCAGTTTCAGAATCTGAGGAACTCTCTGAATCAGATGAATAATGCCTTCTCTTCTTCTTTTTGTCTCTTGAAGATTTCTTATGCTTCCCCTTCCTTCGCACTTCATGACTGTTAGCATCAGAAGAAGCATCTTTTCCTGTTTTCAACTTATTTTTCCTTTTCTCTGCAGATAAGATAATACATTGGAAGGCAAAATTACAAAGAGACAAGGTCAAACTCACGCAGCACCATAAAGGTAAAAATTGGCAGCTGTAGCATAAATTAAATCATGATATTCCATCTTAAGAAATGTAACCCATAAATGAGAGCAGGATGACCTTTACCTTCACTGACTTCACCACAATTAATTATTTTCACTGTTACAGTTGGTTTTCCTTCCTCATCTCCCACATTTTCAATTTTCTTCAGCACTTCATTTCCTTGCACAAGCTTCCCAAAAACTACATACTTTCTGTCACATGCCACAAGTACACAAACTCAGGAACCAAGGCTCAGTCACATTTAAGCTGAGCAGAGCATATATTTGGGGGGAGGGGGGGGGGAACCGAATAAAATATACAAAAATACGAAGAAGATAAGAAACTACCTGTCAAGATGATGATTAGCCTTGAAGGTGATAACGAATTGTGAACCTACAGTGTCACGATCAGCAATTGCCATAGATAATAGACCAGGTTCATCATGCTTTAGCCTGGGTGATTCATCTGAACAGAAGTTCAAATTACCCTTGTTACTAATCAATTATTAGTGAAAAGAATAGTAATTTTCAGCCAATTTCTAGATGAATAGTTTGCAGAACAGAAAATATCATAACTTTTTAGCATTTAGTGCAGTCCTTCAAAGATTTAGCCATCATGCCGGCACTGGCACCTATTGGTTCTCAAGGAGAAACTCTAGATGATTGAGATAAAATGCTATGGAACTCACATTGCTAGTACAAAATAAACTTGTGCAGAGATTACGAGAATGGATATTGCTCTCTCAAAAAAAAAGTTTTAGGTGAAAATAGGCTCAAATCAAGAGCCATGGAAAGTACCTAGTCAATACAATCTTAATGCAAAACAAAGCTTGTGTGGAGATAAGGAGAATGAATATTGCTATATCGGAAAACATTTCAGGTGCAGATATGCCCAAATCTAGAGCCAAAGAAAGTACTTACTTGATACAATCTTCTTCCTAGTACAAAGAAACTTAACACCATACTTTAATTAACCCCATAAAGTATTTACAAATTCCATATTTCGTAGCAAGACAATAAATTGAAAATAAGGATTTGAGAATTTGACCACTTCGGAAGAGTATAGAACTACATAAGTTGAACACAAATGTATTAGCAGTACAATTATAAACTGAAAATAATAAATGGAGATTTTGACCACTTATGGAGAGTACAAGACTACATAGATATGCATGTCTGAGCACTTCCATCACGTACACAATTATAATCTAGTTTGACTATAATTAAATTTACATGAACACACAGTAATTACAAACAACAAAAGCATGTGCATATCACAAATAATACAAGGTTCAAATCATTTCGAGGTAATTATTGAATTTTAAAATACTAAACAAAAGGAAAACCTTGCATCTTTTCTTCCAGCTTTTAAGACAACCTAAATTATGATTGTAATCTTAGAAGATTGGGAAGTGACCACTCACCTAGAAACTTCCCCTCATATATGCTTTCTCCACTAGTTCCTGAAAAAAGATAGAAAATACATTTAAAAACTCAGATGTGGATTTCAAGAGCAACTTCAACCAGCAGTCACATAGAGGGCAACCCTCAAAGTGATCTTATATGTACAAGTCAATTAACAGTAACAAAAATAAATAAAATAAAAATGGCTCTGCAAGGAATATGTACCATCCCTTCTCACGAAATCACCACCCTGCACAACACACATAAGATGTTATTCCACAAGAAAAAAGACATTTCTGTGCAAAAATCTGGCTTGGACACGGCAAAGTTTAGTAAAATTTTGAGGATTGACAACTTGGTAAGTACAACCTTAAAACTACATCACAAGAAAAGCAGTCGAGACCATCAGCCCTGTTTCCTACAGCATAAACAATAGTAACAGACCAAAAGACATACCACTTCTAAGCCACGTTCAACAAGAAAACAGCTACCAAAAAACCCCAATTTAGAGTAAGATCAAACAACAAACCTGGGCCATGGAACCTTTAATGACACGATGGAAAAAGGAACCCTTGTAGTGCAACGGTCTTCCAGTTTTAGGACCAATGCCCTTCTCTCCTGTAGTTCGAGACAAACTTAAGAAATCAGCAAAAGACAAACAAATAATTTATGCATAAATGTGTGTGTGTATATATATACTAAACAACTAAAACTCAGAAACTCTCTTGCGTCTAACCACCAAATGCTTCTTCAAAAGAAAAAAGATAAATCATAAACAACAAAACTTACGATGAGGAAATAATCTTAAGATAATAAATTTGCCAGAGTGAAAACCTATACATGAATGTTTTGCAAAAGAAAAACATTATAAAATTGGGAATTAAAAATATTGGAACAGGTTTATTTAATCACCTGTACAAAGGGTCCGGAAATTTTCTGCAGTCATGGGAGCAATATCAGGAAAGAGCTGAAAAATCAAAGAAAACTAATAAATACATGCAAAAAGATAATCTCAAAGAAAAAACCCAATGTATAGTAATTCAAAACAAAAACAGAGGCAAACAACAATATAAAAAACATAAACTCTTGTTGGCTTGCTTATATCATTCATTACAATACCTCAAAAATCATCCTTTCAACAGGATCACCATCTATTGACACGTCCATAAAAACTAAAGGATTCTTCTTCATTGTCATCTTTGTTCCCCAGAATCACAATTCAAGCCAGTATAACCAACAATCTGATCAAACAACAAGCAACTAGAGTAAGCAGATTAAAATGGATTTTAGCTATATACTAAATTAAATCACGTCAGTAACAAAAAACAACCTACACCTACTCCATCATTAAAACATTCCCAAACTCACCAGTCTTCATTAAAGCATATACCAAAGCAGAAGGGAATTTTTTTTCCTATATAAATCATTTCTCTCATTTCAATGATTCAATCTACCGTTTTTTAAACATTAGTCAAAAATCAGGATTTTGCAAAACATAGAATGTATCAAATTTGATTTTCGCATATATAGCATATGGCGAGATTGGGTAAAAGCATTGCAGGTACCTAGGATACTTGGCAAATATTCCCTTTGTCCTATTTCAGCCTCGTGCAAAGCATCCTAGCATTTCCAAACATACTGACTACAAAGAGCACGAAAACATGAAGAAAATCAGGTTGACAGATCTAAAAAATGGAACTTAAGCCCTAGCCATTAAAACAAATAAATAATTAATCTAGTCAATGATTGCACTGGATCAGAATCCCAGATCAGTAAAGAAAAGCACAGGCCATTACAAACACCCTTTCGAGCGAAATACAAATACATGCAGTCCAAAGAAGTGAGCAACATAATATAATAACAAAATCAAGCTGAAGACCTTAAACCCTAGCTAAATTAGCAGAAACACTTAAACCCTAGCTGAATTAGCAGACACTTCAACTACAAGCTTATATTAAAATCTATCTTAAACTCGAAAGCCAGGAAATGATATGAAAAATAAATATGCATAAACAGATTAAAGTGAAGCAAGCTAATAAGATATATACCAGCAAATTAAAGAGACATTTAAGACAAAAATAATTACACAGGTTTTGGATCAGATACACGTGTTACTTATATTGATCTTAAGAATGAAATAGAAATTATACATTTTAAAAATAAAAAAAAAAAAAAAAAAGTGGGGGAAAAGGGAAATAATGAAAGAGAAAGTGAGAAAGGCAGAAACCCTAGAAATTTCACCTGAGAAATGCAGAGCCACAGAAGAATATCAGTGACGATTATACGAGGGAAATAAAAAAAAAAAAAAAAAAAAAGAGAGTAATGTTTGAGGAGAAAAAACCGAAAACCTAGTGGGCTTTTCGGGTTAGAAAAAGGTAGTCTAGCTGCTGCTTTTAGTGGGCTGTTCTGACTTTGAGTTCTTCGGCCTCTTTTATAGAACCCAGCTGACTGTATCATTGGGGCGCATTTTATAATGAGCTAATCAGTATGGTTTTGCCCAGTTAGGTAATATATCACTTAAATTTGGTACACTCGTGAGAGGTATTTTTATAAATAAATAAAAAACAATTATCGAGGTAATTTTTATGATAATAGTGAATAATTTTTGTAATTTTTTAAATAATAAAATTTAAAAATACATAAATACTCATATTTTTATATATTTTTATTTTTTGGTAATATTTTTAACCGAGTTGGTATCATTTTACTTGTGACTTTAATAATAATTAAAATTTGAGACACCCAGAATGTGGGTGGGTTTAAAAAAATAAGAAAAAAGTTATTTAAGTAGTTTTTTTAATTTTATTTTAGAAGTGGATAGTTTTATTTTTTTAAATAATAAAAACTTTAAGACACAAATATCTTAATTTTTTTTTTTTTGTTATTATTTTAGTATTTGGTTTTTGGTAGCTTTTTTTATTGAGTTGGTGTCACTTGACTCGTGACACCAAACTCAGTTAGAAACTTTAATAAAATAAAAATTTTAAGACACAAATGCCCTAATTTATTTTATTTTGATATTATTTTAGCATTTGGTTTTTTTTTTTTTCTTGATTGAGTTGATGCTACTTGACTAATGACACTAAACTCAATCAAAATTTTTAATAATATTATAAATATAAGATACCTTATATCTTATATCTTACATAAATCTTATATATATATATATATATATATAAAGTCTTTGGCAAGAAGGCAAAAAAAAATCCAAATCCAATGAAGATGGTCTTACATAAATCTTTTATATATATATATATATATTCATATATAAAATCTTTAGCAAGAAAAGCAAAAAAAAAAAAAATCCAATGAAGATGGTCTTACATAAATCTTATATATATATATATATATATAAAGTCTTTGACAAGAAAGGAAAAAAAAAATCCAATGAAGATGGTTTATTCATTTATGTGTATATAGGATTTAATAAATATTATTTGTCCTGCATTTAATTATTTTTATTTTATTTTATTTTATTTAAATATTTTATAATTAATTATCTTTATTTTCTTCTTATTTTTAATTGAACTAACTTTTACAAATATTTTTTACTAAGAGATTCTAAAACCCCAAAAACTAAATTTGAAAATAATTTTCTTATATTGTTCATACGTTTTGTTTTTTCTTATTTATTTATTTATTTGTTCTAGCATTTCACATCAAAATTTTCATTTATTTGTTTATTTTGTTTTTATTTTTTCTTTGATTAGCTACTTTATTTGCGTTTAATTTTATTGGTTAAATTTCCTTATATTTTTGTTAGATTTGTTTTTAATGTTTCTTTTTTATTCCGAGATAAATTTTATGTTTTCAGGAAAGGATGGACGGGGAAAAGCAGAAGGAAAGAAGCAAAAGCGCGAGGAAAGAGAACCCTCTAAGTTCATCAAAAGCCAACGCCAATGCCAATGCAATCGAGATAACGTTGGGAATTGAGGACCTGATGCGAGAAATTTCGGGTCAACTGCCTCTCCATCCGTCGCCAAGTTCCAGACTTGATCAAAACAGTGGCTGACTGGCTGCAATGGCTTTCAAAGCCATCATTCCTCGATCATCACCAGGCCAGAAACCAATCTCTCCTGGGCAAGCTTTTACTACAACATCGACTATATGATCAGGTAGGGTTTGCCCCAGTGTCTTCCTCTTCGTCCATCAACTTAAACAGTATGCGACCATATATATATAGCCCTACCTTTTCAAGGATTGTGCTGGAGACGGAGGTTATGTCTTAGCTGCTATAAATTCATCTAATGGTTTGTTTCTCTTTTATATATGGAGTCTTTCAGCTTAATTACTACTCTTCCATTGATGGGAAATGGATAACCCAAACCTATAAGATGATGCCTTTGTTCGGTAGCAATTTTGTTTTATCCGGTTCATCTAATTTCTTCAGAGGCTAGCTTCATTGGCTGTTGGATCCCTTGTGGCTTATTTATATACCAAAAGAACCGCAAATCAATCTGCTACACCATAACTGCAGATTTCTGGTATGTCAAATGATTACGGAATATGTGTTAAAAAGCGATGTTATCTTACATTTATTAAGTTTTGAAAATCTTATAATTTTAAATTTAACAAATTTAAGTTGAACTTCTCTATCTTTTGTCAATTAATTTAAGTTAAATGTTTAACATGAAATCATAGTTCAATTTTTGCTAAGTTGTTTTTACATGTTATATATTATCGGATACCCTTATCATCTTTCCTTACAAAGTTCCTACCAGGGTTCCCCTTTCCAACCAATCTTCAGGTAAGTTGCACTAATTCTTTTAAACAAAAGAGAAAAAAAAAAGTAATTAATTTAATGATCGAGTTATATAGTTACACGTTATTTTGTAATTTAAATTCATCAAATTTATTTATTTTTTATCAAATTGAACTTATTCGGAAGATTTCTCCACTAGCAATTAGCCTTTTTTATGTTAATATATATATATATATATATTAATTCCAACAGTTGAAATGTCCATGGAACCACTTGATGAAGAACCAGTTGCAACTGATCTAATTAATGGATGAAGTGGATTAATCCGAATTTTTTTCACTCAATTCGACTCGATTCGGCCGAACGCTCATCCCCTAAGTCTATCTACTAAGATTACACTGAAAAGTTTGGAGAAAAACTCGTTTCCAAATATTCCTCTATCACCAATTATAGAAACATACCTAACAGGAACAGTCTAAACTATCTTCTATCAGGTGAAGAAAGTTGCAATTACGTGATGCAGTGGCTGATGATAGCAAGAGACAAGGCTCCTCCAAAATTTTTGGAACCCTAAATACCTTTAAATTGACCCTTCAAATTAAAATTATTATTTTTAAATTTTACTTTAAATTGACAAAATGAGCTAAAATTGCATTGTTGTTTATCTATTTATTGAATCCGCCGATCATTATTTACAAACACTTAAGATCAATAAGCTTGTCATAATCATTAAGTTACAATCATGTAAACTTAAAAAAAAAATTGATTTTTTAGCTTTTTCGACATAACTTCTCTTCTCATATATTTCAATTCAGTTCTATATCTTTATGACCATTTCAATGTGTTTTGCTTAACCATTTGAGTTACCACTTGACAAAGATCTTTATTGCTAAGTTTTTTTTAAAAATATATGTACATATATTCTTGTCTCCATATGAATAATCTTAAATTTTTTGTGTTTTGTCAAAAATTCGAGATATTTCTTTTTAAATTTCTGTTATAATGCTATATAAATTGACTTGTCTTAACCGCTTATGAAAAATTCTTGTTTTTACAAAGCTTGGTACTTTAACTTGTTGAGATTTTATTAGAAAAAATAAATTGATAATAAATTTGTAAATTTATGAATCGCTAAAATTTATATATTTTATGGGATTTATATATTTTATTAGTATATTGTTTACACTTTATATTAAATTTTTTTTGTGGAATACCTTAAATAAAAATAAAAAATATAATTTTAGTTGATCCTCTCAAAATCAAAAGTCAAGATCCGTCATTGACGTGATGCAAGTAATTGTCTTAAAAAAATTGCGGGTATGTAAGTAATTGTCTTGACAAAATTGCGGGTACGTAAGTAATTGTCTTGACAAAATTGCGGGTACGTGTTTTTGTTAGTGATTTAAAAACCAGTCCGGATCGGCCGATTCAATCGAAAATCGACTGGTCCGACGGTTCATTAACATACTTTAAATCGAAAAATTCATGAACCGGAAAGAACCGATAAAAAATGGGGAATCGAAAACCAGAAAAACCGATAAAAACCCAATAAAATCGAAAATTTTAATTGATTTATTGTTTTGACCTTTTGGACTTTTTTAATCCAATTAAATCATTGGACCGAAACAATAAATGACCCAAATTGAATTGTTTTTTTGAGTTTTGACCCAATTTTGTAAGCCCCCTTAGGGGCTAGGGCATTTCAAAGCTGATTTTTTTTCTTCTATCGTTAACCTTCATCCAGTCACAGACGACATTCTCGGCTTCTTCAGTTCTTCTCGCTTCACGGCTTCAGTTCTACTTCTCTGCTTCTCGCTTCGTTCTTTCTTGCTCGGTGCTGTTTTGGTTAACTTGCTTGGAATATATATATCTCTTAAACTTTTGTTGATATAGTACTCGGAATCGTTTAAACAGTAATACTTGTGACAATAGTTCTTAGAGGGACTTGGAAGCTTAAACCACAAATTGCGTTGATAAATTGGTGAATGATGATGGTTTCTTATGTGAAATATATATATATATATATATATAATTTTTTGGCAACAATTGAACCGGTCAATCGATTCAACCAATTGAATCGAAAATCAAAAATTTAACCGGTTCGACTTTCGGTCCGATTTTTTCAACATTGGTTTTTGTCTCTCCCAGATCATCTCCGCCACCACAATATAAAATGCCAGTAATATGTAGTTCTCCTATATGTTTTCTTCTTTGCTAAGGAAATTGTCGAGGGAACTATACCTCAAATTTTTGTTTAAACTTGAAAGTTGAAACTGAGAATCATGCGGTAGCTCCCATCGAGTTCAATGCTCATGATGATCGAACTGAAGGGCAATTTAATCAATGGTAATTCCTAATTAGCCTAGGTAAGTGCGTATTGCTTCTTTCTAAGCAGAGAAGATAATAACAAAATGGGTTAGTAATCAACTAATCATGATGTTGGACTTATATAAAGTTAAAAAGATTTTGTTAACAAATGTCGTAAAAACACTTTTTAAAATTACTATATATAACAATATCTCCATCCAATGCATTGAAAATAACGAATAAAATTGTCAAATAGTGCATTTAATATAATATTCCTTTTATAAATAATATATTAACTAATTTTAAAGAGTGTCCTATTGCACTCATTAGCAAAACCCAAAGTTAAATTAGCAACTTTCATTTAGGCTCCTAGTCTCCTACTCCAACAGCAAAAAGAACAGGCTCAAGGACTAGGAAGAGACATGCAGAGGAAAATTTTCATTCAAATTTCAATTTGAAAGACTAAGGTTCGAATTCTAGCTATGGGAGAGTGGTGTTCTAGGATTGTGCACATCAACATGAACCAAGGAAAATGACTAGGGACAGTATAGATTTGCTCCAACAATGAAAGTTCAAGGGCCAATACGCATCAGAGTGAACACAACCACTAACAAGTTACAAGAAAGCCCCTTTAAAAAATAAGGGTTTATTGAAGAATTGCTTGCATTCAAGCATAAAATGCAGTTCACAGTTTTATATATTATTCGGACATTGCAAACAGACTAAACCAAACAGAGTGATTCCATTCAAAACTGACATAGATCACTGTGTAACCAACCAATTAGGAAAGGCAAAACTCATGTCAACTTGTGCTAATAAAGCATGATTCGACATACAAATAATTTGAAGATGAATTTCAACAGCAGTAACTACAAGACACTCTAAAATACCTTAAGGAATGGTTCGCTGATACAGAGGCAAAGCTCCCAAAGCTTCACGCTCTGCTCTCTCCTTCTTCACCTACAAGATACAACCAAAAATAATCTTAAAACAAACTCCAACTCTATCCATTCATTTCACATTAAATTTCAAGCCTTGCTTTTATCAAACACAAAAAAATAAAAATAAAAATTACTAGTTTAAAAATTCTAATACATATCATAAATAAAGTGCAATACAAACTAGAAGTTTTCAACCATATAAAATTCCTCTCGATTGGTAAATACTGCAACAATCCCATATAAACTTCCTCCCAAACCAGCTAATTAAATCAAAACAGAATTTAATAACTAAGAATCTAGTATTTTGACATGGAAATGAACAACCAGAACCATCCATCTTAATTTCAAGAACAACTACAAATAAAGCTGGCATCACAAGATTTGAATTGGTCTAAGTGACTATGTCTGAATTCGGTCTCTCAGTGTTGTCAAGGGCGCAAGGCGCACTCTAAGCGCTAGAACCCTTATATTGCCTTAGGCGTAAGGCGTAAAAAAAATGCTCGTCTGAGTGAAGTAAGGCGCAATATGTATATGTGTCTATATATATATATATATATATAAATAAAAGCTTAAGATATATAATTATGATAATAAACTCTAAAAAGTGGTCAAATTTATCTACAAAATATGTAACTTTTTTTTTACTCAATATGCATGATTTCCTTATAATCTCATGTCCGTTGTTGAATACCCAAATATTGAGAAGTAGAGAGTTTAGTAGAGAGTTTGGTACTATCCCCTTTCTTACTAGTAAAGGTACATCTAATTAAAAAAGTTAAAATTAAAGAGAACTTCAATTAGGCAGGCTTTTTTTACGCCTATCACCTTACAAAAAAGCACGCCTAGGCCTACCAGGCGTGCACCTGATCAAATGAGCCTCGCCCAAAAGGGTCTGAGGCGCTTTTATTATCTAACGCCAAGGCACAAGGTGTAGGCGCACCTAGGCGCAAACGTTGACAACACTGGTCTCTCTATTACTTTAATTCAGCAGTTTTAGTCCCTTTCACTTTTATTAAAAGTAGATTTAAGAAAAATAGATAACAGTATTAAAACTATCATTAGTTTCAGCCATGTTGTCTTTTTGTTGATGACATGGCTCGTAAACCAGAATATTTTGACCACACGGCACACACTAACACAAAAGAAAAAAAACATTTATTTTTAAAAAAATACTAAAAGTTGTTTTTTTCAGAACCTAAAAAACTATTAATTATTCTTTATTTAAAATAAAATATGATTTTTTTATCTGATACTTACTACCACATGGTCAAAAAATTAATCCACCTTATCATGTCATGTCATCAATAGAATGCCACATCATCCAAATTAATGGAAGACTTTAACACCTTAATTAATTATCCTTAAATCAGCTTGTAATGAGAGTGTAAGGATTAAATTTATTAGAATTGAAGTAGAGGGATTAAAACTGCCGAATTGAAATAGTAGAAGAACCAAATTCAAATTTCGACCATTACAATTGCTGAGATCCCAGAGGATTAACATACAGAGATTGTAGTGAAATCTTAAAATCCAATACATAAAAGACAATTCAATCCAATACAACCATTCCTACATATATTCCACATTTAAATAGTGGGGTATATCAGAAATAAATCTGAATATAATCATAAGGATCACAGCTAGTACAAGCAGTAAAACCAAGAAAAAAAGACTACTATAAATCAGTGCTATCAAGGGGGACGCCTAGGCGCGCTTAGGCACAGAGCTAAGCACCAAAAGCACCTCATAACTAGACCTGCTCACGGGCCGGGCAGCCCGCCCGGCCCGGCCCAATACGGGCCGGGCCTGTGCAGGCAAAATGCTGTTCCGGGCCGGCCCGAAACAGTATTTTTTATTATTATAATATTATTTAATTTTAATTTTAATTAAAAAAATTAAAAAATTTATTTTTTTATTCCGATGAACAGTGATTCAGGCATAACGGGCGGGCCTGGGCAAAAAAAATATAAAAAATGGGCCGCGGCCCGGCCCGGCCCATGAGCACCTCTACAGTCATAACCCTTTACGCGAGGCACCTTTAATGAGGCACTGGATTTTTGCGCTTTACTGCACCTTTTTTTGAAGCAAAAGGCGTTAAAATAGCATGCTTGAGTGAAGTGTCTTTCAATTTACTATTTTTTAAAAAAATTTATAGTTTTTAGTTTACAAGTCAATAAAAGGACCCCCATTTATCTGTATAAATAAATAAAAAAGGGTAATATAGTCTATGAAAGGCTTTTTTCTTAGAGCCACAGCTGCTAGTTCTTATTAGGTTAAGAAAAAGTCTCCCACGTAAGCTGCAGCGATACTCAGGAAAAAGGTATGTTATTTTTTATTTTATATTATTACTTAAAAGCTTTCTGTTTTTTTCTTCTTCTCTAGACAGTCGACACTTTTCTTTTTGGGAGGGCTTCTTCCTCCTCTGTGTTTAGCTCTCATAACAGGGGGTTTATACCTCTGTTTTTCTCTTTCAAGACAGAGGATAACGTGCTCTGTTATGAAAAAAAACAAAACAGAGCAAGAGTTATTCTATTTTTAAAGACAAACAAAGAAAACCTTGCTCTATTTTTTTCTTTCAGATAAGAAGCAGATTTCTTTCTAATATTTTCAGTTCTTCTCCAAAGGCCAAAATGTAATCTTTTTTATTTTATCAAATAAATTATATATTAAAAGTCTAGCTTATTATTTATAATACATAAAGTCATAAAATTTTCTTTGATATATATATATATATATATATATATATACGCCTTCACTTGTGCGAGCCATTTTTTTCCGCCTTGTGCCTCGGCAATATAAAGGTTCTAGCACCTATAGTGTGCCTTGCACCTTAACAAAACTTCTATAAATGCAGTATGAGAATATGAGCACTACGTCCCTACTTAGATAAAAAAACAATAGAAAATATAAATTAGAACCCTATTACTTTATCCATTATGTTTGTCAGAACATACCAAGTAATTACACAATTATCCTAAATATCTAGATTGAAATATAGTAATTACTACACTGTAACGATTATTGGTCACGTCATGTCAATATTACTCCAACTCTCAGTCTTTCTAAAGTACCCATGTAGGATACATATGTGACCCCTCAAAGTAGGCATGGATATGAGTGTATGACCTTCATATTAGGTAAACATAGAATAAATTGAACACACTTGTTTCGAGCACTTACAGATGCCTGGAATTCCACGAAATAACGAAAGCCAAAAAATGTAAATGAAATTCAAGTGAATTAGTCAACAGAGCTTTACTGTTCAAAAACTTACAAGAGCAAGCATATCTTGAAGATAGCTCCTAAATGGTGTTTGCATTTTCTGCAAAGGAACAATAATATCCAATGAATTATGAGATCTCAAAGTACAGTCATGAAGCGAAGATGCATGTTCACATCAAAAACACTGATTAGCTAATTCTATTTTTTCCTTACACCCTTTCTTCTTATAAAATAAATAATGGCAAGCATACATGGATTAGAATTATAAACATAATCAAAGATACAAACTGATGTTAACAAGAATAGACATAGCTTAATCATATTGCTAGAAATATGCAATATTAGTTCCTCAATCTGCATCCACTTGTTTAATAGCCTTAGAAGGATTGAGCTTTACAGGGAAAAAAGAGTTCCGTTCCGACTTTGCTACTTCCATTAATAATTCAGAATAATTTAGGCTTCTGTATCCAATGGTTTTACCTATCGGATTAGGAAGGAAAATAAAATACTAACTGTAGCAACAAATCATAGCAAAGAAATCAATGAGAATTATTCTACCTTAGTCATATCCCAATACGAGACTACATGCATATGTACGTATACAAAATCAAGTATTTTTTAAAATTAAAAGAAAATTGTAAACATCAACGGCATATACATTTAAAGGAAATAGGATTCATTCGAGGTTTCTAACATATAATAGCTAAATCTAATTCAAATTTACAGAAAAACAACAAATAGAATCCCCAAATTAAGTACTCAAATAAAATTCGCCAAAATCTTAATTGAAACTTAAAAGTAAAATGAAAGAGAAAAGAGGAAACCTGAAGATTTTCGGGAAGATACTCATGCTTCATGGAAAGGTCCATTGCGCGCTTAAGGCGTTGGTTACGGGCATCGACGATCTCACGGGGCAGCCGATTCAACGCCTCCTTGATATCCAGATCGTAGTAAGGATCGTATAAATCGTCGTAGCGAAGGCCTAAACAAATTCTCCAATAAGTGTAATTGAAATTTTAATGAAAAGAAGAAGAAGAAATTAGGGTTAGGGTTTTGGGGAAAACCTTACCGAAATTGCGAAGGCGTTTGGAAATGGATTTCATGTGCAGAGCTGCCAACCAGTTCTTCTTCGGATCCAGAAATGACTGCAAAAATGTCGACATTTTGGCAACTCGTTTCTTTCTCTCTACCTCAGCCTAGTTCCGTTTGTCTCCTTTTTATTTTGTTTTCTGGGAAGAAGGGTTTCTGATCTATAATAATGTGGCAA
The DNA here is from genome assembly GCA_030761205.1 of Fremontodendron californicum. Classification (NCBI taxonomy): domain Eukaryota; kingdom Viridiplantae; phylum Streptophyta; class Magnoliopsida; order Malvales; family Malvaceae; genus Fremontodendron; species Fremontodendron californicum. Next base: position 5,241,064 of record JAULJL010000003.1, read on the forward strand.
TATATCGACCTTATGATAAAAAAAAAATGTCATGAGATGAGATATGATGATATCTCATGAGATATTGAACAATAATAACTTTTTATAAAAAGAAAAAGTTAATATTAATTTTATTTATTTCATTCATCTAGTAAACAAGAAAAATGCCTCATTTTTTACACAAAAATATTAAAATTTTACTTATTTAAAATTACGTCACATTTTACTTATTTTTATAAAATTTTTGTTATTTTACTTATCCTTCTTTGTTTATGCTAAGATTTTGATTTTCCAATAACTTGTTATAGATTTTTTTGTTTTAAATTGAAGAAAAAAATAACTTTGACATCATTGACGTTATTTCATGACGATTGTTCATACAAAATATTCATAAAATTAAAAACTAAAATATTTAAATATTAAATTATTTATTTAACTATTACTTGCTTGTTTATATATTTTTTATAATAAATAAAAAAATATTTTTTATTTTCGTAATGTTTAGAAAGGATGATTGGCTTTGTTTATTCATTATAATAGTTAATTAATTTCATTTTTTAAATTAAAATTGAAAAAAAAAAAGGAGACTTTGATCAAGCAAAAAAAGAAAAAAAATCCAAGACCTTGTGCAAGTTTTGATAAAATGAATTTCTATCAAGTTTGTTATTTGTAAGAATATTTTTTTTAGAAACTGTTATTAGTGAGCTTTTTTACCTTTTCAATTATCTTATATAGAAAAAAAAAAATTAATGATTATTTTAACATTTACCTATCATTACTTGAGTTAAATTATTTTAAACAAAAAATATTTTTAAGAGAAAATAAAAAATTATTAACTTAATAATATGAAGATTAAGCAATTGTTTATCATTAAACAATTAGTTTTATCTTAAATGCATTTTAGTATCGATAAACACCTAAAGGCCATTTTAGTCATAAACTTTTTTAATTTTTAGTAAATAGTGGAATGAGAATAAAAAAAAATAGTTTTTTTTTTAATGGATTTGACCATTTTATTAGAGGAATTGAATGCTTCTCAAACTAGATCTGTCCATAGGTCGGGTCGCAGTTCGAAATTTTTTTTTATTGCTTGCCCAAGCCCATTCGAGCCGGGTCCGGGTCGGTTCGTATAAACTTGTTTTACTATTCAAATATATTAAAATATAAAAAAAATATATTTTTATTAATATTTATATATTTTTTATAATTAAATATAAATAAAAAATAATATTTTAATACTTAAACAGTGGTACGGGCTGGACCGGCCCGGATCATAAAAAATCATGTCCAGGCTTGACCCAATACGGGCCGGGCCGATCGAGCCGGACAGGCTACCCGACCCATGGACAGGTCTATCTCAACAGGTGCCCAACACCCTTATTTGTTTTATTTATTTATATTTATATAAAAATATGAAATTTTTTAAATTGATGAAAATAATTATTTTTTAATATATTTTTAAATTATTATTATAAATATTTTGATTATTAATAACATCTATCTAATTTATAAGTTGAAATTTTAATTTTATTAAAATGTTTTTGTTAAATAAATAAAAATTTAATATTTGTATAAAATTACTTTATCTTAAAAATTTTAATTTTTCATTAAGTTTAATAAAAAGCAAATCAATTTATTTAATATAAATAAAAAAGAGTTAACATTTACATTAAATTCTTTATTTTCATAATTAATTTTTTATTAATATTAAAAAAATAATTTTTATAATAATTTGATATAATTTATACATGAAATAAATTTTACATTAATTTTATTTTTAAAAAAAATATACAATTATTATATTAAAAAATATATAAAATAACGAGTATTCAGAAGAAAAAAAAAATCAGAACCAACGGGAGAGAAGAGGAAAGAAAGGGAGAGTGAGAAGGAAGGGATGGGGGAGGGGGAGCTGCTGCCAGCGCCAATTGGCTAGCCGGAGGTTGATTCGCATAGGACCAAACGATGGGTGGTCGGTCATCCCTTCTCTTTCTCATTCCTTCTCTTTCCATTCCTTTTTCCTTCCTGATTCCACTCTCTTTTTTTTTTTTTTTATTATTAATTTTGAGTTTTAAAAAAGTTGTCAGTATTTTGAATTTTTAAGAGATTTTCAAGATTTTTTTGAAGGTATTAATTTTGATTATCGAATCCACCAAGATTGAAGCCACAAGGAAGACAAGAAAGTTCAGGTAAGCTGTGTTAAGCAAGGATTATCGACGGCACCGAGCCTGAACCCAACCGATTCTATGTTCATTTTTATGCCGTTGGTGGTCACTATGATGTGCTCTATTTTCTTCGTGTTCACTTTGAGACACTTTTTCTATTGCTTTTGTTGTTAATATTGTACACAGAATTTGGTTGTGTCTCCTGTTGATACAGATGTGTTTTTTTTTTATTTATTTAAAAGTGGGAATATTGTTTTTAAACAAATATTTTCAAAGAATTTCTTGTTAAGGAGCTGAGTTTGCAACCTGAACATAAAAAATGGAAAGAAAAAGAAAGATGAAAGTTTTTTTTTCTTTTTTCTTGAGACCTGAGTTTGCAATCTTGCGCAAGGTTTGGTAAAATTACCTGCATTCTTCATTTTTCAGGTTTCTCTAAGCCTGTGTTTGGATTGAGCAGGAACAGGGAAAGAAAAGTGAAGTAAAGTAAGAAAAAATGATTTTTTTTTGTTTAGATAAAAAAATAAATAAATAAAGGGAGTTGAGCCTTTTTCATTTTTTTTTAATTATCTAAATGGAGGAAATGAAGCGAAAAGGAAAGTCAATTTTTTTTTTAATATAAAATATTTATATTATTTATTTTATATTCATCAAATTATTTTTTTATTTTTAAATTTATATACTTCACGAAATTAATGTTGAAAACTATAACAATTTTTTTTTTTAGTTTTTTTATATTGCAATCATATTTTTTAATATATTTTTTATTTTATTTTTTATAATTTGATGTGTAATATTTATATTATTATTTTAATTTAAAAAAAAATAGCATAAATGAAAATGTATATTATAATGTATTTTTTTTTCACACTTTAACCAAACGATAGAAATTAATATTTTTTTAATATATTTTAATTATCCAAATAAAAAAAAATGATATATATATTTTTTAAACTTTTTTTTTATTTACTATCGTCTGTCTAAACATAGTATAAGGTAAGACATAATTTTTCAAAAATAAAAAAAAGGAAAAAGATAAAATGAAACAAAAAATTAAATTAATACTAGAAACATGTACACCCACTGGGTGAAGAAATATATTGGACAAAAGAAAAAAAAATGTTGTGTTAGTGAAAAAAATTGAGTAATTTATAAAAAATATGGTAGTTTATTAAGGAGAAGTGGGTCATTTTGAATAGATTTTCTCAGTCTTTGTTGGTATCTTTTTTGTGCTCCTTCAATGATTTTTTGACATGTAAAAAGATAAAGTGAGGCACTCAATGGGATGTAAAATCTATTCGTTAATAAATATATATATATATAAGAGTAGTTTTTTTTTTAAATATATAAAAATACATGATTACCTCTAATATTATTATTTTAATTAAGTTTTTAAGTAATTTTATTGATTGAATTTGTGTTTAATTAACTCGTGATATCAATTCAATCACTTTCATTATATATAGTATAGATAAATTTCATGTCACGTGTATCGTGTTATTTTAAGCTATCATGTCATTTAACGGCGCGTATTATCCACTAACGTGTTTTTATTAAAAAAGTCTTTATTTAAACACTTTCAAAAATACTTAATCTTAATAGAAAATTATTTTAAATATTAAATTGAATATTTATTTTAGAATTATTTTTGATATATTAATAATAGAATTAAAAATTTCATAAACGAAATTTCATATACCCTATTTCTTTTTTTGTTAAATATGTGATTTAAAAATTTCACACAATTTATTAAATATTTGTTTTTTTAATATTCTTCTGCCGGTAGTTACCTTAAAAAGTAAATGGCACATGGGAAGCGCACCACAAATTTTGCGCATCCCACCTCTTTTGGAGGTTTCACCATTTAGTAAGGAATTGTTTGACTAATATTGGTTAAAGTATTTGGGAAATTTTTATATTATATTATTTAATGTAAATTAATTTTTTATTATAAAATTAATTTTTTTTAATTGAATTAAAAAAATAAAATTAATAATTGGTGTAACGTGAATTGTTAAAAAATATAATGTGGCATTTAATATGTTTTAATTGATGACGTAAATGTCAAATGCTGACATGAACAAAATAAGTAATCAAATTGTTGAAAATATAATATTTATTTTGTCAACGTGGTCTTAAAATATATGTTTTATTAATGTCATGTCAGTATTGAACATTTACGTCATCAATTAAACAGAGGTTAAATGTCACGTCAATTTTTTACCAACTAGTGATTTTATTTTTTTCTTCAATTTTAAAAAAATAATAATTAAATTATCCAATTTTATAATAAAAAGATTAATTTATATTAAATGGTATAATATAAAGAACTCCAAATATTTTGACGGACTAATGTTTGATTTTTTTTTTTTTTATCCAGACTAATGTTTGATTTGAATGTGCAGTGAGAATGAGTTTCCATTAAAAAAATTCTATTTAAATAATTTCAAAAATATTTAGTTTTAGTTGAAATTTTGATTAAAAAATTAAATCTTAAATTAAGCATTTATTTAATTTAATATTCTTCTGCCTAAAGTTACCGAACATCATTTAGGTAACTGGCACATGGGAAGAATATTTATTTTATTTACGATTCTCACTGCACCGAACATCATTTTGTTATATTGCGATTTTGAGACTTCGACACGGTGAGAATCCTTCCCATCAAATGAAGCATGAGATGCAAAATACGTCGACAGCTTTCACTTGGAATCGTTGAAACAATTGTAAAGTTGTAAATATCTTTAGCACATCATCGTCAGAATTTTTGTTAAAATCTGGGGGCAAATTTCGTAGCCATTCGGTGACTGACTACACTGCTAGGACATCACTTTATAAAAGGGAAAAAAAAGGAAAATGAGTGGCCCATGAAAGATTTAAGATCATGATTCCTGATTTACTTTGACGACAATATGAATAAATAAGCAACGGTCCAAACTCCAAAGGCCAATAATATAGGAAACTGTGAAAAAAAAAACATGAAAAAATATAAAATAAAAAAATTTTTGCTAATGAGTGTCCTTAAACATTCGTTAAGATTAATTAATATATTATTTATAGTAAAAATATTATATTAAATATAAAAGTTAACAATTTTATTCATCATTTTTAATGCTTTAAATGAAAATATTGTTATATATAGTAACCTTAAATAATGTTCTTAGAGCACTTGTTAGTAAAATCTAATAAATAAAAAAAAGCATTTGAGTAAAGAAATATGCTTTTCATAATTTTGTTACTGTAGATGATGAAAATATTCTCCTTTTTAATTTTCAAAAACTGCTTTTGTTTGCTTTCCTAAATATGATTTATGTATTAAAAAACTGTTTTATGTATATATTGAGTAGTATGTGGAGCAAAAATTCTATTTTTTATTATTTCAAGTTTCATTTATGGGTTTTTGTTAGTAAATTATTTAAAGGACTTTATTCAATATTTTAATAAGGTTTCCGCTCAAAATTTTAATTAATTTAATAATTAACATTTATCTTCAAATAAATGAATATATTAAAAAATTAAATAATAAAATATTTTTTTATATTTGAAAGAGCTAGGTGCTTCTTAAAGTGATTTATTAATTACTTTTTTAGGGTTTAGAATTTATTATTGTGTATGTAATTGAAGAAGGCTATATAGTTTGCTAATTATTAATGTCTATCAATATTTGAAACTCGTATTTTTTGAGCAATTAAAACTTCAATAAGTTTATTATGATGCATCAATTAAATTTTTTTTTCTTAGTATAAAATTAACATAATTAAATGTTGTATATATGTTAATTTGATACTAATTTTTAGATTTTTTTTTAAATTGGAAATTATTTTAAAATGAAAACTTTGTCTTTGTTTTGCATTTAAAATAAATTAAAAAAATTTAGTAGAATCTAAAACTTTAGGAGAAAAAACAAATTTTCTAACAATTTTATATAGTTTAATTAAACTAATCTATTAAATGGTGGGTATTTGATTCATGGAACAAATATAGTTAAATCTTAAAAATAAAAAAATTGTTCAACTTTATAAACTAGTATTTGTTATCACATGCATTCTCATATGGATATTCGTTGATTTATTTATTTTTGAATATTAAAAATAAATAGAAATAATAAATACATATTAACTAAAATTTGCATGTAAAATTTGTTTCATGTACAACTTATATTATTTTTAATATTAATGTAAAATTAATTATGAATAAAAAATTTAATATAAATTGTAACTATTAATTTATATAAAATAAATTAATTCATTTTTTAAGATTAATGAAAAATTAAAACTTTTAAGATAAAGCAATTCTACATAAATTTTTATTTTTTTAGACATTATCAAATTAATATATTTAACGAAATTGTTTTAATGAAATTAAATTTCTTACTTATAAATTAGATAAATCTTATTAATAATAGAAAAATATTTATAATGGCAATTTAGAAATATAGTGAGTATCGAAAGATTATTCACATTCGTATTTATATATATATATTAATATTACATATGGATAAAAATCACATACGAAGTTTCAATACTTAGATTGAAATTTAGTAAAGTTCTAGCTAACTATTAAATACTAAAATTGATCATAAAAAGAGTACAAAAATATACAAAAATGAAAGAAAAAAATTAATTATTTATTTAAAAAATTCCAGACATATAATAAGAGATTATAATTATATTATTGAGATAAAAGAAATATGCATGATTTTAAAATTAAAAAAATTTGTAAAACAAATAAAATTTAATAAATAAAAATTTTTAAAAAATTATCATCCATTTTATTTCAATTTTAATATATTATAAAAATTACATTTTCAAATTCCAAACATAAAAAATTTAAAATTCATTTATATTAATTTAAACTCGTGTTTAATCCATTTAATTAATGCAATCACTGTTGACATTCAACATCTTTAGAGTTCTAACCTCAAGGTGATTCTTTTTTCTATCTGCTTGCTGCGAAAAAAATCTAAACAAATTTATATATTATACTACTGTCATGAAGAGAGATTATCGTAATTGTCTGTATCAGCACAACTTATTCGTTAAACATTGTACGTTATATATATATATATATATATATATATATATATATATATATAGCGCGAAACAGGCGGTTTCCTACTCAAACCATCCTTGATATAAACGAAAGGCAAAGCCATTTTTGTCGCGTGGTCTCAAACCCACCATCGGTGGGAGCTTGGAGATGAAAAGGGAAGCAAAGATATGAGAAAATAAAGCCGAACCCAGGGAACAATTAACAAAGAAAAAGAGAGAAAGGGGAGCAATGCCGAACAGGAAGAAAAGAGTGTTGTTTTGCGGAGGTAGCTTCGGAGGAGAAGAAGAAGAAGAAGAAGGCGGGTCATTTAATGCGAAAGAGGAGGAACTTGATCGATTTGATACATTGTCAAAGGAAGGCAGTCAGTATAGCTATAGCCTCAGCGTAAGCGTTTTGCCTTCGCTTGGCCCTACTCGTAGCAACCGCAAGGTCAAGCTTCGTCCCTTCATTCTCTCCCCTTTCGATCCCCGTTACAGGTACTGCATTTGCATTTCCTCATCCCTCTAACTCCGTGCATAATTTTACTTTTTCTTTTTTGGTATTTAAAGCTATCAGAAATTGAATCATTGTACTAAAAAACCACACGTTTGTTAATAATCTGCACAATTTGCATTGCTTTTCTTCATTTTTTTTTGGGTTTTCTTATTTACTTTTGGAGGTAGGAAGCAAATAATTAACATAAATGATTCCATATTCTCATAATCTCCTTTGTTTTTTTCAGCTAAATTGACATTTTGCAATATATGACTTTAAAGTATTTCTTTCAATTCTATTCAAATTCTTGGCTTCGAAGATACCTTTTATGTTTACTAACAGGGATGAGGCCACGATTAATTTTGCAGGAGCTGGGATACATTTCTGGTATTTCTAGTGTTCTACACAGCTTGGGTTTCTCCATTTGAATTTGGGTTCTTACAAAAACCTCAAAAGCCTCTCTCAATAACAGACAACGTTGTCAATGCATTATTTGGCATCGACATTGTATTGACCTTCTTTGTAGCATACCTTGACAAAACTTCATATCTACTGGTAGATGAACCTACAAAGATTGGTTGGAGATACGTTCGTACCTGGTTTCTTTTCGATTTCATCTCCATCATTCCTGCTGAAATTGCTCGGGTTATATTGCCCCATCCTTTTCCATCTTATGGTTTACTTACTTTGCTACGCCTCTGGCGTCTTCGGAGAGTCAGTCAATTCTTTTCCAGGTAAGAGGCGTTTTTCATCATCTCATTTGCTCAAAAGTTAAAATTTCATAACAACTTGAATCAATTGGAATGAATTGAAGTTCACGGAGATTGATTAATCTCATACTTGGTATAAGTGGAATATAAATATAGATAAAGGACTTCCCAAACCATTAGTTTAAGCTTTTTCAATGTCAACTAACGTGATCCAATATGTATGTATCTAGTAATCAATAGTGTTTCTTGTAAGTTTTAAGGTTTATGATTTTTCTCCTCAACAAAATGTATGTAGACTGCCAAGAACTATTCAACATAAAAGTTTAAACTGTTTAAATGATGGTTTAAGAACAGCTTTTTATTCACTAACTTTGGCCAAAAAACGTGAGCATGCCACTAATAACTTATAATGAAATTTAATAATTTAACAGAACTAAAGGGTACTCAATATTTGAATATTAGAGCACTTGGTCAAGGAGACTTTGGTACTGTGTCAAGAACTGCTCAACCAAAAAAGCTATTAGGTGGGGGTGGAAAATAGTTTTTATTCACTAACATCAACAACCTTATTCCTTTGTTTAGGTTGGAGAAAGATAAGAACTATAGCTATTTTTGGGTTCGATGCCTCAAGCTCATCTGCGTGAGTATTTCTTAGAAAAGAGAAACATTGTAGTATTTGTAAGAGTGGAGACTCTTCATTCTTCAATATAGGATGTGTGTCACTAGGCTCCTGATGTCCAATGCAGGTTACTCTCTTTGCTGCTCATTTTTCTGGTTGTATCTTCTACTATATGGCTGCTCATTATCATAATCCGGAAAGGGTATGGCTGCATCTTTATACAGAGGACTGGCAGACACTGTCGATACTGGACCGGTATGTGACATCGATTTACTGGTCCATAGTCACCCTTACAACCACTGGTTATGGTGATCTGCATCCAATGAATTCAGAGGAGATGACGTTTGACATATTCTACTTACTCTTTAATCTTGGACTGCAAGCATACTTGGTTGGAAATATGACTAATTTGATTGTCCATGGAGCAAATCGAACTAGAAAATTCGTGAGTAAATTCTAATTTATCATTTATTCCAATTCCAGTATTTCTTCTTAACATTTCTAGAGGATCTATCAGCTGGGATATCTCTATTGTTTGAATGATCATTTTCAAGGGGGGGGGGGGGGGGGGGGCTTCCTTTCTGAATAATTTTTTTATCTAGGACCAATATACTTTCTCAAAGCACTCAATTCAGCTATCTCTGACATATATTTGCAAAATGTGTCTTATTTCAGATTTGCAACTTTATGTATATGAAATTATTCAAAACGGCTTTTGCTTAAGCAGAATAGATTTAAGCTTCTTTCAGTCCTTCCTGAGTGGAATCTGTTTGTTAGCTGTTTATACTTAAAGGTCTTGATTGGACAACCTTGAAAAAGTTTAAAGTTATCACTAACTAATCTGCATTGTATTATAAATGTACTCTTGAATAGAACTTTCCATAGGCAAGATAAGCATTGTTCTTAAGTTCTCAGGCTTCTTGTTTTGGGATAAGCAAAATGTTTTATTTATCCAAAGAAGCAGGGGATAGCCTGCTACATTATTACAAGCCTGAAGATCTAGGACAACTAATTAATGAACAAATACAAAATTTAGAAGAATTAAGCAAAAATTCCTGGACTGAAACCCAATTCTGACAAAGACCATTATTGATAGGGTCCTTTGAAACATCTTTGAGACCATATAATCTTCCTCGAACAAGTCCTGCAATTTTTCTCAATATTTGAGAAGTTGAGGCCTGTGAGTTCCCAAATAACCTGTTGTTTCTTTCTCGCCATACAATATTTTCTCAAGCATTGTTCTTAAGTTCTCAAGCTTCTATAAGCAATATGATTAATTAATGAGTCATGGGTATTTCTGCATGTGTCTTTTGTCTCAATGGATCAATTAAAATTGTTTTGAATATATCATTTTTGGCCCTTTCCAGAGAGAAAGCATCCAAGCTGCTTCAAATTTTGCCCACAGGAATCAACTCCCAGTTCGCCTGCAAGATCAGATGCTCGCTCATTTGTCTTTGAGGTACCGAACTGATTCAGAAGGAGTGCAGCAGCAAGAGACTATTGATTCCCTTCCTAAAGCCATTAGATCAAGCATAGCACATTTTCTGTTCTATTCAGCGGTTGATCAAGTGTACTTGTTCCGTGGGGTATCAAACGACTTACTTTTCCAACTGGTAAAGCTACTATAACTGCTCTATCTTTGTTTGTATTGTTTGATCAAATGTCAAAAGATCTATTCTCTTGCCATGAATAAGAGAACAGTATTTGTTTTTATGTCCACACTTTAAGCAGGATTAACTCACAGTAACATAAGAAAAAAATTAAATCACTATGTACCCAAAGTACCAATAAATTCTACATGTAAGTAAAAAGATGAGTTTATTTGACTTATCTTGAATTGTTGTATTTTGAAGGTATCGGAGATGAAAGCTGAGTATTACCCCCCCAACGAAGATGTGATTTTACAGAATGAAGGGCCTACAGAAATGTACATATTGGTAAATGGTGCTGTGGTAAGAACTCCGCCCCTTCCACCTTCATCTTTTGCTTGTTTGTATAAATTGTAATCTGAATACAAGAAATTAACGTCTATCCAGTGTTAATGTAAATAGGACTAGGGTGACCTAGTAAAGAAGCTTTTCCCCCATAATTTTTGTTTCTTAAAGAGAAATGTAAAGGTGAATGTCATTCCTTGAATCTGTTCCAAGAAAAAAGCTAAAAGATGATAATAAGAACCTTGGATAACCTAATAAACTCCTTGTTGGTTGACCTCTGCCACTTGGAAGTCAAAAAATTTCATCTTCTTTGGGCCAAATGTAGTTTCTGACATCATGGCTTGCTTGACAGGATCTGATCGTGCAAAGAAATGGAGCAGAACAGGCAAGTTTACCATACAAACCATTTTGCACCAAATAACATTAGTTGAATTTTGAGCAAGTAAAAGAGCTTGCTTCTTATTAACTTATTCCATATTGCAATGGATCATTGCAGGTTATTGGCCAGGGGACCACTGGAGATGTTGTTGGTGAGATAGGACTGCTCTGTTACAGGCCACAATTGTTTACAGTCCGGACCAAACAGTTGAGTCAGCTGCTTCGTTTGAACCGCAATGAATTTTTAAATATTGTTCAGGCAAATGTTGGAGATGGGACAATAATCATGAACAATCTTCTTCAGGTCATTTCGCTTAGCTATTTCTTTATGTTTCTTGATTTTAACTTGTACTGTAGACACATTTATTATCAGAAGATTCATATCTCACTAAAATTGTTGCACAAGACAAGGGATAATATTATATGCTAAATCTTCATTATATGTCGGAATATCTGACTGCTATTTGAAAAACGTTATCAAAAGGTTTTGATTAGTTTAATATTGCAGTTCTATATTTCTATGGATAATGTTGTTGCAGTCAACCTTCTATATAGCCAGGACTCAGAAGTCAGAACAAATAATATCTTTTATCTTCACTACCAATTACCAGACAGAGTATCAAAGTTATTACGTGATAGTTCGCATTTGAATTCCTTTTTGCATTTGTTATAACTGTTAAAAGTTTATCAATGTTTATTGAAGTTAATACATACATTAAGTTTCTTTTCAGCATAAACAATTTCACCTGCTCATATATCTACAAATATAATAGCAGATTGTATTTGGAAATTTTCGAATAAAGCATACATGAAAATTTTGTTTCTGAGCAAAATAAAATTTCCTGATGTACTATTTGTATAATCGAAATGAAGTTGATGCTTCTGTTATGTTGTGTATTGTTCAAATGTATTTGGACAAGTTCTAAACATTCATGTTATCATTATATTTGTTTTGGTGATGTAGGCACATCATGTTAGAACAAATATATGCTAGCCTCATCTAATATTGTTATTGTGCTTCTCTTCAAGTTTGTGCTTAATGCAAACAATCTACACTATTAAATAGATCTTATGAACCAGAAAGATAAGACTTAGGTAAAACAAATTTCTGTGGGAGAAATCTACTAACTGCATTTACTTAATCTTGGTGATGCAGCATCTGAAGGAGTCCAGGGATCCGGTGATGGAAGAAATATTGCATGAAACAGAACACATGCTAGCAAGGGGCAGAATGGATTTGCCTCTTAGTTTATGCTTTGCAGCAACCAGAGGAGATGATTTATTGCTGCAGCAATTGCTGAGACGTAGTTCAGATCCAAATGAGCCGGACAATAGTGGGCGAACAGCATTGGTATGTATGCCTCCCCTTTCTTAACAAAAATGTCTATACTTATATGCATGTGTGTTGCTTATATCTTAAGATGGGTATCTGTTATATGTTCTTTGACCTTCTGTTGGTTTCTATGCAACAGCATATCGCCGCATCCAATGGAAGCGACCATTGTGTAGTTCTGCTTCTAGAGCATGGAGCAGATCCTAACATCAGAGGTATCATCTATTCTCTGATCTTTTGTTTCTTATTTTCTCCTTGACTTCTTGTTGAATAATCTATATACGCACCTTATTTTCCTTACAGGGCAGTCAATTTTATACTTTACCCAATTAAACTCATGAAATTTGGAGAACTAGATTCAACATTTTACTTTCCACTGGCAACACAATTTCCCTCTTGTACGAGAATGCTCTTGCTTGAATAATAAGAAATTACTGATATGCATGTATAAGAAACTGCCTTTGAAGAAGATACTAGATTCTTTGCTTCTTTTTTTTTTTTTCCCTTTTCATGTCTGTTAGTATTTTGCTTTCATACTGTTCAGTTATCCTGAAGGCTTGCACTATTCTTATTGAATGCATTTTTATGTACTACTATCAACTACACTTTTGTAAAGGTTAAACATGTTCTGAAATTAGTTACACTGTAAAAGAACTTTTCCATTCCATCTATATCGTCATTTGCTCCTACTTAAACTAGAATTACTTGTTCTTATGCAGATTCCGAAGGAAATGTTCCATTATGGGAAGCAATAAAGGGGAAGCATGAATCTGTGATTAAACTTCTGGTAGATAATGGTGCAATGTTATCTCATGGTGATGTGGGTCAGTTTGCTTGCTCTGCTGTTGAGCAAAACAATTTAGATTTGCTCAAGGACATTGTGAAATATGGAGGGAATGTTAGAGAGCCCAAGAGCAATGGAACTGCAGCGATCCATGCTGCAATCTGTGAAGGAAATGTTGAAATGGCTAGGTTCTTGTTAGAGCAAGGAGTGGATATCGATGCAAAAGATTCCAATGGATGGACAGCAAGGGCTATGGCAGATCATCAGGGCCATGAAGAGATTCTGGCATTATTGCAAAACAGGATGGAGGTCAAGAAATTATCAGTTGTCACAAATCCAAACAAGCAAGTAGCCTCACATAGGAAGGCTATTGCCAAGTACAGCAGCGAGCCCATTATATCACCATATACTTCTGAATTCGTGCCACCGATTCCTGGTATGACAAGGATGAACAACAGTCAAAGGCGAAAGGCAAACACTTTCCGTAATTCACTATTCGGTATTATATCAGCTGCTAATACTGGTGAGCATGCATCTCATTTTCCTGTGATATTGAATCTACTTCATAGACTTCTATGGGGAAGCATAATTTATTAGATTGAATACCCCAACTTGGCAAAAGTTTTAGTAGTTTAATTATTACATGTTTATAGTGTTGAAAAAGTAGTTAAAACTGAAGTTTATCTGTGCAGTTGAAAGCCCTAAAGCTGCTACTGCAGGTTTTCCAGCTTTCTCAGCTTTAAGCAACTGTTCTGCTAGAGTCACAATCAGTTGCCCTGAAAGAAGTCATGTTCCCAGTAAGCTCATTCTTTTGCCAAAGTTCTTGCAAGAACTTTTGGATATTGGTGCCAAAAGATTTGGGTTTACTCCTACTAGAGTTATGACAAAAGAAGGAGCTGAAATTGATGATATAGAGCTTATTAGAGATGGTGATCATCTTATTCTTGTAAGTGCTGGTTATGAAATTCCAACTAGCCAGAAGGTTGAAGGTTCAATTCAAAGCAGTAAATCCAACAATCATGGTGGCACCTAAAATTATAAATGATTTTTTTTTTTTCATTCTTTGTTTATATATATATATATATATATATAAATAGCTGATTCCCCATAGTGAGAGAAGGTTTTCCTTTACTTTTTTTTTTTTTTTTTTTACTATTTTCCTTTTCTCACTTTTCTAATCTGAGTGACTTTGTATTGTCATGGGCAATTAGTAGAGTGAAGGAAAACAAAAGAAAAGAAAAAAAAGCCGAAGTTGTATAAATAGTATAAAGGGTCGATTTAAATTGACCCTTGAATTTTTTTTTTTTTAATAATCTGATGCTTAAATAAAAAAAAAATCACAATCAAGTATTTGAATTTGTATTACTAAAATGAACTAACACCGTTAAATAAAATACTAATATATCAGAAAATTTCTCTTAATTTTTTTTTCATCTCTTTACTGTTACTTTTCAAGTGTTGTTTTATTTGAAAATTACGTTAGGAATTAACTAGAGTATTTTTTTTTTATTTATATATTTGAAAATAAGCATCATGTATCTTGAATTAAAAGAGTTGAGTTGGAAGTTTGAACCTATATAATATATTAGGTTGAAAAATTGATGAAAGTGAAATTATTTTTTATCTTTTTACTCCAATCAATATTGGATCATAAAACAAGATGAATACTTCGACGTTGAGATACTAATTTGTAAAAAGGAAGATGAATATATATATATATATATATGTATGTATATCGACGTTGATATACTAATTTGTAAAAGGGACATGAGTATCTCAACGTCGAGATATTAATTAATATTTCTTCTTTGTTAAAACACTCGTGATTGTTAAGGTCAAAAAAGTAAAAACATTTTTTCTTTTGTTAATTATATAACTTGGTAATTCCTTCTTAATAATAATTTTAATCATGGGATTAACCAATTAATACTTTCATTGCACAACCCCATTTTGTAATTCCCTTTTAATAAAAAAAACACCAAAGGAAAGGAGAAAAAGAGAGGGATGCCTTCTTTGGAGCCAAGTAGAGAGAAATAAATAAATAAAATAAAATTAGTTTTTAAAAAAAATTTAAAGGTAGAATTAAAAAAAAAAAATTTAAAGTGATGCTTTTTTTTTATAAAATTTCTGACGTGAGAAATATCTTTGAACTCAAAGTATTATTCCAAGAATATATTTTTAAAAAAATAATAAATTATGTTTAAAAAAATTAAATATAAAAATTAGTAGTTTTTGTTAGTGGGTAATTTTTGTAAGTGGGTAGTTTTTTGAAAAATGAGTATTTTTTAGAAGTAAATAGATAATTTTTTTAAAAAAATTATTATATAAAATATTAAAATACATAATTACCCTTATTTATTTTTAACATTTAATGTTTTTTTTTTTTTTTTGTATTTTCATCAACTGATTTGGTATCACTTGACTCAGTGACACCAACTCAACCATTCCTTTTATAATAGTATAAATAAGTAAAATAAAATATTGATTTCATTGGAAAAAATAACGAAAAAATAAAAAAAATTATATAAAACATAATATGATTAATGTGAATAAAAAAAATATTCAATTAATATTAATTAATATATAAATATGGTAAACATAATTTTAAATCTTATTTTTGTTTGTTACCAATATAATATACTTATATATAATCATTTAAAATGTGAACAAAGTATGAAATAAATTATGATCTTTGTTATTAATAATTCAATCAAATTTATGAATAAATAATTTGATAACCTTAACATTAGTATATTTTTTGATAACATGGATATCAATGTACATAAGTTAGTTACTAATAAAACATAAATATTAAAAAATAAAAAACTTATATTAATTATGTTTATAAATACATTCATGATATATTAGTTTATGAATAATTACTTTCAATATTATTTAATTTTATTTCATTATTAAATTTGTCATTATTGCTACAATTATCGTTATTAATAAATATATTTATATGATATTTTCATATATATTAAGATTTGTAGAATAGTACAATATGTTCAGAAAATATTTTTAATACATATTTCTTTTTATAAATTATAATTTATTTAAATAAAAAAAATTTCTCAGATAGATCCGCGACAATGCACGGACAAATACTAGGATGTGGTTGGTAGAGTAAAAATGTGGAATGATGGATATGAAGTGTGAAAAAAAAAAAAAACATTTTAAATCTGTTTGGTTTGAGAAGAAAGTCAGGAAAAAAATTGAAAAATACTATTTTCTACTTTTATTCACAAAAATAAATCATTTCAAATTAAAAAGATAAAAAAGAAAAAGAAAATGAGAGTGGTACAAATTATTGCATATTTACAAGATTATTCATTTAAAATGTTATCTTTTTAATTTTTGTTTACATAAATTATAATGATAAATAATATAATTTTTATTTTATCTTTTTCTTTTTCAACTTTATAAAGCAATTGATAAAAAGAAAAATATATATTTTAACTTTTTTATTTTGTTTATCAAGCACTCAATATAAAATATATATTTCAAAATTTTACTTTTTTTTTTCTTTTTTCTTTTTTATCCACTCACCATGCAAAACTATAATGGTAGTAAAAATATGATGCTAGTAGTAACGTGAGTTGATTCAATTGGTTGATTACTCGTTTAACGTTTTGACAAATATCAGGATTTGAGTCTTATCAATAGTCTTATTTGGTGGGTGATCTGTAAGTACCAGTGTTAACCCTTTTTGAGTCCTGTGACATACCCTGACCCTGAATTGAAATAATCTATCCCCGTCTAAATTTTTTATACCCAAAAAAATTATGATTTTAGTATTCTTTGTGACCTTGAACTGGGATAACCTTTCCTTATCTAAATTTTTTTATACCAACAAAAAATTATGATTCTACTATTCCTTGTTCTAATCAAGAGTGGTGGTAGTAAGATAGAAGGATCTAAAAATGAGGAAACCGTTGGCACAAGGCAAAAAATGGATAATTTACATCATAAGTAATTGAATTTAGCATTAACTTTCATGTAAGTCATAAATTTTTTAATTTCATTAAATTACATAACAGAATTTCTATTATTAATAAATTAGGTCACTTATGCTAACTCCGTTGAATAATTCTAACAAAAAAACTGACTCAACATGCATATATTTTTTTTACATCCCATCAAGATAATACCTTACATTTTAGATAAAAAATTTCCACACTAAGTCTGCTTTTTCGTTAGAATTATTTAACGAAATTAGCATAAGTGACCTAATTTATTAATAATAAAAGTTAAGTGATGTAATTTGATGAAATTAAACAGTTATGATCTATATGAAAGTTAATGCTAAATTCAATGACTCAAAATATAAATCACTAAAAAAAAAAAAAGCATATACCACGGCCATAAAAACAAAACACAAAAATTAAAACTGTCTGCCTCACTCAGCTCTTTGATATCTGTATAGCCATAGTGTACATTTCAATCATAAGAAGTACATTCTCTTCCGCCAAGCAAGATTGACAAATGCATGAATGCTTGCAGTTAGACTTTCAAAGACAATATAAAGCCTATTTTACAACGATTTAAGAAGGTCAATAGATTGTAAAAAATTAGATATCAGACATTATTTAATCTGATTTTTATGGATTCGAATATTAAATTTATTATTTATGACAGATTCGGAATGAATTTGGATATGAATCATTGGATATCTTATATCCAAATTCGTTTTGATTTTGGTTTGAATAATATTGTATATTCAAATCCATTTTACTTATACGAATATCCAATATCCGCTTATATATTTGTAAAATATAAAAAAAAAAATTATGATTGTGTAGAGGCTTGAACCTTGATACATAAACTCTTATTACCAAAAATTCAGAGATCCGATAGTTATTATTATGTAATTCAAATTTGGATTCGAATAGTAAATGTATGATAAACAAATTCGGATATTATGTAAATTAATTGGATTCGAATATAATATTTGAATAATAAACAAATTCAAATATCATATAAATTAATCAAATTCGAATATTTCAAATTTTGTAAATGTCCAATAGCTGTCATCCCTACAATTTACCCTTACCTACCGGCACTATTTGAATACTTCAATATTCATACGGGTATGATAATTTGATGTTCAAAATGAATGTAATAAATTATCAAAAACATAATGTACCAATGTCCAATACCCTATGATCCCGAGTCCGTGTAACATAGATAAAGCATGAACACCTTATCATCCCGAGTTAGTGTAACATAGATAAAGCATGAAGAAAGAAAATCAGAATACTATAAACCGATCGAACTCAACAAATTAATCTATATATATTTCATGATTCAATATTAAATATGTTAGTTGTGGACAAATTTTGACTAATGAAGACCAATAAAAGCATTGGCCATTCCATTTTTAACATCCCCATTCCCTCATCTATTAATTAATCTGACCACCCTCCCCTCTCCCCCACCTCACAATTCTCCCTTAGCACCCCCCCCCCCCAACAAAAAAAAAAGCAATAATTGAAGGGCTATTAGACCTAAATCCTCACTGTTAATATATTCTAGCAGATATGCCTAATGTTTAAGGATTAACAAATAAGAAAAGCAAAGAAAGAAAGGGGGGAAAATACAGTTCAATGCTTCCTTTCCTCTATTTCACCCTCTTACCAGAAAATGTTGAAACTTTTTTTTTTTTTCTGTCAAATATATACTTTTTTCAGCTTTTTTTTTGGTAATTAATGGCTATATAAATTCATGGACATTCTATCCTTTGCATCATGATTCATGATTGTTTCTTCAACCAGGCAGATGATTATAATCATGGCAATCCTCATCATATATAGCAGGCTCATGGGTGCATTAAATATTAGTGTTGCTCTTGATGAGTTCCCCCATTTTCTTGATGATGAACCTGTAAAACCATGCCATATTCAAGCACAAGGATGAATAAACTATAATCTGGCAATAAAACAGCACATCACAAAAAAAGTAAACTTTAAAAGATAATACTTGATCTAATCTTTCTTCCTCAAAGCTTACAGTTCTAAGCTTCAACTCTCCTCTGTGGGTTGTCATCTCATCCAATATCTCAGCATCATAAAAGTCATCTTCAGTCTCTTCACTGCGAGCATCGGATGCTTCCCCTTCCTGTTTAAACATTATTATGTCTGTAAATCAAAGTGCATATGGAGAAAAAGAAGTATAAAACCATTTTAAATCAAAGGAACATCTATATATGTCTTGAACTGGGCTAGAGCACAAAAAAGAAGATTGTATCAGATATGCTTAAACACCAATATATTTCAATTAGGGAGAGGAAGCTCTTTTCACAATTTCATTTAACAGGTGGAAACCAAATGATAATTTCGCCACAGGATTAAAGGGCATAAAATTCTGTCAATATAGCTGACTTATGCCAGGAAATGAAAAATATAAAATAAGTTATCAAGCAGTCCAAACCTATGTTGCTCCGACTCTTCATTGTTCTTTAAGTACCCGTATCCGACCCATATCTAAACATGGGCATGAAGATATGATCCTCCAAGGACCCTCCAAATACATGAAAATCTTAGAAAAAATTGAACATACCCATGTCGGACATATACCCTGTATCCGGCACTCACACCCGAATCCGAGTAACATAGGTCCAAACAGCTTGTGAGTAGCTAAACCTAAACACTGACTAATTTCCAAAAAGAAAATGAACAACCTAAAATGTACCTTGAGTGTTAGATTTAAGTTTCTTCGTGGTGTACCAACAATTTCTTCATACTCAGCAGCATCGAGTTCTTGAAGATGTTCAGGATAGAAAAGCTTTGGAAGGATGTGCTGTCTGATGCTGATGAGGAGGAAGAACGGCAGTGGAAACAGTATTCCAGCTATAGGTATCCATGTCACTCCAAAACATACCAGAAGATATACAAACTGGAAGAGTGTAAACATCAAAATGGACTTGAAAGGTACAGATTCCACAAATGATGCATGAATACCTTCAAGGACTCTGTTCAAAGATATAAGATTCAAAACCATCACATTCAGTGTGTTATCAATGTTAAACCTATGTTACTCGGACTCGGATGTGAGTGTCGGATACGGGTATCAAAGTTAAACCAGATATGCATCGAATATGAGTATTTAAAAAAAAAAATGAAGAGTCGGAGCAACATAGAGTTAAACAACACCTTCCATACAATATATCGGTGTATCAACCCTTTAAACACACTTATTTCTAGGCTGCATTTATAGGACTTCATTGCTACTGAGTTTACTGTCGATATGATCCTAAATAGAGAACAAGGATACAATATGATCATTATAGACAACCCCATTTAGTAGGGAAAGGCTTAATTTTTTGTTGCAGTTCGGAAGAGAAACTAGATTAGCTCTCTTTCCTGCAAGATAGTCTGCTTAGTTGCAATTGAAAGAAATTGAAAAGTACTTTAAATTCAGGAAATTTCGCAGACCTCCATGAAGAAATTAGATAAATCATCAAATAAAATGCCTGTGATGTATTTAAGGACTTACTTGTAACGCCTGCTAGGGGTGATGAAGAGTAGCAACATCCTTTCCCAGAACTGGTTCCCCGGGAGGCTGTCAATGGCCATGTACGCAAAGTATCCCCACAGTACCGATGTAGGTATCCTTTTTATTACAGGCAGAACACACATCGAAAGTCCCACAAGGAATGACTGCAACAGGTTGCTAATTCTTTGCTCGTTAACTCTAACTGGCAAATGAGCATCAATATGTTTCTCAGGATCAAAATTTTCTTTTGCATCCTCCCCACCATGACCTTTCATTACAGCTTCTTTCAAGTTCTTCAGCTCTTTATCTACTGAAATAGGCTGCAATAAACATCCATATTATGCTCAGTGAGTCTTGCAATCAATGAAAACATAGGAAATAATACATGCAGTAGTACAAGCCTATAATATACGTACAGCAGGAGATTCATCCATTTCTATGAACACGGCTTGCATCCTTCCATAGATTTCTGATTTGCTTGCTTGTTGCAACATGCCGTCCTTGGCACTTTTGACCATTTTTTTCCGAATCAGCTGCAATTGATGGGTTATATAGTCTAAGAATCCACATTACTGGGAATCATATAAATATTAAGGGAATAGTTTCTAATAGTACTACACCCCACCAGCCTCTTGAGAACTGCGAGGCTCTTAGTGTGCATGGGAGATTGTGGAAGGACCCCATTTGAAGGAGGGAGTCCCAGCAATCCACAAATCAAAGTCTGAAACCATGATTGACAAGAAGCATTTAAGCCTGAAATTAGTAGGAAATATAGATTTGAAAATATAACTAGTAAAAAAAAAAAAGGACAGAGAGAGAGTAGGTCAGAAGCATCAGTTAAGTACCATAACTCCTAGCAAAAAGACATCATAATGGTAAGCAGAGGGATTTTTAAGATTAAACTCCTTTTGTTGTGCCATCTGTGAAGCGACACTGTGATCGAAGAAGTATAGACCTGCTATCATCAATGCTGGTATAAAGGCAGCAAAAATGTACACTATTGGAACCTTTCCCATATCCTGTAATAAGAGATATGATAAGAACAAATTTATCTTTAGTTTCATCTAGTTAGAAAAACCAGGTATGCACTGAAAAAAATACTCTAGATCCTCAAAAAAATGCACCTAGATTGTAGCTTAAGGTTATGGATTTTAGAGACAATTCAATTATAAGACACCCGAAAACATAAGATCTCTGGAAAGGGAAGAAACAAAATAATGGATTCACAACTTAATTACCTTTATGACTGTCCAATGATATAATGATGCAGGTTCCCAAAGAAGTGGACAGAACAGCCTCCTGGGAACTCCAGAATTAACTTTGCCAGGTATCGTGTAAGACATTGCTGTCCAACATAACACCATTAGGGGAACCCCATAGTCTGCAATAAAACCTCGAAGACAACCTGAAAGAAGAGCCAATAAAAATAAGATTAAAAAAAAAAAAAAGAACATAAACTAAGTAGTTCATACAGAATTTCTAGTAAAAACTATCAAATTCAAAGCCAATCCCAGTTAATGGGTTGATGTACCTGTTCCATAACGCCATGATCTTGCCTTTCGTGTCTTTAGGGCACTGAATAGAAGCCCAAATGAGAAAATGACTGCCAGCAAGCCATTTGTATATAGCCAGGGAAACTGATATTTCTCCAATTTTGGATTTTCACCTTTGGGAATACTGAACTCACTGACCAGTCCCTATGATCCGAACATTATCATTATCATTATCAAGGTCAAACCACAGGATTCTGTCATCAAAAACCTCACACTTTGTTTGTTGCATAAGTCATTCAAATACCTTAACAGCCTCTTGAAGGAAAAGAATAGTTATCAACATGCCAAAAAGCTCTCCTGCAATTCTTGTAAATCTGGTGATTATGGTGCATGCATTGAATATTGCAAGAAGAATGAGCAGCAAAGCTGTCCATACACAGACCCTGGGAAGGAAAACAAAGGGAAAGAAATTAAACAATAATAATCTTAAAATTACAAAAAGAAAAAAAAAAAGAAGAAGAGGGAATTTTATCCATTACCATGCAGCCCAAGCCAAAAAGAGTTCCTGGCCCAACTCTGGCCTTCCTTTGCTGAAATTGTACAAATAATTGTACATTATAACTGTTGGCTCTGCAACACCTAATATCAACAAAGGCTGCCCACCTAAAATGGAGTGAATGATTCCACAAATAGCTGTAGAAGCCAACGTTTCCACTGTGCTGAGGGCGCCATCTGAAACAAGAAAAACATAGTCTTAATTAAGTCTTATTCAGGAAAAGCCATAAACTCAAGAAAAATAGGATAAATGAGTTTGTATACTGATATATCCAGCAATAATGTTCTTTGACATAAGATGATTATTTGCATTGAAGTAACTTCATCCTAGGTCATGCTGGATTTTTTATACATTCTAATTTTAAGGAGACAAACAAATGGAGTACCTGTATCTCGACTCAATTGCTCTCCAAAGGCAATAACAGGAAGAGCAGAAGCAAAGAAGATATAGGCAGTTGGAGCTAATATCCTGATAGAAATACAAATTGAAATATGAATCAAAATGGAAAATATCTCCATCAGAGGAACATAAAGTAGTAACAAAATTTTCAAAAACAAGAACATACCGAAAGCCTGGGCAAAGTCCACTGACCCAATCTTGCTTGTAGCACGCACTTCTTCCCTTGATGTCTTTGATTATTCCCTTGAATGGACTTCTTAGGTTTCCCATAACTGATTCAAGAGAATTTTTTTTTTTACATAAATCTTATAATCTACATTCTACAATGACGTATACGTATCCTAACACCCTCTTAATTACATAAGACGAGACAGTGCAAAATGTCTCTATGAAGTTGGCAAATCACATTCACATGATAGCATATTAAGGAGAACATGCATGCATGTATGCATGTATGTATATGTGGATTTTGTGGAGACCAATAGAATGTAAGAAGCAAGACAGTCATGATATAACTGCATGATAAAAGAGAAAAATTAATCACCAAAATTAATGGGATACATGTGATTTGTGATTTGCAAGTACTAACATCATATAATATAAGCAGAACCCTCCCAAAGAAAGCAAATATAAAAACCATCTGATTCCGCCCATGCTGAAACTGTTATTGGAAATTTCATAATAAAACAATAAAAACAACAACTTTTCAGACGAGTGGTTTATGGCAGACTGAATCGAAAAAGAATCCCAGAATGTCCAAGAAAGAAAAAACCAACTCTACATGATTTATAATTTATATATATAATAAATAAAGGGTGCTGAATAAAAATTTCATTTCGCAAGAACCCAAAATGCTACAGCAAAATTTCTGTATCATGCAAACTGCAAAGTATAAGACTTACTATCATCGTACACAGAAAAAAAGAACCCACATTTTCTACATTTGGAAAAATCTCCATGACCATTCTTTAAAAACAATATATATATAGAAGGTTTCTCACATTTTAATGTTTGTTTTTTCATTTCATCATTTTGATTCCAGTTTCAAGCCCATGTACGTAAAAATCTTATATACATATATATTATATATATATATATATCCATTGGAAAAAGAAGCCCATTATACCAGCATTTATATTCAATGGAATGGAAATGGGAAAAAAGGTTACGGACCTCGAAGCTCCCGAGCCGGAGACAAGAGTTTCCGGCAGGGAGATGGTCGGAAATTTCAGATATCCCAGGGAGGTTGGGAAGGCGAAGAGGTCAGAATCTTCTTTTACCACTCCTTTAAAAAGAAGATAAAAATAAAAAACTAAAATAAAAAATAAAAATAATCAAAAACCAAACTTTCTAAAATTTTCCTTTAAATGACAGCGTTTTTTTCTCTCTTTTTCACGAAGAAGGGAGAGAGAGAGAGAGAGAGCAAATTTCTGAAGGTGTCCGAGAGAGAGGCGAAGATGTTGGACTTGGTTCAAAAACTGAGCGGCTGTTGCGGGGTCCACTTCTATTTCTGGGCCCTTAAACATAGGAACTTTGCTGACGTGGTGTTATCTCAGTGGGCCAGGCCTTCGTGGCACTTGGAGGAAATTCATTGTGGTTCGACTGTTAAAAGTTAAAACCGGGATCATCCCACTTATTGATTTTTAATTTTTTAGATTAAAATAATACAAAATTCTTTAAATTTTATTATTTTACTATCTAAATAAATTTTTATATTTTTATTACATGTAAATAAAATTTTAAATTTTATAATAATTTGAATTCAAATAAACTCTTAACATAAATTAATTTTTTATTTTAAATAAAAACTTTTTTTGGTACAAATCAAATGATGAAAATTTATTTGATTACAACAAAAATATAAGACTTACTTAAAAAAATGAAATTGTTCAAAAAAATTTCTAATATTTCAAAATTTTTTATTACAACTCTCAATTAAAATAAAGATTGCAAATGCACGACTTCAGACAAGTTTAATTTGAATAAAGTCATGTTAGTATTACTTCGAATTAATTTGAATTTAAATTGAATTCGAGTTGAGCCTTATTAGACTATTTTTTAAATTTTACGAAAAATATAACTATTTCAACATACTTATTAAATAGATATGCATGTAAACCCAAAGGATGATTAGAACAATAATAATGAACTATTAATCAAATAGAATACCAGTTTATGCTTAAAATTTGTCCAAGGCATCAAAGACCAAGTATTGGGAAGTAAGAAATGGAAACTCGAGATTTATTTATTTTTTAAACGCGTATTGTTGGCTTTTATCTCCAAATTTGTCTTTTGCAATTCTCTTTTTGGAAACAAAAGTAAGAAATGCTTAATTATATGTATAGCACTCCTAAGTAGTCCTAACGCCTAAAATGTGTGCTTTTTAAGAAACCAACAAGTAAGAGGACGTTTGGTATGATGGAAAGTGATCACTTTCCATGGAAAGTAATTGGTGGGAATGTGATTCCCATGTTTGGTATACTAAAAACTGTTTACTTTCCTGGGAATTTAACTTTCCTTGGAGAGTTACTTTCCCACAAGCATTGGAATGTGATTCCCATGAGAAGTGGTGGGAAAGTAACTTTCCCATGTAGTTGGAAAGTTAAAGACAACATTATCCTTTTTCTATTTGAGTTAAAATTATCAATTAAAATATTATTTTAAAATATTTCGTACAAATATTTATTAATAATAAATATTATTGAAATATTTAAATAATATTTAATTTGCATTTTGCTTTTTAATTTTTTAATTACTTGAGAGTACCTTAAAAATTTATTATTAACAAACATTTTTTTATCATAAAAGTAACTCAAACTACCAATTGAAATATTATTTTTAAATATTTAGTACAAATATTTGTTAATAATAAATATCATTGAAATATTTAAATAATATTTAATTTTTATACAGCCTTTTAACTTTGAAACTACATAAAAGTAATTTAAAAATTCTATTATTAACAAATATTTTTTATCATAAAAATAACTCAAATTACCAATTAAAATATTATTTTTAAATATTTGGTACAAATATTTGTTAATAATAAATATCATTAAAATATTTAAATAATATTTAATTTGCATATAGTCTTTTAATTTTTTAACTACATGCGAGTAATTTCAAATTTTATTATTAACAAATATTTTTTATCATAAAAATAACTCAAATTACCAATTAAAATATTATTTTTAAATATTTAGTACAAATATTTGTCAATAATAAATATCATTAAAATATTTAAATAATATTTAATTTGTATCCAGCCTTTTAATTTTTTAACTACATGAGAGTAATTTCAAAATTTTATTATTAATAAATATTTTTTATCCTAAAAGTAACTCAAATTTAAAATATTATTTTTAAATATTTAGTATAAATATTTTTTTAATAATAAATATCATTGAAAAATTTTAAAATTAATAAAATTTACATTTTTTATAAGGGTAATTTCGGAAATTATCATCACATTCTCAGGATTTTAATTAGCACTTTCCTATGTATACCAAACGCTGGAAAGTTACATTCCTAGGAATCACATTCCCAAGAATCACATTCTCAGGAATCACATTCCATGGAATGTGATTCCTGGGAAGGTACCAAACGCCCCCTAAGAGTATAGTTCAAATTGGCAGGAGAAATGGAAAAAAATTGTATGAAACGAAAAATTATACTATAGATCATTCTTATCATGTCAGTCATGATCTCAGTCAATTAAATTATAACAAATCAGATTTTCATTCCATATCATACTTACTCTCCAACGTAAAAAACGATCCTACACCCTAAATTATAAATTCTAAACCCTTAAACCCTAAAAACAAAACTAAAAAAATAAAAATAATAATGATGACATGGAAGAAGAATCTGATCTGGTGTAATTTGATAGTTGGGACCATAGTTGACGTGGTGAGAAGGGTTTATAATATTTTTTTTTCCGTATGAAACGATTATTCCATATCAACATATATCTCTTCCATTCAAAATCATGCCACGCAATCATATTTTTGAAAAAAGTCAACTATTTATTACAAAAATTATTAATGAATTACTGAAATAAATATTTATCATTTAATTATTAAATATAATATATAATAAATAGTTGATTTTTTTCTAAAAATTTGATTAGGAATGAAAGTGATCATATATATGCTTGAGTGAAGTAACCTTTCATACAATCTTTTCTCGGAGAAATGTTAAAGCAGTAGCCATGGCGCCTGTTCATCATCTTCCTGCTAACAACGCTCTTCCATCTGTCTTTTGCTGATGTTGGCACTGCTGCCAATTACAGCCCCCCATATCTTCGTAAGTGATCAATCATTCAATATATATATATATATATATATATTTATATATATGATCATCAGTCACAAGTACTGTAATTACCCCCATATCTTCGTAAGTGATCAATCATTCAATATATATATATATATATATATATATATATATATATATATATTCTTTCCACAACTGCATTTGGGGCCATTGCAAACCCCTCTGCTGCATCCGTTAACATTGAATTCCAACAGTAAGGAAACTATTTATATCAGGTACATTTCAAGTACGGTTGCATACGCATTTTGTTGTTCGAAATATAATACTATATACTGTGAAAATATAAATAGAAAATAAAAGAAGAACTTGATCTATATATATAGAAGCAGATTACAACAAATATGTAAAAACGAACAAGGACACTTACAGTAATTGATTTGAAAAAATCAATATCGAGTCAAGGTTGGACCTTTTAACCTTAAGACGTTTTTTGCCTGTCTAAGGTGCTTACAGTATCGATGCAAATCGTCTCCCAGGTTTCCTCGATATACGTTGCAAATGAGAGCACACCCGGATGCAACACAGCGAACTGAAGAATGTTGAAGTCTCTCTCAGAAAGCAAGAATATTTTCGGTGAATAAGTATTTTAAAACAGATACAAACAGTCCTATTTATAGATACATAGAAGTCTGTTCGGTCAGACACAACTGCTGGACATGAACCGGTTCGGTCAAAAGACAAGTCTGAATCAATAAACCGGTTCAATCCAAAAGGCAGAACTGAACAGACACATTCTAGAAGAAGAATTATTCAGACAAACATAAAGCTGGTTGGATTTGAGCTGGTTCGGCTGCTTGGTGTTGAGCTGGTTCGGTTTGGACAAAAATAATCCGGTTGGGCAGTAAAAAATTATTTACTGACCCAAACCCAAACCCGACCCGACCCAACCCAACCCAGCCCAGCCCAGCCCGGCGGCGGCGGCGCGCGCGTGTGGTCTAGCACAAGGTGTGTAGGTCCTCACCCTCCACAAAAACTTGGGTGCTCCTTGGGGCCCAACCTATCATGACACTCTAGCTTATATAAACTATAAGCTAAAGTCATTCTTAGTCCTATGTGGGATTGACTACCACACATACCTTCAACCAACTTTCCTTCCTCTTCAAGTGGGTAAATAATGAGACTAATTTCTCATTCACTTTGATATCATTTGTGTACGACAACCTACGTATTAGAATACGTATTTCGTATATATATACATACTTAATATATACTATGATATCTAACAATCCCCCACATGAATGGAAATTGTCTGAATAAAATGACAAACTGACTCGGAGTACGAGAGAGACTATCTTTGAAGAGTAATTGCATCAAGATAGGTAGCTTTTGGCTTTGAACCTTCCATAGTGAATAACTATCGGATTTACTCGGCTAACTAGTGAACATGATGTCTTGAACTATTCAGCCTTTGGTGTAAACCAAGACAATAATTATCACACAATTCCCCTTCGAACATCTTCGGTTCTCACGGTTGTGTCCATTTTGGCCTCGGACACTTCCTGATTTCTTATGAGTACTCTAGAGGATTTAGCCTGATCAATTCTCATAGAAGTGGCCACGTTTCTTACTCATAATAGGTGATTGCTCATTAAGAGTATCCTGCAATACCCCACTTGATCATTTATCAAGCTATAAGAATCATTAAAAGCAAAGCTTATCCTACCTTGCAGGCAGCACTAAATCATCATAGGAATGGATAAGAGTGTTTAACTCTTTTAGTGCTTACACACAGTTACATAATTTAGTTGTCCCTTTTGAACCTAGATCTTGGGATCTCCAGTCAGCTAGGTTGGGTTTCCACTATGTAACTTTAATTTATAGGCTTAAGACCCATTCCCCTCGATGATGTATTTACTTGCTCTCTCGTTAAACCTTTAGTAAGCGGATCCGCAATATTATCCTTTGATTTTACATAATCAATAGAGATAATTCCATTTGAGAGCAACTGTCTAACGGTGTTGTGTCTTCGACGAATGTGTCGAGATTTACCGTTATATAAACTACTCTGTGCCCTACCAATTGCAGATTGGCTATCGCAATGTATACTTATTGCCGGCACAGGTTTCGGCCAATATGGAATATCTTCTAAAAAATTCCGAAGCCATTATGCTTCTTCTCCAGCTTTATCTAAAGCTATAAACTCAGATTCCATAGTGGATCTGGCAATACATGTTTGTTTAGAAGATTTCCATGACACTGCAGCTCCTCCAATAGTAAAGATAAATCCGCTAGTAGATTTAGAATCTTTAGTATCGGATATCCAGTTTGCATCAGTGTATCCTTCAAGTACAGCTGGATATCTTGTATAATGCAGTCCATAACTTGAGGTGTATCTCAAATATCTAAGTACCCTCACAATGGCCTTCCAGTGATCCTCTCCAGGATTACTAGTAAATCTACTCAGTTTGCTAACTGAGTAAGCTATATCTGGTCTTGTGCAGTTCATAAGATACATTAGACTACCAATTATTCGCGAATATTCTATTTGAGATATTGCGTCACCAGTATTTTTCTTTAGATGTAAATGAACATCTACGGGTGTTTTGGCTATATTGGTATCATTCTTACTGAATTTCTCAAGAATATTATTTACATAATGATCTTGAGATATTACCAAGCCATCTTGTGTTTTAGAAATTTTAATTCCTAAAACCACATCAGCTACACCCATATCTTTCATATAACCAAGTTTTGGTAGCTTTTATGATCTCATTGTTACTGCCTAAGATCAACATATCGTCTACGTATAGACAAACAATGACATATTCCTTATTCGTATCTTTTACGTAAACGCACTTATTACATTCATTAATACGAAAACCATTTGACAACATTGTATTGTCAAATTTTTGATGCCATTGTTTAGGAGCTTGTTTTAAACCATATAATGATTTAACAAGTCTACAGACCTTCCTTTCCTGTCCCGGAACTTTGAACCCTTCGGGTTGTTCCATATAGATTTCTTCGTCTAAATCTCCATTTAGGAAAGCTGTCTTAACATCCATTTGGTGTATAACGAGATTGTTAAGAGCTGCTATAGCTATTAACATTCGAATAGATGTTATTCTCGTAACTGGTGAATACGTATCAAAATAATCGAGCCCTTCCTTTTGCCTGTATCCTTTTATTACAAGCCGGGCTTTATATTTATCAATCGTTCCATCTGCTTTCATCTTTCTCTTAAATATCCATTTGGATCCTAAAGGCTTATGCCCTTGAGGAAGATCCACCAGTTCCCATGTATGATTTTGCATGATGGATTCTATTTCATTGTTAACGGCCTCTTTCCAGAATTGTGTTTCTGGAGATGACATAGCCTCGCTAAAAGTTTGAGGTTCATTTTCTAACAAATATGTTAGAAAATCTGGACCATAAGTAGTCGGTACTTTAGCCCGTTTGCTCCTTCTAGGTTCCTCTTGTTCCTCTTCATCCATATGTGGATTACTACTCGAGGACTCATGAGTTCTCTTTGCAGTCTTGTTTTCTTGTTTTTCCTTATAAGGAAGAACATCTTCAAAGAACGAAGCATTCCTTGATTCCATTATCGTATTGATATGAATATCGGAAATGTCCGACTTAAATACAAGAAAACGGTAAGCAGCACTATTGTTTGCATATCCAATGAATACGCAATCAATAGTTTTAGGTCCTATCTTGACCTTTTTAGGTGGAGGAACGGCTACCTTTGCAAGACACCCCCACACTTTCATGTAATTGTAGTTTGGTCTTAGACCCTTCCACAATTCATACGGTGTCTTGTCTAATTTCTTATGGGGTATTTTATTTACAAAATATAATTAGCTGATAAGATAGCTTCCCCCCACAAGTTCTGAGGTAACCCTGAACTTATCAACAAAGCGTTCATCATTTCTTTCAACGTTCGGTTCTTGCGTTCTGCAATACCATTTTGTTGAGGTGAATAAGGAGCAGTGGTTTGATGGATGATTCCATTTTTCGAACAGAATTCATTAAAAAATGAATCATATTCACCACCTATATAACTCCTTATTTTCTTTATTTTCTTGCTTAGTTGATTCTCAACCTCATTCTTAAAGAGCTTAAATGCTTCCAAGGCCTTGTCTTTGCTTTTTAGCAAATAGACGTAACAATATCGTGTGCTATCATCTATAAAAGTAATAAAATACTTTTTACCACCTCTAGTTTGCACAAATTTTAAATCACAAATATCAGTGTGAATTAACTCTAGAGGTTCACTACTTCTTTCTATTGAATAGAAAGGAGCCTTAGCTAATTTGGATTCTACACAAATTTCACATTTGTGATTCTTGTCAATGACAAATTTCGGAAGCAAATCCAAATTGCTGATTTTCTGCAAGGTCTTGTAATTTACATGACCTAATCTACCATGCCATAAAGTAGGGGACTCAACCAAGTAAACAGAAGAAATATTATTATTAATAATCTTATTCTTGGGTACAATTGTCATAACATTGAGCTTAAAAAGCCCATCACAAAGATATCCCCTTCCCACAAATATCCCACTCTTGGTGAGTACAAATTTATCAGACTCGAATACGAGCCTAAACCCATTCTTGCTCAATAAAGAGCCGAAAACCAAATTCTTTCGGATTTCGGGAGCATGAACAACATTGTTCAATGTGAGTTGCTTCCCGGAGGTCATCTTGAGTACCACCTTTCCATGGCCTCGTACCTTGCAAGCCGTAGAGTTTCCCATATATAGTTGCTCATCATTAGCAGCTTCTTTATATTCGGAAAAACTCTTCCTTTCAGAACATACGTGACAAGTGGCCCCGGTATCAACCCACCATGTCTTAGGGTTTTCCACCAAGTTCACTTATGAAACAACAGCAGCAAGCTCAAAATCATCAACTAGGTTGGCTTGAGCTTTCTTCCTCTTGTTCTACCGGCAGTCCTTTGCACGGTGTCCGGGCTTATTGCAGTTGAAACAATTTCCCGTGAACTTTCTAAAATTCGTTTCCTTCTTTGCTTGGGAAGAACTTGAACCAACGAATTTCCTCTTGTTGGTCTTTTTCGAATGTTCAACAACATTCGCTTTGGCTTCCATGGTCTGGACCATGACCCTCTTCTCTGAACTACGATTATCCTCCTCGATTCTCAATCGAACAATCAAGTCCTCTAAAGACATCTCCTTACGTTTGTGCTTTAGATAGTTCTTGAAATCCTTCCACGAAAGAGGGAGTTTCTCTATCAAAGTTGCCGTTTCGAATGATTCACTAAGAGTCATTCCCTCGGCAAAGATCTCATGGAGAATCAATTGAAACTCTTGAACTTGACTGATAATGGTTTTCGAGTCCACCATTTTAAAATCTAGAAACCGGCCAACCACAAATTTCTTTGTGCCGGCATCCTCGGTTCTATATTTCCTTTCCAAGGACTCCCATAGCTCTTTCGCTGTCTTTATCGGACTATACACGTTGTATAACGTGTTGTCCAAACCATTGAGGATGTAGTTCTTGCATAGGAAGTCAGAATGCTTCCATGCATCTACCGAGGCTACCATTGTAGTATCGGTCTCTCCCTCGTCCAAAGTTGGGGCCTCCTCCCGTAAGAATTTGGCTAGATTGAGGGTGGTCAAATAGAACAGCATCTTTTGCTGCCATCCTGACCATTGAACTTCTCGGGCTTCTCACCATGTGTTACATGTAGAGGTTGTGGCGCTACGGGCGCTCTAGCAATACCGGTAGATGTTTCGGCCATCTATTATTCAAGAATAATAGGATCAACTTGTATACAAAATATACAAATATACAAATATACTAAAAAGTAATATATATATAATAAACAAAAAAGAATATACTATATATATATTCAAACAATATATATATATATATAATATAAACAACAAACAAAAATAATATTATATAACTATATATATAAAAAATAGATATAAGTTCCACACACAGTAATCAATATATTACTAAACAATATATAAATTTCAAAGATGAATCTAAATATATTGCACATATATAACTATGTTATAATATAAATAAATATTATAACATTAAACAATATAAAGGTGCCAGTAGATGCATATAAAAGAAGTTTCAGTCAATCACAACAAAACAAACAAAATGCATAAGTCGGTCTATAAACTATTCCAACAGTTGGCGAGCATAACTGTTAAATTCATGCAAAACAGTTTGTAATATATATAAATATAAATATATATAAACATATATATAACATGAAGGTTAACAACAAAAGCAATGAATGAAAATATCAAAAAAGTAATGACGCCACCAATTGTTCTTTGTTTAAAAAAGAAACAGTAGCAGATGTAAGAACAAAAGCAAACTAATATAATATATATATATATAAAGAAACAGTGAAAAGAAAGGAAAAAACCGAAACTAATCACGTGAACAATGGCAAATAATATATATGTATATAATCTATATATATATATTATAAAAGCAAACAGTATGAAATAAAACAGATCAAAACAATTTATATAAATATATTATAACAATCAATAACAATAAAAGCACCAATCATAATATATATTCAACAAACAGAATATAAAATATGCTTAACAAATATGATAAAACCAAAGATGCACAATTACCGAATCATCATAATGTTACAAACAGTAGTAAACAAATATATGCAAAATCTCACATCCAATATCTAAACCGATATAGTACATGCAGTAACGAAATAAATAAATATTATAAAACTTAAACAATGAAGTCAGTAAGTAATATATAGACAAATTCAAACACTGTAACAATATATCCGAATATAAATATTCAAACACAGTATATAACAGAAGAAAAGAAAAACGTCTTAAGAATGTTGTTCGAAATATAATGCTATATACTGTGAAAATATAAATAGAAAATAAAAGAAGAACTTGATCTATATATATAGAAGCAGATTACAACAAATATGTAAAAACGAACAAGGACACTTACAGTAATTGATTTGAAAAAATCAAGGTTGGACCTTTTAACCTTAAGACGTTTTTTGCCTGTCTAAGGTGCTTACAGTATCGATGCAAATCGTCTCCCAGGTTTCCTCGATATACGTTGCAAATGAGAGCACACCCGGATGCAACACAGCGAACTGAAGAATGTTGAAGTCTCTCTCAGAAAGCAAGAATATTTTCGGTGAATAAGTATTTTAAAACAGATACAAACAGTCCTATTTATAGATACATAGAAGTCTGTTCGGTCAGACACAACTGTTGGACATGAACCGGTTCGGTCAAAAGACAAGTCTGAATCAATGAACCGGTTCAATCCAAAAGGCAAGACACTTCAGAAAAAGACAAGAAACCGAACAGACACATTCTAGAAGAATTATTTGGACAAACATAAAGTTGGTTGGATTTGAGCTGGTTCGGCTGCTTGGTGTTGAGCTGGTTCGGTTTGGACAAAAATAATCCGGTTGGGCAGTAAAAAATTATTTACTGACCCAAACCCAAACCCAAACCCGACCCGACCCAGCCCAGCCCGGCTCGGCGGCGGCGCGCGTGGTCTAGCCCAAGTTGTGTAGGTCCTCACCCTCCACAAAATCTTGGGTGCCCTTTGGGGCCCAACCCATCATGACACTCTAGCTTATATAAACTATAAGCTAAAGTCATTCTTAGTCCTATGTGGGATTGACTACCACACATACCTTCAACCAACTTTCCTTCCTCTTCAAGTGGGTAAATAATGAGACTAATTTCTCATTCACTTTGATATCATTTGTGTACGACAACCTACGTATTAGAATACGTATTTCGTATATATATACATACTTAATATATACTATGATATCTAACACATTTTAGGTCACTCGAGTTTATCATGGTTGCGAACGTAATGAATATTATTGTAATTAATTAAGATAAATACAAAATAATAACTGTAACATTGCGTTGAGATCCTATTTAGATCTCTTATTTATAGATATATCCTTAGCTAAATTGTCTCACTTGTTTAATATTAGTCACAGTAAAACTTCAAGATCAACCCCATAACATATAGCTACTACAGCATCTCAAAAATGATTTAAACACATTCATTGATTTCGTTGAAGTGCATGGAAATATATATATATATATATATATATATATATATTGACAAAATCTGCTCATTTTCATGGAAGTAAAAGCTAGAACGGGCTAGGTAAAAGCTAGATAGTGCTATTAGAATGCATGGGTCATTGCCAACGGCTAAGGGTTATGACTTTTTTAAGATACAAATTTCCACACCATCGAATCTTCCACAACGGTAACATCTCATGATTATTTTAGTGCAAAAAAATTCGTAACATGGAAATAAAAAAATTTATATGTTTAAGTTTTAAATTTATCGAATGTCATTTTTTAAGAATAATTATATAAATATAAATCTTATATATACCTATACACTGACCGTGCATCTAATATAAATCCTTAAAATTAATATATAATTTGAAAATTGTGACAAAACTAACCTTCAACCCTTAGGCTTTCTAAATCATTAAAAAAAAAAAAAAAAAAAAACCCATTGACGTACATGGATTTTGCGGTTAATTAGGTTATCAGTTATCCTACCAGAAAAGAAGCTTCTTTCCTTTTGACCTCTTAGACGCTTCAAAAGCAATTGAAGATCTGCTCCGCATGCAGCCACTGCCTCTGCCTCAACCATTTTTTTGTTTTTACACAATTATCTCGAATGTCGTTCATCCTTCATTTTATATAATCTAGGAAGAGTATGAATTTGTTATAAAAAAAAACATGGCATTTGCCATTGCCAAGTAAATACACAGTATCGAGTATTGAACAAAAAATGTGGACAAACCTTTGGAATATGGAATCGGATCAGTTTTTGTTGTCTTATTTCATATTATTGAAAATTTTAATTTTTTATTACAAATGGTGATTGAAACTTATTTATATAATAGGTATACATTTTTTTATAAATTCGTGTTTGATATATTAACAGTATTTTTTTTTTTTTAATTCTACAAACGGATTAAGAGATTGTCACATATGTTATTTCATTATCACATTTAAATGGATCGATTTATTGGTTTAATTTTTACAAAGTAATTATAAGTATATTTACTATTTATTATTTTTTATATAATTTTACAAATTGTATAAAAAAATTTCAAAATACGCTCTCGCTTTTCCAAATACTTTTATAATTTATAATTAATAGTTGGTGTAAATTTATGGGGTTTTTTTAAAACCAAATCGTTGTGGATTATATTATATGCATGAATGAAGGTCATAGCTATACCTATCCACGGGCCGGGTAGCCCGTCCGGCCCGGTAAGCCCGGATTATATTGGGCCGGACTTGGGCAAATGTTTTTATAATTCGAGTCGGCTCGGCCTAACCCGAATTACTATTTATTAAATAAAAAATATTTTTATTTAAATTTAACTATAAAAATATATAAAAATATTTTTTTAATAGTGAAACGGGCTTTCGGCCCAGCTCATAGACACCTCCAGTTGTAGTCGTCGAAAATGTCCTTATCAATCTGATACATCGAAGGAGAGTTCGCATCAACAATAATATCGTTATATATATAGTTATTGTATACATACAGTTAAAAAAATACATAAATTATATAAACAAATTTTATATAAAAAAATTATATAATTTTGTAAATTATTATTTTGTAAATTTTGTTATTTAGAATTTTACTTTTATTTTTATTTTTAAAATTATAAATTATATAATTTTTATTTAAATTATATTATTTAATATTTTTATAAAAAATAGAAAAAAATTGGAAAGTCGCCCTCCATCAAGTCTTCAAGGGCAACTTCCCTTCGTAAAATAAAAAAAATAAAATTATGTGGAGAAGTGGGTGAGACATTTTTAATTTTTTTTTTTCAAAAAATTATATATTTGTGTTTGAAAATCATCATCATAACTATTTTCAAACACAATTTAAAATTAGCATAGGTATATAATTTCGAATTATGGGTAATTTGGAAAATAAAAAAAAATCAATATTTAAATAAAAAGGTAAAAATTATGGTCCTGTTCCTTTTTTTTTATAGAATAAAAAAATTCTAAGAACTTATTCTAAGCCATAGATTTATATTATTGCGTGGGATCCAAATTCCAATCCAAAGCTTCCTTTTGGAATATCAATCAATCAATCAATTGGACTTGAAAAATCCTTAATCACCAACAAATGACAAACATTTTACACTGAGTACTATCTTATAGTGCTAGTTCTAAGTCTTATTGAAATCAAACAAACTTTTCACCTCCTTTGGTAATTTTTAAAGGTTAACAAATTCTTTTCCTTTGCATGTCTTAGCTAGAAAATTAATGAAAAACTAATACTACTGGCTATATAACATGAACTCGAATATTGGTATATATTCGTGTTTTTGACTCATCTTTTATTTAAAATTTTGAACTCACGTAATCGACTAAAAAAATTCAAAAATTAGATATATATCTTATAATAATATCTTAAATGAAAATATATAAATGCAAATAAAATGCAATACCATATATAAATATGTTTATTTATTTCTATATTTATTTCTTTAATTTTACATAAATTATTCATATTTAAATATGTTTTATTTATTTATTTATTTAATTTCATTTAAATATTTTTTTATATAATTTTATTCATATTTAAATTCATTCTTTTTATCATAAGTACTCATTTTTTTAATAGTCATAGTTCTAGTCGAGACACCAATATCAATTAGTATACTTTTGCCTATTATGCCAATCAATTAGAGAAGTTGAGTATTTAAAATATAGAGAGATTAAAAGATAAAAGTTGAAAGGGGATAAGAGAGAAGATATATGAATCAAACTAAAAAAGTGATGGACCAAACTTCTTTATTCTTCCTCTTTTTTTTTTTTTTTTTTTCTTTCTCTTTTTCCTCCTTCTCCAATGCAACAGTCACAAGAATCGTGTCGAATCTTGTGATAAAGTATCAATTTCTGTATGATAAAATATTAGACATTTATGTATCTTATTATATCAATGAAAAGTCTAACACATTACCACCATTATTAAGGAGTTTATGTAACGGAGACTACTACTATTGAATAACAAAATAATTAACCTGCATTAATTTCCTCTTCTTCTTTTTTTTTTTTAATCATGAACCATTTAAAAAAGTAGAAGTTGTGAGTTGTAAAGTCTCCTTAGCGATAAGATGAATTTGTCCTCTCAATCGCTATTAATTCTGTATTTGCAATCTCTTTAATAAAGAATCAATGATGATTTCACTTTTCGAAAAACACTATTTCGAAAATGAAAAGTTCGCATACACCAAATAAACATAAAGTCTCCTTATCTATTTGCAATTTGCATGCAATATTGCTTCTTTTTTCTTTGTATGTCTAACTTTTTTTTTTATTTTATTTTAGAATTTGATGATATTAATTACATGTATAAACATAAAGGTAACTTTTCCCACCGCCTCTCTGGTTTCTGCCAGTTATCGTGCTTGCACTTAACGCGCATCTGTGCTTTTCTCTCAATTTCCAGAATATTAGGATTTGTAATGTAATTAGAGCAATTTGTGCATTCATATTATTTTTTTTTATCATAAATTATAATCGTATTTAAAATATTATATATTTAAATAAAATTATAAATTTTGATATTTTAATAATTCGTGTTATATAATTTTTTTTATATTATATTCATATCGTGTAATCGTATCATATTCAAAATTATTTATTCTAATTGTAGCTCTCAATGACCCTTTCAATAACTTCCACAGCATGTGGCTTTTTTTTTTCTTTCTAAAAGACTGCCATACACCTCAGCTTCCATATTATAGTCTAAAAATTATTATTTATACATCATGTACTACTTTTTTTTTATTTTTTATTTTAGGATTCATACTATTTACAAAAATAAAATGAAAAAAATGTTGTCCTCGTTCAACTTGAATTATTATTTAATTAATTAAAATTATTTTTTTATTTAAGTTTAATTATAAAATTATATTAATATTAATATAAAATATTAATTTATATTAAAATATTAATTCTATTATATATATTATAATATAATATAATATAATATATTAATATTAATATTATTTTATTTTATTTTTATATATTTATATATTTCTAATATTTCTATTTCATTTTTATTTTGAATTTCGATTCAAAAAAAGTAAAGAATTATAAACTTGAAAAACACAGATCGGATTGCGCCATACATATGAAAGAATATAGAATAATGATGTATTTGACGAATCAAATACCATAGTATAATAAGGAACCTTTCGTATTAATTGATAATTTTTTGAAAGATTTTCGTAATTGATATGGGTTTGAAGAAAATTAATTCAAGAGGAATATGAAAGATTAAGAGAATTACAATGACACTACTTTTTATTTTTATTTTTATATAAAGAATATAAATTATTTCATATGCGACATAAACATCAAAAAGACAGATTTATATAAAAATTCCTCGTACACAATATGACAATATGCCGGGGATATCTTATTCTCTCAATTCTCAAGCACACAAGAAACAAAAAGGGGAGACCTCAAGGACAACCAAATACTAATCGATTACTCAGCATATATGGGCTAACAGTGTTTAGTGCAGAAGCATCGGCGACGAAAGCCTCGGCAATGTCCCCCACGGAAACCCTCCGTCTGGCAGACGGCAGCACAGTTGCTCTTCCTCACGCACGTCCCCTTGAACCGATGGCTCTGAGACTCGCATGTTCTACCCTCCACTGCCATAGGCCCCATCTCTGCTTTATCTCACACAGTCGCATAATAACCAAAACATGCAAAAAGCTTTTTTTTAGTACTTTGCTTAACAATGTTCAGTAGAATATTTTGATCAAAAGCTTTTAATTTAATAATAATAATTCTTTAAAAATATTAAGTCCTACTTATTTGTCTAAAGTTAACTAAGAATTGCAAATTTTTAGTGATAAAATTACCCCCAAAATTAGAGAAAATGCAAAGTATATATATACATACATATATGAGATAAAAAAAAAGGAATAGCAAAACTATTAAAAGAGTCAGCTGATCACTTATTCACCTATTTTATTATTGATCCAATCCATTGAAACTACATCCTACTTACTCTATGTTAAACCATAGAAATAGGCCACAGGCATCCCTTGGTGTGTATATATATATATATATATATATATATATATATATATATATTCAATTTTTCTCTAACTATTTCTTTATATTTGGAAGTTTTTATTCATGTCCATCTGTCAAATACGGATACTTTATGAAAAAATTAAAATCGTAGCAAATCAAGTGATATAATTTAAAAGACAAGAAATTGAAAAGGGTAAAAGAAAAAAAACCTGTTGCCAGAAGAAGCAACAGAAGAAGGAAGGCAGCTGAAACTAAACGATTGAACCGCTTCATTTTGAACACTATTGAGACTTGAGAGAGCGAGGGTTTTCGGTGCAAGGAAAACAAAGCTCTGCGAGGCCTTTATATAAGGGTTAGATTGGAGCAGTATACTGGAAAAAAAGGGACGAAAGAACCCACGTGTTGTTTTCCGAGTGATGGAGAAAAAGAAAAAAAGTGATCTCAGATCGCATCCATTTACAATCATGATTACTCAGCCCGCACTACCGACTGCCTAAAAGCGTTTTTTTTTTTTTTGTTTTTTTCTAATTATAATAAGAGTTTGTATTTGATTTATGTATATATTTATATACTCTTAGTGAATCAGATGATATTATATTATTTAAAAATAAATACAAATAATTTAATTTTTAATGGGATGATATATCATCTGATTCACTGACAGTATATAGATTTATACACCGTCAATTATCAAATACACTATGCTTTAGATTAAATTACAATAGCATCCTTGTGGTTCTATTTTTTTATTTGGATATTACGGATTTGGATATTGAATTTACTATTCGCAGTGAATTCGGAACGTATTCGAATATGAACTTTTGGATATCTGTTATTCAAATCCGTTTTAATTTTGATTCAAATAGTATCGGATATCCGAATCCGTTATCCACTCCATTTACATATATAGGACAGTCTTTTTTTTTTTATTTTATGTTTTAGGAAAATTACAAAATGGGTTAATCAATTAAAAATATTTATAATTTATAGTCATTATAATAAATAATTATTAATAAGCAATTTTTTTTA
Organism: Fremontodendron californicum; assembly: GCA_030761205.1. Classification (NCBI taxonomy): domain Eukaryota; kingdom Viridiplantae; phylum Streptophyta; class Magnoliopsida; order Malvales; family Malvaceae; genus Fremontodendron; species Fremontodendron californicum. The sequence goes on from JAULJL010000003.1 coordinate 5,282,861, forward strand.
TGACTTTTGTGATTCGATATTTTTTTTCCAGATTCGGATATTACGGATTCAGATAATTTGCAAATTTGGATATGAATCCTTTATTCGAATTAACTTTAATTTTGGTTCGGATAGTGTCGGATATCCGAATCCATTATCCACTCCATTTACATATTTCATTTTTATTTAATTTTAAAATTTTATTTAATAAAAAATAATTTAATAAATTCTGATATTTAGCGGATTCGGATATCCGACGGATATTGCTTTTTAAATCGGATGCGAATTCGAATATTTAAAAAATTGCAAATATCCTATCCACTACAATAATTATTTGTGATCGAAATTTTTTGAAAGAATTACCAAATTAACTAATAAACCAAAAATATTAGAAGAATTACAAAATAAACCAATTAATTAAAAATATTTATTATCTATTATTATTATAAAAAATAATTATTAATAAAAAAATAGAAAAAAAATTATGTGAAAAATAAGATTTTACAATTATTTTTTATCTTTTCCTTCAGCCACTGGTCCACCCACTTGTGTAGTAAGCTTACAGGAATTCACAACCCAACCCAACCGAACTCAAACCCAACCCAACCTACCCAAACATAACAGGTGTCAAATATTTAACCCATTGGGGATACTTTTAAATTTTAATATAGTAGAGTTATAGATAGGTAAACTATACATTTAATTATTAAAATTTTTAATGATATTTTATTTTGATCATCCGACCTAATTATGAAAAATTAAGATTTGATTACTAAAGTTTCATAAATTTAATTTTTATATCACTCAATCGTTAAAACTAACGACTAACTACTGTAACATTTAATTTTTTAGATCACTTAATCGTTAAAAACTAACGGCTAATTGATGTAGTATTGCAACATTGCCACATTATCTAACAATCGTCATGTAATATTATCATATCATCTGAATATCTAATATACAATGTGACATTATTGACATGATATTATAATTTTTTTTAAAAAAATAAGTTTCATATATATTAAAAAAATTAATAAATTACACATCTGCATCACCTAACATTTTGAAAGTTTCTATTATTATTTTTATGATTTATATGAAAATATCTTGAGATAATACTCAATTAAAATTTCGAACTTTATAAAATAAATACTTTTATTATATAAAATTAAGGGTATGAACTTTTATAAAATAGAATTTTTAAGAAAAAGAAAATTGATAAAAAAATATTTTTTTAAAAAAATAAATTTCCTTTGAAAAAAATAAATTATTTTTCTTAACTATAGAAATTATTCTTAAATTATATATTTTTTAATTAAATTTTTTTAATTATATTTATAACAAATATTATAAATTTAAATCATATCTATACCTATTAGATTAAAAGAATCCCTGTCACTACCACTACAAGAGAAAATCTTGTTAGCAATGGAATTATTTTCGATGGAAAATTTTCATCAAAAATACACAATTTTTTTTCTACGGAATTTCCAACGAAAAAAGTTGTGACTTTTAACGATTGATTTTTAGCGACGAAAATTGAGTATTGCAAAAGAATTCTTCCGTCGCTAAATTCTGTCGGTAAAAATTTGGCGAAAAGATTGGTCATTCCCGCCAGTTTTTTTGCGACGAAATTCTCATCTATTAGTGACAGAAAGTTCCAAGCAAAAAAAATAATCAGTTTCAAAGAATTTTTTTAGAATAAAATAATTTTCGACGGAATAGAAAAAAGTATTCCCGACAAAAATTATGTCGGAAAAAGTATTTTCTACAAATTTTTTGTCGAAAATTAAAATTTCCAAAGGAAAAAAATTTAAAAAGAAAATAAATTTTGACAAATTTTAGGATGAAGTTTTCGCGGTCAAATTTTTTAGCAACGAAAATTCTATCGCTAATGATGAAAATTTCGTCGCTAATATTTTTGGCCAGAATTAAAAGACCCGACTCTCCACTTTCTTCTTTCTTTCTTCTTTTTCCCTCTTCTCTCTATTTTCTCTCTTCCATGCCTTTTGTATTACTGAGTAGTTTTTATTTCTTAGTTTGCTAAAGAGTTTATTACATTTGAACTTTTATTTGTCTTCTCTTAATGTTTTAATAAATATATACCATGCATGATTGCTACCTTTTTATGTTCTTGTTTCTATACTTTAATCTACATAAGTTTATATAAGATTTTTTTTATTTGTAGCTTCTGAAGAATTTTTGGAGCTTACTAAAAGTGCACTACAACCAGCATTGAATTATTCTATATTCATGTACAAAAATGTTCATTGATTTTGTTTATTCTTGATTTTTGTTCTTGGAATGTTGAACTATTAATCTTGTTTCAAGATTTAGCTTTGTCATGTACAAAATGACTATATTCAATTAGTTCTCTAATCTATTTATTTTTGCATTTTGTAAATACATGGAATAAATAATTGTTTAGTATTTAAATTTCTTTTAAATGATTATTATAATTGTACATGGAATAAATAATTGATTATTCAATTTTCTTTAAAATTTCTTGTTGTTGTAGATATTAAAAATTTATTATTATAATTTTATACATAACTATATATATAAATTGATTATATAATTATATATAAATAATATACAAAATTAATTATTATATTTTTTTGAGGCAAATTTTATTAGCGACGGAATTTTTAGTCGCTAATACTATTTGTGATTGAAATTGAAAATATGATTAAATTCCGTCGTTAATATTAAAAACCAAAAATTTCGTTGTTGATACTTTAATTGAAATGAAAAATTTCGTCGTTAATAATTACTAGCGACAGAACTTAATCTATTTTCAAATTTCATCGTTAATACTTTTATTAGCGACAAATATTTCATCGTTAATAGTTTTTGCGACGAAATTTTATGTCACTTCATTTTTTTTCCGATTGATTTTTCAGTCGGGAAAAACACCAAATCCATTGGAAATGTCTTTTATTTCTGATACGAAATTTTTTATTTTCGACGAAAGACTATCAACAACTTCAGTATTTTCGACGAAATTTTGGTTTTTTTTTACGAAAAATTCCATTGCTAAGTGTCCTTTCAAAAAAAAATTGGAAGAATTATAGAACGAATCAATAAACTAAAAATATTTACTATTTACTATCATTACAATAAATAATTATTAGAAAGAAAATATAAATGTTTTTACCAAGCTTTCCAAAAAAAAGTTTTAAGCGAACTATAAAATAGACCAATAAACCAAAAATATTTATTATCTACTATCATTACAATAAATAATTATTAATAAAGAAATATAAAAAAGATTTATGTAAAATGATTCTGCAATTATTTTTTTATCCTTCAATCAAATAAAGAAAAAGAAAAGACCAAAAACAACAATTGATCTTTTGAACTCTCACAACTAAAGAAAGTGAATTCAATTGGTAAAAAAAAATCGATTTAAATTTTATTTTTCGATTAATTTCACTTGGTTTAAAAAAAAAAAGGTTAAATTTATAGTTTTATATTTTTTATTTGAAACTGGTTTAGTAAGATTTTTTTTTTTTGTGAGAAAGATGTAATTTGAAATAATTAATTTTTATATTAAAAAATATAATTATTTTAATATATCAATATATTAAAACATAAAAAAGAAAATATTTAAATAAATAATTATTGTTTAATATAATTGAAATATATAAAAAAAATCCCAGAAGCGGGGAGAACATTCTAATTTACTTTAAAGAAGGTTGACCTATAAAAAAATCATTGTAACATACTTTTAATCTTGCAAAAAAAAAAAAAAGTTTGTTTCAGAAAAAGTAACCGACTTTTTAAAGAAAAAAATTATTTGTTTTTTCTTAAATTAATTTTTTATCATTTTTTTTTTATATTTTTAAAAAAAACTATTTAAAAAAATATTATACTCTTAATCTCATGTAATAAAATATCAAAAAGTTATTTATATATTTTATAAAGTTCGAGAGTTTATTTGAATATTATCTCAAAATATTTTGATTTAAATAATAAAATAATTTATTGTAAATAATCATGTCATCCATTCCAAGGTTAATTCCATTGCTCTTCATCCATTCCAAGGTTATTGTCTGCGAGCTGTGCTGCCAGCGAGCAGTGATACTTTTCCACATTTAAAATTGACAATTAATGAAATTAAAATATCCAATTGTAATCAGTAAACAAATTCTATCATATCATATACAACAATAATACAAGAACAAGAGAGAAAGATGAGGCAAAACTAAATGTGGAGGGAGTTAGTATTACAAACTGCAAATAAAAGAACCCTTTCTAGTCACTTAACTTTTAGGGTTGTGATTAATCCAAGTCTTTTGTGAATGCCAATTCGGATGCCAATGCAATATGATCACTACCCCATTTCTGAAAAAAAAAAGAAAAAAAAAAAGAAAGAAAGAAGACAGAAAAAAGAATACACCTTATACAAAGTGCAATCTAGTAAAATCTACACCTGAAATACGCCCGTTAAGACTAAAACTAAGGAGAAATTCAAAATTGCCATAAAATTTGGTAAATGTAATATACAATTCTTGCATTTTAAAATAAATAATCAGTCAATTGAATCTAAATATTTCTAATTAAAGTCATTATCAATCCTTACTTATTTAGTATTATGATTTATGATTTCCCAAAAGCATGGCAGGATTTATTGTTACCATAGTAGAGAAACAGAGTTTCCGTATAAGCTAGGTTTCACTATCATACCTTTGTTGGGAATCCTGGCGTCCATTGCATAGCATGTTTCGGGATTGGAGCAAGCACCCTGACAGTATGGAGACCTTTGGAACGCCTGAAAGTCAGATCAGTGTAAAAGATATAATTAATTCTAATCGCAAATCAACAATATTTTATATCCCGAATTTTTTTAAATGAAAGTAAACGAGCTAGTGGCTTATTCCAATTGATTAGATTAATCCGTGAGAAATGCAAGATAGGATCCCATGGAAGTGGGTAAGGTCCAAGGTTAGAATTTCCATTCACCATTGAACTTCTTTGTATGTACCAAATCAATAAAAGGGCGGACAAAATATTCGACACTAGAACCAAGTCAAATCTGTCCACTCAGTTTTTACAAGGAAAAACATAAGAAGGTGCAACTTTATTAGACTACATCTTTGTGATGACTCACAGATATATATCCAAATCTAACAAGCATGACATTAGAAGTACTTACCAAATGTAATCAACTGTGCCCAAGAAGCGCCTGTTGTAACTAGTCACAAGAGATTCTCCATCAGAGTCTCTTGTACCTGGAAAACCCTGCAATGTTGTGCAATTTTTTTTTTTCAATTTTTAATTCATTTATAGTCATTATGCTTGCAGATATCTAATCATTGAAAAGACTGAGAAAGTAAAGCTCCACAATTATCTACCTCGACTTCTGTATATGTACTTTTAAGCTGCAGAGGGTGCTCTAGGAAATTGCAGTTCTCATTGCCAGTTGCATATGCTATTTCCTTTGGGCTCCATACTGATGGATCATAAGTGGCCTGCTCAACCTCAGCACCTTCAGAATCCAAGGAAGGTGATAAATCATCCATAACTTCATCACTTGGTAACCGAAACTGGGAATTCTGGGAACTGAAAATTTCCTTGGAAGAATGATCCAAATCTGATGTTACTGATTGACCAGAGTTTGTTGGATAGACATCTTCATTACCATATAATGCAGCAACAAACGCATTATTGTCTTCAACAACACTTCCACCTTCTGCCATAGTTTTGCTAAGCTCTTCAAGAGACAAATTATCCATTTTTTCTTCTACTTCAATATCAATGCCAGCAGATAGACCTGAGAAGTCAACTTGATAAGGAATAGAAGGCCTAACCATGTCATCATTAGCAACTGACTGTGATGACAGACTGCCTGAGATCCTAGGAGTGGAAAATTCAATTGAATCAAGAGAGTGAGTCTGGCATAATGGCCCAGTTGAAGAAGTCTCTGATTTGGAGGTTTTCAAGAACTCAGGACCAGTTCTGACCCTGTTAGAATGATCATCCATCACAATGTCATCATATCCTGTGCGTTTATTAGAATCGGTGGTGACATTTATTCCTATATGCTCCATCCCAGTAACGTCGGAGCACACATTTTCCGGAGAGGAAGAATTGGCAGGAGCAAATCTTTGCATATCATCATCCATCTGATCTATAGGAAATTTGCCTTCACTGTGATAACAGCTTGAACTTTTCTTAGAGCTATCAATTGGAATGGAGAATGCTAATCCAGTTTCACCTTTTGCAACATCAACTGCATTATGCTGAATTTGTGTGGTCACTTCATCATATTGTGCACTGTCATTGCCCCCTGTTCGCAAATTGCTGCAGGAATTATCAGACAAATCCTGCATTGTCTCACTGGACTGAGACAAGTTTATAGAAGCATCTTTCGTATTTCTGTCTAGATTATTTTGTTTCTGGGTATCAGAGTGAGAATCATTCTTATCCATACCAATTTCCCTGATATCTACTGCTGGAGGAACTCGTACTGAAGTGTCACCAGACTGAGCCCTGTAATATTTTGCAAACTTTTCATCTTCAATACTCAGAAGCGTACCCAGCCATTCGAGAGTTACAAGCAGACACTAGTACAAACCTTACCCTGGATTAGGATTGTATGGCCTCGGCGGAGGAATTTCAGCAGAAGCTTGTCCTGATACCTTATCTCTATCCACTACTGACAAATCCAACTGCCCCAAACAATTATAATTACAATCTTACTTGATCATCCATCATGGAAATAAAGAGAGAAAAGATAAATGTATTTACCTTCTGCTCAGAGATAAAGTTGTACAATGGACTCTGTTACAAAAATAAAAGTGAGATCCCATAGCTTATCAAAGTCAAAGATTTTGTAAAAGACAAATATAAACAGATATAACCATGTAGATAATGCTTAACTAAGCTTAAGGTGTTAAAGAAGTGATAACCTTGGGAGTACAATTAAAATCCCCACAAAGAACAACTGGAGCATTATCCCAATACTTTGAAACAGCATGAGCTCTTTCTAGGAGCCTCCTAACCTGTTTGAGGAAAACAGAGGCATGAAGGTTAGAATGACTATTACCATTATAGACTGTTGCTCAGAGTTGGGTAGAAATGTCGAACGTGGGTGTTTTCACCTTTTCCTAAACTTGTTTTTGGAGCATCATACCCATGTCCACTTTGACGTGTCAGATATGAGTTTGACACCGGCACTTTTGGAAAATAAAGAGTCAAAGCACCAAAGCATGCAGACATAAAATATATTGAGGCCAAAGTGGTAATAAGAAAGAAGAAAAGGCATGTGTGTGCAGGGCCAGGTTGGGAAGGGAAAGGGAGAAAAGGATACGGATATATGTTTGTGTGTTTGTGGATGTGTCGAGGTAAACAAGCAATGGCAAATATTACCTCTAGACTATCCAAAATCGACTCTATTTGCATTAAATTTTGAGCTTTTGCACCAAATTGGCAAAGTACAACAAATATACCGTGTCAAGAAGCAAGACGAGGTTCAGCAAAAGCAACATAAGTTATATGCACAGAACGCATAACATCTCTAGTCAAACCTGAACTGACACACAAAGAAAGAACTTGACATGACAAATTAACATCAGGCTAATGCACTGTGATCAATCTTGAAAATCCAGCATCCTTGTAATGAAGGTGGTATAGTCAGAAATTATGGCCTCCACAAAGGAGGTGACAAGAAAAAGGCATTCTGAAAAGGAAAATAGAACCTGAATAACCAGCTCCAGAAAAGTGAATACCTGGCCAAGCTTAATTTCTCCTCTTCTTGGATTATATAGCACGTGAATGTTACAAATGACAACTTTATTTGAATTTGCTGAGCTGCAAATAAATGCTAATCTTTTTTTAACATTGAAATGATAAAAATTCAATGCAAGTTTTTTAGAAAAGCACATACTGCATACACAGTGCAAGCAAAAGACAAACATATAATACTTAATATTAAGTATCATAATGAAAACACAAGTACCAGATGAAAAAATTAAGGCAACAACTGGATTTAAATTCTTTGTTTGAGTACATAATATCATTTTCTTTTGGGTGCGTATGATCTCATGCTACTCACAATAGAAGGTAGCTCTCTCCCATCTCAAGACTCCACCCTTCCCTTCCCTTCCCAAGATTTGAACCCGAGACATCCAAGTTGGAGTTTCAAATTGTTAGCCACTGGGGTGTCCTTTGAATATAAATACTTGTTTCAAGATATACCTTTACAAGAAAACTTCATCTCAAGTATAAACACGAAACAATAACAGGTTATTTTTAATACATTTTGAAAGAAAAGTATTAAACAATTTTAAACCATAAAACTTCTCTTATTACCTTTTTAGTGGAGCTGCTGTATTTTCAGGGGTACTTTGCTTCAACAACTGTTGGGGAAAGAGCAAATAAATAGAAGTTAAGGCATGGGCATATAACCATGTCTAGGAAAACAAAGAAAGTGAGGATGAAACTCGACCACGAAAACCATATTAAAATTGAAGGTTCATTCAAGGTTGAACTCGAAAGGTGTAGCATACCTCCAGCGCACATATCTGGGCAACATTATCCCGAAGTTCATGCTTGTTGAACTCTATATATTCTTCATGAAGCAACTTGAACCTAATATAAAGATCACCAGATGAATCATTATGCTACCGTACCAAATGAAATATGTGATGAGGGGTCTTATCTGATAGCAAAGGAATTGTTACATACTCTAAAAAGAAAGAAAGAAAGAAAGAAAGAAAAAAGAAGATATCAAAATCTTGAAATTGGTAAAAGCCATGGAAAATCCAGGCAGCTTAACAACACCAATTAGGCAATTATACAGTTGGCCAGTAACTTGGTACATAGCAAGGGGTCATACATGCAAAAAATAAAACTATGAAAGTACATCGATATCCTTCCTCTAAAATACACAATTGAAAGAAAGTTGACTGTGTAAATAATGGAAACGGTGATGCATTCAAATACCCTGTCATTAAGGGACTTTTGCAGAAATAAACATCCTTGATGTAGTTTTCCTAATGCAACCACTTGTTTTGCAATATGGTAGATAAGTTCAGAAATATGGTTTATGTTCTCTCAATGTGAATTTATGGCTTCTTACTAGGGGGAAAAAAACTAATAGGCGGTGCTCTAAAGAGGAAACCAAGCAACTATAGACGCACTAAAGAAGCGAGTAAACTGTAGCATGGAGCTTAAAAATGACAAAATGCATAACTGCTGCAACAATAAAGCGGACAGCTAACCTCCCGCTTAAGATGATTAATGAGATAATTGATAAGACTCATGCACCAAATAAAAGAAGGTACCAATTCACCAGTCAGTAAATTAGACCTCACTGCTGACCATTAGACACTGACCTTGATGTTCGCCAAAAGATTGCACAACCATCAATCGCATTGCCAGTTCGCATCTGTGAAATGGCCAATAAATAAGTCAGAATTCTGTTCTCCAGGCAAAGTTGTTTGCATTCACTTCAGGTAAAAGCATCAAATGTCATTTGTATAATATGGCTCAAAATCTGATGCACATACTAACAACGGAAACAGCTTAAAACATGCATGCATGGCTTTGTGTCAAATATAATGGAAAAGGAAGCCACCGTTAGGATAGAAATTTTGCCCCTCAAAATCATTTGACAACAAACCTTCCAAATGCCACTATATCCCCTGGACTTAAATTGCTCCTCCAAATCATGAAATTTATCAACCTCCTGAAATCATAGTAAAAGGAAACATACCATTTCAAGGTTAAAAGATCCAGTCACCCACACTCTAAAACAGACACAAACAGTCTCACTTAAAAATAAATATGCATTTACAGCCAATAAATCATCACTCATGTAGAAACCTTGAATATCACCACCTCAGGAAGTGCCCAATTTGAATATGCTTATGTCAAACCATAGAGGGAAGGAAGAGAAATAGCCTAATGCCTGATGATGACATGATTAACATCATGGGATTCATTTCAAGATGAAAAATAAAAAATTGATCTAAGATCCTGGCAATTCGCCAAAAAAACACAAGATTTTTTACTTGGAGGTCCTAAGTGCAAAGCAAACCTTGAGAATGGAGGCTGCTGGATTTATGGTATGCAGAAAGTAAACTGAAGCAGATATACAAAAACAGTAAAAAAAAATTGAGTAAAACGCCAACAACTGAAAGAAGTACTACCTATACATTATACTGATTATAGGTAGAAGAAGCTTCTACCAATCAATCATTTTCAAGATAAAAATATAATCAAATTACACAGCCTCCCTATTTTTATTTGCATATATTAAACTTCATTACAGTTCTGAAATATAGTAGAGTAATAATGGATAACCTGAAAGCACATAATATCTGCTGACCATAATCCGAGCTCAAACATGAAATTCCTCTTTCTCCACTCCCAATTCATCATATGGTAAGGTATATGAAAGTAAAGATTCCGATGGGTACTAGCAAGGTAATCCGCCAATATATTATACGAAAGGACAATAAACCTCTCTGCAAATGATATATAAAGATTAACAAACTTCATTAAAGTTAAAACCAACTAAATAGACTACCTCTCAATTTGGTTTCTACTTTTACTACTTACTTTCTGCTATTTGCTATTTGCTATTTACTTTTGGCTTCCTCAAAAATATCTTGAGTTCTTGACAAAAAGGAAATTCTAAAAGAAAAAAACTACACTAGATAAAAAATAAGCAAGTGGCTTAATTGTTTTATATAAAAGTAAAATCATGAATTTTGCTTTTCAAAAGTTGATTTTTTATTTTCTATTTACTTAATCACATTAGTTTTCCTTTTTCCTTTTTTTTTTTTTTTTTTGTGTGGAAGTAACTAAAGCAATAAACAAACGGAGATTAAAAGGAGTGATGTTAGTCACCAGAATGCGGAGGCGGAGGAGTTTTAGCGTGCTCCCATTCCCGGTAATCCCAGGGCTTGGAATTGCGGGGCCGGAAGGGCCGAGCCGCTTGATTTTGATCAAACGGTTGGCGTGGCCGCTGATAACGGTTGTACTGATAATGCGGAGGCGGTTGGCGAAACGGCTGCTGGTTTTGGTTGTAAGGAGATGGGGGCCTAGGGTTGTAACCGAATTGCTGAGGCTGAAAGGAGTTTTGATTGAAGGAATTTCCTCGACGGAAGCCGAGGTTAGTTTCTTGAACAGAGTTTGAGTGCGAGTCTCCTGTTACTAGTTGGCCTCTTCCGCCGCCGTTGGATCGGTCGGAGAAGCCTCTGCGCCATTGATTGCGGCCGCCTCTATGCTGTTAAAGTTAGAAAATTGAACGTTAGTGCATGCAGTTGGAGATATAATATGCAGAGCAAAGTGTTTTTGTGAAGTGACGGAGGAGGTACAAGACGGTGGGAGGAGGACATAACGGCGGTGTCGACGGTAGCGGTGGCGGCAAGGAATTTGAGACGGAGAGGAGAAGGAGCACGCCACATCGAGCGAAAGATTTCTAGTGAAGTGGAAGTGGTGGAGCAGGGGGCTAAGGTCTTTTTGTAAGAATGGTAAAAATAAAATAAAAAATAAAAAAAATCAAATTTTAGATTATTTATATGAGAAAGGATGGTACGAAAAGAATTAATTCATGTCAGTATTTATTAATCAAATTTTTTTAAAAAAAATATTTATTTATTATATATTATATGTAATAATTAAATAATAAATATTTATTTTAACAATTCATTAATAATTCTGATAATAAATAGTTTATTTTTAAAAAAAAATTGATTATGTGACATAATTTGAATGGAAGAGATATATGCTGACGTATAGTAATCGTTTCATACAATCCTTTCTAATATATATTATCACATATAAAAACTTTGATTGAGTTGCTGTCATGAATCAAGTGATACGATTGATGAAATTATTTAAAAATAAAAATATATAAATAAGGATATTTATATTTTTTTTTAATTTTTGTTTCAAATGTATTTAAAAAAAAAAACCCCCAATTAGATATGTTCAAAGGTCGAGCTACGGTAGGCCCAACTCGAATTGGGTCGGGCTTGAACATAATTTTTTTAATTATGACAGCTCGACCTGATCCGAATTACTATTCATTTAATAAAAATTATTTTTATTTAAATTTAATTATAAAATATAGTAATACGAGTTTTCGAATCCAAACCGAACTTGGACAACTAAAAAAAAAAAAATTGAGTCGTGATCCGATCCAACCCATGAACAAATCTACCATCAACTAATGGAAGTGTCAAAAATCTAATAATTATTATATTGTTTAAAAGTTAAATTGAAGTCTTTATTTGAAAGTTAAATTGAAAAATCCAATAAATTATCTCTAACTAACAATAAAAACTATCCCCATATTTCATAGAATTGCTTAATTTAGAATTTAAAGGCCTTGCTTTTAAGACAACTCATCTTAGGTATTAATTTTATTTGAAGGTTAATTAGGTAATCTAATTAATACTTATTTTTTTATGTTCATGGGACTCAAGTGGTATTTTTGAATTAGATTAGGGATAATTTTGTTCTTCTTTATAATAAAAAATATCTTTTTTGAAATTTTTTAGATTTTTATTTTTAAATGATATATTTAAAGGGTTGGTCCGTACGTTGATTCGCAGATTAATTTAGGATCCGTACTCGACTATTTCGAAAAAAAAAATTAAAAAACAAATTTATTTTAATAATTATTTTTAGTTATTTATTTTTATTTTATTTTTAAATCATGTATGTAAAGGGGTTGGTCCGCACGTAGACTCGCGGGTCAATTTAAGATCCTTATTCGACACATACGAAAAAAATGTTATTTTTTTTTTAATTTTAAATGATGTATTTAAAGAGGTTGATCCGCACGTTTACTTGCGGGTCGATTTATAATTCATATCTGATTCACTTGGGAAAAAAATAAAAAGTTGTATTTTATCAATTATTTTTAGTTTTTTATTTTTAAATAATGTATTTAAAGATGTTGGTTTGCACGTTGACTCACGTGTCGATTTAGGATCCGTTAAAAGGAGAAAAAAGAAAAAAAAATGAGAAAGATTTGTGTGTTCGTGTTTTTTTTTTTTTGTTCAAAATATTATAAATTTATATAAATTTTTACATTTTAATAATTCACTTTATGTAGATTTTGACACGTTCGTGTATTTATATTGTATTCATGTTATTTTCGTATCGTGTCGTATTTTAATTATTTTTTCTTGTGTTCGTGTCATGTTTCAATTCATCCAAATATTTTACATAGTTTATCATGGTGATCCAATTTAGAGAAAATTTTGTGTGTTCGTGTTGTGTCTCAATTCATCTCATATTTTGCATAATTTGTTATAATGATTCAATTTAGAGAAAATTTGTAAGTCCATAATATATTCATGTTAGTTTATCGTGAATTTAAAATATTATATAAATTTTTACACATTAATAATTCATTTTATGTAGATTTTGACACGTTCGTGTATTTGTGTCGTGTTCATGTTATTTTTCGTATCGTGTTTTAATTTTTTTTTCATGTTGTGTTCGAGTCGTATAATCATGTTGTGTCCGAAATTACCAAGTCTAATTGATACTATTCAAATAACTCATAATTTTGTGTCGCGCGTCATCATATTCTTGTTATTTTTTCTGTTATAATCGTATTCAAGTTATTATATATTTATATAAATTTTGACACGTTAATATTTAGTTTTATGTAAATTTTGACGCGTTTGTGTATTTGTGTCGTGTTCATATTATTTTTGTGTCATATCGTGTTTTCATTATTTTTCTCATGTTATGTTTGTATCGTATAATTATGCTGTGTTTAAAATTATCGGATGTAATTGATCATATTCAAATAACTCTCAATTTTATATCAGATGTTGTATAAGAATATAAATTATTATTTTTCTAAATTATTATTTTTACTACTCTTGCTTTTTTATCTTTCAAATTTATTATAAAATATTAATTCAAATCCGATAATATTCTGCAGCGAAGCGCAAACATTATCTAGTAATGTTTAAAAGTTTACTGTGATGTCAACAAAAAAAATAGTGCAACAAAGATTAAAGACACCTTAATAATTAAAGTCTTTATTTTGAAATAGTCAGTATTAAATTGAGTCATCAATTATCTAAAAGTTTAAGTTGATAGAAAATAGTTAATTATTATAATTAAGTTTTCACGTCATTTTATGTACAAATCGAATGAATGATTAATAAATTTGTATGTGAATTCAAATGTAAAAAAATGTACAAACTGAAGAATGATTAAAGCAAATAACGCACAGTCGATAGGCAATAAGATATATAATGAAAAAATATTAAAAGAAGAAAATGATTATCAGGATTCAAACTCGAGAATTATGATACCTTGTTAAGTTAGATAATTTTCTATCAACTTAATTTTTAAAATAATTGATCACTCAATTTAAGAGTCAAAATTTTATAGGATAAATAGTTTTCACTTCTCAATAAAATTAAATGTTTGAATTGTACATATTAAAATGTTAGTTTTTAATGTACATTGTTTTTTTAAAATTTTAAGATTTTGTTTGATTGAGTGCATTAAAATAGGAAAATATAGAAAATTGGAATGAAAGAAATGTGAAAAAGATAATAATAAAAAAATCATATCATGTTTGGTAGGAAAAATAAAAAAATATATATAACTTTTTCCAACCATTGCTTGACAGAGTTGATAAATGAGAGAACAAAAAAAATATATATTATTTTACCATTATATCATTTTTAAGTTAAAATAAAAAGATAAAATTTAAAAATAATGAATAATTTTATATAATGTATACTTGATTTACGTATCTCTCATTTTCTCTCATCTTATTTTTTCAATTTGAAATAATTTGTTTTTATACATAAAACTAAAAAAAATATTCATCTTTCATATATATATATATATATATTTACTAAATACACTTAAAATTCATTTTTTTTCTTCACGTTTTTACCTTTTCTTATCCATCTTTCCACTTTTACATTTTACCAATCACACCCTCGTTAGTATTACTATATATAGTAATATCTTTATCCAATGGATTGAAAATGATAAATAAAGTTGTCAACTTTTGCATTTAATGTAATGTTATTATTATAAATAGTATATTAACTAACCTTAAAGAATATCTTTAGGCACTCGTTAGTAGACCTGTCCAAGGGTCAGGCTACCCGCATAAGCCCGAAAGTCCGTCCATATTTAGAAGGGCATGGACAAAAATATTAGGCTCGAAAAATGGGCTTGGACAAAAAAATGAGGCCCGTTTAAAAAATGGCCGGGCCTTGGCTCCAACATTCAAGGCCTGAGCCCGACCTGTTTTCCAATTATATAATATAATATTTATTTTTATTTTTATATATATTATGTAATTTATATCATATAAAGATTAAATATATATAATATTATAGTGTAAACATTAAAAAATATCTTAAATTGTCCATGTTTAAGAACTTAATAAAAGAAAAAATATAAAATTAGTAAAAATTAAATATAAAATAAAATATTTTTAAAAAAATTAAAAATAAAATAATATGAACGGACTTAAACGAGTTTGGACTATTCATTTACAAATATGAGAGGGGTTTGGACAGAACTTGAAACTCATATTTCGGACCAAACCGAGCTTGGACAAGCAAATATGATGTTAATACTATACATAAACCCAGCCCGACTCATGGACACCTCTACTCGTTAGCAAAACTCTTATTATTATTATTATTATTATTTTACTTTTTTACTACAAAAGAAAGAGAAGGTAAGTAAGTGCTAAGGTTAATATTTAAATGGGTAAATCATAAAAAAAAAAAAAAAAATTTATGTGATTAAAGGTCAAATAAAATTTGTCCTTGGAGTTTAAAAATTACTGGCCAAAAACAAATTGAAAGTTGACACTTTATCATCTTATGATTTCTTTGGTTAATTTTCAAATCAACAATATTAAAAGAAAAAAAAAAAACACATAGAGAAGCTGAAAATTCAAAGAAGAAAAAAAAATTAGCTTCAAAATTAAGGAAAAAACTCCAAAAGGTTACTTTCTTTTAAACCACAAAGTGACAAAGGACATATTTATTCAGTCCTTAACCACAACAAGATGGGTTATTGTAATTTACTTTTAATGAAATTATCATTTATAAGTTGATAATAAATTAAAAATTGAAAGAAAAATCATAACCCTAGTTACATATATCCTCGTAAAAGAATGCAATACCATTTTTTTTAAACTTGAAATTTAACCTAATTAGTTCAATTTATTGACAACTATGTTCACATTTGATACAGCAGAGCCATTAGAATCATCAAAGAATGGAAGAGTACTTGGACTAATCAAATGAAGTTTAGCAGTATTCTTCATTATAAATATGTCAAGCTTTGCAAACAACCATATTTTAGAAGCTCATCCTTCTCTTCCAATTTTTTAGATGTAATGGCAGTTGTGATAACCTGCACATAAACACAGAATGAAGAATATCAAAATTATATATAGATTTAATGGATTATTTTTCAATATTCATCTACGATCATAAGTCTTGGATTAACATATTTCACTTACTTGGATCAACAGTGGTGACTTGACCAGTGCCAGCAAAATCGCAGCTGAAATAGCTCTGACCTTTGTTTCGATAGTAAGAATTCATTACAAATGCAGCATGCGACCGGACAGTGTTGGGTTCATAGCATGTTCCACCAGGCTGAATTGGTGTACAATCTATGCCTTGGCCGCCACATGCATAATCCAGGTTTGATTGCAGCTGAGCATAGCTAACATCAATTTTTGGAACACAGTAATTCTTGTCTGATGGTGCTGGTGGAGTTGCTGGGGATGGATATGTAGGAGTTGGCACCGACTAATATATCAAAAAACATCAAATATATAACACAAACATTAATTTAACTTAACATTTTCTACAAGCTTATTAGAAATTAAATCAATCTATGGAGCTAGCCTGAGGGAAAGTGATTTGAAGGTGTATTTAATTGTCAGATTAGACTAATTAAATAAACCTCTCATGATAGCTGTATCAATCTATGTTGTTTCAATTTTTCATTCTTCTTGAAATATCCGTATTCGACACCTATGTTTGACCCATATCCGGACATGAGTATGGAGATATTACTTTTCAAGGACCCTCCAATTATATGGAAAAACTTTTAAAAAATTGAATATACCGGTGTCGGACACATATCCGTATCCAATATTCACACCCAAGTCCAATTAACATAGGTATCAATAAGATTGAATCATGTATTCTTTCCAGATTTTAGATGGGGGAGGTGGAAAAGGGGAAGCAATCAAGGGGAATGTTTTTGCCTGTATTCTCTAACCCTATCGAATGAACAAAAAAGTGTCAGGTTAAAAATAAACTTACCTGCCCATGGCGTAGGAGTCCAACATTATAAATAGGGGTCAAGTCAAGTTTAAACAATCCCCAGTACTTCTCAGCAAGTGGACCTGGTTTTTGATTCTCGTTAAACAATGCAAACATGTATGTCTCAAACTTGCGGTTCGGCATCAAAGGTGTTCCTTTGCCTGAAATAATTTCCTTAACCACATCCCCATTGTAAGAAATCGCATTTTCCATGGTAGCAAAAGGGCTGCTGGCATCACCTTGTGAGGGCCAACCAGTCTCACCAATGACAATTTCAACATCCCCATAGCCAAGGGCTTTCATGGCCGAATAAGTTGAGTCCATGAGAGCATCAAACATATTGGTGTATGTTTTTCCTGTATACTTGTCGTAGACTCCAGGGTTTGGCTTGAAAAGAGCATAATTCAATCTTGTCGATAAGCCAGGGTTAAAGTATGGATATGGGTTGATCATGAAAGGCGATTTGGTCCGATGATGAAATTGGAGAATGGGTGCAAAGAAGCTTAGGTCATAGCCAATCATGAAACGCATCAAACTTGGTAGAGTTTCACTTCGGAATATGTTAAGTGCATGAGAGCTTGTGACCTACTCAACAAAAAAAACAAAAAGTTAGAATAGTATATGATGATAACAAAATTGCTGATGTCTTCGGAGTTCCATTCATGTAAATTAAACTAGTTATTCCTTTAAACTTCTAAAATGAGAAATAAATATGAGTATTGAACAATACGACTTAAATATTAAAAAAGTTTACATTTGATGTGCTAATAGTGTATATATTTATACACTATTAGTAAATTAGATGATACCACCTCATTAAAAGTTTTTAATAATAAATACAAATAATTTTATTTTTAATGAGGTGACATCATCTTATTCATTAAGAGTGTATAAATTTATATATTATCAGTACATCGAATATAAATTCATATTAAAAAATCCATTAAAAATGTTAATTTTTAATGCAACTGGAAGATGAGATTTGTGATCATCTCTTTGAACACAAATGTGCAAAAAACATCTTTGTTTCCTCAAGCTTGAGCAACGGAAAATCGACTCAAAGCAAGCAAGGAATTTTCATTGCTCTATCATATAACTAAAGAACATAAAAAATGAGTAAAGAAATACATGGTTATTATTATGCTCTAAAAATCATTACAACTTTAAACTAGTTTTCAAAGTTAATTAAAGGAGAGAACAACAATAAGAAGAAAAAGAGCACAAAGAAGATAGCAACTATTTCAAACTATGTTACTCATATTCTTCATTTTTTCTGAAGTATTTGTATCCGACACATATTCGGACATGGATATGAGTTCGATTCTCTAAATATATGGAAAAAAAAACTTTTAAAAAATTGAGCATATTCATGTCGAATACATACCCGTATCCGATATTCACCCTGAATCCGAGTAACATAGATTTCAAATATAAACGACGCATTCATCTAACCTTGATATCTTGAATCCCAGATTTAACCAAAGCATAATGAAGACTCCTCATTGCTGGCACAAGGTTGTTAATCCAATCAGTAATATTTGAGAACAAGACTTCGCTACCAACACATATATATTTGATCTTTGTTTGAGGATAAAACGGGGCTATGTGTTGAGCAACCCATCTTCTTGCTGCAATAGCATTGGTAAGAGCAGGAATATCTCCATTGCCAACTGTGACCGTAACCGAAATCCCAGTGTTTGCAAAAGCTCTAAGGACATCAATATTAGTGTCAAAGGTTTTGACACTGTCAAAAATTGTTTGAGTTTTAATGAAGTTAGCAACCACAAAGGGAGAAGGAAGGTTGTCTGCAGCCATGCCATAGTTCACTCCAAGGGCAGTGGTGGCCGTGAAGAGGTCGAGGGATATGCTGAGGAGGAGAAAGATGGCAATCATGGCTACTAATGGTAAGGGATCACAAATTGGTTAATATTCAATATCTTGACAAATCTATAGCTAGCTAGGAAAACTAAATAATAAGAAAAGCTAGATTCTTAAGAAAGATTCTGAAGTAAACCACTTCTAGCAGAAAGCAAGAATTGCGGTCAAATGAAATAAATTGCAGTTAGTCAAATTATTTCTTAAGGAATTATGTACTGATAATGAAATTAAATTGCAGAACAGCTAGGTTTTTGCTCCACCGGCCAAATTCGATCAGATTCAACTTGGATGATCTCTAAACTTCAGGCCACCACTTCCAACCTGTTGAGAAAAGACTCAAACCTGTCATGACCCATATGTAAAGCTTATAGCAATTTGGTTTAAGAAAATAATAGAAATGAAAGAACACTTCATCATTTCTGATAGGATAAAATCATAGTAGTAATAGCCTAATAGGTATTACAAGGGGAAATGCCTACACGTTGCCACAGGTAAAATTTTTGCTTTCGAATTATTTATCTTAAATCTTAATGTTCCAATCAACGTAGATGTAAAACTAAATCAGCTAATGAGGTTATCAAACATTAAGATAAAACACTAATATATTTTTTAAAACAACAGATTCAATAACATAGAAAAGTAGCCATATTTATTCAAGCAATCAAGCACTACTACTACTACTACTACTACTACTAGTCTACTACTACTACAACTATTTATGTTAAGCAAGATAAAAGGGTAAAGTCTGATAGGCAAATAGACGAAGAACAAAATCCAAAGCTTAATCTAATTGATTCACGTAGTCAATCTTAAAAGGTGACATCCAATATATTGGATAATATATTTGGGTTCAAATACAGCATATGCAAACACTTCACCTAATCGCTGCATCTTTTGTACAAAAAAAAATTAGACAAAGAACAAAGCAAGCAGCAAATGAAGCAATAACAAAGACAAAACTAACTAAATCACAGTAATCAAATCATTAATTCATATAATTATACTAAATACATTAAATCGTATACAATAATACAACATTCATTATTATGGACTGATTCTAATTT
The DNA here is from genome assembly GCA_030761205.1 of Fremontodendron californicum. Taxonomy (NCBI): domain Eukaryota; kingdom Viridiplantae; phylum Streptophyta; class Magnoliopsida; order Malvales; family Malvaceae; genus Fremontodendron; species Fremontodendron californicum. Next base: position 5,303,091 of record JAULJL010000003.1, read on the forward strand.
CTGTAATAAAAAGAAATCAATAATCTTGTGTAGGTGAAATTAAGTTGGAGCACAGCACTCGCTTACATGAAGCAAACCAACTCTTCAGAAAATGGCATCACTCATGTTTGAATCTCACAGCCTGCTGCCGTACTCCTGTTCCAAGGGGTGAAGATGGAGGGGAAGTAGCTGAGAAAGAGGGAAAATGTGAAAGAAAATCTGGGTTTTTCTTCCTGAAGAGGGATGGTAAAGTTTTTTCACAAAGTGAGTGAGAGACAGAAAGGGAGAGAGATCTAGGGAGAGATTTGTGGCCTGTTTTAAAGTGTTGATCGCTCTTCTGTTTGAACATTCAAAAGGAAAAAGAAAAAAAAAATTGATAGTACAGACTACAGATACATGTGTCTTGTGTTACGTTACGTGTTTACGTTGGGAGATTTCAAATGTGATAAAGAAGTGACAAATATAACCGTTAAACTTAAAAGAGGACACAGTTGGTCCCACCACCGGGAATTAAAAAGAAAAAGAAAAAGGGAGTGTCATTGTCGGTGTTCATCGATACTGTTGAGTATAATGCAAGGACGGATTGCCACTCGCTTTTATATTAACGGTTGAGTATTTATTAATATTTTGATAAATATTAAATTTTAAATTTTACCGACAGTCATTTTTGATGAGTTATTTGTGAGGTTGAAAATTTTTTATCTAACATTAAATTGTGATTTTTAGTTTTTGATTTAATTAATTTAATCGATTGAATCGATTAGATCAATTGGACACTTTAAATAATATTTTTAATATTAAATAAATATTAAATATAGTAAATATTAAATAAAAATAAGTATTTAGCTTAGTGTTATTGTTTTTAATATATTTCTAAGAGGTTATGGGTTCAAATTTCATCAATTATAAAAAATAATTTTGAAAATAAAAATTTAAAAAATAAAAAAAATGGGTTTTCCTTTTTTTTTTCCGGTCTTTTATCGATTTTTTTATCGATTTTTGATCGGTTGAACCAGTTTTTGATCGGTTTGATCAAATTCCGTTTTATTACACCTACCGGACAGGCAATCGATTCCCGGTTGAACGGGTCCGACCGGCCGGTCCAGTCCGATTTTTTATTCACTGGTTATTTGTAAGTATTACTATTAACTCTCTCTAAAATATGTGACATATCCTGATCCTAAATTGAAGTAACCTCCCATCACCTAAATTTTTTTATTATGAAAAAAAACTAGATCGGTTCATCTGCGAATCAAATTGGATTAAGTTCAGATAAAAAAAAAATTATTTATCTAAATTTTGAATTGATTCATCGAATTTGAATTTTTTTATTATTTAAAATATATTAAAATATTAATTTTATATTAATATTTATATATTTTTATTAATTAATTTGTAATCCTGATAAATCAGACAAATCCAAAAAAACAAAACAAAACAAAATTAAAACATCTTACTAGAAGAAAAAAAAAAAAAACTTCGTCGGGTATTTTGATTTTTTTAATTAATTAATAATAGAAAATTAATTTTAGTTTATATTTTATTAAATAATAATAATTTATTTAAATATTTTATTTTTAAATTATAATAATATTAATATAATATTATTTTTTAATTATTAAAATTAAATTTATAATAATTGTTTATTTATAGATTACATAATACAAATGCGATTTCAAATGTTATTTATATGTATTTTTTATAAATATTTAAATTTTATTGTACAGCGTATATTTTTATTTATAGGAGATAAACAATAATAAAATAAAATAGTGATTTGTATTTTATTCTCTCGTAGGATTGATTTTTTCACATAGTTTAGCAGCAAGTTTATTATTTATTTTTTTACTTTTTTTTCCAAGCAGGTCGAGTACGGATCCTAAATCGACCAACGAGTACATCATTTAAAATTAAAATAAAATAATTAATAAAATTTATTTATTTACTTTTTCTCGAGCGGGTCGGGTCACAGGTCCTAAATCGACCCGCGAGTCAACATACAGATCAAACCCTTTAATTACATCATTTAAAATTAAAATAAAATTAATTAATAAAATAATATATATTTTTTTCAGAGCAGGTTGGATACAGATCTTAAATTGACCCACGAATCAACGCACAAACCAACTCCTTCAAATACATCATTTAAAATTAAAATATTTTTAATTTTTTTTAAAAACGGTCGGTACAGATACGAATCAATGTACAGATCAACCTTTAAATACATTATTTAAAAATAAAATAAAATAAAAAATGTTTAAATTGTGAACTATCTTCAAACAGTGGACACTGACAGTCTTATTTTATTTTTTTAATTTTATCATAAATAGCATTTTTTTTTTGTAACGAACACACGGGTTCTCCACCGTCGGATTTTCCAACGTCAACAGTCAACGGCCAGGATCAATCCATCCAACTTCCGCCTCTTCTTCATTTCCCGCAAATCGTAACTCCCAACAACCGAGGGAGAACTAGAAAAGAAAAAGAGAGAAGACAACGTGAATTTCATAGTCCGAGGTAGAACCTAGGAGGATAAGTAAAACGAAACGATGTCGTTATGTTGCAATTTGTCAACTACAAAATCTATGTCTTTATTCTCCAAAAAATCCAAAATCTTCAGCCATGGCTTCATCAGAGCTTCTTCTTCTGCTGACGTCCCAGATTTTCTCTCTGCTGATTGGTATGTTTCCATATTACTAAAAACTTTTTAATTTCTCAAATCTTTATATTTCATGATAATTATATGATAATAAATTATTTTTTTCCAATTTCAGGCTTCAATCTAGAAAGAAAAGGCCTTTTGGTCCGAGGCTAAATGTAAGTTTTTAACTTTGCAATTATTTATATTTATGTATTATATTATTCGAATTCAGTTGAGTGTCGTATATGGTATCTGTCCAATACCATTATACTTAATTTTTTTCAAATATTAATTTGGAAGATCGTAATTTAAATATATGTCGCATAAAGATGTCGAATACAATAATAAAAAGTTTAGTTAACATAACTTATGTATGCAAACAAAGGTTTAGACAGATCAACGCTTTTGTTACTTGCTTTTTATTTTTAAAAAAGTTTAAAGCGGAATTCTAACATAATTATGAGAGTTATGCATTTTGCTATGAGAACAATTTACATTTATTAATGCTTTGTTTGATTGATATTATTATTATTTTTCTAAAAATGAAGAAAAAATGAGTAGAAAACAAAAGGCAAATAACAAAAAGTAAATAATAAAAACGTCAATCAAAAGTCCATTCTAATTCTTTTTCAAAAGTTTTAATGTTTGCTTTTGCATTCAAACGCATTATTTACATTTTGCTTCCGGAAGCGAAAATAAATCGGTTAAAGCAGCAACTAAGTTAAACTGTTTTTATAGTTTAATGCAGAAGAAGCTGTCCAACATCAACTTGATGCTTTGAAGTACAATGACCAACCTCGACAATATTATGGGATCGAGGTTATGTATAGGGTAATTCCTAATACCAGACAATTCTGTTATGTATAACGTGTTTGGTATTTGGGGCTGTTAAAGGCTGTTTTCTAATATATTTTTTTGTGACAGTTTGCTGGATTTGATCCTTTCGAAAGGTCTAAATATTTTGGACCATTCTTTGATCTAGGGCAGGTCAGTCAATTATGATTTTTTCGATGTTTTAAGATTTTTGGTGCTATAGATGTTGACGCTTTTTCCTGGCTTTCTGCTTTACCGTCAATAGTTTGAGCGGTTTAGACGGATTTTTCACCATTCAACTTATCGAGTATTGCTTGGTCACAAGGAGAGGAAGATCTTGAGCAGTTTGTTTGTCGAGGAGGTATTTGATTGATTGAATTTTAATTGCTCCACATAAGTGATCTATTTTTTGACCTTTGCCATGTTTGTTATCCATGTCTATGTTACTCCGACTCTTTATTTTTTTTGAAGTACCCGTATTCGACGCATATTTGAACATGAGTATGGGGATATGATCCTCCAAAGACTCTCCAAATACATGAAAATCTTGGAAAAAATTGAACATACTCGTGTCCATCACTCATATCCAAGACCAAGTAACATACATCCATGTTAATTTTTCTAACTAACCAACTGTTATTGTGTTTCTGAATTGTGGAGCAGAACCGATTCAAACAACGGGTTTGGATACTTGGAAGTCGCCCAGAGGAGGAAGAAATATTTGAATTTACAATGGTGCAGGTTTGTTTATGGAGCTTTTTTGCTAGCCATCTGCAATTCTTCCTAGGAACTAATATTAGCATTTGTGATAAATCATGTTGCTATATTTGGTTTCTAAAGGACTTCAGTTAGTAAGAAGCATTTTGAACTTTCTGTTGCCTTAAATCCTTCAATGTTTATCATATTGAATAGGTAAAAGCCTTTTGGTCTTTTCATTAGTTGTAGCAAATTTAGTTCTTTTAAGCTATGTTACCTGAGTGTTGGATACGGGTATGTGTTTGACACGAGTATATTCAATTTTTTTAAAAGTTTTTTCATATATTTAGAGGATCATACCTTCGTGCCCATGTCTGAATATGTGTTGGATACGTAGATTTTAAAAAAATAAAGAATCCGGGTAACATAGCTTTTAAGAGTTAGAATCATGGTTGAATCAAATAAAAGTTTGTGTGTTGATGTTCATGAACACAAAGTCAGTCACTTATTGAAACATGGGAAGTAATTGACTGTCATATTTAATGTTTTCTGGTTATTTTCTGCCCCATTGTTAAAGATATGAGTCATATGACGAGAAAGAGGGGGAAAATAGGAAAGGCTCCAAACTATGATAACAACATGTGCTCAATTAAGTTAAGAAAATTTCTTGGTTTTATACAAATACGAGAGTTCATAATCATATACTGAGAATAAACTGATGAATCTTACTTTTTATTAGAAGAAATTGGAACTAAACATTTTGCTTTATTCCTATATATCAAATTACTAGCTTGTTTTTGGCAGAGGATTGGTGGTTCATGGGATGGTTATTGGTTGACAGAGAGTTTGCTTCACGACGGAGGAGATGCATTTGCCGGTGGTTTGGCTTACTGAGAACACGGCTGAGTTACTTGTATCCTACTGTCGGTACTTCACATTCATGTAGATAATGCAATAAATCATTGCCATGTTAATCATGACCAGCCTTATCATCAAACTTTGTAAATTCGAACCTGTATATGTATAAAGTATAGTGGTTAGGAGCTGCAGCAATTGTTCGATCCTTTGTTCATGTTTTTAACTTTCTACAGCTTTTTTCTGAGTTTATGGATTTATTTCAGCAACTCATATATACTAGACAGCCTATGAAAACAGATGATGGCAATTTGATGCATCTGTTTAGGGCGGAGTGCAAATGTAAGCTATCATGTCTGCTAATGAAATTTACTTTGATTTAGATTCTCCATTGGCACATGGAATCAATGGTGCATTGCCAGAATGCTAAATATTGAGTTGAAGCTTGTCCATTAGGAGAAGTGCTCTTTTCAACAGCCATAATATTTGAGTGTTCTAGGACTTATCCTTGCGGTTGACTGAGGAAATGTTGTCTACTGTTAGTTAGCATGTCTGAATTTGGTCCATGGTTTTCGAAGCCCCATATTCCTTCATTACAACATGGAAGAACCTATCAACCCAAGAACCAAGCAAGATCAACCTCTATAATATGTGGCAGTAGGACATATTGGAAGATCTTATCTATCCAAAAAAATAGGACATTGACAAGGTCAGCTGTCATTTTTAATAGCAAATCAATAACTCCATGAAACCCAAGAGTTTAGTTGGTTCATGCAAACCCGAACTTCAGTTGATTCATTCAGCCATCCTTAAAAAGTGACATCACATAAGTCGGGAGTTTGAACCCCAACATCTACAACCCCTTGTATCAAAAGAAAATCCACAACTCATTGTGAAGATTATTGACAAGTATGCTACATGTACATTAATTAGTGAAAATGGCGACAAATAATGGAACAATACAAGGCCAAAACCATTCTATAGTTCAAAGAGGCTCAAATTTAGGAATAGCTCTTTTATTGAAGGGCACTAAATTGATGTAGGAGGCACATGCATATTCAACCATTTAACAGTGTTTACATTTGAAGTGGTAAGAGATATAGTATTAAGTAAAAATGTGAATAGTATTGGGTTAACATCCACTGTAGCTAGAGCAATTGGATCAAACTGAGACTAATATAAGGAGAAATGTAACTTATTGCAAATTGTTGGAGCTGACTACAGATGCTCAGTTATACAACTAAACCATTTAATTAAATCAACCAGCTGGTTAGATTGACCAACAGAAGTGTTGAAAGAGACAATTACAAAATTTCAGCTCATAAGATAAAGTAGGACACAGAGATAAACTGACCATAACTCAATCTCATTAATGCCATAACTCATGTCATTAATGCATTACAGCATCTCTTATCATCAAAATAATCCCCAAGTATAAGAATTAATAAAATTCAATAAGACAACACTAACCAATGACTCCTGAGAACAGTACTAGCTTTAAACTGTTATTTCTTCACTTGAGTTGAGATGGAGTGATGAACTTGGTAAGAACAAAGCAGTCAGGAGGGTCAATGTTTGTGTAATAGTTCTTGATTGTCTCTGTGATTTCAAACCCAAATTTCTTATAGAAGTTGATGGCATCTTCATTGTTTGTCTGCACATGCAAGTAAGTTTCTGGTATGTTTTGCTTCGAACAGAGATCAAGAACATGGTTCAATAGCCTTGTACCTGCATAAATCCTAGGTTTCAAGCAAAATTTCTGACAAATGAGAAAACTGAAGATACAAGGTTTTTTAACGACCTATTCTTTTTTATTCAGATTCAAAGGGAACAGAATTTCTGTGAAACATGTTTAGGACAATTACTTATATTTCACTCTTTGTTTCTTCATTGTTAACCTCATTGGAGTATGCATAAGACAACAGCTACTGTGCTGCTTAACATGTGTGGAAGGTAAAAGGCTAAGAGGGGAAGTGGAACAAGAGGCTAGTCAGATTATAGGTATTGATAATTTAAGAAGTCAAATTCTGATTCACCAATGAAGCATTTAACTCAGTGATAGCCCACCACCCTTAAGGAGTGGGCAGGGTCGTTTTAATTTTCTATGAGCAAGTTTCTCAACCATCAGGTTGATTACTCTTTTGTGATAGTTGAGCATCCCAAGTATCAACAAAATGATCAGGTCATTGGACCAATTTAAAAATCAATAAGCATGATTCAAGGTTATTCCATTAATTCCTTGCAAGACCTACAGCAGGAGAAAAAAATTACATGTCTACTTACCAATGCCTAGCCCACGATATGGTGCTAAAACACCCAATGTCATGATGTACACACGGATGGCCCCACCTTCCTTCTTCTCCAGCCGGCAAGCAATTGATCCGACACATATGTCACTGTAATATGCTGAGTTAGAAAGCAAAATAGTGATTGTTAGAATAACATGCTAATTTTTGGATAGTACGGATCATGCACCAAGATAAGCTTTCATCAGCTCTCGACCCATGTATATCTATGTATAACAATTACATCATACGATGTGTGTGTGTGTAACCATACAAAATTTGTTCCAAGAACCATCAAGTAGTAATAAAAGATCATTAATTGTATCATTCTAACCATCAATGCACCATAATAAAACAAACAATAAAACATGATTCATATGTTGAAGGCACTGTGACAAAGACATTACAAACATTCTCTGCACATTTATAAGACGATAAAGTTAGACAAGACTGAGCATGACTTAAGGATTAAGGAGAACATAAAACATATATAATTATCAGGACAGAAGGAAATGATAGGATAATTCTTCTTGAAAATTAACAGGTTTGAAATGTCTACAGTTTCTGTGAACAAATATAGACCATCAACCTCAATAAGCAAGTACCTCCTAGGCTCCTACACAACATAGTAATTTTCAGAATCAGGAAATGTTTAGCCTAGCATTTTATGACTTTTAGAAGTTCTCCAGAAAAGTTTAATACAGCTACAAGCCTACTTCCTAGAAATTCACAAGCAAAGCAAGATAAGGATGGGAGGACAAGATAGAAGAGACAGTGCACCACTGAAGATTGGTAACATATTTGAGTCTAAGGCAGCAGAAGGATGACAGCAGAAGTGAGAATCTGTTGTTGGGTGATAGGAACAACATATAGGCATGTCTTGAAGAGGATGAATGGCACAAATGGTAACACTCTTAAGTTCAACAAGCCCAAAAGTTGAAGATTTTGAAAAAAAATTTAAGTGTTAGTTTTCAAATGCTGTGGAACACAATAATCAGAACAAGCAGTTTTAAAAAGTTGGGTTATCTAACCTGAAACTATTAATCCAACAACAAATTACATTGAACAAAGATCACATGGGAGGACACTAGATTGATAGCTGAATACACATTCTTGATAGCAAACGCCACTCACAATTCCCCTCAAACAATGCAAGAGCAAGGCACAATCAATTCATAGAGGTTAATGTTTCAAGAATCAAGACTGCCAATTTCATCACTTAATTAAACATATAGTCCGCAATTTGGGTCTTTGAGAATAGAAATATATCAAAAGGAAGTTTCAACCTCATTAAATCCTCTTAATTTTAAGTTTAAAAAAAAAAAAACTATTAAACCACTTTTCAATCATGTGTATATCATATGTCTATACAAATCAAACTGGCTCAGCAAACCCAATATTTTTCCAATGCAAAAAACTAAAAGCCTAAAAAAATTGCAGAAGCCAAAACCAACAAATCAATAAAAAATTTCCCATAATATGATAAAAAACCACATATGTAGAGGGAAAAAAAGTACCAATAAATTTCCCAATAGATGGTATACTAATTAAACAGAAAAGAAAAGCCCATGATTCAAAAAAGCCATTGCAAAGACAGAACCAAACAACATGGAATAAACACAGAGAACTAAGCATTGGTTTTAAGCAAAACAAGGAAAACCCAGAAAAGATTAGGCAAAGAATAAGGGGAAAAATGAAAAAAAAAAAAAAAGGAGCAGACCAAGCTTGGTGAATTCGCCAGAAGCGAGAGCATCGGCGTAGTACTTGTCGTTGTAACGAACAGGGAAGAGAGTAGTATTGAGCTTCTTCAGCTGCATCATGTTCTTGTCCCTTACTCCATCTAGTGATATTGCTACTTCTCGCCCAGCCCCCATTTCTTTAAAAATGTACTTTTAGATTAGTTTTTTGGTCGATGAAAATAGAAGATTCACTGAGTGAAAAAAAATTGGTGGTGAGGGAATGGTACAGACAGAGCTGGATTTCTTGTATGTACAACAATGGTAGGCTTTTATAGCAAGACAAAGATGGGAGAGGGATTACTTTTCTGGGAGGAGGAAAATTTGGGGTTTTTTTTTCTTATTCCCACTATTTTTCATTGATTTGGTTTTCTTCAGTCTTTTGGGTTTTGTTTTGATTACCATGAAATTTCTCAGACTTGAGAATTCAGCCCAGATTTGGACCTTTTTTTTTTTTTTTTTTCTTTCTTGAAAGCTGGGTTTGGGGCTTGGGTTCAAAATGAGAGAGGCCAGCAAATGTAGTTACCGATGAATCATGGGTTAAAGAGAAAAGGTTCCCAACTGAACTGATAGGACTGTAAATCAACAATTCGATTTTTTTGGTTTATGTTTGTTTATTAAGTTAAATAAATAATTATAAACATAATTTTAATGTTGGTTTATTAAACGAATCGAGTTCGAACAGATATGTGTTCGGTTCGTTTATGTTCACGAACAAGCTCGTTTATGGTTCGTTTAAAACTTATTTATTAGTTTGTTTAAAACTCGTTTATTGTTCATTTATTGTTAGTTTATAATTTAATAATAATATTATTATTTTATCTTTTATTTATATAATTAATAATTAATAATTTTATTATTTTATTTTATTTACTTATAATATAATTAATATTATTTAATAACTTAAATTTAATAATAAATTTAATTTAATTACGTTTGTATTTTATATTCAATATTAATAATTTAAAATTGATTTATTGATTTATATATTTGTTTGTTAAAATTGTTTAGATTTTTTTGTTTATTGTTCATGAATATAATTTTAATTGTTCGCAAACATGTTCGATTATATATTCATGAACAAGTTCATTTAATGTTCACGAACAAGCTCATTTAATTTAAATGAACTTGTTTATGAACATTAAATAAACGAACACGAACACACTCAATTTTAAACGAACAGAACTTGAACACAATTTTAAAATCTTTAACGAACACGAACCGAACACAAACAAACTCAAAAATAAATAAACGAATATGAACATAGACCTGTTCGTTCAATCTCAGTTCATTTACAGTCCTATGAACTGACGAGTCTTGATTGGTGTCACTCCTTTCACATGTCTAATTATTTGTTTGATTTAAAAATTTTAATGCTTAAATATATATTAAAAAATTAATATTATTTTTGAATAATATGATAAAAATATCTAATCGAAATTTTATTTGTTAAAATAAAAATATATAAAACAATTTAATTTTATACTATTACAAGTAAATACTCCTCTCTCTCTCTCTCTCTCTCTCTCTATATATATATATATATATATATATATATATATATATATATATATATATATATCTCAAAACTTAAAAAATTAAGGACCATGATTGATTAAAAGTAGAGGTGGCAAAATGAACCCGAACCCGAAAACCCGCCCAGAAAAACTCGAACCCGAACCCGCCCAAACCCGATTTGACCAAAAAGTCAAAAACCCGAACCCGAAAAAACCCGAACCCGAATGGGCCCGAACCCGAATGGACCCGAACCCGAATGGGCCCGAACCCGAATAGACCCGAACCCGAATGGACCCGAACCCGAATGGGCCCGAACCCGAATGAGCCCGAACCCGAATGAGCCCGAACCCGAATGGACCCGAACCCGAGACCGGCCCGAACCCGAACCCGAATTTAATACTAAAAATAAAAATAATCAAATTGCAATTAATTAATTTTTTTTTTTACAAAGCAATAACTTTAATTATTATTTTTATTCTAATTTTTTTAAATAATTTAATTAAAATTTAAAATATATATATGATGATGAAATAATAATTTTATCAAAAAGCAAATTATATTTTGTACTTATAAGTAGACCTGCTCACGGGCCGGGCAGCCCGCCCGGCCCGGCAGGCCCGGCCCAATTCGGGCCGGGCTTGGGCAGGATAATTTATGTTTCGGGCCGGGCCTGGGCAGGATAATTTATGTTTCGGGCCGGCCCGGCCCGGAACAGTGATTTTTATTATAATAATATTATTTTATTTAATTTTAATTATAAAAAAATAAAAAAAATTATTTTTTTTATTCTAATGAACAGTGATTCGGGCCTAAACGGGCGGGCTTGGACTACCCCGGGCCGGGCCTGGACAGAGGAGAAAAAAAAACCGGGCCGCGGCCCGGCCCGGCCAATGACCACCTCTACTTATAAGTTATAACTTTAACGTCTCATATCATGATGAATTTACAATCTAAATATTTGAAATTCTTGAAAATTTTAAAGATGTGAAAAAAAATTTGACAATAATTCAATTATTTTGGCCTTTTGGGTTATACTTATACGGTTAGGTTAGAATGAGTTTAATTGGATTATGGCTTTCATGGGATTTTATTTTAGAGGGTGGGTTTAATGGGGTTTTGGGTTTTATGGCCTTTTGGTTTTGGGTATATTTATTATTTATTAATAAATAATCATATTAATTATATATTTATTACGTATAATTTAAATATAAATTATATTTTTTTAGTACTACTTTATAATTTATACTTTATACTGATGAAAAAATATAAGTACTCGATATATATATATATATATATATATATCTTGACTATAAGCATAAAATTTTTGCATTTTATAAGTATATAAACGAATAGATGAAGGTCAGAATTTATTTTTAAAAGTTTTTTATTTTATAGTGAAAATAAATTATAATGTATTTATATTTTGAAATTCGAATTCATCAAATCAATTATTTTAAATATCAATATGATTAATTTATAATATATCATATTTTTTATAATAAATTATTTCAAAATTTGATTTTATATAACAAATTAATTTCTTATTCTTTTGGTGCTAACAAATATTAATTTTAAAAAATAAATATAATTAAAAATATAATATAATAGCAAAAGTATAAAAATAATAATAAATTAATAATTTATTTTTAGATATAAATATTTAAATTACGTAAAAATGATTACATCTAATATAAAATAAAATGATGTAAAACATACCTGAATCCAGACCGAACCCGAACCCAGACCGAACCCGAACCCGAACCCGAATGGGCCCGAACCCGAATGAGCCCGAACCCGAATGAGCCCGAACCCGAATGGGCCCGAACCCGAATGAGCCCGAACCCGAATGAGCCCGAACCCGAATGGACCCGAACCCGAATGAGCCCGAACCCGGATGGACCCGAACCCGAATGAGCCCGAGCCCGAATGAGCCCGAACCCGAATGAACCCGACCCGAACCCGCCCGAACCCGCCCAATTGCCACCTCTAATTAAAAGGGCTCATCTCACCTCCTCATAAAGCTCCAAGCGGATACCACATATTCTTCTAACGTCTGCATCTACAATCAAAGATCCCATTGTCATCTGCTCACGAACTCCCTTTCTTTCCAAACTCCTTTCACCAGAAATTCCTTGCTAAAGGAGAGCTCGAGAGATATAGAAATGATTGAGAAAAAGAAAAATAAGGCAAAGGCAATCATAGTAGGAGGGAGTATAGCTGGGGTGTCATGCGCCCATGCCCTCACTTCAGTAGGATGGGAAGTTGTGGTGCTCGAGAAAACTAGCGCTCCCCCAACTGGTAGCCCAACCGGGGCTGGACTGGGTCTCGACCCTTTGGCTCAAATGCTCATTACTTCCTGGCTTGGCCATCCCCAGCTCCTCCAGCAGTCCACCTTGCCCCTCACAATTGATCAGGTAAATGTGAAATCTTACTAGTCCTTTCCCCCTTATTCTACTAGTTTATAAAACATTAGCTATAAAATTTATGTTACTCGGACTCGAATTTGAGTGTCCGGTACAGATATGTTCAATTTTTTTAAATTTTTTTATGTATTTGAAGGATTTAGAGAATGATATACCCATACTTATGTCCTGATATATGTCGGACGTCGGATATAAATACTTCAAGAAAAATAAAAAGTCGGAACAACATAGATATAATTTTATAACTATGTCTTTATTTTATTTTTTTCGATAATTCTGATTATCTGATGAATTAAGAGTTCGGCATTCTATTAAAGTTTTTGTTGCTATTATTGCTTCATATTTCTATTGATTGTACAAAACAAAAATGAACTTTATATTAGTATTCAATATCAAAATTCAACATATTTCGGTCAGAAAAATAGAAAGAGTTACATTTCCATTCAGACAAAAAAGATCAAATTTTAGCTAAAAATCCTGCCTTTTTTTTTGTGTGGAAATGTGTTCTTAACAGAACCAAGCAACAGATAGTGCTACAAAGGTGAGTTGGACACTGACAAGAGATGAGGAATTCAATTTTAGAGCAGCACATTGGGCTGATCTCCATGGCCTTCTATTCAATGCATTGCCACCAGATATATTCTTCTGGGGTCACCAGTTTATCTCTTTCAGCACTTCTGAGGACAAAGCCTCTGTCAAAGTTAAGGCTAAAGTACTTCAAAACGATCAGATCATTGAGATTGATGGCAATTTACTCGTTGCAGCCGATGGGTGCCTCTCTTTAATCCGCCAGAATTTTCTCCAAGACCTTAAATTGAGGTATATCAGTATATGTAGCTTAATATAACTTAGAATTTGCTCCTAGTTGGCTGGCTGCAATGCTGCATGATGGGATAAGTTTAATCTTATTGAAGTTCTTACTTCTTAGTTAATAAAACCAGCAAAGATTTATGCTAATTGTGTTAATATATAGTTAATATATAGCATGGCAACACTGTTTGCAGGTATTCAGGTTACTGTGCGTGGAGAGGGGTTCTTGACTTTTCAGGAAAAGAGGATTCAGAGACCATTGAAGGCATCCGGAAAGCATACCCTGACCTTGGGAAATGCTTGTACTTTGACCTTAGCTCTGGAACTCATACTGTGCTTTATGAACTTCCAAACAAAAGGCTCAATTGGATTTTTTATGTCAATCAACCTGAGCCTGAGATAAAGGTGCTTGCTTGCTCTAATCTCATACATTCTGCTTCTTACATAGCAATTACAAGTTATATCAAAGATGTTTTGAGGGACATCTAAAGTTGGATACAGTCATACATATTTGACGCCTTTCGAAATAAGTTTAGAGTAGACTTGGCAGCTATGTTACTCGGACTTGGGTGTGAGTGTCGGATACGGGTATGTATCCAACATAGGTATGTTCAATTTTTTCTAAGTTTTTTCTTGTATTTGGAGGATCCTTGGAGGGTCATATCCCCATACCCATGTCCAAATATGCGTCGGAAACGTGTATTTCAAATAAAATGAAGAGTTGGAGCAACATAGCTTGGCAGCAATCAAAACTAAAAATGCCTCTTATCTTTATTTTTTTTTACATGTACAGAGAAATTCAGTTACTATGAAAGTAAGTGAAGACGTGATCAATGAGATGATCCAAGAAGCAGAGAAAGCTTGGGTTCCCGAGTTTGTGAGAGTCATGAAGGAGACCATGAATCCTTTCTTAAATGCCATATATGATTGTGACCCTATAAGACAGATCTACTGGGACAATGTAGTGTTGATTGGAGATGCTGCTCACCCAACAACTCCTCATGGCCTAAGAAGCACAAACATGTCATTACTAGATGCAGCAATCCTAGGCAAATGCCTTGAGCAGTGGGGAGTGGAAAATTTACACTCAGCTCTGGAAGAATATCAGTCCATCAGGCAACCTGTTACCTCTAAACAAGTGCTGCACTCGCGGCAGTTGGGTCGAATTAAACAAGGCTTACATCTTCCTAATCAAGAGCCATTTGATCCGAAGAAAGCAACTCCAGAGGATCTCAAAGATCTTCAACAGAAGAACATGCCGTTCTTCACTAGTGTTCATTAATTAGTTGATTCTATATTACACAGTGTTTGATCTCTCCAAAGATAAAAAAAAATAAAATGTGATATTTAAAGTCAAGTACTGTGCATAATACCTGAGTTGTAAGAGAAACAATTTCCTAGTTATCATGTTTCAAGCATTACTTATAAAATATATTTATTGAAATGACATTTCCCAAATTAAAATAAAACTTTAGTTGAACAAGTTTTAACATGAACCTAAGCTCAAATGTTCAAATTCATTCAAGTTAGGTGCCAACTGCCAAGAAAGGAAGAAAAAACACATGCTACTCGAGGACCATGTCAGCAATTCAGAAAGCTCCAAGGGAAAGCACATTTCTCTTCATTGTTATCTCTAGCCAGTAGCCCATGATCTCTCTTTTTTTCCAAACCACTTCCCCAGAATTATGCTTACAAAAGGGAAAGAGAGAGGGTTGAGAAGAAGAATAAGGCAAAGGCAATCATAGTATTAGTAGGAGGGAGCATAGCTGGGGTATCATGCGCACATGCCCTTACTTTAGCAGGATGGGAAGTTGCGGTTCTTGAGAGAAAAAAAAAAAAAAAAAGGGCACCCCCAACTGGGAGCACAACCGGTGCTGGACTGGGGCTCGACCCTTTGGCTCAACAGCTCATTGATTCAATTGGCCAACATCTCCTGCAACAGGTCACCTTACCCCTCACAATTGATCATGTAAGTGTTGTTATATCCGCTATTACCTGGACCAGAGGTCCAAGAGTCCAAAAATAGATAAACAATTACATAAAATTCAAATATAAAAGGATAGATAAAGCACAAATTTTGGGATTTGGACATTCTTTTTGGTATTAAGTTCAATTCATTCTCTTTGCTTACCTCCTTTACCTCTCTAGCTCCCGACTGACTTAAACATTAAAGTGCGAGTCTCAACTCCGGCACTCCTCCGCACCTTTTTTTAATCAATTGGTTCAATCCACCTTACATCCGACAGCTCGTCCGAGTCTATCAACTTCAAGTCCAAACAGACCTCAACAAGTGTCAAATTCTATTAGGTTGCATTTCGGAATTTGAATTTTAAAAATAATGTAAATTGTGAATAAAACACATATAAAAGTAACATTGATGATTATGTTTCAAATCCATGGATTTGTTGGATGCCTATTTAGTGGTGAATTTGATATATCTATAACTATTTGTGAATTTGAAATTCATATTATTATACCTTTCAAATATATAATCATATTGAGTCTTAACTAATTTATACATAATGTATGCATTTCATTATCACAATTCATGTTCCCAAACATAGCATTAGTAATTTTTAGTAGTTTTTCATTGGCAATTCCATAAGACATTATCTACACAATTTCATAAGTGCCTGGCACTTTAATTTCCCCAAATTGCAAGTGCATTACTATTAATTTCATTGCTTCCCATTTGTTTCTTTGTTCTTTACAGTAGCAAGCAACAGACAGTGCTATAAAGTTGAGCTGGGCACCGACAAGAGATGATCAGGAATTTAATTTTAAAGCAACGCATTGGGCTGATCTCGATGGTCTCCTATACAATGCATTGCCACGAGACATATTCTTCTGGGGTTACCAATTCGTCTCTTTCAGCATTTCTGAGGACAAAGCCTCTGTCAAAGTTAAAGCTAAAGTTCAGCAAAATGATGAGATGATTGAGATAGACGGAAATTTACTTGTTGCAGCAGATGGCAGTATTTCTTTACTCCGCCAAAGCTATCTCCCTCACCTTAAATTGAGGTATGCCATTCAATATAACTGAGATTTGATCACTTTTATGAGTTACTACTACTTACTGGAAGCATGGCTGCACTCTTTGCTTGTATTCAGGATATTGTGCATGGAGAGGGGTTCAGGAAATGAGGATTTAGAAACCATTGCAGGCATCCGGAAAGCATTCCCCAACCTTCCAAGAAAAATGCTCAATTGGATTTGGTCTGTCAATCAACCTGAGCCTGAGATGAAGGCGCTTTCTTGCTCTAATCTCGTATATTGTGTTTCTTGCATAACAAACACAAACTTAAAGTTTGCTAGAAATTTGACACAGTGAAACACGACTTTTTGCAACTTCAGTCACTGTGAAAGTAGGTAAAGATTGGGCTCCCCAGATTGTGAGTCATGAAGGAGACCAAGGATCCTTGAGTGTCATATGATTGTGATCCTCTAAAATAGATCTTTTGGGACAATGTAGTGTTGTTGATTAGGGAAGCTGCTAACCCTACAAGTCCTCATGGCCTGAGAAACACAAACATGTCGATATTAGATGCAGCAGTGCTCAGGAAATGCCTTGAGAAGTGGGGAGTGGACGAGTATCAGTCTGTTCGGCTACCTCACTTTCTAAACAAAGTCCTGCACTCACGGCAGTTGGGTCAAATTAAACAAGGCTTAGATCTTCGTAATCGTGAGCCATTTTATCCGAGAAAATGCTAGTTCGGAGGATTGCAATGATCTTCAACAGAAGAGCATGCCTTTCTTCACTAGTATTCCTTCATTAATCGTGTCTATGTTAAGCTCCGTTTGATCCCTGAAAGATGGCTGTATGTCCTCCGCAACCGGGCATCGCTTAGGAATAATCTATACTGGTAATTTGGTATCTCCCCTAATATGTGATTGTCTAGACTCTCAATTCTCAGAAGATCGAATATATAAAAAACCTGATTACTAAAAGTGGCTTATTTTTTCAGTAATACTTAGCAGAGTTTTATCCATACAAAAACAAGAGTTTTATCTATAGAATTTGTTGGGCAAGTGAGTGTGGGATAACCTTTTCAGTCCTTATCTGCTTTGTTCTTCATGGTATCAATTACACAAAGGGAACATTTGTTTCATAAATTCTGTACTTTAGCCTACTCCCAGTTCATCTTATATATGTTACTCGAATTCTTGTGCGAGAGTCAAATACGGATATGTGTCTGACACGAGTATATTCAATTTTTTTAAAGTTTTTTCTTGTATCCTCATATCCATGTTCGGATATGCGTCAGATACGAATGTCGGACACGAATACTTCAAAAAAAATGAAAAATTGGAACAACATAACATCTTATAGTCTCATCATACGCACCTATTAATTAGGTCTCGTTTCTTTTTCATCTTTTGCATCGGTCACTTAAAAATGTGAACGGCAATGGCAGAAATTAGCAGCATACAAAAGGGTGGCTATCCACCGGAAAAATAATGAAAGAACAAACTTCGTTAGCACAAGCTAACACTTAACCATAATTCAGCTCTGATTTTGGTAAAAATAAATAAATTATTTCTCATTGAACAGATGCAGTATAGGATCAAAGAAGAGGACACATTTCCAAGTAAGTTTTCATACAAATGCAAACAAATAACAAATAATAAGAACCAATAAAAAATCTCAGTAGCACAGCTTAATTCATCCTCTTAACCATAAATCATGGTTTTAATAGAAACTTTTATTTCTCATTCAACAAATGTGTTATAAGAACACAAAAGAGGAGAAACTTCCAAGCAAGTTTCTACATACATGGCTACTTATAAAAAATAAAGAAAAAATGTAGAGCTCATTTCTGATAACTGACATAAAACAGGTTGCATTCTCAAATAACAGAATTGCTATTTTCTACTAAGATCATGAAATTAAACTGATTTTGCAGGCCATGTTGCTTGAGCTGACATGATTATACCTACAATCACTCCGAACAGTCCAAGTGCACTGCCAAAAATCTCAATCACAAGAATCTTCACAAAAAGTGAGGAGTTTTGCGCATCAGACAGCGCACAGCTGCTTCCGATTATTCCGACGCACAATCTGTCCCCAAAACAAATCATAAGTACACAGAAATAAGCAAAATGTTCATTCAGATAACTTTATTTAAAGATTAAAGAAAGAAAAGAAGGATAGAGAGGTGAACCCGCAAACAAGGTTTGCAAAGCCAACAATAATTCCAGAAGCAAAGATTGCATATCCAGCTCTAAGAGACTCCGGAGCATATATCTGTGATGATGGAACACTCTCTAACTTTGTTTGTAAAATAATTGCCACAATAACACCATATATAGCAACAGCTTCACAGAAGATTACACTGCAATGAGAACAGCATTGAGTAAAAAATTACTATTTCAATAGGCATTACAGCATTTCAAATAAATAATCAGCAATGCAGAGAAAAGTTTAACTCAGATTGAAACATAATTTAAAGTACCATCAATTTGAACAAGTCCAGCTGAAAAGTTTGGACATTTTCAACTTGTCTCACATTTCAATAGCAGGCAGGCCATCTCTAAATTTGCAAGGCGATTTGTGAAAAGATAAAAAGGGATCCATACACAAGAAATCTAAAACTATGGCTACTCTTGTTACTCATGCTTGATGTTAAGATAATGCCCGCCCTTTCTTTCGCCTTATAGCCAGACTGAAGTTTCAAGAATTGCCCAATTCGATTGCAGTGGAACTCAGAAATGGCTCAGTGATCCCTATCACAGTTGAGGCACCATGGATGCCTCAGAAGTGTATTCACTGTGGTATTTTTGGTCACAATAACAAAAGTTGTCCTCGCCAGCCAAAGGAAATTCCAACCAAAAAATGGACTCCTAAGCAGAAGGCTCAGAATGAGCAAACAGAGTTGAGGGTTCCTGATGAGCAGACGATTCCAAGGACCTCTGAAAAGCAGATAGAATTACCTGCTCAGGTAATCATAGAGCAATTGGAAAGGCCAGCTCCATCTGGGACAGAACGAGGATCCACCTCAGCCACAGGAGCTATGGGCTCAGACAACAGATTTGCAATATTGGAATCTGTTCCTGAAAATGAGGAGGATACTGGTAAAACAGAGTCACTTATAGAGGATAGGACTGAAAGCCACTCTCATCAGGTTGTTTTCTCAGAAGAAACAAGAAAGCCTAGGGCTGCTGCAGCAGGAGTGGCAGATCTGATGAAGAACTTGAAGAGAAGGAAAGGGCCTATTGACAAAGGAAAGGCTCGAGGTAAGGCTTCTGCCTTGGGGAGTCACTCTCCAACTCTTCATTAATGAACTTTCTTGTTTGGAATGTTAGAGGACTCAATTGTCCTCTAAGGCAGAAACAGGTAGTCAGTAGAATTTTTAAGTTGCAGATTGATATTGTCTGTCTTATTGAGACTAGAGTAAAGTTACCTAAAGTGCAGAAGATTGTTGACATGCATTTTAAGGGATGGAATCTCCATCATAACTACTCTGAAGCTTCAAATGGAAGAATTTGGATCCTTAGTAAGGTTCACCTGGATGTAGATATGAAGGACTCAACAGAACAGTCTATCACATGTCAGATTAAACTGAACTCTCTGAGGTTTTATTTGACTGCCATTTATGGAAGTAATGAAGGAAGCAGAAGGAAATTGCTTTGGTCACACTTGCATTCCCTCAGTGGAACTACTCAAGGTGCGCCATGGATTTTGGCAGGAGATTATAACGTGGTAGCTCATCCATCAGAAAGCTCATGTTTTAATGGATCCCAACACAGTACCTCAGATATGAAAGATTTCCAAATTTGCATTGAACAGAATGCATTGATGGATCACCAATTTGTTGGTCCAATCTTTACCTGGTCAAATCATCAAGAGAATCATCTTGCCAAGAAGCTTGATAGGGTCATGATCAATGACCAATGGCTCATCTCTTTCCCATATTCCTATGTGGAATTTATTGCACCTGAAACCTCTGATCATTGTGCTGCACTTATCAAAACCAGCTTGGAGAATCACTCCCCTCCCAAACCATTCAAGTTTTTCAATTTCTGGACTAGGGATGCAGAGTTCATGGATATAGTTGAGAGCTCATGGCAGGATCCTACCAGAGGCGATCCTATGTCCAATTTGTATATCAAATTGAAGAGAGTGAAGCAGAAGCTTAAGAACTTCAATTTCAAGAAGTATGGAGCTATTACTGAGAAGGTACAAGCCAAAAGAAGGGAATTAACAGAAGTGCAGCTCCAACTACTAAGGAAGCCTGCAGATGTTGAACTGGCAGCAAAGAAAGATATCCTTTCCAGGGATTTCAATAATCTTCTCAAAGATGAGGAAAGCTTTTACAAGCAGAAATCCAGAATTCAATGGCTAAAGGAAGGAGACCAAAATACAGGCTTCTTCCATAGGATGGTGAGGGCAAAGTTGAGCAAAAATACCATACATTCTTTGACGGATGCAAAAGGAAACAGACTTGAAAACTTTGATCAGATTGCTACAGAAGCTGTCTCCTACTTCCAGAACTTGTTGGGATCCAAAGACCATATGGTCAAGGGCTGTAATCAGGATTTGCTTGCTGAACTTCTACAGACTCCCATCACTGAAGAGCACCAAGCTGAACTGGTTAAAAGGGTAACTCCTGCGGAGATAAAAGAAGCAATGTTTTCGATTCATAGTGACAAAAGTCCAGGGCCAGATGGATTCACAGCTCACTTCTTCAAAACAGCTTGGCAAATTGTTGGCGAGGATGTCACAGAGGCTGCAATGTTCTTTTTCAGGACAGGAGTGATGCACAAAGCCTTCAATTCAACTAGCGTGGCTCTCATTCCAAAATGCCCTAATCCAAGCACAATGAGAGATTTCCGACCAATTTCCTGTTGCACAGTCTTTTACAAATGCATCAGCAAGATTCTGACTAACAGACTCAAGAGCAGTCTTCCATTGGTGATCTGTCCCAATCAGAGTGCCTTCATTCCAGGCAGGAGTATCACAGACAATATCCTGCTTGCTCAAGAGTTAGTCAGAGGCTATGGTAGGAATACTCTGTCCCCAAGATGTGCCATAAAAGTGGATTTACAGAAGGCTTTTGATACTATCAGCTGGGAATTCATCTTTGCAGTCTTGAAGGCAATGCAGGTCCCTCAGCAGTTCCTAAATTGGATTGAAAGTTGCCTAACCACCAGCTACTTCTCTATATCTGTTAATGGAGGACTTATGGGCTTCTTTAAGGGGGCAAGAGGAGTCAGGCAAGGTGATCCCCTTTCCCCCTACCTCTTTGTGATTGCTATCAATGTCCTGTCCAAGTTGCTGGACTCTGCAGCACAGTATGGGGTCTTCTCTTATCATCCAAAGTGCAAAAAGCTTCATTTAACTCACCTGAGTTTTGCTGATGATCTGCTAATCTTTGCCAAGGGCAATCTTGATTCAGTGAAGGGTATTCAGCTAGTGCTAAATCAATTCTACACCTACTCAGGGCTCCAACTTAATAGCACCAAAAGTGAGTTCTTCTCCACAGGAATTGACAGAGAAGAATTAAGGCTCATCAGAGAGTCCACAGGGTTCAAAACAGGCACACTGCCTGTCCGATATCTGGGGGTACCATTAGTCACTAGAAGATTAACCATGACAGACTGTGAGCCACTTTTGGAGAAGGTGACAGTAAGGGTTAGAGGATGGGCAACAAAGTTCTTGTCTTATGCTGGAAGGCTTCAGCTTATCCAATCAGTTTTGTTTCACCTGCAGAACTTCTGGTGCAGACATTTTGTTCTGCCCAAACAGTGCATAAGGAAGTTGATGCAGCTATGCTCAAACTTCTTATGGAAAGGGAAGGAAGGCCAAGCTAAGGGAGCTAAAGTTAGCTGGAAGTCCATTTGCCTGCCAAAATCAGAAGGGGGACTTGGTGTAAAGGACACTGTCACTTGGAATCAGGCATGTATTCTAAGGAATTTTTGGGCTGTACTGACTGGAGCAGGCTCCCTATGGATAGCCTGGATCAAGACTTATGTATTGAAGGACAGAGATCCATGGCACATCCCTATCCAGAGTGGGAGCAGTTGGAATTGGAGGAAGATCATGCAATTGAGAGAGGTGGCTGCCAGAATAGTTCTCACAACTGCTGATGGAAGCTATAAATGGCCTTTCCCTGAGGGAAAGTACCAAGTGTCAGCAGTATGGAACAAGATCAGACCTTCAGCTGGGAAAGTGGCTTGGTATAAGTTGGTATGGTGTAATTTTAATATTCCTAGGCATTCTACGCTCTCCTGGATGACAATCCTAAATAGATTGGCCACAAAGGATAGACTTATCTCCTGGGGAATGGCAGTGGATGATAAATGTTTGCTGTGCAAACAAGAGAGGGAAACCAGGGATCATCTATTCTTCACTTGCTCCTACTCGAAACAGATATGGCAGAGAGTGATGGTACTTTGTGGATTAAAAAGACAGGTTGCATGTTGGAATGTAGAGCTTCAATGGGCCTCTGTCAACCTCAGAGGTAAAGCTCTAATCACAACAATATTGAGGCTTGCTTGGAACGCAGTTATCTACCTAGTTTGGAAGGAAAGAAACAATCGTTTGTTCAACTCAACTGAGCAAAAAGAGGAGCACCTCACTGAGCAAGTGAGAGACATGATCTCGATCAGGTTAAGTGATCTTAGGAAGATTAAAATAGATTCAGTTAATACGTTTTTATGTAATTCTTGGAGGTTAAATGCAGACATGTTTGTCTAATGGCATTGGTTTTCTGATTTGTTTAGCAAGGCTAAGCTAGTTTTGTAACATGTAGCAGCACTGCTGCTTTCTTGGATAAATGAAAATCTACTTATCCAAAAAAAAAAGAAGTTCCAAGCATAAACATTATATAGATCCGGGGCTTAGGAATATAACACAAACATAAAAAAAAAAAAAAAAAATTAAAAAAAAGGAGGCCCAGAATGTTCCTAGTTTCCCCTATCTGATTTTCAAAGGCCAGTAACAAAATTTAATTCAATTCAAGAAATCTGAAAGAATAAAGCATAACTAAGGGTAATTTATTTATAAACGGTAGAACAAACTTAACTAATAGATTAGGGTTTATGAATAACAATAATAAGAAGATACATTCCCAGATTAAGTCACGCAAAAAAGAAAAGAAAAGAAATTACCTAATGAGATTCTTGGAAGTGATTCGAGGAGCTTTAATAGCGGCACCGATCAAACTACTCCCAGTTATGTAAATTCCCCTATGAATATATAAAATAAAATAAAAAAACAATTTAATACATATTTCATAAAATTATGCCTAAGATTTAAAGAAAAAAAAAAGAAAAGAAAATGGTACCAGGCGGCGCCGAGGACAGAGACGCCGATGGCAATGGCGATACCGATGGCGGAGTAAGTGTAAGGTGAAATCTTGACGAGAGCGGTGGACCAGGAGCTTGAATCTCCTACCATTGATGTTCCTGACATTTTTTTTTTTAATTTGCTCTTTGGATTGATCTGATGAGATCAGGGAGAGAGAAAAGAGATTTCTCTGTTTTCTTTTCTTTTTTAAAGATAAATTTTTGGTTCCGACTCTGGAAAAAGAAAAGTACGAAATTTCATGCTTCGGACCACACGCGTCGTTTTGTTAGATTTTCAATTTATCGCCAATTTGCCAGATTATGATTGATTTATAAATAGAATTCGATTAAAAAGAAAGAGAGAGAAATCGGAGAATGTCTTAAAGAGATTTCAGATTTGAAGTTCTTAAAATAATTAAATAGGATGAAAATAATAACATACTTAACAATTTTGCAAATAACATCTTAATTTATTTTTTGAGTTCGTTTAGGCACATGTTTCATTAATTTTTTTTATATATAAATTTATTAATTTTTAAAATTTTATTGATGATAGATGAAATATATATATATTTTTGCGTTTAATGCTTGATACAAAGATTTAAGATTGTTAATATTTTGGTTTCTTGTAAAAAGTATGTTAATAATTATAGACATTCAAGAAATAAAAAATCAGATCGAAGATCAAATTGATTAAATCGATTAGACCTCCAATTTTTCGTTCAATCGGTTAAATCGGCCGGTTCAATTATGAAAAAAAAAATTAAAAAAAAAAAGAATAATTCAAATTAAAAAAAAAAAAAATACTTGTTAATGGATGCTCTTAATTAAGTAATAAATAGTAAGTGGAACCATGACAATTTCCAATACAGGTTGCTTTTAGTTGAACTTTTTCAAGAAATTCTTCTGCCATATTTTTTAGCCTAATTGATTTGTCAACATTTATCAAGTCATGCATATGGATCCGACAAGCACTATATCTATATGTAGAGAAATTAGTAAAATTTTATAAGCATTATGAGCATAAAATCTACTGCAAATAAATTACAAAATAAAAGAGCACTAATTTTTGATCAATCCTATTTCTTCTGTAACAGTTTTGAAATAAAAAAAATTCAAGGTGCAAGATCTAACTAAGCTAGAGAAGAGAAGATTTAATTAATCTTGATATGATGAAGCAAAGCCCGAAGCAAAACTCAAGAGGAGTTGCCTTGCCTGTTGCCTTGCTTGGATGGAGGAGAGGAAGGAAACTGGAAGGCTTGAAACAAATGCGATGAAGAAAAAAAAGAAATTCAATCAGTTATTTGCCCTAAGGCTAAGGGCTTAGACAGTAATAGTAAGGCCTGAATTAGTAAGTTAAAAAGCCCAAAATCAATAAAATAATTATCATATCCGGTTTTATTGGATTTTTATCAGTTTTTCCGATTTTCGATTCTCGATTTTTTTCCGGTTCTTGCCGGTTTAATAGTTTTCTGGTTCTACCTATGATGTTGAACAATTGGATCTGTCGGTTCTCAGTTGAATCGGCCGATTCAATCCGATTTTTTAATCATTGTAAATATTCAGTTTTATTTGAGATCATTTAAAAAGGATTCAACCTAACTTGTAGTTTAATTTTTTAAGTCATTTTTAAAAATAGTTTGAATTCTTTATATGATTCGAGTCTAAAACTAAATTCGACTCTCGATATTATATTTTAAAATTGTATTAAATCAAATAAGAGTTCAATTTTCTATCTAAAGTTCGGTTTGTTGCCTTTAGATTTTGAAGTTACTAATTGGATCTTTGATTTTGGATTGGATATTAAAATTAAATGTTCTTCAAAACATATGGATGTGACATCTATCCGACATATCAAATTTTATCATCCCTACTCATGAATTTTCTTATGCATTTCATTGAATACTCCATTAACAACATAACCATTAATTAGCATCTTAACAAAGTAGTTAGGGTCTTCCAATAAAATGAAGAAAGGGAATTTTGGCTCAAATAAATTGAGCCTGGAGCTGGGGTCTTCTAATAAAATGATGAAAGGAATTTTTGGCTCAAATAAATTGGGCCTATAGCTAGGGTCTGCCAATAAAATAAAGGGATTTTTTGCTCAAACAAATTGGGCCTTGGTATTTCTTGTAATTTGCTTCGATAACAAAGGTTAAAACAAATTAAAATTTCATTTTATAGGGGCATAAATAGAATTAAAGTTACATTCTCCGGAATATAACCTAACGTAAGAGAGGAATAAGTTTATGAGTCTCCAATATGATTGAATCTTGGTATTGTAGATAATGTAATATTTTTTAACCAAATGAGATAATTTTAAGAATAAAACATAAATTTTGAGCAATAATAAAATATTTTTCGAACCAAATGCTCCATTTGAGTAAGGGAAAATATATACCAACTATTAAACCAATTGTTTAAAAGCAGTAAACCATATTTCATTTTCGAGTTTTTTTTTTGGTACAAAAGAAGTCACAGTCTGTGGATAAGAGTAAAGGTTGAAAATATTAAAATTCGAATTTCAAATTTATTTGATACTATTTTTTAAAAATAATTGCATAATCAACTATTAAACTCTTATTTTTTTCATTTGCAAGCTTTGCGCAATAATAATGTGCACGTTTAATTTTTATATTTTTACTGTTGAAGTCACACCGACTACTCTAGCTTTGTCTAGAATTCTCCTTAAGTCATATTTGTTGAATTTTTCCTTAGTGTTCTCTCTAGGCCTTTCTCAAAGTCTTTAGACTTTTCTCTCCCACCACAACCGACAATGATAAGTCGGTTTAGTATGGTTATAAATAGAGATGTGTTGTGTGCAAAGTGTGAATTGTGGTGGAAAGAAAAAGAAAGAAAGAAAAAATAAGAAAGAGTAGTGGTGTCACGTAGAGAAAAGAAAGAAAAAGATGTGAGTGAGTAGGGAGTGTGATGTGAGAAATTATAAGGTGTATGTATGAGTATAGAAAGTTGTATGTGAGTGAATAGTAAAGTGAGAAAGAGTTTGTGTGAGGTTGTCTCTATTGTTAGTTGGTGTCCACACCAATTGTATTTGGTCTTTTCTCATATTAATAAAAAAGTTGTTTTTCGGAAGTTACTGTAGCATCCCGAGAAAGTTACTGTAGCAAATCGGTACTGTAGCACAAAACTACAATTGGTATCGAGAGTCAAGTTCCAACATTTACCACAAGACATCCATCAAATATAAATTACATTAATTTTGTTTTGAACAAAAACAAATTTTCATTTTAATATTACATATTTTAAGAAGGAATGAAGTATGTACGTAGTGTAGGTCCATATATAGGCCACTACTACGCACGAATATTAGTAATTTAATCTTACAAAATGCGAAAGATATAGACAAGAAACCTTACATTCTACCCCCCCCCCCCCCAATTTCCTAACCAACAAGAAACAAAGCAAATAGACATGTCCCCCTTTCTAGAAGATTTTTGGATTCCTTCCATCTTGTTTTTATTTTTATTATTCATCTTAATTCAATGTTCGCATTATTTTTTCGTGTTAATCGTATCTAAAATGTTATATATTTATATAAAATTTAACATTTTAATAATTCATATTATATAAATTTTAACACATTAATTTTCTCGTATCATATTATTTTTTTATCATATTTTAATTATTTTTTTCGTGTTAACATTATTGATTGTGTCTCCCCATCCAATTCGAAAAAAACATTTCCTATACTCTGACTTTCAGCTAAATAACAGGACCACATGCAAAGGATCATATATTCATATATAAGACTGGCCTATTTTTATTTTTATTTTCTTGCATTATTGTAGCTGGTCTAAACATGAAAATCCTGGATCTGTTTCACAATTCAACCACTTTTTTTTTTAGCAAATTTTTATTAAAGGTCAAACAACTGGAGGCAGTAGTAGTAGGTCTCTCGTTTTTTCTGTTGCCGGTCTTATACATCCGGTCATCGTCACTAAGACAATAAAACGGGGAATGAAGTAGTAACATCAATTTAACTTTGGTTTAAGATACTTTTAAAGAGACCGAGTATCGAAAAGTTGGGAAAAAGGGATGCAAATTAGAAATATTCATGAATCGGATTAGGTCTGAGTAGTAAAAGAATTTGTTTGTTTAAATTTGATCCGGGCTCAATCCATCGAATTTAAAAATTCGTTTTACTGTTTGAAATATATTAAAGTATTAAAAATTTATTTTATAATATTATTTTATATTTTTATGATTAAATGTAAATAAAAATATTTTTATTGATTAAATAATAATCTGATTCAAGCCAACCCGACCCAAATTATAAAAATTCAATCTCAAATCTGATTCAATTTAAACCAAATCTGTCGAAATGGACAAATAATTCAACCAATGAATAAATCTAATGCAAACTCGCTTCTGCAATTAAAAATATACATGCACTTATTATTGAAGTAAGGTTATTGACTTGTATTACCAAGTTCTTTAACCTATATCATTGTCATAGCCATCAGAATTCTAATATCATTTTGGGTCAATATATCCTAACGCTATAATAATGAAATTACTAGCTGCAAGTTAATTCAAGAAAGATAAAGTGAAAGAAATACCTATTAGGGCTTCAATTAATAGTTTAATTAATCATACAGATGTTGTGCGGAACTAAATCGAGATTACTAAAACCGATAAAGACACACTGAAAAAACACCGATAATTTTACGTGGTTCGGCCAATATGCCTACGTCCACGGGAGGAGGAGCAAAACTTTGTATTTATCGGAGATGGAGTATTACAAGAGATACGTATTACAAGTGCTCTCTATAGCACACACTCAACCGGGAGGGGCTCTCTCTAGAGCTCTCACATCTCTACCGGGAGGGAGCTCTTGGAGCTCACTTTTAGAGCTCTCCAACTCTATCTCACTCACACTCTCTCTACTCACACATTTTTCTCTCTCACTCTACATGGCCTTTTATAGGCACCATCCATGGTGTGAACACATAGCTAGTGGCAAACAAAGTAGCCACCATCCACCAACTATCATGGTGGGAACACATAGCTAGTGGAAAACAAAGTAGCCACCATCCACCAACTATCTTGGTCTACCATCCACCAACTATGGTTGGTGGTAGCCTCCATTATTGACCTTGGTTGGTGGCTTTGGTGGAAGCTTCCTTGGTTAACTTTGAGCCATATTCAACAATCTCCACCTTGGCGAGAATCCACAGAGAGAATTCACTGATCAGAGCTTCCTCCTTTCTCCTTTAGGTGTCATGTACACCATTACACACATCAGGGCACCTACTGCATTGGCATGATCCATCAATGCACTGAGCCTGAGTCAATTTTTCTGTCTACTTCCCAAGAATTTTCTTAGCTTCTCCAAGATCATCTCGAACTCTGAGCTCAGTTGAGCCTTCAGCCTGTCGATCTCCACCTTGCCTTTTTCAGTAGATAGACAAATGATCCATCTTGAAGTTTCCGGAAATAAACACAGTGATCAAATTGACTGTGTGTGTACTTTTCATCCGTTTATATAGCTGTCATGGGATTGTTTCAGACCATACAGTGACCGGTTCAACTTGCTTTTGTAATCTTTGCGACCGGGGACTCCAAAACCATCTGGTTGAGTCATATAAATTTCCTCCTCTAAGGAACCATGGAGGAATGCAGTTTTTTTTTTACATCAAGTTGAACTATCTCTAGGTTATACAGTGCTACTAAAGCCAATAAGATCCGAATAGATGCATGCTTAACAACAGGTGAAAATACCTCATTGTAGTCTATTTTTTTCTTTTTGAGCCTAACCTTTGGCTACCAATCTGGCTTTGTATCTGATGCTGTCTTTGCCGGTAGCACTCTCCTTTTTGGCAAAGACCCATTTGCACCCAATTATTCTTTTGAGTGTTTGGAAGTGGAACCAACTTCCAAGTCTGATTTTGATGAAGTGATGTCATCTCTTCATCCATCGCCTCCTTCCACTGGGCATGCTCAGGGCTGTTTACAGCTTCTTTGTAATTGATCGGAACATCATCATCAATTACTGGAAGGGCGTATGCCACCATGTCTGTGTACCGAGTAGGTTTCCGAATATGTCTATTCGGTCTACTGGTGGCAACTGATTCAAATTGCTGAAAGGTTTCTGGTGATGACTCCTCCACTTCAGTTAAGGTGTCATCAGATTCTGGTTCAGATTCATCGGAATTTTGACCAGCATCTTCTGATTCAAACTCCACCTGCTTTAGAGAATCTTGGTTCACATTCTCTGGAGTTGACAGTTTCAGCATTACAGATTCGTCAAAGGCAACATCTCGGCTTACGATGACTTTCTTTGACTCAAGGTTCCACAGTCGGAATGCCTTTACTCCTTCACTAAAGCCCATGAAGACAGCTTTCTTGGCTCTAGGATCCAGTTTTGCATCCGTAACTACGAAGCCGATCATAATCAGTGGCAGAATGTCCGGACCACACCTCTATGGGAGTTTTCCCATCAATTACGGTGGAGGGTAGTCTGTTGATAATGTGGGAGGCGTATAATAAAGCCTCCGCCCAAAATGCTTTGCTCAAGCTCGACTGGGATAACATGCAGCGAACTTTATCAACCAAAGTTCGGTTCATCCTTTCTGCAACTCCATTCTGCTGGGGAGTGCCAGGAACAGTGAAGTGTCGAATTATCCCATCATTCTGACAGATTTCCTTCATTGCTAAGAATGCTCCACGTACAACCTTCAGGACTCCATTCTGAATGGTCATCTTGTAACCATTTGAGTCTAAGACCCCCAGTGATATGAGGTTCTTCTTGAGATCAGGGACATACCTTACATCTGTAAGATGTCTGATTGTACCGTCATGCATTTTTAGTCGGATCGTTCCAATACCTCTAGTGTGACATCGTTGCCTATAAGGACAATTCTTCCATCAAGCTCTTGATAGCTTGAGAAACACTCTCGGTTCGAACACATCTGGTATGAACATCCGGAATCCCTTGATTGGAAGGATGTATCTCCACCTTAAACTGTGAAAGCAGAGTCTTCTTCTCTATCAGTGTTTTGAGCAACTATCACAATCGACCTCTCTTGTCAGGACAGCCTTTCCTCTAGTGTCCAACACTAGGCACACTCGTCCCTTGCAGATTGTCGATGATACTTTTCCTAGACAGGATCTTCATCCATCTATCGGTCCTTCGCGGATTAACAGGATTCTTCTCCTAGATAGGATATCCACCGCCTACTAGACTGGACTGGACATGATCTTCACCGTCTACTGGTCCTTCGCGGATTAACAGGATTCTTCTCCTAGATAGGATATCCACCGCCTACTGGACTGGACTGGACAGGATCTTCACCGTCTACTGGTCCTTCGCGGATTAACAGGATTCTTCTCCTAGATAGGATATCCACCGCCTACTGGACTGGACTGGACAGGATCTTCACCGTCCACTGATCCTTCGCGGATTAACAGGATTCTTCTCCTAGATAGGATATCCACCGCCTACTGGACTGGACAGGATCTTCACCGTCCACTGGTCCTTCGCGGATTAATAGGATTCTTCTCCTAGATAGGATATCCACCGCCTACTGGACTGGACTGGACAGGATCTTCACCGTCCACTGGTCCTTCGCGGATTAACAGGATTCTTCTCCTAGATAGGATATCCACCGCCTACTGGACTGGACTTGACAGGATCTTCACCTCCTACTGGACGGGATCTCCACCGTCTACTGGACTGGACGGGGTCTTCACCTCCTACTGGACGGGATCTTCACTGTCTACTGAACTGGACTGGACAGGATCTTCACCTCCTACTGGACGGGATCTTCACTGTCTACTGGACTGGACGGGGTCTTCACCTCCTACTGGACGGGATCTTCACTGTCTACTGAACTGGACTGGACAGGATCTTCACCTCCTACTGGACGGGATCTCCACCATCTACTGGACTGGACGGGGTCTTCACCTCCTACAGGACGGGATCTTCACTGTCTACTGGTCCTTTGCGGACTCACAGGTCCAGTACTTCGCACTGCCACATGCCAAAGTTACGTGGTGCCATCAAATTTCTCCACCTCGA
Source organism: Fremontodendron californicum (assembly GCA_030761205.1). NCBI lineage: Eukaryota > Viridiplantae > Streptophyta > Magnoliopsida > Malvales > Malvaceae > Fremontodendron > Fremontodendron californicum. The sequence goes on from JAULJL010000003.1 coordinate 5,335,175, forward strand.
ACTTTGCAGTGGTCATCGAGTTCTTTCTGATGTAAGAACTTGATGGTGCGTTGCTAGTTGTTTCAGTTGTCTCTAACGATTCTGCTACGGTAATAAAACAAAATTACCAACTCAGAGTTTTTCCCTTATCTGTATGGAAAAAACGGATGCCGCGGTTGAGTCCGGAATAGTCGAAATAGCCAGGAACGGGTCCAACTGTGTAAATTTTGGACACACGGTGAATATTCTGCGAATATTCTGCTGCAGGTGGCTCGAAATGGACTCGGTTTAGCTCAACCGGCTCGGAAAAGTCTCGGAATAGTGTTCTGAAACGGCTCAAAAAAATGGCCCGAGAAAGTTGGTCGGAGCTACGGCGGCGCGTGGGGCGCGTATGGCGGCGCGTGGGGCGCGTGCAGACTGGGTGTTACCGGCGCGTGGGGCGCGTGGGCTTCACGCGTCTTCAACCTCTGGAGCGCGTGCGGCGCGTGGGCGAGTGAGGCCCACTCGCGATTCTTCTGGCGGCGCGTGTGGGCGCGTGCGGCCTCCTCTGGTGCTCCGGTTGATTCTGCTGCACTCCTCTCAACGACCTCTTTAACCTGGTATTTTCAAAACACAAATTGGAGCACTTTTGAAAAAACGGACAGAATCGAACAAACTCGGTTTTACGTAAAATTTGGCTCTGATACCAATTTGTTGTGCGGAACTAAATCGAGATTACTAAAACCGATAAAGACACACTGAAAAAACACCGATAATTTTACGTGGTTCGGCCAATATGCCTACGTCCACGGGAGGAGGAGCAAAACTTTGTATTTATCGGAGATGGAGTATTACAAGAGATACGTATTACAAGTGCTCTCTATAGCACACACTCAACCGGGAGGGGCTCTCTCTAGAGCTCTCACATCTCTACCGGGAGGGAGCTCTTGGAGCTCACCTTTAGAGCTCTCCAACTCTATCTGACTCACACTCTCTCTACTCACACATTTTTCTCTCTCACTCTACATGGCCTTTTATAGGCACCATCCATGGTGTGAACACATAGCTAGTGGCAAACAAAGTAGCCACCATCCACCAACTATCATGGTGGGAACACATAGCTAGTGGCAAACAAAGTAGCCACCATCCACCAACTATCTTGGTCTACCATCCACCAACTATGGTTGGTGGTAGCCTCCATTATTGACCTTGGTTGGTGGCTTTGGTGGAAGCTTCCTTGGTTAACTTTGAGCCATATTCAACAACAGAAAGTGATGTTTAACAATTTAAGTTTCAATATTCAATATTTATGGCATTTGCGTCCTGGAATCACATGAATTCTTAGAAGAATAATATATATGTTTAAATTATGTATCGCACAAATTAAAGAATCCTTTGAAATTGTTGGGTTTTATTTCATTTTGTTTTTTTTTTTTCAATAAGTAATTGAATATATTTTTATGGCAAATTGCATTGCTTCTAGGTAAAAGTGTTTATGGGTCAAACCCGACACGAAAATCTATTTTATTATTTAAAATATATTAAAATATTAATAATTTTTTTTTATATTAAAATTTATATATTTTTATAATTAAATTTAAATAAAAGACATATTTTTATTGATTAAATAGTAATCTGGACCGATTCAGATTATAAAAATACTATTCCAAATCCTACCCAGTTCAAGTAAACCATGTTGGATTGATCGAGCGGATAACCCAGTTAGTAGACAGATCTACTCTTAAGGATTTCTTAGAGATTTATTGAAAGGAGATCTTGAAATTTTAGATTTTAATTCAAATCTGGTCGCATGCTATTTACTCCAATTTTATCTTTAGATTTTTCTTTAACTTTGATCAGTTAGTTTATTTGTTTGATTGTTTCTTCTAAATATTTAATGTATTAGTATAGGGTTTAGACATCATATATGTGAAGAGTTGTTTGATTAATGATTATATAAAATACGCTTAATATAGGTAGGAATTATAATTATGCTATATTATTAATTAGGAGATAAGCATCGATCTTAAAGGCTTGAACTGAAAGCTTTATACAGAAAATCTTTGGGCTTGCAAATAATAATCACACAAAGATTCCATTTGATTGAAGTTTGGCATTCAGCCAAACATTATTTCATTTGTAAATATCGTCTCTTCTTCAACTTGCCACTAATTAAATTAAAAGTTCATTTTTGATATATATATATATATATAATATGAAATTTTTTAGTTCCACAAACAAATGTTTAAATTTTTTTTTTTATATAATTAATAATTAATTTAATGTTGTAGGATATGGGTGGCACATATAGTAAGATAGGCTTAATTTGGAGCAATAAATTCTTTAAAATTAATTATTAATTAAGGACTCGAATCACATAATTATCATGCAACCCACTTGCATGCCGACATGCATGTACCTTAAACAATATAAAATAGTGTGAAAAAAGTTTATATGGAGAAAATGTATAGAAATGCAAATTAATTTAAATAATAATTTGATATTGGACCAACCAGATTTCCTCCGTAGCTGTGGGGATTTCGTACACATGGGACATATGATTATGCGTATAAATATAATCATTGATTATTTTATTTTTGGGGGTACTTCGGTTGCAAGAATAAATTGGGGCATTATCAGAAACCAAAAAAAAAAATAAAAATAATTGAGGCATTATCGATTTTTGGCTGACTTGCTTAATTTGGACATCAACTTGGAATCTTTTTTCTTCGTACTATTAATTGAATTGAAAGTTTTCATATTGTGTATTAATTAATGCCGACATTTTGAAAGTAATCATTTCCAATTTCTTAACTTAATTTCTAAAAAATTTATACATAAAATTTCTAAATTTGATTTGTATAATTTTAAAAGTAAATTGAATTCCGCTTCCCTATAATTTAACCTAAATTTAAATATATATTATTTGTCCAACGTCATATTCTTTAATATTCTATTGTCTTTATCATTTTTTTGTCTCATTTTCTATTTTTAAATTTTTACTGATTTAAATATTGAAGTGCGTCTCGAAATTTCAACTCAAATACCCCTTTGATTGTTCTTTTAGGTTTCTGTTATCCTGTTTCAACTCTCCTTGATTCTCCATCTACTACCCTAAAAAACACCAACAATATGACTCCGACTCTGGGAATTTATTTCAAATTCGTACTATCCATCAACGAACACACAGTCTACAACTTTGACTAGGAGTTAGTTTTAAGGAGGAAACGATCTCATATCTAATACTCAATGATTGAACTGTAATTTTATAAAAAATTGTCATCATTCTCCTATCGAAATGTTTTTTTTTAAAAGGACAAAATCATAATGGCAAGTACCTAATCCCATAACGAATAATACACTCATAACGAACAAAGTTACAACAACTCTTGTATCAATACCGTTGATCCGTTGCATTTAGATAGTTCAAAAAGTTAGAAGATAAAATATATCGTGTAGTATAATTCTTCTCCATATATGAAAAAATCCCTGCTTATTTTAAGTTTTTTTTTGAGTTTGCTCAAAGTAAAACGGAAAATTAATTCTCAAAGTTATATCACCATTCACCTCTACCTAACGCTGTTCATGGAAATGATATAGTTTGGTTAAGATTGTGACTTGCTATACGAAACTAAAAAAAAAATATCGAGAAAATTGAGTCAATAGAATATTAGTTGAAATTAAGAGATAGTAAAACCATCAAGAAAATGATGTATGTCTCCAACATTTAAATGCTCAAAAACAAGTTTTCTAATGACCTGAATTAACAAATCACTAAGACAAATCTGATAAATGTATATGCATATTGAAAGTCAATGGTTATATTCCGACATTTATTTGTCGAATCCCAACATCTATAATCTGTTTTATTTTATTTATTTATTTATTTATTTTTTAAATTCTAACTTTTTTTATATAAAAAAATCAATGACCATATTTTATCAATTGTTATCTTAAATATTATCTCTGAAGTTTTTAACTTCAGAAAAAAGATTAAATTTATGTTTATAATATGTTCATTAGCAAAATATGTTAATTTGAAAATCCCATATTGATTTTTTTCTTTAATTAAATGGACATGTGATAAAATTACAAATCTATCTGTGATCAATTGTGAAGTTTCAAAATTTACCATCAAAATATAGAATTATTTTATAATCTATGTTTCATTTCATTCCCTTCAAATCTTTTTTTTTTCTAGAAAATGAATTGATAGAGAAACCTGAAAGGTATGCAATGTCGATGGCTATGTATGTCCATCCTCCTTAAAAGAGTGTTTTTTTTTTAATTATTTATTTCAAGGTCAACAATATTATACATGAAAAAAGAAATGCAAAATATCATACTGACAAATTTGTAGATTTAGGTAAAATAAAATTGGTGAAATTAAGGTGCATGTGGCTGTCGTGGTTAAAAAATTAATCAATCTGGAGATTTAATTAAAAACATGATCTCATCAGTCTCAGACATGCAGACATAGCAAATCCAAAACAGCTAACAATGGCAAAATCTTCGGAAATTTCTGCATTAACTTAATTAGGACAGTACGACTAATTATATTATAAAATCATCATGGAGAATAGTCCTCCTTTCCAGGAAATCTCAGTGATAGAAAGGGGAATATGGGCTGACATGAATATGATCGTTTACATTTTTTTTAAAGAAAAATGTTAATCGATATGAAATGACACTGATTAAAATGATATTTAAAATATATATAATTAATAAATTATTTTTTAACATTTAATAAAAATAATATATTAAATATAAAAAATTTTAAAAAAATAATTAAATCATCCTTATTCCGTATCTATAAACATTAATTATTGTTTTTTTTGGGGCGGCAGCAGAATCTTAGATATCATGGTTGCTGGCTTCTGGACAGCTCAAGAAGCAATTGCGATTGGTCCAAATCAAAGCAAGAACGAAAAAAAAAAAAAAAAAAGATTTTACAAGTGGTGTAAAATCACTTCATGGCGTGTATAAGAAATGGAAAGATATTGTCAGTTAAAACTCAAAATTTCAACATTTTTAGACATACATACATATATATATATATATATATATTTATGCTTAGAATTTTCATGTGTGGATTAAGTTATTTGTTTGATAAAATTCAAGTTGGACTTTGGATAAAGTTTTTTAAGTTTAAATTCTGATTCGTCCAAAATATTATTTAATTAATATATTTTTATTTAATTTTAAAATATATTTAAAATATTAATATTATTTTAAAAATATTTGAGTTTTTTGTGCATAAAAGGTCGGATCGAACTTTGCATAATGTATTTTAAAGATCAATCGAGTTAAATTCAATCTCTAAACAAGTCTAAAGTAAACGCAGCTTAATTCTTAACTACTTGCCTTTTATACCAATAAAATGCCAAAAAGAAAATCAATATTTTTTTGGTTGTCCTAAACAATAAACATTAAATTTAAGTGAAAGTGAAAGTGTCATTTAATTTAATTTCAGCTGTGGTTGGATTATTATATTCAACATCACATGTTAGGTATATTTTTGAAAGCTACAAACTCAATTGTTCCTTAGGCTTATTAAACTAGTTGGGTCGGTTTACGTATTCATCTTCACCATCCATTCAACTTCATTTAGAACTAAATATATATATATATATATGTAAAATGATTATATTCAAATTTCATAGGATTTTAAGTTGAAATAAGGGTCAGATTTAAAATTTAATGTAATGATTATATTCAAATTTCATAGAATTTTTACATCTTTATTAAGTAGTAAATTTGAATATTTAGATATAGTAAAGTGCATGAATATTGATATATATAGTAAACTTGAATGAAGTAATCACTTTAATTTCTTTCACATATTTTTAAAGTTTGGATTTTAAATTCCCATGCCTCATCATATGATATATGCCATTACATCATCCTATAATAAATAAATTTTGAAGCACTCTCCATAAATTTTTTTTTTTTGGAAAAGGGAAATTCAAATTTTATTTTTTGAGTAAGAGAATCATGCATCAATCAACTAAATTAAATAATCGGATGAAATTGTATAATTATATATCGTCCTATAATTAATTGTAAAGAAAATGATAAAAAAAAAATTTGTTCAAGACTGTATAATTATGTATTTTCAGAAAAAGGAATCAGCATTTCGTTGATGGTCCTGCAAAGAACAGAGAAAGACACAGGCAAATTTTTAATTTTTTTTTTCTCTCTATCCATTGACTCCAATATATATTTATAGACACTCAAATCGAGAAAGATACATATATATATATCTTACAGTGAGCTGCTATCCAGCTCTAATATTTATGAATTAAATTTTCTTTGTATGAAAGCAACAATGAACTTTCATTTATAGCCTTAGTTTTGGGTTATATATTGAAAATCTATTATTGCATTGGGTGGCATTGTCCAAAAAAAAAAAAAATGGAGAATGGTGATGTATTTAGAGTGAGCAGTGCACGTATTGGAAGTTCTAGCATTTGGAGGAACAATACGATGGAAGTTTTCTCCAAGTCTTCTCGTGAAGAAGATGATGAAGAAGCCCTGAGATGGGCTGCTATTGAGAAACTGCCTACATATTTGCGTGTAAGGAGAGGGATACTCACTGAAGAAGAAGGTCAATCAAGGGAGGTTGATATAAAGAATCTTGGGTTCATTGAAAGAAGGAATTTGCTGGAAAGGCTAGTAAAAATTGCAGAAGAAGATAATGAGAGGTTCTTGCTGAAGCTAAGGGAACGCATTGATAGGTAAGTTTTTCCATTTTTTTTATCTTCTGATTGTCTGATGCATTCAAGTTGATGCAAATTGTTTTTTTTTTTTCTTTTTTCTTTTTCTATGGATTGTCAAACTCAAACCACAGAGTTGGACTTGATATGCCAACAATTGAAGTCCGGTTTGAGCATTTAAATGTTGAAGCAGAAGCTTATGTGGGAAGTAGAGCATTGCCTACCATGTTCAACTTCTCTGCAAATATCCTAGAGGTACTTCTTGTTGAATCACAAATTTATTGCATCTTCTAATTGAACAGAACTTACCAAATATTTTACCATCTTGTTTTTTCTGAAGGGATTCTTGAGTTGCCTGCACATTCTTCCCAGTAGAAAGAAGCCATTACCAATCCTTAATGATGTCAGTGGAATTATCAGACCTCGAAGGTAAGAACTAAAAAGAGTATTCAGAAATCGATCATAATCTCTTGAAATGTTACCAACACTCATTTCTTTGATCAAACTTTCTTCAGAATGACATTGCTTTTAGGGCCCCCAAGCTCAGGCAAGACCACATTACTATTGTCTTTGGCTGGAAAGCTCGATAAAGATTTGAAAGTAAGAAATTACATTTTCATTGTACTTCCAAATTTTATTTATTTATTTTTTTCTTTCTGGAGATCAGTTGATTGGCATTATGATCTGACATGGGCACATATGAAAATCCCAGTTTTCAGGCAGAGTAACTTATAATGGACATGGAATGGAAGAATTTGTGCCGCAGAGGACATCAGCTTATATAAGTCAATATGATGTTCACATAGGAGAAATGACAGTTAGAGAAACATTAGCCTTTTCAGCAAGATGTCAAGGGGTTGGACCTCGTTATGGTAAAACTGAACAAAAATCCTGAGCTTTGACTTGCAAATTGGTCTGAAAAGTTTGGTGTAGTATAAGTTAAATGTTTTTTTTTTTTTTTTTTTGCTATTTGGGAATTTACAGAGATGTTGGCAGAATTGTCTCGTAGAGAGAAAGAAGCAAATATCAAGCCTGATCCTGATATTGATATCTATATGAAGGTAATAAGATAATAGAGAAGGGAGACCCCAAATATCACGACAATTGATTGTTATAGTATTCGTTATATTCGCAATTGCAATAAACGTGACTCGACCAAAAAGTCCGGAGACTGCAATTTAAATTTCTGATTTTAGCTTACTTTTGACGTGATTCATTTCAATTGGGAGAAGTTTTTTTTGCTGTTAAATGACATAGTAGTGTTAAATTTGCAGGCAGCAGCACTAGAGGGACAAGAAGCAAATGTAGTTACAGATTATATTCTCAAGGTACAAATCTCAGATCCCCAAGCTATGGAGACAAAGAACAAAAGACAAGACAGAAAAGAATATTTTCAATATCTATTAAGAATCTAATATTGGAAGTTTGCAGATATTGGGGCTTGAAGTTTGTGCAGATACCATGGTGGGAGATGAAATGATACGAGGTATCTCTGGTGGACAAAAAAAGCGAGTCACTACAGGTAAATCTGATTCAATGATTTTCAGACAAAGTACTTGACAAAAAGTGTCTATTAATTCCCATAATTTTGGACTAATGAACCATGATTTTTTAATGCGTTTTTCCCACTAAAATTTTACAGGGGAGATGCTGGTTGGACCAGCAAGGGCACTTTTCATGGATGAGATATCTACTGGTTTGGATAGTTCAACAACGTTTCAAATAGTGAATTCACTGAGACAGTCCATTCACATCCTCAATGGAACAGCTTTAATCTCTCTCCTCCAGCCAGCTCCGGAGACATACGACCTGTTTGACGATATAATTCTTCTTTCTGATGGCCAGATTGTGTATCAAGGTCCCCGGGAAAATGTGCTTCAGTTCTTCGAATATATGGGTTTCAAGTGTCCAGAAAGAAAAGGAGTTGCTGACTTTTTACAAGAAGTAATTCTAATTTTAACCAGAAGTTCGGTTTAACTATTACTATTAAACATTCAGATACTGTTTGAATATATCTGTAAATTTTTTGGGTCTTTTTTTTTTTTTTTTTTTTTTAATTTATGGGGTGCTACAGGTGACATCAAGGAAAGATCAGGAGCAATACTGGGCACGAAAAGATGAGCCTTACAGTTTTATCTCTGTCAAGGAATTAGCTGAAGCATTTCAGTCTTTCCACATTGGTCAAAAGCTAGGCGATGATCTTGCAATTCCATTTGACAAGTCCAAAAGCCATCCAGCTGCTCTAACAAAAGAGAAGTATGGTGTTTCCAAGAAGGAACTGTTAAAAGCTTGTGTATCCAGGGAATATCTTCTAATGAAGAGGAATTTATTCGTATATGTTTTCAAAACGATTCAAGTGAGTAAAGAAATTTTTAAACAGACTTAAAGCATGTTTTAAAAATATGCCTGCGTGGAGAACATTTTAAGTCCAACTGATTGTTCTGTTCTTGGTGACATTTTCAGCTTATTTTCATTGGACTCATAACAATGACAATTTTTCTAAGGACAGAGATGCACCGAGATACAATAACAGATGGTGGGATTTTTATGGGAGCTCTGTTCTTTATTCTCATTATGATAATGTTCAATGGATTCGCGGAACTTGCGATGACCATCTTGAAACTTCCTGTCTTCTACAAGCAAAGGGACCTTCTCTTCTATCCTTCATGGGCATATTCTCTACCTGCATGGATCCTTAAGACCCCAATCAGCATCTTAGAAGTTACAATCTGGGTTTTCATGAGTTATTATGTCATTGGCTTTGACCCAGATGGTGGGAGGTGAGAAACTAGCTACACCATATCTGTTATGGTCTATATTTTGTGTGTCACAATCTAATTAAAGCTCTCATTGGCAGGTTTTTCAAGCATTACCTCGTACTCCTATGTCTTAGCCAGATGGCATCAGGACTATTCCGGTTAATGGGAGGATTAGGAAGAAATATAATTGTTGCAAATACTTGTGGTACTTCTGCTTTACTTGCAATTCTTGTTATGGGAGGATTCATCTTAACCCGAGGTGAACCAATATAAAAATTCAATAGATTTATTATTTATAGTTATCATTATTTTCTTAATGACGTAAAATTGAGTTTTGAGGGTGATTACCACATTCTTGCTGCATCAGATGATGTCAAGAAATGGTGGATATGGGGTTACTGGATCTCACCATTGATGTATGGACAGAATGCCATAGCTGTGAATGAATTTCTGGGAAAGAGTTGGAGACATGTAAGCAACATTTTCTTGAATGTTGACAAAAGAAGCAAATTTGAAATTGAAGCATGAGAAATGGGAAAAAATTGTTTTGATCAGCAGCAAATTACTGAATCTGAAAATATATTTGTATTGTAGGTTCCTCCCAACTCTACAGAACCATTAGGAGTTTTGGTCTTGAAGTCTCGTGGAATTTTCCCTGAACCACATTGGTACTGGATTGGAGTGGGGGCTTTGATTGGATACTGTTTCCTATTCAATTTCCTTTTCACATTGGCATTAAAGTATCTTGACCGTAAGTTTCTCTCATTAGATATTTGTCTGTTTTCAATATGTAGCTTATTTTCTGATAGATTGATTTGAACCAGCATTTGGGAAGCCTCAAGCAGTAATATCTAAAGAAACCCTAGCTGAGAAAATTGCTAGCAAGACTGGAGAGAATGTTGAGCTATCATCAAGGGGAAAAGGTTCTTCTGGTGGGTCATTAATTAAATTAAACAACAGTGAATTATATTCCCAGATGCTACATTGTATTAATCATGTTGTAACATGATCAATGCAAAAATAATGCAGAGAGAGGGAACGAAAGCCGAAGAAGTGCATCATCAAGATCACTGCCTGCAAAAGTTGGGAGTGTCAATGAAGCTAATCAGAACAGGAAGAGGGGCATGGTCCTTCCTTTTGAACCCCTTTCTATGAGCTTTGATGAAATCAAATATGCTGTAGATATGCCACAGGTATCTTAATTTTTATCAGGTTCAAAACTAGAAACTAGGAAACATAAGCAAGTGAGTTGCTAAAACTTCAACGCATTTTGTGTAGATTTTGGTTAGTTTTTTATTGAATACAATGATTTTGCTCCATGCATGAAAATACAATATCTGTGCAACAAGTTGGGTTTTTTTCATAAACACCAGGTTTCTTGACTAGCAAAAAGACCTTAAAAAAAGTAATACTTAATAAAATGTGCTGATAGGACTTTACATCCTAAATTTTTACAATGCTTGCAGGAAATGAAAGCTCAAGGTATTTCTGAGGAGCGGTTGGAACTTTTGAAAGGAGTGAGTGGTGCTTTCAGGCCTGGAGTCCTAACAGCTCTGATGGGTGTTAGTGGTGCTGGCAAGACCACTCTAATGGATGTGTTGGCTGGAAGGAAAACTGGTGGTTATGCTGAGGGAACAATAAAAATTTCAGGGTATCCAAAGAAGCAGGAAACATTTGCTCGCATATCCGGGTACTGTGAGCAAACAGACATTCATTCCCCCCATGTTACAGTCTATGAGTCCTTGCTTTTCTCTGCATGGCTTAGACAACCCCCAGAGGTCAATTCTGAGACCAGGATGGTATGTAGTATAATTACTTCTGATATCTTCTTATATTTTATACGGAATAAAGTAATGTAGTAGCATTCGAGAGCATTTCTGTTGTCGAGTTAATAGAAACTAGAAAAGCTAAATGAAAGTAATGACAAAACATTAACACAAAGTTTGGCTTAGGCATGTAAGCAATATTTGTTTTAAATCAAATTAATATGTTACAGATGTTCATTGAGGAAGTCATGGAGCTTGTGGAGCTAACCTCATTAAGGGAAGCACTTGTAGGATTGCCTGGGGTGAATGGTCTTTCAACTGAACAACGCAAGAGGCTAACGATTGCAGTTGAACTTGTTGCCAACCCCTCCATAATATTCATGGATGAGCCTACCTCTGGTCTTGATGCCAGGGCAGCAGCTATAGTAATGAGAACAGTGAGGAACACTGTGGATACAGGACGAACTGTGGTGTGTACCATCCACCAACCAAGCATCGATTTATTTGATGCTTTTGATGAGGTGAGAATCATCTCCAAGTTTTGGCTGCCATTTATATCTTTGGGCTTCTTAAAACTAATACAAGTACATAATCAATGGAAAAAAAAAAACAGCTACTTTTGTTGAAAAGAGGAGGTGAAGAAATATATGTGGGTCCATTAGGCCGCCATTCTTGCCATCTGATTAAGTATTTTGAGGTTAGTCTCATGAACCGCATGATAATATTATTGGAATTTTTTTTTTTTATATTTGTTGCTAAGTTCCTGAGGATTTTGCTTGTTGAAGGAAATAAATGGAGTTCCAAGGATAAAGGATGGTTACAATCCAGCAACTTGGATGTTGGAGGTTACTTCAGCAGCACAAGAAGAAGCGCTTGGTGTCAACTTTACCAACATATACAAGAACTCTGAGCTATATAGGTAAGATCAGCTGACAGACTCAGGAAGTAAAAAGACATAGGTCCAGAAATTCATGGTTTAAAGTAGTTTATGCTTTTGGATTCTTATTGGAGAACTGTTAACTGATTAGGAATGCAAACTATCATACTATTACATAAATATCCAAGTCCTTGAGAGATTGTTAAAGTTTAATGCATAATTGTTTGTTATACAATCACTGACGCTGTAAAATAATGGTACAGGAGAAACAAGGCATTGGTCAAGGAACTAAGCAGTCCTGGTCCTGGTTCCAAGGATTTATACTTCCAGACTAGATATTCACAATCTTTGCTCACTCAATGTATTGCTTGCCTATGGAAGCAGTACTGGTCTTACTGGCGAAACCCACCATACAGTGCAGTGAGATTTTTATTCACAACTTTTATTGCTCTATTGTTTGGGACAATATTCTGGGATATAGGTTCCAAAAGGTATATATAACTATTTATTGCAAATAGTGCAGTGGCAAGCAAAGTGATTTTGTGTTTTAATCTCTGAATCAATCGAAATGCTTGGTAATTGCAGAACAAGGCAACAGGATGTTTTCAATTCAATGGGTTCTATGTATGCTGCCGTTCTCTTTATAGGATTTCAAAATGCTGCATCAGTTCAACCAGTTGTGGCAGTTGAAAGAACAGTCTTTTATAGAGAAAGAGCAGCTGGGATGTATTCAGCACTACCATATGCATTTGGACAGGTAATATTGCATTTGTTTTTACTTTTTAGAGATTCAGGAAATCAGACTTTCTACAGGGAACTTAAGTTATTAAGCATCAAACATTGGCAAAACTAGCTGATGGTTACCAAATATTTTGCAGGTTGTGATTGAGCTGCCATACATTTTGATTCAAACTGTCATTTATGGAGTTATAGTGTATGCCATGATCGGATTCGAATGGACAGCTGCCAAGTTCTTCTGGTATCTCTTCTTTATGTATTTCACCTTCTTATACTTCACTTTCTATGGGATGATGACTGTGGCTGTTACTCCCAACCACAATATTGCTGCCATAGTTTCATCTGCCTTCTTTGCACTATGGAATCTTTTCTCAGGATTCATCATCCCCCGAACGGTAGGCACTAGTAACCCTTTTCTCACACTTTCTTAATTCAAAGAATTCAAAGAATGAGACCATATTCTAATGAATTGAAAATTGTTCACCATGACAGAGGATTCCTGTGTGGTGGAGATGGTATTATTGGGTTTGCCCCATTTCTTGGAGCTTGTATGGACTAATTGCTTCACAATATGGTGACATCAAGGACAGATTTGAGTCTGGTGAAACGGTGGAACATTTTGTAAGACACTATTTCGATTTTAGAGATGAATTTGTGGGAGTCGTTGCAATCGTAGTAGTTGGAATATGTGTGCTCTTCGGATTCATCTTTGCATTCTCAATCAAGGCATTTAACTTCCAGAAGAGATGAAAGTACCACCATTAATATGCATGGCTACCAGGCTATTTTTCTGAACTTCAAATTCAATTAAGTTTTGCTCATATATGATACACAATAATTATATCCACAACAGGCACCATCAGGTTCTCATAAAAGAAGGAAGATAAATATGATCAGTGAGGAGTCTTGCCAAATTTGTTCAGGGTATTGTATAGTTTTTCTAGTTCTTTGTGTTTTTATATATTTTTTTGTTGGCAGTTAGTCAATCTTCCATCCCATATTTGTATGTAGAACTCCCATTTCTATGTAAAGTTTGACGGTAAAAGAAATCATATAACATAACTATGTTACTTGGACTCATTATTTTCTTTGAAGTATTCGTATCCTACACTTGTTTCCGACAAATATTTGAACATAAGTATAGGAGTAAGATCCTTCTAATATATGAAATAAATTAAAAAAAATTGAATATACTCATGTCAAATATATATCTATAACTGACACTCATTTCAAGTTCAATTTTGAGAGATGCAATGACCATAGAATTGCATTTAAATTTCCCAATATATCCTGGAATTGTAACGTCAGGATGATATATAAACGATAATAATCATCCTATGATTCAAAAAATAAACTTCCTATATATGATCTTCTTGAATATAACCCCAAAACAAGATTAGATCTTATAAGAATGATTTTAGCTGATTTTCCTATTACTCTTCGATCATTTGTACCCAAAACAAAAGGAAATAAAAAGAATCATTTCATAGTTCATGGTGCATGTTGAATAAAGCCATGGTTTAAAATTTGAAGACTTCATCAAATCTTGGCTTGTAGCTTGGAAACGTATATTGCTGATTGAATTAAAATTCTAAAATTGTTGTTTTGTCCTTTTTCTTTTGGCCATCAAATTGTTGTTTTATCCTTATAGGTTTACCTAAACAATAATTAACATCAAACTTAATTGAATACTTAATTTCTGCCATAGCTGGGGGCTGCTTTACCTGGTCCTTGAGCACCATATCCAGCAATTTTAAAGGTATGAATTTAGAATAATGCAGTGGTTCAGGCACCTTTAAAAATCAGTAATTGTTTTTTTAAGTAGTTGCTTTCAAGTTTCATGCTATGCTGTTCAAGACAGATTAGAAAAAGAAAACAAAGTAATGCTGACTGACACTATATGTTTATCCTGACTTTTCAATTTTTTTTAAAGTATTATTATCCAATACTTATGTTGAAATATATTCGGATATAAATGTAAGATATGATCTTTCATATAAAAAAAAACTTAAAAAATATATCGGTGTCGGATATATACCTTTAATATAAGCCGCCAGAGCCACCTACTTTGATTTTTCCTTTTGCAATTTGGGTTTTGTCTTCATATTCATGCGCATGTTTCCTCTGATTCCAGTGATATATGTCATTACATCATATCCTATCCTATATAGTATTAATTTGGTTTTCTGGATTTTTTTGGGATAGGAAAAGACAAATTTAAAAGAGTTTATTATAACTAGAAATAGACTCGCGTTATGTTACGGATGAAAATACATGAACGTTTAAAAAGATACATAAAATAAATTATTAACGTGTAAAATTTTATTTAAATTTATAATACTTTATATAAATTATTAACGTGTAAAAATTTGAATACATAACATATATTTGTCAACTTCAATTCGAACTTAAAAAGAATTATTAACGTGTAATTCAATTCGAACTTTACATAACAATGACAAACTATATAAAATATGAGATGAATTGAAACACTACACGAACACAACATAGAAAAAATAATTAAAACACAACACGAAAAATAACATGAACACGACACAAATACACGAACGTGTAAAAATATACATAAAACAAATTATTAACGTGTAAAATTTATGTAAATTATTAACGTGTAAAACTAATTATTAATGTGTAAAAATTTATATAAATTTATAATATTTTGAAGAAAAAAAATATGAACATGCAACGAACCCACAACTTTTAAAAAAAAAAAATTAAATCACCATGATAAATATGCAAAATATATCATGAATTGAGACACGACACGATACACAACTTTTTCTCTATATTGAATCACAATGACAAACTATATAAAATATGAGATGAATTGAGACACGACACGAATACAACATAGAAAAAATAATTAGAACAAAACACGAAAAATAACATGAACGTGACACGAATACACGAATGTGTAAAAATATAAATAAAAAGAATTATTAACGTGTAAAATTTATATAAATTTATAATATTTTAAACACACACAAAATAACACGAACACATAATTTTTTTTTTCTTACTCATTTTTTCATTAAAAAAAAAGAAAAAAAAGAAAACACAAACACGATACGAAAACACGAATGTTTAAAAATATACATAAAACGAATTATTAACGTGTAAAAATTTATATAAATATATAATATTTCACAAAAAAATAACATGAATACACAATTTTTTTTTTCTTTCTTTCTTTTTCTTTCTTTCTCTGTTCTTAAAAAAAAAAAAATTAAATATTAAGGGAAGGGAAGACGCGGATAGTCCCCCATGCTCAAAAACATCCTTTATACCCATAATATAAATTTTGGATTTTTTGTGCAGCCACGTTGCACACTCCATGAGTGGCCACGTGGCTTTTTTAGTGGGTCCCTTTATTATTTTTTTGGATTGTTGAAGGTAAAAAGAAGAAAGAAAAACAAAAAAATTTGTGTTCGTGTTTTTTTGTGTGTTTAAAGTATTATAAATTAATATAAATTTTTACACGTTAATAATTCATTTTATGTATACTTTTAAACGTTTGTGTATCCGTATCGTGTTTGTGTTATTTTTCGTTTTGTGTTTTAATAATATTTCTTATGTTGTGTTCGTGTTCATTTTTTTTTTCAAAATATTATAAATTTATATAAATTTTACACGTTAATAATTCATTTTATATATATTTTTTCACGTTCGTATATTCGTGTAGTGTTCATGTTATTTTTCGTGTTGTGTTTTAATTATTTTTTCAATTTTTGTGTTCGTGCCGTGTCTTAATTCATCTCATATTTTACGTAATTTATCATTGTGATTAAATTTAGAGAAATATTTGTGTGTCGTGTCTCAATTTATGACATATTTTGCATAATTTATTATAGTTATTCAATTTAATGAAAAAATTGTGTTCGTAACGTGTTCGTATTTTTTTTTGTTTTCAAAGTATATTAACTTTATATAAATGTTTACACGTTAATAACTAGTTTTACCCAATAATTTATATAAACTATTATAAATTGATAAAAAAATTTACACATTAATAATTCGTTTTATCTATATTTTCACACGTTCGTGTTTTCGTGTCGTGTTCATGTTATTTTTCGTGTTGTGTTTTAATTTTTTTTCCTATGTTGTGTTTATGTCATGTCTCAATTCATGACATATGTTACATAATTTGTCATAGTTATTCAATTTAGAGAAATTTGTGCTCGTGTTCGTGTCTTTTTTTTTGTGTTTTTAAAGTATTAAGCTTTATATAAATTTTTACACGTTAATAATTTATATAAAGTATTATAAATTTATATAAATTTTTACACGTTCGTGTATTCGTGTCGTGTTCATGTTATTTTTCGTGTTGTGTTTTAATTATTTTTCTATGTTGTGTATGTGTCTTGTCTCAATCATCTCATATTTTACATAGTTTGTCATTGTGATTTAATTTTTTTAAAAAAAAATTGTGTGTTCATATCGTGTCTCAATTCATGACATATTTTGCATAATTTGTTAGAGTGATTCAATTTAGAGAAAATTTTATGTTTTAATAACGTGTTCGTGTTAATTTTTTTTTATGTTTCCCAAAATATTATAAATTCATATTAAATTTTTCATGTTAATAATTAATTTTATACGTTATTAATTTATGTGTTCATAATATTGTTTCAATTACTATTACAAAAATAAAAAACAAATCGTTTCACCCCACAGCATAGCGCGTTTTTTTTTCCCTATTATAGGACAAAGGCTATAAGCAGCCATGTATTTTTATACCCTTCTATTTTTGACTTTTGAGACATGAGAATGTAATATATATACATGATAAATCTGATAATAGTCTGCATGTTTCAGTCAGCACTGAAATTTCTCAAAGTATTTCTTGGCCTTGGGGGTGGTTTTTGATTGAAATCTGCTGCATGCATTGAGAGACAAAAAAATGGAGAATGGTGATTCATACAGAGCCAGTAGTATACGTATCGGCAGCTCTAATAATCTATGGAGGAACAGTAGCATGGAAGCTTTCTCTAGGTCCTCTCATGCAGAAGACGATGAAGAAGCTTTAAAATGGGCTGCCATTGAGAAACTGCCCACGTTTGCACGTATAAAAACCGGTATAATAGCAGAAGAAGGAGGTCCATCAAGAGAGATTAACATAAATAACCTTGGATTGCTAGAGAGAAGGAAACTTTTGGAGAGGCTAGTAAGAACTTCTGAGCAAGATCACGAAAACTTCTTGCTGAAGCTCAAGGAACGCATTGATCGGTAAGTTTCTATCCTTATTTTGCGTTCTTTAAAATTTACTGTTCTTTGTGTGGTTAAAGTATTCATAAGTGTTAGATCAAATTGGTTCATGTAATTACTTTCAGAAATCCAGCAGATTTGAAATTCAAATCTCAGCCCATGTTTAGATTGCGATTTTCTTTGTAGAAAAACAAAAGTATCCATAAGTGTTTCTTTTTTGGGTTTTGTAACCTGAAAACACAGAGTTGGGCTTGATCTTCCAACAATCGAGGTCAGGGTTGAGCATTTAAATATTGAAGCAGAAGCCTATGAGGGAAGTAGAGCATTGCCTACCATGTTCAACTTCTCTGTTAATTTCTTTGAGGTACTGTTTTTTTTTTTCTTTGGATAAATCTATCAACTTTCCAACTTCAAATTTACCTCGCTCAATTGTCTCCTTTCCTTTCTCGTTAAAGGGTATCTTGAACGACCTACACATTCTACCAAGCAGAAAGAAACGATTTCCAATCCTAAATGATATCAGCGGAATTATCAAGCCTGGAAGGTAAAAAGACTAATTCTGCTGCAAAAATAAAAAAGCAATTTATTCGCTTGAAAGGGTAGGTAAATCTATGCTACTCGGACTCCGTGTGAGTATCGGACACCGGTATTTGTCCAACAACACGGGTATATTTGATTTATTTTAAGTTTTTTCATGTATTTGGAGGGTATTTGGGGATCATATTCCATTCCCATATTCGGATATGCGTTGGATACCGATATCGGATACGGGTTATAAATGAAGAGGTGGAGGTAAACCACTAATTTCATTAATCAAACTTTTACAGAATGACACTGTTGTTAGGCCCTCCAAGCTCAGGCAAGACCACTTTACTCTTGGCTTTGGCTGGAAAGCTCAGTAAGGATTTAAAAGTATGAAATTTAAGTCCATTTTGTTAGTTACCAAACTCTTTCTGGAGATATACTTGAGATCATAATCCAATATGATTAGCATCTGTCAAATTCAGGTTTCAGGTAGAGTTACTTACAATGGGCATGGAATGGAAGAATTTGTACCGCAGAGGACATCGGCTTATATAAGTCAACATGATCTTCACATAGGAGAAATGACAGTTTGAGAAACACTGGCTTTTTCAGCAAGATGTCAAGGGGTTGGACCTCGTTACGGTTAGTTGAAACACTATGAACTTTGACATGCACTTGGCTAAGGCTTGGGAGTTTTGGAGGCTTAAAACTAAATATTGTTCAAAAGTTGTAGACATGTTGGTGGAATTATCACGAAGAGAGAAAGCAGCAAATATCAAGCCTGATCCTGATGTCGACATCTACATGAAGGTGAGAAAAGAAAACAGCTGAATATGTTACTTGTCAGACATGGTATATATCCAACACGGATATTCTCAATTTTTTTTCTAAGTTTTTTCATATATTAAGAAGATCATACTTTTGTACGCATGTTCAAATGTGTGTCGGACACATCAGATTCGTGTACTTTAGAAAAAATGATAACATAGGCTGAAAGTAAATTACTAAATCCTAGAACTGCTTTTTTTTTTTTAATATATATTAATGTTTAGCTAGGGAGAGGGAATTTGAAACTAAGACCTCCTTTTTGGAGGTAAAGCTTGACTGAAATTAGCCTATTGCCTCAGCCTAGTTGCAGTGGTTCAATTCAAAGTGTTTATTGTTTGAAAATGATGCACTGTTAATTCTGCAGGCAACATCACTGGAGGGGCAAGAGGCCAGTGTAGTTACAGATTATATACTCAAGGTACAAATTTGAAATTTATTTATGCTTTAGAAAAGGAAAAAAAAAAAAAAGGGAAGAATCTTTGCAATATCTGTTTTCTGATTTTGAAACTTTGCAGATATTGGGACTTGAAGTTTGTGCTGATATCATAGTTGGTGATGAAAAGATACGAGGTATATCTGGCGGACAGAAAAAACGAGTCACTACAGGTAAATCTTATTTTATGTTATTCGGATTTGGAATGAGTGTCGGATACGGATATATCCGACACGGTATGCTCAATTTTTTAAAAGTTTTTTCATATATTTGAAGGATCATATGAACTTCCATATCCATGATTATATGTCGAAACAAATATTTAAAAAAATAATAATAAAAAATTCGGATAGCATACATCTTCAACTTTCTGACAACTCAAATGGTTCCAAAAGTCTTAATTGATCATTTGAGCAAAACAAAATGTTTGAACTTTGACCTACTCATCAATGCTTATTATTCTTCCACCTCTCTAGGCTGTTCAATAATTAATCCGAACTTTTGATTACCCTTTTCGGATGAAATGATACAGGGGAAATGCTGGTTGGACCGGCTAAGGCATTTTTCATGGATGAGATATCTACTGGTTTGGACAGCTCAACAACATTCCAAATAGTGAATTCATTGAGACAATCCATCCACATCCTCAATTTCACTACTGTTGTCTCCCTTCTCCAGCCAGCTCCAGAAACATATCATCTGTTTGATGATATAATTCTTCTATCAGATGGACACATTGTGTATCAAGGTCCTCGTGAAAATGTGCTTGAATTCTTCGAGTCCATGGGTTTCAGGTGTCCTGAGAGAAAAGGAGTTGCTGACTTTTTACAAGAAGTAATTCCAAATCTTAATCTCATTGTCTAATACAGTATTCCTATTAAGTATTAAGAATCTGTAAAAACCATCTATAATTTTCTGTTTCTTTTACCTCATGGATGCAACAGGTGACATCAAGGAAAGATCAAGAGCAATACTGGGCATTGAAAGATGAGCCTTATAGTTTTATTACTGCCAAGGACTTTGCTGAAGCGTTTAAGTCATTTCACATTGGTCGAAGACTAGGTGGTGAGCTTGAAACTCCATTTGACAAGTCCCAGAGCCACCCTGCTGCTCTGACAAAAGAGAAGTATGGTGTTAGCAGGAAGGAACTGCTAAAAGCTTGTGCATCAAGGGAATATCTGCTTATGAAGAGAAACTTATTTGTACTCATTTTTAAAATGACCCAAGTGAGTAGCAAACTAGCAATCATAAAGAACATTTTTTTGAAGAGGTTAAAGTGTCATTAAATTTATGGATTCATTGCAAGTGATTTTGTTGTGATTCATTAGTTTTTCTGGCGAAATTTTCAGCTTGTTCTCACGGGCTTTGTAACAATGACATTATTTCTGAGAACGGAAATGCACCGGAATACAGAAACAGATGGTGGGATTTATATGAGTGCTCTGTTCTTTACTCTCATAATGATTATGTTCAATGGATTCTCAGAGCTAGCCATGACCATCTTGAAACTCCCCGTTTTCTACAAGCAAAGGGAGCTTCTCTTCTTTCCTTCGTGGTCATATGCTCTACCCACATGGATTCTTAAGATCCCAAGTTCTGTAGTTGAAGTTACTGTGTGGATAATCATGAATTATTATGTCATTGGCTTTGATCCAAATGTTGGGAGGTGTGAAATGAAATATAAGATTAATAAGGTTCACATTTTGCTGCATTTATGTTCTAAATAAAGCTCGTATATAATGCAGGTTTTTCAAGCAATATCTTTTGCTCCTATGCCTTAACCAGATGGCATCAGGATTGTTTCGATTCATGGCAGCAGTAGGAAGAAATATGATTGTTGCAAACACTTGTGGTTCACTTGCTTTGCTTGCAGTTCTTGTTATGGGAGGATTCATCTTAACACGAGGTGAGCTGATACATATATTTTCCACAGAGAGAGATTCTGAATTTTTTTTATTTTTGTATTTAACGTTGAAGACAACTTCGTTTTGCATCAGATGAGGTGAAGAAATGGTGGTTGTGGGGTTACTGGTTCTCTCCATTGATGTATGGCCAAAATGCCATAGCTGTAAACGAATTCCTTGGGAACAGTTGGAGCCATGTAAAGAGCATTTTCTTAATCTTTTTTTTGGGCATATAAAGAGGGGCAATTGTAATGATTAAGTGAACGTATCTATTTTTCAGATTCCACCAAATTCCACTGAACCATTAGGAGTTTTGGTCTTAAAGTCTCGAGCAATTTTCCCAGAAGCACGTTGGTACTGGATTGGAGTTGGCGCTTTGATTGGATATTGTCTGCTATTTAATTTCCTTTTCATATTGGCTCTAAAATATCTTGATCGTAAGTTTCTCTTTCTTACATTTGAGACTTGAGAGTGTTCAGTCGTGGAGCTCATTTTCTGATAAATGGATTAATTTGGCTGCAGCATTCGGGAAGCCTCAAGCAATAATATCTAAGGAAACCGTGGATGAGAGAACCGATAACAAGATACATGAGCTGATTGAGCTATCATCAAGAGGAAACAATGCTTCTGGTTAGACCCTGAAAGTCAAGTTTCAGATGTTTATACTATGTTACCCGGATTCGGGGCGAGTGTCGGATTATGTGTCCGACATAGATATGTCAATTTTTAAAAGTTTTTTCATATATTTGGAAGATCATACACCATACCCATGTTCGAACATGTGTAAGACACAAGTGTCCACATGAATACTTTAGGGAAAATGACAAGTCCGGGTAACAAAGATGATACATTGTTATTTTATTGTTTGCTTTGTAACATAATCATCATTTCCCAAAAAACAAATTGCAGAAATAGGAAACGATAGCCTGAGAAGTGCATCATCTAGGACACTGTCTGCAATAGTGGGCAGCATTAGTGAAGCTAGTCAGCACAGGAAGCGGGGGATGGTTCTCCCTTTCGAACCACTCTCCATCATCTTTGATGATATCAGATATGCCGTAGACATGCCTCAGGTATCTTCAAGCTCTAAGCTCCAATGAATTATGTTTACATTTTTCTTATATTTTGACTTTATACATTGATTTCGCACAACCTATTAACTAATCTTTGCTTGACACAAGGATCACTGGTTGTGGCTTCTAGCATATATACGCGCTATTTTTAAAATGATGCGGTGGATGAACCATCCTTAAGAACCCTTTTTCTTCACAAAGTACAAAGTTTTAACTGAATCTTACAAGCTGATTTTTAACAATGCTTGTAGGAAATGAAATCTCAAGGTGTTCCTGAGGATAGGTTGGAACTTTTGAAAGGGGTGAGTGGTGCTTTCAGGCCTGGAGTCCTAACAGCTCTGATGGGGGTTAGTGGTGCTGGCAAGACAACCCTAATGGATGTTTTGGCTGGAAGAAAAACAGGTGGTTATATTGATGGAAATATAACAATATCTGGGTATCCGAAGAAGCAAGAAACATTTGCTCGCGTATCAGGATATTGTGAGCAAACAGACATACATTCCCCTCATGTTACAGTCTATGAGTCCTTGCTCTTTTCCGGATGGCTTAGACTACCCTCTGAGATTGATTCTGAGACGAGGAAGGTAATGTTGTTATTTCCTCTAATTTCCCTTCTTTTTTGGGTGGATAAAGAAGCAAAATAGTACTATTAATAGGAACTACAATGTTCTTGAGGGTCTCAAATGGACATTAACAGAATTTTCTATTCACGCATTTTACCTTATTTGTTCCTCGAACAAATGAGTTACAGATGTTCATTGAGGAGGTCATGGAGCTTGTGGAACTGATACCATTAAGGGAAGCACTTGTAGGATTACCTGGGGTAAATGGTCTTTCAACTGAGCAGCGCAAGAGGCTGACAATTGCGGTCGAGCTCGTTGCCAACCCATCCATTATATTCATGGATGAGCCAACCTCTGGTCTTGACGCCAGGGCAGCAGCAATTGTCATGAGAACAGTTAGGAACACAGTGGACACAGGACGAACTGTTGTGTGCACAATTCACCAGCCAAGTATTGATATATTTGATTCTTTCGATGAGGTGAGAGTCTTCTTTTTTTCACTGTTATATAGCAAATTACGTTTTTTGGTTTTTAGGAAACTAACACAATCACATAAATGGCAAAACACAGCTGCTTTTGTTGAAAAGAGGAGGTGAAGAAATATATGTGGGTCCATTAGGCCGACATTCCTGTCATCTGATCAAGTATTTTGAGGTTAGTCTAATAGGTGCACTATGTCATCTAAGTCACAGCATATCTTGAGCTAAATTGCTGATAGAAGTTTTTCTTTTGCAAGGGAATTAATGGAATCCCAAGGATAAAGGATGGTTACAATCCTGCAACTTGGATGTTGGAGATTACTACTGCTACACAAGAAGATGCCTTTGGTGTAAACTTCACTGACATATACAGGAACTCAGAACTATACAGGTATAGGCTATGTTGCTCCGACTCTTCATTTTTCTTGAAGTACCCGTGTCCAATGCATATCCGGACATGGGTATGGAGATATAACCCTCCAAGGACCCTCCAAATACATGGAAAAACTTAAAAAACTGAACATTCCTGTGTCAAACACATATCTATATCCGAGACTCACACCCGAGTCCGAGTAACATAGGGTATAGGATCACCGATCACCTGAGAGTCTCAAGGAGTGGAAAGGAAAAACATAGATGAGGGGACTCAAGGTTTTTATGTCTTTCCTTAGAACTAGAATGAACATAAAAACAAGCTATATAAATGGTTGATCATTTGATTTTCACAACGTTTTTAGAACTTTTACAGGGTTAAGAATCTGATATTGTTTCAAGTCCTTGAAAATTTGTTCTGTTCTTATGCACATAGTATTATCAGCACTATTAAACCTATAATATAATGTTTGTGCAGGAGAAATAAAGCATTGGTCAATGAGCTTAGCACTCCTGCTCCAGGTTCCAAAGATTTGCACTTCCTGACTCAATATTCTCAGTCTTTCCTCATCCAATGTATGGGATGCCTATGGAAGCAGCACTGGTCTTATTGGCGAAATCCACCGTACACTGCAGTGAGATTAATATTCACAACTTTTTTGCTCTAATGTTTGGGACCATCTTCTGGGATCTAGGATCGAGAAGGTATACAATTCTATAACACACATCATGCAGTTATAACTAGATAATTTATGCTATTTCAATCTCTAATGCAATTGAAAATTGCAGAAAAAGGCAACAAGATATTCTAAATGCCATGGGTTCTATGTATGCTTCTATAATGTTCTTAGGATTTCAAAACACTTCATCAGTACAGCCAGTTGCAGCTGTTGAAAGAACAGTCTTTTACAGAGAAAGAGCAGCTGGGATGTACTCAGCTTTGCCATATGCCCTTGGACAGGTACTAAATTTTCCTTGGGTTTTTTTTTAATCACAGCTAACTTAAGTAATCTCATCTAATGAGATGCAATCATGATTAAAAATAATCTTCTTTAAGAAGAAAACCAGAACTTCTGGTGGCTTAAAAAACCCCATTCGTTTTTGCAGGTTGTGATAGAGCTACCTCATGTCTTGATTCAGAGCATTATATATGCAGTCATAGTATATTCCATGATGGGATTTGAATGGACAGCTAGCAAGTTCTTTTGGTATCTCTTCTTTATGTATTTCAGTTTCTTGTACTTCACCTTCTATGGCTTGATGACCGTGGCTGTGACTCCCAACCACAATATTGCTGCCATAGTTTCATCTTTCTTCTTTGGGATATGGAACCTTTTTTCAGGATTCCTTATTCCCCGAACGGTAAGCTCTGGTCACACCCGTAAAACATGACACGAATACACGAACGTGTCAAAATATATATAATATCTTAAAAACACTTATGACACGAGAAAATAACACGAACACGACATGAATACACGGATTGCCAAATCTATATTTATGCATTATATATTTCTTAACAAAACAGAATGAGACCATAGCCTAATTTATTCAAAATTGTTGTAATGACAGAGGATTCCCATATGGTGGAGATGGTACTACTGGTTTTGCCCCTTTGCTTGGACGTTGTACGGATTGGTTACTTCCCAATTTGGGGACGTTAAGGATACATTTGAGTCAGGTGAAACAGTGGAACATTTTATAAGAAGCTATTTCGATTTCAGAGATGAGTTTGTGGGAGTAGTAGCAATCATCATTGTTGGAATCTGTATCCTCTTTGGATTCATTTTCGCCTACTCAATTAAGACATTTAACTTCCAACAAAGATGAGATTGCCGTACAGGTTTTGAATAAAGCAACTTGTACTTTAGGCAACCAACCAGTTCTGCAAATATTAGATACACTAGGACATATGTCTGCAATAATAAATATATATATATATATATATATATTTTGCTGTACTTTGATTAATGCAGGAGTTTTTGTCAAAGTTGTGTGTGTGTGTATTAGACAGTATTTGCTGTACTTTGATGTTCTTGTTCTAGATGTTGATTATTTGACTTCTCAAGAGTAAATTCATAGTTATTTTGAGTATTCTTCTCCTATTTAATACTTAATACATCATCAAAAACATATCATTATTTTGCACAATATCTATACTTACTATTAAGGTTGTCTCTACTATTAAAGTTGTCTCCAAATTGGGACAACTCAATTGATGTCCAATTTTTTTTTTTTGGATAAGTAAGTGTTTTATTTATCCAGAAAGCAGTTAAACTGCTACATCCAACGTCAATTGTCATTTTTTTTTTAGAAAAAAAAAAAAGAATAGAAAGAAAGAAAGAAAAAAGAAGAAGAAAGAAGAAAAATAAATAAATAATATAATAATTTATAAGCATGATATTTTAATAATTAACCATTTGAATAGCTTTTTAAAACGTTTGAAGTGATTTTGGAGATTTGTTTATACAATTCAAATTGTTTATACTTATATAGTTTCAATATCCTTACAAGTTACAGATACAAAATACAATTAATTTTTTTTTAAATTAGTATTTTATCTTATATACTAGTACATTATATCATGTGCCTCATATATGAATATGTACTTTTTTTTAAAAATATATGTTATTAATATATTTATAATTATAATTATAAAATAAAAACTTTAATTAATAATTAATTTATTAATAAAGTTTTACATTCTTTAATATTTATATAAACCCAATTTGTGTTGAAAAATCTCAAATTAAAAGAAAATCTTAATTATAAAATCTAAATTTTCATTAAAATAAATTGAAATATGAAAAAAGTATAACTAATTTTGAATATATCACTATAGAGACATATTGTTAATTGAAGGACATGTGAAATTGCAAACCAATTAAAAGGATCGATCTAGCAAACTCAAATACTGCTCTTTAACTTCAAAATTAATAAAATCATGATTGTAAAAGAAATAAGAATTAAAACATTTATATGCATTATTCATTGAAATTTTTATCAAATTTACAATAACTTTTTTTTTTTGTGAAAAATTTATCAAATTCTTATGTATAAATTACTTGTATAAATGACTTAAAGAACTTTTACTTGTCACATAAAAAAACATATATCTCATTAATTTCTTAGCTGACTTAAATTTAAAAAAATTACTTGTCAAACCTTTTAATTAAGATTATTGAAATAAAAATTTATCAATATATATAATATATAATGACCTAGGATTTAGTTACTCATGAATTTTAATTAACTTTACCCTTATTTAATAAATTAATCATTTAATAACTATCTAAAAAATTATTATTAAAAAATTACTTAATAAAAAAATACGAGTTCATTAGGAACTTTAATTAACTTTACTTTTATTTGATAAATTAACCGATTAAAAATGATCTAAAATTATAAATTATTGGCAAAAGAAAAATTTTATTTGGAAAGTTTTTATTCTAATAACAGTAATTTTATGTAATTAGAACTCTTTTTTCTATATACAAAATTAACCTTATTATTAAAATTTGGAATTATAAAAATAAAAATAATTTAAAATGACAACTTAAATTTTTTTATGAAAAAACATATCTTTCATTAATAAAATAAATATGAGCTAATCACTAACTTTAATTAACTTTACCTTTATTTCATAAATTAATTGATTAAGAATTATTTAAAGAATTATAGTTTATTGGCAAAAGAAAAGCATTATTTAAAAAAATTATATTCTAATAACAATAATTTAATATAATTAAAACTCTTTTTCTATCTATAAAAGTAATCTTATTAATTTGAAATTATAATAAATAAAAATAATTTAAAATGGTAATTTAGAAATTTTATGAAAATTCATGTCTGTTTTCGTCTGTTCAAAAGTTTTTTCACATTTGTGCTTTTATATATACTAGTACTAGTATTTATTTCACATGAGTTCATATGTGAATACTCGTTATTTTTATCTATTTTTAAATATATAATTATATGTTAAAGTCAACAACTCCTCTAGAATTCTCTCATCTAGAATTCTCTCCAAACTTTATTATTTCTCTAGGTTTTTCTAAAATTTTCTTAAGTCTTCTTTCTAGAGTTCTCTCTAGATTTTTTATTGTTCTTTCTCTAGAATATTAAACCAACACACTAGAACATTCTAGGTTGGTTTAGTAACCAATATAGAAAGCTATAAATAGGGTGGGATGTAAGTTGTTAGATTTAGAGAGGTGTGTAGATGAGAAAGAAAAGGAAGAGTGGTGAGTAGAGAGAAAAAGGAAGAAAAAGAGTGAAGTTGTGAGTGCATATTAAAAGAGTGTGTCTAGTGTATATTTGGTCTTTTCTCATATTAATAAAAGAGTTGTTTTTTCGGAAGTTACTGTAGCATCCCGAGATAAAGTTACTGTAGCAAATCGGTACTGTAGCACAAAACTACAATTGGTACCGAGAGTTAGAAATCAACAAATTGGTATCAGAGCTAGACGATCCTAAGGACCGGAGTATCAGAGTCAGACGATCTTGAGGACCAGAGTATCAGAGTTGGACGATCAGAACGGGACGATCTTGAGGACCAGAGTATCAGAGTTGGACGATCAGAACGGGACGATCCAGAGGACCAGCGTAAAAAGCGGTATGATCCAGAGGATTGGAATATCAGATCAAGATGGTCAGGGATCGTAGTATGCGCATCGGAGAAAAGACAAGAAGCCAGAAGTTTCTCGAAATCAGATGATCGAGAATTATAATTATCGACGATAGATCGAGTCGCGGAAAGGGCTACCTGAAGTAGTGTGAGAGCCATCACGAGAACAGGTGAAAAGGGCTACCTACTTACCTAAAGTAGTGTGAGAGCCATCACGAGAATAGGTGAAAAGGGCTACCTACTTGGAGTAGAGTGAGAGCCGTCACAAGAAGAGGTGAAAAGGGCTACCTACTATCAGAGTGAAAGCTACCGCGAGAAGACAGAGCTAGACGGTCAGGGACCGGAGTACGCATATCGGAGAAAGACAGTCTGGGACTGTGAAGTTAATTGGTTTGGAACCAAGACGATCGAGGATCGTAGTCTGTAAAGACGTGAAAATTCTGTCAGTACACAGTCTAGAACTGTGAAGTTAATCGGTCTGGGACCAAGACGATCGGGGATCGTAGTTCGTGAGGATATAGAGACTGACAGAATACAACCTTGAGAAAAGTGAGGCACTCTCAAGTCAGAATGGAAGATTTTTCAAGTCCAGTTGGTAAGCTCGAGAAGCTCAAAAACAGCAATTATAATACGTGGAGTATTCGCATGCAATATTACATGCTCGGGCAAGATTTATGGGATATTGTTAACGGTGAAGCTTCAACACCACCAACTGATGCCGGAGAACTAAGAAAATGGAAGATCAAAGCCGGTAAAGCCATGTACGTGTTATCAGTCACCATTGAGGATGGTTTATTACAACGCATCAAGGATGCAAAGACACCGAAGGAAGCCTGGGACACACTCACAATGTTGTTCGCGAGGAAAAATGATGTTAGGCTCCAACAATTGGAGAATGAACTCCTGTCAATCTCGCAGCAAAATATGTCGGTAAGCGAATATTTTTCTAAAGTTAAAACTCTTTGTGATGAAATTTCAAAATTAGATCCAGAAAATGCCATTACCGAAACGAGGATGAGAAGAATTATCATCCATGGCTTGCGACCTGAATACAACGGGATTGTTACTGCAACTCGTGGATGGAGCAAAGAACCAACTTTAACTGAGTTGGAAAATATCCTAGCCAATCAAGAGGCTTTAGATAACCAAATGTCTAAAGTCATGATAAAAGATTATGAGAAAGCCCTCTTTAGCAATAGAAGAGGTAAAGTTGCTATGAGCCAAGGAATAGAAGACATTGAAGTTCAAAACAAACAAGAAGCTTGGCAACGGAGGAGCTTTCAGCGAGGGGGAGCTCAAATTGTTCGAGATAGAGACGATAGCGAAAATGTGAGGTCTCATTGTCGAAATATTAAGTGTTTCAAGTGTGGCAAGCTTGGCCACTATGCTCGAGATTGTCGATATAGACAAGTGCAAGGCTATGCAACAGTGTTCTCACGACAGGAGCATAACTATGAAGAAGAATGGGATTTTGAGACAGCATTTACTATTGAAGAATGCGAAGAACTCGTATCTGGTTGCACCACCGAGTTAGAAGAAAATGTTCATGAAGACGAAGAAGAAATTGATTTTGAGAATATTCAACCAAGACAAGAGACAATTGAAGAGCCTTCAAAAGAAGAGAACGAGTCTCTGTTTCAATCACAAGAAAAGATTTTTGAAGATGAAAGGTTATTTCACGAAGAGGCGAAGAAGCTTGAAGATGATGTCAACATTGAGAAAGATGACAACGAGGTCATCGACACTGTTAAGACTTACAAAGGCGTGAAAGATATGAAGATCGATTGTGAAGTCAACAAATTAATGGTAGTTGACAAAATCGAGTATGCCAAAGTCAGAAACAGGCTAGCAGAGAGAATCAAGAAGAACGAAGATAGAAATAGTGTTGAAGCAAAGACGGAAGTGAACAAAATCAAGAATCAAAAGAGAAGAGAGCAATCAACGAAAGATGAAGCAGAACTAATGATGCTGATGAATTTTAAGAAGAGAAAGAAAAAGAGAAGATATTTGATGCAAGATTTGATAAGTCCAGAAGACAGTCTGGAATGACAACCAAACCGACATCAAGAGAGTAGTTGTTGAGGGGGAGTGTTAAAGTCAACAACTCCTCTAGAATTCTCTCATCTAGAATTCTCTCCAAACTTTATTATTTCTCTAGGTTTTTCTAAAATTTTCTTAAGTCTTCTTTCTAGAGTTCTCTCTAGATTTTTTATTGTTCTTTCTCTAGAATATTAAACCAACACACTAGAACATTCTAGGTTGGTTTAGTAACCAACATAGAAAGCTATAAATAGGGTGGGATGTAAGTTGTTAGATTTAGAGAGGTGTGTAGATGAGAAAGAAAAGGAAGAGTGGTGAGTAGAGAGAAAAAGGAAGAAAAAGAGTGAAGTTGTGAGTGCATATTAAAAGAGTGTGTCTAGTGTATATTTGGTCTTTTCTCATATTAATAAAAGAGTTGTTTTTTCGGAAGTTACTGTAGCATCCCGAGATAAAGTTACTGTAGCAAATCGGTACTGTAGCACAAAACTACAATTGGTACCGAGAGTTAGAAATCAACATTATATATTTTAAAAATAAATAAAATAAATAAAGTATATAGTAATTAAAATTTGTATTAACATATAAATTTTGTTTTATATGCAAATGTTATAAAATTTATTATTTTAATATTAATGTAAAAGTAATTACAAAGATAAAATTTAAAGTAAATTTTAATTTTTTTATATTAAATAAAATGATTTATTTTTTAAAGTTAGTGAAAAAATAAAACTTTTAAGATAAAATAATATTATATAAACTTTTAATTGTTTATTTATATCAAATCAATTCATTTGACAAAACTATCTTAATGAAATTAAAATTCTTGCTTATAAATTAGATAAATCTTAATTATAATAAAAATATTTATAATGATAATTTAAAAATATAGTAAATAATGTTGACTATTTATATAAATTTATAATTTTTAAACACACAAAAAAAGGACACGAACAAAATATGGATGAACTGAAACACAACTTAAACACAACATGAAAAAATAATTAAAACACGTCACAAAAATAACATAAACACGAAACAAATATACGAACGTGTCAAAATCTGTATAAAATGAATTATTAACATGTAAAATTTTATAATACTTTGAACAAACAAAAAAACAAAAACGAATATGTCACGAACACACAAATTTTTCTCTAAATTGAATCATTATGACAAATTATGTAAAATATGTCATGAATTGAGACACAACACGAACACAAAAGTTTTTCTCTAAATTGTCACAATGACAAACTATACAAAAATATGAAATGAATTGAGATATGACACGAACACAGCATACGAAAAATAATTAGAACACAACCAGAAAATAACATCAACAATACGCGAATATATCAAAATATACATAAAACAATTATTATTAACGTGTAAAACTTTATATAAATTTATAATACTTTAAACATAAAAAAAATAATACCAATACGGATACATAAATTTTTCTCTTTCTATTTCCTTTCTCTTTTTTTTTTCTTTCTTTCCTTCTAAAAAAAATACCACGTGTGGACGCTTGAGGAGTTTGTGTAGGTCATATTATATATATGTTAGATAAATATAAATATTAATTTTTACTTTTGCTTAAAAAAATAAAAATATATTATAATAAAATTGATAATTTAAGTTTTGTTTTTTATAAAATTATTTAATTACAACTCCATCATTTTTATTTTTAGTATTAAATTCAAATTATTACGGGTTTAATCGGTCTCAGGTTTGGATTATTTCGGTTTCAGATTCGAATCATTTTGGGCTCGGATCATTTTAGGTTCAGATTATTTCGAGTTCGAATTTTTTCGAATTTGAATCTTTGACTTTTTTTTTTATCAACTTGATTTTGAACGGGTTTGAATTCAAATTTTTGAGTTCAGATTCATTTTACCACTTCTAACCAAAGCCAAAAAATCATATTTATCTCAATCATAAGAGTTTGTTAATTAGTTTTAATAACTTAATTATGGTAAGAAAACAAAACAAAGCCGCCTGACGCCATTCTATCATAAACTTAAAATACTACTTAACAACATAACATCAAGGCCATTGTCTTGGTTTTGGAACAAAGAAAAAAAGGCCATTGTCTTTGATCAAAGAGAAGAGAAGAAAAGAAAAGGAGCAAACAAGAACAAGAAAAAGTGAAGAAAAAAAAAATGATAGCAGCCAAACAATCATTTCATATTTTTCTTTTAATAATGTATCAATAATTAAGAAGAAATGACTATTTTTTACACTTGCCTACTTCTAATTGTACCAAATCAAAAACAAATAAGAAATTGTGTTTCTCATTATGACAAAAAAGATTATAACAAAGCCCTTCCTATCTTTAATAAATGGGGAGGGTACATTCACTTAATGTAGGAAAAAAATTATATAATATATATTTATTTATTTTATGAGTGAGTGAGTGAGTGAGTGGGTGAGTGAGTGAGTGAGTGAGAAAAAAATAATTGATTCAATATTAGATTAGTTGAAAGTTGATAGTGATATTAAACTAATAAGAAGATGTCATTATTTGTTAAAAGATATGCAATAAACTTTTTAAAGTAAATTTTGAACATTTATGTCATGGATGATCGCATACTCAAACAACCACTATTGTTACCTACAAAAATATCTTTCATTTTCTTCTTTAGTTTGTGGTCAAGAGTAGACGAGATAAGATAAAAATATTTTAAATTCGATGTAGTTTGATTTGAATTATTATTTAATTAATAAAAAATATTTTTTATTTAAATTTAAATATAAATATAAAATAATATTTTAATATATAAAATAATGAATTGAGTTTTTGTCTAATGAACCAAATCACATTTTGGACAAACAATTATTTTATTATCTAAATTTAATCCAATCCAACTCATGAATAATTTTAATTAAGAGTAGAAAAATGAATTTGCTCAATACATTTTCTCTCTTTTGACACACGCCTCGATTAATATATATATATATATATATATATATATATATTTACTAATACCATAAATACCATACCGTAATCAAACAAAAGTCGTTATGCCTCATTTTACCATTGAGGTAAGATTTTAATATATAAATAAATGAATTGTTATGTGATATTTTTCCCAAAAATAAAAGTAAAAAGATTAGACCCTTTCTTAAAACAAAAAAAGTTGCTTGAGCTTAACTCAAGCAGTAAGAGATGGAATGAAATATGGATAGAAATTTTAGATTCGAGTCGTAATATATATATATATTTTTTGTAATTAAGAAAAAGAAATTGTAATAAAAAAATAAAAGAGAAAGAGAAATGGCAATTAACTGCTCACAATGATGTACAAGTTGAATTTTGTATGAGTTGAGTGCATTTTGGTGTTGGAGTCAATTGGCATCATTATTTCTTCTGTGAAGACCTATTGAACTTTGATTAAATAATAATAATAATAATAATAACTAGAAAAAACAACTCGTGTTATCGTGGTAATGTTAAACATATGACGGTAACATCATCTATTTATTATTATTTTATTATTTTTAAATTTTTAATAAAATAATTTAGATTTGATAATTTTGAACACGATACGATTTTAAGATACGAAAAAATAACTAAAACACGTCACGAAACGAAAAATAACACGAATACAACACTAATACACAAACATGTCAAAATTCATATAAAATTAATTACTAACGTATCAAAATTTATATAAATATATAATACCTTAAACACGATTATAACACATGAAAATACACGAACACAACATGAATATACGAATTGTCAAGTCTAAAATAAATTAAAATTTTTCACCAGCTCCTCCATTTATCTCCATCATATATATATTTTTTTAATCTTTAATAAAATAACTAACACTTAAATTTATAAAAAAAAAAAGGACACGCAAAAGTAACTAAAATATGACACGACGAAAAAATAACACGAACACAACACTAATACACAAACATGTCAAAATCCATATAAAACGAATTATTAACTTATCAAAATTTATATAAATATATAATACTTTAAGCACAATTATGACACATAAAAATACACGAACACGATATAAATACACGAATTATCAAGTCTAAAATAACTTTAATTTTTTCACCAACTACTCCATTTATCCTCATCAAATTTTTTTATTTTTTTATTTTTTAATAAAATAACTAAAACTTAAATTTAAAATAATAATAATAAAAAAAAAGTAAAATTTAAAATAATAAAAAAGGAGCAAGCGTGGTGCCATGTGGACACTTGAACTTCAAAATGTTTAAAATTTATTGTAAGGATATGTTATACTAAAATTAAATGTGTTTCTTAAACGTGTTAAATTTGTCAAATTATACGTGTCTACACGTCTAAGACACGTTTAATTAATCGTGTTTTCAATGTGTTATTAGACACGGTTGACACAATAATACATTTAAAATAATTAATAAAACGTGTTTTAAATGTCTTATCTGCGTTCAACACGTTTATGACACAAAAATTATCGTGTTAAACATGACGATACGATTAAGACACGAAACACAATTAAGTTAAACCATACACGATTTATCTCTGTATCATTCGCGTATCGTATTTTTGTATGTGTCTAAAATTATCCATTCTAACATTTCATCTACCCTATCTTATCCATCCATTTTTCTTCTTTGAATTTTTTTATATTTAATGTAAAAATTTTAAAAAAATTAAATTAATTTAAGTAAAAGAAAAAAAAAAAGGAAAAAAAAGGTAGATAGCCTCTCTTATCTTAAAAATATCCAATTTTTATAATATGGATAATCATCGTTTTGTCATATATTTTAATCTCTATACTCAATATTTGAATTTGAGATTTTTTAATTATAAGTTCAATGTCTTAATTTTAAATATTAAAAAAAATCGAATTCTAATATCATATAAAACAATCCTGTAAGTACGAGTTGTGTCATACTTACTTTACTATTGTAAATAGCAATTGGGCATGGATTCAAGTTATATATATATATATATATATATATATATATGTAAAGTTAAGTAAATTCTGATTAAATAGGATTTGAATTTTAAATATGTTCAAGGCAGGTTAGTTAATACCATATAACTAATAGTACAGAAATTATCTTATCAATTGTGAGTTTTTAAATTTTACAAGTAAAATTAATAGGATGATATATACTTTATAAGGTATATTAAAAACATTAAAATTATTAATTAAAAAATAAATATATGATAGATTCTAACCCAACTTGTGAAGTTAAAAAATTTCATAATCAATATATAAAAATGAATTCTTAATAATAAAATTAATTTTACTCTAAAAAATATTATAGGCATATTAATTCACACATATATATATATATATGTATATATTTAAAAGTAGTTGTAAGTTTCAATCAAACCAATAGAATTTGGGCCTTTTAATAAGTTTAAACTTTGAAAGGAAAAAAAAAAAAAAAAAACAAATTGCAACTTTCAAAGATTGTTCCACATTACAATGGTTCTATTTAGAAAAAGAATCAAAATATTGTTGAAGGATGGACCATGGTGGCATGCATATATGATATATCTATGATATAAATAAGTAAATACTTTGTTGTATATATAACACAAAACTTAATAAACTTCCGATATATTGAAAACAAAGTCTAACAATTTGCCTGCAACCTAATTAACTTTAATTTTAGAACATGATAGTCAAGAAATAAAACCAAATTTTCTTTTACAAGAAAAATAAAAATCAATATCTAAGCATGCTAAAAATAGATATAGTGATTTATATATTCGTGTTATGTTCGGTGGCTCCTCATGGAAGCCTGAGGAAGCCTCGGTCCCTCCAAAATATTTATAAAATTTTTAGTATTTATATATATATATATATTAATATTAAATAAATTTAAATTGATTTCTTTAAATTAAAATATTTATTTATTATTTTATAATTTATTTTTCTATATTACTATAATTTAAAAAGAGTTAAAATCATATTACTATTTTTTATTTTTGTACCCATCAATTATTACTTATAAATTTTTAAAATTAAGTGACTTGTTATTAATTTTAAATTACAATCATGGGGACTTAACAAAAACCAAATTCAATTTTTAACTTTTAATAAAATTTCAAATCTTCAACCAAAGCACCAAATATGTGTTTTTTTTTTCTTTTTTTCTTTCTAACTTATTACAATTTTTCCTTTTCATATAATTTTTTACTTTTAATTTTACTCTAGATCTCTATCTCATATTATCATGCAATCTTGTTTTAAAAAAAAAAAAATCAAATTGGAAACCACTTATAAGAGGTTAAGATAAAATCATAATTTGTAATTTTAAAATTCCAAGTTCATTCTTTTAAAATTATATTTAATTTTCTTGTCGATGAAAAATATATTGTTTAACGATTGGTTTATATACTTTTTATTTATTGTCAAAAACAATTCTCATAATTCATTGAAAGATTGTGTAATTAGTAATTTTACTATAGATAGTGCTACATGCACTCATCTCGTACATTCATTTCACACACTCACTTCTTATCTAGATACTTAAGTGAAAAGTACTAAAATTTTTATGAGTTATAATATAATTTTGAAAATTTATATACTATGTGTGTGAAATGAATACAATATTAGATGAATATATATGGTCTCTTCCTTTTACTATTAATTTAAAAATCTTTCTATCCTTAAAATTTTAATGTTATCATAGTAATATTTTTATTTCATAATTTTATGAGATAGATTACTTTTTATTAATATATTATTTGCGTGTGTGTATATATATATATATATATATATATATATATATATATATATATATATATATATGATTGAACAAATCTAATATAAAGTATAATATTAATTGGTTCCTCCAAAATTAAATATCAAGATCCATCACTGCTTTCATGTGTCATAATCATGTTTAAAGTATTATATATTTAATAAATTTTGACATGTTAATAATTTATGTTATATAAATTAAGATATTCTTATGTGTTCGTGTCTTTTTTTGTATCTTATAATTATGTGGTGTTCGAAATTATCATATTTAACTAAAGATGTTCACACAAAATAGATGAGATAGTACATATATAATCTCTTTTTTTTTCTTTTTTTCTTTCTTTTTTTCTCTTTTTGCCACAAAAATTAGTAATAGTTTTTTCTTATTATTATATATGGACCAATATTTGCTTGGAACGGTTAAAGCGGGGCAATAATTATAGGTATAGATATTTAATAACAATAATAATAATCAAATTTTATTTTTTTAAATCTAAAAGAATTTCTTTAACTAAATTAGAATCCTTAATATAATAATTTGGAATTGGATACTAGAAGAATCTAATAATATTTAAGAGAAAAAAAAACTCAAATAGATAATCTTTTAGACTCAAGTTAGACCACACCATAATTGAGCCGGCGGCTACAATGAATTTCACTATAAATTTTGCTAACTAAGGAATGCTTTTAAAATATTTTTAAAATTAATTAATTAATTATTTATAATAATAACATTATATTAAATATAGTAGTTAATAATTTTATTTATCATTTTTAATACATTGAATGAAAATATTATTATATCTAATAACATTAAAAAGTATCTTAAGACACTTGTTAATAAAATATAATTTATATTATGTCATTATTCCTATCGGCTTGTTTTCTATTGGTCAGTAGAGTTGTTTATAGTTCGGATCAACTCGAATTTGAATAATTTTTTTTTTACTTATCAAAGCTCAGTTCGGCAAAAAAATTGTTTATTTGATTAATTAAAATATATTAAAATATTATTTTTATATTTTATAATTAAATATAAATATAAATATTTTTTAATATTTAAATAAAAAATGGAACAGATAAGATTAATTTGAATTATAAAAAATTTAATTCAAATTCGATCTAATCGAATTGGACATGTCGGATTGAACGGGTAACTCAATCCGAGGCAAGTCCATTTCTGTGCCTATGAAGCTATATAAATATCACCCAACATATTGTATCTCCAAAACCAGCAGCAAACATCTTGGACATTGTTTAATTCTTTGCATTAAAGCATTCTAGAAAGCTTTTTATCCTTCTTTGGCCCTTGTTTTTATTAACATTTGTTGCATATCGCAGCACAAATGGAGGGTGTTGATCCATACAGAGCTGGTAGCATACGTATAGGAAGTTCTACACTATGGAGAAATAGCTCATCCGTTGAAGTTTTCTCCAAGTCTTCTCGTGAAGAAGACGATGAAGAAGCATTGACATGGGCCGCAATCGAGAAACTGCCCACATTTGCACGTCTAAAGACAGGTATACTTGCTGAAGAAGGGAGTCATCAATTAAGAGAGATTGATATAAAGAAACTAGGATTGCTAGAGAGGAGGAACCTGTTGGGGAGGCTTGTAAAAGTTGCTGAGGAAGACAACGAAAATTTCTTGCTCAAGCTCAGGCAGCGCATTGAGCGGTATAATTAACATCCTTCTTTTTTTTTTTTTGGGTTAATTTGAAGCTCAGATTTGTTATTTTTCTCAATGTTAATTTCAATCTCAAATTCAAAACAGGGTTGGAATTCAGCTTCCCACCATTGAAGTCCGGTTCGAGCATTTAAACGTTGAAGCAGAAGCTTATGAAGGAAATAGAGCATTACCAACCATGTTTAACTTCTTTGTTAATATGTTTGAGGTACTTTTTTTATAAAAAAAAAACACAAACATGCTTATATATTATTTTTGTACCTTTCAATTGATCAGAAGTACTTCAGAACTGACCTGGTTTTCGTGTACCATGCTAAAGGGTTTCTTGAATTACCTTCATATTCTTCCGAGCAAAAAGAAACCATTTCCCATTCTTAGTGATATTAGCGGAATCATCAAGCCTCAAAGGCAAGAACAATAATTCTATAAATTAAAAAGGATTCACTTATATAAGTTATATTGTCTTGAAAATGGTACAGTCTTGCTCATAATTTCTTTGATCAAACTTCTGTAGAATGACATTGCTCTTAGGGCCTCCAAGTTCAGGCAAGACCACATTGCTGTTGGCATTGGCTGGCAAGCTTGGCAAAGACTTGAAAGTAAGAATTAAAGTATATATTTGACATAACTAATTATAATCTCAATTCTGATACGAAAACATGTGGGAAAACTTCAGGTTTCTGGGGAGATTACTTACAATGGACATGGAATGGAAGAGTTTGTTCCTCAAAGAACATCAGCTTATATAAGTCAGTATGATCTACATATAGGAGAAATGACAGTTAGAGAAACATTGGCTTTTTCAGCAAGATGTCAAGGGGTTGGACCTCGTTATGGTCAGTTGAAAAACATTGTGAACTTTGACATTCACTTAGATCTTAGGAATTTTTGGATGCCTTAAAACTGAATTTTGTCCAAAATTGGCAGAAATGTTGGTAGAATTATCACGAAGAGAGAAAGCAGCAAATATCAAGCCTGATCCTGATATTGACATCTACATGAAGGTGAGACAACCTATGTTGCTCCGACTCTTCATTGTTTTTAAAGTACTCGTGTCTGACACCTGTGTCTGATGCATATCTGGACATGGGTATAGGAATAGGATCCTCCAAGAACCTTCCAAATACATAGAAATCTTAGAAAAAATTGAATATATCCATGTCCGACACTCACACCTAAATCCGAGTAACATAGGAGACAACAGCTGAGGGAGAAAGCAGCAAATTTTTGAGTGTGTGCAGTTTACTTTTCTTATATTAGGTGTTCATAACTTGTAATAAAAGATTTTTTTTTTTGTTGTTTGAAAATGATTTGTTTCTATAAAATTTGCAGGCAGCAGCACTCGAAGGGCAAGAGGCAAGTGTAGTTACAGATTATATACTCAAGGTAATATTTTGATATCTTCAAATCCAAATCACTTAAAACAATATAAAACAATTTCTTTTTTCAATAAAAAAAATCTTTGCAAAACATATTTCAGATTCTGAAACTTTTGCAGATATTGGGACTCGAAGTTTGTGCTGATACCATGGTTGGAGATGAAATGCTACGAGGTATCTCTGGGGGACAAAAAAAGCGAGTCACAACAGGTAAGTAAATCTTATTGAATGACATTTTCTCCTTAGTTATTATTGGACAGGCTTTATCTAATAACTATTCCCAAAGTTTTAACCGATCATCAATCTATTCGTTTTCTGACAGGGGAAATGCTTGTTGGACCGGCTAAGGCACTTTTCATGGATGAGATATCTACTGGTTTGGACAGTTCAACAACATTCCAAATAGTGAATTCACTGAGACAATTCATTCACATCCTCAATGGCACTTCCGTCATATCTCTTCTCCAACCAGCCCCTGAAACATATGACCTTTTTGATGATATAATTCTTCTCTCTGATGGAAAGATTGTGTATCAAGGACCCCGTGAAGATGTGCTAGAGTTCTTTGAATACATGGGTTTCAGATGTCCTGAAAGAAAAGGAGTTGCTGACTTTCTACAAGAAGTAAAGTAACTCTAATCTTAACCTCAAATTAATTTCTTTGCAGCATTCCTAGTTAATAATCAGAATGTGTTTGAACATGTTTAGAAGTTGTTTGTTTTATGCCCTTGGGGTGCAACAGGTTACATCAGTAAAAGATCAAGAGCAGTACTGGGCAAATAAAGAGCGGCCTTATAATTTTGTCACTGCCAGAGATTTTGCTGAAGCATTTAAGTCATTTCACATCGGTCGAAAACTAGGAGATGATCTTGCAACTCCATATGACAAGTCCAAAAGCCACCCTGCTGCTTTAACAAAACAGCAGTATGGTGTTAATAAGAAGGAACTGCTAAAAGCTTGCATGTCAAGAGAATATCTGCTTATGAAGAGGAACTTATTCGTTTATGTTTTCAAAATGATCCAAGTGAGTATTAAAAGTACATGTTACTCGGATTCGAGTGTGAGTATCGGATACGGATATATCCGACACGGGTATGTTCAATCTTTTAAAAGTTTTTTCATGTATTTGGAAGGTTCTTGGAGGATCATATCCCATACCCATGTTCGGATATGCATCGGATACAGATACTTCAAGAAAAATGAAAAGTCGGAGCAACATAATTAAAAGTTATAGTTTTTGAAGAAGTTAAAATCCCATTAATGCTAAAGAATCTAGATAGTACTAAAATCTGAGTGAAACATTGAGTTTTTAGACGCAATTTTTAATGAATGTGATTTTTTTCATCTTCTTTTGTCAATTTTCAGCTCAGCTTCACAGCTTTTGTGTCGATGACAGTATTTCTAAGAACAGAGATGCACCGGGATACAGTAACAGATGGCGGGATTTATATGGGCGCTCTGTTCTTTACTCTCATTGTAATAATGTTAAATGGATTCTCAGACCTCGCCATTGTTGGGCATGGGTCCCTCCTATGTGGAGGAAATACCCATTCTGCCCTTTGCCCTTTTTTAAGTTGTGAGGGCTGTTGTATTTGGTAGAAGAGAGAAGTCAGAAGCAAAAATTGAGAGTGGCGGCAGAAAAAAGAGAAAGAGTGAGTTGCACAGTTTTGATCAAGTCGTCGATCGGAAGTTCATCCGTGGTCCGATCTTCTTGATTTTCTGGCAGTGGCTACAGGATACGTAGATGCTGATTGTGTACGGTGAGAATTTTCATCTGAACACTATAACGTACTGTTTTGTATCCGAATAGTAGTCACGTTTTTGGGGTGATTTCTCAACTTTCTCTATTTGATTTTAATATCACTTGTTGATAGCTAAGTTAGAGTTGTGTACTCATTGTGTTAGCTGAATTATTGTGATATTGTAAACACACTCTCATTATAGTGGAGATTTTGACTGGACTCTTAAGTCCCGTGGTTTTTACCCTTTGATTTAAAGGGGTTTTCCACGTAAAAATTGTGTGTCTCGTGTGATTGGTTGTTGGTGATTATCCTTGGTTGAATTTGTGTTGCTGGAATATATTTATAATATCTTGTGCAATTTAGTACCATATTTACAGATCCTGTTAATTGGGAGAGAAAGAACTACCGGTTGTGTTTTCCCGATTTATTGGTAAGTTCGGTTTCTGCCCATCACACTGGTATCAGAGCTTTGGTTGTGTTGTTGTGTAATTATGGAGGCTGGCACAAGTAGAATGATTGTTTTGAATGGCACAAATTATCAATTGTGGCAGAATAAAATGAAAGACTTGTTATTTGTGAAGTCTTTGCATCTTCCTGTCTTTGCTACTCAAAAACCCGAATCTAAAAGTGATGAGGAATGGGAATTTGAGAATCAGCAGGTGTGTGCTTTTATTCGCCAATTTGTTGAGGAAAATGTTTACAATCACATTGATCAAGAGACACATGCACGCACATTGTGGAACAAGCTTGAAAACTTGTATGCTTTAAAGTCTGGCAATAACAAGTTGTTCATGCTTAAAAAGATGATGGAACTGAAGTATAAAGAAGGAACAACTGTGGCTGATCACTTGAATGAGTTTCAAGGAGTTATGAATCAGTTAATTGGTATGGGCATCAAATTTGAGGATGAAGTAGTAGGGCTTTGGTTGCTTGCTACTCTACCGGACTCTTGGGAAACATTTCGGGTTTCACTTATTAATTCTGCTCCTAATGGTGTAGTAACTTTGGAACTTGCCAAGAATGGTGTTTTGAATGAAGAAGTGAGAAGAAAGTCTCAGGGTTCTTCATCACAGTCTGAGGTTCTAGTTACTGAAAATAGGGGGAGAAGTAGGAGCAAAAATGAAACGGGTAGAGATAAAAGCCGAAGCAAGTCAAGATCAAGATTTAAAAATGTTGAGTGCCATTATTGTGGCAAGATGGGCCATATCAAGAAATATTGCTACAAGTGGAGGAAAGAGAACAAATGTGGTAGTGATAAACAAGAGAATAGGGATCATGGAAAGAATGATCGTGTTACTGCTGCTACCTCTGATGATCTGTTGGTTACTTGTGATGAGAATGTGATCAACTTAGCATGCGACGAGACAAGTTGGGTAATAGACACTGGTGCTTCACTTCATGTCACGTCTAGGAAGGAATTCTTCACATCTTATACGCCTGGTAATTTTGGGGTATTGAAGATGGGTAATGATGGCTTAGCACATGTTGTTGGCATGGGAGATGTCTGTTTGGAAACTAACAATGGAACAAAGTTGACGCTGAAAAATGTCAGACATGCACCGGATATCCGTTTGAATTTGATTTCAGCGGGAAAGCTAGATGATGAGGGATTTTGTAACACCTTCAGTGATGGTCAGTGGAAATTGACTAGAGGCTCATTAGTTGTGGCTCGAGGAAAGAAGTGTTCAAATTTATATTTGATGCAGTCTTCAATTTCCAGAGGCATTGTTAATGTGACGGAAAATGATAGTTCAACTGTGCTATGGCATAAACGGCTTAGTCACATGAGTGAAAAGGGGCTTAATTGTCTGGCCAAGAAGAATCAACTTTCTGGGTTGAAGAATGCTACACTGAAGAATTGTGCTCATTGTTTGGCTGGAAAACAAAGAAGAGTTTCATTTAAGAGTCATCCTCCTTCAAGAAAATCAGATTTGCTAGAGTTGGTACATTCCGATGTTTGTGGTCCTTTGAAAGTAAGGTCGTATGGTGGTGCACTTTATTTCGTGACTTTTATTGATGACCATTCAAGAAAACTTTGGGTCTATACTTTGAAAACAAAAGACCAAGTGCTTGATGTGTTCAAACAGTTTCAGGCTTCAGTTGAAAGGCAAACTGGGAAGAAGTTGAAGTGCATCCGTTCTGATAACGGCGGCGAATATAGTGGACCATTTGATGATTATTGTCGTGCACAGGGAATCAGACATCAAAAGACACCTCCTAAGACACCACAGTTGAATGGCTTAGCCGAAAGAATGAACAGAACATTGATTGAGAGAGTCAGATGTTTGCTTTCAGATGCA
Source organism: Fremontodendron californicum (assembly GCA_030761205.1). Taxonomy (NCBI): domain Eukaryota; kingdom Viridiplantae; phylum Streptophyta; class Magnoliopsida; order Malvales; family Malvaceae; genus Fremontodendron; species Fremontodendron californicum. Next base: position 5,379,887 of record JAULJL010000003.1, read on the forward strand.
AAGTTACCTAGATCTTTTTGGGGTGAAGCTTTGTATACAGTGGCACATGTGATTAATTTGTCTCCAAGTGTTCCTTTGCAAGGTGATGTTCCAGACAAAGTTTGGTTTGGTAAGGATATGTCATATGATCACCTGCGTGTGTTCGGTTGCAAGGCTTTTGTACATGTTCCAAAGGATGAGAGGTCAAAGTTAGATGCCAAGACTCGTCAATGTATCTTTGTTGGTTATGGTCAAGATGAATTTGGGTACAGGTTATATGACCCAGTTGAAAAGAAGCTTGTTAGAAGCAGAGATGTTGTTTTCATTGAGGATCAGACCATTGATGACATTGACAAGGCGGAGAAAACCGATCCACAGAATAGTGATGACTTGACCGCCAGGGATCCAATTCCTCTAACCCCTCCGCCAAATCCAGTTGAGGATGGCATGCAAGAAGATGTCCATGATGACCAGCAGGGTATGGGTGATTTTGATGCTCCCATGGATAGTGTTGTGAATGATCAACACCAAGGACCTATATCTCCACCAGCAGTTCCACTTCGGAGGTCTACTAGAGATCGACAGCCTTCTGTGAGGTATTCTTCTGATCAGTATGTTCTTTTAACTGATGGGGAAGAACCGGAGTGTTATGAAGAGGCTATGGAGAGTGAATGCAAAGATCAGTGGGTTGATGCTATGAAAGATGAGCTTAAATCTTTACATGACAACCATACGTTTGAGCTGGTGAAATTGCCTAAGGGTAAAAGAGCTTTGAAAAATCGGTGGGTTTACAGGTTGAAGCAAGAAGAGAATTCTTCAACTCCACGATACAAAGCTAGATTGGTCGTCAAGGGTTTCAGTCAGAAAAAGGGGATTGATTTTGAGGAAATATTCTCTCCAGTTGTAAAAATGTCCTCTATCAGATCTATATTGAGTTTGGCATCCTATTATGACTTGGAAGTCGAGCAAATGGATGTGAAAACTGCTTTTCTTCATGGTGATTTAGAAGAAGAGCTTTACATGGAGCAGCCAGAGGGTTTTATTGCACAAGGAAAAGAGGACTATGTGTGCAAATTAAAGAAGAGCTTGTATGGGTTGAAGCAAGCTCCGAGACAATGGTACAAGAAGTTTGAGTCTGTTATGGGGGAGCATGGCTACAAGAAGACTACTTCTGATCATTGTGTTTTTGTCAAGAAATTCTCTGGTGATGATTTTATTATTTTGTTGCTCTATGTTGATGATATGCTTATTGTTGGTCGTAATGCTTCTAAGATTAATATGTTGAAGCAAGAGTTGAGTAAATCCTTTGCGATGAAGGACTTGGGGCCAGCAAAGCAAATTCTTGGCATAAGGATCACACGTGATAGAAATGCCAAGAAATTGTGGTTATCACAAGAGAAGTACATTGAAAAAGTACTTCAAAGGTTTAGTATGGACAAAGCTAAAGTGGTGAGCACTCCTCTTGCTACACACTTTAGATTGAGTGTCAAGCAGAGTCCTTCCACAAGAGAAGAGAAGGAAGACATGCAGAAGGTTCCTTATGCTTCAGCCGTGGGTAGTTTGATGTATGCAATGGTATGCACAAGACCTGACTTAGCTCATTCTGTTGGCACCGTCAGTCGGTTTCTTTCTAATCCAGGCAGAGAGCATTGGAATGCAGTGAAGTGGATTATGAGATATCTTCGGGGTACTTCCAACTTGAAACTTTGTTTCGGCAATGAGAAACCTGTTCTAGTTGGTTATACAGATTCTGATATGGCTGGAGACATTGACTCCAGAAAGTCCACTTCGGGTTACTTAATTACTTCTGCAGGGGGAGCTGTGGCTTGGCAATCCAGATTGCAAAAATGTGTTGCATTGTCCACTACAGAGTCAGAGTTCATTGCAGTGACCGAAGCGTGCAAGGAGTTGCTTTGGATGAAGAGATTTATGCAAGAACTTGGCTTTACCCAAGAGAGGTATGTTTTATTTTGTGATAGCCAGAGCGCTATTCATCTTGGTAAGAATTCAACCTTTCATGCTAGGTCTAAACATATCGATGTAAGGTATCATTGGATACGAGATGTTCTCGATGCTAAATTGTTAGAACTTGAGAAAATTCATACTGATGATAATGGTGCTGATATGTTGACTAAAGCCTTACCAAGAGAAAAGTTTAAAATATGTTGTTTGATCGCCGGGATGGCGAACACCTCCACATAGTCGGGAGGGGGAGATTTGTTGGGCATGGGTCCCTCCTATGTGGAGGAAATACCCATTCTGCCCTTTGCCCTTTTTTAAGTTGTGAGGGCTGTTGTATTTGGTAGAAGAGAGAAGTCAGAAGCAAAAATTGAGAGTGGCGGCAGAAAAAAGAGAAAGAGTGAGTTGCACAGTTTTGATCAAGTCGTCGATCGGAAGTTCATCCGTGGTCCGATCTTCTTGATTTTCTGGCAGTGGCTACAGGATACGTAGATGCTGATTGTGTACGGTGAGAATTTTCATCTGAACACTATAACGTACTGTTTTGTATCCGAATAGTAGTCACGTTTTTGGGGTGATTTCTCAACTTTCTCTATTTGATTTTAATATCACTTGTTGATAGCTAAGTTAGAGTTGTGTACTCATTGTGTTAGCTGAATTATTGTGATATTGTAAACACACTCTCATTATAGTGGAGATTTTGACTGGACTCTTAAGTCCCGTGGTTTTTACCCTTTGATTTAAAGGGGTTTTCCACGTAAAAATTGTGTGTCTCGTGTGATTGGTTGTTGGTGATTATCCTTGGTTGAATTTGTGTTGCTGGAATATATTTATAATATCTTGTGCAATTTAGTACCATATTTACAGATCCTGTTAATTGGGAGAGAAAGAACTACCGGTTGTGTTTTCCCGATTTATTGGTAAGTTCGGTTTCTGCCCATCAGCCATGACCATATTGAAACTTCCCGTCTTCTACAAGCAAAGAGACCTTCATTTTTATCCTGCATGGGCATATGCTCTTCCCACATGGATTCTGAAAATCCCAGTCACTGTGTTAGAAGTTACGATTTGGGTGATCATGACTTACTATGTCATAGGCTTTGATCCAAATGTTGGAAGGTGGGTGAGAAAGGAACTACTTGGATGATTGTAAGGTTTTGTACTTTTTGTGTGTTGTAACTTGTAACCTAATTAATGCTTTTTCTTGACAGGTTTTTCAAGCAGTACTTTTTACTCATATGTCTTAACCAGATGGCATCAGGGTTGTTCCGATTAATGGCAGCATTAGGAAGAAATATGATTGTTGCTAACACTTGTGGTTCATTAGCTTTGCTTGCAGTTTTAGTTATGGGAGGATTTATCTTGTCACATGGTGATTAAACGTTTGAATTGGATAGATTTTTTTTTTCCCCTTCACTTCACTTCCATAGTATGAAGTTTTTACATTAAAGATTATGTCGTTTTGCATCAGATAATGTGAAGAAATGGTGGTTGTGGGGCTATTGGATCTCACCATTGATGTATGGTCAGAATGCCATAGCTGTGAATGAGTTTCTTGGAAAGAGTTGGAGACATGTAAGTCAAAACATTCTTGAACTATATGATAAAAAATAACCAAATCTTTGAGATATGATTGGATGGGATTTTTCTAATGAGTATACGATGATATTTCTTTTGTAGATTCCACTTAATTCAACTGAAAAGTTAGGAGTTTTGGTCTTAAAATCCAAAGGTATATTTCCAGAAGCGCATTGGTACTGGCTTGGAATGGGTGCTTTAATTGGATACTGTTTCCTATTCAATTTCCTGTTTGCTTTGGCTCTAAAGTTTCTTGATCGTAAGTTTCTCTTCTCAAATGCTTTAGTTTTTCAATGAGAAGGCTATGTTCTAATAATTTGATTAACATGGTGCAGCATTTGGGAAACGTCAAGCAGTAATATCTAAAGAATCCATAGCTGAGAAAAGTGTTACCAGTAACAGGGAGCCTATTGAGCTATCATCAAGAGGAAAAACTTCTGGTGGGTCATTAGACTTTGATCTATTTTTTTATGCTACTTATTGTTATACAAGCTACAGTATAATCATAGTGAAACAATGCAGAGAAAGGGAAGGAAAGCCGAAAAAGTGCATCAACTAGGACACTGTCTGCAGCAGCAAGCAGCATTAATAAAGCTAGTCAGCTCAGGAAGCAGGGAATGGTTCTCCCTTTTCAACCTCTTGCAATCACTTTCGATGACATGAGATATGCAGTAGATATGCCACAGGTATCTTCAATCCTTCTTAAGAGGCAACAAATATGTTGAAATTTAAGAACTATGAAACTATGTTACTTGGACTCGGGTGTGAGTATCAGACACGGGTGTGTGTCCGACATAAGTATGTTTGATTTATTCTAAGTTTTTTCATGTATTTGAAGGATCCTTAAGGGATCATATCCCCATACCCATGTCCGAAAATGTGTCAGACATGAGTGTCGGACACGAGTACTTCAAGAAAAATAAAGAGTCGGAGCAACATAGCTATGGAGCATATGGGAAAGGCAAACATTTTTGTACTACTTTTAGCACAATACAATATTTTCGAACAATCTATTATCCAAAAAAAATATATATTTTCGAACAACTTTTACCTAACACCAGGATTCATAAGGTTCTTAACATATAGATTGTCAATAAAGATGTATAATGTCTCAACAAAATCAATACTGATTGAATCTTGATGCTGAATATTTGCAATGCTTGCAGGAAATGAAAGCTGAAGGTATTCTTGAGGACAGGTTGGAACTCTTAAAGGGAGTGAGTGGCACTTTCAGGCCTGGAGTTTTAACAGCTCTAATGGGGGTTAGTGGTGCTGGCAAGACAACTTTAATGGATGTGTTGGCTGGGAGAAAAACAGGTGGTCACATTGATGGAAACATCACCATTTCAGGGTACCCAAAGAAGCAAGAAACATTTGCTCGCATATCAGGGTATTGTGAGCAAACGGATATCCATTCTCCTCATGTTACTGTCTACGAGTCCTTGCTATTTTCTGCGTGGCTAAGACTACCCCCTGAGGTTAATACTAAGACCAGGATGGTATGTTGTTGTCACTGCAGCTCTTGTTCCCTCTTAGGAAGATAAAGAAGCAAAGCTATATCATTTAAAAGCTGTTACTTGGACTCGGGTATGAGTATCGGACACGGGTATGTGTCCGACACGGGTATGTTCAATATTTTCCAAGATTTTAATGTATTTGGAGAGTTCTTGGAGAATCATATCCCCATACCCATGTCTGGATATGCGTCGGACATGGGTGTCGAAAACGGGTACTTAAAAAAAAAAAATGAAAAGTCGGAGCAACATAGTTCAAAAGCAATTGTCAAGATATAATTAATAAGGAGAAATTTTGAAATGGACTTGTAATACAAACATTAGTCAGGTATTCTATCAGGAATTTCAGCTAAGTTGCGTGTTGCTCACATTGATTTATTTACAGATGTTCATTGAGGAAGTCATGGAGCTTGTAGAGCTGACCCCCTTAAGGAAAGAAATAGTAGGATTACCTGGAGTCAATGGCCTTTCAACTGAGCAGCGCAAGAGGCTAACCATTGCAGTTGAGCTTGTTGCCAACCCATCGATTATATTCATGGATGAACCAACATCCGGCCTTGATGCAAGGGCAGCGGCAATAGTAATGAGAACTGTGAGGAACACAGTTGATACAGGACGAACTGTTGTGTGCACCATTCATCAGCCGAGTATTGACATCTTTGATGCTTTTGACGAGGTGAGAATCTTTTTTAAGGTTAACCAGCATTTTTACCTGTTCTCTGTTCTTAAACTAATGTAAGAATATCAATGGCGAAATTCAGCTATTTCTGATGAAAAGGGGAGGTGAAGAATTGTATGTTGGTCCATTAGGTAGCCATTCCTGCCACTTGATAAAGTATTTTGAGGTTAGTCAGAAAAATGCATATATTTGAGATCTTGACATATATGTTGCCAAATTAGTTGCTGAAAGAAGTTTTGCTTCGCGAAGGAAATCAATGGCATTCCCAAGATAAAGGATGGTTACAACCCTGCAACTTGGATGTTGGAGATTACTTCAGCAGCTCATGAAGAACTCCATGGTGTTAACTTCACCAATATATACAAGAACTCAGAACTGTATAGGTAAGATCACCTCAGAGTTCTAATGAGTGATAAGAAAAATGTCTCTATGCATTCAAGGTTTAAGTTTTAAAGTTTAGCATCTCAAAGTGCAAATAAGCAAAACAAGCTCTATAACTTGTTGATCATTATTAATTGTCAAGTGACAAGCTATGTTGCTCCGATTCTTCATTTTTTTTGAAGTATCTGTGTCTGACACCCATGTCTGATGCATATTCGGACATGGGTATGGGGATATGATCCCCAAGGACGCTCCAAACATATGAAAAAACTTAGAATAAGTCAAACATACCCGTGTCCGACACTCACACCCGAATCCGAGTAACATAGGTGACAAGCGTTCGAAATAAAGAGGTTAATATTATTGAAAGAATTTAACTGCTTAATCATGAATGCTGAAATTTTGTTATGTAGCAAATATTAACCCTGTAAAATATGTGGTTCAGGAGAAACAAAGCATTGATTAAGGAGCTTAGCACACCTGCTCCTGGTTCACAAGATTTACACTTCCAGACTAGATACTCGCAGCCTTTTTTCGTCCAATGTATGGCATGTCTGTGGAAGCAGTACGGGTCTTACTGGCGAAACCCAACATATACAGCAGTGAGATTCATCTTCACAACTTTTATAGCTCTACTGCTTGGAACAATATTCTGGGATCTAGGTTCCAAAAGGTATAATACAATCTCACCTTGAACACTGATGGTCATTGATCAGGACATTTATGTCTGCAACTTTAAACTCTAATTTAAGTGAAAAATGTTCTGGAATTGCAGAACAAGGCGACAAGATATCTTAAATGCAATGGGTTCTATGTATGCTACTGTAATGTTCTTAGGATTTCAAAATGCTGCTTCAGTCCAACCTGTTGTGGCGGTTGAAAGAACAGTCTTCTACAGAGAAAGAGCTGCTGGAATGTATTCAGCATTGCCATATGCATTTGGACAGGTAAACTGCTTTGCCTTCAATTGAAGTCATCTAGTTGTAGATGTAGTAGCAGTTATAACATGTCTATGTATTGGTAATCCATTCAATCCTGGATTATGAATCCAAGAAAGTAACTATGAACAATCCTGTTTTGCAGCTTGTGATTGAATTGCCATACACTTTGATTCAATCTGTCATATATGGAGTTATAGTGTACGCCATGATAGGATTTGAGTGGAAAGCCCGCAAGTTCTTTTGGTTTCTCTTCTTCATGTACTTCACCTTGTTATACTACACTTATTACGGGATGATGACCGTAGCTGTTACTCCCAACTTCAATATTGCTTCCATAGTTTCAACATTCTTCTATCGGATATGGAATGTTTTCTCTGGATTCATCATTCCTCGAACTGTAAATTCTACTAACTCTATGCATATTTCTTTAATGGCAAAGAATCGAGTTCATACAACTCTGAGTTTAATCTAGTTGGTTCATGCAGTCATCCATAAAAGGTGACATCGAGCAGACTTAAGAATTAGGATTCGAATCCCAGCATCTGCATCTCCTTCTCTTATTTCCGTACCAAAAAAAGAATTGAGTTCATAGCCTAATGGACTATAATTGTTTCAAATGACAGAGAATTCCTATCTGGTGGAGATGGTACTATTGGATTTGCCCCATTGCTTGGAGCTTGTATGGACTAGTTGCTTCACAATTTGGGGACATCGAAGATACATTTGAGTCAGGTGAAACGGTGAAAGATTTTCTGAGAAGCTATTTCGACTTTAGGGATGACTTTGTTTGGGTTGTTGCAATCGTGATTGTTGGGATTTGTGTGCTCTTTGGATTCATATTTGCCTTCTCAATCAAGGCATTTAACTTCCAAAAAAGATGATGATGCCATAGATATGGGTTCAAAGAAATTTGCAGTTCTTAAAGATGTCCAACAATCTCTTTCAAGTACGCATGCAACAAATTCCATCTACTTCCCCGGTCAAGAGAAGGAAAATGCAATCAATGCAATAAAACTTTGTCAAGTATTCTAGTTTATATATATATACACTAAGAATATGATCTCGCCGAAATTTTAATAGTTTTATATTAATTTTTTTTATTTACTTTTAGTATTGTTAAATTAGTATATTTGCTCAATAATAAATATCATATTATAATGTTATCAGATATTTGATATATAATAATTAATTATTTTTAATTAATTTAATTTAATTTTTTAAGGATAAGATCGATATTTGCTACTCATCTTTGAATGGTTATAATTTTATCATTATATTTTTTTATTTGATTCAAAATTAATTAAGAGTAAAGGTATTTACAAACTTGACCTAATTTCAAGTTCACATGACAGATTTGACTCAATCGAATACTGAATATGAATTTTTAAGCTCGGATTAGGCCCGAAATTATTTTATTTTTAAAAAAAAAAATTCAAAATATAATTTTTTAATATTTTAATAATAAACATAACTTAAATGGATGAATTGAGTTCGAATTTGTATAATACCCAGTCCAAAAATTCAAATGTGTTAAAAAAAAAAAATTATTAGACTCAGCCCATAAGTATATTAAAGATTAAAAGAAAAAAAAAAATTGAAAACCTATCGATAGTTTTCTTTGGCAATCATAAAGATATTAGAAAAAAATAAGAGAAATCCTAAAAGAGAAGAGAAATGATGAAAATTAAAGTTTTTGTCTTCAAGATTGAAAGATTAAGGTAAGTAAAAGCCCTTTTTTGATTTGCAAAACAAATATTTTGTTAGTTTGTTAGAATTTGGGTGAAGCTTTTTTGGGAGAAAACCCTAAAAAATATATAAAATTCTCATGATTCTTTTTGATTGATTTGGGTAAAATTTTTGGGTTTTATTTTATGATTTATTTAAGAGATAATCATGATTTCTATTGGATTTAAGGGTTGGTAAATGAAGAATGAGCAAATTGTTATGAATATAAAAGAATGAGAAATTCTGTTTTGAATGAAAGTGTTGTATGCAGATGTGGATTAACAAAATATTCTGTATTAATCTATCAATTTTCAGTATGATTATTATATATGGTCGGAAAGATATTTGAATCTACTTTCTAATGAGATAAACGAAAGTGAATTCCGAGTTTTTTACGAAAAAATAATCAATTTTTATCAAAAGATATACGTGCTGTCTGGAAGCAACATCAGAGCTGAATTACGAAAATTACTGCATTTTATCTATAAAAAGAATTACGAGTTGGGCCTTATATGGTTAGTTTGCGATTATGTTTTAATTTGTCGACATGTACTTTGTAATAGAAATCGATTTCAATTGTGCCACCGGTTTAGAATAGTGGTTTTTGTTTTGTTCGGTGCAACCATTAGATTGCTTTTGATATACTTCTGACCCATTACCACTGGGGTTAATTGTGGTTTTCGTTTTGACCTATGCCTCAGGGGTTACGTGTGGTCTTAGTATGTTATGGGAGACTACTGAAAAATCAACAATTTGTGAATTTTTCTTAGTTCTGTTATCTGATTTATAATGAATATGTTTTTTATTATAAGATTACCAATTATAATTTTTGAATAATATGTATTGATAATTTTGGCCTAAATATTTTGTAATATGCTTAATCCAACTAAGGGGGTGTCAGTTATTTGCTGAGTATTCGTACTCATTCCTTTATTTTTTTCTTACTTTTCAGATTTTGATATATGCATCTTCGGAGCTTAGTTTTGACGAGAGCTTTTGTTCGCAAATTTAGTATCTGCTTTTAATCGTATGATACATTGGATGTGAGTAATTTGATATCAGCTTTAGTCGATTTGTTAGTTACCTAGAATCTCTCTTATTTTACAATCAAGGTGTAATATTAAATTTTTGGAGACTTGAGTTTTTGTAAATTGTAAATTTGGAGATTCTTTGAGTTTTGATTTTCGATTTAGTAAGATATAAATTGCCTTGTATGCTTATGGAATTCGTCTCATGAGTATGCGACGTTGTTACGTTCTAAATCCTCGAATTTGGGACGTGACAATTTGAATTTTAGAAATGTAAACCTAGCTTGATTTGACTTAACCTTACTCGTAATAAAACAAAATTAAAATAAAATAAATGCCACATGACATTTTGAAAAAAAAAAAACTGAACTTTAAACTTAAAATTAAAATTAAAATTTGAACTTTAAACTTTTTTATTATTATTTTAAACAATGAATCTAGCTGATAGACCGACTCGAATCCATCCAAAAACTGAACCTGAGTAAAAAAAAAAAAATCGATGACCGATCCGCAGGTCTACTTCTAACACCCTTCATTGTCATGGCTGACAACCAGTAGGGAAGCATGACAACTCCGACAATCAGCCCAACGAAAACCTTTGGTGTCAAACACATTCACTGACTTGATGCGGGGTTCAACTTTTTAATAGTTTAATATTCTTTTTTTAGTATCGTTAAATCAATATATTTATTTAATAATGAATTATTATTTTTACAATATTATGAGATATTTGATATGCAGTTGATCATTTTCAATTAATTTAATTTATTTTTTTTTATAAAAAAAAAGGTCTAGGCTTACTATTCATCTTTTGAATAGGTGTAATTTATCATTGTATTTTTTATTTAATTCAAAATGGTTAAAAATAGAAATATTCACCAACTTTCCTATAGCTATATGTACAAGCTCACAGAACTGGCCGGCTCAACTCGACGTGTAATCAATCTAATTAAAAACCTCTATTATATAATAATTATATAGTAATGTCTAAATAGCTAATTAAGATAATTAATATATAGTAATGTTTAAAATAAAATTTATTAAATTAAACATGTAATAATAATATTATAAAGAGAAAATAATTATATCTCAATTGACTTCTTTAAAAATATCTAAATTATTTTTATTTATTCAAAAAATAAGTTGAAATATATATTACAAGGAATATGGTCCTATTAGAAGTGTTCATGGACCGGGTAGGACTAGGCTTGAATAGGAAAAATTGTTTGTCCAGGCTTGGTCCGAGCTCGATTTGTCGGGTTCGAAAACTTATTTTATTATTTAAAATATTAAAAAAATATTTTATTTATATTTTTATAATTAAATTTAAATTAAAATTTAAAATATTTTTATTGATTAAATAATTAATAATTCGGGCCGAGCATTTATCCTAAAGTTAATCCAATCCATCATCTTTAGTATTCAGAATTTTTGGGTGGAAAAATTTTATCTTGCATCAGTTATAAAGAAGGTTACACAACAGAATGAGTTCTTAGGGCCAATGCATTCATTCATTGAGCTGTGTATTTTCTAAAGATGAAGTTGAACAAAGAGATTATATTTTTGTATCGTGTTTAAAATTATCAAATCTAGTTGAGACGAAAGGGAGTGGAGAGGGCTCGTATTCCTAAGCCACTCTCTTTCGTGACTCACACTACTGTATATATATTGTTGGGGTCCAAAGATCGATTTAGATGGGGGCAAATCGGCATTAAGTCCTGCAATGCCTCTGCCAAAATTCTTTCTTAATTAAGACGCAGATGCATGCATGCATGCATGCACGAGGCTGATCAGCTGGATGGATTCCTGTTACTATTTGCTTAGGATATGTTATTGTCAATTCAGTGTTCTTTCCCTTTTCATCAACATTTTTCACGTTAACAATTCGTTCTTCATTTTCCTCTATATATTTTCTTTGGGTTTTAACTTGTCTTATTCAAATTTAAGGTGAATGTCGGATGCAAATATATGTATTTGATATAAATAAATTTAATTTTTAAATTTTTTTTATACATTTGAAAGATCGTATCTCAATATTCATGTCCGATTATGTATCGACACAAATGTTAAATACGAATATTTTAAAAAAAAAATCCAAATAACACAAATTTTAACACACCTCTTATCTCTCCAAACTCCAATTAATCCTGCCATTTTATTCTACCGTCTTCTTCACTAATATTGAAGATTTTACAAATTTATATTAAGGAGCGTAGTGACAGCTTGTGATTTTTTAATAATAAATATGCAAAAATATTATACGTTGATATTTGATATATAATATTAAATATAAATTTCAATTATAATAACTATCAATGTAAATGACTGGGAGGACCATAATAGAAGCTAGAGGGGGTCCTGGCCTCTCCAAAAAATTTAAATTTCCTTTAGTATATATATTAAATAGATTTAAATAGTTTTTTTAAATTAAAATTGTTAATTTTGCTTATTTATATGATTTTTTATTTAATTTTATGCATTATAATTTAAGATGGTTAAAATCACATTACTAATTATTTATTTATTGTACTAACTAATCATAACTCACAAATCCTTAAAATCAAAAAGTTTGTCACAAAGGTTCAATCACAATTATATAAATTTAACAAATTCTAAATTGATTTTTTAACTTTTTCACTAAAACTTTAAGTATTCAACAAAATACCAAACATGTTTTTTTTTTCATCTTTTTCTTAGTTGATTAAGATTTTTTCTTTACATAATTCCTCACTTTTAATTTTATTCTAAATCTTTTTCTCTTATTACCATGCAACTTTTTATTAACACAAAAATCAGATTGAAAAGATTATACAAATACTCTAATTTTCTAAACTCAAACATTCAACTTTATTATTTTAATAAAATATTTATTTTTTTTGTTTTTATGAAAAAATATATTATTGAACAATTTATATATATATATTTTTAAAGGTTTTTCATTATTTTAAATAAAATATTTATTTGATATATTATACATAAAATTATTTATTTGACTTGACGTATTATGTTTCTCGATACATTTTTTTTTTATAAACTGATAAAATTTATAATTTTGAATTTTTTTTTGTTAGTATATCGCTTGCATATATTTATATTAATATAATAAGATACATTTTATGAAAAAATTAAGATCTAGTAGAGTATTAATTTTTGCACTCCCAAAATCAAATGTCAAAATCTGTCACTGATAAATGATAATACGAGAGTGTAATCAGCTTAAAATTCGAGGAAAATTTAAAAATTCAAAATTATAGTCTTTTTCTCTTCACTTTTTTTTCAAAAAAATAAAAAGTTGCCAACCATGCTACTGAATTTTTTTTTTTTTTTTTTCAAATATTAAAAAGGTTGAACTTTTCTGCAAATTAAAAAAACGGTTGAACTTTGTATAATAACTTACAAAACCTAATCATGATTCCATCTAATTAATTAACTAAGAAAGTAGAAAATGATATAACCATGTGATCTGTTAATAAAAATTAGATTCTTAATTCCGATAATCATGATTCAATTTTTTGTTGATTTCTGACTCTCGGTACCAATTGTAGTTTTGTGCTACAGTACCGATTTGCTACAGTAACTTCCTCGGGACGCTACAGTAACTTTATCTCGGGATGCTACAGTAACTTCCGAAAAACAACTCTTTTATTAATATGAGAAAAAGACCAAATATACACTAGACACACTCTTTTAATATGCACTCACAACTTCACTCTTTTTCTTCCTTTTTCTCTCAACTCACCACACACCTATCACACAACACACATCTCTATTTATAGCTCTTCAAGTTGGTGTTGTAGCCAACTTAGAATTCTCTAGATAGCTAAGACTTTGATTATTCAATGAAGAAAACTCAAGAGATTTCCGGAACTAGAAGACTAAGGAGAAATTCTAAAGAAAAATCTAGAGAAAGAACAAAGAAGAGAAATCTAGAAAACTTGAGTAGAAGAAAGATAGAGATGATTCTAGAAATAAGAGAGAGGAGTTGGTGTAACTTTCAACACTCCCCCTCAACGACTACTCTCTCTTGATGCTCGCTTTGGTAGTCATGCCAAGTTGTCTTCTGAACTCATCGAATTTTGCACCGCTAAGTCCCTTGGTAAACAAGTCAGCTACTTGTTCTTCAGTCTTGATGTATTTCAGTTCAACATCCCGTTGAAGTACTTTTTCACGTACAAAGTGATAATGTATTTCTACGTGCTTGGTTCTGGCATGAAAGATTGGATTTTCAGCTAAGCTTATTGCTGACTGATTATCGCAATAGAGTTGTACTGGAGAGTCAATCGGTTGGTGCAGGTCCTTTAACAGCTGTATCAACCACGTGCTTTCTTGTGCTGCCATAGCTGCTGCTCTATATTCTGCTTCTGTAGTTGACAATGATACCGTAGGTTGTCTTTTGCTACACCAAGAGATTATGCCGGATCCAAGGCTAAACATGTAGCCAGTTGTTGATCGTCTTGTATCATGATCTCCACCATAATCGGCATCACAATATCCTATAACTTGGCACGGAACTCCCTTTTTGTATAGAAGTCCAAAATCAATAGTTCCTTTTACGTACCTCAAGATTCGTCGAACCGCATCTAAGTGAGGTTTCCTTGGTTTCTCCATGAATCGGCTAGCTACTCCAACAGCGAATGCAATGTCGGGTCTTGTTAATGTAAGGTAGATTAGACTACCCACTAGTTGCCTATAACTTGTTGAGTCTTCCAATTCTTTGCCTTCTTCACTACAGAGTCTTGCATTGGCTTCCATAGGCGTAGATATCGACTTGCAATCAGTCATCCTGAATTTGTGTATAAGATCTTTTGCATACTTGTGTTGACATAAGAATATTCCTTCTTTGGTACGGATTACTTCTAGCCCAAGAAAGTGATTCAGCTCTCCAAGCTCTTTCATTTGAAAACGTACTGAGAGATTGCTTCTAGTTTGTTTGATTTCTTCTTCGTTGTCTCCGGTGATGATTAGATCATCCACGTAAACCAAGACTATTGCCAACTTACCTCCTTTTTCTTTCACGAACAAGTTCGAATCTGCTGATGCAACTGAGTAACCACTTTGTATTAGAAATTCGGCAATTTTACCGTACCATGCTCTCGGTGCTTGTTTTAATCCGTAGAGTGCCTTTTTCAACTTACACACATAATCCGGATGAACTTTACTTGTGAATCCTTCGGGCTGCTCCATATAAATCTCTCGATCTAGCTCTCCGTGCAAGAAGGCATTTTTCACATCCATTTGCCATAACTTCCAAGATTTGCTTGCTGCAAGGGCAAGTAATACTCGTACTGTTGTAATTTTTGCAACCGGACTAAATGTCTCATCATAGTCCACCCCATACTTTTGAGAGAATCCGCGAGCCACCAATCGAGCCTTATACCTTTCTATCGATCCATCGGGTCGAGTCTTTATTTTATAAACCCATTTACATGAGATGGGTTCAATCTTCTTCGGCTTTGGCACCAACTCCCATGTCTCGTTTTGTTTCAGGGCTTGAACTTCTTCTTCCATGGCTTTTCTCCACTCCAATTTCTCAGATGCCTCTTCATAAGTTGTTGGCTCTATTTCTTCAATTAGAGCAGCATTAGCATACTTAAGATTTGGTTTGCGTTGTCGTGATGACCTGCGCAGAAGTGGCTGAGAATCTCTTTCATCGAACTCATTTTCTCGAAATGACTTTTTCTCATCAAGGGCCTTTTCTGAATACTCGTCACTTGGTTGAGTCTTTTCAAGCTCAATTTGTTCTTCCATATTTTCTTGAAGTTTTTCTTCAATTTCTTTTGAGTCTGGCAACAGAACTGCTTGTGGTGACCACCATGACGAAGCTTCATCGAACACAACATTTCTGGATACATAGCATCTGCCACTTGTTGGATCACAACATCTCCACCCTTTTCTTTGGTCGTCATATCCCACAAATATGCAACGAATTGCCTTTTTGTCGAATTTGCTGCGTAGATGATCTGGTACAAATACATAACATACGCAACCAAATACTCGAAAGTGACTCACCGTGGGTTTGATGTTCCATAGTTTCTCAAAGGGTGAGATAAAACCAAGTCTTGCTTGTGGAAGCCTATTAGTCACGTGAGCTGCAGTCTTCAAACATTCTGCCCAAAAACGAGGTGGCACATTCTTCGCATGTAACATGCTTCGACATATCTCAGCCAAATGCCGATTCTTTCTCTCGGCAACTCCATTTTGTTGTGGAGTGTTCGGACATGTCAATTGTCTGCGTATCTTGCATTCCTGTAAGAATTCTGAAAACTCCTTGGATGTGTATTCTCCTCCGTTATCTGTGCGTAGGCATTGTATCTTTCGGCCTACTTCTTTTTCCACCTTTTCTTTGAACTCTATAAATTTAGTAAGTGCCTCTGATTTTTCTTTCATAAAATCAATCCAGACGTACCTTGAAAAATCATCAATGAAAGTTATCATGTATTGGCAGCCACTGACAGAAGGTTGTTTTATCTTCCCGAACACGTCTGAGTGAATTAGCTGAAGAGGCTCCTTAGCTCTAAACTTTGACTCCTTGTATGGCAGCTGGTGAGCTTTCCCATATTGGCACCCGGCACATACCGTGTCCTCTTGAATGTCTAATTGAGGAAGACCTTTGAGCATAGACTTTTTCATCATTACCTTTAACTTGAGATAACTCACGTGCCCAAGCCTCGCATGCCACAAGTCAGCTGTTTCATTCTTTCTTGTCTTGTCCACATATGCAGTCTGAGCGGACATAACGTAAACTGACTCCAGACGCTTCCCTTCCATTATTGGTGTACTTGTTGGCTTTAAGTTTGGATATACTTTCACATCATTTGGACCAAACACGACATAATTTCCTGAGGCAGTGAGTTGTGAAACCGATAGCAGATTTTTCTTCATACCTGGCACATGGAATACGTTTTGCAGCTCGATTTGGTGTGGGCTAAATCGTGGCACAATAGTTGTTTGGCCGATGTGAGTAATAGGTAACCTTGAATTATTTGCAGTTACCACAACTCGTTCTCCTTTGTATGTTGAGGTATTAGTCAACTTCTCCTTATCTCCAGTCATGTGATTTGAGCATCCAGAATCAACTATCCAATCATTATTATAGTCGATTAATTTACTCACCGATGCGAGTGAACACTCTTCTTCTGACTCGGTGATGCAAGCAGCTGCAAGTTCTTCGCATTCTTCAATAGCAATTGATGCTTGAAAATCCCACTCTTCTTCGCTATTATTCTCTTCTCGTGACGAGGTTGCCGCGTTGCCTTGGACTTGCTTAAACCGACAGTCTCGAGCAAAGTGACCAGATTTTCCACAGTTGTAACACTGATTGTTTTGACGACGATACCTATTTTCATTTTTGTCTCTTTCTCGAACATGCTGGGCTCCCTCTTGCCGAAAACTCCTTCCCCTTGCTTTGACCATGTTTCTTGCCTTCGAAATTTATTTTCTTCCACGCCTGGCTTTGTAGCAACTTTGCTTCTTTTATTAAAGCCTCTTTTATTACTAAAGAGTGCTTTCTCGTCATCTTTTATCGAGACTTTAGACATTTGTTTATCTAAAGTCTCTTGATTGGCTAGGATATTTTCCAACTCAGTTAAAGTTGGTTCTTTGCTCCAACCACGGGTTGCAGTAACAATCCCGTTGTATTCAGGTCGCAAGCCATGGATGATAATTCTTCTCATCCTCGTTTCGGTAATGGTATTTTCTGGATCTAATTTTGAAATTTCATCACAAAGAGTTTTAACTTTAGAGAAATATTCGCTTACCGACATATTTTGCTGCGAGATTGACAGGAGTTCATTCTCCAATTGTTGGAGCCTAGCATCATTTTTCCTCGCGAACAGCATTGTGAGTGTGTCCCAGGCTTCCTTCGGTGTCTTTGCATCCTTGATGCGTTGTAATAAACCATCCTCAACAGTGACTGATAACACGTACATGGCCTTACCGGCTTTGATCTTCCATTTTCTTAGTTCTCCGGCATCAGTTGGTGGTGTTGAAGCTTCACCGTTAACAATATCCCATAAATCTTGCCCGAGCATGTAATATTGCATCCGGATGCTCCACGTATTGTAATTGTTTTCATTGAGCTTCTCGATGTTGCTAGCGGAATTAGAAATATCTGCCATAGTGTTTTGAGAGTGCCCTGCACTTACCTCAAATTTGATTCTCGTTCACTTAATTTCACAGTCCCTGACCGTGTACCGGCAGAATTTCCACGTCTCCACGAACTACGATCCTCGATCGTCTTGGTCCTAGACCAATAATCTTCACAGTCCCAGACTGTCTTTCTCCGATATGCGTACTCCGGTCCCTGACCGTCTAGCTCTGATACCAATTTGTTGATTTCTGACTCTCGGTACCAATTGTAGTTTTGTGCTACAGTACCGATTTGCTACAGTAACTTCCTCGGGACGCTACAGTAACTTTATCTCGGGATGCTACAGTAACTTCCGAAAAACAACTCTTTTATTAATATGAGAAAAAGACCAAATATACACTAGACACACTCTTTTAATATGCACTCACAACTTCACTCTTTTTCTTCCTTTTTCTCTCAACTCACCACACACCTATCACACAACACACATCTCTATTTATAGCTCTTCAAGTTGGTGTTGTAGCCAACTTAGAATTCTCTAGATAGCTAAGACTTTGATTATTCAATGAAGAAAACTCAAGAGATTTCCGGAACTAGAAGACTAAGGAGAAATTCTAAAGAAAAATCTAGAGAAAGAACAAAGAAGAGAAATCTAGAAAACTTGAGTAGAAGAAAGATAGAGATGATTCTAGAAATAAGAGAGAGGAGTTGGTGTAACTTTCAACATTTTTGACGACTTCAAATATTAAAAAATAAATAAATAAATAAGGTAAGAAGTAAACATATAGCATGGTCCCCTACTGGTTCAAGACTGCAGCACTCAGTTTACAATTAATTAACCAAAAAAAATTACTCATTATTCATAACTCCATAATGTAATTGATGAACCTTTATCCATGGATCACTTTGGGTGTTAAATAAACTTAATTTTCAGGCCTTCATTAATTAATCTCCGTCGTGTCTCTCTCACCAAACTTTTCAAATTTATTTCTCTCTATCAATCATGAGTTTCAATTTCAAAATGTGCTTTGTAATTAATAATCGTATTTGTTTTTTATTTATTTATTAAGTTATAAGTATAAGAAAAATTACAATCATAATCGATCATTAAATTTATATAAAAATTCATTAAATAAATATAAAATTAATATAAAAAATTAGATGAAAATCATCGTTTTGACCTGAAACTTCAAGATTCCGAAATCTCTTCTTTATTGCACTCTTAATTTACATAGACTTCATTATTTCTGTATCTCCAAATCTAATTCGAATTCTGAATCATAATAGCACAATCTTTTAATTAATCAATTAAACCTTTGTCGGTAAATCCCTTGTGTTATTTAAAAACCTTTAGGGATTTTATTATTGATAATCAGCAAGAAGAAACATAAATTATTCATTAATTTCCTGTTTCAATTCAAGTACTATCACATGAAGCTAATAATCGTAATCACTTTATTAAAAGGGTCCATTAACTCCAACTATTGGAAATCATATGCTTAAATTTTCTATTAAAATCGTGTTAATGCGACTAATTAACTACCAACATTATTGAGAATATGGTGGGTTGAAATCCCAGGTAAGAAAATTATTTGTAGTCATTGAGAAAAAAAATCTAACAAAAGTACACATCTTTTTAATTATATAATACTAATTGAGTCAATGTATGATCATGAAAACATTTTTTGTTGAAGGAACTCATCTTTGCGTCAAAGGGGAAGATTATTGGATGCTTGAAAAACAATTCAAATAAAGTTAATTAAGAGAGGTTACAAAAGTAAAAGTGGATATGGGCTTAGGTTTAGACTTTAGTGTTGGTCTAATATTTTATTTTAGCTATTTCAAATAGATTTGTTTATGGGTCGGGTCGAATTGAGTTTAGATAGTAAAAGTTTTATTTGTCTAAGATCCAATCTAACCCAATTCATCGGGTCCGAAAAACTTGTTTTATTGTTTAAAATATTTTAAATATTAAAAAATTATATTAATATTTATATATACATTTTATAATTAAATTTAATTTTTTATTGATTAAATAGTAATTCAGACCTGATCAACTTGAATCTAAATATCCTATCTCAAACCCTATCCAATTTAAACCGAACCTGTCGAGTCGGACGAGTAACCTAGCTTTGGACAAGTCTAATTTCAAGCAACCACAACTCAATAGACCTATTTAAGGGCCGAGCTACTCGTCTTGCCCCATTGACCTGGCCCGTATTGAGCCAAACTTAGACAAAAAAATTTCTAATTCGAGTCAATCCGGCCCGACCTAAACCTAGATAAAAAAATATAAAAAATTCCGGGTTGTGCCCTAACCCGACCCATTGACAGATCTACAACTCAACTAATGACGTGTATATATGTAAAGAGTCCAAACTAACCCTAGCTAAGCCAATCTATATATAGTTGTTGATTACTAATCACCACACCAACCAACTTTTTTTTTTTTACAAAGTAGGTTATAGTTTATGGATAGGGAATAGGGTTACAGATATTGAGATTCGAATCTCAAATTTGTTAGATATCACCTCTTAAAGATGACTATATGAATTAACTGAGCTAAACTTTAAATTCTAATTTTAGTTATTTTTCTATCTCTTTATCAGGGATATATATATATATATAATATATAATTTCTTTAATGAAGGGGTTGACTCATAACTACTCTTCAACTCCATAGAAAAGGTTTTAAATAATTTTTTAATTCATTAATGTTTTGGAAAATATTAAAGCAGAGATTATTTCGGAGTTTATTTTATTGGTCAAGACACGTTTTAAGCTGGAATGTCTGTGGTATGTAAGTTGAATTGCATGAGAGAATGAGAGTAATTATGCCAACTCATGCACTAGACACAACCTTATATATTTGTTTTCTAATTATTATTTATTATTATGTATACACACATATATAATTGTTCACTTGCATTATTTTAACATGAATGATCTATTATCTATATATATTTAATTAATAAGAAGTTTCCGAGATTTTTAGCTATCTTTTATATATATTCTCATATATAAATATAATATACCATAACTTTTGTTAGAATACTTAATCCTAGATCACCAATTTTGTAAGGTCACATGTGTGCTTTCGGCTATGAAAGATTATTAATTAAATAAAAGTAATATATATAAAATTAAGAGGCGTTCATGAGTTAGATTGAATCTAAATACTTTTAAAATCTAATATCAATCCGATTTATCCATTTAAATATATTTATTATTAAAATATTAAAAATATTTTTATTAATATTTTTATATCTTTTAGTATATTAAAATTTTTAAATTAAATAAAAATAACTATTCATTATTGTTTAAATATCCCAAACCAAAATCAATCGAAGGCAAGCCTTAAAAATCATGTTTAAGATCCAACCCTGAATTGAACTAGATTTGTGGGCTTATAGGCAATTTTTCCGTGAAAACCTTTAACATTCTAAATCTCCTAGAATCGAAACAAAAAAATTATTTTGAATTTGGTTATTAGTGTTAGCTACAAATATTTTAAAATTTGGTCTTAACCTTAAAGTTAGGTCTTTAACAAATTAATTAGTGGTACTATAATAAAACTAAATTGCTTTTTATAACATAATAATTAATTCGGTTGAGGCATTAAGTTCTAAGACTTTTTTTTCTCTCTTTTTCAGTACTACCGGTGGAAATAAAAAATGTACGAGCAAAAGAGAAAGGACATGGAAGATTATAGTCATAGGAAAGGACATGGAAGATTATAGTCATAGGCACAGCAACAATGTGGGCTCCAACTACATCTTTCATCAAGATCCTAGCCCTAGTAAGATATAAATTGCTTTTATATACGAGAAATTATATCTCATTTATCGTGAATAGAATTTTTAGATTTTATAAAAGAATTTAAAAAAATAATATATATATATATTTTTATGATATATTTTTAAAAAATGAGATATATAATATTTTTTTAACTCGTTTATGAAATTAAAAAACTTAATTATTGGTATATAAAAACGAATTTTTGTATCTTAAATTTTCTCCTCTCATTAATTTTTATATTTAATTGGTCAATTTAAAGCCCTTATCCAAATCCAAACATTATGATTCATTCACACAGTTCACATCTTGATTTCGCAATTGGCTCCTACTTCCTTTGTCTCTTTGGTGTCTCTTTGGCTTTCGACAACTCCATGCTATGTATTTTCTTGGAAGGAATTGATGAATTAGACTTTTCTATGCCTACCAAACTTGCATTAAATTAAATTACTAACATTTTGAAGCACGTATAAAAACACTATCTAATTAATAAAACCCTATATAAGAAATATGTAAGCAATTTCGTTGTTCATAGAAAGAGTTTTGAGAAATTCTTTATTTGAGTAATGTGGACCTAGTTCCTTTTATTGGTTTATATGATCTTTTCGCAATGTTTCAATTTTATTAGCAGATTTTAAAGTATTTTTTTATTTATGATTATTTAAATTAGTTCAAAATTCATCTACCTGTCGTGTCCATTAGAATATATATATTTATATGAACGGCATTTACCTTATTTGCCTAAATGCGATGGATCAATAGTATAATTTATTTGATATATTTAAGCTTAAACGTAGATCTATTTAAAAGTGAAATTATCCGTCTAAGTCTGAAGGTCTATTTAAAATTAAAAAAATTTGGACAAAACTTTAAATTCGTTAAACGGGATTGGACAAAAATGATGCATGTTTAAAAAAGATTGGATCTAGACTCCAGCATTTAAGATTTGAGACCGATCCTGCCCAAATTATATAATATATTATATTTATATGCGTTATATAATTATTTTTATATATATTATATAAAAATTAATATTATATTATATTATATATAATAAACATACGTTAAGTTATCCATATTTCAATTTTTTTTTAAATACTAAAGATTGAATAAAAGAATATCATATTTTATTTTGTTTTTAAAAATTATCTAATTGGGTTTGGAGAATTTGATCGGACCGGATCAGGTTTAATAATAAGAAACACTTTGGCGTATATAAATGAAAATAAGCAACACACATCCTAAATTTCGATTTGATTCCAAATTATGTTTAAAATTTTATCTTTGTAATTAAGATATTGCAAAATGCACGTTTTGTGAGATTTAATTGTAAGGGCATTATCTTTTCATCAAATACAATGATTTGTGTCCATTCAATAGTCAAATTTGAAGCTTCAACTTAGAAATCTTTAGATTCGGATACTGAAATATATATTATAATGCGATCAGGAACTTAATTTTTTCTTAAACCATTTTAAGAATGTATTCTTTCATATCAACTTAACTAGTTTTTTTTTAACCCGTGTGATACACGGGATTTTTTTATTATATTTAACATACTTTTTAAAAAAATTAATTTTATTTTATTTATTTTATTTTATTTTAATTTAATTTTATATTATCTTAATAAAAGAATATACATATTTTTATTGACCTAATATATAATCATACAATCATAAATTTCAAAACATCAATATTGGTATATATTTTTTTAATAACAATATTGGTATATCTTTTAAGTTGAAACATAAACAAATCAATTACTCTAACTTGTTTCATTTTTATTTTCTCTTCATTTTAGTTTTAATATTTTTCCTTATTCATCATAATCTAAAAGAGTGCATAATTTTAATTTCTTGTTAAAAGTAAATCAAGATAAATTTGAATGATATTTAAGTTAAATGGTAGTTTGACTACTTAATTTGATTCTTTTTTAAATTTCACTAATTATAATTTTAAATATATAGTTTTATATATTTACTTATTTTAAACTTAAATTGACTGAAAAAAAATATTGATAATTTAGAACCAACATATGAAAATTTAAAAATCAAAATTTGTTGTAAAAATAATCATGTATAAAGATATATAGTCTAAAAGTGAACAAATACTTGTTATTTAAAATAATAAGGAGTTGATAGTGTTAGATTTTATTTTTGAATTTTGAGATTTACTGAGTTGATAAGGTATAATATTATTTATGCTTGTCCTAGGTGTCATCAAAAGAAAATGTCCACGTAGATATCCATATCAGCAAAAACTTATCCAATCAGTATGTACCTTATTATATATATATGTGTGTAAGATTTTACTTTTGAAATATTCTCACGACAATCAAACCTTAATTGATAAAAAAAAGTATTCTTTTCCTTATCAATTGGATTAATTTTGTGAGTGAATCTTGAAAGAAGATCAGATATTTTATGCTAAAAAATAAATCAAATACAATGATTTCATTCCCTTATTAAATTCAGCCATTAACTGCCATTAGTATTTAGCAGATAAGTGTTTAAAAGGGGGGAAAAGGCAAAGCCAAGTAGCTAGCTATACATCATCACTCACCAGCTACGAAGCCAGTGTGCATGTTCATCAAGTCGGTAGATAATAGGAAAATATATATATATATATATATATATATATATATATATAAAAGAAGGAAATGATGAAAGTATTTGGCTTAATCTTTGTTTAAAAGAATAAGGTTTGAATTTCTTTTCTTAAATAAAAAAAAAAAAGTTCAAAAAAATTGATAAGAAGGCAAAGTATAAGCACGTGTTATCTTCTGCTATTTGCAATATGAGGAAAAAAAGAAGTTTGAAAATCCCAATTTAGCAATCAAACATAAAAGATATATTATTTTTAATTCAAGAGCATCAAGTTATATTAGTATAAAATTAATTAATTCTATAATTTTTAAATATTTTCACGTATAATTCAAATTTCAACAAATCGATCATTGAATTTAACAATATAATTATATTCGGTGTGCATATAAAATTTTAAATTAATTCAATATTTTTATTATATCAATTGAGAATGCTATTTTTAAATATATTTAAACAATTTGTATAAAAAATATTTTTAATTAATTCAAAATTTGATATGCATAATCTACAGGAATATAATATAAAATACAACAGTAAAGTTAAACAAATATAATAATATAAAAATTATAAACGAATATTAAACTAAATTAATTTTATATCGATGTAAATAATCCATCTTCTTTTTAATTTGATTGCTTTTCTGTTGTAGGTAACTTGTAATTATATCTTGCAGATATACCCAAATTAGCTAATTTAAATTGAAAAATACATGTTTGTTGAAAATAGAATCTACTTAACAAAAAAAAAAAAAAAAAAGACAAATACAAATTGGAAGATAAGTGGTATATAGCATAGATCTTCTGGTCTCTAATAAATAACTTCTATTTTTTTGCTGGCATGTTTCCATTGATTACCCTCAAACTTCCTTCCATATTTAATGAAACACACTCTCCTAAGAATAACTTAAGTTTTGCATTTAATTTTGTACAGGAAAAACTTCACTTATAATTAATTAGGTGGTTAATAATGTCCAAACCTCATTAGATCCAGCTCTAAATTGTTTCGTATTCAGACAATGACATCAATTTTCAAGAAAATGAATAATATGTGACATGGTTTAAATGAAAGTAAATGATGTACGTCGATAAGAAAAAACTGTTTTATATATATAAAAAGAGCGATTAAGTTGGTGTCACGAGTTAAGTGACACTAATTCAGTTGGTGAAAGTACAAAATAAATAAATTAAATTAAAAAATTAAATAAAAATAATTATTTTTTTAAATATTTTTAATAAAAAAAGTTATCTATTTACTTTTAAAAAATCATCCAATCTTCTAAAAAATTATCCAATTAAAAAAATTACCCTTTTTTATATTTAATTTTTTAAACACAATTTATTTATTTATTTTAAATTTATTTTCACTCACGGAGTAAGTGTCAAGAATTTTAGTATATATAAGAGTTTTATTAACGAATATTTTAAAGCACTCTTTAAAATTAATAAATTATTATATAAAATAATATTTTTAATATATTGAGAATCAACATATTAACTGTCAATTTCCATATTGAATGACATAATATTACTATAAACATAATATTAATTAATTTTAAAAAATACTTTTAAGATATTTTTTTAAAAAATCTTAAATAATTTTTTTTTTCCATTTAATTACGAATTTGCTAACAACTACTTTAATACGTTTTTTAAGATTACAATATTAAGTAACTATTCTCTATGCATTAAAAACTATTAATTAATTATTAACTATTGTATCTAATATAAAAATATCATCATAAATAATAATTTAACTAATTACTTTAAAAAATGTATATATGATTATTAAATTTTATCGTTTATGTATAAGATACTGATAGATTTGAGTCAAGAGTGTATAAGATTCATATATTATCAGTAAACTATAACAAAATATCTAATTAATGAATAAAACAAAAAATAAAAAAAATTATAAATATATATTAATGAAATATCTTTTTCTTTATTTTTTTATATTTATTTTTTATTTTATTCATTAATGAGGTCTTATAGCATCAAATATAAACTCTTTCGGTAATTATAAATTGATGAGAGCATTCCTTCTATGTGTAAAACTATTAAATGACACGTATGGCTTTAGCTGGTAAGTCTTAATCATTAAGGAAAAAATGCCACGTGGAAAAACGGTATAAAACTCAATGATCCGACGGCTCTTGCCGTTGCTCGGTTAATCCCTTCTGCTTCCGAGCATGCAACAACTAATACAATGGTTAACAAACCTCCACGTGGCAGCATGCCTTAAACCCATCTTGCCAATAAAACCTTGCATTAGGGATGGCAATAGAACAGGTCAGAGACGGATTTTGCTGTATTCGTCTTCATTTTTTTATTGGACTGCTTTGCCTTGCCCTCCGCTCTACTCCGTCGTGGATGTTGAAATTCCAATACCACTACCACCTCCATGGATGTCGATTACATCCATAACCGCCACGTTCCGCTCCGTCCCATTCAATATTTATTAATTATTTTTATTTTTTAAAATAATAAAGCATTGTAAAAAAAATTAAATTATAAATTCAACATAAACGAGTTTCTAATTTAAGAATAGAAAAAAATAAAATATTAGGTTTAGGTTTTAAAAAAAAAAAAATTTAAAAAATAAGTTTAGTTATATTATTTTATTATCCTTTTAAAAGCTAAATATTTAAAGAAAAATAGTAATTTCAGTATTCGAGACGGGACGGGGTAGGCAATTACCACAATTGCTCCATCCCCGCCTTTCAAACAAAAAAACTGCCTCGCTCCGCCTTGATGCACCAAAAATAATGTATCTTTATTAAATCTTGCAATTAATATGATCAATTATAGTAAAGTAGCATGCAAGGGTCGAATCCACAGATATTGATTTTTAGTTTATAAGTTACTAGTTTAAAACTTAAATTCAAGAACAATAAAATTAAAGGGGGTTTTGAAATAATTAAAAGTAAAGAAAACAAGATAAGTAAAAAGCAAATAAATAAGATGAAATCAAATATATAAGAGAAGTATGGTTAATGTTTCATTCTCTACCACTAGACAACATTGAGAATCAATTTTAGATTTATCAACATCAATTAGCTATCAAAATTATCAACCGTAGATAACAATAAGCTCTGCTACCTCAATCTTTCTTTAGTTTGTCGTTAAATAGAATAAGCTCTCTATTTAATCTCTAATTATCAAAAACCTAAAATAAGCTCTCTAAATTCAATTTGATAACAACTTTATGATGAGAAAGATAGGTTGATCTAAGCAACATACACGTAAGCTCGGATTGTTCAACTTATGTTATGTTCCACATTGTAATTCCCGAAAACCCAACATAATCATGAATTACAAATTGCCACTTATGAATAGGAAATCAAGACAATTACATGGATCAAGACTTCTAAAATAGCATTAGATAATTATCAAGATCTATCTAGTTGGCCACCTAAACAAATCAAGACAATATCATGAACAATTTTTATAGAACAACACAATCAACTTTGATAGAAAACTAATGATAGATAAATTTGAAAATCAATTACAAAACTTGTCTAGGGCTTTGAAATCACCCTTAACCAAAGAAGAGTTTAGCCTAACATAGGCATAGATAATATATACATAAAACTAAAAAGAAAATAAAAGAATGGAGAAGAAGAAGAATAATGATGATTCCTTGAGTCTCCTCAAAAGATAATGATAGTTTGTGGCTCAAAATATGGTATTTATAAAGCTTTTTGGCCTTGGAAACCCTTTCTTGCTGATCAAGGAAGCTAGGAGTCAAGAGAGTGCAAATATGGAAAGTTTCGGAATTTTTTGGTTTTGGAGGCAGTAAGGTCGGCGCCGCAGCGCCAAGTGGGCTGACTTGTGGCTTTTGCTTGCTGACTTCGGTTTCGCTACTGATGCACTGTATCGCACTTCGTCGGCTGATTTGGATGACCATACGTTGTCCGATTTAGGCGTGTAAACTATCGTTGGAAAGGTATTCAAGTGAGTTTAAAAAGTCAATAGGAAGTTTCTTCAAATAAAGACTTTAATATAATGATTTTTAAGCAACAAGCTCCGGAGGTCAAATCTGCCTGATCACTTAGCACTAAGAAATTGATCTTTTTGACTCCCAAATCTTCTTCCATCTTGTGATTATGATTTTGTAAGCTCTTTACTATCATTATTGACATCTTTGACTTCATTCTCCTAAATATACCTATAATTCAAAAATATAATATTAGTAAACAAGATAAAAATCGAAAACATAACAAAAACTAAAGGTAAAAAGGTATAAAATGTATATTTTATAAGCTTATTAAATACCCCCACACTTAGCTTTTTGCTAGTCCTCGAGCAAAACAAAATAAAACAAATTTTAAAAAATCTAATATAATCCACTTTCGTAGGAAATCACGATGGCACTTATCATGTGAGACAAGCCTTTAAACCCCTAGGTGCCCTAGTGGACGAGTATAGTCTCATGAGGGTTTACTTGGACGATACCCACATACATTGAAATCATAAGAAAAACTAACATATACTACAAATATTTACTCCTAATCCTTTTAATATAAATTAGAGATAATCATTGAACAAGTCTTATAAACTAATCAATAGCTTAAAGACTTTCACAAAAAATCATGCTTGAATTTAAATAGTTTGAGTTAAGCCAATATTAACATAACATATTTCAATCAAAATAGTGCATATTCAAACTTAATCTCAACTTCTCACATGGGATACTCTCATGATTTTCACTCTTTAAAGTAGTGGTAAAGTATTTACACTCAATCAATCTCATGAAAACAGTTCTACCATATGCTTACTTGCCCACCTATTTTCCACTATTTAGACCATGCAACTTCATAAATCAAGAGGTCTTTATTCAAAGTTGTAATGGGGCCAAGGGGTAATAATGTGGTTAAAGAATAAAAAGGAAAAGATTTCACAAAGGTTCCAAAGATTTCATAGAGTTTAGAGACATAATAAGATCATACAAATAAAACTTCTCAAAACTCTTATAAAGCACATAATAACATAAGCTAAATATTCATGTTGAACCTTTGCTTCATTCTAACCAACTTTGTAACATCTTTTTCTTTAACCAAAAGTTCAACAGATGATTCAATTTTTTTTTCAATATGGGAATGTATTTTTTTTCAATGTTCCCTTCTTTTTTTCTCTTGACTTTTGCCATCCTTCCCACACTTATTTCTTGTTTCTAACCCAAATAGTCAATCGATCTCCCTTGCTTTATGTAATATGTCTTTGACAATCTAATTCATCTTTAAAACAAGGGTAAGGATATAAGTACATTTAGGCTAGGGAAAAGATGTGGTTACCAAAGAAATAGCTTATTCAATATAGGCTCAAATTGGCTCACTAGTGGGGATGTTCTCTTGGAACATCAATAATAGATGGCTTATTTGGCCCTAGTTATAATCCTAATGCCTTAATCATATTCATGTTGTCACATGCATCAATATAGTCTCAAAAAAGGTTTAAAGCAATTTTTAGAGAATCATGTAATCATAAGAGCATTCAAGAAAGAAATTAGATTGATATGTATAATGCATCAATCATATAAGCTCAAAACTCACAAGGATGATTATACAAGTCAATATTAAGTCTAAACATGCTTCTTTCTCAATCAACATATCATATTAACATTGGCTCAAAAAAATAGTATCAAGCTTAATTCTCATGAAAATCTTCTCACTAACAACCAGTTTTAGAATGCAATTCATATCTCATCATTGTATTAAAAAGGAACTAAAACACACTAAAAATAATAATATTATTATTAAAGACTCATAAAAAAAATAATAGTCAAAAATAAAAGAAATCCTAAATCCTTCCCCCACACTTAATTCTTACGTTGTCCTCAATGTAATGCTATTAACCCAAATGAAAGAATCATGTGTAAGAGAAAAGAACTAATAACATAAGAATAGAAATAACTAAGACTCAAAACAAAACAAAACAAAATCAGGCAACCTAAATAATCCTAAAATACTAAACAAACAATTAACAACTAAACATAAAAATAAAAATAAAAATAATAAAAGAAAAGAAAAGAAAAAGGAAAAGGAAAAGGAAAAGAAAGCAAATCTGAGTATGGCAGGTTGGTAATTTCTTTATTAATTGGGTTGCCTTCCTAATTAGTACTTGAGTTAAGTTGTCCACCCTAACCAACACCCCTTCTTGACTTTTTAGGCTTGTTAGAATTATACATGAAACTTCCTAAATTTGTGCGGTTGATAGAAAGCTTTCTTTGCACAAAAGTGGATGCATTCTTTGTTACAAGTATTATTCCATCATCCTTTGTAGTGCATTGCTCATCGAGGAATAGAGCATATTTTGATACTTGTTGAATGACATCCACAAACAAGTTGTTTAAGGTTTTCGGCATGTGTTGTTCATGTTCCTCCTCCTTGAACTTTGCGAATCTACTAAGAAAAGGTGGAGAAGAAACACTAGTAAAAATTGGAACATTAAAAGTTACCTCAGGTGCTGAAATACTCTCCTTTGAAATTGAAACTTCATTATCTTCAAGAAGTAAATCCATCTCAAGTTCTTTCTCATCCTCGAGTTCCCTTGGATTTCTGATTCATCCTCAAGTTGTGTGGCACTAACATTCTCCTTTGGATCATGTTCATGTAATTCTTCAGATCTTTGTTCTACCCATCGCGCCATATCACTAGCCAATTGACTCAATTGCGTTTCCAAATTCAGGATACTTGCCATTGTTTCCTGTTGATATGCCCTTGTTTCCTGTTGAATTGCCCTTGTTACTTGTTGAATTTGCAATTAGTTAGTAGTAAGGGTATTGACAAGGTCTTCTAAAGAAGTACCTGAGTCTTAAGTCATATGTGGTGGCTCAAAAAGATCTTGTTGTTGTGTCCATGGTTGATTGAAGCTCGATGGATGATTGTAGTTGGCATAAGGATCTATTTCTTGATAATTTTTCGAGTAGCCATAATTAGTATGATTCCACCATCCTTCATTGTAAGTGTTTGGGAAAGCATCATACTGTTGTCCTTGGAACCCTTGATGGCTTTGGTATCCTCCGACATCATAGGCTGGTTCAAAATTATCTTTTTGATAGTATGGGCACCATTTGGTTGGATGATCCATCATGAAGCACACTCCACATTGCCTTGATTGTTGAATCTTACTTATGACCACTTGTTGAACTATGGAGATGAGATTGTCTAGTTGGTTCTGAAGTTTTGATGAAGCACCTGCCATCTCTTTTTGCTTGAAATTTGAAAACAAAAACCTGTATGTACAAGAAAAATAAAATTAATTACAACTAAAAATAAAAATAAACCAAGTAACGAATAAACTAAAGAAAACAATCCCCGGCAGCCGCGCCAAAAACTTGATGCACCCAAAAGAGTGTATCTTTATTAAACCTTGCAATTAATATGATCAATTTTAGTAAAGTAGCATGCAAGGGTCGAATCCACAGAGATTGCTTTTTAGTTTATAAGTTACTAGTTTAAAACTTAAATTCAAGAACAATAAAATAAAAGAGGGTTTTGAAATAATTAAAAGTAAAGAAAACAAGATAAGTAAAAAACATATAAATAAGATGAAATCAAATATATAAGAGAAGTATGGTTAAGGTTTCATTCTCCACCACTAGACAACATTGAGAATCAATTTCAGATTTATCAACATCAATTAGCTATCAAAATTATCAACCGTAGATAACAATAAGCTCTGCTACCTCAATCTTTCTTTAGTATGTCGTTAAATAGAATAAGCTCTCTATTTAATCTCTAATTATCAAACAACCTAGAATAAGCTCTCTAAATTCAATTTGATAACAGCTTTATGATGAGAAAGATAGGTTGGTCTAAGCAACAAACACGTAAGCTCGGATTATTCAACTTATGTTATGTTCCACATTGTAATTCCCGAAAACCCAACATAATCATGAATTACAAATTGCCACTTATGAATAGGAAATCAAGACAATTACACGGATCAAGACTCCTAAACTAGCATTAGATAATTATCAAGATCTATCTAGTTGGCCACCTAAACAAATCAAGACAATATCATGAACAATTTTTATAGAAGAATGATAACTCGTATAATTATATAGTTTTTAGTTATGTTTTATTATTGTTTTGTGTCAAATACGAGTTATTATTGTTTAGTCTAATTGTGTTTATGATCTTTTATATTTTTATGTAATTTGGTGTTTTTCACAAGTTTCTTTGAGTGATTTCAGATTACTAGAATTAAGGGCAAATCCAGTTCAGTTCCAGTTCCGACACCTTTTGCCATATCAGCTATATCTCGAGTTTCACCGAAGCAATAAGGCTGAACTTTGTATCCCTGCAAAGCTAAGAGGCATATCTATCTTTTTCATGTTTTACACTTCTTGAAACGGAGTCGTTTTCCCTAGCGAAATCGACCATCAAGTTGGCTGATGTGCAATGACGTCTGTTCTGCACCGTTTTGGTATTTTGACCATATCTTCCGATCCACGTGCGCAAATGATCTGATTCCAACGGCTATGGATCCGTAACTGATAGGGGTATATTTTTCTAGAAGACCATTTTATCAGATCGAGCCTCCAACATTGACAAAATCGACCATCAAGCTGGCTGATCAGAATTGTCATACAATATGACGAAAATTGTTAGAAAAATGCACCCACCTATTATACCTACCTTTGAAATTTGTAAAGCTTGTCTCTTGTCATTTAGCCCTCCAAAATGTGTATAAATAGAGGGCCTTGGATGAGTATTGGGATACATTGATACATTGGTAGGATAGCCATTGTAATAAAATTCTCTAAGTTTTCTTTTTCTTTCCTTTCTCTAGTTTTCTTTTTCTTCTTACATTTCTTTTCATTTTATTCATATCTAGTATGTGTTTCTAATCATATTGTTGAGGTGATGAGGTGAAGCTCTTGGTAAATGCTAAGGTTAGTCTCTTAAACATGAGCTAAAATGAATCATCATTTATAAGCACTAGCATAGATAATATTTTCTTTTGGTTTAAAATCATACTTGCAAAGTAGAGATCTTGATTCATTATTGACAATGAAAATGGCACAGTAAATGCTTGGTTTCATAACCTTGATTTGTTGTAGACATATACCTTGGCATAAGGAATGCTTGGACTCTTTTTATGAGTTTTGAGGACACCAAATGAACATAATATCATATGCTATGGACGTTGGACAATTTGGACTGAATTGCTAAACCTTCCGATTGGAACCTCCCTTATGTGTGGATTTCAATTGTGTAATAAAACAAGATTAATCTTAGCATAACACCAAGAGTGGATTCTCTAACCTCAACATCCTTTCTTATTGTTTTTTATATTTTGTTTAATTTCTTTTATGTTATTTTATTTATTTTGTTCTCTAATATCTTGTTTATTTTGTTTTGTTGTTGATTCCCTAATATCTTGTTTACTTTCTTTTTCTTATATATTTATAAACTTATACTTACTAATACGCTTCCCTGTGGTTCGACCTCGGACACCCGAGAATTTATTACTTGAACATAACCTGCACTTGGGTTTACAACTCTTAATTGAGTTTCCATCAAGTTTTTGGCGCCGTTGCCGGGGAAGCAATACTAAGTATATAAGTTTATAAGTATATTTATTTTTATTGGCTGGTTATACCGCCTAATTTTGTATATATTTGTTTTTATTGGCTGGTTATACCGCCTAATTTAGTATATTTATTTTGTTTGGCTGGTTATACCGCCTAATTTGTATATTAACTTTGTTTTATGCTTGTTTGGCGACGTGATTTTAGATCTCGTCGTTTAGTTAGATTTTATTGTGAAACTTTTTCAGGTAATCTTTCTAATACAACTCCTACCATGGCTGACAATGAAAGTGTTCATGCTGAAGATGAGAACAGACAAGTACGCACCATGCGTGACTACTTGCAACCAACTCGAAGCTCATCACCCTCTTGTTTTATTTTTCCTCTCAATGCAAACAACTTTCGTTTTAAACCAGGTATGATAGCTTTGCTTCCAAATTTCTATGGGTTGGAATCGGAAAGTGCTTACTCGTTTCTAAAAGACTTCGAAGATGTATGTGTCACCTTTAATGACCAACAATGTACAAATGAAATTGTCAAGCTAAAATTATTTCCTTTTTCTTTAAAAGATAAAGCAAAAATTTGGCTTCATAATTTAAAACCAAGGTCAATTGGCACATGGCAAGAATTACAAACTGAGTTTCTAAAGAAATTTTTCCCAGCACATAAAACTACTGCTTTGAAAAGACAGATTCAAAATTTCAATCAAAATCAAAATGAAGCATTTTTTCAGTGCTGGGAGCGTTTTAAAGATTTGTTAAGTTCTTGTCCACATCATGGTTTTGAAAAATGGCGTCTTATTAGTTTCTTTTATGAAAGTTTAACTCCCGAAACTAAACAATTTGTTGAAACAATGTGTAACGGTGAGTTTCTAGAAAAAGAACCTGAAGAAGCCTTTGACTACTTAGACCATTTGGCAGATAACTCTCAAGCCTGGCACACAGATAATTCCTCTGAAAGTTCCAATAGATCTAATGTTGTTTCTAACAGAGGAAAATATCATTTTAGTCAAGAAGATGAGATAAAAGCTAAAGTAGCTAATTTGGCTAGAAAGATTGAAGCCATGGAACTTAGAGAAGTAAAAGAAGTCAAAACAGTTAAAAATGAAGAAAGTTGTGGAATTTGTGAAATCATGGGACACCCCACTTCTGAATGTCCAAACATTCCCATTCTTAAAGAAGCGTTGCATGATCAAGTAAATTCCATAAACACATTTAAAAAGCCTTTTCCTTCTCCTTACTCTGAAACGTATAACCCTGAATGGAGAAATCATCCCAACTTCAGTTGGCGGAATAATAATCATGTTCAGGTACCACAATCTCAAAAGCCGGGCAACACTTTTTCCTATCAACCTTCACGTGTACAAACCTTGGAAGAGACATTGCAAGCATTCATGCAAACACAAGCAAATGTGAATAGCCGGACTTCACAGGACATCAATGAGATCAAAAACACCTTGTCCACATTGACAGCTTCATTACGCACTCAAGAAAAAGGTAAGTTTCCTGCTCAACCTCAGCCTAACCCTTCTACTCAATGTCTTGTTTCTTGCTCCAATGAAACTCAACAGGAAAATGCCAGTTCTATCACAACTCTTCGAAGTGGAAAGGCAATTGACAAAAACATTCCATCAAAAGACCAAGATCCTCTTTCCCCTCCGAAAAGTAATGGTAAGGATGATGGTAAGTCTGAACTTCTTGAAAATTTGGACAAAGAAAAAGGTATGCATCCTGCTCCTTTTCCTCAAAGGTTGCAAACAATAAAGAATTTGAATCAAAATGCAGAAATTTATGAACTTTTCAAACAAGTTAAGATTAACATTCCTTTATTGGATGCAATCAAACAAGTTCCATCTTATGCTAAATTTTTGAAGGACATGTGCACAGTTAAAAGGAAACATAATGTACAAAAGAAAGCATTTTTGACGGAAAGTGTGAGCTCAATCATTCAGCACCTTACTCCACCAAAATTCAAAGATCCTGGATGTCCAACAATCTCATGCATCATTGGAAACACTAGAATAGAACGTGCATTGCTTGATCTTGGTGCTAGTGTTAATCTTTTGCCTTTTTCTGTTTATCAACAGTTAGGTTTAGGTGAACTCAAGGAAACACCTGTTACACTTCAACTAGCTGATCGTTCTGTAAAAATTCCTCGAGGGATAGTTGAAGATGTTTTGGTTCAAATTGATAATTTTTACTTCCCTGTTGATTTTATTGTTTCGGACACACATCCTGTTTCAAATCCAAATGTTCAAATTCCTGTTATATTAGGCCGTCCATTTCTTGCAACTTCTAATGCTCTGATAAATTGCAGGAATGGTATGTTGAACATTTCTTTTGGAAATATGACTTTAAAATTAAATGTGTTCAACATTTGCAAGCAACCTGGTGATAATTCAGAAGTACATGAAGTGGATTTCATTGAAGAACTTGTTCATGAACATCTCACCACTACCACATTCCATGATCCTTTAGAAGCTTATTTAATTGAATGTGAGTTTGATAATGCTTCAGAAATTTCACACACTGATTCTTTGTTAAATTCTTTTCAGGTTAAGCATTGTTGGAAACAAAAGTTTGAGGAACTTCCATCACTCACAAATGTCACTGTACCATCAACTATTGAACCACCCAAGCTGGATTTAAAACCATTGCCATCCGAGCTAAAATATTCCTTTTTGGGTGAGAATGAAACTTTTCCAGTCATAAATGAACTTGAGGAACTCAGAAATGATGCATATGAGAATTCTAAAATTCATAAAGAAAGAACTAAAGCCTTTCATGACAAGTTAATTTCAAGAAAAATATTTGATGTTGGGCAAAAAGTTCTACTTTATAATTCTAGACTTCACATATTTCCTGGTAAGTTGAGATCAAGATGGACTGGCCCATTTGTGGTTAAGCATGTGTATCATTATGGAGCAGTTGACATTGAGAATCCTCAAAATGGTAACGTATTCAAGGTAAATGGACAAAGACTCAAACTCTTTTTGGAAAATCATGTTACTCAAGAAGAGGTTGTTTTTCTTTCTGATCCTTGTTTTGAAAATAACTAGATGTAAATATAATTTTTTTTTTACCCCGGTTAAATGGCGGATAACGGTACTCCGTGATTATTTAAGTCGGTTCCATCAGCTACCCACAAAACTGATATTGTATATAAATTTCTCTTTCATTTTATTTTATTTCATTTTTTTTCAGGATGGATGATATTCTCAAAAGATTGCAGAAACGATTTCCTCCTTTTCCTCGGAATATTTTACTGAAGCTTTACCAAGTTCGATTAGAAAGATTAAGAATGCTTATGAACAAAGGGATTCCTGAAGACATACGTTAGATAATTGAAACCAAGGTACGTGAAGATGAATATCTTCCTGTTTTGCATTTACCAGGTACAGGTAGAAGCACTTATGCAAAGAAGCGACGAGCAAAGCGCATGAGTTCAAATTGCCACAAGTGTGCACGATGGACGTGTAACGGTAAATGTCGTTCTATTGGGATTCCGTCCTCTAATCGAGATGATAAAATTGAATTCATTAAGGATGGACTGAGTAAGGAGAATTTGGGTAATATCCAACTTTCTCTTGAGACGCATCCTAGTGGAGACGTACAAAGAGAAATTCTTGATTTATGGCCGCAATTCCAAAGGGAATGGCAACATCTTGGGAATCTGATGTTAAAAGACCCTGTTTGCCAGCTTGTAAGAAAACTGGATGGGAAGCATATCCTCGACTCATAGAAGGCGTTTAAGCCGTTTCTGGACGTAAAACCAGAGGAAGATGTGAGCCACAATCACAACTACAATAAATGACTTCTCAGCTTTTGGTTTGATTTGCAATAATTTTATTTCGGTTTAGTTTACGTGTTGTTCGATTTGTGTAATTATTCTCGTTTTTTTTTTGCATTGGTCTTTTACGATTGATTTTTCTTCTCTTTTTGATTTTCTTCCTGAAATCACGCAAAAATCTTTTGTTAGGTTAACATTTTCTTCTGACAGGTCAAATACACTTTCGGCGACATTATTACTCTTGTCTGATTCACTACTCAGTCCTCTATATATTACACCATGTACTCATTCTCTTTCAGGCACTCGAAAAAGAAAAAAAAATGGAAAGCACTTCGTCCCAGCGCATTAAAAAAATTTGTGTCTTTGGAGGTGCTTATCCAGGGAAAAATAACATATTCGCTGATGAAGCCATAAGAGTTGGAGTAATACTTGCCCAACAAAAGATCCACTTGATTTATGGAGGCGGTAGTACGGGTTTAATGGGAGCAGTCGCTACAGCAGCACACGCCGGAGGAAGTCCAGTTCTAGGAATCGTGCCAAAACTATTCACAGATTTTTGCGGACCTACCGTGGGTAAGGAAATACAAGTCTGGAGTATCCCTGAACGGATAACAATCATGTACCATTCTGCCGATGCATTCATTGCTTTACCAGGAGGTCTGGGCACATTGGAAGAAATAGCTTGCGTGGCTTCTTGGTCATCTTTGGTCACAAATAAGAAACCCATTGGTTTGCTTAATATTAATGGTTATTTTAGTAATTTACTTTCATATTTAGATAATGCTGTGGATAATGGATTCATGTTTTCAGAGGCAAGGAGAACCATAATTTCTGCTACAACCATTGAAGATTTACTCAAAAAGCTACAAGCTTATGAGTGTTTATCTGCTACGGTTGTTTCGCAAACGCTCGGAAAAAGAAAAAGAGATATGGACGAGCAAGGAGTGGATTGCACTTTGTCTTTGTGACATTATCTAACATTTTGCTTGTTGTGTCTCAGTTATAATAAGTGGTTAGCAACCTCTGCAGGTAATATCTCCTAAATTCTACCTTTAAAATTTGACATTGGGGACAATGTCATATTTTAGTAGGGGGTAAGGGACATATTTTGCTAAAAAAAAAAAAAAAAAAATTTGTTGTGTTTTAAGACATTTAGAAGTATTCATTCTGAACAAGGTCTGAGTAAGGGAGACTTGAGACATACCTTGTCAGTTTGATTTAATCTTCTTCAAAAAAAAAAAAAAAAAAAAAAAAAAAGCATGTTTAGACTTAGTGTGTTTTTTTTTAGTTACTTTCAATACAATGATGAGATATGAATTGCATAAGTCTAAAACAGATTTATTAGTGAGAAGATTTTCATGAGAATTGAGCTTGATGTCAACCTTTTTATGAGCCAATGTTAATATGATATGTTGATTGAGAAAGAAGCATGTTTAGACTTAATCTGACTTGTATAATCATCTTTGTGAGTTTTTGAGCCTATAATGATTGATGCATTATACAAATCAATCTAATTTCTTTCTTGAGTGCTCTTATGATTACATGATTCTCTAGAACTTGCTTTAAACCGTTTGAGACTATATTGATACATGTGACAACATGAATATGATAGAGGCATTAGGATTATAACCAGAGCCAAACAGCCATCCATTATTAATGTTCTACGAGAACATCCCCACTAGTGAGCCAATTTGAGCCTACATTAAATATGATGTTTTATTGGTAACCACAACTTACACCTAGCCTAAATATACTTATATCCTTACCCTTGTTCTAAAGATGAATTTTATATTTTGAGACATATTGCAAAAAAACAAGGAATATTTTTATTTGAAAATTTGGGTTAGAAACAAAAGATAAGTGTGGGGGAAGAAAAGAAAAGAAAAAGTCAAGAGAAAAAGAAAGGGATCATTGTCAAATACATTCCCATATTAAAAAAAAAAAAAATCTTCTCTTGAACTTCTAGAAAAAGATGTTACAAAGTTGGTTAGAATGATGCAAAGGCTCAACATGAATATTTAGCCTATGTTATTATGTGCTTTATAAGAGTTTTGAGAAGTTTTATTTGTATGATCTTATTATGTCTCTAAAATCTATGAACTCTTTGGAACCTTTGTGATATCTTTATCCTTTTGTTCTTTAACCACATTATAACCCTTTGGCCCCATTACAACCTTGAATAAAGACCTCTTGATTTATGAAGTTGTATGATCTAAATAGTGGAGAATAGGTGGACAAGCAAGCATATGGTAGAAGTGTTTTCATGAGATTGATTGAGTGTAAACACTTTACCACTACTTTAAAGAGTGAAAATCAAGAGAGTATCCCATGTGAGAAGTTGAGATTAAGTTTGAATATACACTATTTTGATTGAAATATGTTATGTTATTATTGGCTTAACTCAAACTATTTACATTCAAGCAAGATTTTTTGTGAATTTCTTTAAGCTATTGATTAGTTTTTAAGACTTGTTCAATGATTATCTCTAATTTATATTGGAAGGATTAGTTATAATTATTATTTTTAGTTTTTCTTATTTCTTCAATGTTTGTGGGTATCGTCCTAGTAAACCCTCACGAGACTAAACTCGTCCACTAGGGACACCTAGGGGTTTAAAGGCTTGTGTCACATGCTAAGTGCCACCGTGATTTCCTACGAAAATGGATTAGATTAGATTTTCTTATTTTATTTTTATTGAGTCGTTGCTAGGGACTAGCAACAATCTAAGTATGGGGGTGTGATAACTCGTATAATTATATAGTTTTTAGTTATGTTTTATTATTGTTTTGTGTCAAATACGAGTTATTATTGTTTAGTCTAATTGTGTTTATGATCTTTTATATTTTTATGTAATTTGGTGTTTTTCACAAGTTTCTTTGAGTGATTTCAGATTACTAGAATTAAGGGCAAATCCAGTTCAGTTCCAGTTCCGACACCTTTTGCCATATCAGCTATATCTCGAGTTTCACCGAAGCAATAAGGCTGAACTTTGTATCCCTGCAAAGCTAAGAGGCATATCTATCTTTTTCATGTTTTACACTTCTTGAAACGGAGTCGTTTTCCCTAGCGAAATCGACCATCAAGTTGGCTGATGTGCAATGACGTCTGTTCTGCACCGTTTTGGTATTTTGACCATATCTTCCGATCCACGTGCGCAAATGATCTGATTCCAACGGCTATGGATCCGTAACTGATAGGGGTATATTTTTCTAGAAGACCATTTTATCAGATCGAGCCTCCAACATTGACAAAATCGACCATCAAGCTGGCTGATCAGAATTGTCATACAATATGACGAAAATTGTTAGAAAAATGCACCCACCTATTATACCTACCTTTGAAATTTGTAAAGCTTGTCTCTTGTCATTTAGCCCTCCAAAATGTGTATAAATAGAGGGCCTTGGATGAGTATTGGGATACATTGATACATTGGTAGGATAGCCATTGTAATAAAATTCTCTAAGTTTTCTTTTTCTTTCCTTTCTCTAGTTTTCTTTTTCTTCTTACATTTCTTTTCATTTTATTCATATCTAGTATGTGTTTCTAATCATATTGTTGAGGTGATGAGGTGAAGCTCTTGGTAAATGCTAAGGTTAGTCTCTTAAACATGAGCTAAAATGAATCATCATTTATAAGCACTAGCATAGATAATATTTTCTTTTGGTTTAAAATCATACTTGCAAAGTAGAGATCTTGATTCATTATTGACAATGAAAATGGCACAGTAAATGCTTGGTTTCATAACCTTGATTTGTTGTAGACATATACCTTGGCATAAGGAATGCTTGGACTCTTTTTATGAGTTTTGAGGACACCAAATGAACATAATATCATATGCTATGGACGTTGGACAATTTGGACTGAATTGCTAAACCTTCCGATTGGAACCTCCCTTATGTGTGGATTTCAATTGTGTAATAAAACAAGATTAATCTTAGCATAACACCAAGAGTGGATTCTCTAACCTCAACATCCTTTCTTATTGTTTTTTATATTTTGTTTAATTTCTTTTATGTTATTTTATTTATTTTGTTCTCTAATATCTTGTTTATTTTGTTTTGTTGTTGATTCCCTAATATCTTGTTTACTTTCTTTTTCTTATATATTTATAAACTTATACTTACTAATACGCTTCCCTGTGGTTCGACCTCGGACACCCGAGAATTTATTACTTGAACATAACCTGCACTTGGGTTTACAACTCTTAATTGAGTTTCCATCAAAGAACACAATTAACTTTGATAGAAAACTAATGATAGATAAATCTGAAAATCAATTACAAAACTTGTCTAGGGCTTTGAAATCACCCTTAACCAAAGAAGAGTTTAGCCTAGCATAGGCATAGATAATATATATAAAACTAAAAAGAAAATAAAAGAATAGAGAAGAAGAAGAAGAAGAATGATGATTCCTTGAGTCTCCTCAAAAGATAATGATAGTTTATGGCTCAAAAGATGGTATTTATAGAGCTTTTTGGCCTTGAAAACCCTTTCTTGCTGGTCAAGAAAGCTAGGAGTCAAAAGAGTGCAAATATGGAAAGTTTTTAAAATTTTCCGATTTTGGAGGCAGTAAGGTCGGCGCCGCGGCGCCGAGTGGGTTGACTTGTGGCTTTTGCTTGCTGACTTCGGTTTCACGATTGATGCATTGTCTTGCACTTCGTCTGCTGATTTGGATGACCATCCGTTGTCCGATTTAGGCGTGTAAACTATCGTTGGAAAGGTATTCAATCCAGCTTCAATAGTCAAGAAGGAATTTTCTTCAAATAAAGACTTTTAACATAATGATTTTTAAGCAACAAGCTCCGGATGTCAAATCTGCATGATCACTTAGTACTAAGAAATTGATCTTTTTGACTCCCAAATCTTCTTCCATCTTGTGATTATGATTTTGTAAGCTCTTTACCGTCATTATTGACATCTTTTGACTTCATTCTCTTAAATATACCTATAATTCAAAAATATAATATAAGTAAACAAGATAAAAATCGAAAACATAACAAAAACTAAAGGTAGAAAGGCATAAAATATATATTTTATAAGCTTATCACGCCTCCATTGTTCAAAAAAAGGAAAGAAAAAAAAAAAAAAAACCTCTCCATTTGGAGCAGATCGGTTCGAAATCCATCAAACGATTCGGGTTTTGCCATCCCTATTCAGCACTTTCTTAATTCTTTTTGCCCGACGCTTCCGTATGCGCGTGAAATACACTCTTGTCCTAATACATGGAAATTTTAGATTAAGTTTAGTATTGTTGTTGACATGACTTTTGATGTCAAAAATTACGTTTCATAATAATAATGTGAAACTGATAAAAAAAAATTAGTTTTTGCTATTAAAATTATGGTTTGAAAGCTCAAATCAAGAAATTAAAATTTTGTGACATGTGTTCAACCGTATATTTTAAAAATGAAATGACTTTACTACTTTCATATTTCTAAAATTTTATATATCTATTTTTGAACATTTCAATTCAACACGAAATTTTTTTTCAACAATGCTAAAACATTTTAAAAATTTAGACTATATTTTTCTCGTCACATTTTTAAGACATATTTCTTTCAACTCAAATATTTAACAACAAAAATGCTAAACTAATCCTTAGAACAATTTATCCTTAACTAACTAGTAAATGAGGTTTTAGCTTAGTAGTAAGGATGACTTTTTGAAAATTTTCAAATTATATCGAGTGTGGATTTGATTTAATTTAATTTTAGCTTTGTTCAGTTTTATTCTAATTTGTTGGTTGGTTTTTTTGTTGATTTAATTCAATAATTTTTATATGAATATAATATTTAATTATTTATAATTTTTTGTATTTGCAACTTCATAAAATAATTTATCCCTTTAACTCAAGTTTAATATCAAATTAAAAATTTGTCTACACATATTTAAATATAGATATAATATATATATGAATTAAATATATATATATATATCCATTTTAAATTTTTACCCGTATCTCAAACCCAAATGCAAATTTCAAACCACTCCGGGATTGGGAGAGTTATGGTGACTTAGTTTGAAACAGCGAGTGGGATGGAAAGGAAAGCTCAAAACATTAATTAATTAATCAAAAAAAGAAAATTGGCAAACATAAATGTATTTATATCTGCCCTTTTGTTCATTTGCCTACTTGAATTGCAATTTGCAACCCAAAAAAAAACTCTGCAGAGAGAAGCTGAGAAGAAACAACCTTTGACAGACAGAATAAATCCTTTTCCTTAACCTTCACGCCTCCATTAACACCTCCCTTCTCTTCCTCTCTCTCTTTCTCTTACTGGTAAAACTAATTACTACTTGCAATTCTTTTTAACTTCATTATTTCTCTTTCCACCTCTCCTTTCTCATTAAAAAAACCTACAATTTCTCTCTTTTCTTTGCTTTTTTCTGCATTAAAAAGCCTCAGTTATCACACCCCTACGTCTTGTTTTTCTCTTCCCATTGACTCCTGCTTTTCTCTTTCTAACAATCTCCTGAGTGCTTTTCATCTCTCTTTAAAACTCCACCTCATCCTCATAAGATTTTTTCTCAGGAAGCA
The DNA here is from genome assembly GCA_030761205.1 of Fremontodendron californicum. Classification (NCBI taxonomy): domain Eukaryota; kingdom Viridiplantae; phylum Streptophyta; class Magnoliopsida; order Malvales; family Malvaceae; genus Fremontodendron; species Fremontodendron californicum. The sequence continues at coordinate 5,424,024 of JAULJL010000003.1, forward strand.
AAAAAAGAAGTGAGAAAACAGAGCTTTACAGAGTGAAAAGAACAGGGGATTTAAACAGAAACTGTAGAAGGTTTTCTCTGTTTCTTTTTAAGCTTTCTTTCACTATCCTTTTCTCTTTTTTGGGTTCTCTCTTCTTTTCCAATATCATTCTTTTTTTTTTTCTTGGGATTGTCCAAACAATGGGTTCTTCTAAACATCAAGAAGAACACCATGAGAATGGAGCAAAGTGTGTTTGGGTTCATGGGGCTATCATTGTAGGTGCAGGACCATCTGGTCTATCAACATCAGCTTGCCTTACTCAGCAAGGTGTCCCTTCTCTCATTCTTGAGAAAAGCGACTGCTTAGCTTCTCTATGGCAACATCGAACCTATGATCGTCTCAAACTCCATCTTCCCAAACAGTTTTGCGAATTACCACTCCTCGGTTTCCCTGAGAATTTCCCAAAGTACCCAACCAAGCACCAGTTTATCTCTTACATGGAATCCTATGCTTCACATTTCTCAATCCAACCTAGGTTCCAGCAAGCTGTGCAAAGCGCAGGGTACGATCATGTTTTGGGGTTTTGGAAGGTTAAAACTCAAGACTGTGAATACATATCAAGGTGGCTTATTGTTGCTACTGGTGAAAATGCTGAGCCTGTAATACCAGACATTCCTGGGATTAACAAGTTCAAGGGTTCTGTTGTTCATACCAGCTTGTACAAGTCTGGTTGTGAGTTTAAAAACCAAAGGGTTTTGGTTATTGGATGCGGCAATTCTGGCATGGAAGTCAGCTTGGACCTTTGTCGATACAATGCAATCCCTCATATGGTTGTTAGAAACACAGTAAGTTCATTTAATTTCATCTAAAGCTTCAATGACAAATCATTGCTTAAGATATTCTAATTTGTACTTTGAATCGTTTTCTTTCATCGTTTGCTCATATTATTATCTGTTTGAGTTTTGTTTTACAGGTGCATGTATTACCTAGGGAGATGTTTGGTTTCTCAACATTTGGTATAGCCATGGCACTTCTCAAATGGTTCCCATTAAGGCTAGTAGATAAATTCCTGTTGCTGGTAGCAAACTTCACCTTAGGCAACACAGATCAAATAGGCCTTCGGCGGCCAAAAACTGGTCCAATTGAGCTCAAGAATGTCACCGGAAAGACTCCGGTGCTCGATGTCGGTGCACTATCACAGATAAAATCTGGGAAAATTAAGGTAATAATCCCAACTAACCAAATAGACCCTCCTCATGTTCAATCAATCACATTTGTTTTTATATTTTTCAATATCTTTACTTGATGTGGTTATGTATTTCAGGTGATGGAAGGTGTGAAAGAGATAACAAGAAATGGAGCTAAGTTTATGGATGGACAAGAAAAGGAGATTGATTCAATAATCTTGGCAACTGGGTACAAAAGCAATGTGCCTACTTGGCTCAAGGTAAAACAATGAGTTGTTACATTTTGTTTAGTTTTTAGTTCTATCTTATTGTGAATCACACATCACTTTCTGCCTTGGACACATGCATTGAGGCCACAAGTCTACAAATCTCTTCTTTTCTCCCTGCAGAAAAAGCATAAAATCAGTTAGCCTCTATTTGGGGGTTATTCCTCTTTTTTTCCTGAAAGAAAATATATAAATAATTTTATACAAAAAGATTGCAGTTTGCTAATAGAGGAAAAGTTTACTGATGTTAGAATTTGAATTTTAAATTTATTGAATGAATTTAAAATATATATATTAATATAATATAAGAGTTTATATTCGATGCACTAATAGTATATAAGTCTCATATACTGTCAGTTAACAACAACATGACACGTCATTAATGAGTAAAACAAAATGTAAGTAAGGACTTATAAATAAATATTAATAAGGTGTCTTATTTTTTTCTATATCGATTTCTATATTTATTTATAAGTCTTTTTTTTTTTTATTCATTAATGACGTGTTATGTTGTGATTCACTGACAGTGTATGAGATGCATCAAATACAAACTCATAATATAATACTAATACCCATTTGTTTTATTAGGATTTAAGGGGGAAAATTAAATTCTTTGTGGGGTTCATGATGTGTAACTATCATGAGATATTGTGTTTTTTTTTAGGATTCATTTGCCTAAACCTAGAAAAACTAAACCTAGAAAAATCCCTCAATTGCCTTTTTTCTAGAGAAAAGACATTTTTTCACAGATTTTTCTACTCTTTTTCATCAATTCTTTTTGTACCAATTATTGATTAGCTTTAAAAATAAAATAAAAAAAAACAGTTGATTTTATTAATACTAGTAACTTTTTTTTGCCCTTATTGGAAATATAGGGATGTGATTTTTTCAACAAAGATGGCATGCCGAAAACGCCGTTTCCTAACGGATGGAAAGCAGAGAAGGGATTGTACACAGTTGGGTTTACAGGAAGAGGGCTCCTAGGAACGGCTTCTGACGCCGTTAAGATTGCTAGAGACATTGCTGAACAATGGAGGCCAATCAACAAAGACTGTAAAAACAACAGTTGTAATTCTCATGTTATCCTGCTCACAGAAACATGATTCAAAAAAAAAAATACAAAAATATTTCATTAACGGGATACAAGGAATTTGCAAGTGTTAGGATCGAATCTACGATAAGTTTTTTTTTTTTTTTTATTTAGAATATTGTAAATGCTCCAATTTTGTTACTAGGGTTTTGCATCCATCCTTTTACCTCTTATGGGTTATTATGATGATGTAAGTTTGTTAAATTTTGTACAAAATAATTTCATAAATAGAATGTACTTTCAAAATTTTATTGAAAAAGTTGTCTTTGAAATTGTAATAGTGTTGTAATTTTGGTACCCTATGTCTGTATAAATAGAACAAAAGAAAGAGTTGTGTTCCTTTTGGAAAATGCCCATCAAACATTTTCTACTCAAGGAGTCAAGGGTCTAAGAGAAACTTGTGAAATTGGATGCAAAAATCATATGGAAATTAGAACAAAAGATCATATTTTAGATACAAGTTTGTTTAAGAACATATGGAATAAATAATGTTAACCCTTTTTATATATAAAAATATATATATTTTTTTTCATAAATCTTATTTAAATTTGTTGAATATGCAACGGAAAGGATTATTACCACCGCACTAGAGGCTTAAATTATATTGAACTATTTGTTTAGTATTAGAGTTTATATCCTTCGGTGTGATGGAAATCACTTTAGGTTCACGTTCAAATTAAATTTTATAATTTTGAATACCATACAAAAATATGATACGAACATAACATGTTTAATAAACATGAAAATAATATAATAAACATGACAAGTTTAAACACGATTAACATGACACGTTTAATATACATATTTTATTTGTATTTAAAACTTTGAAATATTTAATAATTTTTATTGTGTTTATATTTACATGATTAACAAAAAATATAAAACACGACACATATACATGAATTATCAAATCTAATTCAAATAATTTTTTAATTTATTTCAAAATTTAAACTCAAAATTTTCTAAAATAAGAGTTCAAATTTTTACTATTTGATTATTCTTTTTATCAAAAGAAACCTTATGATATGACATGTGCTTGCCTTCATGAAAAGTCTTGTAGACTTGTACAATATATAATGTCCATGCAAAGAAACAATTTGAAAATCGACCTTTTGTTATATGTACTTTATTCTAATATGAGTATCATCAATAACATGTCCAAATATATTTGGGCAAGTAATCGACATCCTTTTTTTTTTAATCAGTGGAAAGCTTGTGGAGAGATTTCTTTTTTATATAAAAAAGTTCTTTCAAAATCCTTATCTAACCATGAGAGGTAACAAAATGAATTCAAACCCAAAAATTTATTTGAAAAAATTTAAGTTCGAACCTGTCCAAACTCAATTTGATAAAAAAAAAGTTAAAAATCCGAACTTGAAATGACCCAAGCTCGAAAAGATCCGAACTCGAGACCGACCCGAACTCGAGATCGACCCGATTATAAAACTGAATTTAATATTAAAAATAAGAATAACCGAATTATAATTAAAAGAAATTATAAAACAAAAACTTTAATCATCAATTTTATTCTAATCAATTTTTTATTAATTTATTTAAAAAATTATAATTAATATATATTAAAATAATAATTTTATCAAAATATTGTATTTTCTTCTTGTAATTTTAACCTCTCATGTCTTGGTGAATCCACCATCTATATGAATATGTCTATTTTATAATTGTCAATAATTAATTTAAAAATTAAACACGTATTAAGATAATAATATAAAAAAATTAATTTATGTGTAGATAATTGAGTTGTGAACAAAAGATAAATATTTTTTCTTAGAACTATAAAGAATAAAATGGTGATTATTTTTGAAAAATCATCCAAAAAAGATTTTGTAAGATATAGTTGAAAGTATTTAAAATGCTAATTTTTTATATATATATTTCATTGTTATTAAATTTTAATGTAATATTTATTTATTTATTTATTTCTCTCATATATTTTTATATGTGATATGTCTAAGAGTTGTTTAAAATAATATATTAAAAGTTATACTGTTAACTAATGAGTTACAAGCCTACAAACAATCATACTTCCAATTTTATATAAGATAATGAAATAAATAAAATAAAATAAAAAACTCAATTAGTATGAGATCCAAAACATGATACTTATATAGTTATATTATTAATTGTTTGCTTTTCCTTTCATGTCTAGACTTAATTAGTTTATTCATACTCCGTATTCTTTTAGAATTCACAAATTTATTTTTTTAAGTAATTATTTTTTCTTTAATCACAATCTAATTAATTAATAAGATCATGATATTATCTTATATATCCAATGTCATTCATGTGTCATATAATCGTATCGTGTCTAAAATTATCATGTCTACAAATCATTATATCATCTCATTTTCATTGATCATTACTATTTAATATTTACTATTCAAATGATAAATTATTAAAATATTAAAATATATACTATATATATCAAGTAATTTCTAATCATGTTTTTTGAAAGAAAAAAATAGTTTTAAACTAAGATTAGATTATTAAGAAAAATAATTGAGTAATATCTAATAATAGTAATTTTTTTTTTTTTTGCATTGACTTACTAGCTCTTAAACCTTAATCTTATTTATTATTCAAATATAATCATTTGTCCATTTTGATTTAATTATTAGTGTGCATAATTATATTGATATGTATGCATGATATAAATCATAATGTATCTTGAATATTCTAGTTCATCGAATCAATTGTTTTATATATCGATATGTTATCTTTACAATCAAGTATGTAACAAATTGATTTTATAAAACAAATTAATTTTATATCCTTTTGGTATTAACAAATATTGATATTAATATATAAATATAATTAAAAATATTATATTATACAAAAGCTTATTTTTAAAAAATAATAATAAATTATTTTTGAATTTAAACATTTAAATTATGTAATAATGATTATATAAAAAAAAAAAAAAAATAACATAAAGCCTGAACTCAAACCCGAAAAACCCAAACTGGTTGATTAACTCCATCTTCTTTGTTTCTTGCTCTTTGATTTGGTTGCATATTTCTAAACCACTTGTTCCCTCTAATCAGTTTCACTATCTAGTTAAAGCTGGTTTGGGCTTTTTTCTTGAATTAAATTCTGGCTGGATAATGCATGGATCTCTCGTATTGTTCTTTTTACATGCTTCCCTCATATTTGTGCTCTCTACCCATTAACAAAACATGATTCGTTGTTGATTTTGGTAATTGGATGGATAACATGATTGGTCCTCGAATCTTCATCTTCGTAGAATACGAAGGCTGTTTGATTGGGAATAATTGCATCAATGGGAGGATTTCATGTTATCTTATTACTCAATTTTGTCCTCATAAATCTGATCCTGACTTGACTCATTTGGAAAATATGATCTCTTAATGGTAATTGCTCTGCTTAGTCATTTTGTAGAGTTTTCTATCCTTCTTCCTTTCCATCTTCTAATATTTGGAAGCTATTTGCTACAGGCTTGCTCCCCAAAGGTAGAATTCTTCTGTTGGCATGTTATTAATGGTAAGATAATTGTTTTGTATCGTATTTTAATTATTTTTTTCGTGTAATTATGTCGTGTCATTTATTTTTTTTAAGAAGTAAATTTTTACAAGATTAAAATTCGATCCGAATATTCTTCAATTTCCCTAAATCTTGACATTTTTTTTTTTTAAGGAGAAGATTGTATTGTAGTAAGTATTATTAATAACATGCATGTCCAAAAGCATGCGAAGAAAGTTAGGGGCACGAAAAGTTCTCTCTAAAGATATTAATTAGTATTAATTTATTGTAGAACCTAAAAATGCCTTATTAATTTAGATAAAGGATAGATCGACTTTCTTCCTATAGCTTTAAGCCTTTAACCACATTAGGTCTTAGATAGTGCCCTTCATTATTATTAGTAGTTATTGAGATTGGTTTTTTGAGTATAGGTTTCTCTTTTTTCCTTTCTAATTAACTAAGTTTTAGTCAAAAGGTACCATCAAAATTAACTTTTTCAAATGTTTTCTTGCAAAAGTATTCATAGCTTTTTAATTGATTTAGTTTAGATCGAGATTATACCTTTTATGGGTCGGATCGGGCCTGAAATTTTTTATTTTTTATTCAGATTTGAATCGAGTTGGATTCAGACCAGTTTGAAAACTCATATCACTGCTTAAAAAAAATATATATATATAATTTTTATTTAAATTAAAAAATATTTTTTTTATTAATAAACAGTCATTCATGTCGGGTCGAGGTTCATGAATCTAATTGAGATATAATTTAATTGATTACAATTACATTTGTGGTACGATATTTTATTTCTCTAAAGTAATTATAATAAAAAAAACAAATTATTTTATTCTTCTTTTTCAAAATTCGAACATATTCATTCAAGACAAAATACACTTATAATTATTTTTAGATTTATCTAAGGGTCAAGCTATTCATCCAAACTCGAGAGTTCGCTCGATATTTGAAATAATTTGGACAAAAATATTAAATCTAAAAAACGAACTTGAACAAAAAAAATTGAGACTCATTTAAAAATAAATCAAGTTTTGGACATGCATTTTTGCCCAGGCCGGATCGACTCGATCCGTTTATTATTAATAATATAATTTTTAAGTGGGATGTATAAAAAATACCATTGGTTTTGAAATGTAGAATAATAAAAATCTATTCAAATATTTATGATTTAAATTATAAAAAATTATCCTATATATGGGCAAATCATAAAGCTTTTAAACTTCATAAATAGGCTTACAAAAATTATTTTAAAAAATTTGTTTATAAAAAAATAAAATTCTATCATCAATTTATAAAGTAAAAAATCTATTAATTATTATTTAAATAAAAAAGAGAGCATCTAACTTTCCTAGTACTACCATATGTGGATGACGTCTAGGCGTTGGATGTTGATTTATATCGCAGTTTTAGAGGGTCTGGTCTTTTGCTAAAAATGGATATGAAACTGATAAAATAGCATAAGGATTTCCCTTTCCCTTTGTAAGGCTACTTTCATTATTTACCTCTAAGAATCTTTTAATACAGTTTGATGGGACACCCATTTTGTCCTCCCAGCTCCCTAGTAGTTAACCCATTAATTTATATATCATTCCGGTTTAAATATTCACATAATTCTTGTATTATAATAAAAAAAATAATTTAATTTTTGTACTGTAAAAGTGAGTAATTTAATTCTTATACAATTGAAATAGGTGCAAATAAGTAAAATTGATAACGATATTAATGAAAAATCGTTAAAATGTTGATGTGGACTCATAAAATCTAACATAATTAATGACTTAAATAAAATATGACTTAATATATATAAATCTGTTACATTTTATCAGTCCACGTCAGCATTTTAACGGTTTTTAATTAAAACTGTTATCAATTTTAATTTTTGCACCTATTCCAATTGTATAGGGACTAAAGTACTCACTTTTACAGTATAAGGACTAATTTATTTTTTTCACTACAGTAAAATAACTATGTAGGTACTTAAACCATCTGATCCCTTTTACCCTTTGAATGAATGAATTTATTTATTTGAGGTTTCCATTCAAATTTAATTAACTATCCTACTCATCTTTGTAATTTAATTCCAAAGATATATATATATTTTTGGACTTTAAATCTCTATGCCTCATACTTTAATAACCCAATTATTATACCTTCATGATACCTATGCTTATCATTTGTTATAGATGAAACTCCAAACATTTACCAGAATGGTAAATGTATTTGTTTCTCTATTTAAAAATAAAAAAAATTATTTCATCCATTGTTAATGAAAGTTTTAAATTTTACAGACGAGATTAATAAGATTATACATATTTTTAGAGTATATTAAAAAATACAACATATGCTGATAATTGTTTAACCTGCTTATAAAATTAAAAAAAAAAAAAAATCATCGTTAGTTTATCAAAAACGAATTCTTAAAAAATTGGGTTTACATTTTTTTCTGTTTGGATTAAAAACAAAATGTGTTAGAAATTATTTTTGTCTGTAATAATTTTTAAATTTGTCAAAATTATTAAAAATTTAAAAAAAAATTATATAAAATTACATGTATCACAATCATAATCAAATAAATCATACCATAACATATTCATCCAAGGTTTTGGGTAATTTGATCCAAGATAAGATGACTAGATCTCTCCCTAAAAGATTCATCTTTATCTGATCATATTCTAAGCAGGAGGATCCAAATTTTATCCCACTCTTAAGTCATGTTAATTTTATGTCTAGAATTTCTAATACATAGTGACAAAGATCGATGATCACCCAATCTCATGTACAAGAAACTCTTGTTCATACCTCATTGAAAAACAAAACAAAACTTGCTCATGATTCAAATCTTAATTTCTTAAAAACAGAAAGTGATCATTCAATGAATCAATACAAAATGTTTACATTTTTGCTACAGCATACCTATAAAAGGAAGCATCCTATATATAAAGTTAAACATAAAGGAAAAACCTTGTACAAGGCAAAAGCTTGTAAATCTTGATTCTTTGTATATATAAATACAAGAAATTTAATTTCAAATTTTAATCTAATTGATTTATCCAATTATTTTTAAGAGATAAAATCTAATATGTTTAAAATTTAGATTCTTAACATATGCACAAGTTCCAGCTTTTTTTTAAAAAGAAAACAAAAAATTTAGGTTTTTATATAAATAGGCAAAGTGAGGTCAGAGGTGCAATGACAAGGCCAATTGGGGTTACAGAACTCAAATATATATTTATACTGTAGCACACCTGAGCAGAGACAGTACCCCCAGCACCAAGTCTACACAGTAAACTTAATAGTAATAGTATATATATATATATATATATATGCAGCTTTTTTTTTCTCTTTCTCTTTCAGACTGATAATTGAGACAATGATGGGGCGATCTGACGCCTCCCCTCTCTTCCATTGACGATATTGTACGAAGCTTTCAGAAACTCGGATTGACAGCTCTGCCTCTTTCCTTTCATCTGTTTCTCTCCTCTATTGCTCCACATCACAATCCCTTCGCTGATTGCTGATGCAAACAAACCTTTTTTTTTTTTTTTTTTCTCTCTGCCGCCATGAGACAATTTAGAGAGAGAGAAGTAAAAAACTACAAGACGTGGGAAAGGAAAAGTCCAACGGGAGAGTTAAAAATGAAAGGGTGGGCATTTGGATTTTGGAAGCATTGAATTCGAAAATCCCTATCGCACGCTTCCAATGCACGCGTTACGGTATTCAGACACTTACGTCACTCTTTTCTCACTGACCATTTTGCAGTCAGGAGGCAGGCAGATTGCATGGTTTCATGATAAAACAAACAAACAAAAACCCCTCTCTCTCTCTCTCTCTCTCTAAGTTTTCGATAGATTCATTTGGATGCTCCCCCACCAAATGTAACTCGCCCTCTTCACTTCTCACTCTCCATTGTTTGTTTACACGCCCCCATGCTACATGGGCTTATTGCATGTTTTTGGTCTTCGTTTCTCGACGTGGCTGCCATTGGAAGTGGTTTTCAGATATGGGTTTTAAAGATCTAAGTGGGTTTTAACTAACGGGGTGGCGCGTGGATTGCACTCGCTGGCGGTGCAGAATGGAACTCAGGATGAACCACCCAGGGTTCGATGCAGGGCCGTATCTATACTTGCAAGTATAAATTGGCATGACATGGCATGCAACTGATCAAAGACTGATGGTTGTGCATGCATGCCAAAGACTGATGGTTGTGAAGAAATGCACCCATGCAATCTCTTAAGAAGAACAAAATATAAATTTTTTTAACTGATAAATAATTATGTTTTCATTCAATGCCAAATTTCATTTACTGTTTGGAAATTCTTGAATTTAGTAGTTTTCTGGTCTTTGTTTGGATCTTGATGAAAATGATGATGATATAAATTAATAATAAAAAATAAGGGGTCCCCTAAGGCAGGAAGAATTTTCCTTGTCTTCCCCGGTGGAGTCCTTCTGAAATTTTGTTTTTCTGATGCTTTGATCTCGGGCCTACTTGATCTCAGTGGCATGTTGCTTTTACGGCAGCTGGGGTTGAGCTGACACGAGAGAAGAAATGCTATAGGAAGAGAGAGACATTTCGATGCCCACACTTCTTGACCTCTTTCTACACATGTCCAAGAATTAAGTTATCCATATGATCAATTCTATTCGTATTAGACTGGATAAATCTTTTTATTTTGAATAAATTCGATTAGACTTGAATTATTGTTTATTAATAAAATATATTTTAATTTTAATTTTAATTTAATTATAAATATTAATATAAAATATTTTTTTTGACAACTATATTATGTTTCGAATCGATCCAAACTTGATTCATTCCCTGACCTAAATTAAAAAAAATGGGTCACGCCCCGGCCATGAACAGAGACTCTTCCCTATTTCCTCAATGTTTCGATTTCATTTCTCCACAAGTTTTTGTCAGATTTTTCATTAAAAATATATATATATATTAATATGTGTTTAGTGATAATGATTAAAATGATATTTATATATAAAAAAATCAATGTATTATTCTTTTTAATTTAATAAAAATAATATATTAATTATAAAAATTTGAATTAAATAATTTTTAATTGGTGTTTATATGCAGCAATCGGACATTTTCAAAAATATATATTGTTTACACATATTACCATTAATTTTGTTTCTCTTTTCGGATTTCAAGCTATTTAACATCCTTTATTTATATATATATATATATATATATATATATATATATATGAAAAATGCTGAATGATCCGTCTCCATCATCCCGCCTATCATCCCACCTAATAAAAAATCTCAAAGGGATAAACAATATGAAAAATATATATTTTATAAAAATTAAAATAAAGCAATTTTTTGATGAAATAAAATATTAAACTAAAATAAAATAAATTCTAATTAATAAACGTTCTTTTCTAAAATAAAAAAAAAAAATCAGACAAAAAATGGACTGGTGATGCAGCATTACTCATATATATATATATATATATATATATATATATATATATATATATATATATATATATATATATATATATATATATATATATATACTGGGAAAGTCTAACACTTTGCTTGCTTGCTGCAATTGGTGTATCATTGTTTTGCTCTTGTTTGCACAGAGAAGTATGTCAGAAAGAGAATAATTTGAAACGTAGTCAAGACCAGAATCCAAGATTATCTAAAACTGTGATAGATGGATTGATTTGCTATTGTTTAATTCACCCAATAAATTCTATGCATGGAATAAAAAAAAAGTAGTAATTACTTGTAAAATATAAAAATAGATTCAAGATTAATTTCAACTCAAACTAATGTGCAACCGGGTTTTTATTTTTTAAAACTGTTGAATGATAATCTTTAGTTAATGTATAATATAAAACATAAGAAAGTGATTGAAATAAATACTTTATTTGCGTTTCTCGGGTAAGAGTTAATTTTTATACATTAATAAATTATAAAACATAAAATTAAAGAGCATAATATAATTAAATGATAATTAATCAATAATAGCACGTTTACAGAATTTTTTAAAATTTCATCATTGGTTAGACTTTCACTTGTTCTAAAATTTATTAAAATTATATGATAAAATAATTATAATAAAATAACTATATTTATAATTATTTAATTTCATAAAATTATATATTTAGTTTTTTATTTTCATCAATTAAAATATGTATTTAATCGAATTTTTTTTTTTAAATATGCAAGTAGAATTAAATAAAATAAATAAAACAAACAAGCAAATAAATAAATAAATAAATAAAATTTATAATTTATCAAAATTGAGCTAAACCCAAATCAAAAGAAATAGCTGTGTGATTTGAATAAATTTGAGTCCAAATCAAATATAATTTTATTAAAAAAATAAAAAATCAATTATTATACGATATAAAATTAAAAATTATTTAAATAATATTAATTTAAAGATAACTTTAATTTATTGTAATAAAATTTTATCATTTTTTTCTCTAGTCTCTTTTTTTCTTCTCTCTCCTTTCTGTACTTATTAAAACCAAAAAATTAAAAAAATTACTTACCACACACGTGGCGAATAATTGGCTATCCTTAGGGGTAACTTTAATCTATAGTAAATAGATTACAAGTAAAACAATTGATTTTTTTACAGTGACTTTTCAAATCATTGTATTGAAATCCAACTGCTCTACTGTCAAACTAAGCATTGTTCTATGAATTTCCTTACTTTCATATTCTCATTATTTAACTAATCTGCAATTGTCCTTTGGCAGACCATACAATGACAACGATATAGTCTTAAAATAACAATATAACCTTGTCTATTCTTGTTTTTGTTGAAAAAAATTATACCGATTATAACAAATACCGAAAATAAAAACATATATAAAGAAACACAAATACAAAAATGAATTTCAATATAAATCAATAAGAACTTACAAAAAATATAATACTGACTTCAAATAAGTACAGAATCGAATTTAAGAAAAACTTACAGGAATTGATTTGAAAAAATCAATATCGAGTCAAGGTTTCACTTCTGACCTTAAGACGAATTTTGCCTGCCTCAAAGGTGCTTGCAGATGTATGCAAATCGTCTCCTAGGTCTCCTCGATAAACGTTGCTCTAGAGGGCACACTCCAAGCAACTCAGTGAACCAAGAAGATGTCGGACTCTCTCTCAACACAGCAAAGAAAAGAACCGGAGGAAGAGAAGAAATATATTAATCTGATTGAGTGTATAAAACGGACACAAAAAGTCTGTATTTATAGAGGGCAGAAAACCTGTTCGGAGCAGGTGCATCAGTTGGGAGGAATCTGTTCGGCCAGAATAGACAGGTCCCAAGCACCGAACCTGTTCGGTCATGCACAGCACCGACCCGGCTTGACCAATCCGAAAAGGTAATCTTCTAGAAACACCGGTTCGGTCAAAGACCGAACAAACATAATCATTCAAACAAAAAACTGGTTGGATGGTTGTGCTGGGTAGCAAAAAGATAGATAATGCAACAGGCCCAAACACAAGCCCAGTCCGGTACGGTCCGACCCGACCTAGCCCAGCCTGACTAGGCTCGGCGGCAGTGGCGCGCGTGGGTGATCCAGCCCAAGTTGTGTAGGTCCTCACCCACCACAAAACTTGAGTGCCTCTTAGGGCCTAACCCAACATGGAACACTAGCTTATATAAACTATAAGCTAAAGCTATACTTTGTTCTATGTGGGATATACTACCTACCACACCTTCAACCAACTTTATTCTTCTTCAAGTGGGTGTCCAATGAGACTAATTTCTCATTCAAATTAATATCAATTGTGTATGTAAATATACACCGTGTATGTAGTTACGACAACCTACGTATTGGAATATGTATTTCGTATAAATACACTTAAATAAATATATTGATATCTAACAATCCCCCACATGAATGGAAATTGTCTGAATAATCCGACAAACTGACTTGGAAAAAGAGAGAGAGTAACTTTGAAAAGTAATTGTATCAGGATAGGTAGCTTTTGGCTTTGAACCTTCCATAGCGATAACTATCGGATTTACTCGGCTAACTAGTGAATATGATGTCTTGAACTATTCAGCTTTTCGTGTAAACCAAGACAATAAGTATCACGCAATTACTCTTCGAACATCTTCGGTTCTCACGGTTGTGCCCATTTTGACCCTGAACACTTTCTGGTTTCTATTGTAATAACGGTTTTTCGATCGCTCGACGATTTTTAAAATAAAATAAATACAGGGAGTCGCTACCAATCTTTTTTGGTTAGGTGTGATTGGTCACCTATGAAAATTTATCCTCTTAATAATATCCTAAAATTAATTAAGATATATTAAAAGGATAATTTTTGGTCTGCGAAACAAAAATTAGGTTCGGGAGTACGTTTATGCGTGGGGAAAGATTAGCACCCCCACGACGCCCGTTTTAAAAACGGTACCAATTAATCGCGTGTTATCTTTAATCTTGAAAAAAATGATTTTTATTTTAGCATTTAATAATAATTCCTTTAATACACCTTATACAAAAAGAATATTTTTTTAAAAACAAATGAGAGACAATGTTTTTTTTTTTTTTTATAATCATTTTTGAAGCAAAAGAAATCACCCATGTAAAAACAATTACCGAATCACTCCGATACTTTCGATAATGTTTCGATAACTATTTTTACTTGAACCGTTTCGAGAATTGATTGATATTCCGGCCATCTTGAGAACGGATCCGTGTTTAAGAAATTTCCTCTACCAAAAAATAATTCAAAAAAAAATATTTTTTATTTATGGAGAAATAATAAAAATAATATATATAACAACGTCTTTTTATAATTAGTTCTGAGATAACATAAATCATTTATGTAAAAATAATTCCCGAGTCACTCCGATAATTTCGATAATATTTCGGTAACTAATTTTACTCAAACCGTTTCATAGAACGACTGATACTCCGACCGTTCGAGAAATTATCCATTTTAGAAGATTTCACTTATCGAAGATAATTTTAAAAGATATATTTTATTTGCGGGAATAAAATAAAAATTATGCCCTTTTTAAAATTAATTCCCAAAATAAGCGAAATTATCCGTGTAAAAATAATTTTCGATATTCTCGATAATGTTTTGGTAATTAATTTTACCTGAACCGTTTCGGGGAACGATTGATACTCCGACCGTCCCGAGAAATAATCCGTTTTTAGAGAATTTCATTTACCGAGAATAATTAAAAAGACATACTTCCTTGATGGATGAATTAAAAAATGAAAATCAATAAAAATATCCTTTTATAATTAATTTTTAAAATACAAGAAATTATTTATGTAAAAATAATTTTCGAACCACTCCGATAATTTCGGATAATGTTTCGATAACTGATTTTACCCGAACCATTTCGTGGGACAATTGATACCCCGACCATCCCGAGATATAATTCGTTTTTAGAAAATTTCATTTATTGAAAACAAAAAAAAATTGTTTAGGGAGGAATTAATAAAAATATCTTTTTATAATTAATTTCGGAATAAAAGAAATTGCTTTATGTAAAAATAATTCCCGAATCACTCCGATAATTTTGATAATGTTTCGATAATCATGTTTACACAAACCATTTCGAGGAACGATTGATATTCCGACCATTCCGAGAAAGAGTTCATTTTCAGAGAATTTTCTTTGCCGAAAATAATTTCAAAGACGTATTTTATTCGCGAAAATTTTATTCATTAAAGTTAATGAAAACCCCTCCCTTTTTTTTGTTTAATAATGTATGAAAATGAACAATAAAATAAATAAATAACAATAACAAGAGAAATAATCATAAATACAAAAATAAATAAAAAAACTATAAATGATAATAATAATAGTGGCAAGAATTTCTTTTAAAAAAAGAATAAATAATAATAACAATAAATAAAAATATATGTATAAAAAAACAATAATAATATTAATAATAATAATAATTAATATAATAAAAACAAAACCAAAAAAAAAAATGGAAGAAGCAACATCCGGGTCGGGTCGAGGCGCGAACCTATGCGCGAGTCCCGCGACCCGAACCGGATGCTGCTTTAAAAGAAATTTTTTTATCCTCATTTTAACCTAAGCAACAAAAAAAACTTCTCACCTGATTTTTTTCTCCCAAAGCTCCGTCGTCTTCGTCGTCGTCGCCGAGCCGGAGATCCCCCGAGCCAAAAAAAAAACCAAAAAACTCCTATTTTCCTCTTCTAACCGTATACTAGGCTAGATTTGCCCGAAACCAACCTGGATTTCCTAGATCTGAATCCGAAAATTCGAACTTTTTTTTCTTTTTTTTTTGTTGCTAGTTGGTTGGGGTTTATCCTTCTTTTTTTCTCTTATGTTTTTTTTATGATCTTTGCCTTTTTTGGTTTCCAATTTTTGTCCGATTTTTCCTCCCCTATTTTTTTTTTTTGCTCAGATCTGGGTTGGGGTTTTTATAGGGGGCTGTGGCGGTGGGGCTTGGTCGGTGGCCAGGCCACTTGGTGGCTGGCTGGTAGCGCTTGGTTGGCTGTTGTGTGAAGCAGAGGCGGTGGGTAGGGTTCTAGGTGGACGGTGGCTTAGGGTTTAGGTAGGTGGTGCTGGCAGGACAAGTGGGTGGGCACGTGGCTGGTGGTGGAGAGGCGGTGGCAGTGAAGATGCGGCTAGGATTTGCTTAGGGAGAAAGGGTTGGTGGGAGGTTGGGCCGGATTTAGGTCATTGGGCTTGGGCTGGTGTTGGCTTGCAAGGGTTTGGACCAGAATGCTGGCAGTTCTTGGGCTGGTGTTGGGCCTGCTGCCGGATGAGGGCCTGTTGGGCCCGGATGTGGGCTGGCCTGCAAGGCAAGCCTGGTTGCTTGGGGGTTTAGGCCAGATTGAGCCAGGGGTTGGTTGAGCTTTAGAATTGGGCCAATGATAATAATAATAATAATAATGAAAAAAATAAAATAAAAAAATAATATAATATAAAAGAATAATTAATAAAAAAAATGAGTCGCTACATCTATGAGTATTTTAGAGAATTTAGCCTGATCAATTCTCATAGAAGGGGCCACGTTTCTTACTCATAATAGGTGATTGCTTATTAGGAGTATCCTGCAATACCCCACTTGATAATTATCAAGCTATAAGAATCATTAAAAGCATAGCTTATCCTTACTCATTTGCAAGCAGCACTATATCATCATAGGAATGGATTAGATTTTAGTGCTCACATCCAGTTAACATAATTCGGTTATCCCTTTGAACCTAGATCTTGGGATCTCCAGTCAGCTAGGTTGGGTTGCCATTATGTAACTTTAATTTATAGGCTTAAGACTCATTCCCCTCGATAATTTTTCTACTTGCTCTCTTGTTAAACCTTTCGTTAGCGGATCCGCAGTATTATCCTTTCATATTACATAATCAATAGAGATAATTCCATTTGAGAGCAATTGTCTAACGGTATCGTGTCTTCGACGAATGTGTCGAGATTTACATTATACAAACAACTCCGTGCCTTACCAATTGCAGATTGGCTATCACAATGTATACAAATTGCAGGCACAGGTTTCAGCCAACATGGAATATCTTCTAAAAAATTTCGAAGCCATTCTACTTCTTCTCCAGCTTTATCTAAAGCTATAAGCTCAGATTCCATGGTGGATCTGGCAATACAAGTTTGTTTAGAAGATTTCCATGACACTACAACTCCTCCAATAGTAAAGATAAATCCGCTAGTAGATTTCGAATCTTTAGTATTGGATATCCAGTTTGCATTAGTGTACCCTTCAAGTACAGCTGAATATCTTGTATAATGCAGTCCAAAATTTGAGGTGTATCTCAAATATCTGAGTACCCTCACAATAGCCTTCCAATGATCCATTCCAGGATTACCAGTGAATCTACTCAGTTTGCTAACTGAGTATGCTATGTCTGGTCTTGTGCAGTTCATGAGATACATAAGACTACCAATTATCCGCGAATATTCAATTTGAGATATTGCGTCACCAGTATTTTTCATTAGATGTATATTAACATCTACGGGTGTTTTGGCTATATTGGTATCGTTCTTATTGAACTTCTCAAGAATATTATTTACATAATGATCTTGAGATATTACCATGCCATCTTGTGTTTTAGAAATTTTAATTCCTAAAACCACATCAGCGACACCCATATATTTCATATCAAACTTACTGGTCAACCATGCTTTGGTAGCTTTAATGATCTCATCGTTACTGCCTAAGATCAACATGTCGTCTACGTATAGACAAACAATGACATATCCCTTATACGTATTATTCACGTATACGCATTTATCGTATTTATTAATACGAAAACCATTTGACAACATTGTATTGTCAAATTTTTGATGCCATTGTTTAGGAGCTTGTTTTAAACCATATAATGATTTAACAAGCTTACATACCTTCGTTTCCTGTCCCAGAACTTTGAACCCTTTGGGTTGTTCCATATAGATTTCTTCGTCTAAATCTCCATTCAGGAAAGCTGTCTTAACATCCATTTGATGTATTTCGAGATTGTTGAGAGCTTCCATAGCTATTAACATTCGAATGGATGTTATTCTCGTAATTGGTGAGTACGTATCAAAATAATCGAGCCCTTCCTTTTGCCTGTATCCTTTTATTACAAGCCGAGCTTTATATTTATCAATCGATCTATCTGCCTTCATCTTCCTCTTAAATATCCATTTGGATCCTAACAGCTTATGCCCTTGAGGAAGATCCACCAGTTCCCATGTGTGATTTTGCATGATGGATTCAATTCATTGTTAACGGTCTCTTTCCAGAATTGTGTTTCTGGAGATAACATAGCCTTCTTAAAAGTTTGAGGTTCATTTTCTAACAGATATGTTAGAAAATCCGGACCATAAGTAGTCGATACTTTAGCCCGTTTGCTTCTTCTAGGTTCCTCTTATTCCTCTTCATCCCTATGTGGATTACTACTTGAGGACTCATGAGTTCTCTTAGTAGTATTGTTTTCTTGTCTTTCCTTGTAAGGAAGAATACCTTCAAAGAACGAAGCATTCCTTGATTCAATTATCGTATTGATATGAATATCGGGAACGTCCGACTTGAACACAAGAAAACGGTAAGCAGCACTATTGTTTGCATATTCGATGAATACGCCATCAACAGTTTTAGGTCCTATTTTGACCTTCTTAGGTGGAGGAACAGCTACCTTCGCAAGACACCCCCACACTTTCATGTATTTGTAGGATGGTCTTCGACCCTTCCACAACTCATATGGTGTCTTGTCTAACTTCTTGTGGGGTATTTTATTTAAATATAATTCGCTGATAAAATAGCTTTCCCCCACAAGTTTTGAGGTAACCCTGAACTTATCAACAAAGCGTTCATCATCTCTTTCAACGTTCGGTTCTTGCGTTCGGCAATACCATTTTGTTGAGGTGAATAAGGAGCAGTGGTTTGATGGATAATACCATTATCCAAACAAAATTCATTAAACAATGAATCATATTCACCACCTCTATCACTCCTTACTATTTTTATCTTCTTGCTTAGTTGATTTTCAACCTCATTCTTAAAGAGCGTAAAAGCTTCCAAGGCCTCGTCTTTGCTTCTTAGCAAATAGACGTAACAATATCTTGTGCAATCATCAATGAAAGTAATAAAATACTTTTTACCACATCTAGTTTGCACAAACTTTAAATCACATATATCAGTGTGAATTAAATCTAGAGGTTCACTACTTCTTTCTATTGAATAGAAAGGAGCCTTAGCTAATTTGGATTCCACACAAATTTCACATTTGTGATTTTTGTCAATGACAAAATTCGGAAGCAAATTCAAATTACTGATTATCTTTAAGGTCTTGTAATTTACATGACCTAATCTACCATGCCACAATTTAGATGACTCAACCATATCAACAGAAGTAATAGCTTTATTAATAACTTTGTTTTTAGGTACAACATTCATAATATTGAGCTTAAAAAGCCCATCACATAAATAGCCTCTATCCACAAATATCTCACTTTTCGTGAGTACAAATTTATCTGACTCGAATACGAGTCTAAACCCATTTTTGCTCAATAGAGAGCCGGAAACCAAATTCTTTCGGATTTTGGGAGCATGAACAACATTTTTCAATGTGAGTTCCTTCCTGGAGGTCATCTTGAGCACCACCTTTCCATGGCCTCGTACCTTGCTGATTGTAGAGTTTCCCATAAACAGTTGCTCATCATCAACAGCTTCTTTGTACTGGGTGAAACTCTTTCTATCATAACGTACATGACAAGTGACCCCGACATCAACCCACCACATCTTAGGGTTCTCCACCAAGTTCACTTGTGATACAACAGCAACGAGCTCAAAATAATCAACCAGGTTGGCTTGAGCTTTCTTCTTCTTGTTTTGTTGGCAGTCCTTTGCACGGTGTCCGGGCTTGTTTCAATTGAAACAAGTTCCCTTGAACTTCCGAAAATCCGTTCCCTTTTTAGCTTGGGAAAAACTTGAACCAACGAATTTTTTGTTGTTGTTCTTTTTCGAATGTTTAATAACATTCGCTTTGGCTTCCATGGTCTGGACCTTGACCCTCCTCTTTGAACCACGGTTATCCTCCTCAATCTTTAACCGAACGATCAAGTCCTCTAAAGTCATCTCCTTTCGTTTGTGCTTTAGATAGTTCTTGAAATCCTTCCACGAATGAAGGAGTTTCTCTATCAAAGCCGCCGTTTCGAATGATTCACTAAGATTCATTCCCTCGGCAAAAATCTCATGGAGAATCAATTGAAACTCTTGGACTTGAATTATAATGGTTTTCAAATCCACCATCTTGAAATCCAGAAATCGGCCAACCACAAATTTCTTTGTACCGGCATCTTCGGTTCAGTATTTCCTTTCCAATGACTCCCACAGCTCTTTCGCTGTCTTTATTGGACTATACACGTTGTATAACGTGTTGTCCAAACCATTGAGGATGTAGTTCTTGCATAGGAAGTCAGAATGCTTCCATGCATCTACCGAGGCTACAATTGTAGTATTGGTCTCTCCCTCGTTCAAAGTCGGGGCCTCCTCCCGTAAGAACTTGGCTAAATTGAGGGTGGTCAGATAGAACAGCATCTTTTGCTGCCGTCGTTTAAAGTCCAGACCACTGAACTTTTCGGGTCTCTCACCATGTGAGACATGTAGAGGTTATGGCGCAACAGGAGCACTAGCAGTATTGGTAGATGTTTCGACCATCTGTTATTCCAAAAATAACAGGATCAACTCGTAACAGTTTATACAAATATATTACACAATATGTTTATTACTAAACAATTAATATAAATACAATATAACACAACAATATAAAATAGTAAACAACTATAATATATCACACTATATATATATATCACATAAAAAATGCAAGCAGTAGCAAACATATGAGAATAATATATATATATATATACACACACAAACAGTATCAAAAGTAATATATAAAAAATGCTGGAACAAATATATATAACACAGGAAGTCAGAATGTAAAAAACAAAGCTTAGAACAACAGTAAGGAATAACCGATATAAAAAGAACAGCAAAAAATTCGTCTTAAGAATGTTGGAAAAAATTATACCGATTATAACAAATACCGAAAATAAAAACATATATAACACAAATTCAGAAATGAATTTCAATATAAATCAATAAGAACTTACAAGAAATATAACACCGACTTCAAACAAGTACAAAATCGAATTTACGAAAAACTTACAGGAATTGATTTGAAAAAATCAATATCAAGTCAAGGTTTCACCTCTGACCTGAAGATGAATTTTGCCTGCCTCAAAGGTGCTTGCAGATGTATGCAAATCGTCTCCCAGGCCTCCTCGATAAACGTTGCTCTAGAGGGCACACTCCAAGATTCTCAGCGAACCAAGAAGATGTCGGACTCTCTCTCAACACAGCAAAGAAAAGAACCTGAGGAAGAGAAGAAATATTTTAATATGATTGAGTGTATAAAACAGACACAAAATGAATGTATTTGTAGAGGGCAGAAAACTGTTCGGAGCAGGTGCATCAGTTGGGAGGAATCTGTTCGGCCAGAACAGACAGGTCCCAAGCACCGAACCGGCTTGACCAATCCGAAAAGGTAATCTTCTAGAAACACCGGTTCAGTCAAGGACCGAACAAACATAATCATTCGGACAAAAAACTGGTTGGATGGTTGGGCTGGGCAGCAAAAAGATAGATAATGCAATAGGCCCAAGCTCAAGCTCGGTCCGATCCGACCCGATCCGGCTCAGCTCGGCGGCGCCGTGTGTTGTCTAGCCCAAGTAGTGTAGGTCCTCATTCACCACAAAACATGGGTGCCCCTTGGGGTCCAACCCAACATGGAACATTAGCTTATATAAACTATAAGCTAAAGCTATACTTTGTTCTATGTGGGATATACTACCTACCACACCTTCAACCAACTTTATTCCTCTTCAAGTGGGTGTCCAATGAGACTAATTTCTTATTCAAATTAATATCAATTGTGTATGTAAATATACACCGTGTATGTAGTTACGACAACCTACGTATTGGAATACATATTTCGTATAAATACACTTAAATAAATATATTGATATCTAACAGTTTTTAATAGAGGTACTTGGGTGTGAATGTCGGATATAGGTATGTGTTCGACATGGATATGTTCAATTTCTTTTTTAAGTTTTTCCATGTATTTGGAGGGTCATATCCCTTTACTCATATTCGAATATGCGTCGAACACGAATGTCAGACAAAAGTATTTCAAGAAAAACAAAAAATCGGAGCAATATAGAGATAAACCTTGCCAATTGCCGTGGTTCACCTTACACCTGATTTACTAAACCTAAACAATAATGGTGAAAATTGCCAAGAATCGTATATCGTATGTTCTATTGGTATAATGCTGAAATTTTAATTTCAATGATTGTGATTTAATCCTTGGCAACCTCAAATAATGTGGTAAAAATTTAGTAAACTATGTTGGTGAAACCAACCATAACAATTGTGAATTGCACTTCTTCATTGCAGGGAGAAGGGCTGAGCTGATACATAGCCATTAGAAACCGAAATAACTGGGCTGGATCTGTTACTGAAAAGTGATCCAACCCTTGAATCTTCTTGTCGAGCTACCCTTTAAAAAACCCAAAATTCAGAAACAAATATTTGGGCCAAGAAGACATTTAATTCTCAAGCTCAACTCCGACCAATTAAGTTTAAGATCCTTAATCCACAATGAAAAATGAACCTCACCTAGGGATGGAAAAACCCGAACCATCTGATGGATTTCGAACCGATCCGTTCCGAATGGAGAGTTTTTTTTTTAATAGTGGAGGCAGAGCGGGGCGGGGTGGTTTTTTTTTGTTTGAAATGCGGGGATGGAGCAGTTCTGGTAATTGCCTGCTCCGCCCCGTCCCGAATATTGAAATTACTATTTTACCCTTAAGTATTTAACTTTTAAAAGGATAATAAAGTAATATAACTAAACTTTTTCTTTTTCTTTTTAAAAACCTAAACCTAAAATTTTATTTTTGTCTCTTCCTAGATTAGAAACCCGTTTATGTTGAATTTATATTTAAATTTTTTTACAATGCTTTATTATTTGAAAAAAATAAAAATAATTAATAAATATCGAATGGGACGGAGCGGGACGGGGCGGTTATGAATGTAACCGACATCCATGGATGTGGTAGTGGTATTGAAATTTTAACATCCATGATGGAGAGGGACGGAAAACGGGACAAAACAGTCCAATGACAAAACGGGGATGGATACTGCAAAATTCGTCCCGTCCCGCTCTATTGCCATCTCTAACCTCACCCTCAAGTCTTTGCCTAACCATTTTAATATCTTCCTTATGTCCCTTCCCTAGACAACAAACCTAACCTAACCTTTGTTGTTGTTGTTTTTATCCCTTCTCCATGTCCATGACATGTTTTTGCAATTTTGGCTGCCATAGTAATGGAATGTATTTTTAGTGGTCATACTTGGTTTGATCTTTTATTTTGACAAGACGTTTTGAAAGATGATAATAATTTCAATTTTTCATTACTTTCATTTTGAGCCAAATACTTGCATTCTGTTTGTTAAGAAAAAAAAAATTAGTGTAATGGTTAGTAGCTATTGTTTCGAATAACCAAGCCGCCTCTAGCGCAGCATATGACCTCCAAACTCCACCACAAGTCCTGATGTGGTCTCACCAAGTCGCATCTTCCACCATCAATGTGACGCTGCTCGTCACGAGCATAAGTCAAAGATCACTCCTTCAACCACAACCAATGCTACGATAGCCAAATTTTCCTCATGGCTCACAATTCATGTCGCAATTAATGGATCACTACAATAAATTGCTTGCCCAAGTCCAATTGTTGAACACTTAAGTGGCAATCCAGCAACAAGTTATCCAACAAGCAACGCAGCAGCTCATTCGCCTTCAGTGCCAGCTTGACCGCTCCCATGAGCAAGAAAGCTATGCCTCATTTGCTAATTAAGGATGCTCAAGACAGTGCCTGCCAAAGGCGAACATATCATAATAACGATGCTACCAATTATACCAAAAACACCACCAACTAGCAGTATATACCAGAGAGAGATGAACCCAAAATTAGCAGAACAAGTAGAGGCTTTACGCAAGGCCAAAAAAACCCCTCAGAAAACCAAAAAAGAAAATGATGAAATGGAATGGCTAGATCCTTGGTTGTTTGCCAAGAGAAGTGCTAACTAATCTGAAACTTCCAAAAGAAACATATGATGGTACAAAAGACCCAACCCATCACCTAGACCAATTCAGGTTAGTTCTGGACTTGCAGAAAGCATTAGATGTCGTCAAATGTAGAGTTTTCCCTACAATTCTTAAGGGACATGTCATAACTTGATATAACACCATGAATGACAACATAGGGACGGACAGAGACGGAGAGAACAATCAAATTTGAGTTCAGCCCATGATAGTAGACATTCTCCAAACCAACAGTCTAGAAAACAAGATTAAGCCCCAACATAAACAAAGTATGAAGCCTACACTACTCTGAACGCCCTCGAAGCTATATTCTTAATGCAATTGCAAAAGATGGTATATCTTAGAACGGCCCCGCCTCTTCAAAACAACAAGGCCCAGACGTACCCCACAAACACTGAAAATTTTCTAATCAATCTTTATATGGACAATATGAGTTACAATATATGGAATTATATATATTTTGAAAAAAAAAATTATTTACCTTGATAAAAATTACACTTACACCATTTAATTTTAAAAATATCATCTTATCCGGGTTTTGTAAAAAGTATACTAACCCCTTAAAGGTGTTATTTACTAAGGTTTTATTTGACGAACTGAAAAATTAAGTACTGAATTTATAAGTACTGAATTTGTATTATAAAAACTGTTTGATATATCACTACAAATTAAGTACTGAATATAATTATATTGTTTGATAACTATAAATCTTGAATTTTAAAAACTATTCATTTCACAATTTTAATCTTATTAACATAATAATTTATATCATTTTGGATAATTCTGGATAAATTTTAAAAAAAGATAATGTAAATATCTCATCTTTTGTTCTAAAAAAAAGAGATAATTTAGTTAAGATATAAATTTTTCAAAAATAAAATTGATTTAACATATTATGCATTAATTGATAAGTAACTGTTTACCTACTTATCTCATGCAACATTTTTTTGTTGAAAATTTCTATTAAGTAAAATTTAATATGGATTATCAAACACACTGAAAAAATTAAATGTTAAAAAATTTCTTTTTCAATACATTGAAAATTTTCAATACTTTATTAAACACACCCTAAGTTATTTTTAAATAAAAAAAACAAATATAACCTTTATTAATTATTAATTATTTATTCTCTATTTATTTATGTTTTTTATTCTTTCATTTAGTCAATATATTTTTAACTATAAAATAATAAGAATTTAATTAGGTTTAGAATTTTCTTTAATTGCTATCAAATTAAATTTTGATTAAATTATATTTATAATTCAAATACATGTTAAATATTTTTAAATGATCTTTAATTCAATTTTTATTAACTTAGAGATGAATTTATTAAATAATATTTATTTAAAATAAATTTATTATCATAATTTTAAAAACTGATAAATAAATTGATTGAGAAAAAAATGCAAAAAAAAAAAAAAATAAGAAAAGGAGAAGACAAATAGATTTATTGAAAACAAACTTAGTCCTATTGGTTTGAAAATTATATTTCTCTCTCTTAAAAAAGTAACTAATGTTAAGATTTCATTAGTCAACCTAATATTTGTTCAAATTTTACTTTTAATACTAAAAATACCATCATTTTTTTCTTTTTTTTTCTCAATCTTTTTCCTCTTTTTTTTTCTTCATTTTAATCGATTTCTGTATCATTAAACTTTTTAAATAATGATAATTAATTTATTTTAAATAAAAATAATATAATACATTATTTCAAAGTTAATATATAATTAAACTAAAAATAAATTTTAAATATTTAATATGCACTTCAATTAGAATATAATTTAATTAGATTTTAATTTGATAGTAATTATAGTTTATTTTAAAATTAATTAAATTCTTATTATTTTGTATTTTAAAAACGTTTTGGATAAAATAAAATATGTATCTTTTTTTTCATTTATAATTATCTTAGTAAATAACATCTAAGGGATTAATGTATCTTTTCATAAAACTTCATAACATAAAAAGACATTTTTTAAATGAAAAGGAGTAAATATATCTACTAATAATTATTTTTGATTCAATGAGACTCAATGAATATTTTTGAATTAGGTCAGGGATAATTTTGTCATTCTTTATAATCAAAAAAAATTGGTCCCACTTGATTTTTTTTTTAATTTTTTATTTTTAAATGATGTATTTAAAAAAGTTGGTCTGCAAATTGACTCACGGATCGATTTAGGATTCGTACTCGACCTGTTAGCGAAAAAAATTAAAAAAATAATTTTATTTTATTATTTATTTTTAATTTATTTTTTCGTTTTTATTTTTATTTTATTTTTAAATCATATATTTAAAGAGGTTGGTCCGCACGTTAACTCGTTGATCGATTTAGGACCCGTACGGAAAAAAAGTTAATTTTGTTTTTATTATTTTAAATTTAAATGATGTATTTAAAGAGGTTGGTTCGCATGTTGACTCGCAGGTCGATTTAAGATATGTGCTTGATCTGCTTGGGAAAAAAATTATTTTATTAATTTAATTTAAAATGATTTATTTAAAGAGGTTGGTTGCACGTTAACTCGTAGGTCGATTTAGGATCCGTATTTAACCGTCTCGGAAAACAAATAAAAAAAACTTATTTGATTAATTATTTTTATTTTAAATGATGTATTTAAAGGGGTTGGTCCACATGTTGACTCTTAAATCAATCTAGGATCCATACCCGATCCGCTAGAGAAAAAAATAAAAAAAAATTATTTTATTAATTATTCTTAGTTTTTTATTTTATCTTCAAATGATGTATTTAAAAAAGTTGGTCCGCATGTTGATTTAGGATCCGTACCCGACAGTCTCGGGAAAAGAAATTTAAAAAATATATATTTTATTAATTATTTTAATTTTAAATCATGTATTTGAAGGGGTTGGTCAGCACGTTGATTCGTGGGTCGATTTAGAATTCATACCCGACCCGCTCGAAAAAAATATTTTATTAATTAATTTCATTTTAATTTTAAATGATGCATTTAAAGATGTGCGTGTGCATGTTGACTCGTGGGTAGATTTAAGATCCATGACCCTACCAGCTTGAGAAAAAGTAAATAAATAAATTTATTTTATTAATTATTTTAAATGATATATTTAAAGGGTTGGTCAGCACGTTGACTCGCTGATTGATTTAGGATCTGTACCGAACCGCTTGGGGAAAAAAAGAAAAAAAAGTTTTGGAAAAAAGAACTTGCTGCTAATCTATGTGAGAAAATATATTTTACGAGAGAATAAAATACAAACCACAATTTTATTTTCTTATTTTTTTTCATTTATTATTTTTTACCTCCTATAAATAAAAATATACATTATACAATAAACTCTAAATATTTTTCAAAAATACATATAAATAACATTTAAAAATGCATTTGTATTATGTAATTTATAAATAAACAATTATCATAAATTTAATTTTTATAATTAAAAAATATTATTATATTAATATTATTATAATTTAAAAATAAAACATTTAAATAAATAATTATTCTTTAATAAAATATAAATATAAATTAATTTATTATTATTAATTAAAAATTTATAATTTTTTTTAAAATACCCCAAAAAAAGGTTTCTTTCTAGTTTTTAATTAAATTTCATAAACGTGTCTTTTACCCATATATATATTTTACTTATAAAAAAATTTATACATTTTATTCTATCATCTATACTGTATTTAAAATTTCTAACTGAGTTAGTATCATCTTTTAAATATCTTTTAAATGTATGATCAATTCAAATTATATCAATTTTCAGAAAAACAATCGAATAAGAAAAAAAAATATTTTAAATAGGACT